>CM057342.1:14062461-16642350 GCA_030015575.1 Agapanthus africanus | reverse complement strand
GAGAGGAGAATTTAATTCTCAAGAGGGAAGAAAAGAAAGGAGAATTTAATTCTCAACAAAGAAAACCCTAGGTGAGAAAAGAAAGGGAATCAAAACATCAAACAGAGAATTCAATTCTCAAAATCCAAGAGTTTAACTCTTATATAAAAAAGAACTTAGTTCTTCTTCTGGTTCAAGATCTGCACAGAGCACATCTCCCCATAAGTTGAGAATTTAATTCTCATCGGGTCGAGATCCTGCCATGCAGATCCTAAACTTAGAAGGGGAATTGAGTTTTGAGAATTTAATTCTCCTAAAACAAAACTAGAGTTTAACCCTAATCAAGAATTTAATTCTTTTACATATCTGGGAATTTTATTCCTTTGAAAAGAAATCAGGATTTTATCCTAAATAAGAATTTAATTCTTTCACGATAGGAATTTAATTCCTCCAAAATCAAAATTAGGGTTTAACCCTACAAAGAATTCAATTCTTAAAAGATCTCTGTTCATGAAAAGACAAAGGTCACGTGCCCCACGTGACCCCTGAACAGATCCCCCAAAAATGAGAAGAGGAAAGCTTTGAGGCAATGCCTCACGTGTTCCCACGTGACCCTCATTATATATGGAACAAAAGCAAAGGCAGAAACAATTCTGGGCGCTCTCACGTGTTACCACGCGAATCCTAATAAATGTTCTAATAAATCAGGGCATGATTATACATCACGTGCCCACACGTGATGGCTATGAAAATTAAAAGTGTTTAACACTTGTTTGCAGAACAAAATAAAGGGGATCTGGCCCCACTTTTTGATGCCATCACGTGCTCCCACGTGACTTCCAAAACGCAGAAAGAAAGATCAATGGAAATGAAGGCTTTGGACGTTCTCACGTGTTTACCACATGACCCCTTAGCAAACGTTCTAACAGTCAGCGCATAAATCCCCATCACGTGTCAACACGTGATGCTCGAAATAAAAAGGAAAAGTGTTTAACACTTATTCGCAGATTTGAGGGTAAAACAAAGGAGATCTGGCTCCACATTTAGGGCGCCCTCACGTGTCCCCATGTGACCCCTAACGAATCCCTTTAATATCCAATGGATGGATGCCTATCACGTGCCCACACGTGATGGCCAGGAAATTAAAAGAGTTAAACACTGATCTGCAGAATAAAATAAGGGAAATCAGGGCGCTCTCACGTGTCCGCACGTGACCCCTCCCTCCTTAGTGTTTAACACTAATTGGAAAACTCTATCTGCAGTGTTTAACACTGATTTTCTTAGTGATTAATACTAATTGGAAAACTCTGTTCCCGGTGTTTAACACTGATTTGCTTTAGTGTTTAACACTAGTTTGAAATCTCTGCTACCAGTGTTTAACACTGATTTGCTTTTGTGTTAACACTAATTTGAAAGCCCTGTTGCTAACACTGATTATCTTTTAGTGTTTAACACTAATTTGCTAATCTTATTCCCAGTGTTCAACACGGTTGGTCTCTAGTGTTTAACACTAGCTTTAGCCTAATTGGCTAAGTTTCTAGAGGCAAAGCCTCTCCTTCAATGAGCCAACAGAGGACCAACATTTCAAACATAATTGGACTTAGCCCAAACTGGCCATAAGTCCTCAAATCATTTTGAACTGAGCACATCTGCTCTTTCAACCAACTCATTGGTTCAAGGGTACATCTCTGAACTCCTCTGATATTTGTCGTTGTAATCCTTCAACGACTTCAGAGAGGTGACGGGTCCCGACAACTACACATTAACACGGACTGTGGGGTCCTTAAACTTATGGACTTATGCGTCCTTAAACCAAGATATGGACTGTGGGGTCCTTAAACCCGCGGACTTATGCGTCCTTAAACTAACGGACTAATGCGTCCTTAAACACACCCATATGGACTGTGGGGTCCTTAAACCCATGGACTTATGCGTCCTTAAACTACCAATGGACCACCACGTCCCTAAACTGGCGATGGACCACTATGTCCTTAAACTGGCATTGGACCACCATGTCCTTAAACTGGAGATGGACCACCATGTCCCTAAACTGGCAATGGACCACTACGTCCATAAACTGGAACAATAGAGCCCCCAAACGCTCTTTTGTCGGATCTAAACGATCCCGTTTAAGTTGATCTTAGCCCCAAATATGGCTAACGTATCCTTAAACCTTCAAACAGACTTTAGTCTCAAATTGGACTATGGATCACCCAACCAACTTTGGTTCAAGGGTACATCTCTGAACTCCTCTGATATTTGTCGTTGTAATCCTTCAACGTCGTCAGAGAGGTGATGGGTCCCGACGGCCATACATTCAATGGACCACTACGTCCCTAAACTGGAGCAATAGAGCCCCAAATGCTCTTTTGTCGGATCTAAACGATCCCGTTAAGTTGATCTTAGTCTCAAACTAGACTAACGTATCCTTAACAAACGTTTAAGTTGATCTTAGCCTCAAAAATGGCTAACGTATCCTTAAACCAAAACCCCAAACCCAAATCTAAGAAAACACGGATTTGGACTAATCCACGTCCTACGGGCGACGACATAAATTAGTCTCCGTATATAATCCACAGGCAACCACAAACAAAACAAACACCCACGACATGAAGTGACCAGCTGGAGAAGGAGAAAGTTGTTACCGCCATGCGGTAGCGTAATTAACTGCAGGGGCTTACGCCTGCAGGGAAGAGCGTCGCCACAATCAAAAACCCTCTAGCGAGGGGAATCTGACAAAGTCTGCTACATCGGACGCATCCGTTTAAACCTTCGATGCATGGTGCCATAAATCAACTTGGCATCTTCGGAGAGGTGGACGGATAGCACCAATTAGCATCTGCCCCGAATTTCAGCAAGACAGCCCATGTCTTGGCCGCCATTCGGAGGGGAACAGGGCCTTCATAGTTTGGCTCAAACTTTCCCCGCTTGGTGCGATTGGGGATCATAGGCCTTTTGACCACTAGCACGAGTTCGCCTTGGCGGAATTTCCTTGACCGGGTCAATCTTTCATATGAGCGCGTCATCTTTGCTTTATAGGCCTCCAGATTTTGTTGCGCCATGAGCCGGGTCTCATCGAGGGCATCGAGCTCCTCAAGCCGAAGGTGGGCATTTTCTTCATCTGTTAGCTCGTAGTGGACTGCCACTCGTAGAGAGGGTAACTCTATCTCGAGGGGGAGTACTGCTTTTGTACCGAAGACCAGCGCATATGGCGTTGTGTTCGTGGCTGTCTTGAACGTAGTTCGATACGCCCAAAGAGCCTCTTGCAGCCTCTCATGCCAATCCTTCTTATTTCGGGATACCGTTTTCTTCATGATCTTTGTCAAGGTCTTGTTGAAGGCCTCAGCTAGACCGTTAGCTCGCGGATTATAAATCGAGGAATATCTCCAGTCTATATTGTGTTGTTGCGCGAAGCGAGTGATCTTGTAGCTTCTGTAAGCTGGCCCGTTATCAGAGATGATTCGTCGTGGAGTTCCAAACCGATATAGGACGTGCGTTTTGAAGAAATTGAGGATATTCTCCGTTTTAACTTCCCTCAGCGGTACTGCCTCTGCCCATTTGGAGAAGTAGTCAGTCGTCGCCAGGATGAAACGATGTCCCCTGGACGATGCTGGTTCTATATGGCCGACTATATCAGTTCCCCACATTTCGAATGGCCAGCTAGCCACTGTCGGGTGTAGCGGATTTGGATGCTGATAGATGAAGTCCCCATGAATTTGGCATGAGTGGTATTGCTTTGCATATTCGAGACAGTCTTGAATCATCGTGGGCTAGTAGTAGCCCATCCGTTTGATCTTCAACTTCATCTTTGGGCCCGCTTGGTGAGAACCGCAGAGTCCGTCATGAACTTCCTGGACGACTCTTTTCGCTTCGTCAGGTCCCAGGCATCTCAACCACAAAGAATCAAATGACCTCTTGTACAGGGTATCATTGATGAAGGCGAAAGACAGAGCTCATTTCATAAGCTGGTGTCTTGAGGACGCATCTTCGGGCGTTCGACGGTATTTGAAGTAGTCTATAAGACTTCTCTCCAATCCTCGGTATTTTCCCGATCTTTTATTTGCAAGGTCGTCTGCTCAGTCGCTCCCTTCTCTTCGGGTGATTCCAGAGATATTTCCGCTGGGGCGAGCACCCGACGCTTTGTACCACAATTCTGACGTCATCGAGGTTCTCGCCAGCCAATTCTTTAGCGAGCTTGGACAACGTGTCCGCTTTGCTGTTTTCCGCGCGTGGTATGTTCTCTAAAGTGTAGGAAGGAATTTTGGTCAACAATTGTTGCACTTTTTCGCCGTACTTTACCAATTCTGGTTTGCATGTTTGGTAGTCGCCGTTTACTTGACTAACGACCAGTTGAGAATCTCCATATATGACGAGGTTTTCAATTCCCATGTCGATGGCGATCTCGAGGCCTGCTATCAGAGCTTCGTATTCGGCTTCATTGTTTGTCCTTGGCTCTGTTAGGGAGAAGGCAAAACGCATTATTCCACCTTGTGGAGTTACAAAGATGAGTCCTACCCCCGATTTGATTATAGGGGCACTTTGTTTGCGTTTCTTCATGGAAGATGCTCCATCGAAATAAAGTTCCCATCGGGTATCACCACCGTCGATCGCATCAAACGCATGTTCGTTTGGAAGATCGCAATTTAAAGGAGAATCGGCGGGTATCGGATGTTCAGCGAGGAAGTCGGCGATGGCCTGGCCTTTCACTGCCTTGAGAGGTTGATACGTTATCGAGAACTTCATCAAGAGCAGGGCCCATTTAGCGAGTTGCCCCATCAATATGGCCTTCGACATCAAATAGTTAAGAGGGCCCACCTTCGAAATGAGACGGACTTCATGTGCCAACGCATAGTGTCTGAGCTTTGTTACCGCAAAAATCTACGCCAGGCAGTGTTTTTCAATGGAGGAGTAGTTGCTTTCTGCCCCCAGTAGAACTCGACTTAAGTAATAGAGAGCTCTCTCCTTCCCTTGATCATTCTCTTGTGCCCATAATGCGCCTAAGGAACCTTCGAGGGCGGTTGTATAAAGAATGAGGGGATTTCCCTTGACCGGAGCAGCCAGCACTGGCGGGTTCTGCAGGTATTGCTTGATCTCGTCTAGTGCGCTTTGGCATTTTTGGTCCCAGACTAATGGGGTTCCCTTCTTCATCAGGTGGCTGTAAGGACAGCACTTTCCTGAAAGGTTGGCTATAAATCGCCGTATATACGCGAGCTTCCCTTATAAGCTCGTCCATTTGTTCTTCGAACGACGGACTGGGTTCTTTTGCATCTGGAACTTTCACTGACTCAGGATTAGCGTCCTCCCATTGAGCATCCGCTTCTTCATCGAAGTCATACACGACGTAGCAGCCGTGTAGTAGCTCTCATTTCTTTGACCGGATGTATCCAAGCCCGATTGTTCCATTCTCCCATTAGGCAGCTTGTGTTGAGTCCCGGGAACGTTCCAGACTCTGTCATAGAATTTGGCTTTTCGAGCGGTCTGTTTAAAGGATATCCCCTGGTGCTTCAACAGCCTTTTCAAGCCTTCTGTATAATATCTGGGGAGACGGATGGGCTGAAGCCTGTCAAGCGTAGGATCCGCACCATGCCAGATTTCTTTCTCCACTCTGGTTTCTTCAGAGCGGTAGAATAGAATTGCTTTTTCGCTTTCTCGCCTAGGAGGGATATAGAACGTTTGTAGCTCTTCCACATTGTAAATATCAAGTGCATCCAGTTCTTTACGGTGTTTAAGCGGCACCATGGCGACTTGTAGACTTTGCTCTTCGTCAGCGGACGTTTGTATTGAAGGTCGAGCAGGGAATACAACATGGACTTCATCTTCCGAGTCGCTACTAAAGATTAACGTAGGAGCGGACGGTCCTGGCTTGTTGTGTCGAGACGGCCCAGAGTAAACTATCTCTTCTTCTTCTTCGGTATCACTCCCGAAAATAGGAATGGTGGCAGCGGCTTTGTTCTCCGGCATGTGACACCTCTCCGTGTCTTCAAAATCCGGTAAGAAGTATTTGGCATCTTCATATTTGCGGACTTCGTTCACAGAAAACGGATTCAGTTCTCCTGCCATGGTATACTCGAGACCATCCTTAGCGTATTTCATACACTGATGTTGTGTAGAAGGGATGACGTTGTACTCGTGTAACCATGGTCGGCCGAGCAGAGCATTGTAGCATGTCTTGGCGTCTATGACGTAGAACTTAATATCCGTGATAAGTAACTCGAAGCGTAGCGTCAGTATCACAGACCCAAGAGTTCTTGATGACTGGGAGTCGAACCCGGAGATGGTGATCTTGTCCCGAGCAAGGTGCTGGACGCTCATGCGGATTTCTTTCAACACCCGCACATTGAGGAGGTTAACTGAGGATCCATTGTCGATCAGGATTTTGCCTATCTTTATATTGTGACAGTATCCTGAGACATAAAGGGGGAGATTGTGTTCGCACGTCCCAAGGAGAAGGTTTTCATCGACATCGGCCGTGTGCACTTCCTCCAATTCATCTTTCATCTTTTCTTCAGCCAGGAAAGCTTGGAATTGTTCCGGATCTTGTAGTGCCTTGATTAACGAATCTCTCGCCTCCTTTGATAGCAAAAGGGCGTCAAGAATGCTGAGCTGCGAGGGTAGTTTCCTTAGATGCGCCAAGACGTTGTAATCCACCTTACTTCTCTTCGGCGGGTCCCTGGCATTTAGCTCTTCCACCACTTGGTCATCTAAGACGATACCTTTAGAGACCTTTTCTTTCTCTTTATCTTTTTTATTTGAGGGTCCAAGATTCTTTTCGGGAAGCGTGCGATTACGTAGCCGAATATTTTCGCAAACCTTCGGCTCTTCTTCTTTTCCCGAGGTGGACTCTTTAAACAGAGGGCCAAGGTCCAGCTGTTCATCAGAATCACTCCCGAACGCAAGCACTTATGGCCCGCCGGTGTTAACCATGCGACAATCACCGGTAGTTCTTTTAAGCCTCTCGGTCGTATTTTCTCGCTCTCTACGAGTTTTATGCTTCTCCCGTTTAAAATGTTGTCGATGAGCAACATATCCTTGCCACCATCTATCGAAGGTCTTGCACTCTTCAGTGGGGTGCGAAATCTTCTGGTGATACAACCAATAGGAGGGGTGCATTTCCACTTCACCGGTGATGTTTCCTTCGGAGGATGGTAGCTTCATGCCCATTGATATGGCCTTAGCAAACCTTTTCCTCATCTTGAATTGGTTTTTGTCGGTAGTGGAGGTATTTTGTTCCAGCGGGATCGTCTCAGCTCTTTCATCAAGTCGTCGGCGCCTGGCCCTTTCAAATATAGCCGTCTCGCGTTCTTGATCAGCTTTACTTTTCAATCGAGCTTCGTTAAGGAATGCGTCAATTACTTCATCTGATGGCCCCAGAATTTTTGGTTCAGGATTTGCCCCCAGCGTTTCTGTAAAAGGAGTCTCCTCATCGTCCATGAACGAATGGGAAATCACATGACAGCTCGCCACATATTCTTCAGATTCATCAGACGAACTTTCTCCCTCATCTTCCTCTTGAAAGACATGATTGAGGAACTCTTGGAATGTAATGGGAGTCCATGCCTTCTGGTTGTATTCTTCCAGCGCGTCAATTTGTTTTTGCAAGTCTGTACGCTTGTCGTTAGGCTTCACGGGCTTCTTAGATTTCTTCTTCTTCCTTTTCGAAGATTTTGACGGCTGGTTGCACGTGCTTGGGCCACCACCATCGGTCTTTGGAGTTGTACGAGGCTTCAACATCCCCTCAATGACCTGCAGTTCCAACGGGTTCTTCCACCTAATCGCTGGACATGTTTGAAGATCGTTTAGCATCCTCTTTGTCTTGGCTGATAATACAACCTCCCAAGGAGCTTCTTCAACGACAGAGCATATTGCCCCCGGCGTACTCATCCCTTTAGAGGTATGGGGCTGCGGGGGATTTACCTTCCATTTGTCAGATAACGCAAACTTTCCCTGTCGGTACTGGTTTTCAAGCCAATTTTTGAAGACGTAGTAATCTTCGATCGAATGGCCCAGTACTTGATGATAAGGACAGTAGTTGGGATCATTGACATCATTTGGTTGCGACAGACGTTTTGGATCCGGCAGATTTATGAGTCGATTGCGCAACGCCATCTCGAATAACCTTCTCGTTTTATCTCGGGGAAACGAGTGAGAACGTCCTAGCCTCTCCTCAAGGGCTATGTACGGGCGCGTGTTATTTTGACGAACAACCGTCTTCGAGTTGCTCGGTTGTTGTTGAGCATTAGCGACAACGATCGCTTTTCCCTTCCCCTTGTCATTTCGGGAGTCCGGCTTTGGAAGAGGGGGTCTATGGCCGATCTGATCCATTTACGCTAGCTTGTCAATCAAGGCCTGGAAGGTAGTCGGCTTGAAAAACATCATAAATTGCGAGATGGTTGCTTGCGGATCAAGTGTTCCTACAAACATACCCACCGCGGGAGCTTCTTCAATGCGCTGCTCGCACTTCGACCATAAGTTCCGCCACCGTATAGCATATTGAACCCACGTCTCGCCTGGCTTTACCCCGGCGTTAATCAGTGCCGTCATCGGGGTGCGTTCACTGGCGCTTGCAAAACGCTGAGTAAACAACAGCTCCATCTCCGCGAAGGTCTTGTTTACCCCAATCAGAGCAAAGCTCTGTTCAAATTCCAAGGCGGAAGATGAAGCAATGCTTCATCTTCCCCCAATCAGAGCAAAGCTCTACTTTGAAAATTTAAATGAAGCAACGCTTCAGATTCTCTGCGCTGCGCACAACGCGCCACGTGTCAGCTATTGATGCGTCAGCACAGCGCTCAAAGCAGCGCACCCAATCAGAGCAAAGCTCTATTTAAAGCAAAATTAAAGGAAGCAACGCTTCAGTTGCGCAAGCACTGCGCTAGCGCAGTTGCGCAAGCACTGCGCTAGCGCAGTTGCGCCGCGTTGTGCGCTGCTTGACACGTGTCACGCGCTGGGGCTTTTGCGCCAAACAGAATCAAGATTTTAAGAAATCTTTCTGTTCTTGTTAAAACAAGAAGATTTTCTTCTGTAAAACAGAAGCCCTTGGATCAAAGATCTAATGGTGGGGAAAATTCCCCAAATCACTCAGAGAAAGATCTCTTTAACTAATTTATGGGCACTATATAAAGACCCCTAGACCTCAATTCAAAGACATCAACATTTGTGAAAAAAAATCAAGAACTTCAAACAGAGAAAACTCTAAAGGAATTTCAAGAAGAAAAAAGGTAAAAACTTTTAAGATAGAAGGATTTCTTCTAATAGATCATTGATTTAAGAATAAGATCAATGATTTTCAATAAAAAACAAATAAAAATAGTGCTTTGCACTTCTTTATGAACCTCTGGTTCCCTGAAAAAAGAAAAAATAAGAGAAACTTATTTTCTTTGATCTAAATTAGATCAAGAAAACAAATAGTGCTTTGCACTTCTTTTATGAACCATTGGTTCTGGAATCTAAAAGATTCTCAAATACTAAAATAGTGCCCTGCACTTGCAAAAATCCACACTGTTGCGCTCTTGGGTTGGCGCAAGCCACCAGAGAGTGCCACGTGTCAGCCCCATGATGATCTGCGCTATGCGCTTCTAAAATAGAGCACTGCTCTCATGAATTGGCGCAACCCACCAGATCGTGCCACGTGTCAGCAGCGCAGCGCACTGCGCTTGCGCTCTCCTGAGCGTGACACGTGTCACCTCCCCATGGACTTGCGCCTTACGCTCCTCAATCAACGCAAAGTGCCTGACAAGTCATGTGGCACTCTGTCAGACTAATTAATGCAATGCATCATCAAGGGCAGAGCCCAATAAAGAAAGGCCTGTCAGACCAAACAAAGTGCTATGCACTATTAAAAGGGATAAAGCCCAATTAAAAGTCTATCAGACCAAAATAAAATGCCCTGGGCCTAAAAGGCCAGAGAAAATGCTATGCATTATTAAACAGGGGCAGAGCCCCAGTAAAGGCCTAACAAGCCAAATGCAAATAAAACGTTGAATACTCTCAACTGGACTTAGCCCAATCGTGGTCGTAAGTCCTCAAATTAAATTCACTGAGCACAGTTGCTCTTTTAAATCAATTTACACTTGGTCCAAGGGTACATCTCTGAACCCCTCTGACACATGTCGGTGTAATCCCTCAACGTCGTCAGAGAGCTGACGGGTCCCGATGGCCATGCATACAATGGACCACCATGTCCCTAAACTGGAATATGGACCGTAATGTCCTTAAACTACCAATGGACCGCAATGTCCCTAAACTACCTATGGACCACTACGTCCCTAAACTGGAACAATAAAGCGCCCAAACGCTCTTTTGTTGGATCTAAACGATCCCGTTTAAGTAGATCTTAGTCTCAAATATGGCTAACGTATCCTTAAACATTCAAACAGATTTTAGTCCCAAATTGGACTATAAGACCCCCAATCAACTTTGGTCTAAGGGTACATCTTCAAACTCCTCTGACACATGTCGTTGTAATCCTTCAACGTCGTCAGAGAGGTGACGGGTCCCGATGGCCATATAGGCATTGGACCACCACGTCCCTAAACTGGCAATGGACCACTACGTTCCTAAACTGGAACAATAGAGCTCCTAAATGCTCTTTTGTCGGATCTAAACGATCCCGTTTAAGTTGATCTTAGCCTCAAATATGGCTAACATATCCTTAAACATTCAACAGACTTTAGTCCCAAATTGGACTATAAGACCCCCAATCAACTTTGGTTCAAGGGTACATCTCCGAACTCCTCTGACACATGTCGTTGTAATCCTTCAACGTCGTCAGAGAGGTGACGGGTACCGACAGCCATATATTAAATGGACCACTACGTCCTTAAACTGGAAATGGATATAGACGATCCCGTTAATTAGATCTTAGTCTCAAATCAGACTAACGTATCCTTAACAAACGTTTAAGTTGATCTTAGCCTCAAATATGGCTAACGTATTCTTAAACCAAAACCCAAAACTCAAATCTAAGAAAGTATGGATTTGGACTAATCCACGTCCTACGGGCGACAACATCACTCAGTCTCCGTATACAATCCAAGGGCAAACACAAACAAAACAAACACCCACGACATGAAGTGAAATTCTGGAGAAGGAGAAAGTTGCTACCGCGATGCGGTAGCGTAATTAACTGCAGCTTGCGCCTGCAGGGAAGAGCGTCCCCACAATCAAAAACCCTTCAAGCGAGGAGGAATCTGACAAAGTCTTCTACATCGGCCGCATCCGTCTAAACCTCCGATACACGGTGCCATAAATCAACTTGGCATCTTCAGAGAGGTAGACGGATAAAACCATATAGCATCTGCCCCGAACTTCAGGCCCTAGACATCCTCACATCGCGGCCGCCGTTCGGAGGGGAACATGTCTTAATAGAGTCGTTCGGGAGCTCAGAGTACCACTCGAATGCCGTATCTGATAAACTTCCAACAAACTGGCGAAGCAAAAGCTTGTCATCACCGCCGGTATTGCCGCAGAGTGCCCTGAACTGGGCAACATGCTGGTGAGGATTGCCCGTCCCCTTGTAGACATGGAACTTGGGAATTGTGTAACCTGGTGGGTACTTGATTTGGTCGTACCAACTTGGATATGGCCGCCCCGTTTTTACGACCTGGCTAGCTGCTTCAGCCGCATGATGAACCCGTATTTGTTGGGCTATATACTCGTCCAAATCATCTTTGGAGATTGTATCCTCCTTAGCCGTCGACAGAGCTGGCGGAGGATTTGACGTCTCTCCCCTATCATCTTCAAGGACGATCGGGGGATTTTCGGTCGGAGGATCTTGTTGGATCATCATCCCCACCATGTCTTGGAACAGGAGGCCCATACGCTGTATGTTGGCTGCTTGTTCAGCAGCCTCTTTATTCTTCTTCTCCAATATTCGACGAAAGAATTCGGCGTCGGTTTCTTGCTCCTGGCGTTCATCTGAAGACGTTTCAGGATTTTCTTTTGGCCCAGTAAGTGCGGCCATAGCGTTCATCATCTCTTGGAGCATCTGCTGCTGCTCCTGCGTTTTGGTCACTGATCGCGTAAGCGGTCGATGACCCGTAGATATGCGACTGTCTTCTTTACCAGACGCCACGTAGACGGTATGAACTACAATGCCCCCTGACTTAGGGCGTTTGGGTTCACCACCTTTGATATTCGTCATCGGCGTTGGCACTTTCTCCGGCCTTCTTCTTTTATGGGCCGTAGAAGTTGAGGGGGCCGTTGCTTTGGGCGCCCAAGCGGTCATTATCTTTCGTTGCTTGACCGGAGGATTTTCTTCTTCCCGACCTTTCGACTTCTTTTGTTGGCGAGAGAATTTAGGCTCAATCACAGATTCTCGGACTCGTCGCCATGTCTTGTAGATCCTGGAGGACAGCGATCGAGGAGACTGCTCTGGCTTTTCTGCTTCCACGGCAGTCTCTACTGGTGGAGGAGATCTTTGAGCACCGCAGACGGCGAGTTTCTGCGTACTCTATTCAGTAGCTCGAAGCTGTTCCCATTTGGAACAGCAGCGTTAACTTCTACCGTTGGAGCTGGCGGAGTCATCCCAGAAGGGGAGTTGCCCCCGGTCTTCCTTACCCGGCGCCAGTGGCGTCGTCGGGCGCGACGAGTCGTCGGTATTGATTCAGAGACAGAAACAGCTTCTTCCTGCCCCCTGTTTAGGTGCGGGGCTATTGCCGGCGTTAGCCTATTGAAGACTGATGTCTTTTGAGCAGCAGGAGCAGGAGTGGGATTTGGGACGGTCAGTCTTGTAAAGACTGATCTCTTAGCCGGAGAAACCGCCTTGACGACTTCGGGAGCAGGTTTGGCTATTATTTTTGGAATAACCTTTTCCGGGACTGCAAGCTTCATCGTGGGCCCGCAGGAGTTTTGGCCCAGTCTGGAGAAGACCAAGGCGCTGGTGTTGGGCGACCCGTTGAGAGAGGCCACAGTAGCTGAAAGTCGATCGAAGACCGACTTCTTAGGAGCTTCTTGTACGGGCACGGGGGTGCTGAAGCTTGTTGGCGGAAGCATGGTTCCGAAAAACAGCCCTGTGGTGGCTTGAGTAATCTGCTCCACGGGCATGGTGAACAAAGAGGCCGCTTGGGGCCCGTAGGTTATGCCCCCAGTTGAGGCCGGACGCGAGCTGCAACTACAGTTGGAGCACTTCGAACAAGTAGAGGCCAGTGATGCTTGATTTCTTTTTCTGCGCTAAGCAAGAGACTAAATTTTAGTAAACTTGAAATCCAAAGGCAACCATTAACAAATCGCGATTCGTTCGCGAAGACGACACACGAAATATGGAGTGGAAAGAGGAAAAGGTCCCACCGGGCGTGCCAGAATCTGTTCCCCTCTGAATGGCGGCGCACAGGACTGCGAGGTCCTGATGCTGGGATTCGGGGCAGATACTATTTGGTTTTATCCTTCCACCTCTCCGAAGATGCCAAGTTAATTTATGGCACCGAGTATCGGAGGTTTAGACAGATGCGGCCGATGTAGCAGACATCGTCAGATTCCCCCTCGCTTGAGGGGTTTTTGATTGTGGGGACGCTCTTCCCTGCAGACGCAAGCCCCTGCAGTTAATTACACTACCGCATCGCGG
Organism: Agapanthus africanus; assembly: GCA_030015575.1. Classification (NCBI taxonomy): domain Eukaryota; kingdom Viridiplantae; phylum Streptophyta; class Magnoliopsida; order Asparagales; family Amaryllidaceae; genus Agapanthus; species Agapanthus africanus. Next base: position 16,628,813 of record CM057342.1, on the reverse strand, counting down.
TAACAACTTTCTCCTTCTCTAGAATTTCACTTCGTGTCGTGTGTGTTTGTTTTGTTTGTGGTTGCCCGTGGATTGTATACGGAGACTAAGTGATGCCGTCGCCCGTAGGACGTGGATTAGTCCAAATCCGTATTTACTTAGATTTGGATTTGGTGTTTTGGTTTAAGGATACGTTAGCCGTATTTAGGCTAAGATCGACTTTAAACGTTTGTTAAGGATACATTAGTCTGATTTGAGACTAAGATCAACTTAACAGGATCGTTTGGATCCGACAAGAGAGCGTTTGGGGGCTCTATTGTTCCAGTTTAGGGACGTAGTGGTCCATGTTCCAGTTTAGGGACATGGTGGTCCATATTCCAGTTTAGGGACATGGTGGTCTATAGGTAGTTTAAGGACGCTTAAGTCCATGGGTTTAAGGACCCCACAGTCCGTGTTTTAGTTTAAGGACGCTTAAGTCCATGAGTTTAAGGATCCCACAGTCCGTCTTTTGGTTTAAGGACGCTTAAGTCCATGAGTTTAAGGACTCCACAGTCCGTGTTGATGTGTGGTTGTCGGGACCCGTCACCTCTCTGACATCGTTGAAGGATTACAACGATAGGAGTCAAAGGAGTTCGGATATGTACCCTCGAACCGGATGTAAATTGATTTAAGGGAGCAGTCGTGCTCGGTCAATTTAATTTGAGGACTTATGGCCATGATTGGGTTAAGTCCAGTTGAAAATGTTCAACCTTTTTATTTATTTTTGGTCTATTAGACCTATGCTAGGGCTTTGCCCACATTTAAATAATGCATTGCATTACTTTTATTTTGTTTGGGCTCTGCCCAGAAAGATGCAGAGCATCAATTTTACTGGGGCTCTGCCCTTTATAAATGATGCAGAACATCAATTTTATTTGGGCTCTGCCCTTTTATTGCTTTGCAATTTATTTTGGCCTGCTAGGTCTTTTTGACTTGGGTCTGGCCCTTTAGCAAAAGAAATGCATAACATTTGTCAGGCGCTTTGCGCCAACCAAAGAGCGCAAGCGCTTGTGGTGATGACACGTGTCATGCAAGCGCAGTGCACTGCGCCAGTGCGCTACTGACACGCGGCGCGCTGTGGTGAGTTGCGCCAGTTTCAGAGAGCAAGGCTCTATTTTAAAAGCGCATAGCGCAAATAGTTCAGATGTTGACACGTGGCGCTCTCTGGTGGTTTGCGCCAACCCAGGAGCGCAACAGCGCAGTTCTGCAAGTGCAAGGCACTGTTAACTTGAGAATCTTTTAGATTCAGAACCAATGGTTCATAAAAGAAGTGCAAAGCACTGTTTGTTTTCTTGATCTAATTTAGATCAAAGAAAACAAGTTCTTCTTGTTTTTCTTATCTCAGGGAACCAATGGTTCATAGAAAAGTGCAAAGCACTTATTATTATTTATTTATATATTTTTTTATTGGAGATCCTTGATCTTATTCTCAGATCAATGATCTGTTCATAAGAGAATTTTCTCTTTTCTCTAAAGGTTTTTACCTTTTTTGTTCTTGAGGAATTCTCTCCAATTCTTTAGAGTTCTCTCTGTTTGAAGTTTTTAATTTTTCACAAAATGTTGATGCATTTGAATTGAGGTCTAGGGGCCTTTATATAGTGCCCATAAATTAGTTAAAAAGATCTTTCTCTGAGTGATTTGGGGAATTTTCCCCACCGTTGGATCTTTGATCCAAGAGCTTTTGTTTTACAGAAGGCAATCTTCTTGGTTTAACAAGAACAGAGAGATTTTTTAAAATCTTAATTCTGTTTGGCGCAAACGCCCCAGCGCGTGACACGTGTCAAGCAGTGCACAGCGCAGCGCAACTGCGCTGACACGTGTCGCGCAGCGCAACTGCGCTGGCGCATCTGCGCTGACACGTGTCGCGCAGCGCAGTGCTTGCGCAACTGAAGCGTTGCCTCCTTTAACTTTGTTTTAAAATAGAGCTTTGCTCTGATTGGGCGCGCTGCTTCGGACGCTGCGCTCTCCGCACTGGCGTGCCAGATTTCGGCACGTGGCATCCTGCGCACAGCGTAGAGGATCTGAAGCGTCGCTTCATTTATTAAAATTTAAATTTTCAAAGTAGAGCTTTGCTCTGATTGGGGGAATCGGAAGCGTTGCTTCACTTGAGATGTCTTTTCATCTTCCCAAAATTTTCATTTCCCGGGTCTTGGAAATAATTCCATTGTGCACAGAATTTCTCGTGCTTGGCTTATATATAATTCAAAGTCGAGCCTTTTCTTCTCTCATCTTCAGAGAACTTTTTCGATCATGGCTTGCAACCGTCCTCATGCCCGCCGACAACCATGGAAAGTGCCAATTCGAGACGTCGTTCCCCGTTTTGCTGCGCGTTTGGTGGACCCTTCTCTTATGGACGAGCAGTACGATGCTGCAATGTACGAGCTTTTGACTCGTATGGGGTCTCCTCTCCCTTCCCACTCCATTTGGCTCCGGATGATCCTTGCCTCGGTGCTCGCCGATCTTCCCCCACCTCCAGTAGAGATGTCCTCGGCAATGCTTGACGCTGCCGAGGATAAGATCGAGTGCTTCTTTGAAGTGCACTTGATCACCAAAGCCCTGAGGCACTGCTCTTTCCACTTGCTGAACCAGATACGGGCTCGCCGGGTTGTCATCGCCACCTTTTCTGATGAATGTGGCGACGATCGTTGGGCGTCTACTTTTCGGGAGGACCGCCGCTTCAACATGGTGGAGAAGACGGAACAGAAACTGGAGAATCTTCTTCTTATCTTTGCGAACCCTTGTCTTTCTGATCCCATATTTGGTGATCTTTTTTAAATGTAATAATAATAATGAACAAGTATTTCTCTTTTTAATCAAGTATTTCATTATCTGTTAAGGGTTCTTTTATTTTAGCTTTCTGTTATGCTTGTGCATCGTATGATTTAATTTGCTATTATTAGGTGCATGTGATTCTTGCAAGGATAAATTGCCTTTGGTGTTTAGTCTCTTTTATGAAGCAGTGCTTCACTTTTCAGTATTAGAAATAGAGTTTCGTTCTGATTGAGGGAAACAGTTTAAAGACATCATATTCTGGTTTAAAGACATCATAGTCTATAAGGTTTTGGTTTAACCGTTTGGGGATGCACCAAAAGTTATTGGTTATTGGGACCCTTCATCTCTCCGAAGACGCTGAAGAATTACAGCGACGTCTATCAGAGGTATGAAGAGATGTACCCTTGAACCGAAGTTGGTTGGGAGATCTATAGTCAGGTTTGGGACTAAGACCAATCAAGAAGATTGTGAGCACATGGGTTCGGTTAATCTGAATTAGGGACTTGTGGCCAACTTGGGCTCAGTCCACACAGAATAAAGTGTTTGAACACTTATTTGAACTCGGTCCACTCATTTTGAGTAAAATTTGTTTGGGCTCGACCCCTTTTATTCAAATAATGTTGAGTATTGATTTGGGCTCTGACACCCCTTTTTCTTTTTGTCTTTTATTGAGTGTTGAACACTTTTTATGGTGCTGGGGCCTTATTTACAGAGCTCTTTGTAATTCCCCAGCGCCCACGTGAGGAGCACGTGGAGCGCTTGGCGCCGGACTTGGAGCGCTAAGGCGCTTATTATAAAATAGCGCCCACGTGAGGAGCACGTGGAGCGCTTGGCAGTGAGCGCCAGATTTCGAGCGCTAAGGCGCTTCTTTTAAAATAGCGCTCACGTGAGGAGCTCGTGGAGCGCTTGGCGCTGTACGCCAGACTGGGAGCGCTACGGCGCTTCTTATAAACTAGCGCTCATGTGAGGAGCGCGTGGAGCGCTTGGCACTGTGCTCCAGACTTGGAGCGCTAAACCGCTTGTTTTAAAATAGCGCCCATGTGAGGAGCGCGTGGAGCGCTAAGGCGCTTCTTTGGCAGCTCTGAGCTGTTCTGTGCTCTAAGAATTAAATTCTCGGTTTATAAAAGACTTTGTCTCATGAATCTAAGAACTGAGTTCTTCTTTTATGAGGAGATTCTATGATCTCCTTTGTTTTTTTATTTAGGGGAGACTTTGTCTCATGGATCTAAGAACTAAGTTCTTCTCTTTTTGATGAGATGCTGTGATCTCTTTTACTGTTGTGAAAGACTTTTTCTTATAGATCTGTAATCTGAAAAAAAAACTAAGTTCTTCTGATGTGAGAGTTAATCTCTTAAATATGGGGGAGATTCCATGACCTCTCTTCTTACTATTTACCTTGAGAAGAAATTCCTCTTGTCCTTGAAGTTTCGTGAAGTTTGTGGGGGGGGGGTTCCTCTATGCAAGACTTGAAGTCTTGGGTCCTTTATACATGGGAGGCTGATTTGTTGAATCAGTTAAGGAAATCTCTTGAGAGATCTCTGATTGATTTGGGGATATTTCCCACCATTAGATCTTTGATCCAAGGGCTTCTGTTTTACAGAAGACATTTTTCTTGTTTTTAACAAGATTGGAAAAATATTTTCCCATACAGAACTTATTCTGTATCTTGGTGATTTTTAATCACCATTGGATCTTTGATCCAACGGTGCTCTTATTACAGAGCACAATTTTTCTTGTTTGGGAAGATTTGAGGAGTATTTCCTCAACAGAATTTTATTCTGGTAATTTGATGATTTATTATCTTTGTTGGATTTTTGATCCAAGGATGGAGAACATTTAGTTCTAGCGCTGGCGCTCTTGTGCTTTGCACGTGAGGCGCTGTCTCAGAGTCTATGACTCTCAGCGCTAGCGCTCTCATGCTTTGCACATGAAGCGCTGCCTCAGAGTCTTTGACTCTTGGAGCTAGCGCTCTTGGCGCTAGCGCTCTCATGCATTGCACGTGAGGCGCTGCCTCAGAGTCTTTAGTGCTGGCGCTCTTGGCGCGAGCGCTCTCATGCTTTGCACGTGAGACGCTGCCTCAGAGTCTTTGACTCTTAGCGCTGACGCTCTTGGCGCTAGCGCTCTTGTGAGGCGCTGCCTCATTTCAAATTTCAAATTTTGAATAGAGCTTTGCTCTCTGATTGGGGGAAACAGGGGTAAAGCCCGTACATCTTCCGTTGCACTACTTCACATCGTGGATCGAGATGCACATGCTAGGTGCTTTCAGTGTCCACAAACGACCTCGCTTCTACGACAACTACAACTTTTCTCGGGTTATGTATCTGGTTGATGCTTCTGCGTCAGACCCGTCGCAGCGAGAGGTTCGGCGATTGGTCCTCCGCCCGCGCATGGTTGGGGACAGCATGACCTTTGTCGATAGAGTCTTGACTATCGTCAAGGTATCTACCAAGGTAGTGCAACCGCTGCGTGATACTTTCAAAGACGGGGCTCCCATGTTGAAGGCTCGAGAAATTATGCACTTGTATTCTATTAGGCTGGGCTTTTTAGTGTTCAGGCAAAACGCCTCGGCACTGTTCATGAGGTATAACTTGCACCGCTTTGCTCAACAGTCGGGATATAATCAGGGCATTCTTCTCGAGGCATTCTTAGCCGAGCCGGTCGCTATAGAAGAGGGTATTCGCAGCGCGCTGCACCACTTTATGCGACTAAATATGGGGTCCAATTTTCTCATTAGCGAGCCGAGCTACGTGCCGAAAGGTTTGAGCGCTTACGTGGTGTGGTACCAGCATGCGACGGGTGCTGTTATCAGGGAAGAAAGGCGATTATTGCTCGATCACAAGGATGCCATCCCTGCTGGTAATCCATCTGTCTGTTTAAAGCGTCGGACTGTCGTTCGTCCTTCCTTGAGGGAAATTACTACCGCCGTAGTCCCTCGAGTCTTCCCTGAGAGGCTTCAATCTGATGTTCCCGTAACTGCGGTAACCGTGGCATCCCCAGAATCTGGTGCTGGTACGGAAATCGGGACTCGCTGCCCGAAAATGCCTGTCAAGCGCAAAATCTTGTCTTCGGCCGCCGGTGTCCGCTTGCAGAAAAAGAAGAAGTCTTTATTTTCTGCTGATGACATATTTGTCCAGGAGCCACATGTCCCTACAGCGAGGGTTTGTGCGAATACGGTATCTACGAGGGTTTGTTCGACACGCCTGCGACCGATACTGATCTTTAGGCTGCCCTCCCAGCTTCCAAGCGACTGGCTCGCAAGGAAGCGGCGTTGATCACTATCGCGAAGTCAGGTATACTTCAGTTATATTCTTCTGGTTCTCTCCCTTTTCTCTTTATTATGCTTTTACTAACGCTCTTTTTTTCAACAGGTATTTTTGCCGAAGAGGCTCTCGCGGCTTCCCTCAGGACGTTCGAGGAGGAAAAGAGGCTCCGCGCTTCTTTGGGTCTTTGTATAAGTAGTTTTCATTACACCTTTATTCTTTTTATTCGTGCTCCGACCCTCTCTTTCACCTTATTACAGGGACTACCTCAACTCAAGTTATTCCAAGTGCAGTGCCGATCCCAAGTAACGATGCATCAAAACTTTTAGAGCCATTTACTGTGGCCATGACCCTCCTAAAGTCACCGCAGGAAGCTTTGCTGAAGCATTCGATGATGGAAAACATAGCGGCTCCAGAGGCAGAGCTCGGTTCGGATGACGACGTCCCCTTGTCGGAAGTCTTGAGGAGGTCATTTCTCACTGCTCAGACCGAAAGGAAGCGTAGGAACCATGCGGCGAGAGAACGCGATGCCGGTTTGGCTGTAGGTGCAGGCTCAAGCAGTATTCCGCTTGCTGATACTCCTTCGGCGGATGTTCCCTATGCCCTTTCTACCACCCGTAGACAGGTTGCACGCGCAACTCGGGAAGAAACTGAAAGGCTACTCCAAGGTAAAGTAACACCCAGTCTTTTATTAGAACTCGGTACTCAAATTTTGACATACGCATTTACTTTCACGCAGGGCCGAGTCCTGGCGATGTTATGGCAGGTGAAACGTTGACGATTACAGAACCCGAAGTGGCTACTCTATCTTCGGAATCCGGGACTGTCCAGACCGCTGCTCTTTCTCCCTGTGGCTCTTTGGTATCGGCGGGAGTCGCAAGTGTTGTGACGGCCCTTGTCAAGTCATGGGATGAAGCTATGGGCATGGAATCTATTCCCCCGAGAGAGAGTGAAGAAGCCGTTACACCTGGTGACGCCTCCGTCGCGGTTTTGGTCCGTGATCTATCAGGTAGTCCTTGGGTTGTTGTTTTCGAGTTTTTCAATCCTGTTCAGCCCTTCTGATGATATTTCATTTGTCTTGAGCATAGGCGCGGTGAACACTGAGGCTATGTCGTCTGAAGAAGTGTCGTGGTTGATCTGTATTTAAAGAATTGTTTGTAGTTAACCGCAATCAATAACGGTGTCGCGTGTAGTTAGACCGAGATGAGTACGGGTCGTCCTCTGGGAAATGTTGAATCTTTTAATCTTACTTTAGACGTGTTGAAAAAGGAAGGAGGAAGAATAAATAATGGTGAAGAATGGTTGTAGGTTCTAAATCTACGTTAAACACGGATGTAGAATATAGATCTAGATTAACTACGGATGTAGGTTTTATAGTAGAAGGGGGCTTGTAGGGTTCGTTAAGATTTAGTAATCATGGATAATTAATTAAAGATTACTCTTTTTATCCTTTAATAGATTTAAAACTAGATCGACAGTGATGCATGTAGATTAGGATTTCTGGAGGGAAAAGGGTTCCTACTCTTAACCCCTATCTTGACATGGATCTCCGTTCATGTCTAGCATTTACCAAAACAATTGTTAATCTAATCTCTAATCGTGGTTATGAATATCAATGAATTGATAGCGCGCCCGATTAGAATGTTAACTATTCTTTTGATAAAGTTTATAAACTTTATAAGACGTAAAAAGAGTTTAAGGATCTTCATCATCCATTAATCTACCATAATCCTACGAACCCTAACAAGCAAAGAATTACTCGCGCATGTTGGGAAAAGAAAAGATAGAGAGGGAAATCATGTTGAAGAACTACAAAGAAATAAAATAAGATAACAACTACCTTTATTAATCAACAAGATCAATTACACTTTGTTCCCTTAGAAAATGATTACAAAATGCTAGTTTGCTTCTCGATCTCTTCTAGGGAGGTAGATGAACTATTGATGATCAATCAGGATTCTTGATCCGTCGTGGACTTCGTGATCTCGTCGGTGTGATGCCTTCTAACTTTAGCCCTTGGTCCTTTATATAGCCCTCAAAGAAGAAAACCTAGTTACCATATATGGTGACTTCCTAATATGGTGACTTTCCATATATTGTGACTTTCCTAATATGGTGACTTTCCATATATGGTACTAGTTGTTAGGATCCCAACCAGAAATTCCAGGGTCCTAACTCCTCAGAAGTGCGGCGGAACCGCGGCGTAATGGTGGGTTTGGCCGCGGATCCGCGGTGGATTAGAAGGATCGTGGGTTCGTTTCTCTTAAGACTTCTTCTGGTGACACATGTAGATTATTTTGGTATCTGAAATCTGAAAATCTTCTCTACGTCTCTACCAGAATTGATTTCTTCAATTTACTTTACTATTTCGGCAGATTTGATCTCGATAACTCGGATTTCCTTGATTCCAGTCCTGAAATAATTTCTGCACAATTATCTCAATAAATAATGTTAGTAGAATTTGTTTTTATTGAGATATTATCTTTAACCATTTGTCATGATATTTTAGTTTTAATAGAATTGGTCAAAGGTATTTAATAAGGTAAGCAAATTAAATGGGCCAAATGTTACATGGATATTATATGCTTAATTTTTCCTTCATAATGTTAATTATAATATATAAACACATGAAAATAGTATTTTTACAGATAAACCCTCATATGTGTCATATATTATAATAAACACCTTTTTTATATAGAAATAGTAGGAAAAATGTCATATTAAAAGTGTAGTTTTATCAACTGAATATGTCGCTGGTCGCTGTTTCCCCCCAATAAGAGAGCAAAGCTCTATTCAAAATTTGAACTGAGGCAGCGCCTCACGTGCAAAGCACGAGAGCGCCATCGCTCAGAGTTAAAAAAACTCCGAGGCAGCACCAAGAGTTAAAAACTCTGAGGCAGCGCCTCACGTGCAAAGCATGAGAGCGCCAGCGCTCAGAGTTAAAAACTCTGAGACAGCGCCAAGAATTAAAAACTCTGAGGCAGCGCCTCACGTGCAAAGCACGAGAGCGCCAGCGCCAGAACTAAAAGTTCTCCACCCTTGGATCAAAGATCCAACGAAGATGATAAATTATCAAATTACAGAATTAAATTCTGTTGAGAAAATACTCCTCAAATCTTTCCAAACAAGAAAGATTGTGCTCTGTAAATCAGAGCACCGTTGGATCAAAGATCCAATGGTGATTAAAAATCACCAAGATACAGAATAAGTTTTGTATGGGAAACTATTTTTCCAATCTTGTTAAAAACAAGAAAAATGTCTTCTGTAAAACAGAAGTCCTTGGATCAAAGATCCAACGGTGGATAAAATCCCCAAATCAATTAAGAAATCTCTCAATGAGAGATTTTCTCAACTGAATCAACAAATCAACCTCCCCTATATAAAGGACCCAAGACTTCAAGTCTTGCAGAGAGAAACCCCTTCCATAAACTTGAAGTTCTCAGAAGAAAAAAGAAGAGCAAGCTCTTAAAAGAAGAATTCTCTTTGAAGAAAAACAAAAAGGAAATAGAGATCAGAACATCTCATCTGCAAGGGTTTAACCCTCATAAAAAGAACATAGTTCTTTCCTCGGATCTGAGATCCATTAGACAAGTCTCCCACAGATGAGAATTTAATTCTTATGGGGATGGATTTGTTCTTAGGGATCGAAGATCCGGAGAAGAACAAAGAATTGAACTTTGCAAAACATAACACAGAAAGAAAAACCTAGCGCCAAGCGCTGCAAAATAAAGAGCGCTCAGCACTCAAATGTTGGCGCTCAGCGCCAAGCGTCTCACGTGCCCCTCACGTGGACATTATTCTCAATAAAGAGCGCTCAGCACTCAAATGCTGGCGCTCAGCGCCAAGCGCCTCACGTTCCCCTCACGTGGGCGCTATTTAATAAAAAGTGCTCAGCACTCACATGCTGGCGCTCAGTGCCAAGCGCTCCACATGCCCCTCACGTGGGCGCTGCTCAAAATAAGAAGTGCTTAGCACTCAAATGCTGGCGCTCAGCGCCAAGCGCCTCACGTTCCACTCATGTGAGCGATGCTAAAAAAAGAGTGCTTTGCACTTAATAGTTGGCGCCCTGCACCAAGCGCTACACGTGCCCCTCACGTGGGCGCTACTTGACATAGAGTGCTCTACACTCATCACACAGAACCCAGCGCCATAAAGAGTGTTCAACACTCACAAAAAACAAAAGAAAAAGAAGTAAAGTGTGAGCGTCAGACCCACATAAATGCTCAGTATTGTGTGCACAGAGAAAGGACTATGTCCTAGCAAGTGTCTGACAATTTATTTAAAAAAGAAACGACAAAGACTAAGTGGGCTGAGCCCAAGTTGGCCAAACTCCTAATCAACCGAGCCCGTGTGCTCTTTATTTTTCCAAACTGGTCTTACTCCCAAACAAGACCACCGATCTTTTGATGAATATCCATTAGTTCAAGGGTACATCTCTTCACACCTCTGATACATGTTGTAATTCTTCAACTTCTTCAGAGAGGTGGAGGGTCCCAATAACCAATAACTCTTGGTATACCCCCAAACCAACAAACCATAAACCCTTTGGACCACAATACCCTTAAAACTAAACTCCATGGACCGCAGCGTCCCTAAAAACTAAATTCCACGGACCGTAATGTCCCTAAAATAAATTCCACGACCGTAATGTCTTTAAACTAAACTCTTTGGACCGCAATGTCCTTAAAACTAAACTACATGGACCGCAATGTCCCTAAACTAAACTCTATAGACTATGATATCCTTAAACTCCACGGACTATGATGTTCTTAAACCCAATGGACCGCAACGTCTCTAAACTAAACCCTATGGACTATGATGTCCTTAAACTCCACGGACTATGATGTCCTTAAACTCCACGGACTATGATGTCCTTAAACCCAATGGACTGTAACGTCCCTAAACTAAAATGATAGGGCCCAAAAGCTCTTTCATTGGATCTAAATTGTTGGAGATAGTGCCCTCAGAGTCAATTATTGGATCACAGGCACGTGATTACAATGATTGAGGGAGGACCTGTCCCTGTAGGACAGTCTTACTCGAGATGATAGTATGCTATCTGGTTTACCTTTATCATCGTGTACTACTTTAGGTGACCTGACAGGTCGCTATTACACGTTGGTAGAGCCCCTAGGATTCTTGCTTGACGGCCAGCAGTATGAGGGCGATCATATAAGTGGGAGCTGGTAGTCTATAAGCACATCCTTAAAAGGTCCCTAGTCGTGGGAGTTTCGAGACAGGGCATCGATTCTCCAGAGTAGACTAGTGTATACAGTCGAGACCCCGACGAGGGGCGGTGGCCGGTCTCACAAGCCACTGGTGTCAGTTGGTTCACCTAAGATGTATACAGGTGCTCATTGGGTTATGAGTACACCGGACAGGACTCGCCGGGAACATGCTAGTTGGTCTTATACCTGACGTCAGATAGCGGTTCCCTGGTGACATGTGTACAGGTTAGTTCATCGACCTGGGGATCGTCATTTGTCTCGTGTGGGTTCCCACTGTACTTTGATTACTACCCTACCACGCTCAAAGGAGACGTGCAAACAGGTTTTAGTTGGGTACAGTCCCGAGCCACATGGAGGCAGTGAGCGGATCATCAGGGGTTCGTCTCTTCCGGTATTGGGGGTGAGGTCGCACTGTGTCTAGGAGAGCCATTACACGAAGTCCTTGGCCAAGGCAGTAGATTTACTGGTAGGTATTCCAGTAGTATCTCAGGGTGTTCTGGGCTACACTCCGACACGACTTGTACCGCTTTTAGGGGTCTGACTTTTACCAACCCCTTAGGCTCGACATGCGATGCTCATAGACGAACGGAACGGACTGCACGGATATTATCACTGACAGGCTCAGTAGGGTGTCAGGATGAGTTCGCTCATCGACGTCCCTTTTGGTCAATAGCTGGTGGCCCGTCACGTATTGGCTTATACCTCTGACGTGCTGGTGGTTAAATCCATAGCCATAGTATTGACGAGTCTTTAGAGTCCACCACACTTTCAGTTACTCAAGCTTTCGGGCGAAACGCTGTAGAGGCCGTATGGAGATATGGCAGGGTCCGATCAGATACGTGCGGTATTGCACGGATCAGGATCGGATGGTTAGTACTTGAGGCCGTATGGATATATGGCTGGGTTCGATCAGATACGTGCGGTATTGCACGGATCAGGATCGGACGGATTTTACTAGCCGGCTTTGGTTTAAGCCGGATCCTAGTATAGTACAGTGTAGTTTTGTCTCATTACATTTGTATCCGGACGGAATACAGATGCGGGTGTGTATGCACAGTATCGGGGTTTTCCTGTAATTTATTACGGGATCAGTTTTCTGAGGTTGCCAGTTTGCATTCCATTCCGGCCGGTTTTCCTTTGTTCTTTCCCGCCGGACTTTCCGATGGAAGGGGTTATTTGCAAGTTTGCAAATAACTTATTGAGGAGGGGTTTTATGCATTTGTGGGGCTTCATGATGGTTCATAATCATGAGATGCTTTCTTTGTCTTTTCCTTTGCATTAATTAAGATATGAAAGGATTAGATATTGATTTGAGTTTTGTTATCATGATGTTTGGATGTGGTCACCCCTTCACCTTTTACTACCATCACCTCCCTTCATGGTTTTGCAATTTTGATTCCCTCCACCATTCTCTAAGGAGGCCGGCCACACATTTGAGAGGGAGAGAAATATGAGAGAGATTCATATTGTTGTGGTGGCATTATTCTTCATCATATATTCTTCTTGCTAGAAAATTGAATGCACCAATTTTCCTAACCTCCTCCTCCATCCTCCATGGCAACAAAACCCCAAGAGACAAATTCTACACTTATCTACAGCAAATCTTGGGCATGTCGACTTGCCAGCTTCATGCCCGAGTTGCCTCGGCATAGAGGTGGGAGCCTGTAAAAGATGCAGACGATGTGGTGCCCTTCCGGTAAGGAGGCGACGACCGGAGTTTCCGCAGGAGATCGGGACGACGACGAGAAGACCGGAGGACTCGGATCACTCGGTATATCTCTAACCCATCTTGTAGTTAGCTAGGACTAGTTAATGGTTCGATCCGGGTGTTTAGTGCGCGGTGGTGCCGGTTTGCTAGTTTGCAAAATTAAAGTTTTTCGCTTCCGCATTTCGGCGTCGGATTGACGGCCGGGGCGCCGCTGTGCACTTACATAAATGATCCTAAAACCTTATTAAGTAGATTTTAGTTTAAAATTAGACTAATGTATCCTTAACAAACATTTAAGTTGATCTTAATCTAAAATAAGATTAACGATCCTTAAACCCAAACCAAACCCAAGTCTAGAATATACGGATTTGGACTAAGCCCCGCCCTACGGGCGACAACATAAATTAGTTTCCGTATACAATCCACGGGCAACCAAAAACAAAACAAACACACACGACACGAAGTGAACATCTGGAGAAGGAGAAAGTGGTTACCGCGATGCGGTAGTGATTGGATTGATTTTCCGATTGTGTCGTATGTTTATAGAAAATAGATTTTAGAAATCACAATCAAAAATTATTTTGACCGCAATCAATAACGGTGTCGGATATAGCGCGTTAGTAAGTTGCGGATCGTCCACAGGGGAAGTGAGTTCCGTTCAATTTCCGAATTAGATGAGTTGAAAATTTAAGAAAAAGAAAAGAAAACAATTCATGATTTGCATTTAAAGATCAAAAGTAAGAAAAATCTAGATCTAAAAGAAACATTAAAACAAGAAGAGAGATGCGTGATAATTTCCAACCAACAATCAAGATTAGAAGTATGGCTCGTAGGAGTAGATCGGATCTATAGATGTGATGAGATCTAAAGATTACTAATTCTTATCCATTAATGAATTGATACTAGATCGATACAATTTCATCGAGGTTTAAGGATCTTTGCGAGAAAATTAGGGATTCCGCAACTAATCCTTTGTCCTTTCGATGGATCGCATTCAAATTCTAGCTTCTAGTTAATCAAATGTTTAATAGTTGTTTCCTAGTTTCGAGTGAACACGATCAAGAAAGCATCATCTCGAAACTAGGTCATTAAACATTTGATTCACTAGAATTTCCAAACATTATAGGATTTAAGAATTGTAGAAATATCTAAATCATCATCATCTAAAGATCGTCATAACTCCTACACGAGCGGAGATTACTCAAACATCATGATCACAAACACAATCACAAATTGAATTCTAATCATTATGCTTGAATTAAAAGATAAGCAAGAGTATAGAAAATTCACCTTTATTTATCAACAAATTTCGTTACAACTCTCTTGAATTTACAAAAGGAAGGAACTAGATCGTCGATTTCGGCTTCGCTCGGCTCCTTGAGTCGCGGATCGGCATGGATCTCTTGCTCCGTTGGAATCCGGCGTCGCTTGCTAAAGGTTGAAGGCTCTCTTGCTCAAATTGATCTCGGGATCTTGATCTTGATTTTGAATTGGGGATGGGGATTAAATTTGGCACAAGCTTTTGTCACTAAACTTGTGGGTTGAAGATGGTGGTGAATGAAATCTTGAACATTTTTCCACCCTAGCTCTAGGTTCTTTTTGATAGACCTCTAGATCTAGGATTAAAATTTGAATTCCCTCCACAAGTTAGTTAACCAAAAGATTTAAATTTCCCTCCAAAAAGTTAGTTAAGCCTAAATTTGAATTTCCCTCCAAGAGTTTGTTGACCAAATATTCAAATTTCCCCCCAAAAAGTTAGTTAAGCCCAAAATTTGAATTTTCCCTCCAAGAAGTTGTTAAGCTGAGCCTTCTAGAGATGCCACGTGGAGTTTCTGAGGTCTTATGGAAGCTTTGGCCGTTATAATTGAGCATGTGACAAAATTGGGTGAATTGATCTCACTATATGGCCGCGGATCAGCCGCGCCAAGGGGGATTGGGCCGCGGATCCACGGTCCTTTAGTGGGCTTGGATCTTCCTTTTTACATGGTAATTCTTGGTATGACTGGTAGGCCTCTTTCCAATGTGTGGATTTTTATTTGGCCTTCTGTATCACTACCAGATCATACATCTTTTAGTTGGCGTATCTTTTATCAGTCTTTCCCCAATTTTGGGCTCTGCTTCCGGAATTTCCTGCATAGACTCCAAGACAAGAGTTGCGCAATACAAGGATGATGCGATGCCATGAAACACAGTTAATTTCCCTCAAAGTGCCGGTTTAAAAGTCTAACACATGCAATTTGGTATTTCAGAGATGATTTGGTAATATGTGCAATTATGAATACCGAACACTTCTATATGAGTTCAAATGGTAGGGAAATTACCGTGTTAAAAGTGCAGTATTTTCGACTGATCAAATTCCCCAAAACTTATTTTCGATCGTCTCGATCGAACTGTTTTATTAAAAAGAGAAGGAGAAAATAAAGAAAGAGAAAAGCACACTTTCGTAGGCAACACGATTGCACTGAGCACGTGCAACAAGCCTTTAAACCTCTAGGTGTCCCTAGTAGGAGGAGTGTTGTCTCCTGAGGGTTTTCAGCGGATTGCACCCACAAAATCCAATAATAAAAGGAAGATCATGAAAATTACATTTAAAGACAAGAATTGTAAAAGAAAAGCTTTGAAAATTAGGGTTTCCAACTAAGCTGGCTTTTCGGTTGTCATGAGCTCTATCTTAATGGTCATGAAAAGATGTTAGAAATCACGCCCTCCCTCAATAAAACATCGTCTTATTCTTCATTCCTATCTTTATTCCAAACATCGATCATATCACCCTGCGTGTGTGTAAAGGACATCCCTATACCCGGAGAATTCAATTCAAGCTATCATACTCTTGCCCATCAGCCTCAGTACTTTTTAATTAATGAATATCTAGATGTGCTTACACACTTTCATGCGACCGTTAATACTTCTTGAGGTACTAACTGACCGATTACTCATGTGCTTGCTTATTTGGTGTATTTTCCTCGTCTTGCACCACCTTAAGCATAGCAGTGACTCCCAGACCAGTTGGCCTTAGGGCACTAGGTGAAGAGGCACCCTCGCTATATATTTTTTATTGCCTTCGGCGATAACAAAACCAGTGTCCATTTTTTTCTCACCACTTTATATTTTATTCATTTTTTTTCCTTCATACTTTTGGCTTTAAGACAAGAGCATTTCAAGGTATCCTCTACTATCCCGGGCTTTAAGACGTGTGTAAGTGCGAATAGCAGGGTATCAACGTTCAAAATACTTGGCTTTCCAGAATAGAAACTATTTTTCAGACTTATTTTTATCCTCAGATTAGTGACTTCCTTCATCTTACTAACCCTTGGGACAACGGCTCATAACTACTTATTACTAGTTCGTATAAGAAAACTTCTAATTTTCTCAGTTTTCTTAAATTTTTCTAATCTCATGAATGTAATTGTTCACTATCTAATCTTTTATTATTATAAATATTAAATATTTTTATATTTTGAAAATTTTAAGTTTTTATATTTTGAAAATTTTCGAATTTTTATGGATTTTGAAATTTTTTTAAATTTTTATAGGTTTTAATGGTTTTTTTTTGAAAAATTATTTACAAAAAATATTTACACAAATTTTTTTTATGGGTTTTGAAAATTTTAAAATTTTTATTTTAAAATTTTTATGATTTTTTAAAGAAATGTTTTGTGCTTATGCAAATGATATGCACATGATGCAAAACTAAGCACAAACCTCCCCCAAACTTGTTTTCAACAGTGTCCTCACTGTTGCCATCTGCTAAATTTCGAAAATCTGTAAGCCTGGGAGGAATTTATTAGTGGGGGCAAAATATATAAGTGAAGATCCTCCCCCAAACTTATTTTTTGACTCGTAATTTTTGTAAAAATTTTCATTTCAAGAGCCAGAAAAATTGTTCCCCCCCAAACTTGAGTTATGCAATGTTAAGCTTTGAAAATCATATGAGGGGGTCAAAAATCATTGGTCGATGCCAAGCTTTGCAAAGACCGAAGATCAATACCAACCATTCGAAGATTTTATCAATGCAGTGCTCGGGTTGGTGGAAAAAGAAGTGGGGAAAGGGTAAGGGGTGGAAGAGAGTGTGTGCGCTTCTCATTTTGAAGAGACGAAGCAGTGAATGTGATGGATTACTCGCATTCTTTTACAATTCAGAGGAAGGGGTGGAGGTTCAATTTCAGTGATTGGGACATGATTCATCTCAACACCCGTGTTATTCAGAAATGCGAGTTCATCAGCGAAGATCTCCTCAAAAGTTTCATCAATACCCCGAAGAATAATGTCATCACAAAGTGCGGGGTGATCTTCAGACTCTAAAAGCAGTTCATAATCAGTGTTAGTTGTTGACCCGGACATCTCGGTGGAAGAGTCCGTATGTGTATGATACATAGTTGGATCAAACAACAATGTATGAAAAGAGTCAAGATCGGTATCAGGAGGATCATCAAATTCGCTGCTGTCGACATCCATTAAGTCGACAGAACAGACATGAGCAGTAGGTTCGGAGGGTACACTTCCAATCTTGTAAATGTTCAGCTCTATTGACCTATTCCCGAAGGATAGGGTCATAGAACCGTTACGACAGTTGATGATAGCGTTGGAAGTTGCCAAAAAGGGGCGACCTAAAATCACCGGAATTTGATTCCGGGGGTTCGCTACAGGCTGTGTATCAAGTACAATAAAATCCACAGGGAATACGAATTCCCCGATCTTTATTAACACATCCTCCAGTTCACCCTTAGGTTTGGTGATTGATCGGTCAGCCATCTGGAGAGTGCAATGGGCTGGTTTCAACTCTCCGATCCCTAGTTGCTCATAAACTGAGAAAGGAAGCAGGTTAACACTGGCGCCAAGGTCTAAAAGAGCACGATTGATGTGTTTATCCCCAATAGAAATCGATATCGTAGGACATCCTGGGTCCTTACGTTTCTTTGGTAGCGGAGGGATAAAAGCAGTGCTAATGCTATTAGACATGAAGACCTTCTTTGGCACTTGAGTCTTCCTCTTCCTAGTGCACAAGTCCTTAAGAATTTTCGCATAAGCGGGGACTTGTTGAATCACATCTAGGAGAGGGATGTTGATGTTAACTTGCTTGAACATGTCCATAATCTTCTCCATATGTGGACTCGATGTGTTAGCCCTTAACCGGTTCGGGTAAGGTGCTTTAGCAATGAGCACCGGGTCCATCATAGGAGAAGGAAGTGTGTGTGGCCCCGATCCCAGAATAGAAGTGGGGATCGTCTGTGGAGGAGTAAAAGAGGTGGGCTGAGGTGTCGAGCCTAGTGGGAAATGGAGAATAGGCTCGTGAGAAGGCGGTGGGGTAGAAGAATAAGAATCAGAAGCAGAAGCGTGTGTGTGAGGAAAGGTCTCAGCCGGGGTGTTGATAGGATTTTCAGTATCATCAACTTCTTCCCCAACATGATTATCCAGCACTCTCCCAGATCTCAACGTGGTGATTGCATTCACATGATGTGAATAGCCAGGATTGGGTACAGGTTGAGCTGGGAGTTTCCCTTTCTCTCTTGCACTCATTTCGGCCTTAAGTCGTGCAATCTCAGCTTCCATCGTTTTGATACTCTCAGCTTGGGATGCTGAGTTTTTCTTTATCTCACCAACGGAAGACTTAACCTCGGCCGACACTTCCATGAAATTTGACATGAGTGATTTCATGGTTTGAGCGAATTGAGAGAACTCATCAGAACAGGTCGACTGCATAGGATTAGAAGATGCAGGAGTGTTGACCTGGTTTTGGAAATTTGGGGACTGGTAGGGGTGCTGGGTGAGCTGAAGTGGTTGCTGTTGTGGTGGAGGGACCCGTTGGAATTGATTCGGGTTTGGAACCGTGTTTTGGGATTGGTTCCAAGCAAAATTTAGGTGATTCCTCCAACCCTGATTGTATGTGGAAGAAAAAGGGTCGTTTTCAGGTCTTTGAAATGCGGCATTGGTATGCTCGAGACCTCGAAACTGAGAGTTTAATGGACATTCTTCCGTCAAGTGAGAAGGGTCAGAACAGCACCCACAAACGGTTTTGGGGAGCGACATTGGGTTTAGGGAGGCCGCTAGGAATTTGTGTTCCATAGCGTCGAGCTTCTTTTGCATTGTTGCCATCTCAGCTCGAACACCTATGGACACGTCTATTTGGTGTATGCCACCCCTACTCGATGGCTGGGTTCCAGTCTCCCACTGAAGTGACTTTTCAGCGAACTCTTCTAAAAATTTCCACGCTTCCCCATCATCCTTGGTCATAAAGGTGCCTTGACACATATTTTCAAGGTTTTGTTTAGTGGTAGGGTTACTACCCTCATATATGATTCGGCAAAGTTCCCATCTCGGGATGCCGTGATGTGGGCATTGAACCAAAAGATCCTTGAATCGGTCAAAGTATTTTGAAAATGGTTCAGCCGGAAGCTGGGAGAATTGATAGAGTTCGCTACGGATTCGAGCTGTCTTTTGCATAGGGTAGAATTTCTTAAGGAATGCTGCAACGAATTCTTCCCAATTCGTGATGGAATGTGCGGTGGTGTTATACAGCCACTTCTCGGCTATATCGCACAAGGTAAATGGAAGAAGTCGTAGACGCATGGCATCCACAGAAAGTTGTGATGTACCCATCATTGCGCATACGTTTTCAAATTTGGTAATAAAAACGTACGCGTCTTCAGTCTTGAGACCGTGGAATTTGGGTAGAAGGTTGATGTACTGGGGCTTAATCTCAAAGTTATCCCCGTTGGCTGGTGGAATGGATAAGCAGGTCGAGAGAGGACCTCGCAAAGGGTAACACCTCTCTTGGAGAGAGATGCGGGGTAGAATCTGCGCACCAACGGACGGCGGCAGAGTAGCGGCAAAGAGGTTTGATGGAGACTGATCCATCGGTGTGGGTGTGGTGGGGGGTAAAAGAAAGGTAAATGGAGAAATACCGACTTCGGAGTCGATCGAGGGGACGCGGACAAGACGGGCACTAGAATCCCGTGTCCAGCCTATCTTGCACTAAAAGGGGTTAGTACAAGTGGCAGCGTGATTTATAATTAGGGGAAATGAAGTGAGTGTGGTGTTTGTTTTGAAAAATGGTACGGATTTTGAAAAAAAATGATGCAACAAGCAATACCCTAAAATTTATGGTCACCTAGGTCCAATCTCTAGACCGCTCCTAACTGCCAGAAGACAAGACGCAGGATAGAATCCTCCACTGCCTCTTTGTCCCTCTTGTGGCCAGGTAAGTGCCAGGTAAGTGGGAGGTTCTCCACTACGTAAGTAGTGGGCCTAATTAAGTAACCACTAGCCTTCGACACACTTGCCTAGGCACCACAAGAGAAACGCGGATAAGCAATGAATTACCCACGGCCTTCTTCTGTCCTAAGTGAGCGCGACGGTCCTTAGAGTCATCTTTAGATATTTTTTAATTAATGAGGGTAATGCGGATGCAGGTTTGTGATTTTTGGGGCCTAGGAAGGGTAATGAACTCCCCACCTAATCTGGATTTGGCCGTGCCCCTTAATTTCTGTATTAATTATGCAAACAACCACAAAATCAAAAACAAGCACACTTTATTTTGCTTTTTGCGCGCTGCGAATATTTGCAAAGAAGCCTGCATGAAATGTTAATTGGAGCAGATGAGGGGAGATATAAGAAAGTTAGAAGCTTACAGAGAAAGTTTGGCACAGAGATCCCTTCAACCAGGCGCGGAACCGCCGCAATAGGGCTCTAATGCCGCAGAATCACCGCGATTTGAAGAGATCACTGCTTCAAAATTTTTGGTACTGTTCCTCTTGAACTTCTAAGCTCTCTGGTATTTTCTGAAAAATTATTCCACAGCTCCAATGATTCCAGATTTCCTCGCACAAATCACAGCAACACGTATTAGTATTTTGTGCGAGTTTTGATCTAAAAAATATTGATGGAATAAACTTTTCAACTCAAATTTCAAAAAATGAACAAATAGCACACGATCTCCGGCAACGGCGCCATTTTGATTGGATTGATTTTCCGATTGTGTCGTATGTTTATAGAAAATAGATTTTAGAAATCACAATCAAAAATTATTTTGACCGCAATCAATAACGGTGTCGGATGTAGCACGTTAGTAAGTTGCGGATCGTCCACAGGGGAAGTGAGTTCCGTTCAATTTCCGAATTAGATGAGTTGAAAATTTAAGAAAAAGAAAAGAAAACAATTCATGATTTGCATTTAAAGATCAAAAGTAAGAAAAATCTAGATCTAAAAGAAACATTAAAACAAGAAGAGAGATGCGTGATAATTTCCAACCAACAATCAAGATTAGAAGTATGGCTCGTAGGAGTAGATCGGATCTATAGATGTGATGAGATCTAAAGATTATTAATTCTTATCCATTAATGAATTGATACTAGATCGATACAATTTCATCGAGGTTTAAGGATCTTTGCGAGAAAATTAGGGATTCCGCAACTAATCCTTTGTCCTTTCGATGGATCGCATTCAAATTCTAGCTTCTAGTTAATCAAATGTTTAATAGTTGTTTCCTAGTTTCGAGTGAACACGATCAAGAAAGCATCATCTCGAAACTAGGTCATTAAACATTTGATTCACTAGAATTTCCAAACATTATAGGATTTAAGAATTGTAGAAATATCTAAATCATCATCATCTAAAGATCGTCACAACTCCTACACGAGCGGAGATTACTCAAACATCATGATCACAAACACAATCACAAATTGAATTCTAATCATTATGCTTGAATTAAAAGATAAGCAAGAGTATAGAAAATTCACCTTTATTTATCAACAAATTTCGTTACAACTCTCTTGAATTTACAAAAGGAAGGAACTAGATCGTCGATTTCGGCTTCGCTCGGCTCCTTGAGTCGCGGATCGGCGTGGATCTCTTGCTCCGTTGGAATCCGGCATCGCTTGCTAAAGGTTGAAGGCTCTCTTGCTCAAATTGATCTCGGGATCTTGATCTTGATTTTGAATTGGGGATGGGGATTAAATTTGGCACAAGCTTTTGTCACTAAACTTGTGGGTTGAATATGGTGGTGAATGAAATCTTGAACATTTTTCCACCCTAGCTCTAGGCTCTTTTTTATAGACCTCTAGATCTAGGATTAAAATTTGAATTCCCTCCACAAGTTAGTTAACCAAAAGATTTAAATTTCCCTCCAAAAAGTTAGTTAAGCCCAAAATTTGAATTTTCCCTCCAAGAAGTTGTTAAGCCGAGCCTTCTAGAGATGCCACGTGGAGTTTCTGGGGTCTTCTGGAAGCTTTGGCCGTTATAATTGAGCATGTGACAAAATTGGGTGAATTGATCTCACTATATGGCCGCGGATCCGCCGCGCAAAGGGGGATTGGGCCGCGGATCCGCGGTCCTTTAGTGGGCTTGGAGCTTCCTTTTTACATGGTAATTCTTGGTATGACTGGTAGGCCTCTTTCCAATGTGTGGATTTTTATTTGGCCTTCTGTATCACTACCAGATCATACATCTTTTAGTTGGCGTATCTTTTATCAGTCTTTCCCCAATTTTGGGCTCTGCTTCCGGAATTTCCTGCATAGACTCCAAGACAAGAGTTGAGCAATACAAGGATGATGCGATACCATGAAACACAGTTAATTTCCCTCAAAGTGCCGGTTTAAAAGTCTAACACATGCAATTTGGTATTTCAGAGATGATTTGGTAATATGTGCAATTATGAATACCGAACACTTCTATATGAGTTCAAATGGTAGGGAAATTACCGTGTTAAAAGTGCAGTATTTTCGACTGATCAGGTAGCATAATTAACTGCAGAGGTTTGTGCATGTAGGGAAGAGCGTCCCCACAATCAAAAACCCCTCGCAAACGAGGGGGAATCTGACGAAGTCTGCTACAATGGCCGCATCTGTCTAAACCTCCGATATATGGTGCCATAAATCAACTTGACATCTTCGGAGAGGTGGACGGATAAAACCCAAATAGCATATGCCCCAAAATTCAGGCCAGACATCCCAACGTCTCGGTCGCGTCTTTCGACGGTAAACAGTCGCTGCTCTGACGGTCGCTGTCCCCTCGCCTTCTTTTGTGCCCCCTCAAATCTTGGAAGGTATGGCTTTCCAACTTCATAATCCGTGAGGGTTTCATGAAGATGTTTTTCCCTACAAGTCGAGATGAGTCGAGAAGTTCTCGCAGGAACATTATTTTCCCTACGAATCAAGACGAATTGAGAATTTCTCGCAAGAATTTCCTAACGTCGTGGTTAACCTCTGCTCTTTACAACAGAGTTCCGTTAGGGTCTGTGGTACTAGGGTTTTTTGTCCGTCATACCGTCACGTTGGCTAATGCATTCGCCGATACGCAATTTTGCTGTTCGAATAGCCTTGCGACTGTCGTGTCTCTGATCCCTTCGGGGGTTGGACAAGACGTCTTCAAGTAATCTCCCAGGTCATATTACCGTTGGAAGAGAAAGCGTTAGGGATATTCCATGCCGTTTTTACTTGAGGTAAGGCTCAGTTTGGGGAGCCCTAATGAGTCATAACCACTCCGTGCTGGTGTGGGATGATCTCCGATAGTCTTTCAGGTTTTATTTGAGTTGCCGTCAAGACCCTGAAACTAGAAATCTTCCTTTGCTTTGTTTGTTGACATTGTGTCTACTATATTGCGACGAATGTCGAGATTGTCTCTAGGTTGTCTGTGAACCGTCGATGCTTGGAACTAGGGACTTTGTTGTGGCTCCATTGTTTTGACCATGGGGTCGGTTGTTGACTTTGCGCCTACATCCTGCTTGAGTGAGAAGAAACGCCATTGTTGATCTCTAAGCTGTCTATGAACCATCGAGATTTGGAATTAGGGACTTTGTCATGGCTCCATTTGTTTTGACCCAGGGGCCGTTTGTTGACGCCGCGTCCGCATCCTGCTGGAGTGAGGAGAAACGCCGTTGTTGATCTCTAGGCTGTAAATGTTGCCGTCGAGACTCGGCCCTCCTTCTGATGGAGCCTAGATGGAAAATATGGTTCCCTTTTCGTTTGTGCCCATGGATTGTATACAGGGGTCGATGAGGACTCATATGCAGGGCAAAAGTTTCATTTTTTTTTATTTCCGCGATACTCTATCATTTCAGCTTTTTATATCGCGAAAGTCGCGATTGACCAATCATTTCGGCTGTTTTATCGCGGTGCCCAATCATTTTGGCTGTTTTTTTCTTTTTACTCGCTGCTTTTTATTGCGAGTTGCCCAAACATTTTGGCTGTTTTTTCTTTTTACTCGTTGCTTTTTATTGCGAGTTGCCCAAACATTTCGGCTGTTTTTTTTACTCGCTGCTTTTTATTGCGAGTTGCCCAAACATTTTGGTTGTTTTTATATGCACATATTTTGCTCGTTGATTTTTATTGCGAGTTGCCCCATCATTTCGGCTATCTCATATGTATTTTTTTGATCACTGATTTTTGTTGTGAGTATGGAACTTGAGACCTGATACCAATCTTGGCATCAGCACCGCTGCGACTGGAATATTGCCAGGAGCGAATCATCATTTGCCGTGAAAGGACTTAAAATCGACACCTGTTCAGGCATCAACATCGCTACCACTAGAATATTGCCATGAGCGAATCATCATTTGCCCTGAAAGGACTTAGCATTTGATACCAACTTAGGCATCAGCATCGCTACGACTGGAATATTGCCAGGAGCGAATCATCATTTGCCCTTGTCGATTTGAGCAAAGGTGGCTTAGCAAACAGGGTTAGGATCCTGTTGACTAAGGCTTTTTTACTTTACGAACCGTAAGGGTCTCATAAAGGTATTTCTCCCTACGAATCATGAGGATCTCGTAGGTGTATTTTCTCCTTAGGAATCGTAGGGATCCTTAAGTGTGTGTTCTCTTATAAGTCGTAAGATCTCATAAGAGTATTTTCTCCTTATAAGTCGAGAGGACTTACAAGTGTTGTTCACCATATGAAGACATTCCTCGTTATTGGTGGGACTTGGTGAGAGAACGTTTATGTGTGCCTGTGGATTGTATATAAGGGTCAATATGGACCGCCTGTAGGGCAACTTAGGGAGTGTGGTGGCTTAAGAACAAGTTCAGGCCCCTGTATCTTAAGGCTTTTGAATCCTATGAGCCGTGAGGGTCTCATAGGGGGAAATTCTCCTTACGAGTCATGAGGATCTCGTAAGTGTAATTTCTCTTTAGGAATCGTGGGGATCCCTAAGTGTGTTGCTCTCTTGTGAGTCGTAAGGATCTTACATAGGTGTTTTCTCCTCACAAGGTCGAGAGGACTTTGCAGGTGTTTTTATTTTAACGAGATCGCGCCTTTTCGGGTTTTCACAAGGTCGCTGGTAGCCTTGCTGTTTTTACTCACGGAGCCCTTTCGGGTTTTCATCCGTGCCCATTTTGCTTGTAGACGTACCTTTTTTTTGCCAGCGGGATTTGGGTTGCAGTTCTCGCGGCTGAGACTTGTGGACTTGAATTCCATTATCGCCGTGCTTGAGGCGACGTATTTAGTTTAAGGACATTACGGTCCATTGTTAGTTTAGGGACATCTCGGTCCGGTGTTAGTTTAGGGACCTCTTGGTCCATTGCCAGTTTAAGGACGTAGTGGTCCATTATCACTATTTTGGTGACAACGGTTAGTTTAAGGACATTTCGGTCCGCTGTTAGTTTAGGTACATTTCGGTCCATTGCCAGCTTCGAGGCGAAGTTTTGCCGGATACTACTTATAGAGTTTGGACTCAGGAAGACAGTGAGTGGATACGAGTGTCGTCATCTATCATTAACCAGAGCCGTGACTCGTCAAGCGTAGTATTTCTTAAGGAACCGGCCGTTTATTGGCCGAAAGGGTCTTTCGCCATGCATATCCATGAGCGAGTAGGCCCCACCTTGGTAGACCTTGTCTATGATGTACGAACCCTCGTAGTTTGGCTCGAATTTCCCCCGCTTTGCGCGGTTGGGGATCATGGGTCTTTTTACGACTAAAACAAGTTCGCCTAGGCGGAAAGATCTCGATCTAGTTAGTCTTTCGTATGAGCGCGTCATCCTTGCTTTGTAAGCTTCCAGGTTTTGCTGCGCCATGAGACGAGTTTCATCGACGGGATCGAGCTCCTTAATCCGAAGATGGGTATTTTCTTCATCTGTCAGCTCGTATCGAACTGCTACTCATAGAGAGGGTAATTCTATCTCTAAGGGAAGTACCGCTTCTATGCCGAATACCAACGCAAATGGCATTGTATTCGTGGCTGTTTTGAATGTAGTTCGATAAGCTCAGAGAGCTTCATTCAATCTCTCGTGCCAGTCCTTTCTGTTTCTAGACACTGTTTTCTTTATGATCTTCGTCAAGGTCTTGTTGAAAGCCTCAGCTAAACCGTTAGCTCGGGGATTATAAACTGAGGAGTATCTTCAATCTATATTATGCTGCTGTGCGAAGCGGCTGATCTTATGGCTTCTGTAGGCTGGCCCATTATCCGAGATGATTCGTCGCGGAGTGCCGAATCGGTAAATGACATGTGTCCTGAAGAAACGGAGGATGTTCTCCGTCTTCACCTCCCTTAGCGGTATTGCCTCTGCCCATTTAGAGAAGTTATCTGTTATTGCCAATATGAACCTATGTCCCTTGGACGATGCTGGCTCAATGGGCCCAATTATATCGGTTCTCCACATTTCGAATGGCCAACTATCCAGTGTTGGGTGTAACGGATTCGGATGTTGATGAATGAAGTGGCCGTGAATTTGGCACGAGTGACACTGCTTCGCATATTCGAGGTAGTCCTGAATTATCGTGGGCCAATAGTAACCCATTCTCTTAATCTTCAACTTCATCTTTGGTCCGGCTTGATAAGAACCGCAGAGACCGTCGTGAGTTTCTTAGACGACCCTCCTTGCTTCCTCCGGCCCCAAGCATCTTAGCCACAAACTGTCGAACGACCTCTTATATAGAGTATCATTGATGAAGGCGGAGGATAGAGCTCGCTTCATGAGCCGATGTCTTGACGGCGCATTTTCGGGTGTTCGATGGGATTTGAAGTAGTCTATGAAGACTTCTCTCCAATCCGTATCCTTTTCTTCGTTTTCTATTTGGCAATCTACTTGCTTGGCCGCTTCCTTTCCTTCAGACGGCTCCAGAGATATTTTTGCTGGCGCGAGAATCCGGCGGTTTTGCACAATGATCCTTACATCATCGAGGTTTTCGTCGGCCAATTCTTTAGCGAGCTTGGCCAACGCATCCGTCTTACTATTTTCCGCCCGCGGTATGCTTTCCAGGATGTAGGAGGGGATTTGAGTCAGCAGTTGCCGCACTTTTTCGTCATATTTTACCAACTCCGGTTTGCATGTCTGATAGTCGCCATTTACTCGACTAACGACTAGCTGGAAGTCTCCATATATGAGGAGGTTTTCGATACCCATGTCAACAACAATCTCAAGTCCTGCTATCAAAGCTTCATACTCAGCCTCGTTGTTTGTCCTCAGCTCTGTTAAGGAAAGGGCGAAACGCATTATCCATCCTTGCGGAGTCACGAAGATAAGGCCCACCCCAACTTTAATTATAGGGGTGTTTTTCTTTCGCTTTTTCATGGAAGACGCTCCATCGAAGTAGAGTTCCCATCAGGCATTATTTCCTTCCTCCTCCCTGTCGATTGCATCGAACGCGTGTTTATCCGGCAATTCGCAATTTAAGGGAGAGTCGGCTGGTACCAGATGTTCAGCGAGAAAGTCGGCGATGGCCTGGCCTTTCACTGCCTTGAGAGGCCGATACGTTATTAAGAATTCCATCAAGAGGAGTGCCCATTTGACAAGCCTTCCTATTAGTATGGCCATTAACATCAACTATTTGAGAGGATCCACCTTGATAGGAGATGGACCTCATGTGCCAAGGCATACTACCGAAGCTTCGTTATCGCGAAGATCAGTGCCAGACAATGCTTTTCAATGGGGGAGTAGTTGTTTTCTGTCCCAGGAGAACTCGACTCAAATAGTAGAGAGCTCTCTCCTTCCCCTGGTCGTTCTCCTGTGCCCATAGCACGCCTAAAGAACCTTCAAGGGATGTTGTGTACATGATGAGAGGGTTTCCCTTGACCGGAGCGGTCAGTACCGGCGGGTTTTGCAGATATTACTTGATTTCGTCCAGTGCACTTTGGTATTTACGATCCCAAACGAACGACGTCCCTTTCTTCATTAGATGGCTGTAGGGATGGCATTTTCCGGAGAGATTGGCTATGAACCACCGGATATATGCGAGCTTCCCTTGGAGAGACCGCAGTTGTTTGAGAGTTCTTGGCGAGGGCATTTCCATAACTGCCTTGATCTTTGATGGGTCTACTTCGATACCTCGGTATCGTACAATGAATCCTAGTAATTTTCCTGAGGAGACTCCAAACGCGTATTTCAGAGGGTTCGTCTTCAGATTATATTTCCGAAGACGCTGGAACACTATTTTCAAATGCTCCCGGTGGTCCTCGTACGATTTGCTTTTCACCATGAGGTGCTCGATATAACATTCAACAATCTCGTGTATGAGGTCATCAAAGATCTTCGTCATGGCCCTCTGATAGGTAGCGCCAGCGTTCTTCAAACCGAAGGGCATCACTTTATAGCAGAATATGCCTAGCGGCGTTCGGAAGGCGGTGTGCTTTTAGTCTTCGGGATGCATCTTTATTTGATTGTAACCAGAAGATCCATCCATGAAAGAGAAGACCTCATGAGTGGACGTGTTATCGATCATCAGCTCGGTAATAGGCACTGGAAAGTCATCCTTCGGACAAGATTTGTTGAGATCCCGAAAGTCCACGCAGATGCGTACTGTTCCATTTTTCTTCATTACCAGAACGATGTTGGCGATCCAGTCAGGATATTGAACTTCTTGGATGAAGCTGGAGTCAATTAGATTCTTGACTTCGGCATTGATACCCATCTCAAGTTCGAGCCGCATTCTTCTTGGCGCCTGTTTGACTGGCTTGACGTCCGGTGATATCGCCAGTTTATGCACAACTATTTTTGGATCTAGTCCCGGTATCTCAGAATAGTTCCATGCGAAGCGGTCTTTATACTGCATAAGCACGTTTTTTAGTGTAGCCACCTGCTCTTTAGATAGCGGCTCACTGACAAACGTTGGCCTCGCATCGTTTGTCGTCCCCAAGTCGATTTTCCTCAGATTGTCTGCTATGGTGTGTATCCCATCTTCCAGCTCTTTTGGCGCCGGTGGAAATTCTGAGATCACCTCGTCCTCATCTTCATTTGCGAAGCACTGGGAGAGGTCGTCCACGTTCTCATGCTCTTCCTCATTTGAGAATGTTATCATGTGGCAGGCACGAGCTCGTTTCCAAGCTCGATATTGATCTGGACTTACCCTCGCAATGTAGGTCTCTTTTGGCTCATGCTTTCGTGGTGGGGTTACCCTCCAACTGTCAGATAGAGCAAACTTGCCTTGCTGATACTGGTATTCAACCCAGTCTTTGAAGATGAAGCAGTCTTCAAGAGGATGTCCTATTGCTCGGTGGTAGGAGCAATAATCCGGATGATGGACCTCGTTTATCTGTTCGGGATGCCGAGATTCTGGGAGCGTCATCATTTGATATTTCATGACAAGGTTGAATATTTTCCTCGTCTTGTCTTGAGGGAAAGAATATTGCCGACCCATCTTTTTCATAAAATACGGCTTCTTGCTGACTTTTTCTCGATCGCGTGGCTTCTTGGACCCGCTTCGCTGTTTTTGAATGTCATTCTTGTTCGTCACCTTGTTGTTGCTTCTACGTCGGGCTTTTTTCTTACTACGAGAGCACACAGCGGGCTGAGGGTGAAGGGCATCGTCGTCTTCTCTTTCCGTAGCCTGCTGAATAAAACATTGCATCCC
This sequence comes from Agapanthus africanus, assembly GCA_030015575.1. Classification (NCBI taxonomy): domain Eukaryota; kingdom Viridiplantae; phylum Streptophyta; class Magnoliopsida; order Asparagales; family Amaryllidaceae; genus Agapanthus; species Agapanthus africanus. The sequence goes on along the minus strand of CM057342.1, from coordinate 16,599,052 downwards.
TCCTTTCTCGTAAATAGCCATTTCGCGGCTATGGTCATACCGAACCTTTTGACCCGCTTCCCTTATTAGCTTGTCAATCTGTTCTTCGAATGACGGACTTGGTATTCGTACGGCGGGATTTTGCTCTATTTAGACATCAGCACTATCTAGAAGGGCATTCCCTTCTCCGCCGGAATCATTTATAATATGGCAGCCATGGAATCGCTCCTGTTTTATGGACCGAACGTATCCAAGTCCCGTCGTATCCATGCTCCCATTGAGCATCTTTCGCTGAGTCATGAGAACGTCCTAAATCTTGTTGTAGAACCGGGCTTGTCGAGCGGTTTGTTTGAAAGGTACGCCTTGGCATCCTAATAGCCTTTTCAATCCTTCTGCGTAATATCTGGGCAGATGGATTGGTTGAAGCTTGTCAAGCGCAAGTTCGGAACCATGCCAGACTTCCTTTTCCACTCTGGTCTCCGTAGACTAATAGAAGAGGATCGTCTTTTCACCTCTTCGCCTGAGAGGGACGTAGAACGTCTGCAGCTCTTGCACGCCGTAGGTATCGAGCGCATCAAGTTCCCTGTAATGCCGCTATGGAACTATGGTAATTTGTAAACTCTGATCAGCTCCAGCGAAGGTCTGCATTGACGGGCGGACGGAGAACACTCCGTTGACCTCATACTCAGAGTCATTGCCGAGGACCAAAATAGGGGTAGATGGTCCGGGCCTGTTGCCTTGGAATTGCCCCGAATAGACTATCTCTTCATCTTCCTCGGTATCGCTCCCAAAGATCGGGATGGTGGCGACGGCTTTTTGTTTATTCTCCGGTTTACAACATCTTTCCGTGTCTTCGAAGTCTGGTAAGAAGTGCTTGGCGTCTTCATATTTGCGGACATCATTTACGGAGAATGGTTTTAGCTCCCCTGTAACTGTAGACTCGAGATCGTCTTTGAAGTACTTCACTGATGTCGTATAGAAGGAATGATGTTGTACTCATGTAACCAAGACCTGCCGAGCAAAGCATTGTAGCAAGTCTTGGCCTCGATGACATGAAATTTGATATCAGTGACGTGCATCCCGAAGTGTAACGTCAGTATTACAGACCCGAGCGTCCGAGATGACTGCGAGTCGAACCCAGAGATAGTAATTTTGTCCTGGGCCAGGTGCTGAACGTTCATGCAGATCTCTTTTAGCACCTTCACGTTGAGAAGGTTGACAGAGGACCCATTGTCGACCAGAATCTTCCCTATCTTGATGTCGTGGCAGTACCCGGTGACATATAAAGGACGATTGTGCTTGCACGTTCCGAGGAGGAAATCTTCATCGCCGAATATGATGTCGGCTGTATAAACCTCTGCCAGCTCATCCTTCATCTTTTCTTTCGCAAAGAAAGCTTGGAATTGATTAGGCTCTTGCAGTGTCTTGATTAGAGAATCTCGTGCTTCTTTGGACAGGAGGAGAGCATCCAGTACGCTTAGTTACGATGGTATCTTCCCCAGGTGTGCTAGGACATTGTAATCCATCTTGTTTTTCTTAGGCGGGTCTTTGGCTACGAGATCTTTGACGACTCTATCATCGAGGTTGATTTCCTCATGGGATTTTTCCTTTCCTTTGTTTCTTTTATTTGAATCCTTGTTTGTAGACCCGAGGTTCTTTTAAGGCAACGTACGGTTACGCAGCTGAATATTCTCGCAGTTTTTCTCCCCTTCTTCTTTTCCAAAGGTGGATTCTTTGAAGAGAGGTCCGAGGGTTATTTCTTCGTCAGAATCGCTCCCGAAGGTAAGAACTTGGAATTTCCTGGTATCAACTATATGACAGTTGTCAGCAGATCCTTCACGCTCGTCTGCCACGCTCTTCTGCTGCTCCCGACGGGCTTTGCGATTCATCCGCTTGAAGTATTGTCGGTGAGCAACGTATCCTTACCACCACTTCATGAAGGCATCGCACTCTTAGGTAGGGTGAGTAACCTTCCGATGGTATAAGCAGTAGTTCAGATGTACGTCCGTTTCTTCGAGGCGCGTGCTCCCAAGGGTATTTCCTTTGAAAGGTGGCGACTTCATTCCCATTGACAGAGCTTTGGCGAACCATTTCCCCGTCTTAAACCTGCTTTTGTCTGCCATAGGTGTGCTTCGATCTGCTTGGAGTACTTTGTGACTCTTCCTTGCCGCGGTTTCTTTATCCTGGCGCCGACGCTTGGCCTTTTCGTATATGGCCGTTTTACGTTCTCGGTCAGCTTTGCTATTTTGAAAGGCGTCGTTTAGCAGCCTGTCAATCAAGTCGTCTGAAGGCTCCACGGATTTTGACGTCGGTCTTGCCCCCAGTTCCTCTGCATTGCTTTCTGACACCGAGGGAGTTTCTTCGTCTTTTAACGACGAGTGAGAAACCATGTGGCAACTCGCTACATAATCCTCGGATTCTTCTTACGAGTTGTTCCCCTCATCACTGTCACTGTCTCCATTCTCAAGGATGTGGTTCAGAAATCTTCGAGAGTGACTGGGGTCCGCACCTTCTGATTGTACTTCTCCAGCACATCGATGTATTTTTGCAGGTACGTACGCTCGTTATCAGGCTGTACGGGCTTCTTGGTCTTCTTCTTTTTCTTCGAAGAATTTGAAGGCTTGATCTGGGTGTTTTGCCAATCGTTACCAGCTTTCGGTGTTGAGTGCAGTTTAAACATCCCCTCAATGATCTCGGTCTTTAGCGGGCTTTTCCATTTGATCGCCGGACATACTTGAAGATCCTTCAGCATTCTCTTAGTTTTAGCTGAAAGGACAACTTCCCACTGAGCTTCCTCTACAAATGAGCATGATGCCTCCGGCGTATCCACCTTTTTACGAGCGTGCTGCTGTGGCGGGTTTACCTTCCAGTTTTCGGACAGTGCGAACTTGCCCTGTTGGTACTGGTCCTCAACCCGGTTTTCGAAGACGTAGCAATCTTCGATTGGGTGGCCCATTACTCTGTGGTAGGGGCAGTAGTTGGGATTGTTGAAGTCACCAGGCTGCAGTGGGCGTCTCGGCTCCGGCAGAGTGATGAGCCTGTTGCTCACTGCCAGTTCTAACAGTCTCCTCGTTTTATCATGGGGAAACGAGTAAGGACATCTCAACTTCTCTTCGAGGGATCGGCGTGTGTTGCTCTGGAGAGCAACCGGTTTCGGGTCACTCAGTTGTTGCTACACATTTGCAATGAAGGTCGCTTTCCTTTTGCCATTTTTATTCCGGAGATCCATTTTTGAAGAGGACGGCCTATGGACCATTTGGGCCACCTTGTCAATCAAGACCTGTAAGGTGGTCGGCTTGAAGAACATCATAAACTGGGATATAGTTGCCTGAGGATCAAGGGTCCCTACGAACATGCCTATGGCAGGAGCTTCTTATATGCGTTGTTCGCATTTTGACCATAGGTTCCGCCGCCGAATTGCGTATTGAACCCAGGTCTCTCCTGGCTTCATCCTGGCATTGATTAATGCCGTGATTATGGTGCGCTCGCTTGCGCTTGCGAACCACTGTGTGAATAGTAATTCCATCTCCATGAATGTTTTGACAGAATCATTTGGGATTTCGGAGTACCATTCAAATGCCGTCTCCGACAAGCTGCCAACAAACTGGCGAAGCAGCAGTTTGTCGTCGCCTCCAGTATTACCGCACAAAGCTCTGAATTAAGCGACGTGCTGGTGTGGATTGCCCGTCCCCTTATACACATCGAACTTAGGGATCGTATATCCTGGCGGGTACTTGATTTTATCATACCAGCCTGGATAAGGTCGCCCAGTTCTGACGACTTGGCTTACCGCTTCACTCGCTTGATGAACTCGTATTTGTTGAGCTATGTAGTCATCAAGGGAAACCTTGGAAATTTTCTTTTCTTGAGCTGCTGAGATGGCCGAAGGAGGGTTTGACGTTTCCCCTCTGTCGTCTTCGATGATTATCGGAGGGTCTTCGGCTGGAGGTTCCGGCTTGATCATCATCCCAACCATGTCTTGGAACAGAAGCGCCATCTGTTTTATATTAGCGGCATGTTCTGCGGCCTCCTTATCCTTCTTTTCCAGCACCCTTCGCAAGAACTCGGTGTCCGTCTCTTGTTCCTGGCGCTGCTGAGACGTTGATTCCCGGCTTTCTTTCTGCTCGGTGAGTGCTGACATTTTCATCAGCATTTCTTGGAACTTTTGTTGCTGCTCCTGAGCTTTTGTCAACGACCGAGTGAGTGGTCGATGACCTACGGAAGCACGGTTTTCCTCTTTCTCGGAAGCCATGTCATCGTGTGCACAATCATGCCCCCTGTTCCCCTTCGAAGGACGGCGCGACTGGGCGTCTTGCCTGAAATTCGGGGCAGATGCTAATTGGCGCTATCCGTCCACCTCTCCGAAGATGCAAAGTTGATTTATGGCACCATGTATCGAAGGTTTAGACGGATGCGTCCGATGTAGCAGACTTCGTCAGATTCCCCCTCGCTTGAGGGGTTTTTGATTGTAGGGACGCTCTTCCCTGCAGGCGCAAGCCCCTGCAGTTAATTACGCTACCGCATTGCAGTAACCACTTTCTCCTTCTCCAGATGGTCACTTCGTGTCGTGTGTGTTTGTTTTGTGTTTTGTTGCCCGTGGATTGTATACGGAGACTGAGTTATGTCATCGCCCGTAGGGCGTGGACTAGTCTAAATCCGTATTATCTTAGATTTGGGTTGGGGGTTTGGGTTTAAAGATACGTTAGCCTCATTTGAGCCTAAGATCGACTTAAACGTTTGTTAAGGATACGTTAGTCTAGTTTTTAGACTAAGATCAACTTAACGGGATCGTTCAGATCCAACAAGAGAGCAATAAAATGGGGGCTCTGTTGTTTAGTTTAGTGACGTTGCGGTCGGTAGGTAGTTTAAGGACATTACGGTCCGTGGATAGTTTAAGGACATTGCGGTCCATGGGTAGTTTAAGGACATTGCGGTCCAATGTTAGTTTTAAGACATTGCGGTCAAGGTTAAGGACCTCATAGTCCATGGGTTTAAGGACCCCACAGTCCGTTGTTAGTTTTAAGACATCTCGGTCAAGATTAAGGACCTCATAGTCCATGGGTTTAAGGACCCCGCAGTCCGTTGTTAGTTTTAAGACATCTCGGTCAAGGTTAAGGACCTTATAGTCCATGGGTTTAAGGACCCCACAGTCCATTGTCAATGTGTGGTCATCGGGACCCGTCACCTCTTTGAAGACATTGAGGAATTACAACGCCACGTATCAAAGGAGTGAAGAGATGTACCCTTGAACCGGGGTGGATTAAATAGTCTTCGGCCCAGTTTGGGATCAAGACCAATTAATTATGTTATAAGCCCATTAGCCCAGTTAAGTCTGAATTGAGGACTTATGGCCATCTTGGGCTAAGTCCAATCATGTTTGGAATATTGGCTTCCTGTTGGTCCATTGAAGAAGAGGCTTTGCCTCTGGCCATTTAGCCAATTGAGCTAACGTTGAACACTGGGATCAAGTTATTGTTTTAACACTAAAAGACAGTTGGTGTTAAACACCAGCAACAGGGATTCCAAATTAGTGTTAAACACTAGAGCAAATCGGTGTCAAACACTAGCAGCAGAGGCTTCAAATTAGTGTTGAACACTAAGAAATTCAGTGTTAAACACTGCAAATAAAGTTCTTTGATTAGTGTTGAACACTAAGGCCAAACAGTGTTTTAACACTGGATTCAGGGGTTCCAATTTAGTGTTAAACACTAAGGCAAGAGGGGTCACGTGGTAACACGTGAGGGCGCCCTCCCTTCATTTGTTCTGCTGAGAATATTGCATCTTTTAGAGCATCACATGCCATCACGTGACGGGCATTCAAATGCTTGTATGTTAAAGCTTCTGCCAAGGGTCACATGGGTCACGTGAGGCACTGCCTCAAAAGGGCCTTTTCTATGGATCTTTTCGGGGGTCACGTGGTGACACGTGACACTGCCTATAAGTATGTTTTTTAGAAGATCTGTTAATTCCTTTCAAGAATTAAATCCCTCGTAGGGTTGAACCCTAACAATAATTTTAGAGGAATTAAATTCATATTTCCTTTTGAAGATTTATATTCTGGGATAGAGTTGAACTCTGAATTTTCTGTAGGAATTAAATTCCTCATATACGTGAAGAACTGAATTCTGTTATAGGGTTAAACCCTAATAAAAGCTTTAAGGAATTAAATTCCCACTCTCTGTTAAAGAATTATTCTGAGGATTGAGATTCTGTCATAGGGTGAAACCCTAATCTCTTCTTTCTTAAGGGAATTAAATTCCTGTTATTTTAACAGAACTAAGTTCTTAACTAGGGTTAAACCCTAATTCTATTTATTCTGAAGGAATTAAATTCCCACAACATAGGGTTAAACCCTAATTTTATTTTAAAGGAATTAAATTCCTATAGTTCTGTGAGAATTAAATTCTCACGCTTCCATTCTCTCTCTATGCTTTGGATCTGCATGGCAGGATCTCAACCCATTGAGAATTAAATTCTCAACTCAAGGGGAGATGTGCACTTTACAGATCCTCCACCAAAGAGAGAACTATGTTCCTCTGTTTTTATATCAGAGTTAAACTCTGTTGAGAATTAAATTCTCTTTTCCTTTCAAAAAGCCTTCCCTTTCTTACCTAGGGTTTTCTTTTGCAGAAGATCCAAATTTCTCTAAAGTATCAAGACTTTTTTTATGTCTCGATTCCTTTCTGCCTCTATATCTCTCTCTATATGTCTCTCTGTGCGTCTCTTGGCTCCTATTTATAGGAGAAGCAGCCGAGTCAATTAGTTTTTGATGAATCTTTCATTGAGAGATTTGATTTGTATTCACCATTCGTTTTGGACCTTTGGATTATTAGGTGAATTTTATTCACCATTGGATTTTAAATCCAGAGATTCTCCTTTGTTATTTCGGTTAGATTTTAAGGGGAAATCTTTCCAAGTTCAGGCTTTTTTCACAAATAGATGATATTTAATCACCCTTTAAATTTTTAATTCAATTGGTTGCTTTGGAAAGATTTAAGAGGTCTTTTCTCAGAATTTAATTCTGTTAACAGATAGGCTTTGAAAGCCGGTCACGTGTGGCCACGTGACCCCTGGTCACGTGTGGGCACGTGACCCCTTGGAACGAGCCCTCTTCTTTCTTTCTACGCTCTGCCTTCTGGTCGCTGCTTAGCTGTCACGTGCCACCATGTGACCCCTGGTCACGTGTGAGCACGTGACCCTCGTCTGGAGCCTTTTTCTTGATTTAATCAGAGAACTGTTGTGCCTTTGCCGCTGCTTTTAAATGTCACGTGCCGACACGTGACCCTGGTCACGTGGGAACACGTGACCCTTTCTGAAGCCCTTTTCTTTGATATAGTCGGGAAACTGAATCTGCCTTGCCGATACTTTTAGATGTCACGTGCCAACACGTGACTACTGGTCACGTGTGAGCACGTGACCCTTTTCTGAAGCCTCTTCCGTAGGCTTTCCTGATTTTAAATCAGGAAACAAATGCCCCCACAGCGTTGTTCTCACGTGTCTGCACGTGAGTGCAACGCTGTCACCTTTTGTGGCCGTTGGATTCCTCTAGGGATTTGGGGAGATGAAACGTTTCTATCACCTCCTATAAATATTGGGGTCATTTCAGAGACGCCTCCACTTTGCTCATCTTCTTCCTTGCAAACTTTTTCTGAGAATTTAATTCTCTTCTTCCAGAGCTTAGTTCTCTGCCTTGAAACGACCCTCAGAGTTTAACTCTGTTCGAAAGGACCTTTCTCTTCAGGTAATGCTCTCGAATGAACGATGAACTCTCACATTCCTCTGGATTTTAAATCCGAAACAAGGGTTTTTACCCTTTTATTAACAAAGAACCCATTTTTCTTCGAGTTTCGAAACCATTTTAACCTCCAACAGCAGATTTCTAAGGGTTCATATGATGATCCATGGAGTTTAACTCTGTTCATAGAAAAGGCTTTTTTTGGGGAATTTAATTCCCTTTTCTTAATAAGGAATTTAATTCCTGTGAAGAACTCAGTTTCTTCTTATGGAGGCTCCTTAGGGTCTCTTGACCCGAGGTTGTCCTTCTGCAATTAATGAAACAGGAGCTTTGTAATGATGTCTTCTGCGGGAATTTAATTTCTTTGATCCTGTTGGATCTGTTGTAGAGCCCGAGACAGATTTGTCCTCTAGGGGGAATGTATAGGGTTACTTGAATCTCATTCTTTATTTAATGAGGATATTCCCTACATTTTATTATAACTGCTTGGTCTCATTATTAATGAGCCGTCATCTTGATTCTGTGGGGCCCACGTGTTTTGTAGCCAATGGTCTCAGAAAAATCTACTGTTGCTTTCTTTAACTAGTCTTCATGTTCATGCAGGGATATATATCGCTGACTTTGCTTTTAACGATCTTCTTTTATTGGATTTCAGGTGCGATGGCTTATGTTCCATGCTTTCCCTTTTCTCGCTCGGAGGCTGCTTTTCCTCAGTCACCATCTGATGAGGAAGCGAAGGCGATGATCCGGGCCCATGACCCGAATTGCACCAACCTACTTCAATGGGGATCTTGGTATAGTCATATTATTCAGGGTCGCCGGAGTTTCCTTTGCGCGGTACTGACAGAGCCCACTTTCCCATTCTTACCGATGGACCCTCCGAGAATGGTTTTTGCTGTGGAAATGCCCAACTGGACTCCAACGGGGAGGCTCGAGCCTTCGACGACCGGTATTCCGAACCATCCGATCCCGGCCATAGATATCTTGGGGCGGCGTGTTTGCCAATGTGAGGCCCACCCGTGGGGGCAAATCTACAAGATAGGGCTCACTCCTCGACACCCTACGGGCTACCTTCTCTGGGCTCGCTACATCCTTTCTGCCCATCGTGCGCGGCTGCAGAAAGTCGGGCTTTATCAGGCAATATACACGTCACTCTTCCATTATAAGTCCCCGCATGTCTGGTGGGTCAAGGCGTTTTTGAACCAATGGAATCTTCCCACCAACACTTTCATTCTAGGAGATCGCGAGGTCTCGATCTCTCTGGCAGAATTTTATGACATTTCGGGGTTGCCAATCAGGGGTAGTCTGTATGAGGAATTGCTGCCTTCTGATGAGTACATTTTTTAACCCGAGCCCGCCCCAATTGACGTCCTGTCTGCTGAGAATGCCGTTCGCCACAAGCGTCCCAGTTTAATCAAGGCGCTAGGTATCTTCGACCGATTATTTACCGAATCCGAAGAGCAGGGTGTTACTTTCAAGAGCTTCATTGCTCATTTCCTTCGCGAGGACGTCTTGTCGAAGACAGCCCCGAAGTTCGCCGACATTAAAGACCCCTTTGGGTTTGGTCCGAAGAAGCTGCCGACCACTGAATCGGATCTACCTCAATACTATATCCCCATCATGTCGCCGATGTCTTTTGAGTCCATTGCAGCACCCGATATGGATGAAGAGACGTTCTTCGTAGGGGTTGTCAGCGTCTGGCTCAGTTGGTTCGTTATCCCCATGCATCGCCGCTTCATGAGAGCCTCGGTTATCTACCTGGCTCATTGTATTGCTGAGGGGATGCGATTGGCCATCGGCATCCCGGCTTTGGCGCACCTTTATCATAGGTTGGGCACCGCAGCTAATACCTCTACACCCGGCGTGGATGTAGTAAACTTTTCGCTTCATTATTTCACCTCCCGGGTCAAAATGCATGTGCTGGGGGCTTTCGCTATGCATCAGAGGCCCACGTTTTACGACGCCCATCCCTTCCTACGACTTATGCGATTTGTGGGTGCTTCTGCCGCCGACCCGACTCAATTCGGGGCTATTCGGGTGCTGATTTCTCCTCACGCTGCCGCTGGCGGGCTGGTTTTTAATGATCGGGTCTTGTCTAGTCCCTCAGGTCCAGTTCAACAACTCTGGGACCAGTCGAAAGACAACGCACCTTCTTTGAAGCCCCGGGAGGCTGCGCACTTATATACAATTAGACCGGGCTGCTTGGTGTTTCGCCAGGACAGTGCAGCTCTTTTCATGCGGTACAATTCGCATCGATTCGCCCGACAACTTGGATATGACCATGGTGTTCCTTTCGAGGCTTTTCTAGTCGTCACAATCCCTTCGCTCGATGCCATTCGCGATGCCACTCATCATTTCATGAGGCTAAACACCGGCTCCCGCTTCATGGTCCCTGAAGCCGAGTACACGCCCCGGTGCGTGGGTGCGTTTACGGGTTGGTATCTTCATCGGATCAACCCAATTATTCTTAAAGAAAGAAGGGTGCTTCTTGGTCATGATGCCCCTCCTCAGGTTCCGGGGGCTAAGCTGCGGCCGAGGGTTCCGGTCCGCTTCCCTCTGAGGGAGATTGGCACCGCGCTCATTCCGGGGGAGTCAGGGGTAGACCTTACTCCAACAGCTGGTATGCCCTTGGGTTCCCGATCGCGGGGTAGATGGGCCCCAGTAGTAGCACCACCGCCGGTGGCGGCACCGCCCCCCATGGCGTCGACAATGGCGATGTCATCCTCGGTTGTGGCACTGAGCGAGAGTAATAGGGATGAGGGTGTTGAGGGCGATGTGGGCCGGCGCCGCCCTAAGGCTTCGCGAGGGAGGAAGCGGTCATCCTCGGCGACCGGCTCTGGGTCTAAGCGGCGGAGGAAAGCGGCCACCAACCTGCTCGATTCTTTGGCGGAGTCTGAGCCTATTCTTGAAGACGGACCATTGGCCCTGCAAGAGTCAGATGCTGGACTTCTCTTCCCAAGTTCGGCCGATGAGGAGGCCGCACAGTTGGCTGAGGCCATACGGCGTTCCAAAGACGCGTCTCATAACGCCAAGGTTCCGAAGAAGTCCTATCCCGCTGTAATTTTTTACGAAGACCCTTCGTGGATTCGGTGGCGATTTATCGGTCCTTTGGAGGAATGGGGGGAAAGGGCTCTGAAGCAGGCCGCTTCAGAAGACGCAGCGGACGCACTTTCTCAATGGACCGGCGGCCATGAGTCTACCCTTGAACCCCGGCGAGCCCACCTCCTTGAGAAGGAGCAGCGGCTTGAAGAAGCCATATTGAGGGCTTCTTTGCGTATCGGTACGTTGTGGTTCTTTTGTAATCCTTCCGATTATTTATGCCCGTGCATATGTATCATTATTATTATTTGAATCGTGCAAAATCTTCGACGCTGGGGGAGCTCCCTACGGGCCCATTAAAGCTAAAGCCCGTCGAGATTCTCGATGAAGCCTTGCTTGATGTGGAGGGGGCCGATGGGGCTGCTCCTCTCATGGTAGAGCCTCCAGCGGCGGTTCTTGATCAGGGAGTGCTTGCCCCTTTAGGGGAGGCTCCTTTGGAGGTCGCCGCCCCAATGACTCTTACTGAGGGCGGCCCAGAGGCTGGAAGAGAGGTAGTCGGGACTACTCTTCCTTTGTTGGAGCCTGAGGTCACGGTGGAGGCCGTTGAAGCTGCTATCCCTCCGGCTCAGAATGGGAGGAGCGTTGAAGGTAACCCTCTGCGTTTTAAATTAGCAACCCTTCCATGGTCTAAACTCTTTTATCTTTCCCAGAATTGCGCGGTTTGGCGGCCACTATCGCTGATCTGTCGCCTCGACAGTCATTTCAGGGTTTATTGGAGATGGCAGCTCCGCAGGCGATCTCCCCTCAGCGTATTGTCCTTTCCTCCGGGCAAGGTTAGTGTCAATCGCCATTTTTTTTACCATAGCATTGTTACTATTTTGCGAAATGACGTTGATGTCTCTTATAATTTTGGAAGCTGACGATGAGGTCGAGGTCGTTGAAGGGCCAGGGGAACCTTCAGCTCCTACTTGTATGACTGTCGGTGAGTGACATTTTATTATAATCCCATTCGTTCTGTGCTTAAGAAATTTATTAACATCTGTCAAATTTGAACAGCCCTGCCAGTCTCCATGGCGTTGGAATTGCGCATTACGATGCCGCCCGGCCCTTATGCTTTGCGGGCTTCAGAACGCCTGGCCCAATTGAGCCTTGTCTCCCTATCATCTTTCGTCGAGGAGCTCCGTGCTGGTAGCGCGACCACAGCCGAAGCGTTTGCCGCTGAAGCTAACGGCTCTCTTCCTTTTCTTGCCACCTATCATAGTGAGGAGGTGGTGCGGGTCTGGGTGGAGTTCTGTAGGAAGGTGGAGGCTTGTTTGCACGCCCTTGAATGTTCTCGCCTTTCCTCGGAAGCCGTGGCTGCAAAAGCGGAGTTGCGGGGTCTGATAGCACGATGCGCGGCCAACATGTCGTCATGCGAGAAGAGGCTTGGCTGCAAATTCTCGGAGAGGGAGTTGGCTTCAAAGGCGCTGAGAGAGCTTCAGGCCAGCCTCACAGCCAAAGCTAACAAAGAATACGAACTCTGGCGAGTGCTTCAGGAGTCCATAAAAGAGGTGGTGGCTCTCGATAAAGCTGCCACGTTCACTCGTGAGAGGGTCGAGGCTCATAAAGCCACCGAGAAAGAGCTCGAAGCTCGGCTTGCTTCGTATCAGGCTCAGCAAGCTCAAACGGAGGCTCGTCTTCTGGAGATCTTGCGTCATGAAGCCATGGCTCAGCAACAAAACGATGAGCTGGTAAAATTACTACACCGCCCGCCGGCTTGAGGACTTGTATCTTTTCCCCTTTTTTTTGTACATACTCATGGATGAGAGTATCTTTCTTTTTGTTTCTTTCATGAATTGTACTTTGTATCCATTTTGGTTTATGAATAAAAGATACATTTTTCTTCTCAATGGTGTGTCCCCCTTTTATTGAATGTATTCTGCGGATATTCTATCTTGATCTCCTTGCAGGACAACGATGGCTCAGGATTCAAGGTTAAGATCTGCTTCCTAAGACTTTTGCATTTTATGAGCCACGAGGGTCTCATAAAGAGTTTTTCTCCCTACAGGTCGAGAGGATCCCATAGGTGTAAGTTCTTCTTAAGAATCGTGAGGATTCTTAAACGGGTTTTCCCTTGAGAGTCGTAAGGATCTCACAAGAGAGTTTTTCTTCCTTACAGGTCGTGAGGACTTGTAAGTGCTGGATATGGTCACCCTTATCCGTGTTTCACGGGGTCAGGGGCTGCTCCAGGTATCGTAGTTTAAAGACGTCGAGGTCAAGGTTAAGGACCTCATAGTCCATGGATTTAAGGACTCCACAGTCCGATGTTAGTTTTAAGACATCACGGTCAAGGTTAATGACCTCATAGTCCGTGGATTTAGGGACTCCACAGTCCGATGTTAGTTTTAAGACATCACGGTCAAGGTTAAGGACCTCATAGTCCGTGGATTTAGGGACTCCACAGTCCGATGTTAGTTTTAAGACATCACGGTCAAGGTTAAGGACCTCATAGTCCGTGGATTTAGGGACTCCACAGTCCGATGTTAGTTTTAAGACATCACAGTCAAGGTTAAGGACCTCATAGTCAGTGGATTTAGGGACTCCACAGTCCGATGTTAGGTTGCAGGGACCCGTCACCTCTTTGAAGACGTTAAGGAATTACAACGTCAGGCATCAAAGGAGTGAAGAGATGTACCATTAAACCAAAGTAGAATCAGTACAGAATCAGGGTGGTTGATTGTTATTTTTAAGACATTGCGGTCGAGGTTAAGGACATCATAGTCCGTGGATTTTAAGGACTCCACAGTCCGGTATTTGCTCTGGGTACTTTACACGGGTTCACTGCCGTGCTTGGCGAGGACCAGGCTCTGCTCTGGGCGTTTTCCGTGGGGTCAAAGAGTGACGTTATCTGCATTCCACGTAACCAGGAATTTTGCACTAGATGCTTCACACGGGTTCACTGCCGTGTTTGGCGAGGACTAGGCTCTGCTCTGGATGCTTCACACGGGGTTAAAGAGTGACGTTATCTGCGTTCCACGCAAGCAGGAATTTTGCACTAGATGCTTCACACGGGTTCACTGCCGTGCTCGGTGAGGACTAGGCTCCGCTCTGGATGCTTCACACGGGGTCAAAGAGTGACGTTATCCGCATTCCACGTAACCAGGAATTTTGCACTAGATTCTTCACACGGGTTCACTGCCGTGTTCGGCGAGGACTAGGCTCCGCTCTGGATGCTTCACACTGGTTCACTGCCGTGCTCTGCGAGGACCAGGATCCGCTCTGGACGTTTTCCACGGGGTCAAAGAGTGACGTTATCCGCGTTCCACGTAACCAGGAATTTTGCACTAGATGCTTCACACGGGTTCACTGCCGTGTTCGGCGAGGACTAGGCTCCGCTCTGGATGCTTCACACGGGTCACTGCCGTGTTCCGCGAGGACCAGGATCCGCTCTGGACGTTTTCCACGGGGTCAAAGAGTGACGTTATCCGCGTTCCACGTGACCAGGAATTTTGCACTAGATGCTTCACACGGGTTCACTGCCGTGCTCGGCGAGGACTAGGCTCTGCTCTGGATGCTTCACACGGGGTCAAAGAGTGACGTTATCCGCATTCCACGTAACCAGGAATTTTGCACTAGATGCATCACACGGGTTCACTGCCGTGTTCGGCGAGGACTAGGCTCCGCTCTGGATGCTTCATACGGGTTCACTGCCGTGCTCTGCGAGGACCAGGATCCGCTCTGGATGCTTTACACGGGGTCAAAGAGCGACGTTATCCGCATTCCATGTAACCAGGAATTTTGCACTAGATGCTTCACATGGGTTCACTGCCGTGTTCGGCGAGGACTGGGCTCCGCTCTGGATGCTTCACACGGGTTCACTTCCGTGCTCTGCGAGGACCAGGATCCGCTCTGGACGTTTTCCATAGGGTCAAAGAGTGACGTTATCCGCGTTCCACGTAACCAGGAATTTTGCACTAGATGCTTCGCACGGGTTCACTGCCGTGTTCGGCGAGGACTAGGCTCCGCTCTGGATATTTTCCACGGGGTCAAAGAGTGACGTTATCCGCGTTCCACGTAATCAGGAATTTTGCTGATTGTATCCGCATTTCACGGGATGGAGGTTTGACTGTTGGCGATATGTATACCACCGAGCCATGGAACTGGGAGTTGCCGCTGTTCCGCTTAGCTTAGAGTTGTGTCCGTTGTTACGAAACGAGTGCTGAAATGATCTCTAAGTCATTCGCGGCCTGTCGAGATTTGGCTTCTTCTTCTGATGAAACCTGGGGGAGACGTATGATCCCTTTTTGTTTACTCCCTTGGATTGTGTACAGGGTGTGATGGAACATCACATGTAAGGCATAAATTGAAACCCTTTTTTATTTATATTTTATTTCTTTTTCCGCGATGCTCTATCATTTCAGCTTTTATATCGCGGAGGTCGCGATTGCCCTATCATTTCGGCGATTTTTTCGCGGTGCCCAATCATTTCGGCTATTTATTTCATTTTCACTCGCTGTTTTTTATTGCGAGTTGCCCCATCATTTTGGCTATTTTTCATGCATACATTTTTACTTGCTACTTTTTATTGCAAGTTGCCCCATCATTTCGAATATTTCGTATGCATGTGTGACTTGTTAGCTTTTTCGCCGCAAGCTTGGATTTTAGACACCGATTTCGGCATCAGCACCGCTGCAACTGGGATATTGCCAGGAGCGAATCATCATTTGCCTCTATCGATGTTGAACAAAGGTGGCTTAGTAAACAGGGTTAAGGGTCCTGTCGACCAAGGCTTTTGACTTCATGAGCCGTAAGGGTCTCACAAAGGTATTTCTCTCTACAAGTCATGAGGATCTTGTAGGTGTATTTTCTCCCTAGGGATCGTGAGGATTCCTAAGTGTATGTTCCTCTGTAAGTTGTAAGGATCCTACAAGAGGGTTTTCTCCTTATAAATCGAGAGGAATTATAAGAGTTGTTCACCATATGGACATGTCCCTAGTCACGGGTGTGACTTTGCTGGGGAAATGTTTATTCGCGCCCGTGGATTGTATACAAGGGTCAGTATTGAGCCACTTGCAGGGCAATCTCGAAGGTTGTGGAGGATTTGCTTAAGAACAGGTTTAGGTTTCTGTAACTTAAGACTTTCAAATCTCATGAGCCGTGAGGGACCCATAAAAGAATTCTCCTTACGAGTCGTAAGGATCTCGCAAGTGTATTTTCTCCTTAGGAATCGTGGGGATCCCTAAGTGTGTTGCTCCTTTGTGAGTCGTAAGGATCCCACGCGGGTGGTTTCTCCTTACAAGGTCGAGAGGATCTTGTAAGTGTCTTTTAACGAGGTTGCGCCCTTTCAGGTTTTCACAAACACTCGCCGGTAGTCCTGCTGTGTTTACTCACGGAGCCCTTTCGGGTTTTCATCCGTGCCCATTTTGCTTATGGACATACCGTTTTTTTTATTCTTTTTCTCTTTTTTTTTACAAGGTCGCGCCCTTTCGGGTTTTCACGAACACTCGCCGGTAGCCCTACTGTTTTTACTCACGGAGCCCTTTCGGGTTTTCATCCGTGCCCATTTTGCTTATGGACATACCGTTTTTTTTGTTTTTTTTTTGTTTCTATATTTTTTTTCCTTTTTTTTATTCATCTCGTCAGCCTAAGGATGCCGCGGTAGTAGTTTAGGGACGTTTCGGTCCGTCGTTAGTTTAAGGACATTTCGGTCCGTCGTTAGTTTAAGGACGTTTCGGTCCGTCGATAGTTTAAGGACGTTTCGGTCCGTCGTTAGTTTAAGGACGTTTCGGTCCGTCGTTAGTTTAAGGACGTTTCGGTCCGTCGTTCAGGGGAAAGCCGGCTACTGCTTATAAAGTCTGAGCTTAGGAAGATAGCGAGCGGACATAGTCGTCGTCATCTATCATTGACCCAGGCTGTGGCTCATTAAGCATAGTATTTCTTTAAGAAGCGGCCGTTTATTGGCCTGAAAGGCCTTTCACCGTGCATGTCCATGAGTAGATAGGCTCCACCCTGGTAGACCTTGTCTATGATGTACAGGCCTTCATAGTTCGGCTCAAATTTTCCCCGCTTGGCACGATTGGGGATCATAGGTCTTTTGATCACTAGTACGAGTTCGCCTTGGCGGAATGTCCTCGGCCTGGTCAATCTTTCGTACGAGCACGTCATCTTTGCTTTGTAGGCCTCTAGATTTTGTTGCGCTATGAGCCGGGTTTCATCGAGGGCATCAAGCTCCTCAAGCCGAAGGTGAGCATTTTCTTCGTCCGTCAGCTCGTAGTGGACTGCCACTCGTAGAGAGGGTGACTCTATCTTGAGGGGGAGCACTGCTTCCGTCCCAAATACCAACGCGTACGGCGTTGTGTTCGTGGCCGTCTTGAATGTAGTTCGATAGGCCCAAAGGGCCTCTTGCAGCCTTTCATGCCAGTCCTTCTTATTTCGGGACACCGTCTTTTTTATGATCTTTGTCAAGATCTTATTGAAGGCCTCGGCCAGACCGTTAGCTCGTGGATTGTAAATTGAAGAATATCTCCAGTCTATATTGTGCTGCTTCGCGAAGCGGCTAATCTTATGGCTTCTGTAGGCTGACCCGTTATCGGAGATAATCCGCCGTGGAGTTCCAAACCGATAGATGACGTACGTCTTGAAGAAGTGGAGGATATTCTCCGTCCTCACTTCCCTCAGCGGTACTGCTTCTGCCCATTTGGAGAAGTAATCAGTTATCGCCAGGATGAAACGATGTCCCCGGGACGATGCTGGTTCGATAGGGCCGACTACGTCAGTCCCCCACATTTCGAATGGCCAGCTAGCCACCATCGGATGTAGTGGATTCGGATGCTGGTGGATGAAATCCCCATGGATTTGGCACGAGTGGCACTGCTTCGCATATTCGAGGCAGTCTTGGATCATCGTGGGCCAGTAGTAACCCATGCGTTTAATTTTTAACTTCATCTTTGGGCCTGCTTGATGAGAACCACAGATTCCGTCATGAACCTCTTGAACGACTCTTTCTGCTTCGCCAGGTCCTAAACATCTCAGCCACAGAGAATCAAACGACCTCTTATACAGAGTATCATTGACGAAAGCGAAAGATAGAGCTCGTTTCATGAGCTGATGTCTTGAGGACGCTCCTTCGGGCATTCGGTGGGACTTAAAGTAGTCTATGAAGACTTCCCTCCAGTCCTCAGCCTTCTTACGGTCTTTTATTTGTAGGGTCGTCCGCTCAGTCGCTCCCTTTTCTTCGTATGATTCCGGAGATATTTCTGCCGGGGCGAACACTCGACGGCTTTGCACCATGATTTTGACGTCATCGAGGTTCGCGTCAGCCAGTTCTTTAGTGAGCTTAGCTAGCGCGTCTGCTTTGCTATTTTCCGCACGTGGTATACTTTCCAAAGTGTAGGAGGGAATTTGGGTCAATAGTTGTTGCACTTTTTCGCCGTACTTCACCAACTCCGGTTTGCACGTTTGGTAGTCACCATTTACTTGACTAACGACCAGTTGAGAATCCCCGTATATAAGGAGGTCTTCAATTCCCATGTCAATGGCGATCTCGAGGCCCGCTATCAAAGCTTCGTATTCGGATTCATTGTTCGTCCTCGATTCCGTTAAGGAGAAAGCAAAGCGCATTATCCCTCCTTGTGGGGTTACGAAGATAAGGCCTACTCCCGATTTGATTATGGGGGTACATTGTTTGCGCTTCTTCATGGAAGATGCCCAGTCAAAATAGAGTTCCCATCGGGTATCACCGCCGCCGATCGCATCAAATGCATGTTCGTCCGACAAATCGCAGTTCAGAGGAGAACCGGCAGGTACTGGATGCTCAGCAAGGAAGTCGGCAATGGCCTGGCCTTTCACTGCCTTAAGAGGTCGATACGTTATCGAGAACTCCATCAGGAGTAGAGCCCATTTAGCGAGTCGACCCGTCAATATAGCCTTTGACATCAAATATTTAAGAGGGTCCACCTTCGAGATGAGACGGATTTCGTGCGCCAACGCATAGTGTCTGAGCTTTGTTATCGCGAAGATCAACGCCAAGAAGTGTTTTTCAATGGAGAGTAGTTGCTTTCTACCCCGAGCAGAACTCGACTTAAGTAGTAGAGTGCTCTCTCTTTTCTTTGATCGTTCTCTTGTGCCCATAATGCGCCTAAGGAACCTTCGAGAGCGGTTGTATAAAGAATGAGGGGTTTTCCCTTGACTGGCGCAGCCAACACCGGAGGGTTCTGCAGGTACTGCTTGATCTCGTCTAGTGCACCTTGGCATTTGTGATCCCAAACGAATGGAGTTCCCTTCTTCATCAGGTGGCTGTAAGGACGGCACTTGCCTGAAAGATTGGCGATAAATCGCCGGATGTATGCGAGCTTCCCTTAGAGAGACCGCAACTGTTTGAGGGTTCTTGGCGGAGGCATTTCCATGATCGCCTTGATCTTAGATGGATCCACTTCGATACCTCGGTGTCGGATGATGAATCCCAGGAATTTACCCGAGAAGACTCCAAACGCGCATTTGAGGGGATTCATCTTCAAATTGTATTGGCGAAGGCGTTGAAACACAGTTTTCAGATGCTCTAAATGCTCTTCGTATGACATGCTCTTTACTACGAGGTCATCAATATAGCACTCGACGATGTTATGTATGAGATCATCGAAGATCTTTGTCATGGCCCTTTGATAGGTAGCACCAGCGTTCTTGAGACCAAAGGGCATAACCCTGTAGCAGAATATACCCAAAGGGGTCCGAAAAGCGGTGTGCTTTTGGTCTTCGGGATGCATCTTTATCTGATTGTACCCTGATGAACCGTCCATAAAGGAGAAAACCTCGTGAGCGGACGTGTTATCTATCATTAGCTCGGTTACCGGTACTGAGAAATCGTCCTTCGGGCAGGCTTTATTGAGATCCCTAAAATCCACGCATATGCGTACCGTCCCATTTTTCTTCATTACCGGGACGATATTGGCGATCCAGTCGGGATATTGGACTTCTTGGATAAATCCAGAATCGATCAGCTTCTTGACTTCGGCGTTGATGCTCATCTAAAGCTCGAGCCGCATCCTTCTCGGCGCCTGCTTGACTGGCTTGATATCTGGGGATATTGCTAATTTATGCACAGCAATCTCCGGATCTAATCCTGGCATCTCGGAATAGTTCCACGCAAAGCAGTCTTTATGCTGTAGAAGCACGTTCTTTAACGCAGCCATCCTTTCTTCAGATAGCAGCTCGCTGACAAATTTCGGTCGCGGATCATCTGCTGATCCCAACTCAATCTTCTTGAGGTTATCTGCAGTAGTATGTATGCCATCTTCCAGTTCTTTCGGTGCTGGCGGAAATTCTGAGATCACCTCATCATTGCTGTTCTCAAAGCACCAAGGAAGGTCATCCATGTTCTTGGGCTCTTCTTTTAATATCGTAATCGTATAACAGGTGCGAATCCGCTTCCAGGACTGAGGTGGATCTGGTTCTGCTTTTACGGCTTTAGGTTCGTGCTTTTGTGGCGGCGTTACCCTCCAGCTGCTGGATAAAGCAAATCTGCCTTGCTGGTACTGGTCTTCGACCCAGTTCTTGAAGGTGAAGCAGTCTTCGGTAGGATGTCCTATGGCTCGGTGATAAGAGCAATAGCTCAGATAAGAAGCCTTGTTAGCTTGCTCAGGGTGTTTAGATTCTGCAAGCGCGATCATTTGATGTTTTATAGCGAGCTCGAGTAACCTCTCCGTCTTGTCTCGGGGGAAGGAATACGCTCGACTCATCTTCTTCACGAGGGAAAAATCCGGACCACGCAACGCCCGATCACACGACTCTCTAATCCTGCGTCATTGTTGTCGGCTCCTCTTTCCGCTTCTTAATTTATTTCTGCCTCTGCGTCGGGCCTTTCGTACAACGGGTTGACAGGGATGAGCATCTTTGTCTTTTGCAGCCTGTTGAAACAGACGTTGCGTCCTGGCCTTCTCCTAGATGGCCATCTCACGGTTGTGATCTTCCCGAGCTTTTTGACCCACTTTCCTGATAAGCTTGTCCATTCGTTCTTCAAACGACGGACTCGGCCCTTCAATCGCGGGATCTAGTTTTGATGAGGGGTTGGCATTTCCTGACAGGGTGTCCTCTTCTTCATCAAAGGTATATATGGTGTAGCTACTGTGGGCCCGTTCCCGTTTTCCGGCTCTCATGTATCCAAGCCCAAGTGTTTCCATTTTCCCGTTGGGCAATTTGCGTTGAGTCCCAGGGACATCCCAAATCCTGTTGTAGAACCGAGCTTGTCGAACAGTCTGTTTTAAGGGTACCCCTTGGCGCTTCAATAGCCTCTTTAGTCCATTTGTATAGTATCTGGGCAAACGGATGGGTTGGAGCCTGTCGAGTGTAGCATCCGCGCCATGCCAGATCTCTTTCTCTATTTTCGACTCTGAGGATCGGTAGAATAGGATCACCTTCTCACCCTTTTGCCTGGGAGGGACGTAAAACGTTTGCAGGTCCTGCACATTGTAAGCTTGAAGTGTGTCGAGATCCTTGTAGTGTTCTCGCGGCACCATGGTGATTTGCAAACTCTGATCATCGCTAGGGGGTGTTTGTATTGACGGCCGATTGGAGAACACGGCATTAACCTCATCTTCCGAGTCACTTCCGAAGACCAACATGGGGGCGGACGTCCCCGGGTTGTTGCGTTGAGATGGCCCAGCATAAACTATCTCTTCTTCTTCTTCGGTATCGCTCCCGAAAATAGAGATGGTGGCGGCGGCTTTGTTCTCCGGCTTGCGACACCTTTCTGTATCCTCGAAATATGGCAAAAAGTACTTCCATCTTCGTATTTGCGGACTTCGTTCACGGAAAATGGGTTCAGCTCACCTGTTACGGTATACTCGAAACCATCCTTAAAGTACTTCATACACTGATGTTGTGTAGAAGGGATGATGTTGTATTCGTGTAACCAAGGACGACCGAGCAAGGCGTTGTAGCAGGTCTTGGCGTCAATGGCATGGAATTTGATGTCTGTGACGAGTAGTCCAAAGCGTAATGTTAGTATCACGGATCCGAGAGTCCGTGACGATTGTGAATCGAAACTGGAGATGGTAATTTTGTCACGAGCGAGGTGTTGCACACTCATGCAAATTTCCTTTAACACCCGAACGTTAAGGAGATTGACGGAGGATCCATTATCCACCAGGATCTTTCCTATCTTGATATCATGGCAGTATCCAGAGACATATAGGGGACGGTTGTGGTCGCACGTCCCGAGAAGGAGGTCTTCGTCACCAAAAGTGATGTCGGCCGTATGCACTTCCTCCAGTTCATCCTTCATCCTTTCAGTGGCGAGGAAGGCTTGGAATTGCTCAGGTTCTTGTAACGCCTTAATTAGTGAATCTCGCGCTTCTTTTGATAATAGGAGGGCATCGAGAATGCTAAGTTGAGAAGGTAGCTTCCTTAGGTGCGCCAGGATATTGTAGTCCACCTTACCCTTCCTGGGAGGGTCTTTGGTAGTCAGCTCTTTCATGACTTGGTCATCTAAAGTGATATCCTCAGTGGCCTTTTCCTTTCCCTTATCTTTTCTATTTGCGGGCCCGAGATTCTTTTCTGGGAGCGTGCGATTGCGCAGCTGAATGTTCTCGCAGGCCTCTGATTCCTCCTCTTTCCCTAAAACGGATTCTTTAAAGAGAGGGCCCAGAGCCATTTCTTCATCAGAGTCGCTCCCAAAGGTGAGAACTTGTGACCCTCAGGCGTTAACCATATAACAGTTGCCAGTGGTTCTGTTGTGCCCATCGGCAGTACTTCTTCGTTCCCGACGAATCTTGCATTTCATGCGCTTAAAATGTTGCCGATGAGCAACATATCCTTGCCACCATATCCTAAAGGCGTCGCACTCCTCCGTGGGGTGTGAAATTTTCCGATGATATGCGCAATAATCAGGGTGTCTCTCCGCCCCATTGAGCGTGTTTTCTTCCGAAGGTGGCAGCTTCATTCCCATTGACATGGCTTTGGCAAACCTTTTCCTCGTCTTGAATATCTTCTTGTCTGCCTCGGATGCCTTTCGATCTGGCGGGAGTACTTCAACTCTTTCGTTCAGTCGCCTGCATTTGGCTCCTTCCGATGCGTCCATCTCACGCTCCTGATCCGCTTTACTCTTTAGACGAATCTCGTCCAGAAAGGCATCGATCATTTCATCTGTTGGCCACACACGCTCTGGTTCAGGCTCTATCCCCAGCTTCTTAGTGTCAGGAGTTTTCTCATCGTCGGTAAACGAGTGGGAGATTACGTTACAACTCGCCACATATCCCTCGGATTCATCCGACGAGCTCTCTCCATCATCTTCCTCTTGAAAGATGTGGCTGAGGAACTCTTGCAGCGTGACAGGAGTTCACGCCTTTTGATTGTACTCTTCCAGCGCGTCGATTTGCTTCTGCAAGTTCGTGTGCTCGTCTCCAGGCTTCACGGGCTTCTTGGATTTCTTCTTCTTTTTCTTCGATGATTTTGACGGTTGGGCGTGAGTATTTGGGCCATCACCACGAGTCTTCGTAGTTGGGCGCGGCTTCAACATCCCTTTGATAATTTGAGGTTCAAGCGGGTCCTTCCATTCGATCGCATGGCACGCATGAAGGTCCCTCAGCATTCTTTTGGTTTTAGTTGACAGCACGATCTCCCATGGAGCTTCTTCAATAAAGGAACAGGTTGCCCCCGGTGTATCTGCTTTCTTAGGAGTATGCGGCTGTGGTGGGTTCACCTTCCACTTTTCGGACAGTGCAAACTTCCCCTGGAGGTATTGATCTTCAATCCATCCTTTGAAGACGAAGCAATCCTCAATCGGATGACTTACCGTTTGATGATAAGGGCAATAGTTAAGGTTATTCACCTCAGTGGGTTGTAGCGGTCGCCTTGGATTTGGTAGGTTTATAAGTCTGTTGCGTACTGCCAGCTCGAATAACCGTTTCGTCTTGTCTCGTGGGAACGAGTAGGGACGCTTCATCTTCTCATTATAATACCGGCGTCTTTCTTCCAATTGATCCGCCAGCTTCAGGGCGTTAGGTTGCTGCTGGGCATTCGCGACGAAGGTTGCCCTTCCTTTACCCTTGTCATTCCGAGGTTCCGACTTCGGGGGAGGTGGTCTATGACCCATCTGGTCCATCTGAGCCAACTTGTCGATTAAAGCCTGGAATGTGGTTGGCTTAAAGAACATCATAAACTGGGAGATAGTTGCGTGAGGGTCTAGGGTTCCCACGAACATGCCCACTGCGGGCGCTTCCTCAATGCGTTGCTCGCATTTCGACCACAAATTCCGCCAGCGTATAGCATACTGGACCCAAGTTTCGCCTGGTTTTACCCTGGCGTTAATCAATGCCGTTATTGGAGTGCGTTCGCTGGCGCTTGCGAATCGCTGAGTGAATAGCAACTCCATTTCAGCGAACGTCTTGATAGAATCGTTCGGGTGTTCCGAATACCATTCGAACGCTGTTTCTGATAAGCTGCCCACGAACTGGCGAAGCAACAGTTTATCATCACCGCCGGTGTTACCGCAAAGGGCCCTGAACTGGGCGACATGTTGGTGGGGATTGCCGGTCCCCTTGTAAACATGGAACTTGGGAATTGTGTAACCAGGCGGGTACTTAATTTGGTCGTACCAGCTTGGATATGGCCGTCCCATTTTTACGACTTGACCAGCTGCCTCAGTCGTGTGATGAACCCGGATTTGCTGGGCTATATAGTCGACCAAATCAGCCTTAGAGATTGTCTCCTCTTTGGCCGTTGAGAGGGCCGGTGGTGGATTTGACGTTTCTCCCCTGTCGTCTTCAAGGACGATCGGGGGATCCTCAGTGGGTGGGTCCTGTTGGATCATCATTCCTATCATATCTTGGAAGAGAAGGCCCATACGCTGTATGTTGGCTGCTTGTTCAGCAGCCTCTTTGTCCTTCTTCTCCAATATCCGGCGAAGGAATTCGGCATCGGTTTCTTCCTCCTGGCGTTCGTCTGAGGACGTTTCTGGGTTTTCTTTTTGCCCGGTAAGTGCGGCCATAGCATTCATCATTTCCTGGAGCTTTTGTTGTTGCTCCTGAGCTTTGGTCACCGACCGTGTAAGCGGTCTATGACCTGTAGACGCACGGCTGTCTTCCTTTCCTGACGCCATGTATACGGTATGGACCATCATGCCCCCAGACCTAGGGCGTCTGGGCTTAGTGCCTTTAGCTGTCGTTGTAGGCTGGGGGATCTTCTCTGGCTTCCTCCTTTTATGAGCAGTGGAAGTTGAGGGGGCCGTTGAGGTGGGCACCCAGACAGCCTTTCGTGGTTTAGCCTGGTGACTGGCTTCCGGTTGGATTTTCAGCTTCTTGTGCTGGAGGGAGAAGTTTGGATCGATCATCGAGTCTCGGGCCTTCCGCCAAACCTTATAGATTTTGGAAGACAGCCGTTGAAGGGATCGGGGTTGTTCTGGCTTTATTTCCGCAACCTTTTTTAGTGGAGGAGGAGACCTCTTTAGCACCGCAATAGGAGAATTCCTTCGCACCTTATTTAGCATCTCGAAGCTGTTCCCAGTTGGAACGGCAGCATTAACTTCCACCGTTGGGGTTGGTAGAGTTAGCCCAGAGGGGGAGTTGCCCCCAGCCTTCCTTACTCGGCGCCAGTGGCGACGTCGAGTGTGTCGAGCGGACGGCGCTGGTTCAGCGGTGAGGATGGCTTCATCTTACCCCCTGTGTAGGTGGGGGGTCGCTGCTGGTGTTAGCCTGTCAAAGACCGATGTCCTTTGGATAGAAGGAGCGGGAGCTGGAGCCGTCAATCTTGTAAAGACTGACTTTTTGGCAGGGGAAGCCGCCTTGACGACTTCAGGAGCAGGACCAGTCACTTTCTTAGAAACAGCCTTCTCTGGGATTGTAGGCCCTATGGTGGGTCCACAGGAGTCTTGGCCCAATCTAGAGAAGACCGGGGCACTGGTGTTGGGCGACCCGTTGAGAGGGGCCGCGGCAGGGGTAAGACGATCAAAGACCGACTTCTTGGGAGCTTCCTTTGTCAGCACCGGAGCGGTGAAGCTTGTCGGCGGGAGCATGGTCCCAAAAAGCAATCCTGTGGTGGCTCGAGTGACCTGTTCCACGGGCATTGTGAATAGCGAAGCAGCTTGGGGTCCGTAGGCTATACCTCCTGGCGAGGCAGAGCGTTGGTTGCAATTGCAGTCCGAGCAGTTGGAGCATTTCGCAGAAGTAGAAGCCATCGATTCTTTGCTTTCTGCAATGAGCAAGACGCCAAGTCTTAGTATCTTGAAACCCAAGGGCAACCATTAGCGAACCGCGATTGGTTCGCGAATCACGACACACGAAGTGTGGAGTGGAAAGAGGAAAAGGTCCCACCGGACGTGCCAGAATCTGTTCCCCTCTGAAGGACGGCGCGACTGGGCGTCTTGCCTGAAATTCGGGGCAGATGCTAATTGGCGCTATCCGTCCACCTCTCCGAAGATGCCAAGTTGATTTATGGCACCATGTATCGAAGGTTTAGACGGATGCGTCCGATGTAGCAGACTTCGTCAGATTCCCCCTCGCTTGAGGGGTTTTTGATTGTGGGGACGCTCTTCCCTACAGGCGTAAGCCCCTGCAGTTAATTACGCTACCGCATTGCGGTAACCACTTTCTCCTTCTCCAGATGGTCACTTCGTGTCGTGAGTGTTTGTTTTGTGTTTTGTTGCCCGTGGATTGTATACGGAGACTGAGTTATATCGTCGCCCGTAGGGCGTGGACTAGTCCAAATCCGTATTATCTTAGATTTGGGTTGGGGGTTTGGGTTTAAGGATACGTTAGCCTCATTTGAGCCTAAGATCGACTTAAACGTCTGTTAAGGATACGTTAGTCTAGTTTTTAGACTAAGATCAACTTAACGGGATCGTTCAGATCCAACAAGAGAGCAATAAAAGGGGGGCTCTGTTGTTTAGTTTAGTGACGTTGCGGTCGGTAGGTAGTTTAAGGACATTGCGGTCCGTGGATAGTTTAAGGACATTGCGGTCCATGGATAGTTTAAGGACATTACGGTCCATGGGTAGTTTAAGGACATTGCGGTCCATGGGTAGTTTAAAGACATTGCGGTCCAATGTTAGTTTTAAGACATTGCGGTCAAGGTTAAGGACCTCATAGTCCATGGGTTTAAGGACCCCACAGTCCGTTGTTAGTTTTAAGACATCTCGGTCAAGGTTAAGGACCTCATAGTCCATGGGTTTAAGGACCCCGCAGCCCGTTGTTAGTTTTAATACATCTCGGTCAAGATTAAGGACCTCATAGTCCATGGGTTTAAGGACCCCACAGTCCGTTGTCAATGTGTGGTCATCGGGACCCGTCACCTCTTTGAAGACGTTGAGGAATTACAACGCCACGTATCAAAGGAGTGAAGAGATGTACCCTTGAACCGGGGTGGATTAAGTAGTCTTCGGCCCAGTTTGGGATCAAGACCAATTAATTATGTTATGAGCCCATTAGCCCAGTTAAGTCTGAATTGAGGACTTATGGCCATCTTGGGCTAAGTCCAATCATGTTTGGAATATTGGCTTCCTGTTGGTCCATTGAAGAAGAGGCTTTGCCTCTGGCCATTTAGCCAATTGAGCTAACGTTAATTCAACAACGTTGAACACTGGGATCAAGTTATTGTTTTAACACTAAAAGACAGTTGGTGTTAAACACCAGCAACAGGGATTCCAAATTAGTGTTAAACACTAGAGCGAATCGGTGTCAAACACTAGCAACAGAGGCTTCAAATTAGTGTTGAACACTAAGAAATTCAGTATTAAACACTGCAAATAAAGTTCTTTGATTAGTGTTGAACACTAAGGCCAAACAGTGTTTTAACACTGGATTCAGGGGTTCCAATTTAATGTTAAACACTAAGGCAAGAGGGGTCACGTGGTAACACGTGAGGACGCCCTCCCTTCATTTGTTCTGCTGAGAATATTGCATCTTTTAGAGCATCACGTGCCATCACATGACGGGCATTCAAATGCTTGTATGTTAAAACTTCTGCCAAGGGTCACGTGGGTCACGTGAGGCACTGCCTCAAAAGGGCCTTTTCTATGGATCTTTTCGGGGGTCACGTGGTGACACGTGACCCTGCCTATAAGTATGTTTTTTAGAAGATCTGTTAATCTCTTTCAAGAATTAAATCCCTCGTAGGGTTGAACCCTAACAATAATTTTAGAGGAATTAAATTCCTATTTCCTTTTGAAGATTTATATTCTGGGATAGAGTTGAACTCTGAATTTTCTGTAGGAATTAAATTCCTCATATACGTGAAGAACTGAATTCTGTCATAGGGTTAAACCCTAATAAAAGCTTTAAGGAATTAAATTCCCACTCTCTATTAAAGAATTATTCTGAGGATTGAGATTCTGTCATAGGGTGAAACCCTAATCTCTTCTTTCTTAAGGGAATTAAATTCCTGTTATTTTAACAGAACTAAGTTCTTAACTAGGGTTAAACCCTAATTCTATTTATTCTGAAGGAATTAAATTCCCACAACATAGGGTTAAACCCTAATTTTATTTTAAAGGAATTAAATTCCTATAGTTCTGTGAGAATTAAATTCTCAGGCTTCCATTCTCTCTCTATGCTTTGGATCTGCATGGCAGGATCTCAACCCATTGAGAATTAAATTCTCAACTTAAGGGGAGATCTACACTTTACAGATCCTCCACCAAAGAGAGAACTAGGTTCCTCTGTTTTTATATCAGAGTTAAACTATGTTGAGAATTAAATTCTCTTTTCCTTTCAAAAAGCCTTCCCTTTCTTATCTAGGGTTTTCTTTTGCAGAAGATCCAAATTTCTCCAAAGTATCAAGACTCCCCTCTTTTTTTATGTCTTGATTCCTTACTGCCTCTATATCCCTCTCTATATGTCTCTCTGTGCGTCTCTTGGCTCCTATTTATAGGAGAAGCAGCCGAGTCAATTAGTTTTTGATGAATCTTTCATTGAGAGATTTGATTTGTATTCACCATTCGTTTTGGACCTTTGGATTATTAGGTGAATTTTATTCACCATTGGATTTTAAATCCAGAGATTCTCCTTTGTTATTTCAGTTAGATTTTAAGGGGAAATTTTTCCAAGTTCAGGCTTTTTCCACAAATAGATGATATTTAATCACCCTTTAAATTTTTAATTCAATCGGTTGCTTTGGAAAGATTTAAGAGGTCTTTTCTCAGAATTTAATTCTGTTAACAGATAGGCTTTGAAAGCCGGTCACGTGACCCCTGGTCACGTGTGGGCACGTGACCCCCTTGGAACGAGCCCTCTTCTTTCTTTCTGCGCTCTGCCTTCTGGTCGCTGCTTAGCTGTCACGTGCCACCACGTGACCCCTGGTCACGTGTGAGCACGTGACCCTCGTCTGGAGCCTTTTTCTTGATTTAATCAGAGAACTGTTGTGCCTTTGCCGCTGCTTTTAAATGTCACGTGCCGACACGTGACCCTGGTCACGTGGGAACACGTGACCCTTTCTGAAGCCCTTTTTTTTGATGTAGTTGGGAAACTGAATCTGCCTTACCGATGCTTTTAGATGTCACGTGCCAACACGTGACTGCTGGTCACGTGTGAGCACGTGACCCTTTTCTGAAGCCTCTTCCGTAGGCTTTCCTGATTTTAAATCAGGAATTGGGTCCACTGCCTTTGAAATTTACCGCAGGCATGGGGATCTTCTCCGGCCTTCTCCTTTTGTGGGAGGTCGAAATTGAGGGGGCCGTTGCAGCAGGCACCTATGCGGACGATACCTTCCGTGGTACGACGAAGGGATGGTCCTCCTCTTGCCGAGCCTTCGTTTTCTTCAACCGGCGAGAGTAGTCTTTATCAATTACAGAGTGTTGGACTCTCCGCCAGACCCTGTGGATCTTGGAGAAAAACCGCTGAGGAGGCTGTTCCGGTTTTGCCTGCGTTGTGTTTTCAACAGGCGGAGGAGACTTGTTTAGTACATCGGTTGGAGAGTTCTTGCGCACCCTCCTGAGCAGCTTAAAATTGTTCCCAGTTGGAACAATAGTGTCAATTTCCACCATTGGAGCTGGTGGGGTAAGTCCAGAGGGGAACTGCCCCAGCCTTCCTCACTCGGCGCCAGTGGCGACGTCGAGCATGACGTGTAGATGGAACTAACTCTGTCATGGGAGCGGCTTCGTCATGCCCCCCACTTTGATGAGAGGCCGTCGTTGGTGTCAGCCTGTTGAAGACCGACGTCCGTTGAGAGGGGACGGTCAATCTTGCGAAGGTCGACCTTTTGATAGGGGAAGCAGTCTTGGTGACTTCGCCGGAAGCAGGAGTTGGAACGGCCAATCTTACAAAGACCAATCCTTTAGCAGGAGAATCCTCTCTGACGACTTCACCTGCCAGAACTGGAATGGCTATCCGCTTCGGGATAACCCCTTCAGGTATCGCAAGCCACTTTGCGGGCCCATTTGAGTTGCGGCTCAGCGTGTTAACGACTGAGGCGTTAGAATTGGACGACCCGTTGAGATGGGCCGTGGTGGTTGCAAGTCGGTCGAAGACGGACTTCTTTGGATCTTCATGTGATGGCACTGGGGCGCTGAAGCCTGCTGGCGGGATCATGATCCCAAAAAGCAGTCCAGTGGTGGCCTAAGTCACCTGTTCCACCGGCATTGCAAAGATGGAGGACACTTGGGGCCCATAAGTCACTCCTCCGGCAGGGACGGAGTGGAAGTTGCTGTTGTAGTTGGTGCAGCTGGAAGCCATCGATGTTATCTTTCTGCACAAGAGCAAGACACCAAATCTTAGTACCTCGAATCCAGGGGCAACCATAGCAAACCGCGATTTTTTCGCGAACACGATACACGAAGTGTGGAGTGGAAAGAGGAAAAGGTCCCACCGGGCGTACCAAAATCTGTTCACCGCCGAAAACAGAGACGAAACCGGGATGGATCGTTTTGTCTGAATTTGGGGGCAGATGCTATTTGGATTTATCCGTTCATATCTCCGAAGATGCCAAGTTGATTTATGACACCGTATATTTGAAGTTTGGACAGATGTGGCCGTTGTAGCAGATTTCGTCAGATTCCCCCGCATTTGCGAGGGGGTTTTTTATTGTAGGAACGCTCTTCCCTGCAGGCGCAAGCCCCTGCAGTTAATTACGTCACCACATCGCGGTAACCACTTTCTCCTGCTCCAGAAGTTCACTTCGTGTCGTGTGTGTTTGTTTTATTTTTGGTTGTCTGTGGATTGTATACGGAGACTAATTTATGTTGTCGTCCGTACGGCGTGGATTAATCCAAATCCGTATATTCTTAGATTTGGTTTTGGGTTGATTTCAGGATCGTTAATCTCGTTTGAGATTAAGATCAACTTAAATGTTTGTTGAGGATACGTTAGTCTAATTTTAGACTAAGATCTACTCAACAGGATTTTGGGATCATTTAGACCCAACAAAAGAGCATTTGGACTCTATTGCTTTAGTTTAAGGACGTTTCGGTCCGTTGTTACTTTAAGAACGTTTCGGTCCATAGCTAGTTTAAGGACGTTGCGGTCCGTTGTAGTTTAAGAATGTTGCGGTCTGTTGTCGCCATTTTGGGAAGTGCATCCAAAAGCAGTTGGTTGTTGGGACCTGCCACCTCTCTGAAGACGTTGGGGAATTACAACGATGTGTATCAGAGGTGTGAGGAGATGTGCCCTTGATCCAATTTCTGTCGGAAGATCAGTAGTCGTGTTTGGGACTAATACCAATTTGGAAAATAATGAGCACATGGGCTCGGTTGATCTGAATTAAGGATATGGTCAACTTGGACTCAGCCTCCTCAGTCTTTGTCATTTCATTTAAATAAAATGCTAAACACTTGCTTGGGCTCAGTCCCCTTTCTGTGCAAATAATGCTGAGCATTTATATGGGTTCTGACACTTATACTTTACTTTACTTTCCCTTTTTTTTTGTTTTTATAGAGCGTTAAACACTCTTTATGGCGCCCACGTGCGGAGCACGTGAGGCTCTAGGTGCTAAGCGCTGGGCGCTGGCTGATGAATACTAAGCGCTTTATGTTGAATAGCGCCCACGTGAGGGGCACGTGGAGTGCTTGGCGCTGAGCGCCAAACATTGAGTGCTTAGCACTCTTTACTGAGCAACGCCCACGTGAGGGACACGTGAGGCGCTTGGCGCTGAGCGCCAACCACTGAGTGCTATGCACTTCTTATTGAGTAGTGCCCATATGAGGGGCACGTAAGGCGCTGAGCGCTGAGCGTCAAACATTGAGTGCTAAGCACTCTTTATTGAGCAGCGTCCACATGAGGGACACGTGAGGCGCTTGGCACTGAGCGCCAACCACTGAGTGCTATGCACTCCTTATTGAGTAACGCCCATGTGAGGGGCATGTGAGGCGCTTGGCGCTAGGTTTTCTTCATATATTCTGTTCTGAAGAGTTCAATTCTCTGTTCTTTTCTAGATCTTTGATCCCTAAGAAAAAGTTCATCCCTATGAGAATTAAATTCTCATTTGTAGGAGACTTGTCTCATGGATCTCAGATCCAGAGAAAGAAATAAGTTCTTTAATAAGGGTTAAACCCTTGGATATGCAGATGAGATGCTCTGATCTCTATTATTTTTCTTTACCTCGAAGAGAGGTAT
The DNA here is from genome assembly GCA_030015575.1 of Agapanthus africanus. NCBI lineage: Eukaryota > Viridiplantae > Streptophyta > Magnoliopsida > Asparagales > Amaryllidaceae > Agapanthus > Agapanthus africanus. Next base: position 16,566,790 of record CM057342.1, on the reverse strand, counting down.
TCTTCTTTCTTCCCTCTTAAAGCTTTCTTCTTACTTGCTTTTTTTTAAGTTTGAAGCTTATGGGAGGGTTTCTCTGTACAAGACTTGAAGTCTTGGGTCCTTTATATAGTATAGGCAAGTTTGTTAATTTAGTTAAAGAAATCTTGGATTTTTAATCCAACGGTGCTCTGTTTTAAAGAGAGTAATCTTTCTTGTTTAGAAAGATTTGAGGAATATTTCCTCAGCAGAATTTAATTCTTCATTTTGATGATTTATCATCTTCGTTGGATCTTTAATCTAATGGCTCTGTCGAACAAAGAGTTTTTAGTTCTGGCGCCGGCGCCCTCGTGCGAGGCACGTGAGGCGCCGCCTCAGAGTTTTTAACTCTTGGCGTCGGAGCCCTCGTGCAAGGTACGTGAGGCGCTGCCCTTTCAATTTTTGAACAGAGCCTTGCTCTTTAATTGGGGAAACAGAGTTGTTGTCACGCCCCGCTTCCCAATGTACGGCGAAGTGGGCGCGACGAGGTCCGCTACGTATATACTCAGAAGTATATACGCTAAGCGTATCTAAGGAATAGAAAATAAGTACACAAGAGACAAAATGTAAAAGAACGGCAACTTTTATTTATTAACATTCTTTGTACAATACATGAAAGGAAATACAACTGAAATAAAAAGATGCCTAATCAGTGGCATAACAGGAATGTAAAGTACTGAATGGAAAAGTGTACAATGAACTAAAGTGCTGGATCTTCGACAAACTGCTCCAAGTCTTCTGCAGATGGCTCGATCTCTGCTGGGTCCAAACCACCTGACGACATTCAAAGAAGAAAGAAATAAAATGTCGTCAGCGAACAGGTCGCTCGGTAAGTCCCAAAGATAAGAGGAGAATAGATAGAGAGTAAGAGAGAGAGGGAGAGAGTAGCTGTTACAACTGTATTACATTGTTATATTATTGTAGTATTGTGTTAACGCTGTTGTTGTAGCTTGGTACAAAAGGATGCCAGTGTATACGAGAGGGGTCTCAGTATGCCAGAGACCAGAGAAAATGGAAGTATAAGGATCCGTTATACAACCCGGAACAACGGCAATTGGATTCATGTTAGGTGTCTTAATCTTACCGTCTCGTGCCACCTTTAACACCTTCCGTACTAATCCACCCCTTAAACCCCGCGATATCTTATTTGTATTGTTATCTTGTAAATTGTGTTGGTTGTATGATTGATTGACTGACTGACCGAAACCATGATATCAGGAAACGGTTATAACCGTAGAGTCATGTAAATGGAATACTGGGAATCATGTAAAAGGAATATATCCATGGTTCGGTTCAGCCAAATTGTATAAACCGATAATTGTATTCATGGATTCATGTGTTAATATTGACTTGGAAACTTGTAGATTATGGATTGACTTGAATCATATTCAAGTCAGATTGATCAGACTCAAACCCGGGTCAGACAATCAGAAATGTGAAACGAAGTCTTATAACTGCTAGGGTCCTTAGGGTAATTTATAAAACTTGAAGGGTTTTTATGTAAAAATACTTTTATATATACTTTTCAAAATACACCTGTTCACACTAGAATATCGTATTATTATATTCCCCATTCTTATTCTTTTTATAAATAAACGGGTGCTTTTGACGCATGTCTGCTACATGTTACAGGTTACAGGTTCTTGGACAGAAAACAGTGAAAACGATATAAAGATGATGAAAAAGTGGACTTTAACCAATGAACAGAAGATCTTGATCAAGCCTACATCAAAGATAAAATTCACAAAGTACAAGGCAACGCAAGGTCCAAGATTACAAGCGAACGGTTAAAAAGCCATTGCAAATTGTTCACTGGAAATCTGGAGCCAACCTAAAAGCCCAAATGGAAAAGGACATATGGAAACAGAAAGACCAAGTCAATAAGAGCTAGCCCAAGAAAAATGATATTCCAAAGCCACTACTGGGCTGCGGAACCGCGGTTCCGCGGCCATACAGAGCAATTAGAAGCTAAACTTTTTACCATAATTTGTTGGCGGTGCTGACTAGTCAACCTAAGGGCTGTTTTTGTAATTTCAGACATGCGAGACAAATGTAACCCTAGGGTTTCCTATTCTTTATAAATAGGAACTCTAAACATTGTAATTTCTTTATGCCTCCCTTTAATGAATAAAACTTAGAAATCTTTTGGAGAGCATCGGTGTTTCTTCTCCATTCAGAAATTCAGATCTGACAACCCTGCATGGATGATTGGAGGGATGCATCTGTAAGTAATTTAATTTCTTGCCCTAGTGTAGATTTAAATTCCTTGCCCTAGGTAGATTTAATTTCATGCCCTAGGAACTTGTTTAGGGTTTAGCTTTGGGGAAGGATTTTGAGAGATGAGATCTCCCATCCCTTTCTTACCCACCAAATATTTACAATAGGACTCCATGCATACATACACATACCGCTCCCTACGGCACTCTATCCCTCGAGGTAGCGGTGATACCGTAGTATAAAAGCCCGGGTGTGATGTTTTCCATGGAGGTTAGGGTAAGGATCTCTAAAGGAAGGACAAGAACCTAGAGGAAGGAACACCTTCCCGAACGGATCTAATCCCCTTTATTGATAATTACCATAACTCCTCACAGATCTTCATTCGGGTATAGAAAGCGTTGAGGTTTACTTGCATTTCCAAACCATCCCTAACCCTAACCCTATCAAGAATAGATCTAGTTAATTGCCCTAGAATAATTAGGTTTTTAGATTTAATAATTAATCCAAACACCCTTCGGAATTAACTCGTTAGAGCGAATCGGAAATTCACAACATCCCTGTGGACCGATCCGTACTCACCGGCTAGCTACCAAGCGACGCCGTTCTTGATTGCGGTTACAAATATTTTTGATCTATCTTTTAGAAAGCGCAAGCACGCTAAATCTCATCAATCAATGGCGCCATTGCCGGGGATGGCGTAGAATTTTCTTTTTGCGATTTCGGATTAATCATAAAATTTAAAAAATCATAAAAATCTGAAAAAATCAAAAAAATATTTAAAAAATATATTTTGTTATTTTTGGAAGGGGTACTTTGTGTGAATTTTGCAGGATCTACGCACAAATTCGAATCTGGAAATCTACAGAAAGCGAAACAGCAAATAGACGATCCTATCAACAGAAGATTGCAACAACATAGGAACAGAAAAAAAATTTAGAGGACCGAGTCTACAAGTCAACCGCGGTGATCTGTTGCAAAAAAAAAAATTCTAAACCGCCTGAACCGCCGCCGGAACCGCCTTTTGGCCGCGGAACCGCCGCGGCCTGGTCGATTCAGGGCTTGAAAAATAAAAGGCAGAAGCGCGATTAAAAAAAAAATAGTTCCGCCACTTCAAATTTCTGTGAGTTTTCTTTCTCTTCCTCTGCAAATCTTGATATATCTTTTGTAAATTTGCCTGCAGCATTTCTTTGCGCTCAAAAATCTTATTACTCTCCAAAATAACAATCTTGTGCAGGATTTTTGGGCCCCGCTTGAACTAAATTGATTGCAAGTAATATTTTGTTGTTGCATATCTTTTCTATAAAATATTTTGCTGTTGCATATCTTTTCTCTAAAATCTTTTTGCAACAAAATTTTTCCAAATAAAGAAAATCAATGAACAATGAAAATAAAAAGGACAGATATTTTATAGAACTTGCAAAATTTTTTAGCCCCAAATAAATCCTTGCACCACCCAACCTTCCTTCTTGTCACGTTTCTTCTTCTAACATGGGTACCCCACACAATAAATCATTAGCCGAACTTTGGTATCCCGAACCTAATTTTGCGTCGTACGTTAATTTGTTCGGTCAATTTAAAAACGATCCTTCCTTGCCAAAAATATCTTTGAAAGATCAAATAGAGGCGTCTAGAAGAAATAGTTTGACTTTTCAACCCACTCTGTGTCAACCGAGTCAACTTTTGCCACCTACATATGTTGATACCACTTCTTCAAGTCCTTCTGTCACTCCTAGGCCGATGTCCATTGCTGAGCATATTGCTCAATCTCGCAGTCGATCTTTCACCCCTCTCTACTCATCTAGTTCTACGGATCCACACGACTATTCACCTTTTTATCCATATGTTGACCCTACCCCTGTCCAATCACCCACTTCCTACCAGTCCTATCCGACCTTCCCACTTTCACTAGACACTGTTTCTACACAGCATGTTGGGAGTTTTGCATATCCACACCATTTTGAATCTTTTACCGAAACCCCCTCACCACCCAAGTCTAGTTTGGAAGAGTCGTTGGAGGCATATATTGCTGCAACAAATAAAATGATGAGGAATGTGGAAACGTCCGTGGCCGCCCTTATGCAACCTAGTGAACCGGTAGCTAGTGTCCCGCTAGCTCCAAATTTTTCAATGTATGAGGAGGCGGTTGGACAGAAAGAGAATGTGAGAGGATTTCCAAATCAAACCTACCCATACCCAATTGAATCCAACAACTCCAATTTTCAAACATGTATCCAAAATGACGAGTTGTGCGACTTTGTAGTGTTTGATTTGCCAAATTGTGAGGAACCCCCTTCGAGTGAAACAGCACCTAATCCGTTTGACATTTACACTTCCACTCTAGAACCTAAATCGATACATATCCATGCTGATGAGGTGTCTAAAGAAATTGATTTTCACTTGATTGAGGATATAGACGCCGGGAATATTTCGGATGATGAACCTGTCGATTTGCTTGAAATTTTATGTTCAAATCATCATCCTGAGTTATTAAATGTTTCTCCCGAATCTCATATGCGTCTAGATTTTGATGATAATGGCATGGATGAGTTGAATATTGAGGATAGTATCGAGAAGAGTCTTGAAGATAATATTGAGGTTGAATCATTTTTGTTTGATGTGTCTGATTTTCTACTTCATCCTCCTGAACCTTTGACTGTTATATCACCCTCCCCCCTTCCCATCGTTCCGACCCCGCTTGAAGACTGTGAGCTTGAAAGATTTTCCTTTGAATCTGACACAATTCTCACAGACGATAACACCTACGAGTGTTTCACTTTTTCGGACGATGTTGATGACTCACCGCCCGAGTTTGAGTCCTTTACATTTTCAGATGAGCCATCAGACTCGGTTGATTATAGTAGTTTCGAACCATTAATGGAATCTTTTAAGTTCGAAACAGTTTACTACGGTGAGAAAGATACTATCCCTAATTCACTTCCTTTCGTCTTTCCCATTGTTCCGACCGAACAAATGACCGTTACGCTTTCATCTCCTATACCAAGTTCGGCGTACCCATTTTTTCTTGCGAATCTTGAGGGATTTGACCCCATATCTCGACGAGTAGATAGGTTAACGCAATCGCTTATAACATATCGGTCATCACATATTGCGCTAATTTATTCACTCAATTTACACCCTCAAGATCGTACTCCACTTCCTTCTTCTTTTCACCATTCTTCTTCCCCACCGAGACCATATTCTACCATTCTTCTTTCCACACGGTCTCGCGTGCTTCTCATTTTCTTGCACCAACTATACCATTTCCACGATAAGATTTTTGAATGGTTGGTGCTAACTTTTGGCTTGTGCAAGGCCAAGCTTAAGGTTGGGGGGGACCTTGTTGTATATATGTATATATTTTTTGTTTTCTTTTTCTATAAATTTTTTTTTTCAAAACATTAAAAATATAAAAAAAAATTATAAATAAATAAACACGGGAGTATCGGCATTTTGACCCTCTTGGTTTAGCATGACAGTGAGGACACTGTCAAGTTCAAGTTTGGGGGTATGCTCGGTACGTCTTCTTCCTTCGCATTCATTTGTACATATTTTTTTGCATTTGCATACTTATTTGAAAACCCATAAAAATTTGAAAAATTTCAAAAATTATAAAAATTAATGTATTCAATTTTGGCTAATTGACTTGAGTTTGACAAATAGGTTAACTGGCTAGGAAAAACTAGATCTTAGACTTAGTGAATTAAAACCCTAAAGATTCCTTAAAATTTAACGGTAGAAAGTATATGCCTTTGTAGTTTATTTAGAAATAGACAAATTTTGGGTTCACTTCTTGGGCTAAGTCGAAACAAGGGAAGAGTATTGATGTTCTTATTAGAGTATAAGTTTGAAAAATAGTTCCTAACTTAAGTCTAGATTCTGAAAATGTATACCCTACAATTTGCACAATCACGCACCTTGAAACTTGGAATAGTAGAAGAGACCTTGAAATGCTCTTGTCTAAAGTCCTTAGTACGAAGAAAAAAAATACAAGTGTGAATAAAGAATAAAAAAATGAACACTGGTTTTTGTAATTACTTGAGACTGCAAAAATAGAAAAAATATTTAGCGAGGGTGCTTCATCACCTAGTGCCTTAGACCAACTGGTTTGGGAGTCACTGCTAAAAACCTTGGGTGTTGCAAGACTAGGAATTACGCTTAAATGTGCAAACACATTTTGTAATCGGTCGTTGATACCTCAAGAAGTATTAACGGTCGCATGAAGGATGTGTAAGCAAAAATTCAATTAAAAATTCACCAATTAAGAAGTGCTTTGGACAACGGACGAGAGTATGATTGCTTGATTTGAATTTCCAAGTGTAGGGGTGATCTATACACACACGTAGGGATATGTGATTGGAGTTTAGATGAGAGAAAGGAATGAAGAATAGAGCTTGTATATTTAGTAGGGTTGATAAAAATTCCTAAGTGGAGATGGAAGCCTAGAAGGAAAACTTAAGAAATGCCGAAAGCTAAGTAGGTCTACATAACATATATAATCTTAAGTTAAATAATGAGGAAGTGTGAAGAATGTGGGTGGATAATTTACAAGTAGAAGATAATAGAATTCTCTGTTGGAAAACTTAATTGGAGAACAAAAGTCAATGGGCCGAGTTGATAGGATTTTGTGGGTAGTATCCGCTGAAAACCCTCAGGAGACAACACTCCTCCTACTAGGGACACCTAGAGGTTTAACGGCTTGTTGCACGAGCTCAGTGCAATCGCGTTTCCCTGCGAAAGTGCGGTTAGGATTTTAGTGAATAAAAATAAGTTTGCTCGAGGACGAGCAAAAGATAAGTTTGGGGGTATTTGTTCACACTAGAATATTGTATTATTATATTCCCCGTTCTTATTCTTTTTATAAATAAACGGGTGCTTTTGACGCATGTCTGCTACATGTTACAGGTTACAGGTTCTTGGACAGAAAACAGTGAAAACGATATAAAAATGATGAAAAAGTGGACTTTAACCAATGAACAGAAGATCTTGATCAAGCCTACATCAAAGATAAAATTCACAAAGTATAAGGCAACGCAAGGTCCAAGATTACAAGCAAACGGTTAAAAAGCCATTGCAAATTGTTCACTGGAAATCTGGAACCAACCTAAAAGCCCAAATGGAAAAGGACATATGGAAACAGGAAGACCAAGTCAATAAGAGCTAGCCCAAGAAAAATGATATTCCAAAGCCACTATTGGGCTGCGGAACCGCGGTTCCGCGGCCATACAGAGCAATTAGAAGCTAAACTTTTTACCATAATTTGTTGGCGGTGCTGACTAGTCAACCTAAGGGCTGTTTTTGTAATTTCAGACATGCGAGACAAATGTAACCCTAGGGTTTCCTATTCTTTATAAATAGGAACTCTAAACACTGTAATTTCTTTATGCCTCTCTTCATTAATAAATTTCAACATTCTTTTGGAGAGCATCATTTTTGTAAGTTCTTTATTTTCTGCTCTAGGTTAATTTTCTATTCTTGCCCTAGATAAATTTAATTCCTTGCCCTAGTTAATTTTTAATTCTCTGCCCTAGATAAATGTATTTTAATTTCCTAATGAGTGAGTAGTCTCCTCGCTTGTTAGGGTTAGATCTGGGGAAGGTTTGAGAGACGAAGATCTCCCATCCCCTTTCTTGCCCGTCATATATTTTCATAGGACTCCATGCATACATGCACATACCGCTCCCTACGGCACCCTATCCATCGAGGTAGCGGTGATACCGTAGTATAAAGGCCCGGTTGTGATTGTTTTCCATAGAGGTTAGGGTAAAGATTAAGAAAGGAAGGACAAGGATCTAGAGGAAGAACAATCTTTCCAATCATCCTAATCCCCTTTATTAATAATTACCATAACTCCTAATTAGATCTTCATATGGGTATAGAAAGCGGTGAGATTTATAGACTTTCCAAACTTAACCTAGACCTAACCCTAGCAAGATTTAAATCTAGATTAATTCAGTTTTTAGATTTAATAATCAATCCGAACACCCTTCGAAATTAACTCGTAAGAACGATTAGGAAATTCACAACATCCCTGTGGATCGACCCGTACTCACCGGCTAGCTACCAAGCGACGCCGTTCTTGATTGCGGTTACAAATATTTTTAATCTATCTTTTAGAAAGCGCAAGCACGCTAAATCAATTCAATCAAATGGTGCCGTTGCCGGGGATCGAACCCGGGTCACCCGTGTGACAGGCGGGAATACTCACCACTATGCTCGGTACGTCTTCTTCCTTCGCATTCATTTGTACATATTTTTTTTGCATTTGCATACTTATTTGAAAACCCATAAAAATTTGAAAAATTATAAAAATTAATGTATTCAATTTTGGCTAATTGACTTGAGTTTGAAAAATAGGTTAACTGGCTAGGAACAACTAGATCTTAGACTCAGTGAATTAAAAACCCTAAAGATTCCTTAAAGTTTAACGGTAGAAAGTATATGCCTTTGTAGTTTATTTAGAAATAGGCAAATTTTGGGTTCACTTCTTGGGCTAAGTCGAAACAAGGGAAGAGTATTGATGTTCTTATTAGAGTATAAGTTTGAAAAATAGTTCCTAGCTTAAGTCTAGATTCTGAAAATGTATACCCTACAATTTGCACAATCACGCACCTTGAAACTTGGAATAGTGGAAGAGACCTTGAAATGCTCTTGTCTAAAGTCCTTAGTACGAAGGAAAAAAAATACAAGTGTGAATAAAAAATAAAAAATGAACACTAGTTTTTGTAATTACTTGAGGCTGCAAAAATAGAAAAAATATTTAGCGAGGGTGCTTCATCACCTAGTGCCTTAGACCAACTGGTTTGGGAGTCACTGCTAAAAGCCTTGGGTGTTGCAAGACTAGGAATTACGCTTAAATGTGCAAACACATTTTGTAATCGGTCGTTGGTACCTCAAGAAGTATTAACGGTCGCATGAAGGATGTGTAAGCAAAAATTCAATTAAAAATTCACCAATTAAGAAGTGCTTTGGACAACGGACGAGAGTATGATTGCTTGATTTGAATTTCAAAGTGTAGGGGTGATCTATACACACACGTAGGGATATGTGATTGGAGTTTAGATGAGAGAAAGGAATGAAGAATAGAACTTGTATCTTTAGTAGAGTTGATAAAAATTCCTAAGTGGAGATGGAACCCTAGAAGGAAAACTTAAGAAATGCCGAAAGCTAAGTAGGTCTACATAACATATATAATCTTAAGTTAAATAATGAGGAAGTGTGAAGAATGTGGGTGGATAATTTACAAGTAGAAGATAATAAAATTCCCTGTTGAAAACTTAATTGGAGAACAAAAATCAATGGGCCGAGTTGATAGGATTTTGTGGGTAGTATCCGCTGAAAACCCTCAGGAGACAACACTCCTCCTATTAGGGACACCTAGAGGTTTAGCGGCTTGTTGCACGAGCTCAGTGCAATCGCGTTTCCCTGCGAAAGTGCGGTTAGGATTTTAGTGAATAAAAATAAGTTTGCTCGAGGACGAGCAAAAGATAAGTTTGGGGGTATTTGTTCACACTAGAATATTGTATTATTATATTCCCCATTCTTATTCTTTTTATAAATAAACGGGTGCTTTTGACGCATGTCTGCTACATGTTACAGGTTACAGGTTCTTGGACAGAAAACAGTGAAAACGATATAAAGATGATGAAAAAGTGGACTTTAACCAATGAACAGAAGATCTTGATCAAGCCTACATCAAAGATAAAATTCATAAAGTACAAGGCAACGCAAGGTCCAAGATTACAAGCGAACGGTTAAAAAGCCATTGCGAATTGTTCACTGGAAATCTGGAACCAACCTAAAAGCCCAAATGAAAAAGGACATATGGAATCAGGAAGACCAAGTCAATAAGAGCTAGCCCAAGAAAAATGATATTCCAAAGCCACTATTGGGCTGCGGAACCACGGTTCCGCGGCCATACAGAGCAATTAGAAGTTAAACTTTTTACCATAATTTGTTGGCGGTGCTGACTAGTCAACCTAAAGGCTGTTTTTGTAATTTCAGACATGCGAGACAAATGTAACCCTAGGGTTTCCTATTCTTTATAAATAGGAACTCTAAACATTGTAATTTCTTTATGCCTCCCTTTAATGAATAAAACTTAGAAATCTTTTGGAGAGCATCGGTGTTTCTTCTCCATTCAGAAATTCAGATCTGACAACCCTGCATGGATGATTGGAGGGATGCATCTGTAAGTAATTTAATTTCTTTCCCTAGTGTAGATTTAAATTCCTTACCCTAGGTAGATTTAATTTCATGCCCTAGGAACTTGTTTAGGGTTTAGCTTTGGGGAAGGATTTTGAGAGATGAGATCTCTCATCCCTTTCTTACCCACCAAATATTTACAATAGGACTCCATGCATACATGCACATACCGCTCCCTACGGCACTCTATCCCTCGAGGTAGCGGTGATACCGTAGTATAAAGGCCCGGGTGTGATGTTTTCCATGGAGGTTAGGGTAAGGATCTCTAAAGGAAGGACAAGAACCTAGAGGAAGGAACACCTTCCCGAACGGATCTAATCCCCTTTATTGATAATTACCATAACTCCTCACAGATCTTCATTCGGGTATAGAAAGCGTTGAGGTTTACTTGCATTTCCAAACCATCCCTAACCCTAACCCTAGCAAGAATAGATCTAGTTAATTGCCCTAGAATAATTAGGTTTTTAGATTTAATAATTAATCCGAACACCCTTCGGAATTAACTCGTTAGAGCGAATAGGAAATTCATAACATCCCTGTGGACCGACCCGTACTCACCGGCTAGCTACCAAGCGACGCCGTTCTTGATTGCGGTTACAAATATTTTTGATCTATCTTTTAGAAACCGCAAGCACGCTAAATCTCATCAATCAACACCTCAAGTATTTATTATTCGTTTTTAGAGTTGTAATGAGGGTGGATTTTATGTTGTGATATTTCTAGTGAAAATATCCTAGTTTTATAAATAAGGGTATTTATCTGTATTATTGATTTATTTGAAGTTCATGGTATTTTAGTGTAAAATTTACTATTGTGATTTTTAGAAAAAGGTGGAAAATTTATATTATAATAAAATAGATATTTAAAAGATGAATATACATATGTTTATACAAAAATAATTTTAATAAATATTTTATATTCCAAAAATCTCATTTTCTTAAGATGTCGTATTTTAAACCTTTCGAAACCGAATGCTCCTTGTGGAGGTCTGAATCTCGCACTACTAGTCCGAGGGTGCGCGATAAACCGCACGATCCCGAACGGGTTCCCCAAAGATGGGTTGTAGCGGCGCTTTGCAAAGATTGTAAAACACTAATTTTTTAGAAAACGGTTTTATAAAATAAAAGGTATTTATTCGCAAAGTGTAGTTTTCCGTATTTTAGATTCTAGGGTTTCCTAAGCCAACTAGCCTATTTCTAAATGGTTTAAACGACAAGTCGTTAGAAGTCTCAAATCGCCTCTTCACCGCCAATTGTGGCCAGGTAAGTACAAGTGAGGAGGGAGGGATCCACTCACGAATCGTGAGGCGGGCCTTTTAAAGTTACCCAAGCTCACTTGCCTAGCCTAAAAACCACAAAGTCAGTTTAGATAAACGATCGATGTCCACAACTTATCGTATTTTCCTAGTAAGAAGTATTTACTTACAAGTGTAACAAATCTAAAACCTTTAAGAATGGTTTTATTAAGATTAAGGTATTTTAATGAAAATTTCGTTTCATCGTATTCTAAGTTTTGATGATATCATTTTAGGGTTGTATTTACATGTGTGTGGAGGTAGGTCATTATCTCGTGCTCTACTTTAAATGTATATTAAGGTTAAGGGGTTAAATGTGAAATTGAAACTTCATGGTATTAAAGTGAAAATACGGTAAATTGAAAAGGTTATCATTTCATGTGTGAAAACTTATTCAAATTGATTTTTACAAGTTTAGTGGTCAAGATGAAGGTGTTTAGGAATGATTGAATTGATTAGAAGAAGAAAATAAACATTATGGTATTAATGTGAAAAAGAATACGATATTGCAAAAGCTATCATTTCATGTGCGAAACTTTGTCCGAATTAATTGTTATGTGATTAATAGTCAACATGGATAAGTTTAGGTATTATGCAATTAGTGACAAGTGAGATTTTATAAAAAAAACCGAATCGGAAATCGGTTTATTCCGATTTCCGTCGGGTTTCATAATTCCGTATTTTTGAGAAGTAGAAAGAAGAAAAGAACGGGACTTAAGGGTTTCGATCTATACTAAAGAATATAGAGAAACTAGGTGAGTGGCCGAGATGTTGTTTCGTCGCCGGTTGTTTCAAAAACGTCGCCGGAATTCCGTCAGCGCTTCGCCGTGAACTCGGTTTCAAAGCACACATTTCTTGTAGAAATTTTGAGAGAGTAAACCTAGGGTTTTGGGATGAGAAGGTAGAGGGTAGGGGGTCTATTTATAGGGTAGGCTAGGGTCGGGTAGGTGAAAGGTTTTTATTTTAAAAAAAATATAAAAATTAAAGAAAAATCATTAAAATTTGTATTAAATAGGATGTAATAAACAGTACGGAACCGATCCATTAAAATGGTGTATACATGGGATTATGGAATGCAAAAAGGCGCAACATTCGTGTTGGGGACTCGGCCGCGCCGGCCGAGTCCGGTGGTCGATGCGTGCGGGGTCCTCTGACGTAGCTCCTGGTATAATTAGTTTTTAGGGTTCAGTTCAACTTTTGGGAGTTATGGCCTGTGGACTGTTGGGCTTCCAAGAATTTTAAAAGAAAAAATAATCTAAAAATAATGTGGGGCATGGGATTCGAACTCTGGTGGCTAGGTTCAGCAGTGCAAGGTATTACCAATGAGCTACAAGCTCCTTCTTGTAATTATGGTGTTATTTAATTACTTAAAATGATAGCAGCAAGAGTAAATACTCCAAGTATACATTAAATTTAAAGTAATTTCTTGTACACTAAAAATGGAGTTATTACATTCTTGTAGTTTGTAATTAAAAACAAAATAATTACCTAAATCTTGTGCTCAGGCTAAAATACCCCTTTGTGGATTTTTGAAAAAAAATATTTGAAAAAATTTTTGTATAGGAAAAGTGTATAAGAAAATTATGGTTGTTACAGTTGTACTCCCAAAAAGAAAGATTTATTATTTTATATATGTATAATATTTTTTTTTGAGGAGTTAAACTACTAAGATATTTTCGAAGTTGATGAAAGTGGACCCCTTTCTTCTCCCTTGGGCCCTGGATCTTCCCCAAAATGGGGTTTTTGGAGGTGGGTCTCCTTCTTCTTCCTCTTTAATGGCTAGATCTTGAAGAAAAGAGAGAGAGAGAGAGATTTTAAAAATCTCCCATTTTGGAGCTTTGATGGAAGATCCGCGTTCCCCTTCAAGGGATTTATGGTGAAAAACTATTTCTTTTTGGAAAAGAAATAGTAAAACTCTTGATTTAATTCAGAAAAGGGGAAGAAGGTTTAGAACCTTGAGGAAAGAGAAGGGGCACAAAAACCCTAGAGTTTGAGAGAATGAAAAGTTATATGTTATTTCATTATCATGTTGCCTTATATAGGCTTACAGATTTACATATAGCCCATTGGGCTTCACAAAATGGCATTTTGCCCATCACATACCTCATGTGCTCATTTCTTTTGTACATGAGCCACGAGCTTTACAAAAATTTGACTTTATGCCCATTTTCCTTACATTCATGCATAAAAAATTATATCAAAATTATTTATTACATGATTTCATTTTGGCATGGGGGAGGCTGGTCGCGGGGCTCGACTTGGGCATGGGGCCCGCTTATTTGGTGTTGACTTTGACTTTGACTTGGTCAAACGGGGTGTAATTTTCAACCCCAACAAAGTGCCCCCCGTCAATAAATGCACACCGCACATGAGTTGTGTGTATGAAATTGATGGATCTTGGAGTTGGACTTCAAGGTGAAACATCCTTCCGGGGGTGGAATATCATTCCGGGAGCATAATTTCGGGGATCAGAGCATAATTCCGATTTGCGGAGCATGATTCCGGAGGTCGAAACATAATTCCGGATAGCGGGGCATAATTCTGAGATCGGAGCATGATTCCACGGATTAGAGCATCATTCCGAAGAGCGGAGCATGATTATGAAGATCAGAGCATAATTCTGAAGAGCAGAGCTTGATTCTGAAGAGCGGAGCATGATTATGAAGATCGGAGCATAATTCCGAAGAGCGGAGCATGATTCCAAGGGGTCGAAGCATAATTCCGACGAGCGGAGCATAATTCCGGGGACCGGAGCATAATTCCGGAATACGGCAGACATTCTGACCGAAGCATAATTTCGATGCTAAGGTTGATTCCCAGATGAAGCATAATTCCGACAGGGAAGAAAGATACTCCGAGGCGAAGCATGATTTCGATACGGGGTTCATTCTGAGACGAAGCATGATTTCATCACAGAGCTTGTTAGTTGACTTGATTCCGAGACGGAGCATAATTCTGAAGGGGAGGTCATTGGTTGACTTGATTCCGAGTCGAAGCATAATTCCGACAGGGAGGTCACTTGTTGACTTGATTCCGAGTCGAAACATAATTTCGACAGGGAGGCCACCGGTTGACTTGTCCCCAGCACGGAGTGTCTGTGGTCGACGTTTCCCCAGCACGGAGTGTCACTAGTTTTGATGTAGAAACATATTCCCGGGCGAAGCGTAATTCCGACATGGAAGGTAGATACTCCGAGGCGAAGCATGATTTCGATACGGGATACATTCTGAGACGAAGCATGATTCCACCGCAGGGGTTGTTGGTTTGATTTGATTTGGGTTGACATCAGCATCTCTACTCTGGAATATGGTACCAGGAATGAATCATCATTTGCCATGAGAGGATTTAGAGATTTTGGTTTTGGTTTGGCATCAGCACCGCTACACTGGAATATGGTACCAGAAGCAAATCATCATTTGCCATGAGGGGATTTCCCTCGTTCTTAGTTTAATGACTTAGAGGTCATATATTCCCAATTTAAAGACTTAGAGGGTCTTCTATTCCCGGTTTAATGACTTAGAGGTCATCTGTTCCCAGTTTAAAGACTTAGGGGTCTATTGGATCGGAAGTTTGGAATTTTAGGGCTAGGGTCGGCATCAGCGTTGCTAACACTGAAGCACAGGTGCCAGGAGCAATTCATCATTTTCCTTTCCCTGTTGGGGAGCGATGGCTTAGGAGATAGTTTTAGGTCTCTATCACCTAAGACTTTTCAATTTTATGAGCCGTAAGGGTCTCATAAAAGCATTTTTTCCCTACGAGTCGAAAGGATCCCGTAAGTGTATTTTCTCCTTAGGCGTCGTGAGGACTCCCAAGTGTGTTTTTCCTTTGTGGGTCGTAAGGATCCCACGAAGGTGTTTTCTTACGAGTCGAGAGGATCTCACAAGTTTGTTCTCCTCATATATCGTGAGGACACATGAGTGGGTCTTCCCAAATGGAGCATAATTCCAAGGGCGAAGATCAGCCACTGGATAGGTGATTGCAGTGGGGTATGGGTATGATGAGAATTATTTGAGCCCGTAGATTGTATACGGTAGTCAGTTTGGGGACCAACCGTAGGGCTGGGAGAATTTTGGGATTTTGTTGGCGTCTGCATCGCTGCACTGGAATATGGTACCAGGAGCGACTCATCATTCGCCGTTGGGACATCCAGGGATTTGAAATTTTGGTTGGCGTCTGCATCACTACACTGGAATATGGTACCAGGAGCGACTCATCATTCGCCATTTTTTTTACCACGATTGCTCTATTATTTCAGCTTTTCTTATCGCGAAGGCGGCGATTACCCTATCATTTCGGTTATTCATTCGCGGTTGCCCCATCATTTCGGATGTTTATTTTCATTTTTATTTTACTCGCTGATTTTTATTGCGAGTTGCCCCATCATTTCGGCTTTTATTTATTTATTTATTTACACGTTTTTTATTTTACATCCCCAGTTTAACGACTTAGAGGTCGATTGTTCCCAGTTTAACGACGTGCTGGTCAACTCTTTTTAGAGAAAGGCAGATGTCTGAGAGAATCAGGTTCCCGAAGGACTTCGGTCTCCGTTTGTATGAAATTGGCGGTCGCAGCTTGACTGTTTGTTAACACGCCTTTAGACAATTTTATCTTTCCTGCCTTGTATTGCTTTTCGACCCAATTTTTGAAGACGAAGCAGTCCTCAATGGCATGACTTATCACTTTATGATAGGGGCAGTATTTGGGGTTGTCGGTCATATTCGCTTCTTGCGGTCATTTTGATTCTGGCAATTGTAGACCGTTTCTTAGGGCATCTTTGAATATTTTATGGACTTTGTCCCTTCTGAAGAAATAGACCTTATCCAGCTTCTCTTTCAGTGGAGCTTCTCCTCCCTCTCCGAACACTGGCTTCCGAGGCCGGTTGACATTAGGCCCGCTCATCCCTTGCTTATTTCGGTTAGCCGAGGTATTGAAAGATTCAGAATCGTCGGAATTTCCGCCTTTGCGATTATCGTCCTTTTGGTTTCTCCAGGAACTATTGTTATTTTGGGAATCAGAGGAGGATTCCTGCTTTGAGTGCTCCAACATCTGAACTTTCCTGGTCAGCTCTTGGGATGTTTTGAGACCCGCGGTGCATAGAAACGGGGCCATCCAATTATTGAGATTTCCGACGAGGAGACTAACAAATTGGTCCTACTCTATCGGCGGTTCGCATTTAACGGAGAGATTGCGCCAGCGGGTTATAAAATCCGTGCTGCTTTCATTGTTCTTTGGCTTAGTCCTTACGAGGTCGACAATGGTAATCTTATCGCTGACACTCATGAACCTTTGTCGAAACAGAGATTCCATTTGGACGAAAGTATTAACGGAGCTATCAAGTATGCTCGTGTACCAGTCGAAAGCGACATCGGTTAAGCTATTAACGAATTAGCGGAGGAGAAGCGTATCATTTCCCCCAGTATTCCCGCATGAGGCTTTAAAGTGGGCGATGTGCTGATTCGCATTTCCCGTCCTATCAAATCTTCCGAATTTGGGGATGACATAGCCACTAGGAAATTCTACCAGATCATACTGAGCGGGATATGGTCTCCCACTACTGCTGATATCTTTTTATGCTTCAGTTTCGGCTACCAACGTTTTGAATTTGGTGGCAACCAAATCCATGATTTGATCTTGAGTTAGCGGGCTACTGTCATCGGTAGCCAAGACATTTCCCGATATAGGACGCAACTGACTTTCATGCGGTCCGCCCACCTTTGGATTTGAGGGAATAGGTGTCGGCTTTCTCGGGACATCGTTTCCCGGCTCATAAGCAGAGCCCTGCTCTTGATTAGGCGGCTGAGAGGCAAGTTGGGCCGTGAGCTGTAAGACGATGTTTGTCAAGTCGTCAATTTTTTAGTAGAGCTTGGCTATCTCTTTGTCTTTACTTCTGAGCTATTTTCGGAGCTCTTAGAGAAGTTGTTGCTCTGCGTTCTTGGGACGAAAGATTGGCTCCTTTTCGCTTTCTGAGCCCGACTCCTCATGAACTGAGAGATCTCTCTACTTATCAACCTCACTGGAAGGGTTTTCATTACCTCCCAGAAGATATTGGTCGTGGGAAGTGGCAACCACATTTATACCAGATTGGATTTGAGATGTGGTGGCCCCGTCCTTACTCTTGCTGCGCGTGCCCACCATGTAGACAGTGTGGACCACATATCCAGCCATCTCTTTATCTTTGGCGGGATAACCCTATTCTTGGAACCTCATGAAGTTCAGCTTAGCATGAGCCCTAGCCCTTTTGTTGGCTGTGTGTCTTACCTTTTTCTGTCTTAGCTTCTCAATTTTGAGGGCTTGGCGGACATCCGTTTTCTGGGAAGCTACCGTGAGCCGATTAACGGGGAGCTTAGAGAAGATACCCGATCGAGCAGTTGTCAAGGGCACCGCTGGAGCTTGCTTGAGACGCCTTATTGCTCTATTGGTGTTGATGGCCTTGCCTCCGGCTGGGGCTAAGGAAAGTCGTTCAAACACCGACTTGCGTTTGAGTTGGGGCGCTTTCGAGACCACCACATTTGGCCGCTTCCCTTTTAAGACTGGTTTATCAGTCACCGGGGCTTGAGGAACAAGGCTGGCGTTAGCTGGCACGAACAGAATAGAGCCAAATGGTAGCGGCGGCTCCTCCCACTGTCACCCGAGACTGGCCGGGAGGACCGTCCTGGCGTCCATCTTCATCGTGTAGGAGGTGGGAGTTGTGTTGAGAGCTGAGCTTGTCCTGAGAGACATTTTTGTTGCGTCCGAAGATTGCAGTTGGAAATTGTTAACCTATACAAAGAAGCATGATTTCAGTACAGGCAATCAATATGTATATTGATTGAGTTCACATGAACGTTTGACCCGAAATATGGGAGGAAAGATAGGTCCCACCGGGCGTGCCAAAATCTATAGGGTGTTTTTCGTCCCCCATTGAGATAGGAATATGCGTCGCTTGTCAGGCGTACTACAGATTTCCCTTACCTAAGGTAGGCGGGGGTTTATTGATTGTGGGGATTCGAATTTCCGGCATCCGCGGACTAAGATGCCGTTAATTACCCCTCGCCTTTGGAGCGAGAGAACCTCCGATTGACGGGTCAAACCGGTCATGCGAACTCAACGTGTAGTGTGTTGTGTTTTGAAGGGGTTTTGGATATATCGGAGGCCCCGTAGAGTTTACGGGGGTCCCGCTTGCGGGGTAAAATTTCTAACGGGGATAGTGATGTGGAGTGTGTGTGTGTATAAAAAAAGAAGAATAGCGTCCTTCCCCGTTAGAAATTTTTTCTAACGGGAATAGTGTTATGGAGTGTGTGTGTGTGTGTGTATAAAAAGAAGAATAGAGTCCAAAGGACGCGTGGGTGCCAGCGCCTCACGTGCCTAGCACGCGGGCGCTGGGAGCCAGCGCCCCACGTGCTTGGCACGCGGGCGCTGGGCGTCAGCAGGAAAAAGGACTTGGTCCCTGCACTGGGAGTTGTGCTCCCGATTGACTTTTGGAGTTGAACTCCTGACAAAGAGGACAAAGGGGCTTAGCCCCTGCACTGGGAGTTGTACTCCCAAAAAGAAAGATTTATTATTTTATATATGTATAATATTTTTAATGAGGAGTTAAACTCCTAAGATATTTTCGGAGCTGATGAAAGGGGAACGCTTTCTTCTCCCTTGAGCCCTGGATCTTCCCCAAAGTGGGGTTTTTAGAGGTGGGTCTCCTTCTTCTTCCTCGATATTGGCTGGATCTTAGAGAAAAGAGAGTGAGATTTTAAAAATCTCCCATTTTGGAGCTTTGATGGAAGATCCGCGTTCCCCTTCAAGAGTTTTGTGGTGAAAAACTATTTCTTTTTGGAAAAGAAAGAGTAAAACTCTTGATTTAATTCAGAAAATGGGAAGAAGGTTTAGAACCTTGAGGAAGGAGAAGTGGGCACAAAAACCCTAGAGTTTGAAAGAATGAAAAGTTATATGTTATTTCATTATCATGTTGCCTTATATAAGTTTACAAATTTACATATAGCCCATTGGGCTTTACAAAATGGCATTTTGCCCATTCCATGCCTCATGTATGATTCTTTTGCATATGAGTCATGGGCTTTACAAAAATTTGGCTTTATGCCCATTTTCCTTACATTCATGCATAAAAAATTACATCAAAATTATTTATTACATGATTTCATTTTGGCATGGAGGAGGCCGGCCGCGGGGCTCGACTTGGGCATGTGCCCACTTGATCTTGGGTTGGGCCCGCTTATTTGGGGTTGACTTTGACTTTGACTTGGTCAACCGGGGTGTAATAAAACCCCAACAGTAAAGAGAACAAGTGAGTGTAATATATGATGTCATAAGTATGTAGAAATATGATGGATGTATTGTAGGTATTTGGTAAATTAAGGTATACTTCGTGCGGCAACAACAGATAATATATTCATTTAGCTTGTTAGACAAGGGTAGCGGGTTCTCGAGATTATTCCGTTCTAACCACGGAACACGGTTGGGGAATGTGAAATGTACTGTTCCACTTTCCCGGATCTGATCGAGTAATAGGGAAATCTGAGTCCGTATATTACCTTGTCAAATCAAACTACCCAGCCCCGTTTTATTTAGTGTAAAGGTTTTGCAAATTAGAGTTAGTACGTATATTATCTAGGCATGGAATGCCATTTGTCCATCTTGAGAATGTTCAATTCATTTATAGTAGTCGTCCATGTTGGGACTGTTCACCCTGCCTGCAGGGATCTTCATTTATAATAGTATTCCATATTTAGGTTCGCGCAGTCTAACCCTAACCGCATCGTAGGTCATGTCGTGTGATGTGTCAAAAGTTGGATTTAAGTAGATGATATCTCAGTCGATATGGACTTTCACAGTCGTGGGTTTATCTTGTTCCATTATAGTTGTAAGGCAAACACTGTATTTTATAGAAATCTTAGTTTATAATGGACTGTGGTATTTTATCGTAATTATTTTTTATGTAAAAACAATGGTATTATAAAGGTTGTGGTATTTTAATAAAAAGAACCTCTTTTATAAAAAGGTAAGAGTATTTTAGTGAAATTCTAAAAACTTAATTTTCGAAATTACGGTATTTTTGGTAAGATTTTTATTTCTTAAAGGTGTTTAGTAAAAATCTAGTTTTAGAATTATTATTGATTTTTACAAGAAAATCCTAACTTTTAAAAGTTCATGATATTTTAATAAAACTAAATACTCTACCAAACTCATGGTATTTTCGTAAAAAATTATGATTCAGAAAAATTCTTGGTATTTTAATAAAAACATCGTTTGGAAAGATTTAGGGTATTTAAGGAAAATACTATTTTTCCAAAGTTCGTGGTATTTTAATGAAAATATAAATTCTTAGGAGTTGATGGTATTTTTGTGAAATACCCAAATTAGCAAAAATATGGTTTCACATATTTACCATCAATTTTATTTTAAAAATAACCAACATATAAAAATGTATTATAATTTTTCCATGTTTTAATAATTAATGAACTAATTATCGATAACCTTTATTTAATACCGTAGAATAATTACATTTATTCCTGCAAAAGTTGTCCCGATCATGATAATCGCTTTAAAACTTAGTTCCATATGTCCAAACATGAATCTGGGGTTTTCCGTTATCCCGTGATTTTATCGTGAAGTATAACTGCTAAACGTTCGTTATATTATTAGGGTTTAATATCGTTTTTAATCGTCAAAACCCGTAAAATAGATAATGCAGTTAAAATATCATAATTAGGTCCTGGAATTTTTTTTTACAGATAGATATTTTCATAATGAGGATAACAGAAAGCCAAGTATTGAGATATCCTACCTGAAATGAGCTAAGAAAATGAAAGTCGGCGAGCATCGGGTTGTACGAGAAAATGTATATCTTGAAGCCGAGAATTGTTTTGCCTTCGGGACTTAGTCCAGAGTATAGAAGACACAAAGGAAAAGCTCTGAAAATGTTTTGAGAATTTTTTGTCGAACAAATAATTTTTGGGGGATTCAGAAGCTCAGGGCTATTTATAAGGATTTTCTGGGATTAAAAATCCCTATTTTTTCCCCAGCTGCTACAGGAGCCAACCCCATGAGCCGACAAGATTCGGACCGTCGCTCAACCAGATCTAATGACCCATGTCATATCGCGCATGAGCTGGCGTGAGATCCGGCTCGAGTTGGCTCTGGCAATCCTTGATAGTTGGATCGTTGATCCAACGGTCCAAATCAAACAAGCCTATAAATATTTCTTTTTTCTTTTTTCTTTTAATAAACTGTCGGAAGAATCTGGGCCGTTGGTTTTTAAATCCGACAGTCCAGATTTATTCTCGCTCTAAAAATTTAATAAAATTTGTTTTTAATATTTAAAAAAAATTTAAAAATTGTTTTTGGCTTCTAAAAATTATTTTAAAATAGTTAAAAATATTTTTAAAATCTGGGAAAATTATGGAAATGTATTTTGATGTTTTATATCCTTTGCAACCAAATTTGGTCCAAAATAGCTCCCCTTGTCGGTTTTAAAAACATTTCCCTTCGATAAAAAAATCCATTTAAATTCTTAAAAATTCCCAAAAATTCATATTAATTCATTTTAATCATGGAAAAATATTTTTAAAGTGTTCTCTACCAATAGAAGCAGTAAAATAATCGTTTTGATCTCAAAAAAAATTATAAAACGTTTTTATTACGTATTTAGGGTACACGGTCGTTACAATCTACCCTCCTTGAAATAATTTCGTGCTCGAAATTCTGGAGATAAGTAAAAGAGTAGTTACATAGAAGGGGTTTCAAATAGATGGGGATAACGTTCCCTCATCTCATCCTCTCTCTCCCACGTGGATTCGTCCGGAGAGTCCTTCCTCCACATAACTCTAACCAACTGGACTGTCTTGTCACTCAATGTCTTCTCCTTCCAATCTAAGATTTCGACTGAGAAAATATATCAAAACTATTTTTCATAAAATGTAAGTCTACGATAGCGCCCCAGCCGTCTTTCAGACGCCAAATGCGGAACAAAAACTTTTATAAACTGGCGCTATCGCATACTATAACCCGGATCTGCCATTAAAGCTAAATTAACAAACTACAAAGTGGATAGAAATGTTATACCGAACGATTCGAGTCCTTCGGTTTTCAATCATCATCCCACGCTTTGTTGCGGCTGCTCCGATATTCTGAATCTCCAGTCTTCTCGTCCAGGTGGCACCACGTCGACGAATCTTTAAACGGGCTCCCGCCTCTGAACCGAGGCAACTCGATCATCAAGTTTGCCAAAAGAGATGACCAAGATTGATGTAGAGAATGAGTAGAACACTTTGTCACGTTACGTCCAAAGGTATGGACGAACGGTTAATGAAGTTGCCTTTTTGGATCGGGTGAAATGAGAAATCAACATATGAAATTTCCATGAAGCAAATTTCATAAGCTTTTGCCAAATGAATTAATCCTCTCTATTTCCCACAAGGGGCCGGCCACAATAATATAGGATGGAGGTGAGTGTAGGAGAGAAGAGGGGGTGATCATAAGCACAAGATCTTATCTCTTCACTTAATGAATGAATGAATCACTAAAAACATTAAATGCAAAAATGGTGATTCATAATAACACATCACCATTTCATTTAATGCTTAACTATGAATTATCATATCATTAAATGCTAACCACGAGTCACCTAATCTAGAACCATCTAGAACCATGACTCACCCAAGAAAAAATAAATCCATATTAAACCGAATGTTTAATACGGGTGATAGAAAACAGGAAACTGGCAACTTCCAAAAGCGATCCCGAAACAAATTTCAGGATAACTCCGTAACAGTATAAACATACCCGCATTTGTATTACGACCGAATACAAATGCGACTGAGACAAAGATATTATATCTACACAGTATAATACTCGGATCCGGCTTAAACCAAAGCCCACCAGTATTATCTGCCCGAAATATGACACGTGCGTAAATGCACGTGCATTTTCCGAACCTTGCCATAAAAACATACGGCCTCTACAACGTTTCGCCCGAACTTGGAAAACTGTTTGTGGGGAACTCTAATGACTCATCAATACATTGGCACTGGGTATAACCACTAGCACGTCAGAGGTACAAGCTGTACGTAACGATTGCCTATGTATCGATTGGAAGGGAAGCTGACGAGCGAATTCATCCAGAAACCCTACTGAGCCTGACAGTGACAATATCCGTACAGTCCGGTCCATTCGTCTATGAGTATCGCATATAGGGCCTAGGGGGTGGTAAACGTCAGACCCCCAATAGCTGTATAAGTCGTGTCAAAGAGAGAAGCCCAGAACACTCTGAGATATTACTGGAATACCTACCAGTAAATCTCGATTACCCTGGCCAGGGATTTTGTGTAATGGCTCTCCTAGACACAGCGCGATCTCACCCCCAATACCGGGAGAGACGAATCCCCGATGATCTGCTCACTGCCTCCATGTGGCTCGGGACTGTACCCAAAAAAATACCTGTTTGCACGACTCCTTTGACCCGTGGTAGGGTAGAAATCAAAGCACAGTGGGAACTCACACAAGACAAATGACGACCTCAGGTCGATGAACTAACATGTACACATGCCACCTGGGAACTGCTATCTGACGATATGTATAATACCAACTTAGCATGTTCCCGGCGAGTCCTGTCCGGTGTACTCATAACTCAATGAGCACATGTATACATCTTAGGTGAACAAACTGACACCAATGGCTTGTGAGACTGGCCACCGCCCCTCGTCGGGGTCTCGACTGTATACACTAGTCTACACTGGAGTATCGATGCCCTGTCTCGAAACTCCCACGACTAGGGACACCTTAAGGATGTGCTTATAGACCCCAGCTCTCACGTATATGATCGCCATCATATTGCCGGCAGTCAAGCAAGAATCCTATGGGCTCTATTAACATGCAATAGTGAACTAAAGCATGTATACGATGATAAAGAAAAACCGGATAGCATACTATCATCTCGAGCAATAGGTCCTCCCTCAATCATCGCAATCACGTATCTGCGATCCAATAATTGACTTAGAGGGCACTATATCCAACAATCTCTCACTTGCACTTAAGGCTATTATTGCGATGTCGCATACTTATAGCCTCAGTGAGTGGATCCGCCCTGATGTTTCTTTCTATGTCTCTCTTAATCTCAAGTTCTCGGAGAAAGCCATCTCCCGAATTGAGTAATAGGTGTCTTAGAATATGTCTGGATATCTGATGGGACTTAGATCATAAATGAACTCCAAATCCAAACTTCTTAGACTGTATTGATAACTAAACATAATCAGTATCGCGCACCATGCCTCCCACAGTATCCTCTTGGACCACCTGTCCATGATACTGTCCCTCGTCAGAGGGAAAACTATAACTTTGACAATCACTCTGTCATCCAGGTCACCTTGGAAGCCTGGAATGATAACCGTCTCCTCAAGGAGGCTGCTATTATCAAATCCATAGAACATCCATTCATGTTCTAAAACTGCTTCCTAATGTTTCTCCGGGATTGGATTAATATAAACTTATCGCATCTGGTGCAAAAAAACAATATCTGGTGTGGTACTTGACATCTCACGATTGACTCAATTGCCTAAGCAAGTGATCTGCCAATCATGCCAGGAGTCATCTATTCTAAATACCTTTAGAATACTGTCAAAGTACCCTAATTGGGAAACTACCCAATTCTAGATCTAAAACCATATATTTAGTAACCAGAATGTCAAATATTATATCCATGTCCTTTGTGGAGAAACAACTTTGTGACAACCACAGTATAACCGATCGTAGTATATGAATTTTACTTCCTACTCTGTGTATGTCATCCAAATACCAGGACATCACACCCTACTACCTTCTTAACAGATCCATCCCCTATTCTTATGAAGTCAAAGTCATGACCGTTACATCAAAATTAGATGATCTAATCTCTGCTATATCTGCTTACGCCTATAAATAGACATAAGCTACTTGCCCACTATGCTTCCGCTGCTCCCACTGACCACAACAACCCTCTGGCAGAATAATATATACATGTACTTCTAAAACTAGTTTAGAACGACGCTATACATATCCTCCTGCCGGGTCTCATAGTCTGGAACAACAGTAGTGTCAAGTCTGGGTAAACAAGAACCTCCCTGTCACCGTCCTTGAGGCTACCGGAGTACCTCTCGGGAGTCTGAGGTTACCCTCCATATCTGCGGAGTGGCTAATAGAATGTCAAACCTGATTGAATATATAGGTCCTATTAAATTTTCCGTAATCGTTTACGGTTCTGGAATCACTTCCAGTTCTACCATATTCCTACTACTGTTTTTCTGGAAAAAAAATCCATTTTACTAAAACTGTGGCGAGTCAAGAACAATATCACTATTGATCTTCCAGATGGTAGAAAACCAACCCTCGTCAAAGCTAGAGTCAACCCGCAAAATGCCATTACAGAAACGTGCCTTGAGTTATCCAGTGTCTGGTTTTAAGCATAAGCTGGACAACTCCCCTTACCTTAACATTGTTAAGATATGAAGCATTATTTATCCAATATAGAAACTTTGGCACTTATTTAATTGAAACTAGATTCAAATCATGCAGCTGTCTCCAGTGCATATCAACTTAATGGAGAGAGGCTAATCAGCATTACTCAACTTAGGAATCCATCCAATTATGAGTAACCCGAAAGAGAAACAAGTTTCTCAAAATCGTTACTATCAATTGAATACAGATCACAAGAATCTACATCTTCGATTTCTTTGAAGAATCCCGATGCTTGCGATATCTGGTTCTCTACTTTATTCCTATACTCACAACTTCTCAAAACTTAGACATTGTATTTCTACGAAACACTTGTCTAAAAACTAGAGAAGTCACAAGTAAATAGAAAATAGTACGAGGACCAACCCCTTTTGTCCTGATGGACACTGGACAACATACAATACTTTGTATAAGTCCGCTGAGTTTAATAACTCAAAACCTGTGCGTCGTAGGTTGAAAACTGTACCCAGGCGATTTCCTCAAATATCACCAATTACAACGAATTCCGATATAATGAGGATGATCACCTAATTCCCAATGACTTACTCCCACTCATCATCTGTAAAACCATACATATGTGAGAATTATACCTGGTAAATACATACCTTGGAGCAAGGGTCTAATTGGGAAATCAGTTTTCTATTAACAATACACAGTGAAAATGAAACACGAATATGTTTCGAAAGGGTATCCGGGTATTCATAGTAATGCCTTTTCCATTATTCAGATTCATGACTGTAACCGTATATTTCCTTGCCATCTCTCCAATTCCCTTTATTTGTCTTTAGTCGTTACCTTCTGTACACCATTGTTAGGCTAAAATGGTTTTCTTCCATCCCTACCGTTCAGCACCAGCCTATGGTTTGGAAGAAGAATGTCCAGTAAGCATAATAGGTGTAGCCTCCTAAACCTAGGAGCACTCACAACTTGAGAGAAGGTGATGATAAAAGACAACTTAATAAACCTTATTCATATTTCTCCTGAACCAGAATCCATCCTCGAAAAATTGTCCTTCGAGTTCGTATATAACCATACGATGGATTTATCCAATAGAATTGGATGTTCGTAGTGATACGGGTTGTTCTAGAGAAATTAAAGATGAAGCAGGAATGGCGATGAAATACGTGGTTTGGTCGTGAATGTTAGTAGTCGCAATTTACTTTGCCCTCTTTCTAATCTCTTTATTTTGTCTTTAGTTATTACCTTCTGTACACCCTACTTAGGCTAATTGGTTTTCTTTATTCCCTACCTTTCGGCACCTGTCTATGGTTTGGAAGAAGACTATCCAATAAGCATAATAGGTGTACTCTCCTAAACTAAGGAGCCCTCACAACCTGAGAGAAGGTGATAATAAAAGACAACTGAATAAACCAATTCTATTTCTCCTGAACCTGGATCCATCCTCGAAGAAGTCCCTTCGAGTTCGTATATAACCATACGATGGATCTATCCAATGGAAGTGGATGCCCGTAGTAATACGGGGTGTTCTGAGAAATACAAAGGGTAAAAGAAAGAGCGGCAATGACTTATGCAATTATAGACAATCCAAAAGCCAGTATTTTAAGAAGGTTCGGTCAACTTGGTCACCGAGTCATAGTCTAAGGTCGGTCAAAGGTCGCTGCCAAAGAGAGAGAGAGAAAAGAAATACTCTGCGTGCACTCTAACCTAGATCAGAATGGTTATCATTTTATCTAATCAGGAAACCTCCCACTGTTCTCTCAAATTCTCCTCCAAACCTGAAAGAAGAATTAGTCGGAATCACCCGAGGAGTAAACTAACTCATCAGTAGGAATCGGGATCCAACTTTCATCACATGATAACGTGACGGTATCCACTCACGTTATCACACTCCAGAAGGTATGCTCAAGTTTTGCAAGTTTCTTGTATGTTTGAAACTCCCGATATAATTTTTATCCCATGCTCTTATGACCTTGACGTAGGCCAACAAATCATAAGCCACATGTCAAGTTCTACCCGTCGTTGTCCTGATTAATTTAGGTCCATCGTACATGCCCTTGACGTAGGCCAACAAGGCTGTACGTCTGTCCTAAACTAATGCATCTATCTATGCAACAAATGAATACCCAGCAGCTACCAAACACTATGCCTTGACGTAGGCCAACAAACATAGCTTGAATACTACTGACCATCCATAAGAAATGACGGAGGATTACGGCTGGTTTTTGGCAAAAAACCTTTAACGTAATGAACTTGATCTCGTTGAAAGAACCTGATAGCTTTTTATAAAAAATATAGTGGCGAAAAACTTTTTGCTAAAGAGGTTACTCCCGGTGAAGGGATCTCGGCTCTTTCCTCGTGGAATGAGGTGCAGGATATTCTAACTGAATACCGCGATGCAAAACAACTTGTAATCGATTATATTGAAGTTATTACCCTGACGTAAACATCTGCCCAAGGGGTCACTCCCGGTGAAGGGATCTCGGCCCTTGCCTCGTCGAATGAGGTGCTGGATATTCATAACCGAATACCACTGTGCATAACAAAAGGAAACGTCTTTGTAATAACTCTTTTTTAAAATTTGTTCCAACAACATCAAATATTTCCTTGTATTGATAAGAATCAATGCAGTCCCATCAGTTAATCATACCAGAAAAGAACGAAAATAAAATGTACGTATATGCCATCCGTATTCGTCACTGGGTCATGTCATCGCCCGTTAGGTTACTTAACTAACGACAGAGCGGGGACTGGGCTAGAGCGGGTGTAAAATATATACAACATCTAATAATATATATACTAACATACAATAATCACTCCAGGCATGAGAATATGCAACATTACAGAAAAGTAATAAGCATCACAGACCAATACGGATAATCTGGGATCCCCGGGTTTCACAGAGCCGCTACTGAAACCCGACGTTCCCCTGGTCGTATGGATAGCCTGTGCAATGAAACCTAGACCCCTACGGGTGCGGTAAGTTACCCGCCAAAACCTGAAGAGAGGCAGCCCCCTACAGCATAGTGAATGGACCACCTGGCACTTCTGGAATCCGGTAACTTGAGCTCCCCTCCTTGGGTCAACCTGTACCCCCTACGAGTGCGGCGAATAGTCTGTCAATTCTAGAGTGAGGCCCCTCTGTCTCTCAAAGCCATGAGATACGGACCCGTTGCCCTCCAGAACCCGGCTATCCGTGCACTCCGTCGCGGGGTAAACCTAGTACAGAAATAAAAATATGTACAACGGGTACATCGACCTCAGCCCGGTCGTGCCCCAAAAAGAATATTATACAAACAGGCAGTGACGGCAGTCCACATGTTGGACGCTCACCCCGCAATATCAAATGTACAAATAAATCCAAATTGCACTACCATTGCACACTGCTATCCACCACGACAAATTCGCAACATCACAGCACAACACAGAACATCAACGCGAATGTCACGTTCGCAAATCCGTCTAAAAGGACTATAGCAATTAAACGCAATTTACCGCTCAAATGACATTCCCGGTCGGAGATATAATGTAAGTAATGCATACTAACAAGTTTAAAATTTCGATCGACTAAACTTCCCGAAGTGGGCCCCACGTACATCTGGTGTACAGTAATAAAATCTGGGCCCAAAATAAATTTTCCAGAAACCACAATTCACTGTGTAGAAGACCCTGTGCAAATTTGGATCACTGTTCCTATAAAACGGCCGCGGATGCGCGGTCAAACCCTAGATTTGACCGCGGATCCGCGGCAACTCTGTAGGATCACGTGACCAAATTTGCACAGTTTGCTTCAAAAAGCCTGCTCTATTTTCTGATGCGCTCAAAATAATTTTTAGATCTGATTTAAAATCGACAGAAACTTTGAACATGGAAATTACAGTTTTGCGAAATCCCGTTCGATCGATATTTTAAACGCGTTAGCACAACTTAGTATAGCTTAATGGTGAGGCTCTGATACCAATGTAAGTCTACGGTAGCGCCCCGGCCGTCTTTCAGACGCCAAATGCGGAACAAAAACTTTTATAAACTGGCGCTATCGAACACTATAACCCGGATATGCCATTAAAGCTAAACTAATAAAATAAAAAGTGGGTAGAAATGTTATACCGAATGATCCGAGTCCTTCAGTCTTCAACCATCATCCCACGCTTTGTTTCGGCTGCTCCGATCTCCTGAATCTCCAGTCTTCTCGTCCAGGTGGCACCACATCGACGAATCTTTAAACGGGCTCCCGCATCTGAACCGAGGCAACTCGATCATCAAGTTTTCTAAAAGAGATGACCAAGATTGATGTAGAGAATGAGTAGAACACTTTGTCTCGTTACGCCCAAAGCTATGGACGAACGGTTAATGAAGTTGCCTTTTTGGATCGGGTGAAATGAGAAATCAACATATGAAATTTCCATGAAGCAAATTTCATAAGCTTTTGCCAAATGAATTAATCCTCTCTATTTTCCACAAGGGGCCGGCCACAATAATATAGGATGGAGGTGAGTGTAGGAGAGAGGAGGGGGTGATCATAAGCACAAGATCTTATCTCTTCACTTAATGAATGAATGAATCACTAAAAACATTAAATGCAAAAATGGTGATTCATAATAACACATCACCATTTCATTTAATGCTTAATTATGAATCATCATATCATTAAATGCTAACCATGAGTCACCTAATCCAGAACCTTCTAGAACCATGACTCACCCAAGAAAAGATAAATCCGTATTAAACCGAATATTTAATATTGATGATAGAAAACAGGAAACTGACAACTTCCAAAAGCGATCCCGAAACGAATTTCAGGATAACTCCGTAACAGTATAAACATATCCGCATTTGTATTACGACCGCATACAAATGCAACTGAGACAAAGATATTATATCTACACATTTTAATACTCGGATCCGGCTTAAACCAAAGCCCACCAGTATTATCTGCCCGAAATATGACACGTGCGTAAACGCACGTGCATTTTTCGAACCTTGCCATAAAAACATACGGCCTCTACAACATTTCGCCCGAACTTAGGAAACTATTTGTGGGGAACTCTAATGACTCATCAATACACTGGCACTGTGTATAACCACTAGCACGTCAGAGGTTCAAGCTGTACGTAACGGTTGCCTATGTATCGATTGGAAGGGAAGCTGACGAGCGAACTCATCCAGAAACCCTACTGAGCCTGACAGTGACAATATCCGTACAGTCCGGTCCATTCGTCTATGAGTATCTCATATAGGGCCTAGGGGCTGGTAAACGTCAGACCCCCAATAGCTGTATAAGTCGTGTCAACGAGAGAAGCCCAGAACACTCTGAGATATTACTGGAATACCTACCAGTAAATCTCGATTACCCTGGCCAGGGATTTTGTGTAATGGCTCTCCTAGACACAGCGCGATCTCACCCCCGATACCGGGAGAGACGAATCCCCGATGATCTGCTCACTGCCTCCATGTGGCCCGGGACTGTACCCAAAAAAATACCTGTTTGCACGACTCCTTTGACCCGTGGTAGGGTAGAAATCAAAGCACAGTGGGAACTCACATGAGACAAATGACGACTTCAGGTCGATGAACTAACATGTACACATGTCACTTGGGAACTGCTATCTGACGATATGTATAATACCAACTTAGCATGTTCCCGGCGAGTCCAGTCCGCTGTACTCATAACTCAATGAGCACCTATATATATCTTAGGTGAACAAACTGACACCAATGGCTTGTGAGACCGGCCACCGCCCCTCGTCGGGGTCTCGACTGTATACACTAGTCTACACTGGAGTATCGATGTCCTGTCTCGAAACTCCCACGACTAGGGACACTTTAAGGATGTGCTTATAGACCCCAGCTCTCACGTATATGATTGCCATCATACTGCCGGCAGTCCAGCAAGAATCCTATGGGCTCTATTAACATGCAATAGTGAACTAAAGCATGTATACGATGATAAAGACAAACCAGATAGCATACTATCATCTCGAGCAAGACTTTCATATCGGTATTGTAGGGTGTTTTTCGTCACCCCATTGAGATGGGAATACGCGCGCGCTTGTCAGGCGCATTACAGATTCCCCCTGCCTGGGGTAGGCCGGGGTTTATTGATTGTGGGGATCCGAATCTCCGGCAACCGCGGACTAAGCTGCCGTTAATTATCCCTCGCATTTAGAGCGAAGGAACCTCCGATTAACGGGTTAAACTGGTCATGCGAACTCAATGTGTAGTATCGTGTTTTGAAGGGGTTTTGGAAATATCGGGGGCCCCGCAGAGTTTTTACGGGGGTCCCGCTACCCGGATAGCGGGCTGGGGGTCAAGGGGGCTAGCAGCCCTCTTGCGGGGTGCGGGGCAGCGCCCCATTAGAAATTTTTTCTAACGGAAGACAGTGTCATGGAGTCTGTGTATGTTTCCCCTCCCCCTTTTTTAAAAGTGGAGCTTAATTTCAAAAGGGATTTTATTGTCGAGTTAAACTCCAAAGAATTTTAAATGGAGTTAAACTCCTAAAAGAATTTTATGCGGAATTAAATTCCTAAAATAGAACTTTATTGTGGAGTTAAACTCCAAAGAATATATATATGTATGTATTTTAAAAAGGTTTAAACTCCAGAAGGGATTTTGTTGGGGAGTGCACGTAAAACGAGGGGAAAAGAAAACAAAATGGCGTCTAAAGGACGCTCGCACGGCAGGTGGGCGCCTTAATGCCCGGGGTCACGTGCGCACACGTGACCGATGGGCGCCTTGGCGCCCCGGGGTCACGTGCGCACACGTGGCCGATGGACGCCTTAGCGCCCTGGGGTCACGTGGGCACACGTGACCGCGGGAAAAACCGGCGAAAAGGGAAGCCTAGCCCCTAGGCTGGGGAGTTGAACTCCCAAGGGAACTTTTGGAGTTGAACTCCTAACAGAAACAAATTTATGGAGTTAAACTCCAACAGAAATTAATTTATGGAGTTAAACTCCAGCAACTTTAGAAAGGAGTTAAACTCCTGGGGATTTATTGCTCTTCTTTTGAGCCTTGGGTCTGTCCAAAGTTAGATTTTTGGAGATGGGTCTCCTTCTTCTTGCTCTTGACCGGCGGGATCTTGGAGAAAAGGGGATGAGTCTTAAAAGCCTCCCCTTTTCGAGATCTGATTGGAGATCCGAGCTCCCCTTCGTAGGTTTTGTGGTGGAAGTCTACTTATTTTTAGAAAAGGAAGAGTTAAACTCTTGATTTAATTCAAAAGGAAAAAGAAGGTTTTAGAACCTTGAGGAAGGAAGAAGAGATCTCAGATCTAGAAAATTTCTGGAGAGAGAAAAAAAGTTGTTAGATATTTTCATTATTTTTGCCTTTATAGGCCATACATTTTACACATAGCCCCTTAGGCTTCACAAAATGGCATTTTGCCTATCCCATGGCTCATGTGCCATTTCTTTTTGCACATAAGCCATGGGCTTTACAAAAATTTGGCTTTATGCCTATTTTTCTTACATTTATCCAAAAAATAAATTAAAAGAAATACAACAAAATTATTTATTACAAAATTTTTAACTTGGCATGGGGGAAGACCGGCCGCTTCATGTTCGGGCTCGACCCGGGCATGGGCCCACTGGATCTGGGCTTGGGCCCACTTGGCTTGGGGTTGACTTTGATTTTGACTTGGTCAACCGGGGTGTAAATTTTTACCCCAACAAATTGCCCCCCATCATAAATGTACACCACATATGTGGGTCGTGTGCATGAAATTGATGGATCTTCTTTCACGTGGAGGCGACTTGATTTGGGTTCCCGCTTTTTGGGAAGCTGGCACTGCCCTTTTTACGACATGGACGGTCGTTGCTTGACATGTCTCCGAGACGGAGTGTCCGTGATAGACGTTTTCCCTGGCCCGGAGTTATCTGGTTTCCGCTTTGTAGGAATCCTGCGCTGCCCTTTTTACGACTTGGACGGTCGGTGCTGCCCTTTTTGCGACTTGGACGGTCGTTGCCTCCCTTTTAGCGACGTGGATGGTCGGTGCTGCCCTTTTAGTGACGTGGACGGTCGGTTCTGCCCTTTTCGCGACTTGGACGGTCGATGCTGCCATTTTTGCGACGTGGACGGTCGATGCTGCCCTTTTAGCGACTTGGACGGTCGGTGCTGCCCTTTTAGCGACTTGGACGGTCGGTGCTGCCCTTTTTGCGACTTGGACGGTCGATGCTGCCCTTTTTGCGACGTGGACGGTCGGTGCTGCTCTTTTAGCGACTTGGACGGCCGGTGCTGTCCTTTTAGCGACGTAGACGGCCGGTGCTGTCCTTTTAGCGACGTGGACGGTCGGTGCTGCCCTTTTTGCGACTTGGACGGTCGATGCTGCCCTTTTTGCGACGTGGACGGTCGGTGCTGCCCTTTTAGCGACGTGGACGGCCGGTGCTGCCCTTTTAGCGACGTGGACGGTCGGTGCTGCCCTTTTAGCGACGTGGACGGTCGGTGCTGCCATTTTAGCGACGTGGACGGTCGGTGCTGCCCTTTTAGCGACGTGGACGGTCGGTGCTTGATTTGACTTGCTCTGCTTCTTGCAGTGTCAGGGGTAGACTTGACTTGCTCCGCTTCTTGCGGTGTCGAGATTGGATTCTGACTCGCCCCGCTTTCCGCGGTGTCGGAGTGGAAGTTGACTTGTTGATTTTGATTTGGGTTGACATTAGCATCGCTATACTGGAATATGGTACCAGGAGCGAATCATCATCTGTCATTGAGAGGATTTTGGGATTGGTATTTTTGTCGGCATCTGCATTGCTGCACTGGAATAATGCCAGGAGCAACTCATCATTTGCCCCGAGGGGATTTGGATTTGGTTTGTTTGGCATCTGCATTGCTGCACTGGAATAATGCCAGGAGCAACTCATCATTTGCCCCGAGGGGATTTGGATTTGGTTTGTTTGGCATCTGCATTGCTGCACTGGAATAATGCCAGGAGCAACTCATCATGTGCCCCGAGAGGATTTGGGAGAAATTGGGATTGTTTTGCGCCCGTGGATTGTATACGGTTTTGCAGGATGTATGATCCAGACCGTAGGGCCGGAAAAATTTCGGGACTTTGCCGGCGTCTGCATCGCTGCACTGGAATATGGTACCAGGAGCGACTCATCATTCGCCATTGGGGTATGGGGTTTGGAATTTGGTTGGCGTCTGCATCGCTGCACTGGAATATGGTACCAGGAGCGACTCATCATTCGCCATTTGGGGATTGGGGACTTGGAATTTGGACCTTGTTTGGCATCAGCATTGCTGCACTGGAATAACACCAGGAGCAACTCATCATTTGCCTTGGGAGGAGTTGGGATTTGGGTTTTTGGTCGGCATCAGCACCGCTAACACTGAAGCGAAATGCCAGGAGTGACTCATCATTTGCCGTTGCCCGTTGGGGAACGATGGCTTAGGAGACAGGTTTGGGTCCCTATCACCTAAGGCTTTTCAATTTTATGGGCCGTGAGGGTCCCATAAAAGCATTTTCTCCCTACGAGTCGTAAGGATCCCGCAGGTGTATTTTCTTCTTGGAAATCGTGAGGATTCCTAAGTGTGTTGCTCCTTTGTGAGTCGTAAGGATCTCACGCAGGGGGTTTCTCCTCACAAGGTCGAGAGGACTTTGCGAGTGTATTTCATCTCTTTTCACGAGTTTGCGCCCTTTCGGGTTTTCACAGACGCGCCGGTAGTCCTGCTGTTTTTACTCACGGAGCCCTTTCGGGTTTTCATCCGTGCCCATTTTGCTTGTGGACATACCGTTTTTTTTTGTTTTTTTTTTTTGGGCCGCTGGTGGGACTTTAAAGTAGTCTCACCGGCAGGATTTGGGAGAAATAGGGGTCATTTACGCCCGTGGATTGTATACGGTTTTGCAGGATGTCTGATCTAGACCGTAGGGCTGATGTGCTCAATTCGCCTGCGACTTGGAGCATTCATGTGTAGTATTTCTTGAGATATCGGCCATTGATGGGTGGCATGGGCCTTTCTCCCTCGGCACTTATTAGTTGGTAGGATCCTCCGTCGAACACTTTCTCGATGACGTATGGTCCTTCCCAGTTCGGCTCGAATTTTCCCTTGGCATGTCGATTGGGGATGATCGGTCTTTTGAGAACCAACACCAATTCACCTTTCTTGAAAGCGCGGAGACGAGTTATCTTGTCATAGGCCCATGACATTTGGGCTCGGTATAGCTCTAGATTTTGCTGCACCGCGAGCCTCTTTTCTTCGAGGGCATCGAGTTCTTCAAGTCGAAGGAGCACGTTTTCCTCTTCTGTCAACTCATGCTGAACGGTCATTCTTAAGCTTGGAACTTCGACTTCGAGGGGGAGGACCGCCTCCACTCCGAAGAGCAATGAGTATGGAGTGGACTGAGTTGGAGTACGGTGCGTGGTACGATATACCCACAATGCCTCGTGAAGCTTGAGCTTCCAGTCTCTCTTGTTGGCTGAAGCATTTTTTCTCAGGAGCTTGCATAGAGTCTTATTGAAGGCTTCGGCTAGCCCATTGGCTCTTGGATTTTAGATGGAGGAATATCTCCAGTCTATCTTGTGCTGAGTAGCGAACCTTGAGACATTGAAGCTCTTGAAAGAAGGCCCGTTGTCAGAAATGATTCTTCTTGGTGTATCGAAGCGGTATAGAATATTATACTGGAAGAATGTCAGAATATCCTTTGTCTTAACTTCTTTTAGCGGGACAGCTTCAGCCCATCTGGAGAAGTAGTCTGTCACGGCCAGTATAAACCGGTGGCCTTTAGATGACGGAGGATCAATTGGGCCAACAATGTCGGTGCCCCAAACTTCGAAAGGCCACGATGCCTCCGTAGGATGCAATGGATTGGGATGCTTGTGAATAAAATCACCATGAATTTGGCAGATATAACATTTCTTTGCATGCTCTCCGCAATCTCGTATCATGGTGGGCCAGTAATACCCAAGCCGTTTGATTTGAAGTCGCATCTTGGGGCCAGATTGGTGAGCACCGCAAACGCCCGAGTGGACATCTTTCATGACCTTTTGGGCTTCGGCCAATTACAGACACCTGAGCCAGAGTTGGTCATATGACCTGCGGTATAACGTGTCATTTACAAACACGTATCGGAGAGCTCTTTTCTTCAGCTGAATCCTCGCAGATTTTTCTTCGGGCAGCTTGTCGTATCGGAGGTACTCTATGAAGGGTTCTCTCCAATCGGGCTCGTCTTGGATGATCGAAGCTTCTTCCGCAGGACTGCTCTTCTGTTCCGCGCTTTCCTCTTCTCGTAGAGAGACTGGGGGTAGAATTTGCCGGCTCCTGACTGTGATCAGAATTTCGTCCATGCCAGGATCAGCCAGCTCCTTGGCCAAGCGAGCGAGTACATCAGCCTTTCCGTTCAACGCTCTAGGGACTCTCGTTAGTTCAATATGAGTGAACCGTTTCATGAGTTCCACCACTCGACCTCTGTACCGAGCTAACTCGGGTTTGTATATCTTATAGTCGCCACTTACTTGGTTGACGGCAAGCTGGGAGTCACCGTAGACTCGTAGCCGACGGATTTCCATTTCTACGGCAAGCTCCAAACCAGCTATCAGAGCTTCATACTCAGCTTCATTGTTTGTCCGAGGCTCGGTGAGAGCAAAAGAACGCCGTAGGGTTCCCATTGATGGTGTGACGAACACCAATCCTATCCCTGCTTTTATCTCCGGGATGCTTGATTTACTAGAGGTCCTTATTGACGAGGCTCCATCGAAGTAGAGCTCCCAACATGGCTCATCTTCCTCGAGGTGCAGCACTTGTTCATCGAGTAACTCACAATTTAGCGGCGACCCTTCTGGTATGGGATGAGCGGCGAGAAAGTCTGCAATAGCTTGCCCTTTTACTGCTTTCTGAGGGGTATAAACTATGTCAAACTCAAGTAGCATGACAGCCCATCTTGCCATTCTGCCGGCTAGGCTTGCTTTGGTCATCAAGTGTTTGAGCGGGTCGACCTTGGAGATCAGCATAACCCGATGAGCGAGCAAATAGTGCCTCAGCTTCTTCACAGCAAATATTAGAGCCAGGCATTGCTTTTCGATTGGGGAGTAGTTGTGTTCCGCCCCGACTAGAGTTCGACTGAGGTAGTAGAGGGCATTTTCTTTTCCTTCCTCGTTATTCTGGGCAAGGAGCGCACCGAGTGACTCGTCCAGCGCGGCAGTGTAGAGAATCAGCGGTTTATTTGGAATGGGAGCGGCCAGCACTGGAGGGTGCAACAAGTATTGTTTGATGCTTTCGAACGCTACTTGACATTCGGCATCCCAAATAAAAGGAGCTCCTTTCTTCATGAGCTTTGAGAAGGGCCTACATCTCCCCGATAAATTTGAGATAAACCTTCGTATATAAGCAAGCTTGCCTTGAAAAGATCTTAGCTACGTCAGACTCTCCGGGGTGGGCATCTCTATGATGGCCTTTATCTTTGATGGGTCAACTTCGATCCCTCGATGTCGGACTATGAAGCCCAGGAATTTTCCCGATGACACGCCAAAAGCGCACTTCAGAGGATTCATCTTCAGATCGTATTCCCTCAGTCTGGTGAGAACGGTCCTGAGATCTTGGATATGATCGGCCTTGGCTTTAGTCTTGAAGACCAGATCATCGACATAGCATTCGACGACTTTATGGATTAGGTCATCAAAAATATTAGTCATTGCCCTTTGATATGTAGCACATGCGTTCTTCAGTCCGAATGGCATTACCTTGTAGCAATATATTCCGATCGGGGTTCGAAATGCTGTGTGCTTCTCATCCTCAGGCGACATCTTGATCTGATTATATCCAGACGAGCCATCCATAAAGGTGAACAGTTTGTAATTTGAGGTGTCATCGACCATCATTTCCATGACCGGTAGCGGGAATCGTCTTTAGGACATGCCTTATTGAGGTCCCTGAAATCGACACAGACTCGGATCTGCCCATTTTTCTTCTTCACTGGGACTATGCATGCGATCCAGTCTGCATATTTCTCTTTCCTGATGAAGCCGGCATCGATGAGTTTCTTGGTTTCCTCAATGACCTTTTCTTCCAACTCCCTTCTCATTCTTCGAGGAGCTTGTTTGACTGGCTTAGCATCAGGAGATATAGCCAGCTTATGCACGGCTACCTCAGGGGAAAGGCCAGGCATTTCTTTGTACGTCCACGCGAAGCAGTCGACGAACTCACGCAGCAGGGCAATTATCTGCTCTTTCATTTCCTCCGACAAGTGTGAGCTGATATAGGTCGGCCTCGGATTATCGGGCGTTCCTAAGTCAATCTCGGCTAGCTCATCAAAGGTTGCTTGTCCGCCATCTTCGAGCTCTTGAGGAGCTTCTTCTGGCTCGGCTATCTCGTCATCATCATTTGATCTTTCGCTGGCCTCACCAACATGGATCATGCAGCATGCTTTGGAATCAGGTTGAATGTAGCCTATGCCCCGTCTATCTGGAATTCGTCCATCGATGAGTGCTCGGACCTGGGGCGGATACCATAGCCCTTCGTAAAACTTTGCTTCGGACTCCGTTTGATATAACCGGCATCCGCACTTCTTAAAGTATTCCCGCATCTCGGGCGCATAGTAACTGGGATTGAGGACGGCTCTTATGCCTCTCTCATAGGGAAGGCACACGACAGAAAGGTCGTCCGGGTGCACAACGGGGTTTGACCTGTAAAACAGGATGCCCTTCTGCCTATTTTTCCTCCCGGGCACGTAGAAAGTTTTCAGCTGGTCCACGGTAGAGACTGACAATGCGTCAAGCTCTTTGCACATCTGTTCCGGCACCCTTGTGATGGCCAGGGACCCTTCTGCGACTTCGAAGGTCTCTCGTAGTTTCGCTTGCTGCATGGGGGGCCAATCTGCACAGCTGTTGCATGGCAGGTCCTCTTCTTCTGACTCTTCAGTGTCACTGCCAAGATGAGGGCGGGCTTTGCTGCTAGATGGGCTTTCAGTAACAGATTCGTCCGTATCGCTGCCGAAATGAGGGCGAGTTTTGCGGAAGGACGGGCTTCCAGCGTCAGACTCATCAGTGTCGCTGCCGAAATGCGGGCGCACTTGGGTAATTTTGCTTTTGAAAGTGATAGCCGGCGCAGATTTGCTTTTGAATCTTAGGGCCGGTCTATCCTCAGTCGATTGTGGCTTAGCATTTTGGTGGTTCATAAAGTACCGAGAATCTTCATACCGGACTTCATGCACGCCGAACGGCTGGATGTCTCCGTCAATGCGTCTTTCTTCGCCATTTTTAGTATACTTCATGCATTGATGGAGAGTTGACGGAACGATGCCGTAATCGTGGAGCCACGGCCTCCCCAAGAGAATCTTATAAGACGTGTCGGCGTCGATCACGTATATCTTAGCTTCAGTTTGCAGCTCCCCGAATTTGATTGGCAAAGCTATAGACCCCAGAACTTGCTGGCAATTTTGGTTGAAGCCTTGAATGACAATCCTTTCCCTTGACAGGTGTCGGACGTCCATTGACAAACTCTTCAGAGTTCGCAAGTTCATGATGTTCACTGAGGACCCCGGATCAATCAATATACGATTAATTCGATCTCCGTCGCTGTACCCGGTCACGTAAAGCGGCCGATTATGCTCAGCCGTTCCCAGTAGCAAGTCTTCATCCTTAAATGTGACTGCGGCGGCATGCAAAGCGTGCTGGGCTTCTTTCATATTAATTTCCGCAAAGTGAGCCTGATACCGCTCGGGGTTTTGTAGAGCATGGATGAGAACATCTCTAAGCTCTTTAGATAGGACTAAGGCGTCGTAGATGCTCAGGAGAGACGGAAGCTTCCGGAGATGTGCCAAGATATTATAGTCCACCGAGGAAGGACTTATGTTTTCATCATCCGGTTCTCTGCCCTCTTCTTCATTAGCGACTTGTTTTTCCTTCCCTTTTGGGGCGTTGCCCTGATTTGGCGGTAGAGCCCTGCCGCTTATGAGCTGGATTTGATTGGTCGTTGTGGCGAGCTCCTCATCCTCTTCGGGAAAACAAAGCTCCTCTTCCGAGTCGCTGCCAAGATGGATAGCGTAGCAGGTTACTACTGGGATCTCTTCATTGGAGTCTTCTTCTAACTCCTCCAGAATTTCAGCCGCTTGTACAGGGAAGAACCCATTCAATTGAATCAATGTTCTTTCCTTTTTTTCATATTCTTCAAGGGAATCGATATATTTTTGAATGGTCGATCTCCCTTCAGACTTTTTTTCGCGCCGAGCTGCACTTTTCTTCTTCTTGAGCTTCTTGGATTTTGAGCCTGATGGAGCCGCATTGGCGGCTGGACTGGTAGGCTTCTTCTGCCCTTCCCATTCCATCCTGGGCTCTTTCTGAAGCATCTTTAGTATCTTCTTCGTCTTATTAGATATGTGTGTACTCCACGGAGGCCGCGATGAGTCAGTTTCATTTGTCAGGGCAGCAGATTCAGCTGTCTGCTCCCAGAAGGCTTCAATTTTTGTTTGTATAAAGTTGGCGGTTGCAACTTGATTGTTCACCAACACGCTTTTGGACAGCTCGATCTCTCCAGCCTTGTACTGCTTCTCGACCCAGTCTTTGAAGATATAGCAATCCTCGATCGCATGGCTCACTACTCGGTGGTACGGGCAATACAGAGGATTGTCGGTCATTTTTGCTTCTTGGGGTCTTTTCGACTCCGGCAATTGTAGGCCGTTGTTCAAGGCATCTTTAAATATCTTGCGGACCTTGTCCCTTCTGAAAGAGTAAACCTTGTTACTTTTCTCCTCTAGGGAAGGCCCATCTCCTTCCAGCAATGGCTTTCGAGACCGGTTGGTTTTGGATTCGCCCGCCCTTCGCTTTTCTTCATTGTCGGAGGCATTGAAGACATTGGTACTGCTGGAACTCCCGCTTCTACGGTTGTCGTCCCGCTTGCTTTTCCAAGTTTTGTCTCTCTGAGAATCCGGCGGGGACTCTTGCTTCGAGCGTTCCAGCATTTGGACTTTCTTGGTTAGCTCCTGGAATGTCTTGAAGCCCGCCGTACACAAGAATGGGACCATCCAATTGCTGAGGTTCCCAATAAGAAGGCTGACGGACTGGTCCTGCTCCAGCGGCGGTTCGCACTTGACCGTGAGATTACGCCATCGGGCGATAAAGTCAGTGTTGCTTTCATTCTTCCCCGGCTTGGTCCTCACAAGGTCGGCAATGGAGATTTTATCACTGACACTCATGAACCTTTGCCGAAACAGGGACTCCATTTGGGCAAAGGTAATGACAGACCCATCCGGTATACTCGCATACCAATCGAAGGCGACGCCGGTCAGGCTGTTGACAAACTGACGAAGAAGGAGCGCGTCATTGCCCCCTGTATTTCCGCACGATGCTTTGAAGTGGGCGACGTGCTGGTTTGCATTCCCCGTTCCATCAAATCTTCCGAACTTAGGAATAACGTAGCCGCTTGGGAACTCAATCAGATCGTACTGCGCGGGATATGGCCGCCCACTACTGCCGATTTCTTTCTGAGCTTCAGCTTCGGCCACCAATGTTTTAACCTTGCTGGTGACCAAATCCATTATCCGATCCTGTGTTAGCGGGATAGTGCTATCTTGGGCCAAGGCGTCCCCAGAAGTGGAGTGTGGCCGGCTTTCATGCGGTTCGACCAGCCTTGGTCCCAAGGGAACAGGCATTGGCTGCCTCGGATTGTCATCACCCGGCTGATTAGTAGCGGCCTGTGCTTGATTGGGAGGCGCTCGAGCAATTTGACCCGTAAGCTGCATCATCACGTTCGTTAAGTCGTCAATCTTCGAATAGAGCTTGGCCATCTCTTTATCTTTGCTCCTGAGCTGTTTTCGAAGCTCTTGAAGCAGTTCCTGCTCCGCAGTCCTGGGGCGGAAAGTCGGCTCTTCCTCGCTGTTCGAGCTTGATTCTGCATGGACCGAGGGGTCCTTCTGCCTATCATCCTCATCGAGAGGGTTTTCTTCATCCAGCGGGGGCGGCTGCTCTTGGGCAGCGGCAACCACATTCAGGCTAGATTGGACTTGAGATGTGGTGGCCCCATCCTTACTTTTGCTGCGAAGGTTGTCGCTGGGGCGCCCGCCCGCCATATAGACCGTATGGATGATATATCCGGCCGTCTTTCGATCATTGGTGGCTGATTTCACGGATCGCTGTCTTGACCCCCTTGCTTCGGTAACTGGTAGTCGATTGAAGGCGGCTGGCTTAACCAGCTTCTTGAATGGTGTTGACGCTTCTTTTCTGGATTTGCCCCGCTGCTTTCGTGCGACACAGAGCGCCTGATAGACCCTTGAAGAGGCAGTGTCATATTTTTTCTGTTGGGGCCGGGACACGTCTCTTTGTGGCACTGTTCGGACCGCTGTCTTCTTGATTCTGGCGGTCATGGCATTTTTCTAAACCCACCTCAGAGGCTCGAAGGAATTGCTGATTCTTACGTCCGACTCAGCTGTCATCGCGGGGCAACCCTGCACTTGGAACTTCACACAATTCCATTTAGCCGAAGCCTTGGCCCACTTGTTGGCTCGATACCTGAGACGCTTCTGCCTTAACTTTTCTGTTCTAAGCACCTGGCAGACTTCGGCTCTTTGGGAAGACGCCGCAGACCGGGCGATGAAAGGCCTTGGAGATACGCTCGATTGTGCATTTGTTGGAGTCATCTCCTGAGCTCGTCCGCAACATTTGAT
The DNA here is from genome assembly GCA_030015575.1 of Agapanthus africanus. Taxonomy (NCBI): domain Eukaryota; kingdom Viridiplantae; phylum Streptophyta; class Magnoliopsida; order Asparagales; family Amaryllidaceae; genus Agapanthus; species Agapanthus africanus. The sequence continues at coordinate 16,523,045 of CM057342.1, read as the reverse complement.
GTTGCCCTTTGTACCGAAGTTCTTGCCCCCCGTTTGAGCACCAGAGAATCGTTCAGATACCGTCTTAAGTTTCGGTTGTGGTGCCTTGGCGATCACAACATTTGGCCTCTTACCCCTTGAGACCGGCTTGGCCATCTGTTCCGCCGGGATCTCCGCCAGATGAGCGCTTCCGACAGGGTAGATGATGACGGAGCCAAACTGGCGGGGCGGTTCCTCCCACTGTCGACTGAGACTTGCGGGGAGAACCACGCGGGCATTGATCTTGACTACGTACGAGATCAGGGTCGCGTCGTAAGCCGAATTCGTCTTGGGAGACATCGTCATTGAAAGTTGATTGCAGCACGAAAGAAAGAAATTATTTCAGTACAAACATCGGCGTGTATGTTAAATGAGTTCGCATGAACGCTTAACCCGAGATATGGGAGGAGAGATGGTCCCACCGGGCGTGCCAGAATCTGTAGGGTGTTTTTCGTCACCCCATTGAGATGGGAATACGCGCGCGCTTGTCAGGCGCATTACAGATTCCCCCTGCCTGGGGTAGGCCGGGGTTTATTGATTGTGGGGATCCGAATCTCCGGCAACCGCAGACTAAGCTGCCGTTAATTACCCCTCGCATTTGGAGCGAAGGAACCTCCGATTAACGGGTTAAACTGGTCATGCGAACTCAATGTGCAGTATCGTGTTTTGAAGGGGTTTTGGAAATATCGGGGGCCCCGCAAAGTTTTTACGGGGGTCCCGCTACCCGGATAGCGGGCTGGGGGTCAAGGAGGCTAGCAGTCCCCTTGCGGGGTGCGGGGCAGCGCCCCGTTAGAATTTTTTTCTAACGGAAGACAGTGTCGTGGAGTCTGTGTATGTTTCCCCCCCCCCCCCTTTTTTTAAATTGGAGCTTAATTTCAAAAGGGATTTTATTGTGGAGTTAAACTCCAAAGAATTTTAAATGGAGTTAAACTCCTAAAATAATTTTATGCGGAATTAAATTCCTAAAATAGAACTTTATTGTGGAGTTAAACTCCAAAGAATATATATATATGTATGTATTTTAAAAAGGTTTAAACTCCAGAAGGGATTTTGTTGGGGAGTGCACGTAAAACGAGGGGAAAAGAAAACAAAATGGCGTCTAAAGGACGCTCGCACGGCAGGTAGGCGCCTTAATGCCCGGGGTCACGTGCGCGCACGTGACCGATGGGCGCCTTGGCGCCCCGGGGTCACGTGGGCACACATGACCGATGGGCGCCTTGGCGCCCCGGGGTCACGTGGTCACACGTGACCGATAGGCGCCTTGGCGCCCCAGGGGTCACGTGGGCACACGTGACCGATGGGCGCCTTGGCGCCTCAGGGGTCACGTGGGCACACGTGACCGATGGGCGCCTTGGCGCCTCAGGGGTCACGTGCGCACACGTGACCGATGGGCGTCTTGGCGCCCCAAGGGTCACGTGGGCGCTTTGGCGCCCCGGGGTCACGTGCGTACACGTGACCGATGGGCGCCTTGGCGCCCCGGGGTCACGTGCGCACACGTGACCGATGGACGCCTTAGCGCCCCGGGGTCACGTGGGCACACGTGACCGCGGGAAAAACCCGCGAAAAGGGAAGCCTAGCCCCTAGGCTGGGGAGTTGAACTCCCAAGGGAACTTTTGGAGTTGAACTCCTAACAGAAACAAATTTATGGAGTTAAACTCCAACAGAAATTAATTTATGGAGTTAAACTCCAGCAACTTTAGAAAGGAGTTAAACTCCTGGGGATTTATTGCTCTTCTTTTGAGCCTTGGGTCTGTCCAAAGTTAGATTTTTGTAGATGGGTCTCCTTCTTCTTGCTCTTGACCGGCGGGATCTTGGAGAAAAGGGGATGAGTCTTAAAAGCCTCCCCTTTTCGAGATCTGATTGGAGATCCGAGCTCCCCTTCGTAGGTTTTGTGGTGGAAGTCTACTTATTTTTAGAAAAGGAAGAGTTAAACTCTTGATTTAATTCAAAAGGAAAAAGAAGGTTTTAGAACCTTGAGGAAGGAGGAAGAGATCTCAGATCTAGAAAATTTCTGGAGAGAGAAAAAAAGTTGTTAGATATTTTCATTATCTTTGCCTTTATAGGCCATACATTTTACACATAGCCCCTTGGGCTTCACAAAATGGCATTTTGCCTATCCCATGGCTCATGTGCCATTTCTTTTTGCACATAAGCCATGGGCTTTATAAAAATTTGGCTTTATGCCTATTTTTCTTACATTTATCCAAAAAATAAAATAAAAGAAATACAACAATATTATTTATTACAAAATTTTTATCTTGGCATGGGGGAAGGCCGGCCGCTTCATGTTCGGGCTCGACCCGGGCATGGGCCCACTGGATCTGGGCTTGGGCCCACTTGGCTTGGGGTTGACTTTGATTTTGACTTGGTCAACCGGGGTGTAAATTTTTACCCCAACAGGTATAGGTCCTCCCTCAATCATTGCAATCACGTACATGCGATCCAATAATTGACTTAGAGGACACTATATCCAACATAAAATCCCCTCAAGATATATTAATTTACAATAAGGACCCTAGTAAACATAGTTTTAAGCGGGACCAGTTCTCTTGAGCCTCAGGGAGCCGGAGAATATGGGTGCTTGCCTATTTAAGGCAGACAAACTAAAAACGGTGTTATCAATACGGTAATTGTCTTGGAAAAAGACATAAATCCTGCCGTCCATATGCAGCAGTTACCGATAATATCAAAACTAATTCAGGACTTCAATTCTGTTTAAAGAGTCTGACTCAATCTGAGTCTCAGTCAAAACTGAAAACAATTTATACTCAAATACAATTCAAACTTCAATACAACATGAATCCACGTATACCAGAATTTCCGTCTATATCAATATAACTTGATTTGACCGAACCATGGATATTCTTTGACTTGATTATATGACTATCCGTTTACATCCTATCCGTTTACATGAACAACTGATATCATGGTTTCGGCAAATCTTACATCCATAATTTACATCAATACAATCAATACAAAATACATTATGGGGTTTTAAAGGGGTAGACTGGCACGGAATGTGTTAAAAGTAGCACGAGATGGTCATTAAAAGACGTAACTATAAATCCATTACCGTTGTTCCGTGGTTTTATCGACGGAGCCTTGTACTATGGATTACCATAGTCCACGGTGTAAGTTGGACTCCTCTTGTACACACTGGCATATTCTGTATCAAGCTACAAACAACCGCGTTAACATAACAAGCAAATATTATACCAGTTATATCCTCTTATCTGTCTATTCTATTTCTCTCTTTGGGACTTACCGAGCGATTGTTCGCTGACGACATTCCTATTTCTCTTCTTTCTTTGCAATGTTGTCAGGAGGACCCGACTCTGAGGAGTTCGAGACCAGCCATGAGTAATTGGAGCATACCACTGAGCAGCACGACCACTAGGCTTCACTTGTACTCACTTTACTTTCAGTTCATGCCATTGTTTAGGCATTGCTTTCTATCCTTGTATTTACATTTTCAGTTGTATTGTAAAGAAATGTTTAATAAATAAAAGTTGATGTTCATTTACATCTATTGTCTTCTTGTGTATATTTACATTATATTGCTTATTTACGCTTAGCGTGTTTACTTCTGAGTAAAAACGTAGCGGGCCAGTCACGTCTCCTTACCCGTATTCTGGGAAGCAGGACGTGACAGGTTTTGGTGGCAGCCCATGCAGGTTAGTTCTGCATGGACATGCAGATCAATTCTACATGAAGTCCTAAGCAATATAGCACAAGAATCAGCAACTAAAAATATTCTTTACATTTCATGTTCCTTAAATCTTACAATTTCATATTCTTTGAATATATCCTAACCCTATTTTTTTTTTAAGGTTATGGATTCTCTAAACAATACCAGCACCAACGTCAACACCACACCACCACCTCTTCCACCTACGCCTACCGTTGTAACTCCGATCAACGAGCAAACGGTATTGCTTGAAGCAATCCGAAGCCTCCTAGAAGGACAGCAATAACCGACTGCTATATTATTGTACCGCCCAGAAGCGGAAGCACCCGGAGTGAAGCAATTCCGGGCACTTCAGCCTAAGAACTTTTCTGGGAAAGAAATCTTTTTGGAAGATGAAGAATGGGCTCAGAGCATTGAGAACGATCTGGCAGCAGCACAAGTGCCAAAAATCGCTTGGGTACGGGTTGCGAAGCTGCAACTCACTGACAACGCCCGAGTATGGTGGAAGGCGGAAGAAAGCCGTCTTGCTCAGCCGATCGAATGGAAGACTTTTCCCGACATGTTCGATACGAAGTATTTTCCTGAGACTGCCCGATTTGACATGGAGCAGCAATTCATCCACCTGCAATAAGGTTCGATATGGACTAAATCCGTGGATGAGTATGATGCTGAGTTTATCATGCTCAGTAGATTCGCGGCACACTTGATACCGATGGCTGAGATATAGCTAGACGATTTCAGCAAGGGTTGGACCCAGAGATCCAAGTTGCCTTAGCTACAAGGGATTTCCCAACCCACGACCTGGCTCTGAAAGCTGCCTGCCGATATGAGGCGGTAGTGAAAAAGTAGGGCAGAGCTCAATCTGCCAGTGTGAAGCGCCCTGCCACCCAGATGGCAGGAGGAACCTCTTCAATACCAACTTTTGAACCCAGGAGACCGGAAGAACCAAATAACCGGCCAAGTCCAGATATTTTCTTCTACTGCAAGAGGGATGAACACCTGTGGAAGGACTGCAGGCGCGCAAAAGACTTGTGCTTAGTTTGTGGCGCATCCACTTATGGAATTGGAACATGTCCTTATAGACGTCACCCAGTTCCAACTCACAACACTTATCCGTAGCGGCCAGCTATCCAGGCTCATGCACCTCATCTTGCTCTCCCAGCTCCACCTCCACGTGGACCTCCTGCATAGCCTCCTCGCTATTTCCATCAGGCAATGAGGAACATGCCTCAAGAGCAGAGAAACATGCCCCGAGAACAGAGGAATGTGCCTCCAGCAGCTAGGAGGAATGTACCCCGGCGTCAGGCCTTCACTTTAGCGGCCGTGGAAGCCGAAGATATAGGTCAGGATAACACTGGTAGTTCCCTTCAATCTTTTCAAACCCTTGCATCATCTCGTTACTACCAGTATTCATTCACCACTACCGTCATCAAACTTTTCTTAGTTCTGTTACAACTTCCTTCTATAAATTTTGAGAACGAAATTTTTATAAGGAGGGTAGAATGTAACAACCCTAAAACTTCTGTACAAATTTTTTTTGTAAAGTACAGAAAGGAATACTTTAGCCTGAGCACAAATTATAAATTTAAATTGCTTTTGAACAGTAAGAAAGCACCTGTAGTTCATTGGTAAAGTTTTGCACTGCTGTGACATAGCCTATTTGTTCGAATCCCAACAGCTACATAGATTTTTCTTATAAACTTTTTGGAAGCCCAAAAGTTTACACGTACAATACACGTAAAAATGAAAAGTCTCATAAAACAAACATATGGAAATTGTTATTTATACAGCAGAGGACACGTGGCATCAATCCCATATCCCGACCCCACCATTAGACCGGCGAGATCGGGCTTGGGGTCGGCGCCGCCAGTCCTCCCCCGTAGCAAATGCCCCAATTCTTCTAATCCTTGCACACTTTGGCCTACCCTATTAACCCTAGTCTGTTTGATTTCCCTGCACATTTACAGAGAATTAAAATGAGCCTTAAAACCAAATTTTAATGCATTTTTAATTCTCATTTCAATACCCTAAACCCTAATTTCTCCTATAAATACCACCCTACACCATAGCCCTCCTTATTCAGAAATCCATTGCCAAAACTTTCTAAAATTTCTAGGTCCAAATGGTGTACAAGTGGAGTTAGCCAAGGTCAAAGTTCCGGCGACGTTTCGGGACAAATCCAGCGACGACGCCTTCGAAAGTTCTCTCTGCCTCCTATCTCTTCTCCAAATCAGTAAGTCTGCTCTCCCCTCCTCAATTTCTAATCTAAAACACTCTCTTTTCAAAACTCGTCGGAAGTGGAGTTATTCCGATTTCCGATTCACTTTTCTTTAAAAAAAAAACTTTTCTTAAACAACAAATTAACCATCTCTTCTTATATTGTTTAACAAATATAAAACAACATTTTCAACAAGTTTCAATTCAAAATAATATGTATTGCAATTTTTATTTCATTTTTACGGTTAAATATCATCCAGTTTACATACGACATTAGTTTATCGTTTTGCTCATATTACCTTTAGAAAACTCACGAGATAATGACCTAGCTAACCACAACACTCATTCTTGACATAGCACGATAGATTTTGGAACTTTAGTTTGTAAGATAATTACAAGTTTACAATAAAATATCCTAAACTATTACAAAACCGTATTCTTTAAATTGTCTTATTTAAATTCCATACGATTAAATCCTTACAACCCATTTTGGGGAATCCGATTTGGTTGGTACGGATTATCGCACATCCATCGGACTAGTAGGGCAAGATGCAGACCTCCTCACGGAGCATACGATCTCGATAGAATTTGTATTACGATTTTAAGAAAAACGTGATTTCTATTTAATAAAGAAATTCTAATTTTAAGAATTATATATATATATATATATATATATATATATTATCAAAATATCTATTTTGAATATAAAATATATTCCATGTTTTCTAAAAAAAAAAGAATCGCAAAGTTCATGAAAATACCATCAAGAATCAATACAAGTCAAATTACAAGAAAATACCATATACTGCTCAATTTAGGTTTATATCCACTAGAATATCTCATTTTATAAAAATTACATTTATGAAAAGCCTAAAGACGATAAATAAATACTTGAGATTTATTTTGAAAATATATCAAAACTATTTTTCATAAAACCTCCTCAAGATATATTAATTTACAATAATGACCCTAGTAAACATAGATTTAAGCTGGACCAGTTCTCTTGAGCCTCAGAGAGCCGGAGAATATGGGTTCTTGCCTATTTAAGGTAGACAAACTAAAAACGGTGTTATCAATACGGTAATTGTCTTGGAAAAAGACACAAATCCTGCCGTCCACGTGCAGCAGTTATCGATAACATCAAAACTAATTCAGGACTTCAATTCTGTTTAAAGAGTCCGACTCAGTCTGAGTCTCAGTCAAAACTGAAAACAATCTATACTCAAATACAATTCAAACTTCAATACAACATGAATCCATGAATACCAGAATTTCCGTCTATATCAATATAACTTGATTTGACTGAACCATGGATATTCATTGACTTGATTACATGACTATCCGTTTACATCCTATCCGTTTACATGAACAACTGATATCATAGTTTTCGTAAATCTTACATCCATAATTTACATCGATACAATCAATACGAAATACATTACGGGGTTTTAAAGGGGTAGAATAGCACGGAATGTGTTCAAAGTGGCACGAGATGGTCATTAAAAGACGTAACTATATATCCATTGTCGTTGTTCCATGGTTTTATCGACGGAGCCTTGTACTACGGGTTACCATAGTCCATGGTGTAAGTTAGACTCCTCTCGTATACACTGGCATATTCTGTACCAAGTTATAAACAGCTGCGTTAGCATAACTAACAAACATTATACCAGTTACATTCTCTTATCTGTCTATTCTATTTCTATCTCTCTTTGGAACTTATCGAGCGATTGTTCGTTGACGACATTCCTATTTCTCTTCTTTCTTTGGAATGTTGTAAGGAGGACCCGACTCTGAGGAGTTCGAGACCAGCCAGGAGTAATTGGAGGCTTCACTTGTACTCACTTCACTTTCAGTTCATGTCATTGTTTAGGCATTGCTTTCTATCCTTATATTTACATTTTCAGTTGTGTTGTAAAGAAATATTTAATAAATAAAAGTTGATGTTCATTTACATCTGTCGTCTTCTTGTGTATATTTACATTATATTGCTTATTTACGCTTAGCGTGTTTACTTCTGAGTAAATACATAGCGGGTCAGTCACGTCTCCTTACCTGTATTCTGGGAAGCGGGGCATGACCCCCGTAAACTTTGTGAGACCCCCGACATAGCCAAAACCCCTCAAAACACACATACGCACACTGCACATTGAGTTCACATGACTAGTTGACCCGTCAATCGGAGATTCTTTCGCTTCAAAGGCGAGAGGTAATTAACGGCAGTTTAGTCCGCGACTGCCGGAGATTTGGATCCCGTAATCAATAAACCCCGGCCTAACCTAAACAGGGGGAATCTGTATACGCCTGACAAGCGACGCGTATTTCCATCTCAATGGAGTGACAAAAAACACCCTACAATATCATGGTGGAACGAAAAAGTAAAATCTGCTATTAAAATTAAGATGGATTCTTATAAACATTTAAAGAAAAATATAGATGCAGAGAAATTTAAGAAGTATAAAATGGTTAAAAAGGAAGTTAAGAAAGCTGTTCAGGAAGCTAAAACTAAGATCTATAAGGAGGCGAACGAGAAATTGGATACTAAGAAAGCTGAAAATGATATATACAGGATTGCTCGAGTGCGAGAAAGGAAAACCATAAACTTATGTGCGGTGAAATGTGTCAAATATGAAGATGAGAAGTTTTAGTTCGAGATGAGGATATCAAAAAAATGTTGAGAGATTATTTTGACAAATTGTCCAACAAGAGCTTTACTAAGGATTTGAATGGACTTGTCATTCAATCTCAAGATATAAACCGCGATTTCATGCATAAAATAAGAATATATGAGGTTAAAGTGGTTTTGAAGAGAATAAATCAAGAAACACGGTTGGTCCAGACGGGATTCCTATCGAGATTTAGAGATATTTAGGAGAGATAGACGTTAAATGGCTGACAGATCTGTTTAATAAGATTTGGCAGACCAGAAAGATAGTGGAAGAAAAGTATTTTGTATCTATTTACAACAATAAGGGTAACATTCAAAGTTGCTCAAACTACCATGAAATAAAATTTATGTGTCGCACTATGAAGTTTTGGGAGAGATGATTAAACACAAGCTAAGAAAGAATATTGAGATAATAGAGAACCGGTTTGGGTTCATGTATGGACGATCGACGATAGAGATCATTCATTTACTTCGTCAACTTGTCGGCGTTTTTGAGAGAAGAGAAAAGATTTGCATATGATATTTATTAACTTAGAGAAAACATACGATAAGATACCTAGAGAGATACCTAGGTTCTCTAAAATGGTGAGGAGATTAATAGCGATGTCTACCAAAGAATCCAAATTGACTGGTTGAAATGGAGGAGTGCAACAGAGATTTTGTGCGATCATAATTTTCCGTTGAGATCGAAAGGGAAATTTTATCAGAGTGCTATTCGGCCTACATTATTATATGGCACAAAATATTGGGCTCCTAAGAAGTATCATACACAGAAGATGCACACAGCGGAGATACGCATATTTCGTTGGATGTGTGGTAATACTAGAAAAAATAAGGTGCGTAATGAGTACTCGTGCAAAAGTTGGTGTAGCACCTGCGGAGGAGGAGATGCGGTAAAACTAGCTAAGATGGTTTGATTATATGCGACGCAGACCTACGAAAGCACCTGCAGAGAAATGGATACTATATCGATATAGGCAATGTCAAAAAGGTGAAAGGGAGACCGAAGAAAATATGGATGAAAGTGATACGGAAAGATACGGTTGCCAAAGCCCTCAATGAAAGTATATTGTTCGATAGGAGTGAATGGAGACGAAGGATTCACGTGCTGGACCCGGCATGATTCTCATATAGGTTCATATAGTCTACCCTATATGCTTGGAATAAAACATTCGGTTGTTCAATGTGAGTGATCAGTTTGTTTGTTCTTTTTTGTTCTTTTTGAGTGAGTACAGAAATATTTTTTATAAACCCTTTAGTGAAAAACATGCCATTTACCATTTCCCGCATACATATAAATTTATGTATTTATTCTAACAGTGTAGCATATGTAAACTTTTTTTTTTAACATTTTAGGGATGCGTTCTTATGACCAAAAGTTACGATGTTATTATGTCCATTCATCTGCTACACTAAAATAAAACGGAAAGGCCCACGATTATGCCTTTTTTTAATCCTTGATGAACAGCTATGGTTATCAAACCATGAAAAAATAATACTAGAGTCCTCCACAATAACCTAATCACTTCATACTTGCACAATAACCTAATCCCAATAAATACCAAAAAAATCCGTCACAAAGAAATAGGCATGTGGAAGCTCAACTGTCCAAAGCATGAGATTATTTGCATTCAAAATAAGAAGTTTTCCAAACGCAGTACGTCATGGAATGAGAATTATTCCAACCAAAAAGGATCCAACAGTCCTAACATAAATAACTCCTTCAAAGTTCAAACTCCATACATATCTGCCAACAGCAGCAACTGCTTCCAGGAAAAAGGGGAAAAAACCAAATTGAAGATGGAAATAAATATTTGTATGGTTTTACAACTTGTGCATCAATTTCTCCAGTACTTTTATTCCCAGAAAGAAAAAGATAAAAAACAAACAAACAGGGCACATGAAAACAGGGTTGAAATATTTGCTGTTACAGCTGCTTCAACAAAGCATTTAGAGCTTGTCAAAATCGAGAGGCTCCCTCAGGAATTTCTCCATCTGCCTTGCCCTGGTTCTTATCGACATGTCGAATACCTTCTGCCCAAATTCCACGACCAGTCCTCCAAGAATGCTAGGGTCAATCTGCAAATGTCAGAAGAAAATGTTTAAAATGTGATGTAGAAATATATCAGAAACTTTAGTCAATTAATTAGAACATGAGAGCAAGATTTGGATCCCCCCCCCCCTTCTCATTTTCCTTCTCTTGAGGTGATCATGAAGTAAAAGAACACGAGAAAAAGTAATTAGCGGTTTGGATTGATCTTGTATATACAGTCAGCCGAGTTGTGGCTTGAAACTGATATTAAGCTTCTATTAAAAGCTAAGAAATAGGTCTAGCAAATTTGTTATATTTAGCTATAACTTATGATAAAGCCAGATTTGGGTAGAGAATTAAGCTTTAATTCATGAGCATACCAGCCAAACAATCTGAAAAAAATGAATATTTAAGGTTGGTGTAAGATTAACATAAAAAAAATTTGTTTGAAAGCTATTATCCCCGTGAGAATAGCAAAGGGTGGAGAACCACTAGTCTCCAATTAGTTTATGGAACTTCTTTACGTGCAATAAGCACATACCTTCTGTTCGACTTGAACAGACTTTGCGTTTGGAAGAATCTCTGTAAGCGTCTGCTTAAGTTCTTTCTCTTCTTCTGCTGGAAGTGGCTGGTAACAAAATATAAAATTATTTGGATGAAATTCTCATTAACAAATTCAGTAAGTAAACAGGGAGAAATGAAGATCGGCACATGTTGCAACAATAAACACAAAATTACATTGATGACACTTACCCTGATGGGTTTACAAATTTTTTTAAAAAAAATAATCGACTGGTGGTGATCAAGGTTCTGTCATAAAATGTCAGGCAGCATGTATAAATATAATTGAACAATTTTCTCGCGCGCGCGCGCACACACAGAGAGAGAAAGAGCCTCTCTCCTATGATGAAATTATACATTCCCTCAAATTGATGTTAAAATAGTGTATTCTATAAACGTATGAGGTTATTATCATTCTTAGTAAATATTTCCCTGCGAAGGGAGAACAATAAGTGATTTCAAAAGGCGAAGTGTTGAAAAGTCGATACTAATCCCTCATACAGATATACAATAAAGTATGTTATTTTTTGCTACATATGAAAAGTTAAATTTATATTATAAGAAACATCTTCATGAGGACCTGCATGCATATTCATGTCTGCACATGTATTTGCACTCAAATCTTTATTATCCTTATTATTAATTATCCTTACTGTTTAAAATATTATACAGACACAATATTCATCTCTCTATCCCTGTGTCCTTCCTTCTACAAAAGCATCATGTATTGTGGCAGTACTTTTTAAAGCATAGCCAATGTTGAAGACACCATTGAGATGGAAAATTTTCTTCTTTTTACAAGTTTTCATAGAAGAGAGAATAATAAGCTATTTCAAAAGGTTAAAGTGTTGAAAAGTCGATACTAATCCCTCATACAGATATACAATAATGTATGTTATTTTTTGCTATATATGAAAAGTTATATTTATATTATAAGAAACATCTTCATGAGGACTTGCATGCATATTCATGTCTGCACATGTATTTGCACTCAAATCTTTATTATCCTAATTATTAATCATCCTTGCGTTTATAATATTATACACAAACAATATTCATATTTCTCTATCCCTTTGTCCTTCCTTCTACAAAAGCGTCATATGTATTGTGACAGTACTTTCTAAAGCATAGCCAATGTTGAAGACGCCATTGCGATGGGAAATTTTCTTCTTTCTACAAATTTTCATAGATCGCTAGTTGCCCAACCGATCAAAAGCTGTTAATAAATGAAAGAATAAAAGCAAGCTAATGTTATTTAAGTGAAACTCCTATTAATGAATTCATGGTCAAAAAGAACAGACATAATATTCCTTTTCTTTTTTAACTCCAGAATTGAGCCCAAAAACTCACATAAATTCAGGACAAACTATGGTACCTGCTTGCGCAGGCACGCGCGCGCGTGTGTGTGTGAGAGAGAGAGAGAGAGAGAGAGAATGCGGATATACAAAGGCAACCGCCCATCCAGGGTGAGAATAATGTATGGTGTCCCTCTACACGTAATCCAGCAAACTTTCAGAGAAAAAAATGATGCAATCGCTGTAACTAAAATGAAATGGGAAAAATCTAAACGAAAATAAATGTACATGAAATTAACTTGATAGCTTCGGCTAGTTTTGATCCCATCATTTTAGCATAAGGAATAAAAGAAAGAAAATTCGTATTTTTCTTGTTTTATCATACAGGCAATTTCATGTTCGGTGCATGTACATTGAATGCACACTATACAGCAGGATGGTAAGGGAAAGAGGTGCAGAACTTACAATAACGGTTGTTACGATGACTTTCACCTCCCCCCTATGCGCCATGGTCAACTCAACAAATCTCTTTGCAATTCGCTCAATATACTTTAGCCTCCCAGTATCAGCCAATACAGCTTTTTTTGCATGTATATGGAAGTATAAAAATGGTAAAGAACATTGATAGAAGTAAAATTAACCATGAGGCTTAAAATAAAGAATGCAAGTGAGAACCTTATAATAAAGTAAGCTATAGAATGTTGGTATAATGTCTAAATATCCAGATTACACCTATGATGGAATAGTAAATACATGAGGGACAAATGTGCTATAGAACGATTGTATACGTCTAAATATCCAGATTTTGTATCCCCTGTTATAAGAAGTGATGTCCCCACAACATCCTAAAAGGTTCTATAACAGCACTTCATTAATCGTGTGGGAAGCTAAAAGCATGACATAAAATAAACAAGGCAGATGACCTGTATATCTCTCTCTACTTAATGTGGGCCACACTTCAGATGACAAAGCATCAATGGTTTCAAGGAGCTTATCTGTATTTGACACCATACCCTCTTTCCCTCTCTCGCATGATCCCGCTTATGACAACTTCGTATCATAGCCTCCCTCAGCCATGAACTAGATTATTAACCCCCTTGCTTGCCTATTACCGCCTTCATTCCATAGCCTCCCTAAATCACTTTTTAGCTTATTTCCCCCGTCATATTAGTCTGACTCAGACTGTAAGGGTATGGAAACCTTTGCAGATGATAGTTATCTAAATCACACGCTCTGTTACGAAGAATCCGTAGCATACTATTGTTGTTTCTCATGTTTAGGGTTTAGGTTTATATGAGAGAGATGGCATAATGAGAGAAAGATGGAACATGGGGATTATCCTCTTCTCCACTCATTATAGAGGAATAAAATGAGAAGGTACAAAAAGACTTCTCTCACTCATACATCTAATTAGTGTAGAATACAATTTATTGTGACACATGCTGCTAATATACCTGCTTCTGACACTGGAAACTGAAGGCAGAAAGTTTGATATTGCGTCAAGGAAGATCCATGATCCTTAATGAAGGTCGAATTTTGTTCAGGAAAAGTTCAAAGATCGTTAAACATTTAGCATTGTTCCATCAACGCGATTGTAACTTTCCATCAAGATTGATGGGGAAGTTTAATCGAAGCGCTATCAAGTCTGCTTTTTTATATGGTACGGAATGTAGGGCTCCTAAGAAACATCATGCACAGAAGATGAATGTAGCGGAGATGCACATGCTTTGTTGGATGTGTGGCAACACTAGAAAAGATAATGTGCGAAATAAGAATATTTGTACAAAGGTTGATCTAGCAACCGTGGAGGAGAAGATGTGAGAAAACCACCGAACATGGTTTGGTCATGTGCGACGCGGACTAACAGAAGCACCGGTTCGACGAATATATATTCTCAATTTAGGCCAAGTCAAGAAGGACAAAAGGGTGACCGAAGAAAATATGGATGGAGGCGATACGAAAAGACATGGATGTCAAAGGCCTTAATGAAAGTATATTGTCCGATAGGAGTGAGTGGAGGCGGAGGATCTATGTGCTCGACCCGGCGTGATGATTCTGATGTTGGTTCATGAAGCCTACCGCATATACTTGGGATAAAGGCTTAGTTGGTGTTGTTGTTCTACTAATATAGAGATCGTCATAAAAATATGTAATAATAGATGAAAAATGAAAAGTACTAAATAACCTGATGGCCCAACCTGGCTGTATATCTAATAGGATAGATTTTTTCATACAATTTTGAAGTTAGTAGGTAGGGACGACTATGAATAACCCTTGAAGCTTATTATGTTCGTACACAAGCACAATAGGTAATCAATAGACCTTTCGCGACCCAGACTAAATGAATGGCCAACTTTGATAATCGTTTATCTTCAATTGTCCAGGGATGGATTTAAATCATACAGTAAATGCTTGAAAATTCAAGCTACATTATAAATCTCTCCAGATCAGAAGCTAATAGAACCAAGCTGCAGCTGCAAATCATAGTTTTATCACAATTAATTTAAAGGTTCTGATATTGGTCAACCACTTCTACAGGCCGTATCAACCATTGCGGAACACAACAACAACTGAGCCTTTTATCCCAAGCATATGGGGTAGGCTACATGAACCAACATGAGAATCACGCCGGGTCCAGCACATGAACCATTGCGGAAGTGCTCGTCTAATTGGGATTGAGGCCGTATCAACATTTACCAGTCTAAGTTCACACCTGCCGGCATTACACTAATCATGCATTGATAGATGTTCAACAAATAAAATAAGATGTGCAAATTAAAAAAAAAAAACTAAATTCAACATTAAACTAAGCCTACTTCCCAAAGCGTCGAGTATCTTACTGTTGGAATTACATGCTCTCACCATTTGTAAGATATTTGAAGTACATATGCGCATTCTTCAAGTATAATACCATTTTAAAAGGGCCACATGATGTTTTTCTTTTTTGGGTTTTGTTTTAGTTTGATGTAGCACTATATACAAATAATTGGGTGAATTCCAGTATCATAAACAGTGTGTAAATTAGAAGTACATATAAATCGTAATGAGCAAGTGCCATACCCAAGAAATTCTTAGTGACATCAGAAACCTTAGCCTCAGAAAAAATCTCATTTATAGCCTTCACCCTGGTCCCCCTGGGCACTGAAAGATCCTTAATGAATTGTGAAAACAAAGGACTCTTCTTAGAAGCCTCAACAATGTCAAGGATCTCCGATTCGACCTTATCCAATACATTTGCTTTGGAGGCTGCAATGAAGAGAGCAGAAGCATAATTTCCAGAACCTCCAAACAATTTCATAGGCACCTACATTCCGCAGAGAAAAAACTATTAAAACAGGACCAACATAGCAATGCTTTATTCTAATTTAGATCGATGCATTCCAAAAAAAACAGCAACTGAAAAGTACTTCTTATAAACATACACATGCATAAGTTAATGTTTGAAACACATGTAAAGTCAGATAAATAATATGGCTAAGGCTTGAATAAAATGAACATCATTGCCTTTGTATCCAACAATAATCCATCCAAAACGCAGTCTCATCTGCTTTCTTCAATTTGCTTCTGTCTGCGTAGACTCCTTTACCTCCTCCTTGAGCATTAACATGCATCATTCTAACAGCACTTCCGTATTTTAAGAACCTTATGTAGCATGCTTATTTACACATGGGTAGTTTGGTTACATATTTCATTTAAGAAAAAGTAATACAGCCATAAAAAGTCTTATACACACTACTTTACAAACCTTCAAATGATATCACTAATCAGCTCGTCACATGCTTTCTCAAGATCTAAGTGTAGACAAACAGAAGCCATTTATTTAGAATAAAATGTGAGTCTAAATGAATGCATATTGATTGCAAACATTTGTCTAGTGGAGCACAAAAGGCTAATTGGTCAATAATAAGAAACCCTCTACCTGGATTTCAATAAGGAGAAGTAGGACGTCACTTTACCGCCATGTAAATGGCATGAAATACTGGAAAGGGTGTTACCTGAAGCAGTAATTGAGCATGAAGATTCTAACTCAATAAGTAGAAGTCGAAGATAATGTTAAAAAAGTTCAATGTTTTCATATCAAAACATTAGAAAAATGCCTCTAGGTGAGCTAAATCCAACACTTATAATATCTCAACAGACCAGACTCAAGTTACGAATGAAAAAAACATCAGCAGCATAAAATGAGTTGCACTCATGTCGCCATCAAACCTCACATGGTTAGGCATTAAAGAAATTTATGAAACAACTAATGGCATAACCTACACACTCAGACCTAATTGGCTACTCCCTAATAGGGGTGTTCACCGGGTCGGTTTGGATCCGTTATCCGCCCGCTTTTGACGGGTAAAATGACCTTTCTAAACCCGCCCAAAAATGATGGGTTCTAAACCCGAACCCGCCCACGATTGATTAGGACAGGTTTAACATTTTTATAGCCCGTCCGAACCCGAACCCGCCCGCAACCCATACCGGCCCGCAACCGACCCGAACCCGCCCTCTTAATAAACATCCGAACCGATGATAAATTTATTTATATGGCTAAGATCCATGTCCATATAGATTATCTAAGCCCTTTTCTTATTTCTCAAATCTAAAGTTTAAGTAACCCGCATTTTTTTAGTCTTTTCTCTTTTCTTGTTCTTAATTAAATATCATTTTTTCTCCATCATGAGATCCAAACTAATGTTTGAGACAGTAGAGGTGGGAGAAAGTTCAAAGTTTATGGTTCATTGTTTTATATCATATAATTTATATATCGAATTTAATACGTGAAACCCGCTATTACCCGAAACTGTGTTCAACCCGTCCAAACTAATAAAACCCGAGCCCGAACCCCACCCGAACCCGTTGGGTTCGGATTCGAGTTTATCTACCCATTCTAACGGGTGAGTTTAAAGTGGTTAGTAAACCCACCCGCACTTGCAGGTTCGGGTTCATTTATGGTCCAAGACCCGTCCAACCCGACCCGTGCACACCCCAACTCCCTAATTCATCCAAGAAATCAAGGTATAATATATGCCCCTATATCCTGCATTAATGGTAACAACGTTTTCTTGCTTGGATGAAGCATTGCACATACTTCTACCTTCTCAGTCCAACTGCACGTGTTTCAAGGAAATCAAGGTAATTTATCCTGCAGTTACCCGCCTATAAGATTTACAGGTAAATTTATATTAGAAAAGAAATATTATTCCGGTCTGCTATTGTTGTCTACTATCAAACCTAAGGGTAATCTTTAAACAATTTCATAACCTCCTTAATCAAAGATGATAAACTTAAACTACACTATCATACTTCATGATGATGCATTTTTTTTAAAAACTCGAAAGGACGCCAATATGAGATACTTGAGACAAAAAGTTAAAAAAAAATATCATAAAATGATAACTTGTTGGTTATTAAATTAAAACATGGCTACAAGTCTCGACAAAAATAATTATGTTACACGCATCTATGTAACCCGGGTTAGGATAGGGATACGGAATACGATACGGATTCACGGATTCGTGATTTTGAAAAAACCTAGAATACATGATATGTATTTATATCGATTTTAAATTAACAAAATATGAATATATAATAAGGTATGCATACCAATATACAATATACTCCCTTCGTCCCACTTTAATAGTCGTTTTAATATTTCTCACGGTTATTAAGGAGTTAAATTATGACTGGTTCAATTTACCACAATAACACTAATTAAAGTAACCTCAGTCGCAAAAACCAAAGTACAACAAGTGACATGCATGGGATTTTAATGAAGGATAAATTAGGTACTCAATTGATAAAGTAACCTCAATTACATAAAACGACTAGAATTATAGGACAAAAAAGTCTCTAAAACGACTATTAAAATGGGACGGAGGAAGTAAATAAATAATGGCATTGTGTTAGATATTCAATACACTTTCAAACTTTTGGGTGCCTTAATTTTCAAGAGAAAGAGAAGATGCGTCGATTCGAGAGAGGTTAATGAGACATTTACAAGTCCGAGCGAATCCGAAAGAATCTGAGAGTTTCCGAGGGTTTCAGGGACGATTCGTGGGGCATATACTCATGCTTCATAGACACACATAGGTCATAAGCTCAGTCTCGGACGAGTTGAATAAGTTCAATGCATCTCCACTATAGAAAAAACAGCATTCCTAAGCCTAACAGACCGGCATATCTACTGAATGTCTAAGATAAGGCAATATACAAATAATACATATATGAACGAAAAAATTGATCACACAAATTACAATAAATGCAGGCTTTCATGTATAATCAAAGCAAGAAACCCAACAATTGAAGCGATGCTGGATATCAATCAATCAGACTAGGAATGGCTGCTACAAAATATTCATATTTAAGACTTTTAGAACATTCAGTTACTTGACAAGATCAACCCACAGGCAGAAAGTAAAAGGCAATGCATGCTATAACCGCTTTCAGCTATTCATTGAGGGTAAGACGACATTAGACGGATTCAAATAAACCCTATTTACAAATTTCATCCATTGATACTGCGATATAGCTCATAGGCAATCACAGATGTCTAATAAACATATTTCTGTACCTAAACAGGCCCCTTTGATGTGCTTTTTAGCTCCAAAAAGATTTGATCTTTAATGAACTAATTCAATTGAGCCGATCCTAAATTTTTAACAAAAATAGATTTGGTAGAGATTCCTTTACCTTGACTTTCGCATCACTGGCCTTCACTTGAGTCGAGAAATTCCTCAAACCCTGCAGTAATTTAGAAATAACCCTTAATCAATCAGTTTATAAAATTACACAAATCATCAATCGACGAGATAATTCCAAGAGAAAAACAGAAGATGACGCTAGCGTTTCGATTTACCTCGGATTGGGGGATGCTAGGGTTACCAAAAGCGCGATCGGAGACAGAGATCTGAGGAAGGGCGGATTCAGCCCTCAGGATCCTCTGGAAGAGAGGGAACCCAGATCTGAAGCGCGACGAGATCGCCATCGCAAACCCCAGTTTTCTTTCTGATCGAAGAGAGAGAAAGTGAAATGAGAAGTGATGGCGAGAGAAAGTGAATGTGAGTTCGATGACGATGGCGTCTTTTAGGTTCTCATTCTTGGGCCCATTTTGACAAAAGACCGGGCCAGGCTAGTAAGGGGCCGAGTTCTTAGAAGATGCAGATCAAGGTTGTCATTGGGTTACTTATTACATTATGGGTCAATTGTCAAAAAAAAACCCGGCCTGCTTCAAACTTGTTTAAACCCTGGGCTTTCTTCTCATAAAGGCTCAATAAAAAACCGATGTAAGCCGGTTGTTGCAGTTGCCTTTAATATCTAAGCAATTGCATGTAATATATAAGTGGTTGCAGTTGCATGTAGTATCTAAGCAGTTGAGGAAATATAAGGCATAAATTAAATGAATCTAGGGGTTATCACAAAGATTTTGAACAGTAGGCCCTTTCAGACAATTTTGAAAATTACAGGGGTTTTTAGGCAACTCCCGAGTGGGCCGGGGGCTTTTTGACAATTTACCCTTAGATTATTTGTTTATTTATTTATTTATACATTAATTAATTAATTTTGGGTCTCGTACTAGCGAGCAGTGATAGGTTTTGGATTTTGGAATAGTAAATAAATACATTAATTCAATACTTTAATCCTAGATGTTAGAGTGTGGGGTTTGGTTCGAGGAGAGGAGCGGCTGTAATTTCAACTTTTTTGGTTCCTTGGGTATGCGTGTGTGTCATGCACTTGCGTGCATTGTGTGCAAGGGTCCCTTGTGTTGTTATACGTTAAATTATAGCCATGAGGGGAAGTGGCTATAGTTTAACCTTTCACCGCATTACTAACTTCATCCGATGATGTCAAAATCAGCCATACTTAAATTAGAATAGATGCTAGAAGAAGTTACATGTGTATCAATACTTTCTCTGCACAAAGGATGGATCTAGCTCTAGGTAAGTTAATGATATTTAGAGTCTAGACTGTAAATCGTTAGAGGAACACGTTTAAAGCAATAAAACGAGGAAACCCAAAAAGAGCGAAGGGAAAATTATCCTAATCACACGAAGAAGTAATTCCTGAATTAGTTGAGTTCCTTTGTTTCCGAAAATAGCCCTGTCTATTCACGAGGGTTGAAATCCGTTATGTTTGAATTTTGCATCTTACCCCATCCATTTAATGTCACTGACTAAATTGCCCCTTATCTTAGTTTATTAGACTGTACAAAAAAGACCTATAGATTACCCATGTATCACTTATATATTTTCAAATAAATTGTCCACCCAAACACTTTAATTTCTCATCGGCCAAATCCCTCCTAAGTTGTCAAGAGACTTTATACCGCTGTACCGGAAAACTCGGTTATGTTGCTTAAAATAGGATTTCAGAATTCTTAAAGGTTATAAATGCCGGATAGAAGTGCATTCGTGCGGTACATCAGTTAAAGGAGCATAAGTGCTGCTAGGGAAAAGTACATTGGGGTTTTTTACAATCAACCTTGGTTTAAGCCTGTGTTTGCCTTTTTATATTAAAATCGCGCAACAACTTTATTACCATAATAGAAGTTGAAACCCTATATAAAAAAAATTCCCAAATCATACCCTCCTTATCCTCGACTATCTCATAATCCGTTTCAAGCTTTTTTTCTTCTAGCATTTATGAACTGCCTTCTTTTCTTTATTGATATAGTTTGAATTTTTATGTATGTATTTCACCGTAACAACTGTTCTTTCTGTTTGATATATATATATATATATATATATATATATATATATATATATATATATATATTTCGATATTTCGATTTTTCCATCCAAAACTATATACAGATGACCCGACAGAAGCAACGAAATATAAACTGCGCTTGAAATTAATAATTTCTCTAGCTAGGTAAAAGCAAGTCATGATTAAAAATCCACCTGTCAGCAGAAAATATAATCAGTCAAAGTTTGGAGAGATGGTATGAAAAATAGATTACAAAACTAGACTAGCTCATTCTCAATTTTCTAATCACCAAAACATGCAAAATTAAAATGGGTCTAAAATGCCAAAAACACCGCACCATCCGTTATCCAAAGGACTCCACGGTCAGTAGATAAAAAGGAGGGTCCAAACCGCAAAAATCGGTGAGGCTTCTCCTCTCTCCTCGACTAAACTCCCCACTCTCTCTTTTCGAAATCCCCTGCATGGCAGCCCTCGTAATTAATCCCCAACTCCAGTGGCAGTTCCCCCGTGACTGTAACGGCCGAGCGCGGGTATTTAAACCCCCAAGCCCCCTGTATCCAATTTCAGGCGCCAAATCGAGAGAGGAGAGAGGAGAGAGAGGGAGGGAAAGAGGAAGAGAGAGAAAGAGATCGTTCTTCTTCTTTTCATTTGTAGCAATTTTTAGTGTCAATTCAAAGAATAAGGTACATTTCGACTTGTTTTCGCGGATTTTTTGAGTTTTCAGCTGCTCGTTCTATTTGATTTCTTGATTTGTTTTCTGTTCAGCGATGGTGAATGCGGAAGCGATCCGTAGTTCTGTCGGCATTGGAGGTGAGTTTAAGGGTTTTCGATTTGTTTTGCGTGAAATCGTCTGATTGTCGATTGAGAAGTTTGATCTGTCGATTTAGAGCATTTTTTTGCGTTTGGGGAGGGGTGGGGGTGGTTACAGTGGCAAAATTGCTTGATTTGAGAAGTATTTACAGTGAGATTTGAGCTTGTTAGACAGAGTTTTGGTGTGATTTTTGGTTTAATTTGAGGTTTGGAGCTCAGAAGCGAACTTTTTGTGAAATTTCGTTTAAGAATGAATATTTGCATATAGAGCGTCGATTTCTATCAATGATCTACGATCCGAATGTTTTCTTGCTATTATCGTGATCTTTATCCAGAATTTTGAAGATTTTTTTATTTATGATTTATTTTGTGTGATTTGGCGCCGAGTGTCTAAAATGCGATTTAATTTGGGGTAATTAATGTAATAAGAGATCTGTTCATTCAAATTCTGTACCCTGCTTTCAATGGCTTTTTTTCTGTAATTCTTTAAATATTCAAAGATTTTCTAGTTTCCGAAATCCATGCATAGTTCAAATCTATTGATCGACAGGCCGAAATTTTGCATCAGTCCTCGTTTCATAGTGATGCTAACCGTTGATCACTGCATTGAAATAGCGAAATTCGTACGATGGCAATTCACTCGAAATTTCATCCCCTCAAAAGTTCAGTCCGTTTATACTTCGAACAAATCATTTGTACTCTGATCAATAATTCAAATAAACCTGGCTCTAGTACCTATGCCGAATTGAAATTTGTTGATCTGAAAGTCAAAATTTTGTGTCTTGCCTCGTTTAATAGTGCTGGCAGCTCTTCGATTAATCACTGTGCTTTCTCTGTTTCAGGAAATATCATATCCTTTGGTCTCTTTCTCTCCCCTCTGTAAGCTCCCTCCCTCTCTCTCCATTTCTATAAATTCTTCTGTAATTTCATTGTTCTTTCATATTTTTTTTTGTTTGAAGTTAAATCTAAATATCTTTATTTACGGTGCAGGCCCACATTCTTGACGATATTGAAGAGGAAAGCAGTTGAAAAATTCTCGCCAGTTCCGTACTTGGCCACTCTCCTGAATTGCTTGCTCTGGTGCTTCTACGGCCTCCCTGTCGTCCACCCCAACAGCATTCTCGTCCTCACCATCAATGGCGCCGGCCTCGTCTTCGAAACCGTTTACCTCACCATCTTCTTACTCTACTCAGATACTAAGCAACGAGTACGTATTAGTTATTTGCCTGATCTAGCAGTTCATAATGAAACTGTTTGCATGCATACAAAGCTATATTGTAAATTTGAGGTTTTGCAAAATTTTATTTTGACACCAAGCAAGGATTTTTGTAAACCCCCGATTAGATAACATAGTTCAGTTTCAGACTTTTAAGTTTGAACTCCCAATTCAATGAAACCAGGAGTTCAGATCTAATTTATCAATCAATTTGGTTGTCTTGAAGTCTATTGTGAAGTATTGAATTTTTTGGTGGGGTGTCAGGTAAAAATTGTGCTGATTATCCTGACTGAGCTGGTGTTTGTGGGGGCGGTGGCAGCGGTGGTTATTCTCGTTGGTCACACCCACGAGCAGAGGTCGATGATTGTGGGGATTTTATGTGTCATCTTTGGTACATGCATGTATGCCTCTCCGCTCTCCGTCATGGTGAGTAGTTTGAGCTTTGCAGTCAGAATCAATGTATTTTCAACCTTTGAATTTTGTTATGCGAGTTCGAGATAAACTTACTTAAAAATGGTAACACAACCACACAAATTAACATTAGAGATTATCTCTTTGTTGGTTCAAGCAATTATAAACCGTGCTTTGGGTTGCAAAACCATGAAACAAAAGTTACAAACAACCAGAGATACATAAACAAATGCTGCATGAACCAAGTACTGTGCTTTGTATTGCATCATATGAAACTTTCTGTTGTTTTGGGATATTATGCTTTATATGAAAGGAACAATTTAATAGCAAGAGCCTTAAATAGAAAGCATGGCAATGCCATATTATTTTTGTTTAGTTTATTTAGTGTCTCTAATGAAAACCAGAAAAAGAAAATGATTGGATGTCTCAACTAGCAATTTGTTTTGATTCTCTTTATAATTATAAGCATTGTGTGATGAAGATTGTGGACATACATGCAGAAATTGGTGATCCAAACCAAGAGTGTGAAGTACATGCCCTTCACGATATCCTTCGTCAGCTTCATCAATGGCCTTTGCTGGACAATCTACGCCCTCATCAAATTCGACATCTACGTTACTGTAAATCTCTTATAACATAACCAAACCTTCCATCAAATTACGTCCCAAAGTAATCGAAGTACTAATACTGTGTGAAACTGCGGTTGTTGCAGATTCCAAACGGACTGGGGACATTTCTGGGTCTAGTGCAGCTGATCATCTACATGATCTACTACAGATCGACTCCAGCAGGCGAGGAAGCCGACAAGGAAGTTCAGATGGCTTAAAGCACAGAGCAGTGAGATTTAGCGGCACTGACTTTTGTATAGGCCTTTCTTCTAACTACTCTATCCCCTCTCTCACCGCCGGACATAGCCGGCGCCGTTGCTTCGTAGTTTGGGCTTGTGCCTCCCCAAACAATTTTTCATTCTATTAGTGAAACAGCTACTTCTGCCTGATGATACCTGTCTGCTAAATGCACTATGTGATCTGATGTGCAGCTTTTGCGCCTTATTGGCCTAAAATCTGAGTTCTTGTGCTGTCTGATTCCTGAATACGTGTCTGATATAAGTTTTTGCCACTTTATCACAAATCTATTTTTTTGCTCACTGAACATCACCAGCTATCTGCTGCATCCAACATTTTTAAGTCTCAGAACCAGTTTTGCCTTGAAAACATGATTACTTGGTACCAAGTACTGTATCTGGAATCAATAATAAATAATTTGGCGGCCAATATCGTACGGATACAAGAATCACAAATACAGATTTCCCTCAAAAGATGACGACCCGCTACTAAATAATATTGTATCTGGAAACAATAATAAATAACCTGTTTTCACTAAGTAATATCAAGCTGCAGGTATAAGAATCACCTCTGATTCAAGTAGAAACATCTGATCTCCTACTTCAACTATGAATCAAAACACACCACATACAACGGCGAAGAATACTAATAATTTAAATTTCATAACAGACCCGAGTAGACCTTTTCCCCGCTACTATCTTACACTATTTGCGGTCTCCACCTTCTTATTAAGGCTCGCAAGCTCTTCAATCAACTTCCTCTCCTCGCTGCTCAGCCTCTTTGGTATTTCAACCTGCACTCTCACCAACTGATCACCCCTCATATTCTTCTTCCCAAGATACGGTACCCCTTTCTTTGCCATCACCAACGTGGTCCCTGGCTGCGTACCTTCCGGAATCTTCAAATCCACCATCCCATCGACGGTCGGCACTTTAATCGTCGTCCCCAATATGGCGTCCGTGTACGGAATCTTGCACGTATACAAAATATTTGTTCCGTCTCGTTTCAACACCGGATCCGACAACACATCGATAAATACGTAAAGATCTCCTGGCCCGCCGCCTCTTCTGCCAGCATTGCCTTCTGATCGAACCCGAAGCCTACTTCCGGAATCAACTCCTGCAGGCAATGGCGGACGGGATTAAGGATTCAAAGGAGACATGCGCCCCTACTGAATTTTCGAAAATGAAAAATAGTAACTAATACAGAATGCAAGCAAGTGTTGGAATTTAAATAAATGTCATGTTTAAGAAATTAGTAATGGAGTCTGGTCTAGTTGGAGGTTGATTTGTACCCTAGAATAAGATGTTTGGTACAATTCCCAACTACTTGCACAATTTAATTTTCATATTTTATGTAGAACGGTATGAATTCCAATGTACTTTTTCTTCGTAAATTCTAGTTGAATTATTTTAAATATCGTTCTCATTTTTAAAATATGTTTTGGTTCTATAATAAATAAATAAAATTCTGTCTCTGGCCCTACCTGCTGGCACTTTTAAACTTATCTTCTTCGCCTTTCTAACTCGGCCATCACCCCCACATGTGTTGCACGGAGTGAAGGACTCGCCTGTGCCGTTGCAAGTAGAGCAAGTCATGACTTGTTGGAAGACTCCTAGTGGGGTTCTTGCAGAGGAGACGACTTGGCCTTGGCCGCCACAAGTGTTGCATTTGGTAGGTTTTGTTCCAGGTTTGGCCCCGGAACCACTGCATGTCTCGCAATTTTCAAGACGAGTGATTTCAATTTCCTTTTCGACGCCAAAGACGGCTTCTTTGAAGTTAAGGATGAGGCTGTAGCTCTCGTCCTCGCCTGGGATTGGACGGTTGCGGGAGGCTCGGCTTCCACCCATGCCGCCACCCATTCCACCCATACCGCCCATGCCTTCGAATAAGGATTCAAAGATATCAAACGGGTTGCTGAAGTCCTGGAATGAGAAATTTTTGTGAAGTTTAGCTAACGGCATAACTAGGTTTTAGGCATGAACAACAAAAAAATATTGTTGTAGTCCAAGGCAACTACAACCTTAATTTATAGGCTAAATTACACTAAAGTACCCTTAACTATCGATATTTTTTCACTAAATTTCCTTATAGTTTTTTATTAATAAACTTCCTTAACTTTGTTCACCAGAAGACTCATAAATGTAGCAATTTTTTGAAGCTTACTGTAATAATGAAGTTTAAGGTAGATGTGTCAGACAGAGGGCTCATTGTAATTTAGTGTAATTTAGCCTAATCTATTAACATAATCTTTAATAAATTATATTATTTTTGGAGATTGTATCTTAAAAATTAAGGAATTATTTAGCTATAAAATTCTCTTATTGCAATTTCTTTTCTTTTTTTAAATTATGGAAGGGGTCATATGAAAAGAGAGAAGCATATTTTTCCAATTTTCATCCATGGAATTCTTTTTGTAGACAATGCCATGCAGCATCCATAGAGATGGCCACATGGCTTTGAATGATATAATTAAAATATTAAAAATGGCAAACCCCCAAGGGTTTGCCTCATAATTATAAAGATAATATACGGACAACTCTTCCTCTTGTCTTTGCATAGAACTTACCCCTGTGCCCATACCAGAGCCCTTAAGGCCAGCTTCTCCATATTTGTCATACAGAGATTTCTTCTCATCGTCAGATAACACCTGCACGAAGGAACATCAGAAGAATCACAATTCTTGCAACTAATTTTGTTTAGCTTACAGGAAAACACAACTGCAAGTTGTGGCTAACCTCATAAGCATTGCTAATGTCCTTGAACTTTTGCTCTGCTCCAGGTTCTCTAAAATGAGAAGATAAAAGTAAAATGAGTTCCCAAGCAGTTCAAAATCTCAAATCTGTTTAGATTTAAATAGACAGCACAAAAAATTGTGACCTAATACAACAAAAGGCCAAATAAAAATAACTAGCCTCCACGTTTCTTTCCACTACAAGATAAGTCTGCAAATTACTCTCGAGTCTCCCTAGTGCTATAGATTTGCCAGTAAAAGGAGCATCCAGTAAAATGTGAACTTGTTTACCCACAAAGAAAGTGTTGGATTAATATCCATGATTTCAGCTGCAAATAAAACCTTTCCAGATCTACCAAAGGTGAGGGTGGCATTGAACGAAACATGTATATTTGCTCCTGGACTTATTTTTATATCAATGAAATATACCAAAATAAAGAAAGAGAAACTTATATGCAAACTTTATTAAATATTAAGCATCCATCATATTTTGATGATTGGCCTTCTATATATGTAAACTGAGCAATTGTATTTTGAGTTCATGTTATCATGAAAAAGCAAGTCTCAGAACCCCCTCAAGTAAACTAGCAAGTTGCTTGTTCCCATCTTAGTCATTCCAAAAACCAACTGTACAAAGATAAAGCTAAGGATACGAACAATCTAATTTTCATCTAAAAGCTGATTACTTTATAATATTGCCAACTTTAGATGTCATTTGACATTGATATTTAAGGATTACAATATCTTGAGCACAATATAAAAATAATATTAAAGATTAAAAAGATAGGTTAGAGTATAATTCTCTCATGATTTCAAGTAATAACATTCATAAGAAACATGACATCAGCATATTATTAAATAAATTTAGCTTTCTGTGATAAAAACATGATCCATTAGATAGACATCTTGGTACATAGCTCTTTTAAAACAAGTACACATTATATAAGTCAAATGGTACAAACTATATAAAACAATTATCAATACTCACTTGTTGACATCTGGATGGTAACTCCGAGCAAGCTTCCGATATGCTAGAACAAAAAAAAACCACCCATCATGTTTACCAAATATATACGCATGCAATTGCAGAGTGTTATGGCAGTGACAAGTACAGGTCAAATTCCCAATACAAATAAAGGAACAGATGTCGCTTTTTTAAGAACAAAAAAGGCTTCGGTATTTCATAGCAGGTAGATTTAACAAAAGTCAACATTGTTCGGACCCAGATAAGGAGCAGCCATCTTTAAAGTGCAGCTAATGAGTTGGCTGCTTTTACAAGAATGAGGTGCCCACATAATTTCTTAGTTTTTGACTGTTGAAAATAGCATTCTGCATGGCTTGCCACTAATCTTTATGTAGCACAACAAAATAGTTAAAATACAAAGTACCTTATACTTTTTTATTATAAAAAAAACAAATAGCCTACACTAAGCTAGGTGTAATATAATTTTTTTCTTATCAAACCATATGTAAACCCTGAAAAATTAAGTAAAATGTCCTTCAAAGACCAAATCCTTCATAATCATCGGAGAACGTTTTAATCTCTCATCGACATAAAATCCTAAGTTCTATGGACCTTGAAAATCAACCCTGATATTCGTCTTACTGATTCTTCACTTTTTTTAATCAAAGCATTTGTCCTCCTCAATTCTTCTCTTTGCAGCATTCAAATAGAGCATTCCATTTTTCTTTTTTGATTCTTTTCTATATGAATTGATTTGACATGATAACTTGCTCAATTATGCTAATCTTTTTGTTGATTATAAGTTGATTTTTCCTCCTTCTATTAAGCTTTATCAAGTTCTTGACTATTTCATTGTTTTTGGACAGGTATTATTCTAATGCAAGGATGTGAACTCGTAATTTTAAAATTAGAAACTTGTTCCTTCATGTTGGTACAGCTCGCATTAATTTAATTAAAAAATTAATACCATTCTATTTTTTTAGCACAATATTCTTACTTTTGCAATACATTCATGAATGAACATAGTTATTAAAATTAGTAAATTAATAATCCATGTAGCTTATGCTTATGCGCAACACTATTTAAGTTTTTCACGTTTTAGATGTGGAGCGCTATGATTGATGTTGTTGCTATTTTCAACATTGTAGTTTCAATCAAGGTGCATCATGTATTTGATGATGATCATATTCAACATAATTTAACTGGAAAGCACAATGGTGTTTTCTTCCGTTTATCTTTTCTTCTCCTCTTTTAGTGGGGGTGGGATTGAAAATGGTTCGCCTCAACAATGGAAATCTCGGTAAAAAAATTTACAATAACCGAATTTTACATCAATTTGGAATCACTTATGAAGAGAATGTACAGGCAACAATATAATCATCAAGAAGGTAAAAGGTCTCATCAGAATGTACTGACCGCTTTTTATTTCAGATTTGCTGGCATTTTTTGAGACGCCGAGAACAGAATAGTAATCCTGAATAAAGCAAACATGCATAATACATTTGGTAAAACAACGTAAGGATCTTTAGCTCGAGATAACAGCTACCTCGTTAGCTACAGAAGCAAATCCATAACTACAATAATCATGACAAGCATCATTGGAGCACTCACAGCATCAGCCCTAACAATAAGCCGGGATCCCTTGCGTGGATGTAAGTTTTGAGATGGTCCGCGTTTGAGGAAGGAAGATGGAGAGACTTGAGAAAAAAAACTCGCACGTGAGGATGCCAAGCACTTTTCCCTGCTCAAGGTACTGCAAAATAACAAGAATGTATTGTAAAAATATTGATAGAAGGCATAAAATAAGAACTTTGAAGGCAAAAGGTCATGTCAGCATGTATTGCCAGCTTATTTGTCAGGAAAAAAAAAACCATGCCTGTCAGCTTACGAACTTCGTTCACTATCTTTCCCAATGTTTAAAATAGCTGGCTACGTAGCTCGCTATTTTGCGCTATGTAGCATAGCTTAGTATATCCTCTACGCAACTTTGGAAAAAAGCTCAAATACAAAGCAACTTACGTTTTTTCTTCAAATAGCTTACGCTTTTTAACAAATAGTATACACTACGCTATTTTCATACAAGATTTTCTATTGAAGTTCTCAAGATTTCAGTATCTAATCCTTAAACTATATGAAGACGGTTTCATTAAAATTCTAACCTCTCACTTTGAAATCATATTAAATCGACATGTTTCTCAATCAGAGATTATTTAATTGATTTTCGATAAAATAATTGATTTTCGATAGGTTTAATACTAGTATGAATCATATATATGAACTCAAGTATTGAAAATTTTGAAAATATTTTTTTTTTGGGAATTTTGGGGAGCAGAGAAACTGCTACTGTAAAAATATTGTTATATTACTTATCGTTCTATGTTCTCAAGCCAATTTTATATCTTTATAATAATATTATTTGCTGTAAATGAGATGATCATAGTAATAATTAATAATTCATGTAGCATACGCTATACTCAACGCTTTTTGTGCTTTTCGCTATTTAGTATTGGAACACTACGCAGCACGCTATCACTATTTACGAAGTCATGGCGTCTAAGAAAACAAACTTAATTAAACTCTAGGTTAAGCGCTATGATATTGGAGTTATGAAATGTGACATTGGCACAAGCACAGAAAAGGTCATGTCAGTTTGTTGCCGCCGTATCTTCAACAAATACAAGCTTCAGAGAAATCCTTTTGCATTAAATCTCTCTACTTCTCTTTGTTCTGCTCAGCGGTAGTTGTTGTTGATGGTGATGTTTATGTTGTAGTCGCTTCAGTTGCATCAACTTACGCGTGCTACGGTTTACGCTATTCTCCAGTAACCAGAGTTTGTTAAGTCCATATGCATAACTTGACGCACATTGAAACCAGCTGCATTTTTAACAAAACCAAGAAGGGGAGAAAATAAAATCAACTGCCTCTTCCGTACATTTTCTATGGGTAATGGGAATCACCTAGAATTGCACAAATGCAATGTTTAACTTTCAGTTTTATTAGTTAGGTATTTACATTACCAAAACCTTGACCTCTAAATTTTTGCTTTGGTAGTTTTAGTTGAGCATTCTACGGTAATTTACACAAATTTTATTTGTGGTGTAAAGAGTTTAAATTATTTAAAGTTGAGGGAGTGATGGGCTTTTTACAGATACACATGAGCTTTTGATATAAGTGAGTTCTAAGAATAAGACTCAAGCGTTGTTGAGATTTGACCCCATCTTATATCTTATACCTATGTGTTTCTTTTGTTGTTTCCAATGTGGGACTGTATTTAAAGTCCCATCATTTGGTTTTTACTTTCAACACTCCCTCACGTGCAACCATCACTTTTTCTTGGTGTGGTTGTCACATGGAAAGTACGAGTTGAGTTACGTGCAACCATCACTTTTTTTTGTATGGTTGTCATGTGGAGAATCGAACCATTGGCTCTAATACCATAACAAAGATATTATTAAAGTAGAGTGTAAAATTAGAGAAGAATTGGATGAGTGATGGGCTTTTAATGATAAATGGGTTTCAACAATAAGACTCAAGCCTTGTTGAGGTATGACCCATTTTATATTTTATATCCAATCACTTTTTTCTTTGGTGTGGTTGTTACGTGGAAAGTACAATACTCGTATTATCGACTCGAGTTTGGATCTTTGATACCATGTTAAAGTTATTTTTTAAGTAGAGTAGAATGTTAAAGTTATTTTTTAAGTAGAGTAAAGTTTAGAGTAGTTAAAGTTGAGAGAGCGATGGACTTTTTATACGTACACATGCACTTTTGATATAAATGGGTTCCAACAATAAGACTCAAGCCTTCTTGAGGTTTGACCCATCTTATATCTTATACCTATATGTTTCTTTTGTTGTTTACAACGAGGGACTATCTTTAAAGTCAACTTTAAAGATAGCCCCACATTTGGTTTTACTTTCAACATGGGGAAATGAAGATGTGGACAGTATACTGCTATGAAAGTGTCTCCTATATATATTCATTTCGAACATGCTCAGTAACATCACAAGAAAAACAGAATTCAGTATATGATCCCAAAAAGTTCTTCAAGATGAAGATCAAAACTTAAATTATCAACACCTTAAACTATGAACCAAGTCACTATGTGAATAAATGAAGGTGCTTGGATGTATATTACCCACATAACACCTCTAGAACATCAAAATTGGCTTTCAACACATTACCTAGCAATAAACAAGTTGAGATAATTAAGGGACTTTCTGAACCTTTTCACTCTGAAGCCTTCCTCTACTATCTTTTTCGTAAATTAAACCACTTCGAAGATGGAAAGACGGAAGGGGAAACATCAATATGGATTTAAGTCTTACAAACCCATAGGCTCGCACATTATACAAGTTGACCAAATTTTTTACTGGTTTAGTGATCATTATGCAGCAAATGTATCCTATTCAAGCCCAAAGCCAAATTACTAGACTAAATCTAAACTTGATGGAAAGTTGTAAACCCAAGTAGAGAAACAAGACTGGCACAAATCTGAACTTTTCATGCCCCTAATTCATAATCTCACTTTTCTTTATACTTCTTTTTATGAAAACCTTTCCTTTATAATTATGTCCCATGATTTTGATTTGCTATGAATAAGTGCTACAACATATATAAAAGTATGTTGGGTAAATGTTGTATGTGTTTAATGAGGTTAATTTAGCTAAGATATGCCTTAGCTAAGTTATTTAAGCTATGTGAGAGGGGGAAGTAGGGTCCATCCAACTATAAAATGGTATAACTTAAATACTATGGGGCTCATCTTCTTTTCTCCTCTCACATACCTTTGGTAACTTAGCTAAGGCATACCTTAACTCCATTTTTCCTGTGCTCAATAGTTACATTATGATGCATATTGCATTATGTAATAGTGCAGAGCTTGGTGTCCACTACCTTTGGAAGAGATTAGCAGAACTACAAGAAGCAAAATGGTGATGGTAAAAGATGATTGATATGCGCAAAACCAAAGCTGCTCGATTGCAAAAGGTGGCAGTTGAAAATGCCATTAGAAACGACCCGCTAGAAGAGTTTGAGTGGTTTTCCTTTTTTCTTTTCCTTTGTTTTTTTTGTTTTTTTTTTGGGGGGGGGGGGGGGAGGAAGAGGATCCTCTGCTATTTCTCTCTCAAGAGAACCCTGCTCTGCCTCCCTTTAAACCGTCAGATCCCCTCCCTGACCCCACCAAACCCTGCCCCCCCTTTTTACAGTAATCTCGACCGTCAAAATTTCAGAGGGGGGTAATAGCAGAGGATCCGGATGGGGGGGTTGTCAAATCTGGTACTTCAGACATTGGGAATGTTAGTTTATACGTCAAGGGATACACTTTCCCAAGCAATCTTGTTATCTAATCTTTTCATCTAGACCAAGCATAAATAAAACTTTTAGTGGATCTCCTTGGTTGTTTGAGCTCAAGTTTTTGAGTCTACGACAACAGAGGATACCGCTCCAGGCTACAAGAAAGCCCACTCCTACTCACCGTTGCCTCAGCCACGGATTTAACACCAACTCATAGAGTGGAAGGGTTGATTACCTAGTAGTCACTTGTAAGATCTTAGTCAATTCTTCTGAGGAGCTTCTAGCCTTTTAGCGCTGCATCCCCACTATTTTTTTAATTTTATTGGTTGAGAAAAGAGAAGTATGAGTGGTGTGTACCTAAAATGCGAGGCTTGCGAGTGATACATAAAACAACATGCCACTGCTAGTCGGGATGGTGAGCTAAGCATTAGCTGTGGTCTGCTTCCCAGTTGTGGTGCATATGTACCTCCACATGGTATGATTGCCATGAAAATTGACCTCCGAAGTTACCTGCATCGACAGTAATAATCATCAAGTACCATAAGAGAAAAGATTGGTATCCTTTTTTCAGAAAAGAGAGTATCAAGATATTGGAGTCTATGAACACCATGAGCAGGGATTAAGTAAAACAGCAGAAATTAGTATAAGCAGTATCAGGTTGAAGGCATCAATTGGAACTATGTAAAGCAAACACTTTCATGACGAAAATGGCTTGCTAAAAACTCTAGAAACCCAATTGTAAATTAGCAGAATCTACAATATTAATAATAAGGGAAATATTTTAGAATAGGCTTTTTAAAAAAATATTATTTAAAAAATTCCACTTCCAACATTATTTACAAAAGTAGGCCACTTTTGGCCACGTAGGCGGCAGCTCAACATCAAGTCAGCGCTGGGCTGTTTAAAAAAAATTCAATGGGGTGCTGACTCTGAGCTGTTTTAAAAAAATTCGGTGGGGCACGGTTGGCAACGCCCATGTATCCCTTCTTTTAAAATTTTTTTTATAGGGGCGCACTTCCAAAGTGTGCCCCCATACAAATATATGCAACTATCTGTAATTTCTAATAACTTGCATGTAACTTCAAATAATCTGCATGTAATTTCTAAGCAGTTACCTGTAACTTCTAATAAGGTTCATGTAACTTCTAATAAGCTGCATGTAACTTCTAATAAATTGCATGTAACTAACTTCTAAGCAGCTGCATGTAACTTCTAATAAATTGCATGTAACTTCTAAGCAGCTGCCTGTAATTTCTAAGTTGGTGCCTGTAACTTCTAATAAGGTGTTTGCCTGTAACTTCTAAACAGTTGACTGTAACTTCTAATAAGTTACCTATAACTTCTAAACAGCTGCATGCAACTTCTAATAGGATGCATGTAACTTCTAAGCAGTTGTCTGTAACATCTAATAAGTAGCATGTAATTTCTAAGCAGTTACTTGTAACTTCTAAGAAATTCAACAAGCAAGATCGGGAGGAGAGGGGATCGAGAGGGGGGAGGGTGAGATCGAGAGGAGCGAGAGTGTGTGTGTGAGATCGAGGAGAGAGAGGATCGATTCATCTGCATGGGCGCACTTACAAAATGCGCTTCTATAAAAAAATTTAAAAGGGATACATGGGGCATAGCTGCAACTGCACCCCGTTGAAAAAAAAATTTATACAGCTCAAGGCCAGGCGCTGAGCCGGCGCCTACATGGCCAAAAGTGGCCTGCTTTTGCAAATATTTTTGGAAATGGAATTCTTCTAATAATAATTTTTTTAAAGCCTATTCTAAAAAATTGTCCTAATAATAATGGTTATGAATTTAACTCGAGTAACCTACAAGCAGCCATCCAAGATTTCCTATGCTATGAAAGACTATAAAAAAGATGAAAGATGATATATTTGCTATGGAGAATTGCATTCACCAAAAGATGAAGCCAAAGGGCAAACATGGCACCCTCCTCAGTCATCAAGTTGAAGCCCAATCGTGAAATCTTGCCAAAACAGGGGGGAGAGAAAAATCGTGGTGGCATTGATAATAGAAATTGGAACTATTTACAACCAAAAGGCTAACCCAATAGTTTTGAGCCCTAATCACACATCAATCACTCACTTTCCCACTATTTTCCCCAGTTCTGGACTACATTCTGGCCTTCATACACAAAAAAAATCCCCACCTTTGCTTGTATCCCGCAAGCCAAACATCCTGAAGACGCAAATAAAAACGTTTTCGCCCAAAAAATCTAATCTTTTTAGGTCTGCGGCCTCAGTCAGATCCCACACACCCACTCTTCTGCTATATTTCAACTTAAAATTGAATTTTTTTTATGGAAATCGGCCGCTACAGAGAATCGCATTCTATCTCTAATGAACAAGTTCTCTTACACAAATTAAGTATGTCATAAGCAAATGAGGATTGATGAGAATTGAGCAGATGAGAGAGAGGGGATTGGTACCTGAATCAGACGAGAGACCCTAATTTCAAATTTTTAGGGTTTTTGGATGGGGATTTGCAGCTCAGAGGAGAGCGTAGGGCTTCTCTTCTTGTCTTGCGAGAGCAAAGAGAAGATTCCAGTCGCGTCTCAGCCGCTGCCCAACCCCCTCTATCTTGTATTTACTTTGGACTTTCTTTTTTATATTTAAGCCCTTGAGATTATTCATATTGCAATTTGAGGACACGGGCTATAGGCTTATAACTATAAATGGGCCAGATCCATTGTATCTTGGGTCTTAAATTGTTTTTTGAAAGGGTCAACATACGGATAATTGCAGCTATACAATCAATCAAGACGCGTCTTTTGCAGAACATGCGGTTAGAAGTATATTAACCAAACAAAGGAATAGCATTGTAGTAACTATGGTTAGAGCCGCATATAGCTGCAAATGTATATTATTTTCTCTACCGTCCTAGATTTAGGGCTTTAGATGTCGTCCTCTCATTTTTTTCTCATAATAAAAATCCTGAAAGATTTTAAAAGGGTTCAAGTTGCCTACATTATCATCCCTATCTTTGCTATTATAAATAACCGAAAAAGAAAGAAAAACCGTATTAGCTATATTTGAGCATTCCCCTCCCTCTCTGTGTGTATAAGCATTGACTTATTTCCCTTTTAACT
The DNA here is from genome assembly GCA_030015575.1 of Agapanthus africanus. Lineage (NCBI taxonomy): Eukaryota > Viridiplantae > Streptophyta > Magnoliopsida > Asparagales > Amaryllidaceae > Agapanthus > Agapanthus africanus. The sequence continues at coordinate 16,486,496 of CM057342.1, read as the reverse complement.
AACATTCATGTTCTTCTTCACGACATGGCATGCGTTTAAAATCTAGTGATGTAAATTACCGTAACGACTACTTTCTGTGGGAGTTATTAGGCATGAACTGGTTTGGGACTTTCTACGTTACTCCCGACTGTCGTCAACGGAGGGTAGTGTTCAATATTCCCAATCACCGATATTCACCTTCGGAAGTCCTTTAAAATTCCAGCCAAGTTACCTTGTTGCTTGTGTCCCGACCGGGAAATGACACGTGGCTGGCACTTGAACCACGTGAAATCTAAAGAACCTCACCATAACCCAAACCATGAATCTAAACATTTTTAAGAAAAAGTGGATGTGAAGTTTTGAAAGAGGGGTATAAATGAAATCAAGTTCCGCTTTTCAAGTATAGGCAAAGTTCGTTGAAAATCAAGTAGATAGTATTCTAAAATTTAAAAACATTCTCGTCGTTTGAAATTTGGGCAGCGCCTTTTTTGTAAATTTTGATTAAAACAGTATATAAACAATAATAATATTGGCATCCCCAAACGGGAGCCAGCTTTTCGCCAAACGGCGGAAACATAACCACGCAAGTAAGTATACAACGTCCAAAACAAAGATCAATTCAAAAAGAATAAAGAAAACCAAAACATCATTAACTCACATATAAGAATATATACAAGCCACGGCTCTAAATCCGAAAGAATATACAACTGGTCTCTAAGTCCACAATATATATAGTCTGGTTGATAGAGTTTTTAACTAGATTATAACTGAATAAAATATACAATGGTGGTTACGATCTCTAATGTAACCCACCTACCAAGCAAATTACCCAAAAGAAGAATGTGCCAGCAAACCGCTGCTGATCTGAGTGGTCGGTCCAGCAAGAAAACTATCGCACAACATGAGTGAGTTGCCAACTCGTGAGTAGAACCCATCATCAGGTAGAAATCGAATGTATAACGATCTACCTAAGTCATACTATAATAATAATAATAATAACAATAACAACAACAACAACAACAAGAATAATATCATACCGCGTGGTATCGAAATGAATGTGTATATATGTATATATATATATATATCAATATAATATCGTGCATGTATCAATATATGGTAACATGTCATCCAACATGTGTGTGTGTCATCCGATGAGTGTCCATCAACGACACTCGAAATCATCATAAAATCCTGAGTGTCCAGTATCGACACTCGAAATCATCACAAATCCCGTGTCCAGCATCGACACATAAATCCTCATATCTTAAGCGCCGTCTAATCGGATCGGCCCTCATATCTCAGGCCTCATCTTATCAGATCGGTCATCATGTCCATTTGTCTCATATCAATCCGGTCGGTATCCTCCGGATATCCACCGAGTCCAATATTGTCACAGGCAGGTAGTGTTCCCAGCCAGGTTTAATGCCTTTCTATGCGATCTTCTTGTCCCTGGGTACCGTATCGGGTCCACCATATATTCGCAATCGGTCTTTCCCCCTGCCTTGATTCGGATAATAATCATAGCTCAGAACCGAGAAATCTTATGGTGAGCGCCGAAATATCATATTAAGAGAAAACCGCATTTTTAAAATATTCGAAAGTTTTTAAATAATATTTGCGGTTTCTCAAATCCAAAAATCTCATGAAAACAGAATTTCATAAGAATATGGCAATGATGAAAAGATATGTGCATGCACAGATCAATGCAGTAATGCATAGGAAGTGTGTTCATATAAACGTGTCATGTAGCATTGTAAATAAAGCACTAATGGAATCTAACATGCTAACATGTATAGTGTGATACGGTAGCATAGCGGGTTCTATCTGTATACGTGGCATGGCAATTACCGATAATGTGTGCGTGAGCATACAAGTACGTGCACATACAATATGTAAATCATCGGTAATGGTGCATGTCACGCCCGCTTCCTAGTAGACGGAAACGGTGACATGACAAGCCCGCAATATATTTACTATGAAAATACGTTAAGCGTAATTAAGCAATATAACAATGTGCAATAATGATAAGAGTAATAAAATAAAATAATAACTTTATTTATATTCAACCTGTCACGCCCCGCTTCTCAGTATACGGAAACGGTGACGTGGCAAGCCTGCGGTATATTTATCCAGAGAAGTTCATTCCCTGAATAAATATACCAAGCGTATTGAAACAATAATACACAAAGTAAGAATAAATGGAGACCGTAAGAATTTTCAACAAATATTTTTATTTACATTCAACTTCCAAAATTTACAAATACATGAGTTTATGCTGGAAAGTAAATATAATAAAGAAAATGCCTAAACAAGTGGTATACATAAACTGAAGAAAAAATGAAGCGGAGCTAGCCCTGAACGGCGATCTGGTTGTAGTCCTCCTCTGTGTCTTCAACTTCCTCCGTCTCGACCGTATCTGACGAACATTCCAAGAGAAGAAAGGTGGGTGGAATGCCCGTTAGCGAACCAGCGCTCGGTAAGTTCCAAAAATAAGTAAAAGCAAAGGAAATGACAAATATAGAATATATAGATGACGAGTAATAGTATATATTCATGGTTGAATATGTTCCGCAACGACTCTGATTTTACTGTACGAAAAATTTTCAAGTTAATGTACAGAATGGAGTTTGCTACCCTGAGTACAAGTTATAAATTTAATTTATTTAAGAACAACAAGAAACAACTTGCAGCTCACTGGTAAAGACTTGTACTACTGCGACGTAGCCTTTTTGTTCGAATCCCATCGGCCATATATTATTTTTCTGAATTTTTATTTTAAACTTTTTGGAAGCCCAAAAGTTTACACGTGCAATACACGTAAAAATGAAAAGATAGAAAAAATAAACACGTGTAAAATGATATTTATACAGAGAGGGACACGTGCACACAATCCGACGGCTCACCTCACAAAATGGACCAGCGAGATCGGTTCTGGGGCCGGCGACGGCGGGTGTCCGTAAGGGAAAAGCCCCCGTATTTTGCACACAAAAACCTTTGGCCTGCCCCATTACCCCTGTTCTGTTTGTTTTCTCTGCAATTTAACAGAGAATTAAAATCCATCTTTAATCTCATTTTTAATGTTTTTTAATTCAATCTTTTAATTCCAAAACTCTAATTTCACACTATAAATACAACCCCATACCCTAACCCCTCCTCATTCTAAAATCTCTAGTCAAAATTATCAAAAATTCTCAAGTCCAAGAAGAGTACAAGTGGAGTTAGCCCAAGGTCAAATTCAGACGAGGATTAGAGGCGATTCCGGTAACCACACAACATCACGAAGGATACGACATCTTCCTCTACCTCTCATCCCTCCTCGCTCCTCCTAACTTGTAAGTTCCTTCTATTTCCTCCCTCTCTTCACTGAATTCTCTTTTCAAAACAAAGTATCGGTAAATGGAGTTATTACCGATGTAAATCTTCTAAACTCTATAATCTCACTTTTCATTTACATATTGTTCAATAAACTTTTACACAATATTTGTAACACTATTATAAAGGTTTAGAAACAACTTTCACTCTAAAACTCCATGTTAAATAACTTTAACTAAACTTTTACTTTTAAATACCATGAAGTTTATATACGTTGTCTTTTAAACATTTTGCTTAGCATACCTTTAGAAAACTTCACGAGGTAATGACCTGCCTCTCACATACACACATATTGACATAACACGATTCTCTTGAGACATAACTTTTGTGGCAAAATACTACCTTTCATCAAAATACCTTGAACTATATAAACTCGGTTTTCATTAAATGGTGTTATCAAATTCTTTGCGATTATAGCTCTACAACCCATTTAGGGGAACCCACTATTGAATGGTGCGGATTATCGCACATTCTCGGGCTAGTCGAGCGAGATGCAGACCTTCTCACGGAGCATACGATCCCGAAAAATTTTTAATACGGTTTTTAAGAAAAACGAGATTTTCTACTTAATAAATAAAATTAAATTTTAATAATTATATACATATTATCAAACCATATATTTTTAATATATAATAAAATTCCATGTTTTCTAGAAAATAAAATAATAACAAGTTTCATTAAAATACCATCAAGTATCAATATAAGACAAATTACACTAAAATACAATGAACTATTCAAACTAAGTTACTATTCACTAATATATCTCACTCTTTAAAATTCACATCCATGAAAACCCTAAACAACATAAATAATTACTCGAGATTTATTTTGAAAGTATATAAAATATTTTTCATAAAACCCCTCGAGATATATAAAATTATATTAAGGACCCTAGTAAATATAGGTTTAAGCGGGACCAATTCTCTTGAGCCTCAGGGAGCCGGAGAAAGTGGGTGCTTGTCTATTTAAGGTAGAAAACTAAAATGGGGTTATCAATGGTAATTGTCTTGAAAAAAACACAAATCCTGCTGTCCATGTGTAGCAGTTACCGATAACACTCTAATCTAATTCAGGATCCAAATTTGTTTAAACTGTTTGACTCAAGTCTGAGTCCAAGTCTCAATCTGAATCCAATTCACATGAATCCAATTCAATATGAATCCAATATACTAAACATGAATACTTGAATTTGAACCTGAATACCAGAACAAAATCAACATGACTTGACTTGACCGAACCATGGCAATGACTTGATTTGACTACATGACTACTTGATACAATCCTGAAACTGTTTACATGAACAACTTATACCATGGTCTCGGCAAGTCTGATAATTACGAATCAATACAATAAATATTACGGGGTTTAACAGGGTAGACAGGTACGGAATGTGTTAAAAGTGGCACGATGATGGACACTAAAAGATACCTACATGAACATCCTGTACCGTTGTCTTGTGGGTTTTGACGGGGCCTTGTACTTATATGTTACCATAGTCCACGGGATAGTTGGACTCCTCGTATACACTGATACATTCTGTACCAAGCTACAAACAATTACGTTAGCATAACAAACAGATGATTTACCAGTTCTATTCTCTTTACTTGTCTATTCTATTCTATCTTTTGTGACTTACCGAGCGCTAATTCGCTGACGACATTTCTGTCTCTTCTTCTTTTGGAATGTTCGTCATGAGGACCCGACTCTCAGGAGACTGAGCCCAATCAGGACGATTTGGAGCAGTTCACAGAGGAGCCAGACTTCTAGGCTTTTACTTGTACTTATTTTCTTTTCAGTTCATATGCCACTGTTTAGGCATCGTTTCTCTCATTGTACTTTTCTTTTCAGTTGTATGTAAAGAAAGAATGTTAATAAAAGTTGTTGTTGTTATTACATCTCTTGTTATTCTTGTGTATTCATTTATATTGCTTATTTACGCTTAACGTTTTTTCTTCTGAGTAAATACATCGCGGCCCGTCACGTCTACTTCTCCGTACACTGTGAGCGGGGTGTGACATGTGCTATAAGTCTCTATATAGTTACTATGTTAACGTTAAGTTCTAAGTGTGAATATCAACGCAGCCGTAGAAGTATTCACAAGCTCAAGAGTGGGGCCCCAGGAGTAAGGAAATACGGGTCCATTTCATCTGTTAGCATCGGGGTTCTAGGCTGTGGATGAGTCAACTCGATTGATATTCGAGTAAAATAAAAAAAAGGTTAATACGATACTCCTGAAGCTCCGTTGGATTCACACAAGAAACTATCCTAAACACCACGAGTATAATATATATAACTGGTTAATATACTTAATTGATTTGATTGATTGATTAATATATCTTGATCGAAATCATAGATTGTAAAAGGTGTAGATTGTATTCGAGTGAATCAAGTAATATGCGAGTCATGACAATTGCAATATTGGTTCGAGTCAAGTTGGTTCGAATAGTTTGGGCTTGAGTACATATTCGAGTTAGGTTAGAGTTCGAGTTTGTGTTCGAGTTTGAGTTCAAATTTAGATTCGAGTTTGGATTCGAGTTCATGTTTTTTTCATAGGAATTGATTTAAACTGTTAAAAGTCTTATGTTCGGGAGAAATCGGCAACTGCTGCACATGGACAGCACGATTTGTATCTTTTTCCAAGACAATTGCCATTTGATAACTCTGTTAAGTTGTCTAACCTCAATAGGCAAGCACTCATTTTCTCCGGCTCCCTGAGGATCAAGAGAATTCATCCCGCTTAAACCTATATTAATTTAGAGTCCTTAAAATATTGTTTGTATATCTCGAGGGGTTTTTATGAAAAATATATATTAATATTGTTTAAAAATAAAGCTCGAGGGTGATTTAGAATATTTAGGGTTTTCATGAACATGCGTTTTATTTGTTGTGGTGTTTTGGTGATAAAACGTAGATTTTTGAAAGTTTGTGGTGTTTTTATGAAAACTAATACTTTTGGAAACTTGGTGGTATTTTATTAACAATTTTTAATCTTTCTTTTTAAAAATATAGTTTCTTAATATATTTTCGTTGAAAATACGGATTCATAATTTTTATATAATTTTAAAAAATTAGTTTTTTTTAGAAAAGTCGCATTTCTTAAAAACCGTATTTTAATTCCTTTCGAGATCAAATACTCCGTGAGGAGTTCTGCATCTCGCTCTACTATTCCAAGGATATGCGATAATCCGTACCATCCATTAGCAGGTCCCCTAATGAGGGTTGTAGAGGCGTAATTGCCAAAGATTTCGAAATACCGATTTAAAAAAAATCCGTTTTGAAACGGTGTGGTATTTTAATGAAAAAGTTCTTTAAATTAACTATAACTCTAGAATACCGTGCTATGGAACCATAGTGTGTGTGTGGGGTAGGTCGTTACCCCATGAAGTTTTTTTCTAAAGGTATTAAACTAATTATCGATTAGAGGGTGATACTAAAGTTTATGGTATTTTAGTGAAAAAGTTCATTATATGTTAGTTTCATACGATTTTTTTTTGTTAAACTAAAACCTAAATGGTGTGAAATAAGATTAAGATTAATATAGGGTGTTAGTTTGATCTTGTTGGCTATAGTGCCCTCAAGTCAATTATTGGATCGCAGGCACGTGATTGCAATGATTGAGGGATGACCTATACCGGTAGAACAGTTTTACTCGAGATGATAGTATGCTATATGGTTTTTCTTTATCATCGTGTACATGCTTCAGGTGACATTACAGATCGCTATTACATGTTGATAGAGCACATATGATTCTTGCTTGACTACCAGCAGTATGATGGCGATCATATACGTGAGAGTTGGGTGGTCTATAACTGCCAACGACTTGATGACATGGCCGTGGATCCGCCGCCAACAGGTCCATTCGGCCGCGGATCCGCGGCCGTTTGGGATGATCTTTGCATGCAATTTTCTGGGTGCATTAGTGCTGATCCTTGGGGACTTATTTTATATCTGGAATATTTTTATACTCTTTTGTTCATTGCCAGATCACAAGCCTTTGACTTGACGTATTTTTGTCAGCACTTTTAGCAGTTTCGGCTCTTTTACCTGGAATTTCCTGCACACATTCTCGAGACAAGTGTTGCGATATACAAAGATCATACGTGCAATAATAAACACTCAATTTACCTCAAAATGCCGGTTATAATGTATAACACATGTTATTTGGTATTTTACAGACAATTTGCTAATATGTGCTATATTCATACCGAACACCTTTAGATGATTGCAAATAGTGTCCCTAGTCGTGGGAGTTTCGAGATTGAGCATCCTTAAAGTGTCCCTAGTCGTGGGTGTTTCGAGACTGAGCATCGATACTCCAAGAGTAGACTAGTGTATATGGATCAAGACCCCGACGAGGGGCGGTGGCCGGTCTCACAAGCCATTGGTGTTAGTTGGTTCACCTAAGATGTATACAGGTGCTCATTGGGTTATGAGTACATCGGACGGACTCGCCGAGAACATGCTAGTTGGTATTATACCTATTGTGAGATAGCAGTTCCCTGGTGACATGTGTACAGGTTAGTCTATCGATATGAGGTCGTCATTTGCCTCGTGTGAGTTCCCAATGTGCTTTGATTACTACCCTACCACGGTGCAAAAGAGTTGTGCAAACAGGTTTTAGTTGGGTACAGTCCCGAGCCACATGGAGGCAGTGAGCGGATCGTCAGGGGATTCGTCTCTCCCGGTATTGGGGGTTGATGTCGCATTGTGCACGGATGACCATCACCAGAAATCATCGGCCGGGGTAGACGAGAATTACCGATCTAGGATCAGTAGTTTCTTAGTTGGTGATAGGTTTCATGCCAACACTAAATGTCAAGTTATTAGGGGTCTGACTTTATCCACCCTCTAAACTCGATATGCGATACTCATAGACAAACGGACCGGACTGTACGGATATTGTCACTGTCGGGCTCAGTAGGGTTTCAGGATGAGTTTGCTCGTCGGCCTCCCTTTCGCTCAATACCTGGGTAGCCGTTACGTACAGCTAGTGCCACTGACGTGCTTGTGGTTAAACCCACTGCCAGCGTATTGACGAGTCTTTAGAGTCCCACACAGAAGGTTTCCCTGGTTCGGGCGAAACTTTGTAGAGGCCGTATGGTTTTATGGCAGGGTTCGATCATATACGTGCACTTGTGTACGGATCATAATCGAACGGATAATACTAGTGGGCTTTGGTTTAAGTCGGATCCAAGTATTATATTGTTAGATTATTTTCGTCTCGTTGTATTCGTATTCAGTCGGAATACGGATGCGGGTATGTATATCGGATGATGGGTATTCTTGTAATTCGTTACAAGATAAATTTAGGGTTGCCATTTCTTTTCTTGGATTAAACATTTGGTTTAATATTTATTGAGGTGTAAAGTGTGAGTGCAAGTTTTGTTTTGGTGCATTGATCATGCATGTGCTCTTGGTTTTGTTTTGCTTAAGATTTTTGTGAGATATTTGTGGTGAGCATGAGAGATGGCAGATCTTGTGTGTGTGTGTGTATGGCTTTTCTTGAGTTGCTCATGTGCTCACAATAAATAACACACAAAAAGACTTAGCAAACACAACTAAAGAAAAAGAGCAGAGAACATATTCTTCACTTGCTTTTCTTTTGCCAAAGCTTTGCTCACACTTTTCTTCACATGGCTTCTTCTTCAACCTCCACCCATTCCGTCTCATGAGTCGAGAATCCTTGGGTGTATTGAGACAAAATGTTCACATACTCTCTCTACTTCATCTTGGGTATCTAGGCCAGCAAACTGGATGCCCGTGTTGCTTCGGTTTTGAGGTGGGAACCCGTATTACTAATCCTCGACGTGGATCGTCTTCGACGAGGGAGACCGGAGATCGAACTTGATCGAGGAAGCCGCGGGGGGCTTGGGACAGAGGTTGAAGACCGAAGGACATGGATCGATCGGTATAACCTCTCTAAACTCTTTTCATAGAACTAGTATAGGGTTAATGGTACGATCCGTCGATTAGGGTTCCGTTAGCTCCGGTTTTTGAAAGTTTTTTGTTCCGTGTTTGTCCACGGATTGATGGCCGGGGCGCTGACGTAACCCTATATAGTATCAGAACCAACCCATTAACCACATACTAGTTGTTTAGACGTTATTAAAGTATCGAAACCGAAACAACTCCGAAACAATACCCGTAGTATTCCATTCTCTGTCGAATTTTTATTGGTCTTCTAAAAATATTTTAGCAACTGCAGAAGACTACTTGTATGACATCTAGAACATACCCCAAATACGAGCCCCTAACTCCACAATTGGACCGGCTACATTGATCTAAAATCCGGCCTGGCCTGTTTTTGGTAGATCTGGGACTCGAGTTTTGGTGTACTGTCTAGTCTCTGGAATATTGGTTTAGTGGTATTGCTTGTTCAGCCCGGTTTTGATATGGTTTTATCTAGTTGTTTGGGGCTATTCGGGGTTATTTTGAAGTTGATATTTCTAACGCTATTTAAAGTTTACAGTACTTACATTACTATCTGCGACCGTGAATGTCATTAGAGCGGTATAACTTATCTATTTGCTATAGTTCTTTTAGACGGGTTTGCGAACGTGACATTCACGTTGATGTTCTGTATTGTGCCGTGTTGTTGCGGAATCGTCATGGTGGATAGCTTGGTTGTAATGATAGTACAATTTAGTTTCATTTATACATTTGATATCGTGGGGCGAGTGTCCGACATGTGGACTGCCGTCACTGCCTGTTTGTATATTATTTGTTTGGGGCACAACCGGTTGATGTCGATGTCACCGCTGTACATATTTTCTTTTCTGTACTAGGATTACCCCGCGATGGAGTGCACGAATAGCTGGGTTCTGGAGGAAAACGGGTCCGCATCTCATGGCGTTGAGAAGGAGGGGGCCTTAGTCTAGAATTGGCGGGCTATTCACCGCACTCGTAGGGGTACAGGTTGACCCAATGAGGGTTGCTCAAGTTACCGGATTCCGTGAAGTGCCGGGTGGCCTATTCACCTTGATGAAGGGGGCTGCCTCGCTTCTGGTTTTGGCGGATAACTTGCCGTGCTCGTAGGGGTCTAGGTTTTTATTGCACATGTTATCCACACGACCAGGGGAACGTCGGGTTTCACTTGCAGCTCAAAGGAAACCCGGGGCTCCCAGATTATCTGTATTGTTCTGTGATGCTTATTGCTTATCTGTGATGTTGCATTTATCATATCTGGAGCGATTATTATATATTGTTATATATATACTAGTAGATGTTGTATATGTTTTATATCCGCGCTAGTCCAGCCCCCGCTCTGTCGTTAGTTAAGTAACCTAACGCGTGATGACGGGGCCCAGTGGCGAATGCGGATGGCATATACGTACATCATATTTTCGTTCTTTTCTAGTGTGATTAATTGATGGGACTGCGTTGATTTTGATCAATGCAAAGAAAACAGACATATTTGATGTTGTTGGAACAAATTTTCAAAAGCTGTTATTACAAGAACGTTTTCTTTTGTTTTGCATAGCGGTATACAGTTATGAATATCCAGCACCTCATTCAACGAGGCAAGAGCCGAGATTCCCTCACCGGGAGTGACCTCTTAGGCAGAAGTTTGCGTCAGGGTAATAATTTCACTATAGTCGATTACTTTTTTGCATTGCGTCGGGGTATTCAGTTGGAATATCCTGCACCTCATTCCACAAGGAAAGAGCCGAGATCCTTTCACCGGGAGTGACCTCTTTAGCGAAGGTTTTTGCCACTATATATTTATAAAAAGCTATCCGGTTCCTTCAACGATATCAAGTTCATTATGTTAAAGGTTTTTCGCCAAAAACCATTCATAGCTCTCCGTCATTTCAGACGAGTAGCACTTAGTATTCATGCTATGATTGTTGGTCTTCGTCATGGCATAGTGTATAGTAGCTATTTGTTACATTTCTGTTGCATAGATAGATGTGTTGATTTGGGACAGTCGTACTACTATTTTGGCCTTCGTCAAGAGTATGTACGGGTGGGTTCAAATTAACCTGGACAATGACGGGTAGAACTTGATATGTGACTTATGATATTTTGGCCTTCGTCAAGGTCATAAGAGCATGGGGTAGAAATCACATCGGGAGTTTCAAACATACAGAAAACTTGCCAGGCATGCGCATGTTAGTGTGTATGCCCTAGAGGCCATTACTGTATCATACTAGTTTGTATATTACTTAATGGAAGCTTGGGGTATTCACAGTTGTATATACAATCTTGCTAAAAATGGTAGTATACTATTTGGTTTGTTTCTACTTTAATGTGTACATGTGTTTCTTTTAGCATATTATCTATACACATTAGTAGAGCCCTTAGGATCTTTGCTTGATTACCAGCGTTGTGATGGCAGTCACACTCGTGGGGGCTGGGTAATCCACAAGCACATCCTTATACACGTCCCTAGTCGTGGGATTATTGAGACAGGGCATCGATACTCCAGAGTAGACTAGCGTATGCGCTTCTCATCCCAGTGAGGGAGGCGGTCTGTCCCACAGCCGTCAGTACGTCGTACTTGAGATAGTATGCGGGTGCTCGTTAGGTTACGAGTACACTGGACAGGACTCGTTGGGAACTGATTGGTTGGTATTATACCTATCGTCAGTTATCAGTTCCCAGATGACATGAGTACAGCTTAGTCCGCTGACTTGACACTGTCACTTCGCCTCAAGTGTGTTCCCACTGTACTTTGACTACTGCCCTACCACGGCTCAAAGGAGTCGTGCAAACAGGTAGTAGTTGGGTGCAGTCCCGAAGCACTTGGAGGCAGTGACGGTTAGACATGATTCGTCTCTCCCGGTATTAGGGGTTGACATCGTGCTGTGTCTAGGAGAGCCATTACACAAGTAGTCCCTGGCCAGGGCAAGCGAGATATACTGGTAGGTTCCCAGTGTTATCTCAGGGTGTTCTGGGCTTCACTCCGACACGACTTGTACCGCTATTAGGGGACTGACGTTTACCGCCCCCTAGGCCCGCCATGCGATGTATCAGACTAACAGACCGGACTGTACGGAGACTGTCACATTCAGGCTCAGTAGGAGTTCAAATGGGGTTCACCTCGTCAGTCTTCTTATCGGCATCTACCTGGGGACCGTTACGTACAGCTAGTGCCGCTTGCGGTCTGTGGTTAAACCCACTGCCAGCGTAGTGTCGAGTCTTTAGAGTCCCACACAGAGAGCTATTCGCCTTTTGGCAAAATGAGTAGAGGTCGCATGGTTTTGCGACAGGGTTCGTTCACATCCTCGCACTTGTGCACGTTTGTTGTCCGGATAGCTTATACCAGCGGGCTTTGGTTTAAGCCGGATCCTAGTATATGATCTGGTATTGGTTTTATCTCTTTGTGTTCGTGTTCCTCGGAACATGAACGCGGGTGTGTATGCACAGTTGATTGAGGCGGAGGAAGAGGTTTTTTCATTGGGGTTTTGGAACGGGTGTGTATGCACAGTTGACAGTCATCTTTTTCCAAACCCTAATGATCTTGTGATTTATCAATTAATAATATTAATTAAATGAAATTGTGTCATGGTTGGGCTTGTTGACTTATTGACCAAGGTTGACTAGTTGACTAGGTTTGAAACTTTGACCATCATCATTACCTTTTTAGATGATCTTTGATCTTTGCAAAATCATTTATGGTGATATGATAATGGTCTATTCAAACTAACCATCACATTTTCATTTTTGGATTAATATTATTATTTGAAAATCACATATATTTTGTTATGGTTGTAAAAACCATTTCATTTTCTATCATATTCACTCTCTCTCCTCTTCTTCCTCTTCCTCAAGCTCTCCCCTCTCATGTGTTGAGAAACACTTGAGCTTGATAAAAACCACTCCAAAACAATCTCTACTCTCTTCTAAGGTTCTAGGATTAGCACTTCTAGCATCTTAGTTACTTCTAGCTTGAAGTTGAAGCCAAAGGTTGAGGCTTTCGGGTGGATCCTTCTTCGACGAGAGAAGACGACAAGGAGATCACTTCCGTTCACTACAAGGAGAAATGAGAGAAGGACATAAAGCCCTAGGTATAACATCTTTTCCGAGTAGCTAACTCTCTTTAGCTTGTTAGCTAGTTTTGTTTAGAAAAGATCCCGACTTTAGTTAGTCCATGTTGCCTAGTGTGCAAAAAAATCGATTTTTATACCGTTTCCGCCTCCCCGCAAGCACCGGGGTAGGCAACGTGGACTTACAGTGGTATCAGAGCCTAACTAAATATAAACTAGCTAGTTAGTAAAGTGTATAGAAGTTCGATCGGTAAAAATCGCAAAACTAAAAACACAAAACCCTAACTTTCTGTTGAAATTTTTTCTGCTCTAAAATTAAAAAATCATACTTCAAAAATCGGCTCAGGGTTTTGTGAAGAAGTCCACCAAAAACGACAAGTGAACCCTTCAAAGAGCGGCGGTTCCGCGGCAAAAGCATGGCTATTGCCGCGGAACCGCGGCCGTTTTGACTCGGTTCATGACCGAGTTTGGTGCAGTGTTCTTATGTTGTGGTTTTGGGATTTTTAAGATGTTTATTCCTGCCCAGATTTTCCAGAATAGAAATTTGTATTTTGGGGCCTATAAATCCGTATTTTTGATCGAACTTCACTATACTTTGACTAATCGGTTATATCTGTGATGTTTATATGTATTGAACGTCTGCTAATCGCTATACGTCGATTAGTGGGGGTTATACATATCTGTGATCTGTGTTTGTTGATGGTATGTGTATATGAATGCGTTGGACTGTCGCGGGTGAATAGCCGGGGGGTTTTGTGAGACGAGAGTTTTCTTTTCTTTCTATTCATGTAACATGTAAATTGATGTAATATTATTTGTATGGCCGCACAACCGGGTCGGGGTTGTAGCCGTCATTGTATAATTCTTTTTACCGTTTTTGCTCCTAGGATAGACCCATGGAGGGGTGCATAAACTACCGGGTATCTCGAAGTGCCGAGTGGCCTACTTACGGTGTTGAGGGAGGTTGCTTCGCTTAGGGTACTTGGCGGGTAGTTTGCCACACCCGTAGGGGTCTTGGATGGGGTATTGGCTATTCACCGCGATCGTGTAATGTAATACCCAGTCCCTTTTATACTGTAATCTGTAAATTATTACTCTAGAATTCTATTTATTCTTATTTGTAATTTTATTTATTTTATTTATAAATTTATTTCTTCTAAATCCCATTTTCCTTCATCAATAAAACCTAAACCCTAGTATATACTTTTCCTTATCCCCAAGCTCACTCCCTCTTTCCCCTTAAAATTTCTTACTTTTCCCGAGCCCAGAACTCCATTATTTTTCTTTGACTTATTCCTTAACCTCGGCACAGCTCACATCTAATTACACCCATTTGTTTTTCCCCTATTATTTAACCCAGCCCAAATTCCTAGCCCAACTTCCCTATTTCTTTCATTTAAAAGTTAAACCATAAAACTCAACACTTTTTCCCTTTATTATTAGATCCTCCCCAGCCCAATTTTAAAAATTAAACTCAATTTCTTTTACCTGGCCCACTCCTTATCCACTCTTCAAATTTTCCTTTATTTATTTTGTCGAGCCCACAAGCAGCCCACCACGCTTAATTCTCCAAATAAAATTTTCCTTTATTTTCTCGAGCCCGGCCCGTCTTCCCCGGCCCACTCCCTCACCCGTTCTTCCTACCCGACCCGCTAAACCACTATTCATCTCCTTCTTCAAATTTCCCAACGGCTACATCCCAAACGTGCGCGCGCGACCCGCCTCCTCCGCCGTCGCCCACGCCCTCGTCGCGAGCCGTTACCCCACGTCGCGCACCCCCTCTAACCCCATGTCGCCTCATTCCTCTTTCACTGGACCTCCCTCCTCCTCCTCTCTCGCTCCCACCTTCTCACCCACTGCACCCCTCGCGACCACGACAACTGCACCGTCGACATCGCCACCATCTCCACTCACTCCTCCTCCCCTATTCCTCCACTGCCCGGGCGCCTTCGCCTGCACCCACTCACCCACATCCGAGCTAGACCACCCCCACCACCAGAGCACACAACCCCCTGCACCCATCCAAGCTTCTCACACCCCTGCCGTCGATCATCCGCCGACATCACCCTCGCCTGCCTTCCTTCCTCCTCCTCTCTCGAACCCACGCCACGGTCGCCCACGCCCCGCCACCACTGCCGGCACCCACCTCTGAATTTCTCCTTCTTCCTCAACCCCTCCTCGACTCAAACCTCCCCTCTCTCTCCAACTTCCTCTGTCTCAACTCTCTCTCTCTCTCGTTTCTCTCTCACTCTCTCTCGTTTCCCTCTCTCTCTAACTCTCAGCCTCTCTCTCTCTCTGTAACCCTTTCTCTCCCCCTCTGTCTCTCTCTAACACCCTCTCTCTCTCTGTCTGCCTTTCTCTCTCTCTCTCTATTTCCCTTCTCACTCTGCCTCTCTCTCTCAATCCCTCTATCTCTCTCATTCTCTGTCTCTCTCTCTCCCTCTAACACCGCTCTGTGAACCACTACACTCACCGTCAAGACCCCAGCAACCGAGCCTTGATGCCATGCTCGAGCTTCAAGCCTAGTCCAAGTTCCGAGGCCGAGCCAAGATCAAGCCGAGGCCAATACTTGTCGTGATCGCGTCGGGCCATCACAATAGACCACGTCGCTGCCGTGCATTCCCGAGACGTTCCCAGGCAAGTATTCTACTTGCTTACATGCTATTTACCTAAGTTACAATTGTTAAATACATGGATTATAATGTTACAAGTTTAAAACTATTATGTGCCGTAACTGTTCGATGCTTGTTCCCTTAGGAAAACATTATCAAATTTGACGGAACTCAATGGGGTAGGTTGGCCCGTAGGGCTGTGAACATAGTGTGTGATTTTTGTTGGATGATGTAATCGATAATGACTAAAACAACTACCCCCAAGTTTAATCGTAAAACCGTAATCCTGTTGTATCTGAAAATCGTTAAATTCACCATAAATCATATACATAGTAGAATAGTGCGTTCGAGGGCTCAAATCGAAGCCAACTCGATGAACTTTAACCCTATACCAGTTTTCAGACATTTCTGTATTTAAACTGTGATGATATTCGGATCGGAGTGCGACTCTGGACTGCAGTCCAGAGCTACTCCAATCATTGCTTGCTGTTCCGTATTGGATACCATAGGATTTCCTTAACTTGTAGGTTGCGGAACTCCACTGCTTATTGTTGGTAACTCTGTTAGCTAGACAACACATTTGGCTTCGTTCTGTTTCGTTACCGTTTGATATTTAATCTGTAATTTAAAAGATCGGGACACATAACAGTCGCAGCAGAATCAGAATTGACATGTTAATATTAAACAGATTATAACTCCTAACGTACAGACGCGACTGAAGATCCGTTTTTTGCGTTGAAAACATTACTGAAAACCCTAGAATTCATCCAACTGTAGCGTCGCTAAATTATGATCCCAACTGTGGTTAAAATGCGTTGCGAAATGGATTCCTGATTCTGAAACCGGATTTCCAGCCGCGTGCGCTTAAAATGAAACAGTTATAACTAATGATCCTGAAACCCGATTGGCTCGAAACCAAATTATAAGGATAGATAACTGAACATACTAATTACTACCTGTTTATTATTTCGCTAAATTATATACGTACGTTTCATGATAAATCGTGCAAGTGATAGACTACTGTTTTTATGACACCTTCATTGTGCTTATATACTGTTCATGCATCATATCATACCTATATCATTGTAGTGATAACCTAGTGATATCGTGCATTCACCCAGTGTTAGATTTTAGTGATGATTGTGGCAAGTACGTCAGTGTTCGTGTATCCGTGATTAAGTGAAAGTGATACGTACTTGTACACAATCAGTGACCCTATTATTCAGTTGCATTGTCGACGTTTGTGGGATGCGTGTACGTGTGACTATAAGTGGTATGGGACGCTTATGGAAGCGCTTGCACGGATGCCACAGATAAGGCATCCGACACTGCCATTTATCTTAGGTATTAGTCGGGACGTGCTTGATGGAGGTCCTGCCTCCAGTTCTCGCGCAGACTTGTCACGGATCGATTAGTACTTAGGGTGATGGTTAGCGTTTGATATAGACCACGGGGTGTGGGGTAGTTTAAGTGTGAGTTCAACAGAATCTCGGGAGTCCCATGCCGGCTTATATATTTAGGGAGTTATATGGAGATTTACAGGGTACGTGATATATATACACCGTGATATTCTCGTTACATGTTGGGCCCGTGGTCCCTTGCCCTTGGGTTCTATCCTTGGGTGGAGGACACTCGTGAGTGGTTGACTCTCACACTTAGACTGACGATAGGCTTAGTGACCTGTACATTGAGACTTAGAGACTGATAGAGATACTGGCATTTACATTACCTTTATACTGTGTTGGCATACGTGACATATCCTTATACTGCTTTACTGTTCCGCTGCATTGGTTACTGCATATTCATATTCATGCTGTCATTGATTTACTGTTATTCATATCCATTACCACTGCTAGAACTGTCACTTGATTTTATATATATTGCTATTGTGTCGCTCTGACGACCTGAGTATGCATGCTCAGTGTGAGGAGAAGATTTAGCCTGGATCAGAACTAGACGTGCATCACAGACTTCTTGACGTGCTATTCCGAGTTACTTTCGTTTGTTCCACTTCAGGTCAGTTTATAATACTGTATCTTTCAGTTACTGCAGTTCTCATTACCTGCGCATCGTTTACTGTTTACCATGAAAAAACTAGAAGCCGAAGTGTGACTACGGCAGGACATTCCTTGACCGTAGGAGCATGGCTGGCCTTGTCTACCCCTCGTATTCCGTATTTTGGGAAGCGGGGCGTGACATGGTTTAGTTGGTATCAGAGCCAGGTTTTGCATCGATTGGGATTGCAGTTTTCCGTGTATAGTTTGGCAATCTAAGACATCCCTCGGTCTAAATTGTAAACTTGTCATTCTTGATCCATATTCATATTGTGCGTTCAGCTATCCATTCGCTATGGTTTCAGGTGACTTGACAAGGTTACGTAGTTGTGATTGCACTACCGTACTCTATTCAAGTGACTTAAAGTCAAGCAGTTGATTTCCCCACTTATAGTAAATTCATCATCTCTGATATTCTTGAATCTTGTCCCATCCATATTATATTTTGATTAGTTGGCTTGTGACTTATATCATTCTCAAAATTGTTGTCCCAGGATCATGTCTTCCAACGACTCTTCATCTGTATCCGCTCCCCAGAATCAGACCATTGAGATCCTTAGTGTGCTGCAAGGTCTAAAGGAAGCTCAGGAGCGAACAAACGACTTGTTGGCTGAAGGGCTGAGAAGACAGGTGAGTCAGACCCCAGCGGGAGTCTCCTATCATAAAGGAATTCCTATTGGACGAGGAAGGGAGAAGAAGATGAAGCGTCAACAGAAGCATCAGAAGAACCCTTGCTGTGGATATTGTAAGAGGCCAGGACACCTTCAGAGGGATTATCGCCGTGCTCAAGGGAAATGTCTGATATGCAGTTCCAACAAACACCTCATCAACGGCTGCCCAGAAAGGAAAGAACTGCAAGGAAGAAACCCGTCCACACTCCCCACTTCTACCAAGTGAGGATCATCGCGTAGTTTGAACTTCGACCATATGGCGGATCTAACGCAGGATTCAACTCGCGTAACGATGATGCAGCATTCTGGCAATCAAGGAAGAATTCCATGACTTCCAACTTCAGTAATAATGTTGTCATCTTTTATGAATATTTCTTTCCGTTTGAAATCTTGTATCCGTTGAACTTTTAGTTGAATGCAATAAAATTTGAATCGTAATATATGTATCATCCTCTTGCCATTTCCCTTGTTCATATTATTCAGTAGCATAACATTTTAATCTTGATTTTTCAATTCCTGCCACCGCATGTCTTTCCATACTTTGCACACTTAGTCATTTTCCTTATTCATTCCATTGTCTAATCATGACTTTTTCCTTTCAGACCATGGCCCACCCTGGAGCAGCGCCGCATCTAGATGAGGATACACAGTCATGCGTTTCCTTAGATCACACACTGACGAGTTCTGATGATGAGGTCAACGGTCCCCAGGTCAACTTTGAAAACAATGATTCAGAGGACGAAGGAGCAGCCGCCCCAGAGTTTAACATGATAGCTGATTCCGACGAAGAAGAAGGAGATCCTGAAGAGAACCCTATAGAGGAAGACCCGATAGAAGAAAATCTCGTTGAGGAAAATCATGTGGAAGAAAATCCAGAAGAAGAGAATCAGATGGAGTCGGACCTCGATGAAGAAGCTCCATCCGAGGAAGAAGGACCAGAAGATCAGGACCCTCCTGTGGAAGAACTCCCAATGGCGGCCCCCGCAAGGCGCTATGGAAATGGACGTCGCTACCTGAGCGCACGAGCCTACCGCAACCTGCTGAATCTCCACAACCGCGACTGACGGAATTTCTCTTGATGTTGTCTTTCTGGCCAAATAAAATATGTATAGTTTAGGGCCACTTATCGTCCTTGAGAATGTCTTGTTTCAAATTTTCTTGAATAAAGTAAACCTTCTGGATTCGTAAACCTTTTGATTATTGTTTCGCCTGATACTTGTTTATTGCCCACATCCATTTATTTTCTGCTGAGATCCCTGACTGTCCCTATCTACTCATTGTATAGTTTCACCCTCGAAAGTACCGCATCCTGATCCTTGGAATGAGCCGCCATTCATCTTTCGTCTGTGCCTCGATTGAGATCCTTCTGGGAGGAGAAGTTCATAGTGAAACCCTTGAGTTAGCTAACCCTTCAAATTCTTGATTCATACGATGTACAGAAAGTTATCCTCCCCATACTGTTTCCCTTGTAGCCCTTTGTGGCTCACCTTTACTTTGGTGTTGACCCGATCCCAATTTCCTTGATCTTCAGCCTAAAGCCGTCATCCTTCGACCTTTTGTATCAGCCACATCCCATTGTAATCTCTACCTTACCTAAGCCTGGACACACTTATGCTTTTCCGTGTTACCCCAACTATATTTAGGGGCACTATTATTTTAAAATGTAGTTTTAGTATTTTTGCATTTGTCAAAAGTACGTGTTATTGATTACCCCGTTTTACGTATTTTAAGTGCATTATTATTATTCTTTTTAGTAGCGCAACCTTAAACCGCGCACATTTTGTTCCATGTTTCTTATTTTCACTATATGAGTTTTCTAAGCTATTTTGAAACTATTTGCCCGATGCATTATCTTAAGCTGTTTAACCTACCGATTAATTCTCACTGCTTCATTGTCGTAAATTTATTTTTGGGTTTTGTGCATATGATTGCTATTATAAATGATTGAGCCTTACACTTATTTTTCTGCTTACCTTTGATAAACTTAGATGTGCACATATCGGGTTTCGATTCTTATCGAGCACTTTGATCAATATTATTCATTATTGTTGACTGTATTCTCGTATACTTGCAGTTACCCTTATAGTTATTCCTGCCTTATAGCTATTTAGACATACCTTTTCGTACGTTGTCCTTATATATTTTCAATTTCTTCGTCCTCGTACGACTAATAAATCTTTTGTGTTAATGTGCAACATAATAGCTTTCGTTATGTTGGTATAATCTATCGTTCATTTTAAATTTCGAGGACGAAATTTTTGTAAGGGTGGTATGATGTAATACCCAGTCCCTTTTATACTGTAATCTGTAAATTATTACTCTAGAATTCTATTTATTCTTATTTGTAATTTTATTTATTTTATTTATAAATTTATTTCTTCTAAATCCCATTTTCCTTCATCAATAAAACCTAAACCCTAGTATATACTTTTCCTTATCCCCAAGCTCACTCCCTCTTTCCCCTTAAAATTTCTTACTTTTCCCGAGCCCAGAACTCCATTATTTTTCTTTGACTTATTCCTTAACCTCGGCACAGCTCACATCTAATTACACCGATTTGTTTTTCCCCTATTATTTAACCCAGCCCAAATTCCTAGCCCAACTTCCCTATTTCTTTCATTTAAAAGTTAAACCATAAAACTCAACACTTTTTCCCTTTATTATTAGATCCTCCCCAGCCCAATTTTAAAAATTAAACTCAATTTCTTTTACCTGGCCCACTCCCTATCCACTCCTCAAATTTTCCTTTATTTATTTTGTCGAGCCAACAAGTAGCCCACCACGCTTAATTCTCTAAATAAATTTTTCCTTTATTTTCTCGAGCCCGGCCTGTCTTCCCCGGCCCACTCCCTCACCCGTTCTTCCTACCCGACCCGCTAAACCACTATTCATCTCCTTCTTCAAATTTCCCAACGGCTACATCCCAAACGTGCGCGCGCGACCCGCCTCCTCCGCCGTCGCCCACGCCCTCGTCGCGAGCCGTTACCCCACGTCGCGCACCCCCTCTAACCCCATGTCGCCTCATTCCTCTTTCACTGGACCTCCCTCCTCCTCCTCTCTCGCTCCCACCTTCTCACCCACTGCACCCCTCGCGACCACGACAACTGCACCGTCGACATCGCCACCATCTCCACTCACTCCTCCTCCCCTATTCCTCCACTGCCCGGGCGCCTTCGCCTGCACCCATTCACCCACACCCGAGCTAGACCACCCCCACCACCAGAGCACACAACCCCCTGCACCCATCCAAGCTTCTCACACCCCTGCCGTCGATCATCCGCTGACATCACCCTCGCCTGCCTTCCTTCCTCCTCCTCTCTCGAACCCACGCCACGGTCGCCCACGCCCCGCCACCACTGCCGGCACCCACCTCTGAATTTTTCCTTCTTCCTCAACCCCTCCTCGACTCAAACCTCCCCTCTCTCTCCAACTTCCTCTGTCTCAACTCTCTCTCTCTCTCGTTTCTCTCTCACTCTCTCTCGTTTCCCTCTCTCTCTAACTCTCAGCCTCTCTCTCTCTCTGTAACCCTCTCTCTCCCCCTCTGTCTCTCTCTAACACCCTCTCTCTCTCTGTCTGCCTTTCTCTCTCTCTCTCTATTTCCCTTCTCACTCTGCCTCTCTCTCTCAATCCCTCTATCTCTCTCATTCTCTGTCTCTCTCTCTCCCTCTAACACCGCTCTGTGAACCACTACACTCACCGTCAAGACCCCAGCAACCGAGCCTTGATGCCATGCTCGAGCTTCAAGCCTAGTCCAAGTTCCGAGGCCGAGCCAAGATCAAGCCGAGGCCAATACTTGTCGTGATCGCGTCGGGCCATCACAATAGACCACGTCGCTGCCGTGCATTCCCGAGACGTTCCCAGGCAAGTATTCTACTTGCTTACATGCTATTTACCTAAGTTACAATTGTTAAATACATGGATTATAATGTTACAAGTTTAAAACTATTATGTGCCGTAACTGTTCGATGCTTGTTCCCTTAGGAAAACATTATCAAATTTGACGGAACTCAATGGGGTAGGTTGGCCCGTAGGGCTGTGAACATAGTGTGTGATTTTTGTTGGATGATGTAATCGATAATGACTAAAACAACTACCCCCAAGTTTAATCGTAAAACCGTAATCCTGTTGTATCTGAAAATCGTTAAATTCACCATAAATCATATACATAGTAGAATAGTGCGTTCGAGGGCTCAAATCGAAGCCGACTCGATGAACTTTAACCCTATACCAGTTTTCAGACATTTCTGTATTTAAACTGTGATGATATTCGGATCGGAGTGCGACTCTGGACTGCAGTCCAGAGCTACTCCAATCATTGCTTGCTGTTCCGTATTGGATACCATAGGATTTCCTTAACTTGTAGGATGCGGAACTCCACTGCTTATTGTTGGTAACTCTGTTAGCTAGACAACACATTTGGCTTCGTTCTGTTTCGTTACCGTTTGATATTTAATCTGTAATTTAAAAGATCGGGACACATAATAGTCCCAGCAGAATCAGAATTGACATGTTAATATTAAACAGATTATAACTCCTAACGTACAGACGCGACTGAAGATCCATTTATTGCTTTGAAAACTTTACTAAAAACCCTAGAATTCATCCAACTGTAGCATCGCTAAATTATGATCCCAACTAGGGTTAAAATGCGTTGCGAAATGGATTCCTGATTCTGAAACCGGATTTCCAGCCGCGTGCGCTTAAAATAAAACAGTTATAACTAATGATCCTGAAACCCGATTGGCTCGAAACCAAATTCTAAGGATAGATAACTGAACATACTAATTACTACCTGTTTATTATTTCGCTAAATTATATACGTACGTTTCATGATAAATCGTGCAAGTGATAGACTACTGTTTTTATGACACCTTCATTGTGCTTATATACTGTTCATGCATCATATCATACCTATATCATTGTAGTGATAACCTAGTGATATCGTGCATTCACCCAGTGTTAGTGTTCGTGTATCCGTGATTAAGTGAAAGTGATACGTACTTGTACACAATCAGTGACCCTATTATTCAGTTGCATTGTCGACGTTTGTGGGATGCGTGTACGTGTGACTATAAGTGGTATGGGACGCTTATGGAAGCGCTTGCACGGATGCCACAGATAAGGCATCCGACACTGCCATTTATCTTAGGTATTGGTCGGGACGTGCTTGATGGAGGTCCTGCCTCCAGTTCTCGCGCAGACTTGTCACGGATCGATTAGTACTTAGGGTGATGGTTAGCGTTGTAGACCACGGGATGTGGGGTAGTTTAAGTGTGAGTTCAACAGAATCTCGGGAGTCCCATGCCGGCTTATATATTTAGGGAGTTATATGGAGATTTACAGGGTACGTGATATATATACACCGTGATATTCTCGTTACATATTGGGCCCGTGGTCCCTTGCCCTTGGGTTCTACCCTTGGGTGGAGGACACTCGCGAGTGGTTGACTCTCACACTTAGACTGACGATAGGCTTAGTGACCTGTACATTGAGACTTAGAGACTGATAGAGATACTGGCATTTACATTACCTTTATACTGTGTTGGCATACGTGACATATCCTTATACTGCTTTACTGTTCCGCTGCATTGGTTACTGCATATTCATATTCATGCTGTCATTGATTTACTGTTATTCATATCCATTACCACTGCTAGAACTGTCACTTGATTTTATATATATTGCTATTGTGTCGCTCTGACGACCTGAGTATGCATGCTCAGTGTGAGGAGAAGATTTAGCCTGGATCAGAACTAGACGTGCATCACAGACTTCTTGACGTGCTATTCCGAGTTACTTTCGTTTGTTCCACTTCAGGTCAGTTTATAATACTGTATCTTTCAGTTACTGTATTTCTCATTACCTGCGCATCGTTTACTGTTTACCATGAAAAAACTAGAAGCCGAAGTGTGACTACGGCAGGACATTCCTTGACCGTAGGAGCATGGTTGGCCTTGTCTACCCCTCGTATTCCGTATTTTGGGAAGCGGGGCGTGACATGTAATCCGCTTTTCGTTGCAGGCTCGAACGGATTGTGGATTCCTAGTATATCCAATGTATTCATCTGTGATCTGTAATGTCTATCATTGCTATATATTTATATATAATAACTATTTAGGTGTTGCTTATGTTTTACAGCCGCGCTAGCCCAGCCCCCGCTCTGTCGTTAGTTAAGTAACCTAACGGGTGATGACGGGGCCCCGTGGCGAATGCGAATGGCATAAGCGTACGTCATATTTTGGTTGTTTTCTGCAATGGTAGGATTAAATGATGGGACGCATTAAAAGAACTAATGCAAGAAAAATAAACCATGTAAAAGTCGTTGGAACACTTTAAAAACCACTCGGTTCTTTTCAAAAACCAACTTTTAAATGCGGAGATTGAGCCACTCCTTTTAAAAGCTATCTCGTTCCATCGATT
Source organism: Agapanthus africanus (assembly GCA_030015575.1). Taxonomy (NCBI): domain Eukaryota; kingdom Viridiplantae; phylum Streptophyta; class Magnoliopsida; order Asparagales; family Amaryllidaceae; genus Agapanthus; species Agapanthus africanus. The sequence goes on along the minus strand of CM057342.1, from coordinate 16,461,399 downwards.
ATATCAAGTTCACTACGTTCATGGTTTAGCCAAAACCATTCGTAACCCTCCATCATTTCAGTTAAATATTCGGTAGTATTCAAGCTATGTATTTTGACCTCACGCCAAGGCATAGTGATTGGTAGCTGCCGGATATTTATCTGTTGCATAGATAGAATGCGTTGATTTGAGACAGTCGTACTGCCATTTTGGCCTACGTCAAGGGTAGGTACGGGTGGGTTCAAATTAACTTGGATAATGATGGGTAGAACTTGACATGTGACTTATGACATTTTGACCTCACGCCAAGGTCATAAGAGCATGGGGCAAAAATCACATCGGGAGTTTCATAAGTACTGAAACTTGCTAGCGTTGCATACCATTTGGAGTGTGATGATTCTGGTAGGATTCCTTCAGTTTTGTCACGCGATGATATTTGGATCCCGATCCTACTGTGAGTATATACTACTCCTCGGGAAATTTCTCACTAAACGATCAATGCTATAAACCTAGTAGGTGTCTAGAAAGGTGTTAGCGGGGCTACGCCCCCAGGGAAAAGAGGTTCTTAAATTAAGGAACTTCGCGAAAGCGTTGGAAAACCTCCCTCGAAATACCGACACTGGCCTGGCTAAACGGTTAAGCAAGTATTGTGCGGTGGGATTGATCCCGACTAATTCTTCCTTTATGGTTTGAGGAGGGATTCGAGAGACAGTGGGAGCCATCCTGTTTAGACAAACTAAAAACCACTCTAAACTTGCAAGAGCATCATGCTGAGTGTTTCTTTTCTCTCTCCTAATTACAGCGACCATTCAAGATGACCGGACTTAAGTTATTACTAGATAAAAACATACTGACATGGCCAACTACAAAGATTGGCTCAGGAATGTCAAGATGGCAATCACTTATGACAAGTTGGGGTATCTTCTTACCACCAAAGCTCCCCCTGTCCCAGGTCCCAAAACCAGCGTCGCGGATAGGGAAATCCGTAAGACCTGGGAAATCGACCGCGCGAAGGCCAAGTGCCTCGTGCTTGCCTCTATGGACAATGAACATCAGAGGAGGCACAAGAATATGGACCTTGAATCCATATTTCTCCATACAAAAGAACTGTATGGAGAGCAATCTCGTATCGCAAGATACGAAGTGTCGAAGAAGCTATTTTCGGCAAGATTGGCCGTCGGATCATCAGTAGCGGAACACGTGCTTAAGATGATTGGCTACATAGAGGAGCTCGCGGACCTTGGGACCACGTTGGAGAATGAGCTCTATACGGACTTGATTCTTCAGTCCCTTCCTTCCACTTACGCCTAGTTCATCCTGAATTTCAACTTGCAAGAAAAGGAAGTTGAACTTTCAGAGCTCCTCAACATGCTGAGGAGTGCAGAGGGCACCCTGCAGAAAGGTAGGAAAACATCTACTTTGTTTGTAGGAGGATCTTCCTCTTCTAGGTCCAAGGCGAAAGCCAAGGGAAAGAAGAAGAAAACCCCCGCCAAACCAAGAGGTGGTGTTAGTAAGAAGGATACGAAGGGAAAGGCAAAAGCAACAAAGGTAGTAGGGAAGCTTGTGGATAAGGAAGAATGCTTTTACTGTCATAAGAGTGGACACTGGAAGAAAGATTGCAGGGCTTGGAAGGCCAGAACACAGGATCTGAAGCAAGTTGCGGCTTCAGCTTCAGGTGTGTATGTTATTGAAAACTGTCTATCAATAAACTCTACTTCCTGGGTATTGGATACCGGATCAGGATCTCATATCTGTAATTCTTTGTAGGGGTTGAGAAAGCGTAGGTTTTTGAAAGCAGGTGACATGACCCTCAGAGTTGCAAACGGAGCTAGCATGGATGCTGAGGCCGTGGGGGACTATCACCTGGGTTTGTCAGATGGACATTTTTTGGTTTTGCATGGTTGTTATTTTGTACCAAATGCAACTTGTAATATCATTTCTGTATCTTTATTATCTAAAGAAGGTTATGAATTTGCATTTGTAAGTAATGTTGTGAACATTCACCTTAATCAAGTTCTGATTGGGTCAGGTACATTAAGCAACGGTATATACGTATTAAACCAACCACAGATTTTCAACGTCCAGAATACACACAAAAGAAAGTCTCCAGATATCAATCAGGCTTTCTTATGGCATTGTAGACTAGGTCACATCAATGAGAGAAGGTTGACTAAGTTACATACAGAAGGATATTTGGATCCGTTCGAATATCAATCTTATGCAACTTGTCAATCCTGTCTCAAAGGAAAGATGACAAAGACTCCGTTCACTGGACACGGAGTTAGAGCGAGCGAGCTCTTGGGACTCGTACACAGCGACGTGTGCGGTCCAATGTCTATGCATGCACGAAGCGGTTTTTCTTACTTCATTACTTTTACGGATGATTTTTCAAGGTTCAGATATGTCTTCTTAATGAAGCATAAATCTGAAGCCTTTGAAAAGTTCCAGGAATACAAGAATGAAGTTGAAAAACAAACAGGCAAAAGTATCAAGACACTGAGATCTGATCGAGGTGGTGAATACTTGAGTGCCGAGTTCCTGAATTACCTAAAAGAGAATGGAATTCTCTCTCAGCTTACTCCTCCCTACACTCCGCAACATAACGGTGTATCGGAGAGACGAAATCGAACCCTATTGGATATGGTACGGTCCATGATGAGTAACGCTGAGTTACCGCGATCATTCTGGGGATATGCGCTAGAATCAGCCGCATACCTTTTGAACCGAGTTCCAACTAAGACTGTGCCTACCACACCATATGAGTTATGGAGTGGGAAGAAACCCTATCTTCAATACCTAAAGATCTAGGGATGTCCAGCTTTTGTCAAAAAGCAGCATGCGGACAAACTCGAGACACGCTCAGTACTGTGCAAGTTTGTGGGATACCCGAAGAACACCAGGGGGTATCTTTTCTACAATGTAGAGGAACAAAAGGTTTTTGTTTCTCGTAATGCCCACTTCCTAGAACACCAGTTCTTGGAAAAAGAGATTAGTGGGAGCGCAGTAGAACTGGAAGAAATTCCAGAAGCACAAGCTATTACTGAAAGCTTAGTAGAACCAGAGGGTTCGAAAGATCAGGACATTCCTACGCCGCTCCGCAGGAGTAGTAGGCAGTCTCATCCGTCCGAGAGATACTACGGTTTTCTCATAGACGGGGATAGAGAGGACTGCATCATTGATAGTGATGAGCCTACTAGCTTCCAGCAAGCCATTCAGAGCGTTGACTCGGTAAAATGGCTGGATGCAATGCGGACCGAAATGGAGTCCATGTACACCAACAAGGTATGGACGTTGGACATTGCTCCAGACGGGGTAAAACCCGTAGGATGCAAGTGGATCTTCAAAAGGAAGATTGGTGTAGATGGACAGGTTGAGACCTATAAGGCTAGACTTGTTGCAAAGGGTTTTCGTCAAAGACCTGGTTTGGACTATGATGAAACCTTTTCTCCAGTGGCTATGCTGAAATCCATTCGGATCCTTCTTGCCATTGTTGCCTTCCACGATTATGAGATTTGGCAGATGGACGTAAAGACCGCTTTTCTAAATGGAAATTTAGAGGAGTGTGTCTATATGGACCAGCCAGAGGGTTTCATTCAGAGTGGGAGCAGGGGAAAGGTGTGCAAGTTGCTTAAGTCCATCTATAGACTAAAGCAGGCATCGCGGAGTTGGAACATCTGTTTTGATGAGACGGTCAAAGAATTTGGCTTTATCAAAAATCCAGATGAACCATGCATCTATAGTAGATTTGTAGCAAGAACTGTCGTATTCCTCGTTTTGTACGTGGATGACATTCTGTTGATAGGAAATGACATTCCTATGCTACAATCTGTCAAGGGGTTCTTGTCACACAGGTTCTCCATGAAAGACCTGGGTGATGCCTCCTACATTCTGGAGATCCGGATTTATCGTGATAGATCCAAGAGGATATTAGGACTTTCGCAGTCCAGGTACATCGACACCATACTGAAAAGATTCAGTATGGAAGATTCCAAGCGCGGTAATCTACCGGCTTGTCACGGGATCACCCTCTCCAAAGAGATGTCTCCCAAGACTGATTTGGAAAGGGATCGCATGTCTATTATACCCTACGCTTCTGCGGTAGGCTCTATAATGTATGCGATGTTGTGTACCAGACCAGATGTGGCTTATGCACTGAGTGTAGTAAGCAGGTATCAGTCAAACCCTGGGGAGAAACACTGGATAGCGGTAAAGAACATTCTCAAGTACCTGAGAAGGACTAAGGAGATGTTCTTGGTGTATGGCGGAAAAGACCACCAGATCGAGGCCTTTGCTGACTCCAGCTTCCAGAGTGACAAGGATGATTCCAAGTCCATGTCAGGTTTTGTCTTTACCCTCAATAGAGGGGCGGTGTGTTGGAAGAGTTCCAAACAGGAAACCGTTGCAGACTCGACCATGGAAGCGGAATATATCGCTGCATCTGATGCCGCAAAAGAAGCCGTCTGGATGAGGAAGTTCTTGAAAGAACTTCAGGTGGTTCCGTCCATTGTTGATCCAATACCTCTGTATTGCGACAACAACGGGGCTATAGCTTTAGCAAAGGAACCCAGGTCCCATCAGAAATCCAGACACATCTTGAGGCGGTATCACCTGATCAGGGAGATCGTGGATCGCCAGGAGATCGAGGTTCGGAGGGTTGCTTCAGAAGATAACACTGCAGATCCATTCACCAAGGCCTTGCCCCAGACTCAGTTCGAGCGGCTGATTGAGATGATAGGTCTTCGATACGCCAGTATATGGCCTTAGTGCAAGTGGGAGATTGTTAGTGCATATGTCCTAGAGGCCATTACTGTATCATACTAGTTTGTATATTACTTAATGGAAGCTTGGGGTATTCACAGTTGTATATACAATCTTGCTCAAAATGGTAGTATGCTACTTGGTTTGTTTATACTTTAATGTGTACATGCGTTTCTTTTAGCATATTATCTATACACATTAGTAGAGTCCTTAGGATCTTTGCTTGATTACCAGCGTTGTGATAGCAGTCACACTCGTGGGGGCTGGGTAATCCACAAGCACATCCTTATATACGTCCCTAGTCGTGGGATTATCGAGACAGGGTATCGATACTCCGGAGTAGACTAGCGTATGCGCTTCTCATCCCAGTGAGGGAAGCGGTCTGTCCCACAGCCGTCAGTACGTCGTACTTGAGATAGTATACGGGTGCTCGTTAGGTTACGAGTACACTGGACAGGACTCGTTGGGAACTGATTGGTTGGTATTATACCTATCGTCAGTTATCAGTTCCAGGTGACATGAGTACAGCTAAGTCCGCTGACTTGACACTGTCACTTCGCCTCAAGTGTGTTCCCACTGTACTTTGACTACTGCCCTACCACGGCTCAAAGGAGTCGTGCAAACAGGTAGTAGTTGGGTGCAGTTCCGAAGCACTTGGAGGCAGTGACGGTTAGACAGGATTCGTCTCTCCCGGTATTGGGGGTTGACATCGCGCTATGTCTAGGAGAGCCGTTACACGAGTAGTCCCTGGCCAGGGAAAGCGAGATATACTGGTAGGTTTCCAGTGTTATCTCAGGGTGTTATGGGCTTCACTCCGACACGACTTGTACCGCTATTAGGGGACTGACGTTTACCGCCCCCTAGGCCCGCCATGCGATGTATCAGACTAACAGACCGGACTGTACGGAGACTGTCACATTCAGGCTCAGTAGGAGTTCAGATAGGGTTCACCTCGTCAGTCTTCTTATCGGCATCTACCTGAGGACCGTTACGTACAGCTAGTGCCGCTTGCGGTCTGTGGTTAAACCCACTGCCAGCGTAGTGTCGAGTCTTTAGAGTCTCACACAGAGAGCTATTCGCCTTTTGGCAAAATGAGTAGAGGTCGCATGGTTTTGCGACAGGGTTCGTTCACATCCGCGCACTTGTGCACGTTTGTTTTCCGGACAGCTTATACTAGCGGGCTTTGGTTTAAGCCGGATCCTAGTATATGATCTGGGTTTGGTTTTATCTCTTTGTGTTCGTGTTCCTCGGAACATGAACGCGGGTGTGTATGCACAGTTGATTGAGGCGGAGGAAGAGGTTTTTTCATTGGGGTTTTGGAACGGGTGTGTATGCACAGTTGACAGTCGTCTTTTTCCAAACCCTAATGATCTTGTGATTTATCAATTAATAATATTAATTAAATGAAATTGTGTCATGGTTGGGCTTGTTGACTTGTTGACCAAGGTTGACTAGTTGACTAGGTTTGAAACTTTGACCATCATTATTACCTTTTTAGACGATCTTTGATCTTTGTAAAATCATTTATGGTGATATGATAATGGTCTATTTAAACTAACCATCACATTTTCATTTTTGGATTAATATTATTATTTGAAAATCACATATATTTTGTTATGGTTGTAAAAACCATTTCATTTTCTATCATATTCACTCTCTCTCCTCTTCTTCCTCTTCCTCAAGCTCTCCCCTCTCATGTGTTGAGAAATACTTGAGCTTGATAAAAACCACTCCAAAACAATCTCTACTCTCTTCTAAGGTTCTAGGATTAGCACTTCTAGCATCTTAGTTACTTCTAGCTTGAAGTTGAAGCCAAAGGTTGAGGCTCTCGGGTGGATCCTTCTTCGACGAGAGAAGACGACAAGGAGATCACTTCCGTTCACTACAAGGAGAAAGGAGAGAAGGACATAAAGCTCTAGGTATAACATCTTTTCCGAGTAGCTAACTCTCTTTAGCTTGTTAGCTAGTTTTGTTTAGAAAAGATCCCGACTTTAGTTAGTCCATGTTGCCTAGTGTGCAAAAAATTCGATTTTTATACCGTTTCCGCCTCCCCGCAAGCACCGGAGTGGGCAACGTGGACTTACAGCGCATACCTTCTGGAGTGTGATAACTTGGGTGGATTCCATCAGGTTATCAAATGATGATAGTTGGATCCCGATTCCTACCGATGAGTTGGTTTACTCCTCGGGTGATTTTAGATGATCCCGACTAATTCTTCTTTCAGGTTTGGAGGAGAATTTGAGGAAACAGTGGGAGACATCTGTTCCTTTATAAAATACAAGGAAAAACCCTAATGGGGCGTCACGTGCGCACACGTGATCGGGGGTCACGTTCCGACACGTGATGGCTTCCTGAAGGCTCTGAAATGATAAGAGTTGAATCCTAGTCAAATGGGGTCACGTGCCCACACGTGATGGGCCTTTAAACTAACTGAAAAGAATTAAAGGTATAGTAAACTAACAAGGAAAAATCCCAATGGGGTATCACGTGCCCACACGTGGCCAAGGGTCACGTGCTGACACGTGATAATTCCTGAGTTCTTTAAAACAACAGAATTAAATTCTGGTTAAAAGCTTGATCAGTGGGTCACGTGCCACCACGTGATGGAGTCTTAAAAAACTCTCTGAGATAAAGGAAAGTAAAACCTAAACGGGGTATCACGTGCCCACACGTGACAGGGGGTCACGTGCCAACACGTGATGGGTTCCTAAATATCTCTGAACTAATAGAATTAAATTGTAATTAAATGGTCAATCAGTGGGGTCATGTGCTAACACGTGATAGGCTCTTAAACCTTCTGAACCAATAGAATTAAATTCTAATTAAAGGAAATCAAAAACCTTAATATTTCCCTAGATCTTTCCAAACAAAAAGATTGCGCTCTGTAAAGTGGAGCACCGTTGAATTAAAAATCCAATGGTGATTAAAATCACCAATTTATAGAAAGATTCTATAACAGGGAGATATTTTCCTGATATTCACCAGGAATAACAGACAAAATATCTTTTTGATTAAAAATCCAATGGTGAATAAAATTCACTGAGTAATCTAATAGATCATGTTAGTTAAAAGATCAATCAAAATCTTTCAATGAAAGATTGACTAAACAAACTGATTTTTTTCTTTCTCCTATAAGTAGGAGTCAAGAAGAGAGAAGAAAAGAGGAGAAAAAAGATACAACAACAGAGAGAGAAAAGAAGAGAATTTAATTCTCCAGAGCGAAAGAAGATTTCTTCAGAAAAGAAAGAAAACCCTAGGTAAGAGAGGGAAAGTGATCATTCTTTAAGATCCTACAAAACAAAAAGAGAATTTAATTCTCAAACTAAAAGTTTAACTCTTCTGAAAAAGAACTTAGTTCTTCTTCTGGTTGAAGATTTGCAGAAGCAGATCTCCCCATAAGTTGAGAATTTAATTCTCATCGGGGAGATTCTGTCATGCAGATCTAAAACCTAAGGGAGGACCTAAGTTCAAAGAATTTTATTCTCCCAAAAAGCACATATGAATTTAATTCCTCCAACAAAAATAGGGTTTAACCCTTAATACAAGAACTTAGTTTTTCTTAATGGTTGAAGATTTGCAGAAGCAGATCTCCCAATAAGTTGAGAATTTAATTCTCATCGGGGAGATTCTGCCATGCAGATCCAAGACTTAGAGGGAGAATTGGGTATAAAAGAATTTAATTCTTCCAAAAACATAGGAATTTAATTCCTTTAAATAAAATTAGGGTTTAACCCTACCAAACAATTTAATTCATAAATAAGGGATTTAAAACTCTCCATGCACGTAAAAAGATCAGTCCCTAACCTGATCATGTGGCAACACATGACCCTCCCTTCAATGGTCAAAAGAGAATGAATAAGATTGGGTCACGTTCTCCCACGTGACCCTTGGATAAATTCCTCAAAAAAGAGAGAACAAAGCAAAGGCAGAACAGACCTTGGGCACCCTCACGTGTCCCAACGTGACTCCTAGCAAATCCTTTTAATATCCAGTGCATGGATACCCATCACGTGCCCACACATAATGGCCTTGAAGAATAAAAGTATTTAACACTTATTCTGAGAATAAAATAAGGGGGCTTGACCCAATCTTAGGGCGCCTCACGTGACCCCACGTGAGCGCTTCACTTTTAGTGTTTAACACTATTTTAAGCATTTAATCCCTAGTGTTTAACACTATGCATCACGTGGGAACACGTGACCGCCAGATACAATATAGTCTTATCCCAAATCGGCTAAGTCTTCCAAAGGTAAGTCTCCCCTTTTGACTGAGCCTCAAGTACACCCTTGTCTTCCAAGATTGATCATCTCATATGGTATATAAGTGCTTAGCACTCAATAAAAGACAAAATATGGTCAGAACCCAGAGTCATGTTTAGCATTGCTAAATAATGGGGGGCTGAACCCAGACAAATGTTCAACAGTTCAAACAAAGGTCCAACATTTCAAACTAATTGGACTTAGCCCAAGTTGGTCATAAGTCCTCAATTCAGATTTAACTGAGCCCATGTGCTCATAATCAATTAATTGATCTTAGTCCCAAATTGGACTACAGATTTCCCAATCAACATTGGTTCAAGGGTACATATCTTCACTCCTTTGATATTTGTCGTTGTAATCCTTCAACGTCTTCAGAGAAGTGACGAGTCCCGATAACCAATCATTCCATGAACTGTGGGGTCCTTAAACTCATGGACTATGATGTCTTTAACCTTTACAGACTATGATGTCTTTAAACTGGACCACTATGTCCTTAAATCGGTAATTGACCGCAATGTCCCTAAACTAAACGATAGAGCCCGAATGCTCTTTTGTTGGATCTAAACGATCCCGTTAAGTTGATCTTAGTCTGAAATTAGACTAACGTATCCTTAATATACGTTTAAGTTGATCTTAGTCTCAAATGAGACTAACATATCCTTAAACCCAACCCCAAACCCAAATCTAATAAAATACGGATTTGGACTAATCCACGCCCTACGGGTGACAACATAAATTAGTCTCTGTATACAATCCACGGGCAACCAAAAATAAAACAAACACACATGACACGAAGTGACCATCTGAATAAGGAGAAAGTGGTTACCGCGATGCGGTAGCGTAATTAACTGCAGGGGCTTACGCCTGCAGGGAAGAGCGTCCCCACAATCAAAAACCCCTCAACGAGGAGGAATCTGACGAAGTCTGCTACATCGGCCCCATCCGTTTAAACCTTCGATACATGGTGTCATAAATCAACTTGGCATCTTCGTAGAGGTGGACAGATAGCACCAATTAGCATCTGCCCCCAAATTCAGGCAAGACGAACCTACGCGGTTCCGTCTTTGTATTCGGCGGAGAAAGGATTCTGGCACGCCCGTTGGGACCTTTTCCTCTTTCCACTCCACACTTCGTGTGTCGTGTTCGCGAGCGAATCGTGATTTAATATGGTTGCCTTTGGGTTTAAGGTACTAAGATTTGGTTTTGCTTTCGTGCAAAAAAAATAACATCAATGGCCTCTAACTGCTCCAACTGCAACTGCAACTCCCATTCTGCCTCGTCTGGAGGAGTAACCTACGGGCCCCAAACGACCTCCCTTTTCACAATACCAGTGGAGCAAGCAACTCAGGACACCACTGGGCTATTTTTCGGGACCATGCTCCCACCGATGAGCTTCAGCGCCCCTGTACCATTGCAAGAAGCTCATAAGAAGTCGGTCTTTGATACAGGAGCTTAGTTCTTGTGTTGACAGAGTTAAACTCTGAAAACTTTGTGTTGACAGAGTTAAACTCTGAAAATTTTTGGAACAGAGAACTGAGCTCTGAGAAAGAGAATTAAATTCTCAAAGGAAAATGAGCAAGGAAGAAGATGAAAGAGTGGAGGCGCTTTTGAAGAGACCCCTGTATTTATAGGATGTGATGGGCAACGGCTCATCTACCCCTTTCCCTAGACAGATCCAACGGCCACAAAAGTTACAGCGTTGCACTCATGTGCAAACACGTGAGAACAACGCTGTGGGGGAATTTGTTCCCTTATAAAATACAAGGAAAAACCCCAATGGGGCGTTACGTGTGCACACGTGATCGGGGGTCACGTGCCGACACATGATGGCTTCCTGAAGGCTCTTAAATGATAAGAGTTGAATCCTAGTCAAATGGGGTCACATGCCCACACGTGATGGGCCTTTAAACCCATTGAAAAAAATTAAAGGTATAATAAAATAACAAGGAAAACCCCCAATGGGGCATCACGTGCCCACACGTGACCAAGGGTCACGTGCTTACACATGATAATTCCTGAGTTCTTTAAAAAAACAGAATTAAATTCTGGTTAAAAGCTTAATCAGTGGGCCACGTGCCACCACATGATGGAGTCTTAAAAAACTCTCTGAGATAAAGGAAAGTAAAACCTAAACGGGGCATCACGTGCCCACACGTGACAGGGGGTCACGTGCCAACACGTGATGGGTTCCTAAATATCTCTGAACTAATAAAATTAAATTGTAATTAAATGGTCAATCAGTGGGGTCACGTGCTAACACATGATATGCTCTTAAACCTTTTGAACTAATAGAATTAAATTCCAATTAAAGGAAATCAAAAACCCTAATATTTCCCTAGATCATTCCAAACAAAAAGATTGCGCTCTGTAAAGTGGAGCACCGTTGGATTAAAAATCCAATGGTAATTAAAAATTGCCAATTTATGGAAAGATTCTATAACAGGGAGATATTTCCCTGAAATTCAACAGGAATAACAGACAAAATATCCTTTGGATTAATCCAATGGTGAATAAAATTCACTGAATAATCTAAAAGATCATGTTGGTTACAAGATCAATCAAAATCTTTCAATGAAAGATTGACTAAACAATCTGATTCTTTTCTTTCTCCTATAAATAGGAGTCAAGAAGAGAAAAGAAAAGAGGAGAAAAAAGATATAACAACAGCGAGAAAAAAGAAGAGAATTTAATTCTCCAGAGAGAAAGAAGATTTCTTCAGAAAAGAAAGAAAACCCTAGGTAAGAGAGGGAAAGAGATCATTCTATAAGATCCTACAAAACAAAAAGAGAATTTAATTCTCAAACTAAGAGTTTAACTTTTCTGAATAAGAACTTAGTTCTTCCTCTGGTTGAAGATCTGCAGAAGCAGATCTCCCAATAAGTTGAGAATTTAATTCTCATCGGGGAGATTCTGTCATGCAGATCTAAAACCTAAGGGAGGATCTAACTTCAGAGAATTTTATTCTCCCAAAAAACACATAGGAATTTAATTCCTCCAACCTCCTTTCATAGAGAGTATTGCTTCAAAGACATGTGAAAAAATCCTCCCTTGCTAATACAAGAACTTAGTTCTTCTTCATGGTTGAAGATTTGCAGAAGCAGATCTCCCAATAAGTTGAGAATTTAATTCTCATCGGGGAGATTCTACCATGCAGATCGAAGACTTAGGGGAGAATTGGGTATAAAATAATTTAATTCTTCCAAAGACATAGGAATTTAATTCCTCTAAATAAAATTAGGGTTTAACCCTACCAAAGAATTTAATTCTTAAACAAGGGATTTAAAACTCTCCATGCACGTAAAAAGATCAGTACCCAATCTGATCACGTAGCAACACGTGACCCTCCTTTCAATGGTCAAAAGAGAATGAATGAGGTTGGGTCACGTGCTCCCACGTGACCCTTGGATAAATTCCTCAAAAAAGAAAGCAGAACAGACCTTGGGCGCCTTCATGTGTCCCCACGTGACCCCTAGCAAATCCTTTTAATATCCAGTACATGGATGCCCATCACGTGCCCACACGTGATGTCCTTGAAGAATAAAAGTGTTTAACACTTATTCTGAGAATAAAATAAGGGAGGCTTGACCCAATCTTAGGGCGCCTCACGTGACCCTATGTGAGCGCTTCACATTTAGTGTTTAACACTATTTTAAGCATTTCATCCCTAGTGTTTAACACTTTGAATCACGTGGGAACACGTGACCGCCAGATATGTGCTAGTGTTTAACACTATATGCAATATAGTCTTACCCCAAATCGGCTAAGTATTTCAAAGGCAAGACTCCCTTTTTGACCGAGCCTCAAGTACACCCTTGTCTTCCAAGATTGATCATCTCATATGGTATATAAGTGCTCAACACTCAATAAAAGATAAAATACGGTCAGAACCCAGACTCATGTTTAGCATTGCTAAATAATGTAGGGCTGAACCCAGATAAATATTCAATAGTTCAAACAAAGGCCCAACATTTCAAACCTAATTGGACTTAGCCCAAGTTGGCCTCTCAATTCAGATTTAACTGAGCCCATGTACTCATTATCTAATTAATTGATCTTAGTCCCAAATTGGACTACAGATTTCCCAATCAATATTGGTTCAAGGGTACATCTCTTCACTCCTTTGATATTTGTCGTTATAATCCTTCAACGTCTTTAGAGAGGTGACGGGTCCCGATAACCAATCATTCCATGGACTGTGGGGTCCTTAAACTCATGAACTATGACGTCCTTAACCTTTACAGACTATGATGTCTTTAAACTGGACCACCATATCCTTAAACCGGTAATCGACCGCAATGTCCCTAAACTAAACGATAGAGCCCGAATGCTCTTTTGTTGGATCTAAACGATCCCGTTAAGTTGATCTTAGTCTGAAATTAGACTAACGTATCCTTAACATATGTTTAAGTTGATCTTAGTCTTAAATAAGACTAACGTATCCTTAAACCCAACCCCAAACCCAAATCTACGAAAATACGGATTTGAACTAATCCACGCTCTACGTGCGACAACATAAATTAGTCTCCGTATACAATCACGGGCAACCAAAAACAAAAAAAACACACACGACACGAAGTGACCATCTAGAGGAGGAGAAAGTGGTTACCGCGATGCGGTAGCGTAATTAACTGCAGGGGCTTGCGCCTGCAGGGAAGAGCGTCCCCACAATCAAAAACCCCTCAACGAGGGGGAATCTGACGAAGTCTGCTACATCGGCTACACCCGTTTAAACCTTCGATACATGGTGTCATAAATCAACTTGGCATCTTCGGAAAGGTGGACGGATAGCACCAATTAGCATCTGCCCCCAAATTTAGGCAAGGCGAACTTACGCGGTTCCGTCTCTGTATTCGGCGGAGAACAACATCCTGATTAGATAAAGTGATTGGCCGTTATGATTTAGATTAGAGGGCACGCTGAGTGTTTCTTTTCTACCTCTCTTTGGCAGCGACCATGTCCCGACCCTAGACTATAACTCAGTAACCAAGTTAACCGAACCTTCTTAAAACACATTGACTTTTGGATTGTTAGAGTTGCATACTTCATTGCCACTCCTACTTTTACTCTTTGCTTTTCTCCGGAACATTCCGTATCACTACGAAGATCCACATTTATTGGATATGACCGTCGTATAGTTATATACGAACTCGAAGAAACTTGTTTCGGATTCTAGAAAGGTTTCCGGTTCTGGAGAAAATAATTAGGACTATTCAGTTGTCTTTTCTTTTTACCTTCTCTTAGGTTATGAGGGCTCCTAGGATTAGGAGAGGGTACACCTATTGCGCTTATTGGATAGTTTTCTTCCAAACCATAGGCAGGTGCCGAGAGGCGGGGAAGGAAAAAAACCAATTAGCCTAAGTGTGATATACAAAAGGTAATAAGTAAAGACAAATAAAGGGATTAAAAAGAGGGCAAAGTAAATTGCGACTGTTATCATTCACGACCAAACCGCGTATCTCATCGCCACTCCTACTTCACCTTTGCATTTCTCCATAACACTCCGTATCACTACGAAGATCCACATTTATTGGATCATCCATCGTATAGTTATATACGAACTCGAAGGAACTTGTTCCAGTTCGAGGATGGATTCTGGTTCAGGAGAAATTGAATAAGGATTATTCAGTTGTCTTTTATCTTTACCTTCTCTCAGGTTGTAAGTGCTCATAGGATTAGGAGGGTACACCTATTACGCTTATTGGATAGTCTTCTTCCAAACTATAGGCTGATGCCGAACGGTAGGAAAGTAAGAAAATCGTTTAGCCTAAGGGTGGTGTATAGAAAGTAATGAGTAAAGACAAATAAAGGTATTTGGAGAGTTGGTAAAGAAATATACGGTTACGGTCAGGAATATGGATAATGGAAGAGGCATTACTAGGAATACCCGGCTTCCCCTTCGAAACATTTTTATGTTTCAGTTTCACTATGCGTTGTTAATTGAAAACTGATTTTCCAATTAGATCCTTACTCTAGGGTATGATAGTGCCCTCAGAGTCAATTATTGGATCACACGCATGTGATTGCAATGATTGAGGGAGGACCTATTCCGGTAGGACAGTCTTACTCAAGATGATAGTATGCTATCTGGTTTACCTTTATCATCGTGTACTGCTTTAGGTGACCTTACAGGTCACTATTACGCGTTGATAGGGCCCCTAGGATTCTTGCTTGACTTCCAGCAGTATGAGGGCGATCATATACGTGGGAGCTGGTAGTCTATAAGCACATCCTTATAAGGTCCCTAGTCGTGGGAGTTTCGAGATAGGGCATCGATACTCCAGAGTAGACTAGTGTATACAGTTGATACCCCGACGAGGGACGGTGGCCGGTCTCACAAGCCATTGGTGTCAGTTGGTTCACCTAAGATGTATACAGGTGCTCATTGGGTTATGTGTACACCGGACATGACTCGCCGGGAACATACTAGTTGGTCTTATATCCGACGTCAGATAGCAGTTCCCAGGTGACATGTGTACAGGTTAGTTCATCGACCTGAGATCGTCATTTGTCTCCTGTGAGTTCCCACTGCACTTTGATTACTACCCTACCACGCTCAAAGGAGACGTGCAAACATGTTTTAGTTGGGTACAGTCCCGAGCCACATGGAGGCAGTGAGCGGATCTTCAGGGGTTCGTCTTTCCCGGTATTGGGGGTGAGGTCGCGCTGTGTCTAGGAGAGCCCTTACACGAAGTCCTTGGCCAAGGCAGGAGATTTACTGGTAGGTATTCCAGTAGTATCTCAGGGTGTTCTGGGCTACACTCCGACACGACTTGTACCGCTTTTGGGGGTCTGACTTTTACCAACCCCCTAGGCCCGCCATGCGATGCTCATAGACGAACGAACCAGACCGTACGAATATTGTCACTGACAGGCTCAGTAGGGTGTCAGGATGAGTTCGCTCATCGACGTCCCTTTTGGTCAATACCTGGTAGCCCGTTACGTATAGGCTAATACCTCTGACGTGCTAGTGGTTAAATCCACAACCAAGGTGTTGACGAGTCTTTAGAGTCCCCCACAGACCAGTTTCTTAAGTTTCGGGCGAAACACTGTAGAGGCCGTATGGAGATATAGCAGGGTTCGATCAGATACGTGCGGTATTGCACGGATCATGATCGGACGGTTAATACTAGCGGGCTTTGGTTTAAGCCGGATCCTAGTATTGTACAGTGTAGATTTTGTCTCATTGCATTTGTATTTCGGTCGGAATACAAATGCGGGTATGTATATACAGTAACGGGGTTTTCCTGTAATTTATTACGGGATCAGTTTTTTGAAGTTGCCAGTTTGCTTTCCGTTTCGGCCATTTTCTTTTGTATCTATCATTGGCTGAAAATTGATGGAGGAGAGCTTATTTGCAATTGTGCAAATAAGCTTTGTGGGAGGTGGTCTTTGCATATTGATGCTTCATGATAGCTCTTGTTTGACCTTGACCCATTGACTTCATAAGTTCATGATTGCTTGACTTTTTGGAGTAATCATGGTTGTTGATTAGTTGATGGAGTGTGGATTTGTTGGTGATCATTTTCTTCTCATGATCACATATCATTCCTCTCCCTTGCATGATTGTGTGGCTCCCATTTTTTTTGATACACTCTTCTCTCTTGGTTCCATGGCCGGCCAAAATGGAGAGGGGGCTGTCCCATTTTTGTAGTGGGGATGGTTCTCATTTAGTTTGCACAAAATTCCATTTTGTTCATCTAAACACTTACATATCATTCCTCCACCAACAAGGGCAACTTCTATAAACCCTAAAGAGACATAAGTTCTACAGTTAACTTACAGTATTCTTGGGCACGTCGGCTCGCCAACTTCGTGCCCGAGTTGCCTCGGTCCAGAGGTGGGAGCCCGTAAAAGAAGCCGGCGATGTGGTGCCCTTCCGGCGACGTGGTGGAGACCGGAGATTCCGCGGGGAGATCGGGACGACGACGAGAAGACCGAAGGACACAGATCGCTCGGTATATCTCTCTACCCGTTCTTTAGTTAGATAGGATTAGATTAATGGCCCGATCCGGGAATTTTGTGCGCGGTGGTGCCGGTTTAAAGTTTCAAGAAAATTATCGTTTCCGCATTCCGGCGTCGGATTGACGGCCGGGGCGCCGCCGTGCACTTACACTGGTATCAGAGCCACGCCATTAATCTAGTCTAGCTTGGTCTAACGTGTTTACAAGTTCAATCGATCGGATTTTCAAAAACCGCATTTTCAAAAGCATCAATTTCTGTCGAAATTTTTTTAGCTCGAAATTTTTTTCAGGTTATTGCAGAAACATGTGCAGGGAAGTATAAGAACTCTGGTAAATTTTGGTCGCATGAACCCATTACCCAACCGCGGAACCGCGGCCAAACCCATGCTTGGGCCACGGTTCCACCGCCGTTTTCACTGTTCAGCGTATCAAAATTTTACAGAGGCTCTTGGACTTGAAAATAGGGGTTTTGGAATATTCTTTTTGGGCCCAGATTTTCTGTGAGTGCTACAGTAGTGCTTGGGGCCCACTTCGATAAATTTGATCGATCAAGAATTTTAAACATGTTAGTTCATAGTATTTACATTATATCTGCGACCGTGAATGCCATTTGATCGGTAAATCCTGTCTAACTGCTATAGCCCGGTTAGACGGATTTGCGAACGTGACATTCACGTTGATATTCTGTGTTATGCTGTGATGTTGCGGATTGGTCGTGGGGAATAGCCTGGATGCCATGCTAGTACAGTTTTGGTTGTATTATGTATATTTGATATTGCGGGACGAGCGTCCGACATGTGGACTGCCGTCACTGCCTATTTGTATTATTCTTTTGGGGCACGACCGGGTCGAGGTCGATGTACCCGTTGTATGTATATTTTACTTTCTGTACTAGGATTACCCCAAGGTGGGGTGCACAGATAGCCGGGTTCTAGAGGGCAAGGAGCCCGCATCTTTTAGCATTGAGACGGATGGGGCCTCACTCTAGAATTGGCGGGCTATTCGCCGCACTCGTAGGGGGTACAGGTTGACCCAGGAGGGGTGCCCAAGTTACCGGATTCCATGAAGTGCTGGGTGGTCCATTCACGTTGTTGAAGGGGGCTGCCTCGCTTCAGGTTTTGGCGGGTAACTTGCCGCGCCCGTAGGGGTCTAGGATTTCATTGCAGAGGCTATCCACATGACCAGGGGAACGTCGGGTTTCAGTAGCGGCTCTATGAAACCCGGGGATCCCAGATATCTGTATTGTTCTGTGATGCTTATTACATTTCTGTGATGTTGCATTTTATCACGCCTTGAGCGAAATATTATATATTGATATATATATATATATACTAGTAGATGTTGTATATGTTTTGCATCCGCGCTAGTCCAGTCCCCGCTCTGTCGTTAGTTAAGTAACCTAACGGGTAATGACGAGACCCAGTGGCGAATGCGGATGGCATATATGTACGTCATTATTTTCGTTCTTTGTGGTGTAATCAATTGATGGGACTGCGTTGATTCGGATCAATGCAATCTAAAAAAACCTATTCTGATGTTGTTGGAACACTTTTCAAAAAGCCGTTATTGCAAGGACGTTCACTTTTGTTTTGCACAGTGGTATTCAGTTGGAATATCCTGCTCCTCAGTCGACGAGGCAAGGGCCGAGATCCCTTCACCGGGGTGACCCCTTGGACAGAAGTTTGCATCAGCGTAATAACTTCACTATACCCGATTACTTTTGTTTTGCATCGTGGTATTCAGTTGGAATATCCTGCACCTCATTCTACGGGGAAAGAGCCGAGATCCCTTCACCGGGAGTGACCTCTTTAGCAAAGGTTTTCGTCACTATATTTTTAAAAGCTATCCGGTTCCTTCAACGATATCAAGTTCATTACGTTAAAGGTTTTCGCCAGAAACCATTCGTAGCCCTCCGTCGTTTCACATGGATAGTCAATAAGTATTCAAGCTATGTTTGTTGGCCAAAGTCAAGGCATAGTGATTGGTAGCTATTGGGTATTCATGTGCAGCATAGATAGATGCGTTGGTTTGGGGCAGTCGTATAGCCTTATTGGCCAAAGTCAAGGGCTTGTACGGGTGGGCTCAAATTAACCTGGAGAATGACGGGTAGAACTTGACATGTGACTTATGATTTGTTGGCCAAAGTCAAGGTCAAAAGAGCATGGGGCAAAAATCCATATCGGGAGTTTCTAAAGAAACTGAAACTTGCCAGATATGCGCATACCTTCTGGAGTGTGATGACGTGAGCGGATTCCGTCATGTTATCATGCGATGATAGTTGGATCCCGATTCCCACTGATGAGTTGGTTTACTCCTCGGGTGATCCCGACTAATTCTTCTTTCAGGTTTGGAGGAGAATTTGACGTTACAGTGGGAGGTTTCCTGATTAGATAAAGTGATAACCATTCTGATCTAGGTTAGAGTGCACGCTGAGTGTTTCTTTTCTCTCTCTCTTTGGCAGCTACCATTGACTCGACCCTAGACTATGACTCAGTGACCAAGTTGACCGAACCTTCTTAACACTGGCTTTTGGATTGTCAGAGTTGCAAACCTCATTGCCACTCCTACTTTTACCCTTTTCTCTAGGACACCCCGTATTACTACGAACATCCACTTCCATTGGATAAAACCATCGTATGGTTATATACGAACTCGAAGGAATTTATTCGAGGATGGTTTCCGGTTCTGGAGAAAATGGATAGGACTATTCAGTTGTCTTTTCCTTTTACCTTCTCTCAGGTTTCGAGTACTCCTTGGTTTAGGAGATAGTACACCTATTACGCAAATTGGATAGTCTTCTTCCAAACCTTAGGCTGGTGCCGACCGGTAGGGAATGAAGAAAACCAATTAGCATAACGATGGTATGCAGAAGGTATTAAGTAAAGACATATCAAGGGATTAGAAGGAGGGCAAAGTAAATTGCGACTGCTATTCACGACCAAACCAAGTATTTCATTACCACTCCCATTTCACCTTTTTATTTCTCCAGGACACTCCGTATCACTACGAAGATCCACATTTTATTGGATACTCCATCGTATGGTTATATACGGACTCGAAAGGAACTTGTTCTAGTTCGGGGATGGATTCTGGTTCAGGAGAAATAGGAATAAGGTTTATTCGGTTGTCTTTTATCTTCACCTTCTCTCGCATTGCGAGTGCTCTTAGGATTAGGACAGTACACCCATTATGCTTACTGGATAGTCTTCTTCCAAACCATAGGCTGGTGTCGAACGGTAGGGAAGGAAGAAAACCATTTAGCCTAAGAGGGTGTACAGAAGGTAATGACTAAAGACATATATAGGGATTTGGAGAGATGATAAAGAATTATACGGTTACAGTTGTGAATCTGGATAATGGAAGAGGCATTACTAGGAATACCAGGATACCCCATCTGAACATTTCAATATTTCAGTTTCACTGTGTACTGTGAATAGAAAACTGATTTCCCAATTAGACACTTGCTCCAGGGTATGTACTTACCAGGTATGATTCTCACATCTGTATTGTTTTACAAATGATGGGTGGGAGTAAGTTATTGGGAATTGGGTGATCATCCTCATTATATCGGGATTCGTTGTAATCGGTGATATTTGAAGAAGTCACCTGGGCTGTTTGCCGGACGGCAAATATTTGGTTTTGAATATCCACTGTTATGCACCAATTTCAAATTGATATATCTGTACGTCTATTTTTATAGAGTGAGATATACCTTTTTGAAATTATGTCCATGACATTTACCTATATCAGTGGATGATTAGGTAAGGAGCATTAAACAGCGGTGTAATTCTTCATAACCATAAGTACAGTTTTCAACCTACGACACACAGGGTTTGAGTTATTAGACTCAAAGGACTTATACAGAGTATTGTATGTTGTCCAGCGTCCATTAGGACAGAGGGGTTGGTCCTCGTACTATATTCGGTTTACTTATGACTTCTCTAGTTTTTAGACAGGTGTTTCGTGGAAACACAGGGTCCGAATTTTGAGAAGTTATAGGTATATGAATAAAGTAGAGAACCAGGTGTTGCAAGTATCGGGATTTTTCAAGGTGATCGAAGATGTAGATACTTATGTATGGTATTCAGTTGATAGTAATGATTAAGAGAACTTGCTTCTCTTTCAGATTACTCATAATTGGAAGCATTCCTAAGTTAAGTAACGCTGATCGGCCTCTTTCCATTTAGTTAACATGCACTAGAGACAGCTGCATGATTTGAATCTGGTTCAATTAAATCAGTGCCTCTGGTTCTATATTGGATATAGAACAGTTCATATCTTAACGATGTTAAGGTACGGGGAGTTGTCCGGCTTATGCTTAAAACCAGACTCTGGATAACTCAAGGCACGTTTCTGTAATGGCTGTTTATGGGTTGACACAGGCTATGACGAGGGTTGATTTTCTACCATCTGGAAGATCAATAGTGATATTGTTCTTGACTCGCCACAATTAAGTAAAATGGATTTTTTCAGAAAACAGTAGTGGGAGTATGGTAGAGCTGGAAGTGATTCCAGAACCGCAAACGATTACTGAAAGTTTAATAAGAACCTAAAGATTCAATTTGGCTTGACATTCCATTGGCCACTCCGCAGATACGGTGGGTAACCTCAGGCACCCGAGAGGTACTCCGGTAGCCTCAAGGACGGTGACAGGGAGGTTCTTGTTTACCCAGACTTGCCATTGCTGTTGTTCCAGGCTGCGAGACCTGGCAAGAGGATGAGTATAGCGTCGTTCTAAATTAGTTTTAGAAGTGTACGTGTATATGACTCTGCCAGAGGGTTGTCGTAGTCAGTGGGAGCAGCGGAAGCATTGGTGGACAAGTGGCTTATGTCTATTTATAGACTAAAGCAGATGTAGCGGAGATAGATCATCTATTTCTGATATGACAGTCATAGGTTTGACTTCATCAGAATAGGGGATGGATCTGTTAAGAAGGTAGTAGGGTGTGATGTCCTGGTATTTGGATGACATATACAGAGTAGGAAGTGATGTTCCTATACTACGATCGGTTATACTTTGGTTGTCACACAGTGGTTTCTCCACATAGGACTTGGATATTATATCAGGCATTCTGGTTACTGGATCTATGGTTTTAGATCTAGATTTGGGTACTTTCCCAATCAGGGTACTTAGACAGCATTCTGAAGGTGTTTTAGAATGGACGACTCCTGGCACGGTAGTATACCTGCAGGTGATGGAGTCACCCTCTCTAAAGGTGTCTTACAGACTAAAGTGGAGAGGGATGTGCATGATTGGCAGATCACTTGCTTAGGCAATTGAGTCAATCATAAGATGTCAAGTACCACACCAGATGTTGTTTTTGCAGTGGATGCAATAAATTGATATTAATCCAATCCTGGAGAAACGATCGGAAGCAGTTTTTAGAACATAAGTGGATGTTCTAGGGATATGATAACTACAGCCTCTTTTAAGAGAAAATTATCATTCCAGGCTTCCAAGGTGACCTGGATGACAGAGAGGTTGTCAGAGTTATAGTTTTCCTTCTGACGAAGAGCAGTATTTTGGACAGATGGTCCAGGTGGATACTGAGGGAAGGATGGCGCAGGATACTGATTAAGTTCAGTTAACGATACAGTCTAAGAAGTTTGGATTTGGAGTTCATTTATGAGCTAGGTCCCATCAGACATCCAGACACATTCTAAGACAGGTATTGCTCATTTCGGGAGATGGCATTCTCCGCGAACTTGAGATATAGAGAGATATAGAAAGAAACATCACAGCGGATCCACTCGCTGAGGCTATTCCTCGAACGCAATAGTTTCACAAACGGGTTTTGTGAGACTGACTAGTAGAGGAGTTGGGTGTTCGGTATCACACGGACTGTGAGTATGCGACATCGCAATAATTAGCCTTGAGTGCAAGTGGGAGATTATTGGAGATAGTGCCATTAGAGTCAATTATTGGATCACAGGCACGTGATTGCAATGATTGAGGGAGGACCTATTCCGGTAGGACAGTCTTACTCAAGATGATAGTATGCTATCTGGTTTACCTTTATCATCGTGTACTGCTTTAGGTGACCTTACAGGTCACTATTACGCGTTGATAGAGCCCCTAGGATTCTTGCTTGACTTCCGGCAGTATGAGGGCGATCATATACGTGGGAGCTGGTAGTCTATAAGCACATCCTTAAAAGGTCCCTAGTCGTGGGAGTTTCGAGACAGGGCATCGATACTCCAGAGTAGACTAGTGCATACAGTCGATACCCCGACGAGGGGCGGTGGCCGGTCTCACAAGTCATTGGTGTCAGTTGGTTCACCTAATATGTATACAGATGCTCATTGGGTTATGAGTACACCGGACAGGACTCGCCGGGAACATGCTAGTTGGTCTTATACCTGACGTCAGATAGCAGTTTCCAGGTGACATGTGTACAGGTTAGTTCATCGACCTGAGATCGTCATTTGTCTCGTGTGAGTTCCTACTGTACTTTGATTACTACCTGTCACGACCTAAAATTTGGCCCGTGACCGGCACTTAACCACGTAACGTCTACAGGCGTAACGCGACTAAGTGAACCGAAAACCCAGAAATCAAACCAGTGAAAGTATAGAGTGTTATAAGTTTTAAATGAAAGCACTTACAACATGATAAGAAATCTAAGTAAACACTCACCAAGATAGCAATATACGACGCCGTAGCGAAGATCAAGATCCATAAGTGGGAACATCACAGATAGGATAAACTGCCAGTACAGTCGGCTCACAACGAGCTCGACACCAGAAAACAAATAAAATACATCATCGTCCTCACACTGTCTCTAAGTCAAATACATACATGGTAGATGGAGAATACTAGATACAACAATGTACATAACTGAAAGATAAACAGATACCGCACAAAACCCACCTATCAGCAGAAGAGCTAGTACACCAACTATGGGGGTATCTGTGTCAAAAGATGCAAAACACAGCCTGCCGCGACTACTCCGAAGGGCAACCTGCAAACACTGTGGCACAACGGGGGTGAGTTGCCAACTCGTGAATATAGATAACATATAAAGGTGATCGCGAGCATGCACGTACTGCGCTACTCTATCATATGCCAACAGATGATATCAATATGTGAGGTAAGCAATATGTACAATAATCATGCAAGTCCTCTATCAGGTGATATAACTAAAGGATGAGATGCAATAATAAATGCTGAGCATGGGAATATAGCATCTACACGAAGTGTCGAGGTGGACTAAATATATATGTATGCACCGCGAACCCCAACAACCCAGACGCCGGTACTCCATCGGCCCTCAAATCCTGTACATCCCTGAGAATCACGAGTGCCCAACATCGGCACCCAAATAACATAAATACTCGTGTCTAGCATCGACACGCAAATCATCCTCTGTCGGGCATCCGTCAGTCCGGGTCAGCCCTCTCTTAATATATCGGGAATCGGTCAGTCCGGGTCATCCCTCTCTCAATATATCGGGCATCCGTCAGTCCGGGTCAGCCCTCTCTCAATATATCGGGAATCCGTCAGTCCGGGTCATCTCTCTCTCAATATATCGGGTATCCGTCAGTCCGGGTCAGCCCTCTCTCAATATATCGGGAATCCGTCAGTCCGGGTCATCCCTCTCTCAATATATCGGGCATCCGTCAGTCCGGATCAGCCCTCTCTCAATATAAGCCACTCTAGCACCGAGAAAACACGGGGTAGCGCCCCAAAATATCATATCAAGGGAACCGGGTTTTTAGATGATTACATATTTGAAAAAGGTCACGGTTCCCAAATCCAGAAATCACATATAATCCCAACCAATATATAAGTAAATGTGATGTGATAAGTGCATCAAGTATGAATATCATGTCAAGTCACACAAAAGATGAGCTACAACATGATGATCCGATGTGATATATGCATCAAGTATGAATATCATGTCAGGGTAGTGCTCGTGCAACGTGAACTGTCAGTAAGGATGCGGTGTTCTATCAATTCTAGTTTATATATATGTAGCAGGGAATGCAGTATGCACTAAATAGTAGTCATGAACAGTCAATACATGTAAATGTAGCTATAAGGTCTTATCAGCCCTGACGTAGAACGCCATGCGGGCGATATCCCCGTAGATGTTAAATCTACTCACCGTAATCTCTCGCTAGGTATAGCCAACAACTTGTTTCCCCTTCTGCGCGGCGTCCGCTGTACTCGCCTGCGAACTTAGAATTTCACAATACATCATACATAAGCTTGAAGTCACACAAACACGACATTAAGGCCGAACTAGTAACTCGTGTCGTGAACCAAGCACGCGTGTGCGCGATACGCTAAAACGTGTGATCACGCGCCTAAAGCCACTCCGACGCGTTGCGATACGCAGAAACCCAAAACTCATACACACGTATCACGCGTGTCGCGAAGGATTGAAAAATACGGGAAAATAGGTATTCTGCTCCAGATTTTGATACAGAACAGATAATGTAAAACTACATATACCAAAACAACCCACATAGCAACAGATACCAACACCCCAAACCCCAACCCAAAACTCCCCCATCTGGCCGCAATTTGCGGCCAGAATGATTATTTCGGCGGCCTGGGTAGGGAATTGGGCTCCCAGGTTTGGTGTGTGCACTCTATACCCCCCATACATGCTACAGTAACCTCTAGTTTCACTCTGAAATATCTCGGGTAGCAGCAGATCCTACAGGGCCTTAATTCTAGTTAAAATCCACACTTTTGCACTAAAATCAAACTTTAGGGTATTTTTCTGAAATCTGAAACAAACCTAAGTCTAAACCCACACTAATAACTCATTAACAAGCTAATCAAGCCACAACAACATAAACTTTAACATATTACCACTAAATCCCTTCAATAGCACTAAAATTGCACAAAAAGGTGATATTTTGAAACTAAACATGCAAGTTATGGAAAAAGAGGTTAAGACATGAATTTATACCTTCAAATGACCTTATAAAACACCAAAAGTCCAGCTCCTCTCTCAGGTGTGCAGATTTGCCTTTGAACACCTCAAAAACCTCAATTTTTCATGGTTTTGTGATGGAAAATGTATTGATTTGTGTAGGGTTTTGTTTGGGGATCAAAGGGAAATGAAAAGAGAAGAGAATATGGAGAAAAATGGGGGGGTTTTGCCGCTAGAATTCTCCAGAATTCTGGAGTGGGGAGAAGAGAGAGAGAGAAGGGAAGAAAATGGGTCTTAAGGTCAAACTTTCACCTAACCACCATGCCTCATTGTTTAATTGGATTTTGAATTATAAAATGGGGTTTTGTTTTAGATAAAAGGGTGGGGAAAAATATAACAACCATGCACAAAGGAATGGTTAACATGTTACCAAAACCCTAAGTCACAAAATGGCTAAGTGTGCAAGGTGTGCACTAACACAAGAAAATTCCCAATATGCTAACACTACTAAATATAACTAATAATCTTATGAACACATATATATAATAATACGTACGATCACTAATTATCACGAAAGACATTCTAACGGAAATTCAAAGTGTTACAATCTACCCCCCTTGAAGAAATTCGGTCCCCGAATTTAAAAATCTAACTATACGCACCTTCAAAAAGATGGGGATACCTCTTCCTCATCTCGCTCTCGGTCTCCCAAGTGACTTCCTCGCCGCTCTGGCCACGCCAAAGTACCTTGACGGACGGTATCTCTTTCGACCTCAATTTCTTTACCTGTCGATCCAAGATCATCACCGGCTGCTCTGCATAGGAAAGGTCGCGCTCAAGCTGGATCGTCGGGTGCTGAATCGCATGCGAAGGATCGTGAAGATATCTGCGGAGTATCAAAACGTGAAAGACAGGGTGCACACCTGGAAAACTGGGCGGAAGGGCTAATCGATACGCAACCGCACCAATACGCTCAAGGATCTCGAAGGGCCCCACATATCTGGGACTAAGCTTCCCCTTCTTCCCAAATCTCATCACGCCTTTCATTGGGGAGACCCTCAAGAAAACATGATCACCAACAGAAAACTCAAGTCTGCGCCGACAACGGTCCGCATAAGACCTCTGCCTACTCTGGGCTGCTCTCATCCTATCGCGAATCAACTGGATCTTCGCGGTCGTCTCCTCCATAATCTGCGGCCTTAAGATACTGCTCTCACTGAACTCCGTCCAACAGGTGGGCGATCTGCATCTCCTCCCATAAAGAGCCTCAAACGGTGCCATCTGAATGGTCTCCTGGTAGCTGTTGTTGTAGAGAACTCTGCTAAGGGCAAATGATGATCCCAGCTACCTCCGAAATCTAATACGCATGCTCTGAGCATGTCCTCGAGAGTCTGAATAGTCCGCTCTGACTGTCCGTCGGTCTGCGGATGGAATGCTGTGCTGAAACTCAAGCGAGTGCCCAAAGCCTCCTGAAGCCTCTGCCATAGTCGGCTGGTAAACTGGGTGCCTCTATCGGACACGATACATGTCGGAACTCCGTGCAGTCGTACAATCTCATCAATGTAAAGCTGGGCATACTGAGCAAATCCGAAAGTCGTCTTCACCGACAGGAAGTGAGCCGCTTTCGTCAGACGATCCACGATCACCCAGATGGAGTCATACCCTCGACTAGTCCTGGGTAGACCCACAATGAAATCCATAGAGATCTGTTCCCATTTCCACTCCGGAATGGGTAACGGCTGTAGCTCTCCCGTGGGCCTCTGGTGCTCAGCCTTGACTTGCTGACAAGTCAGGCATCTCGACACGAAATCTGCGATGTCTCTCTTCATTCCGTCCCACCAGTAAACACCTCTCAAGTCATGGTACATCTTGGTGGAACCGGGATGAACACTATATACCGACCGATGTGCCTCCTCAAGAATCTCGCGCCGCAATCCCTCAGCATCTGGTACGCACAGTCTAGCTCCAAATCGTAGTATCCTCTGATCATCGATCACGAACTCGGAAAATCTGCCATGTCCCATCTGTGTCCTGATCTCTGAACAGCGGTCATCACTGTGCTGTGCCTCATGTATACGGTTAAGCAACTGTGGGCGTGCACGAACATGCGCAATCTGTCCTCCGATCGGCGTAAACTCGAACTGTACCCGGCTGTCACATAAGATCTGCCAATCCGCCGACGACTGCCTCTGCACTGCGCTCAAGCAGGATAGACTACCCCCAGGCCTCCTGCTCAAAGCATCTGCCACTACATTCGCCCTGCCCGAGTGATACAAGATCTCACAATCGTAGTCCTTCACTAACTCCATCCATCGGCGCTGTCTAAGGTTCAGGTCTCGCTGCTGAAATATATACTTTAAGCTCTTGTGGTCAGTGAACATCTGGCACGACTCTCCATACAAATAATGTCGCCAGATCTTGAGTGCAAAGACCACTGCAGCCATCTCCAGATCATGAGTAGGGTAATTCTGTTCATGTTTCTTTAATTGCCGCGAAGCATACGCAATCACCCTGTCATGCTGCATCAAAACGCACCCTAGCCCCACTCGTGAAGCATCGCAGTAGACCACAAATCCGCCTGATCCTGAAGGCAATGATAGCACCGGTGTCGTAGTCAGTAGAGCCCGTAGCTGCTGGAAACTGTGCTCATACTCCTATGTCCAATCGAAGCGAACTCCCTTCCGGGTCAACCCGGTCAAAGGTGTAGCAATGCGAGAGAAGTCCTGCACAAATCGCCTGTAATAGCCTGCCAGCCCTAGAAAGCTGCGAACCTCCGTCACTGACGTGGGTCTAGGCCAACTCCGAACTGCCTCGATCTTCCTCGGGTCTACACATATACCATCTCGTGTAATCACGTGCCCCAAGAAGTCTACGCTGTTTAGCCAGAAGGTACACTTGGAGAATTTGGCGAAAAGCTGATGCTCCCTCAAGGTCTGCAGTGTAATCCGCAGGTGCTGCTCGTGCTCTTCTCTACTCCGAGAATACACCAAGATATCGTCAATAAACACTATGATGAACAGATCAAGATATGGCCGTAAAATACGGTTCATCAAGTCCATAAATGCTGCTGGCGCGTTGGTGGGTCCGAACGACATCACCAAAAACTCATAATGGCCGTAACGTGTGCGGAAAGCTGTCCTAGGAATGTCCTCCTGTCGAACCCGCAGCTGATGGTAGCCTGATCGCAAATCGATCCTCGAAAAGTATCCTGCCCCCTGAAGCTGGTCGAACAAATCGTCAATGCGTGGCAAAGGATACCTGTTCCGCACTGTCACCCTGTTCAGCTGGCGGTAGTCGATACACAAACGCATACTGCCGTTCTTCTTCTTGACAACAGGACTGGAGCACCCCAAGGAGAAACACTGGGTCGAATAAGTCCCTTATCTAGCAAATCTTGCAACTGACCCTTCAATTCTCTAAGTTCCGCCGGGGCCATCCGATAAGGCGGTACAGAAATGGGCCCCGCGCCAGGAACCAAATCAATACAGAAAGAAATATCACGCTCGGGCGGTAGCCCAGGAAGCTCGTCAGGGAACACATCAGGGAACTCGCCAACAACCGGAACCTAATCCAACGGAACCTCTGTAGCTCTAGTATCACATACATAAGCGAGAAATCCCTGACATCCCTTCCTCAAAAGCTGTCCAGCGCGAAAAGAAGAAATCACACTGTGAGGGGTAACACCACGGTCCCCCAACACAACAACAACCGACTCGCCGGGAAAACAAAATCGAACTGTCTTCTCGCGGCAGTCAACAGAAGCATAGCACGTGGCTAACCAATCCATGCCCAAAAGAACGTCGAAATCCAACATCTCAAGAAGGATCAAATCGACAGGCAACTCTCTCTCGCCAACACGGATGGTACAGGATCGGAACACGTGCCTAGCAACAAACGACTCTCCCATTGGAGTAGTCACAACAAGTGGCTGGTCAAGCAAACCAGACTCTCTAACCAAACTCGGCACAAAGTGTGTGGATACGTACGAGTGTGTGGATCCAGGATCGAATAACACGTGCGCATCAACCGAACATACATGAAGGATACCTGAGACCACCGCATTGGACGCCTGTGCGTCCTGATGCGTCAAAGCAAAGACTCGCGCCTGTCCTCCACCTGCAACTAACTGTCCCCTGCCGGCCGCTGGCTGCCCTCTGCCTCGGTCACCTCGTCCCCTATGAACAAATCCTCCGTGACCACAACCTCTCTGTGCATGCGTCTGACGCGGAGTAATAGTAGGTACTATCGGCAATGCCGTTTGGGGTGGTGAAGGTGGTAATGTGACATGCGGTGCTGTCGCCTCCCTCCGGGGTAACTCAGGACAATCTCGTACACGATGATAAGAACTCCCACAGCGAAAACATCTCGCCGATGACCGCTGACCATCCTGGGGATAGGAACTGAATAACCGGCCCCGCCCTGAATCTCTGCTGCCTACAATACGTCTATCACGGTGCCGAAAAGGCTGTCTCTGCGCTGATGTATCCGCACGAACTCTCTTCGGCTCTGGAACCGCCGAAGTCTCAGCAAGGCGCTCCTCAACTACTAATGCTGCATCTACTACTGCTGCGTATGTCTCGTAATGCTGCGCGCTGATAGCAAGGAATAGCGGGGTAAGCAAGCCTCGGACGAATCTCTTGACTCGCAACTCCTCGGTAGCCACTAAGTACGGAGCATAAACTGATAGCTCGGTGAACAACACGTCATACTCTGCCACTGACATCTCTGGCGTCTGGCGTAAGAACTCAAATCTGCGTGCTCGGGCATCCCTAACACTCTGGGGAAGAAAACGGGTAAGGAATAGCGCCACAAACTCGGCCCAGGTCATAGGAGGAAGACCTGCTGCTCTACCCTTCTCGACTGATTCGCACCATTTCTGCGCAAGACCTTCCAGGCGAAAGCTCGCGAACTCAACCCATCTCGCATCTGCGCATCTAAGTGAACGACATATCCATGCTATCCTATCAATGAAAGACTGTGGGTCCTCGGCCACATCGGTGCCTGTGAAGACCGGAGGCTTCAGCATCATAAACTCTGACAGCGATACTGTAATAACCTCCGTAGTCGCAGGTGCAACTGCCTGAACTGTGGGTACCACTGCGGTCTCTGTAACTGGTGGAACTACCTCTGGTTGCTGCGCTCGAAGTGTCTCAACTAGAGATCCCATCATCTGGCGCATCTCCTGCATACTGGATCCCATCGTCTGGCGTATCTCCTGCACACCAGCCCCTAACATAGCAATCTGATCTGTCACGGCAGGAACGGCCTGCTCGGGCACAACCGGTATACTACCTGGATCAGTCCTCGTCTCCGACGAGTCAACTCGAATCTCGGCCCTCACGGCCGCTCTCTGCGCCCTCGTAGTCTTTGGCGGCATATTGGCTGAAAGGAACAATAGGATTCGATAAGGATACGGAAATCGAATCGCAAGAATGCATAGACTCAAGAAGGAATTTAAATCAACAAGTTCTAAGGTCGCGTAGGCGGAGTACCGTGTCATGAGTATGCCGCGGAACATACACACGCTACGCTACCCTGCTGCAGCTACCTACTCCATCATACCAGGGTCATCCTACACTCCGAAAGGTAAAACCTACGCTCTGATACCAACTTTGTCACGACCCAAAATTTGGCCCGTGACCGGCACTTAACCATGTAACGTCTACAGGCGTAACGCGACTAAGTGAACCGAAAACCCAGAAATCAAACCAGTGAAAGTATAGAGTGTTATAAGTTTTAAATGAAAGCACTTACAACATGATAAGAAATCTAAGTAAACACTCACCAAGATAGCAATATACGACGCCGTAGCGAAGATCAAGATCCATAAGTGGGAACATCACAGATAGGATAAACTGCCAGTACAGTCGGCTCACAACGAGCTCGACACCAGAAAACAAATAAAATACATCATCGTCCTCACACTGTCTCTAAGTCAAATACATACATGGTAGATGGAGAATACTAGATACAACAATGTACATAACTGAAAGATAAACAGATACCGCACAAAACCCACCTATCAGCAGAAGAGCTAGTACACCAACTATGGGGGTATCTGTGTCAAAAGATGCAAAACACAGCCTGCCGCGACTACTCCGAAGGGCAACCTGCAAACACTGTGGCACAACGGGGGTGAGTTGCCAACTCGTGAATATAGATAACATATAAAGGTGATCGCGAGCATGCACGTACTGCGCTACTCTATCATATGCCAACAGATGATATCAATATGTGAGGTAAGCAATATGTACAATAATCATGCAAGTCCTCTATCAGGTGATATAACTAAAGGATGAGATGCAATAATAAATGCTGAGCATGGGAATATAGCATCTACACGAAGTGTCGAGGTGGACTAAATATATATGTATGCACCGCGAACCCCAACAACCCAGACGCCGGTACTCCATCGGCCCTCAAATCCTGTACATCCCTGAGAATCACGAGTGCCCAACATCGGCACCCAAATAACATAAATACTCGTGTCTAGCATCGACACGCAAAATCATCCTCTGTCGGGCATCCGTCAGTCCGGGTCAGCCCTCTCTCAATATATCGGGAATCGGTCAGTCCGGGTCATCCCTCTCTCAATATATCGGGCATCCGTCAGTCCGGGTCAGCCCTCTCTCAATATATCGGGAATCCGTCAGTCCGGGTCATCTCTCTCTCAATATATCGGGCATCCGTCAGTCCGGGTCAGCCCTCTCTCAATATATCGGGAATCCGTCAGTCCGGGTCATCCCTCTCTCAATATATCGGGCATCCGTTAGTCCGGATCAGCCCTCTCTCAATATAAGCCACTCTAGCATCGAGAAAACACGGGGTAGCGCCCCAAAATATCATATCAAGGGAACCGGGTTTTTAGATGATTACATATTTGAAAAAGGTCACGGTTCCCAAATCCAGAAATCACATATAATCCCAACCAATATATAAGTAAATGTGATGTGATAAGTGCATCAAGTATGAATATCATGTCAAGTCACACAAAAGATGAGCTACAACATGATGATCCGATGTGATATATGCATCAAGTATGAATATCATGTCAGGGTAGTGCTCGTGCAACGTGAACTGTCAGTAAGGATGCGGTGTTCTATCAATTCTAGTTTATATATATGTAGCAGGGAATGCAGTATGCACTAAATAGTAGCCATGAACAGTCAATACATGTAAATGTAGCTATAAGGTCTTATCAGCCCTGACGTAGAACGCCATGCGGGCGATATCCCCGTAGATGTTAAATCTACTCACCGTAATCTCTCGCTAGGTATAGCCAACAACTTGTTTCCCCTTCTGCGCGGCGTCCGCTGTACTCGCCTGCGAACCTAGAATTTCACAATACATCATACATAAGCTTGAAGTCACACAAACACGACATTAAGGCCGAACTAGTAACTCGTGTCGTGAACCAAGCGCGCGTGTGTGCGATACGCTAAAACGTGTGATCACGCGCCTAAAGCCACTCCGACGCGTCGCGATACGCAGAAACCCAAAACTCATACACACGTATCACGCGTGTCGCGAAGGATTGAAAAATACGGGAAAATAGGTATTCTGCTCCAGATTTTGATACAGAACAGATAATGTAAAACTACATATACCAAAACAACCCACATAGCAACAGATACCAACACCCCAAACCCCAACCCAAAACTCCCCCATCTGGCCGCAATTTGCGGCCAGAATGATTATTTCGGCGGCCTGGGTAGGGAATTGGGCTCCCAGGTTTGGTGTGTGCACTCTATACCCCCCATACATGCTACAGTAACCTCTAGTTTCACTCTGAAATATCTCGGGTAGCAGCAGATCCTACAGGGCCTTAATTCTAGTTAAAATCCACACTTTTGCACTAAAATCAAACTTTAGGGTATTTTTCTGAAATCTGAAACAAACCTAAGTCTAAACCCACACTAATAACTCATTAACAAGCTAATCAAGCCACAACAACATAAACTTTAACATATTACCACTAAATCCCTTCAATAGCACTAAAATTGCACAAAAAGGTGATATTTTGAAACTAAACATGCAAGTTATGGAAAAAGAGGTTAAGACATGAATTTATACCTTCAAATGACCTTATAAAACACCAAAAGTCCAGCTCCTCTCTCAGGTGTGCAGATTTGCCTTTGAACACCTCAAAAACCTCAATTTTTCATGGTTTTGTGATGGAAAATGTATTGATTTGTGTAGGGTTTTGTTTGGGGATCAAAGGGAAATGAAAAGAGAAGAGAATATGGAGAAAAATGGGGGGTTTTGCCGCTAGAATTCTCCAGAATTCTGGAGTGGGGAGAAGAGAGAGAGAGAAGGGAAGAAAATGGGTCTTAAGGTCAAACTTTCACCTAACCACCATGCCTCATTGTTTAATTGGATTTTGAATTATAAAATGGGGTTTTGTTTTAGATAAAAGGGTGGGGAAAAATATAACAACCATGCACAAAAGAATGGTTAACATGTTACCAAAACCCTAAGTCACAAAATGGCTAAGTGTGCAAGGTGTGCACTAACACAAGAAAATTCCTAATATGCTAACACTACTAAATATAACTAATAATCCTATGAATACATATATATAATAACACGTACGATCACTAATTATCACGAAAGACATTCTAACGGAAATTCAAAGTGTTACATTACCCTACCACGCTCAAAGGAGACGTGCAAACAGGTTTTAGTTAGGTACAGTCCCGAGCCACATGGAGGCAGTGAGCGGATCTTCAGGGGTTCGTCTCTCCCGATATTGGGGGTGAGGTCGCGCTGTGTCTAGGAGAGCCCTTACATGAAATCCTTGGCCAAGGCTGGAGATTTACTGGTTGGTATTCCAGTAGTATCTCAGGGTGTTCTGGGCTACACTCCGACACGACTTGTACCGCTTTTGTGGGTTTGACTTTTACCAACCCTTAGGCCTGCCATGCGATGCTCATAGACGAACGGACCGGACCGTACGGATATTGTCACTGACAGGCTCAGTAGGGTGTCAGGATGAGTTCGCTCATCGACGTCCCTTTTGGTCAATACATGGTAGCCCGTTACGTATAGGCTAATACCTCTGACGTGCTAGTGGTTAAATCCACAACCAAGGTGTTGACGAGTCTTTAGAGTCCCCCACAGACCAGTTTCTCAAGTTTCGGGCGAAACGCTGTAGAGGTCGTATGGAGATATGGCAGGGTTCGATCAGATACGTGCGGTATTGCACGGATCATGATCGGACGGTTAATACTAGCGGGCTTTGGTTTAAGCCGGATCCTAGTATTGTACAGTGTAGATTTTGTCTCATTGCATTTGTATTTCGGTCGGAATACAAATGCGGGTATGTATATATAGTAGCGGGGTTTTCCTGTAATTTATTACTGGATCAGTTTTTTGAAGTTGCCAGTTTGTTTTCCGTTTCGACCATTTTCTTTTGTATCTATCATTGGCTGAAAATTGGTGGAGGAGGGCTTATTTGCAATTGTGCAAATAAGCTTTGTGGGAGGTGGTCTTTGCATATTGATGCTTCATGATAGCTCTTGTTTGACCTTGACCCATTGACTTCATAAGTTCATGATTGCTTGACTTTTTGGAGTAATCATGGTTGTTGATTAGTTGATGAAGTGTGGATTTGTTGGTGATCATTTTCTTCTCATGATCACATATCATTCCTCTCCCTTGCATGATTGTGTGGCTCTCATTTTTTTTTGATACACTCTTCTCTCTTTCTCTCTTGGTTATATGGCCGGCCAAAATGGAGAGGGGGCTGTCCCATTTTTGTAATGGGGATTGTTCTCATTTAGTTTGCACAAAATTCCATTTTGTTCATCCAAACACTTACATATCATTCCTCCACCAACCATGGCAACTTCTATAAACCCCAAAGAGACATAAGTTCTACAGTTAACCTACAGTATTCTTGGGCACGTCGACTCGCCAACTTCGTGCCTGAGTTGCCTCGGTCCAGAGGTGGGAGCCCGTAAAAGAAGCCGGCGATGTGGTGCCCTTCCGGCGACGTGGTGGAGACCGGAGATTTCGCGGGGAGATCGGGACAACGACGAGAAGACCGAAGGACACGGATCGCTCGGTATATCTCTCTACCCGTTCTTTAGTTAGCTAGGATTAGATTAATGGCCCGATCCAGGAATTTTGTGCGCGGTGGTGCCGGTTTAAAGTTTCAAGAAAATTATCGTTTCCGCATTCCGGCGTCGGATTGACGGCCGGGGCGCCGCCGTGCACTTACAGTATTTACCAGGTTTGATTCTCACATCTGTATGGTTTTACAGATGATGAATGGAAGTAAGTTATTGGGAATTGTTGATTATATTCTCAGTATATCGGAATTCGTTGTAATTGGTGATATTTGAGGAAATCCCTTGGGGTTTTGCCAGACGACAAATATTTGGTTTTGAATATCCGTTGTTATGCACCAACTAATATATCTGTACGTTTATTTTATAATGTGAGATATAACTTTTTGAAATTATGTCCATGACATTTACTTGTATCAGTTGATGATTGGGTAAGGAGCATTAAACAGCGGTGTAATTCTTCTTAACCATAGTACAGTTTTCAACCTGCGACGCACAGGGTATGAGTTATTCAACTCAGGGGACTTATACAAAGTATTGTATGTTTTACAGTGTCTATTAGGACAGAGGGGTTAGTACTCGTACTATATTCTGTTTACTTATGACTTCTCCAGTTTTAGACAAGTATTTCATAGAAATACAAGGTCCAAGTTTTGAGAACTTATAGGTAAAAGAATAAAGTAGAGAACCACGTGTTGCAAGTATCAAGATTCTTTAAGGTGATCGAAGATGTAGATACTTGTGTATGGTATTCAGTTGATAGTAATGGTTTTGAGAACTTTCTTCTTTTTCAGGTTACTCATATTTAGATGCACTCCTAAGTTGAGTAATGTTGATCGGCCTCTCTCCATTTAGTTGACATGCACTGGAGACAGCTGCAAGATTTGAATCTGGTTCTAATTAAATCAGTGCCTCTATTTCTATATTGTATATAGAATGGTTCATATCTTAACAATGTTAAGGTATATGAAGTTGTCCGGCTTATGCTTAAAACCAGACTCTAGATAACTCAAGGTATATTTCTGTAATGGCAGTTTGTGGGTTATCCCGGGCTATAACGAGGGTTAACTTTCTACCATCTGGAAGATCAATAGTGATATTGTTCTTGACTCGCCACAATTTTAGCAAAATGGACTTTTTCAGAGAATAGTAGTGGGAGTATGGAAGAACTGGAAGTGATTCCAGAACCACAAACGATTACTGAAAATTTAATAGAACCTAAAGATTCAATCGGTTTTGACATTTCATTGGCCACTCCGCAGATATGGTGGGTAACCTCAGGCGCCCGAGAGGTACTTCGGTATCCTCAAAGACGGTGACATGGAGGTTCATGTTTACCCAGACTTGCCATTACTGCTGTTCTAGACTATGAAACCCGGCATGAGGATGGGTATAGCGTCATTCTAAACTAGCTTTAGAAGTGCATGTTTCCCCCAATCAGAGCAAAGCTCTGTTGAAATTCAAAATTCAAATTTTGAAGCAACGCTTCAAATCCCGGGCGCAACGCGCCACGTGTCAGGCGCTGATACATCAGCGCAGCGCCCGAGGCAGCGCGCCCAATCAGAGCAAAGCTCTATTAAAAAACAAAAGGAAGCAACGTTTCAGTTGCGCTGCGCCTTGCGCTGCGCGACACGTGTCAGCGCAGATGTGCTGCACCTTGCGCTGCGCGACACGTGTCAGCGCAGATGCGCTAGCGCAGTTGCGCTGCACGACACGTGTCAGCGCAGTTGCACTGCGCTGTGCGCTGCTTGACACGTGTCACGCGCTGGGGCGTTTGCGCCAAACAGAATTAAGATTTTAAAGAAATCTTTCTGTTCTTGTTAAAACTAGAAGATTTTCTTCTATAAAACAGAGGCCCTTGGATCAAAGATCCAACGGTGGGAAAAATTCCCCAAATCACTCAGAGAAAGATCTCTTTAACAAATTTATGGGCACTATATAAAAACCCCTAGACCTTAATTCAAAATCATCAACATTTTTTTGTGAGAAATCAAACAGAGAGAGCTCTGAAGAATTGGAGAGAATTCCTTAAGAACAAAAAAGGTAAAAACTTTTAGAAAAAGAGAAAACTCTCTTATGAACAGATCATTGATCTGAGAACAAGATCAAGGATCTCTAATGAAAAGAAAAATAAATAATAATAAGTGTTTTGCACTTCTTTTCTATGAACCATTGGTTCCCTGAGATAAGAAAAACAAGAAGAACTTGTTTTCTTTGATCTAAATTAGATCAAGAAAACAAACAGTGCTTTGCACTTCTGAATCTAAAAGATTCTCAAGTTAATAGTGCCTTACACTTGTAAATCTGCACTGTTGCGCTCTTGGGTTGGCGCAAGTCACCAGAGAGCGCCACGTGTCAACATCTGAACCATTTGCGCTATGCGCTTTTGAAATAGAGCCTTGCTCTCTGAAACTGGCGCAACTCATCACAGCGCGCCACGTGTCAGCAGCGCAAGCGCAGCGCACTGGCGCAGTGCACTGCGCTTGCATGACACGAGTCATCACCACAAGCGCTTGCGCTCTTTGATTGGCGCAAAGCGCCTGACAAATGCAATGCATTTCTTTTGCTAAAGGGCCAGGCCCAAGTCAAAAAGACCTAGCAGGCTAAAATAAATTGCAAAGAAATAAAAGGGCAGAGCCCAAGTAAAATTGATGCTCTGCATCATTTAGAAATGGGCAGAGCCCAAAACAAATTGATGCTCTGCATCATTTATGGGCAGAGCCCAAACAAAAATAAAAAGTAATGTAAGGCATTATTTAAACATGGGCAAAGCCCTAGCACTGGTCTAATAGACCAAAAATGAGAAATAAACTAGACTTAGCCCAATCATGGCCGTAAGTCCTCAAATTAAATTGACTGAGCACAGCTGCTCGCCTAAATCAATTTACGACCGGTTCGAGGGTACATCTCCGAACTCCTTTTGACTCCTATCGTTGTAATCCTTCAACGATGTCAGAGAGGTGACGGGTCCCGACAACCACACATCAAGACGGACTGTGGGGTCCTTAAACTCATGGACTTAAGCGTCCTTAAACTAAAATATGGACCGTAGGGTCCTTAAACCCACGGACTTAAGCGTTCTTAAACTAAATATGGACCACTATGTCCTTAAACTGGAATATGGATCACCACGTCCCTAAACTGGAATATGGACCACCATGTCCCTAAACTAGAATATGGACCGGAATGTCCTTAAACTACCAATGGACCGCTACGTCCCTAAACTGGAACAATAGAGCTCCCAAATACTCTTTTGTCGGATCTAAACGATCTCGTTTAAGTTGATCTTAGCCTCAAATATGGCTAACGTATCCTTAAACATTCAAACAGACTTTAGTCACAAATTGGACTATAAGACCCCCAATCAACTTTGGTTCAAGGGTACATCTCCGAACTCCTCTGACATATGTCGTTGTAATCCTTCAACGTCGTCAAAGAGGTGACGGGTCCCGACGGCCATATATTAAATGGACCACTACGTCCTTAAACTGGAAATGGATCTAGACGATCCCGTTAAGTTGATTTTAATCTCAAATCAGACTAACGTATCCTTAACGAACGTTTAAGTTGATCTTCGTCTCAAATGCGGCTAACGTATCCTTAAACTAAAAACACCAAACCCAAATCTAAGTAAATACGGATTTGGACTAATCCACGTCCTACGGGCGACGGCATTACTCAGTCTCCGTATACAATCCACGAGCAACCACAAACAAAACAAACACACACGACATGAAGTGAAATTCTGAAGAAGGAGAAAGTGGTTACCGCAATGTGGTAGTGTAATTAACTGCAGGGGCTTGCGCCTGCAGGGAAGAGCGTCTCCATAATAAAAAACCCCTCTAGCGAGGGGGAATCTGACGAAGTCTGCTACATCGGCTGCATTCGTCTAAACCTCCGATACACGGTGCCATAAATCAACTTGGCATCTTCGGAGAGGTAGACGGATAAAACCATATAGCATCTGTCCCGAATCTCAGGCCAGACATCCTCACGTCGCGGCCGCCGTTTTGAAGGGAACAGATTCTGGCACTCCCGGTGGGACCTTTTCCTCTTTCCACTCCACACTTTGTGTGTCGTATTCGCGAATGAATCGCGGTTTGTTAATGGTTGCCTTCGGATTTCAAGTTACTAAGATTTGTTCTTTTGCCTGGCACAGAAATCAAGCATCGATAGCCTCTACCTGTTCGAAGTGCTCCGACTGCAGCTGCAGCTCGCGTCCGGCCTCAACTGGGGGCATAACCTACGGGCCCCAAGTGGCCTCTTTGTTCACCATGCCCATGGAGCAGATTACTCAAGCCACCACGGGGTTGTTTTTCGGAACTATACTTCCACCAACAAGCTTCAGCACCCCCGTGCCCATACCAGAAGCTCCTAAGAAGTCGGTCTTCGATCGAATTACAGTTACTGCGGCCCCCCTCAACGGGTCTCCCAACACCAGCGCCTCGGTCTTCTCCAGACCGGGCCAAAACTCCTGCAGGCCCACAATGAAGCTTGCGGTCCCAGAAAGGGTTATCCCAAAAAGAGTAGCCAAACCTGTTTCTAAAGTCGTCAAGGCGGCTTCTCCTGCTAAGAGATTGGTCTTTATAAGAATGACCGTCCCAAATCCCACTCCTGCTCTTGCTACTCAAAATACATCAGTCTTCAATAAGCTGACGCCGGCAACAGCCCCATACTTGAACAGGGAGTAAGAAGAAGCTGTTTCTGTTTCTGAACCAATACCAACGAATCGTCGCGCCCGACGACGCCATTGGCGCCGGATAAGGAAGACCGGGGGCAACTCCCCTTCTGGGATGACTCCGCCAGCTCCAACGGTGGAAGTTAACGCTGCTGTTCTAACCGGGAATAGCTTTGAGCTGTTGAATAGGGTACGCAGAAACTCGCCAACTGCGGTCCTTAAAAGATCTCCTCCACCGGTAGAAACCGCCGTGGAAGCAGAAAAGCCGGAGCAGCCTCCTCAATCGCTGTCCTACAGGGTTTACAAGACATGGCGACGAGTCCAAGAATTTGTGATTGATCCTAATTTCTCTCGTCAACAGAAGAAGTCGAAAGGTCGGCAAGAAGAAAATCCACCGGTCAAGCAATGAAAGGCGACGACCGCTTGGGTGCCCAAAGCAACGGCCCCCTCAACTTCTACGACCCATAAGAGAAGAAGGCCAGAAAAAGTCCCTACACCTATGGCGAATATCAAAGGTGATGAGCCCAAACGCCCTAAGTCTGGGGGCATGGTAGTTCATACCGTCTACATGACGTCTGGTAAAGAAGACAGCCGCATATCAATAGGTCATAGACCGCTCATGCGATCGGTGACCAAAGCACAGGAGCAGCAGCAGAAGCTCCAAGAGATGATGAACGCGATGGCTGCACTTACTGGGCCAAAAGAAAGCCCTGAAACATCTTCAGATGAACGCCAGGAGCAAGAAACCGACGCCGAATTCCTTCGACGAATATTGGAGAAGAAGGATAAATAGGCTGCTGAACAAGCAGCCAACATAAAGCGTATGGGCCTCCTGTTCCAAGACAGGTAGGGATGATGATCCAGCAAGATCCTCCGGCCGAAGATCCACCGATCGTCCTTGAAGACGATAGGGGAGAAACGTCGAATCCTCCGCCAGCTCTGTCAGCAGCTAAAGAGGAGACAACCTCCAAAGCTGACTTAGACGAGTACATAGCCCAGCAAATACGGGTTCATCATGCAACTGAAGCAGCTGGTTAGGTCATAAAGACAGGACGGCCGTATCCGAGTTGGTACGACCAGATCAAGTACCCGCCGGGCTACACAATTCCCAAGTTCCATGGTTACAAGGGGACGGGCAATCCTCACCAGCATGTTGCCCAGTTCAGGGCACTCTGCGGCAATACCGGCGGTGATGACAAGCTGTTGCTTCGCCAGTTTGTTGGAAGCTTATCAGATACAGCGTTCGAGTGGTACTCTGAGCTCTCGAACGACTCTATCAAGACCTTTGCGGAGATGGAGCTGTTGTTTACTCAGCGTTTTGCAAGCGCCAGTGAACATACCCCAATGACGGCACTGATTAACGCCAGGGTAAAGCCAGGCGAGACAT
Source organism: Agapanthus africanus (assembly GCA_030015575.1). Taxonomy (NCBI): domain Eukaryota; kingdom Viridiplantae; phylum Streptophyta; class Magnoliopsida; order Asparagales; family Amaryllidaceae; genus Agapanthus; species Agapanthus africanus. Next base: position 16,419,419 of record CM057342.1, on the reverse strand, counting down.
GGGTCCAATATGCTATACGGTGGCGAAACCTATGGTCAAAGTGCGAGCAGCGCATTGAAGAAGCTCCCGCGGTGGGTATGTTTGTGGGAACCCTTGATCCGCAAGCAACCATCTCGCAATTTATGATGTTTTTTCAAGCCAACTACCTTCCAGGCCTTGATTGACAAACTAGCACAAATGGATCAGATGGATCATAAACCCCCTCTTCCAAAGCTGGACTCCCGAAATGATAAGGGGAAGGGAAAAGCTATCGTTGTCGCTAATGCTTAACAACAACCAAACAACTCGAAGCCGGTCGTTCTTCAAAATAATATGCGCCCGTACATAGCCCTTGAGGAGAGGCTAGGACGTTCTTACTCTTTTCCCCGAGATAAAACGAGGATGTTATTCGAGCTGGCGTTGCGCAACCGACTCATAAATCTGCCGGATCCAAAACGTCCGTCGCAACCAAATGATGTTAATGAGCCCAACTACTGTCCTTATCATCGAGTACTAGGTCACCCGATCGAAGATTGCTACGTCTTCAAAAATTGGCTAGAAGATCAGTACCGACAGGGCAAGTTCGCGTTATCTGACAAATGGAAGGTGAATCCCCCGCAGCCCCACACCTCTAAGGGGATGAATACGCTGGGGGCAACATGCTCTGTCGTTGAAGAAGCCCCTTGGGAGGTTGTATTATCAGCCAAGACAAAGAGGATGCTAAACGATCTTCAAACATGCCCAGCGATTAAATGGAAGAATCCGTTGGAACCGCAGATCATTGAAGGAATGTTGAAGCCACGTCCAACTCCAAGGACCGATGGTGGCGGCTCAAGCATGCGCGACCAGCCGTTGAAATCTTCAAAGAAAAAGAAAAAGAAATCAAAGAAGCCCGTGAAGCCTGGTGACAAGCGCACGGACTTGCAAAAACAAATTGACGCGCTGGAGGAATACAACCAGAAGGCACGGACCCCCATTACATTCCAAGAGTTCCTCAATCACGTCTTTCAAGAGGAAGGTGAGGGAGAAAGTTCATCTGATGAATCTGAAGAATACGTGGCGAGCTGTTATGTGATTTCCCATTCGTTCATGGACGATGAGGAGACTCCTTATGCTGAAACGCTGGGGGCAGATCCTGAACCAAAAATTCTGGGGCCATCGGATGAAGTAATTGACGCATTCCTCAATGAAGCTCTCTTAAAAAGTAAAGTTGATCGGGAAAGCAAGGCGGTCATATTTGAAAGAGCCAAGCGCCAGTGACTTGACGAAAGGGCTGAGACGCTGCCGCTGGAGCAAAATACATCCACTACCGACAAAAGCAAATTCAAGATGAGGAAAAGGTTTGCTAAAGCCATATCAATGGGCATGAAGCTACCATCCTCCGAAGGAAAAATTACTGGTGAAATAGAAATGCACCCCTCCTATTGTTTATATCATCAGAAGGTTTCGCACCCCACTCAAGAGTGCAAACCTTTTGATAGATGGTGGCAATGATATGTTGCTCATCGATAACATTTTAAGCGGGAGAAACGTAAAACTCGTCGGGAGCGGAAAAATGTGACCGAAGGGTTTAACAGAACTACCGGTGATTGTCGCATGGTTAACGCCGGGGGATCACAGGTGCCTACATTCGGGAGCGATTCTGATGAGGAGCTGGAGCTTGCCCCTCTCTTTAAAGAGTCCACCTCGGGAAAAGAAGAAGAGCCGAAGGTCTGCGAAAATATCCGGCTGCGTAATCGCACGCTCCCCGAAAAGAATCTCGGACCCTCAAATAAAAAAGATAAGGGAAAAGAGAAGGTCCCTGAAGATATCGTCTTAGATGACCAAGTTGTGGAGGAGCTAAGTGCCAAGGACCCTCCGAAGAGAAATTAGGTGGATTACAACGTCTTAGCGCATCTGAGTAAGCTACCCTCACAGCTCAGCATTCTTGACACCCTTTTGTTATCAAAGGAGGCAAGAGATTCGTTAATCAAGGCACTACAGGATCCGGAGCAATTCCAAGCTTTCCTGGCCGAGGAAAAGATGAAAGATGAATTGGAGGAAGTGCACACGGGCTGATGTCGCTTTTGGTGATGAAGACCTTCTCCTTGGTACGTGCGAACACAATCACCCCCTTTATGTCTCAGGATACCGTCACGATATAAAAATAGGCAAAATCCTGATCGACAATGGATCCTCCGTTAACCTCCTCAATGTGTGGGTGTTAAAAGAAATCTGCATGAGCGTCCAGCACCTTGCTCGGGACAAGATCACTATCTCCGGGTTCGACTCCCAGTCACCAAGAACTCTTGGGTCTGTGATACTGACGCTACGCTTTGGGCTACTCGTCACGGACATTAAGTTCCACGTCATAGACGCCAAGACATGCTACAATGCTTTGCTCGGCCGACCGTGGTTACACGAGTACAACGTCATCCCTTCTACACAACATCAGTGTATGAAATACGCTAAGGATGGTCTCGAGTATACCATGGCGGGAGAACTGAACCCGTTCTCCGTGAACGAAGTCCGCAAATATGAAGATGCCAAATACTTCTTACCGGATTTCGAAGACACGGAAAGGTGTCACAAGCCGGAGAATAAAGCTAACGCCACCATCCCTGTTTTCGAGAGTGATACCGAGGAGGAAGAGGAGATAGTGTATTCGGGTCCGCCCCAACACAACAAACCAGGACCGTCCGCTCCTACGTTGATCTTTGGTAGCGACTCGGAAGATGAGATCCATGCTGTAGTCTCTGCTCGACCTTCAATAGGAACGTTCGCTGATGAAGAACAAAGTCTACAAGTCGCCATGGTGCCGCTTAAACACCGTAAAGAATTGGATGCACTTGATATTTACAATGTAGAAGAGCTACAAACGCTCTATATCCCTTCCAGACGAGAAAGCGAAAAAGCAATTCTATTCTACTGTTATGAAGAAACCAAAGTAGAGAAAGAAATCTGGCATGGCACGGATCCTACGCTCGACAGGTTTCAGCCTATCCGTCTTCCCATATATTATACAGAAGGCTTGAAAAGGTTGTTGAAACGCCAGGGGATATCCTTCAAGCAGACCGTTCGAAAAGCCAAGTTCTATGACAAAGTCTGGAACATTCCCGGGACTCAACGCAAACTGTCTAATGGGAGAATGGAAACAATCGGGCTTGGATACATCCGGTCAAGGAAACGAGAGCTACTACACGGTTGCTACGTCGTATATGACTTCGATGAAGAAGCGGATGCTCAATGGGAGGGCGCTAATCCTGAACCGGTGAAAGTTCCAGATGCAAAAGTGCCCGGTTCATCGTTCGAAGAACAAATGGACAAGCTTATAAAGGAAGCGGGTCAAAAAGTCCGGGATGATTATAACCACGAAATGGCCATCTACGAGAAAGCCAAAATGAAACGCCTCCTCCAACAGGCCGTGAAAGATGAAAATGCCGCTCCTTGTTAACCTGTTATAAAGAAGACTCGACGCAGAGGCAGAAACAAGTCGAAATGCGAAAAAGGCGCTCAACATCAACGAAGCGGGACTAAGAGGCCACGCAAGTGGGGACCGAGCGGTTCCGATCTATCCCTCATGAGAAAAATGGGTCGAGCATACTCTTTTCCTCGGGACAAGACGAAGAAAATACTTGACCTCGCTTTAAAACATCAGATGCTTACACTGCTGGAGTCTAAACACCCCGAACAAGCAGGCGAGGTCTCACACCCAGACTATTGCTCTTATCACCGAGTGGTAGGGCATCCTCTCGAAGACTGCTTCACCTTCAAAAATTGGGTTGAAGATCAGTACCAGCTTGGCAAGTTCGCTCTGTCCGACAAGTGGAGGGTAGCGCTGCCACAGAAGAACGAGCCCAAGGCCATGGAAGAAAAACCAGTCCCACATTGGGATTGGAAGCGAATTCGTACTTGTCACGTGATAACGATATCAAAAGAAGAACTCGAGGACATGGATGACCTTCCCCGGTGCTTTGAAAACAGCAACGACGAGATAATCTCAGTATTCCCACCAGCGCCAAAAGAGCTGGAAGATGGAATCCATACCACTGCAGATAACCTCAAGAAAATTGAGTTGGGAACGACGAACGATCCGCGACCGACATTCATTAGCGAGCTGCTGTCTTAAGAGAAGGTGGCTTCATTAAAAGACCTGCTTATGCAGCACAAAGATTGCTTCGCATGGAACTATTCCGAAATGCCGGGATTAGATCCAGAAATTGCTGTGCACAAATTGGCAATATCTCCGGACGTCAAGGCGGTTAAACAGGCACCGAGGAGAATGCGGCTCGAGCTTGAGATGAGTATCAACGCCGAGGTCAAGAAGCTGATCGACTCTGGTTTTATCCAGGAGGTTCAATATCCTGAATGGATCGCCAACATCGTCCTGGTGATGAAGAAAAATGGGACAGTGCGCATATGCGTAGACTTCCGGGTTCTCAATAAAGCCTGCCCGAAGGACGATTTCCCAGTGCCAGTTACCGAACTGATGATAGACAATACGTCCACTCATGAGGTCTTCTCCTTCATGGACGGCTCATTAGGGTATAACCAGATAAAAATGCATCCCGAAGACCAGAAGCACACCGCCTTCAGGACTCCTTTGGGTATATTCTGCTACAAGGTGATGCCCTTCGGTTTAAAGAATGCCGGTGCCACCTACCAAAGGGCCATGACGAAGATCTTCGATGACCTTATACACGAAATCGTCGAATGCTATATCGACGATCTCGTGGTTAAAAGCAAATCATACGAGGAACATCTCGAGCATCTGAAAATCGTGTTTCAACGCCTTCGACAATACAACTTGAAGATGAACCCTCTCAAGTGTGCATTCGGAGTTTCCTCAGGCAAACTCCTGGGATACATCGTCCGACATCGAGGTATTGAGATAGATCCGTCAAAGATCAAAGCGATCATGGAAATGCCTCCACCAAGGACTCTCAAACAGTTGCGGTCTCTCCAAGGGAAGCTCGCATATATACGGCGATTTATAGTTAACCTTTCAGGCAAGTGCTGTCCTTACAGTCACCTGATGAAGAAGGGAACCCCGTTCGTCTGGGACCAAAAATGCCAAAGCGCGCTAGACGAGATCAAGCAATACCTGCAGAACCCGCCGGTGTTGGCTGCTCCGGTCAAAGGAAAGCCCCTCATTCTTTATACAATCGCCCTCGAAGGTTCCTTAGGCGCATTATGGGCGCAAGAGAACGATCAAGGGAAGGAAAGAGCACTCTACTACTTAAGTCGAGTTCTACTAGGGGCAGAAAGCAACTACTCCCCCATCGAAAAACACTGCCTGGCGTTAATCTTCGTGATAACAAAGCTCAGGCACTATGCGTTGGCGCATGAGGTCCGTCTCATTTCGAAGGTGGACCCTCTTAAATATTTAATGTCAAAGGCCATATTAACGTGACGACTCGCTAAATGGGCCCTGCTCTTGATGGAGTTCTCGATAACCTATCAGCCTCTCAAGGTAATAAAAGGCCAGGCCATCGCCGATTTCCTCGCTGAGCATTCGATAGCCTCCGATTCTCCTCTAAATTGCGATCTTCCAGACGAACATGCGTTTGACGCGATCGACAGTGGTGATACCCGATGGGAGCTTTATTTCGATGGAGCATCTTCTGTAAAGAAGCGCAAACAAAGTACCCCTATAATCAAATCAGGGGTAGGACTCATTTTGTAACTCTACAAGGAGGGATAATGCGTTTTGCTTTCTCCCTAACAGAGCCGAGGACAAACAATGAAGCCGAATATGAAGCTTTGATAGCAGGCCTCGAGATCGCCATCGACATGGGAATTGAAAACCTCCTCATATATGGAGACTACCAGCTGGTCGTTAGTTAAGTAAACGGTGACTACCAAACGTGCAAACCAGAGTTGGTGAAGTACGGCGAAAAGGTGCAGCAACTGTTGACCCAAATTCCTTCTTATACTTTGAAGAACATACCGCGCGCGGAAAACAACAAAGCGGACGCGTTGGCCAAGCTCGCTAAGGAACTGGCCGATGAGAACCTCGATGACGTAAGAATTATGGTACAAAGCCGTCGGGTGCTTGCCCCAGCGGAAATATCTCCGGAATCATCTGAAGAAAAGGGAACGTCTGAGCAGACGACCCTACAAATAAAAGATCGGGAAAATACCGAGGATTGGAGAGAAGTCTTTATAGACTACTTCAAGTACCGCCGAACGCCCGAAGATGCGTCCTCAAGATATCGGCTTATGAAACGAGCTCTGTCTTTCGCCTTCGTCAATGATACTCTATATAAGAGGTCATTTGATTCTTTGTGGTTGAGATGCCTGGGACCTGACGAAGCGAAAAGAGTCGTCTAGGAAGTTTATGACGGACTCTGCGGTTCTCACCAAGCGGGCCCAAAGATGAAGTTGAAGATCAAACGGATGGGCTACTACTGGCCCACGATGATTCACGACTGCCTTGAATATGCGAAGCAATGCTACTCATGCCAAATTCATGAGGACTTCATCCATCAGCATCCAAATCCGCTACACCCGACAGTGGCTAGCTGGCCATTCGAAATGTGGGGAACTGATATAGTCGGCCCTATCGAACCAGCATCGTCCAGGGGACATCGTTTCCTCCTGGCGACGACTGACTACTTCTCCAAATGGGCAGAGGCAGTACCGCTGAGGGAAGTTAAGATGGAGAATATCCTCTATTTCTTCAAGACGCACGTCCTATATCGGTTTGGAACTCCATGACGGATCATCTCCGATAACGGGCCAGCTTACAGAAGCCACAAGATCAGTCGCTTCGCGCAACAGCACAATATAGACTGGAGATATTCCTCGGTTTATAATCTGCGAGCTAACGGTCTAGCTGAGGCCTTCAATAAGAGCTTAACAAAGATTATGAAGAAGACAGTGTCCCGAAATAAGAAGGACTGGCATGAAAGACTGCAAGAAGCTCTTTGGGCGTATCGAACTACGTTCAAGACAGCCATAAACACAACGCCATATGCGCTGGTATTTGGTACAGAAGCAGTACTCCCCCTTGAGATAGAGTTACCCTCTCTACGAGTGGCAGTCCACTACGAGCTAACAGATGAAGAAAATGCTCACCTTCGGCTTGAGGAGCTCGATGCCCTCGATGAAACCCGGCTCATAGCGCAACAAAATCTGGAGGCCTATAAAGCAAATATGACGTGCTCATATGAATGATTGACCCGGTCAAGGACATTCCGCCAAGGCGAACTCATGCTAGTGGTCAAAAGGCCTATGATCCCCAATCGTGCCAAGCGGGGAAAGTTTAAGCCAAACTATGAAGGCCCGTACATCATAGATAAGGTCTACCAGGGTGGAGCCTATCTACTCATGGATATGCACGGTGAAAGGCCTTACAGGCCAATAATGGTTGATTCCAAAAGAAATACTACGCTTAGCGAGTCACTGCCTAGGTCAATGATAGATGACGACGACTACGTCCGCTCACTATCTTCCTAAGCTCAAACTTTATAAGCGGTAGCCAGCCTTCTCCATGACGGACCGAAACGTCCCTAAACTAATGCCGGACCGAAACGTCCCTAAACTAATGACGGATCGAAACGTCCCTAAACTAATGACGGACCGAAACGTCCCTAAACTAATGGCGGACCGAAACGTCCCTAAACTAATGGCGGACCGAAACGTCCCTAAACTAACGACGGACCGAAACGTCCCTAAACTAATGGCGGACCGAAATGTCTTTAAACTATTACCGCAGCATTTTCAGGTTGATGAGATGAATAAAATATATATATATATATATATATATATATATATATATATATAATAAACGGTATGTCCATAAGCAAAAAAGGGCACGGATGAAAAGCCGAAAGGGCTCCGTGAGTAAAAACAGCAGGGCTACCGGCGAGTGTTCGTGAAAACCCGAAAGGGCGCGACCTCGTAAAAAAAAGGTAAATAAAAATAAAAAGAATAAAGAAAAAGGGGTATGTCCATAAGCAAAATGGGCATGGATGAAAACCCGAAAGGGCTCCGTGAGTAAAAACAGCAGGACTACCGGCGAGTGTTTGTGAAAACCTGAAAGGGCGCAACCTCGTTAAAAGACTCTTATAGGGTCCTCTCGACCTTATAAAGAGAAACCACCCGCGTGAGATCCTTACGACTCACAAGGGAGCAACACACTTAGGGATCCCCACGATTCCTAAGGAGAAAATACACTTGCAAGATCCTCACGACTCGTAAGGAGAACTCTCTTATGGGACCCTCACGGCTCATAAGATTTGAAAGTCTTAAGTTACAGAGACCTAAACCCGTGCTTAAGCAACCCCCACAACCTCTAATATTGCTCTACAAGTGGCTCAATACTGACCCTTGTATATAATCCACGGGCGCGAATAAACATTTCCCTAACCAAATTTCATCCGTGATTGGGGATATGTACGCATGATGAACAACCCTTGTAAGTCCTCTCGACTTACAAGGAGAAAATCCTCTTGTAGGATCCTTACGACATACAGAGGAACATACACTTAGGAATCCTTACGATTCCTAAGGAAAAAATACACCTACAAGATCCTCACGACTTATAGGGAGAAATACCTTTGTGAGACCCTTACGGCTCATGAAGTCAAAAGCCTTAGTCGGCAGGACCTTAACTCTGTTCGCTAAGCCACCTTTGTTCGACATCGACAGAGGCAGATGATGATTCGCTCCTGGCAATATCCCAGTTGTAGCGGTGCTGATGCCGAAATCGACGTCTAATTTCAGGTTTACGCAGGTTTACGGTGAAAAGCCGGTAAGCCGCACATGCATACGAAATAGCCGAAATGATAGGGCAACTTGCAATAAAAAGCAGCAAGTAAAAACGTATGCATACAAAATAGCCGAAATGATTGGGCAATTCGCAATCAAAAGCAGCAAGTGAAAATAAAATAAATAGCCGAAATGATTGGGCACCGCGAAAAATAGCCGAAATGATTGGGCAATCGCGACCTTCGCGATATAAAAGCTGAAATGATAGAGCATCGCGGAAATAATAAAAAAAATGATAAAACTTTAGCCCTATAGTTGAGATCACATCGATCCCTGTATACAATTCAAGGGCGCAAATAAAAAGGGAACCATACTTTCCCAACAGGCTCCGCCAGAAAACGAAGCCAAATCTCGACGGTTCGTTCCAACCCCGAAAAACTAGTGTCTTCGGCAAATCCTTTGACTCAGGAAAACAAATAACCCTTGACAAATACCTCAATTCAGAGAAACCAATATCCTTGATGAGAGCCTCCTGATTCGCGTCGACTCGCAGAGAAACCAGTGTCTCCGTGGGAAATTCTCGATTCGTTTCAACACCAGGGAAACAAATAATCCTTGGCAAAAATCTCAATTCAGGGAAACAAACATCCTTGATGAGAGCCTCCTGATTCTCGTCGACTCGCAGAGAAACGAGTGTCTCCGTGAGAAGTTCTCGACCCGTTTCAACACCAGGGAAACAAATAATCCTTGGCAAATACCTCAATTCAGGGAAATAAATATCCTTAATGAGAGGCTCCTGATTCACATCGACTCGCAGAGAAACCGGTGTCTCCGTGGGAAATTCTCGATCCGTCTCAACACCAGGGAAACAAATAATCCTTGGCAAATACCTCAATTCAGGGAAACAAATATCCTTGATGAGAGCCTCCTGATTCGCGTCGACTCGCAGAGAAACCAGTGTCTCCGTGAGAAATTCTCGATCCGTTTCAACACCAGGGAAACAAATAATCCTTGGCAAATACCTCAATTCTGGGAAACAAATATCCTTGATGAGAGCCTCCTGATTCGCGTCGACTCGCAGAGAAACCAGTGTCTCCGTGGGAAATTCTCGATCCGTTTCAACACCAGGAAAACAAATAATCCTTGGCAAATACCTCAATTCAGGGAAACAAATATCCTTGATGAGAGCCTCCTGATTCGCGTCGACTCGCAGAAAAACCAGTGTCTCCGTAGGAAATTCTCGATCCATTTCAACACCAGGGAAATAAATAATCCTTGGCAAATACCTCAATTCAGGGAAACAAATATCCTTGATGAGAGCCTCCTGATTCGCGTCGGCTCGCAAAGAAACCAGTGTCTCCGTGGGACATTCTCGATCCGTTTCAACACCAGGGAAACAAATAATCCTTGGCAAATACCTCAATTCAGGGAAACAAATATCCTTGATGAGAGCCTCCTGATTCGCGTCAACTCGCAGAGAAACCAGTATCTCCGCGAGAAATTCCCGATTCGTCTCAACTTGCAAGATGAAGCCTCATGCAACAGGGATTAAAAAACTTGTTTCCTGAACAATGGGACTCTGCAAGTCGGTCTAAAACGGTCTTTTGCATACTATTCACGGGTCTCACTTGTAAGTCGATGTACAACACCCCACGACTTGCGGGGAGGCGGAAATATGAAAAACGATCTTGTTCTTTGCTTAAACATCGACTAACCGCATGAATCGAAGCTAAACGATAACTAACATCAAACATAGAAGTTCTAAACTACTATGTGAAGGGATTATACCTAAAGAACCGTGTCCTTCGTCTTTACGAACTCCACCTCCTCCTCGGCCTTCTCCAAGTAGTAGACGATCCACCACGAGAGCTAAACTCCAAGCTTTGCCTCTAAACTTGAGGCAACTAGGTATCTTTAAATGCTAATCAAAGTACCTAGATGAAATAGAGTATGGTTATGGATTAAGTAGTCTAACTAATCCTTGTACTCAACACATGAGAGGAGGGGATTAGGGTTTGAAGAGAGAGAGCTTGAGGAGAGAGAAGGTGAGAAGAATCATCAAATGAGAAAATGAGTTATCATAATATATATCAAGCATTATTGTTTTTCAAGAAATAGAAAAGAAAATCATTTACAACCATGCTTGATAAATATCTTATGGTGATTCATCTCCATGAGTCATTAAGAAATTATGAAGCATTAATGACATGGATGAATCATCCATATGACTCACTAATCTCATTTAATGTATATGCCACCTAAACCTCCTTAGTAACCATCTTCTAGAAGCTTCTCGCGCAATTACGAGAACGCCCCTCCTATCCGTGAAAATACGGAAAAACTTTAGACTGTATAAATCCAATAACCGAATACTAGTAACTGGCTTAAACCAAAGCCGACTAGTAAAAACTGTCCGAAAGTCGTACGTGCGTAAACACACGTATGCGTCCGAACCCTTGTCGTAAAACCATACGACCTCTATATCGTTTCGCCTGGAGTAGGGAAACTCTCTACGTGGGACTCTAGAGACTCGACTACTACGCTGGCAGTGGGTTTAACCACAGACCGCAAGCGGCACTAGCTGTACGTAACGGTCCCCAGGTAGATGTCGATAAGAAGGCCGATGAGGAAACCCATCTGAACTCCTACTGAGTCCGATATGACAATCTCCATACAGTCCGGTCTGTTTGTCTAAGACTATCGCATATCGGGCCTAGGGGGCGGCAAGCATCAGTCCCCTAATAGCGGTATAAGTCGTGTCGGAGCGAAGCCCATTACACCCTGAGAAACTACTGGAACCTACCAGCAAATCTCGCTTGCCCTGGCCAGGGACTTTGCGTAATGGCTCTCTGACACAGCGCGATATCAACCCCCAATACCGGGAGAGACGAATCCTGTCTAACCGCCACTGCCTCCAAGTGCTCAGGACTGCACCCAACTGCTACCTGTTTGCACGACTCCTTTGAGCCGTGGTAGGGTAGCAATCTAAGAACAGTGGGACACACTCGAGGCGAAGTAGCAGTGTCAAGTCTGCGGACTATGCTGTACTCATGTCACCTGGGAACTGTTCACTGACGACCGGTATAAAACCAACCAACAGTTCCCTGTGAGTCATGTCCGGTGTACCCGTAACCTAACGAGCACTTGCATACTATCTCCAGTACGACGTACTGACGGCTGTGGGACCGACCATCTCTCCAACTGGGATGAGAAGCGTACATACTAGTCTACTCCGGAGTATCGATGCCCTGTCTCGATAATCCAACGACTAGGGATCTGAATAAGGATGTGCTTGTAGACTACCCAGCCCCCACTAGTGTGACTGCCATCACAACGCTGGTAGTCAAGCAAGATCTTAAGAGCTCTATCAATACGTATACTCACATATTAAGATAGAAAAACCAAGTAGCATACTACCATGTTTAGCAAGACTGTTATATACATGTGAATATCCCAAGCTTCCATTAAGTAATATACAAACTAGTATGATACAATAATGGCCCCTTGGGCATATACACTAACAATCTCCCACTTGCACTAGGGCCATGTACTGGCATATCGAAGACCGATGATCTCGAGTAGCCTCTCGAACTGAATCTGAGGTAGGGCCTTTGTGAATGGTTCAACAATGTTCTCTTCAGAAGCAACTCTCCGAACCTCGATCTCCCGACGATCAGTGATCTCCCTGATTAGGTGATACCGCCTTAAGATGTGTCTGAACTTCTGATGGGACCTTGGTTCCTTCGCTAAAGCAATAGCTCCGTTGTTGTCGCAATACAGAGGTATTGGATCAACTATGGTAGGAACCACCTGAAGTTCTGTTAGGAACTTCTTCATCCAGACTGCTTCTTTTACGGCATCGCAAGCAGCTATATACTCCGCTTCCATCGTTGAGTCAGCAATGGTGTCCTGCTTGGAGCTCTTCCAGCACACCGCCCCTCCATTGAGGGTAAAGACATAACCCGACATGGACTTGGAATCGTCCTTATCACTCTGGAAGCCGGAATCAGCAAAGGCCTCCAACCTGAGGTCTTTTCCACCGTAAACCAAAAACATCTCCTTAGTCTTTCTCAGGTACTTGAGAATGTTCTTTACTGCTCTCCAGTGCTTCTCCCCTGGGTCTGACTGATACCGGCTTACCACGCTCAGTGCGTAAGCTACATCTGGTCTGGTACACAACATCGCATACATTATAGAGCCTACCGCAGAAGCGTAGGGTATAATAGACATGCGTTCCCTTTCCAAATCAGTCTTGGGAGACATCTTTTTGGAGAGGGTGATTCCGTGACAAGCCGGTAGATTACCGCGCTTAGAATTTTCCATATTGAATCTTTTCAGTACAGTGTCGATATACCTGGACTGCGAAAGTCCCAACATCCTCTTGGATCTATCACGATAGATCCGGATTCCCAGAATGTAAGAGGCATCACCCAGGTCTTTCATGGAGAACCTGTGTGGCAAGAATCCTTTGACAGATTGTAGCATAGGAATGTCATTTCCTATCAATAGAATATCATCCACGTACAAGACGAGGAATACGACACTTCTGGCTACAACTTTACTATATATGCACGGTTTATCTGGATTTTTGATAAAGTCATATTCTTTGACTGTCTCATCAAAACAGATGTTCCAACTCCGCGATGCCTGCTTTAGTCCATAAATGGACTTAAGCAGCTTGCATACTTTCCCGCTGCTCCCACTCTGATTGAAACCCTATGGCTGATCCATATAGACGCACTCTTCTAAATTTCCATTCAGAAAAGCTGTCTTTACGTCCATCTGCCAGATTTCATAATCTTGGAAGGCAGCAATAGCAAGAAGGACCCGAATGGATTTGAGCATAGCCACTGGAGAAAAAGTTTCGTCATAGTCCAAAGCAGGTCTTTGACAAAAACTCTTTGCAACAAGTCTAGCCTTATAGGTTTCCACCTGTCCATCTACACCAATCTTTTTCTTGAAGATCCATTTGCATCCTATGGGTTTTACCCCATCTGGAGCAAAGTCCAAAGTCCATACTTTGTTGGTGTACATAGACTCCATTTCGGTCCGCATTGCATCTAGCCATCGTACCGAGTCGCCGGTCTGGATGGCCTGCTGGAAGTCAGTAGGTTCATCATCATCTATGATGCAATCCTCTCTATCCCCAACTATGAGAAAACCGTAGTATCTCTCAGGCGGATGAGACGGCCTACTACTCCTGTGGAGGGGTGCGGGAATGTCCTGTTCTTCTTGAACTACCGGTTCTACCAAACTTTCGGGTAGCAGTTTGTGGTTCTGGAATTTCTTCCAGTTCTATTTCGCTCCCACTTATTTCCTTTTTTAAAAACTGATGTTCCAGAAAATGGGCATTACGAGAAACAAAAACCTTTTGTTCCTCTGCGTAATAGAATAATATCCCTTGGAGTTCTTTGGATATCCCACAAAGATATATTTTACTGATCGTGCCTCGAGCTTGTCCACATGCTGCTTTTTAACAAAAGCTGGACATCCCCAAATCTTCATATGCTGAAGATGGGGTTTCTTCCCACTCCACATCTGATATGGGGTGGTAGGCACAGTCTTGGTAGGAGCCCTGTTCAGAAGATATGCTGCTGATTCTAGCGCATAACCCCAAAAAGATCGCGGTAACTCAGCATTACTCATCATGGATCGTACCATATCCATTAGGGTTCGATTCCGTCTCTCCGATACACCGTTATGCTGTGGAGTGTATGGAGGAGTAAGCTGAGAGAGAATTCCTTTCTCTTTTAGGTAACCTAGGAACTCGGCACTCAAGTATTCACCATCTCGATCAGATCTAAGTGTCTTGATACTTTTGCCGGTTTGGTTTTCTACTTCATTCTTATACTCTTGGAATTTCTCAAAAGCCTCGGATTTATGTTTCATCAGATAAATGAATCCGTATCTTGAGTAATCATCCGTGAAAGTAATGAAATAGGAAAAACCATCTCTTGCATGCGTAGACATTGGACCACATACATCGCTGTGAATGAGTCCTAAGAGCTCGCTCGCTCTTACTCCATGTCCAGTAAATGGAGTCTTTGTCATCTTTCCTTTGAGACAATATTGACAAGTGTCATAAGTTTGATATTCGAATGAGTCCAAATATCCTTCTCTATGCAACTTAGTCAACCTTCTCTCATTGATGTGACCCAGTCTACAATGCCATAAGAAAGCTTTATTTAAATCTGGAGACTTTCTTTTTAGTGTGTTCTGGACATTGAAAATTTGGAGTTGGTTTAAAACATATATACCGTTATTTAGTGTACCGGACCCAATCAATCCATGATTAAGGTGGATGTTAACAACATCTTTTACAAACGTGAAATCATAACTTTTATTTGATAACAAGGAAACTGATATGATATTACACGTTAAGCTTGGTACAAAAAAACAGTTATGTAAAACCAAAATGCGTCCACTCGTCAATCCCAGGTGATAATCCCCGACGGACGCAGCTCCCACGCTAGCTCCGTTAGCAACCTTTAGGGTCATATCACCTTCCTTCAGCACTCTACGGTTTCTCAGTGCCTGCAATGAATTGCAAATATGAGATCCTGATCCGGTATCCAATACCCAGGAAGTAGAGTTAATTGACAGACAATTCTCAATTACAAACACACCTGAAGTCGAAGCCACAGCTTGCTTCGGTTCCTGGTTCTTGGCGTTCCACGCCTTGCAATCTTTCTTCCAGGGCCCTTTCCTGTGACAATGGAAGCACTCATCCTGGCCCACTACCGGTACCGCAAACTTTTTCTTTCCCTTCCCTCCCACCTTACTAACACCTTCTCTAGGTTTGGTGGCGGCCTTCTTCTTCCTTCCTTTGGCCCTAGCCTTGGACCCGGAAGAAGATGCACCGCTAATAAACATAGCGGGTGTTTCCCTTGCTTTCTGCAAGGTGCCTTTTGCACTACCGGTACCGCAAACTTTTTCTTTCCCTTCCCTCCCACCTTACTAACACCTCCTCTAGGTTTGGTGGCGGCCTTCTTCTTCCTTCCTTTGGCCCTAGCCTTGGACCCGGAAGAAGATGCACCGCTAACAAACATAGCGGGTGTTTCCCTTGCTTTCTGCAAGGTGCCTTCTGCACTCCTTAACATGTTCAGGAGTTCCGGAAGTTCAACTTCTTTTCTTTGAATGTTGAAGTTCAGGATAAACTGGATGTAGGTGGAAGGAAGGGACTGGAGAATAAGGTCTGTATAGAGCTCATTATCCAAAGTCGTCCCAAGGTCTGCGAGCTCTTCTATATAGCCGATCATCTTTAGGACATGTTCTCCTACTGATGACCCGACAGCCAACCTCGCTCGAAACAAGTTCTCAGAGGTCTCGTATCTTGCTATACGAGATTGCTCTCCATAAAGTTCCTTTGTATGGAGAAATATGGCATCTAGTTCCATATCCTCGTGCCTCCTCTGATATTCATTGTTCATCGAGGCAAGCACGATGCACTTGGCTTTCGCGCAATCGAAATCCCAGGTTTTGCGGATTTCCTTATCCGCATTACTGGATTTGGGACCTGGGACAGCAGGTGCCGTAGCGGTGAGGACGTACCCCAATTTGTCATAGGACAAAGCCATTTTGACATTCCGCAGCCAATCTTTATAGTTTGGCCCTGTCAGTATATTTTTCTCTAAAAGTAACTTCAGTCCAGTCATTTTCAGGGTCGCTGCAATTAGGAGAGAGAGAAGAAAACTCTTTAGCATGATGCTCTTGCAAGTTTAGAGTGGTTTTTAGTTTATCTAAACTGGATGGCTCCCACTGTTTCTCGAATCCTTCCTCAAACCATAAAAGAAGAATTAGCCAGGACTATTCTCACTGTACAATTCTTGCTTAACCGTTCAGCCAGGCTAGTGTCGATACTTCGAGGGAGGTTTTCCAACGCTTTCGCGAAGTTCCTTAATTAAAAAAACCTTTTTTCTCTTGGGGCGTAACCCCGCTGACACCTTTCTTGACACCTACTTGGTTTATAGCATTGATCGTTAAGTGACGAATATCCTGATAAGTAGCATATACTCACAGTAGGATCGGGATCCAAATATCATCGTATGATAATGTTGAAGGAATGCTACCAACATTCATCAAACTCCAAATGGTATGCATCTCTTTGCAAATTTCAGTTTCTTTAGAAATTCCCGATATAAGTTTTTGCCCCATGCTCTTATGGCCTTGGCTTTGGTCAAAATGTCATAAGTCATATGTCAAGTTCTACCCGTCATTATCTTGTCAATTTGAACCCATCCGTATATACCCCTGACTTTGGTCAAATGATAATACGACTGTCCCAAATCAACTCATCTATCTTATGCAACAAATGAAAACCCAGCAGCTACCAAACACTATGCCTTGACTTTGGCCAAAATGCATAGTTTGAATACTACTGAATACTCAAATGAAATGACGGAGGGCTACGAATGGTTTTGGCGAAACCGTGAACGTAGTGAACTTGATATAACCGAAGGAACCTGATAGCTTTTTAAAAGGAGTGGTTAAAGTTCCGCATTTAAAAATATCTGTTTTTAAAATTAACCGAGTGGTTTCTTTTAAATTGTTCCAATGATTAAACTTTTGGTTTATTTTCTTTGCATTATAAATAATGCGTCCCATCATTAACCTATCATTGCAGAAAACAACGAAAATACAACGTCCTTTTATGCCATCCGCATTCGCCACGGGGTCCCGTCATCACCCGTTAGGTTACTTAACTAACGACAGAGCGGGGGCTGGGCTAGCGCGGGTGTAAAACATAAGTGACGTCTAAATAGCTATCATATATAGATATTGTACATTCGTCAGACGCAATAATAGGCATTCTAGATCACAGATGAACTTTATTGGATTTGCAAGCAATCCGTGTTTGTTTTGAGCCTGCAACAAAAGACGGATTACACAGTTGTGATGAATAGCCATTACCCCACCCAAGACCCCAACGGGTACGGCAAACTACCCACCCGGCAGTTTGTGCACCCCACCTTGGGTCTGTTCTAGGAGCAAAAAACAGTAAAATGAAATAATACAACGGTGGCTACAACCGCAACCTGGATGTGCCCCGCAAAATAATATTACAACAAATTACATTTACATCAAATGAATTAAATAATAACCCATCACATAATCCCGGTTAATCATCACAACAGTCCAATACAGTTCACATCCACAAACAGTAAATACCATTACAGAAATGTGCAACCCCCTGCCAACCGACATACTAGCAGTTAGGGAAGGTTTACGAACACATTATACAAACACAGATATAATCCAACAAGCAAATACCGTATAATTTCGATCGATTAAACACATTTAATTTTGCTCCAATACTTCTCTGTAAATCTGAAACCTGAGCAAAAATTAAAAACATCCAGAAAATACCAAATATCACAGAGAACCAACACAGGAAACTTGGGCTGATGAATCGGCAACTCGGCGGCGGAAGTACGGCGGATCGGTGGGATCCGCCGCGGTTCCGCGGCGCTTTAGTCGATTCATGAGCCCAGTTTTCTTGGGTGTTCTGATACTATCATTTTGAGCTTTCTGAAGGTCCCTAAAAAATTTTTGGACCACATTTAAAAATCGACAGAATACCATGATATCGGGGTTTTCCGGTTTTGTTTTTTTCCGTTCGAAATTCATACAATTTTGCAAGTGAGTTAATTATTGTTTAGCTAGGCTCTGATACCACTGTAAGTTGATGTACAACACCCCACGACTTGCGGGGAGGCGGAAATATGAAAAACGATCTTGTTCTTTGCTTAAACATCGACTAACCGCATGAATCGAAGCTAAACGATAACTAACATCAAACATAGAAGTTCTAAACTACTATGTGAAGGGATTATACCTAAAGAACCGTGTCCTTCGTCTTTACGAACTCTACCTCCTCCTCGGCCTTATCCAAGTAGTAGACGATCCACCACGAGAGCTAAACTCCAAGCTTTGCCTCTAAACTTGAGGCAACTAGGTATCTTTAAGTGCTAATCAAAGTACCTAGATGAAATAAAGTATGGTTATGGATTAAGTAGTCTAACTAATCCTTGTACTCAACACATGAGAGGGGAGGATTAGGGTTTGAAGAGAGAGAGAGCTTGAGGAGAGAGAAGGTGAGAAGAATCATCAAATGAGAAAATAAGTTATCATAATATATATCAAGCATTATTGTTTTTCAAGAAATAGAAAAGAAAATCATTTACAACCATGCTTGATAAATATCTTATGGTGATTCATCTCCATGAGTCATTAAGCAATTATGAAGCATTAATGACATGGATGAATCATCCATATGACTCACTAATCTCATTTAATGTATATGCCACCTAAACCTCCTTAGTCACCATCTTCTAGAAGCTTCTCGCGCAATTACGAGAACGCCCCTCCTATCCGTGAAAACACGGAAATACTTTAGACTGTATAAATCCAATAACCGGATACTAGTAACTGGCTTAAACCAAAGCCGACTAGTAAAAACTGTCCGAAAGTCGTACGTGCGTAAACACACGTATGCGTCCGAACCCTTGTCGTAAAACCATACGACCTCTATATCGTTTCGCCTGGAGTAGGGAAACTCTCTGCGTGGGACTCTAGAGACTCGACTACTAAGCTGGCAGTGGGTTTAACCACAGACCGCAAGCGGCACTAGCTGTACGTAATGGTCCCCAGGTAGATGTCGATAAGAAGGCCGATGAGGAAACCCATCTGAACTCCTACTGAGTCTGATGTGACAATCTCCGTACAGTCCGGTCTGTTTGTCTAAGACTATCGCATATCAGGCCTAGGGGGTGGCAAGCGTCAGTCCCCTAATAGCGGTATAAGTCGTGTCGGAGCGAAGCCCATTACACCCTGAGAAACCACTGGAACCTACCAGCAAATCTCGCTTGCCCTGGCCAGGGACTTTGCGTAATGGCTCTCTGACACAGCGCGATATCAACCCCCAATACCGGGAGAGACGAATCCTGTCTAACCGCCACTGCCTCCAAGTGCTCGGGACTGCACCTAACTGCTACCTGTTTGCACGACTCCTTTGAGCCGTGGTAGGGTAGCAATCTAAGAACAGTGGGACACACTCGAGGCGAAGTAGCAGTGTCAAGTCTGTGGACTATGCTGTACTCATGTCACCTGGAAACTGTTCACTGACGACCGGTATAAAACCAACCAACAATTCCCTGTGAGTCCTGTCCGGTGTACCCGTAACCTAACGAGCACCTGCATACTATCTCCAGTACGACGTACTGACGGCTGTGGGACAGACCATCTCCCCAACTGGAATGAGAAGCGTACACACTAGTCTACTCTGGAGTATCGATGCCCTGTCTCGATAATCCAACGACTAGGGACCTGAATAAGGATGTGCTTGTAGACTACCCAGCCCCCACTAGTGTGACTGCCATCACAACGCTGGTAGTCAAGAAAGATCCTAAGAGCTCTATCAATACGTATACTCACATATTAAGATAGAAAAACCAAGTAGCATACTACCATGTTTAGCAAGACTGTTATATACATGTGACTATCCCAATCTTCCATTAAGTAATATACAAACTAGTATGACACAATAATGGCCCCTAGGGCATATACACTAACATCACTCTCCAAAGTCGAGTTTCGACAAGGAGGGAAACAACCGCTTACGGGTCCTCTCGACTCGTAAGAGGGAAAAATTCTCTTATAGGATCCTTACGACTTGTAAGAGAAAACGCACTTGGGAATCCTCACGATTCCTAAGGAGAAAATACACCTACGAGATCCTCTTGATCCGTAGGGAGAAAATCTCTATGAGACCCTCACGGCTCATAGAGTTGAAAAGTCTTAGGCAGTAGATCTGAACCTGCGGCCTAAGCCATCGCTATTTCTTGAGGAAGTCAAGATGCTTGCTCTAATTATCTGTTAACTATGTTTACTAAGGTGGCATGCTGATAATAAAAGAAAGAAAAGGCGGAGAAATGACACAAGACATTACAAAAAATGTGTATCTTTTATTCATAAATTTGATTGGGTACAAGATACATTGTGTTAAAGAATAAAAAATATATATATACATTGTTTTTATTTACAAGTACAAACGATACAAAGAGGGATAGCTACCGAGGAGGAAGTGTCTTTAACAAATCCACAAGCTTCTCTCGCACTTCTTTCAGCGCCTCCTCCTGAGTGGCTGCCGCGGCCACCTCCGCTTCCACCTGGGCCCGCTGCCGCAAAAAGGATGAAAGTTGCTCCTCGGCCGCCTTCTGGGTTGCTTCCTGGCTAGGTGTATTCCGCTTGACAATGTCAAGCTATTGCCTCAGTGATAACCCTTCGGAAAGGCATTGCAGAAGGCCCTCAAAGACAACCTTCAGCCGTGCAGCATTGGCCTCCACCCGAGCATGCAGTTGGGCAGACTCGCTCGAAGTCTCACCGCGCTCCTTACGTCTTGAAATGACTTCTTGTTCAAGATGGCGGAAGTAAGAAGCGCTCTGCTCAATCCACGCTTCTCTTTGATTACTGGCGGCTAAGGTCTCGGGAGCGGGACGCATCGACTCCAGCTGATGTAGACGGGCCTCGATCTCCCTGCAATGGTTAACCCAAGATGCGATGATGCCCTCGTCATGAAAGTTCACGAGTATCACCAGCATCGGGTTAACCGCCGTAGCGAAGTCTGCGACAGATGTAGGAGTTTCAACGTTGAGTTCCTCGACGTAGTCACTCAACATGCGCAGACTATTTGCGGCACCTTTCGAAGATGGACGTCTCAGATAAGGACCTGCTGGCATTGTAATGCGAGGCTCGAAGGGCACCGAGACTGGAATGACAGCTGAAAAGAAACAAAATATGATCAGATAATAGTTCAGGAAATAAAAAGGGGGGTTATCAGTGTAATAATCGCTGTACCAGCTGAACCAGGTGGCAAGGCCGGAAGGGCCGGTGGCACAGCTGATCTTTCACCCCCTCCTTCAATCTGTAGCACTGCAGTCGGGACGAGAAAAAAGGTTAGAAGTAATTCCATCAATGGAAAAGGAAGATATCAATGGAAATCATACTTACCAGCGCCACCAGAGGAAGAAGCGAGTTTGGATGGGAAGGAGAAATGTGGGAGCAACACCTGATAAAGATGGTCAAAAAGCACTCCTGAAAGGCACAACAATATGACTTTAGTACACAAATTATACGTCTAAAAAGTAAGATTAATAAGTTGCAAACCCATACCTTCTAATATCTTTGACGGTATGAGAGAGGGCTGAGAAGTGACCACCGCCAAGGCGGTAGTTGAAGGCGCTCCCTCGAGCAATGGGGCATCGGCACTGGCTGTACCTGCGTTACGAACAAATATGAACTTGTCAGAAAGGATTGTAAAATAAAGGGACAGTAACTTAGGATTTACCTGACGAGCTGCCGGCCGAAACGGAGGCGACTCCCTCCTCCATCGACATGAGGCCATCGCCCGTGGTCTCATCACCCGACTCAATAGGGACCGTTGTCGTGCTCGCAAGACCTGGAGACGGCGGGGGACTATAGGCGGGGAGGGCTATGACTGGAGTATTACCAGATTCCTGAGAAAGAGTGGTTGGCTCGTCTTCAGGAATCATGTCCACCTCACCCGTTACTCCCTCGGGCTCGGCAATCACGGTTGCTTCGTCCACCATCACCACGAGGTCGCCGGCCTCAAGCGCCTCGTCCGCCACTACCCTGGGCTCAGTTATAACAATCATTTCATCTGCCGCCACTTGAGGCTCGGCATCAATGACCTTCTCGGCTACGGATCCCTCGGCCTCCAGCTCAGGCTCCATTACCCAAGCGACGTTGCCCACCGTCGGATCAAGTTCGGCCGGTGCTTCCCCCCTGCTTCCTCGGGTTCGACAGTCTCTGCCTCCCCCTCGGTCGGACTTGGCCCTACAAGATGAGATGCATAAGAACCAGCGAGTTTACAATTTTTACAAACAAAATTCTAAAAAAAATATTACCTGAGGTGGACTTCTCGTTAGCTTCCCTATTGGCGCGAATCGCCTGTCTATGGGCTGTAGACAGGGCGACCGGGGACTCTTCTGAAGGGGTGTTGGCACGAGGAACGGTGCTCGGGCCCGCTCCAGTGGCCAAGGCAGCCCTGCGTACCTTTGCTTCGCGTCTCGACCGCTTCCTCTCCTCCCGGGCTGTCACGATGGACCTCTTTGACGCTTCCTTCATCGAAGTGTTCTCGTCCTCATTCAAGGATGCCTCCATAGCCTTTAAGGCATCTCTCATCGGCTCTTCGAGACGGACCTCCTGCGGTAGCCCAGAGGGAGCAGGAACATCGGCAGTTGGCAGAGCAGTTGCGTCACTGGGCGGGAACGGCATTGAGGTTTCTGCGATAAAAAGGGAGAGGTTAAATTGACCATAACACAAGGAAAACGAAAACTCGATGAATTGAAACTTACTAAGCCCTAATGGCGCTCTGAGACGTTCCTCCTCCTGGAAAGTCTCGAGGGAAGCAGCAATGGCTTCTTCATCGGTGATGCCTGTTGGAAGAAAAGAAGGAAAAACGTTAGTCAAAGGCAATGAGGAGGATATGATACAATAAAGAAAATGCGACTAGTAGTTACCTGATTGCTCAAGCTTAGCTAGCCATGCGTCACTCTTTGCCAACCACGCCGAAGTTTCGAGAGCGGCCTCCAAGTCTGTATCATCCGGCAGCGGCATGACTAATCCCTCGTTAGTCCCATATTCGCTCAAGCCCTCGGCATAGGGAGCATGGGGTTCCTGACCGAACGCGACGTCTGCAGCGAAGAGCGACTTCTTTTTCTTCTGCCCACCGACCCTAGGTGCACGTGGGATCGACTTACGCTTAGCAGCCATCTTGGGACGGCGGGTCCCGATGTCTACACCCACGCCAGGCTCCGGCGAGGCTACAACCACTGTCTCCACTGGAGCACAGGGCGCTGGAGGTGCATCTGTAATATCGGGGAGCGGCAATCCGTGCGGAGGACTTTGCGCACGCGATGGCCCGACTCTAACAACTTTTAGAGGGGCAACTACCGGAGTCCTAGGCACCAAAGGAGCGTTGCGGTCGCTGCCTGGAGGTGCACCCTTACGGTCGACCAGCAGTCGCCTTTCCTCCTTTATAACGGCTCCTGTTGCATGATTGTACCATTCTTTGTATACGTTGAGGAGTTGTGGAGCGTAAGCCGGCGCACTGATAAAAAAATGAGAACCCGTATTCAGGCGCATAAAATGATGCAGCGCGTTCTCCATCCCTTCTTTAGTGGCAGCAGGTTCTAATAGGAAAGCTTCCAAGGGTACCCCTTGATCGTAGCCTAGTTGCTGGGCGAAACGATGCGGGTTGTATCTCATAAAAATCGCCGCACCGTTTTGCCTGAATACTAGGAAGCCCGGTCTAATGGAATATAAGTGAAGGGTCTCCCGGGCCATCAAAATTGAGGCTCCATCCTTGAAAGCATCTTGTAATGGCTGCATCGCAGTGGTAGACGCCTTTCCAATGGTCAACACCTTATCGACGAAAGACATCCCGTCTCCAACGGTGTGAGGGCGAAGGAGTAAACCTCTGGCGTTCCGTGGCGAAGGAGTCACGATTGATGCGCCAATCAGCTGTATGATGCGAGGGAAAACACACTTGTCGAAGAACGAGGGCCTTTTATGCATGCCGAAGACACCCGCCGTGTGTAGCTCGAGCCACGATACGAAGTAGTGCATCGGGAAGACCACGTGCAGTACCCCAGGCTCATTAGCATCCGCTGCTCGACTAAGGCCATGATATAAGTGTGCCAAGCCGGCGATCCCAACAGCCACTTTTACCCCGATGGTCATCCGGTAGGCTGGGTAAAAGACAGAGGGCCGCATACGGTGAGAGTGCATTGGGATCGCAAACCAACTCAGCCATAACCCAAGAAATCCTAGGAAAAAGGCCTCCTCGTCCATCCCAGGGGCTGCAATTTCTGCAAAAGACATGGTTGGGAAGTCCGGAAGGAAAAAACCTTTTTGGTCTATCTCCTTCACCGGCAGGTTATCCAAACCTAGACCGAAAGGGTCATCTAGGGTAGCAAACTTGGCAGCTTCTGACGAGAGGATGCTTGGGCGAAGGAACCGAGCGATGAAATCCTCAAAGCTAACTCCGCGACTCCCATGTTCGATGAAAAGGGCCTCATAGATGTTCAACACTTTAATTAAGCTTGGAAATTGGTGTTGAACAGCATTCTCCGGCATGAGCCCCCTTACCACCGGCTTAGCACTGAAGACATACTCGTCTGTCGGGAGCAACTCCTCATAATGTTCCCCTATAACCGGTAAACCGGATACCTCCGTAAACTCTTCCAGAGAGATTGACATTTCCCGATCCATGGCGAGGAAAGTGTGGGTAGGAATGTTCCACTGCTCCAAAAAAGCCTTGAACCACCAGGTGGGGAGCGTGGGATACTGGAAGAGAGAAACGTAGACCGCAGTGTACAATCCCAACCTTATCAACTGCGACTTCTTCGTCGACAGGATATACCGGGCCCACGGCAGATAGCCGATCGGGTGGCGGGGGATCAGACCAATGTTATATGATTGCCCCCAGGGTCGCGCCTCGCCCTGACAGATACGGCGTCCTAGGATATCCAGAACCATAGGGCGCTGGACCGGAATCGCATCCATAGCGGGATGAAGAAAGCCCTTCTAGGTCCAATCAACCATCTCCACAGCATACTGCACCGAGGGTGGGGTGGCATAATGAATCACCGTGATGGGTTCTGACGGCACTGCGCACGTAAAGCTCCATCGACCCATGATAATCTGATTATACCACGACCCCTAAAGGTGGAGACTCTTGTATTCCGGGTCGTGTTCCTTAATCATGGCCAGGACTCCGCGGTCCAAGGGCGCTTCGGGGAATCCCTCCTCCGAACGAGCAAAAGGGAATGAGGTGTCGAGAGACATGGTCACTGCAAAGGAACAAAAAAATAGCCGTTAGTGCTGCAATTCCAATGCTTGGCGTTTAAAAATTTTCAATTAACTGAATTTAAAAATTAATTAAATTAAAATTAATCACACCACACTGCAGTGCAGTGGGTAGGGGACCAAATGGGGACCCACAAAATCTGGATGAAAGTGCCTCATTTAATAAGACAGCCCCATCATTGGGTGAGACTGTCAGTTAAAGAAAAGATCCCCATGAGAATATTCTCATCAGTGGGGAATCCCTAGAGACAAGGAGAAAATCTTCTCTTTCAGAGTAAAGCTCTGTCACAGAATGACACTTGTCAAATTCTGGTCTCAAAGGAATAAAATTCCTTAAAAGGAGCTTAACTCTGTAATATTCCATCAAAAAGAAAATTTTGAAAAGAAATTTAAAATTAAATTTTTTGGAATCTTGAAAAATCCATGAAAACTTATGAAAAATTCTTCATTTTTCAGATCTAAAAGATCTACATTTGATTCAAGAGCAAAGCTCTGTTCATGGGTTAGAATCCATGAACAAGATCTCTGTAGATCTATAAGTTTTTGAGAGCAAAACTCTGTTTATGAAACCCCAATGGGGATCTCTTTAGATCAAAAGATCTGTGAGAGCAAAGCTCTTTGGTTTAAGATTGGTTTGAATTAATTTAATTTCATTTAGATTAATTCTTACCTAGAATTTCTAACTTTGGAAATGAGCAAAGCTCTGAAGTTCTTAAGCAAGAGCAAAGTTCTGTTGAAATCAAAATCTTGAAAAAATGGTGAGGATTCTTAAGGGCCAGAGGTCCTATTTATAGGGCGCTTGCGCCCCTTCAGCTCACCCGTTGATCCAACGGTCAGAAGCTTGCCACCGCTGCACTCACGTGCGCGCCACGTGAGCGCAACAGTGAGGGGCATTTGTTTCCCCCAATCAGAGCAAAGCTCTATTGAAATTCAAAATTCAAATTTTGAAGCAACGCTTTAAATCCCGGGCGCAACGCGCCACGTGTCAGGCACTGATATATCAGCGCAGCGCCCGAGGCAGCACGACCAATTAGAGCAAAGCTCTATTAAAAAACAAAAGGAAGCAACGCTTCAGTTGCGCAAGCACTGCGCTGCGCGACACGTGTCAGCGCAGATGCGCTAGCGCAGTTGCGCTGCGCCTTGCGCTGCGCGACACGTGTCAGCGCAGATGCGCTAGCGCAGTTGCGCTGCGCTGTGCGCTGCTTGACACGTGTCACGCGCTGGGGCGTTTGCGCCAAACAGAATTAAGATTTTAAAGAAATATTAATGTTCTTGTTAAAACAAAAAGATTTTCTTCTGTAAAACAGAGGCCCTTGGATCAAAGATCCAACGGTGGGAAAAATTCCCCAAATCACTCAGAGAAAGATCTCTTTAACAAATTTATGGGCACTATATAAAGGCCCCTAGACCTCAATTCAAAATCATCAACATTTTTTTGTGAGAAATCAAACAGAGAGAACTCTGAAGAATTGGAGAGAATTCCTCAAGAACGAAAAAGGTAAAAACCTTTAGAAAAAGTGAAAACTCTTTTATGAACAGATCATTGATCTGAGAACAAGATCAAGGATCTCTAATGAAAAGAAAAATAAATAATAATAAGTGCTTTGCACTTCTTTTCTATGAACCATTGGTTCCCTGAGATGAGAAAAACAAGAAGAACTTGTTTTCTTTGATCTAAATTAGATCAACAAAACAAACAGTGCTTTGCACTTCTGAATCTAAAAGATTCTCAAGTTAATAGTGCCTTACACTTGTAAATCTGCACTGTTGCGCTCTTGGGTTGGCGCAAACCACCAGAGAGCGCCACGTGTCAACATCTGAACTATTTGCGCTATGCGCTTTTGAAATAGAGCCTTGCTCTCTGAAACTGGCGCAACTCACCACAGCGCACCACGTGTCAGCAGCGCAAGCGCAGCGCACTGGCGCAGCGCACTGCGCTTGCATGACTCGTGTCATCACCATAAGCGCTTGCGCTCTTTGATTGGCGCAAAGTGCCTGACAAATGCAATGCATTTCTTTTGCTAAAGGGCCAGGCCCAAGTCAAAAAGACCTAGCAGGCCAAAATAAATTGCAAAGCAATAAAAGGGCAGAGCCCAAGTAAAATTGATGCTCCGCATCATTTATAAATGGGCAGAGCCCAAAACAAATTGATGCTCTGCATTCTTTATGGGCAGAGCCCAAACAAAAATAAAAAGTAATGCAAGGCATTATTTAAACATGGGCAAAGCCCTAGCACAGGTCTAATAGACCAAAAATGAGAAATAAACTGGACTTAGCCCAATCATGGCCGTAAGTCCTCAAATTAAATTGACTGAGCACAGCTGCTCTCCTAAATCAATTTATGACCGGTTCGAGGGTACATCTCCGAACTCCTTTTGACTCCTATCGTTGTAATCCTTCAACGATGTCAGAGAGGTGACAGGTCCCGACAACCACACATCAAGACGGACTGTGGGGTCCTTAAACTCATGGACTTAAGCATCCTTAAACTAAAATACGGACTGTGGGGTCCTTAAACCCATGGACTTAAGCGTCCTTAAACTAAATATGGACCACCACGTCCCTAAACTGGAATATGGACCACCATGTCCCTAAACTGGAATATGGACCGCAATGTCCTTAAACTACCAATGGACCGTAATGTCCCTAAACTACCTATGGACCACTACGTCCCTAAACTGGAACAATAGAGCTCCCAAATGCTCTTTTGTCAGATCTAAACGATCCCGTTTAAGTTGATCTTAGCCTTAAATATGGCTAACGTATTCTTAAACATTCAAACAGACTTTAGTTCCAAATTGGACTATAAGACCCCCAATCAACTTTGGTTCAAGGGTACATCTCCGAACTCCTCTGACACATGTCGTTGTAATCCTTCAACGTCGTCAGAGAGGTGACGGGTCCCGACGGCCATATATTAAATGGACCACTACGTCCTTAAACTGGAAATGGATCTAGACGATCCCGTTAAGTTGATTTTAGTCACAAATCAGACTAACGTATCCTTAACGAACGTTTAAGTTGATCTTAGTCTCAAATGCGGCTAACGTATCCTTAAACTAAAAACACCAAACCCAAATCTAAGTAAATACGGATTTGGACTAATCCACGTCCTACGGGCGACGGCATTACTCAGTCTCCGTATACAATCCACGGGCAACCACAAACAAAACAAACACACACGACACGAAGTGAAATTCTGGAGAAGGAGAAAGTGGCTACCGTAATGCTGTAGCGTAATTAACTGCAGGGGCTTGCGCCTGCAGGGAAGAGCGTCCCCACAATCAAAAACCCCTCTAGCGAGGGGGAATCTGACGAAGTCTGCTACATCGGCCGCATCCGTCTAAACCTCCGATACACGGTGCCATAAATCAACTTGGCATATTCGGAGAGGTAGACAGATAAAACCATATAGCATCTGCCCCGAATCTCAGGCCATACGTCCTAACGTCGCGGCCGCTGTTCGGAGGGGAACAGTGCACGTGTATATGACTCTGCCAGAGGGTTGTTGTAGTCAGTGGGAGCAGCGGAAGCATAGTGGACAAGTAGCTTGTGTCTATTTATAGACTAAAATAGGTATAGCGGAGATAGATCGTCTATTTTTTATGTGACGGTCATAGGCTTTGACGTCATCAGAATATGAGATGTATCTGTTAAGAAGGTAGTAGGGTGTGATGTCCTGGTATCTGGATGACATACACTTTGTAGGAAATGAAATTCCTATACTACGATCGGTCATACTGTGGTTGTCACACAGTGGTTTCTCCACATAGGATATGGATATTATATCTGGTATTCTGGTTACTAGATCTATGGTTTTAGATCTAGATTTGGGTAGTTTCCCAATCCGGGTACTTAGACAGCATTCTAAAAGTGTTTTAGAATGGACGACTACTGGCATGGTGGTGTACCTGTAGGTGATGGAGTCACCCTCTCTAAAGGTGTCTTACAAGACTGAAGGGGAGAGGGATGTGCATGATTGGCATATCACTTGCTTAGGCAATTGAGTCAATCATGAGATGTCAAGTATCACATCAGAGATTGTTTTTTGCACTAGTTGCAATAAGTTTATATATTAATCCAATCCTGGAGAAACGTTCGGAAGCAGTTTATGAACATAAGTAGATGTTCTAGGGATTTGGTAATGACAGCCTTCTTCGGGAGACGGTTATCATTCCAGGCTTCCAAAGTGACCTGGATGACAGAGTGACTGTCAGAGTTATAGTTTTCCTTCTTTTGAGGAGCAGTAGTTTGGACAGGTGGTCCAAGAGGATACCGAGGGAGGCATGGCGCATGATACTGATTAAATTCAGTTGACGATACAGTCTGAGAAGTTTGCTGGATTTGGAGTTCATTTATGAACTGGGTCCCATCATATATCCAGACATATTCTAAGACAGGTATTGCTCATTTCGGGAGATGGCTTTCTCCGCGAACTTGAGATAAATAGAGACATAGAAAGAAACATTGGAGCGGATCTACTCACTGAGGCTATTTCTAGAACGCAATAGTTTTACAAACGAGATTTGTGAAACTTATTAGTAGAGAAGTTGGGTGTTCGGTATCATACGGGTTGTGAGTATGCGACACCGCAATAATTGGCCTTAAGTGTAAGTGGGAGATTGTTGGCTATAGTGCCCTTAAGTCAATTATTGGATCGCATGCACGTGATTTCAATGATTGAGGGAGGACCTATACCGTGCAAGGCTTAAAGAAGTGCCCAAACAACCACAATATTCACCACTTCCAATTGAAAAACAAATTTTAGTCTTACTCGAGATGATAGTATGCTATCTGGTTTGTCTTTATCACCGTGTACAGGCTTCTGGTGATATTACAGATCACTATTACATGTTGATAGAGCCCATAAAATTCTTGCTTGACTATCAGCAGTATGATAGTGATCATATACGTGAGAGTTTGGTGGTCTATAAGCACATCTTTAAAGTGTCCCTAGTCGTGGGAGTTTCGAGACTGGGTGTCGATACTCCAAGAGTATACAAGTGTATACGGATCGAGACCCCGACGAGGGGCGGTGGCCTGTCTCACAAGCCATTGGTGTTAGTTGGTTCACCTAAGATGTATACAGGTGCTCAGTGGGTTTTGAATACACCGGACGAACTCGCCGGGAACATGCTAGTTGGTATTATACCTATTGTCAGATAGCAGTTTCCTGATGATATGTGTACAGCTTAGTCTATCGACCTGAGATCTGATGGGTTACACAAGTGCCCCGGCCAACTTCCGTGGCCAAATGCGGAACAAAATTTTTATGACGATACAAAACCTGGCGCTAGGATAACACAAACCGGATCTTTACCATAAACCTAGTTAGCAAAAGAGGATACTATCTACTATGATAGAAAGTATACCTAATCTTCGGGTCTTCGATCCTCTTCTTAAGCTCCTCGATGGAAGTATGGATCGTGCTTGAACTTCGGCCTCCTTGTATCAACGATGATCCACCCAAGAGCTCCAACCTTGAGCTAAACCTCTAACTTGAGGTAACTAGAATACTTAGCTTGCTAATCTAAGTAGACTAGAGTGAGTAGAGTGTGATTTGGAGTAGCTTAGCCTCACTAAACCCTTGATTCTCAACTCATGAGACACTAGGGTTTTGAGAGGAAGAAGAAGAGAGCAAGCTTAGGAAAGAGAATGTATTTGTGATAATGATAATAGAATAATGGAATGACTATCTTTTATATGACCATCAACCATGGCATGGAAATATCTCACCAAAATATCTAGGTCCAAAATATCTCATCAAAATATTTATGGTCAATAAGTCAAGCCAAGTCAAAAGGTCAACCCAAGTAGCCATGCCAAATACAATTATCATTTATCAAAAATAATAAAATCTTTTCTTTTTCTCATATGTGTTTTGAATGGTCAAAACCCTAATGAGATGTCTCCTTCTATACCCTTTCTCATCCGTACATACATACCCGGATACGTGTTCCGAGAAACACGAATACAATGAGACGAAGCTAATCAAATAATTACATACTAGGATCCGTCTTAAACCAAAGCCCACTAGTATAGTCCGCTCGAACACCACACGCGCACAAATACACGTATGTGATCGAACCCTGTCGTAAAACCATACGACCTCTACCCGTTTCGCCCGAAGCTGGGAAACCCTCTGTGTGGGACTCTAAAGACTCGACAGTACTCTGGCAGTGAGTTCAACCACAAGCACGTCAGCGGCACTAGCTGTACGTAACGGCTAACCAGGTACCTGTTGAAAAGGAAGGCCGACGAGCAAACTCGTCCGAACTCCTACTGAGCCTATCCGTGACAATATCCGTACAGTCCGGTCACTTCGTCAAAGAGTATCGCATACCGGGTCTAGGGGGTGGTGAACGTTAGACCCTAATAACCTGATAAGTCGTGCTGATGTGCCTCAGGACCAATCTGGGAAACTACCGATCAACTTAGCAGGAAATCCCATCTGCCTTGGCCAAGGTCTTATGGTCTTGACCAATCGATCACTGCGCGATATCAACTCCCAATACCAGGAGAGACGAATCCCCAACAATCGCTCACTGCATCCATGTGGCTCGGGACTGCACCCAACCAAAACCTATTTGCACGATTCAGTAGAGCCGTGGTAGGGTAGTGATCAAATCTCAGTGGGAACTCACACAAGACAAATGCCGATCTCAGGTCCAAAGACCAACCTGTACACATGTTACTTGAGAAATTCCATCTGATGATAGGTATAGTACCATCTGAAAGTTCTCGGCGAGTCCGTCCAGTGTACTCACATCCAGCGAGCACATGTATACGATCTTAGGTGCATCAGATCAATGGCTGCGGGACCAACCATCCCCCGACGGGGCTAGAAACGTATACACTAGTCTACTCTGGAGTATCAATGCCCAGTCTCGATACTCACATGACTAGGGACCATTTAAGGATGTGCTTATGGACTACCCTGCTCCCACAAGTATGATCGCCATCACAACGCAGGTAGTCAAGCAAGATCCTAGGGGCTTTATCAACATGTAACCGCAATATGTAATAACGAGGATGACATATGCCATGTTAAGACAAAGACATACCATAATAGTATACTATCGTAACGAGTGTTCATCAATATGTGCAAGCTAGATATAACAACAATAAAAATAAACACACATGTCTTGACAAAGACAAGTCAAATAATATACTATAAAACTGAGCAAGATTGTCCTGTACATATATATTCCTAGCATCCATATATATACATATACAATACTGGCCTCTAGGGCATATATATCCAACAATCTCCCACTTGCACTAAAGGCTAGTAATTGGCGTATCGGATACCCAACGTCTGCACTTAGGCCAGCTGCTGGCGTACCGCATACCCAACATCTCAAAAAGTCGCTTGAACTATGGTTGAGGAAGGGCCTTTGTAAATGGATCCGCTGTGTTCTCTTTCGTATCTACTCTCCGGACCTTGATCAGCTGGCGATCTACGATCTTACTGATCAGGTGATACCGCCTTAAGATATGCCTGGATTTCTGATAGGACCATGGTTCCTTTGCTAAAGCTATAGCCCCATTGTTATCGCAATACAAAGGTATTGGGTCAACAATGGACGGAACTACCTGAAGTTCAGCTATGAACTTCTTCATCCAGACCGCTTCTTTTGCGGTATCGCTTGCAGCAATGTATTCAGCCTCCATCGTCGAGTCTGCGACAGTGTCCTGTTTGGAACTCCTCTAACACACCGCCCCTCCGTTGAGGGTAAACACAAAACCCGAGACAGACTTGCTGTCATCCTTGTCACTCTGGAAGCTTGAGTCGGTAAAGGACTCAACCCTGAGGTCTCCATTACCGTAAACCAGGAACATCTTTTTAGTCCTTCTTAGGTACTTGAGAATGTTCTTCACTGCCGTCCAGTGGTTCTTACCTGGGTCTGACTGATACCGGCTCATCACGCATAGCACGTAAGCTACATCTGGTTTTGTACATAGCATCGTAGGGTATAGTGCTCATGCGAACCTTCTCCTCGTCTGTCTTGGGAGACATCTCCTTGGAGAGGGTGATTCCGTGCAATGCGGGTATGTTACCGCGCTTGGAATCTTCCGTACTAAATCTTTTTAGTATGGTCTCTATGTACCTGGACTGCGAAAGCTCCAATAATCTTTTGGATCTATCTCTGTAGATTTTGATCCCCAGAATGTATGAGGCATCAACTAGGACTTTCATAGAGAACCTTTGTGACAAGAATAGCTTGACCGATTGTAGCATAACAAAAGAATGCCGTCCACGTACAAGACTAGGAACATGACAGCTCGTCATACAATCTTCTTATAAATAAAAGACTCATCCTCGTTCTTGATGAAGTCAAATTTTTTGACTGTTTCATCAAAACAGATGTTCCAGCTCCGCGATACCTGCTTTAATCCATAAATGGATTTAAGAAACTTGCACACCTTCTCGCTGCTCCCACTGTCTACAAAACCTTCCGGCTGATCCATATAAACGCACTATTCCAAACCGCCGTTTAGAAAAGCCATTTTTACGTCCATCTGCCAGATCTCATAGTCATGGTAGGCAGAAATGGCAAGTAGGATCCGAATGGATTTGAGCATAGCCACCGGAGAAAAGGTTTCGTCATAGTCCACACCTGGTCTTTGACGAAAACCTTTTGCAACGAGTAGCCTTATAGGTTTCCATCTGCCCATCTACACCAAGTTTCCTTTTGTAGATTCATTTGCATCCAACAGGTTTTACCCCAGGTGGAGCAATATCCAAGGTCCACACTTTATTGGTGTACATGGACTCCATTTCAGATCGCATAGCATCCAGCCACTTATCAGAGTCCCTACTGATAATGGCCTGCCTGAAACTAGCAGGATCATCTTCTTCCAAGATGCAATCCTCTCGATCCCCGTCTATGAGAAAACTGTAGTATCTTTCGGGCGGATGAGAAATCCTACTAGATCTGCGGAGTGGCTGAGGTTCGTCGGATATCACTGAATCTAAAGGTTCTACTAAATCTTCTGCTACAGTTTGTGGTTCCTGAATTTCTTCTAGTTCCACCGTACTCCCACTAATTTATTTTGCAAGAAATTCCCTTTCTAAAAAGGTAGCGTGGCGAGATACTAACACCTTATGTTCCTCAGTATGGTAGAACAGATACCCCTTGGAATACTTAGGGTATCCCACAAACTTGCACAATACAGATCTTGCCTTGAGTTTATCTGGATTCTGCTTTTTAACAAAAGCAGGACCCCCCATATCTTAATGTAATCAAGACATGTCTCTTCCCAGTCCATATTTCATATGGGGTGGTAGGCACTGATTTGGACGGTGCTCTATTCAATATGAATGCAGCTGATTCAAGAGCAAACCCCCAGAAAGAAAGAGTTAACTCGGCATTACTCATCATGGAGCGAACCATATCCAACAGGGTACGTTTCCTTCGCTCCGACACGCCATTGTGCTGTGGTGTATACTGAGGAGTAAGCTGAGGGAGAATGCCATTCTCTTTTAGAAAGTCCCGGAATTCCGTGCTTAAATACTCTCCCCCTCTATCAGATCGGAGGATCTTGATACTTTTGCCAATCTGGTTCTCTACTTCGCTTCTAAATTCTTTGAATTTCTCAAAAGCTTCAGATTTGTGTTTCATCAGATACACATATCCGAACCTAAAGAGATCGTCAGTGAATGTGATGAAGTATGAGAACCCATCCCGTGCATGTATAGACATTGGACCACATACAACATTGTGTATGAGTCCCAAGAGCTCTCCTTCTCTTTCTCCGTGTCCGGTGAACGGAGATTTGGTCATCTTTCCTTTGAGACAAGACTGACAAGTTTCATAAGATGAAAACTCGAACGTGTTCAAATATCCATCTCTATATAACTTACTCAGTCTTTTCTCTCCGATATGACCAAGTCTACAATGCCACAAGTAGGATTCGTTCGTTTCTGAACTCTTCCTCTTGCGTGTGTTTTGTATACTGAGAACCGTGTTTTGATTAAGAATATAGATACCATTACACATTGTACCTTCTGCAACCAATACCTGATTAAGGTAAATGTTCATAATATTTCTATCAAGAACAAATTTATATCCATCTTTATCAGGTAAAGAAACTGATATGATGTTGCAAACCATGGAAGGTACATAGTAGCAGTTGTTCAAAATCATAGTATTGCCATTTGGCAATACTAGGTCACCGATGGCAGAAACATCAACTTGTGCTCCGTTCCCTACTCTGAGGGACATATCACCAGGTCCAACCATCCTACTTTTTCTCAGTCCTTGTAATAATTTACAGACATGAGATCCCGATCCGGTATCGAGTACCTAGGAGGCAGGACTGACCGAAAAATAGTTCTCAATGACAAGAACACCTGAAGAAGACACAATAGTATGTTTCTTCTTCAATGGGGTCATCAAGGAATTCAAACAATCCTCTTTCCCTTGCTCATACTCATGACTGTTGTCATAAGTTAGAGTCGAACCGATGTTACCCAGCCCCGAATAAGAATTCGGATCGGTCAAGCGATACATTTTATTATCTTGATTAGGGCGTGAAATGGTTGCTACCTGGAGAGAGAGAAAGAAACACTCAGCGTGTGCTCTTGCAAGATTATATTGGTTATTATTTTATCTAATCAGGATGTCTCCCACTGTTTTTTCGAATTCTTCTTCAAACCCTAAAAGAAGAACTAGTCAAGATTAATCGCACATCACAATACTTGCTTAACCTTTCAGCCAGGCTTGTGTTGGTACTTTGAGAAAGGTTTTCCAACGCTTTCGCGAAATTCCTTAATTATATAACCTCTTTTCCCTGGAGGCGTAGCCCCACTAACACCTTTGTAGATACCTACTTGGTTTATAGTATTGATTGTTAAGTGTGATAATCTCCCGAGAGTAATCCTACTCATCAGTGAGATCGGGATCCAACTATCATTGTGTGATACACTAGATGGAATCCACTCTAGTCACTGTTCCCACCAAATTTTTTTTTTTTTGCGCAAAAGTGCCCAAGGTATCAAATAGCAGCGATACGTTTAAGAAAATGTGAACCAGTATTTTCCGGGCTATATTTTGACAAACTTCCGGACGTGAAACAGCTAAATTCTGACGATATTGAAAGTTTCTCAAAAAATCCTTCGATTTGATATATTATGGGCTTCATAATTCATCAGGGATCAAAAGTTATGAGCAAATATGCTATGCACGTGTAATCTAAGAAAGAAAATACGAACCAGTATTTTTCGGGCTGCATTTTGACAAACTCTCGAATGAGAAATAGCTAAATTCTAATGGTATCAAAAGTGTCTCGAAAAATACTTCGATTTGATATATTATGGGCTTCATAATTCATCCAGGATCAAAAGTTATGAGGCATCACGTGCTCACACGTGACCAGGCATCATGTGCCCACACGTGACCGGGCATCACGTGCCCACACGTGACCGCAGACACGTGACCATTTACAGGCAAAACCTGTAGGCACTGAATAAAATAAATAATTGGAAATAATTAATCATTGGGGTTACGTGCCAACACGTGATGGGCCTTTAAACCCATTGAAAAGAATTAAAGGTATAATAAAATAACAAGGAAAAACCCCAATGGGGCATCACGTGCCAACACGTGACCATGGCTCACGTGCTGACACGTGATAATTCCTGAGTTCTTTAAAACAACAGAATTAAATTCTGGTCAAATGCTTAATCAAGGGGTCATGTGCCAACACGTGATGGGTTCCTAAACATCTATGAATTAATAAAATTAAATTCTAATTAAGAAGGAATCAAAAACCCTAACTGGAAAAATATTTCTCTAAATCTTTCCAAACAAAAAAGATGGTGTTCTGTAAAATGGAGCACCGTTGGATTAAAAATCCAATGGTGATTAAAAATCACTAATTTATGGAAAAATTTTATACAAGGAAAGATTTCCCTGAAATTTGCCAGGAATAACAGATAAAACATCTTTTCGATTAAAAATCCAATGGTGAATAAAATTCACTGAGTGATCTATAAGATCATGTTGGTTACAAAATCAATTAAAATCTTTCAATGAAAGATTGACAAAATAAATTGATTCTTTTCTTTTTCCTATAAATAGGAGCCAAGAAGAGAAGAGAAGGGATCTACTTTTTTGGGGAGATAACAATAACAGAGAAAAAAGAGAGAGGAGAATTTAATTCTCAAGAGAGAGAAAAAAAAGATCTCTTCAGAGAAAAGAAACCCTAGGTGAGAAAGGGGAAAGAGATCTAAGTTTCATAAAGAAAAAGAATTTAATTCTCAATTTAAGAGTTTAACTCTTCTGAATAAGAACTTAGTTCTTCCTTTGGTTGAAGATCTACAGAGCAGATCTCCCCACAAGTTGAGGATTTAATTCTCATCGGGGAGATTCTGCCATGCAGATCCAAAATTTAGAGAGAGAATTGAGTTTAAGGAATTTAATTCCCCCAAATTCATAAGAATTTAATTCCTCCAAAACAGAACTAGGGTTTAACCCTATATGAGAATTTAATTCTCCCAAATTCATAGGAATTTAATTCCTCCAAAACAGAACTAGGGTTTAACCCTATATGAGAATTTAATTCTCCCAAATTCATAGGAATTTAATTCCTCCAAAATAGACCTAGGGTTTAACCCTACATAAGAATTTAATTCTTCCATATACATAGGAATTTAATTCCTCTAAAACAGAATTAGGGTTTAACCCAACAGAGAATTTAATTCTTAAAATAAGAGACTTAAAGCTTTCCATGCACGTAAAGAACTTGGTCACCTGGTAACACATGACCCCCATTCTCAATGAGCAGAAAAGAGAGAAAAAAATTAGGTCACGTGTTCCCACGTGACCCTTAAACAGACTCCCCAAAATGAGAAGAAAAAAATCTTGGAGGCAATGCCTCACGTGCTCACACGTGACCCTCATAAATGAAGAGAACAAAGCCAAAGGCAGTACGGATTTTGGGCGCCCTCACGTGTCCCCACGTGACCCCTTAATAAACACTTTAATAATCAATACATGGCTACCCATCACGTGCCGACACGTGATGGCCTGAAGACTAAAAGTGTTTAACACTTATTTGAATATTCTGATAATAAAATAAAGGAGGTCTGGCCCCATCTTTAGGTGCCTCACGTGACCCCATGTGACCCCACGTGACCCCTTCCTTTCTAGTGTTTAACACTATTTTGAGCATTTTGTCTCCAGTGTTTAACACCGTTTTAAATACATCACGTGAGGACACGTGACCGCCTGATGTCCTGTAGTGTTTAACACTATTTTCAAATCAGCTTAGCCCAAATTGGCTAAGTTTTCCAGAGGCAAATCTCTCCTTCAAATGGGCTTTAAAATCCAGAACTATAATGTTTAAGTGCTCAGCCGAAGACAAAATGTTCTCAGAGCCCTCAAACTCTTGTTTAGCATTGTTAAATAATGAGGGGCTGAACCCAGACAAATGCTCAACAGGCCAACAAAGGGCCAACATTTCAAACTTAATTGGACTTAGCCCAAATTGGCCATAAGTCCTTAATTCAGATTTAACCGAGCCAATGTGCTCATAACCTAATTAATTGATCTTAGTTCCAAATTGGACTACAGATCTCCCAATCAACTTTGGTTCAAGGGTACATCTCTGAACTCCTCTGATATTTATCGTTGTAATCCTTCAACGTCTTCAGAGAGGTGACGGGTCCCGATAACCAATCATTCCTTGGACCGTGGGGTCCTTAAACTCATGGACAATGATGTCCTTAACCTTGGACTGTGGGTTCCCTTTAAACCCATGGACTATGATGTCCTTAATCTCGGACTGTGAGGTCCCTTTAAACCCACGGATTATGATGTCCTTAACCTGGACTGTGGGGTCCTTAAGCCCACGGACTATGATGTCCTTAACCTTGGACCACCATGTCCTTAAACTGGTAATGGACCACCATGTCCTTCAACTGGTAATCGACCGCAATGTCTCTAAACTAAACAATATAGCCCAAATGATCTTTTGTCGGATCTAAATGATCCCGTTAAGTTGATCTTAGTCTGAAATTAGACTAACGTATTCTTAACAAACGTTTAAGCCGATCTTAGTCTCAATTGATACCAACTTATCCTTAAACCCAAACCCCAAACCCAAATCTAAGAAAATATGGATTTGGACTAACTCACGCTCGACGGGCGACGACATAAATTAGTCTCCGTATACAATCCACGAGCAACCAAAAACAAAACAAATACACACGACACGAAGTGACCATCTGGAGAAGGAGAAAGTGGTTACCGCGATGCAGTAGCGTAATTAACTGCAGAGGCTTGCGCCTGCAGGGAAGAGCGTCCCCACAATCAAAAAACCCCTCAAATGAGGGGGAATCTAACGAAGTCTGCTACATCGGCCGCATCCGTTTAAACCTTCGATACATTGTGTTATAAATCAACTTGGCATCTTCGGAGAGGTGGACGGATAGCACCAAATAGCATCTGCCCCCAAATTCAGGCAAGATGGACCTACGCGGTCGCGTCTCTATGTTTCGGAGGAGAACAGTCACCACACTCCAGAAGGTATGCTGAATCTGCAAGTTTCCTGTATGTTTGAAACTCCCGATGTGGTTTTTTCCCCTAGCGCTTATGACCTTGACTTTGGCCAACAAATCATAACGTGCAAGTCAAGTCCTACCCATCATTGTCCTGATTGATTTAGACCCACCCGCACACACCCCTGACTTTGGCCAACAAGATAGTACGACTGTCCTAAACCAATGCATCTATCTATACTACGGATAAGAAACATACAGCTACCGTATACGATGCCTTGACTTTGGCCAACAAACACTGCATAAATACTATGTGTTTTTATCCGAAATGACGGAGGGCTACGACTGGATTTTTGGCAAAAAACCCGTTAACGTAATGAACTTGATATCGTTGAAGGAAACTAGGTGGTTTTACAAATATATATAGTGGCGAAAACTTTTGCTAAAGAGGTCATTCCCTGTAAAGGGATCTCGGCTCTTTCTTTGTCGAATGAGGTGCAGGATATTCCAAAATGAATACCACGATGCAAAGAAAAAATAATCTACTATAGTGAAGTTATTACGTTGACGCAAACTTTTACTCAAGAGGTCACTCCCGATGAAGGGATCTCGGCCTTGCCTCGTCGAATGAGGTGCTGGATATTCATAATCGAATACTACTGTGCAATGCAAAAGAGAACGTCTGTAATGTCATTTTTTCGAAATCTGTTCCAATAACATCTTGCAGGTTTATTTTCTTTCATTAATCAAAATTAATGCGGTCCCATCATTTTAATCCTATCACACCAGAAAAGAACGAAAATACAATGTACGTATATGCCATCCGCATTCGCCATTGGGCACCGTCATCACCCGTTAGGTTACTTAACTAACGACAGAGCGGGGGCTGGACTAGCGCGGGTGCAAAACATATACAACATCTACTAGTATATATATAAGTATATATAACATTCGTCCCAGGCATGATAACAAGCAACATCACAGAATCTCAGCCAACAATACAGAAAGGTGGATAATCTTGGAGATCCAGATTTCATTTGAGCCGCAAATAAAATCTGACGTTCCCGGTCGTGCGGATAGCCTGTGCAATGAAAACCTGGACCCCTACGAGCGCGACAAGTTACCCGCCAATCCCAGAAAGTGAGGCAGCCCCCTTCAACAAAGTGAATGGGCCACCCAGCACTTCACGGAATCCGGTAACTTGGACGCCCCTCCATGGGTCATCCTATACCCTCTACGAGTGCGGCGAATAGCCCACCAATTCTATAATGAAGCCCCCTCCATCTTAATGCCATGAGATGCGGGCTTGTTGCCTTCTAGAACCCGGTTATTCGTGCACTCCACCGTGGGGCAATCATAGTACAGAAAAAGAAAATAATATGTACAAATGGTGACATCGACCTCAACCCGGTCGTGCCCCAAAATAATATACAACCCGACAAAGACGACAGTCCACATGTCGGACGCTCGCCTCGCAATATCAAATATACAAATGAATATAAACTGTACCACTAACATTGCACCATTTTCTATCCACCACGACTATCCAACCACCAGATCAGCACAATCACAGAAACATCAATGTGAATGTCACGTTCGCAAATCCGTCTAAAAGAACATATAGCAAATAGACGGGTTTACCGATCAAATGACATTCATGGTCGCAGATGCTAATCTAAGTACTGATAACTAAATACGTATTTTAAAATTTCGATCGACTAAATTTTTCCAAGTGGGCCCAAGGTCTAATCCAGTACTGAAACAAATCTGGGCCGAATAAATAAACATCCCCAAAACCATAATTCCAACAACTAGAGCAACTGTAGAACTTTAGAGTAGTGAAGCCAAATTTTGGCCGCGGAACCGCCGCAAACATGCATGTTGCGCGGCGCTTCCGCGGCGGAATTATGGCTTCATGCTCTCAAATTTCTTGAGCTGCTCTAGAAAACGCTGCATGAATTTCTAATGCACTGAAAATGAATTTTAGACCACTTTAAAATTTCGATAGAAAACGTAAAATTGGAATTGCGGTTTTGAAAATTTCGGTCGATCGATATTCTAAACACGTTAAAACAAGCTAGTATAGGTTTTATGGGGTGGCTCTGATACTATGATGGGTTACACTAGCGCCCCGGCCAACTTCCGTGGCCAAATGCGGAACAAAAATTTTATGACGATACAAAACTTGGCGCTAAGATAACACAAAACAGATCTTTACCATAAACCTAGTTAGCAAAAGAGGATACTATCTACTATGATAGAAAGTATACCTAACAAAAACAAGTCCTTCGGGTCTTCAATTCTCTTCTTAAGCTCCTCAATGGAAGTATGGATCGTGCTTGAACTTCGGTCTCTTTGTGTCAATGATGATCCACCCGAGAGCTCCAACCTTAAGCTAAACCTCTAACTTGAGGTAACTAGAATACTTAGCTTGCTAATCTAAGTAGACTAGAGTGTGTAGAGTGTGATTTGGAGTAGCTTAGCCTTACTAGACCGATGATTCTCAACTCATAAGACACTAGGGTTTTGAGAGGAAGAAGAAGAGAGCAAGCTTAGGAGAGAGAATGTATTTGTGATAATGATAATAGAATAATAGTATGGTTATCTTTTATATGACCATCAACCATGGCATGAAAATATCTCACCAAAATATCTAGGTCCAAAATACCTCATCAAAATATCTATGGTCAATAAGTCAAGCCAAGTCAAAAGGTCAACTCAAGTAGCCATGCCAAATACAATTATCATTTATCAAAAATAACAAAGTCTTTTCTTTTTTCATATGTGTTTTGACCAAGTCAATAGTCAAAACCCTAATGAGATGTCTCCTTCTATACCCCCTCTCATCCGTACATACATACCCACATCCGTGTTTAGAGAAACACGAATACAATGAGACGAAGCTAATCCAATAATCACATACTAGGATCCGGCTTAAACCAAAGCCCACTAGTATAGTCCGCTCGAACACCACACGCGCACAAGTACACGCATGTGATCGAACCCTGTCGTAAAACCATATGACCTCTACTCTTTTCGTCCGAAGCTGGGAAACCCTCTGTGTGGGACTCTAAAGACTCGACAGTACTCTGGCAGTGGGTTTAACCATAAGCACGTCAGCGGCACTGTTTACCGCCGGAAGCCGGGAAGACTGAACGTCTTGCCTGAATCTGAGGGCAGATGCTAATTGGTGCTATCCGTCCACCTCTCCGAAAATGCCAAGTTGATTTAGGGCACTGTGTATCGAAGGTTTAGATGGATGCGGCCGATATAGCAGACTTCATCAGATTCCTCCTAGTTTGAGGGGTTTTTGATTGTGGGGACGCTCTTCCATGCAGGCGCAAGCCCCTGCAGTTAATTACTCTACCGCATCGCGGTAACAACTTTCTCCTTCTCCATATGGTCACTTCGTGTCGTGGGTGTTTGTTTTGTGTTTGGTTGCCCGTGGATTGTATACGGAGGCTAATTTGTGTTGTCGCCCGTAGGACATGGATTAGTCCAAATCCGTATCTTCTTAGATTTGGGTTTGGGGGTTTGGGTTTAAGGATACGTTAGCCTCATTTGAGACTAAGATCAACTTAAACGTTTTTTAATGACATGTTAGTCTAATTCTAGACTAAGATCAACTTAACGGGATCGTTTAGATCTAACAAAAGAGCAATTGGGCTCTGTTGCTTAGTTTAATGACATTGCGGTCGATAATTAGTTTAAGGGCATTACGGTCCATTGTTAGTTTTAAGATATCGCGGTCAGGGTTAAGGACATCATAGTCCATGAGTTTAAGGACCTCACAGTCCGGTGTTAGTTTTAAGACATCACGGTCGAGGTTAAGGACATCATAGTCCGTGAGTTTAAGGACCTCACAGTCCGATGCTAGTTTTAAGACATCACGGTTAAGGTTAAGGACATCATAGTCTATGGATTTAAGGACTCCACAGTCCGACGTTGGTTTTAAGACATCACGGTCGAGGTTAAGGACATCATAGTCCATGAGTTTAAGGACCCCGCAGTCCATGAAATGTATAGTTGTCAGGACCCGTCACCTCTTTGAAGACGTTGAGGAATTACAACGACAAATATCAAAGGAGTGAAGAGATGTACTCTTGAACCGAGGTGAGTTGTTTGAAAGAGCAGATGTGCTCAGTTCAATATAGGTTGAGGATTTATAGCCAGAATTGGGCTAAGTCCAATTAAAATGTTTTAACATTTTATTTTTATTCTGGCAGTTAAGCCTTTATTTGGGCTCGGCCCTTTTTAATAATGCCAAGCATTCGGCTCTGTCATTTTGTCTGGTATTAAATGCATAGCATTTATCAGGAACAAAGTGGTGTTCTGACAGTGCGCCACGTGGCGCGTCAGGCGCTTTGCGCCAGTTAAAGAGCGCATTGCGCTAGCGCACATGAGGGTGACACGTGTCGCGCTTAGCGCTAAGCGCCGGTTCATTAGCGCACTTGCGCTTTCCATCTATGAGCGCTTTGCGCTATTCTGTTGGCGCGCCAGCGGGTGACACGTGGCGAGCTTGGCGCTGAGCGCAGCGCTCTGTTTCAGGAGCGCAAAGCGCAGATTGTGTCTCTGATTGACACGTGGCAAGTTCTGGCGATGTCCGCCGATCCAATGAGCGCAAGGGCACAGTTCATGAGTGCAAGGCACTTTTCAATAGCGCAAAGCGCATCTGATCAATTTTAAGATCACAGAACAACTTTTATGTTCTTCTAAGGAGGCTTTTCCTCAAGATCCAAGAACAACAGTTCTTGTTTTTGATAAAAGACTCTGCCTATATAGATCAATGATCTGTGGACGAAGTAAAAATACTTCTTATTATTATTTTTTTATAATTAGGTCTTTTGATTTTTTTTCTTATCGTTAAAGACC
This sequence comes from Agapanthus africanus, assembly GCA_030015575.1. NCBI lineage: Eukaryota > Viridiplantae > Streptophyta > Magnoliopsida > Asparagales > Amaryllidaceae > Agapanthus > Agapanthus africanus. The sequence goes on along the minus strand of CM057342.1, from coordinate 16,374,478 downwards.
TTGGTCTTTTTTGTTTTTAGATCTATGATCTTTTTAGAAGAGGATTCTTCTTTTTATGAGATGTTTTCATCTCTGTTTTTCAAGAATATAGTCTTTTTTTTACCTTGAGTATGAAGAAAACTCTTTTTTTCTTAAGAGCTCGCTCTTTTTTGCAGAGGGTTTTTCTCTCTCTTCTTTTGTATTCTCTCTATATTTTTGACTTGAAGTCTAGGGTCCTTTATATAGGGCCAAATGATTTGTTAAATCAGTTTTGAGAGATCTTTCTCTTATTGATTTGGGAATATTTCCCACCGTCGGATCTTTGATCCTAAGGTTTCTGTTTGACAGAAGATAATCTTCTTGTTTTAATAAGATTGAGAAATCTTTCCATGCAGAATTTGTTCTATTTTTGGTAATTCATTATTTACCATTGGATCATTGATCCACCGGTGCTTAAAGCACAATCTTGTTGTTTGGAAAGATTTTGAGAATTCTTTCCTTAACAGAATTTAATTCTGTTTAATTAATGATACATTATTATTATTAGATCCTTGATCTAACGGTGGGAATTTTTTAATCCCAGCACTGGCGCACCTACGTTCGATACGTGGCGCACAGCGCGAAGCGCAGCGCAACTGCGCTAGCGCACCCGTGTTTAACACGTGGCGCGCAGCGCAGAGCGCAACGCAACTGCGCTAGCGCACTTGTGTTAGATACGTGGCATGCAGCGCAGAGCGCTAGATCTGAAGCGTTGCTTCAACTTCTTAACTTTTGAATTTTGAAAACAGAGCTTTGCTATGATTGGGATGCACTGCCTAGGGCTCAGCGCTCCTGGCGCTGGCGTGTCTGCTTTTGACACGTGGTGCGCAGCGCGCAGGATTTGAAGCGTTGCTTCAAATTTTGAATTTTGAAATTCAAAACAGAGCTTTGCTCTGATTGGGGAAACATGCACTAGCTGTACGTAACGGCTACCCAAGTACCTGTCAAAAAGGAAGGCCGACGAGCAAACTCGTCCGAACTCCTACTGAGCCTATCCGTGACAATATCCGTACAATCTGGTCTCTTCGTCAAAGAGTATCGCATACCGGGTCTAGGGGGTAGTGAACATCAGACCCTAATAACCTGATAAGTGGTGCTGATGTGGCTCAAGACAAATCCGGGAAACTACTGATCAACCTATCAGTAAATCTCATCTGTCTTGGCCAAGATCTTATGGTCCTAACCAATCGATCACTGTGCGATATCAATTCCCAATACCAGGAGTGAGGAATTCTCAACAATCGCTCACTGCCTCCATGTGGCTCGGGACTGCACCCAACCAAAACCTGTTTACACGACTCAGTGGAGCCGTGGTAGGGTAGTGATCAAAGCTCAGTGGGAACTCACACAAGACAAATGCCGATCTTAGGTCCAAAGACCAACCTGTACACATGTCACTTGAGAAATTCCATCTGATGATAAGTATAGTACCATCTGAAAGTTCTCGGCGAGTCCGTCCAGTGTACTCACACCCAGTGAGCACATGTATACGATCTTAGATGCATCAGATCAATGGCTGCGGGACCAGCCATCCCCCGACAGGGCTAGAAACGTATACACTAGTCTACTCTGGAGTATCAATGCCTAGTCTCGATACTCACGCGACTTGGGACCATTTAAGGATGTGCTTATGGACTACCCTGCTCCCACAAGTATGATCTCCATCACAATGCAGGTAGTCAAGCAAGATCCTAGGGGCTTTATCAACATGTAACCGCAATATGTAATAACGAGGATGACATATGCCATGTTAAGACAAAGACAAACCATAATAGTATACTACCGTATCAAGCCTTCATCAATATGTGCAAGCTAGGTATAACAACAATAGAAATAAACACACATATCCTGACAAAGAAAAATCAAATAATATACTATAAAACTGAGCAAGATTGTCCTGTACATATATATCCCTAGCATCAATATGTATACATATACAATACTGGCCTCTAGGGCATATATATCCAACAAGATTTTCATTTGTCTCGTGTGAGTTCCTACTGTACTTTGATTACTACCCTACCACGGCTCAAAAGAGTCGTGCAAACTGATTTTAGTTGGGTACAATCCCGAGCCATATGGAGACAGTGAGCGGATCGTCAGGGGATTCGTCTCTCCCGGTATTGGGGGTTGATGTCGCGTTGTGCACGAATGGCCATCACCAGAAATCCTTGGCCGGGGTAGACGAGAATTACCGATATAGGATCGGTAGTTTCTCAGTTGGTGATAGGTTTCATGCCGACACTAAATGTCAAGTTATTAGGGGTCTGACTTTTTCCACCCCCTAGACTCGATATGCGATACTCATAGACAAACGGATCGGACTGTACGTATATTGTCACTGTCAGGCTCAGTAGGGTTTCAGGATGGGTTTGCTCGTCGACTTCCCTTTCGCTCAATACCTGGGCAGCCGTTACGTACAGCTAGTGCCACTGACGTGCTTGTGGTTAAACCCACTGCCATTGTATTGACGAGTCTTTAGAGTCCTACACAGAGATTTTCCCTGGTTCGGGCGAAACGTTGTAGAGGCCGTATGGTTTTATGGCAGGGTTCGATCATATACGTGCACTTATGCACGGATCATGATCGGACGGATAATACTAGTAGGCTTTGGTTTAAGCCGGATCTTAGTATTATATTGTTGGATTATTTTTGTCTCGTTTTATTCGTATTCAGTCTGAATACGGATGCAGGTATGTATATACGGATGAGGGGTATTCTTGTAATTCGTTACAAGATAACTTTAGGGTTGCCATTTCTTTTCTTGGATTAAACATTTGGTTTAATGTTTATTGAGTTGTAAAGTGTGAGTGCAAGATTTATTTTGGTGCATTGATCATGCATGTGCTCTTGGTTTTGTTTTGCTTAAGATTTTTGTGAGATATTTGTGGTGAGCATAAGAGATGGTAGATCTTTTGTGTGTGTGTGTGTGGCTTTTCTTGAGTTTCTCATGTGCTCACAATAAATAACACACAAAAAGACTTAGCAAACACAACTAAAGAAAAAGAGCAGAGAACATATTTTTCGCTTGCTTTTCTTTTGCCAAAGCTTTGCTCACACTTTTCTTCACATGGCTTCTTCTTCAACCTCCACCCATTCCATCTCATGAGTTGAGAATCCTTAGGTGTATTGAGATAAAATGATCACATACTCTCTCTATTTCATCTTGGGTATCTAGGCCAGCAAATTGGATGCCCGAGTTGCTTCGGTTTTAAGGCGGGAACCCGTATTACTAATCCTCGACCTGGATCGTCTTCGACGAGGGAGACCGGAGATTGAACTTGATCGAGAAAGCCGCGAGGGGCTTGGGACAGAGGTTGAAGACCGAAGGACACGGATCGATCGGTACAACCTCTCTAAACTCTTTTCATAGAACTAGTATAGGGTTAATGGTACGATCCGTTGATTAAGGTTCCGTTAACGCCGGTTTTTGAAAGTTTTTTGTTCCGCGTTTGGCCACGGATTGATGTCCGGGGTGCTGCCGTAACCCTACATGGTATTAGAACCAACCCATTAACCGCATACTGGTTGTTTAGACGTTGTTAAAGTATCGAAACTGAAACAACTCCGAAACAATACCCATAGTATTCCATTCTCTGTCGAATTTTTATTGGTCTTCTAAAAACATTTTAGCAACTGCAGAAGACTAGTTGTATGACATCTAGAACATACCCCAAATACGAGCCCCTAACTGCACAATTGGACCGGCTACATTGATCTAAAATCCGGCCTGGCCTGTTTTTTAGTGGATCTGGGACTTGAGTTTTGGTGAGCTGTCTAGTCTGTGGAATATTGGTTTAGTGGTATTGCTTGTTCAGCTCGGTTTTGATATTGTTTTATCTAGTTGTTTAGGGCTATTTGTGGTTATTTTGAAGTCGATATTTCTAACGCTGTTTAAAGTTTACAGTACTTGCATTACTATCTGCGACGGTGAATGTCATTAGAGCGGTACAACTTTTCTATTTGCTATAGTTCTTTTAGACGGGTTTGCGAACGTGACATTCACGTTGATGTTCTGTGTTGTACTGTGTTGTTGCAGAATCGTCGTGGTGGATAGCTTGGTTGCAATGATAGTACAATTTAGTTTCATTTGTACATTTGATATCGTGGGGCGAGCGTCCGACATGTGGACTGCCGTCATTGCCTGTTTGTATATTATTTGTTTGGGGCACAACCGGGTTGAGGTCGATGTCACACCGCTGTACATATTTTCTTTTCTGTACTAGGATTACCTCGCGATGGAGTGCACGGATAGCCGGGTTCTGGAGGGAAACGGGTCCGCATCTTATGGCGTTGAGAAGAAGGGGGCCTTACTCTAGAATTGGCGGGCTATTCGCCGCACTCGTAGGGGGTACAGGTTGACCCAAGGAGGGTTGCTCAAGTTACTGGATTCCGTGAAGTGCCGGGTGGCCTATTCACCTTGATGAAGGGGGCTGCCTCGCTTCTGGTTTTGGCGGATAACTTGCCGCGCTCGTAGGGGTCTAGGTTTTCATTGCACATGTTATCCACACGACCAGGGAAACGTCGGGTTTCACTTGCGGCTCAAAGGAAACCCGGGGCTCCAAGATTATCTGTATTGTTCTGTGATGCTTATTGCTTATCTGTGATGTTGCATTTATCATACCTGGAGCGATTATTATATATTGTTATATATACACCAATAGATGTTGTATATGTTTTACACCCGCGCTAGTCCAGCCCCCGCTCTGTCGTTAGTTAAGTAACCTAACGGGTGATGACGGGGCCCAGTGGCGAATGCGGATGGCATAATCATACATCATATTTTCGTTCTTTTCTGGTGTGATTAATTGATGGGACTGCCTTGATTTTGATCAATGCAAAGAAAACAGACCTATTTTATGTTGTTGGAACAAATTTTCAAAAGCTGTTATTACAAGAACGTTTTCTTTTGTTTTGCACAGCGGTATTCGGTTATGAATATCCAGCACCTCATTCGACGAGGCAAGAGCTGAGATTCCCTCACCGGGAGTGACCTCTTAGGCAGAAATTTGCGTCAGGGTAATAATTTTACTATAGTCGATTACATTTTTGCTTTGCGTCGGGGTATTCAGTTGGAATATCCTGCACCTCATTTCACGAGGAAAGAGCCGAGATCCCTTCACCGGGAGTGACCTCTTTAACAAAGGTTTTTGCTACTATATATTTATAAAAAGCCATCCGGTTCCTTCAACGATATCAACTTCATTACGTTAAAGGTTTTTCGCTAAAAACCATTCGTAGCCCTCCGTCATTTCAGACGAGTAGCACTTATTATTCATGCTATGTTTGTTGGCCTTCGTCATAGCATAGTGTATAGTAGCTATTTGTTACTTTTCTGTTGCATAAATAGATGTGTTGGTTTGGGATAGTCATAATACTATTTTGGCCTTCATCAAGGGTATGTACGGGTGGGTTCAAATTAACCTGGACAATGACTGGTAGAACTTGACATGTGACTTATGATATGTTGGTCTTCGCCAAGGTCATAAGAGCATGGGGTAGAAATCACATCGGGAGTTTCAAACATACAGGAAACTTGCCAGGCATGTGCATACCTTCTGGAGTGTAATAACTTAGGTAGATTCCATCAGGTTATCATACGATGAAAGTTGGATCCCGATTCCTACCGATGAGTTGGTTTACTCCTCGGGTGATTTTAGATGATCCCGGCTAAATCTTCTTTCAGGTTTGGAGGAGAATTTGAGGAAACAGTGGGAGACATCTGTTCCCTCATAAAATACAAGGAAAAACCCTAATGGGGCGTCACGTGCGCACACGTGATCGGGGGTCACGTTCCGATACGTGATGGCTTCCTGAAGGCTCTGAAATGATAAGAGTTGAATACTAGTCAAATGGGGTCACGTGCGGACACGTGATGGGCCTTTAAACTCACTGAAAAGAATTAAAGGTATAATAAAATAACAAGGAAAAATCCCAATGGGGCATCACGTGCCCACACGTGACCAAGGGTCACGTGCTGACATGTGATAATTCATGAGTTCTTTAAAACAACAGAATTAAATTCTGGTTAAAAGCTTAATCAGTGGGTCACGTGCCACCACGTGATGGAGTCTTAAAAAGCTCTCTGAGATAAAGGAAAGTAAAACCTAAACGGGGCATCACGTGCCCACACGTGACAGGGGGTCACGTGCCGAAACATGATAGGTTCCTAAATATCTCTGAACTAATAGAATTAAATTGTAATTAAATGGTCAATCAGTGGGGTCATGTGTTAACACGTGATAGGCTCTTAAACCTTCTGAACCAATAGAATTAAATTCTAATTAAAGGAAATCAAAAACCCTAATATTTACTTAGATCTTTCCAAACAAAAAGATCGCGCTCTGTAAAGTGGAGCACCGTTGGATTAAAAATCCAATGGTGATTAAAATCACCAATTTATAGAAAGATTCTATAACAGAGAGATATTTCCCTGATATTCACTAGGAATAACGAACAAAATATCTTTTGGATTAAAAATCCAATGGTGAATAAAATTCATTGAGTAATCTAAAAGATCATGTTAGTTAAAAGATCAATCAAAATCTTTCAATGAAAGATTGACTAAACAAACTAATTCTTTTCTTTCTCCTATAAATAGGAGTCAAGAAGAGAAGAGAAAAGAAAAGAGGAGAAAAAAGATACAACAACAGAGAGAAAAAAGAAGATAATTTAATTCTCCAGAGAGAAAAAAGATTTCTTCAGAAAAGAAAGAAAACCATAGGTAAGAGAGGTAAAGAGATCATTCTATAAGATCCTACAAAACAAAAAGAGAATTTAATTCTCAAACTAAGAGTTTAACTCTTTTGAACAAGAACTTAGTTCTTCCTCTGGTTGAAGATCTGCAGAAGCAGATCTCCCCATAAGTTGAGAATTTAATTCTCATCGGGGAGATTCTGTCATGCAGATCTAAAACCTAACGGAGGACCTAAGTTCAGAGAATTTTATTCTCCCAAAAAGCATATATGAATTTAATTTCTCCAACAAAAACAGGGTTTAACCCTTAATACAAGAAGTTAGTTCTTCTTCATGGTTGAACATTTGGAGAAGCAGATCCCCCCATAAGTTGAGAATTTAATTCTCATCGGGGAGATTCTGCCATGCAGATCCAAGACTTAAAGGGAGAATTGGGTATAAAAGAATTTAATTCTTCCAAAAACATAGGAATTTAATTCTTCTAAATAAAATTAGGGTTTAACCCTACCAAAGAATTTAATTCTTAAATAAGGGATTTAAAACTCTCCATGCACGTAAAAAGATCAGTCCTCAACCGGATCACGTAGCAACACGTGACCCTCCCTTCAATGGTCAAAAGAGAATGAATGAGATTGGGTCACGTTCTCCCACGCGACCCTTGGATAAATTCCTCAAAAAAGAGAGAACAAAGCAAAGGCAGAACATATCTTGGGCGCCCTCACGTGTCCCCACGTGACCCCTAGCAAATCCTTTTAATATCCAGTGCATGGATGCCCATCACGTGCCCACACGTGATGGCCTTGAAGAATAAAAGTGTTTAACACTTATTCTGAGAATAAAATAAGAGGGGCTTGACCCAATCTTAGGGCGCCTCACGTGACCCCACGTGAGCGCTTCACTTTTAGTGTTTAACACTAATTTAAGCATTTCATCCCTAGTGTTTAACACTATGCATCATGTGGGAACACGTGACCGCCAGATATGTGCTAGTGTTTAACACTTTATGCAATATAGTCTTATCCCAAATCGGCTAAGTTTTCCAAAGGTAAGACTCCCCTTTTGACTGAGCCTCAAGTACACCCTTGTCTTCCAAGATTGATCATCTCATATGGTATATAAGTGCTCAGCACTCAATAAAAGACAAAATACGGTCAGAACCCAGACTCATGTTTAGCATTGCTAAATAATGAGGGGCTGAACCCAGACAAATGTTCAACAGTTCAAACAAAGGTCCGACATTTCAAACTAATTGGATTTAGCCCATGTTAGCCATAAGTCCTCAATTCAGATTTAACTGAGCCCATGTGCTCATAATCTAATTAATTGATCTTAGTCCCAAATTGGACTACAGGTTTCCCAATCAACATTGGTTCAAGGGTACATCTCTTCACTCCTTTGATATTTGTCGTTGTAATCCTTCAACGTCTTCAGAGAGGTGACGGATCCCGATAACCAATCATTTCATGGACTGTGGGGTCCTTAAACTCATGGACTATGATGTCTTTAATCTTTACAGACTATAATGTCTTTAAACTGGACTACCATGTCCTTAAACCTGTAATCGACCGCAATGTCCTTAAACTAAACGATAGAGCCCGAATGCTCTTTTGTTGGATCTAAACGATCCCGTTAAGTTGATCTTAGTCTGAAATTAGACTAATGTATCCTTAACATATGTTTAAGTTGATCTTAGTCTCAAATGAGACTAAAATATCCTTAAACCCAACCCCAAACCCAAATCTAATAAAATACGGATTCGGACTAATCCACGCCTTACGGGCGACAACATAAATTAGTCTTTGTATACAATCCACGGGCAACCAAAAACAAAAAAAATACACACGACACGAAGTGACCATCTGAAGAAGGAGAAAGTGGTTACCGCGATGCGATAGCGTAATTAACTTCAGGGGCTTGCGTCTGCAGGGAAGAGCGTCCCCACAATCAAAAACCCCTCAACGAGGGAGAATCTGACGAAGTCTGCTATATTGGCCGCATCCGTTTAAACCTTTGATACATGGTGTCATAAATCAACTTGGAATCATCGGAGAGGTGGACGGATAGCACCAATTAGCATCTACTCCCAAATTCAGGCAAGACGAACTTACGCGGTTCCGTCTTTGTATTCGGCGGAGAACAGATTCTGGCACGCCCGGTGGGACCTTCTCCTCTTTCCACTCCACACTTCGTGTGTCGTGTTCGCGAGCGAATCGTGATTTAATATGGTTGCCCTTGGGTTCGAGGTACTAAGATTTGGTTTTGCTCCCGTGCAGAAAAAATAACATTAATGGCCTCTAATTGCTCCAACTGCAACTGCAACTCCAGTTCCGCCTCGTCTGGAGGAGTAACCTACGGGCCCCAAACGGCCTCCCTTTTCACAATACTAGTGGAGCAAGTGACTCAAGACACCACTGGGCTGTTCTTCGGGACCATGCTCCCACCGATGAGCTTCAGCGCCCCTGTACCATTGCAAGAAGATCAGAAGAAGTCGGTCGATGATACAAGAACATAGTTCTTGTGTTGACAGAGTTAAACTCTGAAAATTTTGTGTTGACAGAGTTAAACTCTGAAAATTTTTGGAACAGAGAACTGAGCTCTGAGAAAGAGAATTAAATTCTCAAAGGAAAATGAACAAGGAAGAAGATGAAAGAGTAGAGGCGCTTCTGAAGAGACCCCTGCATTTATAGGATGTGATGGGAAACGGTTCATCTACCCCTTTCCCTAGGCAGATCCAACGGCCACAAAACTTACAGCGTTGCACTCACGTGCAAACACGTGAGAACAACGCTGTGGGGGCATTTGTTCCCTCATAAAATACAAGGAAAAACCCCAATGGGGCGTCACGTGCGCACACGTGATCGAGGGTCACGTGCCGACACGTGATGGCTCCCTGAAGGCTCTTAAATGATAAAAGTTGAATCCTAGTCAAATGGGGTCACGTGCCCACATGTGATGGGCTTTTAAACCCACTGAAAAAAAATTAAAGGTATAATAAAATAACAAGGAAAAACCCTAATGGGGCATTACGTGCCCATACGTGACCAAGGGTCACGTGCTGACACGTGATAATTCCTGAGTTTTTTTTTAAAAAAAGAATTAAATTCTGGTTAAAAGCTTAATCAGTGGGCCACGTGCCACCACGTGATGGAGTCTTAAAAAACTCTCTGAGATAAAGGAAAGTAAAACCTAAACGGGGCATCACGTGCCCACACGTGACAGGGGGTCACGTGCCAACACGTGATGGATTCCTAAATATCTCTGAACTAATAGAATTAAAGTGTAATTAAATCGTCAATCAGTGGGGTCACGTGCTAACACATGATATGCTCTTAAACCTTTTGAACTAATAGAATTAAATTCTAATTAAAGAAAATCAAAAACCCTAATATTTCCCTAGATCATTCCAAACAAAAAGATTGCGCTTTGTAAAGTAGAGCACCGTTGGATTAAAAATCCAATGGTGATTAAAAATCACCAATTTATGGAAAGATTCTATAACAGGGAGATATTTCCCTGAAATTCACCAGGAATAACAGACAAAATATCTTTTGGATTAAAAATCCAATGGTGAATAAAATTCACTGAGTAATCTAAAAGATCATGTTGGTTACAAGATCAATCAAAATCTTTCAATGAAAGATTGACTAAACAAACTGATTCTTTTCTTTCTCTTATAAATAGGAGTCCAGAAGAGAAAAGAAAAGAGTAGAAAAAAGATACAACAACAGAGAGAAAAAAGAAGAGAATTTAATTCTCCAGAGAGAAAGAAGATTTCTTCAGAAAAAAAAGAAAACCCCAGGTAAGAGAGGGAAAGAGATCATTTTATAAGATCCTACAAAAAAAAAGAGAATTTAATTCTCAAACTAAGAGTTTAACTCTTCTGAATAAGAACTTAGTTCTTCCTCTGGTTGAAGATCTGCAGAAGCAGATCACCCAATAGGTTGAGAATTTAATTCTTATCGGGAAGATTCTGTCATGCAGATCTAAAACCTAAGAGAGGATCTAAGTTCAGAGAATTTTATTCTCCCAAAAAGCACATAGGAATTTAATTACTCCAACAAAAATAGGGTTTAACCCTTAATACAAGAACTTAGTTCTTCTTCATGGTTGAAGATTTGCAGATGCAGATCTCCCAATAAGTAGAGAATTTAATTCTCATCGGGAAGATTCTGCTATGCAGATCCAAGACTTAGGGGAGAATTGGGTATAAAATTATTTAATTCTTCCAAAGACATAGGAATTTAATTCCTCTAAATAAAATTAGGGTTTAACCCTACCAAAGAATTTAATTCTTAAACAAGAGATTTAAAACTCTCCATGCATGTAAAAAGATCAGTACCCAACCTGATCACGTGGCAACACGTGACCCTCTCTTCAATGGTCAAAAGAGAATGATGAGGTTGGATCACGTGCTCCCACGTGACCCTTGGATAAATTCTTCAAAAAAAAGAGAACAAAGCAAAGGCAGAACAGACCTTGGGTGCCCTCACGTGTCCCCACGTGACCCCTAGGTAATCATTTTAATATCCAGTGCATGGATGCCCATCACGTGCCCACACGTGATGGCCTTGAAGAATAAAAGTGTTTAACACTTATTCTGAGAATAAAATAAGGGAGGCTTGACCTAATCTTAGGGCGCCTCACGTGACCCCACGTGAGCGCTTCACATTTAGTGTTTAACACTAATTTAAGCATTTCATCCCTAGTGTTTAACACTACGCATCACATGGGAACACGTGACCGCCTGATATGTGCTAGTGTTTAACACTATATGCAATATAGTATTATCCCAAATCGGCTAAGTTTTCCAAAGGTAAGACTCCCCTTTTGACTGAGCCTCAATTACACCCTTGTCTTCCAAGATTGATCATCTCATATGGTATATAAGTGCTCAACACTCAATAAAAGACAAAATACGATCAGAACCCAGACTCATGTTTAGCATTGCTAAATAATGGGGGGCTGAACCCAGATAAATGTTCAACGGTTCAAACAAAGGTCCAACATTTCAAACCTAATTGGACTTAGCCCAAGTTGGCCTCTCAATTCAGATTTAACTAGGCCCATATGCTCATAATCTAATTAATTGATCTCAGTCCCAAATTTGACTACAGATTTCCCAATCAATATTGGTTCAAGGATACATCTCTTCACTCCTTTGATATTTGTCGTTGTAATCCTTCAACGTCTTCAGAGAGATGACGGGTCCCGATAACCAATCATTCCAAGGACCGTGGGGTCCTTAAACTCATGGACTATGATGTCCTTAACCTTTACAGACTATGATGTCTTTAAACTGGACCACCATGTCCTTTAACCGGTAATCGACCATAATGTCCCTAAACTAAACGATAGAGCCCGAATGCTCTTTTGTTAGATCTAAACGATCCCGTTAAGTTGATCTTAGTCTGAAATTGGACTAACGTATCCTTAACATACGTTTAACTTGATCTTAGTCTCAAATGAGACTAACGTATCCTTAAACCCAACCCCAAACCCAAATCTAAGAAAATACGGATTTGGACTAATCCACGCCCTACGGGCGACAACATAAATTAGTCTCCGTATACAATCTACGGGCAACCAAAAACAAAAAAGAAACACACGACACGAAATGACCATCTAGAGGAGGAGAAAGTGGTTACCGCGATGCGGTAGCGTAATTAACTGCAGGGGCTTGCGCCCGCAGGGAAGAGCGTCCCCATAATCAAAACCTCCTCAACGAGGGGGGATCTGATGAAGTCTGCTATATCGGCCACATCCGTTTAAACCTTCGATACATGGTGTCATAAATCAACTTGGCATCTTCGGAGAGGTGGACGGATAGCAACAATTAGCATCTGCCCCCAAATTCAGGCAAGACGAACCTACGCGGTTCCGTCTCTGTATTCGGCGGAGAACAACATCCTGATTAGATAAAGTGATTGGCCGTTCTGATTTAGATTAGAGTGCACGCTGAGTGTTTCTTTTCTCCCTCTCTTTGGCAGCGACCATGTCCCGACCCTAGACTATAACTCAGTAACCAAGTTAACCGAACCTTCTTAAAACACATTGACTTTTGGATTGTTAGAGTTGCATACTTCATTGCCACTCCTACTTTTACCCTTTGCTTTTCTCTGGAACATTCCGTATCACTACGAAGATACACATTTATTGGATATGACCGTCGTATAGTTACATACGAACTCGAAGAAACTTGTTTCGGATTCTAGAAAGGTTTCCGGTTCTGGAGAAAATGAATAGGACTATTCAGTTGTCTTTTCTTTTTACCCTCTCTCAGGTTATGAGGGCTCCTAGGATTAGGAGAGGGTACACCTATTGCGCTTATTGGATAGTCTTCTTCCAAACCATAGGCAAGTGCCGAGAGGTGGGGAAGGAAGAAAACCAATTAGCCTAAGTGTGATATACAGAAGGTAATGAGTAAAGACAAATAAAGGGATTAGAAAGAGGAAAAAGTAAATTGCGACTGCTATCATTCACGACCAAACCGCGTATCTCATCGCCACTCCTACTTCACCTTTGCATTTCTCCATAACACTCCGTATCACTATGAAGATCCACATTTATTGGATCATCCATCATATGTTATATACGAACTCGAAGGAACTTGTTCCAGTTCGAGGATGGATTCTGGTTCAGGAGAAATTGAATAAGGATTATTCAGTTGTCTTTTATCTTTACCTTCTCTCAGGTTGTAAGTGCTCATAGGATTAGGAGGGTACACCTATTACGCTTACTGGATAGTGTTCTTCCAAACCATAGGCTGATGCCGAACGGTAGGGAAGGAAGAAAACCATTTAGCCTAGGGGTGGTGTGGAGAAAGTAATGAGTAAAGACAAATAAAGGGATTTGGAGAGTTGGCAAAGAAATATACGGTTACAGTCAGGAATATGGATAATGGAAGAGGCATTACTAGGAATACCCGGCTGCCCCTTCGAAACATTTTTATGTTTCAGTTTCACTATGCGTTGTTAATTGAAAACCGATTTCCCAATTATATCCTTACTCCAGGGTATGTATTTACCAGGTTTGATTCTCACATCTGTATGGTTTTACAGATGATGAATGGGAGTAAGTTATTGGGAATTGGTGATTATATTCTCATTATATCGGAATTCGTTGTAATTGGTGATATTTGAGGAAATCCCTTGCCTGACGGCAAATATTTGGTTTTGAATATCCGTTGTTATGCACCAATTTCAAACTGATATATCTGTACGTTTATTTTATAAAGTGAGATATAACTTTTTGAAATTATGTCCATGACATTTACCTGTATCAGTTGATGATTGGGTAAGGAGCATTAAACAGCGGTGTAATTCTTCTTAACCATAGTACAATTTTCAACCTACGACGCACAGGGTATGAGTTATTCAACTCAGGGGACTTATACAAATTATTGTATGTTGTACAGTGTCCATTAGGATAGAGGGGTTGGTACTCGTACTATATACTGTTTACTTATGACTTCTTCAGTTTTAGACAAGCATTTCATAGAAATACAAGGTCCAAGTTTTGAAAACTTATAGGTACAAGAATAAAGTAGAGAACCACGTGTTGCAAGTATCAAGATTCTTTAAGGTGATCGAATATGTAGATATTTGTTTATGGTATTCAGTTGATAGTAATGGTTTTGCGAACTTGCTTCTCTTTCAAGTTACTCATATTTGAATGCACTCCTAAGTTAAGTAATGTTGATCGGCCTCTCTCCATTTAGTTGACATGCACTGGAGACAGCTGCAAGATTTGAATCTGGTTCCAATTAAATCAGTGCCTCTGTTTCTATATTGTATATAGAATGGTTCATATTTTAACAATGTTAATGTATATGGAGTTGTCCGGCTTATGCTTAAAACCAGACTCTAGATAACTCAAGGCACGTTTCTGTAATGGCAGTTTGTGGGTTATCTCGGGTTATGACGAGGGTTAACTTTCTACCATCTGGAAGATTAATTGTGATATTGTTCTTGACTCGCCACAGTTTTAGCAAAATGGACTTTTTCAGAAAACAGTAGTGGGAGTATGGTAGAACTGGAAGTGATTCCAGAACCACAAACGATTACTGAAAATTTAATAGAACCTAAAGATTCAATCGGTTTTGACATTCCATTGGCCACTCCGCAGATATGGTGGATAACCTCAGGCTCCCGAGAGGTACTTCGGTATCCTCAAAGACGGTGACATGGAGGTTCATGTTTACCCAAACTTGCCATTACTGTTGTTCTAGACTATGAAACCCGGCATGAAGATAGGTATAGATTCGTTCTAAACTAGCTTTAGAAGTGCACGTGTATATGACTCTGCTAGAGGGTTGTTGTAGTCAGTGGGAGCAGCGGAAGCATAGTGGACAAGTAGCTTGTGTCTATTTATAGACTAAAACAGGTATAGCGGAGATAGATCGTCTATTTTTTATGTGACAGTCGTAGGCTTTGACGTCATCAGAATATGAGATGGATCTGTTAAGAAGGTAGTAGGGTGTGATGTCCTGGTTTCTGGATGACATACACTTTGTAGGAAATGAAATTCCTATACTACGATCGGTCATACTGTGGTTGTCACACAGTGGTTTCACCACATAGGATATGGATATTATATCTGGCATTCTGGTTACTAGATCTATGGTTTTAGATCTAGATTTGGGTAGTTTCCCAATCCGGGTACTTAGACAGCATTCTAAAGGTGTTTTAGAATGGACGACTCCTAGTATGGTGGTATACCTGCAGGTGATGGAGTCACCCTCTCTAAAGGTGTCTTACAGACTAAAGGGGAGAGGGATGTGCATGATTGGCATATCACTTGCTTAGGCAATTGAGTCAATCATGAGATGCCAAGTATCACATCAAATATTATTTTTTTGCACTAGTTGCAATAAGTTTATATATTAATCCAATCCTAAAGAAATGTTCGGAAGCAGTTTATGAACATAATTAGATGTTCTAGGGATTTGGTAATGACAGCCTTCTTTGGGAGACGGTTCTCATTCCAGGCTTCCAAAGTGACCTGGATGACAGGGTGACTGTCAGAGTTATAGTTTTCCTTCTTTTGAGGAGCAGTAGTTTGGACAGGTGGTCCAAGCGGATACTGAGGGAGGCATGATGCAGGATAATGATTAAATTCAGTTGACGATACAGTCTGAGAAGTTTGCTGGATTTGGAGTTCATTTGTGAACTGGGTCCCATCATATATCCAGACATATTCTAAGACAGGTATTGCTCATTTCGGGAGATGGATTTCTCCGCGAACTTGAGATAAAGAGAGACATCGAAAGAAACATTGGAGCGGATCCACTCACTGAGGCTATTTCTTGAACGCAAAAGTTTTACAAACGAGCTTTGTGAAACTGATTAGTAGAGAAGTTGGGTGTTCGGTATCACACAGGTTGTGAGTATGCGACACCACAATAATTGGCCTTAAGTGCAAGTGGGAGATTGTTGGCTATAGTACCCTCAAGTCAATTATTGGATCATATGCACGTGATTGCAATGATTGAGGGAGGACCTATACCGTGCAAGGCTTACAGAAGTGCCCAAACAACCACAATATTCACCACTTCCAATTGAAAACAAATTGTAGTCTTACTCGAGATGATAGTATGCTATCTGGTTTGTCTTTATCATCGTGTACATGCTTCTAGTGACATTACAGATGACTATTACATATTGATAGAGCCCATAGGATTCTTGCTTGACTACCAGCAGTATGATAGCGATCATATACGTGAGAGTTTGGTGGTCTATAAGCACATCCTTAAAGTGTCCCTAGTCGTGGGAGTTTTGAGACTGGGTGTCGATACTCCAAGAGTATACTAGTGTATACGGATCGAGACCCCGACGAGGGGCGGTGGCCAGTCTCACAAGCCATTGGTGTTAGTTGGTTCACCTAAGATGTATACAGGTGCTCAGTGGGTTATGAATACACCGGACGAACTCGCCGGGAACATGCTAGTTGGTATTATACCTATTGTCAGATAGCAGTTCCCTGATGACATGTATACAGCTTAGTCTATCAACCTGAGATCTGATGGGTTACACTAGTGCCCCGGCCAACTTCCGTGGCCAAATGCGGAACAATTTTTTTATGACGATACAAAACTTGGCGCTAGGATAACACAAACCGGATCTTTACCATAAACCTAGTTAGCAAAAGAGGATACTATCTACTATGATAGAAAGTATACCTAATCTTCAGGTCTTCGATCCTCTTCTTTAGCTCCTCGATGGATGTATGGATCGTGCTTGAACTTCGGCCTCCTTGTATCAACGATGATCCACCCGAGAGCTCCAACCTTGAGCCAAACCTCTAACTTGAGGTAACTAGAATACTTAGCTTGCTAATCTAAGTAGACTAGAGTGAGTAGAGTGTGATTTGGAGTAACTTAGCCTCACTAAATCCTTGATTCTCAACTCATGAGACACTAGGGTTTTGAGAGGAAGAAGAAGAGAGCAAGCTTAGGAGAGAGAATTTATTTGTGATAATGATAATAGAATAATGGAATGGCAATATTTTATATGACCATCAACCATGGCATGAAAATATCTCACCAAAATATCTAGGTCCAAAATATCTCATCAAAATATCTATGGTCAATAAGTCAAGCCAAGTCAAAAGGTCAACCCAAGTAGCCATGCCAAATACAAATATTATTTATCAAAAATAACAAAATCTTTTCTTTTTCTCATATGTGTTTTGACCAAGTCAATGGTCAAAACCCTAATGAGATGTCTCCTTCTATACCCCCACTCATCCGTACATACATACCCGCATACGTGTTCCGAGAAACACGAATACAATGAGATGAAGCTAATCAAATAATTACATACTAGGATCCGTCTTAAACCAAAGACCACTAGTATAGTCTGCTCGAACACCACATACGCACAAGTACACGTATATGATCAAACCCTGTCGTAAAACCATACGACCTCTACTCGTTTCGCCCGAAGCTGGGAAACCCTCTGTTTGGGGCACTAAAGACTCGACAATACTCTGGCAGTGGGTTCAACCACAAGCACATCAGCGGCACTAGCAGTACGTAACGGCTACCCAGGTATCTATCGAAAAGGAAGGCCGACGAACAAACTCGTCCGAACTCCTACTGAGCCCATCCGTGACAATATCCGTACAGTCCGGTCACTTCGTCAAAGAGTATCGCATACCAGGTCTAGGGGGTGGTGAACGTCAGACTCTAATAACCTGATAAGTCGTGCTGATGTGGCTCGGGACCAATCTGGGAAACTACTGATCAACTTATCAGTAAATCCCATCTGCCTTGGCCAAGGTCTTATGGTCCTGACCAATCGATCACTGTGCGATATCAACTCCCAATACCAGGAGAGACGAATCCCAAACAATCGCTCACTGCCTCCATGTGGCTCGGGACTGCACCCAAGCAAAACCTGTTTGCACGACTTAGTAGAGCCGTGGTAGGGTAGTGATCAAAGCTCAGTGGGAACTCACACGAGACAAATGCCGATCTCAGATCCAAAGACTAACCTGTACACATGTCACTTGAGAACTTCCATCTGACGATAAGTATAGTACCATCTGAAAGTTCTCAGCGAGTCCGTCCAGTATACTCACACCCAGTGAGCACCTATATTCGTACCGGTTCCTGGCAAGCATTAAGAAGTTCTATCTTAGGTGCATCAGACCAATGGCCGCGAGACCAACCTTCCTCCGACGGGGCTAGAAACGTATACACTAGTCTACTCTGGAGTATCAATGCCCAGTCTTGATACTCACGCGAGTAGGGACCATTTAAGGATGTGCTTATGGACTACCCTGCTCCTACAAGTATGATCGCCATCAAAACGCAGGTAGTCAAGCAAGATCCTAGGGAATTTATCAACATGTAACCGCAATATGTAATAATGCGGATGACATATGCCATGTTAAGACAAAGTCAAACCATAATAGTATACTACCGTATCGAGTCTTCATCAATATGTGCAAGCTAGATATAACAACAATAGAAATAAACACACATATCCTGACAAAGACAAGTCAAATAATATACTATAAAACTGAGCAAGATTTTCCTGTACATACATATCCCTAGCATCCATATGTATACATATACAATACTGGCCTCTAGGGCATATATATCCAACAATCTCCCACTTGCACTAAAGGCTAGTAATTGGCGTATCGGATACCCAACGTCTGCACTAAGGCCAGCTGCTGGCGTACCGCATACCCAACATCTCAAAAAGTCGCTTGAACTATGGTTGAGGGAGGGCCTTTGTAAATGGATCTGCCGTGTTCTCTTTCGTCCACTCTCCGGACCTCGATCTGCTGGCGATCTACGATCTCACTGATCAGGTGATACCGCCTTAAGATGTGCCTGGATTTCTGATGGGACCGTGGTTCCTTTGATAAAGCTATAGCCCCATTATTATCGCAATACAAAGGTATTGGGTCAACAATGGATGGAACTACCTGAAGTTCAGCTATGAACTTCTTCATTCAGACCGTTTCTTTTGCGGCATCACTTGCAGCAATATATTCAGCCTCCATCGCCGAGTTTGTGATAGTGTCCTGTTTGGAACTCCTCCAACACACCGCACCTTCGTTGAGGGTAAACACAAAACCCGAGACAGACTTGCTGTCATCCTTGTTACACTGGAAGCTTGAGTCGGTAAAGGACTCGACCCTGAGGTCTCCATTACCGTAAACCAGGAACATCTCTTTAGTCCTTCTTAGGTACTTGAGAATGTTCTTCACTGCCGTCCAGTGGTTCTCACTTGGGTCTGACTGATACCGACTCATCACGCATAGCGCGTAAGCTACATCTGGTTTTGTACATAGCATCGTATACATTATATATCCTACTGCCGAAGCGTAGGATATAGTGCTCATGCGAACCCTCTCCTCGTCAGTCTTGGGAGACATCTCCTTGGAGAGGGTGATTCCGTGCAATGCGGGTATGTTACCGCGCTTGGAATCTTCCATACTAAATCTTTTTAGTAAGGTCTCTATGTACCTGGACTGCGAAAGTCCCAATAATCTTTTGGATCTATCTCTGTAAATTTTGATCCCCAGAATGTACGAGGCATCACCTTGGACTTTCATGGAGAAACTTTGTGACAAGAATAGCTTGACCGATTGTAGCATAACAAAAGAATGTCATCCACGTACAAGACTAGGAACACGACAGTTCGTCCTACAATCTTCTTATAAATATAAGGCTCATCCTCGTTCTTGATGAAGCCAAATTTTTTGACTGTTTCATCAAAATAGATGTTCCAGCTCCGCGATACCTGCTTTAATCCATAAATGGATTTAAGCAACTTGCACACCTTCCCGCTGCTCCCACTGTCTACAAAACCTTCTGGCCGATCCATATAAACGCACTCTTCCACACTGCTGTTTAGAAAATCCGTTTTTACGTCCATCTGCCAGATCTTATAGTCATGGAAGGCAGAAATAACAAATATGATCTGAATAGATTTGAGCATAGCCACTGGAGAAAAGGTTTCGTCATAGTCCACACCTGGTCTTTGATGAAAACCTTTTGCAACGAGTAGCCTTATAGGTTTCCACCTGCCCATCTACACCAAGTTTCCTTTTGTAGATTCATTTGCAACCAACAGGTTTTACCCCAGGTGGAGCAATATCCAAGGTCCACACTTTATTAGTGTACATGGACTCCATTTCAGATCGCATAGCATCCAGCCACTTATCAGAGTCCCTACTGATAATGGCTTGCTTGAAACTAGCAGGATCATCTTCTTCCAAGATGCAATCCTCTCGATTCCCGTTTATGAGAAAACCGTAGTATCTTTCGGGCGGATGAGAAATCCTACTAGATCTGCGGACTGGCTGAGGTTCGTCGGATATCACTGATTCTAAAGGTTCTACCAAATATTCTGCTACAGTTTGTGGTTCCTGAATTTCTTCTAGTTCCGCTGTACTCCCACTAATTTATTTTGCAAGAAATTCCCTTTCTAAAAAGGTAGCATGGCGAGATACTAACACCTTATGTTCCTCTGTGTTGTAGAACAGATACCTCTTTGAATACTTAGGGTATCCCACAAACTTGCACAATACAGATCTTGCCTCGAGTTTATCTGGATTCTGCTTTTTAACAAAAGCAGGACACCCCTATATCTTAATGTAATCAAGACATTTCTCTTCCCAGTCCATATTTCATATGGGGTGGTATGCACTGATTTGGACGGTGCTCTATTCAATATGAATGCAGTTGATTCAAGAGCAAACCCCCAGAAAGAAAGAGGTAACTCTGCATTACTCATCATGGAGCGAACCATATCCAATAGGGTACGTTTCCTTCGCTCCGACACTCCATTGTGCTGTGGTGTATACTGAGGAGTAAGCTGAGGGAGAATGCCATTCTCTTTTAGAAAGTCCCGGAATTCCGTGCTTAAATACTCTCCCCCTCTATCAGATCGGAGGATCTTGATACTTTTGCCAATCTGGTTCTCTACTTCGCTTCTAAATTCTTTGAATTTCTCAAAAGCTTCAGATTTGTGTTTCATCTGATACACATATCCGAACCTAGCGAGATCGTCAGTGAATGTGATGAAGTACGAGAACCCACCCCGTGCATGTATAGACATTGGACCACATACATCATTATGTATGAGTCCTAAGAGTTCTCCTGCTCTTTCTCCGTGTCCGGTGAACGGAGATTTGGTCATCTTTCCTTTGAGAAAGGACTGACAAGTTTCATAAGATGAAAACTCGAACATGTTCAAATGTCCATCTCTATGTAACTTACTCAGTCTTTTCTCTCCGATATGACCAAGTCTACAATACCACAAGTAGGATTCGTTCATTTCTGAACTCTTCCTCTTGCGTGTGTTTTGTATACTGAGAACTATGTTTTGATCAAGAACATAGATACCATTACACAGTGTACCTTCTGCAACCAATACCTGATTAAGGTAAATGTTCATGATATTTCTATCAAGAACAAACTTATATCCATCTTTATCAAGTGAAGACACTGTTATGATATTGCAAACCATAGAAGGTACATAGTAGCAGTTGTTCAAAATCATAGTATTGCTATTTGGCAATGCTAGGTGATATTCACCGACGGCAGAAGCATCAACTTGTGCTCCGTTCCCTACTCTGAGGGACATATCACCAGGTCCAACCATCCTACTTTTTCTCAGTCCTTGCAATAAATACATACATGAGATCCCGATCCGGTATCGAGTACCCAGGAGGAAGGACTGACCGAAAAATAGTTCTCAATGACAAGAACACTTGAAGAAGACACAATAGTATATTTCTTCTTCGATGGGGTCATCAAGGAATTCAAACAATCCTCTTTCCCTTGCTCATACTCATGACTGTTGTCATAAGTTAGAGCCGAACCGATATTACCCAGCCCCGAATAAGAATTCAGATCGGTCAAGCGATACATTTTATTATCTTGATTAGGGCGTCAAATGGTTGCTACCTTGAGAGAGAGAAAGAAACACTCAGCGTGTGCTCTTGCAAGATTAGATTGGTTATTATTTTAGCTAACCAGGATGGCTCCCACTGTTTCCTCGAATTCTTCTTCAAACCCTAAATGAAGAACTAGTCAGGATTAATCGCATGTCACAATACTTGCTTAATCTTTCAGCCAGGCTAGTGTTGGTACTTCGAGGAAGGTTTTCCAATGCTTTCGCGAAATTCCTTAATTATATAACCTCCTTTCCCTGGACGCGTAGCCTCACTAACACCTTTGTAGATACCTACTTGGTTTATAGCATTGATTGTTAAGTGTGATAATCTCCCGAGAGTAATCCTACTCATCAGTGGGATCGGGATCCAACTATCATTGTGTGATGCACTAGATGGAATCCACTCTAGTCACTGTTCCTACCAAAAAAAAAAATTTTTGCGCAAAAGAGCCCAATGTATCAAATGGCAGCGATACGTTTAAGAAAATGTGAACCAATATCTTTCGCGCTATATTTTGACAAACTTCCGAATGTGAAATAGATAAATTCTGATGGTATTGAAAGCTTCTCGAAAAATCCTTCGATTTGATATATTATGGGCTTCATAATTCATCCGGGATCAAAGTTATGAGCAAATATGCTATACACGTGTAATCTAAGGAAGAAAATATGAACCAGTATTTTCCGGGCTGCATTTTGATAAACTCTCAAATAAGAAACAGCTAAATTCTGATGGTATCAAAAGTGTCTCGAAAAATCCTTCGATTTGATATATTATGGGCCTCATAATTCATCCGGAATCAAAGTTATGAGCAAATATGTTTGCACGTGTAATCTAAGGAAGAAAATACGAACCGGTATTTTCCGGGCTGCATTTTGATAAACTCCCAAATGAGAAACAGCTAAATTCTGATGGTATCGAAAGTGTCTCGAAAAATCCTTCGATTTGATATATTATGGGCCTCATAATTCATCCGGGATCAAATATGCTATGCATCACGTGCCTATACGTGACCGGGCATCACGTGCCCACACGTGACCGGGCATCACGTGCCCACACGTGACCGCAGACACGTGACCATTTACAGGCAAAGCCTGTAGGTACTGAATAAAATAAATAATTAGAAATAATTAATCAGTGGGGTCACGTGCCAACACGTGATAGGCTTTTAAACCCACTAAAAAGAATTAAAGGTATAATAAAATAACAAGGAAAAACCCCAATGGGGCATCACGTGCCAACACATGACCATGGCACACGTGCTGACACGTGATAATTCCTGAGTTCTTTAAAACAACAGAATTAAATTCTGGTCAACTGCTTAATCAGGGGGTCACATACCAACACGTGATGGGTTCCTAAAGATCTATGAATTAATAGAATTAAATTCTAATTAAGAGGGAATCAAAAACCCTAACTGGAAAAATATTTCTCTAAATCTTTCCAAACAAAAAAGATGGTGCTCTGTAAAATGGAGTACCGTTGGATTAAAAATCCAATGGTGATTAAAAATCACCAATTTATGTAATGATTTTTTACAAGGAAAGATTTCCCTGAAATTTGCCAGGAATAACAGATAAAAGATCTTTTGGATTAAAAATCCAATGGTGAATAAAATTCACTGAGTGATCTAAAAGATCATGTTGGTTACAAAATCAATTAAAATCTTTCAATAAAATATTGACAAAACAAATTGATTCTTTTCTTTCTCCTATAAATAGGAGCCAAGAAGAGAAGAGAAGGGATCTACTTTTTTGGGGAGATAACAACAACAGAGAAAAAAAGAGAGGATAATTTAATTCTCAAGAGAGAAAAAAAAAGATCTCTTCAGAGAAAAGAAACCCTAGGTGAGAAAGGGGAAAAAGATCTAAGTTTCATAAAATAAAGAGAATTTAATTCTCAATTTAAGAGTTTAACTCTTCTGAATAAGAACTTAGTTCTTCTTTTGGTTGAAGATCTGCAGAAGCAGATTTCCCCACAAGTTGAGAATTTAATTCTCATCGTAGAGATTCTGCCATGCAGATCCAAAACTTAGAGGGGGAATTGAGTTTAAGGAATTTAATTCCCCCAAATTCATAGGAATTTAATTCCTCCAAAACAGAACAAGGGTTTAACCCTATATGAGAATTTAATTCTCCCAAATTCATAGGAATTTAATTCCTCCAAAACAGAACTAGGGTTTAACCCTACATAAGAATTTAATTCTTCCATATACATAGGAATTTAATTCCTCTTAAACAGAATTAGGGTTTAACCCTACAGAGAATTTAATTCTTAAAATAAGAGATTTAACGCTTTCCATGCATGTAAAGAACTTGGTCACGTGGTAACACGTGACCCCCATTCTCAATGAGCAGAAAAGAGAGAACAAAACTAGGTTACGTGTTCCCACGTGACCCTTAAACAAACTCCCCAAAATGAGAAGAAAAAAAACTTGGAGGCACTGCCTCACATGCTCACACGTGACCCTCATAAATGAAGAGAACAAAGCCAAATGCAGTACTGATTTTGGGCGCCCTCACGTGTCCCCACGTGACCCCTTAATAAACACTTTAATAATCAATACATGGCTACCCATCACGTGCCAACACGTGATGGCCTGAAGACTAAAAGTGTTTAACACTTATTTGAATATTCTGATAATAAAATAAAGGAGGTCTGGCCCCATCTTCAGGCGCCTCACGTGACCCCACGTGACCCATTCTTTTATAGTGTTTGAGCATTTTGTCTCCAATGTTTAACACTGTTTTAAATACATCACGTGAGGACACGTGACCGCCTGATGTCCTCTAGTGTTTAACACTATTTTCAAATTAGCTTAGCCCAAATTGGCTAAGTTTTCCATAGGCAAATCTCCCCTTCAAATGAGCCTTAAAAATCAGAACTATAATGTTTAAGTGCTCAGACGAAGACAAAATGTTCTCAGAGCCCTCAAACTCTTGTTTAGCATTGCTAAATAATGAGGGGTTGAACCCAGACAAATGCTCAACAGGCCAACAAAGGACCAACATTTCAAACTTAATTGGACTTAACCCAAATAGGCCATAAGTCCTCAATTCAGATTTAACCGAGCCAATGTGCTCATAACCTAATTAATTGATCTTAGTTCCAAATTGGACTACAGATTTCCCAATCAACTTTGGTTCAAGGGTACATCTCTGAACTTCTCTGATATTTGTCGTTGTAATCCTTCAACGTCTTCAGAGAGGTGACGGGTCCCGATAACCAATCATTCCATGGACTGTGGGATCCTTAAACTCATGGACTATGATGTCCTTAACCTTGGACTGTGGGGTCCCTTTAAACCCATGGACTATGATGTCCTTAATCTCAGACTGTGGGGTCCCTTTAAACCCATGGATTATGATGTCCTTAACCTGGACTGTGGGGTCCTTAAGCTCATGGACTATGATGTCCTTAACCTTGGACCTCCATGTCCTTAAACTGGTAATCGACTGCAATGTCTCTAAACTAAACAATAAAGCCCAAATGCTCTTTTTTCGGATCTAAACGATCCCGTTAAGTTGATCTTAGTCTGAAATTAGACTAACGTATCCTTAACAAACGTTTAAGCTGATCATACTCTCAAATGAGACTAACGTATCCTTAAACCCAAACCCCAAACCCAAATCTAAGAAAATACGGATTTGGACTAATCCACACCCTACGTGCGACGACATAAATTAGTTTTCGTATACAATCCACGAGCAACCAAAAACAAAACATACACGCACGACACGAAGTGACTATCTAGAGAAGGAGAAAGTGGTTACCGCGATGCGGTAGCGTAATTAACTGCAGGGGCTTACGCCTGCAGGGAAGAGCGTCCCCACAATAAAAAAACCCCTCAAATGAGGGGGAATCTGGTGAAGTCTGTTACATCGGCCGCATCCATTTAAACCTTCGATACATGGTGTCATAAATCAACTAGACATCTTCGGAAAGGTGGACGGATAGCACCAAATAGCATCTGCCCCCAAATTCAGGCAAGACGGATCTACGCGGTCGCGTCTCCATGTTTCGGAGGAGAACAGTCACCACACTCCAGAAGGTATGCTGAATCTGCAAGTTTCCTGTATGTTTGAAAATTCCGATGTGGTTTTTTCCCCTAGCGCTTATGACCTTGACTTTGGCCAACAAATCATAACGTGCAAGTCAAGTTCTACCCGTCATTGTCCTGATTGATTTAGACCCACCTGCACACACCCTTGACTTTGGCCAACAAGATAGTACGAGTGTCCTAAACCAATGCATCTATCTGCTACGGATAAGAAACATACAGCTACCATACACGATGCCTTGACTTTGGCCAAAAACACCGCATGAATACTATGTGTTTTTATCCGAAATGACGGAGGGCTACGACTGGGTTTTTGGCAAAAAACCCGTTAACGTAATGAACTTGATATTGTTGAAGGAACCCAGGCGGTTTTACAAATATATATAGTGGCAAAAACTTTTGCTAAAGAGGTCACTCCCTGTGAAGGGATCTCGGCACTTTCCTCGTCAAATGAGGTGCAGGATATTCCAAAATGAATACCACGATGCAAAGCAAAAATAATCTACTATAGTGAAGTTATTATGTTGACGCAAACTTTTACTCAAGGGGTCACTCCCGATGAAGGGATTTTGGCCTTGCCTTGTCGAATGAGGTGCTGGATATTCATAATCGAATACTACTGTGCAAAGCAAAACAGAACGTCTGTAATGTCATTTTTTCGAAATTTGTTCCAACAACATTTTGCAGGTTTATTTTCTTTCATTAATCTAAATTAATGCGGTCCCATCAATTTAATCCTATCACACCAGAAAAGAACGAAAATACAATGTACGTATATGCCATCCGCATTCGCCACTGGGCCCCTTCATCACCCGTTAGGATACTTAACTAACGACAGAGCGGGGGCTGGACTAGCGCGGGTGCAAAACATATACAATATCTACTAGTATATATATAAGTATATATAACATTCGTCTCAGGCATGATAACAAGCAACATCACAGAATCTCAGCCAACAATACAGAAAGGTGGATAATCTTGGAGCCCCAGACTTCATTTGAGCCGCAAATAAAATCCGACATTCCCGGTCGTGTGGATAGCCTGTGTAATGAAAACCTGGACCCTTATGAGCGCGACAAGTTACCCACCAATCCCAGAAAGTGAGGCAGCCCCTTTCAACAAAGTGAATGAGCCACCCAGCACTTTACGGAATCCGGTAACTTGGACGCCCCTCCTTGGGTCATCCTATACCCCCTACGAGTGTGGCGAATAGCCCGCCAATTCTATAATGAAGCCTCTCCGTCTCAATGCCATGAGATGCGGGCTTGTTGCCTTCTAGAACCCGGCTATTCGTGCACTCCACCGCGGGACAATCATAGTACAGAAAAAGAAAATAATATGTACAAATGGTGACATCGATCTCAACTCGGTCGTGCCCCAAAATAATATACAACCCGGCAAAGACGGCAGTCCACATGTCGGACGCTCGCCCCGCAATATCAAATATAGAAATGAATATAAACTGTACCACTAACATTGCACCATTTGCTATCCACCACGATTATCCAACCACAAGATCAGCACAATCACAGAAACATCAATGTGAATGTCAAGTTCGCAAATCCGTCTAAAAGAACATATAGCAAATAGACGGGTTTACCGATCAAATGACATTCATGGTCGCAGATGCTAATCTAAGTACTGATAACAAAATATGTATTTTAAAATTTCGATCGACTAAACTTTTCCAAGTCGGCCCCAAGTTCTAATCCAGTACTGAAACAAATCTGGGCCGAATAAATAAACATCCCCAAAACCATAATTCCAACAACTAGAGCAACTGTAGAACTTTAGAGCAGTGAAGCCAAATTTTGGCCGCGGAACCGCCGCAAACATGCATGTTGCGCGGCGCTTCCGCGGCGGAATTATGGTCATTCTCTCAAATTTCTTGAGCTGCTCTAGAAAACGCTGCATGAATTTCTGATGCACTAAAAATGATTTTTAGACCACTTTAAAAATTCGACAGAAAACGTAAAATTGGAATTGCGGTTTTGAAAATTTTGGTCGATCGATATTCTAAACACGTTAAAATAAGCTAGTATAGGTTTTATGGGATGGCTCTGATACCATGATGGGTTATACTAGCGTCCCGGCCAACTTCCGTAGCTAAATGCGGAACAAAATTTTTATGACGATACAAAACTTGGCGCTAGGATAACACAAACCGGATATTTACAATAAACCTAGTTAGCAAAAGAGGATACTATCTACTATGATAGAAAGTATACCTAACGAAAACAAGTCCTTCGGATCTTCGATCCTCTTCTTAAGCTCCTCGATGGAAGTATGGATCGTGTTTGAACTTCGATCTCTTTGTGTCAACGATGATCCATCCGAGAGCTCCAACCTTGAGCTAAACCTCTAACTTGAGGTAACTAGAATACTTAGCTTGCTAATCTAAGTAGACTAGAGTGAGTAGAGTGTGATTTGGAGTAGCGTTGCCTCACTAAACCGATAATTCTCAACTCATGAGTCACTAGGGTTTTGAGAGGAAGAAGAAGAGAGCAAGCTTAGGAGAGAGAATGTATTTGTGATAATGATAATAGAATAATGGAATGGCAATCTTTTATATGGCCATCAACCATGGCATGAAAATATCTCACCAAAATATCTAGGTCCAAAATATCTCATCAAAATATCTATGGTCAATAAGTCAAGCCAAGTCAAAAGGTCAATCCAAGTAGCCATGCCAAATACAATTATCATTTATCAAAAATAACAAAGTCTTTTCTTTTCTCATATGTTTTTTGACCAAGTCAATGGTCAAAACCCTAATGAGATGTCTCCTTCTATACCCCCTCTCATCCGTACATACATACCCGCATCCATGTTCCGAGAAACACGAATACAATGAGACGAAACTAATCCAATAATCACATACTAGGATCTGGCTTAAACCAAAGCCCACTAGTATAGTCCGCTCGAACACCACACGCGTACAAGTACACGTATGTGATCGAACCCTGTCGTAAAACCATATGACCTCTACTCGTTTCGTCCGAAGCTGGGAAACCCTCTGTGTGGGACTCTAAAGACTCGACTGTACTCTGGTAGTGGGTTCAACCATAAGCACGTCAGCAGCACTAGCTGTACGTAACGGCTACCCAGGTACCTGTCAAAAAGGAAGGCCGACGAGCAAACTCGTCCGAACTCCTACTGAGCCTATCCGTGACAATATCCATACAATCCGGTCTCTTTGTCAACGAGTATCGCATACCGGGTCTAGGGGCGGTGAACGTCAGACCCTAATAACCTGATAATTCATGCTGATGTGGCTCAGGACAAATCCGGGAAACTACTGATCAACCTATCAATAAATCCCATCTGCCTTGGTCAATATCTTATGGTCCTGATCAATCAATCACTGTGCGATATCAACTCCAAATACCAGGAGTGACGAATCCTCAACAATCGCTTACTGCCTCCATGTGGCTCGGGGCTGCACCCAACCAAAACCTGTTTGCACGACTCAGTAGAGCCGTGGTAGGGTAGTGATCAAAGCTCAGTGGGAACCCACACAAGACAAATGCCGATCTCAGGTCCAAAGACCAACCTGTACACATGTCACTTGAGAAATTCCATCTGATGATAGGTATAGTACCATCTGAAAGTTCTCGGCGAGTCCGTCAAGTGTACTCACACCCATTGAGCACATGTATACGATCTTAGGTGCATCAGATCAATGGCTGCGGGACCAACCATCCCCCGACGGGGTTAGAAATGTATACACTAGTCTACTCTGGAGTATCAATGCCCAGTCTCGATACTCACGCGACTAGGGACCATTTAAGGATGTTCTTATGGACTACCCTGCTCCCACAAGTATGATCTCCATCACAACGCGGGTAGTTAAGCATGATCCTAGGGGCTTTATCAACATGTAACCGCAATATGTAATAACGAGGATGACATATGCCATGTTAAGACAAAGACAAACCATAATAGTATACTACCGTATCGAGTCTTCATCAATATGTGCAAGCTTGATATAACAACAATAGAAATAAACACACATATCCTGACAAAGAAAAGTCAAATAATATACTATAAAACTGAGCAAGATTGTCATGTACATACATATCCCTAACATCAATATGTATACATATACAATACTGGCCTCTAAGGCATATATATCCAACAAGATCGTCATTTGTCTCGTGTGAGTTCCCATTGTACTTTGATTACTACCCTACCACGGCTCAAAAGAGTCGTGCAAACAGATTTTAGTTGGGTACAGTCCCGAGCCACATGGAGGCAGTGAGCGGATCGTCAGGTGATTCGTCTCTCCCGGTATTGGGGGTTGATGTCGCGTTGTGCACGGATGGCCATCACTAGAAATCCTCAGCCGGGATAGACGAGAATTACCGATATAGGATCGGTAGTTTCTCAGTTGGTGATAGGTTTCATGCCGACACTAAATCTCAAGTTATTAGGGGTCTGATTTTATCCACCCCCTAGACTCGATATGCGATACTCATAGACAAACGGACCGGACTGTACGGATATTGTCACTGTCAGGCTCAGTAGGGTTTCAGGATGAGTTTGCTCGTCGGCCTCCCTTTCGCTTAATACCTGGGCAGCCGTTACGTACAGCTAGTGCCACTGACGTGCTTGTGGTTAAACCCGCTGCCATCGTATTGACGGGTCTTTAGAGTCCCACACAGAGAGTTTCCCTGGTTCGGGCGAAACGTTGTAGAGGCCGTATGGTTTTATGGCAGGGTTCGATCATATACGTGCACTTGTGCACGGATCATGATCGGACGGACATTACTAGTGGGCTTTGGTTTAAGCCGGATCCTAGTATTATATTGTTGGATTATTTTCGTGTCGTTTTATTCGTATTCAGTCTGAATATGGATGCAGGTATGTATATACGGATGAGGGGTATTCTTATAATTCGTTACCAGATAACTTTAGGGTTGCTATTTATTTTCTTGGATTAAACATTTGGTTTAATGTTTATTGAGTTGTAAAGTGTGAGTGCAAGTTTTATTTTGGTGCATTGATCATGCATGTGCTCTTGGTTTTGTTTTGCTTAAGATTTTTGTGAGATATTTGTAGTGAGCATGAGAGATGGCAGATCTTGTGTTTGTGTGTGTGTGTGGCTTTTCTTGAGTTGCTTATGTGCTCACAATAAATAACACACAAAAAGACTTAGCAAACACAACTAAAGAAAAAGAGCAGAGAACATATTTTGCACTTGCTTTTCTTTTGCCAAAGCTTTGCTCACACTTTTCTTCACATGGCTTCTTCTTCAACCTCCACCCATTCCATATCATGAGTTGAGAATCCTTGGGTGTATTGAGACAAAATGATCACATACTCTCTCTACTTCATCTTGGGTATCTAGACCAGCAAACTGGATGCCCGAGTTGCTTCGGTTTTGAGGGGGGAACCCGTATTACTAATCCTCGACGTGGATCGTCTTCGATGAGGGAGACCGGAGATCGAACTTGATTGAGGAAGCCGAGAGGGGCTTGGGACAGAGGTTGAAGACCGAAGGACACGGATCGATCGGTATAACCTCTCTAAACTCTTTTCATAGAACTAGTATAGGGTTAATGGTACGATCCGTCGATTAGGGTTCCGTTAGCGCCGGTTTTTGAAAGTTTTCTATTCCGCGTTTCGCCACGGATTGATGGCCGGGGCGCTGCCGTAACCCTACATGGTATCAGAACCAACCCATAACCGCATACTGGTTGTTTAGACGTTGTTAAAGTATCGAAACCGAAACAACTCCGAAACAATACCCGTAGTATTCCATTCTCTGTCGAATTTTTATTGGTCTTCTAAAAATATTTTAGTAACTGCAGAAGACTACTTGTATGACATCTAGAACATAACCCAAATACGAGCCCCTAACTCCATAATTGGACCGGCTACATTGATCTAAAATCCGGCCTGGCCTGTTTTTTAGTGGATTTGGGACTTGAGTTTTGGTGTTCTGTCTAGTCTCTGGAATATTGGTTTAGTGGTATTGCTTGTTTAGCCTGGTTTTGATATGGTTTTATCTAGTTGTTTGGGGCTATTTGGGGTTATTTTGAAGTCAATATTTCTAACGTTGTTTAAAGTCTATAGTACTTGCATTACTATCAGCTACCGTGAATGTCATTAGAGTGGTACAACTTGTCTATTTGCTATAGTTCTTTTAGACGGGTTTGCGAACGTGACATTCACGTTGATGTTCTGTGTTGTGCCGTGTTGTTGCGGAATCGTCGTGGTGGATAGCTTGGTTGCAATGATAGTACAATTTAGTTTCATTTATACATTTGATATCGTGGGGAGAGCGTCCGACATGTGGACTTCCGTCACTGCCTGTTTGTATATTATTTGTTTGGGGCACAACCGGGTTGAGGTCGATGTCACCGCTGTACATATTTTCTTTTCTGTACTAGGATTACCCCGTGATGGAGTGCACGGATAGCCGGGTTCTGGAGGGAAACGGGTCCGCATCTCATGGCGTTGAGAAGGAGGAGGCCTTACTCTAGAATTGGCGGGCTATTCGCCGCACTCGTAGGGGGTACAGGTTGACCCAAGGAGGGTTGCTCAAGTTACTGGATTCCGTGAAGTGCCGGGTGGCTTATTCACCTTGATGAAGGGGGCTGTCTCGCTTCTGGTTTTGGCGGATAACTTGCCGCGCTCGTAGGGGTCTAGGTTTTCATTGCACATGTTATCCACACGACCAGGGGAACGTCGGGTTTCACTTGCGGCTCAAAGAAAATCCGGGGCTCCCAGATTATCTGTATTGTTCTGTGATGCTTATTGCTTATCTGTGATGTTGCATTTATCATACCTGGAGCGATTATTATATATTGTTATATATATACTAGTAGATGTTGTATATGTTTTACCCCCGCGCTAGTCCAGCCTCCGCTCTGTCGTTAGTTAAGTAACCTAACGGGTGATGACGGGGCCCAGTAGCGAATGCGGATGGCATATACGTACATCATATTTTCGTTCTTTTCTGGTGTGATTAATTGATGGGACTGCGTTGATTTTGATCAATGCAAAGAAAACAGACCTATTTGATGTTGTTGGAACAAATTTTCAAAAGCTGTTATTACAAGAACGTTTTCTTTTGTTTTGCTCAGCGGTATTCTGTTATGAATATCCAACACCTCATTCGACGAGGCAAGAGCCGAGATTCCCTCACCGGGAGTGACCTCTTAGGCAGAAGTTTGCGTCAGGGTAATAATTTCACTATAGTCGATTACTTTTTTGCTTTGCGTCGGGGTATTCAGTTGGAATATCATGCACCTCATTCCACGAGGAAAGAGCCGAGATCCTTTCACCGGGAGTGACCTCTTTAGCAAAGGTTTTTGCCACTATATATTTATAAAAAGCTATCCGGTTCCTTCAACGATATCAAGTTCATTACGTTAAAGGTTTTTCACCAAAAACCATTCGTAGCCCTCTGTCATTTCAGACGAGTAGCACTTAGTATTCATGCTATGTTTTTAGCCTTCGTCATGGCATAGTGTATAGTAGTTATTTGTTACTTTTCTGTTGCATAGATAGATGTGTTGGTTTAGGACAGTCGTACTACTATTTTGGCCTTCGTCAAGGGTATGTACGGATGGGTTCAAATTAACCTGGACAATGACGGGTAGAACTTGACATGTGACTTATGATATGTTGGCCTTCGTCAAGGTCATAAGAGCATGGGGTAGAAATCACATCGGGAGTTTCAAACATACAGGAAACTTAACAGGCATGCTCATACCTTCTGGAGTATGATAACTTGGGTGGATTCCATCAGGTTATCATACGATGATAGTTGGATCCCGATTCCAACCGATGAGTTGGTTTACTCCTCGGGTGATTTTAGATGATCCCGACTAATTCTTCTTTCAGGTTTGGAGGAGAATTTGAGAAAACAGTTGGAGACATCTGTTCCCTCATAAAATACAAGGAAAAACCCTAATGGGATGTCACGTGTGCACACGTGATCGGGGGTCACGTGCCGACACGTGATGGCTTCTTGAAAGCTCTGAAATGATAAGAGTTGAATCCTAGTCAAATGGGGTCACGTGCCCACACGCGATGGGCCTTTAAACCTACTGAAAAGAATTAAAGGTATAATAAAATAACAAGGAAAAATCCCAATGGGGCATCACGTGCCCACACCTGACCAAGGTTCACGTGTTGACACGTGATAATTCCCGAGTTCTTTAAAACAACAGAATTAAATTCTGGTTAAAAGCTTAATCAGTGGGTCACGTGCCACCACGTGATGGAGTCTTAAAAAACTCTCTGAGATAAAGGATAGTAAAACCTAAAGGGGGCATCACATGCCTACACGTGACAGGGGGTCACGTGCCAACACGTGATGGGTTCCTAAATATCTCTGAACTAATAGAATTAAATTGTAATTAAATGGTCAACCAGTGGGGTCATGTGCTAACACGTGATAGGCTCTTAAACCTTATGAACCAATAGAATTAAATTCTAATTAAAGGAAATCAAAAACCCTAATATTTCCCTAGATCTTTCCAAACAAAAAGATTGCGCTCTATAAAGCGGAGCACCGTTGGATTAAAAATCTAATGTTGGTTAAAATCACCAATTTATAGAAAGATTCTATAACAGGGAGATATTTCCCTCATATTCACCAGGAATAACAGATAAAATATCTTTTGGATTAAAAATCCAATGGTGAATAAAATTCACTGAGTAATCTAAAAGATCATGTTAGTTAAAAGATCAATCAAAATCTTTCAATGAAAGATTGACTAAACAAACTGATTCTTTTCTTTCTCCTATAAATAGGAGTCAAGAAGAGAAGAGAAAAGAAAAGAGGAGAAAAAAAAGATACAACAGAGAGAAAGAAGATTTCTTCAGAAAAGTAAGAAAACCCTAGGTAAGATAAGGAAAGAGATCATTCTATAAGATCCTATAAAACAAAAAGAGAATTTAATTCTCAAACTAAGAGTTTAACTTTTCTGAACAAGAACTTAGTTCTTTCTCTGGTTGAAGATCTGTAGAAGCAGATCTCCCCATAAGTTGAGAATTTAATTCTCATCGGGGAGATTCTGTCATGCAGATCTAAAACCTAAGGGAGGACCTAAGTTCAGAGAATTTTATTCTCCCAAAAATCACATATGAATTTAATTCCTCCAACAAAAATAGGGTTTAACCCTTAATACAATAACTTAGTTTTTCTTCATGGTTGAACATTTGCAGAAGCAGATCTCCCCATAAGTTGAGAATTTTATTCTCATCGGGGAGATTCTGCCATGCAGATCCAAGACTTAGAGGGAGAATTGGGTATAAAAGAATTTAATTCTTCTAAAAACATAAGAATTTAATTTCTCTAAATAAAATTAGGGTTTAACCCTACCAAAGAATTTAATTCTTAAATAAGAGATTTAAAACTCTCCATGCACGTAAAAAGATCAGTCCCCAACCTGATCACGTGGCAACACGTGACCCTCCCTTCAATGGTCAAAAGAGAATGAATGAGATTGAGTCACGTTCTCCCACATGACCCTTGGATAAATTCCTCAAAAAAGAGAGAACAAAGCAAAGGCAGAACAGACCTTGGGCGCCCTCACGTGTCCCCACGTGACCCCTAGCAAATCCTTTTAATATCCAGTGCATGGATGCCCATCATGTGCCCACACGTGATGGCCTTGAAGAATAAAAGTGTTTAATACTTATTCTGAGAATAAAATAAGGGCGGCTTGACCCAATCTTAAGGCGCCTCACATGACCCCACGTGAGCGCTTCACTTTTAGTGTTTAACACTATTTTAAGCATTTCATCCTTAGTGTTTAACACTATGCATCACGTGGGAACACGTGACCGCCAGATATGTGCTAGTGTTTAACACTTTATGCAATATAGTCTTATGCCAAATTGGCTAAGTCTTCCAAAGGTAAGACTCCCTTTTTGACTGAGCCTCAAGTACACCCTTGCCTTCTAGGATTGATCATCTCATATGGTATATAAGTGCTCAGTACTCAATAAAAGACAAAATACGGTCAGAACCCAGACTCATGTTTAGCATTGCTAAATAATGGGGGGGCTGAACCCAGACAAATGTTCAACAGTTCAAACAAAGGTCCAACATTTCAAACTAATTAGACTTAGCCCAAGTTGGCCATAAGTCCTCAATTCAGATTTAACTGAACCTATGTGCTCATAATCTAATTAATTGATCTTAGTCCCAAATTGGACTACAGATTTCCCAATCAACATTGGTTCAAGGGTACATCTCTTCACTCCTTTGATATTTGTCGTTGTAATCCTTCAACGTCTTCAGAGAGGTGACTGGTCCCGATAACCAATCATTCCATGGACTGTGGGGTCCTTAAACTCATGGACTATGATGTCTTTAACCTTTACAGACTATGATGTCTTTAAACTGAACCACCATGTCCTTAAACCGGTAATCGACCGCAATGTCCCTAAACTAAACGATAGAGCCCGAATGCTCTTTTGTTGGATCTAAACGATACCGTTAAGTTGATCTTAGTCTGAAATTAGACTAACGTATTCTTAACATGCGTTTAAGTTGATCTTAGTCTCAAATGAGACTAACATATCCTTAAACCCAACTCAAACCCAAATCTAAGAAAATACGGATTTGGATTAATCCACACCCTACGGGCGACAACATAAATTAGTCTCCGTATACAATCTACGGGCAACCAAAAATAAAACAAACACATACGACACGAAGTGACCATCTAGAGGAGGAGAAAGTGGTTACCGCGATGCGGTAGCATAATTAACTGCAGGGGCTTACGCCTGCAGGGAAGAGTGTCCCCACAATCAAAAACCCCTCAACGAGGGGAAATCTGACGAAGTTTGCTATATCGGCCGCATCCGTTTAAACCTTCGATACATGGTGTCATAAATCAACTTGGCATCTTCGGAGAGGTGGACGGATAGCACCAATTAGCATCTGCCCCCAAATTCAGGCAAGACGAATCTACGCGGTTCCGTCTTTGTATTCAGCGGAGAACAGATTCTGGCACGCCCGGTGGGACATTTTCCTCTTTTCACTCCACACTTCGTGTGTCGTGTTCGCGAGCGAATCTTAATTTAATATGGTTGTCCTTAGGTTCGAGGTACTAAGATTTGGTTTTGCTCCCGTGTAGAAAAAATAACATCAATGGCCTCTAACTGCTCCAACTGCAACTCCCGTTCCGCCTCATCTGGAGGAGTAACCTACGGGCCCCAAACGGCCTTCCTTTTCACAATACCAGTGGAGCAAGTGACTCAGGACACCACAGGGCTGTTCTTCGGGACCACGCTCCTATCGATGAGCTTCAGCGCTCCTGTACCATTGCAAGAAGCTCAGAAGAAGTCGGTCTTTGATACAAGAACTTAGTTCTTATGTTGACAGAGTTAAACTCTGAAAATTTTGTGTTGACAGAGTTAAACTCTGAAAATTTTTGGAAAAGAGAACTGAGCTCTGAGAAAGTGAATTAAATTCTCAAAGGAAAATGAACACGGAAGAAGATGAAAGAGCGGAGGCGCTTCTGAAGAGACCTCTGTATTTATAGGATGTGATGGGAAACAGTTCATCTACCTCTTTCCCTAGACAGATCCAACGGCCACAAAAATTACAGCGTTGCACTCATGTGCAAACACGTGAGAACAATACTGTGGGGGCATTTGTTCCCTCATAAAATACAAGGCAAAACCCCAATGGGGTGTCACGTGCGCACACGTGATCGGGGGCCACGTGCAGACACGTGATGGCTCCCTGAAGGCTCTTAAATGATAAGAGTTGAATCCTAGTCAAATGGGGTCACGTGCCCACACGTGATGGGCCTTTAAACCCACTGAAAAAAATTAAAGGTATAATAAAATAACAAGGAAAAACCCCAACGGGGCATCACATGCCCACACGTAACCAAGGATCACGTGCTGACACGTGATAGTTCCTGAGTTCTTTAAAAAAACAGAATTAAATTCTAGTTAAAAGTTTAATCAGTGGGCCACGTGCCACTACGTGATGGTGTCTTAAAAAACACTCTGAGATAAAGGAAAGTAAAACCTAAACGGGGCATCACGTGACCCCACGTGACAGGGGGTCACGTGACAACACGTGATGGGTTCCTTAATATCTCTGAACTAATAGAATTAAATTGTAATTAAATGGTCAATCAGTGGGGTCACGTGCTAACACATGATATGCTCTTAAACCTTTTGAACTAACAGAATTAAATTCTAATTAAAGGAAATCAAAAACCCTAATATTTCCCTAGATCATTCCAAACAAAAAGATTGCGCTCTGTAAAGTGGAGTACCGTTGGATTAAAAATCCAATGGTGATTAAAAATCAACAATTTATGGAAAGATTCTATAACAGGGAGATATTTTCCTGAAATTCACCAGGAATAACAGACAAAATATCTTTTGGATTAAAAATCCAATGGTGAATAAAATTCACTGAGTAATCTAAAAGATCATGTTGGTTACAAGATCAATCAAAAAATTTCAATGAAAGATTGACTAAACAAACTGATTCTTTTCTTTCTCCTATAAATAGGAGTCAAGAAGAGAAAAGAAAAGAGGAGAAAAAAATACAACAACAGAGAGAAAAAAGAAAAGAATTTAATTCTCCAGAGAGAAAGAAGATTTCTTCAGAAAAGAAAGAAAACCCTAGGTAAGAGAGGGAAAGAGATCATTCTATAAGATCCTACAAAACAAAAAGAGAATTTAATTCTCAAATTAAGAGTTTAACTCTTCTGAATAAGAACTTAGTTCTTTCTCTGGTTGAAGATCTGCAAAAGCAGATCTCCCAATAAGTTGAGAATTTAATTCTCATCGGGGAGATTCTGTCATGCAGATCTAAAACCTAAGGGAGGATCTAAATTCAGAGAATTTTATTCTCACAAAATGCATATAGGAATATAAAATCCTCCAACAAAAATAGGGTTTAACCCTTAATACAAGAACTTAGGTCTTCTTCATGGTTGAAGATTTGCAGAAGCAGATCTCCCAATAAGTTGAGAATTTAATTCTCATCGGAGAGATTCTGCCATGCAGATCCAAGACTAAGGGGAGAATTGGGTATAAAATAATTTAATTCTTCTAAAGACATAGGAATTTAATTCCTCTAAATAAAATTAGGGTTTAACCCTACCAAAGAATTTAATTCTTAAACAAGGGATTTAAAACTTTCCATGCACGTAAAAAGATCAGTACCCAACCTGATAACGTGGCAACACGTGACCCTCCCTTCAATGGTCAAAAGAGAATGAATGAGGTTGGGTCACGTGCTCCCACGTGGCCCTTGGATAAATTCCTCAAAAAATAGAGAACAAAGCAAAGGCAGAACAGATCTTGGGTGCCCTCACGTGTCCTCACGTGACCCCTAGCAAATCCTTTTAATATCCAGTGCATGGATGCCCATCACGTGCCCACACGTGATGGACTTGAAGAATAAAAGTGTTTAACATTTATTCTGAGAATAAAATAAGGGAGGCTTGAACAATCTTAGGGCACCTCACGTGACCCCACGTGAGCGCTTCACATTTTGTGTTTAACACTATTTTAAGTATTTCATCCCTGGTGTTTAACTCTATGCATCACGTGGGAACACGTGACCGCCAGATATGTGATAGTGTTTAATACTATATGCAATATAGTCTTATCCCAAATCGGCTATGTCTTCCAAAGGCAAGACTCCCCTTTTGACTGAGCCTCAAGTACACCCTTGTCTTCCAAGATTGATCATCTCATATGGTATATAAGTGCTCAACACTCAATAAAAGATAAAATACGGTCAGAACTCAGACTCATGTTTAGCATTGCTAAATAATGGGAGGCTAAACCCAGGTAAATGTTCAACAGTTCAAACAAAGGGCCAACATTTCAAACCTAATTGGACTTAGCCCAAGTTGGCCTCTCAATTCAGATTTAACTGAGCCTATGTGCTCATAATCTAATTAATTGATCTTGGTCCCAAATTGGACTACAGATTTCCCAATCAATATTGGTTCAAGGGTACATCTCTTCACTCCTTTGATACTTGTCGTTGTAATCCTTCAACGTCTTCAGAGAGGTGACAGGTCCCGATAACCAATCATTCCATGGACTGTGGGGTCCTTAAACTCATGGACCATGATATCCTTATCCTTTACGGACTATGATGTCTTTAAACTGGAACACCATGTCCTTAAACCGATAATCGACCGCAATGTCTCTAAACTAAACGATAGAGCCCAAATGCTCTTTTGTTGGATCTAAACGATCCTGTTAAGTTGATCTTAGTCTGAAATTAGGCAAATGTATCCTTAACATACATTTAAATTGATCTTAGTCTCAAATGAGACTAACATATCCTTAAACCCAACCCCAAACCCAAATCTAAGAAAATATGGATTTGGACTAATCCGCGCCCTACGGGCGACAACATAAATTAGTCTCCGTATACAATCTACGGGCAACCAAAAACAAAAAAAAAACACACGACACGAAGTGACCATCTAGAGAAGAAGAAAGTGGTTACCGCGACGCGGTAGCGTAATTAACTGCAGGGGCTTGTGCCTGCAAGGAAGAGCGTTCCCACAATCAAAAACCCCTCAACGAGGGGGGATCTGACGAAGTATGCTACATCGGCCACATCCATTTAAACCTTCGATACATGGTGTCATAAATAAACTTGGCATCTTCGGAGAGGTGGACGGATAGCACCAATTAGCATCTGCCCCCAAATTCAGGCAAGACGAACCTACGCGGTTCCGTCTCTGTATTCGGCGGAGAACAACATCTTGATTAGATAAAGTGATTGGCCATTCTGATTTAGATTAGAGTGCACGCTGAGTGTTTCTTTTCTGCCTCTCTTTGGCAGTGACCATGTCCCGACCCTAGACTATAACTCAGTAACCAAGTTAACCGAACCTTCTTAAAACACATTGACTTTTGGATTGTCAGAGTTGCATACTTCATTGCCACTCCTACTTTTACTCTTTGCTTTTCTCCAGAATATTCTGTATCACTACGAAGATCCACATTTATTGGATATGACCGTCGTATAGTTACATACGAACTCGAAGAAACTTGTTTCAGATTCTAGAAAGGTTTCCGGTTCTGGAGAAAATGAATAGGACTATTCAGTTATCTTTTCTTTTTACCTTCTCTCAGGTTATGACTGCTCCTAGGATTAGGAGAGGGTACACCTATTGCGCTTATTGGATAGTCTTCTTCCAAACCATAGGCAGGTGCCGAAAGGTGGGGAAGGAAGAAAACCAATTAGCCTAAGTGTGATATACAGAAGGTAATAAGTAAAGACAAATAAAGGGATTAGAAAGAGGGCAAAGTAAATTGCGACTGCTATCATTCACGACCAAACCGCGTATCTCATCGCCACTCCTACTTCACCTTTGCATTTCTCCATAACACTCCGTATCACTACGAAGATCCACATTTATTGGATCATCCATCGTATAGTTATATACGAACTCGAAGGAACTTGTTCCAGTTCGTGGATGGATTCTGGTTCAGGAGAAATTGAATAAAGATTATTCAGTTGTCTTTTATCTTTACCTTCTCTCAGGTTGTAAGTACTCATAGTATTAGGAGGGTACACCTATTACACTTATTGGATAGTCTTCTTCCAAACCATAGGCTGATGCCGAACGGTAGGGAAGGAAGAAAACCATTTAGCCTAAGGACGGTGTATAGAAAGTAATGAGTAAAGACAAATAAAGGGATTTGGAGAGTTGGCAAAGAAATATACGGTTACAGCCAGGAATATGGATAATGGAAGAGGCATTACTAGGAATACCCGACTGCCCCTTCGAAACATTTTTATGTTTCAGTTTCACTATGCGTTGTTAATTGAAAACCGATTTCCCAATTAGATCCTTACTTCAGGGTATTTATTTACCAGGTTTGATTCTCACATCTGTATGGTTTTACAGATGACGAATGGGAGTAAGTTATTGGGAATTGGTGATTATATTCTCATTATATCGGAATTCGTTGTTATTGGTGATATTTGAGGAAATCCCTTGGGGTTTTGCCTGACGGCAAATATTTGGTTTTGAATATCCGTTGTTATGCATCAATTTCAAACTGATATATCTGTATGTTTATTTTATAAAGTGAGATATAACTTTTTGAAATTATGTCCATGATATTTACCTGTATCAGTTGATGATTGGGTAAGGAGCATTAAACAGCGGTGTAATTCTTCTTAACCATGGTGCAGTTTTTAACCTGCGACGCACAGGGTATGAGTTATTCAACTCAGGGGACTTATACAAAGTATTGTATGTTGTACAGTGTCCATTAGGACAGAGGGGTTGGTACTCGTACTATATTCTGTTTACTTGGTGTTAGTTGGTTCACCTAAGATGTATACAGGTGCTCAGTGGGTTATGAATACACCGGACGAACTCGCCGGGAACATGCTAGTTGGTATTATACCTATTGTCAGATAGCAGTTCCCTGATGACATGTGTACAGCTTAGTCTATCGACCTGAGATCTGATGGGTTACACTAGCGTCCCGGCCAACTTCCGTGGCCAAATGTGGAACAAAAATTTTATGACGATACAAAACTTGGCGATAGGATAACACAAACCGGATCTTTACCATAAACCTAGTTAGCAAAAGAGGATACTATCTACTATGATAGAAAGCATACCTAATCTTTGGGTCTTCAATCCTCTTCTTAAGCTCCTCGATGGAAGTATGGATCGTGCTTGAACTTCGACCTCCTTGTATCAACGATGATCCACCCGAGAGCTCCAACCTTGAGCTAAACCTCTAACTTGAGGTAACTAGAATACTTAGCTTGCTAATCTAAGTAGACTAGAGTGAGTAGAGTGTGATTTGGAGTAGCGTAGCCTCACTAAACCCTTGATTCTCAACTCATGAGACACTGGGGTTTTGAGAGGAAGAAGAAGAGAGAAAGCTTAGGAGAGAGAATGTATTTATGATAATGATAATAGAATAATGGAATGGCTATCTTTTATATGACCATCAACCATGGCATGAAAATATCTCACCAAAATATCTAGGTCCAAAATATTTCATCAAAATATCTATGGTCAATAAGTCAAGCCAAGTCAAAAGGTCAACCCAAGTAGCCATGTCAAATACAATTATCATTTAACAAAAATAACAAAATCTTTTCTTTTTCTCATATGTTTTTAACCAAGTCAATGGTCAAAACCCTAATGAGATGTCTCCTTCTATACCCCCTCTCATCCGTACATACATACCCGCATACGTGTTCCGAGAAACACGAATACAATGAGATGAAGCTAATCAAATAATTACATACTAGGATCCGTCTTAAACCAAAGCCCACTAGTATAGTCCGCTCGAACACCACACGCGCACAAGTACACGTATGTGATCGAACCCTGTCGTAAAACCATACGACCACTACTCGTTTCGCCCGAAACTGGAAAACCCTCTGTGTGGGACTCTAAAGACTCGACAGTACTCTGGTAGCGGGTTTAACCATAAGCATGTCAGCGGCACTAGCTGTACGTAACGGCTACCCAGATACCTGTCGAAAAGGAAGGCCGACGAGCAAACTCGTCTGAACTCCTACTGAGCCTATCCGTGACAATATCCGTACAGTCCGGTCACTTCGTCAAAGAGTATCGTATACCGGGTCTACGGGGTGGTGAACGTCAGACCCTAATAACCTGATAAGTTGTGCTGATGTGGCTCAGGACCAATCTGGGAAACTACTGATCAACTTATCAGTAAATCCCATCTGCCTTGGCCAAGGTCTTATGGTCCTGACCAATCGATCACTGTGCGATATCAACTCCCAATACCAGGAGAGACGAATCCCCAACAATCGCTCGCTGCCTCCATGTGGCTCGGGACTGCACCCAACCAAAACCTGTTTGCACGACTCAGTAGAGCCATGGTAGGGTAGTGATCAAAGCTCAGTGGGAACTCACACGAGATAAATGCCGATCTCAGGTCTAAAGACTAACTTGTACACATGTCACTTGAGAACTTCCATCTGACGATAGGTATAGTATCATCTGAAAGTTCTCGGTGAGTCCGTCCAGTATACTCACACCCAGTGAGCACCTGTATACAATCTTAGGTGCATCAGACCAATGGCTGCGAGACCATCCATCCCCCGACGGGGCTAGAAATGTATACACTACTCTACTCTGGAGTATCAATGCCCAGTCTCGATACTCACGCGACTAGGGACCATTTAAGGATGTGCTTATGGACTACCCTGCTCCCACAAGTATGATCGCCATCACAACGCAAGTAGTCAAGCAAGATCCTAGGGGCTTTATCAACATGTAACCGCAATATGTAATAACGAGGATGACATATGCCATGTTAAGACAAAAACAAACCATAATAGTATACTACCGTATCGAGTTTTCATCAATATGTGCAAGCTAGATATAACAACAATAGAAATAAACACACATATCCTGACAAAGACAAGTCAAATAATATACTATAAAACTGAGCAAGATTGTCCTGTACATACATATCCCTAGCATCCATATG
The DNA here is from genome assembly GCA_030015575.1 of Agapanthus africanus. Classification (NCBI taxonomy): domain Eukaryota; kingdom Viridiplantae; phylum Streptophyta; class Magnoliopsida; order Asparagales; family Amaryllidaceae; genus Agapanthus; species Agapanthus africanus. The sequence continues at coordinate 16,329,813 of CM057342.1, read as the reverse complement.
TATATATATACAATACTGGCCTCTAGGGTATATATATCCAACAATCTCCCACTTGCACTAAAGGCCATTAATTGACGTACCGGATACCCAACGTCTGCACTAAGGCCAGCTGCTGGCGTACCGCATACCCAACATCTCAAAAAGTCGCTTGAACTATGGTTGAGGGAGGGCTTTTGTAAATGGATCCGCCGTGTTTTCTTTCGTATCTACTCTCCGGACCTCGATCTGCTGGCGATCTACGATCTCATTGATCAGGTGATACCGCCTTAAGATGTGCCTGGATTTCTGATTGGACCGTAGTTCCTTTGCTAAAGCTATAGCTCCATTGTTATCGCAATACAAAGGTATTGGGTCAACAATGGACGGAACTACCTGAAGTTCAGCTAAGAACTTCTTCATCCAGACCGCTTCTTTTGCGGCATCGCTTGCAGCAATGTATTCAGCCTCCATCGTCGAGTCTGTGACAGTGTTCTGTTTGGAACTCCTCCAACACACCTCCCCTCCGTTGAGGGTAAACACAAAACCCGAGACAGACTTGCTGTCATCCTTGTCACTCTGGAAGCTTGAGTCGGTAAAGGACTCGACCCTGAGGTCTCCATTACCGTAAACCAGGAACATCTCTTTAGTCCTTCTTAGGTACTTGAGAATGTTCTTCACTGCCGTCCAGTGGTTCTCACCTGGGTCTGACTGATACCGGCTCATCACGCATAGTGCGTAAGCTACATCTGGTCTTGTACATAGCATCGAATACATTATAGATCCTACTGCCGAAGCGTAGGGTATAGTGCTCATGCGAACCCTCTCCTCGTCAGTCTTGGGAGACATCTCCTTGGAGAGGGTGATTCCGTGCAATACGGGTATGTTACCGCGCTTGGAATCTTCTATACTAAATCTTTTTAATACGGTCTCTATGTACCTGGACTGTGAAAGTCCCAATAATCTCTTGGATCTATCTCTGTAGATTTTGATCCCCAGAATGTATGGGGCATCACCTAGGACTTTCATGGAGAACTTTTGTGACAAGAATAGCTTGACCGATTGTAGCATAACAAAAGAATGTCGTCCACGTACAAGACTAGGAACACGACAGTTCGTCCTACAATCTTCTTATAAATATAAGGCTCATCCTCGTTCTTGATGAAGTCAAATTTTTTGACTGTTTCATCAAAATAGATGTTCCAGCTCCGCGATACCTGCTTTAATCCATAAATGGATTTAAGCAACTTGCACACCTTCCCGCTGCTCCTACTGTCTACAAAACCTTCTGGTTGATCCATATAAATGCACTATTCCAAACTGCCGTTTAGAAAATCTGTCATCTGCCAGATCTCATAGTCATGGAAGGCAGAAATAACAAGTAGGATCCGAATGGATTTCAGCATTGCCACTGGAGAAAATGTTTCGTCATAGTCCACACCTGATCTTTGACGAAAACCTTTTGCAATGAGTAGCCTTATAGGTTTCCACTTGCCCATCTACACCAAGTTTCCTTTTGTAGATTCATTTGCATCCAACAGGTTTTACCCCAGGTGGAGCAATATCCAAGGTCCACACTTTATTGGTATACATGGACTCCATTTCAGATCGCATAGCATCCAGCCACTTATCAGAGTCCCTACTGATAATGGCCTGCCTGAAACTAGCAGGATCATCTTCTTCCAAGATGCAATCCTCTCGATCCCCGTCTATGAGAAAACCGTAGTATCTTTCCGGCGGATGAGAAATCTTACTAGATCTGCGGAGTGGCTGAGATTCGTCGGATATTACTGAATCTAAAGGTTCTACCAAATCTTCTGCTACAGTTTGTGGTTCCTGAATTTCTTCTAGTTCCACCGTACTCCCACTAATTTAGTTTACAAGAAATTCCCTTTCTAAAAAGGTAGCATGGCGAGATACTAACACCTTATGTTCCTCTGTGTGGTAGAACAAATACCCTTTAGAATACTTAGGATATCCCACAAACTTGCACAATACAGATCTTGCCTCGAGTTTATCTGGATTCTGCTTTTTAACAAAAGCAGGACACCCCCATATCTTAATGTAATCAAGACATTTCTCTTCCCAGTCCATATTTTATATGGGGTGGTAGGCATGACATGGGGTGGTATTTATAGTGAATAATTAGGGTTTGGGAATTAAATTTTGGATTAAAGTGCATTAAAAAGATGTTAAATATTGAATTGAAGAGTCTCTGTTTGATTGCAGGAAAATCAAACAGTGCAGTAGAGTTGAGGGGAGTCGAGGGGGCGAGTGTGAAAAGAATGGAGCAATTTAGGCGCATCGGGACCATCGGCAGCGGCCACATCAAGGGTTTGGACGGTCGGATCTTGGGTCCTTGCCTCGAGATTCGTGCTGCGTGTGTATGTCTGTGTTTACTCCATTTTGCGCATATTTGATTTTTCTGAAACTTTTCATTTCTCCGTGTATTGCACGTGCAACTCTTAGTCTTCCCAAAAATTAAAAAGAAAAAATCTAAAAATAATTGGGTCTGATAGGATTCGAACACACAAACTATGTCGCAGCAGTGTAGAGGCTTTACCAGTGAACTACAAGTTGCTACATTCTTTTATTTAACAAAGGTAATTTTTAACTCTTACACAGACTGTAATACTCTTTACTGTGAAATACAAGAAATTTCTGTACAGTGATTTCAGAGTCGTTACATTCTACCCACCTTATAAAAATTTCGTCTTCGAAATTTACAATTACATAGGGACTAATTTTTAAAAAGGTAAGGGTATCATGTACGCATATCTTTTTATCTTTGTAGGGTGTTTTTCGTCACCCCATTGAGATGGGAATACGCGCGCGCTTGTCAGGCGCATTACAGATTCCCCCTACCTAGGGTAGGCTGGGGTTTATTTATTGTGGGGATCCGAATCTCCGGCAGCCACAGACTAAGCTACCGTTAATTACCCCTCGCCTTTGGAGCGAGAGAACCTTTGATTGACTGGTCAAACAAATTATGCGAACTCAATGTGCTGTGTGCGTACGTGTTTTGAAGGGGTTTTGGATATATCAGGAGCCCGCATAGTTTTTATGGGGGTCCCGCTACCCGGATAGCGAGTTGAGGATCAAGGGGGCTAGCAGCCCCCTTGCGGGATGCGGGGCAGCGCCCCGTTAGAATTTGTTTCTAACGGGGACAATGTTGCGGAGTATGTGTGTGTGTGTACACGCACACACATAAGAAAGGCATCCAAAGGATGCGTGGGAGAAGGCACCAGCGCCTCACGTGCGCGGCACGCAGGCGCTGGGCGTAAGTCGCCAGCTCCCAGTGCCCCACGTACGCGGCACGCGGGCGCTGGGCGCATAATGCCAGTGGAAAGTAAAAGGGGGGCTCACCCTCCCGTACTGGGAGTTGTACTCTAATTGACCTTTGGGAGTTAAACTCCTTTAAAAAAAATGTATTATTATTGTCAATTTATTCTTATGGAGTTAAACTCCCAAAAACTTTGATTTGTGGAGTTAAACTCCAAGAAATCCTTGTAAATGCTCAAGGGGACCCCTTTCTTCTCCCATGAGCCTTGGATCTTTTCCAAAATGGGATCTCTGGAGATGGGTCTCCTTCCTCCTCTTCTGTCGGCCGGATCTTGGAGAACAAGAGGGGGTGAGATTTAAAAATCTCCCCTTTTGCGATCTAATGAAAGATCCGAGCTCCCTTTGGTGGGCTTTGTAGTGGAAAACTATTTATTTTTGGAAAAGAAAGAGTAAAACTCTTGATTTAATTGAAAATGGGAAGAAGGTTTAGAACCTTGAGGAAGGAGAGAGAGGCACAAAAAATCCTAGAGTTTGAGAGAATGAAAATGTATCTTTTATTCATCATTATGTTGCTTTATATAGGTTTACACATTTACATATAGCCCCTTAGGCTTTACAAAATGGCATTTTGCCCATCCCATGCCTCATGTGTTCATTTGTTTTGCACATAAGCCATGAACTTTACAAAAATTTGGCTTTATGCCCATTTTGCTTACATTCATGCATACAAAATTACATCAAAATTATTTATTACATGATTTTTTATTTCGGCATGGGGGGCCGGCCGCGGGGCTCGACTTGGGTATGGGCCTCCTTGCTTGGGCTTGGGCTCGCTTACTTGTGGTTGACCTTGACTTAGACCCAGTCAACTGGGGTGCAAATTTTGACCCCAACAAAGTGCCCCCATCAATAAATGCACACCACGCATATGATTTGTGTGCATGAAATTGATGGATCTTGAAGCTGGACCTCGAGGTGGAACATCATTCCGGGGGCGGAGCATCCCTCGGGGAGCATGATTCTCGAGGATCGGAGCATAATTCCAGGGTCGGAGTATAATTCCGAAGAGTCGGAGTATAATTCCGAGGATCGAAGCATAATTCCAAAGAGTAGGAGCATAATTCCGAGGATCAGAGCATAATTCCGAAGAGTAGAGGCATGATTCCAGGGATCGGAGCATGATTCCGATGAGCGGAGCATGATTCCAAAGGGGGTCGGAGTATAATTCCGACGGGCGGCAGACATTCTGACCGAAGCATAATTTTGATGCAGAGGTTGATTTTCAGGCGAAGCATAATTCCGACGGGGAATGCAAATACTCCGAGGCGAAGCTTGATTTCGACGCGGGGTACACTCTGAGATGAAGCATGATTCCGGCGCAGAGCTTGTTGGTCGACTTGATTCCGAGGTGGAGCTTAATTCCGACGAGGTGGTCGCTGGTTGATTCCGAGCTGAAGCATAGTTCTGACATGGAAGGCAGATACACCGAGGCAAAGCTTGATTTCGACGCAGGGTACACTCTTAGACGAAGCATGATTCCGACGCAGAGCTTGTTGGTCGACTTGATTCCGAGGTGGAGCTTAATTCCGACGAGGAGGTCGCTGGTTGATTCCGAGCCGAAGCATAATTCCGATAGGGAAGGCAGATACAACGAGGTGAAGCTTGATTTCAACGCGGGGTACACTCTGAGACGAAGCATGATTCCGATGCAGAGCTTGTTGGTCGACTTGATTCCGAGGCGGAGCTTAATTTCGACTAGGAGGCTGCTGGTTGATTCCGAGCCGAAGCATAATTCCAACGGGAAGGGCAAATACACCGAGGCGAAGCTTGATTTCAACGCGGGGTACACTCTGAGACAAAGCGTGATTCCAACGCAGAGCTTGTTGATTGACTTTATTCGGGTTGACATAACCATCGCTACGCTGGAGTATGGTACCAGGAGCGAATCATCATTTGCCATGAGTGGATTTAGGGATTTTGGTTTTTATTTGGCATCAGCATCGCTACACTGGAATATGGTACCAGGAGCAAATCATCATTTGCGTTTTCTTATTAGGAAGCGATGGCTTATGAGATAGGTTTTAGGTCCCTATCACCTAATACTTTTCAATTTTATGAGCCGTAAGGGTCCCATAAAAGCATTTTCTCCCTACGAGTTGTAAGGATCCCGTAGGTGTATTTTCTCCTTAGGAGTCGTGGGGACTCCTAAGTCTGTTTCTCCTTTGTGAGTCGTAAGGATCTCACGTGAGAATTTTCTCCTCACAAAGTCGAGAGGACTTTGCGAGTGCATTTCATCTCTTTTTCATGAGTTTGCGCCCTTTCGGCTTTTCACAAACTCGCCGGCAGTCCTGCTGTTTTTACTCACGAAGCCCTTTCCGGTTTTCATCCGTGCCCATTTTGCTTGTGGACATACCTTTTTTTCTTTCTTCATCGCTGGTGGGACTTTCAATGTGGTATCGCCGGTAGGACTTGGAAAAGATTGGGATCATTTTATGCCCGTGGATTGTATACGGTTTTGCAGGATGTATGATCCAGACCATAGGGTCGGAGGAATTTCGGGACTTTGTTGGCGTCTGTATCGCTGTACCGGGATATGGTACCAGGAAAGACTCATCATTCTCCCTGAGGGGATCTCCCTCGTTTCCAGTTTAACGACTTAGAGGTCATCTGTTCCCAGTTTAACGACTTAGAGGTCTTCTGTTTCCAGTTTAACTACTTGGAGGTCATTGGTTCCCAGTTTAAAAGACTTAGGGGTCTATTGGATTGGAAGCTTGGAATTTTGGGATAGGGGTCGGCATTAGCGTTGCTAACACTGAAGCACAGATGCCAGGAGCAATTTATCATTTGCCTTTCCCTGTTGGGGAGCGATGGCTTAGGAGACAGGTTTAGGTCCCTATCACCTAAGGCTTTTCAATTTTATGAGCCGTAAGGGTCCCATAAATGCATTTTCTCCCTACGAGTCGAAAGGATCCCATACGTGTATTTTCTCCTTAGGAGTCGTGAGGACTTCCAAGTGTGTTTTTCCTTTGTGAGTCGTAAGGATCCCACGAAGGTTTGTTCTCCTCATACATCGTGAGGACACATGAGTAGGTCTTCCCAATGGAGCATAATTTCAAGGGAGGAACCGGCCGCTGGACCGGTGATTGCAGTGGGGTATGAGTATGAAGAGAATTATTTGAGCCCATGGATTGTATACGGTAGTCAACTCAGGGACTAGCCGTAGGTCCAGGAGAATTTTTAGAAATTGGATTTTGGTTGGCATCTGCATCGCTGCACTGGAATATGGTACTAGGAGCGACTCATCATTCACCATTGGGAATTTAAGTTTTGGATGGCGTTTGCATCGCTGCACTGGAATATGGTACCAGGAGCGACTCATCATTCGCCGTTGGGGATTTGAGTTTTGGACGGCGTCTGCATCGCTGCACTGGAATATGGTACCAGGAGTGACTCATCATCCGCCGTTTTTTTACCACGATTTCTCTATCATTTCATCTTTTCTAATCGCGAAGGTCGTGGTTGCCCTATCATTTCGGCTATTCATTCGCGGTTGCCCCATCATTTCGGCTTTATTTTTCATCTTTATTTTACTCGCTATTTTTTATTATGAGTTGCCCTATCATTTCGGCTTTATTTTGTTTATTTACACATTTTTACATCCCTAGTTTAATGACTTAAAGGTCGACTGTTCCCAGCTTAACGACGTGGTGGTCGACTATTTTCAGAGAAAGGCAAATGTCCGAGAGAATCAGTTTCACGAAGGATTTCGGTCTTCGTTTGTATGAAATTGGCGGTCGCAGCTTGACTGTTTGTTAACCGCCAAGGGACAATGGTATTTCTCCCGCTTTATATTGCTTTTCGACCCAATCTTTGAAGATGAAGCAGTCCTCGATGGCATGGCCTATCACTCTATGATAGGGGCAATATTTGGGGTCATCGGTCATATTCGCTTCTTGCGGTCTTTTTGATTCTGACAGTTGTAGACCGTTTCATAGGGCATCTTTGAAGATGAAGCAGTCATCGATGGCATGGCCTATCACTCTATGATAGGGGCAATATTTGGGGTCATCGGTCATATTCGCTTCTTGCGGTCTTTTTGATTCTGGCAGTTGTAGACCGTTTCATAGGGCATCTTTGAATATTTTACGGACTTTGTCCCTTCTGAAGGAATAGACCTTATCCAGCTTCTCTTTCAGTGGATATTCTCCCCCCTCTCCAAACACTGGCTTCCGAGGCTGGTTGGCATTAGGCCCGCTCATCCCTCGCTTATTTCGGTTAGCCGAAGTGTTGAAAGATTCAGTATCGTCGGAATTTCCGCCTTTACGATTTTCGTCCTTTCGGTTTCTCCAGGACCTATTGTTATCTTGGGAGTCAGAGGAGGACTCCTGCTTTGAGCATTCTAACATTTGAACTTTCCTGGTCAGCTCTTGGAATATTTTGAGACACGCGGTGCATAGAAACGGGGCCATCCAATTGTTGAGATTTCCGACGAGGAGACTGACAGATTGGTCCTGCTCTATCGGCGGTTCACATTTGACGAAGAGATTGCACCATCGGGTTATAAAATCCATGCTGCTTTCGTTGTTCTTTGGCTTAGTCCTTATGAGATAGGCAATGGTGATCTTATCGCTGACGCTCATGAAGCTCTGCTGAAACAGAGACTCCATTTGGACAATAGTTGTAACGGATCCATCTGGTATGCTCGCGTACCAGTCGAAAGCAACATCGGTCAAGCTATTAACGAACTGGCAGAGGAGAAGCGCATCCTTGCCCCCAATATTCCCGCATGAGGCTTTAAAGTGGGCGATGTGCTGATTCGCATTTCTCGTCCCATCGAATATTCTGAATTTAGGGATGACATAGCCGCTAGGAAATTCTACCAGATCATACTGAGCAGGATATGGTCTTCCGCTACTGCTAACATCTTTTTGCGCTTCAGATTCGGCTACCAATATTTTGACTTTGTTGACAACCAAATCCATGATTTGATCTTGAGTTAGTGGGCTACTGTCATCGGTAGCCAAGACATTTCTCGAGATGGGATGCGACTGACTTTCATGCGGTCCACCCACCTTTGGATTTGAGGGAATAGGCATCAGCTGCCTTGGGACACCGTTTCCCGGTTCATGAGCAGAACCCTGTGCTTGATTGAGCAGCTGAGAGGCAAGTCGGGTCGTGAGCTGCAAGACGACATTCGTCAAGTCATCAATTTTGGAGTTAAGTTTGGCCATCACCTTATCTTTACTTCCGAGCTATTTTCGGAGCTCTTGGAGAAGTTACTGCTCTGCGTTCTTGGGACGGAAGATTGGCTCATCTTCGCTTTCCGAGCCCGACTCCTCATGAACCGAGGGATCTTTCTGCCTATCAGCCTCACTGGAAGGATTTTCATCACCCTCCGGAGGATGCTGGTCTTGCGAAGTGACAACTATATTCATACCAGATTGGATTTGAGATATGGTGGCCCCGTCCTTGCTTTTTTTGTGCGTGCCCACCATATAGACAGTGTAGACCACATATCCAGCCATCTCTTTATCTTTGGCGGTTGATTTTGTAGAGCGGTCTGGGCTTTGGAAATTCATAAATTTTAGCATGGCCAGAGCCCTAGCCCTTTTGTTGGCTCTGTATCTGAGCCGCTTCTGCCTCAGCTTCTCTGCTTTGAGCGCTCGGCAGGCTTCTGCTCTTCGGGAAGCCGCCGTGAGCTGATTAACGGGGAGCTAAGAGAAGATACCCAATTGAGCAGTTGTCAGGGGCGCCGCTGGAGCTTGCCCGAGATGCCTTGTTGCTTTGTTGGTGTTGATGGCCTTTCCCCCAGCTGGGGCCAAGGAAAGTCGTTCAAACACCGACTTGCGTTTAGGTAGTGGTGCCCCCGAGATCACCACATTTGGCCTCTTGCCTTTTGAGAGCGGTTTGTCTGTTACCGGAGCTTGAGGAGTTGGGATGGCGTTAGCTGACACGAATAGAATAGAGATAAATGGTAGCGGTGGCTCCTCTCATTGTCGCCCGAGACTGGCCGGGAGGACCGTCCTGGTGTCCATCTTCATCGTGTAGGAGATGAGAGCTGTGTTGAGAGCTGAGCTTGTCCTTGGAGACATTTTTGCTGCGTCCGAAGATTGCAATTGGAGATTGTTAACCTGCAAATAGAAACATGATTTCAGTACAAGCAATCGATATGTATATTGATTGAGTTCGTATAAACGTTTAACCTGAAATATGGAAGGAGAGATTGGGTCCCACCGAGCGTGCCAGAATCTGTAGGGTGTTTTTCGTCACTCCATTGATATGGGAATATGCGTACGCTTTTCAGGCACATTACAGATTCCCCCCCGCCTAGGGTAGGCTAGGGTTTATTGATTATGGGGATCCGAATCTCCAGCAGCCGCGGACTAAGCTGTCGTTAATTACCCCTCGCCTTTGGAGCGAGAGAACCTCCGATTGACGGGTCAAACAAGCCATGCGAACTCTATGTGCAGTGTGCGTACGTGTTTTGAAGGGGTTTTGAATATATCAGGGGCCCCGCAGAGTTTTTACGGGGGTACCGCTACCCGGATAGCGGGCTGGGGGTCAAGGGGGCTAGCAGCCCCCTTGCGGGATGCGGGGCAGCGCCCTGTTAGAAATTTTTTCTAACGGGGACAGTGTTATGGAGTATGTGTGTGTGTACACACACACACACACACACACATATAAAAGAAAGGCATCCAAAGGATGCATGGGAGAAGGCACCAGCGCGGCACGCGGGCGCTGGGCGCAAGTCGCCAGCTCCCAGCGCCCCACGTGCGCGGTACGCGGGCGCTGGGCGCAAGGCGCTGGGTACATGGCACCTGTAGAAAGTAAAAGGGGGGCTCAGCCCCCTGTACTGGGAGTTGTACTTCAATTGACCTTTGGGAGTTAAACTCCTTAAAAAAAAAGGATGTATTATTATTGTCAATTTATTCTTATGGAGTTAAACTCCCAAAAACTTTGATTTGTGGAGTTAAACACCAAAATATCCTTGTAAATACTCAAGGGGACCCCTTTCTTCTCCCATGAGCCTTGGATCTTTCCCAAAATGGGATATCTGGAGATGGGTCTCCTTCCTCCTCTTCTGTCGGCCGGATCTTGGAGAATAAGAGGGGGTGAGATTTAAAAATCTCCCCCTTTTGAGATCTAATGGAAGATCCGAGCTCCCTTTGGTGGGTTTTGTGGTGGACAACTATTTATTTTTGGAAAAGAAAGAGTAAAACTCTTGATTTAATTGAAAATAGGAAGAAGATTTAGAACCTTGAGGAAGGAGAAGGAGGCACAAAAAACCCTAAAGTTTGAGAGAATGAAAAGTGGATCTTTTATTGATCATCATGTTGCCTTATATAGGCTTACACATTTACATATAGCCCCTTGGGCTTTACAAAATGACATTTTGCCCATCGCATGCCTCATGCGCTCATTTGTTTTGCACATAAGCCATGAGCTTTACAAAAATTGATTTTATGCCCATTTTGCTTACATTCATGCATAAAAAATTACATCAAAATTATTTATTACATGATTTTTTATTTCAGCATGGGGGAGGCCGGCCGCGGGGCTCGACCTGGGCATGGGCCCACTTGCTTGGGCTTAGGCCCGTTTACTTGGGGTTGACCTTGACTTTGACCCGGTCAACTGGGGTGCAAATTTTGACCCCAACAATCTTTCCCAAGTTGATTCTCCTGGCGAATCCTTTCTCCACATCACTCTAACCAAGTTTACCTCTTTGTTCCGTAATGTATTCACTTTTTGGTCCAGGATCTCAACTGGGTGTTGCTCGCAGGTTAAGTCGGTTTGTACTGTGAGCTCTGAGCGATCAAGTATATGGCTAGGGTCGCTCATATATCGTCGTAACTGGAATATGTGGAACACATTGTGCACTCCTTCCAATGAGGGTGGTAATGCTAAACGGTATGCCACTTCTCTAACTCGTTCGAGTATGTCGAACGGTCCTATGTATCTTGGACTTAGCTTACCCCTTTTGCCAAAACGTATCACTCCTCTGTTCATAGAAATCTTCAGGAATACATGGTCTCCAGATTGGAACTCCAGATGTCGACGCTTTGCGTCTGTCCAATGCATCTATCGATCCTGGGCTATGCATATATTTTCCCTGATCGTGCAAACTACCTCTACAGTTACCACGATCATCTATAGCTCGAGAAGTTCACAATCTCCAACGTCGTCCTAACTCAATGGGGAACGACCTTTCCGTCCGTAGAGTGCTACAAAAGGTGTCATTCCAATGCTTGCCTGATAGCTGTTGCTGTATGAAAACTCCACAACGTGTAGGTGATCTTCCCACGATCCTCTGAAGTCTAACATACATGCTCTCAACATGTCTTCCAGGATCTGAATTGTTCGCTCAGACTGTCCGTCTGTTTGTGGATGATACGCCATGCTGAAATTCAGAATCGTTCCAGGCTAGCATGCAGACTCTGCCAAAACTGTGATCGGAATCTTGTATCATGATCGAAAATGATGCAAATAGGTAATCCATGTAATCTCACAATCTCCTGCATGAGTTTATGGGTATAAGTATGGTACATATTGAAGGTTTTATATCTTACTTTAGATTTTTTTTACTCACCTCCATGTACTTTCTTGCCAACGTCTCAGTTGACTGGCCAACTCTGAATGGAATAAAGTGAGCCGACTGGGCGAGTCGATCCACAATAACCTCGTTACCCTTCATGCTATGGGGGAGAGCAGTCTCAAAGTCCATAGTAATGTGCTGCCATTTCCATTCTGGGATTGGTAATGGCTGAAGTAGACCAGCAGTTCTGTGATATTCAGCCTTCACTTGCTGACACACCAAACACTTGGCTACGCTCTTTGCTATTTCGTGTTTCATACCATGCTACCAGTAGTGTTGTCATAGATTCTTATACATTTTCGTACCACCAGGGTGTACAGAATAAGGAGAGCCGTGAGCTTTTTTCATCAACTCTTCTCAAACAGGTCCGATTGGCACGCATAAGCGGCTTCCATATCGCAAGGATCCATCTTCGTGGATGATGAAGTCAGTTCGAAGTCCACTTTCTATTTGTTCTTGGATCTTTTGTAGTTTGGCATCATTTGCTTGAGCTGCCTTGATCTGATTGACAGGAGTGGACTGGACTTGTAAGTTCATCAAAAAGGAAGCGTTACCTGACACAACTACTTCAATCTCCAATCCATGCAGTTCTTGCTGTAGCTTTCACTGAGCGGTGAGATTCATTACTAATGGATGGCGACTAAGAGCATCGGGAACTATGTTCATCCTTCCAAAATGATATTGTAGGTTGATGTCGAAGTCCGCCATGAGTTGTAACCATCTTCTCTACCGCATGTTGAGTTCTTTCTGAGTAAATACATACTTCAGACTTTTGTAGTTAGTGTTTATATCTACTCGTTCCCCCAAAAGATAGTGGCGCCAGATCTTGAGTCAAAGACCACTGCCGCCAATTCCAGATCATGTGTTGGATAGTTGCATTCATGAACCTTTGGTTGTCTTGATGCAAAAGCTACAACTTTTCCATGCTAGTGTAAAATACATCCTAATCCTTTATCGGACGCATTACAATGCACAACGAATCCTCCAGATTGATCCGTTATTACAATAATAGGTGCAGTGGTTAATCTCGACTTGAGTTCTACAAAAGCCTTTTCATATGCTTCTGACCACACGAATACTTCGTCTTTACGTCTGAGCTTGGTCAGGGGTGCTGCGATTTTTGAGAATCCTTCGATGAATCGTCGGTAGTATCCTGCTAAGCCTAAGAAACTTCGTATATTTTTCACCGTCTTTGGTGTTGGCCATTCACTAACAGCTGGATCCACGGAGATTCCTTCACCTGAAACAATATGTTTGAGAAATCCGACTTGATCTAGCCAAAATTCACACTTGTTGTACTTGGCGTAGAGCTGATGTTGTCACAATGTCTTCAGGACAATCCATAAGTGATCGGCGTGCTCTTTCTGATTCTTTGAATACATCATGATGTCATCGATGAAGATGACAACAAACCTGTCTAGGTACTCTCGGAAAACTTGGTTCATCAGGTTCATAAAGATGGCAGGTGCATTGATCACTCCAAATGGCATTACGAGATATTCATATGACCATAACGAGTCCTAAATGCCGTCTTCGGAATGTCGGACTCCTTGACCTTCACCTGATGACATCCTGAACGAAGATCCAGCATTGAAAAGACACAAGATACACTTAACTGATCGAAAAGGTCATTGATGCGTGGTAGTGGATACTTGTTCTTAATTGTCACTTCGTTCAGAACTCGATAATTACACACATCCTGTAGGAACCTTCCTTCTTCTTTACTAGTAGCACCGGAGATCTCCAGCTTGAAGTATTGGGACGAATCCAACCTTTCTTCAGGAGTTCGTCCAACTGAATGCGGATCTCCTTCAATCCCTCCGGACTTAATCGGTATGGAGCTTTTATTGCTGGTTGTGCGCTGGGTTGTAAATCGATGCTGAATTCAAGAGCTCAATCAGGAGGCAAACTTGATATATCTTCCGGGAATATATCCTCGAACTCTCGAACTACCTCTGGCTTCGATTCTTTCGCTTGCAACGCTGCAATCTCTGCCTTCTTTGGTTTTGCACGGTAGACGATAAGTTCCAAGGTTCGGTCTCCACTTTTGAAGTAGAACATTGGATGATCTGGTATTTCGAACACTACCTTCTTTTGGCGACGGTCGATGGTAGCGAAGAAAGTTCCCATCCAGTCCATTCCCAAGACTACGTCGAAGTTCGGTATATCCAGCACCTTAAAGTCCGCATAGAATTCTCGACTGCAGACGACCACTGGACACAGATCGTATCCCAAAGTTGCTTTTAGAACACTGTTCCCCGAACTAACGTTCCAGCTGGATACAAGCGATTTAACTAGGATCGAATGAGTTCGGACGAACCGTTGCGACATAAAGCAATGTGATGCCCCAGTGTCGAAGAGCGCGAGTGCATGTTGGGAGGCTATTAAGATTGTACCTAAGTCGCGTGGGATAGGTTTAGATATAACAGATATAAGATGACTATGAATTGAAAGGACTTGAAAGAGAATAGGAAAAAGATTTACCGGTGATAACCTGACCCATAGCTTCTGCCTCTTCGACCGACATGGTGAATGCTTGGCATCGCGACACTTTCCTCTATACCTGGTTAAACACTCGGCGTTGGTGTAACAACCCTAATTTCCTATACAAATTTTTTTCAAATATTTTTTTTCAAAATCCATAAAAGGGTATTTTAGCCTGAGCACAAGTTATAAGTAATTATTTTGCTTTTTAATTACAAGTTAAAAGAATGTAACAACTCCATTTTTAGTATACAAAAAATTTGCTTGAAAATTAATGTATACTTGGGGTATTTACATTTTCTGTAATTATTTTAAGTAATTAAATAACTCCATAATTACAAGAAAGAGCTTGTAGCTCATTGGTAATATCTTGCACTGCTGAACCAACCCACCAGAGTTCAAATCCCATGCCCCACCTTATTTTTAATATTTATTTGTTTTAAAATTTTATAGAAGCCAAACAGTCCACACAAGATAACTCCCAAACTTTCTACTGAACCCGAAAAACCGAAGGTACCAGAGGCTTCACCAGGCGACCCCCCACCCCCCAAGCCCCAGACTCGGCCCGACTCGGCTGAGTCGGCTGGCGCCGTCGGCCGGACTCGGCTGGACGGCCGAGTCGTCAACTGGGAATTTGTGTCTTTTGTCATTCCCCACTCCCCTGCATACTTCAAATTCTGAGATCAATTCCAGAGACCCCATTAACACTCATTTACTTCATTTTAATGATTTTTCCTACAGTTTTACATTTTTTTAAATTAAAACCCTTCATCTACCCTAACCCTAGCCTAATCCTATAAATACCACCCCTACCCTCTACCCTCTCACCCTAAAAATCTGAGCCAACTCTCTAAAATTCTCAAGAAATCTTGTGTACTTTGAAAACGAGCACAAAGCGAAGCTACGGCGAAATTCCCGGTGAACTTCCGGCGATCGTTCTAGGAACTCTCGGCGACGAATCGACGCACCGGCGATTCCTCTTCTTTCATCTCACTCTCGTTATTGTCCAAAACCGTAATTCTCAATTTCTAACTTTCTTTTCCATTCTAAAAATACGGATTTACAAAACCCGACGGAATCGGAACTAATCCGATTTCCGATTCGGTTTTCTTATAAAGCTTCACTTCTCGCTAATAAAATTATGCTTACACTCCCTCATGTTGACTATTAAACACTCATCAACCAAATTGATCAAGTTTCATTTCATAAAATGATGGCTATTTCACTTTATCGTATTTTTCATTTAAATACCATATTGTTTCAATTATACATTTAAACCATTAAACTTGTTATACCTTTAAGTAGATCACGAAGTAACGACCTACCTCCTCGCATACTCATATGCAACATAGCACGATACCCTCGGGAACATAGAATACGGGAGATCAAAATCTTTACAAATAAATAACCTTTGAGCTAATTATAAAAATATCTAGACTCAGCCAATTAAGGACTGTCGCACTCATTAGGACAGAGGAAGGTTATGGGCATTCAGTCGTTTATCTAAACCTGATTTTGTGGTGCCTATGCTAGACAAGTGGGAAAGATAACTTTAAAAGGCCCGTCTCACGGTGATTCGTGAGCGGATCCTTCCTTTCTTCAGTTGTACTTACCTGGCCACAATTGGCGGTGAAGAGCCGATTTGAGGGATATCTCACAACTTGTCGCTTTGGACCAGTTAGGAGCAGTCTAGTTGACTTAGGAGACCCTAGAACATAGAATACGGGAAATCGACATCTTTATAAATAAATACCATTTACTTAATAAAACTGTTTTCTAAAGGATTTAGTATTTATACAAATCTTTGCAAAGCGCCGCTACAATCCATTTTGGGGAACCCGTTTGGGATGGTGCGGATTATTGCACATTCTCGGGCTTAGTAGTGCGAGATGCAGACCCCCGCAAGGAGCATTCGGTCTCGAAAGATTTAAAATACGACATCTTAAGAAACGAGATTTTCTAGAATATTATATATATATATATATATATATATATATATACTTTTCATATAAATATATGTATATGTAACATAAAATATCTATTTTAAATTATTACAAATATTCCACTTTTTCTAAAAAATGTCACAAGAATCATTTTACACTAAAATACCATGAATTCCATACAATACCAATATTACAAATAAATACCTTTTATTATGGAATTAGGATATTTTCACTAGAAATATCACAATATAAAATCTACATTTATTACAACTCTAAAGACGAATAATAAATACTTGGGGTGTACTTTGAAAAGTATATAAAAGTATTTTTACATAAAAACCCCTCAAGTTCTATAAATTACCCTAAGGACCCTAGTAAACATAGGTTTAAGCGGGACCAATCTCTTGAGCCTCAGGGAACCAGAGAAGTGGGTGCCTGCCTTTTTAAGGTAGACAACTTAATAATGGTATTATCAATACGGTAATCGTCTTTGAAAAAGACACAAATTCTGCCGTCCATATGCAGCGGTTACCGATAACATCAAAATAATCAGGACTTCAATTTACTTTTCTAATTGTCTGACTCAGAGTGAGTCTCATTATAATCTGACTTGAATATGATTCAAGTATAATCTACAATCTCCAATATTACAATTCAACATGAATCCATAAATCCAATTATCAATCTATACAACTTGACTGAACCGAACCATGTATATATATTCCATTTACATGTTCTCCAGTTATTCCATTTACATGATTCTACGGTTACATCCATTTACTGATATCATGGTTTCGGTCAGTCCTCCAATTATACAATCAATACAATTTAAATACAACAATACAATCAAAACACTACGGGGTTTAAGGGGTAGATTGGTACGGAAGGTGTTAGAAGTGGCAGGAGACTGCAACCATAAGACACTTAACCTATATTCCGTTGCTGTTGTACCGTGGCCCAACTGTTCCTTAATTTTCTGATACCTTAGTCTCCGAGGTAAGTGAGACTCCTCTCGTATACACTGGCATCCTTCTGTACCAAGTTACAAACAACAGCGTTAACACTAAATACAACAATATAAAAATATAATACAACTGTAAAAGCTACTCTCTCTCTCCCTTACTCTCTGTCTATTCTATTTCTCCTCTTATCTTTGGGACTTACCGAGCGATCTGTTCGCTGACGACATTCCCTTTCTTTCTTCTTTGAATGTCGTCAGGTGATCTGGACACGTCAGAGATCGAGCCCACCGCTGAAGACTTGGACCAATTCAGTGAAGACCCCGAACTCTAGTTCATTGTACACTTTCCATTCAGTACTTTTCATTTCTGTTATGCCATTGTTTAGGCATTGCTTTATTTCGGTTGTATTTACTTTCCATGTATTGTACAGAAAGAATGTGAATAAATAAAGTTGTTGTTTTATTATATCTTGTCTCTTGTGATTTTACTTTTATATTGCTTAGATACACTTAGCGTATTTACTTCAGAGTAAATACGTAGCGGACCAGTCGTATCCCCTTCGCCGTATACCGGGAAGCGGGGCGTGACAGGTTTTGTTGGTGGCCCATGCAGGCCAGAGCTATATGAAACTCTATCATGCAGTTCTGTTTTGCGTGAACAACCTAAGCAATATAACACAAGAACCAGCAACTAAAACATTCCTTACAATTCATATTCCTTGAATCCTACAATTTCATAATCCTTGAATCATGTACTTTGAATCTGTCTTAACCCAAATTTTTCTTCAAGGTTATGGATTCCCCGAACAACACCAGCACCAATGTCAACAACACACCTCCACCACTACCACTCACACCTGCCGTCCCTGCTCCGATCAATGAGCAGACAGTTCTACTTGAGGCAATCCGAAGCCTCCTAGAGGGACAGCAGCAGCAGACTGCTCTTTTAATGAACCGTCCCGAGGCAGAAGTACCTGGGGTGAAGCAATTCAGGGCTTGCACCCCCAAACAGTTCTCAGAAAAGGAGAGCCCACTGGAAGCCCAGGAATGGGCTCAGAGTATCGAAGATGATCTGGCCGCAACACAAGTGCCAGAAATAGCTGGGGTTCGTGTTGCAAAATTACAGCTCACGGACAATGCACGGGTCTGGTGGAAGGCGGAAGAAAACCGTCTTGACCAACCTATCGAATGGAAGACTTTCCGAGACATGTTCGATGCAAAGTACTTCCCTGAGACTGCCAGGTTTGATATGGAACAGCAGTTCATACATCTGCAACAAGGTTCAATGCGGACCAAGTCGGTAGATGTGTATGACGCTGAGTTTACCATGCTCAGCAGGTAAGACATGTCTCAGTGTTCGATTTTAATATCACATACTACACAGCTAACAAGACCATAACAGGATTGCGGCCCATCTCATACCGACTGCTGAGATCAGGACTAGAAGATTTCAGCAAGGGTTGTACCCGGAAATCCAAGCCACTTTGGCTACAGGGGATTTCTCAACCCATGATTTGGCTTTGAAGGCTGCCCGAAGATATGAGGCAGTAGCAAAGAGGAAGGGCAGACCTCAATCTGCCGGTTTGAAACGCCTTACCACTCAAATGGCAGGAGGAGCCTCTTCCAGGCCAACGTTCGAACCCAGGAGAACTGAAGAACCCAATAACCAGCCAAAACCACATTTCTGTTTCCATTACAAGAGAGATGGGCATTTGATAAAGGACTGTAGGCGCGCAAAAGGCCTGTGCCTAGTTGTCCCGCGTCCAATCAAAGAATTGAGACCTGTCCATATAGATACAACTCAGCTCACACACCTACCAACTACCCGCAGCGGCCACCTATCCAGGCTCCTACAACTCGTCCTGTACTCCCAGCACCACCTCCACACAGAACTCCTGCACAGCCTACTCGCCAATTCCAACATGCAATGGGGGACATGCCTCGAGGGCAGAGAAACAGGCCTCAAGGACA
This sequence comes from Agapanthus africanus, assembly GCA_030015575.1. NCBI lineage: Eukaryota > Viridiplantae > Streptophyta > Magnoliopsida > Asparagales > Amaryllidaceae > Agapanthus > Agapanthus africanus. The sequence goes on along the minus strand of CM057342.1, from coordinate 16,310,600 downwards.
GAATGTGCCCCCAGTTAGAAGGAATGTACCACGGCGACATATATTCACCTTAGCAGCCATAGAACCTGAGACTGTGAACTAAGGTAACCCAACTAACTCCTTCACAACTTTGACCAAAACTTTTTTACAATCTTTAGTTCTGTCACCAAACTGTTACACTTTCCTTTTACAAATTTCGAGGACGAAATTTTTTTAAGGAGGGTAGAATGTAACAACCCTAATTTTCCTATACAAATTTTTTTCAAATATTTTTTTTCGAAATCCATAGAGGGGTATTTTAGCCTGAGCACAAGTTATAAGTAATTATTTTACTTTTTAGTTACAAGTTAAAAGAATGCAACAACTCCATTTTTAGTGTACAAAAAATTTGCTTGAAAATTAATGTATACTTGGGGTATTTACATTTTCTGTAACTAGTTTAAGTAATTAAATAACTCCATAATTATAAGAAGGAGCTTGTAGCTCATTGGTAATACCTTGCACTGCAACCAAGCCACCAGAGTTCAAATCCCATGCCCTACCTTATTTTTAATATTTATTTGTTTTAAAATTTTATAGAAGCCCATCAGTCCACACAAGATAACTCCCAAACTTTCTACTGAACCTGAAAAACTGAAGGTACCAGAGGCTTCACCAGGCGACCCTCCACCTCCCAAGCCCCTAACTCGGGCCAGCGCCGCCAGCCAGACTCGGCCGGACGACCGAGTCGTCAATTGGGAATTTGTGTCTGTTGGCATTCCCCACTCCCCTGCATACTTTAAACTCTGAGATCAATTCCAGAGACCCCATTAACACTCATTTACTCCATTTTAATGATTTTTCCTACATTTTTACATTTTTTTAAATTAAAACCCTTCATCTACCCTAACCCTAGCCTAACCCTATAAATACCACCCTTACCCTCTACCCTCTCACCCTAAAACTCTGAGCCAACTCTCTAAAATTCTCAAGAAATCTTGTGTACTTTGAAAACGAGCACGAAGTGAAGCTACGGCGAACTTCCGGCGATCGTTCTAGGAACTCTCGGCGACGAATCGACGCACCGACGATTCCTCTTCTTTCATCTCACTCTCGTTATTGTCCAAAACCGTAAGTCCCCACTTCTAACTTTCTTTTCCATTCTAAAAATACAGATTTACAAAACCCGACGGAATCGGAACAAATCCGATTTCCGATTCGATTTTATTATAAAGCTTCACTTCTCGTTAATAAAATTATGCTTACACTCCCTCATGTTGACTATTAAACACTAATCAACCAAATTGATCAAGTTTCATTTCATAAAATGATGGCTATTTCAGTTTATCGTATTTTTTATTTAAATACCACATTGTTTCAATTATACATTTAAACCATTAAACTTGTTATACCTTTAAGTAGATCATGAGGTAACGACCTACTTCCTCACACACTCATATGCAACATAGCACGATACCCTCGGGAACATAGAATACGGGAAATTGAAATCTTTACAAATAAATAACCTTTGAGCTAATTATAAAAATATCTAGATTCAGCTAATTAAGGACTGTCACACTCATTAGGACAGAGGAAGGTTGTGGGCATTCAGTCGTTTATCTAAACCTGACTTTGTGGTGCCTATGCTAGACAAGTGAGAAAGATAACTTTAAAAGGCCCGTCTCACGGTGATTCGTGAGCGGATCCTTCCTTTCTTCAGTTGTACTTACCTGGCCACAATTGGCGGTGAAGAGGCGATTTGAGGGATATCTCACAACTTATCGATTTGGACCAATTAGGAGAAGTTTAGTTGACTCAGGAGACCCTAGAACATAAAATACGGGAAATATACATCTTTACAAATAAATACCATTTACTTAATAAAACCGTTTTCTAAAGGATTTAGTATTTATACAAATCTTTGCAAAGCGCCGCTACAACCCATTTTGGGGTACCCGTTCGGGATGGTGCGGATTATCACACATCCTCGGGCTTAGTAATGCGAGATGCAGACCTCCGCAAGGAGCATTCGGTCTCGAAAGTTTTAAAATACGACATCTTAAAAAAACAAGATTTCTAGAATATTATATATATACTTTTCATATAAATATATGTATATGTAATATAAAAATATCTATTTTGAATTATTACAAATATTCCACTTTTTCTAAAAAATATCACAAGAATCATTTTACACTAAAATACCATGAATTCCATACAATACCAATATTACAAATAAATACTTTTTATTATGGAATTAGGATATTTTCATTAGAAATATCACAATATAAAATCTACATTTATTACAACTCTAAAGATGAATAATAATTACTTAGGGTGTATTTTGAAAAGTATATAAAAGTATTTTTTACATAAAACCCCCTCAAGTTCTATAAATTACCCTAAGGACCCTAGTAAACATAGGTTTAAGCGGGACCAATCTCTTGAGCCTCAGAGAGCCGGAGAAGTGGGTGCCTGCCTATTTAAGGTTGACAACTTAATACTGGTGTTATCAATACGGTAATCGTCTTTGAAAAAGACACAAATCCTGTCATCCATATGCAGCGGTTACCGATAACATCAAAACAACCAGGACTTCAATTTACTTCAATTTACTTTTTTAATTGTCTGACTCAGAGTGAGTCTCATTATAATCTGACTTGAATATGATTCAAGTACAATCTACAATCTACAATCTCCAATATTACAATTCAACATGAATCCATGAATCCAATTATCAATCTATACAATTTGACTGAACCGAACCATGGATATATATTCCATTTACATGTTCTCCAGTTATTCCATTTATATGATTCTACGGTTACATCTGTTTACTGATATCATGGTTTCAGTCAGTCCTCCAATTATACAATCAATACAATTTACAATACAATCAAAACACTACGGGGTTTAAGGGGTAGATTAGTAAGGAAGGTGTTAGAAATGGCACGAGACTGCAACTATAAGACACCTAACCTATATTCCGTTGTTGTTGTTGTACCGTGACCCAACGGTTCCTTGAGTTTCTGATACCTTAGTCTCCGGGGTAAGTGAGACTCCTCTCATATATACTGGCATCCTTCTGTACCAAGTTACAAACAACAGCGTTAACACTAAATACAACAATATAACAATATAATACAACTGTAAAAGCTACTCTCTCTCTCCCTTACTCTCTGTCTATTCTATTTCTTCTCTTATCTTTGAGACTTACCGAGCGATCTGTTCGCTGACGACATTCTCTTTCTTTCTTCTTTGAATGTCGTCAGGTGATCTGGACACGTCAGAGATCGAGCCCACTGCTGAAGACTTGGACCAATTCAGTGAAGACCCCGAGCTCTAGTTCATTGTACACTTTCATTCAGTACTTTTCATTTCTGTTATGCCATTGTTTAGGCATTGCTTTATTTCAGTTGTATTTACTTTCCATGTATTGTACAGAAAGAATGTGAATAAATAAAGTTGTTGTTTTATTATATCTTGTCTCTTGTGATTTTACTTTTATATTGCTTAAATACGCTTAGCGTATTTACTTCAGAGTAAATATGTAGCGGACCAGTTGCATCCCCTTCGCCGTATATCGAGAAGCGGGGTGTGACAGTTGGGGTTAAGTGGTCTGGGTGCAGGGAGTTGGAGTTGGTAGGGCTAACCGGGTAGGAGGAGCTTGGATCGCTGGTCTAGCTGGAGGGTTGTTTGGTCCTCGGTTCTGTGGGCATGCTCCAATGGCGTGAGTAGAAGACCCTCAGATCAGATACAAGTTGTTCGCCCTATGACAGTTCTTCACAAGGTGCCATATTCTTTTGCAGTAGATTCAAAAGTCTGGCCTGCTGTTGGCGAACGAACCTACTGGCCTCCGAGATGGTCCGTTGAAAACTGGCCTAGAAGAGGCCCCTCCTGTGATCTGGTGCATATGATGTTTCACACCGGCAGTCTGCGATCCGCCCTTCTTCTTCACAACTGCCACATAGAGTCGAGCAGCCTTCAAAGCAAGTTCATGGGTTGGAAAATCCCCTACAGCGAGTGCAGCTTGGATTTTAGGGTCCAACCCTTACTGAAATCGTCGTGTCCGGATCTCAGCAGCGGGAATAACATGTGCAACGAACCTGTTATGATCTTGTGTTAGCTGTGTAGTGAGTGAGATCAGAAAATTGAATTTGAGACAATATCTTACCTGCTAAATATGGTAAACTCAGCATTATATTCATCCACCGACTTGACCCACATCGAGCCTTGCTTTAAATGGATGAATTGTTGTTCCATGTCAAAGCGGGCAGTCTCTACGAAGTACTTGGCGTCGAAGAGGTCTCAGAATGTTTTCTATTCTATTGGTTGTGCGAGACGGCTCTCTTCAGCCTTCCACCATTCCCTAACGTTATCGGTTAGTTGCAACTTAGCAACTCTCACCCAGACAATATCTGGCACTTGAGCTGCTGCCAGATCATCTTCGATCGCTTGAGCCCATTTTTCTGTCTCAAGTGGGCTCTCCTTACCCGAGAAGTTCTTTGGGTGTAAGGCCCGAAACTGTTTAACTCCAGGTGCCTCGCCTCGGGGCAATTCATAAGGATAGCAGTCTGCTGCTGCTGACCTTCTAATAGGCTCTTGATAGCCTCAAGCAGTACCATTTGCTCATTGATAGGAGCCGCAATGGTAGATGGTGGTGGTGGTGTAGGCGGTGGAGAATTGCCGTTGACGTTTGTACTGGTGTTGTTCGGAGAGTCCTTCACCTTGATGTAAGAGATAAGTTAGGATAGATTCAAGAATTTGAAATGCAAGGAATGTAAATATTTGTTGAACTTATTAATTCTTGTGGTATATTGTTCATAACTTCATGCAGAACTGACCTGCATGGGCCACCAACAAAACCTGTCACATCCCGCTTCCTAGTATACGGAAACAGTGACGTAGCAAGCTCGCAACATATTTATCCAGAGAAGGTCATTCCCTAAATAAATATACTAAGCGCATTGAAATAATAATACAAAAAGTAAGAATAAATGGAGACTGTAAAATTTTTCAACAAACAGTTTTATTTACATTCAACTTCCAAAATTTACAAATACATGAGTTTATGCTGGAAAGTAAATACAATAAAGAAAATGCCTAACAAGTGGCATATATAAACTGAAGAAAAAATAAAGCGAAGCTAGTCCTGAGCGGCGATCTGGTTGTAGTCCTCCTCTATGGCTTAAACTTTCTCTGTCTCGACCGTATCTGATGAACATTCCAAGAGAAGAAAGGTGGGTGGAATGCCCGTCGGCGAACTACCGCTCGGTAAGTCCCTAAGATAAGTAAAAGCAAAGGAAATGACAAATATAGAATATATAGATGACGAGTAAAAGTATATGTTCATGGTTGAATATGTGCTATAGGTCTTTATATGGTCACTATGTTAACGTTAAGTTTCATGTGTGAATGTTGACGCAGCCATAGAAGTATTCATAAGCTCAACAGTGGGCCCCAGGAGTAAGGAAACACGGGCCCATTTCATGTGTTACCATCGAGACCCTAGGCTGTGGATGAGTCAACCCGACTGATATTCGAGTAAAATAAAAAAAAAGGTTAATACGGGACTCCTGAAGTTCCGTTGGATTCACACAAGAAACTATCCCAAACATCCCGAGTATAATATATATAACTGGTTAATATACTTAATTGATTTGATTGATTGATTAATATGTCTGGATCGAAATCATAGATTGCAAAAGGTGTAGATTGTATTCGAGTGAGTCGAGTAATATGCGAGTCATGACAATTGCAGTCTTGGTTCGAATCAAGTTGGTTCGAATAGTTTGGGCTCGAGTACATATTCGAGTTAGGTTATAGTTCGAGTTTGAGTTCAAGTTTAGATTAAAGTTTGGATTCGAGTTCATGTCTTTTTCATAAGAATTAATTTAAACTGTTAAAGGTCTTATGTTTGGAAGAAATCGGCAACTGCTGCACATGGATGGCACGCTTAACACACTAGTTCGTTAATACCATGTTCTATTTGATTATTTTCTTTATCTTGTGGCCATTTCTTGGTTTTAGTTGTTTCTGAGTGCGGATAGTATATTTGGTATCTGTGTTTGTATCCGACCCGACCCGCATGCTTGAAACCCATCTTGATTCTTGATTACGACATATCCTTACTAGTACTAAGAATTCGTGCACATATATGTTCTATATACATGTATCTTATATCTAGTATTGCTTATATTTTCAAATACTACAGATTATAGTCAAATAATATATTTTAAGTACCTAGCATGGCATGTATCATACCCCATGCCTTATGGTTGCATCCGTACATCGTGTTCTTGTCCCGTTTAGTGAAACAAACTCGTTTGGATCGCTACGTGTATCCGTTCATGGGGGTATGCATTTTTTCTAACCGAACATCGTATTATGGTTTTGGTTGATACGTATATTATTCATAATTTCAAACTATATTTTTAGACATAATCCGGGCATTTTTTCAGAGTATATTTGATATTAGCAACAAATCCTATAATATATATTATTATATTTTAAACTATAAATATATATATATATATATATATATGTTTCCCCCAATCAGAGCAAAGCTCTGTTTGAATTTCAAAATTCAAAAATTGAAGCAACGCTTCAAATCTCTTGCGCTGCGCGTAACGCGCCACGTGTCAAAAGCTGATACGTCAGCGCAACGCCCAAGGCAACGCGCTCAATCAGAGCAAGGCTCTATTTAAAACAAAATTAAAAGAAGCAACGCTTCAGATGATCTGTGCTCTGCGCTGCGCGACACGTGGCAGCACAGTTGCGCTACGCTCTGCATTGCACGACATGTGGCAGCGCAGTTGCGCTGCGCTCTGCGCTGCGCGACACGTGTCAAGCGCTGGTGCATCTGCGCCAAACAGAATTAAAATTCCAGTAAGATCTTTCTGTTCTTGTTAAAACAAGAAGATTGTCTTCTGTAAAACAGAAGCCTTTGGATCAAAAATCCAACGGTGGGGAAAATTCCCCAAATCACTCAGAGAATGATCTCTTTAACAAATTTAACAAATTAATGGGCACTATATAAAGGCCCCTAGACCCCAATTCAATCATCATCAAGATCAAGATCAAAAACAACGGCACAGAGAATAGAGAGAACTCTGAAGAATTTTAAGAAAAACACAAGAAGAGAAAAAAAAAGGTAAAAACCTTTATAAAAGAAGAAGAATTTTTTCTGAATAGATCATTGATCTAAGAACAAGATCAATGATCTTCAGTAAAAGATAAATAATAACAGTGTCTTGCACTTTTTTATGAACCATTGGATTTGGAATCTTAAAGATTCTTTTCTTGAATCCAAAATTGGATCAAGTTATTGAAACAGTGCCTTGCACTTGCAAAAACTGCACTGTTGCGCTCCTGGGTTGGCGCAAGCCACCAGAGAGCGCCACGTGTCAGCACCATAACCACTTGCGCTATGCGCTTTTAAAATAGAGCATTGCTCTTTAAAGTTGGCGCAACTCACCAGAGCGCGCCACGTGTCAGCAGCGCAACAGCGCAGCGCACTGCGCTTGCGCTCACCAGAGCATGACACGTGTCACCACCACAAGCACTTGCGCTCAATAATTGGCGCAAAGCGCCTGACAAGCCACTGTCGGACAGTTAATGCATTGCATTATTTACAGAAGGGCCAAGCCCAATTAAAAAAGGCCTAACAGGCCAAATTAAATGCAATGCATTATTTTAAAGAAGGGCAGAAGCCCAAACAGATTCTCTGCATCATTTATAAAGGGATAGAGCCCAAATCAAAAAGGCCTAGCAGGCCAGAATGAAATGCCATGCATTATTAAACAGGGGCAGAGTCCTAATAAAGGCCTAACAGGCCAAATGCAGATAAAACGTTGAATATTCTCAACTGGACTTAGCCTAATCATGGCCGTAAGTCCTCAAATTAAATTGACTGAGCAAGATTGCTCTGTTAAATCAATTTACATCCAGTTCAAGGGTACATCTCTGAACTCCTCTGACACCTATCGTTGTAATCCTTCAACGACGTCAGAGAGGTGACGGGTTCCGACAACCACACATCGATACGGACTGCGGGGTCCTTAAACTCGTGGACCGAAACGTCCTTAAACTAATATTCGTCCCAAAATGAGAATGTTGGACCGAAATGTCCTTAAACTAATGTTCGTCCCCAAATGGGAATGATGGACCACCATGTCCCTAAACTGGAAATCGACCGCAACGTCATTAAACTAAACAATAGAGCCAATTGCTCTTTTGTTGGATCTAAATGATCCCGTTAAGTTGATCTTAGTCTGGAGATTAGACTAACGTATCCTTAACAAAAGTTTAAGTTGATCTTAGCCTTAAATAGGGCTAACGTATCCTTAAACCAAAACACCAAACCCAAATCTAAGAGAATACGGATTTGGACTAATCCACGTCCTACGGGCGACGACATAAATTAGTCTCCGTATACAATCCACGGGCAACCACAAACAAAACAAACACCCATGACACGAAGTGAACATCTGGGGAAGGAGAAAGTTACTACCGCGATGCGGTAGCGTAATTAACTGCAGGGGCTTGCGCTTGCAGGGAAGAGCGTCCCCACAATCAAAACCCCCTCAAGTGAGGGGGGATCTGACGAAGTCTGCTACATCGGTCGCATCCGTCTAAACCTCCGATACACGGTGCCATAAATCAACTTGGCATCTTCGGAGAGATGAACGGATAAAACCAAATAGCATCTGCCCCGAATCTCAGGCAAGATGTCTCTACGTCGTCCGTGGCCGCCATTCGGAGGGGAACAAATTCTAGCACGCCCGGTGGGACCTTTTCGTCTTTTCACTGCACACTTCGTGTGTCGTCTTCGCGAACAAATCGCGGTTTGTTAATGGTTGCCTTTGGATTTCAAGTTACTAAGATTTGGTCTTTTGCCTGGTGCAGAAATCAAGCATCAATGGCCTCCAACTGCTCGAGTTGCTCAAAGTGCCAGTGCAACCGACGCTCCGCCTCACCTAGAGGTGTAGCCTATGGGCCTCAAGCGGCCTCCATCCTTGCCATTCCGGTGGAACAAGTGACCCAGGCCACCACCGGTCTGTTTTTCGGGGCCATGCTCTCGCCTGCGAGCTTCACCATGCCAGTGCCCGCACCAGATGCGAACAAGAAGTCGGTTTTCGATCGGCTCACTGCTACAACGGCCCCTTTTAACGGGTCGTCCAATATCAAACCGGCAGCCTCTATCTTTACCAGGCTGAACCAGAACTCTGATGGGCCCGCCAGGAAGCCCATGAACCCTGAAATAGCCGTCCCGAGAAAGACAGCCACCCCTGCTCCAGAAGTCGTCAAGGCGGCTTCTCCTGTTAAAGAGTCAGTCTTTTCAAGGCTGACTATTCCGGCTCCTGCTCCTGCTCGAGGATCTGTCTTTGACAGATTGAACATCGCCACTCAAAGGACAACATCAGTCTTTAAGAGGCTGACACCAACAGCACCTCATTCGGACAGGGGGCAAGAAGAAGCTGTCTCTATCGCCGAGCCAGTCCCAACGGCTTATCATGCTTGACGTCGCCACTAGCGCCGAGTAAGGAAGGCCGGGGCAACTCCCCCTCAGGGCTAACTCCACCCGCTCCAATGGTGGAAGTTAATGTTGTTGTTCCAACTGGGAACAACTTTGAACCACTTAGGAGGGTACGTAAGAACTCTCCAACTGCTACGCTAAAAAGATGTCCTCCACCTGCGGAGAGGGTTACAGAAACGAAGCTGGAGCAGCCCCCTCAACGGCTGTCCTCCAAGATTTACAAGGTCTGGCGGAGGGTTCAAGATTCCGTAATTGATCCAGATCACTCTCGCCAGCAGAAGAGGGTGAAAGTGCAAGAAGAAAAGAACCATCCCGTCAAACAGCAAAGGACGACAACCGCCAGGGTGCCCGCTGGAACGACCCCTTCAACTTCAATGGCCCACAAGAGAAGGAGGCCGGAGAAAATTCCCACGCCTGCGGAAAGTGTCAAAAGCGACGAGCCCAAACGCTCTAAGTCCGGGGACATTGTAGTCCATACTGTATACATGGCGTCGGGGAAGGAGGACAGCCATGCATCTACAAGTCATAGACCGCTTACACGGTCAATGACCAAAGCTCAGGAGCAACAACAGAAGCTCCAGGAAATGATGAATGCGATGGCCGCGCTCACTGGGCCGAAAGAAAGCCCCGAAGCGTCCTCGGATCAACGCCAGGAGCAAGAAACTGACGCTGAATTCCTTCGTAGGGTACTGGAAAAGAAAGATAAAGAGGCTGCGGAACAGGAAGCCAATATAAAGCGAATGGCCCTCCTGTTCCAGGACATGGTGGGAATGATGATCCAACAAGATCCTCCTGCTGAAGATCCTCCGATCGTCCTTGAAGACGACATGGGAGAAATGTCAAATCCTCCACCGGCTCTGTCAACAGCCAAGGAGGAGACAATCTCCAAAGCTGACTTGGACGAATATATAGCCCAACAGATACGGGTTCATCAGGCGACTGAGGCAGCCGGTCAGGTCGTAAAAACGGGACGACCATATCCGAGCTGGTACGATCAGATCAAGTACCCGCCGGGCTATACAATACCGAAATTTCATATCTATAAGGGGACGGGTAATCCCCACCAGCATATTGCCCAGTTCAGAGCGCTTTGCAGCAACACCGGCGGTGATGATAAAATGTTGCTTCGCCAGTTCGTCGGCAGCTTGTCAGATACAGTATTCGAGTGGTACTCCGAGCTCCCAAACGACTCTATCAAGATATTTGCAGAGATGGAACTGCTGTTTACCCAGCGTTTCGTAAGCGCCAGCGAACGCACCCCAATAACGGCATTGATTAATGTCAGGGTGAAGCCAGGCGAAACATGGGTTCAGTATGCGATACGGTGGCGGAACTTATGGTCCAAATGCAAGCAACGCATTGAAGAAGCGCCGGCAGTAGGCATGTTCATGGGAACCCTCGACCCGCAAGCGACCATATCTCAATTCATGATGTTCTTCAAGCCGACTATCTTCCAGGCCCTGATAGACAAACTAGCTCAAATGGACCAGATGGGCCATAGACCGTCTCCTCCAAAGCCGGACTCTCGAAACGAGAAGGGGAAGGGAAAAGCGATCGTCGTCGCCAATGCTCAACAACAGCCGAGCAACCTGAAGCCGGTTGTCCGTCAAAATAATACGCGTCCACACGTACCCCTTGAAGAGAGGCTAGGACGTCCTTACTCGTTTCCCCGAGATAAAACGAGAAGATTGTTCGAGCTGGCCTTGCGCAACCGACTCATAAATCTGCCAGATCCAAGACGTTCGTCGCAGCCAAACGACGTCAATGATCCTAATTACTTCCCTTATCACCGAGTATTGGGTCATCCGATTGAAGATTGCTACGTCTTCAAAAATTGGATTGAGGACCAATACCAACAGGGCAAGTTCGCGTTGTCCGACAGATGGAAGGTGAATCCGCCGCAACCTCACACCTCTAAAAGGATGAATACGCCGGGGGCAACGTGTTCTCTCGTTGAAGAAGCCCCGTAGGAGATTGTGCTATCAGCCAAATCAAAGAGGATGCTGAATGATCTCCAGACGTGCCCGGTGATCAGGTGGAAAAACCCGTTGGAACCTCAGATCATTGAAGGGATGCTGAAGCCACGCCCAACTCCGAAGAACGGTGGTGATAGCCCGAGCACTCACAACCAGCCGTCAAAATCTTCAAAGAAGAAGAAGAAATCCAAAAGGCCCGTGAAGCCTGGCGACAAGCGCACGGACTTACAAAAACAAATTGACACGCTAGAGGAATACAACCAGAAAGCACGAACTCCCATTACACTCCAAGAATTCCTCAACCACGTCTTTCAAGAGGAAGATGAGGGAGAGAGCTCGTCGGATGAATCCGAGGAATACGTGGCGAGTTGTCATGTGATCTCTCACTCATTTACGGACGATGAGAAAAGTCCTTACACTGGGAAGCTGGGGGCAAATCCTAAACCGGAACTTCTCGGGCCATCGGATGAAGCAATTGATGCCTTCCTTAACGAAGCTCTGTTGAGAAGTAAAGATGATCGGGAACGCGAGACGGCCCTATTTGAAAAAGCGAAGCGCCGGCGATTAGACGAAAGGGTTGAGGCACTCCCGTCAAATCACAATACATCCACTGCGGACAAAATCAAATTCAAGACGAGAAAAAGGTTTACTAAAGCGTTATCACTGGGGATGAGGCTACCACCCTCTCAAGAAAACAATACCGGCAAAGTAGAAATGTACCCCTCCTATTGCTTATATCATCGAAAGGTTTCGCACCCCACCGAAGAGTGCAAAGCTTTCAATAAATGGTGGCAGGGATATGTCGCTCACCGGCAACATTTTAAGCGGGAAAAGCGCAAAACTCGTCGGGAGCGGAAAGGTACGACCGAGGGGCTTAACAGAACTACCGGTGATTGTCGCATGGTTAATGCCGGGGGATCGCAAGTTCTCACATTCGGGAGCGACTCTGATGAAGAAATGGCTCTTAGCCCCCTCTTTAAAGAGTCCACCTCGGGAAAAGAAGAAGAGCCGAAGGTTTGCGAAAATATCCGGCTGCGTAATCGAACGCTACCCGAAAAGAATCTCGGACCCTCAAACAAAAAAGATAAAGGGAAAGAAAAGGTCTCTGAGGATATCACCTAAGATGACCAAATCATGGAAGAGCTAACTGCCAAGGACCCGCCGAAAAAAAATAAGGTGGATTACAACGTTCTAGCGCATCTGAGGAAGCTACCCTCGCAGCTCAGCATTCTCGACACCCTTTTACTATCAAAAGAGGCGAGAGATTCGTTAATCCAGGCACTACAAGATCCGGAGCAATTCCAAGCTTTCCTGGCCGAAGAAAAGATGAAGGATGAATTGGAGGAAGTGCACACGGTCGATGCCACTTTTGGCGATGAAGACCTTCTCCTTGGGACGTGCGAACACAATCGCCCCCTCTATGTCTCAGCATACTGCCATGATATAAAGATAGGCAAAATCCTGGTCGATAATGGATCTTCCGTTAATCTCCTTAACGTGCGGGTATTGAAGGAAATCTGTATGAGCATCCAGCACCTTGCTCGGGATAAAACCATCTCCGGGTTCGACTCCCAATCATCAAGAACTCTTGGGTCTGTGATACTGACGCTACGCTTTGGGCTACTTGTCACGGACATTAAGTTCCATGTCATAGACGCCAAGACATGCTACAATGCTCTGCTCGGCCGACCATGGTTACACGAGTATAATATCATCCCTTCTACGCAGCATCAGTGTATGAAATATTTTAAGGATGGTCTCAAGTATACCGTGACGGGAGAACTGAACCCATTCTCCTTGAACGAAGTCCGCAAATATGAAGATGCCAAATACTTCTTACCGGATTTCGAAGACACGAAGAGGTGTCACAAGTCGGAGAACAAAGCTAATGCCACCATCCCTATCTTCGGGAGTGATACCGAGGAGGAAGAGGAGCTAGTTCATTCGGGTCCATCCCAATACAACGAAGAGGAGCTAGTTCATTCGGGTCCATCCCAATACAACAAGCCGGGACCATCTGCTCCTACGTTGATCTTTGGTAGTGACTGAGAAGATGAGGTCCATGCTGTATTCTCTGCTCGGCCTTCAATACAAACGTCCACTGACGAAGAGCAAAGTCTACGAGTCGCCATGGTTCCACTTAAACATCATAAAGAACTGGTTGCGCTCGATACCTACAGTGTAGAGGAGCTGCGGACGTTCTATGTCCCTCCCAGGCGAGAAGGCGAAAAGGCAATTCTATTTTACCACTCTGAAGAAACCAAAGTGGAGAAAGAAATCTGGCACGATGTGGATCCTACGCTTGACAGGCTTCAGCCCATATTATACAGAAGGCTTGAAGAGGCTGCTGAAGCGCCAGGGGATATCCTTCAAACAGACCGCTCGAAAAGCCAAATTCTATGACAGGGTATGGAACATCCCCGGAACTCAGCACAAGTTGCCTAGTGGGAGGATGGAAACAATCGGACTTGGATACATTCGGTCCAAGAAACGGGAGCTACTCCATGATTGCTACGTCGTGCATGACTTCAATGAAGAAGCGGATGCTCAATGGGAGGACGCTAATCCTGAACCAGTAAAAGTTCTTGATGCAAAAGTGCCCAGTCCGTCGTTCGAAGAACAAATGGACAAGCTTATAAGGGAAGCTGGCCAAAAAGTCAGAGACGACCACAACCGTGAGATGGCCATCTACGAGAAAGCCAAAACACAACGCCTCCTCCAACAGGCCGTGAAAGATGAAAGTGCCGCTCCCTGTCAACCTGTTATAAAAAAGGCTCGACGCAGAGGCAGAAACAAGGCAAAAAGCGAAAAAGGCGCTCGACAATAACAAAGTGGGACTAATAAGCCACGCAAGCAGGAATCAAGCGGTCCTGATCTATCCCTCATGAAGAAAATGGGTCGAGCATACTCTTTCCCCCAAGATAAGACGAAGAGAATACTTGACCTCACTCTAAAACATCAGATGCTCACACTACCGGAGTCCAAACACCCCGAACAAGCAGGCGAAGTCTCACACCCAAACTATTGCTCTTATCACCGAGTAATAGGGCATCCTCTCAAAGACTGCTTTACCTTCAAGAATTGGGTCGAAGATCAGTATCAACTTGGCAAGTTCGCTCTGTCTGACAACTGGAGGGTAACGCCACCACAGAAGCATGAGCCTAAAGCCATGAAAGCAGAACCATACCCACTTCAGTATTTGAAGCGAGCTCGTAATTGTCACACGATAACGATATCAAAGGAAAAACCCGAGAATATAGATCACCTTCCCTGGTGCTTCGAAAACAGCGACGATGAGGTGATCTCAGAATTTCCACCAGCACCGAAAGAGCTGGAGGATGGAATACATACCACTGCGGATAACCTCAAGAAAATTGAGTTGGAGACGGCGAATGACCCGCGACCGACATTCATTAGTGAGCTGTTGTCTGAAGAGAGGGTGGCTTCATTAAAGGACCTGCTTATGCAGCATAAAGATTGCTTCGCATGGAACTATTCCGAAATGCCAGGACTAGATCCAGAAATTGCTGTGCACAAATTGGCGATATCCCCGGACGTTAAACCAATCAAATAAGCACCGAGAAGAATGCGGCTCAAGCTTGAGATGAGCATCAACGCCGAGGTCAAAAGCTGATCGACTCCGGCTTTATCTAGGAGGTTCAATATTCTGAATGGATCGCCAACATCGTCCCTGTGATGAAGAAAAATGGGACAGTGCGCATATGCATGGACTTCCGGGATCTCAATAAAGCCTACTCGAAGGACGATTTCCCAGTGCCAGTCACCGAACTGATGATAGACAATACGTCCACTCACGAGGTTTTCTCCTTCATAGATGGCTCATCAGGGTATAATCAGATAAAAATGCATCCCGAAGACCAGAAGCACACCGCCTTCAGGACCCCTTTGGGTATATTCTGCTACAAGGTGATGCCCTTCGGTTTAAAGAATGCCGGTGCCACCTATCAGATAGCCATGACGAAGATCTTCGATGACCTTATACATGAAATCGCCGAATGCTATATTGACGACCTCGTGGTAAAAAGCAAATCATACGAGGAGCATTTAGAGCATCTGAAGACCGTATTTCAACTCCTTCGACAATACAACTTGAAGATGAACCCTCTCAAGTGCGCATTCGGAGTTTCCTCAGGCAAATTCCTGGGATTCATCGTCCGACACCAAGGTATCGAGATAGATCCGTCAAAGATCAAGGCGATAATGGAAATGCCTCCGCCAAGGACTCTCAAGCAATTGCGGTCTCTCCAAGGGAAGCTCGCGTACATCCGGCGATTTATGACCAACCTTTCAGGCAAGTGCCGTCCTTATAGTCACCTGATGAAAAAGGGAACCCCGTTCGTCTGGGATCACAAATGCCAAGGCACGCTGGACGAAATCAAGCAGTATCTGCAGAATCCGTCAGTGTTGGCTGCTCCGATCAAGGGAAATCCTCTTATTCTTTATACAACCGCCCTCGAGGGCTCCTTAGGTGCATTGTGGGCACAAGAGAACGACCAAGGGAAAGAAAGAGCTCTCTATTATTTGAGTCGAGTTCTACTGGGGGCAGAAAGTAACTATTCCCCCATTGAAAAACACTGCCTGGCGTTGATCTTTGCGATAACCAAGCTCAGGCACTATGCGTTGGCGCATGAAGTCCGTATCATTTCGAAGGTGTACCCCCTTAAGTATTTGATGTCAAAGGCCATATTGACGGGGCGACTCGCTAAATGGGCCCTACTCTTGATGGAGTTCTCGATAACTTATCAACCTCTCAAGGCAGTAAAAGGCCATGCCATCTCCGACTTCCTCGCTGAGCATCCGATACCTGCTGATTCCCCTCTGAATTGCGAACTGCCAGACGAACATGCGTTTGACGCAATCGATGGGAGCGATACCCGATGGGAGCTTTATTTCGATGGAGCATCTTCCATGAAGAAGCGCAAACAAAGTACCCCTATAATCAAATCAGGGGTAGGCCTTATCTTCGTGACTCCACAAGGAGGGATAATGCGCTTTGCTTTCTCCTTAACAGAACCGAGGATGAACAATGAAGCCGAATACGAAGCTCTGATAGCAGGTCTCGAGATCTCCATTGACATGGGAATTGAAAACCTCCTCATATACGGAGACTCTTAACTGGTCGTTAGTCAAGTAAATGGCGACTACCAAACGTGCAAACCAGAGTTGGTGAAGTACGGCGAAAAAGTGCAACAACTGTTGACCCAAATTCCCTCCTACGTGCTGGAAAAAATACCGCGTGCGGAAAACAGCAAAGCGGACGCGTTGGCCAAGCTTGCTAAAGAACTGGCCGATGAGAACCTCGATGACGTAAGAATCGTGGTACAAAGCCGTCGGGTGCTTGCCCCAGCAGAAATATCTCCGGAATCATCCGAAGAAAAGGGAGCGACTGAGCAGACGACCCTGCAAATAAAAGACCGGGAAAAGGCCGAGGATTAGAGAGAAGTCTTTATAGACTACTTCAAATACCGTCGAACGCCCGAAGATGCGTCCTCAAGACATCAGCTTATGAAACGAGCTCTGTCTTTCGCCTTCGTCAATGATACTCTGTACAAGAGGTCGTTTGATTCTCTATGGTTGAGATGTCTGGGACCTGAAGAGGCAAAAAGTGTCGTTCAGGAAGTTCACGACGGACTCAGCGGTTCTCACCAAGCAGGCCCGAAAATGAAGTTGAAGATTAAACGGATGGGCTACTACTGGCCCACGATGATTCAGGACTGCCTCGAATATGCGAAGCAATGCCACTCGTGCCAAATCCATGGGGACTTCATCCACCAGCATCCAAATCCACTACATCCAAAGGTAGCTAGCTGGCCGTTCGAAATGTGGGGAACTGACATAGTCGGCCCCATCGAACCAGCATCGTCTAGAGGACATCGTTTCATCCTTGCGACAACTGACTACTTCTCCAAATGGGCAGAAGCAGTACCGTTAAGGGAAGTGAAGACGGAGAATATCCTCCATTTCTTCAAGACACACGTCATTTACCGGTTTGGAACTCCGCGACGGATCATCTCCGATAACGGGCCAGCCTACAGAAGCCACAAGATCAGTCGCCTCGCGCAGCAGCATAATATAGACCGGAAGCCTTCAACAAGACCTTGACAAAGATCATGAAGAAGACGGTGCCCCGAAATAAGAAGGACTGACACGAGAGACTGCAAGAAGCTCTCTGGGCATATCGAACTACGTTCAAGATGGCTACGAACACAACGCCATATGAGTTGGTATTCGGTACCGAAGCAGTACTTCCCCTCGAAATAGAGTTACCCTCTCTACGAGTGGCAGTCCACTACGAGCTGACGGATGAAGAAAATGCTCACCTTAGGCTTGAGGAGCTTGACGCCCTTGATGAAATCCGGCTCATAGCGCAACAAAATCTGGAGGCTTATAAAGCAAAGATGACGCACTCATATGAAAGATTGACCCGACCGAGAACATTCCACCAAGGCGAACTCGTGCTAGTGGTCAAAAGGCCTATGATCCCCAATCGCGCCAAGCGGGGAAAATTCGAGCTGAACTATGAAGGCCCGTACATCATAGACAAGGTCTACCAGGATGGAGCCTATCTACTCATGGATATGCACGGTGAAAGGCCTTTCAGGCCAATAAACGGCCGTTTCCTGAAGAAATACTACGCTTAATGAGCCACAGCCTAGGTCGATGATAGATGACGACGACTATGTCCTCTCGCTGTCTTCCTAAGCCCAAACTCTATAAGTAGTAATCGGCCTTCTTCAGCAACGGACCGGAACGTCCTTAAACTAATGACGGACCGAAACGTCCTTAAACTAATGATGGACCGAAACGTCCTTAAACTAATGACGGACCCCTACGTCCTAAAACTATCTGTTGACCGAAATGTCGATAAACTACGGTGGATTGAAACATCACAAAGACGATAAAAAAAAATAATAAAATAAAAAAAATAAACGGTATGTCCATAAGCAAAATGGGCACGGATGAAAACCCGAAAGGGCTCCATGAGTAAAAACAGCAGGGCTACCGGCGAGTGTTCGTGAAAACCCGAAAGGGCGCGACCTCAAAAAAAAATGAGAATAAAAAGAATAAAAAAATGGTACGTCCATAAGGAAAATGGGCATGGATGAAAACCCGAAAGGGCTCCGTGAGTAAAAACAGCAGGGCTACCGGCGAGTGTTTGTGAAAACCCGAAAGGGCGCAATCTCATTAAAGGACACTTACAGGGTCCTCTCGACCTTATAAGGAGAAACCACCCGCGTGAGATCCTTACGACTCACAAGAGAGCAGCACACTTAGGGATTCCCATGATTCCTAGGGAGAAAATACACTTGCGAGGTCCTCACGATTCGTAAGAAGAACTCTCTTATGGGACCCTCACGGCTCATAAGATTTGAAAGTCTTAAGTTACAGAGACCTAAACCTGTACTTAAGCAACCCCCACAACCTTCGACATTGCCCTACAAGTGGTTCAATTCTGACCCTTGTATACAATCCACGGGCGCGAATAAACATTTCCCTAACCAAGTCCCATCCGTGACTAGGGATATGTACGCATGATGAACAACCCTTATAAGTCCTCTCGACTTACAAGGAGAAAACCCTCTTGTAGGATCCTTATGACTTAAAGAGGAACATACACTTAGGAATCCTCACAATTCCTAAGGAGAAATTACACCTACAAGATCCTCACGACTTGTAGGGAGAAATACCTTTGTGAGACCCTTACGGCTAATGAAGTCAAAAGCCTTAGTCGACAGGACCTTAACCCTGTTCGCTAAGCCACTTTTGTTCGACATCGACATAGGCAAATGATGATTCGCTCCTGGCAACATCCCAGTTGTAGCGGTGCTGATGCCGAAATCGGTGTCTAATTTCAGGTTTACGGCGAAAAGCCAGTAGGCCGCACCTGCATACAAAATAACCGAAATGATAGGGCAACTTGCAATAAAAAAGCAACAAGTAAAAACGTATGCATACAAAATAGCCAAAATGATTGGGCAACTCGTAATAAAAAGCAGCGAGTAAAAATAAAATAAACAGCCGAAATGATTGGGCACCGTGAAAAATAGCCGAAATGATTGGGCAATCGCGACCTTCGCGATATAAAAGCTGAAATGATAGAGCATCGCGGAAATAAAACAATAAAAAAAATATATATGAAACTTTTGCCCTACAGGTGAGATCACGTTGATCCCTGTATACAATGCAAGGGCACAAACAAAGACGGAACCATACCTTCCCAACAGGCTCCGTCAGAAAGCAAAGCCAAATCTCGACTGTTCACCAACAACCTAGAGATAACCATGACATTCGTCTCGATACAGTAGACGCGGTGCTAGCAAACGAAGCGAAGATCAAATTCCTAGCTTCACGGTTTTGACGGTACCTTATGTAAAACCTGAAAGACCGCCACAGATCAGTTCAATCCCCAGGGAAACCAGCGTCCCTGGCAAATACCTCAATTCAGGGAAACTAGAGTCCTTGATGAGAGCCTCCTGATTCGCGTTGGCCCACAGAGAAACCAGTTTCTCCGCAGGAATACTCCGATTCGTTTCAACCCTGAAGAAACCAGTGTCTTCGGAAAAATCCTTCGACTCAGGGAAACCAATGTCCTTGACGAGAACTTCTTGATTTGCGTCGACCCACCACAAAGAAACTAGCATCTTTGCAGGAATACATCGATTCATTTCAACCCCAGGGAAACCAGCGTCCCTGGCAAATACCTCAATTCAGGGAAACTAGCGTCCTTGATGAGAGCCTCCTGATTCGCGTCGGCCCGCAGAGAAACCAGTGTCTCCGCAGGAATACTCCGATTCGTTTCAACCCCGAAGAAACCAGTGTCTTCGTGAGGACTTCCCGATTCGTTTCGACTTGGAAGATAAAGCCTTAGGCAGCAGGGATTAAAAAACTTGTTTTCTAAGCACTGGGATCCTGCAAGCCAGTCTAAAACGGTCTCTTGCATACTATCCACGGGTCTCACTCTCCAAATTCGAATCTCGACAAGTAGGGAAACAACCGCTTACAAGTCCTCTCGACTCGTAAGAGGGAAAACTCTCTTATAATATCCTTACGACTTATAAGAGAAAATGCACTTAGGAATCCTCACGATTCCTAAGGAGAAAATCCACCTACGAGATCCTCTCGATCCGTAGGGAGAAAAGTCTTTATGAGACCCTCACGGCTCATAAAGTTGAAAAGTCTTAGGCAGCAGATCTGAACCTGCGTCCTAAGCCATCATTATCTCTTGAAGAAGCCAAGACAGGATGCTCGCTCTATCATCTGCCAACCATGTTTACTAAGATAGCATACTGATAATAAAAGAATGGAGAAAGCACAGAGATGACATAAGACATTGCAAAAAAAAATGTGTATCTTTATTCATTAATTCAATCAAGTACAAGGTGAATCGTATAAAAGAATAAAGAATGGATACATCTTATTCAAAAATAATAATTAATTACAAGTATATGATTGGTACAACGGCAACTACTGGGAAGAAAGCGTCTTAAATAGCCCTGTCAGTTGTTCGCGCACTTCTTTCCACGCCTTTTCCTGATCGGCCGTCACCGCCAGTTCTGCTTCCACTTGAGCCCGCTGCTGCAAGAAGGATGCAAGCTGCTCCCCAACGGCCTGCTGAGCTGCTTCACGGCCTTGGGCATCACGCTCGGCGGCATCGAGCTTCCGCTTCAGTGTTAGCCCATTAGAGATACGCTCCAGAAGGCCCTCGAAGATAGCCTTCACCTGGGCAGCGTTCGCCTCAACCTCAGCACGCAGACGAGCCGTCTCGCTTGAGATCTCTTGGCATTCTCTCAGCCTTAAAGCCGCTTCTTGTTCCAAGTGACGGAAATAAGAAGCGCTTTGCTCAATCCATGCTGCTTTTTGATTGCTTGTGGCTAAGGTCTCAGGAGCAGGGCGCATAAACTCCGATTGATACAGGCGGACCTCGATTTCCCTGCAATAATTGACCCAAAGCTCGATGACGCCTCCATCATGAAAATTCATAAGCGCCGCCAACATTGGGTTAACCTCCGCAGCAAAATCCGCAGCAGATGGGAGAGCGTCTGCGTCATGCTCCTCGACGTATCCGCTCAGCATACCCAAGCTCATTACGGCACCCTTTAAAGACGGGCGTCTTAGGAAGGGGCCTGCTGGCATTATAACACGAGATTTAAAGGGCGCCGGGATCGGAACGACAGCTGAAAGAACAAAATACGATTAGATGACGGTTCA
Organism: Agapanthus africanus; assembly: GCA_030015575.1. Lineage (NCBI taxonomy): Eukaryota > Viridiplantae > Streptophyta > Magnoliopsida > Asparagales > Amaryllidaceae > Agapanthus > Agapanthus africanus. The sequence goes on along the minus strand of CM057342.1, from coordinate 16,288,898 downwards.
AGAAATACAAAAAAAAGTCATCGATGCGATGGTTTACTATACCAGCTACAGCAGGTGGCAAGGCCGGGAGGGCCGGTGGTGCGACCGATCTTTCATCCCCTCCTTCGATTCGTAGTACTACAATCAGGACGAGGGAAAGTCAGAAATAATTCCATTACTGAAAAAAGAAAGACATCAGTTGGAAACTATACTCACCAGCGCCACTGGAGGAAGAAGTAAGTTCAGATGGGAAGGAGAAGTGCGGGTGCAACACCTGGTAGAGATGATCAAAAAGCACTCTTGAAAAGATGCAATAGTACGACATTAGTACATAAATTATGCGGCTGAAAGATAAAACTAATGGGTTGCAAATCCATACCTTCCAACATCTGCGATGGTACAAGGGAAGGCTGAGAGGTGACCACCGCCAAGGCAGTAGTTGACGGCGCTCCCTCGAGCAATCGAGCATCGGCACTGGCCGCACCTACGTTAAAAACAAAGATGAACTTGTCAGAAAGGATTACAAGATAAAAAGGGACAGTAACTCGAAATTTACCTGATGAGCCGCCAGCTGAAACGGAGGCGTCTCCCTCCTCCATCGATACGAGTCCATCTCCCGTGGCCTCATCACCGGACTCGACAGGGGCTGTCGTCGTGCTCGCACGACCAGGAGACGGCGGAGGTCCGTAGAAGGGGAGAGAAATGATTGGAGCATTGCCAGACTCTTGGGAAAAAGCGACTGGCTCATCCCCGGGAGTCACGCCCATCTCGCCCGCTACTCCTTCAGGCTCGGCGGCCGCTACTGTCTCATCTGCCGTCGCCATGGGGTCTCCGGTCTCAGGCGCCTCGTCCGCTACTGCCCCAGGAATAGTTATAATGGTCGTCTCATTTGCCGCTACCTCGGGCTCGGCATCAATGACCTTCTCTAGTGCAGCTCCCTCAGCCCCCAGCCCAGGTTCAGCAACCCCGGCGACGTCGCCTACCGTCGGCTCGGGTTCGGCCGGTGCCTTTTCCTCTGTCCCCTTAGGTTCGACGGTTTCCGCCTCCCCTTCGGTTGGACTTGACCCTGCAGGACAAGATATATAAGAATCGACAAATTTACAATTATTACAACAAAATCCTGAAAGATATGTTACCTGAGGTGCACTTATCGTTAGCACCCCGAACTGCACGCGCCACCTGTCTGCGAGCTGTGGACAAAGCGACCGGGGACTCTTCTGAGAAAGTATCAGCACGAGGGACAGTGCTTGGGCCCGTTCCCACGGCCAAAGCAGCCCTGCGTGCCTTCGCCTCGCACCTTGACCGCTTTCTCTCCTCCCGAGCCATCAAGACGGAGCTCTTCAAAGCTTCCTTCATTGAGGCGTCATCGTCCGTGAACAGAGATGCCTCCAAATTCTTCAAGGCATCCCTTGTCGACTTGTCGAGTTGAGGCTCTCGCGGCAGCCCCGAAGAGACCGGGACTTCAGCAGCGGGCTCGGGGAGAGTTGTCGCATCGGCTTGCACGGCCCCTGCAAAGAGACAAAGAAAAGATTAGATTGGTCATAAAAAGGAGAATATAAAAAAAACTCGGTGAGTCGAGACATACCAACGCCTGACAGAGCGCGCTTCTTTTCCTCCTCCTGGAAGGTTTTTAGAGAGGCAGCGATGGCTTCTTCAGTAGTGACACCTGTTAAAAAAGGGAAAAGCATTAGTCAAAGATAATGATAAAAATGCGATGAAATAACAAAGAGTGCAGCTAATTATTATCTGCTCGAGCGAGTTTATCCAACCACGCTTCGAGTCTGGCTGATCGCTCAGAAGCCGCAATGACGACCGCCAGATCGGTGTCTGCTGGATCTACCGAGAGGCCCTTATTGCTGCCGTACTCGCTTATACCTTCGGTAAAAGAGACCTCAGACTCTAAACCAAGGATAGCATCGAGAGAGAGGAGCGACTTCTTCTTTCTCTTCTGCCCGCCAGCCCTGGGTGCACCCGAGATCGACTTGCGCTTTGCAGGCACCTTAGGGCGGCGGGTCCCGATATCCGCGCCCAGCCGGACTCCGGCGAAACCACATTTACCGTCTCCACTGGAGCACAGAGCGCTGGTGGCGCATCCACAGTATCACGGAGTGGCAATCCACGCGGAGGGCTCAGCATGCGCGGTGGCACAACTCCGGCATCTTTCAGCGGAGGAATGACCGGAGTCCTTGGCTTCAAGGGAGCCTTGCGATCGCCACCAGGAGGCACACCCTTACGGTCAACCAGCATGCGCTTCTCTATTTGGATAACCGGACCCATTGCGTGCGCGTACCAGGCCACGTACGCGTTGAGGACCTTGGGAACGCAGCTTGACTCACTGATGAAGAAGTAGGAGCCCATGTTAAGCCGCATAAAATGGTGCATCGCACTCCTTATCCCCTCTCGGCTGGCCACGGGCTCTTCCAAGAACACTTCCATCGGGATCCCCTGGTGATAGCTCGATTGCTGAGCGAACCGGTGAGGGTTATACCTCATGAAAAGCGCCGTCTCATTCTGCCGGAAAACCAGGTAGCCCGGCCGAATGGAGTAGAGGTGAAGAATCTCCCGGGCTTTCAGTACGGAGGACCCATCCTTGAAGTCATCGCGTAGCAGCACCACTGACTTGGTGGTTTCTGAGCCTATGGTTATGACTTTATCCAAAAAAGAAACCTTCGCTCCGACCAGGTGTGGACGGAGGAGCAACCCCCTAGCCTCCCGCGGAGGCGCAACCATGATCGAAGCGCCGACCAATCGCATGACTCTTGGGAGTCTGCACTTCTCAAAAAACGGAGGGATCTTATGGGCGCCGAACACCCCGTGCACGTGCATTTCCATCCAAGAGGTGAAGTAGTACATCGGGAAGTTAGCAGGCTGCACCCCAGGCTCATTAGCGTCCGCCGCTACGCTAAGTCCATTATAGAGGTGAGCCAGCCCAGCGATTCCTACTGTCAACTGCAGGCCAGCCACCATCCGTTGCGCTGGGTAGAAAACAGATGGCCGCATGTGGCGTGGGTGCATGGGGAGCGCAAAGCTGCACAGCCACAATCCCAGGAACCCTACAAAAAAGGTATCCTCATCCATGTCCGAGACGACGATTTCTGACAAGGGCATGACGGCGGCGCCGGGGAGATAAAAGTCCTTTTGATCATCCTCCGATGTGGGTCGACGGTCCAAGCCGAAGCCAAAAGGGTCATCGAGCTGGGCGAACTTCTCCCTCCGCTCCGATAGAAACTCCGGTCGAATGAAGCGGGCGATAAAATCTGCAAAACTGACTCCCCGGACGCCTGATTCCAGATAGAGCCCTTCATATATATCCAGCACCTTCACCAAGCCCGGAAACTGGTGCTGAATAGCGTTCTCCGGCGTCAGATCAAACACCAGCGGCTTGGTGGCAAAGACGTATTCGTCAGGAGGAAGCAGCTCCTCGTAATGCTCCCCCCTCATCGGCAGACCCGAGATTTCAGCAAACTCCTCCAAAGAGATAGAGACTTCCCTGTCCGTCATCAGGAAGGTGTGGGTGGGGATATTCCATTGTTCAATAAAAGCCTTAACCCACCACGTTGGAGGAGAGGGATACTCAAAGAGCGAGACCTAGATGGCCAAATACAAACCAATCTTCATCAGATAAGTCCTCTTCGCTGATAAGATGTACCGGGCCCACTACAAATATCCGGCGGGCGGTCGCGGGATCAATCCAATGTTATAGGCCTGTCCCCAAGGGCGTGCTTCACCCTGACAGATTCGCCTCCCCAAAATGTCTATTGCCGGCGGCGGCTGCACGGGAATAGCTCCAATTGCAGGCTGGAGGAGCTCATCTGAATTCCAATTTTTGACCTCCACGGCATACTTCACCGGGGGTTCATCCGCATAGGGGATCGAAAATATGGGCTCGGATGGTGTAGCGAAACCGAAGCTTCGGGGACCGTGGATGATATCGTTATACTACCTACCCCACAGGTGAAGGTTCTTGTGCTCGGGGTAATGATCCTTGATGAGAGTGAGCACCTCTCGGTCCACTGGTGCCTGGGGAAAACCTCCCTCCGAGCGAACAAACGGGAATGATAGGTCAGCAGGCATGTTTCCTGTGGAGGGACAAAAATTAGCCGTCAGTGTTGTAATTCCAACGCTCGGCATTTTAAAATTTATACTACATTGCAATGCAGTGGGTAGGGGACCAAATGGGGACCCACAAAATCTGGATGATAGTGCATCATTTAATAAGATAGCCCCATCATTGGATGACATTGTCAATTAATGAAGAGATCCCCAAGAGAATATTCTCATTAATAGGAAATTCCCAGAGACAAGGAGAAAATCTCCTCTTTCAGAGCAAAGCTCTGTCACAGAGTGACATTTGTCAAACTCTGGTCTTAAGGGAATAAAATTTCCTAAAAAGAGCCCAGCTCTGTAATGATGATAGAAAGATCCATCAAAAGAAAATTTTAACTCCTAAAGATTAAAAATTTGGGGTCTTAAAAAAATCCATGAAAACTTATAAAAAGTTCTTCATTTGATCCATGAGCAAAACTCTGTTCATGGGTAAAAACCTATGAACAAGATCTCTGTAGATCTATGGACTTCTGAGAGCAAGACTCTGTTGATGAAACCCCGAAGGGGTTTTCTTTAGATCAAACATCTATAAGAGCAAGGCTCTGTTAATTTAATTTAAATTTTACCTAAGTTATTCTAAAAATCTGAACTCTGAAGTTCTTGAAAAGAAACGAGAGCAAGGCTCTAAAGTTCTTAAAAGCAAGAGCAAGGCTCTGAAAATCAAGATTTTTGAAAATGGTAAGACATTTACTAAAGACCAAGGGTCCTATTTATAGGCGCATGCGCCCCTTCAACTCACCCGTTGATCCAACAACCAAAATCTTGCCACCGCTGCACTCACATGTGCGCCACGTGAGCGCAACGGTGGGGGAGCATTTATTGCCACCGCTGCACTCATCATTCGCCACTTGGGGGATTGAGATTTGGAATTTGGTTGGCGTCTGCATCGCTGCACTGGAATATGGTACCAGGAGCGACTCATCATTCGCCACTTGGGGATTGGGGAGCGATGGCTTAGGAGACAGGTTTGGATCCCTATCACCTAAGACTTTTCAATTTTATGGGCCGTGAGGGTCCCATAAAAGCATTTTCTCCCTACGAGCCGTAAGGATCTTACGAAGGTTTGTTCTCCTCATGCATCGTGAGGACACATGAGTGGGTCTTTTTAATGGAGCATAATTCCAAAGGCGGAGACCAGCCACGTAACTGGTGGTTGCGGTGGGGCATGGGTATACTGAGAATTATTTGAGCCCGTGGATTGTATACGGCAGTCAATTTGGGGACTAGCCGTAGGGCTGAAAGAATTTTGGGAAATTGGATTTTTGTTTGGCGTCTGCATTGCTGCACTGGAATAATGCCAGGAGCAACTCATCATCCGCCCTTGTTTTTTTTTTGTTTTTTTTTTTTGTTTTTTTTTACCGCGATTGCTCTATCATTTCAGCTTTTCTTATCGCGAAGGTCGCGATTGCCCTATCATTTCGGCTATTTATTCGCGGTTGCCCCATCATTTCGGCTTTATTTTCATTTTTATTTTTACTCGCTGATTTTTATTGCGAGTTGCCCCATCATTTCGGCTTTTCTTTATTTTTCTTTTATTTACACATTTTTTTTATTTACATTTTTTTTTTACATTCCCAGTTTAACGACTTAGAGGTCGACTGTTCCCAGTTTAATGACGTGGTGGTCGATTGTTCCCAGTTTAATGACGTGGCGGTCGATTGTTTCCAGTTTAAAGACTTAGAGGTCATCTGTTTCCAGTTTAAAGACGTAGAGGTCATCTGTTTCCAGTTTAACGACTTAGAGGTCATCTGTTTCCAGTTTAACGACTTAGAGGTCATCTGTTTCCAGTTTAACGACTTAGAGGTCATCTGTTTCCAGTTTAACGACTTAGAGGTCATCTGTTTCCAGTTTAACGACTTAGAGGTCATCTGACGAGAAGCTTAGAGAAGATACCTGATCAGGCAGTTGTCGGGGGTACCGCTGGAGTTTGCCCGAGATGACTTATTACTTTGTCAGTGTTGATGGCCTTGCCCCCAGCTGGGGCCAAGAAAAATCGTTCAAATACCGACTTGCATCGAATATGGCAATTGGAAATTGTTAACCTGCAAATAGAAATATTATTTCAGTATAGGCAATCGATATATATATTGATTGAGTTCGCATGAACATTTAACCCGAAATATGGGAGGAGAGATTGGTCCCACCGGGCGTGCCAGAATCTGTAGGGTGTTTTTCGTCACCCCATTGAGATGGGAATACGCGCGCGCTTGTCAGGCGTACTACAGATTCCCCCGGCCTAGGGTAGGCCGGGGTTTAATGATTGTGGGGATCCGAATCTCCGGCAGCCGCGGACTAAGCTGCCGTTAATTACCCATCGCCTTTGGGGCGAGGGAACCTCCGATTAACGGGTTAAACTGGTCATGCGAACTCAATGTGCAGTATACGTGTGTTCAGTTCTGAAAGGGGGGTTTGGATATATCGGGAGCCACGCAGAGTTTTTACGGGGGTCCCGCTACCCGGATAGCGGGCTGGGGGTCAAGGGGGCTAGCAGCCCCCTTGCGGAGTGCGGGGCAGCGCCCCGTTAGAAATTTTTTTCTAACAGGGACAGTGTCGTGGAGTACGTGTATGTATAAATTGGTATACATATGTATATGTGTATATATGTACACAAAAGAGGGGGAAAAGACATCCAAGGGATGCACAGGTGCGCAAGCGCGCGCGCCACGTGTCGGCACGCGGGCGACTTGCGCACTTGCGCAGTTGCGCAAGCGCGCGCGCCACGTGTCGGCACGCGGGCGCCTTGCGCAACTGCGCAGTTGCGCAAGCGCGCGCGCCACGTGTCGGCACGCGGGCGACTTGCGCACAAGCGCAGTTGCGCAAGCGCGCGCGCCACGTGTCGGCACGCGGGCGACTTGCGCAGTTGCGCAAGCGCGCGCGCCACGTGTCGGCACGCGGGCGACTTGCGCACACAACAGGCTTTTAGCCTAAAAAGATTTCTCTGAAGAGAAATCAAAGAGGAGTTAGACTCCTGAGTGTTTTTTTTTGTTGGGTTAATGGAAGGGTTCTTCTTCTTCCTCCTGTTGCTTGCTGGATCTTGAAGATCAAGAGATGTAAAATCTCAAAATCTCTCCTTTTTAAGATCTGATGGCAGATCCAAGTTCCCCTTTGTGGGTTTTGTGGTGGAAAACTATTTAGTTTTGAAAAAGGAAGAGTAAAACTCTTGATTTAATTCAAGAGAAAGAAGAAGGTTTTGGAACCTTGAAGAAGGAAGAAAGAGCTCAGCTCTAATTTTTGTGGAGAGAATAAAAGGTATATTTTATTCATCATCATTTTGCTTTTTATAGGCTTACATATTTGCATATAGCCCCTTGGGCTTTACAAAATGGCATTTTGCCTATTCCATGGCTCATGTGCCATTACATTTTTGCACATAAGCCATGGGCTTACAAAATATTGGCTTTATGCCCATTTTACATACATTCATGTATAAAAAATTACATAGAAATTATTTATGACATGATTTTATTGTTGGCATGAGAGAGGCTGGCCGCGGGCTCGACTTGGGCATGGGCCCGCTTGACCTGGGCTTGGGCCCACCTGGCTTGGGGTTGACCTTGACTTTGACTCGGTCAACGGGGGTGTAAATTTTTACCCCAACAAAGTGCCCCCATCAATAAATGCACACCGCACATGTGGGTCGTGTGCATGAAATTGATGGATCTTCTTTCACGTGGAGGCGACTTGCTTTGGTTCCCACTTTCGGGATGCACTGCCCTTTTTACGACATGGACGGTCGACGCTTGACGCGCCTCCGAGACAGAGTGTTCGTGGTAGACGTTTCCCTGGCCCGGAGCGATCTGGTTCCTGCTTTGTAAGAAGCCTGCACTGCCCTTTTTGCGACATGGACGGTCGACGCTCTGTTACGAAGCGATTTGGGTTCCCAATTTGCGGGAGCCTGCACTGCCCTTTTTGCGACATAGACGGTCGACGCTCTGATCCGAAGCGATTTGGGTTCCCAATTTGCGGGAGCCTGCACTGCCCTTTTTACGACATAGACGGTCGACGCTCTGTTACGAAGCGATTTGGGTTCCCAATTTGCGGGAGCCTGCACTGCCCTTTTTGCGACATAGACGGTCGACGCTCTGATCCGAAGCGATTTGGGTTCCCAATTTGCGGGAGCCTGCACTGCCCTTTTTGCGACATAGACGGTCGACGCTCTGTTACGAAGCGATTTGGGTTCCCAATTTGCGGGAGCCTGCACTGCCCTTTTTGCGACATAGACGGTCGACGCTCTGATCCGGAGCGATTTGGGTTCCCAATTTGCGGGAGCCTGCACTGCCCTTTTTGCGACATAGACGGTCGACGCTCTGTTACGAAGCGATTTGGGTTCCCAATTTGCGGGAGCCTGCACTGCCCTTTTTGCGACATAGACGGTCGACGCTCTGATCCGAAGCGATTTGGGTTCCCAATTTGCGGGAGCCTGCACTGCCCTTTTTGCGACATAGACGGTCGACGCTCTGATCCGAAGCGATTTGGGTTCCCAATTTGCGGGAGCCTGCACTGCCCTTTTTGCGACATAGACGGTCGACGCTCTGTTACGAAGCGATTTGGGTTCCCAATTTGCGGGGGCCTGCACTGCCCTTTTTGCGACATAGACGGTCGACGCTCTGATCCGGAGCGATTTGGGTTCCCAGTTTGCGGGAGCCTGCACTGCCCTTTTCGCGACATAGACGGTCGACGCTCTGATCCGGAGCGATTTGGGTTCCCAATTTGCGGGAGCCTGCACTGCCCTTTTTGCGACATAGACGGTCGACGCTCTGTTACGAAGCGATTTGGGTTCCCAATTTGCGGGAGCCTGCACTGCCCTTTTTGCGACATAGACGGTCGACGCTCTGATCCGGAGCGATTTGGGTTCCCAGTTTGCGGGAGCCTGCACTGCCCTTTTTGCGACATAGACGGTCGACGCTCTGATCCGGAGCGATTTGGGTTCCCAATTTGCGGGAGCCTGCACTGCCCTTTTTGCGACATAGACGGTCGACGCTCTGTTACGAAGCGATTTGGGTTCCCAATTTGCGGGAGCCTGCACTGCCCTTTTTGCGACATAGACGGTCGATGCTTGATTTGACTTGCTCTGCTTCTTGCAGTGTCAGGGGTAGACTTGACTTTCTCCGCTTCTTGCGGTGTCGAGATTGGATTCTGACTTGCTCCGCTTTCTGCGGTGTCGGAGTGGAAGTTGACTTGTTGATTTTGATTTCGAGGCGGAGCATAATTCCGACGAGGAGGTCGTTATCCCGCGGCGAGGCATGATTTCGACACGGGGCAAATTCTGGGACGAAGCGTGATTCCGCCGCAGAGGTTGTTGGTTTGATTTGATTTAGTGTTGACATCAGCATCGCTACACTGGAATATGGTACCAGGAGCGAATCATCATTTGTCATGAGAGAATTTTGGGATTGGTTTTGGTTTGGCATCTGCATTGCTGCACTGGAATAATGCCAGGAGCAACTCATCATTTGCCCCGGGAGGATTTGAATTTTGTTTTTTTTTTTGTTTGGCATCTGCATTGCTGCACTAGAATAATGCCAGGAGCAACTCATCATGTGCCCCGAGAGGATTTGGATTTGGTTTGTTTGGCATCTGCATTGCTGCACTGGAATAATGCCAGGAGCAACTCATCATGTGCCCCGAGAGGATTTGGGAATTGGTGGCTTACGAGACAGGTTTAGATCCCTGTCACCTAAGGCTCTTCAATTTTATGGGCCGTGAGGGTCCCATAAAAGCATTTTCTCCCTACGAGTCGAAAGGATCTCGTAGGTGTATTTTCTCATTAGGAGTCATGGGGACTCCTAAGTGTATTGCTCCTTTGTGAGTCGTAAAGATCTCACGCGGGAATTTTCTCCTCACAAAGTCGAGAGGACTTTGCGAGTGCATTTCATTTCTTCTTTTTTATTTACGAGTTTGCGCCCTTTCGGGTTTTCACAAACTCGCCGGCAGTCCTGCTGTTTTTACTCACGGAGCCCCTTCGGGTTTTCATCCGTGCCCATTTTGCTTGTGGACATACCGTTCTTCTTTTTTTTTCTTTTTTTTTTTCCTCTTTTTTTTTCATTTTTTTCATTTTTTTTTTGGAATCTTCCCTGCCGGTGGGACTTTGAATGTGGTCTCGCCGGTAGGACTTGGGAGAGATTGGGATCGTTTTACGCCCGTGGATTGTATACGGTTTTGCAGGATGTATGATCCAGACCGTAGGGCCAAAAACATTTCGAGATTTTGTTGGCGTCTGCATCGCTGCACTGGAATATGGTACCAGGAGCGACTCATCATTCGCCATTGGGGTATGGGATTCGGAATTTGGTTGGCGTCTGCATCGCTGCACTGGAATATGGTACCAGGAGCTACTCATCATTCGCCACTTGGGGGATTGAGATTTGGAATTTGGTTGGCGTCTGCATCGCTGCACTGGAATATGGTACCAGGAGCGACTCATCATTCGCCACTTGGGGATTGGGGAGCGATGGCTTAGGAGACAGGTTTGGATCCCTATCACCTAAGACTTTTCAATTTTATGGGCCGTGAGGGTCCCATAAAAGCATTTTCTCCCTACGAGCCGTAAGGATCTTACGAAGGTTTGTTCTCCTCATGCATCGTGAGGACACATGAGTGGGTCTTTTTAATGGAGCATAATTCCAAAGGCGGAGACCAGCCACGTAACTGGTGGTTGCGGTGGGGCATGGGTATACTGAGAATTATTTGAGCCCGTGGATTGTATACGGCAGTCAATTTGGGGACTAGCCGTAGGGCTGAAAGAATTTTGGGAAATTGGATTTTTGTTTGGCGTCTGCATTGCTGCACTGGAATAATGCCAGGAGCAACTCATCATCCGCCCTTGTTTTTTTTTTGTTTTTTTTTTTTGTTTTTTTTTACCGCGATTGCTCTATCATTTCAGCTTTTCTTATCGCGAAGGTCGCGATTGCCCTATCATTTCGGCTATTTATTCGCGGTTGCCCCATCATTTCGGCTTTATTTTCATTTTTATTTTTACTCGCTGATTTTTATTGCGAGTTGCCCCATCATTTCGGCTTTTCTTTATTTTTCTTTTATTTACACATTTTTTTTATTTACATTTTTTTTTTACATTCCCAGTTTAACGACTTAGAGGTCGACTGTTCCCAGTTTAATGACGTGGTGGTCGATTGTTCCCAGTTTAATGACGTGGCGGTCGATTGTTTCCAGTTTAAAGACTTAGAGGTCATCTGTTTCCAGTTTAAAGACGTAGAGGTCATCTGTTTCCAGTTTAACGACTTAGAGGTCATCTGTTTCCAGTTTAACGACTTAGAGGTCATCTGTTTCCAGTTTAACGACTTAGAGGTCATCTGTTTCCAGTTTAACGACTTAGAGGTCATCTGTTTCCAGTTTAACGACTTAGAGGTCATCTGACGAGAAGCTTAGAGAAGATACCTGATCAGGCAGTTGTCGGGGGTACCGCTGGAGTTTGCCCGAGATGACTTATTACTTTGTCAGTGTTGATGGCCTTGCCCCCAGCTGGGGCCAAGAAAAATCGTTCAAATACCGACTTGCATCGAATATGGCAATTGGAAATTGTTAACCTGCAAATAGAAATATTATTTCAGTATAGGCAATCGATATATATATTGATTGAGTTCGCATGAACATTTAACCCGAAATATGGGAGGAGAGATTGGTCCCACCGGGCGTGCCAGAATCTGTAGGGTGTTTTTCGTCACCCCATTGAGATGGGAATACGCGCGCGCTTGTCAGGCGTACTACAGATTCCCCCGGCCTAGGGTAGGCCGGGGTTTAATGATTGTGGGGATCCGAATCTCCGGCAGCCGCGGACTAAGCTGCCGTTAATTACCCATCGCCTTTGGGGCGAGGGAACCTCCGATTAACGGGTTAAACTGGTCATGCGAACTCAATGTGCAGTATACGTGTGTTCAGTTCTGAAAGGGGGGTTTGGATATATCGGGAGCCACGCAGAGTTTTTACGGGGGTCCCGCTACCCGGATAGCGGGCTGGGGGTCAAGGGGGCTAGCAGCCCCCTTGCGGAGTGCGGGGCAGCGCCCCGTTAGAAATTTTTTTCTAACAGGGACAGTGTCGTGGAGTACGTGTATGTATAAATTTGTATACATATGTATATGTGTATATATGTACACAAAAGAGGGGGAAAAGACATCCAAGGGATGCACAGGTGCGCAAGCGCGCGCGCCACGTGTCGGCACGCGGGCGACTTGCGCACTTGCGCAGTTGCGCAAGCGCGCGCGCCACGTGTCGGCACGCGGGCGCCTTGCGCAACTGCGCAGTTGCGCAAGCGCGCGCGCCACGTGTCGGCACGCGGGCGACTTGCGCACAAGCGCAGTTGCGCAAGCGCGCGCGCCACGTGTCGGCACGCGGGCGACTTGCGCAGTTGCGCAAGCGCGCGCGCCACGTGTCGGCACGCGGGCGACTTGCGCACACAACAGGCTTTTAGCCTAAAAAGATTTCTCTGAAGAGAAATCAAAGAGGAGTTAGACTCCTGAGTGTTTTTTTTTTGTTGGGTTAATGGAAGGGTTCTTCTTCTTCCTCCTGTTGCTTGCTGGATCTTGAAGATCAAGAGATGTAAAATCTCAAAATCTCTCCTTTTTAAGATCTGATGGCAGATCCAAGTTCCCCTTTGTGGGTTTTGTGGTGGAAAACTATTTAGTTTTGAAAAAGGAAGAGTAAAACTCTTGATTTAATTCAAGAGAAAGAAGAAGGTTTTGGAACCTTGAAGAAGGAAGAAAGAGCTCAGCTCTAATTTTTGTGGAGAGAATAAAAGGTATATTTTATTCATCATCATTTTGCTTTTTATAGGCTTACATATTTGCATATAGCCCCTTGGGATTTACAAAATGGCATTTTGCCTATTCCATGGCTCATGTGCCATTACATTTTTGCACATAAGCCATGGGCTTACAAAATATTGGCTTTATGCCCATTTTACATACATTCATGTATAAAAAATTACATAGAAATTATTTATGACATGATTTTATTGTTGGCATGAGAGAGGCTGGCCGCGGGCTCGACTTGGGCATGGGCCCGCTTGACCTGGGCTTGGGCCCACCTGGCTTGGGGTTGACCTTGACTTTGACTCGGTCAACGGGGGTGTAAATTTTTACCCCAACATACGGATTTGGACTAATCCACGTCCTACGGGCGACGACATAAATTAGTCTCCGTAAACAATCCACGGGCAACCACAAACAAAACAAATACCCACGACACGAAGTGAACATCTGGAGAAGGAGAAAGTTGCTACCGCGATGCGATAGCGTAATTAACTGCAGGAGCTTGCGCCTGCAGGGAAGAGCGTCGCCACAATCAAAAACCCCTCAAGCGAGGGGGAATCTGACGAAGTCTGCTACATCGGCCGCATCCGTCTAAACCTCCGATACACGGTGCCATAAATCAACTTGGCATCTTCGGAGAGGTGGACGGATAAAACCAAATAGCATCTGCCCCGAATCTCAGGCAAGACGTCTCTACGTCGTCCGTGGCCACCATTCGGAGGGGAACAATATATATATATATATATATATATATATATATATATATATATATATATTTTAAATATTTTCTTTAACTAATATCCTAATCCTCTCTCTGTCTCTCTCCTCTCTATCTCTCTCTATATATATATTAAATATATTTTATAAACCTAATTATTAAAAACAACAGTCTCCTTCTCTCTCTTCCTCGCCTCTCACGTCCCGCCTCGCGAGAACCCTAACCCACGCCCGAGCCTCGCCGTCGTCACCACCTCACCGCCGACCATCCCTCACCATTTCCTCACCTTCGTCTCCTCACCTCCCTCTGTCCTCCCGACACCACAACCACCACCACCGTCACCTTCATCCATACCCGATGACCCAAGCAACCCATGCACCCAGCACCTCCAATCCCCGACCTCGTCGCCGTCGACCTCCTCACCCTCGTCCTCGCAACCACTACCTCCTCCTTCTCCTCACCAACACCCTCCTCTCCCCTGCAAACCCCGAGCCAGCAACTCAACCCGAGAAACCACTAACCCTGCACCCGACGCAACCCTAGACATCCACTGCCGGTGACCCCTCGTTGTCACCTCCCCCTTCTCCTCCCCTCCTCAACCTCACCCTCACCTCTATCCAACCCCAACAAAAACCCATCCCCTAAGGAACCCCTGCAACCTGAACCTCACCGCACGCACACACCCATCGCCGGAAAACCCATGACCTCGTCGTCATCCTTCGCCTCCTTGTCTCTGACCCTAGAGCCAACACCAGAGAACTACAGTCCTGTCTTCTTCTCCTTTCTTTTTCTTTTCTTGATTCTTAGCTTTTTCCGGTGATCTCTGGAGTCGCGCACGTCGCCGACAATTCGGGCGACCCAGTCGTCGTCCTCATCTAGCGTAGTCATGTTCTCGAGTAGCCTGGTTCAGTTCTGTACGCACGTGTGTGCATCGCGACATTTACTAGACGTCGAACGTGACGTACACACCCCGTTATGAGATCCGATCAGGCAAGTTTATCTTTCTATATGCTATGTTACTGTATTTATATCCATATGAATAAAAATATTACATGTAGTTTAATTGTGCATCCCATGTTACAGTTTTACCGTTTTACTATACCCGTACATATCCGTACTGACTTTTGCATATATAATTACATGCTGGCACACCCCATTATCATTTCACTATTATATTATTATGCCATGTTATCTAGCTTGCATCATGAGTAATCATGGATATATATAGGTTATTACAGATAGACACATATGCATCCTGACATCATCACTATTTACTGTGACCCCGATATCGTTTACAGTCTTACTTTTGGTATCCACTTGATACACATGCACTACATGACTTGCCCTGATACACTACTTGACTTGTTAGCTGATCATGTTACTAATGCCGACAATCCTGACTTGTTGTCCTGACGGATGTAACATGTTGTCTACATAGATAAACATGTACCTACTTGATCCTGTGTTGGCATTAGCTCCATATTATCAATACCTGACAAGAACACATAACCTTGGGGGTAAGGGGAAATCAATAATAAAACCTGACTTGTAACTCGACAGTTCGATACTTATACTGATCAGTTTTTACAGGCGAGGCCAGCACCGAGATGCTGCTGCTTGTAGGAATGCCTAGCATGACAGCAAGGTTTCGGGAGGTATCGTCTATACCATTAAAAAAATTGCTATGCTAAACAAACCTAACCCTAGAATCTTAACTAGAGAATTAGACAATACATTCATATAAACAACTTTACATCTAAGTGAACATGGAATACAACCTTTGTAGACCGGTCCTTCACTTCAATAGCTCTGTGTAGTAGTCCCTTCGCTCCAAGTAGTAATCTTCCGGACTCTAGAATGGCTCCACAAGATGAAAGGAACAAGCTTGCACGAAGTTTTCGAGGCCAAAAATGATCAACGTCGAGGAGACACCAACCCAACCTACCTCTTCACTAATTAGGGATTGGTGAAGCTAACACCCTAAACTAAATGGCTAATCTAGTAAAGGATGATGAAGTAGGATTTTTGCTCACATTAGAATTAATTTTCTCACTAATTTTCTTCACCTCTCAAAACCTAGAGAGCTCACTCTTGATGAAGAAGAAGATGAAGAGATAGTGTTGTGAATGAATGAATCATAAGAGAATGGCAACCATGGATGAGAAATATCTCATATAACTCTTGTAGAGACATAACCATGGTTTTAGATAATGGTTAGGTTAATAAATATCTAAGGCAAAACAAAATTAGTGGACTACGTCAATGGTTCCACAAGCTTCCACAAGCTTCAACCATGGGCTTAATTCCCCACTAATTATTTGATTTACATTAAATAAATAAACCCCTCATTATCATAAGTATGGTGTGAGTCTCATACACCCATGTTGCATGTAT
The DNA here is from genome assembly GCA_030015575.1 of Agapanthus africanus. Taxonomy (NCBI): domain Eukaryota; kingdom Viridiplantae; phylum Streptophyta; class Magnoliopsida; order Asparagales; family Amaryllidaceae; genus Agapanthus; species Agapanthus africanus. The sequence continues at coordinate 16,272,935 of CM057342.1, read as the reverse complement.
AATCAAGCATGACACAAAAAGAAAACACAATTAATAAATATCACATATATATTAAGTGTGCACATGTGAGAAAAAGAAATGCAAAAGTGAGCAAATATTAGTTAATGTAAATTAATATATCAAATATATAATTGTACATTAAATTATTAAATCAACACTTGATTCAATAATCCGTCTATATCACATATAACCGACTAATATAATATGTATCAACTTATCGAATCAACACTTGATTCAATAACCAGGCTATATCACATATAACCGTCCGATATCACATATCGCGAGAATAGAATACGGTACCACATATACGTATTAATCTTGATCCCGCACATATCACATATATGCTCCTACTTCGTTCTGCCTGAGCCAGGATACGTCTATGTAGAACTCTAAAGACTCGTCAATACGCCGACAATAGGTGATGATCATATCAGTCACCCACAAGCCGTCAGCGGTACTAGCTGGACGTAACGGCTACCCGGGTATTGAGCGATCAGAAGATTAACAAGCAAGCCTGCTCATACTCCTGTAAAGCCTGTCAGTAACACTACCGTACAGTCCGGTCTCTTCGTCTGATATGTCGCATATCTAGTCTAGGGGTAGTAAACGTCAGACCCCACTAACCGATAAGTCGTGTCGATCTGAGGCTCATAACGGGTCGAGAAACTACGGATAACACTTACCAGTAAATCTCCGTATCAGCCCTGGCCAGGGACTTCCTGTTATAGCCAATCGAGCACAGCGCAATATCAACCCCCAATACCGGGAGAGACGAGTCCCCTCCTACCGCTCATTGCCTCCATGTGACTCGGGACTGTTCCCAAAAACCACCATTTTGCACGTTATCTTGAATGTGGTAAGGTGGAAATCAAAGCACGGTAGGAATCACACAAGACTCTATGACGATCTCGGGTCTACAGACTAACTTGTACCAGTGTCACAAGAGAACTGCTATCTGACGATAGGTATAATACCAACTAGGAGTTCTCGGCGAGTCCGTTCAGTGTACCCAGTTTCCACTGAGCACCCATATACCATCTTTGATGTCAAACACCAATGGATGTGGGATCATCCATCGCCCATCATATGGGTCAAGAAGCGTATACGCTAGTCTACTCTGGAATATCGATGTCATGTCTCGATACACCCTCGACAAGGAACAATTAAATGATGTACTTATGGACTGTAAGGCTACGCTAGTGCCCCGGCCATCTTTCGTGGCCAAACGCGGAACAAAAACTTTTAAAAACTTGGCGCTAACAGAACCATAAACTACGGATCGTGCCATTAACCCTATATTAGTTAACTGTAAAGAGTTTAGAGAGGTTATACCGATCGATCTGTGTCCTTCGGTCTTCGACCTCTATCCCAAACTCGTTGCTGCTGCCTCGAACTGGTTCGCTCTCCGGTCTTCCTCGTCGAAGAGGATCCACGTCGAGGATTCTTTATAGGGCTCCCGCTTCAAATCCCGAAGCAACTCGAACAACTAGTTTGCTAGTCTAGGTGCCCAAGATGAAGTAGAGAGTGTGTGTGAATACTTTGTCTCAATACCCCCTAGGATTCTCAACACATGAGAAGGATAGGGTGGAGGTGAAGAAGAATCCATGAGGTGAAGAACTTGTAAGCACAAGAAATGAGCTAAAGATAAAGAGATCAAGAAAAAGTGTCTGCTGAATTTGTTCTTGAGTTGTTGTGTGTAGTAATTGTGTGAGAAAGTGAAGAAAGAATAATCCCCACACAATTATTTCACCCAACCCTACTGAGTCTGACAGTGAAAATATCCGTACAGTCCGATCCATTCGTCTATGAGTATCGCATATTGGGTCTAGGGGTGGACAAAGTCAGACCCCTAATAACGCGATATTTAGTATCGGTACGAAGCCCATCACCACCTGAGAAACTAGTGATCCGAATCAGTAATTCTCGACTACCTTGGCCAAGGATTTCTGGTGATGGCCACCCGTGCACACCGCGACCTCTACCCCCAATACCGAGAGAGACGAATCCCCTGACGATCCGCTCACTGCCTCCATGTGGCTCGGGACTGTACCCAACTAAAACCTATTTGCACGACTCCTTTGAGTCATGGTAGGATAGTAATCAAAGTATAGTGGGAACTCACACGAGACAAATGACGATCTCAGGTCGATAGACTAACATGTACACATGTCATCAGGAAACTACTATCTGACAATAGGTATAATACCAACTAGCATGTTCCCGGCGAGTCCGTCCGATGTACTCATAACCCAATGAGTACCTGTATACATCTTAGGTGAACCAACTGACACCAATGGGTTGTGAGACTGGCCACCACCCCTCATCGGGGTCTCGATCCATATACACTAGTCTACTCTCGGAGTATCAATGCCCAGTCTCGAAACTCCCACGACTAGGGACACTTTAAGGATGTGCTTATAGACCACCCAACTCTCATATATATGATCGCCATCATACTGCTGGTATTCAAGCAAGAATCTTATAGGCTTTATCAACATGTAATAGTGATCTGTAATGTCACCTGAAGTATGTACACGATGATAAAAACAAACCAGATAGCATACCATCATCTCGAGTAAGACTGTTCTACCGATATTGGTCCTCTCTCAATCATTGCAATCACGTGCCTGCGATACAATAATTGACTTGAGGGCACTATAGCCAACTTGGACTATCCTGGCTCCACTAGTATGATCTCCATCATTGTCCTGGTAGTCAAGTATACATCCTAAGGGCTTTATCAACAAGTGAGAGCAAGACAGTATCACAATAAAAGTCTACATGTTTAGACAAAGAGCAACCAGATAGCATGCTATCATTTCGAGCAAGAAAGTCCTCTCTATATATGTCCAAGCATCCACTATAATATACATCATATGTATAATAATGGCCTCTAGGGCATACATATAACTAACAATCTCCTACTTGCACTAAGTCCAGTTGTTGTAGCATCTCATACCCAACATCCCAAAGAGTCTCTCAAATTGTATCTGGGGTATGGCCTTTGTGAGTGGATCCGCCGTGTTGTTCTTTGTGTCAACTCTCCTGACCTCGATCTCCCGGCAATCAACTATTTCCCGAATCAGGTGATACCGCCTCAGAATATGCCTGGATCGCTGATGGGACCTGGGTTCCTTGGCCAAGGCCACTGCTCCATTGTTATCACAATACAAAAGTATTGGATGCTCGATGGATGGAACCACTCCAAGTTCGTTTATGAACTTCTTCATCCAGACAGCCTCTTTGGCAACATCGTTGGCAGCGATGTATTCAGCCTCCATCGTCGAGTCTGCCACGGTTTCCTGCTTGGAACTCTTCCAACAAACCGCCCCTCCGTTGAGGGTAAAGACAAATCCCGAGACTGACTTAGAGTCGTCCTTATCACTCTGGAAGCTCGAATCGGTAAAGGACTCCACTTGGAGTTCACCGTTACCATACACCAAGAACATCTCCTTAGTCCTTCTCAAGTACTTGAGAATGTTCTTCACAGCTGTCCAGTGATTCTCTCCTGGATCTGCTTGATACCTACTCACTACACTTAGTGAATATGCTACATCTGCGAGCTATCTCCAAATCAATCTTGGGAGACATCTCTTTGGAGAGAGTGAGTCCTAAGATCGTGGGTAAATTCCCACGCTTGGAATCTTCCATACTAAACCTCTTTAGTATGGTGTCTATGTACCTGGATTAGGACAATCCCAGTATCCATTTAGATCTATCTCTATAGATATTAATCCCCAAGATGTAGGAGGCATCAACTAGATCTTTCATTGAGAATCTTTGTGATAAGAAGAGCTTGACCAAGTGCAGCATAGGAATATCATTTCCTATCAAGAGTATGTCATCCACGTACAATACGAGTAAGACAACCTTACTCTCTGCCACCTTCTTGTATATACAAGGTTCATCTACGTTTTTAATGATGTCAAACTCTTTGACTACAACATCAAAATAGATGTTTCAACTCCGCGATGTCTGATTTAACCCGTAGATGGATTTGAGCAGCTTGCACACCTTTCCACTGCTCCCACTGTCTACGAAGCCCTCTGGCTGAGTCATGTACACACTCTCTTCTAAATCACCATTTAGAAAGGCGGTCTAAACATCCATCTGCCGGATTTCGTAGTCATGGTATGCAGCAATGGTAAGTAAGATCCGGATGGACTTAAGCATAGCCGCTAGAGAAAATGTTTCATCATAATCCACACCTGGTCGTTGACGAAAACCTTTTGCAACAAGTCTAGCTTTGAAAGTCTCAACTTTTCCATCTACACCAAATTTCTTCTTAAAGATCCATTTGCTCCCAATGGGTTTTACCCCTTCGGGAGCAACTTCCAAAGTCCATATTTCGTTGGTGTACATGGATTCCATCTCAGATCACATTGCATCCAGCCATTTCACAGAGTCCCCACTCGTGATGGCCTGCTCGAAGCTAGTTGGGTCATCATCTTCCATGATGTAATACTCGCTCCCACCATTAATGAGAAAACCGTAGTATCTCTCAGGTGGACGAGGAACCCTACTAGTTCGGCGGAGAGGCTGAGGTTCGTTGGGAGCTATTGAATCCTCTGGTTCCACTAAATTATCAGTTGCAGTTTATGCTGCTGGAACTTCTTCCAGCTCTACCTCTTTGCCACTAATTTCTTTTACAAGAAATTCCTTTTCCAAAAAGGCGGCGTATTTAGAAACAAACACCTTCTATTCCTCAGCGTGGTAGAAAATATATCCTTGTGAATTCTTTGGATATCCCATAAACTTGCAAAGAAATGATCGTACCTCGAGTTTGTCCGGATTTTGCCTTTTGACATAGGCCAGACAACCCCATATCTTAACTCGTTTAAGATATGGTCTCTTCCCACTCCATATCTTATATGGTGTGGTAGGTACAGATTTAGATGGAACTTTATTCAATTGGTATGCCGCTGTCTCAAGCGCGTAACTCCAAAAGGAAATAGGTAACTCAGCGGTGCTCATTATAGAGCGCGCCATATCCAATAGGGTGCGATTCCTCCGCTCTGATACACCGTTGTGCTGTGGTGTATGCGGAGGAGTAAGCTGAGAGAGAATCCAATTCTCTTTTAGATAGCCACGAAATTCTGTGCTTAAGTATTCTCCTCCCTAATCAGATCGTAGGATTTTAATACTTTTACCCATCCGGTTCTCGACTTCATGCTTATATTCTTTGAATTTCTCAAAAGCTTCAGACCTGTGTTTCAACAAGAACACATGTCCGTATCTTGAGAGATCGTCAGTGAATGTAATGAAGTACAAGGAACCATCACTGGCATGTGTAGACATGGGACCACATGCATCACTATGTATTAGTCCCAAGAGTTCCGTAACTCTTTCTCCGTGTCCAGTAAAAGGAGTTTTGGTCATCTTTCTTTTGAGACATGACTGGCAAGTTTTATAAGATGATAATTTGAACGGATTCAAATATCCATCCTTATGTAACTTAGCTAGTCATGTCTCATTGATATGACCTAGTCTACAATTCCACAAGAAGGATTCGTTCATTTCTGAACTCTTCCTCTTGTTTGTGTTTTGTATGTTAAGAACTGTGGTTTGATTTAGAATGTATATACCATTATTTAACGAGCATGATCCAATCAACTTTTGATTCAGAAAAATGTTCATAACATTATCCTGTACTATAAAATTATATCCTTTTTTACTTAATAAAGAAACTGATATTAGATTGCATATCAGGTTCGGTATGTAATAGCGTTCGTTCAGAATCAATGCATTACCATTTGGTAATACAAGGTGATATTCGCCAACTGCTTTGGCTGCAACATTTACACCATTCCCTGCTCTTACATAATGATCACGCATTCCCAGTTCTCTACCTTTCCTTAGCCCATGCAACATATTACATATGTGTCCGGTATCTAATACCCAAGACGTAGAGTGTACTGAGAAACGGTTCTAGGTGACTAACACACCCGAAAAAGATGCATCAACATGCTTATTCTTCGTTTGGATGGCATGGGAATCCGGATATTCCGCTATTTTCTGCTCAGTCTTATAACAATTATAAGAAAGAATGGAACCAACATTCCCCTGCTCAGTATAACAAGAGGGTTTGGTCAATACATCCATGTTATTATCTTGATTAAGGCCTGACATGGTCGTTACCTGGAGAGAGAGAGAGAAGAAAACACTTAGCATATGCTCTTGCAAGATTAGATTGGTTTTTATCATATCTAATCAGGATGGCTCTCACTGTTTTTATCAAATCTTCCTTCAAATTCTAAAAGGTAAGACTAGCCGGGATTGATTACACCTTACCAATTCGCTAATCTTTCAGCCAGGCCAGTGTCGGTAATTTGAGGGAGGTTCCCCGTGCTTTCGCACGGACCTAATTAAAATAAACCTCATTTTCCCAGGGGTGTAACCCCGTTAACACCTTTCTAGACAACTACTTGATCGGCTAACTATGATGTGTAAAACTCTCCCAGGAGTAACTCTTACTCGCAGTGGGTATCGGGGAAAAGTTAGTGCTTAGCATTATTGGAGCGCCTCACGTGAAATACATGTGATCGCCACAAAATTTAGTGCTTAGCACTATTGGAGCGTCTCACGTGATATACACGTGAGCGCTTTATGCAGCTGAGTGCTTAGCACTACTGGGTGTTATAGAAACCCAATCTTAGCCCAAATTAGCTAAGCTTATATTCATGATATCCAAATTGATATCCAAACTGATCTTAGTCTCAAACATGACTAATGATCTCTCATTGATGATATCCAAAATGATATTCATCCCATATCTCATAAGATAATCTTCGTATCAAATATGACTAACAATTCTTAGATCCATCACCCCCTTTCCCTCAAAATACGGGATTCGGTTTAAGGGTACATGATCAGTCGAAAATATTGCATTTTTAACACATTAATTTCCCTACTCTTTGCAATCATCTAAAGGTGTTTGGTATAAATATAGCACATATTAGCAATTCGTCTGAAAAATATCAAATAACATGTGTTATACATTATAACTGACATTTTGAGGGAAATTGTGTGTTTATTATTGCATACATGATCTTTGTATATCAAACACTTGTCTCGAGATTATGTGCAGGAAATTCTCCAGGTAAAAGAGCTGGAACTGCTAAAAGTGCTGATAAAACGCATCAAGTCCAAGACTTATGATCTGGCAGTAAACAAGAAAGTATAAAAATATTCCAGACATCAGGAAAGTGCCACCAAGCCAACATGAAACAACCCTGAAATTTCCATGCACTGAGCCTACCAGATGGCCGCAGATCCACGGCCGAGTCAGGCCGATCCGCCGCGGATCCACGGCCGATCTGACTCGTCGGCGGTTGGAACTTTTCCCGAGGCTTCTCTTTAAACGGCCAAACTTCTTCAAGACACTTCGAAGTCCCTCGAATTCTCCAGAAGCTTCCCTCAAACAGCCAAGCTTCTTATGCAAGTTTCATAACTACCAACCTTCTCATGCAAGCTAGCTAACTACCTTAATCTAGAAATTTCTCTATAACTACCTAGCTTCTTATGCAAGCTTCATAACAACCAAGCTTCCAAGGGAAGCTAGACCTAGCTTCTAGGGGAAGCTTGAGGGGAAACTATAAAAAGGCACCTATGACTTCATTACAAAGGTTGTTGATTGTTGTTGAGTGTAGTTCATTAATTAGGGTTGAATATTGAGCCAAATTTCCACAAGTTGAGTGACACAACTTGATCCAAAAGCCTAGCCCAAATTCAAATTCAAAGCCAAATCAAGATCATTTTGAGAAGCAAATCAAGCAAGCAACCATCGATCCTTTATCCGCGAGGCCAATCTTCATCCGAGCAAGAGATCCACGACGATCCGCGGCTCACGGAGATCGAGCGGAGCGAACTTCGACGGACCTGGTTACCTCTTCAAAGGAGCGATAAAGAGCAACTCTTGTAACCTCGAATTGAGGGAATGTGTACTTAGTCGTCGATTTAATAAAGGAGATAATTATAATTCTTGCTTTCTTTACATTCTTGCGTTCTGAAACTTCTTGATCTTTGATTCATTAATTTTCATGATGTGTGAGTGAAATCTCCGCTTGTGGAGGATTCGAGAGAATTGATAAATTTAATAATGATCAAATCTTAATACTAGTCTTAATTCTTATGAGATTTGTGAACCTTAGCAAAAAGAATCGTTGATGTCCTAATTTGGAGCGAAATGACTTCTTGATTATTTCGTTGCAAATTAGGGATCAAATGATTGATGGTTTTCTTTGCTAGAGACTAGATCCGAATGATCATGATTGAAAAGACAATGGATAGAAGGAGAAACCCTAGTTTCTTCAATAGATCCCTAATCTTCATCATAATCATCAATCTAGCTACAAATTATCAATAAATAAGATTAGGAATTATTAGATTCATCATTAACTATTAACTCAATCGAATCCTACAAGCTATTCTACAAATCTTGATAACTAAATTGATTGGGACATTTCTTGATTCTAGATCCATTTTCTTGATGTTTCTTGAGATCAAATCTTACAAATCTTGAATCAACTTTCTTGAATTTTCTTTTAAATTTTCATTTCGACTCATCTAAAACAAGATCGATCAAAACGCACATCTCAGTGGACGATCTGTATTCATTAACGCGCTACATCGACACCGTTGATTGATTGCGGTATAAATTTCTTTGGTTGTGAAATATTTTAAATATGATGCGAAGATAATGATCAATCAATACATCTCTTCACACTTCTGATATATGTCGTTGTAATTCCTCAACGTGTTCAGAGAGGTGGCGGGTCCTGACAACCAACTACTCCTTTCTCGTTCCAACTTGATATAAAATTTCGTCAAGATAAGGAATAATATATCCCGCATTGATGCACTTCTAAATTGCTGTGCGCACCTCAAATTGGATCGCACCCTAAAGTGGGCGCATTCCATGTTACCATCATTCACTCCGCCACGTAACAAATATACGTGCGCGCAAGATGAACATTGGACCGAAATGTCCTTAAACTAATCTTCATCCCAAACAGGAAATATTGGACCGAAATGTCCTTAAACTAACATTCGTCCCAAACAGGGAATGTTAGACCGCGACGTTCTTAAACTGATATGTTTTGCTCTACGGGCTGTCTCCATAATGACTACCGTATACTATCCATGGGCTATTCATATATGATCTAATGATCAGTTGAGCCCATACACTCACTGCTCATAAGTCGATCTTAGTCTCAAATATGGCTAATAATCCTTAGATCAAACACAAATATCCCGTGAACTGATAGACCTCACAAATATGAGATCTGCGTCCTAAGTTATTTCCCGTTGGCAAACCAAGCTACCAACGTGAACCCCGTCAAGCAAATTCTTGACCCAAGCCCAAATCTTAAATATACGGATTTGGACTAATCCGCGCCCTACGGGCGACGGCATAAATTAGTCCCCGTATACAATCCACGGGCAATCCAAAATAAAAACAAACATAACACGACACGAAATGAACTGCCGGAGCAGGAGAAAGTGCTTATCACAATGCTGTAACGTAATTAACTGCAGGGGCTTGCGACTGCAAGGAAGAGCGTCCCCAAAATTAAAAAAAACCTCATAAATGAGGGGGAATCTGATGAAGTCACGCTAAAACGGTCGCGTCCGTCCAAACGTCCGATATATGGTGCTATAAATCAACTTGGTATCTTCGGAGAGGTGGATGGATAAGTCCAATAGCATCTGCCCCAAATTCAGGTAAGAAGATCCATCCTGGTTTGTCTCTATTTCTAGCGGTGAACACTTAATTACGCTTAACGAATTTATTTCTTAGTAAATACGTTGCGGTCTGCCATGTTACTGTTTCCATATACTGGGAAGCAGGGCATGACAAATACGATTTTAGTTGAAAAGAAGGAGAGGGGGAAGGGACTTACGGTTTTATAACATCGAGAAAAGAGTGAGGAAAAGAGAGGGGCTCCATAGCGTCATGATAGTTCCGGGAACGACTCCGATCTTCAACGAAAGAGACTTGATTGCTAACTCCATTTTAACTAGTCTTACTTCACTCGTACTTAGAGATTTTTGAGAGAATTTTGATAGAAATTTCAGAATGGATGAGAGCTAGAGGGTGGAGTGGTATTTATAGTGAAGAATTTAGGGCAAGAGAATTAAAAATTTGATTAAAAAGAATTAAAATGGTGTTAATATAGGAATTGAATGGTCTCTGTTTGATTGCAGGAAAATCAAACAGGGCATGGGAGTAAAAGGGAGCTGAAGGGGTGTGTGTGCAAAGCACGGAGGCGATTGTAGCCATCTTGACCGACGGCGGCGGGCCAAACGAGGAAACTGGTGGTCGGATCTTGGGGTTTTCCTCGAGATTCGTGCTACGTGTTTAACTCTGTGTATACTCTTCATTTATCCCGTTTGATTTTTCTGAAACTTTTAATTCTCCGTGTATTCCACGTGCAAATTTTGGGCTTCCGAAAAGTTAAAAAGAAAAAATATTAAAAATAATTGGGACTGATGAGATTCAAAAACACATGCTATATCACAGCAGTGAAAAGACTTTACCAGTGAGTTACAAGTTGTTGTTTTCTTTTATTGAATAAAAATAACTTATAACTCCTAATCAGGCTGAAATACTCTTTCTATACATTAAACCAGTAAAAAAAATTTAACAGGGATTTTTAAATCGTTCTAGTGCGCGTGTCCCAGTACGAGATCAAGTAAAACTAAGGTATAAACGTAGTATACATCATAAATGATCAAAGCGCGAGTGTATGCAGAAATAAGAATTGAAATGCGAGCGTAAACCGAATAAAGAAATCGTAACGCGAACAAGTATAAAAATACGCAACTACGTATGAGCCATACAGTTATATTTTAAAATGGTACGAAATGTTGTTTTAGAAAATAGAGGCTACGGTGTTTTTGAAGAAGATACCATTTGAAAAGTCGTAGCGTCCCCTTGAAATTATCGTTTAAAAGTACGTAACAATTCATTAGTTTTGAAAGTAGGTATGGCTCTAAATATCTCATAATATCTACTTTGTGATTTTAAACAAGATTCTTGAATAGAAATAAATATCGGCGATCCATCCTCATCATATCACGTACGGAATATCTATCGTACAATATCATCAAATCAATAGTACGAATCTATAGTCATGTACATCATCTCATATCATATCATGACATGTCATCTCATGTCATCTCGCATCATATCGTATCACATCGCCTCGTAATTTTCCTTATATATACGTGTGTGTATAGCTCAACGGCTAAGAAAATATAACTGGGGATATATCTTTCTACAAGTATACTACTATCGCATATGGTTCTAAAAACCCTATTAGCTAGGTATACATACATACATATATATATACATACAAACATATATATATATACATATATATATATATCCTAATTCTACGGTTGCGGGGGTGCTATACGCCATCCACCCGACTTCCCCCATAGATATACATCTACTCACCTAATATCCTCATTCTAGTCGAAGTCGACGGACGCCTTGCTCTTCTGCGTCATCTCGAAAGTCCACGTGATTGTACCAACATTCAAATCCATAACCAAAATTGCATAAAAACCTGAATCGAATTTGAAACCACGAGCGAAGCGCACATAGGTTAGAACTTATAGTCAATGCCCGCTAAAACAACAAAATACTCTCGGACGCCGACGTACGAATGTTAAATGAATGAATCAAAACACAAATATCATAAACCAAGTTTCCAAATATCATTACTAGAAATCAAGTAAAACAGCTTCATATTTTTCTCCAGGTGATCTAGGTCTTTTTAGCGTATAGAGTGGTCTTAGTCATCTAGTGAGTGAACTATAGAACAAACCCCATAGACTAATTCAAAAATTGACCCACAAATTGCGGCCAATAACATTAAAATTGCGGCCAGACCATAGAGATAGGGGCTCGGGCTTCTACGGTGGATTTCTACTGGTCTATACACATTTCTGTATCCTTTAATTAATTTTCAGAGTTCCCAAATTATCCCAGATTCCATTTGATCCTCAAATCTCAATGAAAAACCGATATCGAAAAATTCTAAACTCGCCTTGACCAAGGTTACTTGCACTAACAGGCCTCATCTATAACTTAATAGGGTTGTGGTCACTAAACAACCCTCAACTACACCACTACTACAAGTTCTACTTACTAACTCTCACCTTAGAATTTTCATGTTTTGAAAACATACACATAAATCTCTAAAACTAACTCTAACTAGTTTGTGAAGTTAGGAAATCTAGAAACTTATCTAAAAGTATGGTTATTACCTCATAAAGCAACTCAAGAAATTCCAAGATGGCCAAAACAGCTCAAAACGAAAACTTGATCCCACCATGGTGCTTAAAAAGACGTTGTGAACATTTTTTGTGAAGGCTAAGTGATATTTTGAGGTGATTTGTGGGGTGAGGTATGGTGGTAGAAGATAGAGAAGGAGGTGAAGAAGAAGAGGAAGAAGGAGATAAAGAAAAAAGAAACAAATGCAAATGGTTAAGGTTGTAACCATGGCTCCCTCCCTCTCTCTCTTGAGCCCATACCTCCTTGTCTCTTTGTCTTCTTCTTATTCTTTTCTTTTCTTTTCTCTTTTCTTTTCTTTAAATAAAAGCACGAAACCAAAATATAATTCATAAATAAATTGTTAACATGTCATGACACTTAAACATGATTAACAAAATAAAACTAGGTTTAGTGCGCAATTAATAAAACACTAATTAAGTTAAATATCAACTAGTATGGATATAATCATATACTAATTTATAAAAAGCCCAAATCAATTAAATGCCTTCATAATTAATAATTCATTTTAAATTTCAATTATTTTCCAAAATAGAGGTATATAATTATACCATTTTACGAAAACTCAAATCTATATTCGTATAATATCCGTGGAATTTATAATTTTATTATTTAAATTCAAAAATAATATTTTCTATATTATGAAATGTTACAATCTTCCCCCCTTAAATAAATTTGGTCCCCGAATTTAAATTTAACTCCCCAAGTATTAAAACATTTCAGTAAATCAATCAAATCAACGGGGCTCCGAAATCACGAATAAGCTAAAAGTATTATAGCGCAGCATATGCGCTTGAAAACAAGTGCAAAACTCAATAATCGAAACTCCGACAGTATCATGCAAATTATAAAAGTTATGAAGAAATGTACCATTTGAGAAATCTACCGTTTAAATCAAACACAATATAATCAAGGCTACAGTACGTATATATTATGCATCAAGTAAAATCATTTAAATAGCTGGAAAATATATGAAAAATTCTTTTCAAATCGCTCGTATAATGCGTATATCACAGCATAAGTAGCGGACGTTCATTTTGCGCGCGCGCGCACACACACACGTTTTGCTTAAGGTATACGTCACGCTTTTTGAAAATGATTTAGAAGGGGTTTCTTTTTGTAAAGTTTCGTGTCGCTCATGGACACGTTGGAAAATAATGAGACTATAACTCTTTTGAAAACTTTTTCAGTAAATATCGATGTATGCAAAAACACTCAGGTACTGTCCTCAGAGCAGTACTGCTCTGCTACTATATAATATAGTATATTTCATAAAAATATGATGCTCGAAAAGAAATCAATTCCAAAATGTGTACATGAAAACCAACCCACGAGCGTCAGGTGCGCATGAAAACCGAAGTCAAATCCAAGTGCCACAAATGTGCACGAAAATGAAAACTAAGTGTAACGGGTGTGCACGAAAGTATCTGTCAAGTGCAACAGGTGTGCATGAAAATATCTGACAAGTACATCGAGTGTGCACAACAACAACATCCAGCGCATTTAGAGTGCATGAAAATCTCAATCGAGCGTGTTCACCGCCGGAAACGGAGATGAACCTGAGATGGGTCGTCTTGCCTGAAAATGGGGGCAGATGCTATTTGGATTTATCCGTCCATCTCTCCGAAGATGCCAAGTTGATTTATGTCACCGTATATCAGAGGTTTGGACGGATGCGACAGTTGTAGCGTGATTTTATCAGATTCCCCCTCGTTTGTGAGGGGTTTTTGATTATGGGGACTGTTCAGTTGATAAAACTGCACATTTAATATGACATTTTTCCTACTATTATTATATAATAAAAGGTGTTTATTATAATATATGATACATATGAGGGTTTATCTGTAAAAATACTATTTTCATGTGTTTATATATTATAAATAACATTTTGTAGGAAAAAGTAAGCATATAATATCCATGTAACATTTGGCCCATTTAAATATGCTTACCTTATTAATACCTTTGACCAATTCTTAATGGTTAAGTTAATATCTTAATAAAACAAACTCTACTAATATTGTTTGTTGAGTTATTGTGCAGAATTTTCAGGGCTGAAATCAAGGAAATCAAAGTTGACAAATCAAATCTACCAAAGATATTCAAGAAACTAATTCTGGTAGAAATGTAGAAAAGATTTTCAAAGTCTAGATACTCAAAAGATTACCAAGTGTTACAGATATGAAGCTACAAAAATTAGAGGCCATGATCTCACCAAAAGGGGGTGGATCCGCGGCTAAACCTATCCAATGGCCGCGGTTCCGCCGCGGATTTGAAGAGTTGAGATATGGGATTGTGGTGGTTAGGATCCTAACAACTAGTTTCCATATTAGGAAACTAGGGTTCTGGCTCTGTGGCTATAAATAAGGACCGAGAGTCTCTTGGAAAAATCATCAAACCGACGCGATCACGAAATCCACGACGGCTCAAGAATCTTGGTTGATCATCAACTGTTCATCTACCTCCTTAGAAGAGATCGAGAAGCAAACTAGGGTTTTGTAATCATTTTCTAAAGGAACAAAGTGTACTTGATCTTGTTGATTAATAAAGGTAGTTATTTTCTTATATCATTTTATTTTCTGTAGTTTTTAATATGATTTCCCTTTCTATCTTTTCTTATCCCAACATGTACGAGTAATTCTCCACTTGTTAGGGTTCGTAGGATTAGGGTAGATGAATGGACGATGAAGATCTTTAAACTCTTTTTACGTCCTATAAAGTTTATAAACTTTATCAAAAGAATAGTTAACATCCTAATCGGGCGCGCTATCAAATCATTGATAGTCCGGACCACGATTAGAGATTAGATTAACAATTGCTTTGGTAAAGGCTAGACATGAACGGCGATCCATGTCAAGATAAGGGTTAAGAGTGGGAACCCTTTTTCCCTCCAGAAACCCTAATCTATATGCATCACTGTCGATCTAGTTTTGTATCTATTAAAGGATAAAAAGAGTAATCTTTAATTAATCATCCATGACTACTAAATCTTAATGAACCCTACAAGCCCCCTTTTAATCTAAACCTACATCCGTAGCTAATCTAGATCTATATTTTGCATCCGTGTTTGACGTAGATCTAGAACCTACAACCATTCTTCGCCATTCTTTATTCTTCCTCTCTCTTTTTCAACACTCCTAAAGTAAGATTAAAAGATTCAACGTTTTCCTGAGGACGACCCGTACTCATCTCGGTCTAGCTACACGCGACACCGTTCTGATTGCGGTTAAACTACAAATACTTTTTTTCGATCAAATCAAATGGCTCCGTTGCCGGGGATACATGCGTAATTTTTTATTATTACTATTTGTGTTGAATTCTTATTCGATCATTATCATAAACAAAACTGCAAATTGAATATTTAACGATTATTGTGTGAATTTTGCGAGGGGATCTGGCGTTGCAGACTTGAGGAAACAGAGAGCTAGAGACATTCATCAAGATCCAGAGGAGCACAGGAGGCCACATAGCAAAATTCATCAAAAGATTCCCTCAAAGCACGGCGGAAGCGTGGAAGAAAGGCTATTTTAACGGCGGATCCGCGGCTTAAGTGAGGAATTAGGGTTCCAAACTTCTCTGGTGAAATTTTCAACTCATTCTCTCTCCTTTGAAATCCAATTAAATATTTTTTCTGCAGGATTCTTTGCAAAATATCGCCGCTCAAAAATCTTTTTGTAAAGTTTTGTTATTGGTTTGTTGTTGCATATTTTAATACGGACTTTAAGGGGCAAGACCACAATTCAGATTAGGTGGGGATTTCATCACCCTTCCTAGGCCCCACAAATCACAAACCAAGCATCTGCATCAACCCTACATTAATTTAAAAAATATCTAGACAAGACTCTAAGGACCGTCGCGCTCAGTAAGGACAGAGGAAGGTCGTGGGTAATCTATCGCTTATCCGCATTACTTTTGTGGTGCCTAGGCAAGTGTGTCTAAGGCAAGTGGTTACTTAATTAGGCCCACTACTTACGTAGTAGAGAACCTCCCGCTTACCTGGCACTTACCTGACCACAAGAGTAGTAAAGAGGTGGTAGAGGATTGATCATGCGGCTTGTCCTTTGGAAATCTAGGAACGGTCTAGAGACTTGACCTAGGTAACCTCAGTTCTAGGGCTGTTTGTGCATTTTTGTGTGATTTGTCAAAGTCTGACACACTTTTCAAAACAAACCGAATTTTTAAATCACACACGCTGCCACCTGCGCTAAACCCGCTTAGTGCATGCTCGGCTGGACACGGGATTCTAGTGCCCGTCTTGTTCGCGTTCCTGCTATCGACTCCGAAGTCGGTGCTTCTTCATCTTCTTTTCCCCCACCACCCACCACGACCGCGATGGACGGATATCCATCAAACTTTAACACCACTCTGCCACCGTCCGCAGGTGCGCAGAATCCTCCACGCATTTCTCTCCAGGAGAGATGCTACCCTACACGTGGTCCTCTTCACACTTGTCTTTCCATTCCACCAGCCAATGGGGATAATTTCGAAATTAAACCTCATTTCATCAAACTTTTACCCAAATTTCATGGGCTCGAGTCTGAAGACGCATACGTTTTTATCACCAAATTCGAAAACGTATGTGCTTTGATGGGTACTTCACAACTGTTTATGGATGCTCTGCGTTTACGTCTTCTCCCATTCACTTTGTGCGATTTAGCCGAGAAATGGTTTTATAACACACCCGCACATTCTATTTCAACATGGGACAAATTCGTTGCAGCATTCCTGAAGAAATTTTATCCCAATCATAAGACCAGCCGTGTTCGGAGCGAAATCTTCAAATTTACCCAACTTTCCAATGAACCATTTTGGAAATGCTTTGAACGGTTCAAGGATCTTCTTATCCAATGTCCTCATCACGGAATCCCTAGATGGGATCTGTGTCGAATTATCTATGAGGGTATTGATTTCACGATAAAACAGATGTTTGAAACCATGTGTCAATGTCAATTCCTATCTAAAGATGATGGTGAAGCTTGGAAATACCTGGAAGATCTTGCTCAAAACACTTTATAATGGGAAAGTGTTAGTCACTCATCGTCTAGGGAAGATATCAATCAGCTCGATATTTCCGTCACAATGAGAGCCGAAATGGCCGCTATACAAAGAAAACTCGACGCTATAGAAAACAAAATCTCTTCAACCTCCCTAAACCAATACACACTTCCCAAAACCATGTGTGGATGCTGTTCCGACCCATCAAATTTGACGGAAGAATGTCCTTTGAATGTACCGTTTTAAGGTCACACTAATGCTGCATTTCAGGAACAACCTAGAAACGATCATTCCTCTTCCACATATAATCAAGGTAGGAGGAATCACCCTGATTTTGCATGGAACCAACACCAAACTCAAAACACGGTTCCAAACCAGAATGACTTTCAAAGGGGCCCTCCACAACAGCAACCACCACAACTGAGTCAGCTCCCCTGTCAACCACAAAATTTTCAAAACCCGGCCAACAACTTTGATCCTTCTTTTGCCGGTACTGCTACACCCTCTGCACTCGACATGTTCATTGCACATTCCATCCGAACGAATGATATTTTAATGTCTTCTATCCAAACATTAGTACAAAATCCTGCCTCCCATGGTGGGAGTATTAAATCGGTAGAAGCACAAATCGCTCAACTGACTGCCGCAATGAGTGCTAGAGAGAAAGGGAAACTTCCATCTCAACCCTTACCTGATCCTGGACCCTCGCATTATAATCATGTGAGTGCTATTTCCACATTGAGATCTGGAAGAGTGCTGGATAACCATGTGGGTGAACAGATTGATAATGATGAATTGATCATCAACACCCCGGCTTCCAATTCCACTTCCGCTTCTACTTCTTACCCTACTTCGTCTAGTTTACCTTCTTCCGAGCCTATTCTTCGTTTTCCCCAAGGCTCGAACCCTCCACCCACTTCTTCCTTTCCACCCCCACAAACTTCTCCACAGATGTTAGACCCAACACTTATTGATAAAGCTCCATTTCCAGATAGATTGAGGCCTAACAAACCTAACGCACAAATGGAGAAGATTGTGGATATGTTCAAGCTGGTTAACGTAAACATCTCTCTCCTAGATGCAATTCAACAAGTTCCAGTTTATGCGAAAATCCTTAAGAACTTGTGCACTAGGAAGAGGAAGACTCAAGTGCCGAAAAAAGTTTTCATGTCGAGTAATGTAAGCACGGCTTTTACACGGAATTTACCCAAGAAACGTAAGGATCCTGGCTGTCCTACAATCTCTATTTCTATTGGGGGTAAAAATATCAATCATGCTTTACTAGATCTTGGCGCTAGTGTTAACCTGCTTTCATATTCTGTGTATGAGCAATTGGGTATCGGAGAATTGAAATCATCGCAATGCACCTTACAGATGGCAGATCGATCTATCACCCGCCTAAGGGGTACGCTTGAGGATGTGTTAATAAAAGTCGGGGAGTTTATCTTCCCTGTGGACTTTATTGTTCTAGATACACAGCCTGTAGCAAATCCATGGAACTAAATTCCGGTGATTCTCGGTCGACCCTTTTTGGATACTTCCAACGTTGTAATCAACTGTCAAAATGGCTCTATGAACCTATCTTTCGGGAATAGATCAATTGAGCTTAACATTTATAAGTTGGGAAGTCAACCCTCCGAACCTCATGCTCATGTATGTTCTGTCGAATTAATGGATGTCGACAGCAGCGAAATTGAACAGCTTCATGATACTGATCTAGATTTCTTTCATACGTTGATGTTTGACCCAGATATGTATTTTACGCATACGGACTCTTCATTCGAGTTGTCCGGGTCAACATCTATCGCTGATGATAAACTTTTTATGGAGTCTGACGATCACCCCGCTCTTTCTGATGAGATTATTCTTCGGGGTATCGATGAAAGCTTTGAGGAAATTATCGCTGATGAACTCGCATTTTTAAAAGACACGGGTGTTGAGATGAATCAACTCCAAGATAAAGAAATTGAACCTCCACCCCTACTTTTTCACACTCACAAGAATGCGAGTTATCCATCACTATCACTGTGTCGTCTCTCCAAATTGAGACTCAATCCTTTTCCTTTACACCACTTATCTTTACCCCATTTCTTCCTGACTCTATACAACACGTTCTTCCACCAACCGGTGCGCTTCACTGATAAATTCTTCGAATGGTTGGTGTTGACTTTTGGTCTTTGCAAAACTTGGCATTGACCAATAACTTTGACCCCATATTGTGATTTTAAATGCTTAATATTATTTAAATCAAGTTTGAGGGGGGGGTATAATTTGGCTCTTGAAAATAAAATTTTTACTCAGAATGGTGAGACAAAAATAAGTTTGGGGGAGGATTTTCACTTTCATATTTCATGTCCCCATTAATAAATTTTTCCTCCCAAGTTTACAGGTTTTTGCGATTTAACAGATGGCAATAGTGAGGACACTGTTGTAAACAAGTTTGGGGGAGGTTTGTGCTTATTTACGCATCAATTTGCATTATACTATATATAAGCACAATTTTTTTTTATAATAAAAGAGTAGAAAGTGAAAAATTATATATGAAAGATAGGAATAGTTTAAGAGAAACAAGAAAGTTAGAAGTTTTCTTAAATGAAACTAGTAATAAGTAGTTATGAGCTGTTGTCCCAAGGGTTAGTTAGATGAGGAAATTGCTGATCTGAGGATAAAAATAAGTCTGAAAAATATTCCCTATTCTTAAGGCCAAACATTTAAACGTTGATACCCTACTACACGCACTTACACACATCTTGAAACTCGGGATAGTAGAGAATACCTTGAAATGCTCTTGTCTAAAAGCCAAAGTATGAAGAAAATAAAAGTGGAGAATAAAAGATAAAATGGTGAAAAGAAAAATGAACACTGGTTTTGTTATCACCGAGGCAGCAATAAAAAAATATAGCGAGGGTGCTTTATCACCCAGTGCCTTAGACCAACTGGTTTGGGAGCCATTACTAAGCCTTAGGTGTTGCAAGACGAAGAAAAGCACCTAATTAGCAAGCACATGAGTAATCGGTCGGTTAGTACCTCAAGAAGTATTAACGGTCGCATGAAAAATATGTGAGCATATTCCATATAAATATCGATTAAAAAGTACTAAGGTAGATGGACAAGAGTATGATTGCTTGAATTGAATTCTCCGAGTATATGGATGTCCAGTTCACACACGTAGGGTTTATGATCAATGATTGGAGGAAAGACAGGGAGGAAGACTAAAGGTGATGTTTTATTGAGGGATGATGTGATTTCTAACATTTTTTCATGAACAATAAGATAGGGCTCATAGCAACTGAAAAACTGGTTTAGTTGAAAACTCTTATTTTCAAGTTATTTCTTTTATAGTTCTTATCTTTATATGTAACTTTCACCATCTCTCTTTTATTATAGGATTTTGTGGGTGTAATCCGCTGAAAACCCTCAGGAGACAACACTCCTCCTACTAGGGACACCTAGAGGTTTAACGGATTGTTGTACGTGCTCAGTGCAATCGTGTTACCTACGAAAGTGTGCTTAGCTTTCTCCTTTCTTTTTCTCATTCTCTTGAATAAACTAGTTTGCTCGGGACGATCAAAGATAAGTTTGGGGGTATTTGTTCAGTTGATAAAACTGCACATTTAATATGACATTTTTCCTACTATTATTATATAATAAAAGGTGTTTATTATAATATATGATACATATGAGGGTTTATCTATAAAAATACTATTTTCATGTGTTTATATATTATAAATAAAATTTTGTAGGAAAAAGTAAGCATATAATATCCATGTAACATTTGGCCCATTTAAATATGCTTACCTTATTAATACCTTTGACCAATTCTTAATGGTTAAGTTAATATCTCAATAAAACAAACTCTACTAATATTGTTTGTTGAGTTATTGTGCAGAATTTTCAGGGCTGAAATCAAGGAAATCAAAGTTAACAAATCAAATCTACTAAAGATATTCAAAAAACTAATTCTAGTAGAAATGTAGAAAAGATTTTCAAATTCTAGATACTCAAAAGATTACCAACTGTTACAGATATGAAGCTACAAAAATTAGAGGCCATGATCTCACCAAAAGGGGGCGGATCCGCGGCCAAACCTATCCAATGGCCGCGGTTCCGCCGCGGATTTGAAGAGTTGAGATATGGGATTGTGGTGGTTAGGATCCTAACAACTAGTTTCCATATTAGGAAACTACGGTTCTGGCTCTGTGGCTATAAATAAGGACCGAGAGCCTCTTGGAAAAATCATCAAACCGGCGCGATCATGAAGTCCACGACGGCTCAAGAATCTTGGTTGATCATCAACTGTTCATCTACCTCCTTAGAAGAGATCGAGAAGTAAACTAGGGTTTTGTAATCATTTTCTAAAGGAACAAAGTGTACTTGATCTTGTTGATTAATAAAGGTAG
Organism: Agapanthus africanus; assembly: GCA_030015575.1. NCBI lineage: Eukaryota > Viridiplantae > Streptophyta > Magnoliopsida > Asparagales > Amaryllidaceae > Agapanthus > Agapanthus africanus. Next base: position 16,251,242 of record CM057342.1, on the reverse strand, counting down.
TTATTTTCTTATATCATTTTACTTTCTGTAGTTTTTAATATGATTTCCCTTTCTATCTTTTCTTATCCCAACATGCACGAGTAATTCTCCGCTTGTTAAGGTTCGTAGGATTAGGGTAGATGAATGGACGATGAAGATCCTTAAACTCTTTTTACGTCCTAAAGTTTATAAACTTTATCAAAAGAATAGTTAACATCCTAATCGGGCGCGCTATCAAATCATTGATAGTCCGGACCACGATTAGAGATTAGATTAACAATTTCTTTGGTAAAGGCTAGACATGAACGGAGATCCATGTCAAGATAAGGGTTAAGAGTGGGAACCCTTTTTCCCTCCAGAGACCCTAATCTATATGCATCACTGTCGATCTAGTTTTAAATCTATTAAAGGATAAAAAGAGTAATCTTTAATTAATCATCCATGACTACTAAATCTTAATGAACCCTACAAGCCCCCTTTTAATCTAAACCTACATCCGTAGCTAATCTAGATCTATATTTTGCATCCGTGTTTGACGTAGATCTAGAACCTACAACCATTCTTCGCCATTCTTTATTCTTCCTCTCTCTTTTTCAATACGCCTAAAGTAAGATTAAAAGATTCAACGTTTCCCTGAGGACGACCCGTACTCATCTCGGTCTAGCTACACGCGACACCGTTCTGATTGCGGTTAAACTACAAATACTCTTTTTCGATCAAATCAGGGACGCTCTTCCCTACAGGCGTAAGCCCCTGCAGTTAATTACGTTACCGCAATGCGATAACCACTTTCTCCTTCTCCAGCAGTTCACTTCGTGATGTGTATGTTTTTGTTTGTTTTGGTTGCCCGTGGATTGTATACGGAGACTAATTTATGTCGTCGCTCATAGGGCGTAGATTAGTCCAAATCCGTATGTTTTAGATTTGGGTTTATTTTATTTAAGGACCGTTATTCTAGTTTGAGATTAAGATCGACTTAAATGTATGTGAGCATTTAGGGGCTCGACTTATTTTAGTTTATGGACGTCACGGTCAGTTATCGCCGTTTTTGAGGCGAATATTAGTTTAGAGACATTTCGGTCCATTGTTGCCATGATTGGGATGAATATTAGTTTAAGGATATTTCGATCCATTGTCGCCGTTTTTGAGGCAAAGTTTTAATTTAAGGACATCTCGGTCCACTGTCGCCGTTTTTGAGGCGAAGTTTTAGTTTAAGGACATCTCGGTCCACTGTCGCTGTTTTTGAAGTGAAGTTTTAGTTTAAGGACATCTCGGTCCATTATTCATCTTACACGCACGTGTATTTGTTACGTGACGAAGTGAACAGTGTTGATATGGAATATGCCCAATTTGGGGCGGTCATGCACATCAATTTGGAAGTGCAACAAAGAAATAAGTTGTTGGTCGTCGGGACCTGGCACCTCTCTGAAGACGTTGAGGAATTACAACGACATGTATCAGAGGTGTGAAGAGATGTACTTTTAAACCAATCGTATTTGATGGAAAAGGAGTTGTTGTGGACTCAAGAATTTTTTGTCATATTTGAGACCTTAGAAATCAAGAGCATATGGGCTCGATTGATTTAAAAAGGAGGTTTAATCTCAGGAAACTTAGCCAATTTTGGACTGAGATTGAGTTTCCATAATTACCCAACAGTACTGAGTACTGAGACATACAACACTCACGTGTGAAACACGTGGGGTGCTGGATTAGTGCTAAGCACTAGAGTCCTGTGGTACTCACGTGTGAAACACATGAGGCGCTCAGATGTGGGTGTTTTTAGTTATTTTTGACTAATCATGGAGTGCTGAGCACTCTTCATGATACTCATGTGGAAAGCACGTGAGTGCTGGGCTTTGGGCTTTATTTGTTCGTTTCTCTCTTTTTACAAAAGTGCTAAGCACTTGGATAGAGCTCACATGCATTTCACGTGATTGTTTCCTTTTGGGGCGGCTGCCTAATTGACAAAGAAGTTTTTCTTTGCTCTTTAGGTGCCCACGTAAGAAACACGTGATGCGGCTTTGGCTATTCTTTTTGTTTTTTTTAAGCGCTTCTTGTGGGAAACACGTGAGGCTTCAAAATAGTGCTAAGCACTAATCGAGTCACCAAGTTGTTCTTATGTTTTCTTAGATATATTGATCTCTGTTAATGAAATTTTTAGTCATTGATGATCATCAAGATTTCAGTTTTGAAGATCTTGGACCATCATTATCGTTTGTATTGAAGAACTAAGTTCTTTTTCACTTTTCTAAGAACTAAGTTCTTTATGTAGGGTTAAACCCTAATTTTTGGATGAATTAAACTCCCATATATTCATATTCTTTCTTTTTAACTTAGTTCTTTTTTCCTAAATTTTGAATCTGCAGAACAGAATCTCTCAATAAGAATTAAATTCTCAACTTGTGGGGAGATCTGCTTCTGCAAATCTCAACCAGAGAAAGAACTGGGTTCTTATATGAAAGGTTAAACCCTTAGAGAATTAAAGAAAAGATAATATGATTTTTATGTTTCTTTACCTAAGGTTTCAACGAAGCAAGTCTTTTTTGAGAATTAAATTCTCTTTTCTATCAATGACTCACTGTATTCTTTAAAATCTTGTGGGAACTTCTCTCTATATATTATCTCTCTTTTCACTTTGTGTTTCCCCTTTCTCTATCTTTCTTCTCTATCTATTTATTGGAGAAGATAAAAGATCAACTTGTTAAGAAAATCTCTGATTGAGAGATCATAATTGATTTCATAATCAATCCAAAATGATCTTTTAGATCACTTGGTGAATTTTATTCACCATTGGATTTTTAATCCAAACGCTCTCTGTTTAACAGAGAAGTTTTCTTGTTTATTTAACAAGATTAGGAAATATTTTTCCTAAAATAGAATTTTATTCTATCAGATGATCGGTGGGTGATTTTATAATCACCGTTGGATCCTTGAACCAAGGGTCCTCTGTTAACAGAGAAATTTTCTAGTTTGAAAAAGATCAAGGAAATATTTCCTACATAGAATTTAATTATATCAGATGGTTCATTTGGTGATATTTTATCACAATTGGATTTTAAATCCAAGATTCTCTATTAGAGAAAAATCTTTCCATATTATAAAGATCAGGGAAAATATTTCCCAAATAGAATTTAATTCTATCACATAGAATCAGATATGAGTATTTTAAAATTGGGGCGCTCACATACTTTGCATGTGAGCGCTGCCAATTTATGTGGCAGGAGAACTCACGTGTTTAACACGTGATCATTAGCGTGGGTTTTGGCATGTTTATTTTCAATGTTTATATGGTTTGCATATGAGCGCTCACGTGTTTAACACGTGGGGCATGTTTGGCCTATCAATTGTTTGATTGCAGCGCCTATATACAAAGCATATAGGCGCTCACGTGTTTAACACGTTAGGCTTATTTAACCTATGAGTTGTTTTAACTGCTGTTCACCGCCGAAAACGGGGACGAAACCGGGATGGATCGTCCTGCTTGAATTTGGAGGAAGATGCTATTTAGATTTATCCGTCCACCTTTCCGAAAATGCCAAGTTGATTTTGTTAGGTCCACGTTACCCACCCCGGTTCTTTCAGGGGGGCGGAATAGGTAAAAATCAAAATTTTCTCACAAGGTGACATGGACCAACTATGAAGGATCTTTGCTAAACAAAAACTAACATACTAAACAACAAGTTCTAGCTACTATGTTGAGTGGTTATACCTCATGAACCATGTCCTTCGGGTCTTCTCTCCGCTTTCCTCCTCGTCCATGCAAGCTCCAAGGATCGATCCGGGTCTTGCTCACCTCCGCGGCCTCCTTGAGTCGAAGACGATCCACTCGAGAGTTTGTATTCCGAGCTCCACCTCAAGCCGAGGTAACTAGGGCAACAAGTGTGCTACTCTTGATGTCCTAGATGGTGTAGAAGATGGTGATGGATTTGTTTGTCTATTTAGAACCCTATTTTCTCAACACATGAGAGCTAGGGAAAAAACTAGAGAGGAAGAAGAAGGAGGAACCATGGGAGCTTCTAACGTGAAGAGAAAGAATGAGAAGAGAATAATGATTCCATAAACAAAATAATTACTAATCTTTATCATGATAAACTTGATGGCTACATTGATATGACCATTATCATCTCAAAATAAAAACAAAACAAAAAGAAGACTCTAGATCTCACATGAAAGATCCTAGTCAACAATGGTCAAATTGTCAACAAGGTCAAGTATGGTCAAATGGTCAAAGCAATTAACCATAACATAAATATCATTAAAAAGATTAGTAAATAATGTCCCTGCCTCATAATGGTTTCGACCGAACCAACTGTCAAAACCCTAATGAGGCACCTCTTTCTTCTTCGCTCCTCACAACTGTGCATACACACCCGCATCCGCATTCCGTAGAATGCGAATGCACAGAAAACAAAACTAATCTATCCATACAATACTAGGATCCGGCTTAAACCAAAGCCCACTAGTATTGTCTGCCCGAACAGTATACGCGCACAAGTGTACGTAAATGATCGTAACCTTGCTGTAAAACCATACGGCCTCTACACCTTTTGCCCAATGCAGGGAAACTCTCTGTATGGGTCTCTAAAGACTCGACACTACGCTGGCAGTGGGTTTAACCACAGACCGCAAGCGGCACTAGCTGTACGTAACGGTCCCCAGGTAGATGTCGATAAGAAGGCCGATGAGGTAAACCCATCCGAACTCCTACTGAGCCTGAATGTGACAATATCCATACAGTTCAGTCTGTTCGTCTGAGAGTATCACATGGCGGGCCTAGGGGGCGGTAAACGTCAGTCCCCTAATAGCGGTACAAATCGTGTCGGAGTGTAGCCCAAACTACCCTGAGAATCTACTGGAAAACCTACCAGTAATTCTCGCTTGCTCTGGCCAGGGACGACTATGTGTAATGGCTCTCCTAAACACAGCGCGATATCAACTCCCAATACCGGGAGAGACAAATCCTGTCTAACCGTCACTGCCTCCAAGTGCTTCAGGACTGCACCCAACTACTACCTGTTTGCACGACTCAGTAGAGCCGTGGTAGGGTAGTAATCTGAGAACAGTGGGAACACACTCGAGGAGAAGTGACAGTGTCAAGTCAGCGGACTAAGCTGTACTCATGTCACCTCGGAACTGTTAACTAACGATAGGTATAATACCAACCAACAGTTCCCGACGAGTCATGTCCAGTGCACTCGTAACCTAACGAGCACCTGCATACTATCTCAAGTACGACGTACTGATGGCTGTGGGACAGACCATCTCCCCTGCTGGGACGAGAAGCATACGCACCAGTCTACTCTGGAGTATCGATGCCCTGTCTCGATAATCCTACGACTATGGACCAAAATAAGGATGTGCTTATAGACTACCCAGCCCCCACTAGTGTGATCGCCATCACAATGCCGGTAGTTAAGCAAAGATCCTAAGGGCTCCATCAATATGTTTTTAGCAATATGTTAAAAGAAACACATACACATATTAAGATAGAAACAAACCAAGTAGCATACTACTATATCGAGCAAGACTGTCGTAAACCCGTATATATATATATATATTCCAAGCCTCCAAAATATATTATACAAACTAGTACTATACAATAATGGCCTCTAGGGCATACACTTTCAACAATCTCCCACTTGCACTAAAGGCCAGTAATTGGTGTACCGCATACCCAACATCTGCTCAAGGCTGGCTGCTGGCGTACCGCATACCCAATAGCTCAAAAAGTCGCTAGAACTGTGTTTGAGGGAGGGCCTTTGTGAATGGATCCGCCGTGTTGTCTTTTGTGTCCACTCTCCATACCTCGATCTCCTGGCGATCAATGATCTCCCTGATCAGGTGATACCGTCTTAAGATATGTTTGGATTTCTGATGGGACCTTGGTTCCTTCGCTAAAGCTATAGCCCCATTGTTATCGCAATACAAAGGTATTGGGTCAACAATGGATGGAACCACCTGAAGTTCACTAATGAACTTCTTCATCCAGACCGCCTCTTTTGCGGCATCGCTTGCAGCAATGTATTCAGCCTCCATCGTCGAGTCTGCGACGGTATCCTGTTTGGAACTCCTCCAACAAACCGCCCCTCCGTTGAGGGTAAACACAAAACCCGAGACAGACTTGCTGTCATCCTTGTCACTCTGGAAGCTTGAATCGGTAAAGGACTCGACCCTGAGGTCTCCATTACCGTAAACCAGGAACATCTCCTTATTCCTTCTCAGGTACTTGAGAATGTTCTTCACTGCCGTCCAGTGGTTCTCACCTGGGTCTGACTGATACCGGCTCACCACGCTCAGCGCGTAAGCTACATCTGGTCTTGTACATAGCATCACATACATTATAGATCCTACCGACGAAGCGTAGGGTATAGTGCTCATGCGAACCCTCTCCTCGTCGGTCTTAGGAGACATCTTCTTGGAGAGGGTGATTCCGTGCAATGCGGGTATATTACCGCGCTTCGAATCTTCCATACTAAATCTCTTCAGTACGGTCTCTATGTACCTGGACTGTGAAGTCCCAGTAATCTCTTGGATTTATCTCTGTAGATCTTGATCCCCAGAATGTACGAGGCATCACCCAGGTCCTTCATGGAGAACTGTTGTGACAAGAATAGCTTGACCGATTGTAGCATAGGGATGTCATTTCCTATCAAAAGAATATCGTCCACATGCAAGATTAGGAACACGACAGTTCTTCCTACAATCTTCGTATAGATACAAGGTTCATCTTCGTTCTTGATGAAATCAAATTCCTTGATTGCCTCATCAAAACAGATGTTCCAGCTCCGCGATGCCTGTTTTAATCCATAAATGGATTTAAGTAACTTGCACACCTTCCCGCTGCTCCCACTGTCTACAAAACCCTCTGGCCGATCCATGTAAACGCACTCTTCTAAACAGCCGTTTAGAAAATCCGTTTTTACGTCCATCTGCCAAATTTCATAGTCATGGAAGGCAGCAATGGCAAGTAGGATCCGAATGGATTTGAGCATAGCCACTGGAGAAAGAGTTTCGTCATAGTCCACACTAGGTCTTTGACGAAAACCTTTTGCAACGAGTCTAGCCTTATAGGTTTCCACCTGCCCATCTACACCAAGTTTTCTTTTGTAGATCCATTTGCATCCAACAGGTTTTACCCCAGATGGAGCAATATCCAAGGTCCACACTTTATTGGCGTACATGGACTCCATCTCGGATTGCATGGCATCCAACCACTTATCAGAGTCCCTACTGATAATGGCATGCCTGAAACTGGTAAGGTCATCTTCTTCCAAGATGCAATCCTCTCGATCCCCGTCTATGAGAAAACCGTAGTATCTCTCGGGCGGATGAGAAATCCTACCAGATCTGCAGAGTGGCTGAGGTTCGTTGGGTGTAACTGAATCTAGCGGTTCCACCAAATCTTTAGTTAAAGTTTGTGTTTCTGGAATTTCATCCAGTTCTACCGTGCTGCCACTAATATTTTTAACAAAAAATTCTTTTTCCAAAAATGTGGCGTTCCTGGAAACAATTATCTTCTGTTCCTCTGCATGGTAGAATAGATACCCACTAGAATCTTTTGGGTATCCCACAAACTTACACAAAACTGCCCGTGCCTCAAGTTTGTCTAGGTTCTGCTTTTTGACATAAGCCGGGCAACCCCAAATCTTAATACGTTTAAGATACAAACTCTTACCACTCCATATTTCATACGGAGTCTTAGGCATGGATTTGGATGGAACTTGATTCAATAGATGTGCTGCTGTTTGAAGTGCATATCCCCAGAATGAAAGAGGCAACTCAGCACTACTCATCATGGAGCGAACCATATCCAATAGGGTACTATTCCTCCGTTCCGATACACCGTTGTGCTGTGGTGTATAAGGAGGAGTAAGCTGAGAGAGAATACCATTCTCTTTTAAGTAATCTAGGAATTCCTTGCTTAAGTACTCCCCTCCCATATCCGATCGGAGGATCTTGATACTTTTGCCAGTCTGGTTCTCTACTTCGTTTCTGAATTCCTTGAATTTCTCAAAGCTTCAGATTTGTGTTTCATCAGATACACATATCCGAACCTAGAGAGATCGTCAGTGAATGTGATGAAGTACGAGAACCCACCCCTTTCATGTATAGACATTGGACCACATACATCACTGTGTATGAGTCCCAAGAGCTCTGCTGCCCTTTCTCCATATCCGGTGAACGGAGATTTGGTCATCTTTCCTTTGAGACAAGACTGACAAGTTTCATAAGATGAAAACTCGAACGTATCCAAGAGTCCATCTTTATGCAACTTACTTAGTCTTTTCTCTCCGATATGACCAAGTCTACAATGCCACAAGTAGGATTCATTCGTATCTGAACTCTTCCTCTTGCGTGTGCTTTGTACATTGAGAACTGTATTCTGATTTAGAACGTAGATACCATTACACAGTGTACCTTCTGCAACCAGTACCTTATGAAGGTAAATGTTCATGATATTTCTATCAAGAACAAAGTTATATCCATCTTTATCGAGTAAAGAAACTGATATGATGTTGCAAACCATGGAAGGTACATAGTAGCAATCATTCAAAATCATAGTATTGCCATTTGGCAAAACTAGGTGATATTCACCGACGGCTGCAGCATTAACTTGTGCTCCGTTCGCTACCCTGAGCGACATATCACCAGGTGCAACTCTCCTACTTTTTCTCAGTCCCTGCAATATATTACAGATATGAGATCCTGATCCGGTATCAAGTACCCAGGAGATAGGGCTGACCGTAAAGCAGTTCTCAATTACAAGAACACCTGAAGTAGATGCAAAACTATGCTTCTTCTTCAACTGGGTATCCTTGGAATCCATACAATTCTCTTTCCCTTGCTCATACTTATGACCGTTGTCACAAGTTAGAGCCGAACCGACGTTTTCCAGCCCCGAATAAGAATTCGGATCGGTCAAGCGATACATTTTATTATCTTGATTAGGGCGTGAAATGATTGTTACCTGGAGAGAGAGAAAAGAAACACTCAACGTGCGCTCTTGCAAGATTAGATTGGTTTATTAATTTATCTAACCAGGATGGCTCCCACTGTTTCCTCAAATTCTTCTCAAACTCTAAAAGAAGAACTAGTCAGGATTAATCGCACGTCACAATACTTGCTTAACCTTTCAGCCAAGCTAGTGTTGGTACTTCGAGAGAGGTTTTCCAACGCTTTCGCGAAGTTCCTTAATTAAATAACCTCTTTTCCCTGGAGGCGTAGCCCCGCTAACACCATTCTAGACACCTACTTGGTTTATAGCATTGATTGTTAAGTGAAATAATCTCCCGAGAGTAATCCAACTCATCAGTGGGATCGGGATCCAACTATCATTGTGTGATGACCTAGATAGAATCCACTCTAGTCACCACACTCCAGAAGGTATGCTAAATCTGCAAGTTTCAGTTTCTTTAGAAACTCCCGATGTGGATTTTTGCCCCTAGGACCCAAGTGACCTTGACACCGTCAACAAATCAAAGAGTCCTAGTCAAGTTCAACCCGTCATTATCTTGATTGCATTAAACCCACCCGCATAACCCTTGACACAGTCAACAAGGTTACACGACTGTCCTAACCAATCACATTGTATCCTGTAGATAAGCAATACCCAGCTACCGTTCACTGCGTCTTGACACAGTCAACAAACGCAGCACGAATACTAAGTATAACTTATAAGAAATGACGAAGGGCTACGGCTGGGTTTTTGGCGAAAAACCCATTAACGTAATGAACTTGATATCGTTGAAGGAACCTGATAACCCTTTTTAAAAATATAGTGGCGAAAACTTTTGCTAAAGAGGTCACTCCCTGTGAAGGGATCTCGGCTCTTTCCTCGTCGAATGAGGTGCAGGATATACCAAACTGAATACCTCGATGCAAAGAAAGAATAATCGACTATAGTGAAGTTATTACCCTGACGCAAACTTTTGTCCAAGGGGTCACTCCCAATGAAAGGATCTCGGCCCTTGCCTCGTCGAATGAGGTGCTGGGCATTCATAACCGAATACCTCTGTGCAAAACAAAAGAGAACGTCCTTGCAATAACAGCTTTTTTTGAAAATTGTTCCAACAACGTCATTTAGGTTTGTTTTTCTTTGCATTAACATAATGCGTCCCATCAGATTAATCCTACCATTGCAGAAAACAACGAAAATATGACGTACGCTTATGCCATCCGCATTTGCCACGGGGCCCTGTCATCACCCGTTAGGTTACTTAACTAACGACAGAGCGGGGGCTGGACTAGCGCGGATGCAAAAACATAAGCAACGCCTACTAGATATCATATATAGATATATACATTCATCAGATGCAATGATAGCCATTCCAGATCACAAATGAACACATTGGATATGCTAGGAATCCACGTTTCGTTCGAGCCTGCAACGAAAGACGGATTACACGGTCACGATGAATGGCCAAACCCCACCCTAGACCCCTACGGGTGCGGCAAACTACCTGCCAAGTACCCAAAGTGAAGCAACCTCCCTCAACAACATGAGTAGGCCACTCAGCACTTCAAAGTACCCGGTAGTTTGTGCACCCCACCTTGGGTCTATCCTAGGAGCAAAAACAGTAAAAGAAATAATATACAATGGCGGCTACAACCTCATCCCGGATGTGCGGCCATAAAAAATAATATTACATCAATTTACATATTACAACAAATGAAAGATAAATAAACTCTCATCTCACAAACCCCGGCTATTCATCCGCGACAATCCAACAAGTTCATATACACAATCCAACAACATTACAGATCACAGATATGCACAACCCCCACTAATCGACGTATAGAGATTAGTCGACGTTCAGTGCATATATCGCATTACAGATATAACCATTTAGCCAACATTTGTAGAACTCTGATCAAAATACCAATTTGTAACTACCCCCAAACACAACATTGTTCTCTGTAAAAACTGGGCAGAAACAAAACATCTTAAAAATCCCAAAACACCAAACTGAGCAATCTGCAAGAAATCGGAGTCGCGGCCGAGTCAACTCGGCCGCGGATCCGTGGCGAAACGTGTGGTTTCGCCGCGCTTCCGCGGCGAGTTGACCGGGTCGTGGGCTCATATTTCATGCATGTTCTTAGAAAACCCTGCACCGATTTTTAAGGTATGTGGAATAATTTTTAGAGCGGTTTTAAAAATCGGCAGAAAGTATGGTTTTTGACATGTTTTCGGGATTTTTTCCGGATCGAAGTTCTAAACACTTTGCTAACAGTTAGTTGTTGTTTAGCTAGGCTCTGATACCACTGTTAGGTCCACGTTACCCACCCCGGTTCTTTCGGGGAGGCGGAATAGGTAAAAATCAAAATTTTCTCACAAAATGACATGGACCAACTATGAAGGATCTTTGCTAAACAAAAACTAACATACTAAACAACAAGTTCTAGCTACTATGTTGAGTGGTTATACCTCACGAACCATGTCCTTCAGGTCTTCTCTCCGCTTTCCTCCTCGTCCACGCAAGCTCCAAGGATCGATCCGGGTCTTGCTCACCTCCGCGGCCTCCTTGAGTCGAAGACGATCCACCCGAGAGTTTGTATTCCGAGCTCCACCTCAAGCCGAGGTAACTAGGGCAACAAGTGTGCTACTCTTGATGTCCTAGATGGTGTAGAAGATGGTGGTGGATTTGTTTGTCTATTTAGAACCCTATTTTCTCAACACATGAGAGCTAGGGAAAAAACTAGAGAGGAAGAAGAAGGAGGAACCATGGGAGCTTCTCACTTGAAGAGAAAGAATGAGAAGAGAATAATGATTCCATAAACAAAATAATTACTAATCTTTATCATGATAAACTTGATGGCTACATTGATATGACCATTATCATCTCAAAATAAAAACAAAACATAAAGAAGACTCTAGATCTCACATGAAAGATCCTAGTCAACAATGGTCAAATTGTCAACAAGGTCAAGTATGGTCAAATGGTCAAAGCAAGTAGCCATAACATAATTATCATTAAAAAGATTAGTAAATAATGTCTCTGCCTCATAATGGTTTCGACCGAACCAACTGCAAAACCCTAATGAGGCACCTCCTTCTTCTTCGCTCCTCACAACTGTGCATACACACCCGCATCCGTATTCCGTAGAATGCGAATGCACAGAAGACAAAACTAATCTATCCATACAATACTAGGATCCGGCTTAAACCAAAGCCCACTAGTATTGTCTGCCCGAACAGCATACGCGCACAAGTGTACGTAAGTGATCGTAGCCTTACCGTAAAACCATACGACCTCTACACCTTTTGCCTAGTGCAGGGAAACTCTCTGTGTGGGACTCTAAAGACTTGACACTACGCTGGCAATGGGTTTAACCACAGACTGCAAGCGGCACTAGCTGTACGTAACGGTCCACAGGTAGATGTCGATAAGAAGGCCGATGAAGTAAACCCATCCGAACTCCTACTGAGCCTGAATGTGACAATCTCCGTACAGTTCGGTCTGTTCGTCTGAGAGTATCTCATGGCGGGCCTAGGGGGCGGTAAACGTCAGTCCCCTAATAGCGGTACAAGTCGTGTCGGAGTGTAGCCTAAACCACCCTGAGAATCTACTGGAAAACCTACCAGTAATTCTCGCTTTCCCTGGCCAGGGACGACTATGTGTAATGGCTCTCCTAAACACAGCGCGATATCAACTCCCAATACCGGGAGAGACAAATCCTGTCTAACCGTCACTGCCTCCAAGTGCTTCGGGACTACACCCAACTACTACCTGTTTGCACGACTCAGTAGAGCCGTGGTAGGGTAGTAATCTAAGAACAGTGGGAACACACTCGAGGCGAAGTGACGTGTCAAGTCAGCGGACTAAGCTGTACTCATGTCACCAGGGAACTGTTAACTGACGATAGGTATAATACCAACCAACAGTTCCCCACGAGTCCTGTCCAGTGTACTCGTAACCTAACGAGCACCTGCATACTATCTCAAGTACGACGTACTAATGGCTGTGGGACAGACCATCTCCCATGCTGGGACGAGAAGCGTATGCACCAGTCTACTCTGGAGTATCGATGCCCTTTCTCAATAATCCTATGACTAGGGACCAAAATAAGGATGTGTTTATAGACTACCCAGCCCCCACTAGTGTGATCGCCATCACAACGCCGGTAGTCAAGCAAAGATCCTAAGGGCTCCATCAATATGTTTTTAGCGATATGTTAAAAGAAACACATACACATATTAAGATAGAAACAAACCAAGTAGCATACTACTATATCGAGCAAGACTGTCATAAACCCGTATATATATCCCAAGCCTCCAAAATGTATTATACAAACTAGTACTATACAATAATGGCCTCTAGGGCATACACATTCAACAGATTTATTGCACCATATATCGGAGGTTTGGACGGATGCGGACGTTGTAGCAGACTTCGTCAGATTCCCCCTCGTTTGCGAGGGATTTTTTATTGTGGGGACGCTCTTCCCTGCAGGCATAAGCCCCTGCAGTTAATTACGTTACCGCATCGCGATAACCACTTTTTCCTGCTCCGGAAGTTCACTTTATGTCTTGTATGTTTTTGTTTGTTTAGGTTGCCCATGGATTGTATACGAAGACTAATTTATGTTGTCGCCCGTTAGGCGTGGATTGGTGTAAGTCAATGTTGTGCACCCCACGTGTTCGCGGGGAGGCGGAATTTGCAAAAAATGATTTTTACGAGCTTCGCAACACCGACTAGAACCAAGGATCGTTCATAAACCCTAGCTAGCAAACTACTTGAGGTTTAACTACTCAGATACAAAGTTATACCTCACGATACTTGTCCTTCGGGTTTTCATCGATGTCCTCCTCATCTACGTAGGCTCCAAGAATCGATCCGGATCGTAACTTCTTCAAAGGCCTCCTCGAGTCAAAGACGATCCACCCGATAGTTGTTCATATCATAATATTGCATTTTGTATTCCCCATTCTTATGCATTTCACAATAAAAACGGGTGCTTTTGACGCGTGTCTGCTACATGTTACAGGTTACAGGTTCTTGGACAGGAAACAGTGAAAACGAGGTAAAGACGATGAAAATATGAACTTTTTACCAACAAATGGGAGGATCTTAGTCAAGCCTACATCGAAAGACAGTTCACAATTAACAAGGCAACTCAAGGTCCAAAAATACAAAGCGGACGGTTAAAAATCCATTGCAAATTGTTCACTGGAGATCTGGAACCAACTTGGTAGCCCAATTAAGAAAAGAATTAAAGAATAACAGAGCCCAGAAAGCCCAAAGGAAGCACAGGAAAAATGAGGAAATGAACCCTCTAATGGGCCGCGGAACCGCGGCCCAAGGCCTACCCATGCCGCGGTTCCGCGGCCGTATGATGCCCGTACTTCGAGAAATTTTACCATAATGTTGTGACGTCTCTGAAAAGATTTTCTAAGGGCTATTTTTGTAATTTCAGACATGCGAGTCATTGTAACCCTAGGGTTTCCTATCTTCTATAAATAGGAACCCTAATCATTGTAAATCTTATGCCTCCTTTTAATAAAATTTAGAAATCTTTTGGAGAGCATCGGTGTTTCTTCTCCATTCAGAAATTCAGATCTGACAACCCTGCATGGATGATTGGAGGGATGCATCTGTAAGTAATTTAATTTCTTGCCTTAGTGTAGATTTAAATTCCTTGCCCTAGGAACTTGTTTAGGGTTTAGCTTTGGGGAAGGATATTGAGAGATGAGATCTCTCATCCCTTTCTTACCCACCAAATATTTACAATAGGACTCCATGCATACATGCACATACCGCTCCCTACGGCACTCTATCCCTCGAGGTAGCGGTGATACCATAGTATAAAGGCCCGAGTGTGATGTTTTCGATGGAAGTTAGGGTAAGGATCTCTAAAGGAATGACAAGAACCTAGAGGAAGGAACACCTTCCCGAACGGATCTAATCCACTTTATTGATAATTACCATAACTCCTCACAGATCTTCATTTGGGTATTGAAAGCGATGAGATTTAATTGCATTTCCAAACCATCCCTAAACCTAGCCCTAGTAAGAGTAGATCTAGATAATTGCCCTAGGTTAATTAGATTTTTAGATTTAATAGTCAATCCGAACACCCTTCGGAATTAACTCGTTAGCGCGAATCGGAGATTCACAACATCCCTGTGGACCGACCCGTACTCACCGGCTAGCTTCATGCGACGCCGTTCTTGATTGCGGTTTAGAAATAGTTTTTGACATAAAATCAATAGTCTATAGTCCGAGCTCCACCTCAAAACCGAGGTAACTAGAGCAACAAGCTTGCTAATCTTGATGTCATAGGTGATGTAGAGTATGAAGATGGATTTATTTGTCTCTTGAAACCCTAGAATTCTCAACACATGAGAGCTTTTAGGGTTTAGTAGTGAGGAAGAAGAAGAGAGCAAGCATGAGAGCTCACTTGAGGAAAGAGAAAGTTTTTTGATAAATGATAATGCAACATGGAAATTGTGATGGCTAGCTTGACATGACCACAACCATGTGATGAAAAATATCTAAACAAAATATTTAGCTCACAAAAATATCTAAAGTCAAATAGTCAATCCAAGTCAAATGGTCAACCCAAGTCAAATGGTCAATCCAAGTCAAGTGGTCAAGAACAAGTAGACATGCCACAATTATCATTTACAAAAAATAACAAATAATTTCCTCCACTTCATAATTGTTTTAATCAAGTAAATGGTCAAAACTCTAATGAGGTATCTCCTTCTGTGCTCCTCACATCTGTATATACATACCCGCATTTGTGTTCTGAGAAACATAAATACAAAGAGATGAAACTGATCCATCAATATAATACTAGGATCTGGCTTAAACCAAAGCCCACTAGTATTATCTGCCCGAACATCATACGCGCACAAGTGTACGTAAGTGATCGGAGGCCTGCCATAAAACCATACGGTCTCTACACCTTTTTCCCAGTGCAGGGAAACTCTCTGTGTGGGACTCTAAAGACTCAACACTACGCTGGCAGTGGGTTTAACCACAGGCCGCAAGCGGTACTAGCTGCACCTAACGGTCCCCGGGTAGATGTCGATAAGAAGGCCGATGAGGAAAACCCATCCGAACTCCTACTGAGCCTGAATGTGACAATCTCTGTACAGTCTGGTCTGTTCGTCTAAGAGTATCGCATATCGGGCCTAAGGGATGGTAAACGTCAGACCCCTAATAGCGGTATAAGTCGTGTCGGAGTGTAGCCCAGAACACCCTGAGAAAATACTGGAATACCTATCAGTAAATCTCGCTTGCCCTGACCAGGGACTTTATGTAATGGCTCTCCGAACACAACACGATATCAACCCCCAATACCAGGAGAGAGGAGTCCTATCTAACCGCCACTGCCTCTAAGTGCTTTGGGACTGCACCCAACTACTACCTGTTTGCACGACTCCTTTGAGCCTTGGTAGGGTAGTAATCAAAGTACAGTGGGAACACACTTGAGGCGAAGCAGCAGTGTCAAGTCGACAAACTAAGCTGTACTCATTTCACCTAGGAATTGCTACCGACGATAGGTATAATACCAACCAACAGTTCCCGACGAGTCATGTCCAGTGTACTCGTAACCTAACGAGCACCTGCATACTATCTCCAGTACGACGTACTAATGGCTGTGGGACAGACCATCTCCCCTGCTGGGATGAGAAGCGTATACACTATTCTACTCCGGAGTATCGATGCCCCGTCTCGATAATCCTACGACTAGAGATATGTACAAGGATGAGCTTGTAGATTACCCAGCCCCCACTAGTATGACTACCATTACAACACTGGTAATCAAGCAAAGATCCTAAGGGCTTCACTAATATGTATAAGCGATATGCTAAAAGAAACATATGCACATATTGAAGTAGAAACAAACCAAGTAGCATACTACTATTTTGAGCAAGACTGTCAATACAACTGTGAATATCCCAAGCTTCCATTAAGTAATATACACACCAGTATGATACAATAATGGCCTATAGGGCATATACACTAACAATTAGTTCAAATCCATATATTTTAGATTTGGGGTTTTTATTTAAAGACCGTTAATCTATTTTGAGATTAAGATCGATTTAAATGTATGTGAGCATTTGGGGCTCGATTTGTTTTTGTTAAGGATACATTAGTCCAATTTGAGACTAAGATCCACTTAATAAGGTTTTAGGATCATTTTTATTTCAGATCCAACAAAAGAGCATTTGGGCTCTATTGTTTTAGTTTAACAACGTTTCGGTCCATTATCGTCATTTTGGAGGCGAATATTAGTTTAAGCACATTTCGGTCACTTATCGCCATTTTGGAGGCGAATGTTAGTTTAAGGACATTGCGGTCCCTTGTCTCCATTTTGGAGGCGAATCTTAGTTTAAGGACATTTCGGTCCCCTATCACCATTTTGGAGGTGAATATTAGTTTAGGGACATTTTGGTCCATTGTCGCCATTTTGGAGGCGGATATTAGTTTGGGCACATTTCGGTCCGTCATTCTTCCTGTGCACATGTGTATTTGTTACGTGACAGAACGAACAATGGAGATATGGAACATGCCCAATTTGGGGCACGATCCGGTTTGAGGCATGCACGCCAATTTGGAAGTGCACCAAAGAGTTGTTGGTTGTCAAGACCCGCCACCTCTCCAAAGACGTTGAAGAATTACAACGACATATATCAGAAGTATGGAGAGAAGTACCCTTAAAACAAATCCCATATTTGAGGGAAAGGGGGTTGCTGTGGACCTAAGAGTCATTAGTCATTTTTTAGACAAATATTATCTTAGGAGATATGGGATGAATATCATTTTAGATATCATCAGATGAAAGATCATTAGTCATGTTTGGGACTAAGATCAATTTGGGGAATCATGAGCACAAGAGGCTCGGTTGATTGGAAATCGAAGAGGTTTTGACCTTGGAAAAACATAGCCGATTTGGGCTAGGTCTGGGTCTCCATAGTTACCCAACAGTGCTAATATGCAGCACTCACGTGTATCTCACGTGAGGCGATGAAGCAGTGTTAAACACTGAACTCTGGAGGCGCTCACGTATGAACACGTGAGGCACCCTAAATATGGGCTTTGCTCTTTGGGTTTTATTCCCCCTTTTTTATATAAGTGCTAAGCACTTGGTTCTCGTGGCGCTCACGTGTAAAATAGGTGAGGCGTCCTAAATATAGATTCTATTCCCCCTTTTATATAAGTGCTAAGCACTTGGTTGGAGGTTGCGTGCAAAACAAGTGACTTGCCTAAGGAAGCGCTCCTTGCTTTTCTTTTAAGCACTCGCGTAGGAAATACATGAGGTAGTTTTGGCCTTTTCTTTTTGTTCATTAGAAGCACTTATGTGGAAAACACGTGAGGTCTCGCTATAGTGTTAACACTAATGAACCACCAGGCTGTTCTTCTGTGTTCTTGGAGATTTTGATCTCATAACATTTCTATTCATTAGAATTTGGGTTTGGAAGGTCTCAGATTATTATCATCGTCTGAGAGATCAAGTTCTCCTCTTATTTGTGCAGGAATCAAATTCTTTATATAGGGTTAAACCCTAGTTTTCAGAGGAATTAAATTCCCATATGTTTTTGTAAGAATTAAATTCTTTGGACTCAATTCTTTCCCTTAGGCTTTGAATCTTCGTGACAGAATCTCCCCGATGAGAATTAAATTCTCAACTTGTGGGAAGATCTGTTTCTGCAGATCTTAACCAGAGGAAGAACTAAGTTCTTGTATGAAGGGTTAAACCCTTAGAGAGGCAAAGAAGAGATAGAATAATCTCTGTGTTTTTTCTTCTTTTTACCCAGTATGTTCTGACGAAACAAATCTTCGTTGAGAATCAAATTCTCTTTTTTCTGTCTGTACTTCTATCTCCTCTCTCTCTGTATGTGTGTCTCCCCCCTCGTGAGACTTGAAGTCTCGGGTTATTTATATAGTGGAGAAAAGTTTTTTTAATTCTGATAAAATCTCTCATTGAGAGATTTCAATCGATTTAATCGGTCTCGGAATTGATTTGGGGAATTTTATCCACCGTTGGATCTTTGATCCAAGGACTTCTGCTTTTATAGAAGATATTGTTCTTGTTTTTAACAAGATTGGGAAAATATTTTCTCTTATACATAATTTATTCTGGGAAACGGTGATTTTTAATTACCGTTGGATTTTTAATCCACTAGTTCTCTGTTTTACATAGGAAAATCTTTCTTGTTTAGAAAGATTGAGAGAATATAATTTTATTCTATGATCCAATTTGGGGGATGTTTTCTCCCACGCAGAATTTAATTCTGTATCTTGATGATTTTTCATCTCCATTAGATCTTTGATCTAACAGCTCTGTTCATCAGAGAGTAGAATTTAATTCTACCTTCTTTAATTTGGGCGCTGACGCTTACGTGCTATGCACGTGGGCGTCGCCTAAGAATTTAATTCTTTTATAAATAGTCACTCTCATGCTTTGTACGTCGGCGCTCACTTGTGTTCCACGTGAGACGCCACTATAGGATTTAATCCTAACAGAAGCTGGCGCTGGCCCTCACGTGGGAAACTCGTGAGGTGCTCAAGGATTTAATCCTATTTGAAGCGGTACCTACATGCTTTGTATGTGGGTGCACGTGTTTAACACGTGGAGGTTTCCCTTTATTTTTATAAGGGAACAGTAGGTTTTGAGCCAAAATTTTTGGCGGGAACAAATTTCCCCCACCACTTTGCCCACATAAGTATGTACGTGGATGAAGTAGTGCAAAGTTATTCCTGGCCATGGAATTGATGGCTTAGGAGACAAGTTTACGATCCTTGTAGCCTAAGGCTTTTTCATCTTCATGAGCCGTAAGGGTCTCATAAAGACTTTTCTCCCTACGAGTCGAGAGGATCTCGTAAGTGTCTTTTCTCCTTAGAAGTCGTGAGGACTCCTAAGTGCGTTTTCTCTTGAGAGTCGTAAGGATCTCACAAGAGAATTTTCTCCTTACGAGTCGAGAGGACTCGTAGGTGTTTTTTCTCCTTAGAAGTCGTGAGAACTCCTAAGTGCGTTTTCTCTTGAGAGTCGTAAGGATCTCACAAGAGAATTTTCTCCTTAAGAGTCGAGAGGACTCGCAAGCAGTTTTTCCTCCTTGTCGGTATGTAACTTTGGAGAATGTGGCCCATAGATAGTATACAAGAGTCAATTTGGACTTGCTTTCAGGGTGGTGATGATGGCTTAGGAAACAGGTTTTAGATCTGTCGCCTAAGGCTTCTCAACATTATGACCCGTGAGGATCTCATAAAGACTTTTCTCCCTACGAGTCGAGAGGATCTCATAGGTGTCTTTTCTCCTTAGAAGCCGTGATGAATCCTAAGTGCGTGTTCTCTTGAGAGTCGCAAGGATCTCACAAGAGAATTTTCTCCTTACGAGTCAAGAGGACTCGCAAGTAGTTTTTCCTCCTCGTCGGTATGCGACTTTGGAGAATGTGGCCCGTGGATACTATACAAGAGTAAGTTTGGACTTTCTTGCAGGGCGGCGATGATAGCTTAGGAAACAGGTTTTAGATCTATCGCCTAAGGCTTTTCAATTTTATGAGCCGTGAGGGTCTCATAAAGACTTTTCTGCCTATGAGTCGAGAGGATCTCGTAGGTGTCTTTTCTCCTTAGAAGTCGTGAGGACTTCTAAGTGCGTTTTCTCTTGAGAGTCGTAAGGATCTCATAAGAGAATTTTCTCCTTACAAGTCGAGAGGACTCGCGAGTGGTTTTTCTTTCTCGTCGATATGCGACTTTAGAGAATGTGGCCCGTGGATAGTATACAAGAGTCAATTTGGACCTACTTGTAGGGCCACAGTGCTCAGGAAACAGGTTGATATCCCCGTCGCCTAAGGCTTTTCACCTTCATGAGCCGTGAGGGTCTCATAAAAATGTTTTTCCCTACGAGTCAAGATAAGTCGAGAAGATCTCGCAGGTATATCCTAACGTGAAATATAGATAACCCCTGCTCTTTGCGACAGAGGTCCGTTAGGTTTTGTGGTACTAGGGTTTTAGTCTGTGGTACCGTCGTATTGGTTGATGTATTCCTCGATATGCAGTCTTTAAGCTGTTGTTCGAGTAGCCCCGCGACTGTCGTGTCTCTGATCCATTCGAGGGCTGGACAAGACGTCTTCAAGTAATCACCTTAAGCTATATAACCGTCGGAAGAGAAATCGTTAGGAATTTTCCATGTCGCTTTTTACTTGAGGTTAGGCTCAGTTTGGAGTCCCGATGAGTCATAACCACTCCGCGCTGGTGTGGAATGATCTCCGATAGTCTCTTAGGTTTTATATGACTTGCCGTCGAGACCCTGAAGCTAGGAATTTTCCGTCTCTTCAATTTAATTTGGCTGTTTGGAGCCTTTGTTGACATTGCGTCTGCTGTAACGAGAAGAATGTCGAGATGGAGCTGGGATTTTGCCATCGCTCCTTTTTGATTGACTATTTGGAGCCTTTGTTGACATTGCGTCTGCTATAACAAGAAGAATATCGAGCTAGAGCTGGGATTTTGCCGTCACTCCTTTTTAATTTGGCTATTTGGAGGCTTTGTTGACATTGCGTCTGCTGTAACGAGAAGAATGTCGAGTTGGAGCTGGGATTTTGCCGTCACTCCTTTTTGGCTTAGCTATTTGGAGCCTATGTTGACATTGTGTCTGCTGTAATGAGAAGAATGTCGAGCTGGAGCTGGAATTTTGCCGTCACTCCTTTTTGGTTTGGCTATTTGGAGCTTTTGTTGACATCGCGTCTACACCCTGATGGAATGAGGAGAAGGTACGACGGGGTAGTCTTTAGGTCGTATGCGAACCGTCAAGACTTGGAGCTAAGAATTTGCCATGGCTCCGTTTTATTTCGACCCTTGGGTCTTTTGTTGACGTTGCATCTGCATCCTGCTGAAATGAGAAGTAACGTCGGGGTAGTCTTTACTTCGTATGTGAACCGTCAAGGCTTGGAGCTAGGAATTGCTATGGTTCCATTTTGTTTCAACCCTTGGGACTTTTGCTGACATTGCGTCTGTATCCTGCTGGAATGAGAAGTAACGCTGAGCTGGAGCTGGGATTTTTCCATCACTCATTTTTTGATTTGGCTCGTCGGAGCTTTGTTGACATCACGTCTACACCCTAATGGAATGAAGAGACGGTAAGATAGGGTAGTCTTTAGATCGTATGTGAACCGTCAAGACTTGGAGCTAGGAATTTGCCATGGCTCCATTTTGTTTCGACCCTGGGGTCTTTTGTTGACGTTGCGTCTGCATCCTGCTGGAATGAGAAGTAACACCGGGGTAGTCTTTAGGTCTTATGTGAACCGTCAAGACTTGCAGCTAGGAATTTGCCATGGCTCCGTTTTGTTTTGACCCTGGGGTCTTTTGTTGACGTTGCGTCTGCATCCTGCTGGAATGAGAAGTAACTCTGGGGTAGTCTTTAGGTCGTATGTGAACCGTCAAGACTTAGAGCTAGGAATTTACCATGGCTCCATTTTGTTTCGACCCTGGGGTCTTTTGTTGACGTTGCGTCTGCATCCTACTGGAATGAGAAGTAACGTCGGGGTAGTCTTTAGGTCGTATGTGAACCGTCAAGACTTAGAGCTAGGAATTTTCCCTGGCTCCATTTTGTTTCGACCCTGGGGTCTTTTGTTGACGTTGCGTCTGCATCCTACTGGAATGAGAAGTAACGTCGAGGTAGTCTTTAGGTCGTATGTGAACCGTCAAGACTTGGAGCTAGGAATTTGCCATGACTCCGTTTTGTTTCAACCCTTAGGCCTTTTGTTGACATTGTGTCTGCATCCTGCTAGAATGAGAAGTAACGCCGAGCTGGAGTTGGGATTTTGCCGTCACTCCTTTTTTTATTTGGCTCGTCGGTGCTTTGTTGATGTCACGTCTGCACCCTGATGGAATGAGAAGGTACATCGGGGTGATCTCTTAGCTGTAGATGTTGCGGTTGAGATATGGCTTTTCCTTTAATGGAGCCTGGTGGGAAAATCATGGTTCCCTTTTTAATTTGTGCCCATGGATTGTATACAGGGGTCGGTGTAGACTCACCTGTAGGGCAGAGGAAATTTTATTTTATTTTATTTTTTATTTCCGCGATGCTCTATCTTTTCAGCTTTTCATATTGCGAAAGTCGCGATTGCCTAATCATTTCGGCTATTTATCGCGGTGCCCAATCATTTCGGCTATTTTTATATTTTTACTTGCTGCTTTTTATTGCGAGTTGTCCAAACATTTCGGCTGTTTCATATGCATATTTTTTTGCTCGCTGATTTTCATTGCGAGTTGCCCAAACATTTCGGCTATTTTTATATGCATTTTTTGCTCGCTGATTTTTTATTGCGAGTATGGAACTTCAGATCGGATACCAATCTTGGCATCAGCATCGCTGCAACTGGAATATTTCCAGGAGTGAATCATCATTTGCCTTAAAAGTACTTGAAGTTTGACACATGTTCAGGCATCAGCATTGCTGTGACTGGAATATTGTCAGGAGTGAATCATCATTTGCCTTTGTTGATTTGAACAATTGGCTTAGTAAACAGGGTTAGGATCCTGTCGACTGAGACTTTTCAACTTTATGAGTCGTAAGGGTCTCATAAAGTTATTTCTCCCTACGAGTCGTGAGGATCTCGTAGGTGTATTATCTCCTTAGGAATCGTGGGAATTCCTAAGTATGTGCTCTCCTTTGCAAGTCGTAAAGGATCTTACAAGAGTGTTTCCTCCCTATAAGTCGAGGGGACTTACAAGTGTCATTCACCATATGGGTCCATTTGCCGCCATTGGGGGAACTAGGTGAGGGCTATATTTATTTATGACTGTGGAATATATACAAGGGCCAATATTGGTCCACCTGTAGGGAAACTTAGGGGATATGATGGCTTAAGAACAGGTTTAAGTGCATGTAGCTTAAGGCTTTTGAATCCTATGAGCCATGAGGGTCTCACAGGGGGAATTCTCCTTATGAGTCGAGATGATCTCGTAAGTAAAAATTTTACGAGATTGCGCCCTTCCGGGTTTTCACAAACTTGCTGGTAGCCCTGCTGTTTTTACTCACAGTGCCCTTTCGGGTTTTCATCCATGCCCATTTTGCTTGTGGATATACCTTTTTTTAACGAGATTGCGCCCTTCCGGGTTTTCACAAACTCACCGGTAGCCATGCTGTTTTTACTCACGGAGCCCTTTCGGGTTTTCATCCATACCCATTTTGCTTGTGGACATACCGTTTTTTTGTTTATCATCGGTTTTCCAATGGGACTTGAGTTGCAGTCTTTGCCGTTGGAGCATTAATTGCAATATAGATCTCAAGAGAGGATATTGCCGTATTTGGGACGATACATTATGTTTGAGGCGGTGCCCTAGTTTAAGGACATTCCGGTCCATTGTTAGTTTAGGGACATCTCGGTCCATGGCACGTTAAAGGACATAGTGGTGCATTGTTACCATTTTTGAGGCAACAGATCTTCTGGATACTACTTTCAAGGTTTAGACTCAGGAAGATAGCGAGCGGACACAGGCGTCGTCATCTATCATTGACCTAGGTCGTAACCTATTAGACGTAGTATTTTTTGAGGAGGAGGGCCCGTGGCCTATCTGGTCCATTTGGGCCAGTTTGTCGATCAGAGCCTGGAAGGTGTTCAGCTTGAAGAACGTCAAGAACTGGGACACAGTCGCTTGAAGATCGAGGGTCCTGTTCATATCATATTCTTGCATTATTATATTCCCCATTCTTATGCATTTTACGAATAAAACAAGTACTTTTGACCCATGTCTGCTACATAGTACAGGTTACAGGTTCTTGGAGCAAAAACAGTGAAAAAGACAAAAGACGACACAAAAGAGGGAATTTGACCAACAAATAGAAGGATCTTAATCAAGCCTACACAAAAGATCAGTACAAGGCAACGCAAGGTCCAAGATTACAAAGCGAACGGTTAAAAGTCCACTGCAATTGTTCACTGGAGATCTGGAAGAAATAGAGAAGCCAAATTGAATAAAGAACCAAAGAAATAAAAAGCCCAAGAAGCCCAGAATCAGCCCCCAAATTTTCAGCCAATGATCTCTTTATTGGGCCGCGGAACCGCGGCCCAACCCTTGCTGTGATGAAAACAACCAAATTATCCGACGATGCTATAAGGCTAAGGGTCATTCCTTTCACCTTATGTGACTTAGCCGAGAAGTGGCTATACAGCACCGCGTCGCATTCAATAAAGAATTGGGAAGAGTTTGTGAAAGCCTTTCTTAAAAAGTTCTATCCTCATCACAAAACTGCTAGAATCCGTAATGAGATTATACAATTTTCCCAGCTTCCTTCCGAAACATTTTGGAAGTGTTTTGAAAGATTCAAAGACCTACTCGTTCAATGCCCTCACCATGGGATCGAAAATTGGCAACTTTGCCAAACATTATACGAGAGATTGAACCCGGCAACGAAGCAGTTGCTAGAAACCATTTGTCAAGGTCACTTTCTATCCAAATCTAGTGAGGAAGCGTGGCAGTTTCTTGAGGATCTTAGTGAACAAACAATTTAATGGGAGAGCACCAAGACCACATCATTTTCTTCTAGTGGTCAGTCTAGGGCAGGCATATATCACTTAGATATATCGATTGCTATGAAGGCCGAGATAGCCGCTCTTACGAAAAAGCTAGAGGCGATTGAGACCAAAATCTCATCGCCTTCTCCTGCCCCTGTTGTGCCTCCACGAGCTGTTTGTACTTGTTGTTCGGATCCATCACATCTCACCGAAGAGTGTCCTTACAATGCATCTACTCAAGGACATGATCAAGTCAATACTGCCTTTCAGCAACGACAAAGAAATGATCCATACTCTTCGACATACAATCCGGGTTGGAAGAGTCACCCAAATTTCGCTTGGAACCAAAATCAACAATTCCAAGGAAACAACAATTTTCAAAGTCCTCCTCCTCCACAACAATAAGCACCTCCACAAACTCAATTTCAGCAACCTTTCCAACAGCAACCTTACCCTAATCAAGTGAACAATTTTGTGCCTAACAATTTTTACCCGCCAAACAATTTTTTTCAACCTAATAATGACAAGGTTAACTCGCTCGAAAGAAGTCTAGATGCGTTCCTAAAGCAATCTACACAATCTACAGCAAGATTAGAGACTTCTATTCAATCTTTGGTGCAAAACAGTGCCTCACACGATCAAAGCATCAAATCTATTGAGACACAAATTGCACAACTCAATGCAGCATTGAGTGAGCGAGAAAAAAGAAAGCTCTCATCTCAACCACTGCCAAATCCCGGTCATGCACATGTTGCATATCAACAGCAAAATCATAACGTAAATGCTGTGACCATGTTGAGATCCGGAAAAGTGTTGCAAAATAATGTGGGTATTAACAATGACACCCCTGCCGGTAGTCCTTCTTCATCTTCACCTTCTTCTTCTTCTTCTTCGTTAGAGCCTATTCTTCATCCTTCACATGGCTCTACTTCTTCTAGCTTGAATGAACCCACTTCTCACAACACGAACACATCTACACGGGGATCCGTTCCAACTCCACAATCTGATCCGCAAAAAATGGACTCAACAACTTTTCAAAATGTACCTTTTCCAAACCGGTTGAGATCCAATAAACCAACTTCATAAATGGAGAAGATTGTCGAGTTGTTCAAATAGGTTAGCATAAATATCCCTCTTTTAGATGCAATCCAACAAGTTCTTTCATATGCAAAAATCTTAAAGGACTTATGCACCAAAAAGAGGAAGTCGCAAGTACCAAAGAAAGTTTTCGTGGCTAGTGCTGTTAGCGATGCTCTTGTCCAATCTTTGCCCCAAAAGCACAAGGACCCCGGTTGTTCTACTATTTCGATAACAATTGGGGACAAGAACATCAATAAAGCACTATTAGATCTTGGTGCTAGTGTTAATTTGCTACCTTATTCTGTGTACGAGCAATTAGGCGTTGGAGAGCTTAAGCCCACTCATTATACTCTCCAAATAGCCGACCGATCAATCACCCATCCTAGGGGAGAGTTGGAGGATGTGTTAATTAGAGTAGGGGATTTCATTTTCCCCGTTGACTTTATTGTTATGGATACACAACCTGTCGCTAACCCCCGGAGTCAAATTCCTGTGATACTTGGTCGACCATTCCTTGCGACTTCTAACGCGGTGATCAATTGTCGTAACGGTTCAATGAATCTATCTTTTGGCAATATGACAATTGAACTCAACATTTTCAAGTTGGGAAATCAGCCTTGTGAGCCTAATTCTAGCGTACTTGATGTTTGCTCGATCAATGAGATCGCGGAGGAGGACTGTGAGTTCGAAAATTTTATGTTTGATCACAGCAGTATTGACGCCACTAGTGCGTTCCTCCTAGAATCCGACACAGCTTTCACGACGGACAAAGATTATGAGTGTTTCACCTTTATAGACGATTTTGAAGACTCACCACCCGAGTTTGAGTCTTTTTCTTTTTCGGATGAGTTAGTTGAACCATCCGACTCGATTGCATACACTCGATTTGAACCTTTAATGGAATCCTTCGAGTTTGAAACAGTTACACCATTGTTACCATCTATATTTTCACCTCCTAAACTCGAACTAAAGCTTTTGCCGTCGCACCTTAAATATGCTTATCTAGGTGATAATGAGACCTTACCCGTCATCATATCGGCTTCTCTAGCTCTCGAGCAAGAGAAGGCTCTTTTAATGGTCTTACAAAATAATCGGCAAGCTTTTGGTTGGTCTATGGCGGACATCAAGGGGATTAGTCCCCTCATAGTCGAACATCATATACACTTGATGGATGATGCCAAGCCGGTAAGGGATCCACAAAGACGCCTCAACCCCATTATGAAAGAGGCTGTCAAGAAGGAGATTGTTAAATGTCTTGATAGTGGTATCATTTACCCTATCTCGGATAGCCAATGGGTTAGCCCCATTCATGTTGTGCCAAAGAAATCGGGCATCACGGTCATTACCAATGAGGCAAATGAGTTAATTCCCACTCGCACCCAAACTGGGTGGCGAGTTTGCATCGACTATAGAAAACTCAATGCCGCGACAAGGAAAGACCACTTTCCTTTTCCTTTCATTGACCAAATGCTAGAACGATTGGCTGGGCACGAGTTCTGCTGCTTTTTAGATGGCTATTCCGGCTATAACCAAGTCCCCATAGCCAAAGAGGATCAATACAAGACCACATTTACTTGTCCTTTTGGCACTTTTGCTTATCGTCGCATGCCCTTTGGGTTATGCAATGCACCCGCTACATTTCAGCGGTGTATGATGGGGATCTTTTCGGACATGGTGGAAAAGTTTTTGGAAATCTTTATGGACGACTTCTCTATTTTTGGTGACTCCTTCGACGAGTGTTTGCTACACCTTGACGCAGTTCTTACCCGCTGTAGGGATAAGAACCTAACTTTAAATTGGGAGAAGTGCCACTTTATGGTATGAGAAGGTATTGTCTTAGGACATGTCATCTCGCAAAATGGCATAGAGGTTGATAGAGCCAAAATTGAAGTCACTTCTAATCTTCCTCCTCCTAAATGCGTCAAAGACATCCGAGCTTTTCTTGGCCATGCCGATTTTTATAGACGGTTCATCAAGGATTTTAGCAAGATTGCTAGACCCTTGACTCTCTTATTGGCCAAGGACACAACATTTGATTTTGACTCAACTTGCATGGAAGCGTTCGAGTCTTTGAAACACTCTCTCATTTCTGCGCCCATTCTTTCATCTCCAGACTGGACGCATCCTTTCGAAATTATGTGCGATACATCAGATTTTGCCATTGGTGCTGTTCTTGGACATCACATTAATAAGATGTCGCACGTGATTTATTACGCTAGCCGAACATTAAATGAGGCCCAACTAAACTACACAACAACAGAAAAAGAGTTTTTAGCAGTTGTGTTTGCACTTGAAAATTTTCGGCCTTATTTAATCGGCTCTCCAGTTATTGTGTATACTGACCTTTCAGCTCTTCGCCACCTTTTTGCGAAGAAGGATGCTAAATCTAGGCTAATACATTGGATCCTCTTACTACAAGAGTTTGACCTTATCATAAGGG
Source organism: Agapanthus africanus (assembly GCA_030015575.1). NCBI lineage: Eukaryota > Viridiplantae > Streptophyta > Magnoliopsida > Asparagales > Amaryllidaceae > Agapanthus > Agapanthus africanus. The sequence goes on along the minus strand of CM057342.1, from coordinate 16,222,272 downwards.
ACAAAAGAGGATGTGATAACGTAGTGGCCGATCACCTTTCACGACTTCCTTCTTCGCCTACACTTGAACTTCCAATAAAAGATGTTTTTCCCGATGAGCAACTCTTAACCGTTTCTTGCGAACCATGGTTCGCTGATATCGTAAACTACTTAGCCACCAGCTTGATACCTAAAGATTGGTCGAAACAAGATAAACTTCGATTCTTGTCCCAAGCAAAGCATTTTTACTGGGATGAACCTTATCTTTTTAAATACTGTTCCAACCAAATCATTCGTCGGTGTGTACCGGAAAACGAGTTTAAGAGTGTGCTGTCTTTTTGCCACGATCAAGCATGTGGCGGGCACTTTGGCCCAAAGAAGACAGCCGAGAAAGTCTTGCAGTGTGGTTTCTATTGGCCACGACTCTTCAAGGATGCATATGAATACTACAAGACTTGCTCCTGGTGCCAACACTTGGATCGGATATCGCGGAGAAACGAAATGCCGCTCCAACCAATTTTGGTTGTTGATGTTTTTGATGTTTGGGGAATAGACTTCATGGGACCATTTCCCAATTCTTTTGGGAATATTTATATTCTTTTGGCTGTTGACTACGTTTCAAAGTGGGTCGAGGCTGTGCCTAGCCGAACGAATGACAATAAGGTTGTCGTTCGATTTCTTAAAGAACATATCTTTTCTCGATTTGGGCACCCTCGAGCGATAATAAGTGATAATGGTTCTCACTTTTGCAACAGGACTTTTGAGTCCCTAATGTGCAAATATTCTATTACCCACAAGCTGTCAACGCCATACCATCCCCAAACATGTGGGCAAGCCGAGATTTCAAATCAGCAAATCAAGCAAATCTTGGAGAAAACGGTTTCTAAAAACCGTAAAGATTGGTCACTCAAATTGATCGATGCACTATGGGCTTTCCGTACTGCATACAAGACAGATCTTGGTATGTCTCCATACCGGCTTGTTTACGGGAAGGCTTGCCACCTCCCAGTAGAGATTGAGCATAAGGCATTTTGGGCTATCAAAGAGTTGAATTTATCCTTAGGAGATGCGGGCAGCAATCGAAAGCTGTAATTAAATGAACTAGAAGAGCTGCGGGATGAGGCTTATGATAATGCCGTAATTGTTAAAAACCGAACCAAGGTGATCTATGCTAAACACCTTTTGCGAAAAACATTTAAACCTGGTCAACAGGTTTTACTCTATGACACTCGGTTACATTATCACCCCGGCAAGCTCCGTTCTAGGTGGAAAGGACCATTTGTAGTTCGCACTGTTTATCCGCACGGTGCAGTCGATCTTAAAAATCCAGAGGACGGTACTTTATTCAAAGTGAATGGACATCGATAGAAACCGTTTCTCACGGCGGACCCATCAGAGGAGCTCCTGTTTTTACAGGAGCCGCTCTACATCGATTAATTCTCCTCCACTTTCACCCCCGAATTTCCTATCTTTTCCAAAAACTTAATTTCTAATAAGTTTGGGGGTGTGTATCATTTGTAAATACATAAATACAAAATACCATAAAAAATTTTAAAAAAAATTGAAAAAATAAAAAAATATGTTTGGACCTTTTTGTAAAATTTCAGAATAAATAAATAAAAAAATTGTATTTACAGATAAATTCCTCCTTTTGGAGGGTTTTTTCTGCAAAATTCCATTTTTTCCCTATATAAAGACCTGAGCCCTTTGCTTTCTGAAACCCTAAACGATATATCCTCACAACACCCTAGCCGCCTCAAGAAAGTTTCGGCAGAGAGAAAACCGAGTGCCGCCACATCGCCGCCGCGGTTCCGCCGCATAAGCCCGCTCCCGCCGCCTTTCCACCGCGTTTCTGGAGCTTCACCCCCTGAAACTTCAGGGGAGGTACTCTCTGTTAAATTCCTCTCTGTTTCTTGCACATTTTCTTTCTGTAAATCATTATGGCACACAGAATGCAATTCGAGAGGGATTTCTCTCCAGTTTTCTCGCACGAACTTTACGGTAGCTACTTTGCAAACGAAATTGAGCGGAGGGGTTGGAATTTTCTGATCTACAACCCCCCTCTGCATTTGCTCTACCAGATTTAGTTACCCATTTTTATGAATCCATGGAGGATAGATGTCTGGCTGACTTAGGATACATAAAGTTGAATTGGGGAGATCGCGTAATAAACATTGATAGGGATTTAATTCACGAGGTTACACTTATACCTCGTTTACCTGCTCATGATCACCCCCTACAATTTGAGGATTACATGCCCTTGATGGGCAATGATTGCTCGAGGGAGCCGCGAAAGGGTATCCAAGCAAGAACCCTTTTCACGAATGTTTTTACTGTGTGCCGGTGGACACAAAATAACATTTTTGGCAGCTCTCACAACACAACTTTTTTCACCCCCTCCTTACATGTAGTGCACCCACTTATGACGAAGAACCCATGTTTCGATATGTGCACTGTTTTGCTTCATTCTATAGGTGCGGGGAAAAGGGCTACAAACTACCCATGTCATATGCTTGTCACCCAGCTTTGCCGTTATTTCCTCCCTGTTGAGGAATTTGAGTTTTACATGTTGGGAGGAATTCTGGTTCGACCACTTGTTGAGGGCGTTTCTTCGTCCTATTTTAGATTGACTGATAGATGGTCGCGAACCGAACCGGCGGAGAATATCCCCGCTCGCACCCCTAGCTTTAGCTCTACATCGAGCGAGGACGAGATGACCCCTCAAGAGCATGCACGCTTAATGAGGAGAACGGTGAGGGAATTGATACTTTGAGGGAAGAGTTTAGAACAACGGCACGAGAGCACGACCGTCGACTGAAGGAGATTGAGAGGGGTATTCAAACCCTATTGGCAAGGGAGGAGCGATCACGTTCACGCTCAAGGGCGCGACGGTGGAGCCGGGCAGTGAGGGCACTGCTTTGCTTAAGTTTGGGGGAGATAGTGGTGTATATAGTTATCTTTTGCATTGCATTGCATATTTTAATTTTTGTATATATTTTTCTTTTGCATATTTAATTTCTGCATTGCATCTTTATATGAAAATCATAGAAATTTGAAAAATTTGAAAGAAAAAAAAATAGAAAAAGAAAAACCCATAAAAAATTGAAAATTTCAAAAAAATTAAAAAAATTAATGTATTCAATTTTGGCTGTATTTGACTTAAGTTTGACAAATTGGTCAACTGGTTAGGAACAACTAGATCTTAGAATTAGTAAATTAAAAACCCTAAAAATAACCTTTCTTAAAGTTTAACGGTAGAAAGTATATGCATTTGTAGTTTATTTAGAAATAGTCAAATTTTAAGTTCACTTCTTGGGCTAAGTCGAAACAAAGGAAAAGTATTGATATTTTTATTAGAGTATAAGTTTGAAAAATAATTCCTAGTTTAAGTCTAGATTCTGAAAATGTATATCCTACAAATTGCACAATCACGTACCTTGAAACTTGGAATAGTAGAGGAGACCTTGAAATGTTCTTGTCTAAAGTCTTTAGTACGAAAAAAATGAAAAAAAATACAAGTGTGAATAAAAAAAAAATGAACACTGGTTTTTGTGATTACTTAAGGCTAAAAAAATAGAAAAATATTTAGCGAGGGTGCTTCATCACCTAGTGCCTTAGACCAACTGGTTTAGGAGTCACTGCTAAAGGCTTGGGTGTTGCAAGACTAGAAAGTACGCTTTAAAGTGCTAACGCATCTTGTAATCGGTTGTTGGTACCTCAAGAAGTATTAACGGTCGCATGAAGGATGTGTAAGCAAAATTCAATTAAAAATTCACCAAGTAATAAGTACTTTGGACAACGGACAAGAGTATGATTGCTTGATTTGAATTTTCAAGTGTAGGGGTGATATTTACACACACGTAGGGGTATGTGATTGGAGTTTAGATGAGAGAAAGGAGTGAAGAATAGAACTTGTATCTTAGTAAAGTTGATAAAAATTCCTAAGTGGAGATGGAACCCTAGAAGGAAAACTTAAGAAATACCGAAAGCTAAGTAAGTCTATAGAACATATATAATCTTAAGTTAAATGATGAGGAAGTGTGAAGAATACGGGTGGATAATTTACGAGTCGAAGATAATAGAATTCCTTGTTAGGAAACCTAATTGGAGAACAAAAGTCGAAAAGCCGAATTGATAGGATTTTGTGGGTAGTATCCGCTGAAAACCCTCAGGAGACAACACTCCTCCTACTAGGGACACCTAAAGGTTTAACGGCTTGTTGCACGAGCTCAGTGCAATCGCGTTTCCCTGCGAAAGTGCGGTTAGGTTTTTGTAGAGAATAAAACTAAGTTTGCTCGAGGACGAGCAAAAGATAAGTTTGGGGTATTTGTTCATATCATATTCTTGCATTATTATATTCCCCATTCTTATGCATTTTACGAATAAAACAGGTACTTTTGACCCATGTCTGCTACATAGTACAGGTTAAAGGTTCTTGGAGCAAAAACAGTGAAAAAGACAAAAGACGACACAAAAGAGGGAATTTGACCAACAAATAGAAGGATCTTAATCAGGCCTACACAAAAGATCAGTACAAGGCAACGCAAGGTCCAAGATTACAAAGCGAACGGTTAAAAGTCCACTGCAATTGTTCACTGAAGATCTGGAAGAAATAGAGAAGCCAAATTGAATAAAGAACCAAAGAAATAAAAAGCCCAAGAAGCCCAGAATCAGCCCCCAAATTTTCAGCCAATGATCTCTTTATTGGGCCGCGGAACTGCAGACCAACCCTTGCTGTGGCCACGGTTCCGCGGCCATATAGAGCCCGGAGAAGTAAATTATTTTACCAAAATGTGTTGCGGCGCTGAAAAGTCTTCCTAGGGGTATTTTGGTAATTGCAGACGTGCGGCAATTGTAAACCTAAGGTTTTCTATGTCCTATAAATAGAGACCCAATTCATTGTATTTTCTCATGCCTCTATTCATCAATAAAATTTCAGTTTTCTTTGAAGTTGGAGAGCATCAATCGTAAGTAGGTTTATTTTTCTGCCCTAGTTTTAGTTTTAATTTCTGCCCTAGGTAATTTCTTTTCTTGCTCTAGTTTAATATAGTTTAGAATTTTTATTAACTTGCAGTAGTTGTTTCATCTCTTAAATTAAAACAAAATAAAAATTATGTCTTTCGTAGATCTCTCAATGAGCGAGTAGTTTCCTCACTTGTTAGGGTTAGGAATAGGGAAGGGTTTGAGAGATGAAGATCTCTCATATCTTTCTTTGCCAATCTCTTATGAACAATTAGGACTCCATGCATACTTTCTTATTCTGCTCCCTACGGCACTCTACCAACGAGGTAACGGTGATACCGTAATATAAAAGACCGGATTTGAAGGTTTTCCATGGAGGTTAGGGTAAAGATTAAGAAAGGAAGGACAAGGATCTAGAGGAAGAAACTTCTTCTCAATCATCATAATCCCCTTTATTAATATTTACCATAACCCCTAATATGATATTTAATTGAAGGTTTTGGAAAGAGGTGTAGATCTTTGTTTACCAAACTTTACCTAAACCTAATCCTAGCAAGTTTCCTAATCCTAGTATAACTCAACTTAGTTTCTAGATTTAATTAAAAGACCCAACACCATTTGGAATTAGCTCGTAAGAACAATTAGGAAAATTACAACATCCCTGTGGACCGACCCGTATTCACCGGCTTGCTATCAAGCGACGCCGTTCTTGATTGCGGTAATATATTTTTGATCTATAAAATCTATCTTAAATCAGGTCCCAATGAACATGCCCACGGCAGGAGATTCTTTGATGCGTAGTTCGCATTTTGACCATAGGTTCCGCCATCGAATCGCGTATTGGACCCAGGTTTCTTTTGAATTCACCCTGGCATTGATTAATACCGTGATCGAGGTGCGCTCGCTTGCGCTGGTGAAACGCTGTGTGAACAGCAGCTCCATCTCTGTGAATGTCTTTACGGAGTCATTTGGGAGCTCGGAGTACCATTCAAAGGCTGTCTCTGACAGACTACCAACGAACTAGCGAAGCAAAAATTTGTCGTCGCCTCCGGTGTTGCTGCACAAAGCTCTAAACTGTGCGATGTGTTGGTGTGGGTTTCCTGTCCCCTTGTACACATGGAACTTGGGGATCATATATCCCGGCGAGTACTTGATTTGGTCATACCATCCCGGATACGGTTGCCCGGTTTTGACAGTTTGGCCAACCGTTTCATTCGCTTGATGAGCTCATATTTGTTGAGCTATATAGTCATCCAAAGCAGCCTTGGATATTGTTTCCTCCTTAGCTATTAATAAAGCCGGAAGAGGGTTTGATGTTTCCCCTCTGTCATCCTCGACGATTATCGGTGGATGTTCGGCTGGAGGTTCTGGCTGGATCATCATTCCAACCATGTCCGGGAACATAAGCGCCATCTGCTTTATGTTAGCATCTTGTTCCGTGACCCCCTTATCCTTCCTTTCAAGCACCCTTCGCAGGAACTCTGTATTGGTCTCCTGCTCTTGACGCTGTTCATATGCAGATTCCGGGCTTTCTTTCTGCCCGATAAGTGCTGACATTTTGATCAGTATTTCTTGGAGCTTTTGTTGTTACTCCAGAGCTTTTGTCAACGACCGAGTTTGTGGCCGATGAACCACGAAAGCACGGCTTTCCTCTTTCCCGGAAGCCATGTAGACCATGTGCACAATCATGCCCCCAGACTTGGGGCGTTTGGGTCTGTCGCCTTTGGAATTTGATGCGGGCGGTGGGATTTTCTCCGGCCTTCTCCTTTTGTGGGAGGTCGAAGTTGAAGGAGCCATTGTAACAGGTACCCTTTTTGAAGACGTCCCTCTCTGTATGACGAAGGGATGATCCTCCTCTTGCCGAGCCTTCATTTTCTTCAGTCGGTGAGTATAGTTCTTGTCGATCACAAAATCTTGGACTTTCTGCCAGACCCTATGGATTTGGGAAGAGAGCCGCTAAAGAGGCTGCTCCGGTTTTGCCTGCGTCATGTTTTCAGCAAGTGGGGAGATTTCCTCAGCACCGTGATTGGAGAGTTCTTTCGTACCCTCCTAAGTAGATCAAAGTTGTTTCCGGTTAGAACAGTAGCGTCAACTTCCACCATTGGAGCTGGTGGGGTAAGTCCAGAGGGGGAGTTTCCTACAGCTCTTCTCATCCGGCGCCAGTGACGGCGTCGAGCGTGTCTTGCAGACAGGACCACCTCAGTTGTGGAAGCGACTCTGTCATGCCCCCGGCTTTGATGAGGGGCTACTATTGGTGTCGGCCTGTCGAAGACTGACGTCTCACGCATGAAGATCGTCGTATGTATGTTCGACTTCGGTTGCTGGTGCAATAGAATAGAGGGAACGACCAATCTTTTGAAGGCCGATTTCCTGGTAGGGGAAGCGCTTTTGATGACTTCACCTGCTAGAGGAGTTGGGAGGACTATCCATTTTTGGATAGCCCCTTTAGGTACCGCGAGCCTCTTTATGGGCCTACTTAAGCTTTGGATTAGCCTGTTGAAGACTGAGTTGGCAGACTTGGACGACCCGTGAAGAGAGGCCGTGGTGGTTGCGAGTCGATCGAAGACTGACTTCTTAGGAGCTTCCTGTGGTGGAACTGGGACGCTGAAACTCACTGGCGGGAGCATGGTCCCGAAGAACAATCCAGTGGTGGCTTGAGTTACCTTCCCCACCGGCATTGAAAAGATGGAGGTCACATTGGGCCCGTAAGTCACTCCCCTAGTTGGGGCGGAGTGGGAGTTGCTGTTGCAGTTTGTGCAGCTGGAAGCCATTGACCTTTTTCCTACACAGGAGCAAGACACCAATCTTAGTACCTCAAATCCAAGGGCAAGTATAGCAAACCGCGATTTGTTCGTGAAACACGACACATGAAGTGTGGAGTGGAAAAAGGAAAAGGTCCCACATGGCGTGCCAGAATCCGTTCACCGCCGAAAATAGGGAAGAAACCGGGATGGATCGTCCTGCCTGAATTCTGGGGGCAGATGCTATTTGGATTTATCCGTCCACCTCTCTGAAGATGCCAAGTTGATTTATGGTACCGTATATCGGAGGTTTGGACATATGCGGCCATTGTAGTAGACTTCATCAGATCCCTCCTCGTTTACGAGGGGGTTTTGATTGTCGGGACGCTCTTCCCTGCAGGCGCAAGCCCCTGCAGTTAATTATGTTACCGCATCGCGATAACCACTTTCTCCTGCTCCGGATGTTCACTTCATGTCGTGTGTTTTTTTGTTTGTTTAGGTTGTCCGAGGATTTTATATGGAGACTAATTTATGTTGTCGCTCGTAGGGCGTGAATTAGTCCAAATCCGTATACTTTAGATTTGGGGTTTTTATTTAAGGACCGTTAATCTATTTTGAGATTAAGATCCACTTAAATGTATGTGAGCATTTGGGGATCGATTTTTTTTGTTAAGGATACTGTCACGCCCCGCTTCCCAGAGTGCGCTAAGATCGGCACGTGACAGAACCAACCCTGCTACCTATGGATAGGAAACATCTCTCCACAGTCACATCACGGCTGTCTAGAGATATCAAGAACAGGAAAATAAAAGAACTACCTAGAACATGTCCATATGCCAGAATAAACGAGTCAAGAAATAATATGCGGAAGCAATAAATCCAAGTAACAATAGAGGATCTGGGCCATGCAAAACCCAAACATCAGTGCGTCGTGATATCAACCAATAATAAATGAACAGGATACACGAGATATGCAGGCATGAATACTAAATAGCAACATAAATGTAATAAGTAAACACGGATATAGAACAGTGAAGTGCATCAATATATGTGACGTGCAGTGATCAATCTAAACTGTGCTACTGGGTTATCTATTCTAAAGTTGTTTGAAATCAATTAATGTAATCCTCCATATAACTCAAAGGATATGTCCCGTTATCCCCCGGGACCACGGATCAGGTAGTGGGAGTCATGAATGACTCTGTCCCGTTATCCCCCGGGACCACGGATCAAGTAAGAATCACAAATGATTCTGTCCCGTTATCCCCCGGGACCACGGATCAAGTAATACTCTTGTAAGCTACACTTTAGTTTACACCTTTGATTTTCCCATACCCCCAAGGTTATGTGTTCAGGTCAGGTATTGATAAATCTGAAGCTAATGCCAACACAGGATCAAGCGGGAAAAGATTTGTCTATACAGACAACAGGATATGTCCATCGGGACAACATGTCAGGATTGTCGGCACTAGAAACAGGATCAGGTAACATATCAAGTGGTGATATATCAGGTCATGTCAAGTAGTGGTGTATCAGGTCATGTCAAGTAGTAGTGAATCAAGTCATGTCAAGTAGTGCACAGGTATCAAGCGGGTGCTCATAATCAAACTTTAGCAAGTATTGAATCACGGTAAAAGTACGGATGTACGATAAAAGAATGGATGCACAAATATCTATCAGGGGTTACATCATGACTAAGTAGGATGCACAATATCAAACATAGTGCACTAATACAACAGTAACATGAAATAATATGGTCTCGGCGTGCAACTAGATATGTAATAAACCGTACGGATACAGACGGATACTATAAAACTGTAAATCGGTAAAATTTGCTGAATATTAAAACACAAGCACTATTATTTATTAAATATATATTGATATAATAATATTAATATAGATAACATATTCAAACCGATTAATAACTATAAAAGTGGTATTGATTAACCATGCACAAGAAAGTTCCGTTCAGAAATTCAGTGTCACCATGATTTGTGAAATAGCTTAAAAATAACAAACGTTCTCAAAAAGAGACTTGTATTATACCAAAACAAAGATAATTCAATAATATTTTCATTTTTGTAAGTTTAAGTATCTCAGGTTGTTCCTACAAAAAGCTATGAATATTCGAAATTGAAAGTTTGCTACTGGAATTTCCCTGGATAGCAGTTTAGAGATATTTTCATTTGCATTTTACGTTATATAAACAATTTATTTTGCAAGTAAATATTTCATAGAGTTATAGTATTCTGAGTTAGCTTCGTAACGAACTAAAGAAAGTATACTAATGATTTTTCTATGATTTATAATGAATTTTATAAGGTAAGGTGTACAGTAAATTTCAGATTTGTCGTATCCGCTTTGCAACGACGTTTCATATGTAAACTATAATATTTTCAAACTATATTTTGTATAACATTATAAAATGCAGATTATAAACTAATTAAAGATAATAATAAGAAATATTACGACGATATATATTTTAAATGATATGGATGCAAACGGGTATCCGAAAATGGTAAAATTTTAATATGGATGTACAGTGCAATCAACATGTGATATTTTTATTCATATGGATGCAAAATAAGATACATAGCATATAGCAAGATGAACTTGCATGTGACAAGATATGTAAATAGTGATATGGATGCACACGGATGTCCGAAGACAGTAAAATGGTAATGTGGTATGCATAATTAAATAATAAGTAATGTTATTATTCACATGTGTGCAATATATTGTAGTATAGCATGTAACAAGATTAACTTGCATGCAACTAGATATGAAATAAATTGTACGGATGCAAACGGACGTCGTAAAACAGTAAAATAATAACAGGGGATGTACAATACACTAAACATTAAATATTATTATTAATATGGATGTAAAATATATCATAACATGTAGCAAGATAAACTTGCCTCGATTGATCACGCGACGGATACGCACGGCACGTCCGACGTCGGTAAATCGTCGCAACGCACATGTGGCACGCGGGACGGGTCCAGGCAAGGCAAGAGGGTGATCATGCAGGCAAGGTACGTTCACTGGATCGGCAGCGGCGAGCACGGCTCCGGCGGTGATCACCGGAATCAAGAAACAAGATCAAGAAAAAGAAAGAAGAAAGAAGAAGAAGAAGTAAGAAGAAGAGGCTGTGTATTAAATAAGGAAAGAAAAAAATAAATAAATAAATAAAATATAAATATATATGCAGAGGAGAAAGAGAGAGAAATGGGTTGTTAGTTTGTTAGGAAATTAGTTTAGATTTAAATTTAAAATATCTTTTATTAGTTAACTAAATTTTAATTTGTATCAGTTTATAAAATTAATATTATATAAATAAAATTTGATATTCTGGTAAATACAAACATAGTCCAAAACATGCCCGGGTCGGGTCTAAAATTCAGTTTTAAAATACGAAAAATATACATGTCGACCCAAAATTAAAGTTGGATATCTGGGTAACAAAAAATGCATACCCCCAACAACGGATGCATGTACGTGCGCGTAGCCATCCAAACAAGTCCATTTCACTGAACGGGACGAGAACAAGATGCGCGGATGCTACCACAGGATCAGGATATCATGCAGGCTATGCAAGATATTTTTAAAATATTTTATGTGAGTTTAAATGTTATATTAAAAAAATGCAGATGCTAGATATAATGCGAGTATGCAATGTACAAATAAATGAAAGTGCACGGGTCCATGTAACAGGTCAGGATAAATCATAAACATGAATCAAGACGGGTTTCAAGCATGCAGGTCAGGTAGAATGCAAATACAGATATCAAAATACTATTCGCACCCAAAACACGGTAAAACAGGAAAAATACCATAAATAAAGAAATACTCGAATTAGAACTGGTATAAATGAACTAGGGTGTTACAGATACATTTGTCCAATTTAAGACTAAGATCCACTTAACAAGGTTTTAGGATCATTTTTATTTCAGATCTAACAAAAGAGCATTTGTGCTCTATTATTTTAGTTTAAGGACGTTTCGGTCCATTATCGCAATTTTGGAGGCGAATATTAGTGTAAGGGTATTTCGGTTCCTTATCGCCATTTTAGAGGCGAATATTAGTTTAAGGACATTTCGATCCCTTGTCGCCATTTTGGAGGCGAATATTAATTTAAGGACATTTCGGTCCCCTATCGCCATTTTGGAAGCGAATATCAGTTTAAGGACGTTACGGTCCGTTATCGCCATTTTGGAGGCGAATATCAGTTTAGGGACGTTTCGGTCCGTCATTCGTCCTGTGCGCGTGTGTATTTGTTACGTGACAGAACGAATAATGGAGATATGGAACGTGCCCAATTTGGGGCACGATCCGGTTTGAGGCATGCACATCAATTTGGAAATGCACCAGAAAGTTGTTTGTTGTCGGGACTCGCCACCTTTCCGAAGACGTTGAAGAATTACAATGACATATATCAGAGGTGTGGAGAGATGTGCCCTTAAAACAAATCCCATATTTGAGGGAAAGGGGGGCTGATGTGGACCTAAGAGTCATTAGTCATTTTTTAAACTAATATTATCTTAGGAGATGTGGGATGAATATCATTTTGGATATCATCAGTTAAAAGATCATTAGTCATGTTTAAGACTAAGATCAATTTGGGGAACCATGAGCACAGGGGGCTTAGTTGATTGGAAATCGAAGAGGTTTTGACCTTGGGAAAACTTAGCCAATTTGGGATAGGTCTGGGTCTCCATAGTTATCTAACAGTGCTAAGCACTGGTATATGCAGCACTCATGTGTATCTTACGTGAGGCGCTGAATCGGTGTTAAACACTGAACTCTGGAGGCGCTCACGTGTGAACACGTGAGGCGCCCTAAATATGGGCTCTGCTCTTTGGGTTTTATTCCCCCTTTTTATATAAGTGCTAAGCACTTGGTTCTCGTAGCGTTCATGTGTGAAATACGTGAGGCGCGCCAAATATGGGTTTTATTCCCCTTTTTATATAAGTGCTAAGCACTTGGTTAGGGGCCGCGTGCAAAACAGGTGACTTGCCTTAGGAAGCGCTCCTTGCTCTTCTTTTAAGCACTCACGTGGGAAACACATGAGGTAGTCTCGGCCTTTTCTTTTTGTTTATTAGAAGCACTCACGTGGAAAACACGTGAGGTCTCATTATAGTGTTAAACACTGACGAATCACCAGGCTGTTCTTCTGTGTTCTTGGAGATTTTGATCTCATGACATTTCTAGTCATTAGAATTTGGGTTAAGGTCTCATATTATTATCATCGTCTAAGGGATCTAGTTTTCCTTTTGTTTGTGCAGGAATCAAATTCTTTATATAGGGTTAAACCCTAGTTTTCAGAAGAATTAAATTCCCATATGATTTTGTAAAAATTAAATTCTTTGGACTCAGTTCTTTCTCCTGGGCTTTGAATCTTCATGATAGAATCTCCCCGATGAGAATTAAATTCTCAACTTGTGGGGAGATCTGCTTCTGCAGATCTCAACCAGAGGGAGAACTAAGTTCTTGTATGAAGGGTTAAACCCTTAAAGAGGCAAAGAAGAGATAGAACAATCTCTGTGTTTTTTCTTCTTTTTACCCAGTATGTTCTGACGAAACAAATCTTCGTTGAGAATCAAATTCTCTTTTTTCTGTCTCTACTTCTTTCTCCTCTCTCTCTGTATGTGTGTGTGTATCTCTCCCCTCGTGAGACTTGAAGTCTCGGGTTCTTTATATAGTGGAGAGAAGTTTGTTTAATTCTGAGAAAATCTCTCATTGAGAGATCCCAATCGATTTAATTAGTCTCAGAATTGATTTAGGGAATTTTACCCATCGTTGGATCTTTGATCCAAGGACTTCTGTTCTTACAGAAGATATTGTTCTTGTTTTTAACAAGATTTGGGAAATATTTTCCCTTATACAGAATTTATTCTGGAAAACGGTGATTTTTAATCACCGTTGGATTTTTAATCCACCGGTTCTCTATTTTACAGAGGGCAATCTTTCTTGTTTAGAAAGATTGAGAGAATAGAATTTTATTCTATGATCCAATTTGGGGGATGTTTTCATCCATGTAGAATTTAATTCTGCATCTTAATGATTTTTCATCTCCGTTGGATCTTTGATCCAACGGCTCTGTTCACCAGAGAGTAGAATTTAATTCTACCTTCTTTAATTTGGGCGTTGACGCCCACGTGCATAGGAATTTAATTCTTTTATAAATAGTCACTCTCGTGCTTTGCACGCCGGCGCTCGCGTGTGTTCCACGTGAGGCGCCACTATAGGATTTAATCCTAACAGAAGCTGGCGCTGGCGCTCACAGAGGAAACACGTGAGGCGCTCAAGGATTTAATCCTGTCTAAAGTGGTACCTACATGCTTTGCATGTGGGTGCACGTGGTTAACAGGTAGAGGTTTCCCTTTATTTTTATAAGGGAACAACAATTTTTGAGCCAAAATTTTTGGCGGGAACAACTGCAGCACCTATATGCTTTGCATTTAGGCGCCCACGTGTTTAACACGTGAGACTTGAGTAGCAGGGAATTTTCTCCTCTTTTCTCTCTTTATATGAGGGAACAAATGCCCCCAGCATTGCTCTCACGTGGCTTGCATGTGAGTGCAACGCTGTCCATCCTTACAACCGTTGGATTGACTAGGGCAACGGGAAGATGAACCGCTCCCCCATCACTTTTTATAAATGGGGCCTTTGGCCCCTGAGATGACCACTGTTTCTTCATCTTCCTCTCTAATTCTTTCCTTGAGAATTCAATTCTCTTTCCAGAGCTTAGTTCTCTGTCCTAGCATCAAACATTTCTTTTGGGTAAGAATCATAAACGACATTCACCTCTTAGAAAACCCTTTTCGTTCTTGCCTTGGATTTTAAATCCATCAACAGAGCTCTGCTCTTTTCTTGAACTGTTCTCTTAGAGATCTAAAAACTTTTTCTTTTAAGTAGACTCTGGGGTCTTGAAGATTGTTAGTTCTCCTCTTAGGGTTTTTCCTATCATCGATCTTTGAGGATCCTTGGAATTTAATTACATTTTCTCTGTTTCCCCACCATGGGGGTTTCTGAGATTTAATCCCATTATTAAAAGAATTTAATTCCATCTTACAGAGCTTAGCTCTGAGAGACCCAAAGACTTTTAGGAATTTTATTCCCCTTCTGTTCTTAGGCATTTTTTAGGGTTTTGATACCCCTTTCACAGATTTGAATCTATTGTGGAACACGGTTTTCGAGGGTATTGGGAGTTTAACTCCACAGTTTAATGAGATTCTCCATTAAATGACAATTTTTTTGGATTCTTACGATGAGTGCTTTCCTCGTCATTTTGATTGCTAATCCCCTACTGATTTTTTTCCAGATATTATGGCTTCTCGGCTTTACGATCTCGAAGATATTATCTCTTACGAGGACATTCGCATCCAGGGCCGTTGTCAAGGCCAAGAATTTACCGACACCCAATGTGCTGAGGTGATGTGTCGTTTTAACGACTACAACGGCCGGTTACTCCCACGCCGTTCTGCTCTCTTGAACATTATCGTTGGGTCGATCTGGGAAGCAATTCCTGAGCTTGACGGGGCTATTCCACTCGAGGCGTTTGATGATACCGAAAACAAGGTGCATTCAGTATATCTGATGAGCCTGATCTCAAAGAAGCGAAGAGATGATCTTATCAATATTTTGCATCGCGTCTTCCAACAGATAGTGATAATATCCTCATACCAGAGGACGGACGACATTTGTGGGGATCCTAACGCCTACATTCGTGAGAAAATGCATAAGAAAATGGCCAAAGAAGCCGGAAGCACTTTACTTAGACTTGCTTCCAAGTTCCTGAATCCGTGTCCGGGATTCAGTGTTTTGCCGTTGTAAACACTTTGATGATGTTTTTTTTATTGTTGTTTCTTTTTTTTCTTTTATCACCAATGTATAAATTTCTTCGAAGAATGAATGACAAAATTCCCTTTCCTCTTTATGCCAATGCTCATATGTGTCTCACATGAAGTGTTGTTATACATATATAAAAACCGTTGCTGGTGCCCAAGTGTCATGTGCGTGAAGCGCTGCTGAAGATTTTAATCCTGAACTAGCGTCGGCGCTCATATGTTATGCACGTGAGGCGCCGCTCTAGTCCCAGAAAGAATCAATGCGGGCGTTCACGTATCGTGCACGTGAGGCGCTGCGGATGGAGTCGTTTCACCTCCTTGCTCTAATTCTCATGAGTCAACTCTTTCTTTTCCCACGCCCTTTTTGCCGGGCCTTGGGAATAGCTCCACCATGCACCACACTGTTAGTGTATATGCCCTAGAGGCCATTACTGTATCATACTAGTTTGTATATTACTTAATGGAAGCTTGGGATATTCACAGTTGTATATACAATCTTGCTCAAAATAGTAGTATGCTACTTGGTTTGTTTCTACTTCAATGTGTACATGTGTTTATTTTAGTATATCACCTATACACATTAGTGGAGCCCTTAAGATCTTTGCTTGATTACCAGCGTTGTGATGGCCGTCACACTAGTGGGGGCGGGTAATCTATAAGTACATCCTTATGCAGGTCCCTAGTCGCAGGACTATCGAGACAGGGCATCGATACTCCAAAGTAGACTAGCGTATGCGCTTCTCATCCCAGAGTGGGAGATGGTCTGTCCCACAGCCATCAGTACGTCGTACTGGAGATAGTATGCGGGTGCTCGTTGGGTTACGAGTACACTGGACAGGACTCGTCGGAAACTGTTGGTTAGTACTATACCTATCGTCAGTTATCAGTTCCCAGGTGACATGAGTACAGCTTAGTCCGCTGACTTGATACTGTCACTTCGCCTCGAGTGTGTTCCCACTGTACTTAGATTACTACCCTACCACGGCTCAAAGGAGTCGTGCAAACAGGTAGTAGTTGGGTGCAGTCCCGAAGCACTTGGAGGCAGTGACGGTTAGACAGGATTCGTCTCTCCCGGTATTGGGGGTTGACATCGCGCTGTGTCTAGGAGAGCCATTACACGAGTAGTCCCTGGCCAGGGCAAGCGAGATATACTGGTAGGCTTCCAGTGTTATCTCAGGGTGTTTTGGGCTTCACTCCGGCACGACTTGTACCGCTATTAGGGGACTGACGTTTACCGCCCCCTAGGCCCGCCATGCGATGTATCAGACGAACAGACCGAACTGTACGGAGACTGTCACATTCAGGCTCAGTAGGAGTTCAGATGGATTTCATCTCGTCGGTCTTCTTGTCGGCATCTACCTGGGGACCGTTACGCACAGCTAGTGCCGCTTGCGGTCTGTGGTTAAACCCACTGCCAGCGTAGTGTCGAGTCTTTAGAGTCCCACACAGAAAGCTATTCGCCTTTAGGCAAAAGAGTAGAGGTCGCATGGTTTTGCGACAGGTCGCATGGTTTTGCGATAGGGTTCGGTCACATCCGTGCACTTGTGCACGTACAGTGTCCGGACAGTTAACACTAGCGGGCTTTGGTTTAAGCCAGATCCTAGTGTACGTTTTGGGATTGGTTTGATCCAGTATGTATTCGTGTTCCTCGGAACGCGGATGCGGGTGTGTATGCACAGTTGACGGAAAGACAGAGGCAGAGGATTCTCATTAGGGTTGTTGACTGTTGATTGTTGACTATTGACTTTTTGCTCAACCCTAATGAGAATATGATATATGATTAATAATAATATTAATTAAGTATTATGGTGACATGGTTGTTGAGGGGTTGACTTTATTGACTTGTTGACTTTGTTGACCGATTGATTAGGTTGGACTAGTTGACCATCATGATGACAATGGCTACATTTCATGGCAAAGACTTTTTGCTTGCTTGTTCTCTTGTGAAAAATGGGTGCATGAAATGATATGGCTATTGTAGCTTAAACCATCACATAATACTTGATTGCTATGTTTTGTTATGATGGTTTTGGATTATGAGAGCCAAGAGAGAAAAGTCTTTCTCATTCTATCATTTTCATTCTCTCTCTTGTTCTTAAGCTCTCATCCTCTTCCTCTTGCTCTCCCTCTCTTTAGTCTATGGTTCACTTGTCTCATGTGTTGAGAAGCAAGAACTATAGAGTATAATCCCAACACACTCTTCTCTACTCACTCTAGTTCACAAGGTTTAGCAAACCGAGTGAACTAGTTTCTTCAAAACTCGAAGAAGAAGCCAAAGGTAGAAGATTTCGGGTGGATCGATCTTCGGCGCAAGGAGATGATGGAGTGAAGCCAATCCGTACACCATCGAGAGTCAAAGACGAAGGAGTTCAAGAAAGAAAGGTATAACCCCCTAACCGAGTAGTTAACAACTCCTAGTTAGGTTGTTAGGTAGATAGTTTAACAAAGATCCGGTTTTGAGTCCATATTACCGCCTCTAGAAAATTGTTTTTCACCAAATTCCGCATGCCCGAAAGTACCGGGAGAGGTAGCATGGACTTACAGTGGTATCAGAGCCAGGTTAAACACTACCTAACATGTTAGCATAGTAACTAGAAATTCGATCGGAGAAAAAGTCCCGAAATAAACCCGGATATCATGCTTGCTGTCGAATTTTTCCTCTGTTCCAAAAATGATAAATCATACTTTAAAATTCGGCTCAGGGTTTTTATAGCAAACTGCAAAAATTTCATCCACTGATCCGATCAAAGCGCCGTGGAAACGCGGCGGGAGCGTGCTAGAGGTTCTGGTTGGATCATCATTCCAACCATGTCCTGGAACAAAAAATCCATCTGCTTTATGTTGGCAGCCTGCTCAGCGGCTTCCTTATCTTTTCTTTCAATCACCCTTCATAGGAAATCTATATCGGTCTCCTGCTCTTGGCGCTGTTCGCTTGCTAGTTCTGGACTTTCTTTATGTCCGGTGAGTGCTGTCATTTTCGTCAGCATCTCCTAAAGCTTTTGTTGTTACTCCTGAGCTTTTGTCAATGGCCGAGTTTGCGATCGATGAGCTACGGAAGCATGGCTTTCCTCTTTCCCGGATGCCATGTGTATGCACGATCATGCCCCCAGACTTGATGCGTTTGGGTCCAGCACCTTTAGAATTTGCCGCAAGCGGTGGGATTTTCTCCAGCCTCATCCTTTTATGGGAGGTCGAAGTTGACGGAGCCATTGTAACAGGCACCCGTGTATAAGAAGTCCCTCTTTGTATGATAGAGGAGTGGTCTTCCTCTTGGCGAGCTTTCGATTTCTTCGGTCGACGAGAGTAATCTTTGTTGATTACAGAGTCCGGGACTTTTCACCAGAACCTATGAATTTGGGAGGAAAGCCATTGATGGGGGCACTCCGTCTTTGCCTGCACTGTGGTTTCTGCAGGCGGGGGCGATTTCTTTAGCACCGCCGTTGGAGAGTTCTTGCGTACCTTCCGGAGTAGATCAAAAATGTTCCCGGTTGGAACAGCAGTGTCAATTTCCACCATCGGAGCTGGTAGGGTAAGTCCAGAGATGGAGTTTCCCCCAGCTTTTCTCACTCGACGCCAGTGGCGACGTCAAGCTTTTCTTGCAGAAGGTACCGCCTCAGTTTTGAAACAGGCTTCTTCATGTCCCTGGCTTTGGTGAGAGACTGTTGCTGGTGCCAGCCTATTGAAGACTGATGTCCTTGGCAAAGTTTGCGAAGGAATGGACAATCATCCGAAGACTAATCTTCTGGTAGGGGAAGCGCTTTTGACAGCTTCACTTGCAAGAGGAGTTGGGAGGGTAATCTGTTTTAGGGCAGCCCCTTCAGGTATGACGAGCCTCTTTACGAGCCCGTTTTGGTTCTGGCTTAGCCTGTTGAAGACTAAGACATCAGATTTGGACGACCCATTGAGAGGAGCCGTCATGGTTGCAAGTCGATCGAAGACCGACTTCTTGGAAGCTTCATCTTGCGGTGCTAGGGCGCTGAAACTCGTTGGTGGGAGCATGGTCCCGAAAAACAATCCGATAGTAGCTTGAGTTATTTGCCCCACCGGCATTGAAAATATGGAAGCCGCATTGGGCTCGTAAGTCGCTCCTCCGGTTGGGGCAGAGCGGGAGATGCTGTTGCAGGTTGTGCAGTTGGAAGCCATTGATGTTCTATTCTACACAGGAGCAAGACACCAAATCTTAGTATCTCGAATCCAAGGGCAAGCATAGCGAACCGCGATTTTGTTCGCAAAACACGACTCACGAAGTGTGGAGTGGAAAGAGGAAAAGGTCCCACCGTGCGTGCCAGAATCTGTTCACCGCCATAAATGGAGACGAACCTGGGATAGGTCGTCTTGCCTGAATCTGGGGGCAGATGCTATTTGGATTTATCCGTCCACCTCTCCGAAAATGCCAAGTTGATTTATGGCACCGTATATCGGAGGTTTGGATGGATGCGGCCATTGTAGCGTGACTTTATCAGATTCTCCCTCGTTTGTGAGGGTTTTTTTATTGTGGGGACACTCTTCCCTACAGGCGCAAGCCCCTGCAGTTAATTACGTTACCGCGATGCGATAACCACTTTCTCCTTCTCCAGCAGTTCATTTCTTGCCGTGTGTGTTTTTATTTGTTTTGGTTGCCCGTGGATTGTATACGGAGACTAGTTTATGTCGTCGCCCGTAGAGCGCGGATTAGTCCAAATCCGTATGTTTTAGATTTGGATTTATTTTATTTAAGGACCATTAATCTAATTTGAGATTAAGATCGACTTAAATGTATGTGAGCATTTGGGGGCTCGACTTATTTTAGTTTAAGGACGTTATGGTCAGTTATCGCCGTTTTTGAGGCGAATATTAGTTTAGGGACATTTCGGTCCATTATCGCCATGTTTGGGGCGAATATTAGTTTAAGAACATTTCGGTCCACTGTCGCCGTTTTTGAGACGGAGTTTTAGTTTAAGGACATCTCGGTCCACTGTCGTCGTTTTTTAGGCGAAGTTTTAATTTAAGGACATCTCGATCCATTATTCATCTTACGCGCATGTGTATTTATTACGTGACAAAGCGAACAATGTTGATATGGAATGTGCCCAATTTGGGACGGTCATGCACATCAATTTGGAAGTGCATCAAAGAAAGAAGTTGTTGGCCGTCATGACCCGGCACCTCTCTGAAGACGTTGAGGAATTACAACGACGTATATCAGAGGTGTGAAGAGATGTACTTTTAAACCAAATCCCGTATTTGAGGGAAAAAGGGTTGTTGTGGACTCAAGAATATTTGGTCATATTTGAGACCTTGGAAATCAAGAGCATATGGACTCGATTGATTTAAAAAGGAGGTTTAACCTCAGGAAATCTAACCAATTTTGGGCTGAGATTGAGTTTCCATAATTACTCAACAGTGCTGAGTACTGGGACATACAGCGCTCACGTGTGAAACACGTGGGGTGATGGAATAGTGCTAAGCACTAAAGTCCTATGGTACTCACGTGTGAAACACGTGAGGCGCTCAGATGTGAGCGTTTTTAGTCATTTTTAACTAATCATGGAGTGCTAAGCACTCTGTATGATACTCACGTGGGAAGCACGTGAGTGCTGGGCTTTGGGCTTTATTTGTTCGTTTCCCTATTTTTATAGAAGTTCTAAGCACTTGGATAGAGTTCACGTGCATTTCACGTGATTGCTTCCTTTTGGGGCGGCTGCCTAATTGACAAAGAAGTTTTTCTTTGCTCTTTAGGCGCCCACATGAGAAACACGTGAGGCGGTTTTGGCTGTTCTTTTTATTTCTTTTAAGCACTTCTCATGGGAAACACGTGAGGCTTCAAGATAGTGCTAAGCACTAATCGAGTCAACAAGTTATTCTTATGTTTTCTTAGATAAATTGATCTCTGTTAATGACATTTTTAGTCATTGATGATCATCAAGATTTCAGTTTTGAAGATCTTGGACCATCATTATCGTTTGTATTGAAGAACTAAGTTTTTTTCCACTTTTCTAAGAACCAAGTTCTTTATGTAGAGTTAAACCCTAATTTTTGGAGGAATTAAATTCCCATATGTTCATGTTCTTTCTTTTTAACTTGGTTCTTTTCCTCTAAGTTTTGAATCTGCAGAATAGAATCACCCGATGAGAATTAAATTCTCAACTTGTGAGAAGATCTGCTTCTGCAAATCTCAACCAGAGAAAGAACTGAGTTCTTATATGAATGGTTAAACCCTTAGAGAGGCAAATGAGAGATAATATGATCTCTGTGTTTCTTTACCTAGGGTTTCAACGAGGTAAGTATTCATTGAGAATTAAATTCTCTTTTCTATCAATGGCTCACTGTATTCTTTAAAACCTTGTGGGAATTTCTCTCTATATATTCTTTCCCTTTTCTCTCCGTGTATCCCCTTTCTCTTTCTTACTTCTCTATCTATTTATAGGAGAAGAGAAAAGATCAACTTGTTAAGAAAATCTCTGATTTAGAGATCATGATTGATTTCATAATCAATCCAAAATGATCTTTTAGATCACTTGGTGAATTTTATTCGCCATTGGATTTTTAATTCAAAGTCTCTCTATTTAACAGAGAAGTTTTCTTGTTTATTTAATTAGGAAATATTTTTCCTAAGATAGAATTTTATTCTATTAGATGATCGGTGGGTGATTTTATAATCACCGTTGAATCCTTAATCCAAGGGTCTTCTGTTTAACAGAGAAGATCTTTCTATTTTAAGAAAGATCAAGGAAATATTTCCTACATAGAATTTAATTCTATCAGATGGTTCATTTGGTGATATTTTATTACAATTGGATTTTAAATCCAAGATTCTCTGTTAGAAAAATCTTTCCATATTAGAAAGATCAGGAAAAATATTTCCCAAATAGAATTTAAATCTATCACATAGAATCGAATGTGAGTATTTTAAAATTGGGGCGCTCACATGCTTTACAAGTGAGCGCTGCCAATTTATGTGGCAGGAGAACTCACGTGTTTAACACGTGATCATTAGCGTGGGTTTTGGTTTGTTTATTTTCAGCGCTCATATGGTTTGCATATAAGTGCTCACGTGTTTAACACGTGGGGCATGTTTGGCCTATCAACTGTTTGATTGCAACGCCTATATGCTTTGCATATAGGCGCTTACGTGAGACTTGAGTAGTGGGAATTTTCTCTCCTTTTCTCTCTTTTTATGAGGGAACAGGGCGTAACTGGTGTGCACGAAAATCCTCAAGTGCATCAAATATGCACAAAACCACATCAAGTACGCCGAGTGTGCGCGAAAATCTAAATCAAGTGCACCAGATATGCACAAAAGCAATCTAGTGCAATATGGTGCACGAAAATCAATATCAAGTGAAACTAGGTGCACGAAAATATAAATCTAGTGCAGCTGACGTGCACAAAAACCGTATCAATGCATCGAAAGCGCATATAAACAACATCGAGTGCACAAGTCAAAATCAAGTGTATACAACATGCATGAAATCAAAATCAAGTATATCGGAGTGCGCGAAATCATCAATATGTGCAACGGCGTGCACAAAACAATACCAAGTGCAAAGGTTATGCGCAAAAACATAAATCAAGCGTAATGGAAGTAATAAAACGTAAATCAAGTGCAACTGCTATGCATAAGGAAAATATCTATCAAGGGAAGCTACGGTGCACGAAAATCCCAATCATGAAACTCAATCATCAAAACACAAAAATCAAAACGACGAAGACATGATACTCGAATCACCAAAACATAAATCATAAATAAATGACATTGAGGTACATCTCCTTCAGTGTCGAAAGGTGCATGTGCACCCGGAGCTGGCAGAGCAAGAATTCTTACTTGTCTTCTGCCCACGGTCTGGCATCCTTTGTCTCTATGTCCTTATTCTCTCAGTGGATCACCAATTCCATGACCTCCTGGCTCGACAGCCTGATAAGGAGTAGCGAAGAAAACAGTCTAGCTTTGACGCCTCTCGGAATATCTTCTGGCCAGTTAACCTGGCCACTCTCAACGTAGCTCATCAACGACGGTAGCCTCTGGCCTTCTGAGTGCGTGCCATACAACCAATACTGGGTTTAAATTTTTATCGCTGTAGTATTCCGGAAAGAACCTGCCACGGCTTCCTCCAATATCATTTCTACCGAACTGCCCAGAACTGGCACTCCAAAATTAAACCGTTTCCGTTCCGGAACAGATGCAATCTCATCACGACTTTCCTCTGAAAATGTGGTTGTATCCAACTGTAAGTCGATGTCGCGCACCACGCGGGTTCGCAGGGAGGCAGAATACGCAAAAAACGATTTTTACGGGCTTCGCAACACCGACTTAAACTCCAGGATCGATACTAAACCCTAACTAGCAAAACTGTAAGAGGTTAACTACTCGGATAGAAAGTTATATCTCACAGAATCATGTCCTTCGGGTCTTCTTGCTGTCCTCCTCCTCGTCATAGGCTCCTCGGATCGTACACGAATCGAGCCTCCTCGTCGGTCTTCTCAAGTCAAAGACGATCCACCCGAGAGTCTATAGTCCGAGCTCCAACCTCAAATCCGAGGTAACTAAGGCACCTAGTTCACTAAACTAGATGTCCTAGATGATGTAGAGAGTGAAGATGGATTAGTTTGTCTCTAAATACCCTAGGTTTCTCAACACATGAGACATGAAGGGTTAGAACAAGAAGAAGGAGCTTGAGGAAAAGAGAGTGGAGCAAGAACATTAGAAAATGATACGGCTAGTTTATGATGAAATAATGAAGCATACCAATAATGCATAAGATAAATATCTCACCAAAATATCAAGCATGCTTCATGAGTCACCAAGAGCCATACTTCATTTAATGTAAACCTCCATCTCATTTATCTTTTAATCAAAAGATTAAATACAAAATGAGGTGTCTTCTTCTAGAAGTATACTTGAGCAAATTACAAGAATACCCCTCACCGTATATACATACCCGTATCCGTATTCCGAAAAATACGAATACAAAGAGATGAAAATAATCCAAGAATATAATACTAGGATCCGGTTTAAACCAAAGCCCACTAGTATTATCCCCCCGAACATCATACGTGCATAAGTACATGTATGTGATTGAAGCCTTGCCGTAAAACCATACGGCCTCTACATCTTTTGCCCGATGCAGGAAAACCCTCTTTGTGGGACTCTAAAGACTCAACACTACGCTGGCAGTAGGTTTAACCACAAGCATGTCAGTGATACTAGCTGCACATAACGGCTACCCAGGTATCGTCGATAAGAAAGACGATGAGCAAACTTGTCCAAACTCCTACTGAGCCTATCTGTGACAATCTCCGTACAGTTCGGTCTGTTCGTCTAAGAGTCGCATATCGGGCCTAGGGGTGGTAACCATCAGACCCCTAATAGCGTAATAAGTCATGTCGGGGTGTGGCCCAAAACACCCTGAGAAACTACTGGAGTACCTACCAGTAAATCTCGCTTACCCTGGCCAGGGACTTTGTGTAATGGCTTTTCGAACACAGCGCGATATCAACCCCGAATACCGAAAGAGACGAATCCTATCTAACCGCCACTGCCTCCAAGTGCTTCGGGACTGCACCCAACTACTACCTGTTTGCACGACTCCTTTAAGTCATGGTAGGGTAGTAATCTAAGAACAGTGGGACACACTCGAGGCGAAGTAGCAGTGTTAAGTCGATGGACTAAGTTGTACTCATGTCATCTGGGAACTGCTGCCCGACGATAAGTATAATACCCACCAGCAGCTCCCTACGAGTCATGTCCAGTGTACTCATAACCCAATGAGCACCTGCATACTATCTCCGGTACGACGTACTAATGGCTGTGGAACAGACCATCTCCCCTGCTGAGATGAGAAGCGTATACACTAGTCTACTCTGGAGTATCGATGCCCCGTCTCGATAATCCTACGGCTAGGGATCTGTATAAGGATGTGCTTATAGATTACCCAGCCCCCACTAGTGTGACTGCCATCACAACGCTGGTAGTCAAGCAAAGATCCTAAGGGCTCTACCAATATGTATAAGCGATATGCTAAAAGAAACATATATATATTGAGGTAGAAACAAACCAAGTAGCATACTACCATATTGAGCAAGACTGTTATTATATTCGTGTATATCCCAAGCTTCCAAAATGTAATATAGAAACCAGTACTATACAATAATGGCCTCTAGGGCATATATCACTAACACCAACGCCTCTGCATACGTATCAAATCTCTGGCATGAACGGAGAGGAATGACTCATTGAGATCTCGCACGAATCTCTAAATCCACTTTTCTTCATTATTGTCTCAAACGGAATCATATTTTGATAGCTTCGTAAGCTGCAATTCATCCTTCGTTACGGTCATATCCAAAGTCTCTCGTAAGGACTCGAAATTACGAGCTTGGCATCTCCAACACTCTGTGGAAGGCATCTGGCGAAATGTGTCCTCGAGAACTTGGCTAAAGTCATCGGAGGAGTATGCACTGCTCGTCCTCTCTCGATTGACTCATGCCATGTCTGAGCAAGACCCTTCGAACTGAAGCTAGCCAACTCACTGGTCTCCCATCGGAGCATCAAAACGAACGAAATATTCTAGTCATCTTATTCAGGAATGATTAAGGATCCTTTGTCACATCCATGTCTGTAAACTCATATAGCTTCAGCTTCATAAACTCTGGAAGCGACATCTCGTCAATCTCAGCAACAGCTAGTACATATGTATACACGGCAGACAACACAACGATCTCCAGAGTAAACTGTACGTCAACGGTCCTCTCAATCTGGCTGGTATCAAGCAATGGTCCGATCATATGATGCAGATCCCGAACGCTCGTCTCAAACGATAAATCCTAGCATAAACGAGAATTCAACATGTTCTTGTGTCACCGGAATAACACCCTGGTCAGTTCTCGTCCCTGACAAGCTCGCTCTGACCGCGTCTCTAACTGCAGCCCTCTCGACTCGCATAGCCATGGTGACAGGAACCGCAACAAACATCGATGAGGATAGATTACAAGAACGAATAGAATAACGGATCTCAAGATATGTACATCCCAAGGTTACTTAAGCGGAGCAGTGTATTGTAAGTATACCGCGGAACATATGCACGGTACGTTACTCTACTTAAGTTACCTACTCTATCTACCAAGGTCAATCTACGTAACGAAAGTTCAGGTCTAATCCCCCCAGTCAAGTCTAAGTTCCGTAAGATCAAGCATAGGTTCCAAAATATACGCCCTAGATTCTGCATAGTCAAACCTAGACTTGAACAAAGGTTAAACCTAACGCTCTGATACTAACTTTGTCACGATCCGGAAATGGCACATGGCCGGCACTTGAATCACGTGAAATCTAAAGGACCCCGCCGTATCCCAAGTAAGCCAAAAACCAGTAATCTAAACATTTTTTAAGAAAATAGTGGAGGTGAAGTTTTGAAAGATGGGTATAAATGAAATCAAGTTCCGCTTTTCAAGTATAAGTAAAGTTCGTTGAAAATACAAATAGATAGTATTCTAAAGTTTAAAAACATTTTCGTCATTTGAAATTTGGGCAGCACCTCCTTTGTAAATTTTGATCAAAACATAAATAAACAATAATAGCATTGGCATCCCAAAACGGAAGCTAGCTCTTCGCTAATCGGCGGAAATACAACCACACAAGTAAGTATACGACACCCAAGACGAAGATCAACTCAGAAAGAATAAGGAAAACCAAAAACATCATCAACTCACATATAAGAATATATATAAGCCACGACTCTAAGTCCGAAAGAATATACAGCTGGTCTCTAAGTACATAATATACATAGTCTGGTTGATCGAGCTTTTAACTAGATTACAACTGCATAAAATATACAGTGGTGGTTACAATCTGTAGTGTAACCCACTATCACACCGCACTTCCCAGTGTACGGAGAAGTAGACGCGACGGGCCGCGACGTATTTACCCAGAAGTAAACACGCTAAGCGTAAATAAGCAATATATAAATAAAATGCACAAGAATGATAGGTAAAGATGTAATATAAACAACACATTTTATTAATATCCATTCTTTACATTACAACTGGTTTGAAAAGAAAAAAAATACAATGCTGAAAGCAATGCCTAAACAGTGACATATGAAATGGAAATAAGTATAAGTAAGCTAGTAGTCGAGCTGCTCGGGTATCTGATCCAATCACCCCTCGCTAGGCTTGGACTCCTGAAAGTCGGGTCCTCCTGACGAACATTCCAAATGAAGAATAGACAAGAATGTCGTCAGCGAACTAACGCTCGGTAAGTCCCAAAGAAAGAATGAAATAGACAAGTAAAGAGAATAAAACTGGTAATTGGTACAACTATATATGTCTGTTATACTAACGTAGTTGTTTGTAGCTTGATACAGAATGTATCAGCGTTTACGAGAGGAGTCCAACTATCCCGTTGACTATGGAAAACGGAAAGTATAAGGCCCCGTCAATACCCATGGGACAACGGCACAGATGTTCATGCAGGTATCTTTTAGTGTCCTTCATCGTGCCACTTATAATACATTCTGTACCAATCTACCCAGTTAAAACCCCGTAATATATATATATATATATATATATATATATATATATATATATATATATATATATATATATTGTATAAATATAGTTAACAGACTTGCCGTGACAATAGATACAAGTTGTTCATATAAACGGTTTCAGGATGTATCAAGTAGGCATGTAATCAAGTCAAGATATAGACATGGTCCAGTCAAGTCAAGTTATGTTTTTATGTTGATCTTGTTCTGGTATTCAGGTTCAGTTCAAGTATACATGTTTGGTATATTGGATTCATGTTAGAATTGGATTCATGTGAATTGGATTCAGATTGATTTGGACTCAGACTTGAGTCGGGCACTTAGAACAGAATTTGGATTTTGAATTAGATTTGAGTGTTATCGGTAACTGCTGCATATGGACGGCAGGATTTTGTGTTTTTTCCAAGACAATTACCATTGATAACCCCGTTTTAGTTTTATACAAGAACTCACTTTCTCCGGCTCGCTGAGACTCAAGAGAATTGGTCCCGCTTAAACCTATATTTACTAAGGTCCTTATTGTAATTTAATATTACTTGAGGGTTTTTTATGAAAAATATTTTTAGTATACTTTCAAAATAAATTTCAAGTATTTATTTATGTTATTTAGGGTTTTCATGGATGTAAATTTTTAAAGAATGAAGTATATTAGTGAAACTTGAATAGTTCAAGGTATTTTAGTATAAAGTTTGACTTGTATTGATTCTTGATGGTATTTTCATGAAACTTGTAATTCTTTTATTTTGTTTAGAAAACATGGAATTTAATAATATCTTTAAAATATGTGGTTTGATAATATTTATATAATTATTAAAAATAAATTTTTATTATTAAATAGAAATCCTCGTTTTTCTTAAAAATTGTATTAAAATTCCATCTGGATCGTATGCTCCGTGAAGAGGTTTACATCTCGCTCTACTAGCCCCGAGAATGTGCAATAATCCGCATCATCCAAACCGGGTTTCCCAAAATGGGTTGTAGAGGCACAATCGCAAAGAATTAAGTAACACAATTTAAAGAAATCCGGGTTTTTAATAGTTTAAGGTATTTTGATGAAAAGTCGTATTTTTCCACAAAAATATTGTTCAAGAGAATCGTGCTATGTCAAGATATGTGTATGTGAGAGGTAGGTCATTACCTTGTGAGGTTTTCTAAAGGTAATGTTAAGCAAAACAATTAAAAGATATCGTATGTAAACTTCATGGTATTTAAACGTAAAAACTTAATTAAAGTATTTAGCATGGAGTTTTAGAGTGAAATTGGTTTATAAACATTAGTTAAATGATTACAAATAAGGTATATACATAAGTACAAGTGATCCTTAAGAAGAATTATGGTTTTCAAAGGTTTTAGAAACAAATGTCGGTATAACTCTACTTACCAACGTGTTTTGAAAAAGAGAAGTTTTATAGTAGAAAGAGAAAAAGAGATATGGGACTTACAAGTTTTAAAGGAGAGAGGGGGGTAGAGAATGAGGGTAGTAGCCTTCGTGGAGTCGCGGGGTCGCCGGAAACGTCTCAAATCCTCGCCGGAATTTGATCTAGGGCTAACTCCACTTATACTCTTCTTAGAATTAGAATTTTTTTAAGAATTTTGGCAATAGATTTCAGAATGAAGAGGGCTAGGGTATGGGGTTGTATTTATAGTGTAAAATTAGGGTTTTGGAATTGAAGAAAGAATTAAAGATACATTAAAAATGGGATTTATTATGAATATAAATTCTTTGCATAATTGCAGGAAAATAAACAGAACAGGAGTAGTGGGGTAGGCCAAGGGGTTTAGTGTGCAAAACATGGGGACTTTCCCCACAGGGGGACCGTCGGCGCCAGGGTTTAGGCCGATCTCGCCGGTCCATTGGTAGGGGATAGCCGTAGGATTTGTGCCACGTGTCCATGCTACTAAATATGATATTTTACACATGTTTGATTTTCTGTGACTTTTCATTTTATGTGCAGAGCACGTGTAAACTTTTGGGCTTCTAAAAAGTTTAAAAGAAAAATCAGTAAAAAATAATATGTGGCTGATGGGATTCAAACACAGGGGCTACGTCACAGCAGTGTAAGGCTTTACCAAGGAGCTACAAGCTATTTCTTGCTATTCTTAAACAAGAATAACTTTTAAACCGTGCTCAGGCTTGCAAAGTCCTTTCTGTATTTTAAGAAGAAAAAATTTTGTATAGAAAATTCAGGGTCGTTACACCCACCTACCAAGCAAATCGCCCAAAAGAGAAATGTGTCAGCAAGCCGCTATTGATTCGAGCGGTTGGTCCTGCAAAAAAACTATGGCACAATGGGGTGAGTTGCTAACTCGTGAGTAGAAGCCATCATCAGGTAGAAATCGAATGTATAACGACTTACTTAGGTCATTCTGTAATAATAATAATAATATCATACCGTGTGGTATCGAAATGAACATGTATATATGTATATATATCAATATAACATCATGCATGTATCAATAAATGGTAACATGTCATCAAGCATGTATATATATATATATCCTCCGATGAGTGTCCATCAACGACATTCAAAATCATCATAAAATCCTAAGTGTCCAATATCGACACTCGAAATCATCATACATTCCGTGTTCAGCATCGACATGTAAATCTTCATATCTCAGGCGCCGCCTAATCGGATCTGCCCTTATATCTTAGGCACCGTCTCATCAGATCGGTTCTTATATCCATCTGTCTCATATCACTTCGGTCGGTATCCTCCGAATATCCACCGAGTCCAATACTGTCACTAGTAGGTAGTGTTCCCAGCCAGGCTTAACGATTTTCTCTACGATCTTCTTACTCCTGGGTATCGTACCGGGTCCACCATGTATCCGCAATCGGTCTTTCCTCCTGCCTCGATTCGAAAAATAATCATAGCTCAGAACCGAGAGATCTTATGGTGGACGCCGAAATATCATATCAAGAGAAAACTGCGTTTTTAAAATATTCACAAGTTTTAAAATAATCTTTGCGGTATTTCAAATCCAGAAATCTCATAAAAACATAATGTCATAAGAATATGGCAATAATGAAAAGATATGTGCAGGCACAGATCAATACTGTAATGCACAGCAAGTGTGTTCATATAAGCGTGTCATATAGCATTGTAAATAAAGTACTAATATAATCTAACATGTATAGTGTGATGCGGTAACATAGCGAGTTCTATCTGTGTACGCTGCATGACAATTTCCGATGATGTGTGCGTAAGCATACGCGTATGTGCATGTGCAACATGTAAATCATTGGTAATGGTGCGCGTGTCCTAGTACGAGGTCAAGTAAAATTAAGATATAAATGTAGTATACATCGTAAATGATCAAACTGTGAGCATATGCAGAAATACAACAACAACAACAACAACTGAGCCTTTTATCCCAAGCATATGGGGTAGGCTACATGAACCAACATGAGAATCACGCCGGGTCCAGCACATGAATCCTCTGTCTCCACTCACTCCTATCGAACAATATACTTTCATTGAGTCCTTTGGCAACCATATCGTTTCGTATCACCTTCATCCATGTTTTCTTCGGTCTTCCTTTTGCCCTTTTGCCATTACCCATATCGAGAGTATCTATTCGTCGAACCGGTGCTTCCATAGGTCTGCGTCGCACATGACCAAACCATCTAAGCCGTTTTTCCCGCATCTTCTCCTCCACGGGTGCTACACCAACTTTTGCACGAATATCCTCATTTCGCACCTTGTCTTTTCTAGTGTTACCGCACATCCAACGAAGCATGCGCATCTCCGCTACGTGCATCTTCTGTGTATGATGCTTCTTAGGAGCCCAGCATTCTGTACCATATAATAAGACAGGCCGAATAGCGCTCCGATAAAACTTCCCTTTCAATTTTAACGGAAAGTTACGATCACACAAAATCCCTGTTGCACTCCTCCATTTCAACCAACCAGCTTGGATCCTTTGATTAACATCACTATCGATCTCCTCATTCCTTTGGATGATGGAACCTAGATATCTAAATTGGTCGCTCGGTGATATCTCTTGCCCTTCCAATGTTATACCAATATGGTTTTGACTTCTCTGGCTACTAAATTTGCAGTGCATATATGCTGTCTTGGACCTGCTCAATCTGAATCCCCGAGATTCCAATGTTTGTCTCCATAATTCCAATTTGGCATTAACCCCTGCTTTCGTCTCATTTACTAGAACAATATCATCAGCGAATAGCATACACCAAGGGACCTCATCTTGGATAGTTCTAGTAAGCTCATCCATCACGATGGTAAACAGGAAAGGACTTAATGCAGATCCTTGATGTAAACCAATAGTAATCGGAAAATCACTTGTTAAGCCACCGCAAGTTCTGACATTTGCCACTACTCCGTCGTACATATCCTTGATTATGTCAATATACTTGACGGGGACCCCCTTTTTCATCATTGTCCCCCATAATACCTCTCTAGCTACCTTGTCGTACGCTTTTTCTAAATCAATAAATATCATATGCAAATCTCTTCTCCTCTTTCGAAAGCGCTCGACAAGTTGACGAAGCAAATGAATCGCCTCTGTCGTCGATCGTCCAGGCATGAACCCAAATAAGTTCTCTGTTATCTTAATATCCTTCCTTAGCCTGTGTTCAATCACTCTCTCCCAAAGTTTCATGGTGTGACACATTAGTTTTATTCCACGGTAGTTTGAGCAACTTTGAATGTCACCCTTATTCTTGTAGATAGATACAAGGATACTTTTCCTCCATTCATTTGGCATCTTTTTTGTCTGCCAAATCTTATTAAACAGATCTGTCAGCCATTTAACGCCTATTTCTCCTAAGCATCTCCAAATCTCGATAGGAATCCCGTCAGGACCAACCGCTTTTCTTAAACCCATTCTGTTCAAAGCTTCTTTAACCTCAGTAAGTCTTATTTTACGCATGAAATCACGATTTATATCTTGAGATTGAATGACAAGTCCATCCAAATTCTTAGTAAAGCTCTCATTGAACAATTTGTCAAAATAATCTCTCCATCTTTCCTTGATATCCTCATCTCGAACTAAAACCTTCTGATTTTCATTTTTGACACACTTCACCGCACATAAGTCTCTAGTCTTCCTTTCCCGCATTCAAGCAATCCGGTATATATCATTTGCAGCCTCTTTAGTGTCTAATTTCTCGTACACCTCCTTATAGACCTTAGATTTAGCTTCCCGAACAACTTTCTTAACTTCCTTTTTAGCCATTTTGTACTTCTCAAATCTCTCCACATCTCTACTTTTCTTCAAATCTTTATAAGAATCCCTTTTAATTTTAATAGCAGCCTTTACATCTTCATTCCACCATGATATGTCCTTAGATGGTGGAGCACCACCTCTCGACTCGCCAAGTGGATCTCTAGCTACTTTCTTAATACAACTAGCCATTTTGTTCCATGTTTTGTCTGGATCATCTTCCGACTGCCAATCCGCTTCTTGTACTACACGATCTATAAAGGCCTTTTGATTACCTTCTTTCAATCGCCACCATTTAATTTTAGGCTCTACCTTACGTCTAATCTTCCTAGGTTCTCTTCTAAATCGAAAATCTAGAACTAAAAGTCTATGTTGAGTAGTTACACTCTCACCTGGCACTACCTTACAGTCGATACAACAACCTCTATCTATTCTTCTCGTCAGAAAAAGTCTATTTGACTAGCATTTGATCCGCTCCTAAAAGTGATAAGGTGGGACTCTCTTTTCCTAAACCAGGTGTTTGCTAAGATCAAGTCATAAGATAAAGCAAAATCTAGAATCGAGTCATCTACTTCATTCCTTTGTCCGAAACCAAAACCTCCATGGATAGTATCAAACCCACTACGACTAGTACCTACATGTCCATTAAGATCACCACCAATAAATAACTTCTCTCCACTAGGTATACTTTACACCACCTCGTCTAAATCCTCCCAGAATAGACGCTTACTAGCGTCATCAAGACCTATCTGTGGTGCATAAGCACTAATAACATTAAAGATCTCTCCACCTAGAATAAGCTTAACCAGTAAAATTCTATCGCCTTTTCTCCTAATCTCAACTACATCCTCAAGCAACCGTCTATCTATGATTATACCTACCCCATTACGATTTTTATCTCTACCCGTATACCAAAGCTTATAACCCCAAGGCTCTATGACTCTACTCTTTTCACCTACCCACTTAGTTTCTTGCAAACACATAATACCAACTCTCCTCCTAATCATCACCTCCACTAATTCTATTAGTCTACCCGTAAGAGAACCTATGTTCCAGAAAGCTAGACGGATCCTATGAAACCCTTGCTTATTTGTCACTACACCCGGGGTCCGATGTAGCGCGCCGTCTCTGGACGACGACCCTTGCTTATTTGTCACTACACCCGGGGTCCGATGTAGCGCGCCGTCTGTAGACGATGACCCTTGCTTATTTGTCACTACACCCGGGGTCCGATGTAGCGCGCCGTCTCTGGACGACGACCCTTGCTTATTTGTCACTACACCCGGGGTCCGATGTAGCGCGCCGCATCTGGACGACGACCAAGCCCTTGCATATTTAACACTACACCCGGGATCCGATGTAGCGCGTCGCTGAGTAGGGGACGCCCCAACGATATTCTTATTATGGTTCATGTCATAGAATGTGACAAAGTTCTACGTTGGCTGTCACAAGCCTACCACAACCCTCACCCTTTCTCATCCGGACTTGGGACCGGCAACGGTGGGTTTGTGAGCATATGCAGAAATAAGAATCGAAATACGAGCATAAACGGAATAAAGAAATCGTAACGCGAACAAGTATAAAAATACGCAACTACATATGAGCCATACAATTATAGTTTAAGATAGTATGAAACGTTGTTTTAGAAAATAGGGGGCTACGATGTTTTTGAAGAAGATACCATTTAAAAAGTCGCAGCGTCCCCTTGAAGTTATAGTTTTGAAATTAGGTATGGCTCTAAACATTTCATAATATCTACTTTGTGATTTTAAACAAGATTCTTGAGTCGAAATAAATATCGGTGATCCATCCTCATCATATCACGTACGGAATATTCATCGTACGATATCATCAAATCAATAGTACGGATCTATAATCGCGTACATCATCTCATATCATATCGCCTCATATCACTATATCGTATCACATCGACTCATATCATCATATCGTAATTATCCTTATATATGTGTGTGTGTATAGCTCAATAGCTGAGAAAATAGGACTAGGGATATATCTTTCTATAAGTATAATACTATCGCATATGGTATTCTAGAAATCCTATTAGCTAGGTATACATATCTAATATACATACATACATACATACATACATATATATATATATATATATATATATATATATCCTAATTATACGGTTGCGGGGGTGCTATACGCCATCCACCCGACTTCCCCCGTAGATATACATCTACTCACCTAATATTCTCGCTCTAGTCGAAGTCGATGAATGCCTTACTCTTCTGCGTCATCTCAGAAGTCTACGTGATTGTACCTACATTCAAATCCATAACCAAAATCGCATAAAAACCTGAATCGAATTTGAAATCATGAGCGAAACATACATAGGTTAGTACTTATGGTCAACGCGTGCTAAAACAACAAAATACTCTCCGACGCCGACTTACGAACGTCAAACGACCGAATCAAAACACAAATATCAAAAACCAAGTTTTCAAATATCGCAAAACATTACCAGAAATCAAGTAAAACAACTCCAGATTTTTCTTCAGATAATCTGAAGCTTTTTAGCATATAGAGTAGTCTTAGTTATCTAGTGAGTGAGCTATACAACAAACCCCAGAGCCTAACTCAAAAATTGACCCACAAATTACGGCCAATAGCATTAAAATTGCGGCCAATAGCATTAAAATTGCGGCCAGACTATGGAGATAGGGGCTCGGGTTTCTATGATGGCTTTTTACTGGTCTATACACCTCTTTGTATCCTCTAATTTATTTTCAGAGTTCCCAAGTTATCCAAGATTCCACTTGATCCTCAAATCTCAATGAAAAACCGATATCGGGAAATTCTAAACTCGCCTTGACCAAGGTTACTTGCACTAACAGGCCTCATCTATCACTTAATAGAGTTATGGTCACTAAACAGCCTTCAACTGCACCGCTACTATAAGTTCTAATCACCAAATCTCACCTTAGAATTTTCAAGTTTTGAAAACATATACATAAACCTCTAAAACTGACTTTGACTAGTTTGTGAGGTTAGGAAATCTAGAAACTTATCTAAAAATATGGTTATTGCCTCATAAAGCGACTTAAGAAATTCCAAGATGGCCAAAAGAGCTCAAAACGAAAACTTGATCTCACCATAGTGCTTAGAAAGAGGTTATGAACAGTTTTGGTGGAGGCTAAGTGATATTTTGAGATGGTTTGTGGGGTGAGATATGATGGTAGAAGGTGGTGGAGAAGGTGAAGAAGAAGAGGAAGAAGGAGATGAAGGAAAAAAAACAAATGCAAATGGTTAAGATTGTAACCATGGCTTCCCCCTCTCCCTTGAGCCCATACCTCTTTGTCTCTTATTCTCCCTCTCATTCTTTTTCTTTTCTTTTCTTTTCTTTTCTCTTTTCTTTTTTTTAAATAAAAGCACAAAACCAAAATATAATTCATAAATAAATTGTTAATATGTCATGATACTTAAACATGATTAACAAAATAAAACTAGGTTTAGCGCGCAATTAGTAAAACACTAATTAAGTTAAATATCAACTGTTATGGATATAACATATACTAATTTATAAAATGCCCAAATCAAATAAATGCATTCATAATTAATAATTAATTTTAAATTTCAATTATTTTACAAAATAGAGGTATATAATTATACTATTTTACGAAAACTCAAATCTATATTATATAATATCTGTGAAATTTATTATTTTATTAATTAAATTCAAAAATAGTATTTTCTATTTTCTGAAATGTTATAGCCTGCTTTCCTTTGACTATCCTTCTTGCACCTTTAAAACAAGCCATACGATACCAATACCTCCGACCCCAGCCTTTGCGACTGCATGATCTTTACTTGTTCCTTATCCTTTTACCGTTTCCTTCTTGTTGGATTTCTCATACCTTTTTAAATTCTAGTCAATTCTTTTCTCTCTTATTTGCATCCATATTTGTCCTTTATATACATTTATTCTCGTTGGCTTGGAAAATTATCCTAGAATTCTTATACCGGCCTTCAAATTATTTGACTCGGAACATCTCAACATTTTTGTTCTTCTATTCCTTATTGCTTCATATTCTATTCCAGCCGCACACTTTCTTATCGATTAGAGTACCGACTGATGGAGCGCGACGACGAAACATGACTGCGTTATCCTGATCCTTTTCCTTGCTCTATTGTAATATTCATCTTCGGTAATTTCGAGGTCAAAATTATCTCTAAGGAGGGTAGGATGCAACACCCCTAAAATCCATGTACCTTTGTATTTTCTTCTTTAATAAAAGACCAATTTTCTTTCGAACAATGGTATATATTCAATTCTTGTTGAATATATGCAAGAGCAACCTTTTATCTTGTTGGTTAAGTATAATTATTTTGACCATTAGACCTAGTTAATTCTCTTTTAGTATATATAATTCTCTTGTTCACCATTTCCACCGTAGTTCTTTCCCTTGATCAAATCTGAAATCCTTTCCTTTGGAGTCTTGGAGAAGCAACGATTCCTTCAAAGCTTCGTAGCCTCAGTCTCGTCGAGGCTTTCACTTCTATTCGGCAATATTGTTGCTATACCGTACGGCGTAAACCCGCAAGTCCCTCGACTTCTCCCCTCACTCCGCCGCCATTCTATGCTGTGCTATGCGTAAAACTACTATATAACGTTTCTAAAACAAAAACGACACCTTTTTATATCAAGATCGATAATAGAGCCATTAACGAATCAATATTTACACAAAGTGTTAACGATGTTGCCATTCATGTTGCATTTTCCATGTTATCTGCTTCAAAAATATTCATACCTTGATAGAATTACACACCACGCTTGTATGCTTGTACAACACATGAATCGAATTGGGAACCATTATCCATGTTTTATGTTGTTTTAGAAATCGTAAGGCTGGAATTTCTGTCCGGTCCGTACTAAAAGGGGCATAACTTCTGCCATAGGACCCCAAATGGCGTGATTCTTTGTTTAAAATATCAGCTACTCGAAAAGTTCTACACTTTTCATGGTTTTAGCGCCTTCTGAAACAAACTAAAAATGGATCGTTTTTACTAAAACATTTGACATTTGTGCGGTTTCCGTGTTCTGGAATTTGCCGGCTGAACCGGTATATGATTTTTAATTTATTTGTCTTTAATTATTTTACCGATCCGTCTTTTGCGTTAAAAATTTCTACGAGTCTTACATGCACAGTAAAATTTTTAGACCATTCCCCACCGCGTTTGAGTCACGACGTAATGGCAAGAACGTAAATGAACAGATTTAGGAGAAGCTAAGTCATCGACGCTAAACTACCCTGAACGCGTGCATCGGGACCCTAAACCTAGCAAACCTCGTATGTACATGAAACTACACAGAGAAATCTAGAGATTTCATGTTGACATCTGAGTCGAAAAATGAATATTTTTGTATCATACCTGCTCTGTAAACTATTTTTCTTTTTCTGTCCGAAATAAAAGAAATCTTATTTTCTATCGATATTCCAAACATACATAAAATCGGCTGCTGGAATCCAAACCGAGTAAACTCAAGTTATTTAGATATCTATAATGAAAGATTCAATTGTTCCTAATTCAACACTTTGTCTAAAATCCATCATAAAATATTCTTTTCGGAGTTTTAAAAACATGACTCGAATCTGGACAGAGGCTAAAACCTTTAGCGCAGCTGTTGAGAAAAAAATCCATTGCTCTGGTTCTAGAGATTCAAATTGCGTAAACTTTAGTTGTTTTGATAACTATACTAAAAGAACTACATTTTTCTAGTACGCTCCGGACCCAAAAACCGACAGAAAATATCATAAACTGCAGTTCTACAGCTTGCGACAATTCTGGGCCATTTCTGTCCAGTTTTGCGCAATGTCACCGGAAATCTTATAACTCGCTCATTCGGACCCCAAATGAGACAAACTCAATTTTATTAGTTACCCGACTTCCTTATATAAAACTTTTGTGTTTATTATTAATCCAAAATTAGAACATAAATTGTGTTTTCCTGCATGTGAGCAAGCGCTAATTGTTTGAACCGCCGTTCTTGTAAACTATACTTTAAATACTTGCATTATAACTCGATCTCGGCATGAATTTCGTGAATACGTGTATCCTTGGATTCGCTAATCCGTGACATGACATGAAACTATACAACATATATCCATGGACCCATATTTGATTCATATATGAGACTAGTAGATTAAAATCTAGGTTGGAGTAGTTTGAGAAATGAGATACTGACAACTTATTTCAGGGGTCCTCTTACCAACATATGAATCCGTGAATCTGTGTTGCTGCGGTATCGGGCCGGAACGGTACATTACTAACTCATGAATCCGTGTTGGTGCGGTACCGGACCGCAACTGTACATTACTAACCCATGAATCCGTATTGTTGTGGTACCGGGCCGCAACGGTACAACTCCTAAAACGGGTTGAACTCTTACGAACCCGACTTACGTTAGTATAGTAGCCTTATCATGATTACATACTCATTCATAACATGCTTGTTATCTTGATCACATGCTTTATCGTATATCCATGCTTGTTTAGTTACAACCCTACTCTTCTGTTTTTGTTTTAAACCTAGCTTTTAAAATAAATATGTTTTAAATGTGGGATTTATCAAGCATAAACCCGCCGACGGACATTCCGTTTTGCTTCTTTTTTTTAGGAATATTCGTCAGGTGATACAGGATCGGGTGCGACGTTTGAGGTATCAGAGGACTTATAGCTGTCTTTTAGTTCCTTTCATAGCATGTCCATGTGTTAAGACCTTCCGTTTATTTCCTCTTCAGCTGTATCGTTTTTTATTACTATTCAGATTTGTTATCGGTTCTTTCTCTAATGTTATGGAATTTGAAATGTAATAATATAGTTGGATTTTATTCTCTCACTTGATTCTTGTTATATTATACATATTGCTTACTATACGCTTATCATGTTTATTTCGGAAAGGATTCCTTCTCGGTATAAATACGTTACTACCGTCTTTTGAAAAGCGGGGACGTGACAACTATATGCTTGGTCAAACCACATGCATTTTTTTCTTTTCTCCAGAAGAAAAGAAAATTTGACCATAGCCTTACTATTAAACAATTTCAAATCAAAAGGATCCATGCCTTTTCAATTTAAACTATTGTTAATTTAATCTGAATCAAGCCAAATAAACAGGCTTACAGCTTACAGCAGAATTTTCTGTTGGAATCAACTCAAAAAGAAAAAGAGTAAAGATCCAGTAGAATCCTCGGTTGATGCAAAAGGATAGAAGCCGATTATCCATCGTCTATGTTGGGATTCATGGACGATTGAAATTGAAAGGAAAAACCACTTCCTAGTTCGTGTAACACACTTTGGACAGTGGATGATCAGATTCTACCTTTTTGTATCAAATGTTGATACTACCACATCTTTAGTCAAATAAAGATTGGGTCCCCATCCTCTTACAGCATCTTTACTCAAATAAAAATTGGTCCCCATCCTCTTGAACGCATCTATTATTATTACATGGGCTAAGCTCGGGTATCAATAATACCAAACAGTTACCAACCTTAATTCTGTCCTTTATTTTTAAAAAAAATATTTATTTATTATTTATTTTTGACTAAAAGGCAGGGTAAATTGTCAAAACACCTCTCCTGCTGAACGAGAGCCAAGATCCTGGAAAATTTTCATGCTCTCTGCTATTTCAAAATAAGACATAGATATCGCAGGCAACTCTCTCTCTCTCTCTCTCTCTCTCTATATATATATATATATATATATATATATATATATATATATATATATATATCGCATACTAACTGGATAAAGCATAAAACTATACATATTTCGTATACATGATCTTTTTTGGAGAACTGAAATTTTTTCAGTGTTTTTGACAGCTGCTTCTGTATCAAGGGTGCTTTGTGAGCAGGAAAAAACTGCTTGGTTTTTTTTTTTTACAATTTACCCCAAAAAATGAAAACGATCGAGGGTAGGAGTTCCTAATCACAACCTTATCTCTCTCTTTGATTCCCGCTGCGATATCCGCTCGCTTAGAAATTTCTGAAACCCTAGAGTTCTCTCTCTCTCTCTCTTTACACATCTCCAATGGCTTCTTCTCTTCTCTGTTTCAATTCTCTCCCCTCTCTCTTAGCTCCCAAGCTCCATCTCCCTTCATCGAGGAGAAACGGGAGCCATCGGTTAGGGCTCCGGTGCTTTTCGCTGAGATCCCCTCAATCTGAATCCCATGAGGAAAAGGTATTAGCTTTCTCCATTGAAATTATCTTGGTTAATGTTTTCCCCCCAAAAATGATTAAAATGCCCATCTTTAAGCAGATGGAAGTTTTCTTAAAGTCACTCACATCGCACCAAA
Source organism: Agapanthus africanus (assembly GCA_030015575.1). Classification (NCBI taxonomy): domain Eukaryota; kingdom Viridiplantae; phylum Streptophyta; class Magnoliopsida; order Asparagales; family Amaryllidaceae; genus Agapanthus; species Agapanthus africanus. The sequence continues at coordinate 16,180,699 of CM057342.1, read as the reverse complement.
ACGCTGACTTTTGGGTCTGTTTGGCATTTGGAAAGATACAAATAAAAGTAGAATAGAGAATTACCAGGAAAGTAGCTGTTTTTAGGGAAACCGAGTTGGCCTTTACATGGCTATGAACTAAAACTCGGGGTTGTTTAGTTAGAACGCTATAAAGGTGAAAAGTGTGTGAAGAACCAAACTGGAACAAGAGAGAAGGAGAAACTGCTGACGAGTCACTTCCTAGCTTTTATTTCGAAAGGGAAAAAGGGAGAGGGGCTGCGTAGATGGAATGTAAAATGGAAGTGGCTTTTTTGTTTACATTTGGAGTTTCTATGTAGTTCTTTTGCTAGTTATATCGAGTTTCCTTGTTGTTTGACGATACATGTTGGAATGTCTTGAATCCTAACCCTGATTGATTCCCAAGTTGGCTTGGTTCACCAACCGTTCAGGCCTTCTGAAGCGGAGTGAGCCTGAGGAGGGGTATTTTGGGAATTATGTCTGTAATTAATCCTGAGTGTTATTCAAGGGTTTAGGGAGATTAAGGAGTTGCCATATGAAACATCTTTAATCTCTCCATCTAAATTTAGCGAAAACAATCTTTGCCGCTACCCATAGTTTTTTCCGATTCGAGTTTTCCACGTAAAACTTTGTGTCTGTGTGGATTGATTTATTATTTGGGTTTTGTTTATCTTGTTCATCCGTAACAATACATTTGTATTTTTGTGCAGAAGGATAGTTCATTAGGCCTTAAGGAACATATATTTTCTATAGCACTAGCAATTGGATTAATTACAGGCGTCCCCCAATTGGGTTGGGAGGCAAATGCGTCGACAGGGTCGGTGCTGCCTGATCTTGCAGTACTAATATCCGGGCCGCCTATTAAGGACCCCGGTGCTCTGCTAAGATATGCTCTGCCTATCGATAACAAGGCTATCAGAGAAGTTCAAAAGCCGCTTGAGGATATCACTGATAGTCTGAAGATCTCTGGAGTCAAGGCATTGGATTCAGTTGAACGAGTAAGTAACCCACACAATTGTCTTATGAAACTTTACGCCCGTGCTATTTGCACTTGTTTTCCTTAGGAGTTTGTATCATAAATTCGATGATGCTTAAAAATACATTGTTATGACTTATGAAAAGTGATTTTAAGTCGATACATTTAGTATTAGACTGGATGCCACTGCCAATTGAATTCTACATCACCGCATTTATTTTAATCTGAAATCAATCAATTGTCATATGATGTTTTGTTAACCTGAACGACTTAACCTAATGTCTTGTTATAGTGGTTTTATTGGTTTATTTTGTACTGTTGTACACATCATTTAACAACGGAGATTTTAATATCATGAGCTTTGTAGTAGAGATTCTAACTTAATTCTTTAATATTGATCGTCTTGGGTTTGAATTTTTCTTACACTTTGCTATGTCTTTGAATACTAGAATCTGAGGCAGGCTTCCCGTGCGCTTAGCCAGGGGAAAACTATGATCCTGGCAGGTCTTGCTGAACCAAAGAAAGCACAAGGAGAGGAATTGCTCCACAAGTTGGCAGTTGGAATGGAGGAGCTCCAGCGTATTGTCGAGGAAAGAAATAGGGATGTGGTGGCATCAAAGCAAAAGGAGCTTCTTCAATATGTTGGGGCGTAAGTTCAGAACATAATCTGCATTACATTATTTATCTCTGTCAATAGTGTAGGCTATTTGTGGAATAATCTTAAACCTGTATCATGCAAGTAGATGGAGCTACGTATACACGAAGCATATATCACGTTTTATGAATAAAAACAACAAAAACCAGTGAAAGCTGTAAAACAGAGTACATTTGTATTTTCTATCGTCTTGTACCATGAAAACTTTTGAACCATCAACACCCTTGAAATCTTCCGTTTATAAGATTTTGTCCATTGTTCCCCAAAGGTATGAGTTTTGTCTTGATTTGAAATGCATGACATGGTGCTTGGTCACTCCCAATCATTTTATTTGTAGATCATGGCAAGGTAATACTAGAATCAAACAATTCTTACCTATAGGAATTGCGATTTATAATCTGTCTTTATGGATTATTAATTAGTGTGTCATCTTATCTCCCTGTTGATCGGCCTTAGATACCGAGTCCGCGTTCTGTTGGGAAGTTGTTTGCAGTTTTCTTGGGCCTTATAGATCAAGTGTGCGGGTTAGAATACCCGTAGTGTACACGGGTCTATTGTATGTAATTAGATATTTAATAGGGATGTAATAGCATACTGACGTTGCTTATATAAAGAGGAGGATTAAGCTTAGTCCAATCCATCATTACATTTACCCTAATCTTCTCTCTCTCATATGATATCAGAGCATCTGAACCACTCATCCATATGAGATCTAATCTCCACCATTGATCTCATCACCCCCAAACACCAAACACAAAACACCAAACTTAAAAAAAACTAGATCTAGCCGCCGCCGCCTTCTTGCCTGAGCTCAGGATCCTCGCCAGAGTTCTCTTGAGGCAGATCGACTTCGCCTAAGTCCTCTAGATGCTACTGATGGCTGCCATCCAGATCTAAAGATCATCGTGGAGTTTGTCCTCGCCATGGCAGCATCATGGAGTTCTTCCTCGTCGTCGACTTCGTCTCACCTCCCTTCGACCTTGTCGACTTCTTACCTGAGGTCAATCTGATCTCAGATCTCAGTTATCAGTTCAAGACCCCCCCCCCTTCACTGCAATCTGGCCCTTTTCCTCGACTTCGATCGTCTTCAAGATCTCAGCTCGATTCGACCTCGACTTTGAGATCTAGTTGGATTCGATCAGATCTGAGTTCGATTTGGTGTTCTTGAGCTCGGTTTGGGTTTTTGAGCAAAGAAGAAGGCTCGGCGACGAGTTCTTGGGTGTTTTTCTCACTGTCGAGGAGATGTAGGACTGTTTTTTGATCGATTTGGGGCTGATTGAAACAGTAATCAGCAAATATTGGGTGATTAGTTGGGATTTTGAAGATCTCTTATGACTATTTTCGCTATTTTTTGTTATGATGAGGAGTTTATGATGTTGGAGGCCGAGATCGGTTTCGATTGAGTTTGTTTCTTGCTTGATTAATGTTGTTTGGGTGGAGATCAGATCTTGTGATTCCCTTTCTTATTTTGCTGAGTGGCGGTTTGATTCTCGGAGATGACGATGGAGAGTAAATTCGAGGGTAAGCGGATCTCTTCAACCGATGTTGTAGCCATAGTCATAAATTCGTGATTCGGGTATAATTTGGCGAAATCGAAAATTCGGATTCAGAGAACTATTTGGAAAAAATCGGCAGGTGTTCGGGAAAGATTCGGCAAGTGTTCGGGAAATGTTCGGGAAGAATTTCGAATAAGAAATTAATATATAAGACGCTAAGTTTTGATTTTGTGAATTATTCGATGTTTTTTTCGAATAATTCGGGAATTATTCGGCGGGTTCGGCAACGGCGATTAAATCGGAGGCTGATCAAAAATTCGCGAGTTATTCGCAAATTCACCGAATAATTCGTGAATTATGTGACTATGGTTGTAGCTACCAAGATGATGGATTTCAAGCTTGACGATCAAATTTCCATAGTTGGAAGCTTATGGTGGAGCGTTATGTCAAGGGGCGGAGGAAGGATGATTATTTGACGAAGCCTCCCTTGACCCACTTTTCAGTTTCCGCTGATTGGGAGGCGGATGACGCTCAGTTAAGTCACCTCATGCTTAGCTCGATGGTGCGACGGATTATGGATGGGTTTGTGTACTCAGGATCCGTAAAGGCAATTTGGGATCAGCTCCACGAGCTTTATTCAATGTAGCAGAGCCTCTCGAAGGCCTATAATTTGGTGCACCAGCTGCACAAGATCCAACAAGGAACTCACGCACTGTACTAGTATTACTTAGAGTTTCGTCGTCTTGCTCAGCCGGTCTTGGAGTTCCCGATCACTAGTAATATTGTGGAGATGAGAAGGCGACATGAGGCTCTCCTTGTGATCATTTTCATTGGTGGGCTATGACCCGAATATCAATCAACTCGTCTGACCTTACTTGGGAAGTCAGATATTACTCTTGCGACCACTTATCATACACTTCACCAGATTTTTCAATCAGAGATCACTGATGAGCAGCCTGCATCTGGTGAGCATGGTGCTCTTATTAAGCCGGAGAGTTCTTCCACATCTTACTCTTCATGAGGTAGAGTCGGAGGCAAAGGACGAGGAGATCCTCGTTTTTATGATTACTGTCATCAGAACACATTCGTAGTACCTACTGGAAGCTGAATGGGAGGTCTTCTCGCCCCGTTGCCCATGCACATGTTGGGATATCTTTTACATCCTCCACTATTTCAACGTACTCAACATCGTTCGAGAGTTCCGTCAAGTTTATGGAGGAGATTGCTTGATTGAGGCTTCTAGTGATCTCGTCTGCTTCTAGCAGCCACGTTGGATCAACTACACCTCGAGTTGCAGCTGTGACCATTTCGGGTCACTCGGGAGGTAACCATACAGTTTTTATTATTTCGACTTATGTCGTCCTTAGGTGATCGACTCATGTGCGACGGATCATATGACAAGAGAAAAAACATTATCCTTGTATAGGCTAAGGCATGGGTGTATCCCGTGACCTTAGCAAACGGCACCATCTTTGTTATAGAGGGAGTGGGGACTGTTCATGCCACATCACAGTTGCCTCTCTCTACTGTTTTATACTTGCATCGTTTTCTTTTCAATTTACTCTCTATCAGACAGCTGACTTGATATTTGAATTGTGACGCAACTTTTTTTCTGGTGGATGCGTTTTTCAGGAGCTTGGGACGAGGCGAACGATTGACACAGGGACCGAGGTTGATGGATTGTACCACCTCGATGAGCATCCACGCCCTGTAGCCTGTCCAACAGCCTCCACATCCGTTTTTGATGCCCATTGCCGGTTTGGTCACCCTTCCTTACCTTGAAGATTGTTCTTTCTCTTGGTATTTTATCTAGTTTAGAGTGTAAATCTTGTGAGTTGGGTAAACATCATTGCTCTAGCTACCCATCTCGTGTTAATAAGAGAGTTGATAAACCTTTTGTTTTAGTACATTCTGATGTTTGGGGGCCATGCCCCGTTGTTGCCCAAGGAGGCTTCCGCTACTTTGTAACCTTTATTGATGATTTTTCTCGAATCTCATAGTTATATTTGATGAAATCTAAAAATGAAGTGTTTTCTTATTTCCAGATATCATGTTCTGAAGTTGAGACTCGTTTGGAGTTACTGTTGTATCTTGAGCAGTGATAATACCAAGAAGTATTTTAGTACGCCTTTTAGAAAGTATATGGAAAAACTTGGTATTTTTCATGAGTTTTGTTGGAGCTTACTCGAACCCTTTTGTTTCATATGTGGATGCTTAAATCCTTTTGAGGGATGCAGTCATTACTGCCAATTGATCAATCGCATACTCTTCTCTGTCCTAGATGGACAGAGATTCCTCACTCTACTTTGTTTCCCTCCGTGGCAACTTTTCTTGTTCCTCCGCGGCTTTTGGGAGTATTTGTTTTGTCCATGATCTACAACTTGGGGGCTCTAAACTGGACCCAAAGGCCATTAAGTGTTTTTCTTGGGTACTCTCGGACTCAAAAGGGGTATCGTTTCTATAGTTCCGAATTACGTCATCGATTTATATCGGTTGACGTGACTTTTCATGAGTCCACCTCATACTTTTCTACATCTCACACTCCTGTAGGTATGGATAGCGACTTTCCATTAGATATCTCATATTTTTCGTCACAAGACAACACTATTTCTGAGTTGGTTAATTCTCCACCTTCGTGTTGGAGGTCTTCCGTACCGTTTCTACTGATCCACCTCCTATCCTTGAGTCCCTACTGTTGGGCCCTACACCACCAGTTGCAATGGTGTATGCTCGTCAGGTTCATACGGTTTTCAGCCTTCTGCTGCTGATCTTCTAGAGTCTAAGCTCTGCCAGAGGCTGACATCAATCTCCCTATTGCCTTACCGAAAGGCACCCGCCCGCAGATGCACTTCTCACCTTATCGCTTATCATGTGGCCACTTCCCATTTATCTCCGGCATATCAGGCGTTTCTCTCATCCCTTGACTTTCATGCTTTATCCAAGTCCATCTCTGATACTTTGTCTCATAAATGGTGGACCAAGGTTATGATTGACGAGATACTTACCCTCGACCAGAATCAGACTTTGGATTTGGTTCCTCTTCCGGCTAGGAAGAAGGCTGTAGGTTGCCGCTGGGTATACACTGTGCAACTTCACCCTGATGGGACTCTTTCCCGCTTGAAGGCACGTTTCGTTACTAAAAGGTATTCGTAGACTTATGATATTGATTGTAAGGAGATATTTTCTCCTCTGGCCAAGATGACTTCTGTTCGTCTGCTTACATCTACTCATCATTGGCCACTGCACCAGCTTTATGTGAAGAATATCTTTCATCATGGTTCTTTGACCGAGGTCTATATGGAGCAACCACCTGGTTTTGTTGCTTAGGGGGAGTTGGTCTAGCTTGTCGATTGAAGAAGCCATTATATGGTTTGAAACAGTTTTCTCGAGCATAGTTTGGGAAGTTTACTGATATGGTTATTTCGTTTGGCCTCAGACGATGTGCACATGATCATTCGATGTTCTAACACAATAACACCAATGACTTTCGCATTCTTTTGATGGTATATGTCAATGACATAGTGATTACTGGCGATGATGTGGCTGGTATTGCACAACTTAAGCACCATCTTTAAATGAAATTTCAGACTAAGGACCTTGGGAGCCTTAAATATTTCTTGGGTATCAAGGTCGCTCGATCAAAGAATGACATGTATATCTTACAGTGGAAATATGCGCTTGATATGCTGAATGAAGCGAGGATGTTAGGGTGCAAACCCATAGAGGCTCCAATGGATTCTAATACATAGCTGCTTCTGGAACAAAGTGATTTTGTTGAAGATCCCAGAAGATACCGATGGTTAGTCGGTAAGGTGAACTACCTCACTGTCACTCGACCTGACATCTCATACCCAGTTGATGTTGTTCTCGAGTGGCTCATTAGGATGCGATGATTCAAATACTTCGCTGTTTGAAGAATGCTCCAGAGAACTACTGTACTTAGATCATGGACATTCTCGGGTAGCATGCTTCACTGATGCAGATTGGGCCGGATCTCCATCCGATCGTAGATCTATTACAGGATATTGCGTGTTTATGGGTGGTAACTCGGTCATCCGGAAGAGTAAGAAGCAGAGCGTGGTGTCCCGCTTCAGTGCTGGGTTAGAGTACCGTACCATGACGAATACCACCTGCGAGCTTGTATGGATCCGCTTACTGCTTGGAGAGCCTGACTTCGAGCCCACTTCCTTTATGTGGCTATATTGTGATAATAAGGCTGCAATCTACATTGCCTCTAACCCTGTTTTCCATAAGCGAACGAAACACATTGATGTGGATTGCCATGTCGTAAGGGACAATGTTGAAGATAGGACCATCGATACGTACTATGTTCAATCTGCTCATCAGTTAGGGAATTTATTCACAATGCCTTTAGGCAGAAATAGAGTGCTTTTTATTTGTAACAAGTTGGACATGTATGATATGTATGCTCCAGCTTAAGGGGTGTTAGAATACCCGTCTATCGTATGTAATTAGATGCTTAATATGGATGTAATTGCATAATGACATTGTAAGGTAACGCCAGCGCCCTGGCCATCAATCCGTGGCCAAATGCGGAACAAAAACTTTTAAAACCCGGCGCTAACGGAATCCAATTCCCGGATCGAACCATTAACCCTATACTAGTTAACTGTAAAAGGAGTTTAGAGAGGTTATACCGATCGATCCGTATTCTTCGGTCTTTAATCTCTGTCCCAAGCTCCTCGCGGCTTTCTCGATCAATTTCAGTCTCCGGTCTCCCTCGTCCAAGACGATCCACGTCGAGGATTAATTATACGCGCTCCCGCTTCAAAACCGAAGCAACTCAGGCATCCAGTTTGCTAGCCTAGATACCCAAGATAAAGTAGAGATAGTGTATGGTTTGGAAGAAGACTATCCAATAAGCGTAATAGGTGTACTCTTCTAATCCTAGGAGTGCTCGCAACTTGAGAGAAGGTAAAGATAAAAGACAACCTGAATAACCCTATTCTATTTCTTCTGAACCAGAGAAATGCAAAGGTGTAGTAGGAGTGGCGATGAACTACGCGGTTTAGTCGTGAATGATAACAGTCGTAATTTACTTTGCTATCTTTCTAATCCCTTTATTTTTCTTTACTTATTACCTTCTGTACACCACACTTAAGCTAATTGGTTTTCTTCCTTCCCCACCTTTTGGCACCTGCCTATGGTTTGGAAGAAGATTTTCTAATAAGCGCAATAGGTGTACCCTCTCCTAATCCTAGGAGCCCTCACAACCTGAGAGAAGGTAAAAGGAAAAAACATCTGAATAGTCCTATTTAATTTCTCCTGAACCGGAAACCATTCTCGAATCTGAAACAAATTTCTTTGAGTTCGTATGTAACTATACGATGGTCATATCCAATAAATGTGGATTTTCGTAGTGATACGGAATGTTCCGGAGAAAATCAAAGGGTAAAAGTAGAAGTGGCAATGAAGTATGCAACTCTGACAATCCAAAAGTCAATATGTTTTAAGAAGGTCCGGTTAACTTGGTTACTGAGTTATAGTCTAGAGTCGGGTCAAGGTCGCTGCCAAAGAAAGAGAGAGAAAAGAAACACTCAGCGTGCACTCTAACGTAAATCAGAATGGTCAATCATTTTATCTAATCAGGATGTCTCCCACTGTATTCTCAAATTCTTCTCCAAACCTGAAAGAAGAATTAGTCGGGATCATCTAAAATCACCTGAGGAATAAACCAACTCATTAGTGGGTATCGAGATCCAACTATCATCGCATGATAACCTGATGGAATCCACTCAAGTTATCACACTCCAGAAGGTATGCGCATATCTGGCAAGTTTCCTGTATGTTTGAAACTCCCGATGTGATTTCTACCCATACTCCTATGATCTCGACGAAGGCCGACATATCATAAGTCACATGTCAAGTTCTACCCGTCATTGTCCAGGTTAATTTGAACCCACCCGTACATACCCTTGACGAATGCCAAAATAGTAGTACGACTGTTCTAAACCAACACATCTATCTATACAACAGAAAAGTAACAAATAGCTACCATACATTATGACATGACGAAGGCCAACAAACATAGCATAAATACTAAGTGCTACTCGTCTGAAATGACGGAGGGCTACGAATGGTTTTTGGCGAAAAACCTTTAACGTAATGAACTTGATATCGTTGAAGGAACCGGATAGTTTTTTACAAATATATAGGCTGGTGCCGAACGGTAGGGAAAGAAGAAAACCATTTAGCCTAAGGATGGTATACAGAAGGTAATGAGTAAAGACAAATGAAGGGATTTGGAGAGATGGCAAAGAAATATACGGTTACAGTCATGAATCTGGATAGTGGAAGAAGCATTACTAGGAATACCTGGCTACCCCTTCGAAACATTTTTATGTTTCAGTTTCACTGTGCATTGTTAATTGAAAACTGATTTCCCAATTAGATCCTTACTCCAGGGTATGTATTTACCAGGTTTGATTCTCACATCTGTATGGTTTTACAGATGATGTGTGGGAGTAAGTTATTGGGAATTAGGTGATCATATCCTCATTATATCGGAATTCGTTGTAATTGGTGATATTTGAGGAAATCACTTGAGGTTTTGCCTGATGGCAGATATTTGGTTTTGAATATCCGTTGTTATGCACCAATTTCAAACTGATATAGCTGTACGTTTATTTTATAAAGTGAGATATAACTTTTAAAATTATGTTCATAATATTTACCTGTATCAGTTGATGATTGGGTAACCAGCATTAAACAGCGGTGTAATTCTTCTTAACCATAGTATAGTTTTCAACTTACGACGCACATGTTATGAGTTATTCAACTCAGGGGACTTATACAAAGTATTGTATGTTGTCCAGTGTCCATTAGGACAGAGGGGTTGGTACTCGTACTATATTCTGTTTACTTGTGACTTCTCTAGTTTTAGACAAGTATTTCGTAGAAATATAAGGTCCAAGTTTTGAGAAGTTATAGGTACAAGATTAAAGTAGAGAACCAGGTGTTGCAAGTATCAGGATTCTTTGAGGTGATCGAAAATGTAGATACTTGTGTTTGGTATTCAGTTGATAGTAATGGTTTTGAGAACTTGTTTCTCTTTCAGGTTACTCATATTTGGATTCGCTCCTAAGTTGAGTAATACTGATCGGCCTCGCTCCATTTAGTTTACATGCACTGGAGACAGCTGCATGATTTGAATCTGGTTTCAATTAAATCAGTGCCTCTGTTTCTATATTGTATATAGAATGATTCATATCTTAACGATATTAAGGTATATGGAGTTGTCCGACTTATGCTTAAAACCAGACTCTGGATAACTCAAGGCATGTTTCTGTAAATGGCAGTTTGTGGGTTATCCCGGGCTATGACGAGGAGTAACTTTCTACCATCTGTAAGATCAATAGTGATATTGTTCTTGACTCGCCACAGTTTTAGTAAAATGGACTTTTTCAGAAAACAGTAGTGGAACTATGGTAGAACTGGAAGTGATTCCAGAACCACAAACGATTACTGAAAATTTAATAGATGCTAAATATTCAATCAGGGTTTGACATTCCATTAGCCACTCCGCTGGTATGGTGGGTAACCTCAGCCACCCAAGAGGTACTTCGGTATCCTCAAAGACGGCGAGAGGGAGGTTCTTGTTTACCCAGACTTGCCATTACTGCTGTTCTAGACTATGAGACCCGGCATGAGAATGAGTATGACGTCATTCTAAACTAGCTTTAGAAGTACACGTGTATATGACTCTGCCAGAGGGTTGTAGTCAGTGGGAGCAGCGGAAGCATAGTGGACAAGTAGCTTATGTCTATTTATAGAATAAAACAAGTATAGCGGAGATAGATCATCTATTTTTCATGTGACAGTCATAGGCTTTGACTTCATCGGAATAGGAGATTGATCTGTTAAGAAGCTAGTAGAGTGGTATGTCCTGGTATTTGGATGACATACACTTTGTAGGAAGTGAAATTCCTACACTACGATCGGTTATACTGTGGTTGTCACACAGTGGTTTCTCCACATAGGATATGGATGTTATATCAGGCATTCTGGTTATTAGATCTATGGTTTTAGATCTAGATTTAGGTAGTTTCCCAATCTGCGTACTTAGACAGTATTCTAAAGGTGTTTTAGAATAGACGACTCCTGGCATGGTAGTGTACCTGCAGGTGATGGAGTCGCCCTTTCTAAAGGTATTTTACAGACTAAAGGGGAGAGAGATGTGCATGATTAGCATATCACTTGCTTAGGTAATTGAGTCAATCATAAGATGTCATGTACCACACCAGATATTATTTTTGCACTAGATGCAATAAGTTGATATATTAATCCAATTTTAGAGAAACGTTCGGAAGCGGTTTTTGAACATAAGTGGATGTTCTAGGGATTTGATAACGGCAGCTTCCTTCTGGAGACGGTTACCATTCTAGGCTTCCAAGCTGGCTTGGATGATTATAGTTTTCCCTCTAACTAGGGGTAGTAGTTTGGACAGGTGTTCCAAACGGATACTGAGGGAGGCATGGCGCAGAATACTGATTAAATTCAGTTGACGATACAGTCTAAGAAGTTTGCTGGATTTGGAGTTCATTTGTGAACTGGTTCCCATCAGATATCCAGACATATTCTAAGACAGGCATTGCTCATTTAAGGAGATGGCTTTCTCCGCGAACTTGAGATAAAGAGAGACATAGAAAGAAATATTGGAGCAGATCCACTCACTGAGGTTATTTCTCGAATGCAATAGTTTTACAAACGAGCTTTGTGAAACTGATTAGTAGAGAAGTTGGGTGTTCGGTATCATACGGGCTGTGAGTATGCGACACTGCAATAATTAGCCTTAAGTGCAAGTGGGAGATTGTTGGCTATAGTTCCCTCAAATCAATTATTGGATCACAGGCACGTGATTGCAATGATTGAGGGATGACCTATGCCGGTAGAACAGTCTTACTCGAGATGATAGTATGCTATCTGGTTTGTCTTTATCATCGTGTGCATGCTTCAGGTGACATTATAGATCACTATTACATGTTGATAGAGCCCATATAATTCTTGCTTGACTACCAGCAGTATGACGGCGATCATATACGTGAGTTGGGTGGTCTATAAGCACATCCTTAAAGTGTCCCTAGTCATGGGAGTTTCGAGAGTGGGCATTGATACTCCAAGATTAGACTAGTGTATACGGATCGAGACCCCGACGAGGGGCGGTGGCCGGTCTCATAAGCCATTGGTGTTAGTTGGTTCACCTAAGATGTATACAGTTGCTCATTGGGTTATGAGTACACCAGACGGACTCGTCGGGAACATGCTAGTTGGTATTATACCTATTGTCAGATAGCAGTTCCATGGTGACATGTGTACAGGTTAGTCTATCGATCTGAGATCGTCATTTGTCTCGTGTGAGTTCCAACTGTGCTTTGATTACTACCTTACCACGGCTCAAAGGAGTCGTGCAAACATGTTTTAGTTGGGTACAGTCCCGAGCCACATGGAGGCAGTGAGCGGATCGTCAGGGGATTCGTCTCTCCCGGTATATTGGGGGTTGATGTCGCGGAGTGCACGGGTGACCATCATCAGAAATCCTCGGCCGGGGTAGACGAGAATTACTGATTCGGATCAGTAGTTTCTTAGTTGATGATAAGCTTCATATAGACACTAAATGTCAAGTTATTAGGGGTCTGACTTTATCCACCCTTAAACTCGATATGCGATACTCATAGACGAACGGACCGGACTGTACGGATATTGTCACTGTCAGGCTCAGTAGGGTTTCAGGATGAGTTTGCTCGTCGGCCTCCTTTTCGCTCAATATCTGGGCAGCCGTTACGTACAGCTAGTGCCACTGACGTGCTTGTGGTTAAACCTACTGCCAGTGTATTGACGAGTCTTTAGAGTCCCACACAGAGAGTTTCCCTGGTTTGGGCGAAACGTTGTAGAGGCCGTATGGTTTTATTGCAGGATTCGATCATATTCGTGCACTTGTGCACGGATCATGATCGGACGGATAATACTAGTGGGCTTTGGTTTAAGCCGGATCCTAGTATTATATTGTTGGATTATTTTCGTCTTGTCGTATTCAGTCGAAATACGGATGCGGGTATGTATATACGGATAAGGGGTATTCTTGTAATCCGTTACAAGATTACTTTTGAAGTTGACATTCTCTTTTTTGTTTAAACATTTAGTTTAATGTTTAATTTTTGTTGAAAGTGAGAGTCATTTTTTTAGCCAATTCCTTATGCTAGCAATTTCTTGTGCTGGCATTTGTTGTGGCTTGGCAATTCGTGGGCCTTGTATGGGTCATGGGTGTGCATTAATAGGTTTTGTTTGAGTAAAGATATTTAGTGAGATATTTTTTGTGGAGTTGTGGGGCTGCTATTTTTTAGGCAAAGGATTTTCTTGTGTTGCTTTAATTGATTCCCTCACCACTTTATAAAAAATCAACAGAGAACCATTTTTTTTGGCTGAGCCCAATTTTTTCCAGCAAGCTTATTTTTCCTCTCAGCCAAAACCTATGCTCACTTCTTCACCTCTTGGCAACTCTATTCATCTCCACCCAAATCCTTGGGTGCTTTGAGACAAAGTATTCACACACTATCTCTACTCAAACAAAATTCATTAATGCACACCCATGATTCATACAAGGCCCACGAATTGCCCAGCCACAGCAAATGCTAGCATAAGAAATTGCTAGCATAAGGAATTGGCCAAAGAAAATGACTCACACTTTCAACAAAAATTAAACATTAAACTAAATGCTTAAACAAAAAAGAGAATGACAACTTCAAAAGTAATTTTGTAACGGATTACAAGAATACCCCTTATCCGTATATACATACCCGCATCCGTATTCCGATTGAATACGAATACAACGAGACGAAAATAATCCAACAATATAATACTAGGATCCGGCTTAAACCAAAACCCACTAATATTATCCGCCCGATCATGATCTGTGTACGAATATGATCGAATCCTGCCATAAAACCATACGGCCTCTACAACGTTTCGCCCGAACCAGGGAAACTCTCTGTGTGGGACTCTAAAGACCCGTCAATACGCTGGCAGTGAGTTTAACCCCAAGCACGTTAGTGGCACTAGCTGTACGTAACGGCTGTCCAGGTATTGAGCAAAAGGGAGGCCGACGAGTAAACTCATCCTGAAACCCTACTGAGCCTGACAGTGACAATATCCGTATAATCCGGTCCGTTCGTCTATGAGTATCGCATATCGAGTCTAGACGGTGGATAAAGTCAGACCCGTAATAACTTGACATTTAGTGTCAGTATGGAGCCTATCAACTACTGATCCGAATCAGTAATTCTCGTCTATCTCGGCCGAAGATTTCTGGTGATGGAAACCCGTGCACTCCGCGACATCAACCCCCAATATACCGGGAGAGACGAATCCCCTAACGATCCGCTCACTGCCTTCATGTGGCTCGGGACTGTACCCAACTAAAATCTGTTTGCACGACTCTTTTGAGCCGTGGTAGGGTAGTAATCAAAGCACAGTAGGAACTCATACGAGATAAATGACGATCTCAGGTCGATAGACTAACATGTCACCAGGGAACTGCTATCTGACAATAGGTATAATACCAACTAGCATGTTCCATGCGAGTCCGTCCGGTGTACTCATAACCCAATGAGCACATGTATCCATCTTAGGTGAACCAACTAACACCAATGACTTGTGAGTCCGGCCACTGTCCCTCGTCGGGGTCTCGATCCGTATACACTAGTCTACTCTTGGAGTATCGATGCCCACTCTCGAAACTCCCACGACTAGAGACACTTTAAGGATGTGCTTAGAAACCACCCAACTCTTACGTATATGATCGCCATCATACTGCTGGTAGTCAAGCAAAAATCCTATGGACTCTATCAACATGTAACAGTGATCTGTAATGTCACCTGAAGTATGTACACGATGATAAAGACAAACCAGATAGCATACTATCATCTCGAGTAAGACCGTTCTACCGGTATAGGTCCTCTCTCAGTCATTACAATCACGTGCCTGTGATCCAATAATTGACTTGAGGGCACTATAGCCAACAGACGTTGCCAATATAAAGAGGAGAATTAGGCTTCGTCCAATCCATCTATTACATTTCTCCTAATCTTCTCTCTCTCTCTCATAGTGTGTATCTTTTGTCAAAATTTATGCTCCTGATTTGTTCTAGCTTCTTCATAATTTGGGTCAAAATATCTTCCTCCACTCATAGTTTCTTTAAAACTGTTCATGCAATAAAATGCTCACTAATAACGGCTTGAGTATTTGAGAAACACAAAACTTCTAATTTGTGACGGAAACTGCGATAACATTTAGAGCCTTCTGACTAGGCATACTTCTCATATAAACCCTTGTCATTGACTGCAGCTGAGATTCTCGTGGGACATTGCATTTCTGCAGTGTTGAAGAGGATATGATCGATGGTTTCCCCTATGAAGTGCCTGAAGAGTACAGAAATATGCCGCTCTTAAAAGGGAGAGCAACTGTGGAGATGAAGGTTAAAGTTAAAGACAACCCTAACATACAAGACTGTGTTTTCCGGATTGTCTTAGATGGGTACAATGCCCCGGTGACGGCCGGAAATTTTGTTGACTTAGTGGAGAGGCATTTTTATGATGGCATGGAAATTCAAAGAGGTGGGTAGATTGCAACTGTAACTTCTATTCAGTTATATTTCCAGTTAAACTTTTGGCTAAATTAAATTAGATTACCCATATCTGTCATTGTTTCAGTTGACTACCTCAGAAAAGTTTTCTTCTCTCCCTAAGGTGCTATATTCAAGTGTATTTAGTGAAAGAAAACTCCTTTAGAACTAAATTATAAGGCAGTTTACTGCAATATAAGTACTTTAGGGTAGTTCAGCAGAACGCAAAAATCATTTAGGGTGTTTCAGAGTATTTTAGCCCACATTTTAATCATGCAGCAATTTACTATTCACACCCAAAATCCCGGGGGGGGGGGGGGATGCAACAAAGAATTTATAGATTTTACATGACTATCTGTTGGAAGCAAGATATATTATGATTCTATTTGGATACAACTAACTTATGCTTCATTTCAACATCTCTGCTCCATGTCAACATTTCTTAGTCACAGAATGATGCTTAAAAATCATCATTTTTTTCTGCAGCTGATGGATTTGTTGTCCAAACCGGAGATCCTGAGGGCCCTGCAGAGGGTTTCATCGATCCAAGTACAGAAAAAGTTCGTACAATACCTCTAGAAATCATGGTCGTCGGTGATAAAATTCCTGTTTATGGCGCAACATTGGAAGTGAGTTGCTTATTTCTATTTCCATAGTCCTCAAATTTCTCATTTCAGCCCTTACCTTATTTGCGTGCACATCAGTTGAAAACTAGTTCCGTCAACATAAGAGCCAGCATATGTTTGTGAAACCAATATTATTAATTATAATTTGCCTCCTCTTCTTTTACTTTTCCGTCAGGAACTTGGACGATACAAAGCTCAAACACGGCTTCCTTTCAATGCATTTGGGACGATGGCAATGGCTAGAGATGTAAGATTTTTACGTCTATAATCCATTTAATGCAATATAGATACATCTTTTTTCTCAGGCTCAAGCCTGGTTATCAAACTATCCAGTGCTCGCATAATAATAGCCGACATGTAATTCTTTATGGCAGTCTTTACTTCTCTTAAGGAATTCTTAGTTCAGGTTTCTCACATTTTTTATAGCAACTTCCTAACGTAATATATATCTTTTAGGCATAAAAATACAACACACAGAAATTATATAATACTATTAACCTATTATCAGCGGCATTAACTTATTGATGGCCTTACCGGCTACTGCTTGTGGTACACTGTTAATTGAGCTCCCCGGTAAATTTTTTTAAATATGATAACTAAATAAAACTAAACCCTATATTTCTTATTTATCTCAGCCGTAGACATGTTATAGAACTAAATAATCCATAGATATAATGACGTGATATGCACTTATGACATTGAAAATAATAAGTTTTTTGATATAATAAAATGCACGAAGCACTACAGATATGCTATGAAAAATAGCTTTTTTTGATTATGGTGATCTTTGGTTTCTGATATATTTAGCTCCTATGTTCATACATGCATTGTTTCTAAATACGAAATTGTTCTCTAACCTCAGGAAGAAAACTTGAAACTGTTTACAGGAGTTTGAAAATAATTCTGCTTCAAGCCAGGTGTTCTGGCTTCTGAAAGAGAGTGAATTGACGCCGAGCAATGCCAATATACTCGATGGGCGATATGCAGTGTTTGGTTATGTTACAGAGAACGAGGATTACTTGGCGGATCTTAAAGTGGGCGATGTGATTGAATCTATTCAGGTGGTCTCAGGCCTCGACAACCTTGTCAACCCGAGCTATAGTCTAAGCTAGATTATTTTTGTTCATGCTTATGAGAGTATCCATTTTTTGTGTATTAATTCTGGGAATAGATTTATTTATTAGAAGGTCGCATATTTGCAAGATCAAGCTATGTTATTATGAGACCCTTTTTTGGTATTTTGTTCATACATCTGATTTTCCTTTTTGTTTTCATTTCTCTGCATACAATTCATATCGAGCACTGAACTATCTTTACAATATTATTTTGATTTGTTTAATTCTCTCGAAAATGGAAAAAGGTGGCTGACTCACCTTTCTTTTTTCTTTGCATCATTCGGCAAAAGGTGGCTTAGGATCATTGAGAGCAATTAACTCCCTTATTCATTTCTCAATTTATTATTTACTAACATGCCCTTTCTGTAGCACTAGAAATTGTTGAGAAAATGACTTCTGGCCAGTCTTGGCTCCAAGGGCCCCTTCCTTAGCTAGCCAGCTGTCCATATATATTTTCATGTTTTTTATTTTTCTCTTTTTGCCCTCAGAAAGAGAAAAAAAAGATGGTAGGACCAGAAAGAAATTTCCTTGAATGAAATTTATAAAATTATTTTCATTTTGTAATTATTCCATTAATTGACCCCATATTTAAAACCATCATTTTTTTTTGTTTTTGAAGAGTATGCATTTACGAGTTTTGTTGATTTTGTAATAATTCATAAACACAATCAAAATACATAAGAATTACAAATATTGTGTAGCACTTTGCTTTAACTCCTTGAAAATCAATATATATTACTGCCTTGTAGGGCCAAAAAAAAAAAAAAAAAATTTTAAACTACCATTAAAACTATTTTAACATTTCTAATAAATTAAGGACAAAATAAGTGTTTTTTTTGGCATTGGCCGTAAGCCGTATCCTAAGCACAAGCCAAAATTAGTATTAACAAAAGAAAAATGCTTAACCGATAAATCGGATAGTTTTGTCTAGCTGCAGCTCCGACACATCCTTTATTTTATTAATTTTTTCTTCTTTTTCATGAAAAATAACTATAAAGTATTGAAGTGCAAAAATAAACTAAATTTTGAGGGATTTTGGATCAAAAAATTCCCAAAATCTCCTTTTCCTCTTTCTTCTCCAATAAAAATCTCTCCTTTTTCAGTGAATTTCCCCCTATTTAAATGAGGAAAGCTCCTCTCAGACTCGATTGGGATGATCTTATCTCTTCCAAAGATTGTAACACACGGACGCTTGAAGTGGAGGTTGTTCAGAACCCAAGTGATCCGAGCCTAGTAGCCAATCTCAACGATAATCAAATCAAAGAAAAGATTCAAAGAATTTGCTCGACGTTGGCTTCAGGATTGAGCAACAACTTGTCCGATAAGGGCGCAAAGCTACGCGGAAGCCTTCGTCAGTGTCAGGAGGAGCTTGATCGGCGACAACGCAGAAAGTTTCGAAAGGTATAAATTTTTTTTGAGGTTTTGTTGGATTTTAGGTAATGGGTCTCTGAGGAAATGGTTGAAGATAGGATAAATTTCAAATCTTATGTTGAATTTGCGATGTTGGTTTGTGGCAGAATTATATTAGGGTTTGTTTGAGCTTGAGTAATGGGTTTTTGATATGAAGAATGATATTTAATTTACTACTATTGAAATGGAGAAGAGATGCGATGATCGTTTATTTGCAGCAGGAAGAGATAAGTAATGCTGTCTATTTGGATTCTAGATTTTAGGGAGAAATTTTTTGACGTAGTGAAGTAATTTAAGGGAAAGGCGACATATTTCCTATAGGAAGTTATGTTCAACTATAAGGCAGTTGAAGAAATTTATACAAGAAATAGCTATCGAAACAAGAGCAATAGTGCAAACACACGCCCGGGCGCGAAAGCCTATAGCGGTAGGCGACCAAGCAAGAGATGAACGCGCTAGCGTGAAAGCCGTTGTGAACGAGCAATGGCAAGTCAACTACTATCCAGCCCTAGCGCGAAAGCCGTTGCTTGCTATAAATAGACGCCCATCCGTTTTCTTGCTAAAATAAACTTTTTGTCGGGGGAGATCCGTAAGCACACGAGATAATTATGTAGAAACAATGCTTGAAGAAGGAAGGACCTTGAGATTTCCCTCGAGTGGTAGCAAGATAAGCAGACATATAAGCTCACTTAGAGGGAAACGTCAAAACGATTTAAAATACTCTTAATTCTCACCTAAGTATTGTCAAGGGAGAAGTAATCATCAAACTCCCATACAAATGTTTCCTGCAGAGAAATTCAACTGTACTAACACAGCTTTGTGCTGCAGGTATCTGAAAAAAGCGAGAGGGCTGGACAATCTGAAGCTAAAGAGTCATCTGGTGAGTTGTAAATAGATTTTCATAATTAAAGACTGTGTTTTTTATCCTGTATTTCTTTTGGGGACTTATTTGTGTCTTTGCCTATAGTTATTTCATAATTCTATTGCTATCTTTGCCTTTACCCAACAATTGTTTGCTTGTTCATATAGCCTTCCAAAATTGCAGGCTCATGCAACAATTCCAGCGCTTACACAGCAACAAAGCCTCAGCAGTCTTCATTTGCAACATTGTTCTCCAGGAAATTAGAAGAGAGGGTAAAATGATACTAACCTTTCATGTATGTATTTCATGTTTTGTTTATATTTCTCGCCAATACATTTTTCCCTTCTCTCATCAGGCTGATCCTACATCTAATACAAGATCGATATCTATTGCTCAAGATAATAACGAAAATTCAACAGGAATTGGAAAACAAAATAAACAACAGCCGCACGAGAATATAAGACAAAACTCTTCTCAGCAAGCCAAGATGAATTATAGACCATTGCCTTTCAAAAGTGCGAGCAGTCTTTCTGATAAAGATAATGATTGCAAGGTTGCTGAAACTTCTCCCGCAGGAAGAAGCTTGTCCAATATCATTTCTAGTAGGTAATCATTTTCTGGTTTTTTCTTAAAAAATAATTACACCGCTATTTTCTCACATTCAATATTTGCCATACCACCACTTGCTTTACTTTAATTGCATATGATATAATTGACAAATACGAACTAGTGGCTTCAACAGTTAGAATTCTACTATTTTTATAAGAAAGTATTTCTTGACATATTTGTTCTAATGTTCCAACTCAATTAAAATTACCTTACCGCTAAACTGGTAGTAGAGCCGTGAATATCCCGAAATATAGTTTGTTCCTATTGATGATATTGTTGTGATGAATTTATTATCTTACATTTCGTATTTTATCACATGATATTCAATATAAATTATTAGTTTTACACTCATATGTTCTGTGTCCTATGGGATCTGAGCTTAGAAAATAGAAACTCTTACAGAACTTCATCAGCAGTGGCTTATGTCGTAAGCTGTAAGTAACATTTTGATTGGGGAAAAAGTAACATCTTTTCTGTACTTTGTATAGACAGCAACTTTTTGGCAAGATTTAATAGAGGAAATAATAGTTTCTCCTTTTCAGTACTTTAGTGAGTGTAATAGCCTCATTTTGTTGACATGATAATGCAATCTGCAGGTTGAGAAGATATTGTCCTATGTTCAACACTTCAAAGTGAGTTTTTGGGGCCTGCTACATAAGTTCATTTTCCTCTCTTTTTCATCTCAGCTCCTTTAATGTTCATCTCCTCAATAAAATAAACACTTGTTGCATCCTTTTCAACTGTTTCAATTCATGTCAGTGTCAATGTGAGGTGTTAATAAGCATGTTTTTTTTATTTACAACGTTATTTTTCAAACATGTTTGTTATTGTAAATTAGGAGCAAAGCTTCCAAAGAGAATCATACTTCAAATCCAAGGTTAAGAAAGGTACCCCCTCCCCCTTTTAAACTGACATGGCCTGGAACATAATCTCTTTGATTAAACTTAGCTGACTCTTCCAATCTTGGGCAGGGTCAAGATGTGGTTGTTTTGGATGAAGAAGAAGAAGAAGAAGCAAAGTCTAATCAAACAATATCAGAAGATGTTCCTACTGATTGGTGATTTACTTTTCAAAGAAACTCTATTTTTTTATACATTCTGTTTTCTTTTTATCGGTAAATAAACTATATTACCTTGTGGGGATTGTATTTTCTATTACTGAGCGTGTATCTTTTCATTTTCTTTCAGGAAGGAGGCCAAAATTCATTACCCTTCAAGGTGTGCTTTCTTTCAAAATGATGGATATTATTATATAGTACTGTTTACTAGACAGGATTGCTGCTCTAACTTGAACATTAAAAGCCCTTTTAATTTTGGCAGGGATGACCCAGATCGAATTGACCTTTCTTTCTCAGACATCAAGTGCTTAGATCCTGAACAATATTTGATATCACCTATAATGAACTTTTATATTCGGTGAGTATACAATTTTTTTCCATTCCTTGAAGCCCTTTACTAAATGAAGAACTTTGGCCCACAGTTGATGTAGTCTCTTGTTCCAATTGGAACAATATATACTAAATAATCTCCTTATGCACTACTCTGTTTTCGACTTATTAGTATGTTAAGGGCCTTAAGGCCATTACATAACTACAATGAACTTTTTTTGTGTGTGTTTTCTGGTAATGTTATGTCAAGCCTTTTCAATGGAACGCCAGGGGTTTTCCCACCGTCTTTATTAAGAAAAAAACCCTTCTAAGTCTCTAATATAGAATTTGTTGCATGCATACCACTAAATACAACTTTTATGAGACTGAATTCACACCATTCTAGCACATAAACATCGAATGGTCTACCGAGATGGGTAATACCTCAGTGATGGAGCTATACAATTAATACAACCTTCTATCATGTAATGAACTTGTTTGTCTAGGCACCTTCGTTTAGCCATGCATGGATGCTTTTGGTTTGCTCATATATATATATATAGCTTGGACCTTGAGAGTGCAAGAATTATCCAAGTACTGTTGTATTTCTTCCACCGTTATCATGCAATGCAGTTATTGGACAAAGGGTTTTGAATTATCCTTTGATATATTACACCTCTTCCTCAGCATTTGCTTGGTGTTCCAAGTAACCTCAGTGCAAATCTAATTGGGTAAATTGATTGTCCACAAATCTTCTTCCAATCCTGGGGCTTGTGTATCTTTGATTTTGCTTTGCTGTGGTTCTGCTGCTGCTTCTGCACAGTATGAGGATCTATAGTTTTCTTTGTTGTAGGCATGCAATAATATCATGAAAGTGTAGACTGACAAGAGAGTTAGAATCTAACCTGCATATCTCTCCTTTATTTCTCTGATACCAAATGTGTGTATATATGTAGCGAAAATATATCTAGAATATTCATTCAAAAAAATAAATAAATATATCCAGAATATTGCTTGCATGATTATATTCTTCATTTTCCTTTCAGCGTTTTAGTCACAAATTTGTGAATACTGTAACATAATTGCTAATTCGGTATTATAAGTACATATTGTTTGCTCCTTTTTAGAGAGAGAGAGGGGAGAGAGAGAGAGAGATTCACTTTACGCCATGCCGACTCTCCGTCGTGGAATTAGACCAAGGGGAACCCCTATAGGACCCGTCTCCTGCATCTTTCGCATGTAGGAGATCGAGACAGCAGCCTCATGGCTATGTGGAAGTAGATCGATTGACCTAGATAGACAACTAAATAGGGGGTCTCTACAAACAAGTCTATAAATAAGTTTCAAAAAATTGATCGGTAGTAGTCCGGTCGCACCCGAACAATAATATTCCAGAGGAAAATGCACCTAAGATCAAATATTTCGAGCCGGCTTCCGTGGAAAATTCAGACTTTCTTTTTGATGCAGTGATCACATAACAACATAAACTTTGAGGCTCAATAGATAAATACTGAACGATACTTAAAGCGGTTTTTACAGGGTTCTTCCGCTTTCTTTTTATGAGTTAGGAACCGCCCCCATCATGGGGTGCTGATTCTTCGGATTGAAGAACTGAAGTAGGAGTTGTGACAAAATCAAGACTAGCAAAAAGATTGGAAAGAGGAAGATGGAAACTAAACTAGATCAAAGTCATAGCTAGAGTCTTTGCCCTCACTCTTCCCAAGGGCCGGTCTAATGTCCCATCCGAGGGGTCCCCCCCTTTTAGGAGTACGGGGAGACCCCTCGGATGGGACATTAGACTGGCCCTGCAAGAATCTTCCGGATTTGATGCTATGTTAGCGGAGCATTTGAGGCTGAGCCTCATCCGGCTGTTCCGTGTCGCACTCGTCCGCCTCCTTGGGACCTCTCGATTAGGAATACCATCGAGGAGCTCCGTAGAAGAGGCATCCTCAGAGTCCGGGTGTGTAGAGGTGATCTCCCGAGTCCCGCCTTTCTTGATCTTCCTCCCACTCCTCGGGATTTCACCTTTACACCCCCTGACTTTGAGGACGTCTCTTCTACGGGGCGCCTCGATAGTATTCCTACCCCTAGCTTCCCCTCTCTCTGTCCTTGAAGAAAGTTTCTATCAAATGAAATCCAAGTGAGTCCCTCTGTCTTTCTTTTATACTGAGTTGCTGAAAGCATTCGTTGTATTCCTTAGGATGCTGCACCCGGTGCCCACACTTCACTTGCTTTTCTGTTTACTTTGCGGTCCAGATCCACTGCCCCTCACTCTTCGGTTCCTTCCCTCCCTTTTTGGAGTACGGGAGGAACCCTCGGATAGAGACAATAGACCGCCCCCGGAAGAATGGCTTTTTTCTTTAGTGAGGTAGTTCTCCCCCTCTCTCAGAGACCGTCAGACCCCGGTGGAATCGAAGGCCCGCTTACTAATAGGCAAGAGGGGGGGGGGAGAGAGTACATATTATGCATGATGATGCAATATATTGTTTCCTTCACTGCATTTTATATTTATATCTTACATAATTTCTTTAGGAATTTCATAAATCCAACTTAAATTTTAAATGTATGAAGATAGTTTTTGCTTATCTGTGCGGCTTTTCTCCTATGGCTGCACTATGCTGATGATGAAAATTTTGGCTGAACAATATTTGCATAATTCGAATGGTGATTAGAGATTCGTTTATTTCTTGCTATGTAAAAAGCATCTTGCAAATGAAATTTTGTGCATGCCTTTAGATTTTATTTCTCACACCTCCTTGTTCTGCAGTTCAAACTTTGTGGGCATGGATCTTTTTTTTAAAATATATGTTCGACAGGATTAAATCCTTCTTTTCTTGGGCAGCTATCTTCAAAGGCCACTATCTCCAATAGGCCTGCCAAGAGGCGAGTATCAATTTTTTAACACATATTTCTACAAGAAACTTCACGAAGCTGTTTCATGCAAGGTATGGTAGTTTAACAAATGAAATGACGTTAAATCTTCCAATGTTAAAACTTCACATTTCATATAATCTGTTAAGAACGGAATTTCGTTAGTACATCACTCTCTTTCTCCTGTCATTTTAACTAATATATTAAGGAGAAAATTGTGATGAGTATAATCGGTGTGACCTATCTCATTAGAATTCAACTCATTTTTCAATTTTGCAGATTGATGGTGCTTTTATAAACCATAAGGCTCAAACTGAGTAAAGTCCTTAGCATGACTCGACAATCATCGTTGATATTGCAGTGTTAATGCTAAATCTTCATATGAATTATATTTATATGATAGTCATATGAGGGAAATTCCTCCTATGATGTCAAAAACATACACCTTCCATGATTTTTTTCGACGATCGGCATTCATTATCTTCATATTTATCATCAAAGATGTGGATACACCAAATTTTATATGATTCTACCACTTCTTCACCGTTGATTTAGTGGGTGCAAAATTAATGGTTTACCGACAATAGCACTTTTTACATTGCTAATTCAACGGTGAAAAAAATGGTAGATACACATGAAATTTTGTGTATCCATATCTTGGATGATAAAGATGATGATGATGTGTGCCGATCATCGAATAAAATGTTGGATGCTCTATGGCCTCTTTCCTCCATTATTTTCTATAAACTAAGTAATAGAGGTATTTGTTTTCTCATGGCATCATTTAAGGGCTGGTGTAAATGATTTTATTCTGCACTTTTCTAAATTCTTGCACCTGTTTTTTCTTTTCATCTATCAGATACAAACAACAATTTTGCAGTAACCATTTCCTGCTCATTGTCTTCCAAAGTTTACTGAATATTATATTGTGCAATATGCAGGGTGATAGGAATGCTCGTTTTTTAAAATTGAGGCGTTGGTGGAGAGGTGTGAATATTTTTCAAAAGGCTTACATCTTTTTGCCAATTCATGGACAGTGAGTGCCTTTCTCGTTTTATGTAATTTGTCAATTGGAAACGATGATTAATTTCTATTGCAAGTTAGTAATGAGACAGTTTCTATATGAAGGCCCCACACGATTTAGCAAACATATAAATGAGTTCAGTTAACGAGAAGCATTGACATTTATCATGTTTCACATGAATCTTTTCAATATTGTAGGCTGTTGGGATATTTTAATTCTCGCAGGAAATTTTATGTTCTTGACAGAGGGATCAATTTTTTTTGTCATAATAGGGTATGATTTCTAGTTATGGTCCTCAAGCTTTAGTCTATTCTAACTTGAATCCATGATGTAGAGTTCCCTTGAAATTTTATATTTTATATATAGTGTGCTTTTAGCCTTGAAGGTCTTATTGATATATTTTCTTCATTTTGGTTATATCCCTTACTAACATATTGGCTATTTCCTCTTGCAAAATAAGCATCGTTTCAACTACTTGGGATTGACACTCCTTGAGTAATGTTTTCTTTTATAAGTATGCTTTTTAGTAGAAATGGTATGGAAATACTAGGAAGGTTGATGGATAAATGAGCCAGTTAGAAGTGACGGAATTGCAGCTAATGGTGAAACACGAACTACAGACAAGCCGAAACAATTAGGGACGGAGGCAGTTTACAAATATATATGCTAGTTGATCTAATTGAGGAGGTGCTTCGTAACAGAGCCAAAAGTTTTAGATGAAGGCTTGTCGTTGTAGCTGCTGCTGCTGCTGCTGCGGTAGTTGTTGTTTGTCTTTTTAGTTGTTAGTAAGGAGTGATAGGATCACAATCTTTTTTCCTTTTCCTTTTTTTTCTCTCCTTATGTTGGATGCGTGATGTGGTGATAGTGAGGAACAATAAAGGATAGTAGTAATAAAGGTAGACCTAAACAACAACAACTGAGCCTTTTATCCCAAGCATATGGGCTAGGCTACATTAACCAACATGAGAATCACGCCGGGTCGAGCACACCTGAATCCTCCGCCTCCACTCACTCCTATTGAACAATATACTTAGAGGTAGACCTAAAGAAATATGTAATGTCAAGAGGAAATGCCCTTAACAATTCCGATTCAAGAAAAATAGTTCATGTAGCAAAAAGAATTTCGATGGATGCTTCTATCGTTGCTGTTGCTGTTGTTGATCCTCGTCAATTATTATGTACATTATTAATGCAATTGTCTTTCACGACATTCGGCGTGTTTTTTAATGATCAGGATGCACTGGAGCTTGGTGATTATCTGCATCCCAGCGGAGGAAGATGAATCAGGTCCTATTGTACTTCATCTCGACTCATTGGGGATGCATGCTAGCGACGCCATCTTTGAAGTTGTGGAATGGTAAACTACTAGAGCCTATTATTATTATTTAATATAATGATGGATTTTTCTCGTCTACTCCCCAATACCACCTATTCCCCTATATCCCCAATCTCATTTCTCGTCTTTGAATGATATTAGTTCAGAATAACACTTTTACAGTTAGTTCGTTACACATTTTCTTAATTGTAATTTATATATATTTGACTAAACAAGCTGGTCTTTTGCACTATAGTTTCCTGAAAGAAGAATGGAACTACGTAAACGAAAATGGTCCTCTTTCGGATCTGCCTATTGCAGAATGGATATGGTACAATCTACCTTGTCGGATCGAGAAGAAAAAGTTAATGGTAAACCTCTTGTTCAACTAGTTTAAGTAATGTGTTTTTGTTCAAGTATCACTGAAATATTTAACTGGAAAGTCATCTGCTGTTAGAAGGTGTAAGTTCTTTTGGTTTGTTTCTTATTAATTTGCAAAGAAGAGACGTGTGTGTTGCAAATGACAGATTTTCTATAGATGGCACCACCTCTTTCAGTTGCAGAAATGACCTTTTTGATGTTTTATATTTGTAAACTGGAGTGATGAGAGTTTTCTTGTAGGAGTTCTTACATTAACTATTGACAATTTTCTTTTATTCCTATTTCAACATTAGAACATCAATACTTAACCGTTTAGGTTCTTCATTACAAAGAAATGGTTCGTAGTTCTTATTAATAGAAAGCTGATAGCTAACAAATCCTGAGAAATTTCCTCCATGGCCCATTTTGGGCATGATTAGTTGTATCACCTCTATTATGAAAGATTTACCTTGGGTCTCATTCGCCCTTTTAAATGCGCTTTAACAACCCCCCCCCCCCCCCCCCCCCGCCCACATAAAAAAAAGGTTATTGCCTTTGATATTTTGATTTTATCAAATTCAAGTTGCCAGATCTAAGTTAGGTTAGACAAGCTTAAATGGTATCATTCTGTCGCATCTTATTTTTCTAAATAATTTCCTCTCCTTCAACTAGGTACCTCAGCAGAAGAACGAGTACGATTGTGGTCTTTTTGTTCTTTACTTCATGGAGCGTTTTATCAACGAGGCACCTGAAAAGCTTAAAAGGAAAGATCTTGAAATGGTTAGTCAAATCTTCATAAACTTTTCTTTCAGCGTTTTTTTTACCATACGCCACTCAATCTTAACTTCATGTTCTGGTAGTTTGGTCGCAAGTGGTTCAAGTCCGAAGAGGCTTCTGGCTTGAGAAAGAGAATAAGGGACCTCCTACTCGAAGAATTTCAAAATGCTAGGCTGCGGAGTGGAAGTGAAGTAGAATCACCTTCATGCAACTCTCCTGATGATGCCGATGATGACGATGCACATGAATTGATTGAAGTTTGAAGAAAACAACCCTGCGTCGTGATGACGTTGAAAGATTCAAGCACGAGACATTTTTAGAAGCTGGCAGCTAAATTAATTTTCGGTTCACTGGGAAACTCACAGATAACCGCAGTTGCTTTTTCTTTGTAAGGTTTTGATTTTTGAGCTTTTGGTTGGAACTGCTTCTTTGGGTTAACAAAAGTACAAATGTAGTTTATGGAGAGAAAATGTACAGAACCGACAGTGGTTAACAAAAGTACAAATGTAGTTTTGAAATCAGTAAGTTTCACTCTGGTTTCTTATTAATTCATCGCATAGTCTTCGGTCTTTCCGAGAGATATAGTTTGTTAAACCTGAATAAAGCATATCTGGTCCAAATTCGGATGAAGAAACGAGTGCACCTACTATTAATGTTTATGATATATACATAGGTAGGCCATCCAAAGAAGTAAGAAACACAGCTGCGGATCAATTATTCACACACGGAACTGAAGAAATGAAATTAAACTTCATAATATGGGCTCCTATAAATTATCTATAAAAAGTACTTATCTTTCATAATATCTCAATCTAAAATTAAACTTCATAAAACAATTAGTGTTATACCGAGCCCTTTTACTACGATCTCTGCTACTGTAACATAAACTTACTAAAAACAATAACCACATTGCTTTTCTTTAATATGGAGTTTACAACCAGGACCAAAGGGGGAAAAGCTTAGAAAGAAGAGTGATCATGTTACTTTCCTTAAATATGAGATTATGATCAGGACCAAGTGAAAAAAGAATTAAAAGAACAATGGCCACATTACTTTAATTAAATACGGGAAAGAAATTAAGGCACCTGACGAATAATTGCAGATGTCATCTCTAAACAGTATATCTCCCATAAGCAAATCCCAAAACTATAAACATCACATCTTTTTTTTTTGTTGCCACAGCTTTGTTATAAAAAATTAATAAACCAAAATTTCACAAAAGTTCTAATTTTGTTATTCTAATTCTTACATCAAATCAAATGATCGCCTACACTAAACTAAATCATGGGCATTTCCAAAAATTCCACAAAACTAAAATGTGGGTTTTCCCCCAAATGATCAAAATGCCTAGCAAAATAATGAAGAAAAAATTCCGAAAAATCCTATCTTTTATCACACCTGCAACATCTTTGCCATCATGAACAGCCGAATGTGCCCCTCGAGCGATCACAGATCTGATCTCTAGCTTTGAGGGATCAATCTCCCAATCTTCGCTCTAGCTCTCGCTG
Source organism: Agapanthus africanus (assembly GCA_030015575.1). NCBI lineage: Eukaryota > Viridiplantae > Streptophyta > Magnoliopsida > Asparagales > Amaryllidaceae > Agapanthus > Agapanthus africanus. The sequence continues at coordinate 16,151,095 of CM057342.1, read as the reverse complement.
ACGCTGCCTGATGATACTCACAAGTGGTGTCTACTCAGATTATGGCATGTGGCAGATGGCGTGTCCAGAACTCTACGGCGGTGGAATAAATGAGCCGCATCGGGGACAATCCCCGGGACCCCTTCTTGGTGAACGTACCCGACCTTTCGTGAGACCCCCCTAAGACATTCCACCTTCATCTTGTTGGGTTTGGGCAGCGTCCCGACCATCAATCCGTGACCAAATGCGGAACAAAAATTTACAAAAACCGGCGGTAACGGAACCCATTACCCGGATCTACCCCTAACCCTAACTAGCAAACTAAGGAGTTAGAATGGTTATACCGAATTGATCCGTGTCCTTCGGTCTTCAACCACCTTCCCAAGCTCCTAGAGGCCTCCATGATCAAGTTTGATTTTCGGTCTCCCTCCATCGAAGAGGATCCATCCGAGAGTTTGTGAAACGAGCTCCTACTTTAAATCCGAAATAACCAGGGTACCTAGATTGCTAAACTAGATAGCTTAGAGGATGTAGAGTGTGATAATGGATTAATTTGTCTCAAGACACCTTAGGTTTCTCAACACATGAGATATGAAGGGTGGAGGAAGAAGAAGAAGCTATGAAGATGAGAGTGAGGAGACTCAAGAAAGAAAAATGGCTAAGCTTTTACATTTGTTGTGAGATTTTCTTTTGTGTTAATCCTCACATAAATATCTCTTGGCTCCAAAATATATAGAGTCAACCAAAAATATCTCGAGTCAACAAAATCTCACAACAAACAAAAACTTAATCATGCTTAGAAAAATAACCATGGGTCACTAATAAGCCATGCCACCAAAAATGCAATAAACACCCCATCCTACACCTCAATAACATTTTAATCCAAAAAGGTCTAAACCATAATGAGGTGTAATCTTTTAAAAGTAATCTTGTAAGAAATTACAAGAATACCGCTCATCCGTATATACATACCCTCGTCCATATTCCGAAGAATACGAATACAATGAGACGAAAATAATCCTACAATATAATACTAGAATCCGGCTTAAACCAAGGCCACTAGTATTATCCGTCCGAATCCTGATACATGCATAAATGCACATAAATGATCGAATCCTGCCGTAAAATTATACGACCTCTATATCGTTTCGCCCTAAGCAGAGAAACCCTTTGTATGGGACTCTAAAAACTCGCCAATATGCTGGCAGTGGGTTTAACCACAAGCACGTCGGCGGCACTAGCTGTACGTAACGGCTACCCAGACATTGAGCGAAAGGGAGGCCGACGAGCAAACTCATCCCAAAACCCCTACTGAGCCTGATAGTGATAATATTCGTACAGTCCGGTCTGTTCGTCTAAGAGTATCGCATATCGAGTCTAGGGGGTGGATAAAGTCAGACCCCTAATAACGCGACATTTCGTGTCGGTATGAAACCCATCACCACCTGAGAAACTACTGATCCTAGATCAGTAATTCTCGACTATCTTGGCCAAGGATTTCTGGTGATGGCCACCCGTGCACTACGCGGCATCAACCCTCAATAACGGGAGAGACGAATCCCCGACGATCCGCTCACTGCCTCCATGTGGCTCGGGACTGTACCCAACTAAAACCTGTTTGCACGACTTCTTTGAGCCATGGTAGGGTAGTAATCAAAGCACAGTGGGAACTCACACGAGACAAATGACGATCTCAGGTCGACAGAATAACATGCACACATGTCACCTGGGAACTGCTATCTGACAATAGGTATACTACCAACTAGCAGGTTCCCGGCGAGTCCGTCCAGTGTACTCATAACCCAATGAGCACCTGTATACTATTTTAGGTGAACAAATTTACACCAATGGCTTGTGAGACCTGGCAACTGCCCCTTGTCGGGGTCTCGATCAGTATACACTAGTTTACTCTGGAGTATCGATGCCCAGTCTCGAAACTCCCACGACTAGGGACATTTAAGGATGTGCTTATAGACCACCCAGCTCCCACGTATATAATCGCCATCATAATGCTGGTAGTCAAGAAAGAATCCTATGGGCTCTATCAACATATAATAGTGATCTGTAATACCGCATAAATTATGTACATGATGATAAAGACAAACCAGATAGCATACTATCATCTCGAGTAAGAATGTTCTACCGGTATAGGTCCTCCCTCAATCATCATAATCACCTGCCTGCGACTATGATAATTGCCTTGAGGGCACTATAGCCAACACATCTAGGAGACTACCAACAGCTCGTCGCCGAGCTTCCTCAGTCTCCTCGCTCGCCTCCGAGCCATCTCTCGTGCCGAGCTTCCTCGGCCTCCCGTTCGTCTCCGAGCCCCTGATGTGCCGAGCTTCCTCGGCCTCCCCTGGTCAACCGAGATTGCAGAGCCCTACTGCCTCCCCAACGGCTCCGCGTATCTTGCCAAAGCGAGATAACCTCCGCCCTACGTCCCGCGTCCCACGCTGGCGCGTCCCCCTATTAATGAGCGTATCCCGTCATTAATGAAAAAATCCCGTCATTCACGCACGCGTAACGTCAGAGGCATAACCGAAGGCGAAGATCTCGCGCCTGCTCGCTCCATGCGACTACTATAAAACCCTTCTCTCAAACGACTCAGGTAAGGCAACTTGAATCCAATAAGCCACCACTCTGCTCAAATTCCTCGGCTAACTTGATCGTCGGAGGGTCCAATGGTGGTCACCCACTCCGGGAATTCTTTGCAGGTAGCTCAGCTTCCACCTCAAACTCAACCCATTGAGATCCACACACTCAAGTAGGCAATCTCCGAATCCAATCTCAACCGTCCAGCAATGCTCGCGACAGATCGACGGAGGACAGCATCTGAAGGAGATCAAGATCTCCATCGGTTGGCGCCGTATGTGGGAACGAAAGACTTATTTTGTTTCACCAACAAAATTTGATCTTCCGCCCTCGATCCAATGGCGAGAGACCACCGCAACGATCCAAATACAAGCCGCCACAACAGAGGCAGAATTGGCTCGCCTCCCCTCCTAACGCCATCAGCGCCTTATCCGCTCGGATAGACAGGCTCACATCGCTGGTGGATGCCCTCATCCACGTCCAAGCAGCGAGCCACACCCACCAGGCCGCAGTCCCCCCTCTCCGAAATAACGACGCCCGCATAAGGACAGACGGACATGGTCTGGCCCTCAATCCGACTCACGCTCATCCCAGCGTCATAGGACGTCGGCGTGCCTACTCCGATCACCGTGACCGACATGCGGCGATTAATTCCATGACCCGCCGGACCCCAAACAGCTCCATACCCCGTTCCAATGCCCACCGGGTGTTCTCGCCCCCCGAGGAGGTATCGTTCAGCTCGCCTGCTTCCAGGCATGACCGACACCTCCTCTCCCTCTGAGGTCGCGCGAACGACGAACGCCGGGGCCACTCAAGAAAGACTTCGCCCGAGAATTTACGAAATCCGATAGAGCGGAATCGAACCCGCACCGCCGCACAGACCAGGAGCAGGGACAGTCGCCACTCCGACTGTGCTGAATCCTCGGGTTACCACCACCAACTCGAAGCCCTCGAAAAGAAGATCGAGGGCATGCGACGAGACGGCCATCCGTTCGGCGAAGGGGCTAGGTACCGCGGATTCTCTCACGAAGCCCTTCACTGAGGAGTTGCTGGCCGAACGAGTCTCATCCAAGAATAAACCGCCCAAGGTGGCGCTCTTTGACGGGAAGTAGGACCCAAAAGATCACTTGGACGCATATACAGCGGGCATAAGTTTCCAAGATAACTTGGACACGGCTCAATGCCGCGCTTTTCCGACCACCCTAATCAAGGCAGGTCAGGACTGGTTTTGGGGTCTAGCGCCCCGCTCCATCTCGACCTTTGACGAGCTGGCCACCCAGTTCCTCGGTCACTTCGTCGGGAACAGACGACATAAGAGGACGGTCGATTACCTCTTCACCGTAAAGAGCAGGGACAAAGAATTCTTTAAGGGATATATCACTCGCTTCTACAATGCTCTCCTCGAGGTCCCCGAGTACCGCGATGAGACAATTATCACCGCACTAAGGTCGGGTCATAGGCACAAAGAGTTGCTCGGATCTTTTGCATTAGCGCAACCTAAGACCATGGCCGAAGTAAAAGCTTGGACCGAGCGGGAGATCCAACTTGAATCGGAAGTGAACTCAAATCTGCCCATAGACGACCAAGCTGACCAAAAGAAGAGGGGCAGAGTAGAGAAAAAAGGGGTCGACCGACCAAAACCTTACTCCCCGAAGTTCCAGGAGTACACTCCTCTTAACGTCTCCCAGACTAAGCTGCTGGAGGAAGCTAAGGGCGAAGAGTTCTTTAGGCTCCCGCCAGCTACCCGATGGACGGGCAAACGGCTTTGAGTCCCGTATTGCGCCTATCATCGGACACAAGGACATCCAACCGAGGATTGTAAACAGCTGCGCGATTACATCGAGGAGCTGATCCGCTCTAGTCACTTGGCAAAGTACCTGCGAGATAAACGTCAGGCAGATAGGGGGCAAGCCGATCAAATTAAAGACGGAGAGCTGACGATCGGACAGATCATGGTCATCGCCGACTGACCTAAGTCCAAGCAACAGGGGCCGCCGCCGAATCCGATCATTCAACACAGAAAAGTTTAAACTGTATCAATGAATCTGCATTTTGTTTAATAATAAAGGTTCTTGCTTCCCTGCGATCTAAACCGCTTCTTTTTGTTTCCTTGCTAAAAACATCCCGCAAGGCTGGTGGGTAGCTTTCTGCCCGTCAAACAAGAGCACGCCCTTCACTCAAGTAAAGGAAGCTCGGATACGCGTATAAGTAGCAGATCAAAGCCCTCATCAAGAAGCTACCGAGCAGCTTCCTGCCCGGTCCATCCCTAGCGAGTAGCTTCCTATCCATCAACACTAAGGATCAAAAGCGCTCCTCTCGAGGCCGTCGAGCAATTTCCTGCTAGCCAATCCACAGCGGGCAGCTTCCTGCCTAATAACGCTATGGATCAAAGCCCTCGTCAAGAGGCCACCGAGAAGCTTCCTGCCCGGTCCATCCCTAGCGAGTAGCTTCCTACCCATCAACGCTAAGGATCAAAAGCCTCCTTTCGAGGCCGCATAGCAATTTCCTGCTGGTCAATCCGCAGCGGGCAGCTTCCTGTCCAACAACGCTGTGGATCAAAGCCCTCCTCACGAGACCACCAAGCAGCTTCTCTGCCCGGTCCATCCCTAGCGGGTAGCTTCCTACCCATCGACGCTAAGGATCAAAAGCTATCCTCTCAAGGGCGCCGAACAATTTCCTGCTGGCCAATCTGCAGCGGGCAGCTTCCTGCCTAACAATGCTGTGGATCAAACCCTCTTCAAGTGGCCACCGAGCAGCTTCCTGCCCGGTCCATCCCTAGCGGGTAGCTTCCTATCCATCAACGCTAAGGATCAAAAGCGCTCCTCTCGAGGCCGTCGAGAAATTTCCTGCTGGCCAATCCGCAGCAGGCAGCGTCCTGCCCAACAACGCTGTAGATCAAAGCCCTCGTCAAGATGCCACCGAGCAGCTTCTTGTCCGGTCTATCCCTAGCGGGTAGCTTCCTACCCATCAACGCTAAGGATCAAAAGCCCTCCTTTCGAGACCACCGAGCAATTTCCTGCTGGCCAATCCTCAGCGGGCAGCTTCCTGCCCAACAACGCTGTGGATCAAAGCCCACCTTTTGAGGCCACTGAGCAGCTTCCCTGCTCAGTCCATCCCTAGCAGGTAGCTTCATACCCATCAATGATAAAGATCAAAAGCCATCCTCTCGAGGCTACCGAGTAATTTCTTGCTGGCCAATCTGCAGCGGGCAGCTTCCTGTCCAACAACGCTGTGGATCAAAGCCCTCGTCAAGAGGCCACCGAGCAGTTCCCTGCCCGTTCCATCCCTAGCGGATAGCTTCATACCCATCAACGCTAAGGATCGAAAACCCTCATCATGAGGCCGCCGAGCAATTCCCTGCTGGCCAATCCGCAGTGGGTAGCCTCCCGCCCATCAACGCTGTGGGTCCAAAGCCCTCCCCACGAGACGACCGAGCAGCCCCCCTGCCCGATCTATCTCTAGCGGGTAGATTCCTACCCATCTACGCTAAGGATCTAAAGCCCTCTTCTCGAGGCCACCGAGCAGCTTCCCTGTGTTGGGGTCAAAAAGTACACCCCGGTTGACCAAGTCAAAGTCAAAGTCAACCCCAAGCCAGGTGGGCCCAAGCCCAGGCCAAGTGGGCCCATGTCCAAGTCGAGCCCCGTGGCCAGCCTCCCCCCATGCCAGAATGAAATCATGTAATAAATAATTTTGATGTAATTTTTTATGCATAAATGGGCATAAAGCAAATTTTTTGTAAAATTCATGGCCCATGTGCAAAATAAATGAGCACATGAGATATGGGATGGGCAAAATGTCATTTTGTAAAGCCCAAGAGGCTATATGTAAGTCTGTAAGCCTATAAAAGGCAATATGATAATGAAAAAAAAGACAACAATTCATTCTCCCCAAAAAATTAGGGTTTGTACCTTCTCATCCTTCCTCAAGGTTCTAAACCTTCTTCTTTTATTTTGAATTAAATCAAGAGTTCAACTCTTCATTTTCCAAAAATAAATAACTTTTCACCATAAACCCTTGAAGGAGAGCTCGGATCTGCCATCAAATCCTTAAAATGGGATATTTTAAGTCTCAACTCCCCCTTTTCCCCTGAGATCCAGCCAACAGAGAGGAAGAAGAAGGATACCCATCTATAAAAATCCCATTCCGGGAGGATCCGAGGCTCAAAAGAAGATCCAAAGATTTCCAGGAGTTTAACTCCATTAAAGATCTGTTGGAGTTTAACTCCATAAATCAAACCTGTAACAAATCCAATTTTAGTGTACAAAAATTTGTTTAAAAATTAATGTATATTTGGGGTATTTGCATTTTCTATGAGTACCGTAAATATTTGTTTTGCTAATTAATAGCAAGCAAGAGTTTGTAGCTCATTGGTAATAGCTTGCACTGCTGAACCAAGTCACCAGAGTTCAAATCCCATACCCCAGATTATTTTTAATATTGTTTTATTTTGAATTTTTAGAATACCAAGGGTTTACACGTGCATAACTCACAAAAACCACACTGCACATGAAAACCTAACAGTACCAGAGGCTACATGAACCAACAAGGGACCCTCTGACACCCGACTCGGCCGGGATCGGCCGAATTGGCCGGCGCTCGGCCAACTCGGGCCGTCGCCGCCGGCCGGACTCGGCCGGACCGCCAAGTCCCCAACATGAAAAAGTTGTCTTTTCACATCCCCTGTACACCTGCATACTTTATTTCTTCAGACCAGTAACAGAGACACTTTAAAACACCAATTACTTCACTTTTAATACATTTTATCACATTTTTTTCATTTCAACCTTTCACCTACCCTAACCCTAGCCTTACCCTATAAATACAACCCCTACACACACACACCTCAATCCAAAGTTCTGAACAAAACTCTCAAGAAAATTCCTAGAAACTTAGTGTACTTTTGGAGTAGCTGTAGAGTGTTTTTCGTCACTCCATTGAGATGGAAATATGCGCGCACTTGTCAGGCGCATTACAGATTCCCCCTGCCTAAACCCGTAAGTCCTCATCTCTCTTCTCTAATCTTGTTCTAAAAATACGAAATTTCAAAACCCGACGGAATCGGAGTTAAACCGATTTCCGATTCGGTTCTTTCTAAAAATCCAACATTTTCTTAAATACATTCACACAAAACTTTTACATGTTGACTATTAAACATTAATAAACATGTTGATCAAGTTTCACGACAATCTAATTCATTTTGTAATTTTTACCGTACTTATTCACTAAAACCCCCCATATAGTTTCATTTCGACATTTAAACATCACAAACTTGCTATAACTTTAAGTAGATCACGAGATAATGACCTACTCCTCACAATACTCATATGCAATATAGCACAATACCTTTCGGGAACATAGAATACGGGAAAACGAAATATTTCAAATAAATACCATGAATTAATAAAACCGTTTTCTAAAGGATTAAGTATTTTTATAAATCTTTGCAAAGTGCCGCTACAACCCATTTTGGGAACCCGACTGGGATGGTGCGGATTATCGCACATCCTTAGGCTTAGTAGTGTGAGATGCAGACCTCCGCAAGGAGCATACGGTCTCGAGAGATTTAAAATACGAAAATCTTAAGAAAATGAGATTTCTAGAAATATTGTAACAACCCTAAATTTCCTATACAAAATTTTTTCAAAATATTTTTCAAAAATCCACAAAGGGGTATTTTAGCCTGAGCATAAGATTTAGGTAATTATTTTTGTTTTTAATTACAAGCTACAAGAATGAAATAACTCCATTTTTAGTGTACAAGAAATTACTTTAAAATTTAATGTATACTTGGAGTATTTACTCTTGCTGCTATCATTTTAAGTAATTAAATAACACAATAATTACAAGCAAGAGCTTGTAGCTCATTGGTAACTCCTTGCACTGCTGAACCAAGCCACCAGAGTTCGAATCCCATGCCCCACATTATTTTTAGATTATTTTTCTTTTAAAATTCTTGGAAGCCCAACAGTCCACAAGCCATAACTGCCAAATGTTGAACTGAACCCTAAAAACGGAGTATGCCAAAGTCTACATCGGAGATTCCCGCACCCGACCGTCGCCGGACTCGGCCGGGATCGGCCGAGTCGGCCGGCGCCGCCGGCCGAACTCGGTCGGACGGCCGAGGTCCCAAAACCAAAAATGTGGCTTTTCGTCTTCTATAACCCTCTGTTAACTCCATTTTAATAGTTCAGTTCCAGAATTTTAAATACACTCTAATTACTACAAATTTTAATGATTTTCTTTAAAATTTTTTTAATAAAGAAAACCTTTCACCTACCCTACCCTAGCTACCCTATAAATAGACCCCCTACCCCCTACCCTCTCATATCAAAACATTAGGTTTACTCTCTTGAAATTTCCACAAGAAAGGTGTGCTTTGAAACCGAGTTCACGGTGAAGCGCTGACGGATTTCCGGCGACGTTCTTTGAAGCAACCGGCGACGAAACAACATCTCGGCCATTTCCCTTGTTCCTCGATACTCTTTAGAAGAGTTTGAAACCCGTAAGTCCCATTCTTTCCTTCTTTCTACTTCTTAAAATACGGAATTATGAAACCCGACGGAAATCGAAACAAACTGATTTCCGATTCGGTTTTTCTACAAAATCTCACTTGTCACCAATTCTATAATACCTAAACATATTCATGATGACTATTAATCACATAAAAATCAATTTGGACAAAGTTTCTCACATGAAATGATAGCTTTCTTGTAATATCGTATTCTTTTCACAATAATACCATAAAGTTTATTTTTCTTCTTCTAATCAATTTCCTCATTCCTAAACATGTTCATCTTGACCACTAAACTTGTAAAAATCAATTTGAATGAGTTTTCACACATGAAATGATAACTTTTACAAATACCGTATTCTTACACTTAAATACCCTCATGTTTAACCCCTAAACTTCACAATACCTTAAAATAAGTCACGAGGTAATGACCTACCTCCACACACACGCAAATACAACCTTAATTGTTATCATCAAAATTTAGAATACGAAAATACAAGACTTTACATTAAAATACCATTTTCTTTATAAACCTTTTCTAAAAGTTCTAATTTGAATACAATTTTAAAACAAACCTTTTAAAAAGAAAATACGATAAGTTGTGGACATCGATCATTTATCTAAACTGACTTTGTGGTGTCTAGGCTAGGCAAGTGAGCTTGGGTAACTTTAAAAGGCCCGCCTCACGATTCGTGAGTGGATCCCTCTCTCCTCACTTGTACTTACCTGGCCACAATTGGCGGTGAAGAGGCAATTTGAGGCTTCTAATGACTTGTCGTTTAGACTTTTAGAAATAGGCTAGTTGGCTTAGGAAACTCTAGAAACTAAAATACGGAAATTTACATCCTTGTACAAATAAATACCTTATATTTATAAAACCGTTTTTTCTAAATGATTAGTATTTATTAAATGTTTGCAAAGCGCCACTACAACCCATCTTTGGGGAACCCGTTAGGGATAGTACGGTTTATCGTGCACCCGCGGGCTAGTAGTGCGAGATTCAGACCTCCGCAAGGAGCATTCGTTCTCGAAAGGTTTAAAGTACGATATCTTAAGAAAATGAAATTTTTGGAAAATAAAATATTTATATAAAATTATTCTTGTATTAACAAATGTATATTTATCATTTAAACATCTATTTTATTATAAGATAAAGTTTCCACCTTTTTCTAAAAATTACAAGATTAAAAGCTACGTTAAAATACCATGAATTTCAAATAAATCAATATTATAAATTAATACTTTTATTAGGATATATTCACTAGAATAACACAAATAAAATTTACACTCATTATAACTATAAAGACGAATAACAAATACTTGAGGTGTATCTTGAAAACTATATAAAAATACTTTTTATATAAAACCTCCTCAAGTTTTATAAATTATCCTAAGGACCCTAGAAATTATAAGACCTGGATTCACATTTCTGATTGTCTGACTCGGGTTTGAGTCTGATTAATCTGACTTGAATATGATTCAAGTCAATCTACAATCTACAAGATTCCAATTCAATATGAACACATGAATCCATGAATACAATTATCAGTTTATACAATTTGGCTGAACCGAACCATGGATATATATTTCTTTTACATGTTTCCCAGTATTCCATTTACATGACTTTACGGTTATAACCGTTTCCTGATATCATGGTTTCGGTCAGTCAGTCAAATTAATCATACAACCAACACAAATTACAATACAACAATACTGTCAAAACACTACGGGGTTTAAATGGGTAGATTGGTACGGAAGGTGTTAAAAGTGGCACGAGACAGTCAGATTTAAGACACCTAACATGAATCCAATTGCCGTTGTTTCGGTTTGTATAACGGAGCCTTGTACTCTATTTCCGTTTGCCCTGGTCTCTGGCATATAGAGACCCCTCTCGTATACACTGACATTCTTCTGTACCAAGCTACAAACAACAACGTTAATAAAACATTACAACATTACAACAATACAATACAACATTAAAAGCTACTCTCTCTCTCTATCTTACTCTCTATCTATTCTCCTCTTATCTTTGGGATTTACCAAGCGACCTGTTCGCCGACGACATTCTATTTCTTTCTTTTTTGAATGTCGTCAGGTGGTTTGGACCCGGCAGAGATCGAGCCATCACAAGAATACTTGGAGCAGTTTACTGAGGACCCTGCACTGTAGTATCATTGTACACTTTTCTTTTCAGTACTTTCATTTCCTGTTATGCCACTGTTTAGGCATCGTTTTACTTCAGTTGTATTTCCTTTCATGTATTGTACAAAGAATGTTAATAAATAAAAGTTGCTGTTATATCTATATCTCTTGTCTCTTGTGATTTATTTTTATATTGCTTAGATACGCTTAGCGTATGTACTTCTGAGTATATACGTAGCGGACCTCGTCGCGTCCCCTTCGCCGTACACTAGGAAGCGGGGCGTGACAAATATAATATATAATAAAATTATTTTTATATAAATATATATATATATCATTAAAATATCTATTTTGTAATAATATAAATATTCTAATTTTTCTAAAAATCACAAGAATCACTTTACATTAAAATGCCATAAATTCAATACAAGTTAAATGTTACAATTAAATACTCTATATTATGAATTAGGATATTTTTCACTAGAAATATCACAAATATAAAATCTACATGTATAACAACTCTAAAGACGATAATTAAATACTTGGGGTGTATTTTGAAAATTATACAAAAGTATTTTTACATAAAACTCTCTCAAGTTCTATAAATTACCCTAAGGACCCTAATAAACATAGGTTTAAGCGGGACCAATCTCTTGAGCCTCAGGGAACCGGAGAAGTGGGTGCTTGCCTATTTAAGCGGCGCCCCTTTTTATTGCATTTTCAATTTTGTTTGGGCTCTGCTTTTTTATAAATGATGCAGAGCATTAATGTTGTTTGGGCTCTGCCCCTTTTTATTGCATTTTCAATTTTGTTTGGGCTCTGCCCTTTTATAAATGATGCAGAGCATCAATATTGTTTGGGCTCTGCCTTTTTTGTTACATTGCAATTTAATTTGGCCTACTAGGCCCCTCTGATTTGGGCATGGCCCTTTAGTAAAAGAAATGAATTGCATTTGTCAGGCGCCTTGCGCCAATCACTGAGCGCAAGTGCTTGCGGTGATGACACGTGTCACGCATGCGCAGCGCGCTGCGCTTGCGCTGCTGACACGTGGCGTGCTCTGGTGAGTTGCGCCAGTTTCAGAGAGCAAGGCTCTATTTCAAAAGCGCATAGCGCAAGATGCTGACACGTGGCGCTCTCTGGTGGCTTGCGCCAACTCAAGAGCGCAATAGTGCAGTTTTGCAAGTGCAAGACACTATTAACTTGAGAATCTTTTAGATTCCAGAACCAATGGTTCACAAAAAAGTACAAAGCACTGTTTGTTTTCTTGATCTAATTTAGATCAAAGAAAACAAGTTTCTCTTGTTTTTTTTATTTCAGGGAACCAGTGGTTCATAAAAAAGTGCAAAGCACTTATTATTATTTATTTTTTCTTTTTATTGAAGATCATTGATCTTGTTCTCAGATCAATGATCTGTTCATAAGAGAATTTTCTCTTTTTTCTAAAGGCTTTTACCTTTTTTGTTCTTGAGGAATTCTCTCCAATTTTTCAGAGTTCTCAATGATGATGTTCCTCCTTTTGATTTGGGGTCTAGGGGCCTTTATATAGTGCCCACAAATTTGTTAAAGAGATCTTTCTCTGAGTGATTTGGGGAATTTTCCCCACCGTTGGATCTTTGATCCAAGAGCCTCTGTTTTACAGAAGGCAATCATCTTGTTTTAACAAGAACAGAAAAATCTTGCTAGAATTTAATTCTGTTTGGCGCAAATGCCCCAATGCATGACACGTGTCAAGCAAAGCAGCGCAGAGCGCAGCGCAACTGCGCTGACACGTGTGCAACTGCGCTGACACGTGTCGCGCAGCGCACGGCGCAGCGCAACTGCGCTTGCGCGTATCGCGCAGCGCAGCGCTTGCGCAACTGAAGCATTGCTTCCTTTAATTTTGTTTTAAATAGAGTTTTGCTCTGATTGGGCACGCTGCCTTGGACGCTGCGCTGATGTATCAGCTTTTGACACGTGGCGCGTTGCGCGCAGTGCAAAAAATCAGAAGCGTTGCTTCATTTATTAAAATTTAAATTTCCAAAGTAGAGTTTTGCTCTGATTGGGGGAATCGGAAGCGTTGCTTCACTTGAGGTGTCTTTTCATCTTCCTTTTTCAAGTCAAACTTGTATTTCCCAAAATTTTCATTTCCCGGGTCTTGGAAATAATTCCACTGTGCACAGAATTTTCTGTGCTTGGTCTATATAACTCAAAGCCGAGCCTTTTCTTCTCTCATTTTCAGAGAACTTTTTCGATCATGGCTTGCAACCGTCCTCATGCCCGCCGACAACCATGGGAAGTGCCTATTCTAGACATCGTTCCCCATTTTGCTGCGCGCTTGGTGGACCCTTCTCTTTCGGACGAGCAGTGCGATGCTGCAATGTACGAGCTTTTGACTCGTATGGGGTCTCCTCTCTCTCCGCACTCCATTTGGCTTCGGATGATCCTCGCCTCGGTGCTCGCCGATCTTCCCCCTCCTCCAGTAGAGATGTCCTCGGCAATGCTTGATGCCGCCGAGGATAAGATCGAGTGCTTCTTTGAAGCGCACTTCATCACCAAAGCCCTGAGGGACTGCTCTTTCCACTTGCTGAGCCAGATACGGGCTCGCCGGGTTGTCATCGCCACCTTTTCTGACGAATGTGGCGACGATCGTTGGGCGTCTACCTCTCGGGAGGACTGCCGCTTCAACGTGGTGGAGAAGACAGAAAGGGAACTGGGGAATCTTCTTCTTATCTTTGCGAACCCTTGTCTTTCCGATCTCATATTTGGTGATCTTTTTTAAATGTGATAATAATAATAATGAACAAGTGTTCTTTTTTTAATCAAGTGTTTTATTATCTGTTAAGGGTTCTTTTATTTCAACTCTCTGTTATGTTTGTGCATCGCATGATTTAATTTGCTATTATTAGGTGTATGTGATTCTTGCAAGAATAAATTGCCTTTGGTGTTTAGCCTCTTTTATGAAGCAGTGCTTTACTTTTCAGTCTTAGAGATGGAGTTTCGTTTTGATTAGGGGAAACAAATGCCCACCCACCGTTGCACTTGCGTGGTTCCAAACGCGAGCGCAACGGCGGCAGAATTCCAACCATTGTGGCAACCTTTGGAAGTTGAAAGGGCACTTGATGCCTATAAATAGGACCTTTGGTCCTTCATAGATGATTATCATCTTTTAAGATTTTTACTTTCAAAACTTCAGAGCCTTGCTCTTGCCTTCAAGAACTCCAACAGTTAGAATTTCTTCAAAAAGCACCTTTTAGATAAAATTTTTAATTAAATTAGATCAATTTTTATTGACAGAGCCTTACTCTCAATAGATCCCTGATCTAAAGAAAACTCTTCTTAGGGTTTCACTTAGCAGAGCTTTGCTCTAAAAGGATCTAAAGGGAACTAAAGAGAACCCTGTTAGGATTCCATCAATAGAGTTTTGCTCTTTGAAAGATTTTATTTATAATTTCTTGATTCATTAATGGAGCTATGCTCCTTTTAAATTATATAGCAGAACTTTTAAGAGTTGCTGATTTTTGTCAATCTTCTTTTATAGGAGTGATGGACGCCCACATGTATGACCTTAACAAGATCATTTCTTATGGGGACATCCGTCGACTCGGCTATTCTCAAAACCAAGAATTTACCAACGCCGAGTGTGCCGAAATCATCAGCCGCTTCGATGCATACAACGGCCAACTGCTTCCTCGGCGCTCCCCTCTCTTGAAACTTATTGTGGGAGCAATTTGGGAAGCACTTCCTCTATTCTATGCTGGTGTGCCTCTTAGGGCATTGGATGCCGCCGAGGATAAGGTGCACTCGGTGTATCTGATGAGCCTAATCTCAAAGAGGAGGCGAGATAATCTTATCGATCTTCTGCACTAAGCTTTTCAACAATCTGCAATACTTGCTGCTTATCGGATGGAGGAGGACATCAGTGGGGATCCCGACGCTCGTGCTCGCGAAAGGAAGCATAATAGGATGGTTCGCCAGGCTTGGAAAGTTTTGGACAAGGTTACTTTTGAGTTCCTCAATCCCTGTCCAGGATTTGAGGTCTTGCCGTTGTAATCTTTTGGATAATGTCTTTGCTTAGTTCTTTATGATTGTAAGAATCCTTTGCAATATGAATGGAAAATTTCTATTTTAGCTTGTTTTATTTCTCGTTCTGAGTCTTTTGCACATGCATGAATGAACGTGTCTCAAATGTTTGATCAAATATACATCGGATGTCCTTTTTGGCGCTTTCTTCTTTCTTTTATCCTCAGCATGCCGTCTTGATAAACACAATTGACAGATAATAGAGTAAGCATCTAGATTTCTCCAAGAGATAACGATGGCTTAGGCCGCAAGTTCAGATCTGCTGCCTAAGACTTTTCAACTCCATGAGCCGTGAGGGTCTCATAGAGACTTTTCTCCCTACAGATCGAGAGGATCTCGTAGGTGAATTTTCTCCTTAGGAATCGTGAGGATTCCTAAGTGTGTTTTCTCTTATAAGTCGTAAGGATCTTATCGAAGAATTTTCTCCTTTTACGAGTCGAGAGGACCCGTAAGCGGTTGTTTCCCCTTGTCGAAATTCGACTTTGGAGAGTAAGACCCGTGAATAGTATGCAAGAGACCATTTTAGACCGACTTGCAGGGTCTCATTGCTCAGGAAACAAGTTTTTTTATCCCTGCTGCTTGAGGCTTCGTCTTGCAATTTGAGACGAATCGGGAATTTCCCGCGGAGACACTGATTTCTCTGCGAGCCGACGTGAGTCAGGAGGCTCTCATCAAGGACGCTAGTTTTCCTGAATTGAGGTATTTGCCAAGGACACTTGTTTCCCTGGTGTTGAAACGAATCGAGAATTTCCCGAGAAGATACTGGTTTCTCTGCGAGTCGACGCAAATCAGGATTTTCTTCGTTAAGGACACTTGTTTCCCTGAGTCGAAGGATTTACCGAAGAGACTGGTTTCTTCGGGGTTGAGACGGATCGGGAATTTCCCGCGGAGACATTGATTTCTCTACGAGCCGACACGAATTAGGAGGCTCTCATCAAGGACGCTAGTTTCCCTGAGTTGAGGTATTTTCCAAGGACACTTGTTTCCCTGGTTTTGAAACGAATCGAGAATTTCCCGCAGAGACACTGGTTTCTCTGCGAGTCGACGCGAATCAGGATTTTCTTCGTCAAGGACACTTGTTTCCTCGAGTCGAAGATTTGCCGAAGACACTGGTTTCTTCGGGGTTGAAACGGATCGGGAATTTCCCGAGGAGACACTGGTTTCTCTGCGAGCCGACGCGAATCAGGATTTTCTTCATCAAGGATACTTGTTTCCTCGAGTCGAAGGATTTGTCGAAGACACTGGTTTCTTCAGGGTTGAGATGGATCAGGAATTTCCCGCGGAGACACTGGTTTCTCTGCGAGTCGACGTGAATCAGAAGGCTCTCATCAAGGACGCTAGTCTCCCTGAGTTGAGGTATTTGCCAAGGACACTTGTTTCCCTAGTGTTGAAACGAATCGAGAATTTCCCGCGGAGACACTGGTTTCTCTGTGAGTCGACGCGAATCAGGATTTTCTTCGTCAAGGATACTTGTTTCCTCGAGTCGAAGGATTTGCCGAAGACACTGGTTTCTTCGGGGTTGGGATGAACCGTTGAGATTTGGCTTCGTTTTCTGGCAGAGCCTGTTGGGAAAGTATGGTTCCCTCTTTGTTTGCACCCTTGGATTGTATACAGGGATTGATGTGATCTCAACTATAGGGCCAAAGTTTTATCATCATTTTTTGTTTTATTTCCGCGATGCTCTATCATTTCAGCTTTTATATCGCGAAGGTCGCGATTGCCCAATCATTTCGGCTATTTTTCGCGGTGCCCAATCATTTCGGCTATTTATTTTATTTTCACTCGCTGCTTTTTATTGCGAGTTGCCCAATCATTTCGGCTATTTTGTATGCCTATGTTTTTTACTTGCTGCTTTTTATTGCAAGTTGCCCTATCATTTCGGCTATTTCGTATGCATGTGCGGCCTACCGGCTTTTCACCGTAAACCTGAAATTAGACAACGATTTTGGCATCAGCACCGCTACAACTGGGATATTGCCAGGAGCGAATCATCATTTGCCTCCGTCGATGTTGAACAAAAGTGGCTTAGCGAACAGGGTTAAGGTCATGTCGACTAAGGCTTTTAACTTCATGAGCCGTAAGGGTCTCACAAAGGTATTTCTCCCTACAAGTCGTGAGGATCTTGTAGGTGTATTTTCTCCTCAGGAATCGTGAGGATTCCTAAGTGTATGTTCCTCTGTAAGTCATAAGGATCCTACAAGAGGGTCTTCTCCTTGTAAGTCGAGAGGACTTATAAGGGTTGTTCATCATGCGCACATATCCCCAATCACGGATGAAATTTGGTTAGGTAAATGTTTATTCGCGCCCGTGGATTGTATACAAGGGTCAGTATTGAACCATTTGTAGGGCAGTATCGAAGGTTGGGGGGTTTGCTTAAGAACAGGTTTAGGTCTCTGTAACTTAAGACTTTCAAATCTTATGAGCCGTGAGGGTCCCATAAGAGAGTTCTCCCTACGAGTCGTGAGGATCTCGCAAGTGTATTTTCTCCTTAGGAATCGTGGGGATCCCTAAGTGTGTTGCTCCCTTGTGAGTCGTAAGGATCTCACGCGGGTGATTTCTCCTTACAAGGTCGAGGGGACTCTGTAAGTGTCTTTTAACGAGGTTGCGCCCTTTCGGGTTTTCACAAACACTCACCGGTAGTCCTGCTGTTTTTACTCACGGAGCCCTCTCGGGTTTTCATCCGTGCCCATTTTGCTTATGGACATACCGTTTTTTTTTTATTCTTTTTATTTTTTATATATATATTTTTTTACGAGGTCGCGCCCTTTCGGGTTTTCACGAACACTCGCCGGTAGCCCTGCTGTTTTTACTCACGGAGCCCTTTCGGGTTTTCATCCATGCCCTTTTTGCTTATGGACATACCGTTTTTATATATATTTTTTTATTTTTATATATTTTTTCTTTTCCTTTTTCTTGTATTCATCTCGTCAGCCTGAAGATGCTGCGGTAGTAGTTTAAGGACGTTTCGGTCCGCCATTAGTTTAAGGACGTTTCGGTCCTGTTCCCCTCCGAACGGCGGCCGCGACGCGAGAACGTCTAAGCCTGAGATTCGGGGTAGATGCTATATGGTTTTATCCGTCCATCTCTCCGAAGATGCCAAGTTGATTTATGGCACCGTGTATCGGAGGTTTAGACGGATGCGGCCAATGTAGCAAACTTCGTCAGATTCCCCCTCATTTGAGGGGTTTTTTTATTGTGGGTACGCTCTTCCCTGCAGGCGCAAGCCCCTGCAGTTAATTACGCTACCGCATCGCGGTAACCACTTTCTCCTTCTCCAGAATTTCACTTCGTGTCGTGTGTGTTTGTTTTGTTTGTGGTTGCCCGTGGATTGTATACGGAGACTAAGTTATACCGTCGCCCGTAGGACGTGGATTAGTCCAAATCCGTATTTACTTAGATTTGGGTTTGATGTTTTAGTTTAAGAATACGTTAGCCATATTTGAGGCTAAGATCAACTTAAACGTTCGTTAAGGATACGTTAGTCCGATTTGAGACTAAGATCGACTTAACGGGATCGTTTAGATCCGACAAAAGAGCATTTGGGAGCTCTATTGTTTAGTTTAATGACGTTGCAGTCAATATGTAGTTTAAGGACGTTGCGGTACATATTCCAGTTTAGGGACATGGTGGTCCATAGGTAGTTTAGGGACATTGCGGTCCATATGTAGTTTAAGGACGCTTGAGTCCGTGGGATTAAGGACCCCACAGTCCGTGTTTTAGTTTAAGGACGCATAAGTCCGCAGGTTTAAGGATCCCACAATCCGTCTTTTGGTTTAAGGACGCTTAAGTCCATGAGTTTAAGGACCCCACAGTCCGTGTTGATGTGTGGTCATCGGGACCCGTCACCTCTCTAACGTCATTGAAGGATTACAACGATAGGAGTCAAAGGAGTTCGGAGATGTACCCTCGAACCGGATGTAAATTGATTTAGGAGAGCAGCTGTGCTCAGTCAATTTAATTTGAGAACTTGCGGCCATGATTGGGCTAAGTCCAGTTGAAAAATATTCAATGCTTTTATTTATTTTTGGTCTATTAGACCTGTGCTAGGGCTTTGCCCACATTTAAATAATGCATTGCATTACTTTTTATTTTTGTTTTTGGGCTCTACCCATAAAGGAAACAGAGCATCAATTTATTTTGGGTTCTGCCCATTTATAAATGATGCAGAGCATTAATTTTATTTGGGCTCTGCCCCTTTTATTGCTTTGCAATTTATTTTGACCTGTTAGGTCTTTTTGACTTGGGCCTGTCCCTTTAGCAAAAGAAATGCATTGCATTTTTCAGGCGCTTTGCGCCAATCAAAGAGCGCAAGCGCTTGTGGTGATGACACGTGTCATGCAAGCGCAGTGCGCTGCGCTAGTGCGCTACGCTTGCGTTGCTGACACGTGGCGCGCTCTGGTGAGTTGCGCCAATTTCAGATAGCAAAGCTCTATCTTAAAGCGCATAGCACAAGTGGTTCAGATACTGACACATGGCGCTCTCTGGTGGCTTGCGCCAACCCAAGAGCGCAACAGTGCAGTTTTACAAGTGCAAGGCACTATTAACTTGATAATCTTTTAGATTCTAGAACCAAAGGTTCATAAAAGAAGTGCAAAGCACTTTTTGATTTCTTGATCCAATTTAGATCAAAGAAAAAAACAAATGTTTCTTATTTTTCTTGATCACAGAGAACCAATGGTTCATAAGTGCAAATCACTATTTTTATATTTTTTTATTGAGAATCATTGATCTTGTTTTTAGATCAGTGATCTATTGGAAGAAATTCTTCTAACTTAAAGGTTTTTTTTACCTTTTTCTTCTTAAAATTCCTTCAGAGTTCTCTCTGTTTGAAGTTCTTGATTTTTCACAAATGTTGATGCCTTTGATTTGGGGTCTAGGGGCCTTTATATAGTGCCCATAAATTTGTTAAAGAGATTTTTCTCTGCGTGATTTGGGGAATTTTCCTCACCGTTGGATCTTTGATCCAAGGGCTTCTGTTTTACAGAAGGCAATCTTCTTGTTTTAATTAGAACAGAAAAATCTTGCTAGAATTTAATTCTGTTTGGCGCAAACGCCCCAGCGCGTGACACGTGTCAAGCAGCAGATGCGCATGCGCAGCGCAGAGTGCAGCGCAACTGCGCTTGCGCATCTGCGCAACGTAAAGCGCAGCGCAACTGCGCCTGCGCATCTGCGCTGACACGTGTCGCGCAGCGCAGTGCTTGCGCAGCTGAAGCGTTGCTTGCCTTAATTTTGTTTTTAAATAGAGCTTTGCTCTGATTGGGCGCGCTGCCTTGGACGCTGCACTGATGTATCGGTTTTTGACACGTGGCGCGTTGCGTGCAGCGCAAAGAATTTGAAGCGTTGCTTCATTTATTAAAGTTTAAATTTTCAAAGTAGAGCTTTGCTCTGATTGGGGGAAGATGAAGTGTTGCTTCATCTTCCGCCTTGGAATTTGAACAGAGCTTTGCTCTGATTGGGGTAAACAAATGTCCTCCCACCGTTGCGCTTACGTGACCTCAAACGCGAGCGCAACGGTGGTAGAATTCCAACCGTTGCGGCAACTTTTGGAAGTTGAAAGGTCATTTGATACCTATAAATAAGACCTTTGGTCCTCAACAGATGATTATCATCTTTAAGATTTTTACCCTCAAAGTTCCAGACCTCTGCTCTTGCCTTTAAGAACTCTTAGAGTTAGATTTTTATCAAAAGAAACTTTTTAAGTAAAAAGTAATCTTGAATTAAATTAATTTCAATTAATAGAGCCTTGCTCTCATAGATCTTTTGATCTAGAGAAAACCCCTTTGGGGTTTTACCAACAGAGCCTTGATCCTTTGTTTAAACACTTTTAAAAGTTTAAACTTTAGAGAATTTTAGGTAGATGGCATTTTATGGAGCTTTGCTCCTTCCAAATTATATAGAAGAACTCTTAAGAATTCTTCATGGGTCTTAGAAGTTAAAGATGGCATTTTATATTATTATTATAATTATATCATCTTTTTAGAGCAAAGCTCTCAATGTTCCGAGGGGGTTTTCCTCAAATTCTCCTCATTATTGATTTTGATAGATGTTACTCCTGTCTGCAGAGCGTTGCTCTCGAGGAGTTTTAACTCTCTGTGTTTTTCTCATTGCCGATCTTCCAATGCTGTTTCCTTCAGGGATTATGGCGGTGCGTCTATACAGTCTGCACGAATTCATCACCTATGAGGATATCCGTGCCCAGGGCCGTCAGCAAAACCAAGAGTTTACGGATGCCCAGTGTGCGGAGGTCATGGGTCGTCTGAACGCACGTGTTGGTTGGCTGCTCCCCCGCCGCTCTGCTCTTTTGAAAGTCGTGCTGGGAGCAATTTGGAGAGCACTCCCGGGGTTCCATGAGGCCCTACCGCTCAATGCGCTAGATGATGCCGAAGACAAGGTGCATTCAGTGTACCTGTCGGGGCTGATCTCGAAGAAACGGCGGGATAGCCTCATCAACATCCTGCATCAAATTTTCCAGCAGACGACGATAGTCGTTGCTTATCGAAGGCTAGGGGGCCTTGCCGAGGATCTTGACACACAGGAGCGCGAGAGGCTGCGCACGAGAATAATCAGAAAGGCCAGAAGAACTCTGAATGGCCTTACTTTTGAATTCCTCAATCCGTGCCCTGGATGAGGTTATTCCATTGTAATAATGTTTCTCGTTTATTTCTTTTATAATTATAAGAACTTTTGTGCAATATTAATGGAAATTTTTTATCCCGGCTTGTCTTATTTTTCGTTCTGAGTCTTTTGCCTATGCATGAATGAGTATGTCTCAAACGATTGGTCCAATGTAAATCGGATGCTCTTTCTGTCACACTTTTTTTTTATATCAGCGTGTTGTCTTGATGAACATAATTGACAGATAATAGAACAAGCGTCTTGATTTCCTCAAGAAATAGCGATGGCTTAGGCCGCAGGTTCAGATCTGCCACCTAAGATTTTTCAACTTTATGAGCCGTGAGGGTCTCATAGAGATTTTTCTCCCTACGGATCGAGAGGATCTCGTAGGTGTATTTTCTCCTTAGGAATCGTGAGGATTCCTAAGCGTGTTTTCTCTTATAAGTCGTAAGGATCCTATAAGAGAATTTTTCCCTCTTACGAGTCGAGAGGATCCATAAGTGGCTGTTTCCCTCCTTGTCGAAATTCGACTTTGGAGAGTGAGACCCGTGAATAGTATACAAGAGACCGTTTTAGATCAACTTGCAGGGTCTCAATGCTCAGAAAACAAGTCCTTATTTTTTTATCCCTGCTGTCTGAGGCTTCATCTTGCGAGTTGAGACGAATCGGGAATTTCCCGCGGAGACACTGGTTTCTTTGCGAGTCGATGCGAATCAGGAGGCTCTCATCAAGGATGTTTATTTCCCTGAGTTGAGGTATTTGCCAAGGATATTTGTTTCCCTGGTGTTGAAACGGATCGAGAATTTCCCACGGAGACACTGGTTTCTCTGCGAGTCGACGTGAATCAAGAGGCTCTCATCAAGGATATTTGTTTTCCTGAGTTGAGGTATTTGCCAAGGATATTTGTTTCCCTGGTGTTGAAACGAATCAAGAATTTCCCACGGAGACACTGGTTTCTCTGCGAGTCGACGCGAATCAGGAGGCTCTCATCAAGGATATTTGTTTCCCTGAATTGAGGTATTTTCCAAGGATATTTGTTTCCCTGGTGTTGAAACGGATCGAGAATTTCCCACGGAGACACTGGTTTCTCTGCAAGTCGACGCGAATCAGTAGGCTCTCATCAAGGATATTTGTTTCCCTGAGTTGAGGTATTTGCCAAGGATATTTGTTTCCCTGGTGTTGAAACGGATCGAGAATTTCCCACGGAGACACCGGTTTCTCTGCGAGTCAACGCGAATCAGGAGGCTCTCATCAAGGATGTTTGTTTCCCTGAGTTGAGGTATTTTCCAAGGATATTTGTTTCCCTGGTGTTGAAACGGATCAAGAATTTCCCACGGAGACACCGGTTTCTCTGCGAGTCGACGCGAATCAGGAGGCTCTCATCAAGGATATTTGTTTCCCTGAGTTGAGGTATTTGCCAAGGATATTTGTTTCCCTGGTGTTGAAACGGATCGAGAATTTCCCACGGAGACACTGGTTTCTCTGCGAGTCGACGCGAATCAGGAGGCTCTCATCAAGGATGTTTGTTTCCCTGAATTGAGGTATTTGCCAAGGATATTTGTTTCCCGGGTGTTGAAACGGATCGAGAATTTCCCGTGGAGACACTGGTTTCTCTGCGAGTCGACGCGAATCAGGAGGCTCTTATCAAGGATGCTTGTTTCCCTGAATTGAGTTATTTGCCAAGGATATTTGTTTCCCTGGTGTTGAAACGAATCGAGAATTTCCCACGGAGATACTGGTTTCTCTACGAGTCGACGCGAATCAGGAGGCTCTCATCAAGGATGCTTGTTTCCCTGAATTGAGTTATTTGCCAAGGATATTTGTTTCCCTGGTGTTGAAACGAATCGAGAATTTCCCACGGATATACTGGTTTCTCTGCGAGTCGACGCGAATCAGGAGGCTCTCATCAAGGATATTTGTTTCTCTGAGTTGAGGTATTTTCCAAGGATATTTGTTTCCCTGGTGTTGAAATGGATCGAGAATTTCCCACGGAGACACTGGTTTCTATGCGAGTCGATGCGAATCAGGAGGCTCTTATCAAGGATATTTGTTTCCCTGAATTGAGCTATTTGCCAAGGATATTTGTTTCCCTGAGTCGAAGGATTTGCCGAAGACACTGGTTTCTTCGGGGTTGAAACGAACCGTCGAGAATTGGCTTCGTTTTCTGGCGGAGCCTGTTGGGAAAGTATGGTTCCCTCTTTATTTGCGCTCTTGGATTGTATACAGGGATCGATGTGATCTCAACTGTAGGGCCAAAGTATTATCATCATTTTTTATTTCCGCGATGCTCTATCATTTCAGCTTTTATATCGCGAAGGTCGCGATTGCCCAATCATTTCGGCTATTTTTCGCGGTGCCCAATCATTTCGGCTATTTATTTTATTTTCACTCACTGCTTTTTATTGCGAGTTGCCCAATCATTTCGGCTATTTTGTATGCATACAGTTTTACTTGCTACTTTTTATTGCAAGTTGCCCTATCATTTCGGCTATTTCATATGCATGTGCGGCCTACCGGCTTTTCGCCGCAAACCTGAATTAGACAAAGATTTCGGCATCAGCACCGCTGCAACTGGGATATTGCCAGGAGCGAATCATCATTTGCCTCTGTCGATGTCGAACAAAGGTGGCTTAGCGAACAGGGTTAAGGTCCTGTCGATTAAGGCTTTTAACTTCATGAGCCGTAAGGGTCTCACAAAGGTATTCCTCCCTACAAGTCGTGAGGATCTTGTAGGTGTATTTTCTCCTTAGGAATCGTGAGGATTCCTAAGTGTATGTTCCTCTGTAAGTCGTAAGGATCCTACAAGAGGGCTTTCTCCTTGTAAGTCGAGAGGGCTTTCTCCTTGTAAGTTGAGAGGACTTATAAGGGTTGTTCATCATGTGCATATATCCCCAGTCACGGATGGGACTTGGTTAGGGAAATGTTTATTCACGCCCGTGGATTGTATACAAGAGCCAGTACTGGGCCACTTATAGGGCAATATCGAAGGTTGTGGGGGTTCGCTTAAGCACAGGTTTAGGTCTCTGTAACTTAAGACTTTCAAATCTTATGAACCGTGAGGGTCCCATAAGAGAGTTCTCCTTACGAGTTGTGAGGATCTCGCAAGTGTATTTTCTCCTTAGGAATCGTGGGGATCCTTAAGTGTGTTGCTCCTTTGTGAGTCGTAAGGATCTCACGCGGGTGGTTTCTCCTTACAAGGTCGAGAGGACCCTGTAAGTGTCCTTTAACGAGGTTGCGCCCTTTCAGGTTTTCACAAACACTCACCGGTAGTCCTGCTGTTTTTATTCACGGAGCCCTTTCGGGTTTTCATCCGTGCCCTTTTTGCTTATGGACATACTGTTTTTTTAATTCTTTTTATTTTTATATATTTTTTTTACGAGGTCGCGCCCTTTCGGGTTTTCACAAACACTCGCCGGTAGCCCTGCTGTTTTTACTCACGGAGCCCTTTCGGGTTTTCATCCGTGCCCATTTTGCTTATGGACATACCGTTTTTATCATCATTTTTTTTATTTTCTTTTTCTCTTTTTTTTCTTTTTTTTTATTCATCTTGTCAGCCTAAGGATGCTGCGGTAATAGTTTAAGGACGTTTCGGTCCGCCATTAGTTTAAAGACGTTTCGGTCC
Organism: Agapanthus africanus; assembly: GCA_030015575.1. Classification (NCBI taxonomy): domain Eukaryota; kingdom Viridiplantae; phylum Streptophyta; class Magnoliopsida; order Asparagales; family Amaryllidaceae; genus Agapanthus; species Agapanthus africanus. Next base: position 16,125,572 of record CM057342.1, on the reverse strand, counting down.
GTCATTAGTTTAAGGACGTTTCGGTCCGTCATGGAGAAGGCTGTCTACCGCTTATAAAGTTTGAGCTTGGGAAGATAGCGAGCGGACATAGTCGTCGTCATCTATCATTGACCTGGGCAGTGACTCGCTAAGCATAGTATTTCTTTAGGAATCGACCATTTATTGTCCTGTAAGGCCTTTCACCGTGCACATCCATGAGTAGATAGGCTCCACCCTGGTAGACCTTGTCTATGATGTACGGGCCTTCATAGTTTGGCTCGAATTTTCCCCGCTTGGCACGACTGGGGATTATCGGCCTTTTGACCACTGGCACGAGTTCGCCTTGGCGGAATGTCCTCGACCGGGTCAATTTTTCATATGAGCGCGTCATCTTTGCTTTATAGGCTTCCAGATTTTGTTACGCTATGAGCCGGGTCTCATCGAGGGCATCAAGCTCCTCAAGCCGAAGGTGAGCATTTTCTTCGTCCGTCAGTTCGTAGTGGACTGCCACTCGTAAAGAGGGTAACTCTATCTCGAGGGGGAGTACCGTTTCTGTACCGAATACCAACGCATATGGCGTTGTGTTTGTGGCTGTCTTGAACGTCGTTCGATACGCCCAGAGAGCTTCTTGCAGTCTTTCGTGCCAGTCCTTTTTGTTTCGGGACACCGTTTTCTTCATGATCTTTGTCAAGGTTTTGTTGAAGGCCTCAGCTAGACCATTAGCTCGCGGATTATAAACCGAAGAATATCTCCAGTCTATATTGTGTTGTTGCGCAAAGCGACTGATCTTGTGGCTTCTGTAAGCTGGCCTGTTATTGGAGATGATCCGTCGCGGAGTCCCAAATCGATATATGACGTGCGTCTTGAAGAAGTGGAGGATATTCTCCGTCTTCACTTCCCTCAGCGGTACTGCCTCTGCCCATTTAGAGAAGTAGTCAGTTGTCGCCAGGATGAAACGATATCCCCTGGACGATGCTGGTTCGATGGGGCCGACTATGTCAGTTCCCCACATTTCGAATGGCCAGCTAGCCACTGTCGGGTGTAGCGGATTTGGATGCTGGTGGATGAAGTCCCCATGGATTTGGCATGAGTGGCATTGCTTCGCATATTCGAGACAGTCCTGAATCATCGTGGGCCAGTAGTATCCCATTCGTTTGATCTTCAACTTCATCTTTGGGCCTGCTTGGTGAGAACCGTAGATTCCGTCATGAACTTCCTGAACGACTCTTTTCGCTTCGTCAGGTCCCAGACATCTCAACCACAGAGAATCAAATGACCTCTTGTACAGAGTATCATTGACGAAGGCGAAAGACAGAGCTCGTTTCACAAGCTGATGTCTCGAGGACGCATCTTCGGGCGTTCGACAGAATTTGAAGTAGTCTATAAAGACTTCTCTCCAATCTTCAGCATTTTCCCGGTCTTTTATTTGCAGAGCCATTTGCTCTGTAACAACTCCAATTTTTGTATACCTAAATTTGAATTAAATTTGAAATATACTTGGAGTATTAATGTTGCTGCTAACACTTTAAGTAGCTATCTCTTTACAATAATTACAAGAAGGAGTTTATAGCTCATTGGTAATACCTTGCACTGCTGAACCAAGCCACCAGAGTTCGAATCTCACATCCCACATTATTTTTAGCATATTTTTCTTTAAAATTCTTGGAAGTCCAAAAGTCCACAGGCCATAACTCCCAAATAGTGAACTGAACCCCAAAAATGAACCATGCCATTGTCTACGTTGAAGAACCCAACGCCGGCCGGAATCGGCCAACTCGGCCGGCGGGCGGCCGGCGCCGCCGGCCGGAGTTGCGCCGACGGCTAGGGTCCCAACATGAAAAAGTTGGCTTTTGGTCTTCTGTAACTCATGGTTTACTCCATTTTTACTGTAGCAGTTTCTGAATGTTAATACAACCCTTTTAATGCAAAATTTTAGTGTTTTTCCTTAATTTTTACAATTTTTTTAAATAAAAGAAAGCTCTTCACCTACCCTACCCTAGCTACCCTATAAATAGACCCCTACCCCCTACCTTCTCATTCCAAAACCCTAGAAAAACTCTCTTGAAATTTCCACAAGAAGTGTGCTTTGAAATCGAGTTCCCGGCGAAGCCCTGACGGAATTCCGGCGACGTGTTTTGAAGCAACCGGCGACGAAACCACCCCTCGGTCTTCCTCCCTAGTTCTCTTTACTCTTTAGAAGAGTTTAAACCCGTAAGTCCCATCCTTCTCACATTTCTATTTCTAAAAAGAATACGGATTTACGAACCCCGACGGAAATCGGAACAAACCGATTTCCGATTCGGTTTTTCTACAAAATTCCACTTGTCACCTAATCCATAATACCTAAACATAACCATGATGACTATTAATCACATAGAAACCAATTTAAATAAAGTTTCTCACATGAAATGATAGCTTTCTTGTAAAACCGTATTCTTTTCATAAAAATACCATGAAGTTTATTTTTTCTTCGTTTAATCAATTCCCTCATTCCTAAATATGTTTATCTTGATCACTAAACTTGTAGAAATCAATTTGAATAAATTTTTACACATGAAATGATAACGTCTTCAAATACCGTATTCTTGCGCTTTAATACCTTCAAGTTTAATACATCATATTTAACTTCTAAAACTTCATTAAACATTAAAATAAGTCACGAGGTAATGACCTATCTCTACGCATACACAAATGTAACCCTAATTGATAAACGTTAAAATATAGAATACGAAAATACAGGACTTTTCATTAAATTACCATATTCTTTATAAATCTTTTCTAAAAGCTTTAAATTGTACACAATTCTAAATAAAATCTTTTAAAATGAAAGCACGATATGTCATGGACATCGATCGTTTATTAAAACTGTCTTGTGGTGTCTAGGCAAGTGTGTCTAGGCTAGTGGTTTTTAATTAGGCCCACTACTGTGGTTCCTTCCCACTTACCTGACACTTACCTGGCCGCAATTGACGGTGAAGAGGCGATTTGAGGCTTCTAATGACTTATCGTTTAGACCTTAGAAATAGGCTAGTTGGCTTAGGAAACCCTAGAAACTAAAATACGGAAATTACATCCTTTACAAATAAATACCTTATATTTATAGAACCGTTTTTTTCTTAATGAATAGTATTTATTAAACCTAAGCAAAGCGCCGCTACAACCCACCTTTGGGGAACCCGTTAGGGAAAGTACGGTTCATCGTGCACCCGCGGGCTAGTAGTGCGAGATTCAGACCTCCGCAGGGAGCATTCGGTCTCGAAAGGTTTAAAATACGACATTTAAGGAAAATGGGATTTTGGAAAAAAATAAAATATTTATTTAAAAATTATTCTTGTATTAATATATATATAAATATCATTTAAACACATATTTTATTATAATATAAAGTTTCCATTTTTTCTAAAATTACAAGTTTAAAAGTTACATTAAAATACCCTGAGTTTCAAATAAATCGATTAATACTTTTATTAGGATATATTCACTAGAATAACACAAATAAAATTCACACTCATAATAACTATAAAGACGAATATTAAATACTTGAGGTGTATTTTGAAATCTATACAAAAGTACTTTTTATTTAAAACCCCCTCAAGTTTTATAAATTACAATAAGGCCCCTAACAATTATTGAACTTCAACTCACTTTCTTTTAGTCTGACTCGGGTTAGAGTCTGACTATTTCTGACTTGAATATGATTCAAGTCAATCTATATTCTTTCATATTCCAACTCAAGATGAATACATGAATCCCTGAATCCAGTTAACAATCTATATAACTTGACTGAACCGAACCATGGATATTCCTTCTACATGTTTCCCAGTATTCCATTTACATGACTCTACGGTTATAACTGTTTCCTGATATCATGGTTTCGGTCAGTCAATCAATCGATCATGCAATCTATACCATTTTTACAATACAACAATACTACGGGGTTTAAGAGGTAGAATGGTACGGAAGGTGTTAAAGGTGGCACGAGGTGGTCAGATTAATACTCCTAACCTGAATCCCATTGCTGTTGTACCGTGGCATAATGGTTCCTTGTACTACACGTGCCCTAGTCTCTGGCAAGTGAGACTCCCCTCGTATACACTGGCATTCTTCTGTACCAAGCTACAAACAACAGCGTTAACATAATATTACAACAATAGTTTACACTTTAAAAATGTATCTTCTTATTCTGTCTTCGCTACTTCCTTCTTACCTTTGGGACTTACCGAGCGATCTGTTCGCTGGCGAAATTCTGTTTCTCTTTTCTTTGAATGTCGTCAGGTGACTTGGACCTGGCGGAAGTTGAGCCATCACAAGAAGATTTGGAGCATTTTGCCGAAGACCCAGCAGTATAATTTCATTGTACACTTTTCTTTTCAGTACTTTCCATTTCCTGTTATACCAATGTTTAGGCATTTTTATTTCAGACGTATTTCCTTTTTCATGCATTGTACAAAGAATGTTAATAAATAAAAGTTGCTGTTCTTTTATACTCTTGTCTCTTGTGTATTTATTTCTATATTGCTTAGCTACGCTTAGCGTATGTACTTCTGAGTACATACGTAGCGGACCTCGTCGCGTTCCCTTCACCGTACACTGGGAAGCGGGGCGTGACAGGTTTTGTTGGTGGCCCATGCAGGTCAGAGCTGTATGAATCCCTGTCATGCAGTTCTGGTCTGTATGAACAACCTAAGCAATATAACACAAGAACCAGCAACTAAAACATTCTTTACAATTCATGTTCCTTGAATCTTGCAAATCTCTATTCCTTGAATCTTATCATTTCATGTATTTGAATCTGTCCTAACCCAAATTTTTCTTCAGGGTTATGGATTCCCCGAACAACACCAGCACCAACGTCAACAATACCCCTCCAGCACTACCTCTCACACCAGTTGTTCCTGCACCACCCACTGAGCAAACGATGCTATTTGAGGCGATCCGCAGCCTTCTCGAGGGACAGCAACAACTTTTGAATCATCCTGAGGCCGATGCACCGGGAGTAAAGCAATTCAGAGCTTTGCACCCAAAGCAGTTCTCTGTTAAAGGAAGCCCTCTTGAAGCGGAAGAATGGGCACAAAGCATCGAAGACGATCTGGCAGCAGCTCAAGTGCCAGACCACGCTTGGGTCCGTGTAGCGAAGCTACAGCTCACGGATAATGCTCGCAATTGGTGGAAGGCGGAAGAAACCCGTCTGGTACAGCCGATTGAATGGAAGACATTTCGCGAGAAGTTCGACGCGAAATATTTCCCTGTGACTGCCAGGTTCGCCATGGAGCAGCAGTTTATTCATCTCCAGCAAGGATCAATGTGGGACAAATCGGTAGATGAATACGACGCTGAATTCACTATGTTGAGCCGGTAAGATATGTCACAATAGTTCAATTTTTAGATATCACATACCACACAACTAACACAATCTTTAAACAGATTCGCGGCACACTTGATACCGACGGACGATATCAGAGCCCGTCGCTTTCAACAAGGCTTGGACACAGAGATTAAGGCTGCTCTAGCCACAGGAAAGTTTTTGACTCATGAGGATGCACTAGAAGCTGCCCGCAGTTATGAGGCAGTGATAAAAGAGAGGGACGGACCTCAGTCTGCTGGAGTCAAACGCCCTGCCAACCAAATGGCAGGTGGAGCCACGTCCAAACCATCTTTCGTGCCAAGGCGACCCGGAGTACCAACACATCGTCTTAGCCCAGCCTTTTGCACCTACTGCAAGAGAACTGGACATATGATGAAGGATTTCCGTCGAGCCAACCGCCTTTGCTTGATCTGCGGTTCATCCACTCACGGTATTGGGTCTTGTCCCCAAAGACAGAACCCATTTGCTGCACCCAGGCCAGGAAATACTTATCAGCAGCGACCAGCTCTTCAGGCACCTACTCCCAGACTTGCACTGCCTGCACCACCCAGGGGACCACAAGCTACTCCACCTCCTCGACAGTTCCATCAAGCTCAAAGGAACGTTCAGAGGAATGCTCCTCAGGCCAGGAGGAATGTGCCAAAGCGCCAGGCTTTCATGATGTCTGTGGAAGAAGCTGAGGCTACTGGCCAAGTCATTACTGGTAAACTTCCTTCTCGAACTTATCTTTTAGTTTTGTTTAACCACACACTTTCCTTAAACCTAAAACCTATCCCATATACCTTAGGTACAATCCTAGTAACTTCACTACCTGCACTTGCACTGTTTGATACTGGAGCATCCCACTGCTTTATGTCGCAACGGTTTGTCCGAACCCATGCGATTCCAGTCTCACCGCTTGTATCCAGCTGGAACGTCAGTTCCGGAAATGGTGTTCTAAAGGCAACTATGGGATACAACATGTGTCCAGTCGTCGTCTGCAGTCGAGAATTTTATGCTGACTTCAAGGTACTGGATATACCAAACTTCAATGTGGTTCTAGGAATGGACTGGCTTGGAACCTTTTATGCTACCATCGATTGTCGCCAAAGGAGGGTAGTATTTGAGATTCCAGATCATCCGGTCTTCTATTTTAAAAGTGGAGATCGTACATTGGAGCCAAGTACTTACAAAGCAAAGCCAAGGGAAGCAGTAGTTGCAGCAGCTCGAGCAGAAGAAGAATCAAGATCGGAGGTAGTTCGAGAGTTCGATGATGTATTTCCTGATGATATATCAGGTTTGCCTCCCGATCGAGCTCTTGAATTCAGTATTGACTTAGTACCAGGAGCACAACCAGTGATCAAAGCACCTTATAGACTAAGTCCGGAAGGTTTGAAGGAAGTACGAACACAGTTAAACGAATTATTGGCGAAATGATGGATTCGTCCCAGCACTTCAAGTTGGGGAGCACCTGTACTATTGGTGAAGAAGAAGGAATGTTCATACAGAATGTGCATCGATTATAGGGCCTTGAACAAAGTTACTATAAAGAACAAGTATCCACTCCCGCGCATCGACGATTTATTTGATCTGCTAAGTGGATCTTGTGTTTTCTCTAAATTAGATTTTCGTTCAGGTTATCATCAAGTGAAGGTCAAGGAAGCTGATATTCACAAAACAGCTTTCAGAACTCGTTATGGACATTACGAATTCCTAGTAATGCCATTTGGAGTGACCAATGCACCAGCAATCTTCATGAATCTTATGAACCAAGTTTTCCGGGAATATTTAGACAGGTTCGTTGTCATCTTCATCGATGACATCCTGGTATATTCTAAGAATCGAAAAGAACATGCGGAACACCTACGAATTGTCCTGGATTCTCTTCGACAACATAAGCTTTATGCCAAGTACAGCAAATGCGAGTTTTGGCTAAATCAAGTTGGTTTTCTTGGATACATCGTATCAGGAGAAGGAATTTTTATGGATCCAGCAAAGGTTTCAGCAGTCAGCGAATGGCCTACGCCAAAATCAGTGAAGGATATCCGGAGTTTCTTGGGTTTAGCTGGATATTACAGAAGATTCATTGAAGGCTTTTCGAAGATAGCAACACCCCTGACCAAGCTCACACGAAAAGATGAAGAATTTGTGTGGTCAGAAGCATGCGAGCAAGCTTTCGTAGAACTCAAGTCAAGACTGACATCAGCACCTATTCTCGTCATACCGGATCAATCTGGAGGATTCGAAGTGCATTATGATGCATCCGGTAAGGGATTAGGATGTGTTCTACATCAGCACGGTAAGGTTGTGGCTTATGCTTCAAGACAACTGAAGACTCATGAGCGCAATTATCTGATGCATGATCTGGAGTTGGCAGCCGTTATTTTTGCTCTCAAGATCTGGCTCCACTACTTACTTGGTGAACGAGTGAACATCTACACAGATCATAAAAGTCTGAAGTATGTGTTTACTCAGAAGGAGTTGAATATGCGGAAGAGAATATGGTTAGAACTCATGGCGGACTTTGACATCAACTTGCAATATCACCCAGGAAAGGTGAACGTAGTACCTGATGCTCTTAGTCGCCAACCATTAGCAATGAATCTCACCGCTCAGTGGAAGCTTCAGCAAGACTTACATCAGATGGAGATTGAACTAGTTATGCCAGGTGAGGTTTCAAGTTTGATGAATCTACAAGTTCAATCAACCATTGTCAATCAGATCAAAGCAGCTCAAGCCAGCGATGCTAAGTTGCAAAAGATCAGAGAACAAGTGGAGAATGGACTCAGAACAGATTCCATCATCCATGAAGACGGATCTTTGAGATACGGCAGCAGATTGTGTGTACCAAAGGGTCCTGTTCGGGAAGAGTTAATGAAAGAAGCTCACAGCTCTCCCTATTCAGTACATCCTGGAGGTACCAAAATGTACAAAGATCTACGTCAGAATTATTGGTGGCATGGAATGAAGCGTGAAGTAGCCAGAAGCGTCGCAAAATGTTTGGTGTGTCAGCAAGTAAAGGCTGAACATCATAGAACAGCTGGACTACTTCAACCGTTACCAATTCCAGAATGGAAGTGGCAGCACATCACGATGGACTTTGTAACTGCTCTTCCTCGCTGCACAAAGGGTAACGATGCGATATGGGTCATTGTGGATCGACTCACAAAGTCGGCTCACTTCATCCCATTTCGAGTTGGCCAATCAACTGAGACACTAGCGAAGAAGTACATGGAGGTAATAATCTAATTTAAGATTTAAACTCTTCTTAAGGTACTATCTATGATACCCATGAACTCATACAAGAAATTGTGAGACTTCATGGAGTACCGGTCTGCATTGTCTCCGATCGTGACACCAGGTTCCGATCGCAATTTTGGCAGAGTCTGCAAGCTAGCTTGGGAACAAGTCTGAACTTTAGCACGGCTTATCATCCATAAACATATGGTCAGTCGGAACGAACTATTCAGATTTTGGAAGATATGCTCAGAGCATGTATGCTCGACTTCAAAGGATCATGGGAAGATCACCTGCATCTGGTGGAGTTTGCATACAACAACAGCTACCAAGCAAGCATAGGAATGGAACCTTTTGCAGCATTGTATGGAAGGAAGTGTCGATCGCCATTAAGTTGGGACGACATCGGAGATAGGGAACTTCTGGGACCAGAGATGATAGTAGCGACCGTTAATGTGGTTCGTACTATCAGAGAAAGAATGCGCATAGCCCAAGATAGACAGAAACACTGGGCTGATGCAAAGAGACGACACTTGGAGTTCCAGCCAGGAGACCATGTATTCTTGAAGATATCTCCGAACCGCGGAGTGATCCGATTTGGAAGACGGGGAAAGTTGAGTCCGAGATACATTGGACCGTTCGATATACTCGAACGAGTCGGTGAAGTGGCGTACCGTTTAGCGCTTCCACCATCATTGGAAGGAGTGCATAACGTGTTCCACATATCCCAACTCAGAAGGTATGTGAGTGGCCCCAGCCATGTACTTGATCATTCCGAGCTCACTATACAGCCCGGTTTGTTTTGTGAGCAACAACCTGTGGAGATCCTGGATAGGAAAGTGAAGACACTACAGAACAAGGAAGTTAAATTGGTCCGGGTAATGTGGAGAAAAGACACTCCAGGAGAATCCACGTGGGAAAGGGAAGATGAGATGCGTGCAAGATATCCGCACCTTTTTGTAAACTAGTCCTCAAATAAAAGTTGTAAATTTCGAGAACGAAAATTTTTGTAAGGAGGGTAGATTATAACAACTCCAATTTTTGTATACCTAAATTTGAATTAAATTTGAAGTATACTTGGAGTATTAATATTGCTGCTAACACTTTAAGTAGCTATCTCTTTACAATAATTACAAGAAGGAGCTTATAGCTCATTGGTAATACCTTGCACTGCTGAACCAAGCCACCATAGTTCGAATCCCACATCCCACATTATTTTTAGCGCATTTTTCTTTAAAATTCTTGGAAGTCCAAAAGTCCACAGGCCATAACTCCCAAATAGTGAACTGAACCCCAAAAATGAACCATGCCATTGTCTATGTTGAAGAACCCTGCACCCAACGCCGGCCGAAATCGGCCGGAATCGACCAACTCGGCCGGCGGGCGGCCGGCGCCGCCGGCCGGAGTTGCGCCGACGGCCGGGGTCCCAACATGAAAAAGTTGGCTTTTGGTCTTCTGTAACTCATGGTTTACTCCATTTTTACTGTAGCAGTTTCTGAATGTTAATACAACCATTTTAATGCAAAATTTTAATGTTTTTCCTTAATTTTTACAAATTTTTTTAAATAAAAGAAAACTCTTCACCTACCCTACCCTAGCTACCCTATAAATAGACCCCTACCACCTACCTTCTCATTCCAAAACCCTAGAAAAACTCTCTTGAAATTTCCACAAGAAGTGTGCTTTGAAATCGAGTTCCCGGCGAAGCCCTGACGGAATTCCGGCGACGTGTTTTGAAGCAACCGGCGACGAAACCACCCCTCGGTCTTCCTCCCTAGTTCTCTTTACTTTTTAGAAGAGTTTAAACCCGTAAGTCCCATCCTTCTCACATTTCTATTTCTAAAAAAAATACGGATTTACGAACCCCGACGGAAATCGGAACAAACCGATTTCCGATTCGGTTTTTCTACAAAATTCCACTTGTCACCTAATCCATAATACCTAAACATAACCATGATGACTATTAATCACATAGAAACCAATTTAAATAAAGTTTCTCACATGAAATGATAGCTTTCTTGTAAAACCGTATTCTTTTCATAAAAATACCATGAAGTTTATTTTTTCTTCGTTTAATCAATTCCCTCATTCCTAAATATGTTTATCTTGATCACTAAACTTGTACAAATCAATTTGAATAAATTTTTACACATGAAATGATAACGTTTTCAAATACCGTATTCTTGCGCTTTAATACTTTCAAGTTTAATACATCATATTTAACCTCTAAAACCTCATTAAACATTAAAATAAGTCACGAGGTAATGACCTACCTCTACACACACACAAATGTAACCCTAATTGATAAACGTTAAAATATAGAATACGAAAATACAGGACTTTTCACTAAAATACCATATTCTTTATAAATCTTTTCTAAAAGCTTTAAGTTGTACACAATTCTAAATAAAATCTTTTAAAATGAAAGCACGATATGTCATGGATATCGATCATTTATCTAAACTGTCTTGTGGTGTCTAGGCAAGTGTGTCTAGACTAGTGGTTTTTAATTAGGCCCACTACTGTGGTTCCTTTCCACTTACCTGTCACTTACCTGGCCGCAATTGACGGTGAAGAGGCGATTTGAGGCTTCTAATGACTTATCGTTTAGACCTTAGAAATAGGCTAGTTGGCTTAGGAAACCCTAGAAACTAAAATACGGAAATTACATCCTTTACAAATAAATACCTTATATTTATAGAACCGTTTTTTTCTAAATGAATGGTATTTATTAAACCTAAGCAAAGCGCCGCTACAACCCACCTTTGGGAAACCCGTTAGGGAAAGTACGGTTCATCGTGCACCCGCGGGCTAGTAGTACGAGATTCAGACCTCCGCAAGGAGCATTCGGTCTCGAAAGGTTTAAAATACGACAATTAAGGAAAATGAGATTTTGGAAAAAAATAAAACATTTATTTAAAAATTATTCTTGTATTAATATATATATATAAATATCATTTAAACACCTATTTTATTATAATATAAAGTTTCCATTTTTTCTAAAATTACAAGTTTAAAAGTTACATTAAAATACCCTGAGTTTCAAATAAATCGATTAATACTTTTATTAGGATATATTCACTAGAATAACACAAATAAAATTCACACTCATTATAACTATAAAGACGAATATTAAATACTTGAGGTGTATTTTGAAATCTATACAAAAGTACTTTTTATATAAAACCCCCTCTCAAATTTTATAAATTACAATAAGGCCCCTAACAATTATTGAACTTCAACTCACTTTCTTTTAGTCTGACTCGGGTTAGAGTCTGACTATTTCTGACTTGAATATGATTCAAGTCAATCTATATTCTTTCATATTCCAACTCAAGATGAATACATGAATCCCTGAATCCAGTTAACAATCTATATAACTTGACTGAACCGAACCATGGATATTCCTTCTACATGTTTTCCAGTATTCCATTTACATAACTCTACGGTTATAACCGTTTCCTGATATCATGGTTTCGGTCAGTCATTCAATCGATCATGCAATCTATACCATTTTTACAATACAACAATACTACGGGGTTTAAGGGGTAGAATGGTACGGAAGGTGTTAAAGGTGGCACGAGGTGGTCAAATTAATACACCTAACCTGAATCCCATTGCTGTTGTACCGTGGCATAACGGTTCCTTGTACTACACGTGCCCTAGTCTCTGGCAAGTGAGACTCCCCTCGTATACACTGGCATTCTTCTGTACCAAGCTACAAACAACAGCGTTAACATAATATTACAACAATAGTTTACACTTTAAAAATGTATCTTCTTATTCTGTCTTCGCTACTTCCCTCTTACCTTTGGGACTTACCGAGCGATCTGTTCGCTGACGACATTCTGTTTCTCTTTTCTTTGAATGTCGTCAGGTGACTTGGACCCGGCGGAAGTTGATCCATCACAAGAAGATTTGGAGCATTTTGCCGAAGACCCAGCAGTATAATTTCATTGTACACTTTTCTTTTCAGTACTTTCCATTTCCTGTTATACCAATGTTTAGGCATTTTTATTTCAGATGTATTTCATTTTTCATGCATTGTACAAAGAATGTTAATAAATAAAAGTTGCTGTTCTTTTATACTCCTGTCTCTTGTGTATTTATTTCTATATTGCTTAGCTACGCTTAGCGTATGTACTTCTGAGTACATACGTAGCGGACCTCGTCGCGTTCCCTTCACCGTACACTGGGAAGCGGGGCGTGACATGCTCAGTCGCTCCCTTTTCTTCGGGTGATTCCGGAGATATTTCTGCTGGGGCGAGCACCCGACGGCTTTGTACTACGATTTTTACGTCATCGAGGTTCTCATCAGCCAGTTCCTTAGCGAGCTTGGCCAACGCGTCCGCTTTGCTGTTTTCCGCGCGCGGTATGTTCTCCAAAGTATAGGGTCAACAGTTGTTGCACCTTTTCGCCGTACTTCACCAACTCTGGTTTGCACGTTTGGTAGTCACCGTTTACTTGACTAACGACCAGCTGGGAGTCTCCGTATATGAGGAGGTTTTCAATTCCCATGTCGATGGCGATCTTGAGGCCTGCTATCAAAGCTTCGTATTCGGCTTCATTTTTTGTCCTCGGCTCTGTTAGGGAGAAAGCAAAACGCATTATCCCTCCCTGTGGAGTTACAAAGATGAGTCCTACCCCCGATTTGATTATAGGGGTACTTTGTTTGCGCTTCTTTACGGAAGATGCTCTATCGAAATAAAGCTCCCATGGGGTATCACCACCGTCGATCGCGTCAAACGCATGTTCGTTTGGAAGATCGCAATTTAGAGGAGAATCGGCGGCTATCGGATGCTCAGCGAGGAAATCGGCGATGGCCTGGCCTTTTACTGAATTGAGAGGCTGATAGGTTATCGAGAACTCCATCAAGAGTAGGGCCCATTTAGCGAGTCGTCCCGTTAATATGGCCTTTGACATTAAATATTTAAGAGGGTCCACCTTTGAAATGAGACGGAACTCATGCGCTAACGCATAGTGCCTGAGCTTTGTTATCGCGAAGATTAACGCCAGGCAGTGTTTTTCGATGGGGGAGTAGTTGCTTTCTGCCCCCAGTAGAACTCGACTTAAGTAGCAGAGTGCTCTTTCTTTCCCTTGATCGTTCTCTTGTGCCCATAGTGCGCCTAAGGAACCTTCGAGGGCGGTTGTATAAAGAATGAGGGGCTTTCCCTTGACCGGAGCAGCCAGCACTGGCAGGTTCTGCAGGTATTGCTTGATCTCGTCTAGCGCGCTTTGGAATTTTTGGTCCCAAACGAACATGGTTCCCTTCTTCATCAGGTGGCTGTAAGGACGGTATTTGCCTGAAAGGTTGGCTATAAATCGCCGTATATACGGGAGCTTCCCTTGGAGAGACCGCAGCTGTTTGAGAGTCCTTGGTGGAGGCATTTCCATGATCGCCTTGATCTTTGACGGATCTATCTCGATACCCCGGTGTTGTACGATGAATCCCAGGAATTTGCCTGAGGAAACTCCGAATACACACTTGAGAGGGTTCATCTTCAAGTTGTATTGTCGAAGGCGTTGAAATACGGTCTTCAGATGCTCGAGATGTTCCTCGTATGATTTGCTTTTAACCACGAGATCGTCGATATAGCATTCGACGATTTCATGTATAAGGTCATCGAAGATCTTCGTCATGGCCCTTTGATAGGTGGCACCGGCATTCTTTAAACCAAAGGGCATTACCTTGTAGCAGAATATACCCAAAGGAGTCCTGAAAGCGGTGTGCTTCTGGTCTTCGGGATGCATCTTTATCTGATTATACCCTGACGAGCCGTCCATAATGGAGAAAACCTCATGAGTGGACTGTTCCCCTCCGAATGACGGCGCACGGGACTGCGATGTCCTGGCACTGAGATTCGAGGCAGATGCTATTTGGTTTTATCCGTCTACCTCTCCGAATATGCCAAGTTGATTTATGACACCGTGTATCGGAGGTTTAGACGGATGCGGCCGATGTAGCAGACTTCGTCAGATTCCCCCTCGCTTGAGGGGTTTTTGATTGTGGGGACGCTCTTCCCTGCAGGCACAAGCCCCTGCAGTTAATTACGCTACCGCATCGCGGTAACAATTTTCTCCTTCTCCAGAATTTCACTTCGTGTCGTGTGTGTTTGTTTTGTTTGTGGTTGCCCGTGGATTGTATACGGAGACTGAGTAATAACGTTGCCCGTAGGACGTGGATTAGTCCAAATCCGTATTTACTTAGATTTGGGTTTGGTGTCTTTAGTTTAAGGATGTATTAGTCGCGTTGCGGCTAACATCAACTTAAACATTCGTTAAGGATACGATAGTCCTGTTTGAGACTAAGATCAACTTAACGTGATCGTTTAGATCCGACAAAAGAGCGTTTGGGCTCTATTGTTCCAGTTTGGGAGATTCATAGTCCAATTTGGGACTAAAGTCTGTTTGGAGGATACGTTAGCCATTTTTGAGGCTAAGATCGACTCAAACGTTTGTTAAGGATACGTTAGTCCAGTTTGAGACTAAGATCAACTTAACGGGATCGTTTAGATCCGACAAAAGAGCATTTGGGCTCTATTGTGCCAGTTTAGGGACATGGTGGTCCAATACCAGTTTAAGGATATAGTGGTCCATTGCATGTATGGTCGTCGGCACCTGTCACCTCTCTGACGACGTTGAAGGATTACAACGACAAATGTCAGAGGAGTTCAGAGATGTACTCTTGAGCCAAAGTTGATTAGGGTAATTTATAGTCCAATTTGGGACTAAAGTTTGTTTGAAGGTTTAAGGATGCGTTAGCCATATTTGAGGCCAAGATCAACTTAAACGGTTGTTAAGGATACGTTAGTCCAGTTTGGGACTAAGATCGACTTAACGGGATCGTTTAGATCCAACAAAAGAGCATTTGGGCTCTATTGTGCCAGTTTAGGGACATGGTGGTCCAATACCAGTTTAAGGACATAGTGGTCCACCGTTAGTTTAAGGACGTTCCGGTCCGATATTAGTTTAAGGACGTTCCGGTCCAATATTAGTTTAAGGACGTTCCGGTCCATATTGATGTGTGGTCGTCGGGACCCGTCACCTCTCTGACGTCGTTGAAGGATTACAACGATAGGTGTCAGAGGAGTTCGGAGATGTACCCTCGAACCGGTAGTAAATTGATTTAAGAGAGAAATCTTGCTCAGTTAATTTAATTTAAGGACTTATGGCCAAAATTGGGCTAAGTCCAGTTGAAATGTTCAACATTTTATTTTCTTCTGCATTGCATTTCTTTTTTTTATTTTTATTTGGGCTTTGCCCAGAAAATATGCAGAGCATCAATTTGTTTTGGGTTCTGTTCTTTTAGGAATGATGCAAGGCATCAATTTTATTTGGGCTCTGCCCTTGTATAAAGGATGCAAAGCATCAATTTATTTGGGCTCTGCCCATTTATTGTCTTGCAATTTATTTAGGCATGTTAGGTCTTTTTGACTTGGGCCTGGCCCTTTAAGTAATGCATTGCATTTGTGCAAAGCACTGTTAATTTGAGAATCTTTTAGATTCAAGAACCGATGGTTCATAAAAGAAGTGCAAAGCACTACTTGATTTAGATCTAAGAAAAAACAAGTTTTTTCTTGTTTTTCTTATCTCAGAGAACCAAAGGTTCATAAAAGTGCAAAGCACTATTAATTTAAGAACCTTTTAGGTTCAAGAACCGATGGTTCATAAAACAAGTGCAAGGCACTATTTTATTTATTTATTTATTTATTTATTGTTGAAGATCCATGATCTTGTTCTTAGATCAATGATCTGTTCATAAGAGAATTTTCTCTTCTTTTAAAGGTTTTTACCTTTTTTTTTATTCTTCAAGAGTTCTCAAGAGTTCTCTTCTCTTTTTTTTAGCAAGATGTTTATTATTTTGAAATGAGGTCTGGGGTCCTTTTTATAGTGCTCATAAATTAATTAAATTTGTTAAAGAGATCTTTTTCTGAGTGATTTGGAGAATTTTCCCCACCGTTGGATCTTTGATCCAAACGCCCCTGTTTTACAGAAGAAATCTTCTTGTTTTAACAAAAACAGAAAAGATTTCCTTAAATCTTCATTCTGTTTTTTGCGTAACTCCCCAGCGCGTGACACGTGTCGCGCAACGCAGCGCTTGCGCAACTGCGCAGACACGTGTCGCGCAACTAAATTTTTATTTTATTTTATTTTATTTTTTGCACTGCGCAGTTGCGCACTGCGCAGTTGCGCTGCGCACTGCGCAGTTGCGCAGTTGTGCAATGTGCACTGCGCAGTTGCGCTTTGCGCATTTTTTTTAAAAATTTGCTCTGATGGAGTACGCTACCTTGGGCGTTGCGCTCCTTGCGCTATTGTTTCTGATTTTGACATGTGGCGCTCTGCGTGCTGCGCAGGGGATCTGAAGCGTTATTTCATTTATTTTAACTTTTATTTTCACTTTAATTTTCAAGACAGAGTTTTGCTCTGATTGGAGAAAAACAGAAGTATTGCTTCTTTTCCCACCTTGGAATTTGAACAGAGCTTTGCTCTAATTGGGGTAAACAGATGCCCCCCCACCGTTGCGCTTACGTGGCCTCCTGACGTGAGCGCAGCGGTGGCAGACTCCGAACCGTCACGCCATCCCTTGGAAGCTGAAAGGGCACTTGATGCCTATAAATAGGACCTTTGGTCTCTTAGATGATTCTCATCTCTAAAATTTTACTTTCAGAACTCAGAGCCCTGCTCTTTATTTTCAAGAACTTTAAGAGTTACATTCTTAAAACTTTTAGGTGAAAATTTTAATTTGGATTAAATTAAATTAAATTAATTTTCATTGATAGAGCCTCGCTCTCAATAGATCCCTGATCTAAAGGAAACCTATTTAGGGTTTCACTTAGCAGAGCTTTGCTCTACAGGTCTTAAAGGGATCTAAAGAGAACTAAAGGGGACCCTACTAGGGTTCCATAGAGCTCTGCTCTCTGAAAGATTTTCCTTGGATTTTCTTAATTCATTAATGGAGCTTTGCTCCTCCTAAATCATATAGAAGAACTCTTAAGAATTCTTCATGGATCTTGGAACTTAAAGATGGTATTTTATTCCTCAGTGCATTATATCGTTTTGCTTAATCAGTTTTCCTGATAATTCTGTTGATCCTCTTTCACAGGAACAATGAACGCCCACATGTATGCTCTTAACGAGATCATCTCTCATGAGGACATCCACCGACTTGGCCGCTCTCAAAATCAGGAGTTCACAAACGAGGAGTGTGCTGAAATAATAAGTCGCTTCGACGCATACAATGGTCCACTGCTTCCCCGACGTTCCTCTCTTCTTAAACTTATCGTGGGAGCTATCTGGGAAGCGCTTTCCCTATTCTGTTCCGGCGTGCCGCTTAGGGCGTTGGTTGCCGCTGAGGATAAGGTGCACTCTGTGTACCTATTGAACTTTATCTCGAAGAGACGGCGAGACAGTCTTATCGACCTCTTGCACAAGGTCTCTCAACAGTCTGCCATACTCGCTGCTTATCGGAGGGTGGAAGACATCGGAAGGGACCCTGACGCTTGTGCTCGCGAAAGGAAGCACACTAGGATGGTCTGCGAGGCTTGGAAAGTCATAGATAGGCTCGCTTTTGAATTCCTCAATCCATGCCCTGGATCTGAGGTTATTCCATTGTAACTTTCGTTTATTGTTTTTATGACTGTAAGAACTTCGGGCAATATTAATGGAATTTTTTTTTATCCCAGCTTGTCTTTATTACATATCTTTTGTCCTGAGTCTTTTTGTCCATGCATGAATGAATGTGCCTTGAACGCTTGATCAAATGTAAATCGAATGCTCTTTCTGTTGCTTTTCCTCTTTTTCGGCATGTTGTCACAATTAGCAGGTAATAGAGTAAGCTTCTTGATTTCTTCACGAGATAGCGAGGGCTTAGGCCACAGGTTCAGATCTGCTGCCTAAGACTTTTCAACTCTATGAGCCGTGAGGGTCTCATAGAGACTTTTCTCCCTACGGATCGAAAGGATCTCTTAGGTGGGTTTTTCTCCTTAGGAATCGTGAGGATTCCTAAGTGTGGTTTTCTCTTGTAAGTCGTAAGGATCCTACAAGAGAATTTTTCCCTCTTACGAGTCGAGAGGACTTGTAAGCGGTTGTTTCCCTCCTTGTCGAAGTTCGACGTTGGAGAGTGAGACCCGTGGATGGTATGCAAGAGACCGTTTTGGGCCAACTTGCAGGGTCCCAATGCTTAGGAAACAGGCTTCTTTTATGCCCACTGCCTAAGGCTTTATCTCACGAGTCGAGCCGCCTCGATAATTTTTCACAAGTCGAGACGAATCGAATGTTTCTCGCAAGAACATCTTAACGTCGCATTTAACCTCTGCTCTTTACGACAGAAGCCCGTTAAGGTTGGTGGTACTTAGGGTTTTGGCCATCGTACCGTCGCATAAGCTGATATAGTCCTCGATAGGCAATCGTGCTGTTCGAGTAGCCCTGCGACTGCCGTGTCTCTGATCCCTTCGGGGGCTGGACAAGACGTCTTCAAGCAATCCTCCTTGGCAGTTTGACCGTCGGAAGAGCAAGCGTTAGGAATTTGCCATGTCGCTTTTTACTTGAGGTTAGGCTTATTTTGGTGAGCCCCGATGAGTCATAACCACTCCGCGCTGGTGTGGGGATGATCTCCGATAGTCTTTCGGGCTTTATGTGAGTTGCCGTCAAGACCCTGAAGCTAAGAATTTGGCCTTTGCTTCGTTTGCTGGCATTGCGTCTGCTGTATCGAGACGAATGCTGCAGTGGGAACTAGGGATTTTGCCGTGGCTCCGTTTGTTTGATGACGTTGCGTCTGCTGTGTCGAGACGAACGTTGGGGTGACATCTCGTCTGCTGTATCGAGACGGACGTCAAGGTTGTCTCTAGGTTGCTGGTGAACCGCCGAGGTTTGGAACTAGGGATTTTGCCGTGGCTCCATTCGTTTAATGACGTTGCGTCTGCTGTGTCGAGACGAACATTGGGGTGACATCTCGTCTACTGTATCGAGATGGACGTCGAGGTTGTCTCTAGGTTGCTGGTGAACCGTCGAGGTTTGGAACTAGGGATTTTGCCGTGGCTCCATTCGTTTAATGACGTTGCGTATGCTGTGTCGAGACGAACGTTAGGGTGACATCTCGTCTGCTGTATCGAGACGGACGTCGAGGTGGTGACCATTCTGTGCTGGTGCGAGATGATCTCCGATTGTCTTTCCGGTTTTATATAAGTTACCGTCAAGACGTCGAAGTTAGGAATGTGGCATTCGCTTCGTTTGCTTTGGTGTGTCCAAATCCTGTTGGAGGAAGAACGCTGGGGTCGACATTTCGTCTGCTGTATCGAGACGAACGTCAAGGTGGTGACCACTCTGTGCTGATGCGAAATGATCTCCGATTGTCTTTCCGGTTTTATGTGAGTTACCGTAAAGACGTTGAAGCTAGGAATGTGGCCTTCGCTTCATTTGCTTTGTCACGTCCGAATCCCTGTTGGAGGAAGAATGCTGAGGTTGACATTTCGTCTGCTGTATCGAGACGAACGTCAAGGTGGTGACCACTCTGTGCTGGTGCGAGATGATCTCCGATTGTCTTTCCGGTTTTATGTGAGTTACCGTAAAGACGTTGAAGCTAGGAATGTGGCCTTCGCTTTGTTTGCTTTGTCATGTCTGAATCCCTGCTGGAGGAAGAATGCTGGGGTGACAACTCGTCTGCCGTATCGAAACGAACGTCGAGGAGGTGACCACTTCATGTGAGATGATCTCCGGTGGTCTTTCAGGCCTTATATGACTTGCCGTTAAGATCTTGAAGCTAGGAATTTGGCCTTCGCTTCATTTGCTCACACTGCGTCTGGTGTATTGAGACGAATGCTGAGGTGGAGCTGGGATTTTGCCATCACTCCGCTTTGTTTCGACCATGGGGTCTTTTGTTAACTTTGCATGTACACCCTGCTGGGCTGCGAAGGAACGCCGTTGTTGACATTGCGTCTGCTGTAACGAGACGAATGCTAAGGTGGAGTTGGGATTTTGCCGTTACTCCGCTTTGTTTCGACCGTGAGGTCTTTTGTTGATGTTGCATCTGCCTCCAGCTGGACTGTGGAGGAACGCTGTTGTTGACATGGCGTCTACTGTATCGAGACGAATGCTGAGGTGAAGCTGGGATTTTGCCATCGCTCCGCTTGTTTCGACCGTGAGGACTTTTGTTAACTTTGCATGTACACCCTGCTGGACTGCGAAGGAACGCCGTTGTTGACATTGCGTCTGCTGTAACGAGACGAATGCTAAGGTGGAGTTGGGATTTTGCCGTTACTCCGCTTTGTTTCGACCGTGAGGTCTTTTGTTGACGTTGCATCTGCCTCCAGCTGGACTGCGGAGGAACGCTGTTGGTGATCTCTAAGTTGTCGATGTTGACGTCGAGACCCTGAAGCTCGAGATCTTCGTTTGCTTCATTTGTTGACATCGTGTCTGTAATATTGCGACAAATGTCGAGATGGTCTCTAGGTTGTCTATGAACCGTCGAGATTTGGCTTCGCTTTCTGATGGAGCCTGTTGGGAAGGTATGGTTCCCTCTTTATCTGTGCCTCTGAATTGTATACAGGGATCGATGTGATTTCACCTGTAGGGCAAAAAGTTTCATTCTTTCATTTTTTTCCCGCGATGCTCTATCATTTCAGCTTTTATATAGCGAAGGTCGCGATTGCCCAATCATTTAGGCTATTTTTCGCGGTGCCCGATCATTTCGGCTATTTATTTTATTTTTACTCGCTGCTTTTTATTGCGAGTCGCCCAATCATTTCGGTTATTTGTTTTTATTTTTACTCGCTGCTTTTTATTGCGAGTTGCCCAATCATTTCGGCTATTTATTTTATTTTTACTCGCTGCTTTTTATTGCGAGTTGCCCCATCATTTCGGCTATTTAATATGCATTTTCAGCTCGCTGATTTTTTATCGCGAGTGTAGAACTTGGAATCTGGTGCCAATCTCAGCATTAGCATCGCTACAACCGGAATATTGCCAGGAGCGAATCATCATCTGCCATGAAAGGACTTAGAATTTGATACCGATTTAGGCATCAGTATCGCTACAACTGGGATATTGCCAGGAGCGAATCATCATCTGCCTCCGTCGATGTCGATCAAAGGTGGCTTAGCGAATAGGGTTAAGGTCCTGTTGACTAAGGCTTTTGACTTCATGAGCCGTAAGGGTTTCACAAAAGTATTTCTCCCTACAAGTCGTGAGGATCTTGTAGGTGTATTTTCTCCTTAGGAGTCATGAGGATTCCTAAGTGTATGTTCCTCGGTAAGTCGTAAGGATCCCACAAGAGGGTTTTCTCCTTGTAAATCGAGAGGACTTACAAGTGTTGTTTGCTGTACGAGCATATCCCTAGTCACGGATGAGACTTTGTTAGGGAAATGTTTACTCGCGTCCGTGGATTGTATACAAGGGCCAGTATTTAGCCGCTTGTAGGGCAGTATCGGAGGTTGTGGGGGTTGCTTAAGAACAGGTTCAGGTCTCTGTAACTTAAGACTTTCAAATCTTATGAGCCGTGAGGGTCCCATAAGAGAGTTTTCCTTACGAGTCGTGAGGATCTCGCAAGTGTAATTTCTCCTTAGGAATCGTGAGGATCCCTAAGTGTGTTGCTTCCCTATGAGTCGTAAGGATCTCACGCGGGTGGTTTCTCCTTACAAGGTCGAGAGGACCCTATAAGTGTCTTTTAACAAGATTGCGCCCTTTCGGGTTTTCACAAACACTCGCTGGTAGTCCTGCTGTTTTTACTCACGGAGCCCTTTCGGGTTTTCATCCGTGCCCACTTTGCTTATGGACATACCGTTCTTTTTATTTTTTTTTATTCTTTTTTTTAACGAGGTCGCGCCCTTTCGGGTTTTCACGAACACTCGCCGGTAGCCCTGCTGGTTTTACTCACGGAGCCTTTTTGGGTTTTCATCCGTGCCCATTTCGCTTATGGACATACCGTCTCTTTTTTTTGTGTTTACGAGGTCGCGCCCTTTCGGGTTTTCACGAACACTCGCCAGTAGTCCTGCTGTTTTTACTTACGGAGCCCTTTCGGGTTTTCATCCGTGCCCGTCTTGCTTATGGACATACCGTCTCTTTTTTTTATTTACGAGGTCGCGCCCTTTCAGGTTTTCACGAACACTCGCCGGTAGTCCTGCTGTTTTTACTCACGGAGCCCTTTCGGGTTTTCATCCGTGCCCGTTTTGCTTATAGACATACCGTCTCTTTTTTTTATTTACGAGGTCGCGCCCTTTCGGGTTTTCATGAACACTCGCCGGTAGTCCTGCTGTTTTTACTCACGGAGCCATTTCGGGTTTTCATCCGTGCCCATTTTGCTTATGGACATACCATTTTTTACTTTTTTTTTCTTTATATATATATATTTTTTTATCTCGTCAGTTTAAGGATGCTGCGGTAGTAGTTTAAAGACATTTCGGTCATTTGCAAGTTTTAGGACATTGCGGTCCATCATTAGTTTAAGGACATCTCGGTCCGTTGTTAGTTTAAGGACGTTTCGGTCCGTTATCCAGTTTTAGGACGTAGTGGTCCGTTGGGCTTTCTCTATGAATGAGCATGATGCCCCCGGCGTGTCCATATTTTTCGGAGCATGCGGTTGTGGCGGGTTCACCTTCCAAATTTCGGACAACGCGAACTTGCCCTATTGGTATTGGTCTTCAACCCAGTTCTTGAAGACGTAGCAATCCTCGATCAGATGACCTACCGTTTGGTGGTAAGGGCAATAATTAGGATTATTAACATCGCCTGGCCACAACGGACGTTTTGGACCCGGCAGATTAATGAGTCTGTCGCACACTGCCAGCTCGAACAGTCCCCTTGTTTTATCTTGCTGAAACGAGTAAGGACGTTTCAACTTTTCCTGGAGGGGTTACCGCTTGTTGCTTCGGCAAGCAACCGGTCTAGGGTTACCTGATTGTTGTTGAGCGCTGGCGACGAGGGCCTTTTTTCCTTTTCCTTTATTCTTTTTGCTCGGTCCCTTGTTTACGGGGCCGAGATTTTTTTCGAATAGCGTGCGATTACATGGCTGAACGTTTTCGCAGCTTCTCAATTCCTTTATTTTCGAAATAGATTCCCCGAGGGAAAAGTTGGGGATAGCTTCTTCGTCAGAGTCGCTTCCAAAGGTGATAATTTGTGATCCCTTGAAGTCGGCTATATGACAGTTTGCGGCGGCTCCTTTGCGCTCATATATCGCATTTTTCCGATGTCCACGAGCTTCACACTTTGTCCTGTTGAAGTGTTGCTTTTGAGCGACATACCCTTGCCACCAACAGTTAAAGGACTCGCAGTCTTCGGTAGGATGTATGATCTTCTGATGATATAAACAGAAGTTAGGGTGCATCTCTACCTCAGAGAAAGAATTTTCTTCAGAGCGCGGTAGCTTCATTCCTACTGATAGAGCTTTGGCGAACCGTTTCCTCGTCTTGAATTTGTTTTTACCCGCAATGTATGGCTTTTGATTTGACGGGAATACCTTAGTTCTTTCTAGTATGGCCATTTCACGCTCTTGATTGGCTTTTGCTTTCAGACGAATTTCACTTAGGAAGACATCGATCAACTCGTCTGATGGCTGTAGAATCTCCGGCTCAGGATTCGCCATTGGTTTCTCAGCGCAAGGAGCCTCTTTATCATCTGTCAGTGAATGAGAAATCATATGACAAGTCGCTACGTAGTCTTCGGATTCATCCGATGAGTTTTCTCCATTGTTTTCATCCTTGACTAAAGAACAAGCTGCCCCCGGCGTGTCCGTCTTCTTTGGAGAGTGCGGCTGTGGTGGGTTTACCTTCCAGCTTTCAGACAGCGCGAACTTGCCTTGCAGGTATTGATCCTCGATCTATCCCTTAAAGACGAAACAATCCTCAATCGGGTGACTTACCGTTTGGTGGTAAGGGCAATAATTGGGATTATTAAGATCGCCTGGCTGCGACAGACGCTTTGGACTCGGCAGATTGATGAGTCTGTTACGCACTGCCAGCTCAAACAGTCTTCTCGTTTTATTCTGAGGAAACGCGTAAGGACGTCCTAGCCTCTCTTCGAGGGATGGGCGTGGACGCACGTTGTTTTGGCGAACGACCGGCTTTGAGTTGTTCGACTGTTGTTGAGCATTGGCGACGACGATCGCTTTCCCTTTTCCTTTCTCATCTCGGGAATCTGATTTTGGAGGAGACGGTCTATGGCCCATCTGGTCCATTTGGGCTAATTTGTCAATCAAGGCCTGGAAGGTGGTCGGCCTGAAGAACATCATGAATTGTGAGATGGTCGCCTGCGGATCGAGAGTGCCCACAAACATGCCTACCGCAGGTGCCTCTTCTATGCGTTGTTCGCATTTCGACCATAGGTTCCTCCATCGTGTTGCGTATTGGACCCACGTTTCGCTTGGCCTTATCCTGGCATTTATTAGTGCTGTTATCGGGGTACGTTCACTAGCACTCGCGAATCTTTATGTAAACAGCAGTTCCATCTCTGCAAATGTTTTGACAGAGTCGTTAGGTAGCTCCGAATACCATTCAAAGGCTGTTTCTGCTAACCTGCCGACGAATTGACGTAGCAACAATTTATCATCGCCTCCAGTATTTCCGCATAAGGTCCTGAATTGAGCGACATGCTGATGCGGATTCCCTGTCCCTTTATATACGTGGAATTTAGGGATCGTATATCCTGGCGGGTAACTGATTTGGTCATACCAGCTCGGATACGGTCGTCCGGTTCTAACAATTTGCCCAGCCGCTTCATTTGCCTGATGAACCCGGATCTGCTGAGCTATATATTTGTCTAGGTCAACTTTGGAGATTGCCTCCTCTTTGGCTGTTGATAGAGCTGGCGGAGGATTTGACGTTTCTCCCCTGTCGTCTTCAAGGACGATCGGAGGATCTTCAGCAGGAGGGTCCGGCTGTAACATCATCCCTACCATATCTTGGAAGAGGAGCGCCATCTGTTTTATGTTAGACGCTTGCTCTGCAACTTCTTTGTCCCTCTTTTCTAGGACTCCGCGTAAAAAGTCAGCGTCGGTTTCTTGTTCTTGACGCTCATCCGAAGACGTTTCAGAGCTTTCTTTTGGCTCAGTGAGTGCAGCCATTGTAGTCATCATTTCCTGAAACTTTTGTTGTTGCTCCTGGGCTTTCGTCACGGATCGGGTGAGCGGTCGGTGGCCCGTAGAAGTGCGGCTTTCCTCCTTTCCAGAAGCCATATAAACAGTGTGCACCACCATGCCCCCAGATTTAGGGCGTTTGTGTTCAGCGCTTTTATGCTTCGCCATGTTCACAGGGGCTTTTTGTGGCCTCCTTTTTTGAGTGATTGGAGTTAAGGGAGCCGTTGTAGTGGGCACCCAAGTAGATTTTGCTTTTTATGGTTTGACAGAGTAATCCTTCCCCTGCCGAACCTTCATCTTTTTCTGTCGTCGGAGGCAGTCTTGATCGATCACCGACTCTTGGACCTGTCGCCAGACTTTGTAAATTTTAGAGGACAGCCGTTGAGGGGGCTGCTCTAGCTTCTTCTCTGGAGTATTCTCCACAGGTGAAGGAGTTCGCTTTAGCACCGCAGTAGGAGAATTTCTGCGCACCGAGTTCAGCAACTCAAATCTGTTCCTGGTTGGAACAGCAGTATCGATCCCCACCATTAGAGTTAGAGGAGTAAGTCTAGAGGGGGAGTTGCCCCCAGCCTTCCTCACTCGGCGCCAGTAGCGACGTCGGGCATGTCGTGCTGATGGAGTTGTTTCAGCTATAGGGGTGACCTCCTCATGCCCCCTGTGTTGGTCAGAATATACTGGTACCAGCTTTTTAAAGATCGACGTCCGTTGAACGGGGACGGCCAACTTGTCAGAAGCGGACTTCTGAACATGGGAAGCAACCTTGGTGATTTTGCCAGGAACGGGAGTTGGAATGGCTATCCGCTTTGGGATAACGCCTTCTGGTATGGCAGGCTTCTTCATGGGCCTGATGGAGCTCTGGCCTAATCCATTAAAACCTGAAGCAGTGGAGTTGGGCGACCTGTTGAGTGGGGTCGCGGCAGTGGTAAGTCGATCGAAGACCAACTTCTTTGGAGCTTCTTGCAATGTCATTGTGTCATTGAAGCTCAATGGTGGGAGCATGGTCCCGAAGAATAATCCAGTGGTGGCTTGAGTTACCTGCTCCACTGGTATCTTGAAAAGAGAGGCCGCTCGAGGCCCATAAGTCACTCCTCCAGCAATGACGGAGCGAAAGTTGCAGCTGCAGGCGGTGCAGTTCGAAGCCATCGATCTTCTGTTTTCTGCATGGAGAAAGACACCAAATCTAAGTACTTTGAATCCACAAGCAACCACAGCGAACCACGATTTGCTCGCGAACACGACACACGAAGTGTGGAGTGGAAAGAGGAAAAGGTCCCACCGGGCGTGCCAGAATCTGTTCCCCTCCGAATGACGGCGCACGGGACTGCGATGTCCTGGCACTGAGATTCGGGGCAGATGCTATTTGGTTTTATCCGTCTACCTCTCCGAATATGCCAAGTTGATTTATGGCACCGTGTATCGGAAGTTTAGACGGATGCGGCCGATGTAGCAGACTTCGTCAGATTCCCCCTCGCTTGAGGGGTTTTTGATTGTGGGGACGCTCTTCCCTGCAGGCGCAAGCCCCTGCAGTTAATTACGCTACCGCATCGCGGTAACAACTTTCTCCTTCTCCAGAATTTCACTTCGTGTCGTGTGTGTTTGTTTTGTTTGTGGTTGCCCGTGGATTGTATACGGATACTGAGTAATACCGTCGCCCGTAGGACGTGGATTAGTCCAAATCCGTATTTACTTAGATTTGGGTTTGGTGTCTTTAGTTTAAGGATGTATTAGTCGCGTTGCGGCTAAGATCAACTTAAACGTTCGTTAAGGATACGATAGTCCTGTTTGAGACTAAGATCGACTTAACGTGATCGTTTAGATCCGACAAAAGAGCGTTTGGGCTCTATTGTTCCAGTTTGGGAGATTCATAGTCCAATTTGGGACTAAAGTCTGTTTGGAGGATACGTTAGCCATTTTTGAGGCTAAGATCGACTCAAACGTTTGTTAAGGATATGTTAGTCCAGTTTGAGACTAAGATCAACTTAACGGGATCGTTTAGATCCAACAAAAGAGCATTTGGGCTCTATTGTGCCAGTTTAGGGACATGGTGGTCCAATACCAGTTTAAGGACATAGTGGTCCATTGCATGTATGGTCGTCGGCACCCGTCACCTCTCTGACGACGTTGAAGGATTACAACGACAAATGTCCGAGGAGTTTAGAGATGTACCCTTGAGCCAAAGTTGATTAGGGGAATTTATAGTCCAATTTGGGACTAAAGTTTGTTTGATGGTTTAAGGATGCGTTAGCCATATTTGAGGCTAAGATCAACTTAAACGGTTGTTAAGGATACGTTAATCCAGTTTGGGACTAAGATCGACTTAACGGGATCGTTTAGATCCGACAAAAGAGCATTTGAGCTCTATTGTGCCAGTTTAGGAACATGGTGGTCCAATACCAGTTTAAGGACATAGTGGTCCACCGTTAGTTTAAGGACGTTTCGGTCCGATATTAGTTTAAGGACGTTCCGGTCCGATATTAGTTTAAGGACGTTCCGGTCCATATTGATGTGTGGTCGTCGGGACCCGTCACCTCTCTGACGTCGTTGAAGGATTACAACGATAGGTGTCAGAGGAGTTCGGAGATGTACCCTCGAACCGGTAGTAAATTGATTTAAGAGAGCAATCTTGCTCAATCAATTTAATTTAAGGACTTATGACCAAAATTGGGCTAAGTCCAGTTGAAATGTTCAACATTTTATTTGCTTCTGCATTGCATTTCTTTTTTTTATTTTTATTTGGGCTTTGCCCAGAAAGGATGCAGAGCATCAATTTGTTTTGGGCTCTGTTCTTTTAGGAATGATGCAAGGCATCAATTTTATTTGGGCTCTGCCCTTGTATAAAGGATGCAAAGCATCAATTTATTTGGGTTCTGCCCATTTATTGCCTTGCAATTTATTTAGGCATGTTAGGTCATTTTGACTTGGGCCTGGCCCTTTAAGTAATGCATTGCATTTGTGCAAAGCACTGTTAATTTGAGAATCTTTTAGATTCAAGAACCGATGGTTCATAAAAGAAGTGCAAAGCACTATTTGATTTAGATCTAAGAAAAAACAAGTTTTTTCTTGTTTTTCTTATCTCAGAGAACCAAAGGTTCATAAAAGTGCAAAGCACTATTAATTTAAGAACCTTTTAGGTTCAAGAACCGATGGTTCATAAAACAAGTGCAAAGCACTATTTTATTTATTTATTTATTTATTTATTGTTGAAGATCCATGATCTTGTTCTTAGATTAATGATCTGTTCATAAGAGAATTTTCTCTTCTTTTAAAGGTTTTTACCTTTTTTTTTATTCTTCAAGAGTTCTCAAGAGTTCTCTTCTCTTTTTTTTTAGCAAGATGTTTATTATTTTGAAATGAGGTCTGGGGTCATTTTTATAGTGCTCATAAATTAGTTAAATTTGTTAAAGAGATCTTTTTCTGAGTGATTTGGGGAATTTTCCCCACCGTTGGATCTTTGATCCAAACGCCCCTGTTTTACAGAAGAAATCTTCTTGTTTTAACAAAAACAGAAAAGATTTCCTTAAATCTTCATTCTGTTTTTTGCGCAACTCCCCGGCGCGTGACACGTGTCGCGCAACGCAGCGCTTGCGCAACTGCGCAGACACGTGTCGCGCAACTAAATTATTTTTTATTTTTTTTATTTTTTTAATTTAATTTTATTTTATTTTATTTTTTTTGCACTGCGCAGCGGTGCACTGCGCAGCGCAGTGGCTGCTGCGCAGCGCGCACTGCGCAGTTGCGCTTTGCGCAATTTTTATTTTATTTTAAATTTGCTCTGATGGAGTACGCTGCCTTGGGCGTTGCGCTCCTTGCGCTACTGTGTCTGATTTTGACATGTGGCGCTCTGCGTGCAGCGCAGGGGATCTGAAGCGTTATTTCATTTATTTTAACTTTTATTTTCACTTTAATTTTCAAGACAGAGATTTGCTCTGATTGGAGAAAAACGGAAGCATTGCTTCTTTTCCCACCTTGGAATTTGAACAGAGCTTTACTCTAATTGGGGTAAACATGGACGTGTTGTATATCATCAGTTCGGTGACTGGCACTGGAAAATCGTCTTTCGGGCAGGCTTTATTGAGATCCCGAAAGTCCACGCATATGCGCACTGTCCCATTTTTCTTCATTACTGGGACGATATTGGCGATCCATTCCGGATATTGAACCTCTTGAATAAAGCCAGAGTCGATCAGCTTCTTGACCTCGGCGTTGATGCTCATCTCAAGCTCGAGCCGCATTCTTCTCGGCGCCTGTTTGACTGGCTTGAAGTCCGGGGATATCGCCAATTTATGCACAGCAATTTCTGGATCTAGTCCCGGCATTTCGGAATAGTTCCATGCGAAGCAATCTTTGTGCTGCATAAGCAGGTCTTTTAATGAAGCCACATTCTCTTCAGACAGCAGCTCACTAATGAATGTCGGTCGCGGGTCATTCGCCGTCCCCAACTCAATTTTCTTGAAGTTATCCGCCATGGTATGAATTCCATCTTCCAGCTCTTTTGGCGCTGGTGTGAATTCTGAAATTACCTCGTCATTGCTATTTTCGAAACACCAGGGAAGGTCATCCATGTCCTCAGGCTCTTCTTTTGATATCATTATCACGTGACAAGTACGAATTCGTTTCCAATCCCAATGTAGAACTGGTTCTTCTTTCGTGGCCTTGGGTTCGTACTTCTGTGGGGGCGCTACCCTCCAGTTGTCGGACAAAGCGAACTTGCCAAGCTGATACTGATCTTCGACCCAATTCTTGAAGGTGAAGCAGTCTTCGAGAGGATGCCCTACCACTCGGTGATAAAAGCAATAGTCGGGGTGTGAGACCTCGCCTGCTTGTTCAGGGTGTTTAGACTCCGACAGTGTAAGCATCTGATGTTTTAGAGCGAGGTCAAGTATTTTCTTGGTCTTGTTCCGAGGAAAAGAGTATGCTCGACCCATTTTTCTCATCAGGGATAGATCGGAACCACTCGATTTTCGCTTGAGTGGCCTCTTAGCCCCGCTTCGTTGCTGTTGAGCGTCTTTTTCGCATTTCGACTTGTTTTTGCCTCTGCGTCGAGCCTTCTTTATAGCAGGTTGACAAGGAGCGGCATTTTCATCTTTCACGGCCTGTTGGAGGAGGCGTTGCATTTTGGCTTTCTCGTAGATGGTCATTTCACGGTTATGGTCATCTCGGACTTTTTGACCAGCTTCCCTTATAAGCTTGTCCATTTGTTCTTCGAACGACGGACTGGGCACTTTTGCATCTGGAACTTTTACTGGTTCAGGATTAGCGTCTTTCCATTGAGCATCCGCTTCTTCATCGAAGTCATACACGACGTAACAGCCGTGTAGTAACTCTCGTTTCTTTGACCGGATGTATCCAAGCCCTTTTGTTTCCATTCTCCCATTAGGCAGCTTGCGTTGAGTCCCGAGAACGTTCCAGACTTTGTCATAGAACTTGGCTTTTCGAACGGTCTGCTTGAAGGATATCCCCTGGCGTTTCAGCAACCTTTTCAAGCCTTCTGTATAATATCTGGGAGACGGATGGGCTGAAGCCTATCAAGCGTAGGATCCGCGCCATGCCAGATTTCTTTCTCCACTCTAGTTTCTTCAGAGCGGTAGAATAGAATTGCTTTTTCGCTTTCTCGCCTGGGAGGGATATAGAACGTTTGCAGCTCTTCTACTTTGTAAATATCAAGTGCATCCGGTTCTTTACGGTGTTTAAGCGGCACCATGGCGACTTGTAGACTTTGTTCCTCGTTAGCGGACATTCATATTGAAGGCCGAGCCGAGAATATAGTATGGACCTCATCTTCCGAGTCACTACCAAAGATCAACGTAGGAGCAGATGGTCCTGGCTTGTTGTATTGGGGCGGACCCGAATAAACTATCTCCTCTTCCTCCTCGGTGTCACTCCTAAAAACAGGGATGGTGGCGTTAGTTTTGTTCTCTGGCTTGTGACACCTTTCCGTGTCTTCGAAATTCGGTAAGAAGTATTTGGCATCTTCATATTTACGGACTTCCTTCACGGAGAACGGGTTCAGTTCTCCCGCCACGGTATACTCGAGACCATTCTTAGAATACTTCATGCACTGATGTTGTGTAGAAAGGATGACGTTGCATTCGTGTAACCATGGTCGGCCGAGCAAAGCGTTGTAGCATGTCTTGGCGTCTATGGCGTGGAACTTAATGTCCGTGACAAGTAGCCCAAAGCGTAGCGTCAGTATCATAGACCCAGGAGTTCTTGATGATTGGGAGTCGAACCCGGAGATGGTGATCTTGTCCCGAGCAAGGTGCTGGACGCTCATGCAGATTTCTTTTAACACCCGCACATTGAGGAGATTAACGGAGGATCCATTGTCGATCAGGATTTTTCCTATCTTTATATCGTGGCAGTATCCTGAGACATAAAGGGGGCGATTGTGTTCGCACGTCCCAAGGAGAAGGTCTTCATCACCAAAAGCGACATCGGCAGTGTGCACTTCCTCCAATTCATCCTTCAGCTTTTCCTCGGCAGGAAAGCTTGGAATTGCTCCGGATCCTATAGTGCCTTGATTAATGAATCTCTCGCTTCCTTTGATAGTAAAAGGGTGTCAAGAATGCTGAGCTGTGACGGTAGCTTCCTCAGATGCACTAAAACGTTGTAATCCACCCTATTTCTTTTCGGCGGGTCCTTGGCACTTAGCTCCTCCACAACTTGGTCATCTAAGACGATATCTTCAGAGACCTTTTCTTTTCCTTTATCTTTTCTGTTTGAGGGTCCGAGATTCTTTTCAGCCAGCGTCCGATTACGCAACCGGATATTTTCGCAAACCTTCGGCTCTTCTTCTTTTCCCGAAGCGGACTCTTTAAAGAGAGGGGCAAGTTCCAGCTCTTCATCAGAATCACTCCCGAATGTAGGCACCTGTGATCCCCCGGCATTAACCATGCGACAATCACTGGTAATTCTGTTAAACCCTTCGGTCGTACTTTTCTGCTCCCGACGAGTTTTGCGCTTCTCCCGTTTAAAATGTTGTCGATGAGCAACGTATCCTTGCCACCATCTATCGAAAGCTTTGCACTCTTGAGTGGGGTGCGAAACCTTCTGATGATATAAGCAATAGGAGGGGTGCATTTCTATTTCACCAGTAATATTTCCTTCGGAGGATGGTAGCTTCATGCCCATTGATATGGCCTTAGCAAACCTTTTCCTCATCTTGAATTTGCTTTTGTCGGTAGTGGAGGTATTTTGCTCCAGCGGGAGCGTCTCAGCTCTTTCATCAAGTCGCTGGCGCTTGGCCCTTTCAAATATAGCCGTCTCACGTTCCCGATCAGCTTTACTCTTCAGCAGAGCTTCGTTGAGGAATGCGTCAATTACTTCATCTGATGGCACCAGAATTTTTGATTCAAGGTCTGCCCCCAGTGTTTCAGTACAAGGAATCTCCTCATCGTCCATGAACGAATGGGAAATCACATGACAGCTCGCCACGTATTCTTCAGATTCATCAGATGAACTTTCTCCCTCATCTTCCTCTTGAAAGACGTGATTGAGGAACTCTTAGAATGTAATGGGAGTCCGTGCCTTCTGGTTGTATTCCTCCAGCGCGTCAATTTGTTTTTGCAAGTCCGTGCGCTTGTCGCCAGGCTTCACAGATTTCTTGGATTTCTTCTTCTTCTTCTTTGAAGATTTTGACGACTGGTTGCGAGTGCTTGAGCCACCACCATCGGTCTTTAGAGTTGGACGTGGCTTCAACATCCCATCAATGACCTGCGGTTCCAACGGGTTCTTCCACTTGATCGCTGAGCATGCGTGAAGGTTGTTCAGCATTCTCTTTGTCTTAGCTGATAATACAACCTTCCAAGGAGCTTCTTTAACGACAGAGCATGTTGCCCCCGGCGAATTCATTCCCTTAGAGGTGTGGGGCTGCGGGGGATTCACCTTCCAATTGTCAGACAACGCGAACTTGCCCTGTCGGTATTGGTCTTCGAGCCAATTTTTGAAGACGTAGCAATCTTCGATCGGATGATCTAGTACTCGATGATAAGGACAGTAGTTGGGCCCATTGACGTTATTTGGTTGCGACGGACGTTTTGGATCCGGCAGATTTATGAGTCGGTTGCGCAACGCCAGCTTGAATAACCTTCTCGTTTTATCTCGGGGAAAAGAGTAAGAACGTCCTAGCCTCTCCTCAAGGGCTACGTACGGGCGCATATTATTTTGACGAACAACCGGCTTCGAGTTGCTCGGTTGTTGTTGAGCATTAGCGACAACGATCGCTTTTCCCTTCCCCTTGTCATTTCGGGAGTCCGGCTTTGGAAGAGGGGGTTTATGGCCCATCTGATCCATTTGCGCTAGCTTGTCAATCAAGGCCTGGAAGGTAGTCGGCTTGAAAAACATCATAAATTGTGAGATGGTCGCTTGCGGATCAAGGGTTCCCACAAACATACCCACCGCGGGAGCTTCTTCAATGCGCTGCTCGCACTTCGACCATAAGTTCCGCCACCGTATAGCATATTGAACCCATGTCTCGTCTGGCTTTACCCTGGCGTTAATCAGTGCCGTCATCGGGATGCGTTCACTGGCGCTTGCAAAACGCTGAGTAAACAACAGCTCCATCTCCGCGAAGGTCTTGATAGAGTCGTTCGGGAGCTCAGAGTACCACTCGAACGCTGTATCTGATAAGCTTCCAACAAACTGGCGAAGCAACAGCTTGTCATCACCGGCGGTGTTGCCGTAGAGTACCCTGAACTGGGTGACATGCTGGTGAGGATTGCCCGTCCCCTTATAGACATGGAACTTGGGAATTGTGTAACTGGGCGGGTATTTGATTTGGTCGTACCAACTTGGATATAGCCGCCCCGTTTTACGACCTGGCCAGCTGCTTCAGTCGCATGATGAACCCGTATTTGTTGGGCTATGTACTCGTCCAAATCAGCTTTGGAGATTGTATCCTCCTTAGCTGTTGATAGAGCTGGTGGAGGATTTGACGTCTCTCCCCTATCGTCTTCAAGGATGATCGGGGGATCTTCGACCGGAGGATCTTGTTGGGTCATCATCCCCACCATGTCTTGGAACAGGAGGCCCATACGTTTTATGTTGGTTGCTTGTTCAGCAGCCTCTTTGTCCTTCTTCTCCAATATTCGACGAAGGAATTCGGCATCGGTTTCTTCCTCCTGCCGTTCATCCGAGGACGTTTCAGGGTTTTCTTTTGGCCCAGTAAGTGCGGCCATAGCGTTCATCATCTCCTGGAGCTTCTGTTGCTGCTCCTGCGCTTTGGTCACTGATCGCGTAAGCGGTCGATGACCCGTAGATATGCGACTGTCCTCTTTACCAGACGCCACGTAGACGGTATGAACTATAATGCCCCCTGACTTAGGTCATTTGGGTTCACCACCTTTGATATTCATCGTCGGCGTTGGCACTTTCTCCGGCCTTCTTCTCTTATGGGCCGTAGAAGTTGAGAGGGCCGTTGCTTTAGGCACCCAAGCGGTCGTCGCCTTTCTTTGCTTGATCGGGGGATTTTCTTCTTGCCGACCTCTCGACTTCTTCTGTTGGCGAGAGAAATTAGGATCAATCATAGATTCTCGGACTCGTCGCCATGTCCTGTAGATCTTGGAGGATAGTGATTGAGGAGACCGCTCCAGTTTTTCTGCTTCCACGGTAGTCTCTACTGGTGGAGGAGATCTTTTGAGCACCGCAGTTGGCGAGTTTCTGCGTACTCTGTTCAGTAACTCGAAGCTGTTCCCAGTTGGAACAGCAGTGTCAACCTCTACTGTTGGAGCTGGAGGAGTCATCCCAGAAGGGGAGTTGCCCCCAGTCTTCCTTATTCGGCGCCAGTGGCGTCGTCGGGCGCGACGAGTCGTCGGTATTGGTTCAGAGACAGAAACAGCCTCTTCTTGCCCCCTGTTCAGGTATGGGGCTGTTGCCTGTGTGAGCCTATTGAAGACTGATGTCTTTTGAGTAGCAAGAGCAACAGTGGGAGTTGGGACGGTCAATCTTGTAAAGACCGATCTCTTAGCAGGAGAAGCCGCGTTGACGACTTCAGGAGCAGGTTTGGCCACTCTTTTTGGAATAGCCTTTTCCGGGACTGCAAGCTTCCTTGCGGGTCCGCGAGAGTTTTGGCCCAATCTGGAGAAGACCGGGGCACTGGTGTTGGGCGACCTGTTGAGAGGGGCCGCAGTAATTGAAAGTCGATCGAAGACCGACTTCTTAGAAGCTTCTTGTACGGGCACAGGGGTGCTGAAGCTTGTTGGCGGAAGCATGGTTCCGAAAAACAACCCCGTGGTGGCTTGAGTAATCTGCTCCATGGGCATGGTGAACAATGAGGCCGCTCGGAGCCCGTAGGTTATGCCCCCAGTTGAGGCCGGACGCGAGCTGCAGCTGCAGTTGGAGCACTTCGAACAAGTAGAGGCCATCGATGCTTGATTTTTTTTCTGTGCCAAGCAAGAGACCAAATCTTAGTAAACTTGAAATCCAAAGGAAACCCTTAACAAACCGCGATTCGTTCGCGAAGACGACACATGAAGTGTGGAGTGGAAAGAGGAAAAGGTCCCACCGGGCGTGTCAGAATCTGTTACCACTCCGAACGGCGGCCGCGACGCGGGGACGTCTAGGCCTGAGGTTCGGGGCAGATGCTATATGGTTTTATCCGTCCACCTCTCCGAAGATGCTAAGTTGATTTATGGCACCGTGTATCGGAGGTTTAGACGGATGTGGCCGATGTAGCAAACTTCATCAGATTCCCCCTCATTTGAGGGGTTTTTGATTGTGGGGACGCTCTTCCCTGCAGGCGTAAGCCCCAGCAGTTAATTACGCTACCGCATCGCGGTAACCACTTTCTCCTTCTCCAGAATTTCACTTCGTGTCGTGTGTGTTTGTTTTGTTTGTGGTTGCCCGTGGATTGTATACGGAGACTAAGTTATGCCGTCGCCCGTAGGACGTGGATTAGTCCAAATCCGTATTTACTTAGATTTGGGTTTGGTGTTTTAGTTTAAGAATACGTTAGCCATATTTGAGGCTAAGATCAACTTAAACGTTCGTTAAGGATACGTTAGTCCGATTTGAGACTAAGATCGACTTAACGGGATCGTTTAGATCCGACAAAAGAGTATTTGGAAGCTCTATTGTTTAGTTTAATGATGTTGTGGTCAATATGTAGTTTAAGGACGTTGCGGTCCATATTCCAGTTTAGGGACATGGTGGTCCATAAGTAGTTTAGTGACATTGCGGTCCATATGTAGTTTAAGGACGCTTGAGTCCGTGGGTTTAAGGACCCCACAGTCCGTGTTTTAGTTTAAGGACGCATAAGTCCGCGGGTTTAGGATCCCACAATCCGTCTTTTGGTTTAAGGACGCTTAAGTCCATGAGTTTAAGGACCCCACAGTCCGTGTTGATGTGTGGTCATCAGGACCCATCACCTCTGACGTCGTTGAAGGATTACAACGATAGGAGTCAAAGGAGTTCGGAGATGTACCCTCGAACCGGATGTAAATTGATTTAGGAGAGCAGCTGTGCTCAGTCAATTTAATTTGAGGACTTGCGGCCATGATTGGGCTAAGTCCAGTTGAAAAATATTCAACGCTTTTATTTATTTTTGGTCTATTAGACCTGTGTTAGGGCTTTGCCCACATTTAAATAATGCATTGCATTACTTTTTATTTTTGTTTTTGGGCTCTACCCATAAAGGAAACAGAGCATCAATTTGTTTTGGGTTCTGCCCATTTATAAATGATGCAGAGCATCAATTTTATTTGGGCTCTGCCCCTTTTATTGCTTTGCAATTTATTTTGGCATGTTAGGTCTTTTTGACTTGGGCCTGGCCCTTTAGCAAAAGAAATGCATTGCATTTTTCAAGCGCTTTGCGCCAATCAAAGAGCGCAAGCGCTTGTGGTGATTACACGTGTCATGCAAGCGCAGTGCGCTGCGCTAGTGCGCTACGCTTGCGTTGCTGACACGTGGCGCGCTCTGGTGAGTTGCACTAATTTCAGAGAGCAAAGCTCTATCTTAAAGCGCATAGCGCAAGTGGTTCAGATGCTGACACGTGGCGCTCTCTGGTGGCTTGCGCCAACCCAAGAGCGTAACAGTGCAGTTTTACAAGTGCAAGGCATTATTAACTTGAGAATTTTTTAGATTCTAGAACCAAAGGTTCATAAAAGAAGTGCAAAGCACTTTTTGATTTCTTGATCCAATTTAGATCAAAGAAAAAAACAAATGTTTCTTATATTTCTTGATCACAGAGAACCAATGGTTCATAAGTGAAAAGCACTATTTTTATATTTTTTTTTATTGAGGATCATTGATCTTGTTTTTAGATCAGTGATCTATTAGAAGAAATTCTTCTAACTTAAAGGTTTTTTACCTTTTTCTTCTTGAAATTCCTTCAGAGTTCTCTCTGTTTGAAGTTCTTGATTTTTCACAAATGTTGATGCCTTTGATTTGGGGTCTAGGGGCCTTTATATAGTGCCCATAAATTTTTTAAAGAGATCTTTCTCTGAGTGATTTGGGGAATTTTCCTCACCGTTGGATCTTTGATCCAAGGGCTTCTGTTTTACAGAAGGCAATCTTCTTGTTTTAAAAAGAATAGAAAAATCTTGCTAGAATTTAATTCTGTTTGGCGCAAACGCCCCAGCGAGTGACACGTGTCGCGCAGCGCAAAGCGCAGCACAACTAAGCTAGCGCATCTGCGCTGACACGTGTCGCGCAGCGCAACTGCGCTAGCGCATCTGCGCTGACACGTGTCGCGCAGCGCAAAGCGCAGCGCAACTGCGCTAGCGCATCTGTGCTGACACGTGTCGTGCTGCGCTGCGCATCTGCGCTGACACGTGTCGCGCAGCGCAGTGCTTGCGCAGCTGAAGCGTTGCTTGCCTTAATTTTGTTTTTAAATAGAGTTTTGCTCTGATTGGGCGCGCTGCCTTGGACGCTGCGCTGATGTATCAGCTTTTGACACGTGGCGCGTTACGCACAGCGCAAAGAATTTGAAGTGTTGCTTCATTTATTGAAGTTTAAATTTTCAAAGTAGAGCTTTGCTCTGATTGGGGTAAACAGGTCCATCACTAGTTTAAGGACGTTTCAGTCCGCCATTAGTTTAAGGACGTTTCGGTCCGCCATTAGTTTAAGGACGTTTCGGTAGTTTAAGAACGTTTCGGTCCGCCATTAGTTTAAGGACGTTTCGGTCCATCATTAGTTTAAGGACGTTTCGGTCCATCCAGGAGAAGGCTGGCCACTGCTTATAAAGTTTGAGCTTAGGAAGATAGCGAGCGGACATAGTCGTCGTCATCTATCATTGACCTAGGCGGTAACTCGCTAAGCGTAGTATTTCTTTAGGAATCGACCGTTTATTGGCCTATAAGGCTTTTCACCGTGCATATCCATAAGTAGATAGGCTCCACCTTGGTAGACCTTGTCTATGATGTACGGGCCTTCATAGTTCGGCTCAAATTTTCCTCGCTTGGCTCGATTGGGGATCATAGGTCTTTTGACCACTAGCACGAGTTCGTCTTGGCGGAATGTCCTTGGTCGGATCAATCTCTCATATGAGCGCGTCATCTTCGCTTTATAGGCTTCCAGATTTTATTGCGCTATGAGCCGGGTTTCATCAAGGGTATCAAGCTCCTCAAGCCGAAGGTGAGCGTTTTCATCATCTGTTAGCTCATAATGGACTGCCTCTCGTAGAGAGGGTAACTCTATCTCAAGGGGGAGTACTGCTTCTGTACCGAATACCAACGCATACGGCGTTGTGTTCGTGGCCGTCTTGAACGTAGTTCGATATGCCCAAAGAGCTTCTTGCAGTCTCTCATGACAGTCCTTCTTATTTCGGGACACCGTTTTCTTCATGATCTTTGTCAAGGTATTATTGAAGGCCTCAGCTAGACCGTTAGCTCACGGATTATAAACCGAGGAATATCTCCAGTCTATATTGTGTTGTTGCGCGAAGCGACTGATCTTGTGGCTTCTGTAAGCTGGCCCATTATCGGAGATGATCCATCTCGGAGTTCCAAACCGATATATGGCATGCGTCTTGAAGAAATGGAGGATATTCTCCGTCTTCACTTCCCTCAATGGTACTGCTTATGCCCATTTGGAGAAGTAGTCAGTCGTCGCCAGGATAAAACGATGTCCCTTGGACGATGCTGGTTCGATAGGGCCGACTATGTCAGTTCCCCACATTTCGAATAGCCAGCTAGCCACTGTTGGATGGAGTGGATTTGGATGTTGGTGGATGAAGTCCCCATGGATTTGGCATGAGTGGCATTGCTTCGCATATTCGAGGTAGTCCTGGATCATCGTGGGCCAGTAGTAACCCATCCGTTTAATCTTCAACTTCATCTTCGGGCCTACTTGGTGAAAACCGCAGAGTCCGTCATGAACTTCCTGAATGACTCTTTTCACTTCGTCAGGTCCCAGGCATCTCAACCATAAAGTATCGAACGATCTCTTGTACAGAGTATCATTGACGAAGGCGAAAGACAGAGTTCGTTTCATAAGCTGATGTCTTGAGGACGCATCTTCGGGCGTTCGACAGTATTTGAAGTAGTCTATAAAGACTTCTCTCCAATCCTCATCCTTTTCCCGGTCTTTTATTTGCAGGGTCGTCTGCTGAGTTGCTCCCTTTTTTTCGGATGATTCCGGAGATATTTCCGCTGGGACAAGCACCCGACGGCTTTGTACCACGATTCTTACGTCATCGAGGTCCTCATCAGCTAGTTCCTTAGCGAGTTTGGACAACGCGTCTGCTTTGCTGTTTTCTGCGCGCGGTATGTTCTCCAAAGTATAGAAGGGAATTTGGGTCAATAATTGTTGCACCTTTTCGCCGTACTTCACCAGCTCTGGTTTGCACGTTTGGTAGTCACCGTTTACTTGACTAACGACCAGCTGGGAGTCTCCGTAAATGAGGAGGATTTCAATTCCCATGTCGATGGCGATCTCGAGGCCTGCTATCAAAGCTTCGTATTCGGCTTCATTGTTTGTCCTCGGCTCTGTTAGGGAGAAAGCGAAGCGCATTATTCCTCCTTGTGGGGTCACGAAGATAAGTCCTACCCCCGATTTGATTATAGGGGTACTTTGTTTGCGTTTCTTCATAGAAGATGCTCCATCGAAATAAAGCTCCCATCGGGTATCACCACCATCGATCGCATCAAACGCATGTTCGTATGGAAGATCACAATTCAAAGGAGAATCGGCGGGTATCGGATGCTCAGCGAGGAAGTCGGCGATGGCCTGGCCTTTTACTGCCTTGAGAGGTTGATACGTTATCGAGAACTCCATCAAGAGCAGGGCCCATTTAGCGAGTCACCCCGTCAATATGGCCTTCGACATCAAATATTTAAGGGGGTCCACCTTCGAAATGAGACAGACTTCATGTGCCAACGCATAGTGTCTGAGCTTTGTTATTGTAAAGATCAACGCCAAGCAGTGTTTTTCAATGGGGGAGTAGTTGCTTTCTGCCCCCAGTAGAACTCGACTTAAGTAGTAGAGTGCTCTTTCTTTCCCTTGATCGTTCTCCTATGCCCATAATGCACCTAAGGAACCTTCGAGGGCGGTTGTATAAAGGATGAGGGGCTTCCCTTTGACCGGAGCAGCTAATACTGGCGGGTTCTGCAAGTATTGCTTGATCTCATCTAGCGCGCTTTGGCACTTTTGGTCCCAGACGAACGGGGTTCCCTTCTTCATCAGGTAGTTGTAAGGACGACACTTTCCTGAAAGGTTGGCTATAAATCGTCGTATATACGCAAGCTTTCCTTGGAGAGACCGCAGCTGTTTGAGAGTCCTTGGTGGAGGCATTTCCATGATGGCCTTGATCTTTGACGGATCTATTTCGATACCTCAGTGTCGGACGATGAATCCTAGGAATTTGCCTGAGGAAACTCCGAATGCACACTTGAGAGGATTCATCTTCAAGTTGTATTGTCGAAGGCGTTGAAATACGGTCTTTAGATGCTCGAGATGTTCCTCGTATGATTTGCTTTTAACCACGAGGTCATCGATATAGCATTCAACGATTTCGTGTATAAGGTCATCAAATATCTTCGTCATGGCCCTCTGGTAGGTAGCACCGGCGTTCTTTAAACCGAAGGGCATCACCTTGTAGCAGAATATACCCAAAGGAGTCCTAAGGCGGTGTGCTTCTGGTCTTCGGGGTGCATCTTTATCTGATTATACCCTGACGAGCCGTCCATGAAGGAGAAAACCTCATGAGTGGACGTATTGTCTATCATCAGTTCGGTGACTGACACTGGAAAATCGTCCTTCGGGCAGGCTTTATTGAGATCCCGGAAGTCCACGCATATGCGCACTGTCCCATTTTTCTTCATCACGGGGACGATGTTGGCAATCCATTCAGGATATTGGACCTCCTGGATGAAGCCAGAGTCGATCAGCTTCTTGACCTCGGCGTTGATACTCATCTCAAGCTCGAGCCGCATTCTTCTTGGTGCTTGTTTGACTGGCTTGACATACGGGGATATCTCCAATTTATGCACAGCAATTTCTGGATCCAGTCCCGGAATTTCGGAATAGTTCTATGTGAAGCAGATTTATACTGCATAAGCAGGTCTTTTAATGATGCCACCCTTTCTTCAGACAGCAGCTCGCTAATGAATGTCGGTCGCGGGTCGTTCGCCGTTCCCAACTCAATTTTCTTGAGGTTATCTGCGGTGGTATGAATTCCATCTTTCAGCTCTTTTGGCGCTGGTGGAAATTCCGAGATTACCTCATCGTTGCTGTTTTCGAAGCACCAGGGAAGGTCATCCATGTTCTCGGTTTCTTCCTTTGCTATTGTTATCATGTGACAAGTACGAATTCGCTTCCAATCCCAATGAAGAACTGATTCTTCTTTTGTGGGCTTGGGTTCGTGCTTCTGCGGCGGTGCTACCCTCCACTTGTCAGACAGCGTGAACTTGCCAAGCTGATACTGATCTTCGACCCAATTCTTGAAGGTGAAGCAGTCTTCGAGAGGATACCCTACCACTCGGTGATAAAAGCAATAGTCTGGGTGTGAGACCTCACCTGCTTGTTCGGGGTGTTTAGACTCCGGTAGTGTAAGCATCTGATGTTTTAGAGCGAGGTCAAGTATTTTCTTCGTCTTGTCCCAAGGAAAATGAAGGGTTAGCCTAGCACCTCGTCAAGGGTTTGGTAGCATCATATATGCCATAATCAAAATTTTAGAGGTGCTAAGTTAACTCGACAAGAATCGAAACTAGAAGTTTAGGTATTCATACAACTAAGCATCACATGCAAATGTAAAACTATCACTAAGAGTAGAGATTACAACCTTTGTAGATCTCCCTCGGTGACTCCTTGGCACTATGAGAGTTTGGAACGGATCGATGGAAGCCTTCCTTGTCCACGATGATCCACCCGAAGTCCCGTTGCCCAAAGCTCCTTGCCTTACTTGTTTCGCAAACGAAGTAGAGCAAACACCCTACACAAATCGGCTAGATGTGTGTAGTATGATGATGTGGTTTATATTCAACAATTAAAACCCTTTCTTTTTATCAACTTCACTCAAAAGAAAAATCAAGAGAGGAAGAAGAAGATAATGGTGGCTAAGCTTGAGCTTTCTATCATATCACATATGATAACTTGTTTTCATCACAC
The DNA here is from genome assembly GCA_030015575.1 of Agapanthus africanus. Taxonomy (NCBI): domain Eukaryota; kingdom Viridiplantae; phylum Streptophyta; class Magnoliopsida; order Asparagales; family Amaryllidaceae; genus Agapanthus; species Agapanthus africanus. The sequence goes on along the minus strand of CM057342.1, from coordinate 16,082,409 downwards.
CAATTTTTTCATGCTTGTTCTTCTTAATTGTACACCCTGTTTCATATCACATATGAAGCCTTATATAGTGATGAGAAGGAATAATCATCATTATTCCATCCCCACTATAATTATGGGTGGAAATTCTTTTCATAAAGAATTAAGCATGGGTGGAAATTCTTTTCATTAAGTTAAATAAAGTTTACCCACTAAAGAATAAAGGAGCATGAGTGGGTTTTCTTTACATTAACTTAAAATGATAAATATAAATAAAAGCTTCAAAATAAGTCTTGCATTGCCACCATTCTTGTATCATCAACCATGATACTATGTATGTATGTATGTGTCCATGCACATCATCATGTGCATACATGCATGCATACAAAATGATTTAATTAAAGAATTAATCTAAATGTAATTTGTTAAATCAACACTTGATTTAGCAAACCGGTCATATCACATACGATCCGACAAATAGAAAATGCCCGATTAATATACGTTATCACATAACCGTATTTAATCGGGTCCCGCGCATATCTCATATGCACACCACATCTTTTTGCCTGAGCCAGGAAACTTCATTGTGGGGCTCTAAGACTCGTCAATACGCCGGTAGTAGATGATGATCATATCAAGCATCTACAAGCCGCAAGAGGTCAGCTAAACGTAACGGACACCCGGGTATTGAAACGATCAGAAGAAAACCAGCGAAGCTGTAAAAACTCCCGTCGAGCCAACTGGCAACACTTACCGTACAGTCCGGTCTCTTCGTCAGATATGCTGCATATCGAGTCCAGGGATGGAACCGTCGACCCCAGTAACTCAATAAGTCATGCTGGTGTATGGCTCATAACAGATCGAGAAACTACTGATAACTCTTATCAGTAAATCTCAGCAGCCCTGGCCAGGGACTTCATGTTATAGCCAATTGAGCATAGCACAACATCAACCCCCAATACCGGGAGAGACGAAACCCCTCCTATCGCTCATTGCCTCCATGCGCCTCGAGACTGTACCCAAAGACCACCTGTTTGTATGACTCAGTAGAGCCGTGGTAGGGTGGAGATCAAAGTATAGTGGGAGGACACATAAGAATCTATGACGATCTCGGGTCTACAGACTAACATGTACCAGTGTTCCCTGAGAACTGCTATCCGACGATAGATATAATACCATATAGGAGTTCTCGGTGAGTCCGTTCAGTGTACCCAGTCTCCACTGAGCACCCGCATACAATCTTTGGTGTCTCCTCACCAGATGGATATGGGATCATCCATCGCCCATCATATGGGACAAGAATGGTATACGCTAGTCTACTCTGGAATATTGATGCCCTGTCTCGATACACCCTCGACTAGGAACAGTTCAAGGATATGCTTATAAACTACACGTACCCCACTAGTATGATCCGCATCATAATCACAGTAGTCAAGCAAATATCCTTTGGGCTTTATCAACATGTGTAAATGATTAAATCTACATGTCAAGATAAAGTAAACCAGATAGCGTACTATCATGTTGAGCAAGAAAGTCATCTATCTCCATATATATATGTCCAAGTTTCCACTATCCATATAATGGCCTTTAGGGCATACATATTACTAACAGAAAAGAGTATGCTCGACCCATTTTTCTCATGAGGGATAGATCGGAACCGCTCAGTTCCCGCTTGCGTGGCCTCTTAGCCCCGCTTTGTTGCTGTTGAGCGTTTTTTCGTGTTTCGACTTGTTTCTGCCTCTGCGTCGAGCCTTCTTTATAACAGGTTGACAATGAGCGGCATTTTCATCTTTCACGGCCTGTTGGAGGAGGCGTTGCGTTTTGGCTTTCTCATAGATGACCATTTCGCGGTTATGGTCGTCTCGGACTTTTTGACCAGCTTCCCTTATAAATTTGTCCATTTGTTCTTCGAACGACGGAATGGGAACTTTTGTTTCTGGAACTTTTACTGATTCAGGATTAGTATCTTTGCATTGAGCATCTGCTTCTTCATCAAAGTCGTACACGACGTAGCAACCGTGGAGTAGCTCTCGTTTCTTTGACCGGATGTATCCAAGCCCGATTGTTTCCATTCTCCCATTAGGCAGTTTGCGTTGAGTCCCGGGAACGTTCCAGACTTTGTCATAGAACTTGGCTTTTCGAACGGTCTGCTTGAAGGATATCCCCTGGCGCTTCAGCAGCCTCTTCAGGCCTTCTGTATAATATCTGGGGAGACGGATAAGCTGAAGCCTATCGAGTGTAGGATCCGCGCCATGCCATATTTCTTTCTCCACTCTGGTTTCTTCAGAGCGGTAGAATAGAATTGCTTTTTCTCCTTCTCGCCTGGGAGGGACATAGAACGTCCGCAGCCCTTCTACACTGTAGATATCGAGTGCATCAAGTTCTTTACGGTGTTTAAGCGTCACCATGGCGACTTGTAGACTTTGCCCTTCGTCAGCGGACGTTTGTATTGAAGGTCGAGCAGAGAATACAGCATGGACCTCATCTTCCGAGTCGCTACCAAAGATCAACGTAGGAGCGGATGGTCCTGGCTTGTTGTGTCGAGACGGCCCAGAGTAAACTATCTCTTCTTCTTCTTCGGTATCACTCCCGAGAACAGGAATGGTGGCAGCGGTTTTGTTTTCCGGTTTGCGACATCTCTCTGTATCCTCAAAATCCGGCAAAAAGTACTTGGCATCTTCATATTTGCGGACCTCGTTCACAGAGAACGGGTTCAGTTCTCCTGCCACGGTATACTCAAGACTATCCTTAGAATACTTCATACTCTGATGTTGTGTAGAAGGAATGATGTTGTACTCGTATAACCAGGGTCGGCCGAGCAGAGCGTTGTAGCATGTCTTGGCGTCTATGACGTGGAACTTAATGTCCGTGATGAGTAGCCCGAAGCGTAGCATCAGTATCACAGACCCCAAGAGTTCTTGATGATTGGGAGTCGAACCCGGAGATGGTGATCTTGTCCCGAGCAAGGTGCTGGACGCTCATGCAGATTTCTTTTAACACCCGCACATTGAGAAGATTAACGGAGGATCCGTTGTCGATCAGGATTTTGCCTATGTTTATATTGTGGCAGTATCCCGAGACATAAAGAGGGCAATTGTGTTCGCACGTCCCAAGGAGAAGGTCTTCATCACCAAAAGCGACATCGGCCGTGTGCACTTCCTCCAATTCATCCTTCATCTTTTCCTCGCCAGAAAAGCTTGGATTTGCTCCGGATCCTGTAGTGCTTTGATTAACGAATCTCTTGCCTCTTTTGATAGCAAAAGGGCATCAAGAATGCTGAGCTGCGAGGGTAGTTTCCTCAGATGCGCTAAGACGTTGTAATCCACCTTATTTCTCTTCGGCGGGTCCTTGGTACTTAGCTCCTCCACAACTTGGTCATCTAAGACGATATCTTCAGGGACCTTTTCTTTCCCTTTATCTTTTTTATTTGAGGGTCCGAGACTCTTTTCGGGCAGCGTACGATTACGCAGCCGGATATTTTCACAGACCTTCTGCACTTCTTTTTTTCCCGATGTGGACTCTTTAAAGAGAGGGGCAAGCTCCAGCTCCTCATCAGAATCGCTCCCGAATGTAGGCACCTGTGATCCCCCGGCGTTAACCATGCGACAATCACCGGTAGTTCTATTAAACCCTTCGGTCATATTTTTCCGCTCCCGACGAGTTTTACGTTTCTCCCGCTTAAAATGTTGTCGATAAGCAACATATCCTTGCCACCATCTATCGAAAGCTTTGCACTCTTGAGTAGGGTGCGAAACCTTCTGATGATATAAGCAATAGGAGGGGTGCATTTCCATTTCACCAGTAATGTTTCCTTCGGAGGATGGTAGCTTCATGCCCATTGATATGGCCTTAGCAAACCTTTTCCTCATCTTGAATTTGCTTTTGTCGGTAGTGGATGTATTTTGCTCCAGCGGGAGCGTCTCAGCTCTTTTATCAAGTCGCTGGGGCTTGGCCCTTTCAAATATGACCGTCTCGCGTTCCCGATCAGCTTTACTTTTTAAGAGAGCTTCATTGAAGAATGTGTCAATTACTTCATCCGATGGCCCCAGAATTTTTGGTTCGGGATCTGCCCCCAGCGTTTCAGTACAAGGAGTCTCCTCATCGTCCATGAACGAATAGGAAATCACATGACAGCTCGCCACGTATTCTTTAGATTCATCAGATGAACTTTCTTCCTCATCTCCTCTTGAAAGACGTGATTGAGGAACTCTTGGAATGTAATGGGAGTACGTGCCTTCTGGTTGTATTCCTCCAGCGCGTCAATTTGTTTTTGCAAGTCCATGCGCTTGTCGCCAGGCTTCACGGGCTTCTTTGATTTCTTTTTCTTCTTCTTTGAAGATTTCGACGGCTGGTTGTGAATGCTTGGGCCACTTCTATCGATCATTTGAGCTGGACACGGCTTCAACATTCCTTCAATGATTTGAGGTTCCAACGGGTTCTTCCACCTAATCGCTGGGCATGTTTGAAGATCGTTTAGCATCCTCTTTGTCTTGGCTGATAATACAACCTCCCAAAGAGCTTCTTCAACGACAGAGCAGGTTGCCCCCGGCGTATTCATCCTCTTAGAGGTGTGGGGCTGCGGAGGATTCACCTTCCATTTGTTTGATAACGCGAACTTGCCCTGTTGGTACTGGTCTTCAAGCCAATTTTTGAAGACGTAGCAATCTTCGATCGGATGACCCAGTACTCGATGATAAGGACAGTAATTGGGCTCATTGACATCATTTGGTTGCGACGGACGTTTTGGATCCGGCAGATTTATGAGTCGGTTGCGCAACGCCAGCTCGAATAACCTTCTCGTTTTATCTCGGGGAAATGAGTAAGGACGTCCTAGCCTCTCCTCAAGGGCTACGTACGGGCGCATATTATTTTAACGAACAACCGGCTTCGAGTTGCTCGGCTGTTGTTGTGCATTAGCGACAACGATCGCTTTTCCCTTCCCCTTGTCATTTCGGGAGTCCGGCTTTGGAAGAGGGGGTTTATGGCCCATCTGATCCATTTATGCTAGCTTGTCAATCAAGGCCTGGAAGGTAGTCGGCTTGAAGAACATCATAAATTGCGAAATGGTTGCCTGTGGATCAAGGGTTCCCACAAACATACCCACTGCAGGAGCTTCCTCAATGCGCTGCTCGCATTTTGACTATAAGTTCCGCCACCGTATAGCATATTGAACCCATGTCTCGCCTGGCTTTACCCTGGCGTTAATCAGTGCCGTCACTGGGGTGCGTTCACTGGCGCTTGCAAAACGCTGGGTAAACAGCAGCTCCATCTCTACGAAGATTTTGATAGAGTCGTTCGGGAGCTCAGAGTACCACTCGAACGCTGTATCTGATAAGCTGCCAACGAACTGACGAAGAAACAGCTTGTCATCACCGCCGGTGTTGCCGCAGAGTGCCCTGAACTGGGCGACATGCTGGTGGGGATTTCCTGTCCCCTTATAGACATGTAATTTGGGAATTGTGTAGCCCGGCGGGTACTTGATTTGATCGTACCAACTTGGATATGGCCATCCCATTTTTACGACCTGGCCGGCTGCTTCAGTCGCATGATGAACCCGTATTTGTTGGGCTATGCACTCGTCCAAGTCTGCTTTGGAGATTGTCTCCTCCTTAGCGGTTGACAGAGCTGGCGGAGGATTCGACGTTTCTCCCCTATCGTCTTTAAGGACGATCGGGGGATTCTCGGCCGGAGGATCCGGTTGGATCATCATCCCCACCATGTCTTGGAACAGAAGACCCATACGCTTTATGTTGGCTGCTTGTTCAGCTGCCTCTTTATCCTTCTTCTCCAATATTCGACGAAGGAATTCGGCGTCAGTTTCTTGCTCCTGGCGCTCATCCGAAGACGTTTCAGGGTTTTCTTTTGGCCCAGTAAGTGTGGCCATCGCGTTCATCATCTCCTGGAGCTTTTGCTGTTGCTCCTGAGCTTTGGTCACTGATCGTGTAAGCGGTCGATGACCCGTAGATATGCGACTGTCCTCTTTACCAGACGCAATGTAGACGATGTGAACTATGATGCCCCCGGACTTAGGGCGTTTGGGTTCACCACCTTTGATATTTACCGTCGGCGTAAGGACTTTCTCCGGCCTTCTTCTCTTATGGGCCGTTGAAGTTGAGGGGGTCGTTGCTTTGGGCACCCAAGTGGTCATCGCCTTTCGTTGCTTGACCGGGGGATTTTCTTCCTGCCGACCTTTCGACTTCTTGTGCTGGCAAGAGAAATTAGGATCAATCACAGATTCTCGGACTCGTCGCCATGTCTTGTAGATCCTGGAGGACAGCGATTGAGGAGGCTGCTCTGGCTTTTCTGCTTTCACGGCGGTCTCTACCGGTGGAGAAGATCTTTTGAGCACCGCAGTTGGCGAGTTTCTGCGTACCCTGTTCAGCAGTTCAAAGTTGTTCCCGGTTGGAACAGCAGCGTTAACTTCCACCGTTGGAGCTGGCGGAGTTATCCCAGAGGGGGAGTTGCCCCCAGTCTTCCTTATCCGACGCCAGTGGCATCGTCGGGCACGACGAGTCGTCGGTATTGGTTCAGAGACAGAGACAGCTTCTTCTTTCCCCCCGTTCAGGTGAGGGGCCGTTGCCGGCGTCAGCCTATTGAAGACTGATATCTTTTGAGCAGCAGGAGCAGGGGTGGGAGTTGGGACGGTCAGTCTTGTAAAGACCGATCTCTTAGCAGGAGAAGCCGCCTTGACGACTTCAGGAGCAGGTTTGGCTACTCTTTTTGGAATAACCTTTTCTGGGACCGCAAGCTTCATTGTGGAACCGCAGGAGTTTTGGCCCAGTCTGGAGAAGACCGAGGCGCTGGTGTTGGGCGACCCGTTGAGAGGGGCCGCAGTAACTGTAAGTCGATCGAAGACCGACTTCTTTGGAGCTTCTAGTACGAGCACGGGGGTGCTGAAGCTTGTTGGCGGAAGCATGGTTCCGAAAAACAGCCCTGTGGTGGCTTGAGTAATCTGCTCCACGGGCATCGTGAACAAAGAGGCCGCTTGGGACCCGTAGGTTATGCCCCCAGTTGAGGCAGGACGTGAGTTGCAGCTGCGGTTGTAGCACTTTGAACATGTGAATGCCATTGCTGTTTTGCTTTCTGCGCCAAGCAAGAGACCAAATCTTAGTAACTTGAAACCTAAGGGCAACCATTAACAAACCATGATTCGTTCACGAATACGACACACGAAGTGTGGAGTGGAAAGAGAAAAAGGTCCCACCGGGCGTGCTAGAATCTGTTCCCCTCCGAAAGACGGCCGAGACATTAGGACGTCTCACCTGAGATTCGGGGCAGATACTATATGGTTTTATCCGTCCACCTCTCCGAAGATGCCAAGTTGATTTATGGCACCGTGTATCGGAGGTTTAGACGGATGCAGCCGATGTAGCAGACTTCGTTAGATTCCCCCTCGCTAGAGGGGTTTTTGATTATGGGGACACTCTTCCCTACAGGCGCAAGCCCCTGCAGTTAATTACGCTACCGCATCGCTGTAACCACTTTCTCCTTCTCCAGAATTTCAGTTCGTGTCGTGTGTGTTTGTTTTGTTTGTGATTGCCCGTGGATTGTATACGGAGACTAAGTGATGCCATCGCCCGTAGGACGTGGATTAGTCCAAATCCGTATTTACTTAGATTTGGATTTGGTGTTTTAGTTTAAGGATACGTTAGCCATATTTAGACTAAGATCGACTTAAACGTTTGTTAAGGATATGTTAGTCTGATTTAAGACTAAGATCGACTTAACGGGATCGTTTAGATCCGACAAAAGAGCATTTGGGAGCTCTATTGTTTAGTTTAATGACGTTTCAGTCAATAAGTAGTTTAAGGACGTTGCGGTCCATATTCCAGTTTAGAGACATGGTGGTCCATATTCAGTTTAAGGACGCTTAAGTCCGTGAGTTTAAGGACCCCACAGTCCGTGTTTTAGTTTAAGGACGCATAAGTCCGTGGGTTTAAGGATCCCACAATCCGTATTTTAGTTTAAGGACGTTTAAGTCCGTGGGTTTAAGGACCCCACAATCCGTATTTTAGTTTAAGGACGCTTAAGTCCGTGGGTTTAAGGACCCCACAGTCCGTATTGATGTGTGGTTGTCGGGACCCATCACCTCTCTGACGTCGTTGAGGTATTACAACGATAGGAGTCAAAGGAGTTCGGAGATGTACCCTCGAACCGGATGTAAATTGATTTAAGAGAGCAGCCGTGCTCAGTCAATTTAATTTGAGGACTTACGGCCATGATTGGACTAAGTCCAGTTCAACGCTTTTATTTGTTTTTGGCCTATTAGGCATGTGCTAGGGCTTGACCCTTTTTAATAATGCATTACATTATTTATTTTGTCTGGGCTGTGCCCATTTATAAATGATGCAGAGCATCAGTTTTGTTTGGGCTCTGCCCCTTTTTATTGCATATTCAATTTTGTTTGGGCTCTGCCCTTTTATAAATGATGCAGAGCATCAATGTTGTCTGGGCTCTGCCCTTTTTGTTGCATTGCAATTTAATTTGTCCTACTAGGCCCTTCTGATTTGGGCATGGCCCTTTAGTAAAAGAAATGCATTGAATTTGTCAGGCGCCTTGCGCCAATCACTGAGCGCAAGTGCTTGCGGTGATGATACGTGTCACGCAAGCGCAGTGCGCTGCACCAGCGCGCTGCGCTTGCGCTGTTGACACGTGGCGTGCTCTGGTGAGTTGCGCCAGTTTCAGAGAGCAAGGCTCTATTTCAAAAGTGCATAGTGCAAGTGGTTCAGATGCTGACACGTGGCGCTCTCTGGTGGCTTGCGCCAACCCAAGAGCGCAACAGTGCAGTTTTGCAAGTGCAAGGTACTATTAACTTGAGAATCTTTTAGATTCCAGAACCAATGGTTCATAAAAAAATGCAAAGCACTGTTTGTTTTCTTGATCTAATTTAGATCAAAGAAAACAAGTTTCTCTTGTTTTTCTTATTTCAGGGAACCAGTGGTTCATAAAAAAGTGAAAAGCACTTATTATTATTTATTTTTTCTTTTTATTGAAGATCATTGATCTTGTTCTCAGATCAATGATCTGTTCAAAAGAGAATTTTCTCTTTTTTTTAAAGGCTTTTACCTTTTTTGTTCTTGAGGAATTCTCTCCAGTTTTTCACAGTTCTCAATGATGATGTTCCTCCTTTTGATTTTGGGTCTAGGGGCCTTTATATAGTGCCCACAAATTTGTTAAAGAGATCTTTCTCTGAGTGATTTGGGGAATTTTCCCCACCGTTGGATCTTTGATCTAAGGGCCTCTGTTTTACAGAAGGCAATTTTCTTGTTTTAAGAAGAACAGAAAAATCTTGTTAGAATTTAATTCTGTTTGGCGCAAACGCCCCAGTGCATGACATGTGTCAAGCAGCGCAGAGCGCAGCGCAACTGCGCAGACACGTGTCGCGCAGCATACGGCGCAGCGCATCTGCGCTTGCGCATCTGTGCTGACACGTGTCGCGCAGCGCAGCGCTTGCGCAACTGAAGCGTTGCTTCCTTTAATTTTGTTTTAAATAGAGCTTTGCTCTGATTGGGGGCGCTGCCTTCGGCGCGCGCTGATGTATCAGCTTTTGACACGTGGCGCGTTGCGCGCAGCGCAAAGAATCTGAAGCGTTGCTTCATTTATTAAAATTTAAATTTCCAAAGTAGAGCTTTGCTCTGATTGGGGGAATCGGAAGCGTTGCTTCACTTGAGGTGTCTTTTCATATTCCTTTTTCAAGTCGGACTTGTATTTCCCAAAATTTTCATTTCCCGGGCCTTGGAAATAATTCCACTGTGCATAGAATTTTCTGTGCTTGGTCTATATAACTCAAAGCCGAGCGTTTTCTTCTCTCATCTTCAGAGAACTTTTTCGATCATGGCTTGCAACCGTCCTCATGCCCGCCGACAACAATGGGAAGTGCCTATTCGAGATATCGTTCCCCGTTTTGCTGCGCGCTTGGTGGACCCTTCTCTTTCGGACGAGCAGTGCGATGCTGCAATGTACGAGCTTTTGACTCGTGTGGGGTCTCCTCTCCCTCCGCACTCCATTTGGCTTCGGATGATCCTCACCTCGGTGCTCGTCGATCTTCCCCTTCCTCCAGTAGAGATGTCCTCGGCAATGCTTGATGCCGCCGAGGATAAGATCGAGTGCTTCTTTGAAACGCACTTGATCACCAAAGCCCTGAGGGACTGCTCTTTCCACTTGCTGAGCCAGATACGGGCTCGCCGGGTTGTCATCGCCACCTTTTCTGACGAATGTGGCGACGATCGTTGGGCATCTACCTTTCGGGAGGACCGTCGCTTCAACGTGGTAGAGAAGACAGAAAGGGAACTGGGGAATCTTCTTCTTATCTTTGCTAACCCTTATCTTTCCGATCCCATATTTGGTGATCTTTTTTAAATGTGATAATAATAATAATGAGCAAGTGTTCTTTTTTTAATCAAGTGTTTTATTATCTGTTAAGGGTTCTTTTATTTCAACTCTCCGTTATGTTTGTGCATCGCATGATTTAATTTGCTATTATTAGGTGTATGTGATTCTTGCAAGGATAAATTGCCTTTGGTGTTTAGCCTCTTTTATGAAACGGTGCTTTACTTTTCAGTCTTAGAGATGGAGTTTCGTTTTGATTAGGGGAAACAGCTACCGATGATAGTATCCCGCCAACTCAAAATCAAATCATGGATTTGGTTGCCAACAAAGTCAAAACATTGGTAGCCGAATCCAAAACGCAAAAAGATGTTAACAATAGCGGGAAACCATATCCTGCTCAGTATGATCTGGTAGAATTTCCTAGCGGCTATGTCATCCCCAAATTCGGAAGATTTGATGGGACGGAAAATGTGAATCAGCACATCGCCCACTTTAAAGCCTCATGCGAGAATACTGGGGCCAATGATGCGCTTCTCCTCCGCCAATTTGTTAATAGCCTGACCGATGTTGCTTTCGACTAGTACGCGAGCATACCGGATGGCTTCGTTACTACTTTTGTCCAAATGGAATGTTTGTTTCGACAAAGGTTCATGAGTGTCAGCGATAAGATCACCATTGCCGACCTCGTAAGGACCAAGCCAAAGAACAACGAAAGCAGCACGGATTTTATAATCCGACGGCGCAATCTCTCAGTCAAGTGTGAACCGCCGATAGAGCAGAACCAATCTGTCAGCCTCCTCGTCGGAAATCTCAACAATTGGATGGCCCCGTTTCTATGCACCGCGGGTCTCAAAACATTTCAAGAGCTGACCAGGAAAGTCCAGATGTTGGAGCGCTCTTCCTCTGATTCCCAAAATAACAATAGGTCCTGGAGAAACCGAAAGGACGATAATCGTAAAGGCGGAAATTCCGACGATGCTGAATCTTTTAACATTTTGGCTAACCGAAATAAGTAAGGGATGAGCGGGCCTAATGCCAACCGGCCTCGGAAGCCAGTGTTCGGAGAGGGAGGAGAATCTCTACTGAAAGAGAAGCTGGATAAGGTATATTCCTTCAGAAGGGACAGAGTCCACAAGATATTCAAGGACGCCCTGAGAAACGGTCTACAATTACCAGAATCAAAGAAACCGCAAGAAGCGAATATGACCGACGACCCCAAATATTGCCCCTATCACAGAGTGATAGGTCATGCCATTGAGGACTGCTTCGCCTTCAAAGATTGGGTCGAAAAGTAATACAAGGCATGAGAGATAGAACTGTCTAAAGACGTGTTAACAAACAGTCAAGCTGTGACCGCCAATTTCATACAAACGGAGACCGAAGTCCTTCATGAAACCGATTCTCTCAGACGTTTGCCTTTCTCTGAAAACAGCCGACCACCACGTCGTTAAACTGGGAACAGCTGACCACCATGTCATTAAACTGGAAACGATTGACCACTACCTCGTTAAACTGGGAACGATCGACCTCTAAGTCGTTAAACTGGGGATGTAAAAATGTGTAAATAAAAAAAATTAAAAAATAATTAAAAAAATAAAATGATGGGGTAACTCGCAATAAAAATCAGCGAGTAAAATAAAAATGAAAATAAACAGCCGAAATGATGGGGCAGCCGCGAATAAATAGCTGAAATGATAGGGCAATCGTGACCTTCGCGATAAGAAAAGCTGAAATGATAGAGCAATCGCGGTAAAAAAAATCCAAAGGCGAATGATGAGTTGCTCCTGGTACCATATTCTAGTGCAGCGATGCAGACGCCAACAAAAATCCAAATCTCCAGACGGCGAATGATGAGTCGCTCCTGATACCATATTCCAGTGCAGCGATGCAGACGCTAACCAAAATTTCAAATCTCTGAATGTCCCAATGGCGGATGATGAGTCGCTCCCGGTACCATATTCCAATGCAAGGATGCAGACGCTAACCAAATTCCAAGTTCCCAAATGACGAATGATGAGTCGCTCCTGGTACCATATTCCAGTGCAGCGATGCAGACGCCAACCAAAATCCAAATCCCCAAATGGCAAATGATGAATCGCTCCTGGTACAATATTCCAGTGCAGCGATGCAGACGCCAACCAAAATTTCAAATCCCTGGATGTCCCAACGGTGAATGATGAGTCGCTCCTGGTACCATATTCCAGTGTAGCGATGCAGACACTATCAAAAATCCAATTTCCCAAAATTCTCTCAGCCCTACGGTTGGTCCCCGAACTGACTACCGTATACAATCCACGGGCTCAAATAATTCTCATCATACTCATACCCCACCGTAATCACCAGTCTAGCGGCCGGTCTTCGCCCTTGGAATTATGCTCCATTTGGGAAGACTCACTCATGTGTCCTCACGATATATGAGGAGAGAAAAACTTACGAGATCCTCTCGACTCGTAAGAAAACACCTTCATGGGATCCTTACGACTCACAAAGAAAAAACACACTTGGAGGTCCTCACGACTCCTAAGGAGAAAATACACCTACGGGATCGTTTCGACTCGTAAAGAGCAAATGCTTTTATGGGACCCTTACGGCTCATAAAATTGAAAAGCCTTAGATGATAGGGACCTAAACCTGTCTCCTAAGCCATCGCTCCCCAGCAGGGAAAGGCAAATGATGAATTGCTCCTAGCACCTATACTTCAGTGTTAGCAACGCTGATACCGACCCTAGCCCCAAAATTCCAAACTTCCGAAACAGTAGACCCCTAAGTCGTTAAACTGGGAACAGATGACCTCTAAGTCATTAAACTGGGAACAGATGATCCCTAAGTCGTTAAACTGGGAACAAGGGAAATCCCCTCATGGAAAATGATGATTTGCTCCTGGTACCATATTCCAGTGTAGCGATACTGATGCCAAACCAAAACCAAAATCCCAAAATCCACTCATGGCAAATGATGTTTCGCTCTTGGTACCATATTCTAGTGTAGCGATGCTGATGTCAACTGATCAGTCGAAAATAATGTATTTTTAACACGGCAATTTCCCTAACATTTGCACTCATTTAGAAGTGTTCGGTATTCATATTTCACATATTAGCAAATCAGTCGTTAAATATCAGATTTCATGTGTTAGACTTTTAAACCGACACTTTAAGGGAAATTAACCGCATTTCATGGCATCGCATCATTTCTGTATTTGCGCAACACTTGTCTTGAGTCTGTGCAGGAAAATACGGAAGAAAAACCAAAGAGCTGATCAAAAATTACGCCAACTCCAAGTTTTGAGATCTGGTAGCAATCCAAAGGGAGAAATATAATTCAACATATCAAAGAAAGGCCCACAACTCAGGCCCAACAAGCACCAGAGATCCAGAGCCCCAACTCCTCAAAAAAGCCGCGGAACCGCGGCGGGATCCGGCTTGTGCCGCGGTTCCACGGCGGTTTAGTTAGATCATCATTCCAATTTTGCATCATTATTCCTATCTCAGTGGCTACAGCTCAGAATGATATGTCAAATTCCAGAATTCTCTCGAAGGTTCTACCAGATCAGCAAGGATCATTAAGCAAGGCTAATCCTAATTAAGCTCCTAACTAATCTCTTCTAGAAGCCCCCTCCTAACTAATCACATCTAGAAGCTTCTCCTCTAACTAACTTTTGGAGGGAAATTCAAATTTCCTCAACAAACTTTAGGAGGGAAACTTAGAATTTGAAATCCTAGATCTAGGGTTTAGATATCTATAAATAGGAACCTAGACCTAGGGTTAAAGGCTAATCAATCTTTAGGTAATCAATTTTTAATCTTTACCTCTTTCTTCATCTTCTTCCACAAGTCTAGTGGCAAGGCTTGTGCGAAACCCTAACTCTAATTCCACTCCAAATTCAAGATCTTGAGTACCAATCAAGCGAGAAGCCTTCAACCTTTTAGGAGCCGAGCCGATCTTCAATCGGGCAAGTGATCCAAGCCGATCCGCGATCCACGGAGACGAGCGAAGCCAAATCGACGATCGAGTTCTTCCTCTTGTAGTTCTTGAGCGAATGTAATGAAATTGTTGATATAAATAAAAGGTGAATTTCTTTAATCTTGCTTTCTTTTAATTCTTGCATCATGATTAGATCTCAATTTTTAATTGTTGTTCTTGTTGTGATGTTTGAGTAAAACTCCGCTCGTAAAGGAGTCGAGACAATTGTAGAATGATGATGTAACAAATCTTAATACGATTTTTAAGTCCTACGAGTTTTGTAAACCCTAACAAGTTCAAGAATCGATGACCTAGTTTCGTTGCGATGCTTTCTTGATTGTGATCGCTCGAAATTAGGGATCTACGATCATTTCTTGAATTTACTAGAGGCTAGAATATGAATGATATCGACGAAGGAACAAGGGATAAGATGAAACCCTAGTTTCACTAGAAATCCCTAATTCTCGTCGATCATCATCGATCTAGTATCAATTCATCGAAGGATAAGAATACGTAATTGTAAGATTACATCACATCTATAGATCCGATCGATTCCTACGAGCCTCATTTCGATTCTTGATATTTGGTTTGGAAAAATCAACAAACTATCAATTCTTGATTCTATCTTTTTCTTGTTATTAGATCTATATTTTTCTAATTCTTGAACTTTAATTTCAAATCATGAATTGTTTTCTTTTCTTTTCATTAAAGTTTCGACTCATCTAATTCAAAAGACGAACGATTACACTGTCCCTGTGGACGATCCACACTCACTTACAATCTACATCCGACACCGTAGTTGATTGCGATCAAATAATTTTTGGTTGTGATTTCTTTACAATTTCCCAATTACACAAGTCAAGAATTCTTTTCAATCAAATGGCGTCGTTGCCGGGGATCATTTGATTTGATAAACACAACGAAAATCATTCAATCAAATGGCGCCGTTGCCGGGGATCATTTGATTTGATAAACACAACGAAAATCATTCAATCAAATGGTGCCGTTGCCGGGGATAGTGCGCTAGTTGTTCGTATTTTGAAATTTGAGTTGAAAATTTTATTCCATCTAAATTTTGTGATCAAAATTCGTGCAAACACTAATACGTGTGTTGTGATTTGATTGCGAGGAAATCTGGAATCACTGGAGCGTGGATTAAATTTTTGTGAAAATTCCAGAGAGCTGAGAGAGCCAACATAAGCTCTCTGTAAAAATTTGATGCTGTGATCTTGCTACAGTGCGGCGATTCCGCGGTGGGAGCCTCCTATTGCGGCGGTTCCGCGGCGGCCTAGCTGCTTCAGTGCACCAAACTTTCTCTGTAAGCTCCTCTGCTTTCTTATCTTCTTCCCTGTATACTCCAAATAATATTTTTCTGTAGGTTTCTTTGCAAATAATCACTGCGCCGCAAAAGCAAAATAAAATTTATGCGTGTTTTTGATTCTTTTGGTTGTTTGCATATTAATACGGAAATTAAGGGGCACGACCAAATCCAAATTAGGTGGGGAGTTCATTACCCTTTCTAGGCCCCGAAAATCGCAAAACTTGCATCCGCGTTGTCCCACATTAACTAAAAAATATCTAGAGATGACTCTAAGGACCGTCGCGCTCAATTAGGACAGAAAAAGGCCGTGGGTAATTCATTGCTTATCCGCATTTTCTTGTGGTGTCTAAGGCGAGTGTGTCTAAGGCTAGTGGTTTTTAATTAGGCCCACTACTTACGTAGTGGAGTACCTTCCCACTTACCTGGCACTTATCCGGCCACAGGGGGACAAAGAGGCAGTGGAGGATTTTATCCTGCGACTTGTCTTTTGGCAGTTAGGAGCGGTCTAGTGTTTGACCTAGGTGACCACTAAAATTAGGGTTTTTGTGTGTTGCATTTGTTTTGTTGCATCATATTTTTCAAAAATCTGTATCAATTTTTCAAAGCAAACACCGCATATATCATTTCCCCTAATTATAAATTCACGCTGCCACTTGTACTAACCCTTTTTAGTGCAAGATAGGCTGGACACGGGTTTCTAGTGCCCGTTAGTCCGCGTTTCCCTCATCGACCCAAAAGTCGGTATTTCTACATTTACCTTTTCTTTTACCCACCACCACACCCACATCGATGGATCCACCTCCATCGAACTTCTTTTCCACTACTCTGCCGCCGTCTGTTGGTGCGCAGAATCCACCTCGCATCTCTCTCCAAGAGAGGTGCTATCCAACACGAAGTCCACTTTCCACCTGTCTTTCCATTCCACCAGCCAACGGGGAAAATTTTCAAATAAAACCCCAATACATCAACCTTCTACCAAAATTTCACGGTCTCGAGTCTGAAGACGCATACGTGTTTATCACGAAATTTGAAAATGTATGCGCAATGATGGGTACCTCACAGCTTTCTGTGGATGCTATGCGTCTACGTCTTCTCCCATTCACCTTGTGCGATTTAGCCGAGAAGTGGCTATATAACACTACCGCACATTCCATTTCAAATTGGGACGAATTCGTCAAAGCATTCCTTATGAAATTTTACCCACATCACAAAACAGCTCGAGTCCGTAGCGAAATCTATCAATTCACCCAGCTTCCAAATGAAACATTTTCAAAATGTCTTGACCGCTTCAAAGATCTGTTAGTCCAATGTCCACATCACGGCATCCCGAGATGGGAACTGTGCCGAATCATTTATGAGGGCATTACTCCTTACATAAGACAGACCCTTGAATCCATGTGTCAAGGCAACTTTATGACCAAAGATGATAGGGAAGCCTGGAAATTTCTAGAAGATTTCGCTGAAAAATCTTTACAGTGGGAGGGTGTGAGTCAATCGTCTAGGGATGGCAATGATATTTCCATAGGAGTTAGAGCTGACATTGCAGCTATCAATAAGAAACTTGAGAATATGGAAAATAAATTTTTAGCCGCCGCCTTAAGTCAAATATCACTCTCCAAAACTGTATGTGGATGCTATTCTGATCCGTCTCACTTGACGGAAGAATGTCCGTTTCAAGGTCATGAGCATACCAATGCCGCATTTCAAAGACCTAGAAGTAATCCATCTTCCTCCACATATGATCAGGGTTGGAGGAATCACCCAAATTTTGCTTGGAACCAATCACAATTTCAAAACACGGTTCCAACCCAAAACAATTTCCAAGGGCCCCCTCCACCACAACAGCAACCACCACTTCAATTGAGTCAGCACCCCTTTCAATCACAAAACTTCCAAAATCCGGCCAACACTTTTGCACCGTTTAGTCCTTTGCAATTGACCGGTACAGATAATACCTCTGCACTAGCACAAACCTTGAATACTTTCATGAAACAATCAATCCAAGGGACGACAAGTTTGCAATCTTCCATCGAGAATGTGATGAAGATCATCGTCTCTCAAAATGGTAATATCAAATCGATGGAAGCACAAATTGCACAACTAAAAGCCGAAATGAGTGCAAGAGAGAAAGGGAAACTTCCAGCTCAACCTTTACCTAATCCTGGCTATTCACATCATGTGGATGAGATCACGTTGAGATCTGGAAGAGTGCTTGACAACCACGTTGGGGAAGAGTTTGATGATACTGATAAATCAATCAATAACACCCCGGCTGAGACCTTTCCTTCCACTTCTACTTCTAATTCTGACCCCAGTTCTTCTACCCCACCATCTTCTTCCGAGCCTATTCTTCGTTTCCCAAAAGGCTCGCCACTACAGCCCACCTCTTTTACCCCTCCACGGACGATCCCCACTTCTATTCTGGGATCGGTTCCACACACACTTCCTTCTCCTATGATGGACCCAGCGCTTATTGCTAAAGCACCTTATCCTAATCGGTTAAGGGCTAACACACTAAGTGTAGGGTTGCTAGGCACGCGCACAAGGGTCTACGAGGCATCAACCATGCCCGATTAAAAATTTAGCCGTGCCGAACAACCCGAATACGGATCTTTAAACTAGAGATTAGGCGAAAACTAACATGCTAAACACTTTAACACTAAGTGAGAGGGATTACAACCTTTGTAGATCCGGTCCTTCACTTCATATGCTCCGTGTTGTGGTCCCTTCGCCGCGATCATCGGGTTCCGGACTCTCGAGAAGTTCCACGAAGAGAAAGATGCAACCTTTGCTTCCGATCTTCGATACTAAGATGATCTACCTTGAAGTTTCTTTAACACAAGCTAACACTCATTAAATGATGTGAACACCCTCATCTAAATGGCAAGAGAAGATGAGGATGATGAGGTAGGATTTTTGCTCTCTTTATTTATCTTTTTCTCATATTTATTCATCACCTTTGAAAAATCTAGAAAGCTTTTTCATGAAAGCATGAAGGAAGAAGAAGATGAACATGATAAGAATCCTTTTGTGATGAATAGGAAAAGAATAATATGATGAATTATGCAACCATGGTCAAGCAAACCTTTGTAGAGAATTAACTAGGGTTAGGGTTTGGGTTGGGTTAAAGCATGAGTCACTTGTAAATATCTTTATCATGACAAAAAGAAAACCTTCTAGAAACATCTAGAAAGCTTAACCCTAATCCAAACCCTAATCATGTTTAAACTCCACTAAACATGTTGCATTAGTTATCATATCATGTTACAATATTATATATCACATATATAATATTTATTGTAACCAAAATAAAATAATACAATTAACATATATCGCATATATATCAATGTATTACCCGAGTGAGAAAAAGAATCTTTTAGTGAGCTAATATTAGTTAATGTAATTTAATAAATCATATATATTATTATACATTAAATTATCGAATCAACACTTGATCCGACAATCCGGCTATATCGCATATAACCGACTAATATTTATCCGTACCGATTCATCGAATCAACACTTGATCCGATGATCCGGCAGATATCAAATATCTCGAGAATAGAATACGGTATCTCATATCATATTATCCTCGGTCCCGCACATATCACATATGTGCCCCTACTCCATTTTGCCTGAGCCAAGAAACCTCTGTGTAGGACTCTAAAGAATCGTCAATACGCAGGCAGTAGGTGATGATCATATCAAACACCCACAAGCTGCAAGCAGTCAGCTAAACGTAACAGCTACCCAGGTATTGAGCGCTCAGAAGATCAACAAGCAAGCCTGTATATTCTCCTGTGAATCCAAACAGTAACACTCCCGTACAGTCCGGTCTCGTCGTCTGATATGTTGCATATCTCGCCTAGGGGTGGTAAACGTCAGACCCCAGTAGCTCGATAAGTCGTGTCGATATGAGGTCTATAACAGTTCGAGAAACTACTGATAACACTTACCAGTAAATCTCAGCAACCCTGGCCAGGGATTTCCGGTTATAGCCAATCAAACACAGCACAACATCAACTCCCTATACCAGGAGAGACGAATCCCCTCCTATCGCTCATTGCCTCCATGTGATTCGGGACTGTACCCAAAAGCCACCTTTTTGCACGCCCTCTTGGACGTGGTATGATGGAAATCAAAGCACAGTGGGAATCACACAAGACTCTATGACGATCTCGGGTCGACAGACTACTCTGTACCAGTGTCACCGGAGAACTGCCATCTGACGTATGGTATAATACCATCTGGGAGTTCTCGACGAGTCCGTCCAGTGTACCCAGTCTCCACTGAGCACCCGTACACCATCCTTGATGTCAAACACCGATGGATATGGGATCATCCATCGCCCATCATATGGGTCAAGATGCGTATACGCTAGTCTACTCTGGTGTATCGATGCCCTGTCTCGATACACCCTCGACTAGGAACAGTTATAGGATATACTCGTCGACTACCGTGGCCCCATTAGTATGATCTCATCATAGTCCCAGTAGTCGAGTACATATCCTAAGGGCTTTATCAACATGTAATATAGAGACAATCATAGTACATGTTAAGATAAAGTACAACCAGATAGCATACTATCATGTCGAGCAAGAAAGTCCTCCCTATATATGTCCTAGCATCCACTACAATATACATCGTATGTACAGTAATGGCCTCTAGGGCATACATATAACTAACAATCTCCCACTTGCACTAGGGCCATCTGTTATGGTATCGCATACCCAACAATTAGCTGCGGTTGAAGTATCTCATACTCAACCATCTCATAAAAGTCTCTACTGGGAAAAAGGCCTTTGTGAGTGGATCCGCGCTGTTGTCCTCTGTGTCTACTCTCCTAACCTCGATCTCCCTAGAGATCATCCATCTCCATGATCAGGTGATACTGCCTAAGAATTATATCTGGATTTCTGATGGGACGGTAGTTCCTTGGCTGAAGCCACAACTCCATTGTCACACAATGGTAGGAACGAAGTTCATCTTATGAACTTATAAATATCCAGACTGCCTCTTTTGTAGTATCCTTGGTAACGATGTATCTTGCCTTTAATCGTCTAGTATGTCACGGTATCTAGCTTGGAACACTTCCAACATACCGTCCCTCCACTGAGGGTATAGACAATGCCTGCGACTGACATTCAGTCGTCCTTATCACCCTGGAACCTTTCCAGTGATTCTCCCCAGGATCGATTGATACCATCTCACTACAACTAGTGAGTATCCTAACATCCAATTAGATCTATCTCATAGATCCAAAAACCCAGGATTTATGAGGTATCGTTTTGATCCTATATGGAGAATCCTTGTGATAAGCGGAGATTGACCGAGCGTAGCATAGGAAACTCCTTCCCTATCAAGAGTATGTCATCCACGTACTCTACGAGGATCACCACCATACTCTCTACTACCTTTTCGTATATACAAGGTTCATCTACCATTTTGATGAAGTCAAACTCTTTGACTACCACATCAAAACAGATGTTCCAACTCCGCGATGCCTGTTTTATCACATAAAACATCTTGCACACGTTTCCGCTGCTCCCACTTTCTACGAAGACCTCTGGCTGTGTACTTATAGACGCTCTCTTCTAAAATATCATTTAGAAAAGCAGTCATGACACCCAACCACCAGATATCGTAGTCATGGTATGTAGCTGTGGCAAGTAGGATCTGGATGGACTTAAGTATAGCTTTGAAAGTCTCAACTTTTCCATATACACCAAGTAATCTTCTCAAGATATACTCGCTCCTGATGGGGATTTAACCCTTCAGATGAAGCAACCAAAGTCCATACTTTGTGGTGTATAAGGATTCCATCTCAGATCGATTAAGCATCCAGCCATTCTTACAGAGTCTCACTCCTGATGGCCAGCTCGAAACTAGTTGGGTCATCATCTCATGATGCAATCCTCACTCCTACTGTCATAGAGAAACCAAAGTATCTCTCAGGTGGGTGAGGAACCCTACTAGATCGGCGGAGAGGCTGAGGTTCGTTGGAAACTATTGAATCTTTTGGTTCTACCAAATTATCAGCTGTAGTTTGTATAGCTAGAACCTTTCCAGTTCTACATAACAGACCTTGCCTCGAGCTTGTCCGGATTTTGCTTTTAGACATAGGCCGGACAACCCCAAATCTTAACAAACTTAAGATATGGGCTCTTCCCTTTCCATATCTTATATGAAGTGGCAGGCAACTGATTTGATTTGAACCCTATTCAATAGGTATGCAGCTTCTCAAGTGCATAACTCCCCAAAGGAAATAGGAAACTCAGTAGTACTCATCATAGAGCACACCATATCAAATAGGGTGCTAATGCTCCACCCCGATACACCGACGTGCTGTGGTGTATACGGAGGAGTAATGCTGAGAGAGAATCTCATTCTCCTTTAGAATAGTCCAGGATTCCATGCTCAAGTATTCTCCTCTTTGATCTCATCAAAGGACATAATACTTATACCCGTATTTTGGTTCTCTACTTCTAATTTATATTCTGTGAATATCTCAAAAGGTTCGGACCTGTGTTTCAACAGAAACATATGTCTGAATCTTAAGAGATCATCAGAGAATGTAATGAAGTACAAAGAACCAGTCTTGGCATGTGTAGACAGGAGACTTTCATACATCAGCATGTATCAATCCCAAAAGTTCACTAACTCTTTCTCTGTTTCCAACAAACAGAGCTGTGGTCATCTTATCTTTGTGACATGACAGGCAAGTTTCACAAGATGTAAATTCAAACTAATTTGAATATGCATCTTTATGTAACTTCAGCCAGTCGGGTCGCATTGATATGACCTAGTCTACAATACCTCAAGAAGGATTCATTCATTTCTGAACTCTTCCTCTTGTGTGTGTTCCGTATACTAAGAACTGTAGTTTGATTTAGAACATCTATGCTTTTAGATAACGTGCCTGAACCGATCAACTCTTGATATAGGAAATGTTCAAAACATTATCCAACAATACAAAATTTTATCATTTCTTTACTAATAAAGAGACTGATATGATTTTGTATATCAGGTTCGGTATCTAATAACATTTGTTCAGAATCAATGTATTCCGGTAATACAGGGTGACAGTGACCAACAGACTTGGCTGCAACACTTGCACCGTTTTCTGTCTCATGAAACTTATCACCCGTTCCCAGTTCTCTACCTTTCTGTAGCCCATGTAACAGATTACATATGCGGGATCCTGATCCGGTATCACATACCCAGGACGTAAAGGATACTGAGAAACAGTTCTCTGTAATGAACACACCCGAAGATGATGCATCAGCATGCACTTTCTTCGTTTGGGCGGCACGGGAAATCTGGTATTCCCCAATTTCCTGCTCTGTCTTATAACAATTATAAGTTGGAGCGGGACCAACGTTCCCCAGCTCAGTATAACAAGCGGGTTCGGTCAATATATCCGTTTTATTATCTTGATTAAGGCGTGATATGGTCGCTATCTGGAGAGAGAGAGAAGAAAACACTCAGCGTATGCTCTTGCAAGATTAGATTGGTTATCTAATATATCTAATCAGGATGTCTCCCACTGTTTTAGTCAAATCTTCCTTCAAACTCTAAAAGGAAAGACTAGCCGGGATTAATTACACGATACAAGTTCGTCAATCTTTCAGCCAGGCCAGTGTCGGTACTTTGAGGGAGGTCCCCCGTGCTTTCGCACGAACCTAATTAAAGTAAACCTCGTTTTCCCAGAGGCGTAACCCCGTTAACACCTTTCTAGACACCTACTTGATCGGCTAATTGTAATGTGTAAAACTCTCCGAGGAGTAACTCTTACTCGCAGCGGGTATCGGGATCCAACTATCTCATAGAAGGTATGCAATCTCATTGCAAATTTCAACACTTGAAATCCCCAATAATATTTTGCCCCTAGTGACTTATGACCTTAACTATGGTCAACAAATCATAAGCACTAGTCAAGTTCTACCCGTCATTTCTTGATTAATTAGACCCACCCACATCACCCTTAACTAAGGTCAACAAAGTCATATGACTGTCCTAACTAATCGCATCATATGCTATATAGGAAGACATCACTTAGCTACCGTACACTGTGCCTTAACTAAGGTCAACAAACACAGCACGAATACTAAGTACTCTACTTCCTAAAATGACGGAGGGTTACGACGGGTTTTTAAGAAAATCCTTTGCGTAATGAACTTGATATCGTTGTAGAATCGAGTGATTTTAAATGGAGTGTTTTTGAGGCTTTTCTAGTTTTGCTAAAGGGGTCACTCCCGGTGAAGGGATCGTCGGCCCTTTCCTCATCGAATAAGGTGCAGGATATTTCACAAATATCACTATGCAAAGCAAGAACTATAGAAGCAATCAAAAGACAAACCGAGTTTGTAGCATCTGCCAGTTATCGCTAAAGGAGTCACTCCCGGTGAAGGGATCTCGGTCCTTTCCTTATCGAATAAGGTGCTGGATGTTCTACAAGGAACACCGATATGCAAAGCAAGAACTAGAGCTACCAGTTTTTATAAACAAGTTTCTACAACATCTTAGGTTTCTTTTATTTCATTAATCTCATTAATGAAGTCCTATTTTAATTATGCTTCGCAAGCATCTCTTTTTGAAACGAAATCTGCAATATAACATATATCTCATATATATAATATAAACATTCGTCTCAGGCAGTAATATGATCTCATCACAGAACATTGCAGCAGAAGAACATATATGAAATATTGGATATACTAGGACGTCCGTGTTTTCAATACGAGCCTGTATAAAACACGGATTCCACGGTCGCGATGAATAGCCAAACCCACATCCCTACACCCCTACGAGAGCGGCAAGTAACTCTGCCAATTCTAGGGTTAGGAGACCCGGTCTCGACTCCTCGAGACGGTCTCCCACTGGACCCTAGAACCCGGTTACTTGTGCTCCCCGCCTTGGGTCTACCTAATGCGGAAAAGTAAATAATATACAACGGTGACATCTTCCGCTACCTGGAAGTGCCCCAATAAAAGAATATTACATACAAATGAATTTTACATGAATGAAAAAGGAAAAACTCTCATCTCACATAAAACCCCCGGCTATTCAAACGCGACGATCCAATATAACATATCACAGCAACACATAATTGTTCCCCTCCGAACGGACACGCGAGGGCGCGGGGCGTCTCGCCTGAGGTTCGGGGCAGATGCTAATTGGTGCTATCCGTCTGCCCCTCCGAAGATGCCAAGTTGATTTATGGCACCATGTATCGGAGGTTTAAACGGATGCGTCCGATGTAGCAGACTTCGTCAGATTCCCCCTCGTTTGAGGGGTTTTTGATTGTGGGGACACTCTTCCCTGCAGGCGCAAGCCCCTGCAGTTAATTACGCTACCGCATCGCGGTAACAACTTTCTCCTTCTCCAGATGGTCACTTCGTGTCGTGTGTTTTTGTTTTATGTTTTATTGCCCGTGGATCGTTTACGGAGACCGAGTTATGTTGTCGCCCGTAGGGCGTGGACTAGTCCAAATCCGTGTTATCTTAGATTTGGGTTTGGGGGTTTGGTTTGAGGATACGTTAGCCATACTTGAGGCTAAGATCAACTCAAACATTTGTTAAGGATACGTTAGTCTAGTTCGAGACTAAGATCAACTTAACGGGATCGTTTAGATCCGACAAAGGAGCGTTTGGACTCCATTGTTCCAGTTTTAGGGACATAGTGGTCCGTCGTATGTGTGTGGCCGTCGGGACCCGTCACCTCTCTGACGACGTTGAAGGATTACAACGACGGGTGTCAGAGGGGTTCAGAGATGTACCCTCGAGCCAGAGTTAATTAGGGGGATTTGTAGTCCAGTCTGCTTGAAGGTTTAAGGATTCGTTAGCCATCTTTGAGGCTAAGATCAACTTAAACGGGACCGTTTAGGTCCGACAAAAGAGCATATGGGGGCTCTATTGTTCTAGTTTAAGGACGTTGCGGTCCATGGGTAGTTTAAGGACGTTGCGGTCCGTGGGTAGTTTAAGGACATTGCGGTCCGTGGGTAGTTTAAGGACATTGCGGTCCATGGGTAGTTTAAGGACATTGCGGTCCGTTGTTAGTTTTAAGACATCTCGGTCAAGGTTAAGGACATCATAGTCCATGGGTTTAAGGACTCCACAGTCCGGTATGTGCTCTGGATGCTTCACACGGGTTCACTGCCGTGCTAGGCGAGGACCAGGCTCCGCTCTGGGCGTTTTCCACGGGGTCAAAGAGTGACGTTATCCGCGTTCCACGTAACCAGGAATTTTGCATGGGTTTAAGGACCCCACAGTCCATATCATGAGTGGTCATCGGGACCCGTCACCTCTTTGAAGACATTGAGGGATTACAATGCCAAGTATCAAAGGAGTGATGAGATGTACCCTAGAACCGGAATGGCTTGAGTAGTCCCTGGCCCAATTCGGGGTCAAGACTGATTAATTATGTTATGAGCCCATTGGCCCAGTTAATCACGAATTGAGGACTTATGGCCAGCTTGGGCTAAGTCCAGTCAGGTCTGGAATATTGGCTTCTTGTTGGTCCATTGAGGGAGAGGCTTTGCCTCTATCCCTTTAGCCAATCGGGCCAAAGCCTAGTGTTAAACACTACAGAGCAATCAGTGTTGAACACTGGGAATGAGGTTGACAAGTTAGTGTTTAACACTAAGAGATAATTGGTGTTAAACACCAGCGACAAAGCTTAGTGTTAAACACTAAGGTAGTCGGTGTTGAACACTGCAAGTAAAGTTTTTTTTTTATTAGTGTTGAACACTAAGGCCCAATAGTCGTTTTAACACCGGATTTGGGAGTTTCGATTTAGTGTTAAACACTAAGGCAAGAGGGGTCACGTGGCAACACGTGAGAGCGCCCTCCCTGCAATTATTCTGCTGAAATTGCTGTGTCTTTCAGGGCATCACGTGCCATCACGTGACGGGCATTCATATGCCCATGTATTAGAGCCTCTGTCAAGGGTCACGTGGGTCACGTGGGGGACTGCTTCAAAGGGCTTGCTGTAGATCTCTTAAGGGGGTCACGTGGTGGCACGTGACCCTGCCTCTATGCTGTTTAGAGGATCTGTTAATCCTTTTTTCAGGAATTAAATTCCTCGAGTCCTAAATTTCAGAGGAAATTAAATTCCTACTTTCTTTTGAAGGCTTATATAGAGTTGAACTCTGAATTTTCCGTAGGAATTAAATTCCTCATATATGTGAAGAAATGAATAGGGTTAAACCCTAATAAAGGTTTTTTAAGGAATTAATCTTCATTTTAAAGAATTATGATTAAGGGAATTGAATTCCTGCTGTTTCCACAGAACTATGTTCTTAATTAGGGTTCTACCCTGTCTCTTTTTGTTCTGAGGGAATTAAATTCCCAACACACAGGGTCAAGCCCTACTTTTATCTTAAAGGAATTAAATTCCTATAGTTCTGCGAGAATTAAATTCTCATGCTTGCATTCCCTCTCTATGTTTTGGATCTGCATGGCAGGATCTCAACCCATTGAGAATTAAATTCTCAATCTAAAGGGGAGATGTGCGCTTTGCAGATCCTCTGTCAAAGAGAGAAGAAAAATGTTCTTCTGTTTCCTGTTTGAGAATTAAATTCTCTTTCTTTCAGAAAGCTTTCCCTTTCTTACCTAGGGTTTTATTTTTGCAGAAGCTCTCAATTCCTCGAAGTATCAAAGCTCTCTCCTTTTCTTCTCTTCTGCGTATATCTCTCCCTTTCTGTGTGTCGTTTTTGTGTCTCTCGGCTCCTATTTATAGGGGAAGTAGCCGAATCAATTAGTTTTTGATGAATCTTCATTAAGAGATTTGATTTGCATCCATCATTTGTTTTTGACCTTTGGATTATTAGGTGAATTTTATTCACCATTGGATTTCAGATCCGGGGGATCCTCCTTTGTAATTTCGGTTAGATTTAAGGGGAAAATCTTTCCAAACTTAATCATCTCTGAATCTTTAATTTGATTGGTTCCAGATAGTCACTTTCCTTTGGAAAGATTTGATTCTGCATCAGAATTTAATTCTGTTAACAAAACGGGCTTTGAAAGCCGGTCACGTGTGACTACGTGACCCATGGTCACGTGTGGACACGTGACCCCCCTTTGGAACGAGCCTTTTTCTTTCTTTTGCACGCTGCTTTCTTCTGCTGCTTGGCCGTCACGTGCTACCACGTGACCCCTGGTCACGTGTGAACACGTGACCCCTGTCTGGCACCTCTTTCCTTGGTTCAACTGGAGATCGAGTCTGCTGCTTTGAACGTCACGTGCCAACACGTGACGCCTGGTCACGTGGGAGCACGTGACCTCTTCTGAGGCTCTTTTCCTTGTCTTGATCAGGGAACTGGTGTGCCTTTGACGCTTGCATTTAAACGTCACGTGTCGCCACGTGACCTTGATCACGTGGGAGCACGTGACTCATTCTGAAGCCCCTTTTCTTCAACGTAGTAAGGAAACTGAACTTGCCTTGATGATGTTTTTAGGTGTCACGTGCCAACACGTGACCGCTAGTCACGTGTAAGCACGTGACTCTCCTCTGAAGCTTTTCCCAGAAGCTTTCCTGATTTTAAATCAGGAAACAAATGCCCCCACAGCGTTGTTCTCACGTGTCTGCACGTGAGTGCAACGCTGTCACCTCTTGTGACCGTTGGATTCCTCTAGGGATCTGGGGAGACGAAACGTTTTCATTGTCTTCCATAAATACCTCTGTCTCTTCATAGGAGCCTTCACTTTGTTCATCTTCTTCTTCTGAGAACTTCTTCTTTGAGAATTTAATTCTCGCTTCCAGAGCTTAGTTCTCTGTCTTGAAACAGTCTGCAGAGTTTAACTCTGTTCGAAAAGGATCCTTTTTCCTTAGGTAATGTTCTCGGACAACGATGGACCCTCACATTTCTCTGGATTTTAAATCCAAAACAAGGGTTTTTACACCTTTTTTTTTATATTTTTCCATAAGAACATGAAACTGCTTAATCTTCAAACTGTAGATCTTTTAGGGTTTAGATGATCCTTGGGGAGATGATGATAGCGTTTCAACTCCATGGAATTTAATTCCATCAAAAATGTTTTCTGGGAATTTAATTCTTTTTTTTTTTTGCTAATAAGGAATTTAATTCCTACGAAGAACTCGATTTCTTCACACAGAGGCTCCCTGGGGTCTCTTGGCCCGAGACTGTTCCTCCGCAATTAATGCGATGGGGGTTTCGTAATGATGTCTTCTGTGGGAATTTAATTCCTTTGATTTTGCTAGATCCTTTGTAGAGCCCGAGACAGCTTCTGTTGGGGGGGAGAATGTGCATGGTTATCATTCTTTGAGGATATTCCCTTTGTTTTATTGTAATTGTTTGGCCTCATTATTAATGAGCCGTCATCCAGATTCTGTGGGGCCCACATGTTTTGTGGCCAATGGTCCCAGAAAACTCTGCTGTTGCTTTCTTTAACTAGCCTTCATGTTCATGCATAAATATATATCGCTGACTTTCCTTTAAACGGTCTTCTTTTATTGGATTTCAGGTGCGATGGCTTCTGTTCCACGCTTCCCCTTTTCTCGTTCAGAGGCTGCTTTTCCTCAGTCGCCGTCTGATGAGGAAGCGATGGCGATGATTCGGGCCCATGACCCGCACTGCACCAATCTTCTTCAATGGGGACCCTGGTACAATCAGATTATTCAGGGTCGCCGGAGCTTTCTTTGCGCGGTGCCGACGGAGCCCACTTTCCCATTTTTACCGATGGATCCTCCAAGGACAGCTTTTGCTGTGGAAATGCCCAACTGGACTCCCACGGGGAGGCTGGAGCCTTCGACAACCGGCATTCCGAACCATCCAATCCCGGCTATAGACATCTTGGGACGGCGCATCTGCCAGGGTGAGGCCCACCCGTGGGGGCAAATTTATAAGATAGGGCTCACTCCCAGGCATCCTACGGGCTACCTTCTCTGGGCTCGCTACATCCTTTCTGCCCATCGGGCGCGATTGCAGAAAGTCGGGCTTTATCAGGCCGTATACGCGTCGCTATTTCATTACAAGTCCCCGCATGCCTGGTGGGTCAAGGCGTTTTTGAACCAGTGGAATCTTCCCACTAATACCTTCATTCCGGGAGATCGAGAGGTTTTGATTTCTCTGGCCGAATTCTATGATATCTCGGGGTTGCCGATAAGGGGTAATCTGTATGAGGAGTTGTTACCTCCCGACGAGTATGTTTTTGAGCCTGAGCTCGCCCCAGTTGACGGTCTGTCTGCTGAGAATGCTGTTCGCCACAAGCGCCCCAGTTTAATTAAGGCCCTAGGCATCTTCGACCAATTATTCACCGAGTCCGAAGAGCAGGGTGTCACTTTCAAGAGCTTCATTGCTCGTTTCCTTCGTGAGGACGCCTTATCGAAGACAGCCCCGAAGTTTGCCAACATCGGGGACCCTTTTGGGTTTGGCCCGAAGAGGTTGCCGACCAACGAATCAGATCTACCTCAGTATTACATCCCTATTATATCGCCGATCTCTTTTGAATCCATTGCTGCCCCAGGCATGGACGAGGAGACGTTCTTTATGGGGTTTGTTAGCGTCTGGCTCAGTTGGTTCGTTATCCCCATGCATCGCCGCTTCATGAGAGCCTCGGTCATCTACCCGGCTCATCGTATTGCTGAGGGGATGAGGTTGGCTATCGGCATCCCGGCTTTGGCGCACCTCTATAACGGATTGGGCACCGCAGCTAATACTTCTACGCCTGGCGTGGACGTAGTGAACTTTTCACTTCATTATTTCACGTCGTGGATCGAAATGCATGTGCTGGGGTCTTTTGCTATGCATCAGAGGCCCGCCTTTTACGACGCCTATCCCTTCCCGCGACTCATGCGACTGGTGGGTGCTTCTGCTGCTGACCCAACTCAATTTGGGGCTATTCGGGTGCTGATCTCTCCTCATGCCACCGCTGGCGGGTTGGTTTTTAATGATCGGGTTCTGTCTACTCCTTCGGGTCCCGTTCAGCAACTTTGGGACCAGTCAAAGGACAACGCGCCTTCTCTGAAGCCCCGAGAGGCCACGCATTTGTATTCAATTAGACCGGGCTACTTGGTGTTTCGCCAGGACAGTGCAGCTCTTTTTATGCGGTACAATCCGCATCGATTTGCCCGGCAGCTTGGATACGACCAGGGTGTTCCTTTTGAGGCTTTTATGGTCGCCCCGATCCCTTCGCTCGACGTTGTTCGCGATGCCGCCCATCATTTCATGAGGTTGAACACCGGCTCTCATTTCATGGTCCCTGAAGCCGAGTATATGCCCCGATGCGTAGGTGCATTTAAGGGCTGGTATCTTCATCGAATCACCCCAATTATTGCTGAAGAAAGAAGGGTTCTTCTTGGTCACGACTCCCCTCCTCAGGTTTCGGGAGCTAAGCTGCGACCGAGGGTTCCAGTCCGCTTCCCTTTGAGGGAGATTGGCACCGCCCTCATTCCAGGGGAGTCAGGGGTGGACCTTACTCCAACAGCTGGTATGCCCTTGGGTTCTCGATCGCGGGGTAGACGGGCTCCAGTAGTAGCACCTCTGCCGGCGGCGGCACCGCCCCCCGTGGCGTCGACACTGGCGATGTCGTCCTCGGTTGTGGCACCGAGCGAAAGTAACAGGGACGAGAGTGCCGAAGGCGATGTGGGTCAGCGCCGCCCTAAGGCTTCGCGAGGAAGGAAGCGGTCATCCTCAGCGACCGGCTCTGGGTCTAAACGGCGCAGGAAAGCGGCTACCACCCTGCTTGATTCTGTGGTGGAGTCTGAGCCTATCCTCGAAGACGAACCATTGGCCTTGCAAGAGTCAAACGCTGGACTTCTCTTCCCGAGTTCGGCTGATGAGGAGGCTGCACAGTTGGCTGAGGCCATACGGCGTTCAAAAGACGCATCTCATAACGCCAAGGTCCCGAAGAAGTCTTATCCCGCTGTAATTTTTTACGAAGACCCTTCGTGGATTCGGCGGCGATTTATCGGCCCTTTGGAGGAATGGGGGGAAAGGGCTTTGAAGCAGGCAGCTTCAGAAGACGCAGCTGATGCACTTTCTTTATGGACCGGCGGTCATGAGTCTACTCTTGAACCTCGGCGAGCTTATCTCCTTGAGAAGGAGAAGCGGCTTGGAGAAGCCATATTGAGGGCTTCTTTGCGTATAGGTATGTTATGCTTATCCTGTAATCTTGTCGATTATTTATACTCGTGGGTATGTATCATTCTTTTTGTTTGAATCGTGCAGAATCTTCGACGTTGGGGGAGCTCCCTACTGGCCCATTAAAGCTGAAGCCCGCCGAATTTCTTAATGAAGCTTTGCCGGATGTGGAGAGGGTTGATGAGGCTGCTCCTCTCATGATAGAACCTCCAGCGGCGGTTCTTGATCAGGGAGTGCCTGCCCCTTTGGGGAATGCTCCCCTGGAGGCCGTCACCCCAATGACTCTTGCTGAGGGTGGCCCAAAGGCTGGAAGCGGGGCAGTCGGGACGACTCTCCCTTTGTTGGAGCCTGAGGTCACGGCGGAGACCGTTGAAGCTGCCATTCCTCCGGCTCAGAATGGGAGGAGTGTTGAAGGTATCCCTCTGCGTTTTAATTTAGCAACCCCTTCATAATCTGAATTCTTTTATCTTTCCCAGAATTGCGCAGCTTGGCGGCCACGATCGCGGATCTGTCGCCTCGCCAATCATTTCAGCGTTTATTGGAGATGGCAGCTCCGCAAGCGATCCCCCCTCAGCGTATTGTCCTTTCCTCTGGGCAAGGTTAGTGTCATTCACCATTTTTTACCATAGCATTGTTACTATTTTGCGAAATGACGTTGATGTCTCTTATAGTTTTAGAAGCCGACGATGAGGTTGAGGTCGTCGAAGGGCCAGGGGAACCTTCAGCTCCCGCTTGCATGACTGTCGGTGAGTGACATTTTATTATAGTCCCATTCATCCTGTGTTTAAAAGTTTTACTGACATTCGCCAAATTTGAACAGCCCTGCCAGTCTCCGTGGCTCTAGAATCACGCATTGTGATGCCGCCCGGCCCTTATGCTTTGCGGGCTTCAGAACGCTTGGCCCAATTGAGCCTCGTCTCCCTATCTTCTTTCGTCGAGGAGCTCCGTGCTGGCAGCGCAACCACAGCCGAAGCGTTTGCCGCTGAAGCTAACGGCTCCCTCCCTTTTCTCGCTACCTATCATAGCGAGGAGGTGGTGCGGGTCTGGGTGGAGTTCTGCAGGAAGGTGGAGGCTTGTTTGTACGCTCTGGAATGTTCTCGTCTTTCCTCGGAGGCTGTGGCTGCAAAGGCAGAGTTACGGGGGCTGATAGCACGGTACGCGGCAAACATGACGTCATGTGAGAAGAGGCTTGGCCGTAAATTCTCGGAGAGGGAGCTAGCCTCCAAGGCGCTGGGCGAGCTTCAAGCCAATCTCACAGCCAGGGCCAACAAAGCATACGAACTCTGGCGGGTGCTTCAGGAGTCCATCAAAGAGGTGGTGGCTCTCGATAAAGCCGCTACGTTCACTCGTGAGAGGGTCGAGGCTCATAAGGCCACCGAGAAAGAGCTCGAAGCTCGGCTCGCTTCGTATCAGGCTCAGCAAGCTCAGGCGGAGGCTCGTCTTCTGGAGATCTTGCGTCATGAAGCCGTGGCTCAACAACAAAACGATGAGCTGGTAAAATTACTACACCGGCCGCCGGCTTAAGGACTTGTATCTTTTCTCCCCTTTTTGTACATGCTCATGGATGAGAGTATCTCTTTCTTTGTTTCTTTCATAAATTGTACTTTGTATCCGTTTTGGTTTATGAATAAAAGATACAATTTTCCTCTCAATGATGTGTCCCCTTTTTATCGAATGCATTCTGCGGATATTCTATCTTGATCTCCTTGCAGTACAGCGATGGCTCAGGATTCAGGGTTAAGATCTGCTTCCTAAGACCTTTGCATTTTATGAGCCACGAGGGTTTCGTAAAGAGTTTTTCTTCCTATAGGCCGAGAGGCTCCCATAGGTGTAAGTTCTTCTTAAGAATCGTGGGGATTCTTAAGCGGGTTTTCCCTTGAGAGTCGTAAGGATCTCACAAGAGAGTTTTTTCTTCCTTACAGGTCGTGAGGACCTGCAAGTGCTGGCTGTGGTCGCCCTTATCCGTGTTTCACGGGGTCAGAGGCTGCTCTGGGTATTGTAGTTTAAAGACGTCGCGGTCAAGGTTAAGGACCTCATAGTCCGTGGATTTAAGGACTCCACAGTCCGATGTTAGTTTTAAGACATCACGGTCAAGGTTAAGGACCTCATAGTCCGTGGATTTAGGGACTCCACAGTCCGATGTTAGTTTTAAGACATCACGGTCAAGGTTAAGGACCTCATAGTCCGTGGATTTAGGGACTCCACAGTCCGGTGTTTGGTTGCAGAGACCCGTCACCTCTTTGAAGACGTTGAGGAATTACAACGCCAGGTATCAAAGGAGTGAAGAGATGTACCCTTAAACCAAGGAAGAATCCGTAGGGAATCGGGACGGTTGATTGTTAGTTTTAAGACATCACGGTCGAGGTTAAGGACGTCATAGTCCGTGGATTTTAAGGACTCCACAGTCCGGTATTTGCTCTGGATGCTTCACACGGGTTCACTGCCGTGCTCTGCGAGGACCAGGCTCCGCTCTGGACGTTTTCCATGGGGTCAAAGAGTGACGTTATCCGCGTTCCACGTAACCAGGAAGTTTGCACTAGATGCTTCACACGGGTTCACTGCCGTGCTCGGCGAGGACTAGGCTCCGCTCTGGATGCTTCACACGGGTTCACTGCCGTGCTCTGCGAGGACCAGGATCCGCTCTGGACGTTTTCCACGGGGTTAAAGAGTGACGTTATCCGCTTTCCACGTAACCAGGAAGTTTGCACTAGATGCTTCACACGGGTTCACTGCCGCGTTAGGCGAGGACTAGGCTCCGCTCTGGATGCTTCGCACGGGTTCACTGCCGTGCTCTGCGAGGACCAGGATCCGCTCTGGACGTTTTCCACGGGGTCAAAGAGTGACATTATCCGCTTTCCACGTAACCAGGAAGTTTGCACTAGATGCTTCACACGGGTTCACTGCCGTGCTCGGCGAGGACTAGGCTCCGCTCTGGACGTTTTCCACGGGGTCAAAGAGTGACATTATCCGCTTTCCACGTAACCAGGAAGTTTGCACTAGATGCTTCACACGGGTTCACTGCCGTGCTCGGCGAGGACTAGGCTTCGCTCTGGACGTTTTCCACGGGGTCAAAGAGTGACATTATCCGCTTTCCACGTAACCAGGAAGTTTGCACTAGATGCTTCACACGGGTTCACTGCCGCGTTAGGCGAGGACTAGGCTCCGCTCTGGATGCTTCGCACGGGTTCACTGCCGTGCTCTGCGAGGACCAGGATCCGCTCTGGACGTTTTCCACGGGGTCAAAGAGTGACATTATCCGCTTTCCACGTAACCAGGAAGTTTGCACTAGATGCTTCACACGGGTTCACTGCCGTGCTCGGCGAGGACTAGGCTCCGCTCTGGACGTTTTCCACGGGGTCAAAGAGTGACATTATCCGCTTTCCACGTAACCAGGAAGTTTGCACTAGATGCTTCACACGGGTTCACTGCCGTGCTCGGCGAGGGCTAGGCTCCGCTCTGGACGTTTTCCACGGGGTCAAAGAGTGACATTATCCGCTTTCCACGTAACCAGGAAGTTTTGTTGATTGTATCCGCATTTCACGGAATGGAGATTTGACTCTTGGTGATATGTATATCACCGAGCCATGGAATTGGAGGTTGCCGCTGTTCCGTTTCGCTTGATATTGTGTCTGCTGCCATGAGACGAACGTCGAGATGATCTCTAGGCTATCTGTGAACCGTCGAGATTTGGTCTCTTCTTATGATGAAACCTGGGGAAGGAGTATGATCCCTTCTTTGTTTGCGCCCCTGGATTGTATACAGGGATAGATGCAGCCTCACCTGTAGGGCGAGGATTTCATTTTTATTTCATTTCTTTTTCCGCGATGCTCTATCATTTCAGCTTTTATATAGCGAAAATCGCGATTGCCCAATCATTTTGGCTATTTTTCGCGGTGCCCAATCATTTCGGCTATTTATTTCATTTTCTACTCGCTGTTTTTTCTATTGCGAGTTGCCCCATCATTTCGGCTATTTTTCATGCATACATTTTTACTTGCTGTTTTTTTTTTTTTTTTGCAAGCTGCCCCATCATTTCGGCTATTTCATATGCATTTTTGGCTCGCTGATTTTTTTTTTATATATCGCGAGTGTGGAACTTGGGATCTGATACCAATCTTAGCATCAGCATCGCTGCGACTGGAATATTGCCAGGAGCGAATCATCATTTGCCATGCAAGAACTTGGGATTTGATACCAATCTTAGCATCAGCATCGCTGCGACTGGAATATTGCCAGGAGCGAATCATCATTTGCCTTTGTCGAAGATGAACAAAGGTGGCTCAGCAAACAGGGTTAAGGGTCCTGTCGACCAAGGCTTTTGACTTCATGAGCTGTAAGGGTCTCACAAAGGTGTTTCTCCCTACAAGTCATGAGGATCTTGCAGGTGCATGTTCTCCTTAGGGATCGTGAGGATTCCTAAGTGTGTGCTCCTCTGTAAGTCGTAAGGATCCTACAAGAGGACTTTCTCTTTATGGGTCGAGAGGACCTACAAGGGTTGGACTTTGCTGGGGAAATGTTTATTCGCGCCCGTGGATTGTATACAAGGGTTAGCATGAGCCGCTTGTAGGGCAATACCGAGGGTTGTGGAGGATTTGCTTAAGAACAGGTTTAGGTTTCTGTAACTTAAGACTTTCAAGTCTCATGAGCCGTGAGGGTCTCATAAGAGAGTTCTCCTTACAAGTCGTGAGGATCTCGTAAGTGTGTTTTCTCCTTAGGAATCGTGAGGATCCCTAAGTGTGTTGCTCCTTTGTGAGTCGTAAGGATCTCACGCAGGTGGTTTCTCCTTACAAGGTCAAGAGGACCCTATAAGTGTCTTTTAACGAGGTTGCGCTCTTTCGGGTTTTCACAAACACTCGCCGGTAGTCCTGCTGTTTTTACTCACGGAGCCCTTTCGGGTTTTCATCCGTGCCCATTTTGCTTATGGACATACCGTTTTTTTTTATTATTTTATATACTCTTTTTTTTTTTATCTCGTCAGCCTAGGGATGCTGCGGTAGTAGTTTAGGGACGTTTCGGTCCGTTGCTAGTTTAAGGACGTTTCGGTCCGACGATAGTTTTAAGGACGTTTCGGTCCGTTGTTAGTTTAAGGACGTTTCGGTCCATAGATAGTTTAAGGACGTTTCGGTCCGTTGTTAGTTTAAGGACGTTTCGGTCCGTAGATAGTTTAAGGACGTTTCGGTCCGTTGTTAGTTTAAGTATGTTTCGGTCCGTAGACAGGGAAAGGCCGGCTGCTGCTTGTAAAGTCTGAGCCTAGGAAGATAGCGAGCGGACATAGTCGTCGTCATCTATCATTGACCCGGGCTGTGGCTCATTAAGCATAGTATTTCTTTAAGAAGCGGCCGTTTATTGGCCTGAAAGGCCTTTCACCGTGCATGTCCATAAGTAGATAGGCTCCACCCTGGTAGACCTTGTCTATGATGTACGGGCCTTCATAGTTTGGCTCAAATTTTCCCCGTCTGGCACGATTGGGGATCATAGGTCTTTTGACCACCAGTACGAGTTCGCCTTGGCGGAATGTCCTCGGCCTGGTCAATCTTTCGTACGAGCGCGTCATCTTTTCTTTGTAGGCTTCTAGATGTTGTTGCGCTATGAGCCTGGTTTCGTCGAGGGCATCGAGCTCCTCAAGCCGAAGGTGAGCATTTTCTTCGTCCGTCAGCTCGTGGTGGACTGCTACTCGTAAAGTGGGCAACTCTATCTCGAGGGGGAGTACTGCTTCCGTCCCAAATACCAACGCGTACGGCGTTGTGTTCGTGGCCGTCTTGAATGTAGTTCGATAAGCCCAAAGGGCTTCTTGCAGCCTTTCGTGCCAGTCTCTCTTATTCCGGGAAACGGTCTTTTTTATGATCTTTGTCAAGGTCTTATTGAAGGCCTCAGCCAGACCGTTGGCCCGTGGGTTGTAAACTGAAGAATATCTCCAGTCTATATTGTGCTGCTGCGCGAAGCGGCTAATCTTATGGCTTCTGTAGGCTGGCCCATTATCGGAGATAATCCGTCGCGGGGTTCCAAACCGATAGATGACGTGCGTCTTGAAGAAGTGGAGGATATTCTCCGTCTTCACTTCCCTCAGTGGTATTGCTTCTGCCCATTTGGAGAAGTAATCGGTTGTCGCCAGGATAAAACGATGTCCCCGGGATGATGCTGGCTCGATGGGGCCGACTATATCAGTCCCCCACATTTCGAATGGCCAGCTGGCCACCGTTGGGTGCAGTGGATTCGGATGTTGGTGGATAAAGTCTCCATGAATCTGGCACGAGTGGCATTGCTTCGCATACTCGAGGCAGTCTTGGATCATCGTGGGCCAGTAGTAACCCATCCGTTTAATTTTTAACTTCATCTTTGGGCCTGCTTGATGAGAACCGCAAAGTCCGTCGTGAACTTCCTGAATGACTCTTTCTGCTTCGCCAGGTCCTAAGCACCTCAGCCATAGAGCATCAAACGATCTCTTGTACAGAGTATCGTTGACGAAAGCGAAAGATAGCGCTCGTTTCATGAGCTGATGTCTTGAGGACGCTTCTTTGGGCATTCGGTGGGACTTAAAGTAGTCTATGAAGACTTCTCTCCAGTCCTCGGCCTTCTCCTGGTCCTTTATTTGTAGGGTCGTCTGCTCAGTCGCTCCCTCTTTATATAATTCCGGAAGGATTTCTGCCGGGGCGAGCACTCGACGGCTTTGTACCACGATTCTGACGTCATCGAGGTTCTCGTCAGCCAGTTCTTTAGCAAGTTTGGCCAACGCGTCTGCTTTGCTGTTTTCCGCGCGTGGTATGTTCTCCAAAGTATAAGAGGGAATCTGGGTCAACAATTGTTGCACCTTTTCTCCGTACTTTACCAACTCAGGTTTGCACGTTTGGTAGTCACCATTTACTTGACTAACGACTAGCTGAGAATCCCCGTATATAAGAAGGTCTTCAATTCCCATGTCGATGGCAAGTTCGAGGCCTGCTATCAGAGCTTCGTATTCAGCTTCATTGTTTGTCCTCGGCTCTGTTAAGGAGAAGGCGAAGCGCATTATCCCTCCTTGTGGAGTCGCAAAGATGAGGCCTATCCCCGATTTGATCATCGGGATACCTTGTTTCGGTTTCTTTACGGAGGACGCTCCATCGAAATAGAGTTCCCATCGGGTGCTTCTGCCGCCAATCGCGTCAAATGCATGCTCGTCTGGCAAATCACAGTTTAGAGGAGAGTCGGCCGGTATCGGGTGCTCAGCGAGGAAGTCAGCAATAGCCTGGCCTTTCACTGCCTTGAGGGGTTGATATGTTATCGAGAACTCCATCAAGAGCAGGGCCCATTTAGCGAGTCGTCCCGTCAATATGGCTTTTGACATCAGATATTTAAGGGGGTCCACCTTTGAGATGAGACAGACTTCATGTGCCAACGCATAGTGCCTGAGTTTTGTTATCGCGAAGATTAACGCCAAGCAATGTTTCTCAATGGGAGAGTAATTGCTTTCTGCCCCCAGTAGAACTCGACTTAAGTAGTAGAGTGCTCTCTCTTTCCCCTGATCGTTCTCTTATGCCCATAATGCGCCCAAGGAACCTTCGAGGGCGGTTGTATAAAGAATGAGAGGTTTTCCCTTGACCGGCGCAGTCAATACCGGCGGGTTCTGCAGGTACTGCTTGATCTCGTCTAGTGCACCTTGGCATTTCTGATCCCAGACGAATGGGGTTCCCTTCTTCATCAGGTGACTGTAAGGACGGCACTTTCCGGAAAGGTTGGCGATAAATCGCCGGATGTACGCAAGCTTCCCTTGGAGGGACCGCAACTGTTTGAGGGTTCTTGGCGGAGGCATCTCCATGATCGCTTTAATCTTTGACGGATCTATTTCAATACCTCGGTGCCGAATGATGAATCCCAGGAATTTCCCCGAGGAGACTCCAAACGCGCATTTGAGGGGGTTCATTTTCAAATTATATTGCCGAAGGCGTTGAAATACAGTCTCCAGATGCTTTAAGTGATCTTCGTATGACATACTCTTTACTACGAGGTCATCGATATAGCACTCGACGATGTCATGTATGAGGTCGTCGAAGATCTTTGTCATGGCCCTTTGATAGGTAGCGCCAGCGTTCTTTAGACCAAAGGGCATGACCCTGTAGCAGAATATACCCAAAGGGGTCCGGAAAGCGGTGTGCTTCTGGTCTTCGGGATGCATCTTTATCTGATTGTATCCTGAGGAACCGTCCATAAAGGAGAAAACCTCATGAGTGGACGTATTATCTATCATCAGTTCGGTGACTGGCATTGGGAAATCATCCTTTGGACAGGCTTTATTGAGATCCCTGAAGTCCACGCATATACGTACCGTCCCATTCTTCTTCATTACTGGGACGATATTGGCGATCCAATCGGGATACTGGACTTCTTGGATAAATCCCGAATCGATCAGCTTCTTGACTTCGGCGTTGATGTTCATCTCGAGCTCGAGTCGCATCCTTCTTGGCGCCTGCTTGACCGGCTTGATATCTGGGGATATTGCTAATTTATGCACAGCAATCTCCGGATCTAATCCTGGCATCTCGGAGTAGTTCCACGCGAAGCAGTCTTTATGCTGTAGAAGCACGTTCTTTAACGCAGCCACCCTTTCTTCAGAGAGCAGCTCGCTGACAAATGTCGGTCGCGGGTCATCTGCCGATCCTAACTCAATCTTCCTGAGATTATCTGCAGTAGTATGTATACCGTCTTCCAGTTCTTTCGGAGCGGGTAGAAATTCTGAGATTATCTCATCATCGCTGTTCTCAAAGCACCGGGGGAGGTCATCTTCGCTCTCGGGCTCTTCTTTTAATATCGTAATCGTATGACAGGTGCGAGTCTGCTCCCAGGACTGAGGTGGATCCGGTTCTGCTCTTGTGGCTTTGGGTACGTGCTTCCGTGGCGGCGTTATCCTCCATCCGTCGGATAAAGCGAATCTGCCCCGTTGGTACTGGTCCTCGACCCAGTTCTTGAAGGTGAAGCAGTCTTCGGTAGGATGTCCTATGGCTCGGTGATAAGAGCAATAGCCTAAGCGGGAAGCCTTGTTAGCTTGTTCAGGGTGTCTAGACTCTGGAAGCGTGATCATCTGATGTTTTAGGGCGAGCTTGAGTAACCTTTCCGTTTTGTCTTGGGGGAAGGAGTACGCTCGGCTTATCTTTTCTATGAAGGACGAATCCGAGCTGTGCAGTACCCGTAACCCTCTAATCCTGCGTCGTTGCTGTCGGCTCTTCTTTCCGCTTCTTGACTTATTTCCGTCTCCGCATCGGGCCTTTCGTATGACGGGTTGACAAGGATGAACATCTTTATCTTTTGCAGCCTGTTGAAATAGACGTTGCGTCCTGGCCTTCTCATAGATGGCCATTTCGCGGTTGTGGTCTTCCCGAACTTTCTGATCCACTTTCCTGATAGGCTTGCCCATTCGTTCTTCAAACGACGGACTTGGCGCTTCGATCGCGGGGTCTAGTTTTGATGAGGGGTTGGCATCTCCTGACAGGGCGTCCTCTTCTTCATCAAAGGTATATATAGCGTAGCTACTGTGGGCCCGTCCCCGTTTTCCGGTTCTCGCGTATCCAAGCCCGAGTGTTTCCATTTTCCCGTTGGGCAGTTTGCGTTGAGTTCCGGGGACATCCCAAATCCTGTTGTAGAACCGAGCCTGTCGAACAGTTTGTTTTAAGGGCACTCCCTGGCGCTTCAATAGCTTCTTTAATCTGCTTGTATAGTATCTAGACAGACGGATGGGTTGGAGCCTGTCAAGTGTAGCATCCACGCCATGCCAGATTTCTTTCTCTACTTTCGACTCTGAGGATTGGTAGAATAGGATTACTTTCTCACCCCTTTGCCTGGGAGGGACGTAAAACGTTGGCAGGTCTTGCACCTTGTGAGCTTGAAGCGTGTCGAGATCCTTGTAGTGTTCTCGCGGTACCATGGTGATT
Organism: Agapanthus africanus; assembly: GCA_030015575.1. Taxonomy (NCBI): domain Eukaryota; kingdom Viridiplantae; phylum Streptophyta; class Magnoliopsida; order Asparagales; family Amaryllidaceae; genus Agapanthus; species Agapanthus africanus. The sequence goes on along the minus strand of CM057342.1, from coordinate 16,040,822 downwards.
TGCAAACTATGGTCATCGCCAAGGGGTGGTTGTATTGACAGCCGATTGGAGAACACGGCATTAACCTCATCCTCTGAATCACTTCCGAAGACCAACATGGGGGCGGGCGCCCCCAGGTGGTTGCGTTGAGATGGCCCTGTATAAACTATCTCTTCCTCCTCTTCGGTATCGCTCCCGAAAACAGGGATGGTAGCGGCGGTTTTGTTTTCCGGGTCGTGACACCTTTCTGTATCCTCGAAATCTGGCAAAAAGTATTTCGCATCTTCGTATTTGCGGACTTCGTTCATAGAAAATGGGTTTAACTCTCCTGTTACGGTATACTCGAAACCATCCTTAAAGTACTTCATACACTGATGTTGTGTAGAAGGGACGATGTTATATTCGTGTAGCCAAGGACGACCGAGCAAGGCGTTGTAGCAGGTCTTGGCGTCGATGACATGAAATTTGATGTCTGTGACGAGAAGTCCGAAGCGTAATGTCAGTATTACAGATCCGAGAGTCCGTGACGATTGTGAATCGAAGCCGGAGATAGTAATTTTGTCACGAGCGAGGTGTTGCACACTCATGCAGATTTCCTTCAACACCCGAACATTAAGGAGATTGACGGAGGACCCATTATCCACCAGGATTTTGCTTATCTTGATGTCATGGCAATATCCGGAGACATATAGGGGGCGGTTGTGGTCGCACGTCCCGAGAAGGAGGTCTTCATCACCGAAAGTGATGTCGGCCGTATGCACTTCCTCCAGTTCATCCTTCATCCTTTCAGTGGCGAGGAAGGCTTGGAATTGCTCAGGTTCTTGTAACGCCTTAATTAGTGAGTCTCGCGCTTCTTTTGATAACAGGAGGGCATCAAGAATGCTAAGCTGAGAGGGTAGCTTCCTTAAGTGCGCGAGGATATTATAGTCCACCTTACCCTTTTTGGGAGGGTCTTTGGTAGTTAGCTCTTTCATGACTTGGTCATCTAAAGTGATATCTTCGGTGACCTTGTCCTTTCCCTTATCTTTTCTGCTCACGGGCCCGAGATTCTTTTCTGGGAGTGTGCGATTTCGCAGCTGGATGTTCTCGCAGGCTTCCGATTTTTCTTCTTTTCCTAAAACGGATTCTTTGAAGAGGGGGCTCAGAGTCATTTCTTCATCAGAGTCGCTCCCGAAGGTGAGAACTTGTGGCCCCCCGACGTTAACCATGTCACAGCTGCCAGTAGTTCTGTCGCGCCCGTCGACAGTGCTTCTTCGTTCTCGACGGCTCTTGCGTTTCATGCGCTTAAAATGTTGCCGACGAGCAACATATCCTTGCCACCATATCTTAAAGGCGTCGCACTCCTCTGTGGGGTGCGAGATTTTCCGATGATATGCGCAATAGTCAGGGTGCCTCTCCGCCCCATCGTGCATGTTTCCTTCCGAAGGTGGTAGCTTCATTCCCATTGACATGGCTTTGGCGAACCTTTTCCTTGTCTTGAATATTTTCTTGTCCACTTCGGATGCCTTTCGCTCTGGTAGGGGTAGCTCAACTCTTTCGTTCAATCGCCCGCCTTTGGTTCCCTCTGACGTTGCCATCTCGCGCTCCTGATCCGCTTTACTCTTTAGACGGATCTCGTCTAGAAAGGCACTGATCATTTCATTTGTTAGCCACGCACGCTCTGGTTCGGGCTCCGTCTCCAGCTTCTTAGTGCTAGGAGTTTTCTCATCATCGGTAAACGAGTGGGAGATCACGTTGCAACTCGCCACATACTCTTCGGATTCATCCGACGAGCTCTCTCCTTCATCTCTCTCTTGAAAGATGTGGTCGAGGAACTCTCGCAGTGTGACAGGGGTTCGCGCCTTTTGATTGTATTCTTCCAGCGCATCGATTTGCTTCTGCAAGTTCGTTCGCTCGTCTCCAAGCCTCGCGGGCTTCTTGGATTTCTTCTTCTTTTTCTTTGAAGATTTTGACGGTTGGGCGTGAGTATTTGGGCCCTTATCACGAGTCTTCGTAATTGTGCGGGGCTTCAACATCCCTTCGATAATTTGAGGTTCAAGAGGGTCCTTCCATTCGATCGCAGGGCACGCATGAAGGTCTCTCAGCATTCTTTTGGTCTTCGTTGATAGCACGACCTCCCATGGAGCTTCTTCAATAAAGGAGCAGGTTGCCCCCGGTGTGTCTGCTTTTTTAGGAGTATGCGGTTGTGGTGGGTTCACCTTCCACTTTTCGGATAGTACGAACTTCCCCTGGAGGTATTGATCTTCGATCCATCCTTTGAAGACGAAGCAATCTTCAATCGGATGACTTACCGTTTGATGGTAAGGGCAATAGTTGGAGTTATTCACCTCGGTGGGTTGTGGCGGTCGCCTTGGATTTGGTAGGTTTATAAGTCTGTTGCGTATTGCCAGCTCGAATAACCGCTTCGTCTTGTCTCGTGGGAACGAGTAGGGACGCTTCATCTTCTCATTATAGAACCGGCGTCTTTCCTCCAATTGATCTGCTGGTTTCGGGGCGCTAGGTTGCTGTTGGGCATTCGCGACAAAGGTTGTCTTTCCTTTACCCTTGTCATTCCGAGGTTCCGATTTCGAGGGAGGTGGCCTATGACCCATCTGGTCCATCTGAGCCAACTTGTCGATTAAAGCCTGGAATGTGGTTGGCTTAAAGAACATCATAAACTGGGAGATAGTCGCGTGGGGGTCTAGGGTTCCCACGAACATGCCCACTGCGGGTGCCTCCTCAATGCGTTGCTCGCATCTCGACCACAAATTTCGCCAGCGTATAGCATATTGGACCCAGGTTTCGCCTGGTTTTACCCTGGCGTTAATCAATGCAGTTATTGGAGTGCGTTCGCTGGCACTTGCGAACCGCTGAGTGAATAACAACTCCATTTCAGCGAACGTTTTGATAGAATCGTTCGGGAGTTCCGAATACCATTCGAACGCTGTTTCTGATAAGCTGCCCACGAACTGGCGGAGCAACAGTTTGTCATCACCACCGGTGTTACCGCAGAGGGCCCGGAACTGGGCGACATGTTGATGAGGATTGCCGGTCCCCTTATACACATGGAATTTCGGTATCGTATAGCCTTGCGGGTATTTGATTTGATCGTACCAGCTCGGATACGGCCGCCCCGTTTTCACGACTTGACCAGCTGCCTCAGTCGCATGATGGACCCGGATTTGCTGGGCTATGTAGTCGGCCAAGTCAGCTTTAGAGATCGTCTCCTCCCTGGCCGTTGAGAGGGCTGGTGGTGGATTTGACGTTTCTCCTCGGTCGTCTTCCAGAACGATTGGGGGATCCTCAGCGGGTAGGTCCTGTTGGATCATCATTCCTATCATATCTTGGAAGAGAAGGCCCATACGCTGTATGTTGGCCGCTTGTTCAGCAGCCTCTTTGTCCTTTTTCTCCAGTGTCCGGCGAAGGAACTCAGCGTCGGTTTCCTCCTCCCGGCGCGCGTCTGAGGACGTTTCTGGGCTTTCTTTTGGCCCGGTAAGTGCGGCCATAGCATTCATCATTTCCTGAAGCTTTTGTTGCTGCTCCTGGGCTTTCGTCACGGATCGGGTCAGCGGTCGGTGGCCTGTAGAAGTGCGGCTTTCCTCTTTTCCGGAAGCCATATAGACAGTGTGTACCACCATACCCCCAGACTTAGGGCGTCTGGGCTCAGTACTTTTAGCCGTCGTTGCATGTCGCGGGATCTTCTCTGGCTTCCTCCTTTTATGAGCCATGGAGGTTGAGGGGGCCGTTGAGGAGGGCGTCCGGACAACCTTTCGGGGTTTAGCCTGGTGACCAACCTCCGGTTGGATTTTCAGCTTCTTGTGCTGGCGGGAGGAGTTTGGATCGATGATTGAGTCTCGGGCCTGCCGCCACACCTTATAGATTTTGGAAGACAGCCGTTGAGGAGATCGGGGTTGGTCTGATTTTATTTCCACAACCTTTCCCGATGGGGGAGGAGACCTCTTTAGCACTGCAGTAGGGGAATTCCTTCGCACCTTATTTAGCATTTCGAAGCTGTTCTCAGTTGGAACAGCAGCATTAACTTCTGCCACCGGGGCTGATGGAGTCAACCCAGAGGGGGAGTTGCCCCCAGCCTTCCTTATTCGGCGCCAATGACGACGTCGAGCGCGTCGAGCGGACGGCGTAGGGTCAGCGATAAGAATGGTTTCGTCTTGCCCCCTGTATGGGTGGGGGGTCGTTGTTGGTGTTAGCCTGTCAAAGACCGATGTCCTTTGAGCAGCAGGAGCGGGAGCTGAAGCCGTTAATCTTGTGAAGACCGACTTCTTGGCTGGGGAAGCCGCCTTGGCGATTTCGGAGGCAGGAGCGGCCGCTTTCTTAGAAGCAGCCTTCTCTGAGATTGTAGGTCCCGTGATGAGTTCGCAGGATTTCTGGCCCAATCTAGAGAAGACCGAGGCGTTGACATTGGGCGACTCGTTGAGAGGAGCCGCGGCAGGGGTAAGACGATCAAAGACCGACTTCTTGAGAGCTTCCTTTGTCAGCACCGGCGCCGCGAAGCTGGATGGTGGGAGTATAGTCCTAAAGAACAATCCGGTAGTGGCTTGAGTCACCTGGTCCACCGGCATTGTGAACAACGAAGCAGCTTGGGGTCCATAGGCTATACCTCCTGGCGAGGCAAAGCGTTGGTCGCAATTGCAGTTTGAGCAGTTGGAGGATTTCGCAGAAGTAGAAGCCATCGATCCTTTGCTATCTGCAATAAGCAAGATGCCAATTCTTAGTATCTAGAAACCCAAGGGCAACTATTAGCGAACCGCGATTGGTTCGCGAATCACGACACACGAAGTGTGGAGTGGAAAGAGGAAAAGGTCCCACCAGGCGTGCCAGAATCTGTTCCCCTCCGAACGGACACGCGAGGGCGCGGGGCATCTCGCCTGAGGTTCGGGGCAGATGCTAATTGGTGCTATCCGTCTGCCCCTCCGAAGATGCCAAGTTGATTTATGGCACCATGTATCAGAGGTTTAAACGGATGCGTCCGATGTAGCAGACTTCGTCAGATTCCCCCTCGTTTGAGGGGTTTTTGATTGTGGGGACACTCTTCCCTGCAGGCGCAAGCCCCTGCAGTTAATTACGCTACCGCATCGCGGTAACAACTTTCTCCTTCTCCAGATGGTCACTTCGTGTCGTGTGTTTTTGTTTTATGTTTTATTGCCCGTGGATCGTTTACGGAGACCGAGTTATGTTGTCGCCCGTAGGGCGTGGACTAGTCCAAATCCGTGTTATCTTAGATTTGGGTTTGGGGGTTTGGTTTGAGGATACGTTAGCCATACTTGAGGCTAAGATCAACTCAAACATTTGTTAAGGATACGTTAGTCTAGTTCGAGACTAAGATCAACTTAACGGGATCGTTTAGATCCGACAAAGGAGCGTTTGGACTCCATTGTTCCAGTTTTAGGGACATAGTGGTCCGTCGTATGTGTGTGGCCGTCGGGACCCGTCACCTCTCTGACGACGTTGAAGGATTACAACGACGGGTGTCAGAGGGGTTCAGAGATGTACCCTCGAGCCAGAGTTAATTAGGGAGATTTGTAGTCCAGTCTGCTTGAAGGTTTAAGGATTCGTTAGCCATCTTTGAGGCTAAGATCAACTTAAACGGGACCGTTTAGGTCCGACAAAAGAGCATATGGGGGCTCTATTGTTCTAGTTTAAGGACGTTGCGGTCCATGGGTAGTTTAAGGACGTTGCGGTCCGTGGGTAGTTTAAGGACGTTGCGGTCCGTGGGTAGTTTAAGGACATTGCGGTCCGTTGTTAGTTTTAAGACATCTCGGTCAAGGTTAAGGACATCATAGTCCATGGGTTTAAGGACTCCACAGTCCGGTATGTGCTCTGGATGCTTCACACGGGTTCACTGCCGTGCTAGGCGAGGACCAGGCTCCGCTCTGGGCGTTTTCCACGGGGTCAAAGAGTGACGTTATCCGCGTTCCACGTAACCAGGAATTTTGCATGGGTTTAAGGACCCCACAGTCCATATCATGAGTGGTCATCGGGACCCGTCACCTCTTTGAAGACATTGAGGGATTACAATGCCAAGTATCAAAGGAGTGATGAGATGTACCCTAGAACCGGAATGGCTTGAGTAGTCCCTGGCCCAATTCGGGGTCAAGACTGATTAATTATGTTATGAGCCCATTGGCCCAGTTAATCACGAATTGAGGACTTATGGCCAGCTTGGGCTAAGTCCAGTCAGGTCTGGAATATTGGCTTCTTGTTGGTCCCATTGAGGGAGAGGCTTTGCCTCTATCCCTTTAGCCAATCGGGCCAAAGCCTAGTGTTAAACACTACAGAGCAATCAGTGTTGAACACTGGGAATGAGATTGACAAGTTAGTGTTTAACACTAAGAGATAATTGGTGTTAAACACCAGCGACAAGGCTTAGTGTTAAACACTAAGGTAGTCAGTGTTGAACACTGCAAGTAAAGTTTTTTTTTTATTAGTGTTGAACACTAAGGCCCAATAGTCGTTTTAACACCGGATTTGGGAGTTTCGATTTAGTGTTAAACACTAAGGCAAGAGGGGTCACGTGGCAACACGTGAGAGCGCCCTCCCTGCAATTATTCTGCTGAAATTGCTGTGTCTTTCAGGGCATCACGTGCCATCACGTGACGGGCATTCATATGCCCATGTATTAGAGCCTCTGTCAAGGGTCACGTGGGTCATGTGGGGGACTGCTTCAAAGGGCTTGCTGTAGATCTCTTAAGGGGGTCACGTGGTGGCACGTGACCCTGCCTCTATGCTGTTTAGAGGATCTGTTAATCCTTTTTGCAGGAATTAAATTCCTCGAGTCCTAAATTTCAGAGGAAATTAAATTCCTACTTTCTTTTGAAGGCTTATATAGAGTTGAACTCTGAATTTTCCGTAGGAATTAAATTCCTCATATATGTGAAGAAATGAATAGGGTTAAACCCTAATAAAGGTTTTTTAAGGAATTAATCTTCATTTTAAAGAATTATGATTAAGGGAATTGAATTCCTGCTGTTTCCACAGAACTATGTTCTTAATTAGGGTTCAACCCTGTCTCTTTTTGTTCTGAGGGAATTAAATTCCCAACACACAGGGTCAAGCCCTACTTTTATCTTAAAGGAATTAAATTCCTATAGTTCTGCGAGAATTAAATTCTCATGCTTGCATTCCCTCTCTATGTTTTGGATCTGCATGGCAGGATCTCAACCCATTGAGAATTAAATTCTCAATCTAAAGGGGAGATGTGCGCTTTGCAGATCCTCTGTCAAAGAGAGAAGAAAAATGTTCTTCTGTTTCCTGTTTGAGAATTAAATTCTCTTTCTTTCAGAAAGCTTTCCCTTTCTTACCTAGGGTTTTATTTTTGCAGAAGCTCTCAATTCCTCGAAGTATCAAAGCTCTCTCCTTTTCTTCTCTTCTGCGTATATCTCTCCCTTTCTGTGTGTCGTTTTTGTGTCTCTCGGCTCCTATTTATAGGGGAAGTAGCCGAATCAATTAGTTTTTGATAAATCTTCATTAAGAGATTTGATTTGCATCCATCATTTGTTTTTGACCTTTGGATTATTAGGTGAATTTTATTCACCATTGGATTTCAGATCCGGGGGATCCTCCTTTGTAATTTCGGTTAGATTTAAGGGGAAAATCTTTCCAAACTTAATCATCTCTGAATCTTTAATTTGATTGGTTCCAGATAGTCACTTTCCTTTGGAAAGATTTGATTCTGCATCAGAATTTAATTCTGTTAACAAAACGGGCTTTGAAAGCCGGTCACGTGTGACCACGTGACCCATGGTCACGTGTGGACACGTGACCCCCCTTTGGAACGAGCCTTTTTCTTTCTTTTGCACGCTGCTTTCTTCTGCTGCTTGGCCGTCACGTGCTACCACATGACCCCTGGTCACGTGTGAACACGTGACCCCTGTCTGGCTCCTCTTTCCTTGGTTCAACTGGAGATCGAGTCTGCTGCTTTGAACGTCACGTGCCAACACGTGACGCCTGGTCACGTGGGAGCACGTGACCTCTTCTGAGGCTCTTTTCCTTGTCTTGATCAGGGAACTGGTGTGCCTTTGACGCTTGCATTTAAACGTCACGTGTCGCCACGTGACCTTGATCACGTGGGAGCACGTGACTCATTCTGAAGCCCCTTTTCTTCACCGTAGTAAGGAAACTGAACTTGCCTTGATGATGTTTTTAGGTGTCACGTGCCAACACGTGACCGCTAGTCACGTGTAAGCACGTGACTCTCCTCTGAAGCTTTTCCCAGAAGCTTTCCTGATTTTAAATCAGGAAACAATAATATCTCATATCATCAACGTAAGCAAGTATGCCTATCCCGATTGTCGTTGATGTATAGCAACGAAGCCGGCGATACACCACATACTACGCTTACGGTCACAGAAAAGAAAATGTAAAACTACAACAGTTGGAATCCGCAACCTCTTTAGACATCGCATGCCTAACCAAATGAATTCCTTAGACATCGCATGCCTAACAATTATAAACCCCGCATTTTAGTCTCATTATCGAAAACTCTTTTCAATATCAAGTCGGGCAATTCAACAAGATTCCCGACATCCTGATCGAATGCTCGTCGCAAACTTTAGTAGACGGCCGCACCCCCAGATGCCGTCGACGAAGTGCACTAAGTCGGAACACCGCTGCCGCGAGCACCCGAACGGATTCTTTCGGCGACGGGGTTCTCCTACAGTCACTTGGTCGGGGCTATGGGGCGTAGCTGTCTATTAAGTTTACCCGGTGAGTATCCGCGTACGCTACGTGATTGTGACGGACTTTTGATCACATCAAAATTCCGTGGCAACCGATCATCTGAGACTAAACTGCTATGTTTATAATATTCAAATTAGTTATCTCATAACTACCTGTGGATTCCAAATATTGTATCACATTCCAGATAAATAGACAAAGTTAAACTTTCCGATCGAATCATCAGACACCCAAGATTTCCCCAATATATCTCAACACTTGAAATCAGTTTAAAAACATTCATCACATGCCACAGTACCAATGGTCCAGCCGTAGAAGTGTCAAGCCAACGCCTCACATGTGGCACGCCGTACTGCCCCAAACCCTGAGGTTCAAAAGGCAGTTCAAGACGGTCACATAATCGAGTTAAGGTCTGTTGTCTTCTAGAGGGTCCACCGAGTTACTTGCACGACTTAGAACATTCTTAAACACGAGAAAAAATCCAACTTTTGAAAAATTTTCCGACAGGGGAAAAAGTGAGTTATTGATATCCGTTCGAACTTTTTAACAGTTTCTAAAATTTATCCGGAAAGCCACATAGACAAAATCCGAAACTCCGATCGAAACACCGAATCCCCAAAACAACCCCAGAAAATTCAACTCTTGAATAAATATTAAAAATTCCCAGAAAATCCAGCATAATAAAATAGGAGTTACTGTGCAAACAGGGGATGATGATGTCATCATTTAGCCGCGGAACCGCCGCAGAAGGCATGCTTATGCCGCGGTTCCGCCGCGCTTTGTACTGTTCATGGAAAAAAATTTGCACCGTAATTCTTATAATTCTCTGTTGAATTTTTTAAGCATTTTTAATGTGGAAAAATCCCAGTTTTTAGAAAAAGTCCAGAGAGCTCGTAAAATTGGGGTTTCGGGTTCGATCGGGTTTCAAACTTCGTCTAGACTTCGCCTAAAGCTCTAGCTTGGCTCTGATACCACTGTAGGGTTGCTAGGCACGCGCACAAGGGTCTACGAGGCATGAACCATGCCCGATTAAAAATTTAGCCGTGCCGAACAACCCGAATACGGATCTTTAAACTAGAGATTAGGCGAAAACTAACATGCTAAACACTTTAACACTAAGTGAGAGGGATTACAACCTTTGTAGATCCGGTCCTTCACTTCATATGCTCCGTGTTGTGGTCCCTTCGCTGCGATCATCGGGTTCCGGACTCTCGAGAAGTTCCACGAAGAGAAAGATGCAACCTTTGCTTCCGATCTTCGATACTAAGATGATCTACCTTGAAGTTTCTTTAACACAAGCTAACACTCATGAAATGATGTGAACACCCTCATCTAAATGGCAAGGGAAGATGAGGATGATGAAGTAGGATTTTTGCTCTCTTTATTTATCTTTTTCTCATATTTATTCATCACCTTTGAAAAATCTAGAAAGCTTTTTCATGAAAGCATGAAGGAAGAAGAAGATGAACATGATAAGAATCCTTTTGTGATGAATAGGAAAAGAATAATAAGATGAATTATGCAACCATGGTCAAGCAAACCTTTGTAGAGAATTAACTAGGGTTAGGGTTTGGGTTGGGTTAAAGCATGAGTCACTTGTAAATATCTTTATCATGACAAAAAGAAAACCTTCTAGAAACATCTAGAAAGCTTAACCCTAATCCAAACCCTAATCATGTTTAAACTCCACTAAACATGTTGCATTAGTTATCATATCATGTTACAATATTATATATCACATATATAATATTTATTGTAACCAAAATAAAATAATACAATTAACATATATCGCATATATATCAATGTATTACCCGAGTGAGAAAAAGAATCTTTTAGTGAGCTAATATTAGTTAATGTAATTTAATATATCATATATATTATTATACATTAAATTATCGAATCAACACTTGATCCGACAATCCGGCTATATCGCATATAACCGACTAATATTTATCCGTACCGATTCATCGAATCAACACTTGATCCGATGACCCGGCTGATATCAAATATCGCGAGAATAGAATACGGTATCTCATATCGTATTATCCTCGGTCCCGCACATATCACATATGTGCCCCTACTCCGTTTTTCCTGAGCCAAGAAACCTCTGTGTAGGACTCTAAAGAAACGTCAATACGCCGGCAGTAGGTGATGATCATATCAAACACCCACAAGCTGCAAGCGGTCAGCTAAACGTAACAGCTACCCAGGTATTGAGCGCTCAGAAGATCAACAAGCAAGCCTGTACATTCTCCTGTGAATCCAAACAGTAACACTCCCGTACAGTCCGGTCTCGTCGTCTGATATGTTGCATATCTCGCCTAGGGGTGGTAAACGTCAGACCCCAGTAGCTCGATAAGTCGTGTCGATATGAGATCTATAACAGTTCGAGAAACTACTGATAACACTTACCAGTAAATCTCAACAACCCTGGCCAGGGATTTCCGGTTATAGCCAATCGAACACAGCACAACATCAACTCCCTATACCGGGAGAGACGAATCCCCTCCTATCGCTCATTGCCTCCATGTGATTCGGGACTGTACCCAAAAGCCACCTTTTTGCACGCCCTCTTGGACGTGGTATGATGGAAATCAAAGCACAGTGGGAATCACACAAGACTCTATGACGATCTCGGGTCGACAGACTACTCTGTACCAGTGTCACCGGAGAACTGCCATCTGACGTATGGTATAATACCATCTGGGAGTTCTCGACGAGTCCGTCCAGTGTACCCAGTCTCCACTGAGCACCCGTACACCATCCTTGATGTCAAACACCGATGGATATGGGATCATCCATCGCCCATCATATGGGTCAAGATGCGTATACGCTAGTCTACTCTGGTGTATCGATGCCCTGTCTCGATACACCCTCGACTAGGAACAGTTATAGGATGTACTCGTCGACTACCGTGGCCCCACTAGTATGATCTCATCATAGTCCCAGTAGTCGAGTACATATCCTAAGGGCTTTATCAACATGTAATATAGAGACAATCATAGTACATGTTAAGATAAAGTACAACCAGATAGCATACTATCATGTCGAGCAAGAAAGTCCTCCCTATATATGTCCTAGCATCCACTACAATATACATCGTATGTACAGTAATGGCCTCTAGGGCATACATATAACTAACACTAAGTCCACATATGGAGAAGATTATAAACATTTTTAAACAAGTTAACACCAACATCCCTCTCCTAGATGCCATCCAACAAGTTCCGTCCTATGCGAAAACTCTTAAGAACTTATGCACTAGGAAGAGGAAGAATCAAGTGCCCAAGAAGATTTTTATGGAAAAAACAATAGACACGGCTTTCCCCCAACAATTACCGAGGAAACGTAAGGATCCAGGATATCCTACTATTTCCAATTCTATTGGGGAAAAACACATCAACCGTGCTCTACTAAACCTTGGCGCTAGTGTTAACTTGCTTCCATACTCAGTCTATGAGCAATTAGGGATCGGAGAGTTGAAGCCAACCAATTGCACTCTCCAGATGGCTGACCGATCAATCACCAAACCTAGGGGTGAACTGGAGGATGTGTTAATAAAAATCGAGGAATTCATATTCCCTGTGGACTTTATTGTAATTGATACACAGCCTGTAGCGAACCCACGGAATCAAATTCCGGTGATTTTAGGTCGCCCCTTTTTTGCCACTTCCAATGCTATCATCAATTGTCGTAACGGTTCTATGACCCTATCTTTCGGGAATAGGTCAATAGAGCTGAACATTTACAAGTTAGGAAGTGTACCCTCCGAACCTATTGCTCAGGTCTGTTCTGTCGACTTAATGGATGTCGACAGCAGCGAATTTGATGATCCTCCTGATATCGATCTTGACTCTTTTCATATGTTAATGTTTGACCCAACTATGTATCATACACATACGGACTCTTCCACCGAGATGTCCGGGTCAACAAGTAACACTGATTATGAACTGCTTTTAGGGTCTGAAGATCACCCCGCACTTTGTGGTGACATTATTCATCGGGGTATGAATGGAACTTTTGAGGAGATCTTCGCTGATGAACTCGCATTTTTGAATGACACGGGTGTTGAGATAAATCATCTCCCAATCAATGAAATTGAACCTCCACCCCTTCTTTTGAACTGTAAAAAGAATGCGAGTAATCCATCACATACACTGCATCGTCTCTCCAAAATGAGACGCACACACATTCTATTCCACCACTTACCCTTTCCCCACTTCTTCTTCCACCAACCAGAGCATTGCATTGATAAAATTTTTGAATGGTTGGTGTCAACCTTCGGTCTTTGCAAAGCTTGGCATCGACCAATGATTTTTGACCCCCACTTGTGATTTTCAAAGCTTAACATTGCATAACTCAAGTTTGGGGGGGTATGTTTTTCTGGCTCCTAAAAAGAATTTTTACAAAATGATGAGCCAAAAATAACTTTGGGGGAGGGTCTTCACTTAAATATTTTGCCCCTACTAATAAATTCCTCCCAAGCTTACAGTTTTTTCGAGATTTAGCGAAAGGCAACAATGAGGACACTGTTGAAAACAAATTTGGGGGAGGTTTGTGCTTATTTTCGCATCATTTGCATATCACTTTGCATAAGCACAAAACATTTTTGAAAACCATAAAAATTTAAAAAATTTCAAAAAGATAAAAATATTTTTTTACATAAATAAGATAATGAAAGTTTAGATAGTGAAAAATTACATCCATGAGATTAGAAAAATTTAAGAAAACTAAGAAAATTAGAAGTTTTCTTATACGAACTAGTAATAAGTAGTTATTAGCCGTTGTCCCAAGGGTTAGTAAGATGAAGGACGTCACTAATCTGAGGATAAAAATAAGTCTGAAAAATAGTTTCTATTCTGGAAGCCAAACATTTTGAACGTTGATACCCTGCTATTCGCACTTACACACGTCTTGAAGCCTGGGATAGTAGAGGATACCTTGAAATGCTCTTGTCTTAAAGCCGATGTATGAAGGAAATAAAAAGAAAAAAATGAATAAAAATATAAAGTGGTGAGAAAAATAGACACTGGTTTTGTTATCACCAAGGGCAATAAAAAAAATTATATAGCGAGGGTGCCTCTTCACCTAGTGCCCTAAGGCCAACTGGTCTGGGAGTCATTGCTATACCTGAGGTGGTGCAAGACGAGGAAAATACACCAAATAAGCAAGCACATGAGTAATCGGTCGGTTAGTACCTCAAAAAGTATTAACGGTCGCATGAAAGTGTGTGAGCAATCTCATCTAAATATTCATTAATTAAAAAGTACTGAGGCTAATGGGTAAGAGTACGATAGCTTGAATTGAATTCTCCGGGTGTAGGGATGTCCTTTACACACACGCAGGGTGATATGATCAATGTTTGGAAGAAAGATAGGAATGAAGAATAAGACGATGTTTTATTGAGTGAGGACATGATTTCTGACATCTTTTCATGACCATTAAGATAGGGCTCATGACAACCGAAAAGCTAGCTTAGTTGGAAACCCTAATTTTCAAGGCTTTTCTTTTACAATTCTTGTCTTTAAATGTAATATTCATGATCTTTCTTTTATTATTGGATTTTGTGGGTGCAATCCGCTGAAAACCCTCAGGAGAAAACACTCCTCCTACTAGGGACACGTAGAGGTTTAAAGGCTTGTTGCACGTGCTCAGTGCAATCGTGTTGCCTACGAAAGTGTGCTAGTTAGTTTTTCTCTTTCTTTATTTTCTCCTTCTCTTTTTAATAAAACATTCACTTGAGACGATCGAAATTAAGTTTGGGGGTATTTGATCAGTCGAAAATAATGTATTTTTAACACAGCAATTTCCCTAACATTTGCACTCATTTAGAAGTGTTCGGTATTCATATTTCACATATTAGCAAATCAGTCGTTAAATATCAGATTTCATGTGTTAGACTTTTAAACCGACACTTTAAGGGAAATTAACCGCATTTCATGGTATCGCATCATTTCTGTATTTGCGCAACACTTGTCTTGAGTCTGTGCAGGAAAATACGGAAGAAAAACCAAAGAGCTGATCAAAAATTACGCCAACTCCAAGTTTTGAGATCTGGTAGCAATCCAAAGGGAGAAATATAATTCAACACATCAAAGAAAGGCCCACAACTCAGGCCCAACAAGCACCAGAGATCCAGAGCCCCAACTCCTCAAAAGAGCCGCGGAACCGCGGCGGGAGCCGGCTTGCGACGCGGTTCCGCGGCGGTTTAGTTAGATCATCATTCCAATTTTGCATCATTATTCCTATCTCAGTGGCTACAGCTCAGAATGATATGTCAAATTCCAGAATTCTCTCGAAGGTTCTACCAGATCAGCAAGGATCATTAAGCAAGGCTAATCCTAATTAAGCTCCTAACTAACCTCTTCTAGAAGCCCCCTCCTAACTAATCACATCTAGAACCTTCTCCTCTAACTAACTTTTGGAGGGAAATTCAAATTTCCTCAACAAACTTTAGGAGGGAAACTTAGAATTTGAAATCCTAGATCTAGGGTTTAGATATCTATAAATAGGAACCTAGACCTAGGGTTAAAGGCTAATCAATCTTTAGGTAATCAATTTTTAATCTTTACCTCTTTCTTCATCTTTTTCCACAAGTCTAGTGACAAGGCTTGTGCGAAACCCTAACCCTAATTCCACTCCAAATTCAAGATCTTGAGTACCAATCAAGCGAGAAGCCTTCAACCTTTTAGGAGCCGAGCCGATCTTCAATCGGGCAAGTGATCCAAGCCGATCCGCGATCCACGGAGACGAGCGAAGCCAAATCGACGATCGAGTTCTTCCTCTTGTAGTTCTTGAGCGAATGTAATGAAATTGTTGATATAAATAAAAGGTGAATTTCTTTAATCTTGCTTTCTTTTAATTCTTGCATCATGATTAGATCTCAATTTTTAATTGTTGTTCTTGTTGTGATGTTTGAGTAAAACTCCGCTCGTAAAGGAGTCGAGACAATTGTAGAATGATGATGTAACAAATCTTAATACGATTTTTAAGTCCTACGAGTTTTGTAAACCCTAACAAGTTCAAGAATCGATGACCTAGTTTCGTTGCGATGCTTTCTTGATTGTGATCGCTCGAAATTAGGGATCTACGATCGTTTCTTGAATTTACTAGAGGCTAGAATATGAATGATATCGACGAAGGAACAAGGGATAAGATGAAACCCTAGTTTCACTAGAAATCCCTAATTCTCGTCGATCATCATCGATCTAGTAACAATTCATCGAAGGATAAGAATACGTAATTGTAAGATTACATCAAATCTATAGATCCGATCGATTCCTACGAGCCTCATTTCGATTCTTGATATTTGGTTTGGAAAAATCAACAAACTATCAATTCTTGATTCTATCTTTTTCTTGTTATTAGATCTATATTTTTTTAATTCTTGAACTTTAATTTCAAATCATGAATTGTTTTGTTTTCTTTTCATTAAAGTTTCGACTCATCTAATTCAAAAGACGAACGATTACACTGTCCCTGTGGACGATCCGCACTCACTTACAATCTACATCCGACACCGTAGTTGATTGCGGTCAAATAATTTTTGGTTGTGATTTCTTTACAATTTCCCAATTACACAAGTCAAGAATTCTTTTCAATCAAATGGCGCCGTTGCCGGGGATCATTTGATTTGATAAACACAACGAAAATCATTCAATCAAATGGCGCCGTTGCCGGGGATCATTTGATTTGATAAACACAACGAAAATCATTCAATCATCAACCGAAATCAAATCAAACCAACAACCTCTGCGGCGGAATCATGCTTCGTCCCAGAATTTACCCCATGTCGAAATCATGCTTCGCCTCGAGATATCTACCTTCCTTGCCGGAATTATGCTCCGCCTCGGAATCAAGTCAACCAGCGAAACTCCGTGCCGGGGACAATTCGAACAGCCAGCGACACTCTATGCCGGGGACAAGTCGAACAGCCAGCGACACTCCATGCCGGGGACAAGTCAATCAGCGACACTCCGTGCCGGGGACAAGTCGAACAGCCAGCGACACTCCATGCCGGGGACAAGTCGACCAGCGACACTCCATGCCGGGGACAAGTCAAACAGCCAGCGACATTCCATGCCGGGGAAAAGTCGACCAGCGACACTCTGTGCCAGGGACAAGTCGAACAACCAGCAACATTCCGTGCCGGGGACAAGTCGACCAGCGACCCGTGCCGGGGACAAGTCGAACAGCCAGCGACACTCCGTGCCGGGGACAAGTCGAACAGCCAGCGACACTCCGTGCCGGGGAAAAGTTGAACAACCAGTAACACTCCGTGCCAGGGACAAGTCGACCAGCGACACTCCAGGCCGGGGAAACGTCGACCAGCGACACTCCGTGCCGGGGATACGTCATACACCGATACTCCGTCTCGGGGACACGTTAAGCATCGACCGTCCATGTCATAAAAAAGGCAGTGTCAGCTTCCTAAAAAGCGGGAACCAAATCAAGTCGCCTCCACGTGAAAGAAGATCCATCAATTTCATGCACACGACCCACCTGTGCGGTGTGCATTTATTGATGGGGGCACTTTGTTGGGGTCAAAAATTATACCCCGGATGACCAAGTCAAAGTCAACCCCAAGCCAGGTGGGTCCAAGCCCAGGCCAAGTGGGCCCATGCCCAAGTCGAGCCCCGCGGCCAGCCTCCCCCCATGCCAAAATGAAATCATATAATAAATAATTTTAATGTAATTTTTTATGCATAAATGGGCATAAAGCCATTTTTTTGTAAAATCCATGGCCTATGTGCAAAATAAATGAGCACATGAGTTATGGGATGGGCAAAATGTCATTTTGTAAAGCCCAAGGGGCTACATGTAAGTTTGTAAGCCTATAAAAGGCAACATGATAATGAAAAAAAAAAACAATTCATTCTCCCCAAAAAATTAGGATTTGTACCTTCTCATCCTTCCTCAAGGTTCTAAACCTTCTTCTTTTATTTTGAATTAAATCAAGAGTTTAACTCTTCCTTTTCCAAAAGTAAATAACTTTTCACCATAAAACCCTTGAAGGGGAGCTTGAATCTGCCATCAAATCCCTAAAAGGGGATATTTTAAGCCTCACATTCCCTTTTTCCCCTGAGATCCAGCCAACAGAGAGAAAGAAGAAGGATACCCATCTATAAAAATCCCATTTCGGGAGGATCCAAGGCTCAAAAGAAGATCCAAAGATTTCCAGGAGTTTAACTCCATTAAAAATCTGTTGGAGTTTAACTCCATAAATCAAACCCCTTTTTAGGAGTTTAACTCCAAATCTATACATGATCCCTCTTAGGAGTTCAACTCCTAACCCAGGGGCTAAGCCTCTTTTCTCGCTGGTGTTTCCAGCGGTCGTGTGCCGTGCATGTGACTCACGAGCGCCTAGTGGTCGCGTGTCGCGCACATGACCCCCGGGCGCCCAATGGTCG
The DNA here is from genome assembly GCA_030015575.1 of Agapanthus africanus. Lineage (NCBI taxonomy): Eukaryota > Viridiplantae > Streptophyta > Magnoliopsida > Asparagales > Amaryllidaceae > Agapanthus > Agapanthus africanus. The sequence continues at coordinate 16,022,760 of CM057342.1, read as the reverse complement.
CGTGCCGCACACGTGACCCGCGGGCGCCCAACGGTCGCGTGCAGGGCACGTGACCCGTGGGCATTAACCGCCCACGTGTGCCTTATGCGACCCGCTGGCGCCCAGCAGTCGCGTGCTGAGCATGTGACCCGCGGGCGCCAAGCGCCCACGCACCAATAACGTAACCCGCGGGCGCCAAGCGCCCACGTAGCGGGACCCCCGTAAAATCTGCGAGGCCCCCGATATATCCAAAAACCCCTTTCAAAACACAACACACGCATACTGCGCTCGCATGACCAGTTTGACCCGTCAATCGGAGGTTCCTTCGCTCCAAAAGCGAGGGGTAATTAACGGCAGCTTAGACCACGGCTGCCGGAGATTCGGATCCCCACAATCAATAAACCCCCTCTACCCTAGACAAGGGGGAATCTGTAGTACGCCTAAAAAGCAACACGTATTCCCATCTCAATGGGGTGACGAAAAACACCCTACACCCTGCCCGGTCCATCCCTAGCGGGTAGCTTCCTACCCATCAACACTAAGGATCTAAAGCCCTCCTATATAGGCCACCGTGCAGATTCATGCTCGGCTAATCTTCGAGGGCTAGATTCCTACCCTACGAAGACATGGATCTAAGACCCACATTGAGGAAGAATCAGTTATGGCCGACATTTTCTAACTTGGCTGATTTTCTACTCATACTAAAACACGTGGTCGTCACCTCGACTCCGAGGTATAGACTTCTACTGACCTTCCAAGCATTAGGATACCTTTTGATTCATCCTAAATGAACGAACGCCACCTCAACTCTGGGGAGTGGGAGGGTACCGTCCTTCCTACACTAGGCTATTATTCGACTTACACTAAACGCGCGATCATCATCTAAAAAGCCGGGCAATGACCTACGACCTAACACTTGCAGCAGAATGAAAATTCAAATAAGAAGAAGACTGACGAGCTGAAGTACTCACGCAGAAAGCAGGCAGTCGTGCAGAGGAAAATAAGCTCAACTTTATTTATATTCCAAAATTTTACAAGGTATTCTGGGCTCCTCAGCCTTACAAAAAATGTCCGGAGGCTTACAAAATTTTGGAAAGGAAAACAAAAGCTCCCAAGGGAAGAAAGCTATGGTCGGGGGCTCCGCCGGGATCTCACCCCGCTCGACACCAACCTCAGGGGCCGGAGCTTCGGTCTCTTGGATGGATTTGCCCTCTGCGGCAACCTCGGCGCCCGCCCCCTGCGGTATATTGTAACAACTCCATTTTTAATGTACAAAGAATTGATTTAAATTCAATGTATACTTGGAGTATTTATTGTTGCTGATATCTCTTTAAGTATTTATTTCACTCCATAATTACAAGAAGGAGCTTGTAGCTCATTGGTAATACCTTGCATTGCTGAACCAAGCCACCAGAATTCAAATCCCATGCCCCACATTATTTTTGTATTTATTTTGTTTTAATTTCTTTTGGAAGTCAATAGTCAAAACGCCATAACTCACAAAATTTATATTGTATATAAAAAAGTAAATATACCATTAAATTCTCCAGAAGAACCCCCGGCCCCTGAGACCTTGACTCGTCCCGACTCGACACCGCCGGCCGGCGAACCGGCCGACTCGGTCCGGCGCCGCCGGCCGAACTCGGCCGGACGGCCGAGTCGTCAACACGGAAAAGTTCTGTGTTGACTTGGTCAACCCTCCTGCACACTTTATATCCCTGGATCGGTTATCAATTGCTCAATAAATCCCTTTTACTCCAAGGTTTAATGATTTTTTAATGATTTTATATATTTTTATTTTTTTTTTATTAAAACCCTAACCCTAGCCTAACCTTATATAAACCCCCCATACCCTCTACCCTCTCATCACTTTTTCTAAGTCCACTCTCTCAAAATCTCAAGAGAACTTGGTACGTTAGAAAACGAGCGAAGGGCGAAGCGCTGACGAAATCGACGTCGAAATTCCGGTGATCGTGCTAGGACCTCTTCACGACGTTTCGACGCACCGGCAAACCCGCTACCTCCCTCTCACTCTCTAGCGTTGTCCAAACCCGTAAGTCTCTCTTTTCTACCTTTCTTTTCTTCATAAAAATACGACTTTACAAACCCGACAGAAATCGGAACAAACCGATTTCCGATTCGGTTTTCTATCAAATCTCACTTATCACCAATTCCATAATACTTAAATATCTTCATGTTGACTATTAATCACTTAACAACTAATTTGAATAAGTTTTCTCACATGAAATGATAACGTTTCCATTTATCGTATTTCTTTCACTTAAATACCACAATATTTAGTTCTCACATTTAATCCTTTAATATTGCCATATCTTAAAGTAGACCACAAGATAATGACCTACCTCCACACACACGCAAATACAACCCTAAATGATATCATCAAAACTTAGAATACGATAATACAAGATTTTACAGTTAAATACTATTTTCTTCTAAAACCTTTTCTAAAAGTTTTAGGTTTGATACACTTTCAAAACAAATATCTTTTAATAGGAAAATACGATATGTCGTGGACATCGATCGTTTATCTAAACCTGATTTTATGGTGCCTAGGCTAGACAAGTGAGAAAAGGTAACTTTAAAAGGCCCGTCTCACGATTCGTGAGCGGATCCCTCATTTTCTCATTTGTACTTACCTGGCCACAATTGGCGGTGAAGAGACGATTTGAGATTTCTAACGACTTGTCGTTTAGACCATTTAGAAATAGTCTAGTTGAAATACAAAACCCTAGAATCTAAAATACGGAAAATCGACTTTTGCAAATAAATACCTTTTACTTTATAAAACCGTTTTATAAAGGATAGTATTTATAAAATCTTTGCAAAGCGCCACTACAACCCACATTTGGGGAACTCGTTAGGGATAGTACGGTTTATCGTGCACCCTCAGCTTAGTAGTGCGAGATTCAGACCTCCGCAAGGAGCATTCGGTCTCGAAAGGTTTAAAATACGATATCTTAAGAAAATGATATTTTTATATAAAATATTTATTGAAATTACTTTTGTATAAATATATGTATATTATTATTAAAAGACCTATTTTGTTATAATATAAATATCCCACTTTTTCTAAAAATCACAAGACTAGATTTTACATTAAAATACCATGAATTTCAAATAAATCAATATTACAGATAAATACCTTTATTTATGTAATTAGGATATTTTTACTAAGAAATATCACAAAAAAAAATTACACTCATTATAACTATAAAGACGAATAATAAATACTTGGGGTGTATTGGGGTAAAAATTTGCATCCCGGTTGACCAAGTCAAAGTCAAGGTCAACCCCAAGCTCAGGTCAAGCGGGCCCATGCCCAAGTCGAGCCCGCGGCCAGCCTCCCCATGCCGACATAAAAAAAATCATGTAACAAATAACTTTTATGTAATTTTTTTATACATGAATGTATGCAAAATGGGTATAAAGCCAATATTTTGTAAGCCCGTGGCTTATGTGCAAAAATGAAATGGCACATGAGCCATGGGATAGGAAAAATGCCATTTTGTGAAGCCCAAGGGGCTATATGTAAATATGTAAGCCTATAAAAGGCAACATGATGATGAATAAAAAAATACTTTTCATTCTCTCAAAAAAAAACCTAGGATTTGTGCTTCCTGCTCCTTCTCCAAGGTTCTAAACCTTCTCATTTTTTTTGAATTAAATCAAGAGTTTTACTCTTCCTTTTCCAAAACTAAACAGTTTTCCCCCACAAAACCCATAAGGGGAACTTGGATCTGTCATTAGATCTTAAAAAGAAGAGATCTTTAAAATCTCACATCTCTTGATCTTCAAGATCCGGCCAAACAAAGGAAGAAGAAGGAGACCCATCTCCAGAAACCCCACTTTGGGGAAGAACTAGGGCTCAAGGGGAGAAACCCTTCATCAGCTTCAAAACATCCTAGGAGTTTAACTCCATATATATACATATACATACATACATACATATATATATATATATATATATATATATATATACACACATACATACATATATATATATATATAATAAATATTTCTTTTCTGAAGCATAGCTTCTGGTTCTGGGACTAAAAGCCCCCTTTTCCTCGCCGGCGCCCAAGTGCCAAGCGCCCACGTGCCGACACATGGCGCGCTTGCGCTCAAGCGCAAAGCGCCCACGTGCCGACACGTGGCGCGTTTGCGCTCCAGTGCTCAAGCGCAAAGCGCCTGCGTGCCGAGACATGGCGCGCTTTCGCTCAAGCGCCCAGCGCTCAAGCGCAAAGCGCCCACATGCCGACACATAGCGCGCTTGCGCTCCGGCGCCCTGCGCTCAAGCGCAAAGCGTCCACATGGCGCGCTTGCGCTCCGGCGCCCTGTGCTCAAGCGCAAAGCGCCCACATGCCGACACGTGGCGCGCTAACCTTCTTGCGCTCAAAGCGCTGGCCCCACGCATCCTTTGGATGTCTTTTCCCCCTTTATATATATATACATGTATATATATATACATATGTATACATATATATACATACACATACTCTACAACACTCTTCCTCCTAAAAAAAATTTTGGGCCGGGGCGCTGCCCCACACCCCGCAAGGGGACTGCTAGCCCCCTTGACCCCCAGCCCGTTATCCGGGTAGCGGGACCCCCGTGAAAACTCTGCGTAGCTCCCGATATATCCAAACCCCCCTTCCAAAACAACACACATGTATACTGCACATTGAGTTCGCATGACCAGTTTAACCCGTTAATCGGAGGTTCCCTCGCTCCAAAGGCGAGGGGTAATTAACGGCAGCTTAGTCCGCGGCTGCCGGAGATTCGGATCCCCACAATCATTAAACCCCGGCCTACCCTAGGCAGAGGGAATCTGTAATACGCCTGACAAGCGCGCGTATTCCCATCTCAATGGGGTGAAGAAAAACACCCTACAGGGTGTATCTTGAAAATTATACAAAAGTATTTTTACATAAAACCCCCTCAAGTTTTATAAATTACAATAAGGACCCTAACAATTATAGAACTTCGACTTACATTTCTTTTGGTCTGACTCGGGTTTGAGTCTGATTATTTCTGACTTGAATATGATTCAAGTCAATCTACATTCTTTAATGTTCCAACTCAATATGAACACATGAATTCCAGAATCCAGTTATCAATCTATATAACTTGACTGAATCAAACCATGGATATACATCCATTATTCCGTTATTCCATTTACCTGATTATGCAGTTACAATCTGTTTACTGATATCATGGTTTTGGTCGGTCATCCAACTTACACAATACAATACAACAATACAATCAAAACACTACGGGGTTTAAGGGGTAGATTGGTGCGGAAGGTGTTAGAAGTGGCATGAGACGGTAAGATTAAGACACCTAACCTATATTCCGTTGCTGTTGTACCGTGGCTTAACAGTTCCTTGTACATTCCGTTTGCCCTGGTCTCTAGCATACTGAGACCCCTCTCGTATACACTGGCATCCTTCCGTACCAAGCTACAAACAACAGCATGAACACAATATTCTACAACATTATACTTTAGAAGATACCTCTTATTCTGTCTTTTCTTATTCTTCTTTATCTTTGGGACTTACCGAGCGACCTGTTCGCTGATGACATTCTATTTCTTTCTTCTTTGAATGTCATCAGGTGTTTTGGACCCAGCAGAGATCGAGCCCACCGGTGAAGACTTGGATCAGTTTCACGAAGACCTTGAGCTCTAGACATTGTACCTTGTTCTATTCAGTATTTTCATTTCCTGTTATGCCATTGTTTAGGCATCGCTTTTCATTTCAGTTGTATTTACTTTTCATGCATTGTACAAAAGAATGTTATTAATAAAGTTGCTGTTATTTCTATATCTCTTGTCTCTTATGATTTACTTTTATATTGCTTAGATACGCTTAGCGTATGTACCTCTGAGTATATACGTAGTCCCCTTCGCCGTACACCGGGAAGCGGGGCGTGACACATATCCTCAGAGAGCGGGTACTTAGCACGGAGCTCACCATCGGTAAACTACGGCATTGGCGTCTTGACGATGTCGAGAGCCTCATGCCAAACGATGGCCGAGGCTTCAGCGAGGTCGGCATAGAACTAGTCAGACGCCTTGTACCTCTCCACGGACTTCACCGCTCGGACCTCGGCAAGCTTCACCGCCTCAAGCACCACCCGAGCATCCTTCCTATTGACATCCCTCGACTTCTTCATTATATTATAGAGCTTGCCAATCTCCTCCAACTTAGCCTGGATGGTCCGGTTGGATTCACTCAGAAGTCGGTGAGACTCCTTGTACTTGGAATTTGTCAGCTCCTCGGCGACCACTCGATATTCGAGGGCGGCTGTCTTCTCCTCCGTCTGCCGCAGATGAAGGCGCAGATCCTCCTCCTGCGAGAACGACTCGCCCGCCTTCTTCATGGCCGGGGCTATCTTCTCGGATTCCATATTGACAATGAGGGCGCAGTGGTGGAGGAACTGAGGAAAGCGGCAAAAGGAGTTAGAAATGTTCAAACTGAAAAAATATACTTAAGAAAATTCTTAAAGGAAAAAGGATACCGACCTGAACCGCCGCCTGAGCAATGGCGGCCACCTAAGCCTTCAGGGTCCCGCGGGGAATCTTGCCCCCGGGTGCTTGCTCCATGTCGGAGAGCAGGCTGTCGGGGACGGAGAGCCCCGAGGATACCTCGAAGCAGAAGTCCCCCTCCTGCACTGGAATTCCGGTGGAGGGCACCCGAGAGTCCGTCTTTTTTTACCTTTTGAGGGGAACGTCTCTGGGTTCCTCCTCTTCCTCCCTCGCCCGGGCACCAGGTCCCGTGCATGCTTCTGGTTCCTCCCGCGGCTATCTTCCGGGGCTCGGGGCACAACGGAAGGCTTTGCCGGTGGAGTTGGCTTCAGGGCCGAGCTTAGGCCAGGCCTGGACGAGCTTCCACCCTCGGTCTTCTTTTGGGCCTTCACGGCCATGGAAGCTAAGAATTTGGATCGGTTCATTTGCTCTACAGAAAGGAGAAAACATGAAAGAGTGTTAGTGACGCTGGAAAGGGTAAGCAAAACCTATTAAAGTCTAAATAGATCGTCTACGGCCCTAACTTACCCAGAAAGCATGCAGGGCTGAGCCCAGCCCAGCTCAGAGCCTGCTCAGAAAGCAGGACATCGACCCGCTGGATCGGCTCCCAGATCGACACCACCCTTGCCTCGGGTGAAGATGACTGTTTCGCTCTCGGGCAGTCGGCCTTGTGCCACTGTGTAGGCACGGGCCAATTCTCGCCTTCGGGTGGCCCGACGAATATGAACTTCTCCTTCCATTCATGGATAGAAGAAGGGACTGCTACCACACCCGACCCGGCCATCCCGCCCTTACGTTTTTGAAGGAAAAATACACCCATCTCGGCTCATCCTTGCTGGTGCCAGGGTGATTCTTATAACAGAGGAAGGAAACAAGGAGAGTCAAACTGAAAGGGATATTTTCATGTTTCAACCGGACCAGAAACCCGAGGAGGATTCTCCACTAGTTCGACGCTAGCTGGCTCGGGGCAAGATATAAGCAGCGAAGCACCCCACATATCTCGGCTGAGAAGGGCAGACGCATTCCGGCCCGGAATGCTTCCAAATACAGGGCAATCTCCTTGTCCTGCACATGGTCTGCCCGTTCACCCTCTCTAGCTAAGCGAAGCGAATAGTTGGAGGGAATATAGAATCGAGCCCGAATCTCGGTAAGCTCGTCCACATTCCTCAAAACGGGGGGCGCATCACAGGCGTTCCCGATGTGCATCTTAAAGGCCCTTGTCGCCACCCGACGATGAACGACACGGGCAACCCTGGCTCTAGTGGACGAGCCTGACACAGATGACGCAGCAGAAGAACCCTCTCGGCTATCTGAAGCTGGGAGGGAGGAAGACCCGCTGGACTCGGCTCTAACAACTAGAGCATCATCGTCCGACTCAACCCTAAGTATCTCTACAGACTCCTCAGATAAAGACATCTAACCTGATTCAAGGGAATGGGCTCACCGAAGAAAAAGCACGAATGATCCGATCTAAAAGGAAGGAGCGCCGAGCAATTTTTAACAACGAGGATGAATTAAGGTGGAATTGTTGGCCCTTGGGGGTCCCCTCCTATTTATGCACTCCACAGAAAGCATCCAACAGCCCATATCAATTCCTGCCAAAATGAAGCGTCGCGTCTGCAAACCGTCAAAGCTCCACATGGCGATCGACCATTGGGGACGTCCTTTCGGTCGCATGTGATAGCGACAGCCTATCGCGTCCGCCAACCCGTGTCAGATACATGGCCTGCAGCCCAACAGACGAACGAGTGAAACGGCGCACCCTCTTCAAAGCGCGATCGTTTCATTGATCCGCTGACGCCGTCGTGGATTCGCGCGAAAATTCAGGCGAATGACGAGGCGACACATGGGCCCAAGGATCGAAACGACGTAACCACCAAACGCCATGCCATTCCCAGGCGATCTGCATTACGATTCCTTGGCGCCAAATTGAGCAGAAGAAAGACCGAGCAGACCACTCTCGACCCCACCCCTGGATAGGTCGGAATGAGAGTGGGGGCTAATGATGATGCTCACAAGTGGTGTTTCCTCATATTACGACACGTGGCAGATGACGTGTCCCGGACTCTACGGGGGTGGAATAAATGAGCCGCATCGGGGACATTCCCCGGAGCCCCTTCTCAGTGAATGTACCCGATCTTTCGGAAGACCCCCTGAAGACATTCCACCTTCATCTAGGAGACTACCAACAGCTCGTCTCCGAGCTTCCTTAGTCTCCTCACTCGCCTCCGAGCCATCTCTCGTGCCGAGCTTCCTCGGCCTCCCGCTCGTCTCCGAGCTCCAAGCATGCCGAGCTTCCTTGGCCTCCTGCTCGTCTCCGAGCTCCAAGCATGCCGAGCTTCCTCGGCCTCCCGCTCGTCTCCGAGCCCTTGATGTACCGAGCTTCCTCGGCCTCCCCTGATCAACCGAGATTGCAGAGCCCTAACGCCTCCGCAACGGCTCCACGTATCTCGCCAAAGCGAGATAACCGCCGCCCAACGTCCCGCGTCCTACGCTGGCGCGTCTCCCCATTAATGAGCGTATCCTGTCATTCACGCACGCATAACGTTAGGGGCGTAACCGAAGGCGAAGATCTCGCGCATGCTCGCTCCATGCAACCACTATAAAACCCCTCTCTCGGACGACTCAGGTAAGGCAACTTGAATCCAATAAGCCACTACTCTGCTCAAATTCCTCGGCTAACTTGATCGTCGGAGGGTCCTATGATGGTCATCCATCCCGGGACTTCTTTGCAGGTAGCTCGGCTTCCACCTCAAACTCAACCCATTGAGATCCACACACTCAAGAAGGCAATCTCCGAATCCAATCTCAACCGTCCAGCAACGCTCGCGACAGATCGATGGAGGACAGGATCTGAAGAAGATCAAGACCTCCATCACTGCCTCTGCTTGATAATCCCTCGTGTTGATCTTGATCCTGATCCATGTCTAACTAAGTCTTGATCCATGTTATAAATGGACTGGTGTTGGGTTTAAATTTTAAATTTCGAGTTTGGTATAAGAGCCGTCAAGTCCGTTCTCTGTGGTTTTTTGCTAAACTAAAAACAACAAACGGTTTCGTCTAAAAAGGTCAAATCTGCATATGAAAAAATATTATGTTAAAATAAATGTCTTTATCCATATATAACTAAATCTCATTTATAACAGATAAGAAGTCAATTTTGTCTTCCCTTCCCATTTTTATTTGCTTTATGTACCAAACCCATCGAAGGATTAAGTTCCATGTCATTTAGATGTTGTTGTTACATATGGGATGCATAATATTTATATCTTGTATAGTATGTGGGTAGAGTAAAAATGGGTATGCATATTTTTTCTATTTTTAATACAATTTCATAATTGCCGATATCCTAAACACTATCCCTAATTTTTATAATGATTAATTACAATTTATGTTTGATAAACGTTTTAATGTTCAATCTCACCAAAATGCGCCCAAAATGAAAAAAAAAATCCAAATGAAATATAAAATATATCTTCATTTTTAAACCAATATCAAATAAATATTATGCACTATTTTTTTGGATTCTAAAATGTCTGTCTTTAGAATTTTTTTTATACAACCACTGTATTTATTCTTAAGGCGTTTGTTAAGAAATATATTTAAATTTTCACTACAAGAGTTGAAAATAGTTATTTCTTACTTTCATTCCGCATGTGCATTTTAAGGCATTCACTTTCTTGTTCAGGATAGAGAAAGTGGGAGAAATTGAAATAAAGTGAATATTTTATTATTATTTTACTTTACTTTCTTATCTTTCTTTCTTACTTTCAACCGTTACAACCAAACAATCTAATCTCACTTTCCGCTGCCACATAAGTATCAACTCAGTTTCTATCCTACTTTCATTTTAACAAAACAAACAAGAATTTATACTTTCTTCACATTTTCTTTCTATTTCATTTTTCTACTGCTTTCTTAATTTCTTATTTTCTTCTCACTTACCAGTTGCCAAACACGTCCCGAATAGCAGTCAAGAGAAAAATAATTGTATATACAAATGTTCTATCATTAAAAAGATTTCTTAATAAGTGCTGCAGCCGAAGTTGAGCCTTATGTTGCCGCTAGAAATCTACGAACATGTAATTACTAGACAAAAGATTTCTTAATTAGTCATACAGCCACAGATAAGTCTAAGTGGCCAGCCCACCTCGGATTTTTATTGATTTTCCAAATAGAAGTACATGTGATGTAGGAGTACTATTTTTAAAGCAAAAGAAATACGAAAGCCTGTAAACCAAGAGTAACGACCCGATAAGGGCTTTTTGGTGTAGCGCAAAAATATTCATCCTCCACCATTTTTTCCGACGATCCGCATTCGTCATCGTTATCTTTATCATCTAAGATGTTGATACACCAAATTTCATGTGATTCCATCACTTTTTCACCGTTGATTTAATGGGTGCAAATTTAACGGTTTACCGACAATAGAACTTTTTTACATTACTAAATCTACGGTGAAAAGATGTTGGAATCACATAAATTTTGGTGTATCCATATTTTATATGATAAAGATGATGATGATGGGTGCCGATTGTCGAATAAAATGGTGGAGAGTGGTTTTTTTACGCCGCCTAACGAAAAGGTCATTTAGGGCCTCTTTCCTACATTATTCTCATAAACCAAATAGGAAATCCCAGGTAAAATAAAAGCAATCATAACCCTGGCTTTCTCTCTCCTCAAGTCCAAAATTATACAATCCGGAGTCCCTGCTATTTTCAACCCGTGCAATTCCCTGCTATTAAGATCGACGACATAGAATTTTTGGTCTTAAAATCAACAGTCACGATCGGCTGTCAAACTGTAAATCCCCGGTTCCTTGTATTCTTCCGCATTTCTTTATAATATTTATCCTCTTTTAAATCTCATTTAAATGTTTAATTTTCCTAATTATTTTTCCGTAATTAATTAAAACTTTAAAACCTTTTATTCTAAAACCCAAAACTTTAATTAAATCCTAATTCTTACCCAGCCCCGGCCCAAGCCCAAGGCCCTAGCTCCAATCCCTAACCCAAACCCGGACCATCACCTTCCCTCTCTCTCTCTCTCTCTTTCTTTCTTTCTTCCTTCTTTTACCCCACTTCTGAAACCCAACGGCGGCGGCTCCTCCATCATCGCCACGTCTTCGCGATGACGACGTCGCCACTTGCCTCAACGACCTCCGAGATCTCTTCACCGACTCTCTCTCTCGAGACCCTCATCTCTTCAATGTCTCTCTTTCTCTCCATTTCTAAATCTCTCCCTCACACTCTCTCTCTCTTCCTCACCTCACCACCGATCCCCCTCACTGCCTCCACCCCCGTCAAACTTCATTGCCTGCGGCTCCTTCTCTCTCTAACCTCCCAGCTCCTTCCACCGCGACCTCCTCGTTGCCACCCTTCCTCGTCTTCTCCACGTCCAAGCACCCAGCCCACTGCACCCATCACCGCCGGTCTCCCTTCGCCGTTGCGCACCACCTGAGCACCAACACGACTACCTCCATGTCGCCAACAGCCTCCATCGCCATCATTCAGCACCAACAGCCACCCAGTTCGACCAAGCTTTGCTTACCCCTTCTCTCGTCGGCGACCTTTCTCACTGCCGATCGAGCACCACCGTCGATTCCTCCCAAGCCACCAGACCACAGTTACCTCCACCTCCTCCTTCAATCATAAGCACCCCGAGCCCCACTCCAAACACCATCACCATCCTCTGCTCTCTCGCTCGCCTTGCTGCCGAGCCTAGGTGTTGCCATGTCGTGCCATGCATGCCCATGCGTGCGTCGTGTCGTGCCGTTCATCGCCGATCGCCGCAAGTTTCAAAACTTGCTTATCATGTTACGATTACTATTGTGATTAATTATAGATGCAGTTAAATCGTGATTGGAACCCAACAGCGAACATTTGTGCTAATGGTGCTGATGAAACCCGATTAGGACTTATGACTATCACGTGGAAATTTTAGAGATAACTAGTTTCGATTGTTTAAGGAAAACGTGTGCTTTGTTTGATACTGAATATTTATATTAGGTGTTCGATACAAACTTTATACGAACAAAATCGAATATGACAGAACTCATGATATTTAGACCATAATACTGTTAACAAACCCCCAGCAGAAATTTGGTGGCAAATCAATATCGTTTCCACACATAAAGTGACATCCCCGTTTAGTTTCGTCAAAACTGAAATTTCTTGCACATGTAGAAAATCATAGTAAATTAGATATATACCGGAATGTTGTGTTTTGGGGCTCGCACAAAGCTGACTCGATAACCTAGAATCCTCTGTGCTTTATATTTCTGTTATAACACAATGACGAAAAAGTAAATGGAAATATATCTCTTGACTGCAGTCCAGAGCAGTATTTTCATATTGACACCTGAATCTAATTGTATGTATATTATCTTTGTAAGGAAATGAAAATATGTAAAATCATATATCGTTGTGAAGATAATCCTGTTATCTAACTATAGGTGGTGGTCTAGTTCAATTTTATTATTGTGGCTATTTTAAATGCATTTTAAACCGTCGGTATGTACTGCAGTTTTCTGCAGAGACAGATTGTATGCCATGATCTTAACCAGTGCATATCCCCCTGCATACAGCGGATATTTGTTAGTGTATATGCCCTAGGGGCCATTATTGTATCATACTAGTTTGTATATTATTTAATGGAAGCTTGGGATATTCACATGTATATAACAGTCTTGCTAAACATGGTAGTATACTACTTGGTTTTTCTATCTTAATATGTGAGTATACGTATTGATAGAGCTCTTAGGATCTTGCTTGACTACCAGCGTTGTGATGGCAGTCACACTAGTGGGGGGTGGGTAGTCTACAAGCACATCCTTATTCAGGTCTCTAGGCGTTGGATTATCGAGACAGGGCATCGATACTTCGGAGTAGACTAGTGTGTACGCTTCTCATCCCAGTTGGGGAGATGGTATGTCCCACAGCCGTCAGTACGTCGTACTGGAGATAGTATGTAGGTGCTCGTTAGGTTACGGGTACACCGGACAGGACTCACAGGGAACTGTTGGTTGGTATTATACCAGTCGTCAGTGAACCGTTCCCAGGTGACATGAGTACAGCATAGTCCGCAGACTTGACACTGCTACTTTGCCTCGAGTGTGTCCCATTGTTCTTAGATTGCTACCCTACCACGGCTCAAAGGAGTCGTGCAAACAGGTAGCAGTTGGGTACAGTCCCGAGCACTTGGAGGCAGTGGCGATTAGACAGAATTCGTCTCTCCCGGTATTGGGGGTTGATATCGCGTTGTGTCAGAGAGCCATTACGCAAAGTCCCTGGCCAGGGACAAGTGAGATTTGCTGGTAGGTTCCAGTAGTTTCTCAGGGTGTAATGGGCTTCGCTCCGACACGACTTATACCGCCATTAGGGGACTGACGCTTGCCGCCCCCTAGGCCCGATATACGATAGTCTTAGACGAACAGACCGGACTGTACGGAGATTGTCATATCAGACTCAGTAGGAGTTCGGATGGGTTTCCTCATCGGCCTTCTTATCGACATCTACCTGGGGACCGTTACGTACAGCTAATGCCGCTTGTGGTCTGTGGTTAAACCCACTGCCAGCGTAGTAGTCGAGTCTCTAGAGTCCCACGCAGAGAGTTTCCCTACTCCAGGAGAAACGATATAGAGGTCGTATGGTTTTACGACAAAGGTTCGGACGCATACGTGTGTTTACGCACGTACGACTTTCGGACAGTTTTTACTAGTCGGCTTTGGTTTAAGCCAGTTACTAGTATCCGGTTATTGGATTTATACAGTCTAAAGTTTTTCCGTGTTTTCACGGATAGGAGTGGCGTTCTCGTAATTGCGCGAGAAGCTTCTAGAAGATGGTGACTAAGGAGGTTTAGGTGGCATATATATTGAATGAGATTAGTGAGTCATATGGATGATTCATCCATGTCATTAATGCTTCATAATTGCTTAATGACTCATGGAGATGAATCACCATAAGATATTTATCAAGCATGGTTGTAAATCATTTTCTTTTCTTTTCTTGAAAAACAATAATGCTTGATATATATTATGATAACTCATTTTCTCATTTCATATTATTCTTCTCACCTTCTCTCTCCTCAAGCTTCCTCTCTTCAAACCCTAATCCTCCCCTCTCATGTGTTGAGTACAAAGATTAGTTAGACTACTTAATCCATAACCATACTCTATTTCATCTAGGTACTTTGATTAGCACTTAAAGATACCTAGTTGCCTCAAGTTTAGAGGTAAAGCTTGGAGTTTAGCTCTCGTGGTGGATCGTCTACTACTTGGAGAAGGCCGAGGAGGAGGTGGAGTTCGTAAAGACGAAGGACACGGTTCTTTAGGTATAATCCCTTCACATAGTAGTTTAGAACTTCTATGTTTGATGTTAGTTATCGTTTAGTTTCGATTCATGCGGTTAGTCGATGTTTAAGCAAAGAACAAGATCGTTTTTCATATTTCCGCCTCCCCGCAAGTCGTGGGGTGTTGTACATCGACTTACAGTGGTATCAGAGCCTCGCTAAACAATAAATAACTCACTTGCAAAATTGTATGAATTTCGAACGGAAAAAACAAAACCGGAAAACCCCGATATCATGGTATTCTGTCGATTTTTAAATGTAGTCCAAAAATTTTTCAGGGACCTTCAGAAAGCCTTAAATGATAGTATAAGAATACCCAAGAAAACTGGGCTCATGAATCGGCTAAAGCGCCGCGGAACCGCGGCGGATCCCACCGATTCGCCGCGATTCCGCTGCCGAGTTGCCGATTCATCATCTCAATTTTCCTGTGTGGGTTCTCTGTGATATGTGGTATTTTCTGGAATTTTTTAATGTTTGCTCAGGTTTCATATTTACAGAGAAGTATTGGAGCAAAATTAAATGTGTTTAATCTATCGAAATTATACGGTATTTGCCTGTTGGATTATATCTGTGTTTGTATAATGTGTTCGTAAACCTCCCCTAACTGCTAGTATGTCGGTTGGCAGGGTGTTGCACATTTCTGTAATGGTTTTTACTGTTTGTGGATATGAACTGTGTTGGACTGTTGTGATGTATAGCCGGGGTTATGTGATGGCTTATTATTTAATTCATTTGATGTAAATGTAATTTGTTGTAATATTATTTTGCGGGGCACATCCAGGTTGCGGTTGTAGCCACCGTTGTATTATTTCATTTTACTGTTTTTGCTCCTAGGACAGACCCAAGGTGGGGTGCACAAACTGTCGGACGGGTAGTTTGCCGTACCCATAGGGGTCTTGGGTGGGGTAATGGCTATTCATCACAACTGTGTAATCCGTCTTTTGTTGCAGGCTCAAAACAAACAAGGATTGCTTGTAAATCCAATAAAGTTCATCTGTGATCTGGAATGCCTATTATTGCGTCTGACGAATGTACAGTATCTATATATGATAGCTATTTAGACGTCACTTATGTTTTACACCCGCGCTAGCCCAGCCCCCGCTCTGCCGTTAGTTAAATAACCTAACGGGTGATGACGGGACCCCGTGGCGAATGCGGATGGTATAAGAGGACGTTGTATTTTCGTTGTTTTCTGCAATGATAGGTTAATGATGGGACGCATTATTTATAATGCAAAGAAAATAAACCAAAAGTTTAATCGTTGAAACAATTTAAAAGAAACCACTCGGTTAATTTTAAAAACGGATATTTTTAAATGCGGAGCTTTAACCACTCCTTTTAAAAGCTATCAGGTTCCTTCGGTTATATCAAGTTCACTACGTTCACGGTTTCGCCAAAACCATTCGTAGCCCTCCGTCATTTCATTTGGGTATTCAGTAGTATTCAAGCTATGCATTTTGGCCAAAGTCAAGGCATAGTGTTTGGTAGCTGCTGGGTTTTCATTTGTTGCATAAGATAGATGAGTTGGTTTGGGACAGTCGTATTATCATTTGACCAAAGTCAGGGGTATATACGGATGGGTTCAAATTGACAAGATAATGACGGGTAGAACTTGACATGTGACTTATGATATTTTGACCAAAGCCAAGGTCATAAGAGCATGGGGCAAAAACTTATATCGGGAATTTCTAAAGAAACTGAAATTTGCAAAGAGATGCATACCATTTGGAGTTTGATGAATGTTGGTAGCATTCCTTCAACATTATCATACGATGATATTTGGATCCCGATCCTACTGTGAGTATATGCTACTTATCAGGATATTCGTCACTTAACGATCAATGCTATAAACCAAGTAGGTGTCAGCGGGGTTACGCCCCCAGAGAAAAGAGGTTCTCTAATTAAGGAACTTCGCGAAAGCGTTGGAAAACCTCCCTCGAAGTATCGACACTAGTCTGGCTGAACGGTTAAGCAAGAATTGTACAGTGAGGATAGTCCTGGCTAATTCTTCTTTTATGGTTTGAGGAAGGATTCGAGAAACAGTGGGAGCCATCCAGTTTAGATAAACTAAAAACCACTCTAAACTTGCAAGAGCATCATGCTAAAGAGTTTTCTTCTCTCTCTCCTAATTGCAGCGACCCTGAAAATGACTGGACTTAAGTTACTTTTAGAGAAAAATATACTGACAGGGCCAAACTATAAAGATTGGCTGCGGAATGTCAAAATGGCTTTGACCTATGACAAATTGGGGTACGTCCTCACCGCTACGGCACCTGCTGTCCCTGGTCCCAAATCCAGTAATGCGGATAAGGAAATCAGCAAAACCTGGGATTTCGATTGCGCGAAAGCCAAGTGCATCGTGCTTGCCTCGATGAACAATGAACATCAGAGGAAGCACGAGGATATTGAACTAGATGCCATATTTCTCCATACAAAGGAACTTTATGGAGAGCAATCTCGTATAGCAAGATACGAGACCTCTAAGAACTTGTTTCGAGCGAGGTTGGCTGTCGGGTCATCGGTAGGAGAACATGTCCTAAAGATGATCGGCTATATAGAAGAGCTCGCAGACCTTGGGACGACTTTGGATAATGAGCTCTATACAGACCTTATTCTTCAGTCCCTTCCTTCCACCTACGCCCAGTTTATCCTGAACTTCAACATTCAAAGAAAAGAAGTTGAACTTCCGGAACTCCTGAACATGTTAAGGAGTGCAGAGGGCACCTTGCAGAAAGCAAGGGAAACACCCGCTATGTTTGTTAGCGGTGCATCTTCTTCCGGGTCCAAGGCTAGGGCCAAAGGAAGGAAGAAGAAAGCCGCCACCAAACCTAGAGGAGGTGTTAGTAAGGTGAGAGGGAAGGGAAAGAAAAAGTTTGCGGTACCGGTAGTGGGCCAGGATGAGTGCTTCCATTGTCACAGGAAAGGACACTGGAAGAAAGATTGCAAGGCGTGGAACGCCAAGAACCAGGAACCGAAGCAAGCTGTGGCTTCGACTTCAGGTGTGTTTGTAATTGAGAATTGTCTGTCAATTAACTCTACTTCCTGGGTATTGGATACCGGATCAGGATCTCATATTTGCAATTCATTGCAGGCACTGAGAAACCGTAGAGTGTTGAAGGAAGGTGATATGACCCTAAAGGTTGCTAACGGAGCTAGCGTGGGAGCTGCGTCCGTTGGGGATTATCACCTGGGATTGACGAGTGGACACATTTTGGTTTTACATAACTGTTTTTTTGTACCAAGCTTAACGTGTAATATCATATCAGTTTCCTTGTTATCAAATAAAGGTTATGATTTCACGTTTGTAAGAGATGTTGTTAACATCCACCTTAATCATGGTTTGATTGGGTCCGGTACACTAAATAACGGTATATATGTCTTAAACCAACTCCAAATTTTAAATGTCCAGAACACACTAAAAAGAAAGTCTCCAGATTTAAATAAAGCTTTCTTATGGAATTATAGACTGGGTCACATCAATGAGAGAAGGTTGACTAAGTTGTATAGAGAAGGATATTTGGACTCGTTCGAATATCAAACTTATGACACTTGTCAATCTTGTTTCAAAAGAAAGATGACAAAGACTCCTTTTACTGGACACGGAGTAAGAGCGAGCGAGCTCTTAGGACTCATACACAGCGATGTATGTGGTCTAATGTTTACACATGCAAGAGGTGGTTTTTCCTATTTCATTACTTTCACGGATGATTACTCAAGGTACGGATTCATTTATCTGATGAAACATAAATCCGAGGCTTTTGAGAAATTCCAAGAGTATAAGATGAAGTAGAAAACCAAACCGGCAAAAGTATCAAGACACTAAGATCTGATCGAGGTGGTGAATACTTGAGTGCCGAGTTCCTAGGTTACCTAAAAGAGAAAGGAATTCTCTCTCAGCTTACTCCTCCATACACTCCACAGCATAACGGTGTATCGGAGAGACGGAATCGAACCCTATTAGATATGGTACGATCCATGATGAGTAATGCTGAGTTACCGCGATCTTTTTGGGGTTATGCGCTAGAATCAGCGGCATATCTTCTGAACAGGGCTCCTACCAAAACTGTGCCTACCACCCCATATCAGATGTGGAGTGGGAAGAAACCCCATCTTCAGCATATGAAGATTTGGGGATGTCCAGCTTTTGTCAAAAAGCAGCATGTGGACAAGCTCGAGGCACGATCAGTAAAATGTAAGTTTGTGGGATATCCAAAGAACTCCAAGGGATATTATTTCTATTACGCAGAGGAACAAAAGATTTTTGTTTCTCGTAATGCCCATTTTCTGGAACATCGGTTTTTAGAAAAGGAAATAAGTGAGAGCGAAATAGAACTGGAAGAAATTCCAGAACCACAAACTGCTACTGAAAGTTTGGTAGAACCGGTAGTTCAAGAAGAACAGGACATTCCCACACCCCTCCGCAGGAGTAGTAGGCCGTCTCATCCGCCTGAGAGATACTACGGTTTTCTCATAGATGGGGATAGAGAGGATTGCATCATAGATGATGATGAACCTACTGACTTCCAGCAGGCCATCCAGAGCGGCGACTCGGTACGATGGCTAGATGCAATGCGGACCGAAATGGAGTCCATATACACCAACAAAGTATGGACTTTGGACTTTGCTCCAGATGGGGTAAAACCCATAGGATGCAAATGGATCTTCAAGAAAAAGATTGGTGTAGATGAACAGGTGGAAACCTATAAGGCTAAACTTGTTGCAAAGGGTTTTCGTCAAAGACCTGGTTTGGACTATGACGAAACTTTTTCTCCAGTGGCTATGCTCAAATCCATTCGGGTCCTTCTTGCTATTGCTGCCTTCCATGATTATGAAATCTGGCAGATGGACGTAAAGACGGCTTTTCTGAATGGAAATTTAGAAGAGTGCGTCTATATGGATCAGCCAGAGGGTTTCAATCAGAGTGGGAGCAGCGGGAAAGTATGCAAGCTGCTTAAGTCCATTTATGGACTAAAGCAGGCATCGCGGAGTTGGAACATCTGTTTTGATGAGACAGTCAAAGAATATGACTTTATCAAAAATTCAGATGAACCGTGCATATATAGTAAAGTTGTAGCCAGAAGTGTCGTATTCCTCGTCTTTTACGTGGATGACATTCTATTGATAGGAAATGACATTCCTATGCTACAATCTGTCAAAGGATTCTTGTCACACAGGTTCTCCATGAAAGACCTGGGTGATGCCTCTTACATTCTGGGGATCTGGATCTATCGTGATAGATCCAAGAGGATGTTGGGACTTTCGCAGTCCAGGTATATCGACACTGTACTGAAAAGATTCAGTATGGAAGATTCTAAGCGCGGTAATCTACCGGCTTGTCACGGAATCACCCTCTCCAAAGAGATGTCTCCCAAGACTGATTTGGAAAGGGAACGCATGCCTATTATACCCTACGCTTCTGCGGTAGGCTCTATAATGTATGCGATGTTGTGCACCAGACCAGATGTAGCTTACGCATTGAGCGTGGTAAGCCGGTATCAGTCAGACCCAGGGGAGAAGCACTGGATAGCAGTAAAGAACATTCTCAAGTACCTGAGAAGGACTAAGGAGATGTTCTTGGTTTATGGCGGAAAAGACCTCAGGTTGGAGGCCTTTGCTGATTCCGGCTTCCAGAGTGATAAGGACGATTCCAAGTCCATGTCGGGTTATGTCTTTACCCTCAATAGAGGGGCGGTGTGCTGGAAGAGCTCCAAGCAGGACACCATTGCCGACTCAACGATGGAAGCGGAGTATATAGCTGCTTGCGATGCCGCAAAAGAAGCAGTCTGGATAAAGAAGTTTCTAACAGAACTTCAGGTGGTTCCTACCATAGTTGATCCAATACCTCTGTATTGCGATAATAACGGAGCTATAGCTTTAGCGAAGGAACCAAGGTCCCATCAGAAGTCCAGACACATCTTAAGGCGTTATCACCTGATCAGGGAGATCATTGATCGTCGGGAGATCGAGGTTCGGAAAGTTGCTTCTGAAGATAACATTGCTGATCATTCACGAATGCCCTACCTCAGATTCAGTTCGAGAGGCTATTCGAGATCATCGGTCTTCGATATGCCAGTACATGGCCCTAGTGCAAGTGGGAGATTGTTAGTGTATATGCCCTAGGGGCCATTATTATATCATACTAGTTTGTATATTACTTAATGGAAGTTTGGGATATTCACATGTATATAACAGTCTTGCTAAACATGGTAGTATGCTACTTGGTTTTTCTATCTTAATATGTGAGTATACGTATTGATAGAGCTCTTAGGATCTTGCTTGACTACCAGCGTTGTGATGGCAGTCACACTAGTGGGGCTGGGTAGTCTACAAGCACATCCTTATTCAGGTCCCTAGTCGTTGGATTATCGAGACAGGGCATCGATACTCCGGAGTAGACTAGTGTGTACGCTTCTCATCCCAGTTGGGGAGATGGTCTGTCCTACAGCCGTCAGTACGTCGTACTGGAGATAGTATGCAGGCGCTCGTTAGGTTACGGGTACACCGAACAGGACTCACAGGGAACTGTTGGTTGGTATTATACCAGTCGTCAGTGAACAGTTTCCAGGTGACATGTATACAGTATAGTCCGCAGACTTGACACTGCTACTTCGCCTCGAGTGTGTCCCACTGTTCTTAGATTGCTACCCTACCACGGCTCAAAGGAGTCGTGCAAACAGGTAGCAGTTGGGTACAGTCCCGAGCACTTGGAGGCAGTGGCGGTTAGACAGGATTCGTTTCTCCCGGTATTGGGGGTTGATATCGCGCTGTGTCAGAGAGCCATTACGCAAAGTCCCTGGCCATGGCAAGTGAGATTTGCTGGTAGGTTCCAGTAGTTTCTCAGGGTGTAATGGGCTTCGCTCTGACACGACTTATACCGCTATTAGGGGACTGACGCTTGCCGCCCCTAGGCCCGATATGTGATAGTCTTAGACGAACAGACCGGACTGTACGGAGATTATCACATCAGACTCAGTAGGAGTTCGGATGGGTTTCCTTATCGGCCTTCTTATCGACATCTACCTGGGGACCGTTACGTACAGCTAGTGCCGCTTGCGGTCTGTGGTTAAACCCACTGCCAGTGTAACACCCGAGCCCAATAACACTATTTATATTACAAGTTGAGGGTTATATTTTTGCTCATTCCAATTTTCCTGATTTTCTGGTGTTTATTGCTAAATTTTACCCGGTTAAGTCATTTTGGCACATAACAAATTTTAACTCCGAAAATGAAATTTAAGATGTCCATGTTGGCCTACTCGTCGCCACTAGTCGCGTGGTAGCGTCCGCGTGTCGAGATTCCGTTCCGTTTGGCTAAACAGGCAAGTTTGGACGACTACGCGCGCGTACAAGTGTCCGACTTGGGGGCATGCATTTTAATCATTAAACACCTCTTTTCAAAATTTGGAACCTGCTTAAAATCATATAATTTGAATTTGGAACCTTTGGGCGCAACCCGGGCGCGATTTGGAAATGTTTCATTTTGCGCCAAAATGGCCCATTTAAATTTAATATCGAATATATATTTATTTACATTCTAATCTTCCTAACAGAAAATCTACGCAAATTTCTTCCTCAAATCCTTCTCAAATATTTCTCCCTTACCTCCTGCAGCCAATCGCGTGGCTCCATTTGCTCGTGGGCCCCCTCCTTTCCATCTCTTTCTCTATCTCTCTCTTTCCCTCAATCTCTCTCAATCTCTCTCTCTCTCTCCTCTATATTATTAATCCCTGCATGCAGCCGCCTCCCATCACGAGAAACCTCCACGCAAACCCTAACCCTAGCTCACGCAGATCTCACCGCCGGCCTCCTCGCGACCTCGCCGTCGCCGCCCTCACCATCACGACCTCCACCGCACCCACCTACCCTCTTCCTCCCGTTCGCCCGCTCCTTCCCGCGCCTGCAACCCATCTCCCCGACGCCTCCATCCCCTCGCGACCTCGCCGTCGACGTCGCCTCCGACCGTCGAAGCCCCCCACGACCCCCTTTCACCCTACTCGTCGAGACCTCGTCGTCGTTCCCTCCTCCCCTCGCCGGAACAGTGAACCCTAGCCTTCATCCTTCGCCTACCCCCGCTGTTCACCGGAGAAACGTGCCGGCGACCCCGTCGACACCACCTCCGACCACCTCCCTCTCTCCCACGACCACCAGAGCCGACCCCTCTCCTCCAGCTCGCCGCAGCACACTTTTCCGCGCACCCCGAAGCTTTCAACCCTCGCTGCAGCCGCTGCCGTCGCTTCGCCGGCGTTCCAGCGCCGTCGAGCTTGCCGGGGTCACCTGGTACATCTCCCTGTAAGTGTTTCCTTCTCCTTCCTTTTGGTACAACCCCCGCTGGTCCGTGTCGTGAATGCGTAGTTTGGTTTGCTAACTTTGTTGTTCTGTTTGCTGCCGGATCCGACCGTGCCGTCTGACGAACCCGACGCTCCAGCGAAGCCCCCTGGTCCGTGTGATCCCGTTGACCTCTGTTCGGACTCGATCCGAGGCCCGTGCTTCCGTACCGTGGTTTCTACCGACATCGCATCCGTGTTTCGGTTCGCGGAACCGCCGAGGCAAGTATCCGAATACTTGCTTAACATGCTACAACTTAATCATCATGTTATAACCACACAACTAATATAACATCGATACCTTTTATAACTTAGAATTGCTAGCCACGATTATCCGTAACTTTAAATCAATGAAATCATTGCTCGTATTAACCGGTCTGTTATTAATTCATACTTAACTAATCAAACCAAGTAGATCATCCCCACTTCATTTGTTAAAATCACTCATGAGACAATTATTGTGCTTAGTTCAGATTCATGTAACTCCATTACGTATATTATCGATATTGTTCGTCTTGTGGCTTTTGCACCTCAAAGGTGCGTAAACCGGATTAATATGAAAATACAAACATCACTGTGTTCACATAGAATAATATTTGTTATTTACTGTTTCCTGCTACCGTTCATTATTTGTTACTATACCTGTTATCATCATATACCTGATTGCATTACATATTGACCGATCTTGATACACATGACACATGTACTGATACACCGGACATGACACCCTGTACATATCGACTCTACCTGTTGAAAGTAACCTGACCTGTTACCTGATCTCAGGCCTAATGCCGACAAACCTAACCATTCCTGCTGTCGACCCAGACAGACCTACCTTTACTTGACTTGTGTTGGCATTAGTCCTTGACTACTGAATACCTGACCTGACATACATAGCTTGGGGGTATGGGGAAATCAAAGGTGAAACCGACTTGTAACTCAACAGTTCGACACATTGTTCTGATCAGTCTTACGGGCTTGGCCAGCTCCGGAGTGTTGATGCTGACATCACTCATCTATCCTACTACCTTTTACTGCTTAGCGGCACGTCTCGGATTCAGCCCCGAGAATCATGACCGTGGTCCCGGGCACGCACGGGATACTATTGAGTTACATCGACGATTCATCAATTGGTTTCAAAGACTATAGAGTAGAAAACCTGATAGGACAGTTTAGTCACTACTGCACATTACCCTGTTTATTACTTCTTATTGCTGCTTTATTCATGTTCATGCTTGCATTGTTTATTACCATGTTTATGCCATATACTTGATATCATGACGCGCTGACGTCTGGGTTTTGCATGGCCCAGATTCCGTGCCCTTGACGTCGACCGAGCAGGAGTACTTCAGCCAGCAGGCTGAACTGTGAGTTCTTGAGAGTTTAGTTTATTTATGTCATTTCATTTCCAGATGTGAGCCCGCATTATGGGACATACTGTTTATTCATTGTATTGGATCATTAGCTTCCGCACTTATTGTTATTGATTCTTGTTATTATGGATTGGACATGTATTAGTTTAGTTTATTTTTACTGTTCTTGATATCTTTACAACCGTAATGTGACTGTGGATGGATACTTCCTACCCACAGGTAGCATGGTTGGCTATGTCACGTGCCCCAAATCTTGCGCACTCTGGGAAGCGGGGCGTGACATGGTTTTATGGTATCAGAGCCAGGTTAATTGGGTTGATTCTTTGTAGTTGGGTATTACACCCGATACACGAATCATAATACCCGTGATTAGGAAACATGTCCTGCCACCTTGACCGTTTTACCGTCCTTGAATCCTTCTTCCAGATCATGTCGGCATGCAAACTTACTTTGCATTGTCAACTCGAAAACCTAATTTCTTGTTATCTCTAGGACTTAGGCGACTTGGGTGGAGTTAAGTAATTGCGGCTATGATACCGCGGCATAGCTACAATGCAGTACTCTATTTAAGTATCTTGGAGTTCTAGCCTTGATTTATATATATTGAATCTATCATCATGCTAATGTTGTTTGTTTTGATTTCAGGACCATGGCAGATAAGAATTTCAAGATGTATCAGAGGCGTGTGGATGAAGCCGCCATGTTAGGAGTGATACGAGGGATGTTGGAAAATCAGAAGAGGCAAACTGAGCTGATCCAACAGCAAGCAGATTCATTTCAGGAGGGTTTGCAGGCTATTCAGCAGTCTGTAAACACCGCTGTAGCGAAGCCAGTTGACCGGGTAGGGACCGTGGCAGATTTCAGACGGTTGGGTCCTACTACTTTCACTGGATTGGAGGAGCCGTTGCCAGCCGAGCAGTGGCTTGTGGACACAGAGAATTTATTGATTGCGGCGCAGATCCCAGAAGACAAGAGAGTTGATGTGGTGCGCATTCAGCTGGTGGATTACGCCCGAGAGTGGTGGCTTGTGGAGGAGACCCGCCTGTCCAAGCCAATCAGTTGGGCGGATTTCTCCAAAAGTTTCTTGGAAAAGTTCTTCCCGCGGACTGCACGGGAGGAAATGGAGGAGAGATTTATTGGGCTGAAACAAAATGGAGCAGCTGTGGATGTACATGCAGCGGAGTGGACGAGACTTAGCCGTTTCGCTGGACCCTTAGTCGCCAAGGAGGCAGACAGGGCGCGAAGGTTCTTGCGCAGTTTGGATGTGGACATCCAGAGGCAGATTGTCTCCCTGGGTTTGACCACTTTCTCGCAGGTTCTTACGGCAGCCAGAGAGCAGCAGAGTTTATCAGGATTGAAAGGGAACCTTCACCAGACAGCAGTTGCGGCCAGGAAGCCTGCATTTGTACCTAACCGAGATCATGGGCGCAGAGGTATTCCAGTGGACCGTCGAGGTGTAGCGCCAATGAAGAAGCCTGTGATCGTTGATCGAAGGAAGAGCGTGATTTGTGATTACTGCCGATTACCTGGGCACGTGCAGAAGGATTGTCGAAGGAGACTAGGACTTTGTCTGGTTTGTGGGGCAGCCGATCATGCAGTTGGTACTTGTCCGTCGAAGCTTCGCACGAGAGATGATATACGGAAGACTCCGCAGAGACCGTTCCAAGGGCAGAAACAGTTGACACAAGGACCCAACCAGGGTCGAGCTTTCACCTTGACAGCTGAGGAAGCCAAGGCATCAGGAGAAGTGGTTTCAGGTACTGTACTCGTTCGTGGTTTTCCCGCATTGGCATTATTTGATTCCGGAGCATCCCACTGTTTTATGTCATCCAAATTTATAACTACACACTCGATCACCTGCACGACCTTGTCTAGTTTCTGGGACATACACACTGGGAATGGGAAAATCATAGCTAGTAAGGAATGTAGAGATTGTACGGTTGTTGTTTGCGGACGAGAGCTTTTTGCAGATTTCTTGGTGATTGATACGGGCAGTTATGATGTAGTTTTGGGAATGGATTTTCTTGGCACTTTCCACGCACACATTGATTGTAGGGCAAGGAAAGTAATTTTCCAGATTCCCGGGCACCCTGAGTTTACTTTCATTGGAGGAAGCAGTTCTGTCGGGCCAGTCGAGTTTAGGGCTAGGCCGACGAACAGTGTTCTTGCGGCTATGGTAGTGGATAATAGTGAAGAGCCGGCAGTTGTTCGCGACTTTATGCATGTGTTTGAAGATATTTCGGGCTTACCGCCGAAGCGAGATGTGGAGTTTGCGATTGACCTCATTCCTGGTGCAGCGCCAGTATCAAAATCTTATTATCCGATGGCACCGGTAGAATTGGAAGAGGTTAAGAAACAGGTGGGTGAATTACTCGAGAAGGGATGGATTCGAAGCAGCAACTCACCTTGGGGAGCTTCAGTTCTTTTAGTGAAGAAGAAGGATGGCACGAGAAGAATGTGCATCGATTACCGAGAATTAAACCGGGTGACTATTAAGAACAAGTACCCGATCCCTCGCATTGGAGAACTTTTTGAGCAGCTTAGTGGCGCGAGGGTATTCTCGAAACTGGACTTGCGATCAGGATATCATCAGGTCCGAGTGAAGGCAGAAGACATTTGCAAGACGGCGTTTCGGACTCGGTATGGGCATTTCGAGTATTTAGTGATGCCCTTCGGAGTGACTAATGCGCCGGCAATATTTTTGGACTTGATGAACAGGATCTTTTCACCGTTCTTGGACCAGTTTATTGTGGTATTCATTGACGATATTCTGGTGTACTCGAAGAGTCCGGAGGAGCATGCTGAGCACTTAAGGATCGCACTGCAAACGCTGAGACAGGAGAAATTATTTGCGAAGATGAGTAAGTGCGAATTCTGGTTGGAAGAAGTGAAGTTTCTGGGGCATGTCGTGTCGGGCGATGGAATCGCCGTTGATCCCGAGAAGATTGCAGCAGTTCGAGATTGGCCTGTTCCAAAGAATGTTGCAGAGATAAGAAGTTTTCTTGGACTCGCCGGTTACTACAGAAGATTTGTGGAGAACTTCGCTCGTTTAGCCGAGCCGTTAACCAAGCTTACGCGTAAGGAGGTACCGTTTGTTTGGACAGATGGATGTGCATTGGCCTTCGAGACGTTGAAGCAGAAGTTGATAACCGCCCCTATCCTAACCGTACCGGATGATTCAGGAGGACTGGTGATTCACAGCGACGCATCTGGAAAGGGATTGGGATGTGTTTTAATGCAGAACGGGAAAGTCGTCGCTTACGCATCGAGACAGCTGAAGACTCATGAGCAGAACTATCCGACTCACGACTTGGAGCTTGCAGCCGTGATCTTCGCCCTGAAGATTTGGAGACACTACCTTCTGGGCGAGAGAGTTGAAGTCTTTACGGATCACAAGAGTTTGAAATATGTGTTCACTCAGAAGGAGTTGAACATGAGGCAACGCAGATGGTTGGAGCTGATGGCCGACTATGACCTTGATCTTAAGTACCATCCGGGAAAAGTTAACGTCGTGCCAGATGCGCTAAGTCGGTTACCAGCAATTCAATTATTGACTGCACAGAGAGAGATCATTGAGGAGTTTCGGGGATTTGACTTGGAGGTCGTGCTACCACATGCTAAGGGACAGTTGATGCAACTGCAAGTACAATCGTCCTTAGTTGAGAAGATTAAAGCGACACAATCGCAGGATCCCAGACTGCAAAAGTTTCGAGAGCAGGTTGAAGCCGGACTGCGAACCGATTTACTGATCCATGAAGATGGTTCGTTGAGATATGGTAGCCGTGTGTGTGTGCCAAAAGGAGATGTGCGTGAAGAGCTTATGAAGGAGGCACACAGTTCAGCTTACTCTGTACATCCAGGAGGGACAAAGATGTACCGAGATATTCGACAGCACTTCTGGTGGGAAGGTATGAAACGGGAAATTGCTCGCTTCGTGGCTAAGTGCTTGGTGTGTCAGCAAGTCAAGGCTGAACACCAAAGGGTTGCTGGTTTGTTGCAACCACTTCCGATTCCTCAATGGAAGTGGGAACATATAACCATGGATTTCGTGACGGCTTTACCGCGGAGTCCAAAGGGTAACAATGCTGTATGGGTGATTGTCGATCGGTTGACCAAGGCAGCTCACTTTATTCCTTTTCGGGTTGGTCAATCTACAGAAACCTTGGCAGAGCGATACATGCAGGAGATTGTCAGATTGCATGGAGTACCGGTAAGCATCGTGTCCGACCGGGACACTCGGTTCCTGTCACACTTTTGGAGGAGTTTACAAGAAAGTTTGGGGACTCGATTGAAGTTCAGCACAGCTTATCATCCCCAGACTGATGGACAATCAGAGAGAACGATCCAGACCCTTGAAGATATGTTGAGGGCTTGCATGTTAGACTTCAAAGGTTCTTGGGAGGATCATCTACACCTGGTGGAGTTTTCGTACAACAACAGCTTCCAAGCAACTATTCAGATGGCCCCGTTTGAAGCACTGTATGGTCGTAAGTGTCGTTCACCGGTTTGTTGGGATGATGTTGGTGAACGAAGGTTACTAGGACCAGATTTGGTGGTGCAGACAGTCGAGAAGGTGAATACAATCAGAAAGCATATGAAGGCAGCTCAAGACAGACAGAAGAGTTGGGCCGACACGTCAAGAAGACCTCTAGAGTTCGCCGTGGGCGATTTGGTATTCCTGAAGATATCACCGACTAGAGGGGTGATTCGCTTTGGAAGTCGGGGAAAGCTTAGTCCCCGATTCGTTGGACCCTTCGAGATATTGGAGCGTGTCGGAGAGGTATCGTACCGGTTGGCATTACCACCATCATTAGCAGGAGTTCACGATGTGTTTCATGTGTCTCAACTACGGAGGTATGTTCGTGATGAGACTCATGTCTTGGATCATTCGGAGCTGACCGTTCGGGAAGACCTGACTTTTGAGGAGCGACCAGTCGAGATCAAGGATCGAAGAGAAAAGGTTCTTAAGAACAAGGTTATCCCTCTTGTGCTAGTTTCTTGGGGTAACCGATCGCATGGAGAATCTACTTGGGAGCGAGAAGACGAGATCCGGCAGAAATTCCCTCATCTTTTCCAGTAGTTAGTTATCTTGTATTCTTGGAATTTCGAGGACGAAATTCTTTTGTAGTTGGGTATGATGTAACACCCGAGCCCAATAACACTATTTATATTACAAGTTGAGGGTTATATTTTTGCTCATTCCAATTTTCCTGATTTTCTGGTGTTTATTGCTAAATTTTACCCGGTTAAGTCATTTTGGCACATAACAAATTTTAACTCCGAAAATGAAATTTAAGATGTCCATGTTGGCCTACTCGTCGCCACTAGTCGCGTGGTAGCATCCGCGTGTCGAGATTCCGTTCTGTTTGGCTAAACAGGCAAGTTTGGACGACTACGCGCGCGTACAAGTGTCCGACTTGGGGGCATGCATTTTAATCATTAAACACCTCTTTTCAAAATTTGGAACCTGCTTAAAATCATATAATTTGAATTTGGAACCTTTGGGCGCAACCCGGGCGCGATTTGGAAATGTTTCATTTTACGCCAAAATGGCCCATTTAAATTTAATATCGAATATATATTTATTTACATTCTAATCTTCCTAACAGAAAATCTACACAAATTTCTTCCTCAAATCCTTCTCAAATATTTCTCCCTTACCTCCTGCAGCCAATCGCGTGGCTCCATTTGCTCGTGGGCCCCCTCCTTTCCATCTCTTTCTCTATCTCTCTCTTTCCCTCAATCTCTCTCAATCTCTCTCTCTCTCTCCTCTATATTATTAATCCCTGCATGCAGCCGCCTCCCATCACGAGAAACCTCCACGCAAACCCTAACCCTAGCTCACGCAGATCTCACCGCCGGCCTCCTCGCGACCTCGCCGTCGCCGCCCTCACCATCACGACCTCCACCGCACCCACCTACCCTCTTCCTCCCGTTCGCCCGCTCCTTCCCGCGCCTGCAACCCATCTCCCCGACGCCTCCATCCCCTCGCGACCTCGCCGTCGACGTCGCCTCCGACCGTCGAAGCCCCCCACGACCCCCTTTCACCCTACTCGTCGAGACCTCGTCGTCGTTCCCTCCTCCCCTCGCCGGAACAGTGAACCCTAGCCTTCATCCTTCGCCTACCCCCGCTGTTCACCGGAGAAACGTGCCGGCGACCCCGTCGACACCACCTCCGACCACCTCCCTTTCTCCCACGACCACCAGAGCCGACCCATCTCCTCCAGCTCGCCGCAGCACACTTTTCCGCGCACCCCGAAGCTTTCAACCCTCGCTGCAGCCGCTGCCGTCGCTTCGCCGGCGTTCCAGCGCTGTCGAGCTTGCCGGGGTCACCTGGTACATCTCCCTGTAAGTGTTTCCTTCTCCTTCCTTTTGGTACAACCCCCGCTGGTCCGTGTCGTGAATGCGTAGTTTGGTTTGCTAACTTTGTTGTTCTGTTTGCTGCCGGATCCGACCGTGCCGTCTGACGAACCCGACGCTCCAGCGAAGCCCCCTGGTCCGTGTGATCCCGTTGACCTCTGTTCGGACTCGATCCGAGGCCCGTGCTTCCGTACCGTGGTTTCTACCGACATCACATCCGTGTTTCGGTTCGCGGAACCGCCGAGGCAAGTATCCGAATACTTGCTTAACATGCTACAACTTAATCATCATGTTATAACCACACAACTAATATAACATCGATACCTTTTATAACTTAGAATTGCTAGCCACGATTATCCGTAACTTTAAATCAATGAAATCATTGCTCGTATTAACCGGTCTGTTATTAATTCATACTTAACTAATCAAACCAAGTAGATCATCCCCACTTCATTTGTTAAAATCACTCATGAGACAATTATTGTGCTTAGTTCAGATTCATGTAACTCCATTACGTATATTATCGATATTGTTCGTCTTGTGGCTTTTGCACCTCAAAGGTGCGTAAACCGGATTAATATGAAAATACAAACATCACTGTGTTCACATAGAATAATATTTGTTATTTACTGTTTCCTGCTACCGTTCATTATTTGTTACTATACCTGTTATCATCATATACCTGATTGCATTACATATTGACCGATCTTGATACACATGACACATGTACTGATACACCGGACATGACACCCTGTACATATCGACTCTACCTGTTGAAAGTAACCTGACCTGTTACCTGATCTCAGGCCTAATGCCGACAAACCTAACCATTCCTGCTGTCGACCCAGACAGACCTACCTTTACTTGACTTGTGTTGGCATTAGTCCTTGACTACTGAATACCTGACCTGACATACATAGCTTGGGGGTATGGGGAAATCAAAGGTGAAACCGACTTGTAACTCAACAGTTCGACACATTGTTCTGATCGGTCTTACGGGCTTGGCCAGCTCCGGAGTGTTGATGCTGACATCACTCATCTATCCTACTACCTTTTACTGCTTAGCGGCACGTCTCGGATTCAGCCCCGAGAATCATGACCGTGGTCCCGGGCACGCACGGGATACTATTGAGTTACATCGACGATTCATCAATTGGTTTCAAAGACTATAGAGTAGAAAACCTGATAGGACAGTTTAGTCACTACTGCACATTACCCTGTTTATTACTTCTTATTGCTGCTTTATTCATGTTCATGCTTGCATTGTTTATTACCATGTTTATGCCATATACTTGATATCATGACGCGCTGACGTCTGGGTTTTGCATGGCCCAGATTCCGTGCCCTTGACGTCGACCGAGCAGGAGTACTTCAGCCAGCAGGCTGAACTGTGAGTTCTTGAGAGTTTAGTTTATTTATGTCATTTCATTTCCAGATGTGAGCCCGCATTATGGGACATACTGTTTATTCATTGTATTGGATCATTAGCTTCCGCACTTATTGTTATTGATTCTTGTTATTATGGATTGGACATGTATTAGTTTAGTTTATTTTTACTGTTCTTGATATCTTTACAACCGTAATGTGACTGTGGATGGATACTTCCTACCCACAGGTAGCATGGTTGGCTATGTCACGTGCCCCAAATCTTGCGCACTCTGGGAAGCGGGGCGTGACAGCCAGCGTAGTAGTCGAGTCTCTAGAGTCCGACGCAGAGAGTTTCCCTACTCCAGGCGAAACGATATAGAGGTCGTATGGTTTTACGACAAGGGTTCGGACGCATACGTGTGTTTACGCACGTACGACTTTCGGACAGTTTTTACTAGTCGGCTTTGGTTTAAGCCAGTTACTAGTATCCGGTTATTGGATTTATACAGTCTAAAGTTTTTCCGTGTTTTCACGGATAGAAGGGGCGTTCTCGTAATTGCGCGAGAAGCTTCTAGAAGATGGTGACTAAGGAGGTTTAGGTGACATATACATTGAATGAGATTAGTGAGTCATATGGATGATTCATCCATGTCATTAATGCTTCATAATTGCTTAATGACTCATGGAGATGAATCACCATAAGATATTTATCAAGCATGGTTGTAAATCATTTTCTTTTCTTTTCTTGAAAAACAATAATGCTTGATATATATTATGATAACTCATTTTCTCATTTCATATTATTCTTCTCACCTTCTCTCTCCTCAAGCTTCCTCTCTTCAAATCCTAATCCTCCCCTCTCATGTGTTGAGTACAAGGATTAGTTAGACTACTTAATCCATAACCATACTCTATTTCATCTAGGTACTTTGATTAGCACTTAAAGATACCTAGTTGCCTCAAGTTTAGAGGCAAAGCTTGGAGTTTAGCTCTCGTGGTGGATCGTCTACTACTTGGAGAAGGCCGAGGAGGAGGTGGAGTTCGTAAAGACGAAGGACACGGTTCTTTAGGTATAATCCCTTCACATAGTAGTTTAGAACTTCTATGTTTGATGCTAGTTATCGTTTAGCTTCGATTCATGCGGTTAGTCGATGTTTAAGCAAAGAACAAGATCGTTTTTCATATTTCCGCCTCCCCGCAAGTCGTGGGGTGTTGTACATCGACTTACAATATTATCGATCCGTCTGGTGTGTTGGAAACATAACAGATAAATCTAAATATTATATAACTGTACCGTTGCCTAGTTATGATCCCAATAGAGTATAAAACGTGTTACGAAACGGACTTTCAGTTTAGGAATTGGATTTCCAGCGGTGAACACTTAAAATGGAATGACCGTAACTCGCAAACCTGAAACTCGATTGACCTGAAATCAATTTTGTTGGATTGCTATTTAAGTTTACTTTTTACCTCTTTTGTATTGTTTTGCTTGATTACGATTATACGATTTAATGTGTTTTTATGACTCACAAGGCACGTAGAATTTCATTTTGTACATGACTCGATTCGCGGTATAATTCTCATATTTACCCAACCGTGATACTTTTAGTGATAGCAAATGTTCTTATTGATTCTTAGCAATTATTGCATTATCGAACATAAGTGGTATTGAATTGGTTGTGTCAAAAACGCAAGTGAAAAGTGAATGATTCGTGAAAGTGAACAGTGCAGTGAAAAGTGAATAAAACCGTGTTATTGGTGCGTGCCTGTACACAACTAGCCACATACATATAATTATTGAAACCATGAGATAAAGAGAAAATCGAAGAGGAATGGAACTTGTATTTAACAAGATTTAGCGATTTAAAGGATGATCGTTCGAACAACGACTCTTATATATAATTTAGGTTTGGACTTAGCGGTCCGGTTGATAGGGTTATGTCTCGGACAACAGCGGGCCGTAGTCTCGGGTACGTACAAGACTCCCGTTAAACATGATCACTCTTTTTGACAATTCGATTTCAATTTGACCTAGAGACCAATAAGAACATAGATCATATACTGCATTGACTATTGATACACTGAGTACCTGCATTCACTGTCTCCGCTGTATTATCTTTCATTCCATACTTCATTATATTGTTATTATATATATTTGCTATTGCGTCGCCCTGACGAGTTGAGTATGCATGCTCAGAGCTTGGAGAGGACGCCGCTCACGAGTCAGATCTACCGTTCGAGCTTGCAGAGCTCTAGACGGTTTTACTTTCAGCACTTTTACCAGTTCAACTATTGTAAATTGTAAACAATGAAAGTTAATATAATAAACTAGTGATGTGTTTTTTTTACTTCTGTGCTATGTTTAGTGATTACCATATAATGCTAGAAACCGAAGTGTGACAACGGCAGTATTATTCCTTGACCGTAAGTGCATGGCTGGTCTAGTCGCCTCCCGTATTTCTTTTTTTGGAATGCGGGACGTGACACAAACAGTGTAAAACAGGGGAGCTTTAGTGTTGGTGTTTTTCACGTGCTTTACACGTGTGATATACGCTCAGGATGCTTCCATGGGACCTCAATGGAAGGGGAGGAAAATAGCAGGGGTTTCCTCCAAATCCAAAATTATCTCCAGAGCCTTGTCCTCTCTCTCTCCTCAAACGCCAAGAAATATATCTGAAGCCTTATCTTCCTTCAGCTCCGACGGCGAGAAAAAATCTCAAGCCCTGAGCTCAAAAGCATGCCTCTTTGTTGAAAAAGAAGAGATATTTACCAGGAAAGGAGCAGTTTTTCTCTGATTTTCATCATCAAAATTGCTTTTTTATATGCCTGAAGAGAGAGGTTTATCCATATGGTCCTCAACAAAACCAGAGTAATCCAAAAAGGTTAGTTTTTTCTTTTGATTCAGCCCTTGAAATGAAAGTTTTACCAAAATATGCATATCATGGAAAAAGGAGTAACATTTCATGCTTCTTCAACTCTTGTAGGTGGTTAAAAGAGGATACCCCGTTCAATTTGCTTCATGCAAGCTAAAAGCTGAATCTTTAACATTTTTTCAACCGAAACCTCGGAAGGTAAGAGAGATCCAACAGCCTCAGTCTATTGATTTCATTAGGGAGCATATTCTTTGTGCAACTCTTGCGTCTTTCTAGCCCCATCTACATTTAGTTTATATTTGTATTTGGTTCGCTTTTCCCAAGAAGTAATAATAATGTTATGTTGAGGATTTTCCACTCTGACCAGCTCAGAAACTCCCAACAGATGAAGAATGAGAGGGCAAGGATTTGATTTGAGAGTTAGATTATATACCATCATCAAACCTTTAATATCACTGATAATTTTGTGCCAGGCTAAAATAGAAGATATTTCCTCATTCTCAAATTTATATTTGCATCTTAGTTTCCATATATTCCAGCAGATAATATGTGGAATCCATTTGGCTATATCAGAGCAGCGCAATCTATTATACCAGAATTCATAGATATCGTTAATTGCATCATAGTCTTTAGCTTTCTTTTCAGTTTGGAAAGTTGCGAGCTCACTCTTTATAAAAAGATGTTCTCTGTCTTCTTGTTGAGGTTCATTACAGCAAACACATTTGCTTGGCATATATTTGTATATGCCCCTAAATCTTATATGTCGTTTTCAGAAAGAAAGAAAACAAGTTTCGCTATCAGAGTGGATGTATACAGAGCGGCCATTGCCTTAATTAATGCAAGGCATATTGTTTTTATTTAATAAATTTTAAGTTACCATTTTATTTTCAGAGATAAACACAATCGCATATGATTTAGCAAACTAAATTTTCTAATTTACCAATCAAACCTTCATAATCATGATTATATGAACAAAATGAATATGATACAGAGAAATGGATGATAAAAACGATAAATTTGTGTATTATTTGAAAGAAGAATCGATTGCTCCTCTTTCATCAATAAATCATTTTTGAAGATGATCAATAGAAGTTATTATGATTGTAAATGAATGAATTCTATAGTTTTAAGACGAAATGTTAGTGATTGTTATTTTCCTTTGGAAGGAAGAAGCACAGGAATCAATCCAATTATTAAGTTGAGATCATTAATAATTTTAGATGGTATTTTAGTGAAACAAATTCCTTAAAACCAAAGTTCAGGAGAGTTTACTTTATTTTAAAACGTAATTTAGTTTAAATAGTGATGGTTAAGGGTATTTTAGTGTAATTTATCCAGGCTTATAGTAGAAGTTGCTATGTTCTCAATTCATCAAGAAATTTCTGAGATGGCATTTTTTTTCTTTTGCAGACAATCGATTCGAACAAATAATGGCGGCATTAGCACCAGGAGTTATCCTAAAACTCCTCGATGGCATGAACAATGGCACAGCAAAGCCCATAGGATCACATCGAAGCGCGCTCCTCCAAGTCACCAACATTCTCCCCGCCGAGCTCAACGAAAAGGATTTGTACCCAAAACACGGATTTTACATTAAAGTCTCCAATTCCTCGCACTCGATCTATGTAAACCTCCCTCTAGATCAAGATGACTTGGTTTTAAGCATCAAGATCCAATTGGGTCAATTCATTTACGTCGCAAGATTGGAACCTGGAACGCCTGTGCCTGTCCTTATCGAGGCGAAACCGATTCACACCCGTTAGTAGGAGCGCCCGAACCAATCGTTCCGGCTAAGGAGAACCATAGAAGAGGGCCTTGCGGATCATAGAATTTGAGTGTTGGGGCTTCTTCGCCGTTGATCGTTATATGTTATTAATTACATAGAAAGCAACATGCATTCTGTAATTTATTCAGGAGGAAACAAGAAATAGAGAAGAAGCTCAAAAGATTGCTCTTCAAGCACAAAGAGATGCTTCGGCGACCGAAACTCTCGTTCGCCTTCTCAAGTAACGAAACTTACCTTTCTTCCTCCTTTTACATCCGAAATTGATTATCAAAATTTGAAATTTATTTGAAATTTTTTAAATTCTTGCAGAATATTCTCAGTGTTCAGCACTCATTCAAAACCCAGCTCACCTGCTTAGATCAAATGCAAGCAAGAAATAGTGCATAACAGGAATATTTACCCGTCGATATTACAAGAAATAGCGCATAACAGGCAGCTTAGATCAAATGCAAGCAAGAAGGCTTCTTCGAATTGTTGAGTTTGTGTGACTCGTATAGTCCCACATCGGGAGTTTACAAAGGAGTTGATGCGTATATAATATAACTTGGACCTCTACCTAACAGCTCGGGCTTTTGGGTTAGAATGGGCACCCAAGTTGTGTTGTGTACGCGTCGCTTGCGGGCTCCGCCCCCGACAAATGGTATCAGAGCCTGGTTTGTTCGGGAGAGGGGTGGAGCGAGGAAAAAAATATTGATGTCGGGTATGGGTTGAGTGCTGCTGGGTATGGGTTGAGTGCTTGTGTTGAACACCAGTGTTGTACATCACTGAAGAAAGGTTGTGTGAGTACAACGGCTTCCCATGGGTGTTGAAGCGCCTGTGTAAGCCTAGTATGTATGCCACCTACAACGGTGCAGGCGGGCCAGTGTTGTACATCACTGAAGAAAGGTTGTGAGTACAACGGCTTCCCATGAGTGCTTGTGTTGAACACCAGTGTTGTACATCACTGAAGAAAGGTTGTGTGAGTACAACGGCTTCCCATGGGTGTTGAAGCGCCTGTGTAAGCCTAGTATGTATGCCACCTACAACGGTGCAGGCGGGTATGTACACGATACGAGTCAAGCTCGGGATTGTTGAGTTTGTGTGACTCGTATAGTCCCACATCGGGAGTTTACAAAGGAGTTGATGTGTATAATAATGTAACTTGGACCTCTACCTAACAGCTCGGGGATATGTACACGATACGAGTCAAGCTCGGGATTGTTGAGTTTGTGTGACTCGTATAGTCCCACATCGGGAGTTTACAAAGGAGTTGATGTGTATAAGCCTAGTATGTATCCCTAGTATGTATGCCACCTACAACGGTGCAGGCGGGCCAGTGTTGTACATCACTGAAGAAAGGTTGTGAGTACAACGGCTTCCCATGAGTGCTTGTGTTGAACACCAGTGTTGTACATCACTGAAGAAAGGTTGTGTGAGTACAACGGCTTCCCATGGGTGTTGAAGCGCCTGTGTAAGCCTAGTATGTATGCCACCTACAACGGTGCAGGCGGGTATGTACACGATACGAGTCAAGCTCGGGATTGTTGAGTTTGTGTGACTCGTATAGTCCCACATCGGGAGTTTACAAAGGAGTTGATGTGTATAATAATGTAACTTGGACCTCTACCTAACAGCTCGGGGATATGTACACGATACGAGTCAAGCTCGGGATTGTTGAGTTTGTGTGACTCGTATAGTCCCACATCGGGAGTTTACAAAGGAGTTGATGTGTATAATAATGTAACTTGGACCTCCCATGGGTGTTGAAGCGCCTGTGTAAGCCTGGTATGTATACCGCCGATGTTGTATGCCACCTACAACGGTGCAGGCGGGTATGTACACGATACGAGTCAAGCTCGGGATTGTTGAGTTTGTGTGACTCGTATAGTCCCACATCGGGAGTTTACAAAGGAGTTGATGTGTATAATAATGTAACTTGGACCTCTACCTAACAGCTCGGGGGTATGTACACGATACGAGTCAAGCTCGGGATTGTTGAGTTTGTGTGACTCGTATAGTCCCACATCGGGAGTTTACAAAGGAGTTGATATGTATAATAATGTAACTTGGACCTCCCATGGGTGTTGAAGCGCCTGTGTAAGCCTGGTATGTATACCGCCGATGTTGTATGCCACCTACAACGGTGCAGGCGGGTATGTACACGATACGAGTCAAGCTCGGGATTGTTGAGTTTGTGTGACTCGTATAGTCCCACATCGGGAGTTTACAAAGGAGTTGATGTGTATAATAATGTAACTTGGACACCAGTGTTGTACATCACTGAAGAAAGGTTGTGAGTACAACGGCTTCCCA
Organism: Agapanthus africanus; assembly: GCA_030015575.1. Lineage (NCBI taxonomy): Eukaryota > Viridiplantae > Streptophyta > Magnoliopsida > Asparagales > Amaryllidaceae > Agapanthus > Agapanthus africanus. The sequence goes on along the minus strand of CM057342.1, from coordinate 15,983,509 downwards.
TGAGTGCTTGTGTTGAACACCAGTGTTGTACATCACTGAAGAAAGGTTGTGTGAGTACAACGGCTTCCCATGGGTGTTGAAGCGCCTGTGTAAGCCTAGTATGTATGCCACCTACAACGGTGCAGGCGGGTATGTACACGATACGAGTCAAGCTCGGGATTGTTGAGTTTGTGTGACTCGTATAGTCCCACATCGGGAGTTTACAAAGGAGTTGATGTGTATAATAATGTAACTTGGACCTCTACCTAACAGCTCGGGGATATGTACACGATACGAGTCAAGCTCGGGATTGTTGAGTTTGTGTGACTCGTATAGTCCCACATCGGGAGTTTACAAAGGAGTTGATGTGTATAATAATGTAACTTGGACCTCCCATGGGTGTTGAAGCGCCTGTGTAAGCCTGGTATGTATACCGCCGATGTTGTATGCCACCTACAACGGTGCAGGCGGGTATGTACACGATACGAGTCAAGCTCGGGATTGTTGAGTTTGTGTGACTCGTATAGTCCCACATCGGGAGTTTACAAAGGAGTTGATGTGTATAATAATGTAACTTGGACCTCTACCTAACAGCTCGGGGGTATGTACACGATACGAGTCAAGCTCGGGATTGTTGAGTTTGTGTGACTCGTATAGTCCCACATCGGGAGTTTACAAAGGAGTTGATGTGTATAATAATGTAACTTGGACCTCCCATGGGTGTTGAAGCGCCTGTGTAAGCCTGGTATGTATACCGCCGATGTTGTATGCCACCTACAACGGTGCAGGCGGGTATGTACACGATACGAGTCAAGCTCGGGATTGTTGAGTTTGTGTGACTCGTATAGTCCCACATCGGGAGTTTACAAAGGAGTTGATGTGTATAATAATGTAACTTGGACACCAGTGTTGTACATCACTGAAGAAAGGTTGTGAGTACAACGGCTTCCCATGAGTGCTTGTGTTGAACACCAGTGTTGTACATCACTGAAGAAAGGTTGTGTGAGTACAACGGCTTCCCATGGGTGTTGAAGCGCCTGTGTAAGCCTAGTATGTATGCCACCTACAACGGTGCAGGCGGGTATGTACACGATACGAGTCAAGCTCGGGATTGTTGAGTTTGTGTGACTCGTATAGTCCCACATCGGGAGTTTACAAAGGAGTTGATGTGTATAATAATGTAACTTGGACCTCTACCTAACAGCTCGGGGGTATGTACACGATACGAGTCAAGCTCGGGATTGTTGAGTTTGTGTGACTCGTATAGTCCCACATCGGGAGTTTACAAAGGAGTTGATGTGTATAATAATGTAACTTGGACCTCCCATGGGTGTTGAAGCGCCTGTGTAAGCCTGGTATAATAATGTAACTTGGACCTCCCATGGGTGTTGAAGCGCCTGTGTAAGCCTGGTATGTATACCGCCGATGTTGTATGCCACCTACAACGGTGCAGGCGGGTATGTACACGATACGAGTCAAGCTCGGGATTGTTGAGTTTGTGTGACTCGTATAGTCCCACATCGGGAGTTTACAAAGGAGTTGATGTGTATAATAATGTAACTTGGACACCAGTGTTGTACATCACTGAAGAAAGGTTGTGAGTACAACGGCTTCCCATGGGTGTTGAAGCGCCTGTGTAAGCCTGGTATGTATGCCACCTACAACGGTGCAGGCGGGTATGTACACGATACGAGTCAAGCTCGGGATTGTTGAGTTTGTGTGACTCGTATAGTCCCACATCGGGAGTTTACAAAGGAGTTGATGTGTATAATAATGTAACTTGGACCTCTACCTAACAGCTCGGGGGTATGTACACGATACGAGTCAAGCTCGGGATTGTTGAGTTTGTGTGACTCGTATAGTCCCACATCGGGAGTTTACAAAGGAGTTGATGTGTATAATAATGTAACTTGGACCTCCCATGGGTGTTGAAGCGCCTGTGTATGTATACCGCCGATGTTGTATGCCACCTACAACGGTGCAGGCGGGTATGTACACGATACGAGTCAAGCTCGGGATTGTTGAGTTTGTGTGACTCGTATAGTCCCACATCGGGAGTTTACAAAGGAGTTGATGTGTATAATAATGTAACTTGGACCTCCCATGGGTGTTGAAGCGCCTGTGTATGTATACCGCCGATGTTGTATGCCACCTACAACGGTGCAGGCGGGTATGTACACGATACGAGTCAAGCTCGGGATTGTTGAGTTTGTGTGACTCGTATAGTCCCACATCGGGAGTTTACAAAGGAGTTGATGTGTATAATAATGTAACTTGGACCTCTACCTAACAGCTCGGGGGTATGTACACGATACGAGTCAAGCTCGGGATTGTTGAGTTTGTGTGACTCGTATAGTCCCACATCGGGAGTTTACAAAGGAGTTGATGTGTATAATAATGTAACTTGGACACCAGTGTTGTACATCACTGAAGAAAGGTTGTGAGTACAACGGCTTCCCATGAGTGCTTGTGTTGAACACCAGTGTTGTACATCACTGAAGAACGGTTGTGTGAGTACAACGGCTTCCCATGGGTGTTGAAGCGCCTGTGTAAGCCTAGTATGTATGCCACCTACAACGGTGCAGGCGGGTATGTACACGATACGAGTCAAGCTCGGGATTGTTGAGTTTGTGTGACTCGTATAGTCCCACATCGGGAGTTTACAAAGGAGTTGATGTGTATAATAATGTAACTTGGACCTCTACCTAACAGCTCGGGGGTATGTACACGATACGAGTCAAGCTCGGGATTGTTGAGTTTGTGTGACTCGTATAGTCCCACATCGGGAGTTTACAAAGGAGTTGATGTGTATAATAATGTAACTTGGACCTCCCATGGGTGTTGAAGCGCCTGTGTATGTATACCGCAGATGTTGTATGCCACCTACAACGGTGCAGGCGGGTATGTACACGATACGAGTCAAGCTCGGGATTGTTGAGTTTGTGTGACTCGTATAGTCCCACATCGGGAGTTTACAAAGGAGTTGATGTGTATAATAATGTAACTTGGACCTCCCATGGGTGTTGAAGCGCCTGTGTATGTATACCGCCGATGTTGTATGCCACCTACAACGGTGCAGGCGGGTATGTACACGATACGAGTCAAGCTCGGGATTGTTGAGTTTGTGTGACTCGTATAGTCCCACATCGGGAGTTTACAAAGGAGTTGATGTGTATAATAATGTAACTTGGACACCAGTGTTGTACATCACTGAAGAAAGGTTGTGAGTACAACGGCTTCCCATGAGTGCTTGTGTTGAACACCAGTGTTGTACATCACTGAAGAAAGGTTGTGTGAGTACAACGGCTTCCCATGGGTGTTGAAGCGCCTGTGTAAGCCTAGTATGTATGCCACCTACAACGGTGCAGGCGGGTATGTACACGATACGAGTCAAGCTCGGGATTGTTGAGTTTGTGTGACTCGTATAGTCCCACATCGGGAGTTTACAAAGGAGTTGATGTGTATAATAATGTAACTTGGACCTCTACCTAACAGCTCGGGGGTATGTACACGATACGAGTCAAGCTCGGGATTGTTGAGTTTGTGTGACTCGTATAGTCCCACATCGGGAGTTTACAAAGGAGTTGATGTGTATAATAATGTAACTTGGACCTCCCATGGGTGTTGAAGCGCCTGTGTATGTATACCGCCGATGTTGTATGCCACCTACAACGGTGCAGGCGGGTATGTACACGATACGAGTCAAGCTCGGGATTGTTGAGTTTGTGTGACTCGTATAGTCCCACATCGGGAGTTTACAAAGGAGTTGATGTGTATAATAATGTAACTTGGACCTCCCATGGGTGTTGAAGCGCCTGTGTATGTATACCGCCGATGTTGTATGCCACCTACAACGGTGCAGGCGGGTATGTACACGATACGAGTCAAGCTCGGGATTGTTGAGTTTGTGTGACTCGTATAGTCCCACATCGGGAGTTTACAAAGGAGTTGATGTGTATAATAATGTAACTTGGACCTCTACCTAACAGCTCGGGGGTATGTACACGATACGAGTCAAGCTCGGGATTGTTGAGTTTGTGTGACTCGTATAGTCCCACATCGGGAGTTTACAAAGGAGTTGATGTGTATAATAATGTAACTTGGACCTCTACCTAACAGCTCGGGCTTTTGGGTTAGAATGGGCACCCAAGTTGTGTTGTGTACGCGTCGCTTGCGGGCTCCGCCCCCGACACGGTTGGGTATGGGTTGAGTGCTTGTGTTGAACACCAGTGTTGTACATCACTGAAGAAAGGTTGTGAGTACAACGGCTTCCCATGGGTGTTGAAGCGCCTGTGTAAGCCTGGTATGTATACCGCCGATGTTGTATGCCACCTACAACGGTGCAGGCGGGTATGTACGATACGAGTCAAGCTCGGGATTGTTGAGTTTGTGTGACTCGTATAGTCCCACATCGGGAGTTTACAAAGGAGTTGATGTGTATAATAATGTAACTTGGACCTCTACCTAACAGCTCGGGCTTTTGGGTTAGAATGGGCACCCAAGTTGTGTTGTGTACGCGTCGCTTGCGGGCTCCGCCCCCGACACGAACGACGACAAGAACAAAGCAGAGGAGAGTTGTTCCTCGAGATTGGGGAGCTTGATAAAGCTAACGAAAGATTTGCAAAACGAAGCAGCGAAATTGGTTTATGGAGTTTTTGGAGATGGCATTAGAATTTAGGAAGAGGGTTGAAGAAAGTAAAAGGCGGCGAAAAATCTTCAGCGAATTGTTGCCCTCAGGCATTGATACTAAAAGTTATCAACTGGGTTGAAGTTGAGCAGAGTGACAGCAGTAAAAGGCCAGTTCATCCTAGAGCTTCTCACATTGCAAGAAAGCCAAGGATTAAAGCTAAGAATCCTTCTTTAATTATGTTTGAGTAATTTGTTCGTTGATCATTTAGACAATTATACATATGTATTACGAGTACAAACCAAGGGAATGCACTTGTTCCTTGAACACCAGTGTTGTACATCACTGAAGAAAGGTTGTGAGTACAACGGCTTCCCATGGGTGTTGAAGCGCCTGTGTAAGCCTGGTATGTATACCGCCGATGTTGTATGCCACCTACAACGGTGCAGGCGGGTATGTACGATACGAGTCAAGCTCGGGATTGTTGAGTTTGTGTGACTCGTATAGTCCCACATCGGGAGTTTACAAAGGAGTTGATGTGTATAATAATGTAACTTGGACCTCTACCTAACAGCTCGGGCTTTTGGGTTAGAATGGGCACCCAAGTTGTGTTGTGTACGCGTCGCTTGCGGGCTCCGCCCCCGACACGAACGACGACAAGAACAAAGCAGAGGAGAGTTGTTCCTCGAGATTGGGGAGCTTGATAAAGCTAACGAAAGATTTGCAAAACGAAGCAGCGAATTGGTTTATGGAGTTTTTGGAGATGGCATTAGAATTTAGGAAGAGGGTTGAAGAAAGTAAAAGGCGGCGAAAAATCTTCAGCGAATTGTTGCCCTCAGGCATTGATACTAAAAGTTATCAACTGGTTGAAGTTGAGCAGAGTGACAGCAGTAAAAGGCCAGTTCATCCTAGAGCTTCTCACATTGCAAGAAAGCCAAGGATTAAAGCTAAGAATCCTTCTTTAATTATGTTTGAGTAATTTGTTCGTTGATCATTTAGACTATTATACATATGTATTACGAGTACAAACCAAGGGAATGCACTTGTTCCTTGATATTTGTAGTAAGGTGTTCTTAATTCATTCATCAGTTTGTTATGTGGTGAGTTATTTGGGATCCAGATCTCCTGCTATTGTTTCTTTCTCATGTGAAAATTGAACGGTGGAGATTAGTTTATCACTCGTGTTATGGCAATTAGATGTGTTGTATAATATCATTGGCTGCTTTGGTGTTATTTTCACATCTTGAAATATTCAACTTTTGTGAATTTTATTTTATAACTGGTAGAAATAACTTCATGATAATCACTGCATTCTCGATTTACAAAAGCTGCAGACTCTCATGTAATTTTACATATTTTGCAAGATCTTGGTATTTTTGTTCCATAAATTTCATTGATAAAAAGTGCTGTCGGATGCCTCATGGTATCAGTTCCTTTAGTCTCTCAGACACCCTTGAAGCTTCAAGACCGATTCTAGATGAAATCGCCTGCAGGAATAAATAAATTTAATTTTCATTGATATCTAGCTAAGATTGATCTTTTGAGGATGACTACAAGAGTAAGAGGTGATTATTATTACTTGTGAGTGAATTGTGTAGAAGATCTTGTCACCAACAACGGAGAAGCTAGCATTCACAATCTCGGCGCCTTCTTCCTCTAAAACTCCGATCACTTCGTAGAACATGAATCTCTTCTTCACCCCGGAGATCAGAACCACCTCCAAGATTGAATCTTGGTGCCGGACTTCGACTATGGGCAGCTCCGACTCGACGCCCGCGTTTTGGTCTAGTTCCTTGTCGCGTGCTTTGCCTAACGCATATTTCTTCCTCTGTTTCAGTCTCTCGATTCTTTCTCTTAGTTTGTTTATGTATGCGGCGGCTTGCTCTAAGTGATCATGTTGTGCTAATGAGTCCTGAAATAGGATCAAAATTACAATTCAGATTGAGAGCTAAAGATTTTCACAAGTTAAAATTTAAAATTACTGCAATGTGACTGAAACTTAATCCATCACTTTGTATTAAGTTTTAATAGAATTGAAATACTTGATCCTACTATTTCTTATAAAAATATTTTTATACATAATTAAGGGATGACATCATAAATATTTTTATACACAGTTTTAATAGCAGCACATGACATGACAATCTTTTACCCATCTCCCAAATTCATTTAAGATCTCTCAATTAATTCAATTGCAATTACCAGCACACGCGTAAAAACTTAGCCCTCGACCGTTATTTTCGACCATTGGCATCCATCATCTTCATCTCAACGTCATTAAAGGCTTTCCCTCTTAAGGCCTTAGTCCTCCTCCGTTATTCTCATATATGAATCCATACTCTTTTAAAATATGAATTCAAACTCAGAAAGAAAAAGTTGATGTCCGAGTCAATGATTCGAAGTTTAAACTTTCTATCAAATAATTCATGAAGACTTGCATACTAATCTTAAATTAAAATATGTTTCTAGTGTTATCATCAAAGGGAAACACTACGTACCTGTTGGTCCCTAATATATTTAAGCAGGTCAATCAAGGAGGCCAGGTCACCAACTTTCACATGAGCCATTGTTTCAACCTTTGACATTTCAAATCTCTTGCTCTTTTATTTTATTTTATTTTTACATGTCTTATAATTATTTAATAGGCATAAATTTGAGCTAAAAGAACATGAATCACAACAAGTGACCATTTAGAATCATGGAATATCTTCTTTGTTTATTATGATTTTCTTGGCCAAATATTCAAGCTAATTATTGAAAAAGGATATGAAGATATGAAAGAATTGGCACTGGATGATTATGATTATAGTGAGAGAAAAATATATCATAAATTCAAATTATACAACCAATTACATAAGATATGGGAAAAAAGACCATATCTTTTTTGAAAATGCCTTACAGCAAGACATCATAAAAAATGTTTAATGTGACATCATCAAATCATGTTAAAAAAGATACGAACACTTGTCTTTCTCATTGAATATGTAGGCCCTTTCTATAATGAAGCATCTCTATCTAAGGTTGGCACGTTAGCAAATTTTTTGGTGTTTTATAATCTTAAATATTGTTTCATGCACAACCATTTGTCCATTTACTACAAACTCATTAGAAAAAAACAGGGTAAGAATCCTTTATAATTCATATTTGACATTTTTTAATCGAACCGGGGTTATCTACAATCCATGCTGTAATACATGCACGGATAGGATTTGATAAGAGAAAGAATATTATTAAGAGTGGGATTTGATTCTTCTTTCAATCTCAGCTGTCCATATATTACACCATACATCGATGGTAGATTAATTGCTTCTAGCAAAAAAGTGTCAATATGAATTCTCTAGGATCCTTATACCGGAGACTTATAAATCCCATCATTTACCAGATCGACATAGCGATTATATGTTTATGAAAAAATATATAATTAAGTTTTTTATTTAATTGTAAAAATGACTCCCATGGCACAGTATAGCTACCGTAAACTTATGGAGTCCTACCAAACATTTGTTAGAATAATAGTAATTCAGCCATCATTACAACTTCAAACCAGTTTTACCTATATATAAGATGAAATTAGAGCAATATTATAGGTTCAAATTCTATCGAAGCGAGTGTTAATCGGATTATAAAGAAAAGGCAATTCTACATGCACCCCGAAAGAAAAACTCTTTACTTTTAAGAAGGGGTCAATCTGTTAGGGCAGGCATGCAGTTAATTAACATCAACTCGGACTACAACCTCATTAAAGTAATTGATACAGGAACAGGAAGATTTAGAATTTTAGTCAATTATGATCATGAGCAGAGAGTTAACAACAACTAAGGTAAATAAATAAATAGATATAACCGATGGCGAAGTGACAAGAGAAATTAAGTCACATGCATGCATATAATTAAGAGAGCTAGCTAGGATGAATGCATGCATGGCATATATGCGTACGTACGTACGTACCTTAGAGATGCAGTGGTCATGTTTAGGGATGAGAGAGGAGAGCTTCAGGCACAGCCTCTTCATGTGAACCCTCCTATTCTTCTCTACTGTCTTCCTATCAACCTTCATCCTCTCTCTCTCTCTCTCTCTCTCTCTCTAGAATCTCTAACAATTAATTAATTTGAGAAGAGAGAGATATTAAAGAGTTTTATAGATAGAAATCACAAGAAGGGAATATGGCAAACTACACCTTGTGTTGTGCATAATTTAAAGAATGAAGAGCAAAGGAAAGATCTTGGAAGAGGCCAGGGCACCTTGTCGTGTGGTGTGTTCAAATGTGGGGCCCACTTCTTCTTCTTCTTCTTCTTCTTCTTTTTGTTTTTTTCTTTAATTAATGTGTAGGGTATATTCTAAGAGGCCAGAGGGAGAGCACGTAGGGTGATGATGTAAGAGGAAATTGGGATGTGATTGGGCAAATGGAAGGTTCCGAGTGCCTTCTCTCAAGTCTTAAATACCATAGTTTGAGGTATTTTAATATGATTTAAAAATAAAAAGAAAAAGGAATTTAAGGTAGTTTAGAGCAAAACCATGATAGCTAATGTTGTCACACACCCGAGTCAATATGAAATCAGTTGGGATTCATACCATTTGAATATAACTGGCATGTTGCAATATGATTTGCTTGAAGCTTAGATAGAAAAAACAACGCAACCGAAAGATGATAAGTTAATAAAGAATAAACCGAGGGTCTTTGGTTAGCAACCAGAACAAAATGCAACATTTGTAGAATGCAACGAGCGCTGTATGCAACATTTGTTGTAGGAAACTCAAAGTTGGTTGCTTCAAACTTTCACAATCTGCGGTTCTCTAAATCCAAACAATCCATCTTTTATGTTTGGTTGAACCAAAAACACTAATAAATGGATGTGGTATTTGCTGCAAATTTGTTCAGGTGTTTATGTAAGCTTATGTGTGTGGCACCTCTAGTTCTAATATAGGTTATAACAAAAAACAATCAATAACATTCTAAATTTTAGATCATGTATAGCTCCACTAGATCAAAGCATCCGATGAAAAAACATGGGAGGAGAGGAGGAGATTCCCTCTCCTTCTTGAAGTATAATAGTCGACCTACCAATGGCGGATCCATGAATTTTCAAAGAGTGCGGCCAGGATCCAGGTTATTCATTCACATTTTTTTAATAACAAAAATCAAGTCTAAATCAAGTTATCTTACAACTATTAACAAAATCAAGTTACTCATTCATGATTTTTTTAACAAACTGTTCATTCAAAATCAAGTAATTGAAATCAAGTAACAAAATCAAGCTGTTCATTCAAAACCAAGTAACAAAAGCAAGCTGTTCATTCAAAATCAAGTAATTGAAATCTATTCAAAATCAAATAATTGAAATCTAGAGTTCGGGTTAAAAGAAAAATAGCATATAGATTTTGAACCAACAAGATTCTAGGATTTCAAATGAGACGACTGCTCACGAAGAGAAGGAGATGACTAATGAAGATGGGTACGACTTGCGACTGGACGAGATGAGACTAGGCCGCAACCGTGAGGGCGTCGATGAAGAGGATGAGGCACAAGCAAGGAATTTTAGAAATGAGACTAAGAGTCTAAAAGGCGAGGGCTTTTAGAGATGGCATGCTGGCTTTTAGATCGAGATGAGAGCCATGAGACTAGGGATTTTAGAGAAGAGATGCAGGGAATTTTACAGAGATGAGAAGGCGTTTTTTTTTTTCTGTTATTGAGGTCGAGATAAGGGCATGGACCGCAGGACATCACCCTAGGTTTCGAAAAATAGGATGGGCCCCCACCCTGCCGTTGAATAGATCCGCCCCTGCCACCTACTCACTTGTTCAAATCTCAGGAGCAATCGTTTGATATAATGTTAAGATTTGACTAAATAATTAAATCAATAATGCAGTCTTAAAAGAGTAGGTAAATTATTCCAAACCTCGTACGCATTTTGTAAATAAAATAAAAACAAGGCTGAATTAATAATAATACAATGAGCGTTGAGCATGTGCATGTGCAATGGTCTTCTTGTATCGGTAGTAAAAACAAGGCAGCATTCTCAAATTCAAGAAAATCAACCGTTCTTCATTGGCTGCTCTATCATCATTAGTTGAACTTGATTTTCGCAGGCTTGAATTAAAAGCAGATTAATATTAAGCTTAAAATTTTAAGGTGTGTTTAACATGAAGAACCATAGAAACACAGGGTTTGAAAGTTACTCTTATACACTCCAAGTTTTTGGTTTGTGGGAGAAGGGTATAAAAGTTCCTTCCCCATGATAACATGGATCATATACAACATGATTATTTCATTAAAAAAAAAGATCTATTCACAATGCCTCCTATGCCATAATATAAATACAAAAGGTAACTTCATAATTTACTTCTTCCAAAATTTGTTAATAAACACCATAAGCAACTTAATTTTTGGGTCTACATCTGAACCATGCAATTTTTTTGCGAAGTTGCTTCAAATGGTCCGAACAGGGCCGTCACTAAACCCTTATTTCATGGTCAATGGCAATGTGGAAAAAACTTTCTTAGTAATATGACACCTCCGAAAAAGGCAAAGTAAACATACATTTCTTGAAACATTTAGATAAAAAATCTCTTGAAATATTATATGTTGCCTAATGTCATATGAAGCAATTGTGCTTAGGCTGTTGGGTTTCGGACTTGTAATGCATATCAACCAAACTTATATAGACGAACTTGTCATAGAGTTGATACGATAATATTACGATTAACCGTAAAATGCCACCCCCCCCCCCCAACCACCACCACCACCACCACCACCACCACCAACCCCCCCAAAAAAACAGAGAAATAATACACATCATGTCAGCTGCATATAGATATACAAAACTAAGAAGATGCACATCTATAACAAAGGAACTCAATGTGCTCATGGTATGCAAGGAAAACCAAATAGCAAAGTCCCTTTCTTTAAGACTATAGATAATACTACGACTTTTTGCATCCCAGTTTAAAACTGGAAGCAACTTTCAAAATTCTATAGGCATTATAAATGTCGCTTTAGAAGGAAGGCGTATCGAAGCGTGAAGCAATGCAAAGGGCTTTATATTAACGCTTCATGCGAAAGCGAAACGCTTCATGACCATTACCGGCTAAAGCAGAGCATTGGCAAAGCTTTATGGGTCCCCCGCTTTATGGGTCCCCCCCCCCCCCAAAAAAAACCCACAATAGTGAACATTATTCATTCCAGAATGAAGAACACTACTGACAAAATCTATACCATTCAGTTCAATCAACCTCTTGAAAAAAATATCATGAAGGCTAGCTATGCTCAAGTGTAAATACGAAAGATAATTATTAATGTGGACTTTTGTAGGAAAAAAAGATGATTATTACTGTGGACTTTTGTAGGAAAAAAAGACAATTATTTGGTTTCAAAAACTTACTATCACCACGCACATTTTGGATCTTTTCTCAATCACCATGCTTGATTGTTGACATCTTGCTAGAAGGGATACCCTATAGTTTTTACTCTACTTCTCAAAATATCTAAACTTTGAGATAGGAGAAAATGTGAAGCTAATATGAGGTTGCATGCATCCTTCCTTTTTCTATAAAACCATTCTCCTAAGCCCACAAAATCAACTAATAATCAAAGCATTCTGATGGAAAACAAGCTTGCATGGCGACTAGTGTAAATACTTATAAATATAACACCTAATTTGATGCATAACACAGTTTTATGGAAATAAGAATTTTTATTTTCCTTTTTTACATACGGATGGTGCTCATAAATGGTATTTCCCCAGATCACGACACGTAGCACATGACGTGTCCCAAATGCTACGGAGCAGGAGTAAATATGATACTTTGGGGACGTACCTCGGGACCTCGTCTCCGAGGACACACCCGAACTTCTAGGAGGCCTTCCCGGGTACTTCTATACTCGCCTAACGAACAGCCTCCGGCACGTCTCTGAGCCTCCCGACATGCCGAGCCTCCTCGGCCTCCAGCTCGTCAGCGAGATATCCGCCCCCCCCCCCACTCTTAGCGTCACATGTAGGCTCGTTCCCCCATTAATGAGCGGATCCCGCCATTAACACGGACGCAACGTAAGGGCGTAACTGACGGCGAGGATCTCGCACCTACTCGCTCCATATGACCACTATAAAAAACCCTCTTCCAGACGACTCATGTAAGACGAATTGATTCCAATACGCCGCTACTCAGCCAATATTCTCCGGCACTGACTTGATCGTCGGAGAGTCCCCAGTGGTACAACCACGCCGGGACTTCCTTTGCAGGCAGCTCGGTGCAACACCAACCCATTGAGATCTACACGCTCAAACCTCAATAACTCTCAGAAATAAATCTCAGCCGTCAAAGACCGCTGTCACACGATCGACGGAGGACAACATCTGAAGGAGATCCCGACCTCCATCAGTTGACGTTGTCTGTGGGAATCAAAGACTATTTTTGTTCCATCATAAAAGTTGATCTTCCGCTCTCGACCCAATGGCGAGCGACGACCGCAACAATCTGAATACGAGCCGCCTCAACGGAGATGGGAGCGGCTCGTCTCCCCCTCCTAACATCAACGTCTTATCCGTTCGGATAGACAGGCTCACATCGCTGGTGGATGCTCTCGTCCGCGTTCAAGCGGTGGGCTCTACCCACCAAACCGCAGTTCCCCTTCCCCGAGATAACGACGTCCGCAGAAGGGCAAACGGGCAAGCTCGGACCCCTGATCCCGCTCACGCTCGTCTCAGCGTTACCGAGCGTCGGCGTGCTGACTCCGGCCACCGTGACCCGTATACGGCGATTGATTCCATGACCCGCTGGACGTCGGACAACTCCACACCCCGCTACCAAGAAAGACTGGGCCGCCGCTCCGATGCCCGCCGCGCGTTCTCTCCCACTGAGGAAGTGTCTGTCAGCTCGCCTGCCTCCAGGCATGACCGACGCTACCACTCCCTCCGAGGCCGTGCAAACGGCGAACGTCGGGGCTACTCAAGAAAGACCTCGCCCGAGAATTTAAGAAATCTTATAGAACGGAATCTAAGCCGCACTTCCGTGAAGACCATGAGCAGGGTAAGCCGACATTCCGACTGTGCTGAATCCTCGGGTTACTACCACCGACTCGGGGCCCTCGAAAAGAAGATCGAGGGCATACGGCGAGACTACCATCCGTCCGACGAAGGGGCTAGGTATTCCGCGGATTCTCTCACGAAACCCTTCACCGAGGAATTGTTGGACAAACGTGTCTCATCTACGAACAAGCCGCCTAAGGTGGCGCTCTTTGACGGGAAATCCGACCCAAAAGATCACTTGAACGCATTTACAGCGGGCATGAACTTCCAAGATAACTCGGACGCGGCTCAATGTCGCGCTTTTCCAACCGCCCTAATCTGGGAAGGTCGGGACTGATTCCGGGGGCTGGCGTCCCGCTCCATCCCAACCTTTGATGAGCTGGCCACCCAGTTCTTCGATCACTTCGTCGGAACAGCCGACAGAAAAGGACGTCGATTACCTTTTCACCATAAAAAACAGGGACAAAGAATCCTTTAAGGGATATGTCACTCGCTTCTACAATGCTCTCCTCGAGGTCCCCCAGCATCGTGATGAGACGGTTATCACCGCACCAAGGTCGGGTCTTAGGCACAAAGAATGCGCTCTTTTGCATTAGCGCAACCTAAGACCATAGCCGAAGAAAAAGTTTAGACCGAGCAGGAGATCCAACTCGAGTCCGAGATGAACTCCAACATGCCCGGGAGCAACCAAGATGATCGGAAGAAGGGGGCAGGGAGGAAAGGAAAGACGATTGTCCGAAACCTTCCTCCCCGAGGTTCCAGAAGTACACTCCTCTAAGTATTTCCCAGACCGAGCTACTGGAGGAAGCTAAGGGCGAAGAATTCTTCAGGCTCCCGTCAGCTACCCGATGGACGAGCTAACGGTCCCGAGGCCCGTATTGCGCCTATCATTGGACGCAAGGACATCCGGCCGAGGATTGTAAACAGCTGTGCGACTGCATCGAGGAGCGGATCCGATCCGATCACTTGGCAAAATACCTGCGAGATAAAAGTTAAGCAGACAGAGGGCAAAGCCGGTCAAATTAAAAACACAGAGCTGACGATCGGACAGATCATGGTCGTCACCAACTGACCCCAAGTCCGAGCAATAAAGACACCTGCCGATTCCGGTCACTCAATACAGGGGAATCTAAACTAAATCACATAATTTGTATTTTGTTTAATAATAAAGATTCTTACTTCCCTGCGATCTGAATTGCTTCTCTTTGTTTCCATACTGAAACTCCGTGCAGGGCCGGCGAATGTCTTCCTATCCATCCGCAGCGGGTAGGCTCCTGCCCAACAAACGCTGTGGATCAAAAGCCATCATCACGAAACGACCGGGTAGCTTCCTGCTCGGTTCATCCACAGCGGGTAGATTCCAGCCAAACAACGATGTTGATCAAAGCCCTCATCACGAGACCGCCTATCAATTTCCTGATGGTCAATCCCTAGCGGATAGCTTCCTACCCAACTAAGCTAAGGATCGAAAGCTCTCACCATGAGACGACCGAGTAGTTTCCTGCTCGGTTCATCCGCAGTGGGTAGCTCCCTGCCCGACAAACGCTGTTAATCGAAGCCCTCATCACGAGGCCGTCTAGCAATTTCCTGCTGGTCAATCCCCTAGCAGGTAGCTTCCTACCCAACTACACTAAGCATCGAAGCCCTCACCATGAGACGGCCGAGCAATTTCCTGATGGCCCATCTGCAAGGATCGAATCCCTCACCACGAGGCGGCCAAGCAATTTCATGCTGGCACATCTGCAAGGATCAAAAGCCCTCATCACGAGGCAGCCGAGCAATTTCCTGCTGACCCATCTGCAGTGGGTAGCTTCCTACCCCACAACGTTGAGGATCAAAAGCCCTCATCACGAGACGTCCGGGCAACCTCCTGCTCGGTTCATCCACTCCAGGCAACTTCCTGCCCTACAAAGAGATGGATCAAAAGCTCTCGTCATGAGGCCGCCGGATATCTTCATGCTCGGTCTCAACAGTGGATCCCCGAGCCTCACATTAAACCAGCTGGCATGCCTCTATCCGGCGCATGTACCCGAAGAAGGCAAACTCCTAACATGGCCCAAGTAAAAAAAGCTCGAGTTCGGTCGATAGCCAGTCCGAACAGATGAAGCGGCGTCTCCATTATGACGTCGCCCTCTCGGTAGTCCACTGACGTTGTCGGGGATACGCACGAAAATTAAGGCGCACGGTATTGGCCATATGGACTCGAGGATCGAAACGACGCCACCGCCAAATGCCATGTCGTTCCCGGGCAATCGACATCATGATTCTCGGCGCCAAACTGAGCAAAAGAAAAACCGAGTAGGCCACTCTCAATCCGACCCATGAATAGGTCGGAACGAGGGTGGGGGGCTAATGATGGTGCTCAGAAGTGGTATTTCCCCAGATCACGACACGTGGCAGATG
This sequence comes from Agapanthus africanus, assembly GCA_030015575.1. Lineage (NCBI taxonomy): Eukaryota > Viridiplantae > Streptophyta > Magnoliopsida > Asparagales > Amaryllidaceae > Agapanthus > Agapanthus africanus. Next base: position 15,967,477 of record CM057342.1, on the reverse strand, counting down.
ACGTGTCCCGAAGGCTACGGGGCAGGAGTAAATATGATGCTTCAGGGACGTGCCTCGAGACCTCGTCTCCGAGTACACACCCAACCTTCCAGGAGGCCTCCCCGAGTACTCCCATATTCGCTTAACGAATAGCCTCCGGCTCGTCTCCGAGCCTCTCGACGTGCCGAGCCTTCTCGACCTCCAGCTCGTCTCCGAGCCACCCGACGTGCCGAGCTTCCTCGGCCTCCCGGCTCGTCTCTGAGCCCCCGACATGCCGAGCCTCCTCGGCTCTCCCGATCAACCGAGAACGCGGAGCCCCAGCGCCTCCACAACGGCTCCGCGTATCTCGCCAAAGCGAGATATCCGCCGCCCCACGCTCCGCGTCCCACGCAGGCTCGTTCCCCCATTAATGAGCGGATCCCGCCATTAACGTGGGCGTAACGTATGGGCGTAACTGACGGCGAGGATCTCGCACCTGCTCGCTCCATGCGACCACTATAAAAACCCTTCTCCCGGACAACTCAAGTAAGACGAATTGATTCCAATACGCCGCTACTCTGCCAATATTCCCCGGCACTGACTTGATCGTCGGAGGGTCCCCGATAGTACAACCACCCCGGGACTTCCTTTGCAGGTAGCTCGGCGCAACACCAATCCATTGAGATCCACACGCTCAAACCTCAAACAACTCTCAGAAATAAATCTCAGCCGTCAAAGACCGTCATCACAGAATTGACGGAGGACAACATCTAAAGAAGATCCCGACCTCTATCACATACACACTAGGATAATTTCTCTATAACAACAAATATCTACTTTCAAATCTATCACAAGACTGATCTTATCAGTAAGCAAGGAGACCAATTCCAGTCAAGTAAATGCTTCTGCCATGATTTTTCCTTAGCAAAAGTTTTTCCAAACCGCCATTTGATTCTTCACATCCTCCACCAATTGTATGAAGCTTATATTTGCTTGACTGATGTCATATCATGGATGCTGCTTAGGGTAAAGCATTAAAAGTGCAGAGCACTTCAGAATAGAAAGTTCAAGTCCATGGAAACCACCTTCATTGCAAGGAAACTTCATTAAAGACGGTCACATATCTAATCAATACTTGGTGAATGCTTTTGGTTGTCGAATAGATGATTAAAAAGATTGCTCACTTTATAAATAAAATACGGGGAAAAAAGATAGCAATAAATTTTAAAAGTTAATTTTATAATATATGATATAATGGTTTATTTGACCATTTTTGGTGATATGTATGTAATGGATCGCAACCGAGAAAATAGACACTGGGGATGTAGAAGAGAGAAATAAAGAAACAGAACTTTTCGTCTACTTATCAAGTTATGCACTTAAAGAATATAAATAAAGTACAAATCAAAGGATATAAATAAAGTACAAATCAGAAAGTATAAACTACCTGAAACTTAAATTTACCTTACAAGATCACTGTTGTGTTCCTTGAAGAAACCTAATACATGGAGAAGAACTAAATGATTTTGAATCTGAGCGTATAACCATAACATCAAGAATTCAAAATGTTGAAGACATATCGATTCATTCTGACAGTTCTCTTTCAAGTTTATAATTATTATTCAAGAAGGGGAGCCGATGCTTCCAAATAGTAGGATGACATCATTCGACAATTTCTCCGGCCATGTTATAGTGGTGTCGCAAATCCTACAATGGTTGCAAAAAAATAATTTAGCTTCCAGCCAAGACCTCGTACCATCAGCACAAGTGTTACCCGAATACTACAAAAGTTATCAATGGGATTCTGCTATTGATTCATATATTAATCTTATGACACACTTTAAAATGAAAGTAACAAGCTATAAATGGAACTTTCTACGAAAAGACTACAAACCACATAAAATTAACATTTCTAAACTGTTTAGTCATGATTCTTTGTTGGCAAATTGAACTGTTTTTATGAAACGAAATACCAAAATAGCCAAAATACCATTTCCAATGTTTTATGAATATCGAAATTGGTCAAAAAGAAACTAGTCAAGACATATAAGTATAGTGTAGCCAAATGAGGCAATACGGATGGGCCGATAACAGTTATGATCTGACAAGGCATATTCATAATATGATTGAGGTGGTTTTATTGAGGATATAATGATATGAGGAAGGTGGCTGAAAAGGTTGGTCATGCATAATAGAGAGCATTTCAGCATGATAAGTAGGAGAGGTAGGATGACGATAACATGGGTAGGATTTGGGATACAAGACAGCTTAACACGTATTTAAAACAAAATTGCTATTTTGATTAGAGGGACCAAGGGAGGATGCCCATAACGAAATTTGTGCCATGCATAAAGGAGGATTCAAGTAGAGTATTTCACAAAATTAGACTATTGACATTAGAGTAACATATTGGGGCCGTGTTTGGTTAAAAAAGTATGAAATCATACAGTGGCGTTCAAACTTAAGCTGATTGAGGGTCCATTGTGTTTTCCCAATTCCCATATTATCTTGAATTTCAATTCCAATATTTGGACCAAACCATTCTTTAATTGTTATATAAGTTTACAATCAGAAACGTCTCTCTTATGAAAAGTGGCGCATCAGGATTGACTCTCAAAACAACTGAATTTATGTGTTGGAGGGGCTGTAACTTCACTATGATACTGAACTGTACAAATGGTCTCATATATAGCTTTAGAAAGCATTACTAATATGCTTCACGAATTCAATATATATCCAACCGGAAAAAGAATAGGTTGTATTCAATATTTTCAGTGGCCTATAGTACCCAACAAAGTTTCAAGAATTAGATTGCATCAATGCAATTTTATAATTCTCAATTCCAAGAATTATACATATACATGAAACTGCAAATTCATGCGGCCTAATGGACTCTAAGTTACATTGGCTATGGCATGACAAGCCTCAACTGGATTTGAACGCCTCAAGTATCAAATGGAGTTTGAGTGTTTCCATTATACTTTTCTCTCACTTCCCCATGTCGGAAAAGAGAAAAAACTATCCCTACGTTTTTGCTTTAATTTATTTTTCTCCCTCACTTTTCCTAGACGCCGAGTAATGGAATACCGGTTTTGCTCTCATTCCTTTAAATACAACCATAAAAACAGCCTTAACATTTAGATGATCAAATTGAATGCCATCACCAAGTTCAACTTGAAAAATAAACCAAAGAAAAGAGGAAAATAGACGTACCTTCCGAAAGCCAAGCCCAGCCTCCGGGCTTTAGAGAAAGTTTGGAAATGAGCAAAGATGAAGCAGACGCACTGTGTAAGGGCATCAAGGATTGCGCACACCCCAATTCCACAGGAAGCCTATAAAGTTCAAATCACAAATTTAATGAACAACGAAACGAGAAATTCTCTAAGTTTGTTCTTAATGAGCATGAACTCAAGAAACAAAATAAGATAGACTTCTCCATGAATTATTATCCTGTTTGCTACATGAATCATTTTCTTACATTTGGGGCGTTTCTTGACTAAATTAACAAGTAACATAACTTCATTAATCATAAGCAAAACCCCCATCTGCGTCTCCAGAAGCTAAATCCATATAATTAAGAGAGGGTAGGTTAAGAATCCCAACTTTAACATGAAAACATCATTAAGAATCCCAACTTAAACAAAAAGGTGAGAAATTCGTCATGCCTTGAGATGCCCAATGGAGGCCTGCGACGAGGGAGGCGAGCAAAGGTCGGAGCTTTTGAAGACGAAGACGAAGACAAAGGAGGGTTGATTCCTCCATGAAATGGCTTTGTTGAAGAAGAGCGTAGCAGCGTCCTCCTCAGACCACCAACCGCCGCCATTGATCTCCTCTCGAGATCGAGCTCGCAACTCCTAAAACCCCCTTCTCTCTCTGCTGTCGGGCTCGATTTGGGCTAAATCTAAGCCCACCAATTTTTTTCATTTAATTACTCATTCATAAACCGGACAATCTCCGCTGTTATAATGCTATTTATGTTTATTTTTTAAAGAAATATAAGAAAACAATTAAAAAATATCATTTATAATAAATTAATGAATGTCATGTCGCTATAATATGATGAAATATAAATAAAGACAACTTTTCTTCGGTTCTCACAAATTTTGAAATTCAAATTCTTAAAAAAAAAATGGAGCCAAAGGCTCCATTCAAGAATTCTATACAAACATCTACAAACTAAATCTATGGGATCCAGGAAAAAATAATTTGTGCGTGCTTAATAGGGGATAATCTAAGTGGTAATTCTACATTACCATGAAATGTTATTATACTTGTTTAGCTGTAAAAAATATTCCCGGAATATAGAATTACCATGATAATCAAATGACCTTATTTCATGGTAATCATATTCCCCCCAAAACATGTGTCTATCTTATATTACCACGAAATATTCTTGTCTAACATGAAATGAAGTATGACCATCCGCCGTCGGTCTCCCTCTCCACCCGCCGGCCGATCGGCCCCACTGTCCATCGCTGATCGTCCATCGACCGGCCCGCCATTGGTTCGCCGCCTGTCATCGTCGATCGTTCACTGGTAGGCCCGCCGCGATCGGTCGTTCGCTGCCGGTCGGCCGCTGCCCATCGACGATCGTTCACCGACCGGCTCGCCGCCAATCGGCCGTAGTTTGTCTCCGGTCGTACACAGCTCAACCTCGCCGTCATCCGCCAACCTCACCGACGATCGACAGTTACACATACATATATTACCGTGAATGATTATATAACAATTCCAATTTCAATGTACATAAAATTGTTTAAAAGTTAATGTACAATTAGGGTATTTGCAAATCCTGTAAGTGCTATAACAATTTGATTTGCTTTTGAACAACAAGAAAGCACTTGTAGCATATTGGTAAAGCCTTGCACTGCTGTGACATAGCACCAGAGTTCAAATCCTATCAGCCATATTATCTTTTTATTTTAAATTCTTTTAATCTTTTAGAAACCCAAGGGTTTGCACGTGCACAACACGTAAAAATGAAAATACACTGAATATTTAAACATGTACACTGAAGAATACAAAGCGACACCGACACATGGCCTAAACCCTAGCCCTCTCCGCCGTTGAAGACCCGGCGATTTTCCCATAAAACCCGGCACCGCCGGTTCCCCCCGTCGCTAATGCGGTGATTTTTTCACCCTTTCAGCTAACCAACTCCCCCGGCACTGTTTATTTTCTCTATACATTTATAGAGAACAATAAAATCCCATTTAATCCCATTTTTAATACAAATTTTTATTCCCACATTCAATACACTAAACCCTAGTTCTTCCTATAAATACCGCACATCATTTAACCCCTCCTCACTCACAATCCCTGCCAAAACTCTCAAAAACATTCAAGTCCCGATAGTTTGCAAGTGGAGTTAGCGAAGGGCGAAACTCCGACGAAGTTCCGGCGACGATCTGAGGAGATTCCGACGACGAAACGATGCCCCGAGACTTTCCATAGCTTCATCTTTCTCTTCTCTAATACAAAAGCCAGTAATGAAGGGTTACGGTAGCGCCCCGGCCGTCAAAACGTGGCCAAAATACGGAACAAAAATTTCTAAACTGGCGCTACCGTTACCCGATTTACGGATCGACCTTAAACCCTAATCTAGCATGCTAACTAAGAGTTAGAATCATTATACCGAGTTGATCCGTGTCTTTCGGTCTTCATTCCAAGCTCCTAGCGGGTCCTTGATGTGGTTTGGTTGCCGGTCTTCCTCCATCTCCGATGATCCACCCCAGAGAAACGGCACAAGCTCCAACCTCGTCGAATGAGACAACCGACGCTCCAAAGTCGCTAGCGATGGAGAGTGAGGTGTATGAAAGCGTCACTACAATTTTCTCTCAACCTATATGCTCAATGAGCAATGCAAGAAGAAGATGAAAGAGGTGATGAAGCTTTGGCATGAGCAACTAATAAAATGGCTAAGTATTTTTTTGAAGCATGAGAGAGTGAGAGAGTGCAAGTGTAATCTCACAAATGAAAAATGAATCCACCACCAAGTGTGGCCGGCCCCCTCTCTCATGCCCCCAAAAAATCTTATCCAATATATCAAATAAACAATTCACACCATACTTTGAACCATGCTCAAAACCATGCTCAATACTATGCACATGCCACCTCACACCTCCACCTCATTTGTGAGTCAAATGAATTTTCCAAAATAGAAAATCATATAAATGAGGTGGCCACCTTCTGGAAGCTATTACGTATAAAATACGGAATACTTCCCGGTACATGTATCGAAATACATATACGCGTATTCATACCAAAAATACGAATAGCCAAGAGAGAAAACGAATAGTGAACAATAATACTAGAATACGTATATACAAATACATATATAAATTATTAAATCAAACCCCGATTTAATAATCCGGCTTAATCCTAAGCCGCTAGTATCATCAACAGTCCGATTAAAGTCTGCGCAGCTTGTGCACATATTTAATCGAATACCTGTATGTATCAACATACGTCATGTACACCATATCGCCTGAACCGTGAAAACCCTCTGTGTGGGACTCTAAAGACTCGTCAATACGCTGGCAGTGGGTTTAACCATAAGCACATCAGCGGCACTAGCTGTACGTAACGGCTACCCAGGTATTGAGCGAAAGGGAGGCCGACGAGCAAACTCATCCTGAACCCCTACTGAGCCTGACAGTGACAATATCCGTACAGTACGGTCTGTTCGTCTAAGAGTATCGCATATCGAGTCTAGGGGAGTGGATAAAGTCAGACCCCTAACAACGAGATATTTAGTGTCGGCATGATACCCATCACCACCTGAGAAACTATCGATCCTGGATCGGTAATTCTCGTTCACCATGGCCATGGATTTCTGGTGATGGCCACCCGTACACAACGCGACATCAACCCCCAATACCGGGAGAGACGAATCCTCGACAATCCGATCACTGCCTCCATGTGGCTCGGGACTGTACCCAACTAAAACCTGTTTGCACGACTCTTTTGAGCCGTGGTAGGGTAGTAATCAAAGCACAGTGGGAACTCACACGAGATAAATGACGATCTCAGGTCGACAGACTAACCTGTACACATGTCACCTGGGAACTGCTATCTGACAATAGGTATAATACCAACTAGCAGGTTCCCGGTGAGTCCGTCCAGTGTACTCATAACCCAATGAGCACATGCATACTATCTTAGGTGAACAAACTAACACCAATGACTTTTGAGACCTGGCCACCGCCCCTCGTCGGGGTCTCGATCAGTATACACTAGTCTACACTGGAGTATCGATGCCCAGTCTCGATACTCCTACGATTAGGGACATTTAAGGATGTGCTTATAGACCCCAGCTCCCATATATATGATCGTCATCATAATGCTGGCAGTTAAGTAAGAATCCTATGGGCTCTATCAACATGTACATGATGATAAAGACAAACCGGATAGCATACTATCTTCTCAAGTAAGACTGTTTTATCGGTATAGGTCCTCACTCAATCATCATAATCACAAGTCCGCGACTATGATAATTACCTTGAGGGCACTATAGCCAACAAGTAAGTCCCATCTTCCCCTTCTTTTCTCTATTCTAAAAACTTTAAATACTAAAACCCGACGGAAGCGGAGTTAATCCGACTTCCGATTCGGTTTTTCTTTTAAAAAATCCAATTTTTCTTAAACAAGAAAACACCAAACTCTCATATCATGTTTACTAAACATTAATGAACACCTTCAACAATTTTCATCACAAAATATTCTTATATGCAATTTCTATTGTAGTTTTACAGTAAAATACCAGATACTTTAGTTTCCGACATAATCATCATAATACATATTATACCTTTAGATAGTTCATGAGATAATGACCTACCTCATCACAACACACATCAGTGATATAGCACGATGAAGTTTGGAAAATAGATTCATGGGATAATACAAAATTTCAAATAAATACCATCAACTTATAAAACCTTTTCCTTAAAACGGTGTTAAAACAATTCCTTACAATTACGTCTCTACAACTCACTTTTGGGGAACCTTATTTCGGGATGGTGCGGATTATCGCATGTCCTTGGGTCTAGTAGAGCGGAATTCAGACCTCCGCAAGGAGCATTCGGATTCCGGTGGAGTTTTAATACCATTTTTAAGAAAATGAGATTTCAAGAAAATAAATCTAATTTATTTTATATAAATATATAAATAATATCAAAATATCTATTTTAATTATATTATATAAATATTCCAAGTTTTCCAAATCAAAGGAATTATCTTTACATGAAAATACCATTCAAATACAAAACAATTGCAATATTTCAATAAAATGCCATATACTATAAAAACTAGGTTTTACTCACTAGAAAATGCACAATTGTAAAATATATAACTATTGTAGGGTGTTTTTCGTCACCCCATTGAGATGGGAATACGCGCGCGCTTGTCAGGCGTACTACAGATCCCCTCTGTCCTAGGTAGGCCGGGGTTTAATGATTGTGGGGATCCGAATCTCCGGCAGCCGCGGACTAAGCTGCCGTTAATTACCCCTCGCCTTTGGGGCGAGGGAACCTCCGATTAACGGGTTAAACTGGTCATGCGAACTCAATGTGCGGTGTGCGTGTGTTGTGTTTTGAAAGGGGGTTTTGTATATATCGGGAGCCACGCAGAGTTTTTACGGGGGGGCCACTACCCGGATAGCGGGCTGGGGGTTAAGGGGGCTAGCAGCCCCCTTACGGGGTGCGGGGCAGCGCCCCGTTAGAAATTTTTTCTAACAGGGATAGTGTTGTGGAGCACGTGTGTGTGCAAATATGTATACATATGTATATGTATATGTATGTACATATGTATATATATATATAAAAGAAAGAGGGGGAAAAGGCATCTAAAGGATGCGTGGGGCCAGCGCCTTGGACGCTGTGCGCCCAGGTGCTATGCGCTCAAGCGCTAGCGCGCCACGTGTCGGCACGTGGGCGCTCTGCGCTTGAGCGCAGAGCGCTGCAGCGCAAGCACGCCACGTGTCGGCACGTGGACGCTCTGCGCTTCAGCGCCTGACGCTCGAGCGCAAGTGCGCCAGAGCGCTGTGCGCTTGAGCGCAAGAGCGCCACGTGTCGGCATGGGGACGACTTGCACCAGAGCGCTTGAGCGCAAGCGCGCAACATGTCGGCACTGGGGCGACTTGCGCTCGAGAGCTTGCGCTCGAACGCAAGCGCGCCACGTGTCGGCACTGGGGCGACTTGCGCTCGAACGCAAGCGCGCCACGTGTCGGCACTGGGGCGACTTGCACTCGAGCACTTGCGCTGGAGCGCCAGCGCACCACGTGTCGGCACGTGGGCGCTTTGCGCTCGAGCGCAGGGCGCTATTGTGCAAACGTGTCACGTGTCGGCACGTGGGCGCTTTGCGCTTGAGCGCTGAGCGCTTGAGCGTAAGCGCGCCACGTGTCGGCACGTCGGCGCTCTGCGCTTGAGCGCCGGCGATGAAAAGAGACTTTTAGCTTAAAAAGATTCTCGGAAGAGAAATCAGAGTGGAGTTGGACTCCTTAGTGTGTTTTTTGGGGTTAATGGAAGGGGTTCTTCTTCTTCCTCCTCTGTTAGCTGGATCTTGAAGATCAAGAGATGTGAGATCTCAAAATCTCTTCTTTTTGGGATCTAAAGACAGATCCAAGTTCCCCTTTGCGGGTTTGGTGGTGAAAAACTATTTTGTTTTTGAAAAGGAAGAGTAAAACTCTTGATTTAATTCAGAAGAAAGAAGAAGGTTTGAGACCTTCAGAAAAGGGAAAGAAATACAAACCCTAGGTTTTTGAGAGAATGGAAAAAAATGTTTTTTATTCATCATCATGTTGCCTTTTATAGGCTTACATATTTACATATAGCCCCTTGGGCTTTACAAAAATGGCATTTTAGCCATCTCATGGCTCATGTGCCATTTCATTTTTGCACATAAGCCATGGGCTTACAAAATATTGGCTTTACGCCCATTTTGTTTACATTTATGCATAAACAATTAGATAAAAATTATTTATTACATGATTTTATTGTTGGCATGGGGAGGCTGGCTGCGGGCTCGAATTGGGCATGGGCCCGCTTGACCTGGGCTTGGGCCCACCTGGCTTGGGGTTGACTTTGATTTTGACTTGGTCAACCGGGGTGTAAATTTTGACTTCAACAACTATGAAAACCCTAAAGACGATAATTAAATGCTTGATGTGTATTTTGAAATTATACCAAAATTATTTTTACATAAACCCCCCTCAAGTTATATAAATTACAATAAGGACTCTAGTAAATATAGGTTTAAGCGGGACCGGTTCTCTTGAGCCTCAGGGAGCCGGAGAATATGAGTGCTTGCCTATCTAAACTAGACAACCTAAATAACGGTGTTATCAACACAGTAATTGTCTTTGAAAAAGACATAAATCCTGCCATCCATGTGCAGCAGTTACCAATAACACCAAAACCTAATTCATGATTTCAATTTCTTTTCTAATTGTCTGACTCAGATTGAGTCTCAATCTAATCAATCTGACTTGAATATGATTCAAGTCTAAAACTATAGTTCAAACATGAATCCATCTATTCAATCCATTTTGACCGAACCGAACCATGGATATACTCCATCTACATGTTCATCCATTACATCCGTTCCATTTTACTGATATCATGGTTTCGGCAAGTCATCCATATACAATTTACAATACAAGACAATACACTACAATCAATACAATACAATCAATACAATAAACACTACGGGGTTATAAATGGGTAGACTGGTACGAAACATGTTAAAGATGGTACGAGATGGTCACTTAAGACGTAATTACATCCATGCCGTTGTTCTGTGGTATTATCGACGGGGCCTTATACTACGGGTTACCAAAGTCTCCGGTGTAAGTGGGACTCCTCTCGTATATACTGGCATTTTCTGTACCAAGTTACAAACAGCTGCGCTAACATAACAGTCAAATATAATACAGTTATACTCTCTCCCTGTCTATTCTACTTCTCTCTCATCTTTGGGACTTACCGAGCGATTGTTCGCTGACGACATTCCTATTTCTCTTCTTCTTTGGAATGTTGTCAGGAGGACTCAGAGCTGAAGAATTCGAGACCAGCCAGGAGCATTTGGAGCAGGCCCCTGAGCAGTACACTGAAGACCCTGAACCGTAGCCACTTGTACTTATTCCATTTTCATTTCTATTATGCCATTGTTTAGGGATTGCTTTCATTCCATGTATTTACATTCCAGCTGTATTGTAAAAAGAATGTTGAATAAATAAAGTTGCTGTTCTTTTACATCTTGTCTCTTATGTGTTTTATTTTATATTGCTTAGATACGCTTAGCGTGTTTACTTCTGAGTAAATACATAGCGGGCATGTCGCGTCCCCTTCACCGTACACTGGGAAGTGGGGCGTGACAGGTATTGTTGGCGGCCCATGCAGGTCAGTGCTGCATGGAACTCTGCCATGCAGATCAGTTCTGCGTGGAAACCTAAGCAATATAAACACAAGAAACAACAACTGAAAACATTCTTTACATTACATATTCTTTGAATCTTATTCTTTGAATCTATCCTGACCCTAATTTTTCATTCAAGGTTATGGATTCTCCGAACAACACCAGCATCAATGTCAACAACACACCTCCACCTCTACCGCTTACACATGCCGTAGCTGCTCCGATCAATGAGCAGATGGTCTTGCTTGAGGCGATCCGCAGCCTCCTGAAAGGACAGCAGCAGCAGACTCCTTTGTTAATGAATCGACCAGAAGCGGAAGCTCCTGAGGTAAAGAAATTCCGAGCTTTACACCCCAAACAATATTCTGGGAAAAAGAGTCCTCTGAAAGCTGAGGAATGGGCTCAAAGTATTGAGGATGACCTGGCAGCAGCACAAGTGCCAGAGTTCGCTTGGGTTCGAGTTGCAAAGCTGCAGCTCACTGACAATGCACGGGTCTGGTGGAAGGCGGAAGAAAGCCGTCTCGCTTAACCGATCGAATGGAGGACTTTCCGCGATATGTTCGACGCGAAGTACTTCCCCGAGACTGCCAGATTCGACATGGAACAACAGTTCATCTACCTACAATAGGGTTCAATATGGACCAAATCAGTGGATGAGTACGATACTGAGTTTACCATACTCAGTCGGTAAGATATGTCTCTTTATTTCAATTTTCAATATATCACATACTACACAGCTAACACAATACCTTAACAGGTTCGCGGCACACCTGATACCGACAGATGATGTAACACCCTAGTTCATTTCTACCAGTTATTTTGGGTATTTCTTAATTTATGGTTATTTCTTGATTTATTGTGTTTTGGGTGCGAATGGTGTAACTGGTATCCGTGTTGACCCGCATGCTGGAAACCCGTCTTGATTCCTGTTTATGATTTATCCCAGCTAGTTATGAGAATCCGTGCACTTTCATGTTTTATATTCTGCATACGTGCATTATATCAAGCATCTGCATTTTAAATAAAACAAGTTGTTTCCCCCAATCAGAGCAAAGCTCTGTTCAAATTTTCAAAATTTGAAACAAAGCAGCGCTTCATAAAAAGCGCCAGCAAGCAGCGCTCATGTGCAAAGCACGAGTGCGCTAGCGCTAAGAGCGCTGCACTCTAAGCAGCGTATCACGTGCAAAGCACGAGTGCGCTAGCGCTAAGTGCGCCAAGAGCGTCAGCGCTCTGAAGCAGCGCCCACGTGCAAAGCACGAGTGCGCTAGTGCTGGAACTAAAAATGTTCAGTGCACCACGTGCAAAGCACGAGTGCGCTAGCGCTAAGTGCGCCAAGAGCGCCAGCGCTCTGAAGCAACGCCTACGTGCAAAGCACGAGTGCGCTAGCGCTGGAACTAAAAATATTTCCCTGATCCTCGATCAAAGATCCAATAAAGATGATAAATCATCAATTGACCAGAATAAAATTCTGTTAAGGAAAGATTCCTCAAAATCTTTCCAAATAAAAAGATTGTGCTCTGTAAATCAGAGCACCGTTGGATCAATAATCTAATGGTGATTAAAAAATCACCAAAATACAGAATAAATTCTGTACGGGGAAAATATCCCAATCTTGCTAAAAACAAGAAGATTGCCTTCTGTAAATCAGAAGCCCTTGAATCAAAGATCCAACGGGGGAGATATCCCCAAATCAATTAGAGAAAAGATCTCTTTAACTGATCAGTTTTCACTATATAAAGGACCACAGACTTCAAGTATCATAGAGAGGACCCCCACACCCCACAAACTTTGAGAAATCTCAGAGAGAAGAGCAAGCTCTCGGCAAAAGAAGAACTTTTCTTCAAGGTAAAAAACAGAGATAAGAAACATCACATTAAGAAGAAGAACATAATTCTTCTCACAGATCATAGATCTATAAGTCTAAGGTCTTTTACAAAAAAGAGATCATGAATATCTCATTATAAAAAGGGGGGAGAATAATTCAATTCTCTTAGGATCACAGATCCATAAAGGCAAAGCCTTTCACCAAAATAAGAGATTGAAACATCACCTATAAAATAAGAACTTTGTTCTTAGAACCTTGAGACAAAGTCTCTTATAAATGAGAATTTATTTCTCAGATCATAAAATTGATCAGAAGCGCTTTTGCGCTCTTTAACTGGCGCACAGCGCCAAGCGCACCACGTGCTCCTCACGTGTGCGCCACTTAACAAAAAGCACTTTGCGCTCATGGACTGGCGCTCAGCGCCAAGCGCACCACGTGCTCCTCACGTGTGCGCCACTTAACAAATAGCGCTTTGCGCTCATGAACTGGCGCTCAGCGCCAAGCGCGCCACGTGCTCCTCACGTGTGCTCTATATCACAGAAGCGCTTTGCGCTCATTAACTGGCGCTAGCGCCAAGCGCGCCACGTGTTCCTCACGTGTGCGCTGATAGAACATAAACTGTTCTTTAAATAAAGCCCTGGAGCTATGATAAATGCTCAGCATTCAATAAAAGACAGAAAGCCTGTCAGAACTTAAATCAATGCTCAGTATTGTCAAATGTTCAACATTTTAACTGAGTGGGCTGAGCCCAAGTTGGCCATAAACCCCTCATTCAGATTAATTGAGCCCATATGCTCATAAATCTTGGATCTTAGTCCCAATTGGACTACAGATCTCCCAACCAAAATTGGTTTAAGGGTACATCTCTGCACTCCTCTGATATATGTCGTTGTAATCCATCAACGTTTTCAGAGAGGTGACGGGTCCCGACAACCAGACATCTCATGGACTGTGGGGTCCTTAAGCCCATAGACTATGATGTCCTTAACCTTGGACGGTGGGGTCCTTAAGCCTATGGACTATGATGTCCTTAACCTTGGACTGTGGGGTCTTTAAGCCCATGGACTATGATGTCCTTAACCTTGGACCGTAATGTCCTTAAACTAATTGACCGCAATGTCCCTAAACTAAACAATAGAGCCTAAACGCTCCTTTGTTGAATCTAAATGATCATGTTAAGTAGATATTAGTCTAAAATTAGACTAACATGTCCTTAAGAAACTGTTAAGTAGATCTTAGTTTAAAAATTAGACTAACGTATCCTTAACAAACGTTTAAGTTGATCTTAGTCTCAAATGAGATTAACGATCCTTAAACCCAACCCCAAACCCAAATCTAAGAAAATACGGATTTGGACTAATCCACGCCCTACGGGCGACAACATAAATTAGTCTCCATATACAATCCACGGGCAACCAAAAACAAAACAAACACCCACGACACGAAGTGACCATCTGGAGAAGGAGAAAGTTGTTACCGCGATGCGGTAGCGTAATTAACTGCAGGGGCTTGCGCCTACAGGGAAGAACGTCCCCACAATCAAAAAACCCTCAAATGAGGGGAAATCTGACAAAGTCTGCTTCAACGGCCGCAACCGTCTAAACCTTCGATACATGGTGCCATAAATCAACTTGGCATCTTCGGAGAGGTGGACGGATAAAACCCAAATAGCATCTGGCCCCCAGAACTCCGTGCCCGGACGTCCCGACGTCCTGGCCACGTCTTCCGGCGGCGAACAGATTCTGGCACGCCCGGTGGGACCTTTTCCTCTTTCCACTCCACACTTCGTGTGTCGTGTTTCGCGAATGAATCGCGGTTTGCTATGGTTGCCCCTGGATTCAAGGTACTAAGATTTGGTATCTTGCTCCGTGCAGAAAAACAAAAGATCAAATGGCTTTCAACTGCACAAGCTGCAACAACGGCAATAACTCTCACTTCGTCCCTGGTCGAGGAGTGACCTACGGGCCTCAGGCGGCCTCCGTTTTTACAATGCCGATGGACCAAGTGACGCAAGCCACCACAGGGCTATTCTTTGGGACCATGCTCCCACCCATGAGCTTCAACACACCACTGCCGTCGCAAGAAGCTCCAAAGAAGTCGGTTTTTTATCGGCAAATTGATGCTGCTTGTTTACCACAATCAGAGCAAAGCTCTGTTCAAATTCCAAGGCGGAAGATGAAGCCCCAATCAGAGCAAAGCTCTACTTTGAAAATTTAAACTCTAGTAAATGAAGCGACGCTTCAGATTCTTTGCGCTGCGCGCAACGCGCCACGTGTCAAAAGTTGATACATCAGCGCAGCGCCCAAGGCAGCGCACCCAATCAGAGCAAAGCTCTATTTAAGCAAAATTAAAGGAAGCAACGCTTCAGTTGCGTTAGGCTTTGCGCTGCGCGACCCGTGTCGGCGCAGATGCGCTAGCGCAGCTGCGCTGGGCTTTGCGCTGCGCGACACGTGTCGGCGCAGATGCACTAACGCAGCTGCGCTGCGCTGTGCGCTGCTTGACACGTGTCACGCGCTGGGGCATTTGCGCCAAACAGAATTAAGATTTTAAAGAAATCTTTTTGTTCATGTTAAAACAAGAAGATTTTCTTCTGTAAAACAGAAGCCATTGGATCAAAAATCCAACGGTGGGAAAATTCCCCAAATCACTTAGAGAAAGATCTCTCTAACTAATTTATGGGCACTATAAAAAGGACCCTAGACCTCAATTCAAAGGGAGGAAGATTTTTTTTGAGAAATCAAGAGCTTCAAACAGAGAGAACTCTGAAAAAGTTTCAAGAAAAAGGTAAAAACCTTCATAAAAATAGGAGAAATTTCTTCTAATAGATCATTGATCTAAGAACAAGATCAATGATCTTCACATAATAAACAGTGCTTTGCACTTCTTATGAACCACTGGTTCTTTAAATAAGAAAAACAAGAAATACTTGTTTTCTTTGATTCTCATTAGATCGAAAAAAACAAAAAAAAAAACAAATAGTGCTTTGCACTTCTTTTATGAACCATTGGTTCTTGAATCTAAAAAATTCTCAAATTAATAGTGCTTTGCACTTATAAATCTATACTGTTGCACTCTTGGACTGGCGCAAGCCACCAGAGAGCGCCATGTGTCAGCATCTGAACCATTTGCGCTATGCGCTTTTGAAATAGAGCTTTGCTCTCTGAAATTGGCGCAACTCACCAGAGCGCGCCACGTGTCAGCAGCGCAAGCGTAGCGCACTAGCGCAGCGCACTGCGCTGCATGACACGTGTCATCATCACAAGCGCTTGCACTCTTTGATTGGCGCAAAGCGCCTGAAAAATGCAATGCATTTCTTTTGTTAAAGGGCCAGACCCAAGTCAAAAAGACCTAGCAGGCCAAAATGAATTGCAAAGCAATAAAAAGGGCAGAGCCCAAGTAAAATTGATGCTCTGCATCATTTAAAAATGGGCAGAGCCCAAAACAAATTGACGCTCTGCATCCTTTATGGGTAGAGCCCAAATAAAAATAAAAAGAAATGCAATGCAAAAGCAAATAAAATGTTGAACATTTTCAACTGGACTTAGCCCAATTTTGGCCGTAAGTCCTCAAATTAAATTGACTGAGCACGGCTGCTCTGTTTAAATCAATTTACACTTGGTCCAAGGGTACATCTCTGAACCCCTCTGACACATGTCGTTGTAATCCTTCAACGTCGTCAGAAAGGTGATGGGTCCCGACGGCCATACATGATATGGGCCGCAATGTCCCTAAACTACCTATGGACCACCACGTCCCTAAACTGGCGATGGACCACCACGTCCCTAAACTGGAATACGGACCACCATGTCCCTAAACTGGAATATGGACCACCATGTCCCTAAACTGGCAATGGACCGCAATGTCCTCAAACTACCCATGGACCACTACGTCCCTAAACTGGAACAACAGAGCCCCCAAACGCTCTTTTGTCGGATCTAAATGATCCCGTTTAAGTTGATCTTAGCCTCAAACACAGCTAACGTATCCTTAAACATTCAAACAGACTTTAGTCCCAAACCGGACTACATATTCCCTAATCAATTTACCTTTGGTTCAAGGGTACATCTCCGAACTCCTCTGACACATGTCGTTGTAATCCTTCAACGTCGTCAGAGAGGTGACGGGTCCCGACGTCCATATATTAAATGGACCACTACGTCCTTAAACTGGAAATGGATTTAGACGATCCCGTTAAGTTGATCTTAGTCTCAAATCAGACTAACGTATCCTTAACGAACGTTTAAGTTGATCTTAGTCTCAAATGCGGCTAACGTATCCTTAAACTAAAAACACCAAACCCAAATCTAAGTAAATACGGATTTGGACTAATCCACGTCCTACGGGCGACGGCATTAATCAGTCTCCGTATACAATCCACGGGCAACCACAAACAAAACAAATACCCACGACACGAAGTGAAATTCTGGAGAAGGAGAAAGTTGTTACCGCGATGTGGTAGCGTAATTAACTGCAGGGGCTTGCGCCTGCAGGGAAGAGCGTCCCCACAATCAAAAACCCCTCAAACGAGGGGGAATCTGACGAAGTCTGCTACATCGGCTGCATCCGTCTAAACCTCCGATACACGGTGCCATAAATCAACTTGGCATCTTCGGAGAGGTAGACGGATAAAACCATATAGCATCTGTCCCGAATCTCAGGCAAGACGTCCTAATGTCTCGGCCGTCTTTCGGAGGGGAACAGATTCTGGCACGCCCGGTGGGACATTTTCCTCTTTCCACTCCACACTTCGTGTGTCGTGTTCGCGAACGAATCGCGGTTTACTGTGGTTGCCTGTGGATTTGAGGTACTAAGATTTGGTGTCTCGCTCCGTACAGAAAACAGAAGATCAATGGCTTCAAGCTGCACTTCCTGCAACTGCAACTCTCGCTCCGTCCCTGTTGGAGGAGTGACTTATGGGCCCCAAGCGGCCTCTCTTTTCAAAATGCCAGTGGAGCTAGTAACTCAAGCCACCACTGGACTATTCTTCGGGACCATGCTCCCACCGATGAGCTTCAATGCCCTAATGACATCGCAAGAAGCTCCAAAGAAGCCGGTCTTTGATCGACCTACCACTGCCGCGACCCCTCTCAACGGGTTGCCCAGTTTCAATACCTCAGTTTTCAACAGACTGGGCCAGAATGTCCGCAAACCTGCGATACCCGAAGCTGCCATCCCAAAGCGGATAGCCATCCCGACTCAAATGGACGAAATCATTGGAAAGGCTCCTCCTTCCAAGAAGTCAGTTTTTACAAGGCTGGCCATTCCGGTTGCTGCTCCAGGCGAAGTCCTCAAAGCTGCTTCCCCTACCCAGAGCAGGGGGCATGAAGAAGCTTATCCAACAATGGAGGTGACTCCGTCCGCAAGACACGCTCGACGTCGCCACTGGCGTCGAGTAAGAAAGGCTGGGGGCAACTTCCCCTCTGGATTTACGCCACCAACTCCGATGGTGGGGATCGATGTTGCTGTTCCAACTGGGAACAGCTTGAAACTCTCCTACTGCGATGTTGAAACATACTTCTTCACCTGTGGAGAATACTCCAGAGAAGAAGCTAGAGCAGCCCCCTCAACGGTTGTCCTCTAAAATTTACAAAGTCTGGCGACAGGTCCAGGAGTCAGTGATTGATGAAAACTATCTCCGCCGACAGAGAAAGATGAAGGTTCAGCAGGAGAAGGATTACTCCGTCAAGCCACAAAAAGCAACAGCTACTTGGGTGCCCACTACAACGGCCCCCTCAACTCCAATCACTCAAAAAAAAAGGAGGCCACAAAAAGCCCCTGCGAACATGACGAAGCGTAAAAGCGCTGAACACAAACGCCCCAAGTCTGGGGGCATGGTGGTGCACACCGTTTATATGGCTTCCGGAAAGGAGGAAAGCCGTGCTTCGACGGGTCACCGACCGCTCACCCGATCTGTGACGAAAGCGGAGCAGCAACAGAAGCTTCAGGAAATGATGACTGTGATGGCTGCACTTACCGAACCGAAAGAAAGTTCGGAAGTATCACCAGAGCAGCGTCATGAACAAGAAACTGATGCTGACTTCTTACGTAGAATCCTCGAAAAGAAGGATAAAGAATCCGAAGAGCAAGCAGCTAATATAAAACAGATGGCGCTCCTCTTCCAAGATATGGTAGGGATGATGTTACAGCCGGACCCTCCAGCTGAAGACCCTCCGATCATTGTTGGAGACGACAGAGGGGAGACACCTAATCCTCCTCTAGCTCTTTCAGCGGCCAAGGAAGAAACCATTTCCAAGGCCGCACTGGATGATTATATAGCTCATCAAATACGGGTTCATCAAGTGAATGAAGCGGCTGCGCAAATTGTTAGAACTGGACGACCCTATCCGGGCTGGTATGACCAAATCAGTTACCCGCCGGGATATACGATCCCTAAGTTCCACGTATATAAAGGGACAGGAAATCCACATCAGCACGTCGCTCAATTCAGGGCCTTGTGCGGCAATACTGGAGGCGATGACAAATTGTTGCTTCGCCAATTCGTTGGCAGCTTAGCAGAAACGGCCTTTGAATGGTATTCGGAGCTACCTAACGACTCTGTCAAAACATTTGCGGAGATGGAGATATTGTTTACACAAAGATTCGCGAGTGCTAGTGAACGCATCCCGATAACAGCACTGATAAATGCCAGGATAAGGCCAGGCGAAACGTGGGTCCAATACGCAACACGATGGCGGAACCTATGGTCGAAATGCGAACAATGCATAGAAGAGGCACCTGCGGTAGGCATGTTCGTGGGCACTCTCGATCCGCAAGCGACCATCTCACAATTCATGATGTTCTTCAGGCCGACCACCTTCCAAGAATTGATCGACAAATTAGCCCAAATGGACCAGATGGGCCACGGACCGTCTCCTCCAAAACCAGACTCTCGAAATGAGAAAGGAAAAGGGAAAGCGACTGTCGTTGCCAATGCTCAACAACAGCCGAGCAACTCAAAGCCGGTCGTTCGCCAAAATAACGCGCATCCACGCCCGTTCCTCGAGGAGAGACTGGGACGTCCTTACTCGTTTCTTCAGAATAAAACGAGAAGACCGTTTGAACTGGCAGTACGCAACAGACTTATCAATCTGCCGAGACCAAAACGTCCGTTGCAGCCAGGCGATCTCAATAATCCCGATTACTGCCCTTACCACCAAACGGTAAGTCACCCGATCAAGGATTGTTTCGTCTTTAAGGGATGGATCGAGGATCAATACCTACAAGGCAAGTTTGCGCTGTCTGAAAACTGGAAGGTAAACCTACCACAGCCGCACACTCCAAAGAAGACGGACACGATGGGGGTAGCTTGTTCTTTTGTTGAGGACGAAAACGATGGAGGAGACTCATCAGATAAATCCGAAGACTACTTAGCGAGTTGTCATGTGATCTCTCACTCATTGGCGGATGATAAAGAGGCTCCTTGCGCCGAGAAACCGAGGGCGGACCCTGAACCAGAAATTCCGCGGCCGTCAGACGAGTTGATCGATGCCTTCCTGAATGAGATTCGTCTGAAACTTAAAGCCAATCAAGAGCGTGAGATGGCCATACTGAAAGGGGCCAAACACCGACGACTGGACCAAAGAGTCGAGGTACTCTCGTCAAATCAAAACCCATCCGCTGCGGATAAAAACAAATTCAAGACGAGGAAACGGTTCGCTAAAGCCCTGTCAGCGGGAGTGGTGCTACCACCCTCTGAAGAAAATACTCTCGGTGAAGTGGAGATGCATCCTAATTTCTGCTTATATCATTAGAAGATCATACATCCTACCGAAGATTGCGACTCCTTTAAGTGTTGGTGGCAAGGATATGTTGCTCAAAAGTGACTCTTCAACAGGACAAAATGTGAAGCTCGTAGACATAGGAAGAATGCGATAGATGAGCACAAAAGAGCTGCCGCCGACTGTCACAAAGCCGACTCCAAGGGATCGCAAATTATCACCTTTGGAAGCGACTCTGACGAAGAAGTTGCCCTCAACCCTCTCCTCAAGGAATCCATTTCAAAAATGAAAGAATTGAGGAATTACGAGAACATTCAGCCTTGCAATCGCCCGTTACTCGGAAAAAGTTTCGGCCCCGCAAGCAAAGGATCGAGCAAAAAGGACAAAGGAAAGGGGAATATGACCTTCGTCGCCAACACTCAACAACAGTCTAGTGGCCTTAGACCGGCTGTTCGTCGAAACAATATGCGTCCACGCGTATCCCTCGAGGAGAGGCTAAGACGTCCTTACTCATTTCCCCAAGATGAAACAAGAAGGCTATTCGAAGTGGCAGTGCATAACAGGCTTATCACTCTACCAGAGCCGAAACACCAACCACGACTGGGTGATGTCAACAGTTCTAATTATTGCCCTTATCACCAAGTATTGGGCCATCCGATCGAAAACTGTTATGTCTTTAAGAACTGGGTTGAAGACCAATACCTACAGGGCAAATTCGCGCTCTCCGAAAACTGGAAGGTGAGCCCACCACAACTGCACGCTCTGAGAAAGATGGATACGCCGGGGGCATCATGCTCAGTCATAGGGGAAACCCCATAGACCGAAAAGTCAGTAAACTAGAGATTCGCCTCAAATGTAGCGACACCGGACCGCAACGTCCTTAAACTAACGATGGACCGAAACGTCCTTAAACTAATGATGGACCGCAATGTCCTAAAACTTGCAAAGGACCGAAACGTCTTTAAACTACTACCGCAGCATCCTTAGGCTGACGAGATAAATAAAAAAATATATATATATATAAAAAAATACAATAAACGGTATGTCCATTAACAAAATGGGCACGGACGAAAACCCGAAAGGGCTCCGTGAGTAAAAACAGCAGGGCTATCGGCGAGTGTTCGTGAAAACCCGAAAGGGCGCGACCTCATAAAAAAAAGGGGGGAAGAAGAGAATGAAAAGAATAAAAAAAAACGGTATGTCCATAAGCAAAATGGGCACGGATGAAAACCCGAAAGGGCTCCGTGAGTAAAAACAGCAGGACCACCGGCGAGTGTTTGTGAAAACCTGAAAGGGCGCAGCCTCGTTAAAAGGACACTTACAGGGTCCTCTCGACCTTGTAAGGAGAAACCACCCGCGTGAGATCCTTACGACTCACAAGGGAGCAACACACTTAGGGATCCCCACGATTCCTAGGGAGAAAATACACTTGCGAGATCCTCACGACTTGTAAGGAGAACTCTCTTATAGGACCCTCACGGCTCATAAGATTTGAAAGTCTTAAGTTACCGAAACCTAAACCTGTGCTTAAGCAACCCCCACAACCTTCGATACCGCCCTACAAGTGGTTCAATACTGACTCTTGTATACAATCTACGGGCGCGAATAAACATTTCCCTAACAAAGTCCCATCCGTGACTAGGGATATGTTTACACGGTGAACAACCCTTATAAGTCCTCTCGACTGATAAGGAGAAAACCCTTTTGTAAGATCCTTACGACTTACAGGAGGACATACACTTAGGAATCCTCATGATCCCTAAGGAGAAAACACACCTACGAGATCCTCACGACTTGTAGGGAGAAACACCTTTGTGAGACCCTTACGGCTCATGAAGTCAAAAGCCTTAGTCGACGGGATCCTAACCCTGTTCACTAAGCCACTTTGTTCGACATCGACAGAGGCAAATGATGATTCGCTCTTGGCATATCCCAGTTGTAACGATGCTGATGCCTAAGCCGGTATCAAATTCCAAGGCCTTTCTGGCAAATGATGATTCGCTCCTGAAAATATTCCAGTTGTATCGATGCAGATGCTAAGATTGGCATCAGATTCCAAGTTCCACACTCGCAATAAAAAGCAGCGAGTAAAAATAAAATAAATAGCCGAAATGATTGGGCAACTCGCAATAAAAAGCAGCGAGTAAAAATAAAATAAATAGCCGAAATGATTGGGCAACTCGCAATAAAAAGCAGCGAGTAAAAATAAAATAAACAACCGAAATGATTGGGCACCGCAAAAAATAGCCGAAATGATTGGGCAATCGCGACCTTCGCGATATAAAAGCTGAAATGATAGAGCATCGCGGAAATAAAATAATAAAAAAAAATGAATGAAACTTCTGCCCTACAGGTGAGATCACATCGATCCCTGTATACAATCCAGGGGCACCAACAAAGAGGGAACCATACCTTCCCAACAGGCTCCACCAGAAAGCGAAGACAAATCTCGACGGTTCACCAGCAACCTAGAGACAAATACGACGTTCGTCTCGATACAGCAGACGAGATGTCACTCCAGCGTTCTTCCTTCAACAGGGTTCAGACGCGACAATCAAACAAATGGAGCCACGGAAAAACCCCTAGTTCCAAATCTCGACGGTTCTCCAGCAACCTAGAGACAACTGCGACGTTCGTCTCGATACAGCAGACGAGGATGTCACCCCAGCGTTCTTCCTCTAGCAGGGTTCAGACGCAATAATCAAACAAGCGGAGTAACGGCAAAATCCCAGCTCCACCGCGAAATTCGTCTCGATACAGCAGACGAGATGTCACCCCAACGTTCGTCTTGACACAGCAGACGCAACATCATCAAACAAATGGAGCCACGGCAAAATCCCTAGTTCCAAACCTCGACGGTTCACTAGCAACCTAGAGACAACTACGACGTTCGTCTCGATACAGCAGACGAAATGTCACTCCAGCGTTCTTCCTCCGGCAGGGTTCAGACGCGACAATCAAACAAGCGGAGTAACGGCAAAATCCCAGCTCCACCACGATGTTCATCTCGATACAGCAGACGAGATGTCACCCCAACGTTCGTCTCGACACAGTAGACGCAACATCATCAAACAAATGGAGCCACGGCAAAATCCCTAGTTCCAAACCTCGACGGTTCACCAGCAACCTAGAGACAACTACGACGTTCGTCTCGATACAGCAGACGAGATGTCACTCCAGCGTTCTTCCTCTAACAGGGTTCAGACGCGACAATCAAACAAATGTAGCCACGGCAAAACCCCTAGTTCCAAACCTCGACGGTTCTCCAGAAACCTAGAGACAACCGCGACGTTCGTCTCGATACAGCAGACGAGGATGTCACCCCAGCGTTCTTCCTCCAGCAGGGTTCAAACGCGACAATCAAACAAGCGGTGTAACGGCAAAATCCCAGCTCCATCGCGACGTTCGTCTCGATACAGCAGATGAGATGTCACCCCAACGTTCGTCTCGACACAGCAGACGCAACATCATCAAACAAATGGAGCCACGGCAAAATCCCTAGTTCCAAACCTCGACGGTTCACCAGCAACCTAAAGACAACTACGACGTTCGTCTCGATACAGCAGACGAGATGTCACTCCAGCGTTCTTCCTCCAGCAGGGTTCAGACGCGATAATCAAACAAATAGAGCCACGGCAAAATCCCTAGTTCCAAACCTCAACGGTTCACCAGCAACTTAGAGACAACTACGACGTTCGTCTCGATACAGCAGACGAAATGTCATTCCAGCGTTCTTCCTCCGGCAGGGTTCAGACGCGACAATCAAACAAGCGGAGTAACGGCAAAATCCCAGCTCCACCACGACGTTCGTCTCGATACAGCAGACGAGATGTCACCCCGACGTTCTTCTCGACACAGCAGACGCAACATCATCAAACAAATGGAGCAACGACAAAATCCTTAGTTCCAAACCTCAACGGTTCACCAGCAACCTAGAGACAACTACGACGTTCGTCTCGATACAGCAGACGAGATGTCACTCCAGCATTCTTCCTCCAGCAGGGTTCAGACGCGACAATCAAACAAATGGAGCCACGGCAAAAATCTCTAGCTCCCACCACGACATTCGTCTCTATACAGCAGACGCAATGCCAGCAAACGAAGTAAAGGCCAAATTCCTAGCTTCAGGGTCTTGACGGCAACTCACATAAAATGTGAAAGACTATCGGAGATCATCCCACACCAGCGCGGAGTGGTTATGACTCATCGGGGCTCGCCAAAATGAACCTAACCTCAAGTATAAAGCGGCATGGCAAATTCCTAACGCTTGCTCTTCCGACGGTCAAACTACCTAGGAAGTTTGCTTGAAGACGTCTTGTCCAGCCCCTGAAGGGATCAGAGACACGGCAGTCGCAGGGCTACTCGAGCAGCACGATTGCCTATCGAGGAATATATCAGCTTATGCGACGGTACGACGGCCAAAACCCTAAGTACCACAGACCCTAACGGACTTCTGTCATAAATAGCAGAGGTTAACTGTGACGTTAGGATATTCTTACGAGAAATGCTCGATTCGTCTCGACTTGTGAAGAAACTGATATCTTTGCGAGAAATTCTCGATGCGGCTCGACTCGTGAGATGAAGCCTTAGGCAGTAGGCATAAAAGGAGCCTGTTTCCTAAGCACTGGGACCCTGCAAGTTGGCCCAAAACGGTCTCTTGCACACCATCCACGGGTCTCACTCTCCAAACTCGAAACTCGACAAGGAGGGAAACAACCGCTTACGGGTCCTCTCGACTCGTAGGAGGGAAAAATTCTCTTCTAAGATCCTTACGATTTACAAGAGAAAACACACTTAGGAATCCTCATATTCCTAAGGAGAAAACCCACCTACGAGATCCTCTCGATCCGTAGGGAGAAAGGTCTCTATGAGACCCTCACGGCTCATAGAGTTGAAAAGTCTTAGGCGGTAGATCCGAACCTGCGGCCTAAGCCATCGCTATCTTTTGGAAAAACTAAGTTATCTTCCAATTATGTTTATCAAGACAGCATGCTGATAATAAAAGAAAGAAGAGAGGCGACAGAAAGAACATCCGATTTGCATTTGATCAAGCGTTCGAGACACACTCATCCATGCATGTGCAAAAGATTCAGAACAAGGGATAAGACAAGCTGAAATGGAAATTTTCTATTCATATCATAAAAGGGGGTTCTTACAATCACGGAGAAATGGATAATAACATTATTAAAATGTTTACAAAGGTATAACCTCGAACCCAGGAAATGGATTGAGGAACTCGAAAGCGACCCTATCTATGACTTTCCAAGCCTCGCGGACCATCCTGGTGTGCTTTCTTTCGCGAGCACAAGCGTCAGGATCCCCCCTGATGTCTTCCACCCTCCGATAAGCAGCGAGTATGGCAGATTGTTGAAAGACCTCGTGCAAGAGATCGACAAGACTGTCTCGCCGTCTCTTCGAGATAAAGTTCATCAGGTACACCGAGTGCACCTTATCCTCGGCGGCATCCAACGCCCTAAGCGGCACACCGGAACAGAATAGGGGAAGCGCTTCCTAGATGGCTCCCACGATAAGCTTAAGGAGAGAGGAACGTCGGGGAAGCAGTGGACCGTTGTATGCGTCGAAGCGGCTCATGATTTCAGCACACTCCGCGTTTATGAACTCTCGATTTTGAGAGCGGCCAAGTCGGCGGATGTCCCCGTAAGAGATGATCTCGTTAAGAGCATACATATGGGCGTCCATTGTTTCTGTGAAAGAAAATCAACAAAATTATCAGAAAGACTGATTAAGCAAAACGATATAATGCACTGAGGAATAAAATGCCATTTTTAAACTCCAAGATCAATGAAAAACTCCTAAGAGTTCTGTTGTATGATTTGGAAGGAGCAAAGCTCCATTAACGAATTAAAAAAAAAATCCAAGGAAAATCTTTCAGAGAGCAGAGCTCTATTAATGGAACCCTAATAGGGTCCCCTTAGTTCTCTTTAGATCCCTTTAGACCTGTTGAGCAAAGCTCTGTTAAGTGAAACCCTAAAGGGGTTTCCTTTAAATCAGGGATCTATTAAGAGCGAGGCTCTATCAATGAAAATTAATTTAATTTAATTTAATCCAAATTAAAATATTCACCTAAAAGTTTTAAGAGTTTAACTCTTGAAGTTCTTGAAAATAAAGAGCAGGGCTCTGAGTTCTGAAAGTAAAATTTTAGAGATGAAAATCATCTAAGGGACCAAAGGTCCTATTTATAGGCATCAAATGCCCTTTTAGCTTCCAAGGGATGGCGCGACGGTTGGGAGTCTGCCGCCACTGCGCTCACGTTTGGAGGCCACGTAAGCGCAACGGTGGGGGGGGCATTTGTTTACCCCAATTAGAGCAAAGCTCTGTTCAAATTCTAAGGCGGAAGATGCCCCCAATCAGAGCAAAGCTCTACTTTGAAAATTTAAACTTTAGTAAATGAAGCAACGCTTCAGATTCTTTGCGCTGCGCGCAACGTGCCACGTGTCAAAAGTTGATACATCAGCGCAGCGCCCAAGGCAGCGCACCCAATCAGAGCAAAGCTCTATTTAAGCAAAATTAAAGGAAGCAACGCTTCAGTTGCGCAAGCGCTGCGCTGCGCGACACGTGTCGGCGCAGATGCGCTAGCGCAGCTGCGCTGCTTGACACGTGTCACGCGCTGGGGCGTTTGCGCCAAACAGAATTAAGATTTTAAAGAAATCTTTCTGTTCTTGTTAAAACAAGAAGATTTTCTTCTGTAAAACAGAAGTCATTGGATCAAAGATCCAACGGTGGGAAAATTCCTCAAATCACTCAGAGAAAGATCTCTCTAACTAATTTATGGGCACTATAAAAAGGACCCTAGACCTCAATTCAAAGGGAGGAAGATTTTTTTTGAGAAATCAAGAGCTTCAAACAGAGAGAACTCTGAAAAAGTTTCAAGAAAAAGGTAAAAATCTTCATAAAAATAGAAGAAATTTATTCTAATAGATCATTGATCTAAGAACAAGATCAATGATCTTCACATAATAAACAGTGCTTTGCACTTCTTATGAACCACTGGCTCTTTAAATAAGAAAAACAAGAAATACTTGTTTTCTTTGATTCTCATTAGATCGAAAAAAAACAAATAGTGCTTTGCACTTCTTTTATGAACCATTGGTTCTTGAATCTAAAAGATTCTCAAATTAATAGTGCTTTGCACTTATAAATCTGCACTGTTGCGCTCTTGGGCTGGCGCAAGCCACCAGAGAGCGCCACGTGTCAGCATCTGAACCATTTGCGCTATGCGCTTTTGAAATAGAGCTTTGCTCTCTGAAATTGGCGCAACTCACCAGAGCGTGCCACGTGTCAGCAGAGCAAGCGTAGCGCACTACGCTGCATGACACGTGTCATCATCACAAGAGCTTGCGCTCTTTGATTGGCGCAAAGCGCCTGAAAAATGCAATGCATTTCTTTTGTTAAAGGGCCAGGCCCAAGTCAAAAAGACCTAGCAGGCCAAAATGAATTGCAAAGCAATAAAAAGGGCAGAGCCCAAGTAAAATTGATGCTCTGCATCATTTATAAATGGGCAGAGCCCAAAACAAATTGACGCTCTGCATCCTTTATGGGTAGAGCCCAAATAAAAATAAAAAGAAATGCAATGCAAAAGCAAATAAAATGTTGAACATTTTCAACTAGACTTAGCCCAATTTTGGCCGTAAGTCCTCAAATTAAATTGACTGAGCACGGCTGCTCTGTTTAAATCAATTTACACTTGGTCCAAGGGTACATCTCTGAACCCCTCTGACACATGTCGTTGTAATCCTTCAACGTCGTCAGAGAGGTGATGGGTCCCGACGGCCATACATGATATGGACCGCAATGTCCCTAAACTACCTATGGACCACCATGTCCCTAAACTGGCGATGGACCACCACGTCCCTGTTCCCCTCCGAACGGTGGCGCACAGGACCGCGATGTCCTGACGCTGGGATTCGGGGCAGATACTATTTGGTTTTATCCGTCCACCTCTCCAAAGATGCCAAGTTGATTTATGGCAACGTGTATCGGAGGTTTAGACGGATGCGGCCGAGGTAGCAGATTTCATCAGATTCCCCCTCGCTTGAGGTGTTTTTGATTGTGGGGACGCTCTTCCCTGCAGGCGCAAGCCCCTGCAGTTAATTACGCTACCGCATCGCGGTAACAACTTTCTCCTTCTCCAGAATTTCACTTCGTGCCGTGTGTGTTTCTTTTGTTGGTGGTTGCCCGTGGATTGTATACGGAGACTGAGTAATGCCGTCGCCCGTAGGACGTGGATTGGACCAAATCCGTATTTACTTAGATTTGGGTTTGGTATTTTAGTTTAAGGATACGTTAGCCATGTTTAGGCTAAGATCGACTTAAACGTTCGTTAAGGATACATTAGTCTTGTTTGGGACTAAGATCGACTTAACGTAGTGATATATGGCCATCAGGACTCGTCACCTCTCTGACGTCGTTGAAGGATTACGACGACAGGTGTCAGAGGAGCTCAGAGATGTACCCTTGAACCAAAGTTGATTTGGAGTTTTATCATCCATTTAAATGTCTAAGGATACGTTAGCCGTATTTGGGGCTAAGATCAACTTGAACGGGACCGTTTAGATCCGGCAAAAGAGCATTTGGAGGCTCTATTGTTCCAGTTTAGGGACGTAGTGGTCCATAGGTAATTTAGGGACGTTGCGGTCCATGCTCCAGTTTAGGGACGTGATGGTCCATATTCCAGTTTACGGACGTGGTGGTCCATATTCCAGATTAAGGACGTGGTGGTCCATATTCCAGTTTAAAGACGTGGTGGTCCGTTATTAGTTTAGGGACGTTTCGGTCCGACATTAGTTTAAGGACGTTTCGGTCCGACATTAGTTTAAGGACGTTTCGGTCCACGAGTTTAAGGACCCCGCAGTCCATATACGTGTGGTCGTTGGGACCCGTCACCTCTCTGACGTTGTTGAAGGATTACAACGACAGGTGTCAGAGGAGTTCGGAGATGTACCCTCGAACCGGTAGTAAATTGATTTAAGAGAGCAATCTTGCTCAGTCAATTTAATTTAAGGACTTACGGCCAAAATTGGGCTAAGTCCAGTTGAAAATGTTCAACATTTTATTTGCTTTTGCATTGCATTTCTTTTTTATTTTTATTTAGGCTTTGTCCTGAAAGGATGCAGAGCATCAATTTGTTTTGGGCTCTGTTCTTTATAAATGATGCAGAGCATCAATTTTATTTGGGCTCTGCCCTTTTATTACTTTGCAATTTATTTTTGGCCTGCTTGGTCTTTTTGATTTGGGCCTGGCCCTTTTTTGGAAATGCATTGCATTTATCAGGCGCTTTGCGCCAATCAAAGAGCGCAAGCGCTTGTGACGACGACACGTGTCATGCAAGCGCAGTGCGCTGCGCTAGTGCGCTCCACTTGCGTTGCTGACACGTGGCGCCCTCTGGTGAGTTGCGCCAATCACAGAGAGCAAAGCTCTATTTCAAAAGCGCATAGCGCAATTGGTTCAGATGTTGACACGTGGCGCTCTCTGGTGGCTTGCGCCAATCCAAGAGCGCAACAGCGCAGTATTGCAAGTGCAAGGCACTATGATTTAGGAATCTTTTAGATTCAATGAACAGAAGTGCAAAGCACTGTTAGATTTTTCTGATCTAATTTAGATCAAAGAAAAAGATAAGTTTTTTTCTTATCTTAAAGAACCAAAGGTTCATAAGTGCAAAGCACTATTTTTACTTTTCCCTTTATTTAGTTCTGTTTAAAGATCAATGATCTTGTTTTTAGATCACTGATCTGTTCATAAGAGAATTTTCTCTTCTCTCAAAGGTTTTTACCTTCTGTTGTTCTTGAGGAGTTCTCGAGAGTTCTCTTCTCTCTTTTTTTTTTAGAAAGATGATCATCCTTTGAATTGAGGCCTAGGGTCCTTTTTATAGTGCCCATAAATTAGTTAAATTTGTTAAAGAGATCTCTCTCTGAGTGATTTGGGGAATTTTCCCCACCGTTGGATCTTTGATCCAAGGGCTTCTGTTTTACAGAAGAAAATCTTCTTGTTTTAACAAGAACAGAAAGATTTCTTTAAATCTCCATTCTGTTTTGCGCAACTCCCCAGCGCTTGACACGTGTCGCGCAGCGCAGCGCTTGCGCAGCTGTACTTGCGCAACTACGCAGACACGTGTCGCGCAGTGCAGTGCTTGCGCAACTGTGCTTGCGCAGTTGGCTTGCGCAACTGCGCAGGCACGTGCCGCGCACTGCAGCGCTTGCGCAACTGAAACGTTGCTTCCTTTACTTTTTTTTGTTTTAAACAGAGCTTTGCTCTGATTGGTTGCGCTGCCTCGGGCGCTGCGCTCATGCGTCTGCGCCAGACACGTGGCGCCTTGCGCTCAGCGCAGAGGATCTGAAGCGTTGCTTCATTTATTGAAACTTAGATTTTGGGCAAATCGGAAGCGTCGCTTCTCCTGAGATATCTTTTCATCTCCTTTTTTCAAGTCAAACTCATATTTCCAAAATTCTGATTTCCCGGGCCTTGGAAATGATTTCATTGTGCACAGAATCTTCTGCGCCTGGGTCTATATATATAATTCGAGGCTGAGCCTTTTCTTCTCTCATTTTCAGAGAACTTCTTCGATCATGGCTTGCAATCGCCCTCATGCCCGTCGACAACCATGGGAGGTGCCGATTCGGGACATTGTTCCCCGCTTTGCTGCGCGCCTGGTGGATTCTTCTCTCTCGGACGAGCAGTGCGATGCTGCACTGCACGAGCTTTTGACTCGTGTGGGGTCTCCTCTCCCTCCGAATTCCATTTGGCTTCGGATGATCCTTGCCTCGGTGCTCGCCGACATTCTCCCTCCTCCAGCAGAGATGTCCTCGGCAATGCTGGACACCGCCGAGGACAAGATCGAGTGCTTTCTTGAAGTGCACTTGATCACCAAAGCGCTAAGGGACTGCTCTCTCCGCTTGCTGAGCCAGATACGGGCTCGTCGGGTTGTCATCGCCACTTTTTCTCAGGAGTGCGGCGTCGACCGTTGGATAGCTACCCCTCGGGAGGATCGCCGCTTTGACGTGATGGAGAAGACAGAGAGGGAGCTGAATAATCTTCTTTTTCTTTTTGTGAACCCTTGTCTCTCTGATCCCGTATTCGGTGATCTTTTTTAAATGTAATAACAATAATGAATAAGTATTTTTCTTCTTAATCAAGTACTTCATTGTCTGCTAAGAGTTCTTTTATTTTAGTTCTCTGTTGTGCTTGTGTATCGTATGATTTTAATTTGTTATTATTAAGTGCATGTAATTTTGCAAAAATAGATTGCCTTTGGTACTTAGGCCCTTTTTTTATGAAATAGTGCATCTGCGCTGACACGTGTCGCGCAGCGTACAGCGCAGTGCGACTGCACTAGCGCATCTGCGCTGACACGCGTCGCACAGCGCAAAGCGCAGCGCGGCTGTTTCCCCAATCAGAGCAAGGCTCTGTTTGAATTTCAAAAATTCAAATTTTGAAGCAACGCTTCTGATCCCGTACGCTGCGCGCAACGCGCCACGTGTCAGAAGTTGATACGACAGCGCAACGCCCAAGGCGGTGCGTCCAATCAGAGCAGGACTCTTTTAAAAAAGTAAAAGTAAAAGAAACAACGTTCAGTTGCGCAAGAGCTGTGCTGCGTGACATGTGTCTGCGCAGTTGCGCAAGCACAACTGCGCAAACACAGTTGCGCAAGCACAGCTGTGCAAACGCTGCACAGCGCGACACGTGTCTGCGCAGCTGCGCAAGCGCTGCACTGCGCGACACGTGTCTGCGCAGCTGTGCAAGCGCAGCTGCGCAAGCGCTGCGCTGCGCGACACGTGTCGCGCGCTAAGGGAGTTGCGCAAGACAGAATAAATCTTTTCTGTTCTTGTTAAAACAAGAAGATTTTCTTCTGTAAAGCCGGGGCCTTTGGATCAAAGATCCAACGGTGGGGAAAATTCCCCAAATCACTCAGAAAAAAATTTCGGTAACAAATTTAACTAATTTATGAGCACTATAAAAAGGACCCTAGACCTCAATTCAAAGGGGATTGTTTTGGTGAAAAATTAAACAGAGAAGACTCTGAAGAATTGAAGAGAAATCCTCAAGAACAAAGAAAAAGGTAAAAACCTTTAGAAAAAAAAGAGAAAATTCTCGTACGAACAGATTATTGATCTGAGAACAAGATCTAGGATCTCTAATGCAAAAAAATAATAATAATAAACAGTGCCTTGCACTTCTTTTTATGAACCATTGGTTCTGAATCTAAAAAGATTCTCAAGATAACAGTGCCTTGCACCTTATATGAACCACTGGTTCTTTAGAAAACAAAAAAAAAAAAAACTTGTTTTCTCTGATCTGAAATTGATCCAAAAGAATAAGAACAGTGCCCAGCACTTGCCAAAACTGCGCTATTGCGCAAGCCGCCAGGAAGCGCCACGTGTCAGCAGTGCAGCAGCGCAGCGCACTAACGCAGCGCACTGCGCTGTTGCGCTTGCGCTCACCAGAACATGACACGTGTCACCTCCACGAGCGCTTGCGCTCATTAATTGCGCAAAGTACCTGACAAGCCATGTGGGACAATGTCAGGGTATCTAATGCAATGCATTATTAAAGGGCAGAGCCTAATCAAAGGTCCAAGGGACCAAATAAAAGTACTGCACATTATTTTAAAAAGGCAGAGCCCAATTAAAAAGTCTAAACAGACCAAAAATAATGCTATGCATTATTTAAAGGGGCAGAGCCCAATTGAGAGGTCCAATGGACCAAAACGAATGCTCTGCATTATAAAAAAAAGGGCAGAGCCCAGTCAAAATAGACATAGATAGCCTGAAGTAATGCTATGCATCATTCTAAAAAGGGGAAAGCCCAAACAGTGGCCTAACAGGCCAAATGCAAACAAAATGGGAGCATTTTCAACTAGACTTAGCCTAATTGTGGCCGTAAGTCCTTAAATAAAATTGACTGAGCACAACTCTCTCTTAAATCAATTTATATCCGGTTCGAGGGTACATCTCCGAGCTCCTCTGACACTTATCGTTGTAATCCTTCAACGACGTCAGAGAGGTGACGGGTCCCGACAACCACATACGTCAATATGGACTGCGGGGTCCTTAAACTCGTGGACCGAAACGTCCTTAAACTAATATTGGACCGAAACGTCCTTAAACTAATATTCATCCCAAAATGGGAATATCGGACCGAAACGTCCTTAAACTAATATCGGACCGAAACGTCCCTAAACTAATATCGGACCATCACGTCCTTAAACTGGAATATGGACCACCACGTCCCTAAACTGGTGATGGACCACCATGTCCCTAAACTGGAACAATGGAGCATCCAAATGCTCTTTTGCCGGATCTAAACGGTCCCGTTTAAGTTGATCTTAGCCCCAAACACGGCTAACGTATCCTTAAACATTCAAACGGACTATAAAACTCCAAATCAACCTTGGTTCAAGGATACATCTCTGAACTCCTCTGACATCTGCCGTTGTAATCCTTCAACGATGTTAGAAAGGTGACGAGTCCCGATGGCCAGATATTAAATAAATTATCACGTTAAGTTGATCTTAGTCTCAAACAGGACTAACGTATCCTTGACGAACGTTTAAGTCGATCTTAGCTTCAATACGGCTAAAATATCCTTAAACTAAAAACACCAAACCCAAATCTAAGTAAATACGGATTTGGACTAATCCACGTCCTACGGGCGACGACATTACTCAGTCTCCGTATACAATCCACGAGCAACCACAAACAAAACAAACACACACGACACGAAGTGAAATTCTAGAGAAGGAGAAAGTTGTTACCGTGATGCGGTAGCTTAATTAACTGCAGGGGCTTGCGCCTGCAGGGAAGAGCGTTCCCACAATCAAAAACCCCTCAAGCGAGGGGGAATCTGACGAAGTCTGCTACATCGGCCGCATCCGTCTAAACCTCCGATACACGGTGCCATAAATCAACTTGGCATTTTCGGAGAGGTAGACGGATAAAACCAAATAGCATCTGCCCCGAATCTCAGGCGAGACGCAAAGTCTAGGCCGCCATTCGGAGGGGAACAGATTCTGGCACGCCCGGTGGGACCTTTTCCTCTTTCCACTCCACACTTCGTGTGTCATCTTCGCGAACCAATCGCGGTTTGTTAAATGGTTGCCTTTGGATTTTAAGTTACTAAGATTTGGTCTTTTGCCTGGCGCAGAATTCAAGCATCAATGGCCTCAAACTGCACCAACTGCTCGAAGTGCCACTGCAACAGACGCTCCACCTCCCCTGGAGGTGTAGCATATGGGCCCCAAGCGGCCTCTTTCCTCGCTCTGCCGGTAGAACAGGTGACCCAGGCCACCACCGGCCTGTTTTTCGGGACCATGGTCCCACCTACAAGCTTCTCCATGCCGATACCTGCACCGGAAGTGAACAAGAAGTCGGTGTTCGACCGGCTCACTGCTACCACGGCCCCTGTCAACGGGTTGCCCACCACCAAGCTAACAGCCTCTGTCTTTGCGAGGCTGGATCAAAACTCTGAAGGGCCCGCTAAGAAGCCCAGGAACTCTAAAATGGCTGTCCCAAGAAGGGCAACGGCCGCTGCTCCGGAAGACGTTAAGGCGGCTTCTCCCGTCAAAGAGTCAGTCTTTTCAAGAATGACGATTCCTGTTCCTGCCCCTACACAAAGATCTGTCTTTGACAGATTGGATATTACCCCGCAAGGAACAACCTCAGTTTTTAAGAGGTTAACACCAGCAACGCCTCAGCAGGACAAGGGGCAAAAAGAAGACGTCTCTATCTCCGAGCCAGTCCCAACGGCTCGTCATGCTAGACGTCGCCATTGGCGACGAGTAAGAAAGGTAGGGGGCAACTCCCCCTCAGGGCTAACTCCACCCGCTCCAATGGTGGAGGTCAACGCTGCTGTCCCGACTGGGAACAGCTTTGAACTGCTGAGGAGGGTACGAAAGAACTCTCCAACCGCTACACTGAAAAGATCCCCTCCACCTATGGAGAGAGATCCAGAAACAAAGCAAGAACAGCCCCCTCAACGGCTGTCTTCAAAAATTTATAAAGTTTGGCGGAGGGTTCAAGACTCCGTGATTGACCCAGGCCACTCTCGTCGCCAGAAAAAGGCGAAGGTGGAAAAAGACAAAGACCGTCCCATTAAACAGCGGGGGACAGCAGCTGCTAGGATGCCTACTTCAACGGTTCCTTCAACCTCAATGGCCCACAAAAGAAGGAGACCAGAGAAAACTCCCGTGTCAGCGGCAAAAGTTAAAAATGGTGAACCTAAACGCCCCAAGTCAGGGGGCATAACAGTTCATACGGTTTACATGGCATCGAGAAAAGAAGATAGCCGCATATCAACAGGTCATAGACCGCACACGAGGTCAGTGACTAAGGCTCAGGAGCAGCAGCAGAAGCTCCAAGAAATGATGAACGCTATGGCCGCACTTACAGGGCCAAAAGAAACCCCGGAAACATCCTCGGACGAGTGTCAAGAACAAGAAACGGACGCCGAATTCCTTCGGCGCATACTAGAGAAGAAAGATAAAGAAGCTGCGGAGCAGGCAGCCAACATAAAGAAAATGGCCCTCCTGTTCCAGGATATGGTGGGTATGATGATTCAACAAGATCCACCTGCTGAAGATCCCCCGATCATTCTTGAAGACGATAGGGGAGAGACGTCGAATCCTCCACCGGCTCTATCTACAGCTAAAGAGGATACCATCTCAAAAGCTGATTTGGATGAATACATCGCCCAGCAAATACGGGTTCATCATGCGACCGAAGCGGCCGGTCAGGTCGTAAAAACGGGGCGGCCATATCCAAGTTGGTACGATCAAATCAAGTACCCACCCGGTTATACGATTCCCAAGTTCCATATCTACAAAGGGACGGGCAATCCTCATCAACATGTTGCCAAGTTTAGGGCACTCTGCGGTAATACCGGCGGTGATGACAAGCTGTTGCTTCGCCAGTTTGTTGGAAGCTTATCAGATACGGCGTTCGAATGGTACTCTGAGCTCCCGAACGACTCTATCAAAACCTTCGCGGAGATGGAGCTGCTGTTTACTCAGCGTTTTGCAAGTGCCAGTGAACGTACCCCAATGACGGCACTGATTAACGCCAGGATAAAACCCGGCGAGACGTGGGTTCAGTACGCTATACGATGGCGGAACTTATGGTCGAAGTGTGAGCAGCGCATTGAAGAAGCTCCCGCGGTGGGTATGTTTGTGGGAACCCTTGATCCGCAAGCGACCATCTCACAATTTATGATGTTTTTCAAGCCAACTACCTTCCAGGTCTTGATTGACAAACTAGCGCAAATGGATCAAATGGGACATAAACCTCCTCTTCCAAGGCCGGACTCCCGAAATGACAAAGGGAAGGGAAAAGCGATCGTCGTCGCTAATGCTCAACAACAACCGAGCGACTCGAAGCCGGTGGCTCGTCAAAATAATATGCGCCCGTACGTACCCCTTGAGGATAGGATGGGACGTCCTTATTCCTTTCCCCGCGATAAAACGAGGAGGTTATTCGAGCTGGCGTTGCGCAACAGACTCATAAATCTGCCGGATCCAAAACGTCCGTTGCAACCAAGTGACGTCAACGAGCCCAACTACTGTCCTTATCATCGAGTACTAGGCCATCCGATCGAAGATTGCTACATTTTCAAGAATTGGCTTGAAAACCAATACCGACACGGCAAGTTCGCGTTATCTGACAAATGGAAGGTGAATCCCCCGCAGCCCCACACCTCTAAGGGGACGAATACGCTGGGGGCAACATGCTCCGTCCTTGAAGAAGCTCCTTGGGAGGTTGTATTATCAGCCAAGACAAAGAGGATGCTAAACGATCTTCAGGCATGTCCAGCGATCAAGTGGAAGAACCCGTTGGAACCGCAGGTCATTGAAAGGATGTTGAAGCCGCGTCCGACTCCAAAGACCGATAGTGGTGGTTCAAGCACCTGCAGCCAGCCGTCAAAATCCTTGAAGAAGAAGAAAAAGAAGTCAAAGAAGCCCGTGAAGCCTGGCGACAAGCGCACGGACTTACAAAAGCAAATTGACGCGCTGGATGAATACAACCAAAAGGCACGGACTCCCATTACGCTCCAAGTGTTTCTCAATCACGTCTTTCAAGAAGAAGATGAGGGAGAAAGTTCATCGGATGAATCCGAGGAATATGTGATGAGCTGTCATATGATCTCCCATGCGATCGCGAACGATGAGGAGACTCCTGGCACTAAAACGCTGGGGGCAGATACCGAATTAAAAATTCCGGAGCTATCAGTTGAAATGATTGACGCGTTCCTTGACGAAGCTCGACTGAAAAGTAAAGCTGATCGAGAACGCGAGATGGCTATAATTGAAAGGGCCAAGCGCCAGCGACTTGATGAAAAAGCTGAGACGATCCCGCTGGAGCAAAACACCTTCGCTACCGACAAAAGCCAATTCAAGATAAAGAAAAGGTTTGCTAAGGCCATATCAATGGGCATGAATCTACCATCCTCTGAAGAAAAAATTACTGGTAAAATAGAAATGCACCCCTCCTATTGCTTATATCATCAGAAGGTTTCGCACCCCACTCAAGAGTGCAAAGCTTTCGATAAATGGTGGCAAGGATACGTCGCTCATCGACAACGCTTTAAGCGGGAAAAGCGCAAAACTCGTCAGGAGCAAAGAAATACGACCGAAGGGCTTGAAAGAACTACCGGCGATTGTCGCGTGGTTAACACCGGCGGGTCACAAGTGCCTACATTCGGGAGTGATTCTGATGAAGAGCTAGAACTTGCCCCTCTCTTTAAAGAGTCCGCTTCAAGAAAAGAAGAAGAGCTGAAGGTCTGCGAAAATATCCGGCTGCGGAATCGGACGTTGCCTGAAAAGAACCTCGGACCCTTGAACAGAAAAGATAAAGGGAAAGAAAAGGCCTCTGAAGATATCGTCTTAGATGACCAAGTGGTGGAAGAGCTAAACGCCAAGGACCTGCCGAAGAAGAATAAGGTGGATTACAACGTTTTAGCGTATCTGAGGAAGCTACCCTCACAGCTCAGCATTCTTGACGCTCTTTTGCTATCAAAAGAGGCGAGAGATTCGTTGATTAAGGCACTACAAGATCCGGAACAATTCCAAGCCTTCCTGGCCGAGGAAAAGATGAAGGATAGGTTGGAGGAAGTGCACACGGCCGATGTCACTTTCGGCAACGAGGACCTTCTCCTTGGGACGTGCGAACACAATCGCCCCCTCTATGTCTCAGGATACTGCCATGATATTAAGATAGGCAAAATCCTGATCGACAATGGATCCTCCGTTAATCTCCTCAACGTGCGGGTGTTAAAAGAAATCTGCATGAGCGTCCAGCACCTTGCTCGGGACAAGATCACCATCTCCGGGTTCGACTCCCAATCGTCAAAGACTCTTGGATCTGTGATACTGACGCTACGATTTGGGCTACTCATCACGGACATTAAGTTCCACGTCATAGATGCCAAGACATGCTACAACGCTTTGCTCGGCCGACCGTGGTTACACGAGTACAACATCATCCCTTCTACACAACATCAGTGTATGAAGTATTTTAAGGATGGTTTTGAGTATACCGTGACGGGAGAACTAAACCCATTCTCTGTGAACGAGGTCCGCAAATACGAAGATGCCAAATACTTCTTACCGGATTTCGAAGATACGGAGAAGTGTCACAAGCCGAAGAATAAAGCTAATGCCACCATCCCTGTTTTCGGCAGTGATACCGAGGAGGAAGAGGGGATAGTGTATTCGGGTCCGCCCCAACACAACAAGCCAGGACCGTCCGCCCCTACGCTGATCTTTGGTAGCGACTCGGAAGATGAGATCCGGGTTATATTCTCCGCTCGACCTTCCATACGAACGTCCGCTGACGAAGAGCAAAGTTTACAAGTCGCCATAGTGCCACTTAAACACCATAAAGAACTGGATGCACTTAATATTTACAATGTAGAAGAGCTACAAACATTCTACGTCCCTCCCAGGCGAGAAAGCGAGAAAGCAATTTTGTTCTACCGCTCTGAAGAAACCAAGATGGAAAAAGAATTCTGGCATGGCGCAGATCCTACGCTCGACAGGCTTCAGCCTATCCGTCTTTCCAGATATTATACAGAGGGTTTGAAAAAGCTGCTGAAACGCCAGGGGATATCCTTCAAGCAGACCGTTCGAAAAGCCAAGTTCTATGATAAAGTCTGGAACGTTCCCGGGACTCAACGCAAACTGCCTAACGGGAGAATGGAGACGAAAGGACTCGGATACATCCGGGCAAAGAAACGGGAGCTACTAAACAGCTGTTACGTCATGTATGACTTCGATGAAGAAGCAGATACTCAATGGGAGGACACTCATCCTGAGCCCGTGAATGTTCCAGATGCGAAAGTGCCCAGTCCGTCGTTCGAAGAACAAATGGACAAGCTTATAAGGGAAGCGGGTCAAAAAGTCCGGGACGATCATAACCGCGAAATGGTCAT
Organism: Agapanthus africanus; assembly: GCA_030015575.1. NCBI lineage: Eukaryota > Viridiplantae > Streptophyta > Magnoliopsida > Asparagales > Amaryllidaceae > Agapanthus > Agapanthus africanus. Next base: position 15,927,130 of record CM057342.1, on the reverse strand, counting down.
CTACGAGAAAGCCAAGACGCAACGCCTTCTCCAACAGGCCGTGGAAGATGAAAATGCCGCTCGTTGTCAACCTGTTATAAAGAAGGCTCAGTGCAAAAGCAGAAATAAGTCGAAAGGACAAAAATGCGCTCAACAATAACAAAGCAGGGCTAAGGAGCCACACAAACGGGAGTCGAGCGTTATTGATCTATCCTTTATGAAGAAAATGGGTCGAGCATATTCGTTTCCTCGCGACAAGACGAAGAAGATACTTGACCTCGCTCTAAAACATCAGATGCTTACACTGCCGGAGTCTAAGCACCCCGAACAAGCAGGCGAAGTCTCTGACCCAAACTATTGCTCTTACCATCGAGTAATAGGGCACCCTCTCGAGGATTGCTTCACCTTCAAGAATTGGGTCGAAGATCAGTATCAGCTTGGCAAGTTCGCTCTGTCCGACAACTGGAGGGTAGCGCCGCCACAGAAGCACGAGCCCAAAGCCACGAAAGAAGAACCGGTTCCACATCGGGATTGGAAGCGAATTCGCACCTGTCACGTGATTACAATATTAAAAGAAGAGCCCGAGGACATAGATGAGTTCCCTTGGTGCTTCAAAAACAGCAGCGACGAGATAATCTTAGAATTCCCACCAGCGCCAAAAGAGCTGGAAGATGGAATCCATACCGCTGCGGATAACCTCAAGAAGATTGAGTTGGGGACGGCAAACGATCCACGACCGACATTCATCAGCGAGTTACTATCTGAAGAAAGGGTAGCTGCGTTAAAGGATGTACTTCTGCAGCATAGAGATTGCTTCGCATGGAACTATTCCGAAATGCCGGGACTAGATACAGAAATTGCTGTGCACAAATTGGCAATATCCCCGGACGTCAAACCAGTCAAACAGGCGCCGAGAAGAATGCGGCTCGAGCTTGAGATGAGTATCAATGCCGAGGTCAAGAAGCTGATCGACTCTGGCTTCATCCAGGAAGTTCAATACCCTGAATGGATCGCCAACATCGTCCCGGTGATGAAGAAAAATGGGACAGTGCGTATATGCGTAGACTTCCGGGATCTTAATAAAGCTTGCTCGAAGGATGATTTCCCAGTGCCAGTCACCGAACTGATGATAGACAATACATCCACTCATGAGGTTTTCTCCTTCATGGACGGCTCATCGGGGTATAACCAGATAAAGATGCATCCCGAAGACCAGAAGCACACAGCCTTCAGGACCCCTCTAGGTATATTCTGTTATAAAGTGATGCCCTTCGGTTTAAAGAACGCCGGTGCCACCTATCAAAGGGCCATGAAAAAGATCTTCGATGACCTTATACACGAAATCGTCGAATGCTATATCGACAATCTCGTGGTTAAAAGCAAATCATATGAGGAGCATCTCGAACATCTGAAGACCGTATTTCAACGCCTTCGACAATACAACTTGAAAATGAACCCGCTCAAGTGTGCATTTGGAGTTTCCTCAGGCAAATTCCTGGGGTTCATTGTTCGACACCGAGGTATTGAAATAGATCCGTCAAAGATTAAAGCGATCATGGAAATGCCTCCGCCGAGAACTCTCAAACAGCTGCGGTCTCTCCAAGGAAAGCTCGCATACATACGGCGATTTATAGCCAACCTTTCAGGAAAGTGCCGTCCTTACAGTCACTTGATGAAGAAGGGAACTCCATTCGTCTGGGATCAAAAATGCCAAAGCGCGCTATACGAGATCAAGCAATACCTGCAGAACCCGCCGGTGTTGGCTGCTCCGGTTAAGGGAAAGCCTCTCATTCTTTATACAACCGCCCTCGAAGGTTCTTTAGGCGCATTACGGGCACAAGAGAACGATCAAGGGAAAGAAAGAGCACTCTACTACTTAAGTCGTGTTTTGCTGGGGGCAGAAAGCAACTACTCCCCCATCGAAAAACACTGCCTGGCGTTGATCTTTGCGATAACAAAGCTCAGGCACTATGCGTTGGCGCATGAAGTCCGTTTCATTTCAAAGGTGGACCCCCTTAAATACTTGATGTCAAAGGCTTTATTGACGGGACGACTCGCTAAATGGGCCCTACTTTTGATGGAGTTTTCAATAACGTATCAACCTCTCAAGGCAGTGAAAGGCCAAGCCATCGCCGACTTCCTCGCTGAGCATCCCATACCCGCCGATTCTCCTCTAAATTGCGATCTTCCAGACGAACATGCGTTTGATGCGATCGATGGTGGTAATACCCGATGGGAGCTCTATTTCGATGGAGCATCTTCCGTAAAGAAGCGCAAACAAAGTACCCTTATAATCAAATCGGGGGTAGGACTCATCTTTGTAACTCCACAAGGAGGGATAATGCGCTTCGCTTTCTCCTTAACAGAGCCGAGGACAAATAACGAAGCCGAATATGAAGCTCTGATAGCAGGCCTTGAGATCGCCATTGACATGGGAATTGAAAACCTCCTCATATATGGGGATTCTCAACTTGTCGTTAGTCAAGTAAACGGCGACTACCAAACGTGCAAGCCAGAATTGGTGAAATACGGTGAAAAGGTGCAACAACTGTTGACCCAAATTCCCTCTTATACTTTGGAGAACAAACCGCGCGCGGAAAATAGCAAAGCGGACGCATTGGCCAAACTTGCTAAAGAACTGGCTGACGAGAACCTCGAGGACGTCAGAATCGTGGTACAAAGCCGTCGAGTGCTTGCCCCAGCAGAAATATCTCCGGAATCATCCGAAGAAAAAGGAGCGAACGAGGAGACAACCCTGCAAGTAAAAGATTGGGAAAATACCGAGGATTGGAGGGAAGTCTTCATAGACTACTTTAAGTCCCACCGATTGCCCGAAGAAGCGTCCACGAGACATCAGCTCATAAAACGAGCTCTGTCTTTCGCCTTCGTCAATGATACTCTGTACAAAAGGTCATTTGATTCTCTGTGGCTGAGATGCTTAGGACCTGACGAAGCGAAAAGGGTCGTCCAGGAAGTTCACGACGGACTCTGCGGTTCTCACCAAGCAGGCCCAAAGATGAAGTTGAAGATCAAATGGATGGGTTACTATTGGCCCACGATGATCCAGGACTGCCTCGAATATGCGAAGCAATGCCACTCATGCCAAATTCATGGGGACTTCATCCATCAGCATCCGAATCCACTACATCCAACTGTGGCTAGCTGGCCATTCGAAATGTGGGGGACTGATATAGTCGGCCCCATTGAACCATCATCGTCTAGAGGACATCGTTTCATCCTAACAACGACTGACTACTTCTCTAAATGGGCAGAAGCAGTACCATTAAGAGAAGTGAAGACGGAGAATATCCTCCATTTCTTCAAGACGCACGTCATATATCGATTTGGAACTCCAAGACGGATCATCTCCGATAACGGGCCAGCCTACAGGAGCCACAAGATCAGTCGCTTTGCGCAACAGCACAATATAGACTGGAGATATTCCTCAGTTTATAATCCGCGAGCTAATGGTCTAGCCGAGGCCTTCAACAAGACCTTAACAAAGATCATAAAGAAAACGGTGTCCCGAAATAAGAAGGACTGGCACGAAAGACTTCAAGAAGCTCTTTGGGCGTATCGAACTACATTTAAGACAGCCACAAACACAACGCCGTACGTGTTGGTATTTGGGACGGAAGCAGTACTCCCCCTCGAGATAGAGCTACCCTCTCTACGAGTGGCAGTCCACTACGAGCTAACAGACGAAGAAAATGCTCACCTTCGGCTTGAGGAGCTTGACGCCCTTGATGAAACCCGGCTCATAGCACAGCAAAATCTGGAAGCTTATAAAGCAAAGATGACGCGCTCATATGAAAGATTGACCCGACCGAGGACATTCCGCCAAGGCGAACTCGTGTTAGTGGTCAAGAGGCCTATGATCTCCAATCGCGTCAAGCGAGGAAAATTCGAGCCAAACTATGAAGGCCCGTACATCATAGATAAGTCTACCAAGGTGGGGCCTATCTACTCATGGACATGCACGGTGAAAGGCCCTTCAGGCCGATAAACGGTCGCTTCCTAAAGAAATACTATGCTTAATGAGCCGCAGCCTAGGTCAATGGTAGATGACGACGATTATGTCCGCTCACTATCTTCCTAAGCTCAAACTCCATCAGCAGTAGCCAGCCTTCTCAAACGTCGGACCGAAATGTCCTTAAACTAATAGCAGACCGAAACGTCTTTAAACTACTACCGCAGCATCTTTAGGCTGACAAGATATAAAAAAAATATAAAAATAAAAAGAATAAAAAAAACCGGTATGTCCATAAGCAAAAAGGGCATGGATGAAAACCCGAAAGGGCTCCGTGAGTAAAAACAGCAGGGCTACCGGCGAGTGTTCGTGAAAACCCGAAAGGGCGCGACCTCGTAAAAAAAAAGAGAAAAAAGAAAATAAAAAGAATAAAAAAAACGGTATGTCCATAAGCAAAATGGGCACGGATGAAAACCCGAAAGGGCTCCGTGAGTAAAAACAGCAGGACTACCGGCGAGTGTTTGTGAAAACTCGAAAGGGCGCAACCTCGTCAAAAGACACTTACAAAGTCCCTTCAACCTTGTAAGGAGAAACCACCCGCATGAGATCTTTACGACTCATAAGGGAACAACACACTTAGGGATCCTCACGATTCCTAGGGAGAAAATACACTCGCGAGATCCTCACGACTTGTGAGGAGAACTCTCTTATGGGACCCTCACGGCTCATAAGATTTGAAAGTCTTAAGTTACAGAGACCTAAACCTGTGCTTAAGCAACCCCCACAACTTCCGATATTGCCCTACAAGTGGTTCAATACTGATCCTTGTATACAATCCACGGGCGCAAATAAACATTTCCCTGACCAAATCCCATTCGTGACTGGGGATATGTACACATGATGAATGACCCTTATAAGTCCTCTCGATTTACAAGGAGAAAACCCTCTCGTAGGATCCTTATGACTTACAGAGGAATAAAGCACTTAGAAATCCTTACGATTCCTAAAAAAAAATACACCTAAAAGATCCTCACGACTTGTAGGGAGAAATAACTTCGTGAGACCCTTACGACTCATGAAGTCAAAAGCCTTAGTCGACAGGACCCTAACCCTGGTCGCTAAGCCACCTTTGTTCGACATTGACAGAAGCAGATGATGATTCGCTCCTGGTAATATCCTAGTTGTAGCGGTGCTGATGCCGAAATCGGCTTACAGCGAAAAGCCAGTAGGCCACACATGCATATGAAATAGCCGAAATGATAGGGCAACTTGCAATAAAAAAAACAGCAAGTAAAAATGTATGCATGCAAAATAGCCGAAATGATTGGGCAACTCGCAATAAAAAGCAGCGAATAAAAATAAAATAAATAGCCGAAATGATTGGGCACCGCAAAAAATAGCCGAAATGATTGGGCAATCGCGACCTTCGCGATATAAAAGCTGAAATGATAGAGCATCGCGGAAATATAAAAAAAATGATAAAACTTTGGCCCTATAGTTAAGATCACATCGATCCCTGTATACAATCCAAGGGCGTAAACAAAGAGGGAACCATACTTTCCCAATAGGCTCCGCCAGAAGACGAAGCCAAATCTCGACGGTTCAGTCCAACTTTGAAGAAACCAGTGTCTTTAGCAAACTCCTCAACTCACGGATACAAACACTCCTTGACGAGAGCCTCCTAATTCGCGTCGACTCGCAGAGCCACCAGTGCCTCCGTGGGAAATCCTCGACTCGTTTCAAACCCCAAGGAAACAAATAATCCTTGGCGCTTGGGAAACAAATAATCCCTAGCAAACTCCTCGACTCACGGATACAAACACTCCTTGACGAGAGCCTCCTGATTCGCGTCGACTCGCAGAGCCGCCAGTGCCTCCATGGGGAATCCTCGACTCGTTTCAAACCCCAAGGAAACAAATAATCCTTGGCGCTTGGGAAACAAATAATCCCTAGCAAACTCCTCGACTCACGGATACAAACACTCCTTGACGAGAGCCTCCTGATCCGCGTCGACTCGCAGAGCCACCAGTGCCTCCGTGGGAAATTCTCGACTCGTTTCAAACCCCAAGGAAACAAATAATCCTTGGTTCTTGGGAAACAAATAATCCCTAGCAAACTCCTCGACTCACGGATACAAACACTCCTTGACGAGAGCCTCCTGATTCGCGTCGACCCGCAGAGCCACCAGTGCCTCCGTGGGGAATCCTCGACTCGTTTCAAACCCCAAGGAAACAAATAATCCTTGGCGCCTGGGAAACAAATAATCCCTAGCAAATTCCTCGACTCACGGATACAAACACTCCTTGACGAGAGCCTCCTGATTCGCGTCGGCTCACAGAGAAACCAGTGTCTCCGCGGGAAATTCCCGATTCGTCTCAACTTGCAAATGAAGCCTTAGGCAGCATGGACTATAAAACTTGCTTCCTGAACAATGGGACCCTGCAAGTCAATCCAAGATGGTCTCTTGCATACTATTCACGGGTCTCACTCTCTAAGGTCGAGTTTCGACAAGGAGGGAAACAACCGCTTGCGAGTCCTCTCGACTCGTAAGAGGGAAAATTCTCTTATAGGGTCCTTACGACTTATAAGAGAAAACCACACTTAGGAATCCTCACGATTCCTAAGGAGAAAAACCCACCTACGAGATCCTCTCGATCCGTAGGGAGAAAAGTCTCTATGAGACCCTCACGGCTCATGGAGTTGAAAAGTCTTAGGCAGCAGATCTGAACCTGCGGCCTAAGCCATCGCTGATTCTTAAGAAAGTAAAGATGCGTGCTCTATTATCCATCAACCATGGTTACTAAGGTGGCATGCTGATAACAAAAGAAAGAAAAGGGCGGAGAAATGACACAAGACGTTACAAAAAATGTGTATCTTTTATTCATAGACTTGATTGAGTACATGATACATTGTGCTAAAGAATAAAAAATATACATATACATTTTTTTTATTTACAAGTACAAACGACACAAGGAGAGTCACTGAGAAGGAAGCGTCTTCAGTAGCCCCATCAGTTGTTCGCACACTTCCTTCCATTCCTTTTCCCGATCGGCTACCACCGCCAGTTCGTCCTCTACTCGAGCCCGCTGCTGCATGAAGGATGCAAGCTGTTCCTCAACGACCTGCTGAGCTGCTTCACGGCCTCGGGCATCACGCTCGGCGGCATCAAGCTTCCGCTTCAGTGCTAGCCCATTAGAAATACGCTCCAGAAGGCCTTCAAAGACGGTTTTCACCTCAGCAGCATTCGCCCTAACTTCAGCGCGTAGGCGAGCAGTTGCGCTTGAAGATTCCTGACATTCCTTCAACCGTAAAGCTGCTTCTTGCTCCAAATGGCGGAAATAAGAAGTGCTTTGCTCGAGCCAAGCTGTCCGTTGGGTGCTTATGGCCAAAACTTCGGGAGAAGGACGCGTCGACTCCAGCCGATGTAGGCAGGCCTCGATCTCCCTGCAGTGGTTAACCCAAGATTCGACGACGCCTTCGTTGTGAAAGTTTACGAGCGCCGCCAACATTGGGTTAACTTCCACAGCGAAATCTGTGGCAGAAGGGAGAGCGTCCGCGTTAAGCTCTTCGATATACCCGCTCAGCATGCCCAAACTCATCACGGCACCCTTTGAAGATGGACGTTTCAAGAAAGGGCCTGCCGGTGAAAGGAGACGGGACTCGAGAGGGACCGGAGCCGGAACGATAGCTGCAAAACAAAACATGGTTAGACGATGGTTCAAGAGATGTTGAAGGGTCATAAAAAAAAGGGGAGATTTACTATACCTGTTGCAACGGACGGTAAGGCCGGAAGGGCCGGTGGCGTGGCAGGCCTTGCACCCCCTCCTTCGATTTGTGGCACTACAATAAAGAAGAGGAAAAGTTAGAAATAATCCTATTAAAAAAAGGGGGGGAAAGAAAGACATCGAAATGAAAATATACTCACCGGCACCACTAGAAGGAGAAGCGAATTCGGATGAGAAGGAGAAGTGAGGGAGCAACACTTGGTATAGATGATCAAAGAGCACTCCTGAAAGGACACGGTGGTATAACGTTAGTACATAAGCTACACGTTTAAAAGATTAATTCATAAGTCGTAAATCCATACCTTCCAACATCCACGATGGCACAAGGGAAGGCTGGGAGATGACCACCGCCAAAGCAGTAGTTGACGGTGCTCCTTCGAGCAATGGAGCATCGGCGCTGGCCGCGCCTGCGTTAAAAACAAAGACAAACTTGTTAGAAAAGATCGCAAGACATATAAAAAAGGGGGAATGATGGTAACTCGAAGTTTACCCGACAAGCTGCCAGCCGAAACTGAGGCAATTCCCTCCTCCATCGATATGAGGCCACCACCCGTAACCTCATCACCCGACTCGATAGGGACCGTCGTCATGCTCGCGCGACCAGGAGACGGCAGAAGATCGTAGACGGGGAGGGCAATGATTGGAGCATTGCCGGACTCTTGGAAGGAAGCGGCTGACTCTTCCCCAAGAGTCGTACCCATCTCACCCGCTACTTCCTCGGGGTCCGCTGTCTCCATCGGCTCATCTACCGTCACCACGAGGTCGCCAGCCTCAAATGCCTCGTCCGCCATCACCCCGGACTCAGTTGTAATGATCATTTCATCTGCCGCCACTTCAGGCTCGGCATCAACGACCTTCTCGGCTATAGGCCCCTCAACCTCCGCATCAGGCTCCATGGCCTCAACGATGTTGCCCACTGTCGGCTCGAGATCGGCAGGCACCGCCTCCTCTGTTCCCCTGGGTTCAACGGTCTCCGCCTCACCCTCGGTCGGACTTGGCCCTGCAAAATAATAGATATAAGAACCGTCGGCATTATAACTCTCACAATAAAAATTCTGAAAGAAATGTTACCTGAAGTGGACTTATCATTTGCGCTTCGAACGGCGCGCGCCACTTGTCTGCGAGCAGTGGATAGGGCGACAGGGGCCTCTCCGGAAGGAGTATCTGCCCGAGGGACGGTGCTTGGGCCCGCTCCCATAGCCAAAGCAGTCCGGCGCGCCTTCGCCTTGCGCCTCAGCCGCTTTCTCTCCTCCTGGACCGTTGAGACGGACCTCACCAGAGCCTCTCTCATTGAGGCGTCTTCGTCCGTGAGTAGGGATGCCTCCAAGTTTTTCAAGGAATCCCTCGTCGTTTTGTCAAGTCGAGGCTCTTGTAGCAGCCCCGACGAGACCGGGACTTCAGTGACAGGCTTGGGGAGGATCCCCGAATCAACTGATATAGCTCCTACAAAGAAATAAAGGAAGAAGGTTAGGTTGACCATCAGAAGAGATAACAAATTTTTCTTATAAAAGAAAAGGGGGTGGGACGCACCAACGCCTGCTAGAGCACGTTTCTCCTCCTCCTCTTGGAAAGTTTTCAAAGAGGCAGCAATAGTTTCTTCAGTAGAGACACCTGTTGAAAATGGGAAAAGTATTAGTCAAGAATAATGATAAAAAAATGCGATGAAATGATGAAGAAAGCGGCTAATTATCACCTGACTTAGCGAGTTTTCTTAACATCGCTTCGAGCCTTGCTGATCGCTCAGAAGCTGCAATAGCGGCCGCCAAATTGGTGTCTGCAGGGTCTACCAAGAAGCCCTTATTGCTGCCATATTCACTTATTCCTTTGGTAAGAGGGGCCTCAGGCTCTAAATTGAGGATCGCGTCAAGAGAAAGGATCGACTTCTTCTTCTTCTGCCCGCCAGCTCTAGATGCACCTGGAATTGATTTGCGCTTGGCAGTCACCTTGGGGCGGCGGGTCCCGATATCCGCTCCTGCGCCGGACTCTGGCGATATTACATTAACCGTCTTCGTGGGAACACGGGGCGCCTGTGGTGCATTCACCGTAGCAGACAGCGGCAATCCACGCGGGGGGCTCAACACGCGTGGTCGGTCGACTCCGGCATCTTTTAACGGAGGAATGACCGGGATCCTTGGTTGCAAGGGGGCCTTGCGATCACCGCCAGGAGGCGCACCCCTATGGTCAACCAGTATACGCTTCTCCGTTAAGATAATTGGGCCCATCGCATGCGCATACCAAGCCACATACGTGTTAAGCATCTTAGGGACACAGCTGGGTTCACTAATGAAGAAATAGGAACCCGTGTTAAGCCGTGTGAAATGGTGCATTGCATTCTTCATCCCCTCTCGGCTGACCACGGGCTTTTCCAAGAAAGCTTCCATCGGGATCCCTTGGTTGTAGCTCGATTGCTGAGCAAACCGGTGCGGGTTGTACCTCATAAAAAGTGTTGTCTCATTCTGCCTAAACACTAGATAGCCCGGCCGAATGGAGTAGAGGTGGAGGATTTCCCGAGCCTTCAATACAGAAGCCCCGTCCTTGAAATCATCGCGCAGTGGCACTACTGACTTAGTAGTCTCTGAGCCTATGGTTATAACCTTATCCACAAAGGAAATCTTCGCTCCGACCAGATGTGGACGAAGGAGCATCCCCCTAGACTCCCGTGGGGGTGCAACCATAATTGAAGCGCCGACCAACCGCATGACTCTCGGGAGTCTGCATTTCTCAAAGAACGGAGGAATCTTATGGACACCGAACACCCCTTGCACGTGCATTTCCATCCAGGAGGTGAAATAGTGCGTCGGGAAGTTAGCGGGCTGCACCCCAGGCTCACTAGCATCCGCCGCTACGCTAAGTCCTTTATAAAGGTAGGCCAGCATGGCGATTCCTACCGATAACTGCAAACCAGCCACCATCCGATGCGCTGGGTAAAAGACGGAGGGCCGCATGTGACGCGGGTGCATGGGGAGCGCAAAGCTGCACAGCCACAAACCCAAGAACCCAATAAAAAAGGTCTCCTCATCCATGCCCGGGACGGCGATTTCTGAGAAAGGGACGATGGCAGCGCCGGGGAGATAAAAATCCCTTTGATCATTCTCCGATACAGGTCGGCGGTCCAAGCCGAAACCGAAAGGGTCATCGAGCTGGGCAAACTTCTCACTCCGCTCTGATAGGAGCTCCGGGCGAATGAAGCGGGCAACAAAATCTGCGAAACTGACGCCCCGGTCGCCTGATTCCAGATGGAGTCCTTCATAGATGTCCAACATCTTGACCAGGTCCGGATATTGATGCTGAATGGCGTTCTCCGGAGTCAGGTCAAAAACCAGCGGCTTGGTGGCAAAAACGTATTTGTCGGGAGGTAGCAACTCCTCGTAATGCTCCCCCCCATCGGCAAACCCGAGAGTTCGGCAAACTCCTCCAAAGAAATTGAGACCTCCCTATCCGCCATCAAGAAAGTGTGGGTGGGGATATTCCATTGTTCGATGAAGGCATTGATCCACCACGTTGGAGGAGAGGGATACTCGAAGAGCGAGACGTAGACGGCCGAATACAATCCAATCTTCATTAGATGAGTCCTTTTCGTCGATAAGATGTATCGGGCCTACTGCAAGTATCCGGCAGACGGTCGCGGCACCAATCCAATATTATAGGCCTGTCCCCAAGGGCGTGCTTCACCCTGACAGATTCACCTTCCTAAAATATCTATTGCCGGCGGCGGTTGCACGGGAATAGCACCAATTGCGGGTTGGAGGAGGTCATTCGAGTTCCAATTTTTAACCTCCACGGCATACTTCACCGGGGGTTCGTCCGCATAAGGAATTGAAGTTATGGGCTCAGACGGCGTGGCGGAACTGAAATTGCGACGACCTTGGATGATTTCATTGTACCACTTTCCCCACAAGTGAAGGTTTTTATGCTCGGGGTCATGATCCTTAATAAGAGCGAGCGCCACCCGGTCCACTGGTGCATGGGGAAACCCTCCTTCCGAGCGAACAAATGGGAAAGACAAGTTGGCAGACATGTTTCCTGTAGAAAGACAAAAATAACCGTTAGTGTTCTAACGATTGGCATTTTAAAATCTTACTCCACACTGTGATGCAGTGGGTAGGGGACCAAAGGGGGACTCACAAAATCTGGATGAAGGTGCATCATTTAATAAGACAATCCCATCATTAGATGAGACTGTCAATTCATGAAAAAGATCCACAAGAGAATATCCTCATTAATGGGAAATCCCTAGAGACAAGGAGAAATCTCCTCTTTTAGAGCAAAACTCTGTCACAGAGTGACATTTGTCAAACTCTGGTCTCAGGGGAACCAGATTCCTCAAAAGAGCATAGCTCTGTGGTAATAATGGAAAGATCCATCAATTTTTTTTTTGTTGTTAACACATAAAAGAATTAAAATTTTTAGAACCTTGAAAAACCCATGAAAACTTATAAAAAAAATTTATAAAAAAATTTTTTCCTCATTTTTCAGATCTAAAAAGATCTACATTTGATCCAAGAGCAAAGCTCTGTTCATGGGTTAAAACCCATGGACCAGATCTCTGTAAATCTGTGAGTTCTTGAGAGCAAGGCTCTGTTGAAGAAACCCCAAAGGGGTTTTCTTTAGATCAAAGATCTATAAGAGCAAGGCTCTGTGAATTAAAATTTAATTTAAATTAATTTAATTTTCTTACCTAGAGTGATTCTAAGTTTTGAACTTTAAAATTCTTGGGAAGAAGCAAGATCAAGGCTCTGAGAGTTCTTAAGCAAGAGCAAGGCTCTGAGTCAAAATTCTTGAAGTGGTAAAGAAATTAAAAGACCAAGGGTCCTATTTATAGGCGCCTGCGCCCCTTCAACTTACCCCGTTGATCCAACGGCCAGGATCTTGCCACCGCTGCACTCACGTGCGCGCCACGTGAGCGCAACGGTGGGGGGCATTTGTTTCCCCAATCAGAGCAAGGCTCTGTTTGAATTTCAAAAATTCAAATTTTGAGGCAACGCTTCAAATCCCGTGCGCTGCGCGCAACGCGCCACGTGTCAGAAGTTGATACGACAGCGCAACGCCCAAGGCGGTGCGTCCAATCAGAGCAGGGCTCTTTTAAAAAACTAAAAGTAAAAGAAACAACGTTCAGTTGCGCAAGAGCTGCGCTGCGTGACACGTGTCTGCACAGCTGCGCAAGCACAGCTGCGCAAGCACAGCTGCGCAAACGCTGCACCGCGCGACACGTGTCTACGCAGCTGCGCAAGCGCTGCACCGCGCGACACGTGTCTGCGCAGCTGCGCAAGCGCTGCGCGACACGTGTCGCGCGCTAAGGGAGTTGCGCAAAACAGAATAAATCTTTTCTGTTCTTTTTAAAATAAGAAGATTTTCTTCTGTAAAGCAGGGGCCTTTGGATCAAAGATCCAACGGTGGGGAAAATTCCCCAAATCACTCAGAAAAAGATCTCGGTAACAAATTTAACTAATTTATGAGCACTATAAAAAGGACCCTAGACCTCAATTCAAAGGGGATTGTTTTGGTGAAAAATTAAACAGGGAAGACTCTGAAGAATTGAAGAGAAATCCTCAAGAACAAAGAAAAAGGTAAAAACCATTAGAAAAAAAAGAGAAAATTCTCGTACGAACAGATCATTGATCTGAGAACAAGATCTAGGATCTCTAATGCAAAAAAAAAAAATAATAAACAGTGCCTTGCACTTCTTTTTATGAACCATTGGTTCTGAATCTAAAAAGATTCTCAAGATAACAGTGTCTTGCACCTTATATGAACCACTGGTTCTTTAGAAAAAAAAAACTTGTTTTCTCTGATCTGAAATTGATCCAAAAGAATAAGAACAGTGCCCAGCACTTGCCAAAACTGCGCTATTGCGCAAGCCGCCAGGAAGCGCCACGTGTCAGCAGTGCAGCAGCGCAGCGCACTAACGCAGCGCACTGCGCTGTTGCGCTTGCGCTCACCAGAACGTGACACGTGTCACCTCCACGAGCGCTTGTGCTCATTAATTGCGCAAAATACCTGACAAGCCATGTGGGACACTGTCAGGGTATCTAATGCAATGCATTATTAAAGGGCAGAGCCTAATCAAAGGTCCAAAGGACCAAATAAAAGTACTGCACATTATTTTAAAAAGGCAAAGCCCAATTAAAAAGTCTAAACAGACCAAAAATAATGCTATGCATTATTTAAAGGGGCAGAGCCCAATTGAGAGGTCCAATGGACCAAAACAAATGCTCTGCATTATAATAAAAAGGGCAGAGCCCAGTCAAAATAGGCATAGATAGCCTGAAGTAATGCTATGCATCATTCTAAAAAGGGGAAAGCCCAAACAGTGGCCTAACATGCCAAATGCAAACAAAATGGGAGCATTTTCAACTAGACTTAGCCCAATTGTGGCCGTAAGTCCTTAAATAAAATTGACTGAGCACAACTCTCTCTTAAATCAATTTATATCCGGTTCGAGGGTACATCTCCGAGCTCCTCTGACACTTATCGTTGTAATCCTTCAACGACGTCAGAGAGGTGACGGGTCCCGACAACCACATACGTCAATATAGACTGTGGGGTCCTTAAACTCGTGGACCGAAACGTCCTTAAACTAATATTGGACCGAAACGTCCTTAAACTAATATTTATCCCAAAATGGGAATATCGGACCGAAACGTCCTTAAACTAATATCGGACCGAAACGTCCCTAAACTAATATCGGATCACCACGTCGTTAAACTGGAATATGGACCACCACGTCCCTAAACTGGCGATGGACCACCATGTCCCTAAACTGGAACAATGGAGCATCCAAATGCTCTTTTGCCGGATCTAAACGGTCCCGTTTAAGTTGATCTTAGCCCCAAACACGGCTAACGTATCCTTAAACATTCAAACTGACTATAAAACTCCAAATCAACCTTGGTTCAAGGGTACATCTCTGAACTCCTCTGACATCTGCTGTTGTAATCCTTCAACGACGTTAGAGAGGTGACGAGTCTCGATGGCCAGATATTAAATAAATTATCACATTAAGTTGATCTTAGTCTCAAACAGGACTAACGTATCCTTGACGAACGTTTAAGTCGATCTTAGCTTCAATACGGCTAACATATCCTTAAACTAAAAACACCAAACCCAAATCTAAGTAAATACGGATTTGGACTAATCCACGTCCTACGGGCGACGACATTACTCAGTCTCCGTATATAATCCACGGGCAACCACAAACAAAACAAACACACACGACACGAAGTGAAATTCTGGAGAAGGAGAAAGTTGTTACCGCGATGCGGTAGCGTAATTAACTGCACGGGCTTGCGCCTGCAGAGAAGAGCGTTCCCACAATCAAAAACCCCTCAAGCGAGGGGGAATCTGACAAAGTCTGCTACATCGGCCGCATCCGTCTAAACCTCCGATACACGGTGCCATAAATCAACTTGGCATTTTCGGAGAGGTAGACGGATAAAACCAAATAGCATCTGCCCCGAATCTCAGGCGAGACGCAAAGTCTAGGCCGCCATTCGGAGGGGAACAGCGGCGCTTCCTTTAACAGAGCTTTGCTCTAATTGGGCGCGCCTTCTTGGACGCTGCGCTAATGCATCTGCGCCAGACATGTGGCGTGTCGCGCGGAGTGCAAAGGATCCGAAGCGTTGCTTCATTTATTAAAGTTTAAATTTTCAAAGTAAAGCTTTGTTTTTGATTGGGGGAAGATGAAGCATTGCTTCATCTCCCGCCTCGGAATTTGAACAGAGCTTTGCTCTGATTGGGGTAAACAAATGCACCCCCACCGTTGCGCTTACGTGGCATCCAAACGCAAGCGCAACGGTGGCAGAATCCCAACCGTCGCGGCAGCTTTTGGAAGTTGAAAGGGCACTTGGTGCCTATAAATAGGACCTTTGGTCCTTCACAGATGATTATCATCTCCAAAAATTTTATTTTCAGAACCTCAGAGCCCTGCTCTTGTTTTTAAGAACTCTTAGATTTTCTTTAAAAGGAACTATTTTGGTAAGAATTAGTCTTGAATTAAATCAATTTCAATTAATAGAGCTTCGCTCTTATAGATCTTTGATCTAAAGAAACCCTTCTGGTGTTTCACCAATAGAGGCTTGCTCTCAAGAATCTGTTCCAAGGTTTCTTGACCCATGAACAGAACCTTGCATCTTTGTCAAAACATAGATCTCTTTGATCTAAAAATGATGAACTTTTAAGAGTTTGAATATGAATAATGAAAATTTAAAATGGAGTTTTGTATTTTAATGGACTATATCATCTTTTAATAATAGTAATCTCAGAATCTTGGGGGACTTCTTTAAATTTCCCTTATTAGGATTTTGATAGTCACTCCTGTTCGTAGAGCATTGCTCTCGAGGAGTTTAACTGTCTGTGCTCGTTTTTTTAACAAGAATTCGCTTAATCAGTCGGTCTGCTAATTCTGTTGATCTTCTTTCACAGGAACCATGAACGCCCACATGTATGCCCTTAACGAGATCATCTTGTATGGGGACATCCGCCGACTTGGCCGTTCTCAAAATCGGGAGTTCACAAACGAGGAGTGCGCTGAAATAATAAGTCGCTTCGACGCGTACAATGGTCCACTGCTCCCCCGACGTTCCTCCCTTCTTAAGCTTATCGTGGGAGTCATCTGGGAAGCGCTTCCCCTCTTCTGTTCCGGCGTGCCGCTTAGGGCGTTGGATGCTGCTGAGGACAAGGTGCACTCGGTGTACCTGTTGAACTTTATCTCGAAGAGACGGCGAGACAGTCTTATCGATCTCTTGCACGAGGTCTTTCAACAGTCCGCCATACTTGCTGCTTATTGAAGGGTGGAAGACATCAGGGGGGACCCTGACGCTTGTACTCACGAAAGAAAGCATACTAGGATGGTCCGCAAGGCCTGGAAAGTCATAGACAGGGTTGCTTTCGAGTTCCTCAATCCATGTCCTGGATTCGAGGTTATTCCCTTGTAATAATGTTTTTCATTTATTGCTTTTATGAATGTAAGAACTATTGGCCATATTAATGGAAAATTTTTATCCCAGCTTGTCTTTATTTTTCGTTTTGAGTCTTTTGCTTGTGCATGAACGAGTGTGTCTCGAACGCTTGATCAAACATAAATTGGATGTTCCTTCTGTAGCTTTCTTCTTTCTCTTATTATCGGCATGCTATCTTAATAAACATGGTCGACGAATAATAGAGCACGCATCTTGACTTTCTTAAGAAATAGCGGTGGCTTAGGCCGCAGGTTCAGATCTGCTGCCTAAGACTTTTCAACTCCATGAGCCGTGAGGGTCTCATAGAGACTTTTCTCCCTACGGATCGAGAGGATCTCGTAGGTGGGTTTTTCTCCTTAGGAATCGTGAGGATTCCTAAGTGTGGTTTTCTCTTATAAGTCGTAAGGATCCTATAAGAGAATTTTCCCTCTTACGAGTCGAGAAGACTCGTAAGTGGTTGTTTCCCTCCTTGTCGAAACTCGACTTTGGAGAGTGAGACCCGTGAATAGTATGCAAGAGACCATTTTGGATTGACTTGCAGGGTCCCATTGTTCAGGAAGCAAGTTTTTTAGTCCCTGCTGCCTGATGCTTTATTTGCAAGTTGAGACGAATCGGGAATTTCCTGCGGAGACACTGGTTTCTCTGCGAGCCGACGCGAATCAGGAGGCTCTCGTCAAGGAGTGTTTGTATCCGTGAGTCGAGAAATTTGCTAGGGATTATTTGTTTCCCAAGCGCCAAGGATTATTTGTTTCCTTGGGGTTTGAAACGAGTCGAGAATTTCCCACGGAGGCACTGGTGGCTCTGCGAGTCGACGCGGATCAGGAGGTTCTCATCAAGGAGTGTTTGTATCCGTGAGTCAAGGAGTTTGCTAGGGATTATTTGTTTCCCAAGCGCCAAGGATTATTTGTTTCCTTGGGGTTTGAAACGAGTCGAGGATTTCCCACGGAGGCACTGGTGGCTCTGCGAGTCGACGCGGATCAGGAGGCTCTCGTCAAGGAGTGTTTGTATCCGTGAGTCGAGGAGTTTGCTAGGGATTATTTGTTTCCCAAGCGCCAAGGATTATTTGTTTCCTTGGGGTTTGAAATGAGTCGAGAATTTCCCACGGAGGTACTGGTGGCTCTGCGAGTCGACGCGGATCAGGAGGCTCTCGTCAAGGAGTGTTTGTATCCGTGAGTCGAGGAATTTGCTAAGGATTATTTGTTTCCCCAGCGCCAAGGATTATTTGTTTCCTTGGGGTTTGAAACGAGTCGAGGATTTCCCACGGAGGCACTGTTGGCTCTGCGAGTCGACGCAGATCAGGAGGCTCTCGTCAAGGAGTGTTTGTATCCGTGAGTCGAGGAATTTGCTAGGGATTATTTGTTTCCCAAGCGCCAAGGATTATTTGTTTCCTTGGGGTTTGAAACGAGTCGAGAATTTCCCACGGAGGCACTGGTGGCTCTGCGAGTCGACGCGGATCAGGAGGCTCTCGTCAAGGAGTGTTTGTATCCGTGAGTCGAGGAATTTGCTGAAGATAATGGTTTCTTCGGAGTTGGACTGAACCGTCGAGATTTGGCTTCGTCTTCTGGCGGTGCCTGTTGGGAAAGTATGGTTCCCTCTTTGTTTACGCCCTTGGATTGTATACAGGGATCGATGTGATCTTAACTGTAGGGCCAAAGTTTTATCATCATTTTTTTTATCTCCGCGATGCTCTATCATTTCAGCTTTTATATCGCGAAGGTCGCGATTGCCCAATCATTTCGACTATTTTTCGCGGTGCCCAATCATTTCGGCTATTTATTTTATTTTTACCCGCTGTTTTTTATTACGAGTTGCCCAATCATTTCGGCTGTTTTATTTTTTTTATTTTTACTCCCTGCTTTTTATTGCGAGTTGCCCAATCATTTCGGCTATTTTGCATGCACACATTTTTACTTGCTGCTTTTTATTGCAAGTTGCCCTATCATTTCGGCTATTTCGTATGCATGTGCGGCCTATTGGCTTTTTGCTGTAGACCAATTTCGGCATCGGCACCGCTACAACTGGGATATTACCAGGAGCGAATCATCATCTGCCTCTTTCAATGTCGAACAAAGGTGGCTTAGCGACCAGGGTTAGGGTCCTGTCGACTAAGGCTTTTGACTTCATGAGCCGTAAGGGTCTCACGAAGTTATTTCTTCCTACAAGTCGTGAGGATCTTGTAGGTGTATTTTCTCCTTAAGAATCGTGAGGATTCCTAAGTGTATTTTCCTCTGTAAGTCGTAAGGATCCTACAGTAGGGTTTTCTCCTTGTAAGTCGAGAGGATTTACAAGGGTTGGGTACCATGCGAACATATCCTCAGTCTCGGATGAGACTTGGTTAGGGAAATGTTTATTCGCGCCCGTGGATTGTATACAAGGGTCAATATTGAGCCACTTGTAGGGCAATATTAAAGGTTGTGGGGGATGCTTAAGCACAGGTTTAGGTCTCCGTAACTTAAGACTTTCAAATCTTATGAGCCGTGAGGGTCCCATAAGAGAGTTCTCCTTACGAGTCGTGAGGATCTCGTAAGTGTATTTTCTCCCTAGGAATCATGAGGATCCCTAAGTGTGTTGATCTCTTGTGAGTCGTAAGGATCTCACGCGGGTGATTTCTCCTTACAAGGTCAAGAGGACCCTATAAGTGTCCTTTAACAAGGTTGCGCCCTTTCAGGTTTTTACAAACACTCGCCGGTAGCCCTGCTATTTTTACTCACGGAGCCCTTTCGGGTTTTCATCTGTGCCCATTTTGCTTATGGACATACCATTTTTTTATTCCTTTTACTTTCTTTTTCTCTTTTTTTTTACGAGGTCGCGCCCTTTCGGGTTTTCACGATCACTTTGCCGGTAGCCCTGCTGTTTTTACTCACGGAGCCCTTTCGGGTTTTCATCCGTGCCCTTTTTGCTTATGGACATACCGTTTTTATTTATTATATTTCTTTTTATTTATTATTTTTTTTATCTTGTCAGCCTAAGGATGCTGCGGTATTAGTTTAAAGACGTTTCAGTCTGTTGTTAGTTTAAGGACATTTCGGTCCGTCACTAGTTTAAGGACGTCTCGGTCCGTCATGGAGAAGGCTGACCACTGCTTAGAAAGCTTAAGCTTAGGAAGATAACGAGCGGACATAGTCGTCGTCATTTATCGTTGACCTAGGCTGTGGCTCTTTAAGCGTAGTATTTCTTTAGGAAGCGACCGTTTATTGGCCTGAAAGGCCTCTCACCTTGCATATCCATGAGTAGATAGGCTCCACCATGGTAGACCTTGTCTATGATGTACGGGCCTTCATAGTTCGGCTCGAATTTTCCCCGCTTGGCGCGATTGGGGATCATAGGCCTTTTGACCACTAACACAAGTTCACCTTGGCGGAATGTCCTCGGCCGGATCAATCTTTCTTATGAGCACGTCATCTTTGCTTTATAAGCTTCCAGATTTTGTTGCGCTATGAGCCGGGTTTCATCAAGGGCGTCAAGCTCCTCAAGCCGAAGGTGAGCATTTTCTTCGTCCGTTAGCTCGTAGTGGACTGCCACTCGTAGAGAGGGTAACTCTATCTCGAGGGGGAGTACCGCTTCGGTACCGAACACCAACGCGTACGGCGTTGTGTTCGTGGCCGTCTTGAATGTAGTTCGATATGCCCAAAGAGCTTCTTGCAGTCTTTCATGCCAGTCTTTCTTATTTCGGGACACCATTTTCTTTATGATCTTTGTCAAGGTCTTGTTGAAGGCTTCAGCTAGACCATTAGCTCGCGGATTGTAAAGTGAAGAATATCTCCAGTCTATATTATGCTGTTGCGCGAAGCGACTGATCTTGTGGCTTCTGTAAGCTGGCCCGTTATCGGAGATGATCCATCACGGAGTTCCAAACCGATATATGACGTGCGTCTTGAAGAAGTGGAGGATATTTTCCGTCTTCACCTCTCTGAACGGTATCGCTTCTGCCCATTTAGAGAAGTAGTCCGTCGTTGGTAGGATGAAACGATGTCCTTTAGACGATGCTGGTTTAATGGGGCCGACTATATCAGTCCCCCACATTTCGAATGGCCAGCTAGCCACCATTGGATGTAGTGGATTTGGATGCTGATGGATGAAATCCCCATGAATTTGACACGAGTGACACTGCCTCACATATTCGAGGCAGTCTTGAATCATGGTGGGCCAGTAGTAGCCCATCCGTTTGATCTTCAACTTCATCTTTGGTCCTGCTTGGTGAGAACCGCAGAGTCCGTCGTGAACTTCCTGGACGACCCTTTTCGCTTCGTCGGGTCCTAAGCATCTCAGCCACAAAGAATCAAATGACCTCTTGTACAGAGTATCGTTGACGAAGGAGAAAGACAGGGCTCGTTTCATGAGCTGATGTCTTGTGGACGCTTCTTCAGGCATTCGGTGGGACTTGAAGTAATCTATGAAGATTTCTCTCCAATCCTCGGTATTTTCCCAATCTTTTACTTGCAGGGTTGTCTGCTCGTTCGCTCCTTTTTCTTCGAATGATTCCGGAGATATTTCTGCTGGGGCAAGCACTCGACGGCTTTGCACCACGATTCTAACGTCGTCGAGGTTCTCGTCAGCCAGTTCTTTAGCGGTATGCTTCTGGTCTTCATGATGCATTTTTATCTGATTATACCCCGATGAGCCGTCCATGAAGGAGAAAACCTCATGAGTGGATGTATTGTCTATCATCAGTTCGGTGACTGGCACTGGGAAATCATCCTTCGGGCAAGCTTTATTGAGATCCCGAAAGTCTACGCATATGCGCACCGTCCCATTTTTCTTCATCACCGGGACGATGTTAGCAATCCATTCAGGATATTGAACCTCCTGGATAAAGCCAGAGTCGATCAGTTTCTTGACCTCGGCGTTGATACTCATCTCGAGCTCGAGCCGCATTCTCCTCGGCGCCTGTTTGACTGGCTTGATGTCCGGGGATATCGCCAATTTGTGTACAGCAATTTCTGGATCTAGTCCCGGCATTTCGGAATAGTTCCATGCAAAGCAATCTCTATGCTGTAGAAGCACGTCCTTTAACGCAGCCACCCTTTCTTCAGATAGCAGCTCGCTGATGAATGTCGGTCGTGGATCGTTCGCCGTTCCCAACTCAATTTTCTTAAGGTTATCCGCAGTGGTATGGATTCCATCTTCCAGCTCTTTTGGCGCTGGTGGGAATTCTGAGATCACTTTATCGTTGCTGATTTCGAAGCACCAAGGGAGCTCATCTATGTCCTCGGGCCCTTCTTTTAATATTGTTATCATGTGACAGGTGCGAATCCGCTTCCAATCCCAATGCGGAGTTGGCTCTGTTCTTGTGGCTTTGGGTTCGTGCTTCTGTGGCGGTGCTACCCTCCAGTTGTCGGACAGAGCGAACTTGTTAAGCTGATACTGATCTTCGACCCAATTCTTGAAGGTGAAGCAGTCCTCGAGAGGGTGCCCTACCACTTGGTGATAAAAGCAATAGTCCAGGTGTGATACCTTGCCCGCTTGTTCGGGGTGTTTAGACTCCGGCAGTGTAAGCATTTGATGCTTTAAAGCAAGATCAAGTATCTTCTTCGTCTTGTCCCGAGGAAACGAGTATGCTCGACCCATTTTCTTCATGAGGGATAGATCAATGACGCTCGACTTCCGTTTGCGTGGCTTCTTAGCCCTGCTTTGTTGTTGTTGAGCGCCTTTTTGGCCTTTCGACTTATTTCTGCTTTTGCGCCGAGTCTTCTTTATAACAGGTGGACATGGAGCGGCCTTTTCATCTTTCACGGCCTGTTGGAGAAGACGTTGCGTCTTGGCTTTCTCATAGATGACCATTTCGCGGTTATGATCGTCTCGGACTTTTTGACCCGCTTCCCTTATAAGCTTGTCCATTTGTTCTTCGAACGACGGACTGGGCACTTTTGCATCCGGAACTTTCACTAACTCAGTATTAGCGTCCTCCCATTGAGCATCCGCTTCTACATCGAAGTCATACATGACATAGCAGCTGTTTAGTAACTCTCGTTTCTTTGACCGGATGTACCCAAGTCCTTTTGTCTCCATTCTCCCATTAGGCAGTTTGCGTTGAGTCCCGGGAACGTTCCAGATTTTGTCATAGAACTTGGTTTCTCTAATGGTCTGCTTGAAGGATATCCCCTGGCGTTTCATCAGCTTTTTCAAACCCTCTGTATAATATCTGGGAAGACGGATAGGCTGAAGCCTGTCGAGCGTAGGATCGCGCCATGCCAGACTTCTTTTTCCACCTTGGTTTCTTCAGAGCGGTAGAACAGAATTGCTTTCTCGTTCTCTCGCCTGGGAGGGATGTAGAATGTTTGTAGCTCTTCTACACTGTAGATATTAAGTGCATCCAGTTCTTTATGGTGTTTAAGCGGCACCATGGCGACTTGTAGATTTTGTTCTTCGTCAGCGGACTTTCGTATGAAAGGTCGAGCAGAGAATACAACACGGATCTCATCTTCCGAGTCACTACCAAAGATGAACGTAGGAGCGGACGGACCCGAATACACTATCTCCTCTTCCTCCTCAGTATCACTGCCGAAGACAGGGATGGTGGCGTTAGCTTTGTCCTCCGGCTTGTGACACTTTTCCGTGTCTTCGAAATCCGGCAAGAAGTATTTGGCATCTTCGTATTTGCGGACCTCGTTCACAGAGAACGGGTTCAGCTCTCCCGTCACGGTATACTCGAAACCATCCTTAAAATACTTCATACACTGATGTTGTGTAGAAGGGATGATGTTGTACTCGTGTAACCATGGTCGGCCGAGCAAAGCGTTGTAGCATGTCTTGGCATCTATGACGTGGAACTTAACGTCCGTGACGAGTAGTCCGAAACGTAGTGTCAGTATCACAGACCCAAGAGTTCTTGATGACTGGGAGTCGAACCCGGAGATGGTGATCTTGTCATGAGCAAGGTGCTGGACGCTCATGCAGATTTCTTTTAACACCCGCACATTAAGGAGATTAACAGACGATCCGTTATTGATCAGGATTTTGCCTATCTTTATATCATGGCAGTATTCTGAGACATAGAGAGGGCGATTGTGTTCGCACGTCCCAAGGAGAAGGTCCTCGTCGCCGAAAGTGACATCGGCAGTGTGCACTTCCTCTAGCTCATCCTTCATTCTTTCCTCGGCCAGGCAAGCTTGGAATTGTTCCGGATCTTGGAGTGCCTTAATCAACGAATCTCTTGCCTCTTTTGATAGCAAAAGGGCGTCAAGAATGCTGAGCTGTGAGGGCAACTTCCTCAGATGTGCTAAGACGTTGTAATCCACCTTATTCTTCTTCGGCGGGTTGTTGGCGTTTAGCTCCTCCAGAACTTGGTCATCTAAGACGATATCTTCAGAGACCTTTTCTTTCCCTTTATCTTTTCTGTTTAAGGGTCCGAGGTTCTTTTCAGGCAGCGTCCGATTCCGCAGCCGGATATTTTCGCAGACCTTCGGCTCTTCTTCTTTTCCCGAAGTGGATTCTTTAAAGAGAGGGGCAAGTTCTAGCTCCTCATCAGAATCGCTTCCAAATGGAGGCACTGGTGACCCGCCAGTGTTAACCATGCGACAATCGCCGGTAGTTCTTTCAAGCTCTTCAGTCGTATTCCTTTGCTCCCGACGAGTTTTACGCTTTTCCCGCTTAAAGCATTGTCGATGAGCAACATATCCTTGCCACCATCTATCGAAATCTTTGCACTCTTGGGTGGGGTGCGAAACCTTCTGATGATATAAGCAATAGGACGGGTGCATTTCTATTTCACCAGTAATTTTTCCTTCGGAGGATGGTAGATTCATGCCCATTGATATGGCCTTAGCAAACTTTTTCCTTATCTTGAATTGGCTTTTGTCGGTAGCGGAGGTGTTTTGCTCCAGCGGGATCCTCTCAGCTCTTTCATCAAGTCACTGGCGCTTGGCTCTTTCAAATATAGCCGTCTCGCGTTCTCGATCAGCTTTACTTTTCAGTCGAGCTTCGTTAAGGAACGCGTCAATCATTTCAACTGATAGTTCCGGAAATTTTGGTTCAAGATCTGCCCCCAGCGCTTCGGTACAAGGAGTTTCCTTATCGTTCGTGATCGAATGGGAAATCATATGACAGCTCGCCACATATTCCTCGGATTCATCCGATGAACTTTCTCCCTCATCTTCTTCTTGAAAGACGTGATTGAGGAACTCTTGGAGCGTAATGGGAGTCCGTACCTTTTGGTTGTATTCATCCAGCGCGTCAATCTGCTTTTGTAAGTCCGTGCGATTGTCGCCAGGCTTCACGGGCTTCTTAGATTTCTTCTTCTTCTTTTTCGAAGATTTTGACGGCTGGTTGCGAGTGCTTGAGCCACCACCATCAGTCTTTGGAGTTGTACGTGGCTTCAGCATCCCTTCAATAACCTGCGGTTCCAACGGGTTCTCCCACTTGATTGCTGAGCACGCCTGAAGGTCGTTCAACAATTTCTTTATCTTAGCTGATAATACAACCTCCCAAGGAGCTTCCTCAACGATGGAGCATGTTGCCCCCGGCGTATTCGTCCCCTCAGAGGTGTGGGGCTGCGGGGGATTTACCTTCCATTTGTCAGATAACGCGAACTTGCCCTGTCGATACTGGTTTTCAAGCCAATTCTTAAAAACGTAGCAATCTTCGATCGGATGGCCTAGTACTCGATGATAAGGACAGTAGTTGGGCTCGTTGACGTCACTTGGTTGCAACGGACGTTTTGGATCCGGCAGATTTATGAGTCTGTTGCGCAACGCCAGCTCGAATAACCTCCTCGTTTTATCGCGGGGAAAGGAATAAGGACGTCCCATCCTATCCTCAAGGGGTACGTATGGGCGCATATTATTTTGACGAGCAACCGGCTTCGGGTCGCTCGGTTGTTGTTGAGCGTTAGCGACGACGATCGCTTTTCCCTTCCCTTTGTCATTTCGGGAGTCCAGCCTTGGAAGAGGGGGTTTATGGCCCATTTGATCCATTTGCGCTAGTTTGTCAATCAAGGCCTAGAAGGTAGTTGGCTTGAAAAACATCATAAATTGTGAGATGGTCGCTTGCGGATCAAGGGTTCCTACAAACATACCCACCGCAGGAGCTTCTTCAATGCGCTGCTCGCACTTCGACCATAAGTTCCGCCATCATATAGCGTACTGAACCCACGTCTCGCCAGGTTTTACTCTGGCGTTAATCAGTGCCG
Source organism: Agapanthus africanus (assembly GCA_030015575.1). Lineage (NCBI taxonomy): Eukaryota > Viridiplantae > Streptophyta > Magnoliopsida > Asparagales > Amaryllidaceae > Agapanthus > Agapanthus africanus. The sequence goes on along the minus strand of CM057342.1, from coordinate 15,901,312 downwards.
TCATCGGGGTACGTTCACTGGCACTTGCAAAACGTTGAGTAAACAGCAGCTCCATCTCCGCGAAGGTTTTAATAGAGTCGTTCGGGAGCTCAGAGTACCATTCGAACGCCGTATTTGATAAACTTCCAACAAACTGGCGAAGCAACAGCTTGTCATCACCGCCGGTGTTACCGCAGAGTGCCCTGAACTGGACAACATACTGATGAGGATTGCCCGTTCCTTTGTAGACATGGAACTTGGGAATTGTGTAACCGGGTGGGTACTTGATTTGATCGTACCAACTTGGATATGGCCTCCCCGTTTTTACGACCTGACCGGCCGCTTCGGTCGCATGATGAACCCGTATTTGCTGGGCGATGTACTCATCCAAATCAGCTTTGGAGATTATATCCTCTTTAGCTGTCGATAGAGCTGGTGGAGGATTTGATGTCTCTCCCCTATCATCTCCAAGGACGATCGGGGGTTCTTCGGCTGGAGGATCTTGTTGTATCATCATCCCTATCATGTCTTAGAAGAAGAGGCCCATACATTGTATGTTGGCTGCTTGTTCAGCAGCCTCTTTGTCCTTCTTCTCCAATATCCGACGAAGCAATTCGGCGTCGGTTTCTTCCTCCTGGCGCTCATCTGAGGACGTTTCAGGATTTTCTTTTGGCCCTGTAAGTGCGGCCATAGCGTTCGTCATCTCCTGGAGCTTCTGTTGCTGCTCCTGAGCCTTGGTCACTGACCGTGTAAGCGGTCTATGACCCGTGGATGCACGGCTGTCTTCTTTTCCCGATGCCATGTAAACCGTATGAACTGTTATTCCCCCTGACTTGGGGCGTTTAGGTTCACCATTTTTAACTTTTGTTGCTGACGCGGGAGTTTTCTCTGGCCTCCTTCTTTTGTGGGCCGTTGAGGTTGAAGGGGCCGTTGCAGTGGGCACCCTAGCGATTGTTGTCCCTTGTTGTTTAATGGGACGGTCCTTGTCTTTTTCCACCTTCGCCTTTTTCTGGCGACGAGAGTGACCTGGGTCAATTACGGAGTCTTGAACTCTCCGCCAAACTTTATAAATTTTTTAGGACAGCCGTTGAGGGGGCTGTTCTTGCTTCGTTTCTGGAACTCTCTCCGCAGGTGGAGGAAATCTTTTCAGTGTAGCGGTTGGAGAGTTCTTACGTACCCTCCTCAGTAGTTCAAAGCTGTTCCCAGTTGGAACAGCAGCGTTGACTTCCACCACTGGAGCCGGTGGAGTTAGCTCTGAGGGGGAGTTGCCCCCTGCCTTCCTCACTCGTCGCCAATGGCGACGTCGAGCATGACAAGCCGTTGGGACTGGCTCGGAGATTGAAACATCTTCTTTTTGCCCCCTGTCTGAATGAGGCGCCGCTGGTGTTAACCTCTTAAAGACTGAGGTTGTCTTTTGAGGGGTGATATTCAACCTGTCGAAGACGGATCCTCGAGCAGGGGCAGGAGCAAGAATCGTCAGTCTTGAAAAGACTGACTCTTTGATAGGGGAAGCCTCCTTGACGACTTCTGGAGCAGTAGTTATTGCTTTCGTTAGGACAGCCAGTTTAGAGTTCTGATTTAGCCTGGTGAAAACAGAGGCTGTCGGTTTGGTAGTGGGCGACCCGTTGACAGGGGTCGTCGTAGCAGTGAGCCGGTCGAAGACCGACTTCTTGTTCACCTCCGGTATAGGTATTGGCGTAAAGAAGCTTGTAGGTGGGATCATGGTCCCAAAGAACAGGCCAGTAGGGGCTTGGGTCACCTGGTCTACCGGCAGAGCGAGGAAGGAAGCCGCTTGGAGCCCATATGCTACACCTCCCGGTGAGGTGGAGCGTCCGTTGCAGTGGCACTTCGAGCAGTTGGTGCAGTTAAAGGCCATTGATGCTGGAGTTCTGCGCCAGGAAAAAGACCAAATCTTAGTAACTTGAAATCCGAAGGCAACCATTTAACAAACCGCGATTGGTTCGCGAAGACGACACGCGAAGTGTGGAGTGGAAAGAGGAAAATGTCCCACCGGGCGTGCCAGAATCTGTTCCCCTCCGAACGGCGGCGCACAGGACCGCGATGTCCTGACGCTGGGATTCGGGGCAGATGCTATTTGGTTTTATCCGTCCACCTCTCCGAAGATGCCAAGTTGATTTATGGCAACGTGTATCGGAGGTTTAGACGGATGCGGCCGATATAGCAGATTTCATCAGATTCCCCCTTACTTGAGGGGTTTTTGATTGTGGGGACGCTCTTCCCTGCAGGCGCAAGCCCCTGCAGTTAATTGCGCTACCGCATCGTGGTAACAACTTTCTCCTTCTCCAGAATTTCACTTCGTGTCGTGTGTGTTTCTTTTGTTGGTGGTTGCCCGTGGATTGTATACGGAGACTGAGTAATGTGGATTGGTCCAAATCCGTATTTACTTAGATTTGGGTTTGGTATTTTAGTTTAAGAATACGTTAGCCATGTTTAGGCTAAGATCGACTTAAACGTTCGTTAAGGATACATTAGTCTTGTTTGGGACTAAGATCGACTTAACGTAGTGATATATGGCCATCAGGACTCGTCACCTCTCTGACGTCGTTGAAGGATTACGACGACAGGTGTCAGAGGAGCTCAGAGATGTACCCTTGAACCAAAGTTGATTTGGAGTTTTATCATCCATTTAAATGTCTAAGGATACGTTAGCCGTATTTGGGGCTAAGATCAACTTGAACGGGACCGTTTAGATCCGGCAAAAGAGCATTTGGAGGCTCTATTGTTCCAGTTTAGGGACGTAGTGGTTCATAGGTAGTTTAGGGACGTTGCGGTCCATGCTCCAGTTTAGGGACGTGGTGGTCCATATTCCAGTTTACGGACGTGGTGGTCCATATTCCAGTTTAAAGACGTGGTGGTCCGTTATTAGTTTAGGGACGTTTCGGTCCGACATTAGTTTAGGGATGTTTCGGTCCGACATTAGTTTAGGGACGTTTCGGTCCAATATTAGTTTATGGACGTTTCGGTCCAACATTAGTTTAAGGACGTTTCGGTCCAATATTTGTTTAAGGACGTTTCGGTCCACGAGTTTAAGGACCCCGCAGTCCATATACGTGTGGTCGTTGGGACCCGTCACCTCTCTGACGTCGTTGATGGATTACAACGACAGGTGTCAGAGGAGTTCGGAGATGTACCCTCGAACCGGTAGTAAATTGATTTAAGAGAGCAATCTTGCTCAGTCAATTTAATTTAAGGACTTACGGCCAAAATTAGGCTAAGTCCAGTTGAAAATGTTCAACATTTTATTTGCTTTTGCATTGCATTTTTTTTTAGGCTTTGCCCAGAAAGGATGTAGAGCATCAATTTGTTTTGGGCTCTGTTCTTTATAAATGATGCAGAGCATCAATTTTATTTGGGCTCTGCCCTTTTATTACTTTGCAATTTATTTTTGGCCTGCTTGGTCTTTTTTATTTGGGCCTGGCCCTTTTTTGGAAATGCATTGCATTTATCAGGCGCTTTGCGCCAATCAGAGAGCGCAAGCGCTTGTGACGACGACACATGTCATGCAAGCGCAGTGCGCTGCGCTAGTGCGCTGCACTTACGCTGCTGACACGTGGCGCCCTCTGGTGAGTTGCGCCAATCACAGAGAGCAAAGCTCTATTTCAAAAGCGCATAGCGCAATTGGTTCAGATGCTGACACGTGGCGCTCTCTGGTGGCTTGCGCCAATCCAAGAGCGCAACAGCGCAGTATTGCAAGTACAAGGCACTATGATTTAGGAATCTTTTAGATTCAATGAACAGAAGTGCAAAGCACTGTTAGATTTTTCTGATCTAATTTAGATCAAAGAAAAAGATAAGTTTTTTTCTTATCTTAAAGAACCAAAGGTTCATAAGTGCAAAGCACTATTTTTACTTTTCCCTTTATTTAGTTCTGTTTAAAGATCAATGATCTTGTTTTTAGATCACTGATCTGTTCATAAGAGAATTTTCTCTTCTCTCAGAGGTTTTTACCTTCTGTTGTTCTTGAGGAGTTCTCGAGAGTTCTCTTCTCTTTTTTTTTATAGAAAGATGATCATCCTTTGAATTGAGGCCTAGGGTCCTTTTTATAGTGCCCATAAATTAGTTAAATTTGTTAAAGAGATCTCTCTCTGAGTGATTTGGGGAATTTTCCCCACCGTTGGATCTTTGATCCAAGGGCTTCTGTTTTACAGAAGAAAATCTTCTTGTTTTAACAAGAACAGAAAGATTTCTTTAAATCTCCATTCTGTTTTACGCAACTCCCCAGCGCTTGACACGTGTCGCGCAGCGCAGCGCTTGCGCAGCTGTACTTGCGCAACTGCGCAGACACGTGTCGTGCAATGCAGTGCTTGCGCAACTGTGCTTGCGCAGTTGGCTTGCGCAACTGCGCAGACACGTGTCGCGCAGTGCAGTGCTTGCGCAACTGTGCTTACGCAGTTGGCTTGTGCAACTGCGCAGACACATGCCGCGCAGTGCAGTGCTTGCGCAACTGAAACGTTGCTTTCTTTACTTTTTTTTGTTTTAAACAGAGCTTTGCTCTGATTGGTTGCGCTGCCTCGGGCGCTGCGCTGATGCGTCTGCGCCAGACACGTGGCGCCTTGCGCTCAGCGCAGATGATCTGAAGCGTTGCTTCATTTATTGAAACTTAGATTTTGGGCAAATCGGAAGTGTCGCTTCTCCTGAGATATCTTTTCATCTCCTTTTTTCAAGTCAAACTCGTATTTCCAAAATTCTGATTTCCCGGGCCTTGGAAATGATTTCATTGTGCACAGAATCTTCTGCGCCTGGGTCTATATATATAATTCGAGGCTGAGCCTTTTCTTCTCTCATTTTCAGAGAACTTCTTCGATCATGGCTTGCAATCGCCCTCATGCCCGTCGACAACCATGGGAGGTGCCGATTCGGGACATTGTTCCCCGCTTTGCTGCGTGCCTGGTGGATTCTGCTCTCTCGGACGAGCAGTGCGATGCTGCACTGCACGAGCTTTTGACTCGTGTGGGGTCTCCTCTCCCTCCGAATTCCATTTGGCTTCGGATGATCCTTGCCTCGGTGCTCGCCGACATTCTCCCTCCTCCAGCAGAGATGTCCTCGGCAATGCTGGACACCGCCAAGGACAAGATCGAGTGCTTTCTTGAAGCGCACTTGATCACCAAAGCGCTAAGGGACTGCTCTCTCCACTTGCTGAGCCAGATACGGGCTCGTCGGGTTGTCATCGCCACTTTTTCTCAGGAGTGCGGCGTCGACCGTTGGATGGCTACCCCTCGGGAGGATCGCCGCTTTGACGTGATGGAGAAGACAGAGAGGGAGCTGAATAATCTTCTTTTTCTTTTTGTGAACCCTTGTCTCTCTGATCCCGTATTCGGTGATCTTTTTTAAATGTAATAACAATAATGAATAAGTATTTTTCTTTTTAATCAAGTACTTCATTGTCTGCTAAGGGTTCTTTTATTTTAGTTCTCTGTTGTGCTTGTGCGTCGTATGATTTTAATTTGTTATTATTAAGTGCATGTAATTTTGCAAAGATAGATTGCCTTTGGTACTTAGCCCCTTTTTTTATGAAACAGTGCATCTGCGTTGACACGTGTCGCGCAGCGCACAGCGTAGCGCGACTGCGCTGACACGCGTCGCACAGCACAGAGCGCAGCGCGGCGCTTCCTTTAACAGAGCTTTGCTCTAATTGAGCGCGCCTTCTTAGACACTGCGCTAATGCATCTGCGCCAGACATGTGGCGTGTCGCGCACAGTGCAAAGGATCCGAAGCGTTGCTTCATTTATTAAAGTTTAAATTTTCAAAACAAAGCTTTGTTTCTGATTGGGGGAAGATAAAGCGTTGCTTCATCTCCCGCCTCGGAATTTGAACAGAGCTTTGCTCTGATTGGGGTAAACAGTCTCTAAACTGGAATATGGACCACCATGTGCCTAAACTGGCAATGGACTGCAATGTCCTCAAACTACCCATGGACCACTACGTCCCTAAACTGGAACAACAGAGCCCCCAAACGCTCTTTTGTCGGATCTAAATGATCCCGTTTAAGTTGATCTTAGCCTCAAACACAGCTAACGTATCCTTAAATATTCAAACAGACTTTAGTCCCAAACCATACTACATATTCCCTAATCAATTTACCTTTGGTTCAAGGGTACATCTCCGAACTCCTCTGACACATGTCGTTGTAATCCTTCAACGTCGTCAGAGAGGTGACGGGTCCCGACGGCCATATATTAAATGGACCACCACGTCCTTAAACTGGAAATGGATCTAGACGATCCCGTTAAGTTGATCTTAGTCTCAAATCAGACTAACGTATCATTAACGAAAGTTTAAGTTGATCTTAGTCTCAAATGCGGTGTAACACCCGAGCCCAATACTACTATTTTCTGTTACCGGTTGAGCATTAGATAGTACTCATTTCATTTAGCTTGCCTGTTTGACACTTACCGTGGAATTTTATCTGGCTAAGTCATTTCTGCATATAATAAATTTTAGCATCTAAAATGAAATTAAAAATATCTATCTTGGCCTACTCGACACCCCTAACCTTGTGGTAGCGTCCGTGCATCAAGTTCTCGTCCCGTTCGGTGAAACGGGCGAGTTTGGACGGCTACGCGTGCGTACAGGTGTCCGACTTGGGGGTATGCTTTTTAATCATAAAACACTCAATTTCAAAATATGGAACCCGCTTAAAATCCTATTATTTAAATTTCGAATTTTTGGACCCGACCCGGGCGCGATTTGGAAATGTTTCATTTAGCGACAAAATCCCAAATTTAATATAATATTCTAACCATAGTATATTTCGTTTTATATTTATATAGATTTCACTGTTTAAGGAATCTGGAAAATCTTTAATATATTTTTTTTGAAGCCTTTGAATCCCTTCAGCCAATCAGCGTGGGAATTTTACCCCCGTGGGCCCTTCCATTAACTCCCTCTCTCTCTACCTCTCACATCTCTTTCTCTCTCTCTATCGTTCTCTATCTCTCTCTCTCTCTAGCTTTCTCTCTCTCCTATATATATTTATAACTCCATTCTCCCCTCATATATTTTCCAGAACGCGAGAAAAGAAACCCACCGAGAGCCTAACCCTAGCCGCCTTCACCGTCGCCGCCGCAGCCCCGACGCCGGTGCCAACGTCACCGTCACCCTCGCCTCCGCCTCCTCCTCTCAACCTCAACCTTCTTCCTTCCACCCCGCACCCCCTGCGCAGCCGCGATCGCGGCAGTTTTTCCTACAGTCGCCTGCTCGCCAGCGGCCCTCGTCGTCGCCATCCGCGCCACCACCAGCACCTCCTCACCACCTGCGCACTCCAGCACCTCGACCACCTCCTCTCCCTCTCCGTTTTCTTTTCCCTGCACCGAAGTCCCTAACCGAGTCCTAACCCTAACCGTTGCAACCTCCTCGCCGGCGCCTCACCGCCGTCGATCTCATCGCCGTCATACCCTCTGCAACACCAGTAAGCCTTCTCTCCTCTTCCTCCTTCCATTCCCCCTCCGGTTTATCCTTTGGCTGTGCATTAAAGTCTGGATTTTTGTAGTCGCTGTTCGCCGGAATCCGGCCGTGCCAGTGACGTGTCCCGACGATCCAGCAGAGTGCTCTGACCCGTGAGGTCCCTTGGTTCTTTGTTTGGGTTCAATCCGTGTACCGTGCGTTCGTCGCGTGTTTCCCCGCCGACGTTACGTTCCGTTTTTCCCGGTTCGCGACCCGCCGAGGCAAGTACCCCTTGCTACATGCTATACAGTATATTTATATAAGTATTGACACCCTAAACTTATAAAACTTAACTTGGTATAGTCGTTTCCTATTTGGTTACAATATGTCATTATATCATTTTACTGTTAACATGGAATTTACAATTTAAACCTACTAATTAAATCTACATATTTAATCACATTTTACTGTTTAAGAGATGGTAGCACTTACCCATGTAGTTCTATCACATTTGGACATTCGTATTCAAAGGCTTAATATAACTGTATTGCATCGATATCTAAACTATTGCACCGCTAAGGGTGCTTAAACCTGTTAACATAATTAAACGGCTGCATTGTATTACTGCACTTTTGTGATTAAATGAAACATGCTTATTATTTAATCCATTGCTTATTTCATGTTGTTAAATACCCTGTTCAGTTATATATCTGTTTGTGAGCACACCCACGATATTATTACATCTGGACTTGACATTGTCACACATGGTATATATTGATACACCTGACATGGTACCGTATGCTGTTGACTTGACCCGATGTACCATGACCTGACCTGTTACCTGATCTTGTGTCTAATGCCAACAAACCTGTCCTGTAGTCCTCATGGACCGTTCCTGTTGTCTATCCAGACAAACCTGCTTTTACCTGATCCTGTGTTGGCATTAGTTCTTGATTACTGAATACCTGACTTGACTTGCACTTATAACTTGGGGGTATGGGGAAATCAAAGGTGAAACCTGACTTGTAACTCGACAGTTCACTACCTGTTCTGGGTGTACACATTCTTGTTTTGTGCCTAGCGACATGTCTCGGTTTCGGCCGAGAATATTGTGGCCGTGGTCCCGGGTATGTACGGGATACTATTGAGTTACATCGACGATTCATCAATTGGTTTCAAAGACTTTAGAATAGAAAACCTGATAGAACAGTTTAGTTACCCACTGCACACTACCCTGCACTGCTTGTTTCACATTATTGCTCTATTCATGTTTACTTTTGCATTGCCTGTTACATTGTTCATATTATTTTACTTGTTGACATGACGCGCTGACGTCTGGGTTTTGCATGGCCCAGATTCTATACCACTGTCGCAGTCCGAGCTGGAGTACTTCAGCCAGCAGGCTGAGTTGTGAGTTCAGTAGTGGTTAGTTTTTTTCCTGCATTTATTTCCTGATGTGAGCCCGTATTATGGGACATACCTTTCAGTTATTTGTATTGGATCATTTGCTTCCGCATTATTTATTATTGACTCTTGTTATTCTGGATTATGGGCATATTTTTAGATAGTTTTATCTTGTTCTTGATATCTCTACAGCCGTAATGTGACTGTGGATGGATACTTCCTACCCACAGGTAGCATGGTTGGCTATGTCACGTGCCCAATCTTGCGTACTCTGGGAAGCGGGGCGTGACATAGTTCTTTTGGTATCAGAGCCATAGGTTAGTTGGGTTGATTCTTTTGTAGTTGGGTATTACACCCAATACACGAATCAGAATACCCATGTTATGAAACATGTCATGCCACTTTGCCATTTACCATTCTTGAATCACATTCTTCCTGATTATACCTTTTACGACGTGCAAACTTACTTTGCATGTCGACTCGAAAACCTGATTTCTTGTTATCTCTAGGACTTAGGCGACTTGGGTAGAGTTAAGTAATTGTGGCTATGATACCGCGGCATAGTTACAATGCGGTACTCTATTTAAGTATCTTGGAGTTCTAGCCTTGAGCTATATATTAAATCTATCATCATGCTAATGTTGGGTGTTTTTGATTTCAGGAATATGACAGATAAGAATTTCAAGACGTACCAGAGGCGTGTGGACGAAGCCGCCATGCTAGGATTAATAAGAGGAATGCTGGAAAATCAGAAGAGGCAGACTGAGCTGATCCAGCAGCAAGCAGATTCGTTTCAGGAAGGTTTGCAGATCGTTCAGCAGTCTGTAAACAACGCTGGGGCTAAACCAATTGACCGAGTAGGGACCGTGGCAGATTTCAGACGTTTGGGTCCGTCTACATTCACGGGTTTGGAGGAGCCGTTACCAGTTGAGCAGTGGCTAGTCGACACAGAGAATTTGCTGATTGCGGTACAGATTCCAGAGGACAAAAGAGTTGACGTGGTACGCATTCAGTTAGTGGACTACGCCCGAGAGTGGTGGCTTGTGGAAGAGACCCGCTTGCCCAAGCCGATCAAGCGGGCGGATTTTTCTAAGAGTTTCCTGGAGAAGTTCTTCCCGCGGACTGCACGGGAGGAAATGTAAGAGAAGTTTACTGGGTTAAGGCAGAATGGAGCACCCGTAGACGTGCATGCAGCAGAGTGGACGAGACTCAGCAGATTCGCTGGACCTTTAGTCGCCAACGAAGCAGACAGGGCACGAAGGTTCATGCGCAGTTTGGATGTGGACATCCAGAGGCAGATCGTCTCCCTGGGTTTGACCACTTTCTCACAGGTTCTTACGGCAGCTCGGGAACAACAGAGTCTATCTGGGATGAAAGGGAGCTTGCAGCAGACAGCAGTTGCGGCCAGGAAGCCCGCATTTGTACCTAACCGAGCTCATGGTCGCAAGGGTATTCCAGTGGACCGTCGTGGTGTAGCACCAATGAAGAAGCCTATGATTGTTGATCGAAGAAAGAGCATGAATTGTAACTACTGCAATTTACCTGGCCACATGCAAAAGGATTGTCGAAGGAGGCTGGGACTTTGTTTGGTTTGTGGAGCGGCTGATCACGCAGTTGGTGCCTGTCCGTCGAAGCTTCGTACGAGAAATGATATACAGAAGCCTCAGCAGAGACCGTTCCAAGGGCAGAAACAGCTGACTCAATGACCTAATCAGGCTCGATCTTTTACCTTGACAGCTGAGGAGGCCAAGGCATCAGGAGAAGTTGTTTCTGGTACTTTACTCGTTCATGGTTTTCCCGCATTGGCATTATTTGATTCTGGTGCATCCCACTGTTTTATGTCATCCAAATTTATAACTACACACTCGATTACCTGCACGACCCTGTCTAGTTTCTGGGACATACACACTGGGAATGGGAAAATCATATCTAGTAGGGAGTGTAGAAATTGTACAGTTGTTGTGTGCGGACGGGAACTCTTTGCAGATTTCTTGGTGATTGATACGGGCAGCTATGAAGTTGTCTTGGGAATGGATTTTCTTGGCACTTTCCACGCCCACATTAACTGTAGGGCAAAGAAAGTAATTTTCCAGATTCCCGGACATCCTGAGTTTACCTTCAATGGAGGAAGCAGTTCTGTCGGGCCAGTCGAGTTTAGGGCTAGGCCGACAAACAATATTCTTGCAGCAATGGAAGTTGATAGTAGTGAAGAGCCGGCGGTTGTTCACGATTTTATGGACGTATTTGAAGATATATCGGGTTTACCGCCGAAGCGAGACGTGGAGTTCGCAATTGACCTTATTCCTGGTGCAGCGCCAGTATCTAAAGCGTATTATCCAATGGCACCAGTAGAGTTGGAAGAAGTTAAGAAACAGGTTGCTGAATTGCTTGAGAAGGGTTGGATTCGAAGCAGCAACTCGCTTTGGGGAGCTCCAGTTCTTCTAGTAAAGAAGAAGGATGGCACAAGAAGAATGTGCATCGACTATCGAGAATTAAACCGGGTGACTATTAAGAACAAGTACCCGATCCCTCGCATTGGAGAACTTTTTGAGTAGCTTAGTAGCGCGAGGGTATTCTCGAAGCTGGATTTGCGATCCGGATATCATCAGGTCCGAGTGAAAGCAGAAGATATTTGCAAGACGGCGTTTCGAACTCGGTACGGACATTACGAGTACTTAGTGATGCCCTTCGGAGTAACGAATGCGCCGGAAATATTCATGGACTTGATGAACCGAATCTTCTCACCGTTCTTGGACCAGTTTATTGTGGTGTTCATTGACGATATTCTGGTTTACTCGAAGAGTTTTGAGGAGCATGCTGAGCATTTGAAGATCGCACTGCAGATGTTAAGACAGGAGAAATTGTATGTGAAGATGAGTAAGTGCGAATTTTGGCTAGAGGAAGTGAAGTTTTTGGGGCATGTTGTGTCGGGCGATGGAATCGCCGTTGATCCCGAAAAGATTGCAGCAGTTCGAGATTGGCCTATTCCAAAGAATGTAGCTGAGATAAGAAGTTTCCTTGGATTAGCCGGATACTACAGGAGATTTGTGGAGAACTTTGCTCGTCTGGCAGAGCCGTTGACCAAGCTTACGCGCAAGGATGTACCTTTTGTATGGACGGATAAATATGCGTTAGCTTTTGAGACATTGAAGCAGAATTTGATAACCGCCCCTATTCTGACCGTGCCATACAATTCCGGAGGATTGGTGATTCACAGCGACGCATCTGGAAAAGGATTGGGATGTGTTTTGATGCAGCATGGGAAAGTTGTAGCATACGCATCGAGACAACTGAAGACCCATGAGAAGAATTATCCGGCTCATGACTTGGAGCTTGCGGCTGTGATCTTCGCTTTGAAGATTTGGAGACACTACCTTTTGGGCGAGAGAGTCGAAGTTTTTACAGATCACAAGAGTTTGAAGTATGTGTTCACTCAGAAGGAGTTGAATATGAGGCAGCGTAGATTGTTGGAGCTGATGGCTGACTACGATCTTGATCTTAAGTACCATCCGGGGAAGGTTAACGTCGTGCCGGATGCGCTTAGTCGGTTACCAGCAATTCAGGTGTTAACTACGCAGAAGGAGATCATTGCAGATTTTCGAAGATTTGACTTGGAGGTTGTGCTACCGCGTTCTACGGGACAGTTGATGCAGTTGCAAGTACAATCGTCTTTAATTGAGAAAATTAAAGCAGCACAATCGCAGGATCCTAGACTGCAAAAGTTTCGGGAGCAAGTTGAAGCCGGACTACGAACAGATTTACTGGTCCACGAAGATGGTTCGTTGAGGCATGGTAGCCGTTTGTGGGTGCCAAAGGGAGATGTTCGTGAAGAGCTTATGAAGGAGGCACACAGTTCAGCTTACTCTGTTCATCCATGAGGCACAAAGATGTACCGTGATATTCGACAGCATTTCTGGTGGGAAGGCATGAAACGGGAGATTGCTCGCTTTATGGCTAAGTGCTTGGTGTGTCAGCAAGTTAAGGCTGAACATCAACGGGTTGCTGGTTTATTGCAACCACTTCCGATTCCTCAGTGGAAGTGGGAACATATAACCATGGATTTCGTGACGGCTTTACCGCGGAGTCCAAAGGGAAACAATGCAGTATGGGTGATTGTTGATCGGTTGACCAAGGCAGCTCACTTTATTCCTTTCCGGGTTGGTCAATCAACGGAGACTTTGGCAGAGCGGTACATGCAGAAGATTGTAAGATTGCATGGAGTACCGGTGAGCATCGTGTCCGATCGGGACACTCGGTTCTTATCACACTTCTGGAGGAGTTTACAGGAAAGTTTGGGGACTCGATTGAAGTTTAGCACAGCTTATCATCCTCAAACTGATGGTCAGTCGGAGAGAACGATCCAAACTCTTGAAGACATGTTGAGAGCATGCATGTTGGACTTCAAGGGTTCATGGGATGATCATATTTACTTGGTGGAATTTTCTTACAACAACAGTTTTTAAGCAACTATCCAGATGGCTCCGTTTGAAGCTTTGTATGGTCGTAAGTGCCGTTCACCTGTTTGTTGGGATGATGTTGGTGAACGAAGATTATTGGGACCATATTTGGTGGTGCAGACAGTTGAGAAGGTTAACACAATCAGAAAGCATATGAAGGCAGCTCAAGACCGACAGAAGAGTTGGGCTGACACGTCAAGAAGACCTCTAGAGTTCGCCGTGGGTGATTTGGTATTCTTGAAGATATCACCGACTAGAGGGATGATTCGCTTTGGGAGTCGAGGAAAGCTTAGTCCTCGATTTGTTGGACCCTTTGAGGTATTGGAGCGTGTTGGAGAGGTAGCGTACCGTTTGGCGTTACCGCAGTCCTTGGCAGGTGTGCACGATGTGTTTCATGTATCTCAACTATGAAGGTATGTCCGAGATGAAACACACGTTTTGGATCATTCGGAGTTAACAGTACGGGAAGATTTGACTTTTGAGGAGCGACCGGTTGAAATCGTGGATTGAAGGGAAAAGATTCTTAAGAACAAGGTTATCCCCCTTGTGCTTGTTTCTTGGGGAAATCGATCGCATGGGAAGTCCACTTGGGAACGAGAAGATGAGATCCGGCAGAAGTTTCCTCACCTTTTTCTGTAGTTTTCTATCTTGTATTCTTGGAATTTCGAGGACGAAATTCTTTTGTAGTTGGGTATAATGTAACACCCGAGCCCAATACTACTATTTTCTGTTACCGGTTGAGCATTAGATAGTACTCATTTCATTTAGCTTGCCTGTTTGACACTTACCGTGGAATTTTATCTGGCTAAGTCATTTCTGCATATAACAAATTTTAGCATCTAAAATGAAATTAAAAATATCTATCTTGGCCTACTCGACACCCCTAGCCTCGTGGTAGCGTCCGTGCATCGAGTTCTCGTCCTGTTCGGTGAAACGGGCGAGTTTGGACGGCTACGGGCGATGTTACAGCCGGATCCTCCAGCTGAAGACCCTCCGATTACCCTCGAAGACGACCGAGGGGAGACGTCAAACCCCCTTCCTGCTTGTTCAGCAGCCAAGGAGGAGAATATCTCCAAAGCTTCCCTGGATGACTATATCGCTCAGCAGATACGAGATCATCAGGCGAGCGAAGCGGCCGGGCAAATTGTTAAGACTGGACTGTAAGTGCACGGCGGCGCCCCGGCCGTCAATCCGACGCCGGAATGCGGAAGCGATGCTTTTCTTTAGCTTTTCAAACCGGCACCACCGCGCACTATAAACCCGGATCGTGCCATTAATCTAGTCCTAGCTATCTAGAGAGGGGGTAGAGAGATATACCGAGTGATCCGTGTCCTCCGGTCTTCTCGTCGTCTTCCCGATCTCCCGTGGAATCTCCGGTCTCCATCACGTCGCCGGAAGGGCACCACATCGCCGGCTTCTTTTACGGGCTCCCACCTCTGGTCTGAGGCAACTCGGGCACGAAGTTGGCGAGTCGACGTGCCCAAGGTTTGCTGTAGGTTGACTGTAGAACTCTTTTGTCTCTAGGGGTTGTAGTTGCCATGTATATGGTGGAGGAAAATGAAGTGTAAACTTTGGAGGTGAACCAAAAGAATTTTGCAAGCAAATATGAGATGAAAATGGCTCCCCAAAAATTGTGTCAACCCCCACAAGGGAAATGGCCGGCCACTTTTCATCAAAGGAGAGGAGGAGTGAGCCAAGTGAGGGATAATAATGCAAGGGAATAATGATAATCATGAAGTCAAATGATCAACTCCCATCACCAAAAAGTCATGCCATCATGATACTACAAGACTAGCCATGATGACTAAAGAAAGTCAAGTGATCATGACACAACAATATGCAAAAATAACCCTCCAAAATGCTTATTTGCACAAATGCAAATAAGCTCTCCTCCACCAAACTTCGGCCAATGAAAGATACAAAGAAATATGGCCGAAACGGAAAACAAACCGGCAACTCCAAAAACTGATCCCGTAATAAATTACAGGAAAACCCCGATACTGTGTATACACACCCGCATCTGTATTCCGACCGAATACAAATGCAATGAGACAAAATCTACACTGTACTATACTAGGATCCGGCTTAAACCAAAGCCTGCTAGTATTATCCGTCCGATCCTGATCCGTGCAATACCGCACGTATCTGATCGAACCCTGCCATATCTCCATACGGCCTCTACAGCGTTTCGCCCGAAAACTTGAGCAACTGTCTGTGGGGGACTCTAAAGACTCGTCAATACTATGGCTGTGGATTTAACCACTAGCACGTCAGAGGTATTAGCCATACGTGACGGGCTACCAGCTATTGACCAAAAGGGACGTCTGTGAGCGAACTCATCTTGACACCCTACTGAGCCTGTCAGTGACAATATCCGTATAGTCCGGTCCGTTCGTCTATGAGCATCGCATGGCGGGCCTAGGGGGTTGGTAAAAGTCAGACCCCCAAAAGAGGTACAAATCGTGTCGGAGTGTAGCCCAGAACACCCTGAGATACTACTGGAATACCTACCAGTAAATCTCCTGCCTTGGCCAAGGACTTTGTGTAAGGGCTCTCCTAGACACAGCGTGACCTCACCCCCAATACCGGGAGAGACGAACCCCTGAAGATCCGCTCACTGCCTCCATGTGGCTCGGGACTGTACCCAACTAAAACCTGTTTGCACGTCTCCTTTGAGCGTGGTAGGGTAGTAATCAAAGTACAGTGGGAACTCACACGAGACAAATGACGATCCTCAGGTCGATGAACTAACCTGTACACATGTCACCGGGGAACTGCTATCTGACGTCAGGTATAAGACCAACTAGCATGTTCCCGGCGAGTCCTGTCCGGTGTACTCATAACCCAATGAGCACCTGTATACATCTTAGGTGAACCAACTGACACCAGTGTCTTGTGAGACCGGCCACCGCCCCTCGTCGGGGTCTCGACTGTATACACTAGTCTACTCTGGAGAATCGATGCCCTATCTCGAAACTCCTACGACTAGGGACCTTTTAAGGATGTGCTTATAGACTACCAGCTCCCACGTATATGATCGCCCTCATACTGCTGGCAGTCAAGCAAGAATCCTAGGGGCTCTATCAACGTGCAATAGTGACCTGTCAGGTCACCTAAAGCAGTACACGATGATAAAGATAAACCAGATAGCATACTATCATCTTGAGTAAGACTGTCCTACCGGGATAGGTCCTCCCTCAATCATTGCAATCACGTGCCTGTGATCCAATAATTGACTCTGAGGGCACCATCTCCAACATGGACGACCCGATCCGGGTTGGTACGACCAAATAAAGTACCTGCCGGGATATACGATCCCTAAATTCCACGTATATAAGGGGACGGGAAATCCACACCAACACGTGGCTCAATTCAGGGCTCTGTGTGGCAACACTGGAGGGGATGATAAGCTACTGCTTCGCCAGTTTGTTGGCAGCTTGTCGGAGACAACGTTTGAATGGTACTCCGAGCTCCTGAACGACTCCGTTAAGACATTTGCAGAAATGGAGTTACTGTTCACACAGAGGTTCGCAAGCGCTAGCGAGTGCATTCCGATCACCGCACTGATTAACACCAGAGTGAAGCCAGGCGAAACATGGGTGTAGTACACGATACGGTGGCGGAATCTATGGTCGAAGTGCGAGCAGCGCATTGAAGAAGCACCTGCGGTAGGCATGTTCGTGGGGACCCTTGACCCTCAGGCGACCATTTCCCAATTCATGATGTTCTTCAAGCCAACTACTTTCCAGGCCTTGATTGACAAGCTAGCCCAAATGGATCAGATGGGTCATAGACCATCTTCTTCAAAGTTGGAATCTCGAAACAAAAAAGGGAAAGGGAAAGCGACCTTCGTCTCCAATGCTCAGTAGCAGCCCAGTGGTCCAAAACTAACTGATCGCCAAGACGAGAGACGACGATTCTTTAATGAGAAACTAAAGCACCCTTATTCGTTTCCCCGAGATAAAACGAGGAGATTGTTCGAGCTGGTGGTGCGCAACAGGCTCATCAACTTGCCGGATCCAAAACGCCCATTGCAACCCGGTGAGGCCAATAATCCCAATTATTGCCCCTATCACCAAGTGATAGGCCATCCAATCGAAGATTGCTTCGTCTTCAAAGGGTGGATTGAGAACCAATACCAACAGGGCAAGTTCGCACTGTCTAAGAACTGGAAGGTAAACCTGCCCCAGCCGCACGCTCTAAAAAAGACACACACCGGGGGCATCATGCTCTTTTATAGAAGAAGCTCCATGGGAGGTCGTTCTTTCAGCCAAGATGAAAAGAATGCTGAAGGATCTCCAAATATGCCCGGCGATCAGGTGGAAAAATCCGCTGGAACCCGAGGTCATCGAGGGAATGCTCAAGCCGCGCCTGACTCCAAACATTGGTGGTGATGGTCAAAGCGCCCATACCCAGCCGTCAAAGTCTTCGAAGAAGAAGAAAAAGACCAAAAAGCCCGTGAAGCCTGATGACAAGCGCACGGACCTGCAAAAACATATTGACGTGCTGGAAGAATATAACCAGAAGGCGCGGACCCCAGTCACACTCCAAGAGTTTCTCAACCACGTCCTTGAGAATGGAGATGATGACAATGGAGAAGACTCGTCGGATGAACCTGAGGATTACATGGCAAGCTGTCATATGATCTCTCACTCGTCGATAGACGGTGAAGAAGCTCCTGATGCAGAGAAACTGGGGGCAGATCCCGAACCGAAGCTCCTAGAACCGTCAGACGAGATGATTGACGTGTTCCTGAACGAAGTTCTTCTGAAAAACAAGGCTGATCGAGAGCGCAAAACGACCATATTTGAAAAATCCAAACGCTCAGCATTCTCGATGCCCTTCTGCTCTCTAAAGAGGTGAGAGATTCTCTGATCAAGGCGCTACAAGAGCCCGAGCATTTTCAAGCTTTCCTTACCGAAGAAAATATGAAGGACGAGCTGGAAGAAGTGCACACCGCTGACATCTCTTTCGGTGATGAAGGCTTCCTCCTCGGGACGTGCGAGCACAACCGTCCCCTATATGTCACTGGATACTGCCATGACATCAAGATAGGGAAGATTTTAGTTGACAACGGGTCTTCTGTCAATCTCCTAAATGTGAGGGTGCTGAAAGAAATCTGCATGAGCGTTCAACACCTCGCTCGAGATAAGATCACCATCTTCGGATTTGACTCCTAGCCATCACGGACGCTCGGGTCTGTGATACTGACGTTACGTTTTGGGCTGCTTGTCACTGACATTAAATTTCATGTCATTGACGCCAAGACTTGCTACAACGCTTTGCTCGGCAGGCCTTGGCTACACGAGTACAACATCATCCTTTCTACACAATATCAGTGTATGAAGTATTTCAAGGATGGTCTCGAGTATACCGTGACGGGAGAGCTGAACCCATTCTCCGTAAACGAAGTCCGAAAGTACGAAGATGCAAAATACTTCTTACCAGACTTCGAAGACACGGAGAGGTGCCATAAACCGGAGGACAAGCAAAAAGCTATCACCACCATTCCGGTCTTCGGGAGCGATACCGAGGAGGAAGAAGAGATAGTCTATTCAGGACTATCCCAAGGCAGCAAGCCTGGACCATCTACCCCTATGTTGGTCTTCGACAGCGACTCTGAAGATGAGGTCAATGCAGTATTCTCTGTTCGACCATCCATACAAGCCGTGCCAGGCGACGAACGAAGTTTACAAATCGCTATGGTTCCACGGCAGCACTACAAAGAGCTCGACGCACTTGATACCTACAGTGTGCAAGAACTGCAGACGTTCTACGTCCCTTCCAGGCGAAAAGATGAAAAGGCGATCCTCTTTTATCGATCCGCGGAAATCAAAGTGGAGAAAGAAATATGGTATGGGGCCGATTCTACACTCGACAGACTCCAGCCCATCCATCTGCCCAGATACTACACAGAAGGATTAAAAAGACTGTTGAAGCGTCAAGGTGTACCCTTCAAACAGACTGCTCGACAAGCTCAGTTCTACAACAAGATCTGGAACGTCCCTGGAACTCAGCGAAAATTGCCCAACGGGAAAATGGAAACGATCGGGCTTGGATATGTTCAATCCAAGAAACGGGAGCGATTCCATGGCTGCTACGTTATACATGACTTCGATGAAGAAGATGATACTCTTTTAAAAGACGCTGACGCTGAGCCAGAACGCGACCCTGCCACAGAAATGCCAAGTCCGTCGTTTGAAGAACAGATGGACAAGCTAATAAAGGAAGCGGGTCAGAAGGTCCGGGACGCCCATAATCACGAAATGGCTATTTACGAGAAAGCCAGGACGCAGCGCCTCCTTCAGCAGTCTACGAAGAATGACGATGCTCTTCGTCGCCAGCCCGTCATACGGAAGACTCGGCGCGGAGGAAAGAATAAACTGAAGAACGGAAAATATGTTCGACAACAGCGTAGCGGGTCCAAAAAGCCACGCGAAGCAGAAACGAGCAGCCAGGATCCATCTCTTATAAAGAAGATGGGTCGAGCATACTCTTTTTCCCAAGACAAGACAAGAAAGATATTCGATCTTATCATAAAACATCAGATGATTACGCCCCCGGAGTCCAAACACCTCGAGCAAGCAGACGAGGTCTCTCACCCGGATTATTGCTCCTATCACCGAACGATAGGACATCCTCTCGAAGACTGCTTCACATTCAAAGACTGGGTCGAAGACCAATACCAACTCGGCAGATTCGCTCTATCCGACAATTGGAGGGTAGCCCCACCGCAGAAGCATGTACCGAAATCCATGTACATAGCGAGAGTAAAACCAGATCAACATCAGTCTTGGAAACGATCTCGTACCTGTCACGCGATAACGCCGTCAGAAGAAAAACCCAAGAATATGGATTACCTCTCTTGGTGCTTCAAAAACGATGAAGATGAGTTGATCTTAGAATTTCCACCGGCGCCAAAAGAGCTGGAAGATGGGATACATACTACTGCAGATAACCTACGGAAAATCGACTTAGGGACGGCAAACGACCCACGACCGACATTCGTCAGTGAGCTGTTGTCTGAAGAAAAGTTGGCTACGCTCAAAGACGTGCTCATGCAGTATAAAGACTGTTTCGCATGGAACTATTCAGAGATGCCGGGGCTAGATCCAGAGATTGCTATGCACAAATTGGCGATATCTCCGGACGTCAAGCCAATCAAGCAGGCACCAAGAAGAATGCGGCTCGAACTTGAAATGAGCATCAACGCCGAAGTTAAGAAGCTAATCGATTCCGGTTTCATCCAAGAGGTTCAGTACCCTGATTGGATCGCCAACATCGTCCCAGTGATGAAGAAAAATGGGACGGTGCGCATATGCGTGGACTTTCGGGACCTCAACAAAGCTTGCCCGAAGGTCGACTTTTTAGTACCGGTCACCGATCTGATGATAGATAATACGTCCACTCATGAAGTCTTCTCGTTCATGGACGGCTCATCAGGATACAATCAGATAAAGATGCATCCCGAGGACCAGAAGCATACCGCTTTCTGGACCCCTTTGGGCATATTCTGCTACAAGGTGATGCCCTTCGGTTTAAAGAACGCCGGTGCCACCTATCAGAGGGCCATGACGAAGATTTTCGATGACCTCATACATGAAATCGTCGAATGCTATTTCGACGACCTCGTAGTTAAAAGAAAATCATACGAGGAACATTTAGAGCATCTGAAGATCGTGTTTCAGCGCCTTCGGAAATACAACTTGAAGATGAACCCTCTCAAATGCGCGTTCGGAGTCTCCTCGGGTAAATTCCTAGGATTTGTCGTCCGACATCGAGGTATCGAGATAGACCCATCAAAGATCAAGGTGATTATGGAAATGCCTCCGCCAAGGACTCTCAAGCAACTGCGGTCTCTCCAAAGGAAGCTTGCATATATCCGACGATTCATAGCCAATCTCTCCGGCAAGTGCCGTCCTTACAGTCACCTGATGAAGAAAGGGACCCCGTTCGTCTGGGATAGCAAATGTCAAAGCGCACTGGATGAAATCAAGCAATACCTGCAGAATCCGTCAGTACTGGCCGCTCCAGTTAAAGGAAAACCTCTCGTCCTGTACACAACAGCCCTTGAAGGTTCTTTAGGCGCGCTGTGGAAACAAGGAAACGACTAAGGGAAGGAGAGAGCCCTCTACTACTTGAGTCGAGTTCTCCTGGGGGCAGAAAGCAATTACTCCCCCATCGAAAAACACTACCTGGCGTTGATCTTCACGATAACGAACCTCAGACACTATGCTTTGGCGCATGAGGTCCATCTCATATCAAAAGTGGATCCTCTCAAGTATTTGATGTCAAAAGCCATTCTAACGGGACGGCTAGCTAAATGGGCTCTACTCTTAATGGAATTCTCGGTGACATACCGACTCCTCAAGGCAGTGAAAGGCCAGGCCATCGCCAACTTCCTCGCTGAACACCCGATACCTGCCGATTCTCCTTTGAACTGCGAATTGCTAGACGAGCACGCGTTTGACACGGTCGACGGTGAGAAAGGAGAAAGTGATACCCGATGGGAACTCTACTTCGATGGGGCTGTTGGGGTAAAAATTTACACCCCGGTTGACCGAGTCAAAGTCAAGGTCAACCCCCAAGCTAGGTGGGCCCAAGCCCAGGCCAAGCGGGCCCATGCCCAAGTCGAGCCCGCAGCCAGCCTCCCCATGCCAACAACAAAATCATGTAATAAATAATTTTTATGTAATTGTTTATGCATGAATGTAAACAAAATGGGCATAAAGCCAATATTTTGTAAGCCCATGGCTTATGTGCAAAAATGAAATGACACATGAGCCATGGGATGACTAAAATGCCATTTTTGTAAAGCCCAAGGGGCTATATGTAAATATGTAAGCCTATAAAAGGCAACATAATGATGAATAAAAAAACACTTTTCATTCTCACAAAAAAACCTAGGGTTTGTATCTCTTTCCCTTTTCTGAAGGTCTCAAACCTTTTTCTTTCTTTTGAATTAAATCAAGAGTTTTACTCTTCCTTTCCAAAAACAAAATAGTTTTTCACCACGAAACCCATAAAGGGGAACTTGGATCTGTCATCAGATCTCAAAAAGGAGAGATTTTGAGATCTCACATCTCTTGATCTTCAAGATCCAGCTAACAGAGGAGGAAGAAGAAGAACCCCTTCCATTAACCCCAAAAACACACTCAGGAGTCCAACTCCTCTCTGATTTCTTTTTCGAGAAATCTTGTTTAGGCTAAAAGCCTCCTTTTCTCGCCGGCGCTCGAGCGCAGAGCGCCCGCGTGCCGACACATGGCGCGCTTGCGCTCCAGCACTCAGCGCTCGAGCGCAAAGCGCCCACGTGCCGACACGTGGCGCGCTTGCGCTCCAGCGCAGAGCGCCCACGTGCCGACACGTGGCACTCTAGCGCCTGAGCTCACAGCGCCCAAGGTGCTTCCCCACGCATCCTTTGGATGTCTTTTCCCCCTCTTTCTTATATATATATATATATATATACATGTATACATACATATATATATATATATATGTACATATGTATACATATGTACATACACACATACTCCACGACACTGTCCCTGTTAGAAAAAAAATTCTAACGGGGCGCTGCCCCGCACCCCGCAAGAGGGCTGCTAGCCCCCTTGACCCCCAGCCCGCTATCCGGGTAGCGGGACCCCCGTAAAAACTCTGCGTAGCTCCCGATATATCCAAAACCCCCTTTCAAAACACAACACACGTACACCGCACATTGAGTTCGCATGATCAGTTTAACCCGTCAATCGGAGGTTCCCTCGCCCCAAAGGCGAGGGGTAATTAACGGCAGCTTAGTCCGCGGCTGCCGGAGATTCGGATCCGCACAATCATTAAACCCCGGCCTACCCCAGGCAGGGGGAATCTGTAGTACGCCTGACAAGCGCGCGCGTATTCCCATCTCGATGGGGTGACGAAAAACACCCTACAGGGGCATCTTCCATGAAGAAGCGCAAACAAAGCACCCCCATAATTAAATCCGGGGTGGATCTCATCTTCGTGACTCCACAAGGAGGGATAATACGCTTTGCTTTTTCCTTAACAGAGCTGAGAACGAACAATGAAGCCGAATATGAAGCTTTGATAGCAGGTCTTGAGATCGCTGTCGATATGGGAATCGAAAACCTCCTTATATACGGAGACTCCCAACTGGTCGTTAGCCAAGTAAATGGCGACTATCAAATGTGCAAACCAGAGTTGGTAAGGTACGGTGAGAGAGTGCAACAATTGCTGACTCAAATTCCCTCCTACATTCTGAAAAGCATACCGCGTGCGGAAAATAGCAAAGCGGATGCATTAGCCAAGCTCGCTAAAGAACTGGCCGACAAGAACCTCGATGACATAAGGATCGTTGTGCAAAGCCATCGAGTTCTCACACCAGCGGAAATATCTCCGGAGTCGTTTGAAGAAAAGAAGCGACCAAGCAAACGGCCTTACAAATAGAGGACCAAGAAAAAATTAAGGATTGGAGGGAAGTCTTTATAGACTACTTCAAATCCCATCAAACACCTGAAGATGTGTCCTCAAGACATTAGCTCATGAAACGAGCTCTATCCTTCGCCTTCGTCAATGACACTCTATATAAGAGATCATTTGATTCTCTATGGCTAAGATGTCTGGGACCTGAAGAAGCAAGGAGAGTCGTCCAAGAAACTTACGATGGACTTTGCGGTTCTCACCAAGACGGCCCGAAAATGAAGCTGAAGATCAAAAGGATGGGCTACTATTGGAACACAATGATCCAAGACTGCCTCGAATACGCGAAGTAGTGCCACTCGTGCCAGATTCATGGGGACTTTATCCAACAGCATCCAAATTCGCTACATCCAACGGTGGCTAGCTGGCCATTCGATATGTGGGGAACTGACATAATCGGGCCCATTGAACCAGCATCGTCCAGAGGACATCGGTTCATATTGGCGACAACTGATTATTTCTCTAAAAGGGCAGAAGCAATACCGCTAAGAGAAGTGAAGACGGAGAACATCCTCCATTTCTTCAAGACACACGTCATTTATCGGTTAGGCACTCCGCGACGGATTATCTCCGATAACGGGCCAGCCTACAGAAGCCACAAGATCAGCCACTTTGCACAACAGCATAACATAGACTGAAGATACTCTTCGGTCTATAATCCCCGAGCTAACGGTCTAGCTGAGGCTTTCAACAAGACCTTGACGAAGATCATGAAAAAGACGGTGTCCAAAAATAAGAAAGACCGGCACGAAAGACTGCACGAAGCTCTCTGGGCGTATCGAACTATGTTCAAAACGGCCACAAATACAACACCGTATGCATTGGTGTTCGGTACAGAAGCGGTACTCCCCCTCGAGATAGAGTTACCCTCTCTACGAGTGGCGGTTCATTATGAGCTAACGGATGAAGAGAATGCTCATCTTCGTCTCGAGGAGCTTGATGCCCTTGATGAAACCCGGCTCATGGCGCAACAAAACCTGGAGGCTTATAAAGCAAAGATGACGCGCTCATACGAGAGATTGACTAGGCTGAGGACATTCCGCCAAGGCGAACTCGTGCTAGTGGTCAAGAGACCTATGATCCCCAAACGTGCCAAGAGGGGGAAATTCGAGCCGAACTATGAAGGCCCGTACATCGTAGACAAGGTCTACCAAGGTGGAGCCTATCTACTCATGGATATGCATGGCGAAAGACCTTTCAGGTCAATAAACGGTCGATTCCTGAAAAAATACTACGCCTGACGAGTCATGGCCTAGGTCAACGATAGATGACGACGCCTATGTTCGCTCGCTATCTTCCTAAGCCCAAACTCTATAAGTAGTAGCCGGCAAACGGACCGAAACGTCCTTAAACTAACAATGGACCGAAATGTCCTAAAACTAACTATTGACCGAGACGTCTATAAACTACTACGGACCGCAGCATCCCAAAGCCGACGCAAAAAAATAATAATAATAAAATTAAAAAAAAAGAGAAAAACGGTATGTCCTTAAGCGAGATGGGCACTGTTCATACCATAATTTTGCATTCTTATATTTCCCATTCTTATTCATTTTACAAATAAACATGTGCTTTTGATCCATGTCTGCTACATAGTTGCAGGTTACAGGTTCTCGGAATAAAAATAGTGAAATAATGAAAAGACGATACAAAAGTGAGACTACGACCAACAAATGGAAGAATCTTGATCATGCCTATAGTTTGAGGGACAATGAAGATCAATGAACAAGTTCACAAAGTACAAAGGCAGTGCAAGGTTCAAGACTTCGACACGAAGCAAAAAGTCCACGACGTTATGCACTGTGGAAATCTGGAAGAAAACTAGAAGACAATCTGAGAAACCAAGTGAAGAAACAAGAAGACAAATTCAACCAGAAGAGGACCAGAAAGATTCAGCCCAAGATGCCCCTACATGGCCGCGGAACCGCGGCCAAACCTGGCTCTTGGCCGCGGATCCGCGGCCATGCGTCGCCCGTGTCGGTGCAAAAAAGTTGCGGCGGCGCGGCGGCGCGTTGACTAGTCTTCTTTACGGGTAAAATTATAAATGCAGATGTGAATCGATTGTAATCCTAGGGTTTCTATGATCTATAAATAGAAGGCCTAAACCTCTCTTTGAGGTATGCCTCTTCTTGTGCCTCATTGTATTTATCAAAAATTCAGAATTCAATTCCTGTAAATGTTTGAAGAGAGCATCAAATAAAAATTAGAATAAGTTTTCTTTTAATTGCCCTAGTTAATTTTCTTTCTGCCCTAGTATAACTTTTATTATCTGCCCTAGTTAATTAGTGTAGAATATGTTTATCAATTCCCTAATGAGTGAGTAGTTCCTCACTTGTTAGGGTTAGTAATAGGGAAGGTTTGAGAGATGAAAATCTCTCACCCCTTTCTTGCCCATCACATATTTTTATAAGACTCCATGCATACATACACACATCGCTCCCTACGGCATCCTATCCCACGAGGTAGCGGTGATACCATAGTATAAAAGACCGGTTGTGTATGTTTTTCATGGAGGTTAGGGTAAGAATTAAGAAAGGAAGGACAAGAACCTAGAGGAAGAAACCTAGTTTCTTCCCGATGGCACTAATCCACTTTATTAATTATTACCATAACACCTAATAGATCTTAATTAGGGCATTGAAAGCGGTGGGAAATCTTAAATTTCCAAACTTCACATAAACCTAACCCTAGTAAGGTTTTAATCCTAGTCTAGATCAACTTAGTTTTTAGTGATAATCAATCCAACACCGTTTGGAATTAACTCGTTAGAACAAATTGAGAATACACAAAATCCCTGTGGACCGACCCGTACTCACCGGCTAGCTACCAAGCGACGCCGTTCTTGATTGCGGTTAACAATTCTTTGACACACAAATCAAATGGCGCCGTTGCCGGGAATGGCGTTGTTGTTTTCTTTTTGTAATTTCGGGTTAATATAAAATTGAAAAATCATAAAAACTGAAAAATAAAAAATATAAAAATTTTATCATCTTGTTATTTTGTGAAGGGTATTTTCGTTTGAATTGTACAGAATCAAAGAACAAATTCAGATCTGGAAAAATCCAGAGAGCAAAACAGAAAACAACAGATCTGAACAAACAGAGGATAAGCACAACAGAGAAACAGAAAAGTTTGGAGATCTGAACAGATTGACTGACCGCGGAACCGCCGTAGATAGCGCCTTGTGACCGCAGAACCGCCGCGCCTTGCTGACGTCAGCAAGCAAAAATTCCTCTGTAAGCTTTCTATTCTTCTTCTGAACCCCCTGATATCCTCTGAAAAATTTTCATACATGGTTCTTTGCGCAAAAAAAAAAACTTCTTACCCTTCTCCAATAATTGATCTTGTGCAGGATTCTTTGCGCCGTGCTAAAAAAAATTGTTTATAAGTGATTGTGTTTACTGCTTTGCATATTTAAATTGATTTTAAGGGGCTTGAACACCAATCCAGATTGGGTGGGGATTTCATTACCCTTCCCAGGACCCCAAAAATCACATAAGGCATATTGCATTGACCATCAATCTAATTAAAAAAGATTAGACTCAGCCCTAAGGACTTCGCGCTCAATAGGACAAATGAATAGTTGTAGGCATCGACCGTTGATCCTAACCCGATTTTGTGGTGCCTAGGCTAGACAGGTAGTGAAAGGTAACTTTAAAAGGCCCGTCTCACTGTGATTCATGAGCGGATCCCTCCTTTCTCTACTTGTGCTTACCTGGCCACAATTGGCGGTGAAGAAGCGGTTTGAGGTCCTCACATCTCGCCCTTTGGAACAGTTAGGAGCTGTCTAGTTGACCTAGATGACCCTAGATCTAGGCTTGATTGTGCATTTGTGATTGATTGAACGTGTGTCTAAGCCTTTTATTGAAAATCTTTTTGCAAAAAGCTTCTTATAAAAAAAACACAAAACAGAATTTTTTTAAAACTTGCAACTTGTCGCTAAGAAATCCGTGCACCCCACTTGCACCCACATTCTTTTTCTTCTCCTTTTTACATCATGGGTACCCCACCTCCCAAAACTCTTGCCGAACTTTGGTACCCCCATCCAAACATTGCTTCTTACGCGAATTGTTTTGGTCGAATTACGAACGACCTCTCCATGCCCAAAATTTCTTTGAAAGATCGAATAGAATCATCTAGGAGAAACAGTTCGACTCTGCAATCCACTTTGTATATACCATTTCAACCTTCACCACCTTCTTACATTGATACTACTTTTTCGAGTTCTATTGTAACTCCGAAACCATGTCTATAGCTGAACATATTGAACAATCTCGTAACCGATCTTTCACTCCTTTCAACACTTCTAGTTCTTGGGATCAACAAGCCCATTCACCTTTTTATCCAAATGTTGATTCTACTCCTGTCCAACCATCCAATTCCTACAAGTCCTACCCGACTTTCCCACCTTCCCTAGACATCGCTTCTACACAGCCATTTGGGAGTTTCACGTATCCAAACAACTTTGAATCTTTTACTGAACCCCCTTCACAACCCATGTCTAGTCTGGAACAGTCGTTGGAAGCTTATATTGTAACAACAAACCAACAGATGAGGAATTTGGATACGTCCATTGCCGCTCTTAATTCATCAAGACAACCTAGTGAACCGGTAGCTAGTTTCCAACTAGCTCTAAATATTCCAATGTATGATGAGGCGGTTGGACAGATTGCGACTTTGAGTGGAGAGAGTGAGCTGTGCACCCTTCCAAATCAAACCTGCCAATTACCAATTGAATTCCACAACTTCAGTTTTCAAACAAGTGTCCCAAATGACTCACCAGTTGAAAATAAAACGTTTAATGAGTTGTGCGACTTTGTAGTGCTTGATTTGCCAGATTGTGAAGGGTCTCTTTCGAGTGAAACCACACCTAATCCTTTTGAACTTTACACCTCCAATCTAGAACCTGAATTGATAAATATCCATGCTTTTGATGAGGTGTCCGAAAAAATCGATTTTCACTTGATTGAGGATATTGACGCCGGGAATATTTTGGATGATGAACCCGCAGATTTGACTGAATTTTTCTCTCCAATTCATCATCCCGAGTCATTAAATGTTTCTCCCAAACTTCATATGCATCTTGATTTTGAGGATAATTTCATGGATGAGATAACTTTTGAGGAGAATTATGAGGATAGTATTGAGGAGAGTATTAAGGATAGTATTGAGGATGAACCAGTTTTGTTTGATGTGTCGTATTTTCCAATTCATCCTCCTGAACCTTTAACTGTTATACTTCTTAAATCACCCCCTCCATCCTTTCCATCATTCTGACCACGCAAAAGATCACGCAGGAGGACTGTGAGCTTGAAAAATTTCTGTTCGATCACAGCAGTTTTGACGCCACTAGTGCGTTCCACTTTGAATCTGACACAGTTCTCACATCCGATAACGATTACGAGTGTTTCACTTTTTCGGACGATTTTGAAGACTCACCGCCCGAGTTTAAGTCCTTTGAATTTTCAGATGAGTTAATTGAACCATCAGACTCGGTTGCTTACGGTCATTTCGAACCATTGATGGAATCCTTCGAATTCGAGACAAATTACTTAGGTGAGAATAAGACTATCTCTAAATCACTCCCCTTCGTCCTTTCCATCGTTTCGACCGTGCAAGAATCCTTCGCGCTTCCATGTTCAATGGATGGTTTACCAAGTTCAACGTACCCATGTTTTCTTGCGAATCTTGAGGGATTTGACCCCATTTCTCGACAGGTTGATGAATTGGCACAATCGCTTTTAACACATCGGTCATCACAAGTTGTGCTAATTCATTCACTAAATTTACACCCTCAAGTTCGTACTACACTTCTTTCTCTCTTCCGCCATTCTTCTCCGAATATACCGAGACCATATTCCACCCTTCTTCCCATACGGTCTCGTGTGTTTCTCAACTCCTTTCTCTACACTCCATTCTTCCACCAACCCTATCATTATAACAATAAATTTTTTGAATAGTTGGTGCTAACCTTTGGCCTGTGTAAGGCCTTGTATAGTTTGATTTTTCTCCTCCCTAACTCTGAACTTTAATGCTTAAAACAGTGGAAACACTGTCACACTTAAGTTTGGGGGGACCTTGTTGTATATATATTTTGTTTTTCTTTTAATAATAAAAAAAATTAATAATAAAAAAATATAAATAAATAAACAGGGGAGTGCCGGCAATTTTGACCATCTTGGTGTAGCCTGACAGTGAGGACACTGTCAAGTTTAAGTTTGGGGGTGTGCTCGGTAAGCTTTCTTCCTTCGCATTCATATGTATAATTTTGCATTTGCATACTTATTTTAAAACCCATAAAAATTGAAAATTTTTAAAAATTATAAAAATTGAAACATTCAATTTTGGCCATAATTGACTTAACTTTGACAAGACGGTTAACTAGCTAGGAAAAACTAGATCCTAAACTTAGTAGATTAAAAACCCTAAAAATAACCTTTCTTAAAATTTAAACAGTAGAAAATATATGTCTTTGTAGTTTATTTAGAAATAGGCAAATTTCGAGTTGACTTCTTGGGCTAAGTTAAAACAAGGGAAACGCATTGATATTTTTATTAAAATATAAGTTTGAAAAATAATTCATAAACTTAAGTCTAAATTCTGAAAATATATACCCTACAAATTTCACAAACACGAACATTGAAATTTGGAATAGTAGAAGAGACCTTGAAATGCTCTTGTCTAAAGTCCTTAGTATGAAGGAAAATAAAATAAAAAAAATACAAGTGTGAATAAAGAGATAAAAAAAATAAACACTGGTTTTTGTAATTACTTAAGGCTGCATTAATAGAATAAATATTTAGCGAGAGTGCTTTATCACCTAGTGCCTTAGACCAACTGGTTTGGGAGTCACTGCTATAAGCCTTAAGTATTATAAGACTAGGAATTACGCATTAATGTGCAAGCACATTTTGTAATCGGTCGTTGGTACCTCAAGAAGTATTTGCGGTCGCATGAAGAATGTGTGAGCAATTTCATCTAAAAATTCACCAATTGAAAAGTACTTTGGACGATGGACAAGAGTATAATAGCTTGATTTGAATTTCCAAGTGTAGGGATGATATATACACACACATGTAGGGGTATGTGATTGGGGTTTAGATAAGAGATAGGAATGAAGAATAAGACTTATATCTTTAATAGAGATGATAAAAATTCCTAAGTTGAGATAGAACCCTAGAAGGAAAACTTAAAAGATGCTAAAAGCTAAGTAAATCTACAAATCATATATAATCTTAAGTTAAATGATAAGGAAGCGTGAAAAATACGGATGGATAATTTCTGAGTTGAAGATAATAGAGTTTCTTGTTAGAAAACCTAATTGGAGAATAAAAGTCAACAGGCCGAATTGATAGGATTTTGTGGGTAGTATCCGCTGAAAACCCTCAGGAGACAACACTCCTCCTACTAGGGACAACTAGAGGTTTAACGGCTTGTTGCACGAGCTCAGTGCAATCGTGTTTCCCTGCGAAAGTGAGGCTAGATCTTTTTTCGAGAATAAAACTAGGTTTGTTCGAGGACGAGCAAAAGATAAGTTTGGGGGTATTTGTTCATACCATAATTTTGCATTCTTATATTCTCCATTCTTATTCATTTTACAAATAAACGGGTGCTTTTGATCCATGTCTGCTACATAATTGCAGGTTACAGGTTCTCGAAATAAAAACAGTGAAATGATGAAAAGACAATACAAAAGTGAGACTACGACCAACAAATGAAAGAATCTTGATCATGCTTACAGTTTGAGGGATAATGAAGATCAATGAACAAGTTCACAAAGTACAAAGGCAGCGCAAGGTTCAAGACATCGACACGAAGCAAAGGGTAAAAGTCCACGACGTTATGCACCGTAGAAACCTGGAAGAAAACTAGAAGACAATATGAGAAACCAAGTGAAGAAACAAGAAGACAAATTCAACCAGAAGAGGACCAGAAAGATTCAGCACAAGATGCCCCTACATGGCCGCGGAATCGCGGCCAAACCTGGCTCTTGGCCGCGGATCCGCGGCCATGCGTCGCCCGTGTCGGTGCAAAAAAGTTGTGGCAGCGTGGCGGTGCGTTGACTAGTCTTCTTTAGGGGTAAAATCAGATATGAATCGATTGTAACCCTAGGGTTTCTATAATCTATAAATAGAAGCCCTAAACCTCTTTTTGAGGTATGCCTCTTCTTGTGCCTCATTGTATTTATCAAAAATTCAGAATTCAATTCCTGTAAATGTTTGAAGAGAGCATCAAATAAAAATTAGAGTAAGTTTTCTTTTAATTGCCCTAGTTAATTTTCTTTCTGCCCTAGTATAACTTTTATTATCTGCCTTAGTATAACTTTTATTATCTGCCCTAGTTAATTAGTGTAGAACATGTTTATCAATTCCCTAATGAGTGAGTAGTTCCTCACTTGTTAGGGTTAGGAATAGGGAAGGTTTGAGAGATGAAAATCTCTCACCCCTTTCTTGCTCATCACATATTTTTATAAGACTCCATGCATACATACACACACCGCTTCCTACGACACCCTATCCCACGAGGTAGCGGTGATACCGTAATATAAAAGAGCGGTTTTGTATGTTTTCCATAGAGGTTAGGGTAAGAATTAAGAAAGGAAGGACATGAACCTAGAGGAAGAAACCTAGTTTCTTCCCGATGGCACTAATCCACTTTATTAATTATTACCATAACACCTAATAGATTTTAATTAGGGCATTGAAATCGGTGGGAAATCTTAAATTTCCAAACTTAACCTAAACCTAACCCTAGCAAGGTTTTAATCCTAGTCTAGATCAACTTAGTTTTTAGTGACAATCCAACACCGTTTGGAATTAACTCGTTAGAACAAATTGAGAATACACAAAATCCCTGTGGACTGACCCATACTCACCGGCTAGCTACCAAGCGACGTCGTTCTTGATTGCGGTTAACAATTCTTTGACACACAAATCAGGCACGGATGAAAAAACGAAAGGGCTCCGTGAGTAAAAACAGCAGGGCTACCGGCGAGTTTTGTGAAAACCCGAAAGGGCACAATCTCGTTAAAAGACACTTGCAAGGTCCTCTCGACCTTGTGAGGAGAAAATACCTGCGTGAGATCCTTACGACTCATAAGGGAGCAACACACTTAGGGATCTCCACGATTCCTAAGGAGAAATTACACTTACGAGATCCTCACGACTCGTAAGGAGAACCCTCTTATGAGACCCTCACGGCTCATAAGATTCAAAAGCCTTAAGCTACAGGGATCTGAACCTGTTCTTACGCCATCACAATCCCTAGATTGCCCTACAAGCGTTCGATATCGACCCTTGCATACAATCTACGGGCACGAATAAACATTTCCCTAATGGAGTCCCACCAGCGACTAGGGATATGCTCACACGGTGAACGACCCTTGTAAGTCCTCTCGACTTATGAGGAGAAAACACTTTTGTAAGATCCTTACGACTTACGAGAGGCCATACACTTGGGAATCCTCACGATTCTTAAGGAGAAAACGCACTTACAAGATCCTCATGACTTGTAGGGAGAAATACCTTTATAAGACCTTTACGGCTCGTAAAGTCAAAAAGCCTTAGTCAACAGGATCCTAACCCTGTTTACTAAGCCACCTTTGTTCGAACTGACAAAGGCAAATGATAATTCGCTCCTGGCAATATCCCAGTTGTAGTGATGCTGATGCCTAAATCGGTACCAAATTCCAAGTCTATACTCGTGGTAAAAAGTCAGCGAGCCATAAATGCATATAAAATAGCCGAAATGATATGGCAACTTGCAACAAAATCAGCAAGTAAAATATATGCATTCAAAAATAACCGAAATGATTGGGCAACTCACAATAAAAATCAGCGAGTAATGTTCATATCATAATATTGCATTATTATATTCCCCATTCCTATACATTTTACAAATAAACAGGTGTTTTTGACCCATGGCTGCTACTTAGTTGCAGATTACAGGTTCTTGGAACAAAAACAGTGAAAATAATGAAAAGACGATGCAAAGGTGAGACTTTGACCAACAAACAGAGAATCTTTATCTTGCCTACAGTTTGAAGACTAAACGAAGATCAATGAACAATTTCACAAAGCACAAAGGCAGAGCAAGGTTCAAGACTTCGTCACGAAGCAACGGTAAAAGTCCACTACATTATTCACTGCGGAGATCTGGGAGAGAACGAGAAGACATCCTAAAGAACCAACTGAAGAAACAGGAAGCAAAAGTCAACCAGAAGCAGCGCAAGAAAAACCAACCCACGAGTCTCCTATTTGGCCGCAGAACCGAGGCCAAACCTGGCCTATGGCCGCGGTTCCGCGGCCGGGTTGAGCCCGGGATTGGTGAAAATTTTCCATAAATCTTTGGCGGCACTGACTAGTCTTCCTAGGGGTATTTTTGTAAAAGCAGACATGCGGCGATTCTAAACCTAGGGTTTTCTATGTCCTATAAATAGAGACCCAAATTCTTGTATTAGGTTATGCCTCCTTTCATTAATAAAATTCAGAATTCTTTTTGGAGAGCGTCAATTTGTAAGTAGTTTTAATTTTTGCCCTAGTTCTTAATTTATTTTCTGCCCTAGGTTTAAATTTATTATCTGCCATAGTTAGATCTTTAATTCCTTACCCTAGATAGATAGTTAGAATGTTTTTCAATTCCCTAATGAGCGAGTAGTCTCCTCGCTTGTTAAGGTTAGCTTTGGGGAAGGCTTGAGAGATGAAGATCTCTCGCCCCTTTCTTGCCCATCACATATAATTAATAGGACTCCATGCATACATGCACACACCGCTCCCTACGGCACCCTATCCCACGAGGTAGCAGTGATACCGTAGTATAAAGGCCCGGTTGAGCGTGTTTTCCATGGAGGTTAGGGTAAGGATTGATAAAGGAAGGACAAGAACCTAGAGGAAGAAACATCGTTACTTCCCGATGGTACTAATCCCCTTTATTAATAATTACCATAACTCCTAATAGATCTAATATGGGTATAGAAAGCGGTGAGATTTATTGACTTTCCAAACTTAACCTAAACCTAACCCTAGCAAGATTTAGATCTAGATTAATTTAGTTTTTAGATTTAATCAATCCGTTCACACCAATCGGAATTAACTCGTTAGAGCAATTAGGAAATTCACAAAATCCCTGTGGACCGACCCGTACTCACCGGCTAGCTACCAAGCTACGCCGTTCTTGATTGCGGTTTAGAAATATTTTTGATCTAAAATTCCATACAAATCAAATGGCGCCGTTGCCTGGGATGGCGTGTTATTTTCTTTTTGCAATTTCGGGATAATCTAAAATTAAAAAAATCATAAAAACTGGAAAAAAAAATTAAAATATATAAAAATTTTATCATCTTTTATTTTGTGAAGGGTATTTTTCGTGTGAATTTTGCAGGACCGCAGAATAAATTCAGATCTGGAAAAATCCAGAAATAAAAACAGAAAACCGAAGATCTGAAAAATAGGGAAAAATCAAAACAGAGAAGTAGAAAAAATCTCGGGACTCGAACAGAACAGTAGACCGCGGAACCGCCGCTTAGAGCGCCTTCTGACCACGGAATCGCCGCGTAGTGGTGACATCATCCTCTCAAAAATTTTCTTGGGGCTTGAACCCTACTGAACACCGCGGAAACACGGCCAGAACCCCCATCTTGCGGCGAAAACGCGGCTGAAAGCTGACGTCATCACGAGGAAATCCCACTGTTTGTTCCCTTTATCTCTCCTCTACAACCTAAAATATCTCCTCTGTAAATTTGCCTGCAGGATTCTTTGCGCTTAAAAATCTCTCCCCCTTCCAATAACTGATCTTGTGCAGGATTCTTTGTGCCGCGCTTAAAATAAAATTTTTTGATTGCAAGTGGTTGTTACTGTTTTGCATATTTTTAATTGGACTTTAAGG
This sequence comes from Agapanthus africanus, assembly GCA_030015575.1. Lineage (NCBI taxonomy): Eukaryota > Viridiplantae > Streptophyta > Magnoliopsida > Asparagales > Amaryllidaceae > Agapanthus > Agapanthus africanus. The sequence continues at coordinate 15,865,712 of CM057342.1, read as the reverse complement.
GGCTTGAGACCAATCCAGATTGGGTGGGGATTTCATCACCCTTCTCAGGACCCCAGAAATCACATAAGGCATATTGCATTAACCATTATTTAATTAAAAAAATACTAGACTCAGCCCTAAGGACGTCGCGCTCAATAGGACAAAGGATTAGTTGTAGGCATCGGCCGTTGATCCTAACCTGACTTTGTGGTGTCTAGGCAAGTGTGTTTAAGGAGAGTGGTTACTTAATTAGGGCCATTACTTGTAGTGGAGAGCCTCCCACTCACCTGGCACTTACATGGCCGCAATTGGCGGTGAAGAGGCAGTTTGAGGTCCTATTTCTAGCCCTTTGGAACAGTTAGGAGCTGTCTAGCTGACCTAGGTGACCCTAGATCTAGGCCTGATTGTGAATTTGTGGTTGCTTACATTTGTGTCAAAGCCCTTTATTGAAAAAAAATTTGCAAAAAGTTCCAAATAAAAAAAAAGGGAAAATTTTTATTAAAAAACTTGCAACTTTTGTCGCTAAGAAATCCTTGCACCCCACTTACACCCACCTTCTTTTTCTTCTCCTTTTTACATCATGGGTACCCCACCTCACAAATCTCTTGCTGAACTTTGGTACCCTGAACCAAACTTTGCTTCGTACGCGAATTGTTTCGGTCGATTTAAGGACGTTCCCTTCATGCCCAAAATTTCTTTGAAAGATCGAATAGAAGCGTCTAGGAGAAACAGTTCGACGTTGCAATCCACTTTGTATCAACCATTTCAACCTTCACCACCTTCGTATATTGATACCACTTTTTCGAGTCTTGTTGTAACTCCTAAAACCATGTCTATTGCCGAACACATTGAACTATCTCGTAGCCGATCTTTCACTCCTCTCAACATATCCAGTTCTTGGGATCAACAAGTCCATTCACCTTTTTATCCAAATGTTGATCCTACTCCTGTCGAACCATCCAATTCCTACCAGTCCTACCCGACTTTCCCACCTTCCCTAGACATTGCTTCGACACAACCATTTGGGAGTTTCACGTATCCAAACAATTTTGAATCTTTTACCGAAACCCCTTCACAACCCATGTCTAGTCTAGAACAGTCGTTGGAAGCCTATATGGTAGCGACAAACCAAATGATGAGGAATGTGGATGCGTCCATAGCCGCCCTTATACAACCTAGTGAACCGGTAGCTAGTTTCCAACTAGCTCCAAATCTTCCAATGTATGAGGAGGCGGTTGGACAGAGTGAGAATTTGAGAGGAGAGAGTGAGCTGTGCACCCTTCCAAATCAAACCTACCCATTACCAATTGAATTCCACAACTCCAGTTTTCAAACAAGGGTCCCAAATAATTCATCAATTGAAAATAAAACATTTAATGAGTTGTGTGACTTTGTAGTGCTTGATTTGCCAAATTGTGAAGAGTCTCTTTCGAGTGAAACCACACCTAATCCTTTTGAACTCTACACCTCTACTCTAGAACCTAAATTGATAAATATCCATACTTTTGATGAGGTGTCAGAAAAAATTGATTTTTACTTGATTGAGGATATAGACGCCGGGAATATTTTGGATGATGAACCCGTAAATTTGATTGAAATTTTATGTCCAATTCATTATCCCGAGTCATTAAATGTTTCTCCTGAACTTCATATGCGTCTTGATTTTGATGATAATGGCATGGATAAGCTAAATTTTGAGGAGAATATTGAGAAAATTATTGAGGATGAACCAGTTTTGTTTGATGAGTCGGATTTCCCAATTCATCATGTCCCTTCCACCGATTGTGTACACCCTCCTGAATCTTTAACTGCCACCCTTCCTCACCCACTTCCCTCCGTCCTCGTTCCGACCTTGCAAGTGACCGTTACGCTTTCATCTCCAATACCGAGTTCGACGTACCCATGTTTGCTCACGAATCTTGAGGGATTTAATCTCATTTTTCCGTGGGTTAATAGATTAGCACAATCGCTTTTTACACATCGGTCATTACAGATTGTGCTAATTTATACACTCCATCCCCACCCTCAAGTTCGTATTCCCACTTTCTTTGGTTCTACTAATCTTCCTTTAATGATACCGAGTGTTGATGAATCACAATCCGATATTTTGAGTTCTATAATTTTAGAAACACAACTTGTTTTAGAATCTTTTGAGAATAAGGTAGATGAGCTTTACGAGTCTCCTACCTCCGTAATTTTTGAACAATCAAGTGTGTTGAATTCTGGCGTGACACTTTTTGAGATTGAAACGTTCAATCGGACCTTTGATGAAAGTTTCGAAGATATTTTCGCCGACGAACTTGCATTCTTAAACGATACGGATTTTGTGATTAATCAACCTCCACTCGAAGAAGTAGAACCACTACCATTTCTTTTTTCCCTCCGTCCTTCTCCTCCACCGAGACCGTATACCGTTTCTATCTCCACACGATCTCGTGTGCTTCTCATTTCTTTTCTTTACACTCCATTCTTCCACCAACCCCACCATTATCACAATAGAATTTTTGAATGGTTGGTGCTAACTTTTGGTCTATGTAAGGCCTTGTATAGTTTGATTTTTCTCCTCCCTAACTCTGAACTTTAACGCTTAGACAGTGGAAAAACCGTTTCACTTAAGTTTGGGGGGAACCTTGTTGTATATATATTTTGTTTTTCTTTTAACAATAAAAAAAATCTATAAATAAATAAACAGGGAAGTGCCGACATTTTTGACCCTCTTGGTGTGGCCTGACAGTGAGGACAGTGTCTAGTTTAAGTTTGGGGGTGTGCTCGGTAAGCTTTCTTCTTTCGCATTCATGTGTATATTTTTGCATTTGCATACTTATTTTAAAAGCCCATAAAAATTGAAAATTTTAAAAATTATAAAAATTGAAAAATTCAATTTTGGCCATAATTGACTTGAGTTTGACAAATAGGTTGACTAGCAAGGAACAACTAGATCTTAGACTTAGTAAATTAAAAAACCCTAAAAGTAACCTTTCTTAAAATTTAACGGTAGAAAGTATATGTCTTTTTAGTTTATTTAGAAATAGGCAAATTTTGAGTTCACTTCTTGGGCTAAGTTAAAACAAGGGAAGAGTATTGACATTTTTATTAAAGTATAAGTCTGAAAAATAATCCCTAAGCTTAAGTCTAAATTCTGAAAACATATACCCTACAAATTGCACAAACATGAACCTTGAAACTTGGAATAGTAGAAGAGACCTTGAAATGCTCTTGTCTAAAGTCCTTAGTATAAAGAAAAATAAAATAAAAATACAAGTGTGAATAAAGAGATAAAAAAAATGAACACTGGTTTTTGTAATTACTTAAGGTTGCATTAATAGAAAAAAAATATTTAGCGAGGGTGCTTCATCACCTAGTGCCTTAGACCAACTGGTTTGGGAGTCACTTCTAAAAGCCTTATGTGTTACAAGACTAGGAATTACGCCTTAATGTGCAAACACATTTTGTAATCGGTCGTTAGTACCTCAAGAAGTATTAACGGTCGCACGAAGGATGTATAAGCAATTTCATCTAAAATTCACCAATTAAGAAGTGCTTTGGACAACGGACAAGAGTATGATTGCTTGATTTGAATTTCCAAGTGTAGGGGTGATATATACACACACGCAGGGGTATGTGATTGGGGTTTAGATAAGAGACAGGAATGAAGAATAACACTTATATCTTTAATAGAGATGATAAAAATTCCTAAGTTGAGATAGAACCCTAGAAGGAAAACTTAAGAGATGCCAAAAGCTAAGTAGGTCTGCAGAACATATATAATCTTAAGTTAAATGATAAGGAAGCGTGAAGAATATGGGTGGATAATTTACGAGTCGAAAATAATAGAATTCCTTGTTGGAAAACCTAATTGGAGAATAAAAGTCAATGGGCCGAATTGATAGGATTTTGTGGGTAGTATCCGCTGAAAACCCTCAGGAGACAACACTCCTCCTAGTAGGGACACCTACAGCTTTAACGGCTTATTGCACGAGCTCAGTGCAATCGCGTTTCCCTGCGAAAGTGAGGTTAGGATTTTGTTGAGAATAAAACTAGGTTTGCTCGAGGACGAGCAAAAGATAAGTTTGGGAGTATTTGTTCATATCATGATATTGCATTATTATATTCCCCATTCCTATACATTTTACAAATAAACAGGTGCTTTTAACCCATGTCTGCTACTTAGTTGCAGGTTACAGGTTCTTGGAACAAAAACAGTGAAAACAATGAAAAGACGATGCAAAGGTGAGACTTTGACCAACAAACAGATAATCTTTATCTTGCCTACAGTTTGAAGACTAAACGAAGATCAATGAACAATTTCACAAAGCACAAAGGCAGAGCAAGGTTCAAGACTTCATCACGAAGCAACGGTAAAAGTCCACTACATTATTCACTGCGGAGATCTGGGAGAGAACGAGAAGACATCCTAAAGAACCAACTGAAGAAACAGGAAGCAAAAGTCAACCAGAAGCAGCACAAGAAAAACCAACCCACGTGTCTCCTATTTGGCCGCGGAACCGCGGTCAAACCTGGCCTATGGCCGCGGTTCCGTGGCCGGGTTGAGCCCGGGATTGGTGAAAATTTTCCATAAATCTTTGGCGGCACTGACTAGTCTTCCTAGGGGTATTTTTGTAAAAGCAGACATGCGGCGATTCTAAACCTAGGGTTTTCTATGTCCTATAAATAGAGACCCAAATTTTTGTATTAGGTTATGCCTCTTTTCATTAATAAAATTCAGAATTCTTTTTGGAGAGCGTCAATTTGTAAGTAGTTTTAATTTTTGCCCTAGTTCTTAATTTATTTTCTGCTCTAGGTTTAACTTTATTATCTGCCCTACTTAGATCTTTAATTCCTTGCCCTAGATAGATAGTTAGAATGTTCTTCAATTCCCTAATGAGCGAGTAGTCTCATCGCTTGTTAGGGTTAGCTTTGGGGAAGGCTTGAGAGATGAAGATCTCTCGCCCCTTTCTTGTCCATCACATATAATTAATAGGACTCCATGCATACATGCATACACCGCTCCCTACGGCACCCTATCCCACGAGGTAGCAGTGATACCGTAGTATAAAGGCCCGATTGAGCGTGTTTTCCATAGAGGTTAGGGTAAGGATTGATAAAGGAAGGACAAGAACCTAGAGGAAGAAACACCGTTACTTCCCGATGGTACTAATCCCCTTTATTAATAATTACCATAACTCCTAATAGATCTTAATATGGGTATAGAAAGCGGTGAGATTTATTGGCTTTCCAAACTTAACTTAAACCTAACCCTAGCAAGATTTAGATCTAGATTAATTTAGTTTTTAGATTTAATCAATTCGTTCACACCAATCGGAATTAACTCGTTAGAGCAATTAGGAAATTCACAAAATCCCTGTGGACCGACCCGTACTCACCGGCTAGCTACCAAGCGACGCCGTTCTTGATTGTGGTTTAGAAATATTTTTGATCTAAAATTCCATACAAATCAAGTAAATAAAACAAATAGCCGAAATGATTGGGCAATCGCGACTTTCGTGATACAAAAAGATGAAATGATAGAGCATCGCGGAAAGAAAAAATTATAAAATGAAACTTTTTGCCCTGCAGGTGAGATCACATCGATCCCTGTATACAATTCAGGGGCACAAACAAAGAGGGAACCATATCTTCCCACCAGGTTCCATCAGAATGAGAGCTAAGTCTCGATGGCCGTATCTACATCCTAGAGACCCACAACAGCGTTCCTCCTCATTCCAGCAGGATTCGAACGCGAAAATCAAGCGGAGCCATGACAAAGTCCCTAGTTCCAAATCTCGACGGTTCACAGATAACCTAGAGACCAACTCGACATTCGTGTCATTGCAACAGATGCAACGTCAGCAAAAGTGGGGCCGTGGCAAAGTTCCCATTTCCATGACTCGGCGGTGCACAAACAACCGAGAGTCACCCCTGACCCCGTATGGCTAAAATCAATCCTGATCCCATATGGCTAAAGTCAACCCCCGACCCCGTATGGCTAAAGTCAATCCTGACCCCATATGGCCTGACCCCGTATGGCTAAAGTCAATCCTGACCCCATATGGCTAAAGTCAACCCCTGATCCCGTATGGCTAAAGTCAATCCTGACCCCATATGGCTAAAGTCAACCCCTGATGTCGTATGGCTAAAGTCAATCCTGACCTCATATGGCTAAAGTCAGCCCCTCCTGTTCCCGTAGAACACGGCTAAAGTCAATCCTGACCCCGTGGGAAACGACCAGAGTAAACTCTCGACCTCCCCGTCAAAGCAATGCTTTAACTCGGGAGAAGGTCAACTCATCAATCACTTACGAGTCCTCTCGACTTGTGAGGAAGAAAATTCTCTTGGGAGATCCTTACGATTCTCAAGAAAAAAACACATTCAGGAATCCTCACGATTCCTAAGGAGAAAATACACCTACAAGATCCTCTCGACTTGTAGGGAGAAAAGTCTTTATGAGACCCTCACGGCTCATAAAGTTGAAAAGTCTTAGGTGGCAGATCCTAACCCTGTCTCCTAAGCCATCACTGCCCTGCAAGGAGGTCAAGATGGACTATCCACGGGCCACATTTTCCTAAGTCAAACATCGACGAGAAAGGAAACAACTACTTACAAGTCCTATGGACTCGTAAGTGAGAAAAATTCTCTTGTGAGATCCTTACGACTCTCAAGAAAAAAAACACACTTAGGAATCCTCACGATTCCTAAGGAGAAAATACACCTACGAGATCCTCTCGACTCGTAGGGAGAAAATTCTTTATGAGACCCTCACGGCTCACGAAGTTGAAAAGCATTAGGCAACAGACCTGAACCTGCTTCCTAAGCCATCGCTATCCCTCAAAGAGTTCAAGATGGAATGTTCTCTATCGTTTACAGACCACATTTGCCAAAATTGCATGCCAGAGAAATAGAGGTGCTATTCAAGAGTGCGTAAGCTTCTTTTTACCAAGTCAAAACAAAAAGGGTGTAACCTACCGACGTCAACCACATACCATTCAAGACAATAAAAAGAACGATGGATTCGCATCCGTTTAAGCGTTCAAAGCATACCCACTCACGCGTATGCAAAAGATTTAGTGCATGAGATAAACACACGGAAACGAGGAATTTGCTAGTCATACTTCAAAAAGTTCTTACAGCGATAGAAAACAGTAAACATAAACATCATTAAAATGATTACAATGGCAAGACATCAAATCCAGGACATGGATTGAGAAATTCAAAAGTAAGGCCATCTAAAATATTACGGGCCTCTCGGACCATCCTCATATGCTTCCTCTCGCGATCACAAGCGCCGGGGTCCTCACTGATGTCCTCCGTCCTTTGATAGGCAACGAGTATCGATGCCTGTTGAAAAGTTTGATACAGAAGATCAACAAGATTGTCTCTCCTTTTCTTTGAGATTAGGCCCATCAGATACACCGAGTGCACCTTATCTTCGGCGTCGTCCAATGCCTTGAGCGGCATGCCTTGATAGAATAAAGGGAGCGCTTCCCAGATCGCTCTCACGATAAGCTTCAAGAGAGAGGAACGATGATGAAGCAGTCGACCATTATACGCACCGAAGCGACCCATAATTTCAGCGCACTGGACGTTTGTGAATTCTTGCTTTTGGGAACGTCCGAATGAGCGGATGTCACCGTAAGAAATAATCTCATCGAGATCATACAAATGAGCAGCCATAACGTCTGAAAAAGAAAATCAATGAGAGTTATTAGACAGGCTGATTAAGAAAAAGCTTATCGAAACAGACACGGGGATTTAAACAAGATTAAAACACCCAACGAATTTAATTATGTGCAATTAAGAAGGGAATCCTAAAAAGGATTTCGCATTTAATGGAAAGGTTCCTCGGCCCAAGGAGTTAAACTCCTCGAGAGCAATGCTCTGCAGACAGGAGTGACACCTGTCAAAGTCAATTATGAGGGGAATTAAAAATTCCCCGAGAATTCTAAAGGCCATTGATTGATGTGAAAAAGTTGTGTTTGTAGTTAACCGCAATCAATAACGGTGTCGCACGTAGCTAGACCGAGATGAGTACGGGTCGTCCTCAGGGAAACGTTGAACTTTTTACTTTTACTTTAGATGTGTTGAAAAAGAGAGGAGGAATAAAGAGTTTTGAAGAATGGTTTCTAGATCTATGTTTAAGCAAGAATGCAAAAATATAGATCTAGATTGTTTTAGAGATGTAGATAATATAATAAGAGGGCTTGTAGGGTTCATTAGGATTTAGTAGTTATGGATGATTAATTAGAAATTACTCTTTTTATCCTTTAATAGATTTAAAACTAGAACGACAGAGATGCATGTAGATTAAGGTTTGTGGAGGGAAAAGGGTTCCCACTCTTAACCCCTATCTCGACATGGAACTCCGTTCATATCTAGCCTTTACCAAAACAATCATTAATCTAATCTCTAATCGCGGTCGAGACTAACAATAAATTGGTAGCGCGCCCGATTAGGATGTTAATGATTCTTTTAGTAAAGTTTATAAACTTTATAGGATGTAAAAAGAGTTTAAGGATCTTCATCATCCATTAATCTACCATAATCCTATGAACCCTAACAAGCGGAGAATTACTCGCGCATGTTGGGAAAAGAAGATGAAAAGACAGAGAGGGAAAACATAATGTAAAATGCAAAAGAATTAAATAAAACAACTACCTTTATTAATCAACTTGAACAATATACACTTTATTCCTTAGAAAATGATTACAAAAACTTGGTTTGCTTCTCGAACTCTTCCGAAGGAGGTAGATGAACAGTTGATGATCAGCCTGAATGCGTGAGCCGTCTTGGACTTCGTGATCTCTTTGGCTTGATAAATTTTCCAAGAGGCTCTCGGTGCCTTTTTATAGTGCAAAGCCAGAATCTTTTGCTTGAAAACTTGGTAAAATATAGAAAAGATTTTCCCCAAAAATCCTCAACTCCCAACTCACTATATCTGCGGCGGATCCGCGGCCCAAGTGGGGTTTTGGCCGTGGATCCGCGGCCAATGGTCGAGATCAATTGATCAAACTTTTAGGGCTTGCTCCCTGTGACATGTGTCGATATCTGGAACCTTTGGATCTTTGAAATCTTCTCGTAGTTGCTGCCAGACTTGGTCTCCAAGTTTTGCTTCTTAATTAGGCAAGTCTTCTTCAACAACTTGATTTCCTTGATTCTAGTCTTGAAAAATTCTGCACAACTTGGAAAAATTCTGCACAACAATCTCAAATAATATTTAGTAGACCTAGTTCTACTAGGATTAGGTCAATGAATTTATTTACATACATTTTCCTACCAAATGCTAATTAAAATATATTAACACATGGAAAATAATATTTTTACACATAAACCCTCATATGTATGATATATTATAATAAAGTCCTTTTTTAATATGAAAATGGTAGGAAAAATGTAATAACAAATGTGCAGTTTTATCAACTGAACAAATACCCCCAAACTTATCTTTGATCGTCCTGAGCAAACTAGTTTATTCAAGAGGAGAAAAAGAAAGGAGAAAACGAAGCACACTTTCGTAGGCAAACACGATTGCACTGAGCACGTGCAACAAGCCGTTAAACCTCTAGGTGTCCCTAGTAGGAGGAGTGTTGTCTCCTGAGGGTTTTCAGCGGATTACACCCACAAAATCCTATAACAAAAGAGAGATGGTGAAACTTACATATAAAGATAAGAACCATAAAAGAAAGACTTTGAAAATAAGAGTTTCCAAATACACTAGCTTTTCAGTTGTCATGAGCCCTATCTTAATAGTCATGAAAAGATGTTAGAAATCACATTATCTCTCAATAAAACATCGTCTTTATTCTTTATTCCTACCTTTCGTCCAAACATTGATCATATACCCCTACGTGTGTGTATAGAACATCCCTACACTCGGAGAATTTAATTCAAGCTATCATACTCTTGTCCATCTACCTCAGTACTTTTTAATTTGATGAATATTTAGATTTGCTCACACATTTTCATGCGACCGTTAATACTTCTTGAGGTACTAACCGACCGATTACTCATGTGCTTGCTGATTTGGTGATAATATTTTCCTCGTCTTGCACCACCTAAGGCTTAGCAGTGACTCCCAAACCAGTTGGTCTAAGGCACTAGGTGATGAAGCACCCTCGCTATATTTTTTTATTGTTGTCTTGGCGATAACAAAACCAGTGTTCATTTTTCTTTTCACCATTTTTATATTTTCTTCATCTTTTTTTTATTTCCTTCATACTTTGGCTTTTAGACAAGAGCATTTCAAGGTATTCTCTACTATCCCGAGTTTCAAGACGTATGTAAGTGCATATAGTAGGGTATCAACATTCAAATGTTTGGCTTCCAGAATAGAAACTATTTTTCAGACTTATTTTTATCCTCAGATTAGTGACTTCCTTCATCTTACTAACCCTTGGGACAACAGCTCATAACTACTTATTACTAGTTCGTTTAAGAAAACTTTTAATTTTCTTGGTTTTCTTAAACTATTCCTATCTTTTAGATGTAATTTTTCACTTTCTACTCTTTTGTTATAAAAGAATTTTTTTTTAAAAATTTTTGAAAATGTTGTGCTTATGCAAAATATGATGCAAATTGATGTGTAAATAAGCACAAACCTCCCCCAAACCTGTTTACAGCAGTGTCCTCACTGATGTCATTTGTTAAGCTCAAAAACCTGTAGACTTAGGAGGAAATTATTAATGGGGGCAAGAATATATGAAAGTGAAAATCCTCCCCCAAACTTATTTTAGGCTCACAATTTTGTAAAAATCATTTTTTTTTCAAGAGCCAAAATATACCACCCCCCCAAACTTGAGTTAAACAATTTTAATCTTTTAAAATCACACGAGGGGGTCAAGGTTATTGGTCAATGCCAAGCTTTGCAAAGACCGAAGGTCAACACCAACCATTCAAAAAATTTATCGATGAAGTACCAAGGTTGGTGGAAGAACGTGTCACCTTTCGACGAGAAGAAGTGGGGAGGTGATAAGAGGTGTAATGGAAAAGGATTGCGTCTCAATTTAGAGAGACGACACAGTGATAGTAATGATGGATTACTCGCATTATCATGATTGTCCAGAAGAAGGGGTGGAGGTTCAATTTCTTTATCTTGGATTTGATTCATCTCAACACCCGTATCTTTTAAAAATGTGAGTTCATCAGCAAAAATTTCCTCAAAGCTTTCATCGATACCCCGAAGAATAATGTCATCAGAAAAAATGGGGTGATCGTCATGAGGTTGATCAAGTTCGCTGCTGTCGACATCCATTAATTCGACAGAACACACATGAGCATAGGGTTCGGAGGGTTCACTTCCCAACTTGTAAATGTTAAGCTCAATTGACTTCTTTCCAAAGGATAGGGTCATAGAGCCGTTTCTACAATTGATTACTGCGTTGGAAGTGGCCAAAAAGGGTCGACCGAGTATCACCGGGATTTGATTGCGTGGGTTTGCCACAGGTTGTGTATCTATAACGATAAAGTCCACAGGGAATATAAATTCCCCGACTTTGATTAACACATCCTCTAGCTCACCCCTAGGTTGGGTGATAGATCGATCGGTCATCTGAAGAGTGCAATGCGCAGGTTTTAACTCTCCGATCCCTAATTGCTCATAAACAGAATACGGAAGCAAGTTAACACTAGCACCTAGATCGAGTAGAGCACGATTGATATTTTTACCCCCAATAGAAATAGAAATTGTAGGACTTCCGGGGTCCTTTCGTTTCTTGGGTAGTTGTTGTGTAAAAGCTGTGCTCACATTACTCGCAAGGAAAACTTTTTTAGGTACTTGAACTTTTCTCTTCCTAGTGCACAAGTCCTTTAAGATTTTTGCGTATGACGGAACTTGTTGAATAGCATCTAGGAGAGGAATGTTTATGTTAACTTGCTTAAAAATTTCCACAATCTTCTCCATTTGTGGACTAGGTCTGTTGCCCCTTAACCTGTTTGGATAAGGTGCTTGATCAATAAGTTTTGGGTCTAACGTTTGTGGAGAAGACTGTGGGGACGGATTCGATCCCAAAATTGGAATGGGAATCGACTTAGATAGATTTGGCGAAATGGGCGAAGGGTTCGAGCCTTGGGGAAAATGGAGAATAGGCTCGGATGAAGGTGGGGGACTAGACGAATTAGGGGAAGAGGAAGATGAAGCTGGGGTATCAAATGTGTCACTAACATCAAACTGCTCACCCACTCGGTTATTCAGCTCTCTCCCCGATCTCAACGTAGTAACGGCATTCACATTATGATTTTGTGAATGGCCAGGATTTGGTAGGGGTTGAGATGGGAGTTTCCCTTTCTCTCTCGCATTCATTGTGGCGTTTAATTATGCGGTTTGGTTTTCTAATGATTTAATACTCTCACCATGGGAGGCGGAGTTTTTCGTTATGGTATCAATAGAAGACCTCATCTCAGCCGAAATTTGCATGGATTGTTTCATGAACATATCCAAAGTTTGTGCAAGTGAGTTGTCAGTACCGGCCACTTGTGGTGTAGAAATGTTGGCCGGATTTTAGAAATTCTGTGACTGAAAGGGGGGCTGATTCTGTGGTTGTGGTTGCTGTGGAGGAGGTCTTTGATAATTGCTTTGTTGGTTTTGATTCCAAGCAAAGTTAGGATGATTCCTCCATCCTTGATTGTACGTGGAAGAATAAGGGCCGTTTCTAGATTGCTGCTGAAAAGCAGCATTAGCTTGAAACGAAGCATTCATAGGACATTCTTCCGTTAAGTGTGAAGGATCCGAACAGCAACCACAGACGGTCTTAGGAAGCGTGACCTGATTTAGGGAGAATGATGAGAACTTGTTTTCAATAGCATCGAGTTTCTTCTGTATCGCTGCCATTTCGGCTTTTACTGCGATAGAAACATCGAGCTGGTGAATACCTCCCTTAGTTGAAGGTGGTCTTATGCTTTCCCACTGCAACGTGTGTTCAGCAAGGTCTTCTAGATATTTCCACGCTTCATCGTCATCTTTAGACATGAAATTGCATTGACACATTGTTTCAAGCATCTGCTTTGTCGCTGGATTAATACCCTCATATATAATCCGACATAAATCCCATCTTTGTATTCCGTGATGGGGGCATTGGACAAACAGATCTTTGAAACGTTCAAAGCACTTCCAAAATGGTTCATTTGGAAGCTGGGTGAACTGGTTGATCTCGCTCCTAATATGGGCAGTCTTATGGTTTGGGTAAAACTTCTTAAGAAATGCTATGACGAATTCATTCCAATTAGTGATAGAGTGTGCGGCAGTATTATAAAGCCATTTTTGTGCCAAGTCGCACAGTATGAATGGGAGAAGACGTAAGCGCATAGCATCTAAAGTCAATTGTGAAGTACCCATCATTGCGCATACGTTTTCGAATTTGGTAATGAAAACGTACGTGTCTTCCGACTCAAGCCCGTGAAATTTAGGCAGCAGATTGATGTAGTGGGGTTTAATTTCGAAATTATCCCCGTTAGGTGGTGGAAGAGAAAGACAAGTAGGGAGAGGACCACGGATAGGATAGCATCTCTCTTGGAGAGAAATGCGCGGTGGATTCTGCGCACCTTCGGGCGGTGGCAGCGTGGTGTTATAATTTGATGGAGTGCCGTCCATCTCGGTCGTGGTGTGTGGTGGGGGAAAAGAAGATGAAGAAGTACCGACTTCGGCGTCGATAGCAGGAACGCGGACAAGACGGGCACTAGGATCCCGTGTCCAGCCGAGCATGCACTAAGCGGGTTTAGTGCAAGTGGCAGCGTGTGTGTGTGATTTAAAATTGGCTTGTTTTTGAAAAAGTGGGACTCAAGACAAATCTCCCTAAGATGCACAAGCAACCCTAGAACTAAGGTCACCTAGGTCCAGTCTCTAGACCGCTCCTAGACTTCCAAAGGACAAGCCGCAGGATCAATCCTCTACCGCCTCCGTACTACCCTTGTAGCCAGGTAAGTGCCAGGTAAGTGGGAAGAAACCACAGTAATGGGCCTAATTAAAAACCACTAGCCTTTGACACACTTGCCTAGGCACTACAAAAGTAATGCGGATAAACGATAGATTACCCACGACCTTCCTCTGTCCTTATTGAGCGCGACAGTCCTTAGAGTCTGGTCTAGATATTTTTTAAATTAATGAAGGGTTGATCTATATGCTCAATTTGTGATTTGTGGGGCTTAGGAAGGGTGATGAAATCCCCACCTAATCTTGATTTGGTCTTTGCCCCTTAAAGTCCGTATTAAAATATGCAAAACAAAACCAATCACAAAACTTTTGCAAAAGGATTTTTGAGCGGCGCTATTTTGCAAAGAATCCTGCAGAAAATAGATTTTATTGGATTTGAGAGGAGAGAGAAGGAGTTAAGAAAGATACTAGAGAAGTGTGAAACCCTAGATCTCCTGTTTCCTCAAGTCCGTGACTCCAGATTCCCTCGCAAAATTCACACACAAATTGTTAAATATGCAATTTGCAGTTTTGTTTTAATAGTGATATGAATCGTCTAAGAATGCAACACAAATAGCAAGAATAAAAAATTACGCACGTTTCCACGGCAACGGCGCCATTTGATTGATGTGAAAAAGTTGTGTTTGTAGTTAACCGCAATCAATAACGGTGTCGCACGTAGCTAGACCGAGATGAGTACGGGTCGTCCTCAGGGAAACGTTGAACTTTTTACTTTTACTTTAGATGTGTTGAAAAAGAGAGGAGGAATAAAGAGTTTTGAAGAATGGTTTTTAGATCTACGTTTAAGCAAGAATGCAAAAATATAGATCTAGATTGTTTTAGAGATGTAGATAATATAATAAGAGGGCTTGTAAGGTTCATTAGGATTTAGTAGTTATGGATGATTAATTAGAAATTACTCTTTTTATCCTTTAATAGATTTAAAACTAGAACGACAGAGATGCATGTAGATTAAGGTTTGTAGAGGGAAAAGGGTTCCCACTCTTAACCCCTATCTCGACATGGAACTCCGTTCATATCTAGCCTTTACCAAAACAATCATTAATCTAATCTCTAATCGCGGTCGAGACTAACAATAAATTGGTAGCGCGCCCGATTAGGATGTTAATGATTCTTTTAGTAAAGTTTATAAACTTTATAGGATGTAAAAAAAGTTTAAGGATCTTCATCATCCATTAATCTACCATAATCCTATGAACCCTAACAAGCGGAGAATTACTCGCGCATGTTGGGAAAAGAAGATGAAAAGACAGAGAGGGAAAACATAATGTAAAATGCAAAAGAATTAAATAAAACAACTACCTTTATTAATCAACTTGAACAATATACACTTTATTCCTTAGAAAATTATTACAAAAACTTGGTTTGCTTCTCGAACTCTTCCGAAGGAGGTAGATGAACAGTTGATGATCAGCCTGGATGCGTGAGCCGTCTTGGACTTCGTGATCTCTTTGGCTTGATAAATTTTCCAAGAGGCTCTCGGTGCCTTTTTATAGTGCAAAGCCAGAATCTTTTGCTTGAAAACTTGGTAAAATATAGAAAAGATTTTCCCCAAAAATCCTCAACTCCCAACTCACTATATCTGCGGCGGATCCGCGGCCCAAGTGGGGTTTTGGCCGCGGATCCGCGGCCAATGCTTGAGATCAATTGATCAAACTTTTAGGGCTTGCTCCCTGTGACATGTGTCGATATCTGGAACCTTTGGATCTTTGAAATCTTCTCGTAGTTGCTGCCAGACTTGGTCTCCAAGTTTTGCTTCTTAATTAGGCAAGTCTTCTTCAACAACTTGATTTCCTTGATTCTAGTCTTGAAAAATTCTGCACAACTTGGAAAAATTCTGCACAACAATCTCAAATAATATTTAGTAGACCTAGTTCTACTAGGATTAGGTCAATGAATTTATTTGCATATATTTTCCTACCAAATGCTAATTAAAATATATTAACACATGGAAAATAGTATTTTTACACATAAACCCTCA
This sequence comes from Agapanthus africanus, assembly GCA_030015575.1. Classification (NCBI taxonomy): domain Eukaryota; kingdom Viridiplantae; phylum Streptophyta; class Magnoliopsida; order Asparagales; family Amaryllidaceae; genus Agapanthus; species Agapanthus africanus. Next base: position 15,849,834 of record CM057342.1, on the reverse strand, counting down.
TATGTATGATATATTATAATAAAGTCCTTTTTTAATATGAAAATGGTAGGAAAAATGTAATAACAAATGTGCAGTTTCATCAACTGAACAGCCATGCTCTGCGAGGAAGATGGCGTAACCCATCAGGAATACTAAAAGCAAAGCTTTTAATGAATTCGAAATTCCACGATTTTCAAGATCCATGAAAAAACTCTTAAGAGTTCTTCATAAAAAAATTAACAAATCTACATGATTTGAAAGAGCAAAGCTCTGTTAATGGGTTAAGAAACCCTGAAAAGGATCTCTTAAAATCTAAGATCTAACAAAAGCAAACCTTTGTTGAGAAACCCTAAAAAGGTTTTCTTGAAAATCTATGATCTAAGTAGAGCAAAGGCTCTGTTAATGGGTAAAACCCAAGATTTTCAACTAATCGTTTCAGAGAGTTAATCTTTACCTAAATTTTGACAGAGTTCTGTCCTTAAAAAAATTCTTAAAACAAAGAGCTATGCTCTGAAAAAGAAATTGATTCTCAGAAAATAAGAAAAAAGATGAACAGAAGTCATCTTTAGGGACAAAGGCCCTATTTATAGGCACTGAGAGCCGTTTCAACTTCTGAGTTGATCCAATGGCACAGATGCTGCCACCGCTGCACTCACGTGTAGGCCACATGAGCGCAACGGGGGGGGATTTGTTTCCACCAATCAGAGCAAAGCTCTGTTCAAATTTTCAAAATTTGAAATGAAGCAGCGCTTCATAAAAAGCGCCAGCAAGCAGCACCCACATGCAAAGCACGAGTGCGCTAGCGCTAAGAGCGCTGTGCTCTAAACAGCGCACCACGTGTAAAGCACGAGTGCGCTAGCCTTAAGTGCGCCAAGAGCGCCAGCGCTCTGAAGCAGCGCCCACGTGCAAAGCACGAGTGCGCTAGCGCTGGAACTAAAAATATTCCCCACCGTTAGATCAAAGATCCAATAAAGATGATTGATTGGTAGCGATTCTGCGTGTTCAAGTTTAGTTAATTACCGCAATCAAAACGGTTTCGCTTGTAGCTAGCCGGTTGAGTACGGGTCGTCCGCAGGGAGATGGGAATCTATTTCTAAGTGCTTTAACGAGTTAAGTCCAATTTTCCAGATTTGTTGTGATTAACTAAGTGTTAAAATGATATGTAAAGAGAGCTTGTTAGGGTTAGTATTAGGTTAGTTTGAGTTAGGAGTCGCTCACCTCTTTCGTTGCCACTCTTAATATCGGTGTTACGGTAATCGGCAACAACGGGGATTAGCACGACTAGGAAGGAACTTGCGAGTATAAGTTAGGCTTTTCAACGCATAAGTTCTTCCTTTTGGTGCTTGTCCGTCCGTTCTTGGCTCTTAGCCATAACCTCCGGTTAATTCAACCATAACCGGTCTCACTACGGAATCACCGCTATCATGTAGGATAGGGTGCAGGAAGGAGCGGATTGTGGTTCAATTAACGGGAGTCGATTTAAGATGTTGGGCAAGAAAAGAGTGAGAGAGATTTCCTTCTCTCAAACTTCCCTTATCCTACCCTAACAAGTATGGAAATTACTCACCCATTACAAGAAGAACGAAAAATAAAACAAAGGAGGAAGATAGAAAGAAAGAGATTAGAAGATAACAACTAGCTATTTGCGACCTCACCTTGGCAAGGATCAAGCGTAAGTATCATGGTTGTTTAAGGATAAAGGAAAAGAGAAAAGAAAGAAACAACAATAAATAACAACAACTACTTATCAATTAAAGATTACAAGCAATTAACATAACAAGAGCAAGACAAGTATAATAACAAAATGAACTTCTTTATTCATCATTCTTCACTCACAAAAGCTCACTACAAGTTTTTCAATGGAGAAGAGATGAGAAGAGGAAGAAGAACAACAAGTATTCTAAACTTAAAAAATACAAGATTAAGCACCCTTGGCTTCACAAGGTTCTGGGCTATTTATAGGCAGGGAACTGGAAATCTAGGGCAACATTCTGCCTCAACATGAAAAGACAAAAATACCCCTGAAATTTCATCAGATGAGGAGGCCGTACGGCCGCGGTTCCGCGGCCTATACCCCCTATTGGCCGCGGAACCGCGGCCCTATGGTGGAGTTGTCTTATCGTATTTTGTGTGCTGCCCTGGTCTGCTGTTCCCTTTAGTCTGGTACATGTTTTTTCTGATAATCTTTCCACATTTCTTCCAGAATCAAAGGTGATTGGATGTGGATCTTTTTTGTCATTATTTTCTTGAGCTCCGCGTAGATTTCTTGGATCTTGTGTTGCCATTGAGCCTTGTGCATGAAAATGACATTGATTTGCCATTTTGTCTTTTAAACTGGTGTGCGGCAACAGACGGATAGGGAGCGGAGACCCGTGTTTTATCTGTGGTTGGCAGGAACCCGGGTTTTGTCGTGTTTTTCCATGAATTTCACCGTTTAGAGCCGAGAACCTGTATCCTGCAATTGACTAGCAAACACGGCTCAAGAGTACCTACCGATATGCAATGTGATAAAAATTGGGCGGTATGAAAATGCAAAAATCTGATATGAACAAAGATAAATCATCAATTGACCAGAATAAAATTCTGTTAAGGAAAGATTCCTCAAAATCTTTCCAAACAAAAAGATTGTGCTCAGTAAATCAGAGCACCGTTGGATCAATGATCCAATGGTGATTAAAAAATCACCAAAATACAGAATAAATTCTGTACGGGGAAAAATTCCCAATCTTGCTAAAAACAAGAAGATTACCTTCTGTAAATCAAAAGCCCTTAGATCAAAGATCCAACGGGGGAGACATTCCCAAATCAATTAGAGAAAAGATCTCTTTAACTGATCAGCCTTCACTATATAAAAGACCACAGACTTCAAGTCTCATAGAAAGGACCCCCCCCACACACACACACAAACTTTGAGAAATCTCAGAGAGAAGAGCAAGCTCTCGGCAGAAGAAGAACTTTTCTTCAAGGTAAAAAACAGAGATAAGAAACATCTCATTAAGAAGAAGAACATTATTCTTCTCACAGATCATAGATCTATAAGACTAAGGTCTTTTACAAAAAGAGATCATGAACATCTCATTATAAAAAGGGGGGAGAGTAATTCAATTCACTTTGGATCACAGATCTATAAAGGCAAAGCCTTTCACCAAAATAAGAGATTGAAACATCTCCTATAAAATAAGAACTTTGTTCTTAAACCTTGAGACAAAGTCTCTTATAAACGAGAATTTAATTCTCAGATCATAAAATCAGAAGTGTTTTTGCGCTCTTTAACTGGCGCACAGCGCCAAGCGCACCACGTGCTCCTCACGTGTGCGCCACTTAACAAAAAGCGCTTTGCGCTCATGAACTGGCGCTCAGCGCCAAGCGCACCACGTGCTCCTCACGTTTGTGCCACTTAACAAATAGCGCTTTGCGCTCATGGACTGGCGCTCAGTGCCAAGCGCGCCACGTGCTCCTCACGTGTGCGCTATATCACAGAAGCGCTTTGCGCTCATTAACTGGCGCTAGCGCCAAGCACGCCACGTGTTCCTCACGTGTGCGCTGATAGAACATAAAATGTTCTTTAAATAAAGCCCTAGAGCTATGATAAATGCTCAGCATTCAATAAAAGACAGAAAGGCTGTCAGAACTCAAATCAATGCTCAGTATTGTCAAATGTTCAACATTTTAACTGAGGGTTTTCAGCGGATACTGCCCACAAAATCCGGTCAAGCTAGTTTTGCAAAATAACTTATGATTCAAACCCTAAAGTTTTGTTTCAGAAAATAACAATTCTATTATCCTAAGTCTAGACTATCAAACCCTTATTTCTCACACCTCGCTTCTTATCTAACTACAGATTTTATATGTCTTTACGTGCAGTGCAAATAGTGTCGTTAAGTTTCCAGAAGGATCGATTAAAGTCATTATGTCACATAATAACCCTAGATAAAAATTTTAAAAGGATCACATAAGTTTTATAAAGAGTTAAGCATTTTTCAAGTTTCGTTTTCCAGTAAGGTTTCAACTTCAGAATTTTTATCTTCCTTAACAGGAAACTAGGTCTTATTTTTCACTCCACATTTTTCTTGTTTTCATTTCATACACACCTCTGTGAACGTGCAATAGTCTTTATCATAGAATAAAACCTTCATATCTCCGCTAAAATATTTTTTATAAAAGCCTGTCTTTTATCAAGATTATTCTCACACAAAGAACCGTTAGGAATTTTAACTCGGAGAGAACACTTGCTTGACTTTGTTTTAATTCGGACTTTCTAGGCTTCTTAACGAGCTTTGGGCCAATGCTCCCAAACCAGTTGGCTTTAGGGCATTAGGTGTAGAAACACCCCAGCGGACTTAATTACTCAAGTTACCTAGGTCCAAAATCAAAAGATAGTTTGGCGTGAAAATCATGATGATTCAATACGAACGGAGACATAACCGGCAGTTCAATTATTTTTTTGGATAAAAGACGTGTTTAGTGGGTTCGGTGTGTAATCATTCCAATCAAGTTTCAGATAGGTTATTTTTCAGACTTAGTTCCAATTAAGGCATCAATAATATCCCTTCATATTCACTTCACTTCATAAACTATTCTTGATATTACTTATTTCAGAACAAACCTATTTGATCCTCAGAAAATCATTTATCCATTTAAAAGTTTTTAGACATAAAAGACTTGTCATCTAATTTCCAAAACTCACGACACGTATAGTGTGATGTAAAGACGTATATTAGCTATAGTTAACTTCAAAGGAGAGTTATCTTTCAGGTTTTTAAAATCTAAACATAAGATTTAGTTATTCTTAACTTATCAAACAAAACCGTCAAAATGTTGAATCAGAGTTCTCCCACTAGCTAACTTGACAGAAAAGTTTTTATGATTTTAGAAAATTTTCAGATTTTTATGGGTTTTATGGATTTTAATATGCAAATGCAAAATATACATATGAATGCGAAGGTTAGAAATGCGTACCGAGCGTACCCCCAAACTTAAACTGGACAGTGTCCTCACTGTCATCGCATGAAGAGAACATTTGAAGGGTCAAAATTGTCGGTTAGATACACACAATTTTTTTTTGTTTTTAAAGAAAAGAAAAATAGCAAAAATGGAAAAGAGTATCCACAAATAAATACAAAAAGGTATATACATACCCCCAAACTTATTTGGAACAGTGTCCACTGTTCTTGGCTGGATAACCGAAGTTTGGTGGTAGGCAGAGGAAGATTATGCAGGGTAAACCGGCTCCTGTAAGACCAGGAGCTCCTCTGTTGGTTCGGCGCTAAGGTACGGTTTTAGTCGGTGTCCGTTCACTTTGAAAAATGAACCATCCTTTGGATTCTCCAAATCTACAGCGCCATGCGGATAGACATTCCGCACAAAATACGGCCCTTTCCAGCGAGATCTGAGCTTTCCTGGATGGAAGTGTAGTCTAGTGTCGTAAAGCAGTACCTGTTGACCAGGTACGAAAGTTTTGCGCAAAAGGTGTTTATCGTGAAACACCTTCGTTCGGTTCTTAACGACAATCGCGTTATCGTAAGCCTCATCCCTAAGCTCGCTCAATTCATTCAACTGCAGCTTCCGATGGCTGCCCGCATCTTCGAGAGACAGATCCAGTTCCTTTATCGCCCAAAATGCGCGATGCTCTATTTCGACAGGTAGGTGGCAAGCCTTTCCGTACACAAGCCGATAGGGAGACATGCCAAGATCGGTCTTATAAGCGGTTCGAAATGCCCAAAGGGCATCAGTGAGTTTCAGCGACCAATCTTTTCGATTCTTGGAAACCGTCTTCTCCAGTATCTGCTTGATTTGCCGATTTGAAACTTCGGCCTGCCCGCAGGTTTAGGGGTGGTAGGGCGTAGAGAGCTTATGATTAATGGAATATTTCCGCATCAAGGCCTCGAAAGTCTTATTGCAGAAATGACTTCCATTGTCGCTAATGATCGCTCGGGGGTGCCCAAAACAGGAGAAAATGTTTTCTTTAAGAAACCTAACGACAACCTTGTTGTCGTTAGTCCGGCTGGGCACAGCCTCGACCCATTTAGAGACATAATCAACAGCGAGAAGAATGTACAAGTTCCCGAAAGAGCTGGGAAACGGCCCCATGAAATCTATCCCCCAAACGTCGAAAATCTCCACAACCAAGATCGGTTGGAGCGGCATCTCGTTCCTCCGGGATATCCGGCCCAAGTGTTGGCACCGGGAGCAAGTCTTGCAATAGTCATGAGCGTCTTTGAAGAGTTGTGGCCAGTAGAAACCACATTGCAAGATCTTCTCAGCTGTCTTTCTAGGGCCAAAGTGCCCGCCACACGCTTGATCGTGGCAAAATGACAGCACACTCTTGAATTCATCGTCAGGGACACACCGACGAATAATCTGGTCGGGACAGTACTTGAACAGATAGGGTTCGTCCCAGTAAAAGTGTTTTACTTGGGATAAGAAGCGAAGTCTGTCCTGACTTGACCATTCAGTCGGTAATAACCCTGTAGCCAAATAGTTCACAATATCTGCGAACCAGGGTTCGCAAGATACTGTCAAGAGCTGTTCATCCAGGAAAACGTCGTTATTCGGAATTGGAAGCGAAGGCGAAGAAGGAAGTTATGAGAGATGGTCGGCAACTATGTTTTCACATCCTCGTTTGTCCTTAATGACAAGGTCAAACTCTTAAAGCAAGAGGATCCAACGTATTAGCCGAGATTTTGCATCTTTCTTCGCAAAAAGATGGCGCAGAGCAGAATGGTCTGTGTAGACAATGACTGGAGAGCCGATGAGGTAGGGCCTGAACTTTTCTAAAGCAAATATAACAGCTAAGAATTCCTTCTCAGTTGTTGTATAATTGAGTTGGGCGTCGTTCAGGGTTCGGCTCGCATAATAGATTACGTGCGGCATCTTGTTGATGTGTTGTCCAAGGACAGCACCGATGGCAAAGTCGGAAGCATCGCACATAATCTCAAATGGGTGCGTCCAGTCAGGTGAAGAAAGAATGGGAGCAAAAGTGAGTGAGCTTTTCAATGACTCGAACGTAGTCACACAGCTCGATTTGAAGTCGAATGGCGTATCCTTGTCCAGCAAAAGAGTCAAGGGCCTAGCAATCTTGCTAAAGTCCTTGATGAACCGTCTATAAAAACCGGCATGGCCAAGGAAGGCTCGGATGTCTCTGACGCATCTGGGAGGAGGGAGATTGGAAATGACCTCAATCTTCGCTTTGTCAACCTCTATGCCATTTTGCGAAATGATATATCCTAAGACAATACCTTCGCGCACCATGAAGTGGCACTTCTCCCAATTCAAAGTGAGGTTCTTGTCCTTACATCGGGTAAAGACAGCGTCAAGATGTAGCAAACACTCGTTGAAGGAATCGCCGAAGATGGAGAAATCATCCATGAAGATCTCCAGAAATTTTTCCACCATGTCTGAAAAGATTCCCATCATACACCGCTGGAAGGTAGCGGGCGCATTGCATAACCCAAAGGGCATGCGACGATATGCAAACGTGCCGAAAGGACAAGTGAAAGTGGTCTTGTCCTGGTCTTTTTCGGCGATGGGAATTTGATTATAGCCGGAGTAGCCATCAAGAAAGCAATAGTACTCGTGTCCGGCCAGTCGCTCAAGCATTTGGTCAATGAAAGGTAGCGGAAAGTGGTCCTTCCGCGTTGCGGCGTTGATTTTACTGTAATCGATGCATACTCGCCACCCAGTTTGGGTGCGAGTAGGGATTAACTCGTTCGCCTCGTTGGTTATGACCGTGATGCCTGACTTCTTGGGGACAACGTGAATGGGGCTAACCCACTGGCTATCAGAGATAGGGTAAATGATACCACTATCTAGATATTTTACGATCTCCTTCTTCACAGCCTCTTTCATGACTGGGTTGAGACGTCTTTGTGGATCCCTGGCTGGTTTGGTATCACCCATCAGATGAATGTGATGTTCAACGATCAGGGGACTAATCCCCTTGATGTCTGCCATGGACCAGCCAAAAGCTTGCCTATTGCCGTGCAAGACCGCGAGAAGGGCTTTTTCTTGCTCTGGAGCTAGAGAAGCTGAGATGATGACAGGGAGGGTCTCGTTCTCACCTAAGTAAGCGTACTTAAGGTGAGACAGCAAAGGCTTGAGTTCGAGCGTTGGAGGTGAAACGATTGAAGGCAGGATTGGAGAAAAGGTCTCGAACTCAAAGGACTCCAGCAAAGGTTCAAAACGAGTGTAAGCGACCGAGTTGGATGGTTCAGGTAACTCATCCGGAAATTCGAAGGATTCAAACTCGGGTGGTGAGTGGCTAAGATCATTCGAGAAAGTGAAACACTCGTAGTCGTTGTCGGGCGCAGAAACAGCAGCAGGTTCGAATAGGAACGCACTAGTGGCGTCAAGGTTATCGTGATCAAACAGAAACTCCTCGAATTCACACTCTTCTGGGGTGATCTCCTGGATCGAGCAGACGTCCAGTATATGAGCATTAGGTTCGGAGGGCTGATTCCCCAACCTAAAAATGTTGAGTTCAATTTTCATATTTCCAAAAGATAGGTTCATCGAACCATTGCGACAATTGATCACAGCATTTGAGGTTGCAAGGAATGGGCGACCGAGGATCACCGGAATTTGATTCCGGGGGTTAGCTACAGGCTGTGTGTCTAATACAATGAAGTCAACGGGGAATATGAAGTCCCCGACTTTGATTAACACATCCTCTAGCTCACCCCTAGGATGGGTGATCGATCGGTCAGCCATTTGGAGAGTACAGTGTGTGGGTTTCAGCTCTCCTACGCCTAATTGCTCGTATACTGAGTACGGAAGCAGGTTAACACTGGCACCAAGATCTAATAGTGCGCGGTTGATGTTCTTATCCCTAATGGTAATAGAAATCGTAGGACAGCCAGGGTCCTTCCATTTTTGTGGTAAAGATTGGGTAAGGGTATCACTCACAGCACTAGCCAAGAAAACTTTCTTGGGTACCTGAGACTTCCTCTTTTTCGTGCACAAGTCCTTTAAGATTTTCGCGTAGGACGGGACTTGTTGGACATCATCTAAAAGAGGAATGTTAATGTTAACCTGCTTAAATAACTCCAGAATCTTCTCCATTTATGGATTTTGTTTGGTGGACTTCAACCGGTTTGGAAATGGAACGTTTTTAAAATTGGTTGAGTCCAATGCTGGAGGAGGAGATTGTGGAGTTGGAACGGATCCCAGAACAGGTGTTTTCGTGGAGTGAGAAGTGGGTCCGTTCAGAGCAGAAGAAGAGGAAGGAGAGCCTGTTGAAGAATGGAGAATAGGCTCAGAAGACGAAGAAGCAGCAGAAGAAGAAGAAGTAGAAGAAGAAGCGACCGGGTTGTCATCGTTGATCCGTGTGCCGATGTTGTTTTGCAGCATCCTTCCCGATCTCAATGTGTTCACGGCACTCACATTATGGTTCTGTTGTTCAAGAGCAACATGTACATTATGTGGGTGACCGGGATTTGGGAGTGGCTGGGACGAGAGCTTCCCCTTCTCTCGCTCGCTTAAGGCCACATTCAGCTGTGCAATCTGGGCCTCGATGGTCTTGATGCTTTACCCGTGAGCGGCAGTGTGTTGCACTAAGGACTGAATGGAAGACTGGATGTTTGCGGTGGATTGTGTCGATTGTTTAACGAACGCCTCCAGACTTCGTTCGAGTGAGGAAACCTTATCGTTGTTTGACGGAACAAAGTTGTTTGGTGGAAAAGAATTGTTGGGTGCAAAGTTGTTCGTCTGATTTTGAAAAGGTTGGGGTTGGAAGGGCTGCTGAAACTGATGTTGAGTTTGTTGTTGCGCTTGTTGTTGCGGAGGAGGGGGCCTCTGGAAATTGTTGCCTTGGAATTGATTCTGATTCTGATTTCAGGCGAAATTGGGGTGGTTCCTCCAACCGGGATTGTAGGTGGAAGAGTATAGATCATTCCTCGGTCTTTACTGAAATGCAGCATTAACCTGATCATGTCCTTGCGACGGTGGATTGTAAGGACACTCTTCGGTTAAGTGAGAAGGATCGGAACAACAAGCGCAAATGGTACGAAGGGGAAGAACAGGGGTAAGAGCAGGAGAAGAGAATTTGCTCTCTATTGCTTCAAGCTTTCTCGTTATTGCAGCCATTTCAGCTTTCATCGCAATAGAGACATCAAGTTGGTGAATTCCTACCCTAGACTGACCGGTAGAAGTGGAGGTAGAAGAAGAAGAAGTCGGTCTGGTGCTCTCCCATTGTAGCGTTTGCTCCGTAAGGTCGTCAAAGAATTGCCACGCTTCCTCGTCAGATTTCGATAGGAAGTGTCCCTGACAGATGGTTTCCAACAACTGCTTGGTTGCTGGGTTCAGGCCTTCGTATAAGGTTTGGCAAAGTTGCCATCTCTCGATACCATGGTGAGGACACTGAACAAGAAGGTCTTTATACCGGTCAAAGCACTTCCAGAAGGGTTCAGAAGGAAGCTGAGAGAATTGGTTGATTTCGTTACGTATCCTTGCGGTTTTATGATTCGGATAGAATTTTTTTAGAAATGCTTTAACAAACTCGTCCCAACTGGTTATGGAGTGGGAAGCGGTGCTATACAGCCATTTTTCAGCAAGATCGCATAAAGTGAACGGAATGACCCATAGCCGTATAGCATCGTCCGACAGCTGGGTGGTTTTCATCATGGCACAAACGTTTTGAAATTTATTGATGAAGAGGCATCTTCAGATTCAAGCCCATGAAATCGCGGAAGCATGTTGATGAAGTGGGGCTTAATTTCAAAGTTATCCCCATTAGCCGGTGGAAGAGAAAGGCAGGTGGGAAGTGCAAAACGGGTGGGATAGAAACGATCCTGGAGCGCGATTCGCTGCGGCGCTACAACAAGCGGTGGTGGTGGGTTATTTGCCTCCGTAGGAGGTGGAGTCAATCCAGGAGTAGTCAAAGAGATGTTTGGATTAAATCCTGACATCGCGGAAGAAGAGGTTGGTGAAGGTGAGGATGTATGAACAGAATTCCGGTCAACGTCGGTGTTGGCCGGCAAAGGTAAGGATGAAAGAGGCGTGGAAGGAGTTTCGACGTCGGAGTCGATCGCGTAGTCGGTAGCGACTAACGTAACGCGGACTAGGCGGGCGCTAGTGTCCCGAGTCCAAGCGGACATACACTAAACGAGTTTAGTATAGTCAAAGCGGAGAAGGTGAGGGTAAGAAAACGTCAATGGAGGAGTGCGATGGGTGGTGGGTGAAAAAATGGATTTTGGCGACAAAGGGCAAGTTTTTATAAAAGTTTTTGATTTTTTTTGATTTTTTTTTCTTTTTAGAAAGAGCTTTACAGAAATATGTACGGATTTACGGCTTTAAGCAATCACAAACAAGATATGCACAATCACACCTAGATCTAGGGTCCTCTAGGTCAGCTAGACAGCTCCTAACTATTCCAAAGGGCTAGAAACAGGACCTCAAACCGCCTCTTCTCCGTCAATTGCGGCCAGGTAAGTGCCAGGTAAGTGGGAGGCTCCCCACTACATAAGTAGTGGTCCTAATTAAGTAACCACTTGCCTTCGACACACTTGCCTAGACACCGCAAAAGTCAGATAGGATAAACGGCCGATGCCTGTAACCAGTCCTCTGTCCTATTGAGCGCGAAGTCCTTAGGGCTGAGTCTAGTATTTTTTTAATTAACAATGGTCAATGCATATGCTTTTTGTGATTTTTGGGGTCCTGGGAAGGGTGATGAAATCCCCACCCAATCTGAATTGGTTTCAAGCCCCTTAAGTCCGTATTAATAAATGCAAAGCAGTAACAAATCAACTGCAAACAATTTTTATTTTTTAGCGCGGCGCAAAGAATCCTGCACAAAAATAGTTTATTGGAAGGGGGAAGAGAATTTGCGCAAAGAATGCTGCAGAAAACACAATTCAGTGGAGTTCAGAGGAATGGGAGAGAGATAAGGAACACTCACAAGGATTTTGAGTTGACGAGGGCTCCCTATGGCCGCGGTTCCGCGGCCTAAGCTTGCTTATGCCGCGGTTCCGCGGCAGTATGGTAGGATTGGGCCTCTGGAATTTTTGTGTGTGCTTCCTCGGCTGTTCTCTTCTTTTCTGGAGCTCCAGAAACTTGATTTGCTTACTGTATATACTCCAGAATTTTACAGTAGACCGTTTGCTTCGTCTTGATCCGTCGCGGTGTAGCCGCGAGATATGGGTCTAACTTCCCACGTCTTTGGCACTGAACTTGTTCGTCTTTTTATCCTGCACACTTGCACAAAAACTAATCAAAAATAACAAGATGATTTTTTACAAAGTATATTTTTTGTTTTGTTTTTCGGTTATATTTATATTCACAAATTAACCCGAAATTACACAAAGAAATAAACTACCGTCTCCCCGGCAACGGCGCCATTTGATTGGTAGCGATTCTGCGTGTTCAAGTTTAGTTAATTACCGCAATCAAAACGGTTTCGCTTGTAGCTAGCCGGTTGAGTACGGGTCGTCCGCAGGGAGATGGGAATCTTTTTCTAAGTGCTTTAACGAGTTAAGTCCAATTTTCCAGATTTGTTGTGATTAACTAAGTGTTAAAATGATATGTAAAGAGAGCTTGTTAGGGTTAGTATTAGGTTAGTTTGAGTTAGGAGTCGCTCACCTCTTTCGTTGCCACTCTTAATATCGGTGTTACGGTAATCGGCAACAACGGGGATTAGCACGACTAGGAAGGAACTTGCGAGTATAAGGTAGGCTTTCCAACGCATAAGTTCTTCCTTTTGGTGCTTGTCCGTCCGTTCTTGGCTCTTAGCCATAACCTCCGGTTAATTCAACCATAACCGGTCTCACTACGGAATCACCGCTATCATATAGGATAGGGTGCAGTAAGGAGCGGATTGTGGTTCAATTAACGGGAGTCGATTTAAGATGTTGGGCAAGGAAAGAGTGAGAGAGATTTCCTTCTCTCAAACTTCCCTTATCCTACCCTAACAAGTATGGAAATTACTCACCCATTACAAGAAGAACGAAAAATAAAACAAAGGAGGAAGATAGAAAGAAAGAGATTAGAAGATAACAACTAGCTATTTGCGACCTCACCTTGGCAAGGATCAAGCGTAAGCATCATGGTTGTTTAAGGATAAAGGAAAAGAGAAAAGAAAGAAACAACAATAAATAACAACAACTACTTATCAATTAAAGATTACAAGCAATTAACATAACAAGAGCAAGACAAGTATAATAACAAAATGAACTTCTTTATTCATCATTCTTCACTCACAAAAGCTCACTACAAGTTTTTCAATGGAGAAGAGATGAGAAGAGGAAGAAGAACAACAAGTATTCTAAACCTAAAAAATACAAGATTAAGCACCCTTGGCTTCACAAGGTTCTGGGCTATTTATAGGCAGGGAACTGGAAATCTAGGGCAATATTTTGCCTCAACATGAAAAGACAAAAATACCCCTGAAATTTCATCAGATGAGGAGGCCGTACGGCCGCGGTTCCGCGGCCTATACCCCCTATTGGCCGCGGAACCGCGGCCCTATGGTGGAGTTATCTTGTCGTATTTTGTGTGCTGCCCTGGTCTGCTGTTCCCTTTAGTCTGGTACATGTTTTTTTCTGATAATCTTTCCACATTTCTTCCAGAATCAAAGGTGATTGGATGTGGATCTTTTTTGTCATGATTTTCTTGAGCTCCACGTAGATTTCTTGGATCTTGTGTTGCCATTGAGCCTTGTGCATGAAAATGACATTGATTTGCCATTTTGTCTTTTAAACTGGTGTGCGGCAACAGACGGATAGAGAGCGGAGACCCGTGTTTTATCTGTGGTTGGCAGGAACCCGGGTTTTGTCGTGTTTTTCCATGAATTTCACCGTTTAGAGCCGAGAACCTGTATCCTGCAATTGACTAGCAAACATGGCTCAAGAGTACCTACCGATATGCAATGTGATAAAAATTGGGCGGTATGAAAATGCAAAAATCTGATATGAACAATGATAAATCATCAATTGACCAGAATAAAATTCTGTTAAGGAAAGATTCCTCAAAATCTTTCCAAACATAAAGATTGTGCTCAGTAAATCAGAGCACCGTTGGATCAATGATCCAATGGTGATTAAAAAATCACCAAAATACAGAATAAATTCTGTACGGGGAAAAATTCCCAATCTTGCTAAAAACAAGAAGATTACCTTCTGTAAATCAGAAGCCCTTGGATCAAAGATCCAACGGGGGAGACATTCCCAAATCAATTAGAGAAAAGATCTCTTTAACTGATCAGCCTTCACTATATAAAAGACCACAGACTTCAAGTCTCATAGAAAGGACCCTCCCTCCCCCCCCCCCCCCACAAACTTTGAGAAATCTCAGAGAGAAGAGCAAGCTCTCGGCAGAAGAAGAACTTTTCTTCAAGGTAAAAAACAGAGATAAGAAACATCTCATTAAGAAGAAGAACATTATTCTTCTCACAGATCATAGATCTATAAGACTAAGGTCTTTTACAAAAAGAGATCATGAACATCTCATTATAAAAAGGGGGGAGAGTAATTCAATTCACTTTGGATCACAGATCTATAAAGGCAAAGCCTTTCACCAAAATAAGAGATTGAAACATCTCCTATAAAATAAGAACTTTGTTCTTAAACCTTGAGACAAAGTCTCTTATAAACGAGAATTTATTTCTCAGATCATAAAATCAGAAGAGCTTTTGCGCTCTTTAACTGGCGCACAGCGCCAAGCGCACCACGTGCTCCTCACGTGTGCGCCACTTAACAAAAAGCGCTTTGCGCTCATGAACTGGCGCTCAGCGCCAAGCGCACCACGTGCTCCTCACGTTTGCGCCACTTAACAAATAGCGCTTTGCGCTCATGGACTGGCGCTCAGTGCCAAGCGCGCCACGTGCTCCTCACGTGTGCGCTATATCACAGAAGCGCTTTGCGCTCATTAACTGGCGCTAGCGCCAAGCGCGCCACGTGTTTCTCACGCGTGCGCTGATAGAACATAAAATGTTCTTTAAATAAAGCCCTAGAGCTATGATAAATGCTCAGCATTCAATAAAAGACAGAAAAGCTGTCAGAACTCAAATCAATGCTCAGTATTGTCAAATGTTCAACATTTTAACTGAGTGGGCTGAGCCCAAGTTGGCCATAAACCCCTCATTCAGATTAATTGAGCCCATATGCTCATAAATCTCAGATCTTAGTCCCGATTGGACTACAGATCTCCCAACCAAAATTGGTTTAAGGGTACATCTCTGCACTCCTCTGATATATGTCGTTGTAATCCTTCAACGTCTTCAGAGAGGTGACGGGTCCCGACAACCAGACATCTCATGGACTGTGGGGTCCTTAAGCCCATGGACTATGATGTCCTTAACCTCGGATTGTGGGGTCCTTAAGCCCATGGACTATGATGTCCTTAACCTTGGACCGTAATGTCCTTAAACTAATTGACCGCAATGTCCCTAAACTAAACAATAGAGCCCAAACGCTCTTTTGTTGGATCTAAATGATCCTGTTAGTAGATCTTAGACTAAAATTAGACTAACGCGTCCTTAACAAACTGTTAAGTAGATCTTAGTCTAAAAATTAGACTAACGTATCCTTAACAAACGTTTAAGTTGATCTTAGTCTCAAATGAGATTAAAGATCCTTAAATCCAACCCCAAACCCAAATCTAAGAAAATACGGATTTGGACTAATCCACGCCCTAGGGCGACAACATAAATTAGTCTCCGTATACAATCCACGGACAACCAAAAACAAAACAAACACCCACGACACGAAGTGACCATCTGGAGAAGGAGAAAGTTGTTGCCGCGATGCGGTAGCGTAATTAACTGCAGGGGCTTGCGCCTGCAGGGAAGAGCGTCCCTACAATCAAAAACCCCTCAAATGAGGGGGAATCTGACAAAATCTGCTACAACGGCCGCATCCGTCTAAACCTTCGATACATGGTACCATAAATCAACTTGGCATCTTCGGAGAGGTGGACGGATAAAACCCAAATAGCATCTCCCCCCCAGAACTCCGTGCCCGGACGTCCCGACGTCCCGGCCGCGTCTTCCGGCGGCGAACACAAGTAAAGTCAAATAAAATATTTTTAAAATATCTAGCATGGCCTGCACCATACCCCGAACCCTGTGGTGACATCCGTATATCGTGTTATCGTCCCGTTCAGTGAAACGAACCTGTGTGGATCGCTACGTGCATGCTATGTGCATCCGTTCTTGGGGGTATGCTTTTTCATTACCCGGATATCGTACTTTGGTTTTGGTTTACAAGTATATTAACCGTATTTTCAAACCATAATTTTAAACCCGACCCGGGCGTGTTTTGGACTACTTTTGTATTTGCCAAAATCTCAATTATAATCAATATTTTATCCTTACTATTTTTGACTGTTAAAATTATATTCGTGTATCTTATTTCGTTTTAAATATTTTTTAAAAAGATTTTCTATGCTAACTGACCATCTCTCTCTCTCTCTCCTTTGCCTATATATATACTTATATATTATATGTTATTTATAACCCTATTTTTATTTTACCCACGTTCACATCTCTCTCTCCCTTCTCTTTCTTCTTCTTCTTCTCGCCGCCTCCAACGCGAGAAACCCTACCCTCGCTCACGCTCGTCGCCATCACCACCTCCACCCTCGTCGGCGTCCCCATCACTTCGCTCTGCACACCCCAACTACCATCTCTACCACTTCCTCCGCTCATCTCTCTCATCTCATAAAAACCCCAGAACCATTCCCTGCATCAAGAACCGCAGCCACTACCCTTCGCCGGCAAACCCCACGCCGGCAACCCCTTGTCGTCTTCGCCCCTTTCCAACTTCTCTGACTTCTGAGCCAAACCCCAGAGCACCAGCCCCTTCTTCTTCCTCTTCTTCTTCTTCTTCTTTCTTCTCTTTTCTTCCTCTTGTTTCATGTTTTCCGGTGATCGCCGGAGCCGTGCCGCTGCCAACGATCCGAGCAATCCAGCGGACGTCCCCAGCTAGCGTGGTCATGTTCTTGCTTTGCCTGGTCCTGTTCTGTATGTCGTGTGTGCTTTGCGACGGTTACCCGACGTCGGACGCAGCGTACGCACCCCGTCGTGAGATCCGTTCAGGCAAGTTTATCTTGCTCCATGCTATGATACATATTTTGCATCCATATGAATAAAAATATCACATGTTGACTGTATTGTACATCCATACTACTGTTTTAATGTTTTCAGATACCCATTCGTACCCGTATCATTAATTACATATATGGTTGCATGCAAGTTAGCTTGATACATGCTATATTATTATACTTGCATCTATATTAATAAAATATTGCATGTTTATTGTATTGTGCATCCATATTACAGTTTTACCGTTTTCCGATATCCGTTCGCATCCGTATCATTTATCATACATCTAGTTGCATGCTAGATCATATTATTTCATATTACAGTTATATTAGCACCCCATGCTTGATAATGTGCATCCTACGTAGTCATGGAGTTGTAGATGTAATCCCTGATAGATAATTGTGCATCCATGTTTTATCGTGCACCCGTACTTACTACAATTTTATTATGAGCATCCTTTGGATACCTGTGCACTACCTGTCATGACCTGATACACCACTGCTTGACTTGATACCTGATCCTGTTTCTAATGCCGACAATCCTGACATGTTGTCCTGACGGATGTTACTGTTGTCTGTATAGACAAAACATGTACCTACTTGATCATGTATTGGCATCAGATATCATTTGGCAATACGTGACTTGAACACATAACCTTAGGGGTAAGGGGAAATCAAGAATGTAACCGAACGTAACTCAAAGGGCTATTATATTGTTTGTCGTTTTTCCGAGCGTTACGGAATATATTGTTTGCCGTTTTTCGGGCGTTACGGAATATATTGTTTACCGTTTTTCTGGGCATTACGGAATAATCCTGTTACCGTGGTCCCGTAGGGAATGAAAAGGGCATAGAACGATGGGTTACGATGAGGATTACATTAATTGATTTCAAAGACTTGAGAGTATTTAACCCAGCAGCACAGTTTAGATGGATCACCGCACGTCGCAAACACTGATACACTTCACTATTCCATATTCGTGTTACTGTTATACCCTTATTACTGTTCATACCCATGCCTGCATATCTTGTTAACTCCTGATTATATTTTATTGTTTGATATTATGACGCACCGACGTCTGGGTTTTGCATGGCCCAGATTCTCTATCTTTGTCGCAGGCTGATCAGGAGTATTTCAGCCGACAGGCCGAGCAGTGAGGATCCTGTTAGTATCTAGTCTGGTTTAGTTTTATTTCGTACTTTCATTTCCTGATGTGAGCCCGTATTTGGGACGTAATTTCCAGATTGTTATTGTTTATTGGATTTATTGCTTCCATATATTATTTCTTGACTCGTTTATTCTGGCATATGGACATGTACTAGATAGTTTATTCTATTTTACTGTTCTTGATATCTTATAGACAGCCGTAATGTGACTGTGGAGGGATGTTTCCCAGCTATAGGTAGCATGTTTGGCTATGTCACGTGCCGATATTAGCGCACTCTGGGAAGCGGGGCGTGACAAATGAGATTAGAGCCCGACGATTCCAACAAGGGTTAAATCCGGAGATCCAAGCAGCGTTAGCTACAGGGGATTTCCCTACCCACGAACTGGCTCTGAAAGCTGCCCGTCGATATGATGCAGTGGTGAAGATGAGGGGCAGATCTCAATCTGCCGGAGTTAAGTGCCATGCCAACCAGATGGTAGGAGGAGCCTCTTCAAGGCCACCATTTATGCCCCGGAGACCGGGAGTACCGAACAATCGGCCCAGCCCAGCCTTTTGTACATACCGCAGGAAAGATGGACATCTGGCGAAAGACTGCCGGCATGCGAATCATTTTTGCTTAGTTTGCGGCTCAGCTACTCATGATATTGGGTCCTGTCCTCATAGACATAACCCACATGCTGCACCCAGGCCAACAATTACTTATCAGCACCGGCCAGCCATTCAGACACCTACTCCATGACTCACTCTCCCTGCTCCACCTCCTCATGGACCGACTGCATCTCCTCCTCATCAGTTCCATCAAGCTCAAAGAAACCCACCTAAAGGATAGAGGAACGGACAGAGGAACGCTCCTCCAGCAAGGAGGAATGTACCGAGGCGATATACTTTCACAATGACTGTGGAAGAAGCTGAAACCACCGGCCAAGTCATCACTGGTAACACTTCCCTTTCAAACTCTCTTTCAGTCCATATACATACCTATAAATCTTTTTGTTATACCTAAAACATATCCAACATACCTTAGGTACAATCTTAGTAGCCTCACTTCCTGCACTCGGACTTTTCGATACTGGAGCATCTCATTGCTTTATGTCGCAACGATTCGTTCGAACTCGTGCGATTCCAGTTACATCGCTTGTATCCAGCTGGAATGTCAGTTATAGGAACGGCGTTCTAAAGGCAACAATGGGATACAACCTGTGTCCAGTGGTCGTCTGCAGCAGAGAATTCTATGCTGACTTCAAAGTGCTGGACATACCGAACTTCGATGTGGTTCTAGGTATGGATTGGTTAGGAACCTTCTACGCTACCATCGACTGTCGTTAAAAGAGGGTAGTGTTCGAGATTCCAGACCATCCGGTCTTTTATTTCAAAAGTGGAGACCGTACCCTGGAACCAGGCACTTATAAGACGAAACCAAGGAAGGCAGTGATTGCTACGCATCAGGTAGAAGAAGACAAGCTAGAAGTAGTTCAAAAGTTCGACGATGTATTTCCTGAAGACATATCAGGTTTGCCTCCCGATCGAGCTCTTGAATTCAGTATTGATTTAGTACCTAGAGCATAACCGGTGATCAAAGCACCTTATCGCCTAAGTCCAGAAGGTTTGAAGGAGATCCGAACTCAGTTGGACGAATTACTGAAGAAAGGATGGATTCATCCCAGCACTTCAAGTTCGGAATCTCCAGTTTTACTTGTGAAAAAGAAGGAAGGTTCATACCGAATGTGCATTGATTATAGAGCCTTGAACGAAGTAACGATAAAGAAAAAGTATCCACTCCCGCGCATCGACGATTTATTCGATCAGCTAAGTGAATCTTGTGTTTTCTCTAAGTTAGATCTTCATTCGGGTTATCATCAGGTGAAGGTCAAGGAATCTAATGACCATAAAACGGCATTCAGAACTCGCTATGGTCGTTACGAATTTATTGTGATACCATTTGGAGTGACCAACGCACCAGCAATATTCCTAAACCTGATGAATCAAGTTTTCCGAGAGTACCTAGACAGGTTTGTTGTCATTTTCATCGACGACATCCTGGTGTATTCAAAGAGTCGGAAAGAACACGCTGAACACCTGAAAATTGTCCTGGAAACTATACGACAGCATCAACTCTATGCCAAATACAGCAAGTGTGAGTTTTGGCTAGATCAAGTCGGTTTTCTCGGACATATTGTATCGGGCGAAGGAATCTCTGTGGATCCAGCGAAAGTATCAGCAGTAAGCGAATGGCCGACACTGAAGTCAGTGAAGGACATTCGAAGTTTCTTAGGTCTAGCTGGATACTACAGAAGGTTCATTGAAGGATTTTCGAAGATCGCAACACCCCTGACCAAGCTCACACGTAAAGATGAAGAATTCATGTGGTCAGAAGCATGCGAAAGAGCTTTCGTAAAACTCAAGTCAAGATTGACATCAGCGCCTATTGTCATGATACCGGATCAAACTGAAGGATTCGAAATGCATTGTGATGCATCCGGTAGGGGATTATGATGTGTTCTACATCAGCACGGAAAAGTTGTGGCTTATGCTTCAAGACAGCTGAATATTCATGAGCGCAATTATCCGACGCATGATTTGGAGTTGGCAGCCGTAATCTTTGCCCTCAAGATTTGGCGTCATTATCCACTTGGTGAACGAGTGGACATATACACAGACCACAAAAGTCTGAAATATGTGTTTACTCAGAAAGAGCTGAATATACGGTAAAGGCGATGGTTAGAACTCATGGCGGACTTTGACATCAACCTGCAATATCACTCAGGGAAGGTGAATATAGTTCCAGACGCCCTTAGTCGCCAACCATTAGCAATGCATCTCACCGCTCAGTGGAAACTTCAATAAGACTTACATCAAATAGAGATTGAAGTATTCATGCCAGGTAATGCTTCAAATTTGATGAACTTACAAGTTCAATCTACCATTGCCAATCAGATCAAAGCAGCTCAAGCAAGTGATGCTAATTTGCAAAAGATCAGAGAATAAGTAGAGAATGGACTTAGAATAGACTTCATCATCCATGAAGACGGATTTTTGAGATACGGCAGCAGATTGTGTGTACCAAAAGGTCTTATTCGGGACGAGTTGATGAAAGAAGCTCACAGCTCTCCCTACTCAGTACACCCTGGAGGTACAAAGACGTACAAAGATCTGCGTCAAAATTACTGGTGGCATGGAATGAAGCGTGAAGTAGCCAGAAGCGTCGCTAAATGCTTAGTGTATCAGCAAGTAAAGGCTGAACATCACAGGACTGCTGGATTACTTCAACTGTTACCGATCCCAGAATGGAAGTGGCAGCACATCACAATGGATTTCGTGACTGCTCTTTCTCGCAGCACGAAAGGTAACGATGCTGTATGGGTTATTGTAGATCGACTCACAAAGTCGTCTCACTTCATCCCATTTCGAGTTGGCCAATCTACTGAGACATTAGCAAAGAAGTACATGGAGGTAAGAATCTAAGTAAAGATTTAAACTCTTCATAATGTACTATCTTTGATATCCATGAACTCATGCAGGAAATCATGAGACTTCATGGAGTACCGGTTTGCATTATCTCCGATCGTGACACCAGATTCCGATCGCAATTTTGGCAGAGTCTGTAAGCTAGCTTGGGAACAAGTCTGAATTTCAGCATAGCTTATCATCCACAAACTGATGGTCAGTCTGAGCGAACTATTCAGATCTTGGAGGACATGCTTAAAGCGTGTATACTAGACTTCGAAGGATCGTGGGAAGATCACCTACATCTTGTGGAGTTTTCATAAAACAACGGCTACAAAGCAAGTATTGGAATGACACCCTTTGCAGCGCTCTATGGAAGGAAGTGTCGAGCGCTATTAAGTTGGGACGATATCGGAGATAGAGAACTCCTTGGAACTGAGATGATAGTGACAACCGTATATGTGGTACGCACTATCAAGGAAAGAATGCGTACAGCTCAAGATCGACAGAAGCACTGGGCTGATGCAAAGCGACGTCATTTGGAGTTCCAACTGGGAGAACTTGTATTTCTGAAGATATCTCCGAACCATGGAATGATTCGTTTTGGTAGACGGGGTAAGCTTCCGAGGTACATTGGACCGTTCGAGATACTCGAACAAGTCGGTGAAGTGGCTTATCGCTTGGCCCTTCCACCTTCATTGGAAGGAGTGCATAACGTATTCTACATATCCCAACTCAGAAGGTATGTGAGTGACCCCAGCCATATGCTTGACCACTCCGAGCTCACTGTACAGCCCGACTTATCTTGTGAGCAGCAACCTGTTGAGATCCTGAACAGAAAAGTGAAGTCATTTCGGAACAAGGAAGTCAACTTGGTCCGAGTGATGTGGAGAAAAGACACTCCAGGAGAATCGATATGGGAAAGAGAAGATGAGATGCGTGCAAGATACCCTCAATTATTTGTAAACTAACCCTTAAAATAAATTGTAAATTTCGAGGACGAAATTTTTGTAAGGAGGGTAGATTGTAACAACTCCAATTTCAATGTACATAAAATTGTTTAAAAGTTAATGTACAATTGGGGTATTTGCAAATTCTGTGAGTGCTATAAGAATTTGATTTGCTTTTGAACAGCAAGAAAGCACTTGTAGCACATTGGTAAAGCCTTGCTCTGCTGTGACATAGCACCAGAGTTCAAATCCCTTCAGCCACATTATCTTTTTATTTTAAATTCTTTTAATTTTTTAGAAGCCCAAGGGTTTGCACGTGCACAACACGTAAAAATGAAAAGACACTGAATATTTAAACATGTGCACTGAAGAATACAAAGCGACACCGACACATGGCTTAAACCTTAACCCCCTCCGCCGGTGAAGACCCGACGATTTGCCCATAAAACCCGGCACCGCCGGTTCCCCCCGTCACTAATGCGTTGATTTTTTCACCCCTGGACCCTTTCAGCTATCCCACTTCCCCTACACTGAACAATAAAATCCCATTTAATCTCATTTTTAATACAGATTTTAATTCCCCCATTCAATACACTAAACCCTAGTTTTTCCTATAAATACCACACATCATTTCACCCCTCCTCACTCACAATTCCCTGCCAAAACTCTCAAAAACTTTCAAGTCCCAATAGTGTGCAAGTGGAGTTAGCGAAGGGCGAAACTCTGACGAAGTTCCGGCGACGATCCGAGGAGATTCCGGCGACGAAACGACGCCCGAGACTTTCAATAGCTTCATCTTTCTCTCTTCTAGTACAAAAGACAGTAAGTCCCATCTTCCCCTTCTTTTCTCTATTTTAAAAACTTTAAATACTAAAACCCGACGGAAGCGGAGTTAATTCGACTTCCGATTCGGTTTTTCTTTTAAAAAATCCAATTTTTCTTAAATAAGAAAACACCAAACTCTCATATCATGTTTAGTAAACATTAACGAACACCTTAAACAAGTTTCATCACAAAATATTCTTATATGCAACTTCTATTGTAGTTTTACAGTAAAATACCACATACTTTAGTTTCCGACATAATCATCATAATACCTGTTATACCTTTAGATAGTTCACGAGATAATGACCTACCCCATCACAACACACATCAGTGACATAGCACGATGAAGTTTGGGAAATAGATTCATGGGATAATACGAAATTTCAAATAAATACCATCAACTTATAAAACCTTTTCCTTAAAACGGCGTTAAAACATTTCTTTGCAATTACGCCTCTAGAATCCACTTTTAGGGAACCCTGTTTCGGGATGGTGCGGATTATCGCACGTCCTTTGATCTAGTAGAGCAGAATTCAGTCCTCCGCAAGGAGAATTCGGATTCCGATGGAATTTTAATGCCATTTTTAAGAAAATGAGATTTTTAGAAAATAAATCTAATTTATTTTATATAAATATATAAATAATATCAAAATATCTATTTTAATTATATTATATAAATATTCTAAGTTTTCTAAATCAAAGGAATCATCTTTACATGAAAATACCATTCAAATACAAAACAATTGCAATATTTCAATAAAATACTATATACTATGAAAACTAGGTTTCACTCACTAGAAATTTCATAATTGTAAAATACATAACTATGAAAACCCTAAAGATGATAATTAAATGCTTGAGGTGTATTTTGAAATTATACCAAAATTATTTTTATATAAAACCCTCTCAAGTTATATAAATTACAATAAGGACCCTAGTAAATATAGGTTTAAGCGAGACCAGTTCTCTTGAGCCTCAGGGAGTCGAAGAATATGGGTGCTTTCCTATCTAAGGTAAAAAACCTAAATAACGGTGTTATCAATACGGTAATTGTCTTTGAAAAAGACACAAATCTTGCCGTCCATGTGCAGCAGTTACCGATAACATCAAAACCTAATTCAGGACTTCAATTTCTTTTCTAATTGTCTGACTCAGACCGAGTCTCAATCTAATCAATCTGACTTGAATATGATTTAAGTATAAAACTACAATTCAAACATGGATCCGTCTATTCAATCTATATTGACCGAACCGAACCATGGATATACTCCATCTACATATCCATCCATTACATCCGTTCCATTTTACTGATATTATGGTTTCGGCAAGTCATCCATATACAATTTACAATATAAGACAATACACTACAATCAATATAATCAATACAATAAACACTACGGGGTTATAAAGGGGTAGACTGGTACGGAACATGTTAAAGGTGGCACGAGATGGTCACTTAAGACGTAATTACATACATGCCGTTATTCTGTGGTATTATCGACGGAGCCTTTTACTACGGGTTACCAAAGTCTCCGGTGTAAGTGGGACTCCTCTCGTATACACTAGCATTTTCCGTACCAAGCTACAAACAACTGTGCTAACATAACAGTCAAATATAATACAGTTATACTCTCTCCCTGTCTATTCTACTTCTTCCTCATCTTTGGGACTTACCGAGCGATTGTTCGCCGACGACATTCCTATTTCTCTTATTCTTTAGAATGTTGTCAGGAGGACCCGGAGCTAAAGAATTCGAGACCAGCTAAGAGCATTTAGAGTAGGCCCCTGAGCAGTACACTAAAGACCCTGAGCCGTAGCCACTTGTACTTATTCCATCTTCATTTCTGTTATACCATTGTTTAAGCATTGGTTTCATTCCATGTATTTACATTCCAGCTGTATTGTAAAAAGAATGTTGAATAAATAAAGTTGCTGTTCTTTTATATCTTGTCTTTTGTGTGTTTTATTTTATATTGCTTAGATACGCTTAGCGTGTTTATTTCTGAGTAAATACGTAGCGGGCCAGTCGCGTCCCTTTCACCGTACACCGGAAAACGGGGTGTAATACCCAGTCCCTATATATAATTAGCGTATTTTTAATAAATAAGTCTTCATATGTTTCCCCAAAATTTCTACGAATTTTCCGTATTTTTCCAGAATTTAATCTAGATTTATTCCGATTTTAAATGCGTATAAATTTTATTTAAACTAATTTATTAAACTCCCAATTTAAAACTAAAATTCTATTACTTATTTCTTTTATTCCCCATTTCCATTTTTCCCCGAGCCCAGCCCAAATCTCCAAAACCTAACCCTACATCTAATTCCCTTTCTATTTCCCAAATTTTTAACCCAAACCATATCCCTCTTTTCCCAAACCCTAGCCCTATTTCACATTTCCTATTTTCCCTCACAGCCCGGCCATCTCCTTTTCCTTTATTTTACCTAAATCCTTGCCCACTTCCATATCTTTCCCTTTACACAAAAATAAATAAATATATCAATAAACCCAATCCCCAGCCCGCCTTCCCGGCCCAACTCCTCATCCTTACCCACGACTCCCCCGACCCGACCCGTTATCCCTTTCTCCTCAACCTAACACTTTCCCGCTCCTTTCTCCCCTTCCACGAACCCCACGTCGCCGCGCCTATTCCCACGTCCCCGCTCCCCGCCCACGACCTCGCGCACGCGCCACTTCCCTTCCCTCGACCTCGTTTCCCTCTCTCTCTCATACAAGCCTCGCAACCAACTCCCAGCATCACCGAGCCTCTCTCACTGCACACTGCAAACCCACCTCGCTGTCGCGCCACGTCGCCGATCCCCGACCCCGTCACCATAACCTCCTCCTTCCCTCTCTCTCCTCCACCCCACCGCCATCGACAGCAACCCACGACGACACCACCCTCCTTCTCTCGAGCATCCGACGAGAACCCAACAACCCAAGGAGCCATCGCCGGCACCCCCTGCTCACCCCTCGCCATTGACGCCAACCTCCAACTCGAGCTCCTCCCTCGCCATCTCCTCGCACCCGGCCACCCCTCGTCACCTCCCGCTACCAGCCTGCACACCCATCGCCGAGCCCAAGCTCCACCACCTCCTTCAAACAACACCCATCTCTCACTCCCATTCTCCCTTCGCCTCCGCTGCCTCCACCGACCTCGACGCCAACAGAGCCCCGCTCCAAGCTCCTTTTTCCCTATCCCCAGCCACCGAGCTCCATCAAACCCCAGCCTCAAAACCACTGCAACCCTCGCCGAGTCTCTGTTCCATCGCCGGCAACCACCTCAGCCGCCCCGGCTGCCTCCCTCCAGCGTCCGAACGCCTCCGACACCCCCTTACCGCCGACCGCAGCCGCCTCACCCCAGCAACCCAAGCCGTCGCTGCCGAGCCGCCGCAGTCGAGCCCCCGGCATTTCGTCGAACACTTGCATCGACCGCTGTTGCCGCCATTCTAGTCACCGACGTCGCCATCAAATCTGTGGCCCCGATCCCTTAAGCCGTCATCGTCATCAACACGCCTTTCATGGCAACGCCAGCGCACGCCCGTCGCAACCACCGAACCATCGAGTCCAAGAAGCGAGATCCGACAAGGCTGAATCGGTGCTGCGTTCGTGACGCGATCGTGCCATTGCCGCTGCCGTACCGTCATCGACACGTCTTCAGGCAAGTTTAATACTTGCTTCATGCTACTTTTTTTATATTACATTTCTAATTACTAAAAATTCCTGCATATACTTTTCGTGTAAATTGTTATAAATTAAGTGTTTGATGTAATCTATGACCTACAAACCCAGTTGAATTGACGGTAATAAATAACATTGAGTGGCCCGAGTTATAAGGAATACCCCTTAAGATTTTGGTTACAAAATAAGGTCGTTTGCTTACGTAAAACGGTGTCCCAATTTCTGTTGTAAAGCCTGAAACTTCCGTACATGATAAACCGTAAAACTTATAATAAATTGTGTACAAACTGGATTTTAGCGTCCGATGGCTCGTATCGAAGATAACTGTTTAACCTACCGTATTCTATAGTTGGTCACTTAATTCTAACAAATTATGATAGAGATAATTGCAGAGGATTACGATTCTGGACTGCAGTCCAGAATGGAAATCCCGGTTAACCCTTGTTTCTAAACCCCTGTATATTCCTGTTCAATTACGAGAATGAGCGGAACCCTATATCGT
Organism: Agapanthus africanus; assembly: GCA_030015575.1. NCBI lineage: Eukaryota > Viridiplantae > Streptophyta > Magnoliopsida > Asparagales > Amaryllidaceae > Agapanthus > Agapanthus africanus. The sequence goes on along the minus strand of CM057342.1, from coordinate 15,822,253 downwards.
TACGTAGAGAATTGAATTAGCTTTCTTCCTCCACTGGTCTCACTGGATTCCTCAACCGTTTAATATTTTTAACTCGTTTTATAATGTCGATACGTCTTGCTGAATTCTGCAGAGGCAGATTTTACACATCGAGCATAACCTGTCCATAACTCCCTGTCGCCATAGTATATTACTGATCCGCCAATTACGGTGGAAACCTAACTGATAGCCCTAAATATTGTTCAACTATAGCGTCGCCTAAATACGATCCCAACTAGGATTAAAATGCGTTACGAAACGGACTTCCGATTCTGAAACCGGATTTCCAGCAGTGAACGCTTAAAATGAAATGGCCATATCTAGTGATCCTGAAACCCGATTAACGTGAAACCAATTTTGCTGGATAGATAATTAAACATACCGCTTACCCCTTTTATTGTTTCGCTAAATTTTGCATGTATGATTTATGAGAAATTATACAGGTGGTAGGACACCGACTGATGATATCTTAATCATGTCTTACTTATTGTATTCTCATCACATTATATATATGTCATTGCATTGGTAACGTAGTGATCATATGCATTACCCAGTGTTAGGTATTAGTGTTTGATTGTGACAAGTACGTTAGTGTTTAAGCATGAATGGATAAGTGAAAGTGACGCGTACTTGTACACAATCAGTGGACCCTATTGATTTATTGCATTGTCAACGTCTGTGGGACATGTATAAGTGTGACTATAATTGGTATGAGACGATTATGGGAGCACTTATATGGGTGTCACAGGTAAGGCACCAAACACTGTCCATTTATCTTGGGTATCAGTCGAGATATGCTTGATGGAGATTCTGTCTCCAGTTCTCGCATAGACTTGTAATGGACCGACGGGTATTTGAGTTTATGGTTGGCGTTTGATGTAGACCACGGGGTGTGGGGTAGTTTGAGTGTGAGTTCAACAGAATCTCGGGAGTCCCATTGCCGGCTTATATCGTGATTTTCGGAGTTGTATGATCGTGCGTGTTTTGGGCCTGTGTTCCCTTGCCCTTGGGTCCTACCCTTGGGTGGGGGATACTCCTGCGTGGTTGACTCTCACACTTGGACTGACGATAGGCTTAGCGACCTGTACAGTGAGACTTAGAGACCGATAGGGTTAGTGACATTGACATGTATTGCTTACTGATTCAGCATACCTGCCATACTGTTTACTGCTTTACTGTTTGCCTGCTCTATTAGATACCTGCATTGGCTACTTCATGTTCACGTCTTTACTCTTTTGATTACTGTTACATATTCATTATTATTGCACGGGTTACCATTGTATCTATATATATATATATATATATATATATATATATATATATATTGCTATCGTGTCGCTCTGACGACCTGAGTATGTATGCTCAGAGTGAGAAGTGGATCTAGCTTGGACCAGGACTTGACGTATCTCGAGGACATCGCGGACTTCTTGATCAGCTACCCAGAGCTACTCTCTTGATCTCCATCTGGTTAGTTCTTTTGTATTTGTTTTGATTTAGTGACTGCATTTCTCATTACCTGTGCATTGATTACTGATTACCACGTAAAGCTAGAAGCCGAAGTGTGACTACGGCAGGATATTTCCTTGACCGTAGGAGCATGGCTGGCCTTGTCAACCCCTCGTATTCCGTATTTTGGGAAGCGGGACGTGACAGATTAAATTATACCAAGCAAGTTAATGCAAGATTCCTTGGAATTAGATATCCGGTCATCTCATTCCCGGGAATGCGAGAATTCCCGATAACCTTTCATTCCATGTACCGAACAAAACCTTATGAAAAGAAAGACCGTTTCAACGTAGAAAACAACAAAAACCAGAGAAAATATGTAATGGCGGATTTGGAATTATACCTAAGCACTAAGACTTTTGCCGAAGGTTTCTTGGGGGAGGGCAGTCATTGGCCCGCCACTGCTCGGACGGGCCGAAATGTTCTACGAGGCGAGGTTTCATGTCGACCGGACGGACCGGAGGCCACAACAAGGAGAGTTTCAGCATTGATTACCAGGGAGGATGAAGCTGTTTAAACCCGAAAGGCAACCTTTAGGCCACGCAGAGTATCATTGGTACGAACCCAGTCGAGACTATGATAGCCGACAGGGAGTGACCCATTTCTATTCCAGAGCATCTTAATCTTAAGTTTCCTATTTTTATTGAAAAAAATCCCAAGCTGAGTGCTCTCGTGTTCCGACTTCCCCAGAGCCTCCGGTAGCACAGCTGAGACAGCGACGAGTTCTCTGCCCCTGCGGGGATAGAGGGACAGAAGCGACAGAAGTATTGAGAATCCAAGATAAGGTCACGACGAGACAAGCCGAGGCGGAAACCCCCGACCTGACATTTATGAGTTTCGACCGGTGAGCCCGAACCAGTGAGTGGGAATTTCTAGATCCAGATCCAGAGATTTTTTAACACCAAGTTGGAAAAAAACGCTCTTGCAATTGGGTTGTTGCGATTACGGGTTGGATGTCTAATTGTCCAGACGGCCCGCAGCGGACTCTCGAGAAGAGAAATATCAATGCTAGTTTCAGCTATCTTTCTTGTTCATATAAAGCAAGTGGACCAACTCGAACACAGCTTGCTTTCCTGGTGGGAGGAATGTCAGATAGGGAGGGGGGAACAATTCACCTAGTCTCAGCGGGCAGAATGGAGAAAGGGGGAAAAAGTAAAGGAAGATCAAAATAATAGAAAGCTAATGTTTTTCTTCTTCTCTTTTGAAATAAAAAGTGTACTCTCAATTTCTTACGTCAAAATTTTCTTCAACCATGTTTCATGCTTATTTGCCCAATTTAATTATGCAGCTAAGAAATTTGTTCATTAGTTTTTGGCAGTCACTTGACTTTCAATACCGGTACCCAATAATACAAATGATATATACCTGCACATATTCTTAATCTGCAATATAATGCAAATGAATAAATCAGCAAAGGTATCACTTCCTCACAGAAACTCGAATCTGCATCATTTCAACATGAGGTAACCTTGCTCATGAAAATCCAAAATTACATCTCTTCACCAATAGAAACACACAACAACACTGCATGCATTTGTCCCAAATCAGTAATATATGTCAACAAGCAACAGCAAATACAATTCAAAACAACAAACATAAGTTTCAATGAGCTCTTTGGAAGCCACTTTACTTTCGGCCTCGGCTCAGGACAATCCAGTTTCACTCTCAGTGTTTCGGTATCATATCAACAAATTATAGGTTTCGACAAAGAACCATATATTTATTTCAATAAATAGAGACGTCGCTCAAGCGGCTGCTGCCTGCAGAAGCTCTCTCTCAGCTCGCTCTCGAATCCTCCTCTCGAGCTCTGGCCTAAAATGCCTGATCAGCCCCTGAACCGGCCAAGCAGCGGCATCCCCTAATGCACAAATCGTATGCCCTTCAATCTGCTTTGTGATCTCTTGAAGCATATCAATCTCTTCTAATTTCGCATTCCCAACCTTCAGTCTCTCCATCATCATCCACAGCCAACCTGTGCCCTCTCTGCAAGGAGTGCACTGCCCACAGCTCTCGTGCTTATAAAAATATGACAGCCTAGCTATCGCATCCACAACATCCGTAGACTTGTCCATCACAATCACTGCAGCCGTGCCCAGCCCAGACTGCACGGCTTTCAAAGCATCGTAATCCATCAACACATCATCGCAAATATGTTTCGGGAGAAGAGGAACAGATGAACCGCCAGGGATTACCGCCAGTAAATTATCCCAACCGCCTCTAACTCCGCCGCAATGCCTCTCTAATAATTCTTTCAACGGGATGCTCATTTCTTCTTCTACAGTGCACGGCTTGTTCACGTGCCCGGAGATGCAGTACAGCTTCGTGCCCGAGTTGTTCTTCCGACCGAAGCTCGCGAACCACTCGGGCCCGCGACGGAGGATCGTGGGTGAAACAGCTACGGTTTCAACGTTCGTTACAGTGGTAGGGCAACCATAGAGACCAGCATTAGCCGGAAAAGGTGGCTTCAATCTTGGTTTCCCTTGCTTCCCTTCAAGGCTCTCTAACAAAGCGGTCTCTTCACCACAAATGTAAGCGCCGGCGCCATAGTGGATATGGACATCAAAATCATAACCCGATCCACAAGCGTTTTTCCCTAATAGACCTGCTTGGTATGCTTCTTTCCTCGCCTTTTCAAGGTTTAGACGCTCGTTCACATACTCTCCCCGTATGTAAATGTAAGCGGCGGTGGCTCTCATGCCTACTCCAGCAATAAGGCAACCTTCTAGAAGTTTATGTGGGTCGTGGCGCATGATTTCACGGTCCTTGCACGTGCCAGGCTCAGATTCATCGGCGTTGACGACGAGATAGGAAGGGCGACCATCAGAGACTTTTGGCATGAAGGACCATTTTAAACCTGATGGAAATCCTGCACCACCTCGGCCTCGGAGGCCAGATTTTTTCATCTCGTTCACGATCCAATCGGTGCCCTTGAGGACTAGATCTTTGGTTCGGTACCAGTCGCCACGCTTCATTGCGCCTTTGAGGAAAGGGTCGTGCAAGCCATAGAGGTTGGTGAATATCCGGTCCTCGTCTTTTAGGCCGCCAAAATGGGTTTTCTCGGGAGGTGGAGGTGGTGGAGGCTGAGGGGTGGTTGATGTGGTTGCGGCTTGGGTGCTGAGGGTTGCTCTTGGTAGATAGTAAAGGTTCTTGAAGAGTCCCTAGAAAGGCCGGAATAGAGTGAGAGACTTATCAATAGATAATCATATTTCTGAAGAATGAATTTATCCTTTTAGAAAAAAATAAATCCATAAATTGAGTATCTATTCAAAGCAATGAAAGAAAAAATTCCTTCAGATCTTCTACCATAGATAGAATGGAATGCATCTATAGTTTAGTAGATTCCTCCGCATTATGTAAATTCACCAGAACAAGTACAAAACAAACATATGTTCACATTTTTAGTTATCATCGCAATAGTTGTGAAAAACAGCAGTTGATCCACTCATTTATACATGGATTAGTTCTATTCTAAATAGAAATGACAGGACAAGGCTAACTATCATGTGCTACCAACTGACCAACTACGTTTAACAGTAAACAAAGCCACAAAAAAGGTTTGCATAATGAAAAGAAGCCGGAAGTGGGGGGTGGGGGTGGCAACGGAAGAAAAATAAATCATTATGTAGATGCAAAAGACGATAAAAGCACAGCCTTCACATTGAAGCAGAAGGCCGATGTTTATGATAATCATATAATATCAACATTTTCAGCAAACAGCTCATAAAAATATAGTTTAGTGATTGTGGCATATAGGATTGACAGCAGAAAAATGCATCACAATTGCATTGTTGTGAATCTAATGTGTATGTGTGGGCATGCTTGCATGAAGTGCTATAACAAAGAGATTATACTTCTTAAAATCTGAAGGGAATGAATGAAATAGACAAAGGATACAGTACCTCTGGTTGGTGCTTTTAAAAGAAGAACTAATTCATTCGTGAAATTTAGATCAAGCAAACAAAAAATGGCTTAATAGTTATTTACCAAAAAGGCAGAAGGGGTGAGCTATCCTCAACCCACTGTCTACCTGACTCTATAACAACAAATATATCAAGTAACGAGAACACCAAACACAATGCACATCATACGAATCAACCTTTCACAATTTGAATATGACCTGCAATCCTTTATCAATGCTTCCAGTAATTGGCTATCCGTCTCTCACAAGCTTCAACTAAAAAAAGAAATAAACTGTTCATTTCCATGCAATTAGACTATGTCGTCCCAATCTTTCTCTGTACTAAATTGTGCAAAGACACTTAAGCTAGATATCAAAGTAATTGTTTCTGTGATGCAGGGAATATAGCTCCGCAGGAATCCATTCCAATTCAAAGATAGTCACCAACACCATGTGTTGGACTTTTGTGGTTGGGCAATATCGTTTGGGCAAAAGATTAGTTTTAATTTTGTCAGATTGCATTGATTCAGTATTGTGCTACAGCATGAATAGCACATATGCTACAGTGCAACTATAATGTTTATGCTGCAATACATGGTTAAAGATATACGAGTCGACATCAGTTGCAATGTTGTGTACTCATATAGACAAATCTCAATGCTGGTGGAAAGTACAATTGTGATTGTCACAAATACCAAAAGAAGATAATCGACGACAAACCGGACGATGTAAGTGAATACTCTTCGCTGATCTAGCATAAAGTAGACGATACACTTTAGATTCTTAAACTTCGACATGTTATAAGAATCGATACTAGGATGTGTTTTATCAGCATGCACTTATCTTGTTTTGCTTATACATACGAATACAAGAAGTCTTTACTTCACGGTTTTGGGGTCGGTAAGAAGGGATAAACTAGGTCGAGATATTAAAAGGATTAATATAATCAGCTAGACAATAATATGGCATGACATTGTTACATTCAAATTCTTCATCCATCAAAAGGTCAGTGACGGAAAAAAGGGAAGGCTACGCAATATGCATATAACATGTGAACGTACCAAAACCATGAGAAAAGACAAGACTGTGCAAAATATACTTACAACGGTAAATTTTCATTAAAAGATCAATAATTCATTTGTAATGGAAAAATTAAGAAGAACATTATTTATAGAAGCAGGATATTTAATTTAGAGACCTAATATAAGAGTTATGTGATCGGTCCATCAAAGTAAAGAGAAACTTTATGATACAACTATAAGACCAACCGTGTGTTATGTTCCAATAGTCATAAAAGTGGGAAATTAAGAATCAATATTCCAAAACTTGTGTAGAAGAGATAAGAGCGATACAACAATATATATATATATATAAGCCTTTTCCATTGATGATAAAATGACATAAGTGTTAGTGATGGGCTGAACTGGTGCAATGACCCCATCGTTGAGGCGTGATAGTATCCGAGCTGAAAGGACCTAGCAATTTATGAGTAAACAAGATAACACATTTGTGAAATTTAAGTGAACTTGATATAGCTGGATGGAGAAAACGATCCAAATCGACCCAAAATATTTGAGATGAAAGGATTGTTATTTTTATTTTCATAGTGTTGTGAGATTGGCAGTGTCATAGATGGGCCAAGTTATTGAAGAGACAAGATAGCTGGCCGCCGCCGCCACCACCAACAGAGCTTTTTATCCCAAACATATGGGGTAGGCTACATGAACCAACATGAGAATCACGCCGGGTCGACCACATGAATCCTCCGCCTCCACTCACTCCTATCGAACAATATACTTTCATCAGGGCCTTTGACATTCATATCTTTTCGTATCGCCTCCATCCACGTTTTCTTTGGTCTCTCTTTCGCTCTTTTGACTCGACATAAATCGAGAATATCACCGGTGCTTCCGTTGGTCTGCGTCGCACATAACCAAACCATCTTAGACGGTTTTCCAGCATCTTCTCCTCCACAGACGGTACACTAACCTTTACACGAACATCTTCATTTCACACCTTATCTTTTCTAGTGTTACCACACATCCAACGAAGCCTGAGCATCTCCACTACATGCATCTTTTGTGCATGATGCTTCTTAGGAACCCAACATTCCATACCATATAATAAGACATGCAGATTAGAGCTTCGATAAAACTTCCCTTTCAATCTTAACGGAAAGTTACGATCGCACAAAATCTTCGTTACACTCCTCCATTTCAACCAACCAGCCTAAATTCTCTGGTTGATATCGCTATCGATCTCCCCAATTCTTTTGGATGATGGAACCTAGATACCTAAACCAATCGCTCGATGATTTCTCTTGCTCATCCAATGTTATACCACTATGATCTCGACTTTTCTGTTTACCAAAAGGTAACGGATATATCAATCAAACGGGAACCTATAAAAACCAAAATAGAACAGACCCGTCCGTGCCCGCCCCCCACAAAAAAAAAAAGAAAAAATAGAAGAGGAAAACCCATCCAACCCTTTTATATACAAGTAGAATGCATATAAATATAGCAGGGTTCAGAAAACACAAACCTATAGCAGTCATGCGTGAAGATTACAAAAATATCATTGTTTGGCATCAAGCTTAACAAGGACGGAATAACCCCTGGAAAATTAAATGAGCAGGAGAGAAAAGTAGATGCAATCAAGTTAGAAAGTCCTAGAGCTTTGATTTTCTGAAATTGCCATAAAGAGTTAAAAGTTCCATCATTTATCTACTTCTAAGGCCTCAAAACCATCATGAGAAATATGAATGCCAACATTCAATTATTATTGTTCCCAACTACTAGAATCACGGATACAATGTTAATGATTACTCAGGATTGCGATTTAACAAATATCTTTAAAATAGTCAATCAGATATCCATCTTCCTATTTAACAACTTGACAAACTATCCTTTATCGAATCAAGGACTGGACGAAAGATTATGCATATAATGGTTCCTACAACGTGGTAATAAAAATTCATTTTGTGCAAGTGGCATCTTTGGCTCCTTTCTTTCCTAAACGGAGAAAACCGTCATGAAATTATTCTATTTAACGCACATTGTAGAATTCAATGAGGTCAAGCACCTGACGATTCACATAGTTTATATCCCTATTATAATAAACCTCTAACTAATAAACAATGTGAAAATAATAAAGAGCTCTTTGTAACAGCCACACCAGGATTGGAAAGGACCAGAAACAAGTTCGCGTGCACGTTTTAAATGCATCATAAGGATTAGTTTTGATAATTTAAACAGCAGTCCAACAACTTCAATACATTCCTATTTTATACAAGAAACAAACAAATTTTAATAGATCGGTAACATCAGAAAAAATATGATAGCTGAAATGTTACTTCATGTGTTCATGATACCAATATTGAGGAATGATTAAACAATAAAAATCTCTTTGAAAAACAACTCAAACTTCAAAAATTTAATTATAAATGAATAATTATACATACAACAGTTTCAAATCGCAACTTTTACTCAGTTTATATCACAACAAATAGTTACGAAAAAAATACCATTGATCGAAATTGCTTCTTTTTTTTTGTCATCCAAAGTGTACTTTAATTAATCTCAGCATCAATCATCTTTTAAAAAAACTAAGAAAATAATTACTTGGTTCTAGATCACTTTGATCTGTTATAAGAAGCTATAAATTAGGGAAATAAGGCTATAAATCTGATATTTACTGCCAAAATGACCCAATATCTAACTGTATCAAACAAACAATTTAAAATGATAAAACATTAAATCGATGCCCTAATTGTGAAATTGAGACCGAATCTTTCCATTAGAGCGCAGGAGATCGCAGGCTCTGCGCCTCACAACGCTCGTCATCGCCATCGCTAGGGTTTCAATCCAGAGACACCATATTCGAGAGGATGCGATAAGGAGGGGACAAAACGAGATGGGAGAGACCGGTTCAGTTCAGACCCCGGTTTATAATTGTCTTTCTGGTCTGGGTTAAATCAGGAGTTAATGAACCGGGTTCGGTTTTTATAGGTTCAAACCCGTTTGATATATTCATGACCGCTATTTATATAGACAATAATAAGAAACCCTCTACCTGGATTTCAATAAGGAAAAATAGAATGTCACTGTACCGCCATGTAAATGGCATGAAATACTGGAAACGGTGTTATCTGAAGCAGTAACTGAGCATGAAGATTCTAACTCAATAAGTAAAAGTCGATGATAATGTTAAAAGTTCAATATTTTCTTATCAGAACATTAGAAAAGTACCTCTAGGTGAGGCAAATCCAACACTTACAATATCTAAACAGACCAGACTCTTAAGATCGTCAGCGTAAAATGAGTTGCACTCATGTCGCCACCAAACCTCACATGGTTAATGACATTAAAGAAATTTATAAAACAACTAATGGCATAACCCTACACACTCAGCTCAGCAGCTACTTGGCTACTACCCTAATTCATCCAAGAAATCAAGGTAAATATATGCCCCCGTATCCTGCGTTAATGGTAACAACGCATTCTTGCTTGGATGAAGCATTGCATGCATTTCTACCTTCTCAGTCCAATTGCACGTGTTTCAAGGAAATCAAGGTAATCTATCTTGCAGTTACCCACCTATCGGATTTAAAGGTAAATTTATATTAGAAAAGAAATATTATTCCAATCTACTATTGTTTTCTACTATCAAACCTAAGGCTGTCTTTAAACAACTTCATAACCTCCTTAATAAATATGATAAACTTAAACTACACAATCATACTTCATGATGATGCATTTGTTTAAAACATGAAAGGACGCCAGTATGAGATACTTGAGACAAAAATTAACAAAATTAAATATCAGAAAATGATAACTTGTTGGTTATTAAATTAAAATATTGCTACAAGTCTCGACAAAAATAATTATGTTACACGCATCTATGTAGCACGGGTTCGAATAGGGATACGGGATACAATACGGATTAGCGGATTTGCAATTTTGCAAAAAACCTAGAATACGGGAAACCTTTTTATATCGATTTTAAATTAACTAAATATGAATATATAATAAGGTATACATACCAATATACAATAATACAAATAAATAATGGCATTATGTTGGATGCCTTAATTTTCGAGAGAAAGAGAATATGCATCTATTCGAGAGAGGTTGATAAGACATTTACAAGTACGAGCGAATCTGGGGGTTTCCAACTCCGATACGCGATCGGGGACGGTTCGTGAGGCATATACAAGTGTCCATGCTTCATAGACACACATATGCCATAAGCTCAGTCTCGGACGAGTTGAACAAGTTCAATGCATCTCCACCATGGAAAAACAGCATTCCTAAGCCTAACAGACCGACATATCTACTTAATGTCTAACATGGGGCAGCATTTACGAACAATACACATATGAACAAAAAAATGATTAGGCGTGCAGGATTTCACGTATAATCAAAGCATGAAACCCAACAATTCAAGCGATGCTAGATATCAATCAATTAGGCTGGGAGTGACTGAGACAGGATATTCAAATTTAAGGCTTTTAGAACATTTAGTTACTTGACAAGACCAACATTCAAGCAGAGAGTAAAAGGCAAAGCATACTATAACCGCTTTAAGCTATTCATTGAGGTTAAGACGACGTTAGACGGATTCCATAAACCTTATCTACAAAATTAATCCATTGACACTGAGATAAGCGCATAGGTAAGCAAAGATGTCTAATAAACATATTTATGTATCTAAACAGGCCCCTTTGATGTGATTTTTAGCTTCAAAAAGATTTGGTCTTTAATGTGCTAATTCAATTAAGCTGATCCTAAATTTTTAACAAAGATAGATTTGGTAGAAATTCCTTTACCTTGACTTTCGCATCACTATTCTTCACTTGATTCGAGAAATTCCTCAAACCCTGCATTAATTTAGAAAAAAAACCCTTAATCAATCAGATATAAAATTACACGAATCATCAATCGACGAGATAATTCTAAAAGATAGACGTAGGATGACGCTAGGGTTTCGATTTACCTCGGATTTGGGGATGCTAGAGTTTCCAAAAGCGCGATCGGAGACAGAGATCTGAAGAAGGGAGGATTCAGCCCTCACGATCCTTTGGAAGGGAGGGATTCCAGATCTGAAGCGCGACGAGATCGCCATCGCAAACCCTATTTTTTTCCTGATCGAAGAGAGAGAAAGAGAAATGAAAAGTGATAGAGAGAGAGAGCGAAGCGAACTCGAAGACGATGGCATCTTTTAGGCGTTCTTGGGCCCATTTTGACGAAACAACCATTTGATTTGGACCGGGCTAGGCTCGTATTGGGTTCCATATTAGATTTTTATTTATTTATTTATTTATTTATTCATTAATTAATTTTGGGTCAGTATAGATGCATTTTGGATTTTGGAATCGTAAATAAATAAAACAGTGATTTAATAAATAAAACAGTGATTTAATAATTTAACTCCAGATGTTAGAGCAGGGGTTTTGATCCCAGGAGGAAAAACGGCTGTAATTTAACGTTTTCGAGGGTGTGCTTGTGCTGTGTGCAACGGTCCATTGGGTTGCGTGTGTTGTTGTTGCGTGTTAAATTATAGCCATGACAGGAAGTGGCTATAATTTAACGTTTTATTGCATTACTAACTCATCCGATGATGTCAAAATTAGTGATGCTTAAAATAGAATAGATGCGAATGCATGTGTATCAATACTTTATTTGCACAGACGATAGATCTGGCTCTAGGTAAGCTAATGATTTTAGAATCTAGAAATGTATGGAAGTCTATTCAAATTTTGATATTTACCCAAATTGCATAGATAAATTAACAGTTAATCATTACAGAGAAACATTTAAGCAATAAAACGAGGAGGCCCAAAAAGGCCCAACTTAGAAAATCATCCTAAATCACACAAAGAAGTATGTTCGAATTTTGCATCTTACCCCCTCCATTTAACGTCGCTGACTAAATTGCCCCTGATTTTAGTTTAGACTGCACAAAAAAGACCCTATAGATTACCCATATATCACTTATATATTTTCAAATAAATTGTGTCCATGGCTTCATGCTAATACTTCATTAAAGGGCTTAAGTGTTGTTAGTAAAAAGTACATTGGGATTTTGTACAGTCAATCCTGGTTTAAGTTTGTGTTTGTCGTTTTATATCAAAATTGTGCAACTTATGCGGCCTTAATATATAGAAGATGAACCGTCCTTTTTTTTTATTTTCCTAAATCATGTCCTATAAGCTTGTGTAATTTATGAACCATTCCAAAGCTTTTTCTTATCGCATCCATTAATTACATCTTTTCAGTAGTGATATAGTTTAATTTTTTAGGTATGTATTTCATTGTAGCAATTGCTTATTTTTGTTTGAAATATATATGGCATGTATATCACAAAAGGCTCTCTTTTGTTTGAAATACATTGATTTTCCGATTTTTATCATCCAAAACGTTCTGTCTATAACTCGATAGAAACAACGAAATATGAATCGCACTTCAAATTAATAACTTATCCTGGGGATTAAATACAAGTCAGGATTAAAAATAAATTATAGAATTAGACCACCCTAATCTCAAATTTCTAATTACCAAAACATGCAAAATGAAATGGGTTCGTTAGACTGCAAAAAGAGCGCAGTCGCCCATTATCCACAAGATAAAAAAAGGAGGGTCCAAACCGCAAAAATCGGCGAGGCTTCTCCTCTCTCTCCGTAACGAACTCCCATAAACTCAGCCATCGTAATTAATTCCCAACTCCAGTGGCAGTTCCTCTGTGACTGTAACGGCTGAGCGCGGGTATTTAAACCCCAACTCCAGTGGCAGTTCCCCTGTGTCCTACACCTGTGAATTGTATTTTTATGTGTTTTGCTTTTAATTTTATATATGTATTTGTTTATGCTTAAAAGAATTCATGGTTTTGAATGAAAATCATAACATGATCGTTGGACGTTAGAACATGTTCCTCTCGTAGTGCTTTATATTTTGTCTAATATGTATGATTTTATATATTAAATAAATAATATAGACGTGTCCATGTGTCCACCTTTTTACAAGAATTTGCCGTGTCCCGTGTCTATGTCCACCTTTTTACAATATTCAGGATACATGTAGCCAAAATATATCCAGAATATTTGTTCAAAAAATAAATAGATATATCCAGAATATGTTGAAAATTGATGCAAATTAAAGTCTATGGTTATGTGCCACCTTTTGACATGCATGACATTGTTAAGTGATGACAATGATAGGTGGTGACTTTGTTAGGTGCTATTTTTGACATCCATGACATTGTTAGGTGATGACAAGATAGGTGATGACTTTGTTAGATAGTGACATTGTCCTAGGTGCTATAAAAGCACATCTTATGAGTGAGGCATTTTGCATCCATCACAAGTATCATCACAAGAAGCAAAGGCCAAGAGAGATTTGTATAGAGAGATCTGAGAGAAATCTCCTAGGGTTGCTCTTGTGTAAACTTGATTCAAGTATAGTAGACGTTTGCAGATTCCACTCTGCCGGGGACTAGCCATACGGTGGGTGAATCTCGTTAATAAATCTATCTTGTTTGTGATTGATTGTTTTCTTATTTCTGCACTTTAATTTATATTGTCTTTCGTCGTTTAATTGCGTGATTGTATTTTTGCGTGATTTGGGTTTTGTCGCGAGCACTGTTCCGTGGATCGACTCTCCCTCCCCAACAATTAGTATCAGAGAAAGGTTAAGAAAACCTAGAGTTCTTCGATTCTATAATCTAGGTAACGGTGGGTAACGGCGCTTGTGTCCTCTTCCCCACTTTCTTAGATTGTAGTTTTGAAGGCGTTGGTTCAGATTTAGGAGAAAGTCGGGTTTGCTGCGATACAGACGAAAGATGACAGAGAATAAGATAAGAATCGAGAAATTCAATGGTCACAATTTTGGTTGGTGGTGTATGCAGTTAGAACACTGTCTATACCAAAAGGATTTATATTTTCCGTTGCTAGGAGAAAAGCCCGAGAAGATGACCGATGATAAGTGGAACCTTTTGGATATGAAAGCTTTGGCGACGATCAGATTAACGTTGACTCCGCAGGTGACCTTTAATATCTTAAAGGAGAAAACAACTAAGGCGCTAATGACGACGTTAGCGAAGTTGTATGAGAAGCCATCGACGTCAAATAAAATATTTTTGATAAAGAAGCTTTTCAACATGAAGATGGTAGAGAATGGTTCGATGATAGAGCATCTGAACAAGTTCAACAGTGTGACAAGCCAACTTGAGTCCGTTTCAATCATCTTTGAAGACGAGATTCGAGTCCTACTGTTCCTATGTTCGTTGCCAGAGAGTTGGGAGAATAGAAACTCTATCTCGAGGATTCTCACGTTTAATGATGCGGTAAGATGCATATTAAATGATGAGATGCGAAGAAAGTCCGTGAGTGAGAGTTCTAGAACTTCTGCACTTTCGGTGGAGAATCGAGGCAAAACAATGGAAAGGGGAAAGGGGAAAAAGGGCAAGTCTAAAAGCCGGGATAAATCTCAAGGAAAAATCCAAGGCGTCTGTTGGAATTGCGGAAAGAAGGGTCACAGAAAAAGTGAATGTAAGCTTCCGAAGAAAGGCTCAGATGAGAAGACGGATGAAAAGGAAGCGAATGTAGTGTCTATACAAGAACAAGGGGAACAAGGTCTTTGTCTATCGGCGAGCGAGAACACAAAGGCGGATACTTGGTTCCTAGATTCAGGGGCTTCTTTTCATTGCACTTTAGGCAGACATCACTTTAGCGAGTATGTTCAGGACGATCTTAGACATGTAACGGTGGGAAACGGTCAATCGTGTAAGATCGTTGGAAAGGAGACGATCATCTTACAACCGTCAGGAGGTGGTCAAATCAAATTGAAGAATGCTCGTCACATTCCGGATTT
Organism: Agapanthus africanus; assembly: GCA_030015575.1. Classification (NCBI taxonomy): domain Eukaryota; kingdom Viridiplantae; phylum Streptophyta; class Magnoliopsida; order Asparagales; family Amaryllidaceae; genus Agapanthus; species Agapanthus africanus. The sequence goes on along the minus strand of CM057342.1, from coordinate 15,806,962 downwards.
GAAGAAAAACTTGATTTACACAAGTCAGCTAGACAACGAAGGATTTACTACAACATTTGGGAATTCTTAATGGAAGATTTCCAAAGGATCGTTGGTGGTCGCAAGGGACAAGCTGAGCGGTTCGTTGTACTCACTCAATGGGAGCAGCGGAGGCTCGGCTGCATTGACGGCCAGTTCGGAGAAAGATTCGGAGACTTCGTTGTGTCATAAAAGATTGGGGCACCTCAGCGAGAAGAACATGAAAATTCTTCAAGCTAAGGGGGTCTTTCGGGGCTGAAAAATGTGGAATTGGGGCTTTGCGAGAGCTGCGTTTGTGTGAAGCAAAGCGCGCTCAGATTTCAAATTGGAGGCGTACCGAAAAAGACCAAGAAACTGAAGATGGTGCATACGGACGTGTGGGGTCCGGCCTCGGTTGAGTCTTATGGAGGAAATCGGTATTTCATGACGTTCATCGATGATACAAGTCAGAAAACATGGGTGTACGCGATGAAGAAAAAGTCTGATGTGTTTGGTATCTTCAAACACTGGATTGCGCAGGTGGAGAACCAAACGGGGATGAAGGTTAAATGCCTAAAGTCCAATAATGGCGGGAAATACTGCACCCAAGAGTTCGAGGAGTTTTGCTCGCAAAAGGGTATTCGTTGGTTGAAGACGGTATCTGGGACGCCACAGCAAAATGGTATCACTGAAAGGATGAACAGAACGATCCTAGAGCGAGTGCGAAGCATGACCTTGAATGCGAATCTGCCAAAATTCTTATGGGCAGCAGTGGTCGATACTGCTGTGTATCTGATCAACAGAAACTCGGCGAGTGCGCTTGATAGAGGCATTCCAGAAGAAATTTGGTCGGGTAAACCGGTCAACTATTCGCACCTTAAAGTATTTGGCTGTATCGCGTATTCTTTGATTAATAAGGCAGAAAGGAGTAAGCTTGACTCCAAATCTAAGAAGTGTGCTTTCATCGGATATGGTGGAGACGAGTTCGGATATCGGTTGTGGGATTACACAAGTAAAAAAGTAATACGAAGCTGGAACGTTGTCTTTGATGAGCAGCACTTATATAGAGAAGAAAAGCAAGACAGATATGGTGTTGTATCTGAGTTCGTGGAGTTAGACGGAACTCAAGAGAGCAATCACGTGTCCACAAGTGGGGATCAAAACATGGAGAAAGCTGCAGTGCAGGATCAGATTCAAGAACATGATGGCCACCATGTTCAGCAACCAGATGTACCAGTTTTGAGGAGATCTACGAGATGAAGGAGACTACCTGAAAGACTTGTGACCGAATTCATTTTGTACACGGATTCGGGAGAGCCTGAATCCCTTGAAGAGGCGACGCAAGACGGTGCTAGTAAGCAGTGGGAGCGAGCTATGGATGAGGAGATAGATTCTTTGAAGAAGAACCGCACGTGGGACCTAGTGAAGCTACCCAAAGATCGAAAAGCGTTGCTGAATAGGTGGGTGTACAGGATAAAAGATGAGGCCGATGGTGTGAAGCGGTATAAAGCTCGCTTGGTAGTCAAGAGATATGTGTAAAAGCAAGGAATTGACTATCAAGGGATATTTTCCCCTGTGGTGAAAATGACATCAATTCGGGTGATCCTTAGTATTGTGGCGGTGGAGGATCTGCACTTAGAGCAGCTTGATGTAAAGACAGCGTTCCTTCATGGGGATTTGGTGGAGGAGATTTATATGATGCAACCACCGGGATACGAGGTGAAGGGAAAAGAACCTATGCTGTGTAAACTGCGAAAGAGCTTGTACGGCCTTAAGCAAGCTCCAAGGCAGTGATGTCTCAAATTCGATCAGTTCATGCTAGAGACGGAATTTGTGCGTGGTGAGTCAGATCACTGTGTCTATATTCAGACTTTTGAGGATGAAGACTATATCATTCTATCACTCTATGTAGATGATATGTTGGTAGCGAGTCCGAATTTCGAGAAAATTCAAAGTCTGAAGAAGATGATGGCTGAAAAGTTTTCCATGAAAGATTTAGGAGCGGCCAAACAAATTCTGGGCATGAAGATCGTTCGAGATAGGAAGCAGCGGAAGCTGTGGTTATCGCAAAGCGACTATATCGAGAAGGTTTTGAAGCGGTTCAATATGGACAAGTCAAAACCGGTGAGTACGCCTTTAGCAAAACATTTCAAACTCATGATGGAGTTTTGCCCGACAACTCAAGAGCAGAAAGACAAGATGACAAAAGTGCCTTATGCTTCTGCGGTGGGGAGTTTAATGTATGCAATGATGAGTACGAGACCAGATATTGCACATGCAGTGGGAATTGTGAGCCGGTATATGCAAAACCCGGGGAAGGAGCATTGGAATGCGGTGATGTGGATTTTGAGGTATCTCAGGGGTACGTCTAGTCACTGCTTATGTTTCGGGGGCGACTATCTAATGGTGCAAGGTTACGTTGATGCGGACTACTCGGACGATCGAGATAGTGGGAAGAGCACAACGGGATACGTATTTACAGTTGGGGGAACAACGGTAAGTTGGATATCTCAACTGCAAAAAATGGTAGCATTGTCCACTACGGAGGCTGAGTACGTGGCGATCACGGAAGCCAGCAAAGAGATGATATGGCTACAAGGGTTACTCAAAGAGTTGAGTAAGAAGCAAGACTTCAATATCTTGTGGAGCGACAGCTAAAGTGCATACATTTGGCAAAGAATGCAGCATATTATTCTCGGACGAAGCATATCAAGGTGTGGTACCACTTCATACGTATGGCGTTAGAAGAATGGTGAGTTGACACTGCAGAAGATCGCGAGAGAAAAGAATCCGGCGGATATGTTCACCAAAATAGTAGACAGAGATAAGCTGAATCTTTGTTGCAGATTGGTGAGTCTCTCCATGAAAATTTAATGAGGAGAGAGCAGCAGCGGAATCGTGTGAAGTTTACTAGTGCGAGAATCAAGCCAAAAAATTACTCCAAGTGGGACAATGTCGAGATTGTGATGAATTTGCATCAAGGTGGAGTTTGTTGAAAATTGATGCAAATTAAAGTCTATGGTTAGGTGCTACCTTTTGACATGCATGATATTGTTAGGTGATGACAATGATATGTGGTGACTTTGTTAGGTGCTACTTTTGACATCCATGACATTGTCAGGTGATGACAATGATAGGTGGTGACTTTGTTAGATAGTAATATTGTCCTAGGTGCTATAAAAGCACATCTTATGAGTGAGGCATTTTGCATCCATCACAAGTATCATCACAAGAGGCAAAGACCAAGAGAGATTTGTATAGAGAGATTTGAGAGAAATCTCCTAGGGTTGTTCTTGTGTGTAAACTTGATTCAGGTATAGTAGACGTTTGCAAATTCCGCTCTGCCGGGAACTAGCCATACGGTGGGTGAATCTCGTTAACAAATCTATCTTGTTTGTGATTGATTGTTTTCTTATTCCTGCACTTTAATTTATATTGTCTTTCGTCGTTTAATTGCATGATTGTATTTTTGCGTGATTTGGATTTTGTCGCGAGCACTGTTCCGTGGATCGACTCTCCCTCCCCAACAGAATATTGCTTGCATAATTATATTCTTGGTTTTCCTTTTTGAGATTTAGTCACAATTATGCGAATACTGTAAACATAAGTGCTAATTCGGTATTATAAGTACATGTTCACTCCTTTTAGAGAGAGGGAGGGAGGTGGGGAGAGGCAGGGAGGGTACTATATATTGTTTCCTTCACTGCATTTTATATTCGTATCGGAATTTTATAAATCGGTGCGAGCTATTTCATCAGTACGACCTATTTAATCAGAATTCGACCCATATTTCAATTTTGCAGATTGATGGTGCTTTTCTAAAGCATAAGGTTCAAACTGAGTAAAGTCCTTAGCATGAATCATTGTTGATATTGCAGTGTTAATGCTAAATGTTCATATGAATTATAGTATTATCTGATTGTCATATATAACTAAGTAACAGCCTTGCTGATATTTCTATAGGTATTTGTTTTCTCATGGCATCATTATAATAATTAAGTACTCGTGTAAATGATTTTATGCTGCACTTTCAAAATTCTTGAACCTGTTATTTTCTTTTCTGCTGCCTATCAGATACAAACAACGATTTTACCGAAACCATATCCTACTCATTGTCTTCCAAAGTTCACTGAATATTGTATTGTGCAATATGCAGGGTGACAGGAATGCCCGTTTCTTAAAATTGAGGTGATGGTGGAGAGGTGTGAATATTTTTCGAAAGGCTTACATCTTTTTGCCCATTCATGGACAGTGAGTGCCTTTCGTCGTTTTATGTAATTTGTCAATTGGAAACGATGATTAATTTCTATTGCAAGTTACTAATGAGACGGTTTCTATATGAAGGTCCCACACTATTTAGCTAACATGTAAATGAGTTCAGTTAACGAGAAGCATTGACATTTATCATGTGACATGAATCTTTTCAGTCTTGTAGGCCGTAGGGATATTTTAATTCTCGCAGGAAATTTTATGTTGTTGACAGAGGGATCAAAAACTTTGTCGTAATAGGGCATGCTTTCTTGTTATGGCCCTCGAGCTTTAGACTATTCTAACATGATGTAAAGTACCCCTGAAATTTTATATTTTTTTAATATAATGTGATAAGCCTTGAAGATCTTATTGGTATATTTTCTTCATTTCAGTTTTATCCCTTACTAACTTACTAGCAATGCATCCGCGCTACACGTGGAAAAAGCATTAATTAAGGGCCACGGGATGATGAAAACTACTTCAAAGTGAATTTGAATTCTATTTGTACTTTGTGCTCTAATTCCAAAGCCAGATAAATCATACTTAAATCATTCAAAATAGTTGAAGAGGTTATAAGATATATTTCTATTTAAAATAAGATTTAAGAAACTTATTGTTAGTTCGAATAGAGAAGTCGTGCAAAACAGTAGTTAATAACCCCTTTAGGATGCGTTTGATAAGTGGTAATCCTAAATTCCTATGAAATATTACCAAACTTGTTTTGATGTAAAAAATGTTTCCGGGAATATAAGATTAGCATGGTAATCTAATGTCCCAAATCATGGGAATCTTATTCCCACCCAGTTCACTGTCTATCACAAAATTATCCCCAATCATTCTCACCTAACACAAAATTTGCCATAATTGTCTCCGCCTGCCTATTGCAGCTCAGTCGTCGCCTCGCCGCCCCATGCCGACCGACCGGCTGGCCGTCGATAGTCCATCGGCCATCTGACACCAACCTCCCCCTTTGCCGCCGTCCGCTTGCCTGTAGGCACACTATCCGCTGACCGTCTTTTGCCATCCATCAACACTGGTGAGACTTGTTGAATACATCAATCCACAATGGCAAGAAAAATGATAGCCCATCCTATAATTGTTGAGATTTTAAAGTATTGTTAGAACTTGAAAACATAAATAATGTAATTTTGTTAATATATAAATAAATGTACATGATAAGAATAATAACTTACAATCTTTCCGTTAACTGACATCTTCTTAGACTGATTGTCGTCGTCGATGCAAGGATCCACAAGATATTTATAAGGATGAAAAAGTAGTCGTTGTTGTAGGAGGCTGAGTAAAGTCACCCAATATCTTAAATGCAGCACAAAACATACCGGAATTACATGTCGCAGTGAAGGTCATTTTTATATCAACAAATAGTATGCTTGTTGAAATTCTATGCTTGCTTCACTGCACATATTAAATTCATTTGTTTGTTTGCAGTATTCTTTTCATTCTATGCTTACTTCACTGCACATATTAAATTCATTTGTTTGATTGCAATGTTCTTTCATTTCACTACACATAGTTTATTTTAAATTCATTTGTTTGTTTGCAATGTTCTTTCACTTCAATACACATAGCTTGACATGAATTATTGTTCTTATTGATGATTATGGTGGTTGAAACATGAAATTATGTCATTTTTAAAATTCATTTGTTTGTTTGCAATGTTCTTTCACTTCACTACACATTGCTTGACATGAATTATTGTCCTTATTGTTGACTATGGTGGTTGAAACATGAAATTGAAGCTCATTTTTCATCAACAAATAGTATGCTTGTTGAAATTCTATGCTTGCTTCATTGTATATTTTAAATTCATTTGTTTGTTTGCAATGTTCTTTCACTTCACTACTCATAGCTTGACATGAATTATTGTCCTTATTGATGACTATGGTGGTTAAAACATGAAATTGAAGGTAATTTTTACATCAACAAATAGTACGCTTGTGGAAGTTCTATGCTTGCTTCACTGCACATATTAAATTCATTTGTTTGTTTGCCATGTTCTTTCACTTTAACACACATAGCTTGACATGAATTATTGTCCTTGTTCATGACTATGGTGTTTGAAACATGAAAAGGAGTCTATATAGATTGAATTATTGTAGATCAAATATGTGTTGTTGCATGCTCTTAATTGCATTTGCTGAAGCAAATAATTGAGCAGGGGCACACATAGTTTATTTTAAATTCATTTGTTTGTTTGCAATGTTCTTTCACTTTACTACACATAGCTTGATATGAATTATTGTCCTTATTGATGACTATGGTGGTTGAAACATGAAATTGAAGGTCCTTTTTGATGTTTTGTATTTGTAAACTGGAGTGATGAGTTTTCTTGTAGAAGTTCTTACATTAACTGTTGACGATTTTCTTTTATTCCCATTTCAACATTAGAACATCAATACTTAACCGTTTAGGTTCTTCATTACAAAGAAATGGTTCCTAGTTCTTATTAATAGAAAGCCAATAGCTAACAAATCCTGAGAAATTTCCTTCATGGCTCATTTTGGGCATGATTAGTTGTATAACCTCCATGAAGATTTACCATGGTTCTCATTCGCCCTTTTAAATGCGCTTTAACCCAAAAAAAGGTTATTGCCTTTTATATTTTGATTTTATCGAATTCAAGTTGCTAGATCTAAGTTAGGTCAGACGAGCTTAAATGGTATCATTCTGTTGCATCTTACTTTTCTAAATAATTTCTTCTCCTTCAACTAGGTACCTCAGCAGAAGAACAAGTAGGATTGTGGTCTTTTTGTTCTTTATTTCATGGAGCGTTTTATCAACGAGGCACCTGAAAGGCTCGAAAGGAAAGATCTTGAAATGTTTAGTCAAATCAGAAATGATGCAAATGCATCTACTTCATAAACTTTTCGTTCAGTTTTTTTTTAACTATACAACACACTATCTTGACTCATATTCTGGTAGTTTGGTCGCAAGTGGTTCAAGTCCGAAGTGGCTTCTGGCTTGAGAAAGAGAACAAGGGACCTCCTAATTGAAGAATTTCAAAATGCTAGGCTGTAGAGTGGAAGAGAAGTAGAATCACCGACATCTTCATGTAGCTCTCCTGACGACGACGACGACGCACATGAATTGATTGAAGTTTGAAGAAAACAACCCTGCGTCGTGACAATGTAGAAAGATTCAAAGCACTAGACATTTTTAGAAACCGGCAGCTAAATTAATTTTTGGTTCACTGGGAAACTCACAGATAACCACAGTTACTTTTTCTTTGTAAGGTTTCGATTTTTGAGCTTCTGGTTGGAATTGCTTCTTTCGGTGCCGTTCCACCGAAGCAGTTAGTTTATGGAGAGAAAATGTACAGAACCGACAGTGGTTAACAAAAGTACAAATGTAGTTTTGAAATCAGTAAGTTTCACTCTGGTTTCTTATTATTTCATCGCATTGTCTTTGGTCTTTCCGAGAGATATATTGATGATTGTCTCATGGTCTCTCTATAAATAGTTTGTTAAACCTGAAGAAAGCATATCTGGTCCAAATTCGGTTCGAACAAGCTATGGAGAAATGAATGCATGTGCCATAAATGTTTATAATCATGTGACAGAATGATACCGAGTATGTGGGTGTGTGGGTTTTCTTTTTAATTTTTTTAGGGTGGGTGTGTGGTGTGGGGGTGGGGGTTGAACCTTGCGATCTTGTCCATTTTTGGATATAAAAAAGGACTGCTGCATTACCTTCATCCAAACTTAAACTTTCTAATATCAACAGCAAACGTTTCAATTATTCACAATCAAAATAAAATAAAAAATAGGAGATGAATCTGCAACAGCGAAAGCAGAAACAACTAACCAATATAGGTAGGCCATCCAAAGAAGTAAGAAACGCAGCAGTTTCAGATTCTTGCTGCCGCGGATCAATTATTCACACAAAACTTAAGAAATAAATAAAAAGGAGAAATGGATCTTCAATCAACTAACTAATTATGAAGAAAAGAAAAGAAAGCTATGTACATCATGCAATGCGAGGAAGCAAGAAATGGGTCAAGGCCCTCGTTGATGCTTCGATAAGCAGGGCAAGCACCCGTGATGCATCTGATCGTGAGGGATCATGCCTCCTCCCTTTGAAGTGTCGATGCCCTCCAAAATGCTCACCACCTCGTCCATCTCGGGCCGTCTCTCTGGGTTGGCGTCCCAACATCTTTTCATCAAATTCCTGATGGCGCCTGGACAACATTGTGGTATTTTAGGCCTTGAATTCTGCAATTTTTTGTGGAACCGTTATATGTATTATTTTAATAAGGAAACAATAAAATTATGTACATGTTCTAAACATATTTAGTCATTTAAGCAGAAGGCATACATCCAAACAAGAATTATTATAAAAGTAGGACAATTTGCTAGAAACGCCCTCGGTCGTGCTAGTTTATCAAGATAATACTACCTATTTGAATGAATTTAATTCTCTGCAACGTTTTATTTCCAAAAGTCCCAAGCGAAACATTAAATATTCAACCGTAACTAAAAAGTGACCCAATTTTTTAAAAAACAAAATCAAGGTTATAAGAAGTTGCAAAAAACATCAAAAAAACGCAACATTAAAGTACGGGAAAAGTATATCTTTTGAAAAGAGAGGGGTTTCTATAAATTATCTATAAAAAAAACTTATCTTCATAAACTCTCTATCTAAAATTAACCTTTATAAAACAATTAGTGTTATACCGAGCACTTTTACTATGATCTCTACTACTGTAACATAAATTAATTAAGAACAAAAATCACGTTACTTTTCTTTAATAAGGAGTTTACAACCAGGACAAAAGGGGAAAAAAGCGTAGAAAGAACAGTGATCATGTTAGTCTCCTTAATTATGTGATTAAGATCAGGATTAAAGGAAAAAAGAATTAAAAGAACAATGGCCACATTACTTTAATTAAATACGGGAAAGAAATTAAGGTACCTGGCGAATAATTGCAGATGCCATCTCTGAGAAGCTGAGCTCGGGATACGGCATCTCGCAACAGTATATCTCCCATAAGCAAATCCCAAAACTATAAACATCACATTTTTTGTTGTAACAGCATTTATTGAAGACCTGCAATCATGGTTTAATCAGCTTTTTATTTAATTATGAAATCTCAATTTTCGCAACAGAACACAATATCAAAGCGCATGCATGCAACTGATACATGCAAACTGTTTACTAGTGCAATACATACAAATTTGCAATTGAAGAGAAATTTAGTAAGATATGTTGCTATTCTTTATAGAAACATAATAAAGTATTATAGCATAAATTTTTTTTATCTAATACCATTCTCAACTCTTATAACAGTTTAAATGAATAATTCATGCTTGCAAAAGATGATAAAATTGTACACAAACCTGAAATTCATTGAGAAACAAGTTATTTATGAACATTAAGCAAAAGATAACAGCATGAAAAGGAATTCCAAATTTCTGATAAAATATTTCACATAGACAAGTATAAGATCATACCTCAGGAGCCATGTAGCCAAGAGTTCCCGTCAGGCCCGTCATGTCATTTGATTTTTGAGCCTCAAGACGCGCAACACCAAAGTCAGCAATTTTCACTGTTCTTGAATTATCCAAAAGAATATTCTCCGTCTTCACATCTCTGTGCATGATTTTCTTCGAATGAAGATACCTCAACCTGCAACACAAAAGAGCTCCGTAAGCAACTATTGACAAAACAGTAGTTTGTTAACGAAATGAAAAGTTGATGGTTTACCCTCTAGCAAGATCAAGCGCTAATTGGATGACAACTTTGAAGGGCAGCTTTCTTCTCCGGTTTCTTATAAGATACGACTTCAACGTACCACCGTTAATATATTCAACAACTACACAACATACGTTAGCAAGACCATCTTTTTCTTCTACACGGAAGCTCATTGAAGCACCTACAAACTTTTATATAAATATGAGTTAAATGTAAGAAGATGGAAGTGGGTCCAGTTTATTACGCAAGTTTTGTAGTTTAAGAAGACGTAACCTGACACACTATACTCTGATAAATTATGTGTAACAAGTATCTATGGAACTTTGTTATGTCGTGTTACTTAGTAAGTTATAAATGTACATTCCTACTATTTACAAAAAGAACTATTTTGTTTGAAGCATAAAAAGATATTTTGGATAAGGGAAAAAATCCAATAATGCCGTCATGGATTTGTTAAGAATGTTAATGCCATCAACTTTTGGAATTTGGCTTTAAATAATGTAACTGAAAACTGAAAAAAGATGTGGAAATATAAGATTACCTTAGTAACATTGGGATGTTCAAGCTTAGACCAAACTGAAATTTCATTAGCAAATTCTGCTCTGAGAGCTTCTGCATTGCTCGCTGCTTCCCCGAAGTCAAGCAATTTCACTGAAAGTATACTTTTAATTACATACAGAAAAATAATAAAGCAAGGTTCTGTCAACCAAAACTGAAAACAAAGAGCAAGATTTCGTGAGATTGATTGAGGAGTTCAAATTGAAAGGCAACTTTCTTTACATATTCTTTATATATGTCTCTGTCCGATTTGGATGTAAATATATAGCAAAGCTCAGGTTACGGAAACAACTGTCACAAAGCATGAAAGTTTTGAGCAAAGAAGCAATAAGGCAACACAATGACAACACATAAAACCCATAATCCCAAAATTTTGGCTATACCAATTGTTCGCTTGGCTTGGCGGAATAGACTTGATAATCACACGTACAGCGAGATAGCGAAGTGTAAACCCTAAGAAAACTTGTTACTGAATATATTAGGTCTTGAATGCACGAAAATCAATTGATTAACTACAAAAAGGGAATTAAAATAAGTATAGGAAAATTTCACAAAATTGCATTTTATATTATTAGAGAAAAAAAGCAAAATAATTCTTCCATCACTAGGTAATTCCTTTTTTCTTTTTTACGTTTTGGATGAAACATGAACCCTAGCTCTAGAAATTTTAAAACAACCAATTGGGTAACTACAGAAAACATCAAATGTGCAGCAAAAATTAAGAAAATGTCCCTAAAACTAACTTGGCCAGTAGAATTAAATTATCAGCATAATATTTAACAAGTTATGATTTTTATTTTAAAGACTCTTCAACAAATCTTATTTCTACAAAAAAGATTTATCAAAAATTAATAAATCAAAATTTCACAAAGCTCTAATTTTGTTATTCTAGTTCTTACATTAAATCAAATAATCACCAATCCCGTGCACTTCCAAAAATTCCACAAAACTAAAATGTGGATTTTTTCCCCCAGAGTGCCTACAGAAAACATCAAAATGTGCAGCAAAATGAAGAAAAAATTCCGAAAAATCCTATCTTTATCACACCTGCGACATCTTTGCCATCATAAACCCCACGATGAACAGCCGAATGCGTCCCTCGAGCGATCACAGATCTGATCTCGAGCTTTGAGGGATCAATCTCCCAATCTTTGCTCTCGCTGACGCCGCCTCCGCTTGATAATCCCTCTTCTTGATCTCGACCTTGATGCCTCTCTCTTCTCTTCTCCTTCTTGTTGTTCTCTAATGCCAATGCTCGAGCCAAATGCTTGTCCAGCTGATCGTCAAGGCTCTTGAGATCGATCCTGTTCGCTCTCAAGAACCCATTGCTGCCCTCTTCCTCCATTCTCTCTCGTTCTCTCTCTAGACTAGAAGTCATTAGTTTGTCATCATCGGCTTGAGTTACTAGGAAGAAGATTACGTATAAAATTTTGGATCAAGGTTCAGCATAAAACCCGTCCGTCCGAAACCCGAGTCGGATCCGAACCGACCCGTGGGTCCAGATCAAGATAATGGATGCGAAATGTTTATATATCTTAGATAGCACGTGGATAGGAGAAATAGCAGGTATCAACGTATTTTTCTTCTCTCCGTAGCGATCTTGGGTAAGTCTAAACCATTGGAAAACATTACAATAGTCACATGTACATTTTGAATACAATTTCATAATTACCGATATCCCTAATTCTATAATGATCAGATACATTTTATGTTTTTATAAATGTTTTGATGTTCAATCTTACCATAATGCACCCAAAATGAAAAAATTTAAATGAAATAACAAATGTAAACTGTATCTTCATTTCTAAACCCATTTCAGATAAATATCAGGCACTAATTTTTTTCTCAGTTTTAAAATTTTTAAACCCATATCTTGAGAAACATGGAAGCATAAGTGTAATTTCATTAATTTCAAAATATATCCTAATCACAATTAAGTGTTTTAGCATTATCGAATGCTAGCATAGATTAATATACAACGATTTAAAGAATTTTGGAGGTATTAAAGGGAAGTCAGGGGGAAAATTATTGTATAGATTAATCTTAGAGGTTTTTTTTAATATACACCCTTGTAATCTTTTATATTTATATCCCCTCTAAACTTTATATTTATATATACCCTTCAAATCTTGTATATTGTTTTCAAAAAAAGCTCTTCGCTGCTAGAGTGGATGTACACAAAGCAGGTATTAACTTAATTAATGCAGAGGCTATCGTATTTATTTAATAATTTTTAACTTAGCCTTTCGTTTCCAGAGCTAAACACGATCACATATGATTTCGAAAACTAATTTTTCTAATTTACCAATCAAACCTTTATAAACAAAATGAATATGATAGAGATATGGGTGATAAAAATGGTAAATCTGTACACACTAAGGCCATTTAATGAAGCTAAAATAGACTATATTTCTTGCATATAATTACTCACAAACAATTACAAAAATAAAATAGGTAATAAATATTTTCTATATTCATACTAAGTAATGTTTATCATTGCTACTAAAAAGGATGAAATTTTGGGCAAATAGCGATAAAAAAGTGTTCTCTATAACAACTCTAAATATTTCAAAGGGTTATATACAAATACAAAGATATATAAATAGAGAAGATTGCAAAGGGATATGAAAAAAAAACAAATATAAGATGGCAAACAATAAAATATATCAAATATATCAAATTTAGCTTGATCTATGTCATGTCATCTTCATTACAAATCAAATTACAAATTTGATACAAATCACAGCGGCTTCACAACTTAAAGTCAAAAAAATAGGAGCAATTTTAGCCCATAATTGAGGGGAGAAAACCATTGAGGTTGAGAGTGGGGCCCACATAGGCCCAAATGTTTCTGATGTGGTCAAAAACACCCATTCCAACTGCTCACAAAAACCAAAAGGCACAAGGGCATTTCAGGCATTCCTCAAAATTCAAAAAACAATTATTTTTTACATTCCATTGCAATTGGACCGTTGCCCAACGGTCGGGAAAAAAAAAAAGAAAAAAGACCCAAGCCTTAACCGTTGAGTTAGTGGGCTTCTCTCTCTTTTGCTGTCGGTTTCTAAGTTCTCATTTTATTCTGAAATACAAATTTGAGAAATTTGATTATTTTCAAATGGGTTTATCTTATTGTCAAAGATATCCCAAGCTTGTTCTTTCTTGATTGGAATTAAAGGAAGGAATTTTGATGGGTTTTTGAGTTGGGGTTTTAGAATTTGGTTTCAAGAAGGGAAGAAATCGATTGGGATTCAGGTATGTTTTTGTTTAAGGTGTTCTTGATTGATTCTATGAAGAACCCAATTGGCATTTTTTTTTGTTTTTTTCCCCTCCTTGATATTTTTTATGTATTATTTGAAAGAAGCAGCACTGAAATTAATCAATTGCTTTATTTTCATCAATAAATCATTTTTGAAGACTATCAATAGAAGTTATTATGATGTAAATTAATGAATTCTAGAGTTTTAAGACAAAATGTTAGTGATTGTTATTTGTCTTTGTAAGGAAGAAGCACATGAATCAATCCAATTATTAAGTTAAAATCTTACCCATTTTGTTGATTTTCCATCTTGTGATTGGTATCTGAATTATTTTTTAAATTAAATTAGTTTCATTGCTCAATTTCCTCAATGAATTACATTTTGTCATCAATGAATTACATTTTGTAGGAAAGTAGGCTAGATTACACCAAAATATGCGCCATCGTCCATTTTTTCACTAAACATCCTTAAAGTTTTTGGATTAAAGGAAGCTCTCTGATTTTTTAAAGGGTATTTTAGTGAAAAACGACTCCCTGAAGACCTAAGTTTAGGAGAGTGTACTGAATTTATAAATCTTTAAGGCAGTTTAGTTAAAACAGTGAAGGTTAAGGGTATTTTAGTGTAATTTAGCTTGGCAGAAAGTAGATGTTATTATGTTTTCAATTCATCAATAAACTTTTGTGATGTTTTTATTTGTAGACACATTGGATTTAAACAAATAATGGCGGCATTAGCACCAGGAGTTCTCCTAAAACTCCTCGACGGCATGAACAATGGCACAGCCAAACCCATAGGATCACATCGGAGCGCGCTCCTCCAAGTCACCGACATTCTCCCCGCCGAGCTCGACGAGAAAGACTTCTACCCAAAACACGGGTTTTACATAAAAGTCTCCGATTCTTCGCACTCGATTTATGTGAACCTCCCTCTAGATCAAGATGACTTAGTTTTAAGCAACAAAATCCAATTGGGTCAATTCATATACGTCGATAGATTAGAGCCCGGATCGCCAGTGCCCGTCATTATCGGGGCGAAACCGATTCCAGGTCGACACCCATTAGTAGGAACACCTGAACCAATCGTTCGGGCTAAGGAGAACCATAGAAGAGGGTCTTGGGGATCAGAGAACTTGAGTGTTGGGGCTTCTTCGCCGTTGATTATTATTAAGCCTACTACATTGAATTTTGAGGAGAGAACTCCGAAAAAATTGAGTTTTCGATCTTCGGTGATCGGAAACATTTTTTCCAAGGTATAAGTTTCCCCTTTTATCCTTGTTTTGGCAATTTTGATTTCATTGGTAAAATAAATCAGTGTATCCTGCATATGATTTTTCTGACAGGTTGAAGATTCAAAGGAAGCGAATTTAGGGTCGATGAGGAAGAGTTGCGTGATTTCGAAGATTCCAAGGAGCAAGGGTGCCAAAGAGATGGATGCTAAGGTTTCGATGGGACCCTTTTCCAATTGTAGCTACTCGAAAAGAGTTTGGTTTTGCTTCGAAAACAAAGTTGGTGATTAAATGGTTGATTTTATTTTCTTCTTCTTTTTATTATAGGAGAAGAGTGTGAATATTACTCCAAGATTGAGGAGTGGAAGAGTTGAGGTGGCTTCTCCTGCTTCTAAAGAACAGAGAAAGCCAACTAGTATCAATCAGTTGCCAGGAAAAATTGGATTACTTCAGAAGGTATAGATTCGTATTTTATTCTTATGCTGAGATTCTGATACCATGCTGAGATTCTGATTCATATCGAGTTTGAGAAGGGGTGTTAGATTCTAACAATATTCAATAGAATGTCGTTTGATATCATAGTTTTTCACTAAGCGAACGTTCATGGGAGTTTACTGAAATAGAAAACTTTAAGGTAGTTAAGCGATAATAATGGCAATTAAGGGTAGTTTTTCGTGGAATTTATCTCTTCTGCAATGTAACGTGAGTTCTTCATACAATTAGGACTTGCTTCAACTTATAGTTCCATTTTGATCAACTTGGGTATCTAAATTTATGAATAAGCAATTATATTTTGGTCGTAGTAATCGAGTTTGTTCTCACGAACTGTAAACAAGTTTTCTTACTAAATTGAGGTATATATATGTTACTAATTAACACAGAAAGTATATTCAGGAGGCAAAAATACACAGAGAAGAAGCTCAGAAAGTAGCTCTTCAAGCACTAAGAGATGCTTCAGCAACCGAAACTCTAGTTCGCGTTCTCAGGTAACTTAAACTTACCTTTCTTCCTCCTTCTACATCGGAAATCCATTGAAAAATACTTTTCCTACGGTGGAATCCATGTACACAACATGGATTCTCATTGGGTAAAAAATGGGCATGATATCCATTATATAAGGAATCGCACCCTTTGCCCATCCTGGCAGGAAACGTTTTTCTTATAGATGATGTGGATTCCACCATCCTTGCAGGAAAAGTTTTTCTCAAATCGATTATCAAATTTGAAATTTATTTGATTTTTTTTTAATTCTTGCAGAATATTCTCAGATTTAAGCACTCATGCAAAACCCGGCTCCCCCGCCGCCTCTTTCGATAGTTTCCTCAGCTTCCACCAAGAAATTGCACAAGCAGTAACGGACATGGAAAAATTCCAAGTAATAAAAGGAGAAGACTCATCGATATTACAAGAAATAGCGCATAACAGGCAGCTTAGATCAAATGCAAGCAAAAAGGCTACTTCGATCATAAACGGCGATAAGAACAAAGCTGAAGAGAGTTGTTCGTCGAGATTGGGGAGCTCGATAAAGCTGGCAAAAGATTTGCAGAACGAAGCAGCGAATTGGTTTATGGAGTTTTTGGAGATGGCGTTAGAAGGAGGATTGAAGAAAGTAAAAGGAAGTGAAAAATGATCGGCGAATTGTTGCCCCCAGGCATTGATATTAAAAGTTATCAACTGGGTTGAAGTCGAGCAGAGTGATGGTAATAAAAGGCCACTTCATCCTAGAGCTTCTCACATTGCAAGAAAGCTAAGGATTAAAGCAAAGAACCCTTAAATTATGTTTGAGTAATTTGTGTGTTGATTATTATTTAGACTATTATACATATGTAAGTAAAAGAATGCACTTGTTCTTTGATATATATGTAAGTAAAAGAATGCACCTGTTCTTGATTCATTCATTGGTTTGTTATGTAGTGATTTTTTGCGTGGATTAATTATGTATTTATCACTTGCATTATGGCAATTATGAGTTTTTATTTTGGTTTCTTTCTTGTATATCATCATAGTTTGTTTCTTCATGATTCTGGTGACAATAATTTGACGGATATAAATATAGGGGAAAATGGGATTGTGAAGATTTAGCTGTGAACACACTCATAGGCCCCTGTCCATCCCCTTGAAACTTAACCGGGGGACCCAACGGCTCTGAATGCGTTTACAGCTAATGGGGCAGCCCTTGAAATATTCAAATTTTGTTTAGAGGGAAAGCGGGGAAAAACATTTTCGGCACATAAGCAATAACCAGTTAAAGCTGCTATATATCATGATATTGCATTCTCAATCTACAAAAGTTGCAAACTCTCCTGTAATATTTATATATTTTGCATGATCTTGATGATTTTCTTCCATAAATTTCGTCAATAGAAAGCATTATCGGATGCCTCATGGTATCATTTCCTTTAGTCTCTCAGATACCCTTGAAGCTCCAAGGCCAATTCTTGATGAAATTGCCTGCTAGAATAAATACATGTAATTTTCATTAATATCTAGCTAAGATTAATTATATGAAGATGATAATATGATTAATCATCACCTGTGAGTGGATTGTGTAGAAAATCTTGTCACCAACAACAGAGAAGCTGTCATTCACAATCTCGGCGCCTTCTTCCTCTAAAACCCCGATCACTTCGTAGAACATGAATCTCTTCTTCACCCCAGAGATCAGAACCACCTCCAAGATTGAATCTTGGTGCCGAACTTCGACTATCGGCAGCCCTGTCTCAACGCCCGCGTCTTCATCTTGTTCATTATCGCGTGCTTCACCTAATGCGTATTTTTTCCTTTGCTTCAGTCTCGAGATTCTTTCTCTTAGTTTGTTTATGTACGCGGCGGCTTGGTCCAAGTGATCATGTTGTGCTAATAAATCCTGAAACAGGATTAAAATCATTATTACTGCATTGTGACTGAAATTTAATCCAAGTCTTTCTATAAAGTTTTAATAGAACTGAAAAACTTGATCCTGCTAATTCTTATAAAAAAAATTTATACATAATAAACGGACGACATCATAAATGAAGATCATATTGACATCACCAAATGTGAAAGGTATGGCCACAAGCTGTCTATATCATTATAATTGTCCTGTTTTCTTGCAATGCTGGGACCTTATACCTATCTCCCACATTCATTTAAGATCTCTCCATTATTTCACTTGGGATTACACATGCGAAAAAACTTAGTTCTCCGCTGTTATTTCCGACAATCGGCATCTATCATTGCATCTGGACTTCTTAGAAGGCTTTTCTTATTAAGGCATTTGTCCTCCATTATTCTCATATATTAATCCTTACTCTTTTTTGAAATATGAATTCAAACTTAGAAAGAAAAAATTGATGTCCAAGTCAATGATTCATAGTTTAAACTTTCTATCAAATAATTCATGAAGACCTGCATACTGATCGTAAATTAAAATATGTCCAAGTCACCAACTTTCACATGAGCCATCGTTTGACATTTCAAATCTCTTGCTCTTTTATTTTATTAGAGCAATTTTTTAGGTTCAAATTCTATCGAAGCGAGTGTTAATCGGATTATAAAGAAAAGGTAATTCTACATGCACCCCAAAAGAAAAACTCTATATATATTTTGATACGTGCTTTTAATAAGTGATCAATATGTTAGGGCATGCATGCAGTTAATTAACATCTACTCAGATTACAATTTCATTAAAGTTTGGATACAGTATCAGGAACATTTAGAATTTTATTATACATGCATCCTACATGTTTAATCAATCAATTATCATGCAGTGTGGGACCCACTTCTTCTTCTTCTTCTTCATGTGTGATATATTCTGATAGATAAGAGGGAGAGTAGGGTGATGGCTTAAGAGGGAATTGGTTGTGATTGGTGTGAGATCCAAATGGAAGGTTCTCAGTGCCTTCTCTTAAATACCATAGTTTAAGGGATTTTACTGTAATAACAAATAAAGAATTTAAGTAAGTTTAGTGCAAACCATGTTGTTTACCCTATTCAACATGCCATAGGTTGAGATTCATACCACGTGAATATCAGCAGGGAAAAATGGATCATACTCCCTGTGACCCAAAAATAATATGACCAGGACCCATACCTTTTAAAAGTTGCTAAAACCCCTCAAATACCAAAAGTTTCTGTAGTACAGCTAACTACTTTTTACATTTTAATATGCACATATTACCCTTATCAACTTATGGCAGATAATTGCAACATTTAGCACGTAAACTGCTATATTTAACGTGTACACTGCTACATTTGATAAATATAGCAGTTATCTGTTAAGTGTGGCAGTTTTGTAAACTGCCACATATGATAAATGTAGCTAAGTGTAGCAGTTATGTAAACTCCTACATCACATATATGTAACAGTTATCTGTTAAGTGTAGCAGTTTACCTGCTAAATATGACAGATATCTGCCCGTAATTGATAAGGATAATATAAGAATATTAAAATGTAAAAAATAGTTGTTTGTACTATAGAGACTTAAATCTATAAATTTTTGGATGTAGAGAGTTTTTCACAAGATCTTTTTTCCTAATGGGTATTTCCTATTAATTTTCAAGTCTAAGGAGTTATACCCATTTTTCAATGTTGGTTGTTTCAAACTTTTACAATCGGTTGTCTGAATCCAATCAATGGATCTTTTATGTTCCGTTGAATAAAAAAAAATTAATAAATGTAGCATTTGCTGTAAATTTGTGTAGGTGGCTTATGTAAGCTTATGTGTGGCTCCTCTAATTCTAATCAAGATATTGCAACATTCGTTGCAACTATACATTTGTTGTGACTATACTTCACAAAAATAACAATCAATCAAATTCTAAATTTTAAATCATGTACAACTCCATTAGTTCAATCAAATAGTACTACATCAGTAACTTTTTTTCCAACCCCTTTTTGTCAAAATGCATGTGCTTGCTTAATTGAAATTGGTGCTTATTATTAATTAAATTTTTTGTTTGATACCAACGTGTTCAAACTTCGGAAGCAGCAGTTTGATATAATGATAAGATTTGATTAACTAAATAATTAAATCAATAATGTAATCTTAAGAGAATAGGTGGATTATTCCAAACCTAGTATGTATTTTGTAAATAAAATAAAAACAAGGCCGACTTAATAATAATACCAATGATCATATATCATGTGGATTACTCGTGTTTTTCCTTTTTCCTTAACTGGACTGTAAACCTCGTATGTATTTTGTAAATAAAATAAAAACAAGGCCGACTTAATAATAATACCAATGACCATATATCATGTGCATTACTCGTTTTTTTCCTTTTTCCTTAACTGGACTGTAAACCCTATCATATGCACACAACACACACGCACACATCAGAAATAAGCACACAACATACACACACACGCAGCCGGGGACCCACTAATTTGCCCCGAAAGCCTTAATTTATGGCCTATTCCCCTCCTGAGGTTTGAACCTTGCACGCTCCCCAAAAGAGGAAGTGCCCATATCAACTGAGCTATTGCTCATTGGTTAGTGGTCATCCTCTTATGTTGGTAAAAACATGGCAGTATTCTCTCATGTCAAGAACACCAACCGTTTCATCTTCATTGGCTGCTCTATTATCATTAGTTGAATTTTGATTTTCATAAGCTAGAATTAAAAGCACATTAATATTAATTAAGCTGACAATTTTACAGTCTGTCTGACATGAAGAACTATAGAAATATAGAAATACTTGAAGTAACGATTTGAGAGTTAATTTTCTATACTTCAAGCTGTTGGTTTGAGGGAGAAAGGTTTTAAAAGTTCCTGGCTGTGGATAACTGTCACGTCCCGTTTTCCAGAGTACGCTAGATTGGGCATGTGACATAGCCAACCATACTACCTGTGGATAGGAAGTATCCATCCACAGTCACATTACGGCTGTAGAGATATCAAGAACAAGATAAAACTATCTAAAACATGTCCATAATTCAGAATAACATGAGTCAATAATAATAAAAGTGCGGAAGCAAAAGATCCAATACACCGTAACTGTAATGTATGTCCCATAATGTGGGCTCACATCAGGAATAAACTGCAGAAAAATAACTGAACTAGCTACTACTGAAACTCACAGCTCAGCCTGCTGGCTGAAGTACTCTTGCTCGGACTGCAACAGCGGTACAGAATCTGGGCCATGCAAAACCCAGACGTCAGGGCGTCATGTCATCAACTAATAAAATATGAACAGTGTAACAGGCAATGCGAATATAAACATGAATAAAGCAAGGGCGACAATAATATAAATCAGGACAGTGCAGGGTAGTGTGCAGTGGGTAAACTAAACTGTTCTATCAGGTTTTCTACTCTAAAGTTTTTGAAATCAAATTGATGAATCATCGATTTAACTCAATAGTATCCCGTGCATGCCCGGGACCACGGTCTACAGACTCTCGGGCTGAAACCGAGACGTGCCGCTAGACACTAACAGAAAAGGAGTACAGACCAACTACATGTTTAGGGTGCTATCAATGTATATGTATACATATTATTTAGCATATAGCAAGGTGTACTTGCCTCGACGAGTTGCGAATCGGGAAAACGGAACGTTACACGTCGGCGGGGAAATCTCGCGACGTGCGCACGGTTCACGGAATGAACCCAAACAACGAACAATGGAGCCACACTGGTCAGAGTACCTCGCTGGATCGTCGGGACACGTTGCCGGCACGGTCGGATTCCGGCCAACACAAAAACAGTGAATAGGGTTTCTAAAAAGTGTAGATCTAGAGAAAAAAAGAAAGGAACATAGAAAGGAGAAGAAGAAAGAGGATGGGGGATACTTACTGGGTCTCAGAGGGCACTAGCAATGACGGCGAGATCGACGGCGGCGAGAACGACGTTCTCCGACGATCGGCAGAGCCCTTCCAACCAAGATTCTCAGTTGCGGGAAAAGAACAGAGGAAGAAAGGAAGGATGAAATGGAGAAAGCACTTACTTGGGTGTTCTGGGGTGGTCGGGTGATCGTCGGTGTCGACCAGAGGCGTTGGCGACGACCGGAGGCTTTGGGTTCACGGCGGGGATCAATCGCAGGGTGCAGCCTCGGCAGAGAGAGAAAGAAGATGGAGGTAAGGAGGCGGAGAAGAGGTAGACGACGAGGGCGAGGAGGCGACGAGGTCGGCGATGATGGCATCGGCGTTGGGGCTGCGGCGGTGGAAGACGAGACGGCTAGGGTCTCGGGGAGTTGGGTTTGCTTCTGTGACAAGAAAAATGAAGGAAGAAGAGAATATAAGGGAAAGAGAGAGAAAGATTCGCAGGGAGGAGAGAGAGAGATACGAGAGGAGAGAGAAGAGGAGAGAGATAGAGAGGCGGTAAGAGATCGAGAGGAGAGAAATCGAGAGGAGAAAGAAAGTTGGCTCGTAGCGCCGCGAAAGAGAGAGAGAGAAGAGAGAGAAAGAGAAGGGGAAAGGGAGAGAGAAAGTTAGCGGGGCCCAGGGGGATTTAAACGAATGATGATTGGCTCGTGATCAAAAGAAAAGAGAGAAAAAGATTTGAGGGTGCACAGTTAGGAAAAGAAAATGTAAAAAGATTTTTAAAGAAACTGGAAAATATTTTCTGGTGTTATAATTATTTTCGTTGGTTTAAAAAAAATATTAGAAAATAGGATTTGGCAGAATACAAACTATTTCAGAATTGCGCCGAGGTCGAGTCCACAAATTTGAATTTGAAATACGAAAATTATTGGCGGGTTCCGAAAATTGAAATGAAGTATTTTTCGATTAAAAAGCATACCCCTAAGAACGGACGCACGCACGTGTGCATAGTCGTCCAAGCACGGTCGTTTCACTAAACGGGACGAGAACGTGATGCAAGGACGCTACCACAGGGTTAGGGGTGTCAAGCAGGCCATGTCAAATATTTTTAACTTTATTTTAGATACCTTAAATTGTTATATGCAGAAATAAAATGTCGGGTAAAATCTATAACTAGCAACAGTCAATTAAGATCAATGAAATAATACCAGACACCATTCATACGGTAACAGAAACTAGTAGCATTGGGCTCGGTTGTTACATTATACCCAACTACAAAAAGAATTTCGTCCTCGAAATTCCAAGAACACAAGATAGACGCAAACAAACTATAAGAAAAGATGAGGGAACTTCTGCCGGATTTTATCTTCACGTTCCCAGGTGGACTCTCCATGCGAGCGATTACCCCAAGAAACAAGTACAAGAGGGATAACCTAGTTCTTAAGAATCTTTTCCCTTCAGTCCACAATTTTAACCGGTCGCTACTCAAAAGTCAAGTCTTCTCGTACCGTCAGCTCCGAATGATCCAATACATGCGTTTCATCCCGAACATACTTACGGAGTTGAGATACGTGGAACACATCGTGCACATTCGCCAAGGATTGCGGTAACGCCAGACGATACGCTACCTCGCCAACACGTTCCAAGATCTTGAAGGGTTCAACGAACCGAGGACTGAGCTTTCCCCGACTTCCAAAATGAATCACCCCTCTAGTCGGTGATATCTTCAAGAATACCAAATCACCCACGGCGAACTCTAGAGGTCTTCTTGACGTATCTGTCCAACTCTTCTGTCTGTCTTGTGCTGCCTTCATATGATTCCTGATAGTGTTAACTTTCTCAACTGCCTGCACAACCAAATCTGGTCCCAACAATTTTCGTTCACTGACATCGTCCTAGCAAACAGGTGAACGACATTTACGACCATACAAAGCTTCAAATGGAGCCATCTGGATAGTTGCCTGGAAACTGTTGTTGTAAGAAAACTCCACCAAATGTAGATGATCCTCCCATGAACCCTTGAAGTCTAACATGCATGCTCTCAACATATCTTCAAGAGTTTGGATCGTTCTCTCCGACTGACCATCAGTTTGAGGATGATAAGCTGTGCTAAATTTCAATCGAGTCCCCAAACTTTCCTGTAAACTCCTCCAGAAGTGTGATAAGAACCGAGTGTCACGATCGGACACGATGCTTACCGGTACTCCATGCAATCTTACAATCTCCTGCATGTACCGCTCAGCCAAAGCTTCTGTTGATTGACCAACCCGAAAAGAGATAAAATGAGCTGTCTTGGTCAAACGATCAACAATCACCCATACTGCATTGTTGCCTTTTGGACTTCGCGATAGAGCTGTCACGAAATCCATGGTTATATGTTCCCACTTCCACTGAGGAATCGGAAGTGGTTGCAATAAACCAGCAACCCTTTGATATTCAGCCTTAACCTGCTGACACACCAAGCACTTTGCCACAAAGCGAGCGATCTCCCGCTTCATGCCTTCCCTCCAGAAATGCTGTCGAATGTCTCGGTACATCTTTGTGCCTCCTGGATGTATGGAATAAGCTGAACTGTGTGCCTCCTTCATAAGCTCTTCGCGAATATCTCCTTTTAGCACACACAAATGGCTACCATATCTCAACGAACCATCTTCATGTATCAGTAAATCTGTTCGTAGTCCGGCTTCAACCTGTTCTCGAAACTTTTGCAGCCTATGTCCTGCGATTGCGCTGCTTTAATATTCTCGATCAACGACGAATGTACTTGCAGCTGCATCAACTGTCCCGAAGAATGCGGTAGCACAACCTCCAAGTCAAATCTTTGAAAATCTTCAACGAGCTCCTTCTGCGTAGTCAACATCTGAATTGCTGGTAACCGACTGAGCGCATCCGGCACGACATTAACCTTCCCCGGATGGTACTTAAGATCAAGATCGTAGTCAGCCATCAGCTCCAACCACCTACGTTGCCTCATATTAAGCTCCTTCTGCGTGAACACATACTTCAAGCTCTTATGATCCGTGAAAACTTCGACCCTTTCGCCTAAAAGGTAATGTCTCCAAATTTTCAAAGTGAAAATCACAGCCGTAAGCTCCAAGTCATGAGTTGGGTAATTTTTCTCATGGGTCTTCAACTGTCTTGATGCGTACGCTACAACCTTCCCATGCTGTATCAAAACACATCTCAATCCTTTTCCAGATGCGTCGCTATGAATCACCAATCCTCCAGAATTGTCTGGCACGGTCAGAATAGGGGCGGTTATCAATCTCTGCTTCAACATCTCAAAAGCTGACGCACATCTATCCGTCCACACAAAAGGTACTTCCTTTTGTGTGGACTCTATCTTCATTGATGAGCATCAACGCCGAGGTTAAGAAACTAATCGACTCTATCTTCATCCAGGAAGTACAGTATCTCGACTGGATCACCAACATCATCCCGGTGATGAAGAAAAATGGGACAGTGCGCATATGCGTGGACTTTCGGGATCTCAATAAAGCTTGCCCGAAAGACGACTTCCCAATACCGGTCATCGAGCTGATGATAGATAACACATCCACTCATGAAGTTTTCTCCTTCATGGACGGCTCATCGGGATATAATCATATAAAGATGCATCCCGAGGACCAGAAAGACATAGCGTTCCGGACCCCTCCAGGTATATTCTACTATAAAGTGATGCCCTTCGGTCTAAAGAACACCTGCGCCACCTACCAGAGGGCTATGACGAAGATCTTCGATGACCTCATACATGAAATCGTCGAATGCTATATCGATGATCTCGTGGTGAAAAGCAAATCATACGAGGAACATCTCGGGCATCTGAAGATCGTATTTCAACGCCTTCGGCAATACAACTTGAAGATGAATCCACTCAAATACGCATTCGGGGTGTCCTGAGGTAAATTCCTAGGATTCATCGTCCGACACCGAGGTATCGAGATAGATCCGTCAAAGATCAAGGCGATTATGGAGATGCTCCCGCCAAGGACTCTCAAACAATTGCGATCTCTTCAAGGGAAGCTCACGTACATCCGGCGGTTTATATCCGATCTCTCCGGCAAGTGCCGTCCTTATAGTCACTTGATGAAGAAAGGGACCCTGTTCGTCTGGGATCACAAATGCCAAGGCGCGCTGGACGAAATCAAGCAGTATCTGCAGAACCCGCCAGTGCTGGCCGCTCTGGTCAAGGGAAAACCTCTCATTTTGTATACAACCGCCCTTGAAGGTTCGTTAGACGCGTTATGGGCACAAGAAAACGACCAAGGAAAGGAGAGAGTTCTCTATTACTTGAGTCGAGTCCTCCTGGGGGCAGAAAGCAATTATTCTTCCATCGAAAAACACTGCCTGGAGTTGATCTTCGTGATAACGAAACTCCGGCACTATGCGTTGGCGCATAAAGTCCGTCTTATATCGAAGGTGGACCCTCTCAAATATTTGATGTCAAAGGCCATACTGACTGGGCGACTCGCTAAATGGGCCTTACTCTTGATAGAGTTCTCAATAACTTATCAGCCTCTTAAGGCAGTGAAAGGCCAAGCCATCGCCGACTTCCTCGCTGAGCATCCAATACCTGCCGACTCTCCTTTGAATTGCGAGCTGCCAAACGAACATGCGTTTGACACGATCGACGGAAGTGGTACCCGGTGGGAACTTTATTTTGATGGAGCATCTTCCATGAAGAGGCGCAAACAAAACACGCCTATAATCAAATCAGGGGTAGGCCTCATCTTCGTGACTCCGCAAGGAGGGATAATGCGCTTTGCTTTCTCCTTAACAGAGCCAAGGACGAACAATGAAGCTGAATACGAAGCTTTGATAGCAGGCCTCGAGATCGCCATCGACATGGGAATTGAAAACCTCCTCATATACGGAGACTCCCAACTGGTCGTTAGTCAAGTAAATGGGGACTACCAGACATGCAAACCAGAGTTGGTGAAGTACGGCGAAAAGGTGCAGCAACTGTTGACCCAAATTCCGTCCTACACTCTGGAAAGCATACCGCGTGCGGAAAACAGTAAAGCGGATGCATTAACCAAGCTCGCTAAAGAACTAGCTGATGAGAACCTCGATGACGTAAGAATCATGGAACAAAGCCGTTAGGTCCTCGCACCGGCATAAATATCTCCGGAATCATTTAAGGAAAGGGAAGCGATTGAACAGACGGCCCTATAAGTAAAAGACCAAGAAACGGTTGAGGATTGGAGAGAAGTCTTTATAGACTACTTCAAATCCCGTCAAACGTCCGAAGATGCGTCCTCATAACATCAGCTCATGAAGCGAGCTTAATCTTTTGCCTTTGTCAATGACACACTGTATAAGAGGTCATTTAATTTTCTATGGTTGAAATGTCTAAGACCTGAAGGGGCAAGGAGAGTCGTTTAGGAAGTTCATGACGGACTCTGCGGTTCTCACCAAGCAGGTCCGAAGATGAAGTTGAAGATTAAACGGATGGGTTATTATTGGCCCACGATGATCCAGGACTGCCTCGAGTATTCGAAGCAATACCATTCATGCCAAATCCATGGGAACTTTATTCATTAGCATCCAAATCCACTACACCCAACAGTGGCTAGCTGGCCATTCGAAATGTGGGGAACCGACATAATCGGCCCCATTGAACCAGCATCGTCCAGGGGACATCGATTCATTTTGGCGAAAACTGATTACTTCTCCAAATGGACAGAAGCAGTACCGCTGAGGGAAGTGAAGACGGAGAATATCCTCCATTTCTTCAAGGCGCACGTCATTTATCGGTTTGGGACTCCCGACAGATCATATCTGATAACGGGCTAGCCTACAGAAGCCACAAGATTAGCTGCTTCGCACAACAACACAATATAGACTGGAGATACTCCTCAGTTTATAATCCCCGAGCTAACGGTCTAGCCCAGTCTTTCAACAAAACCTTAACAAAGATCATGAAGAAGACGGTGTCCCGAAATAAGAAGGACTGGCACGAGAGGCTACAAGAAGCTCTCTGGGCGTATCGAACTACGTTCAAGGCAGCCACGAACACAACGCCTTATGCGTTGGTATTCGGTACAGAAGCAGTACTCCCCCTCGAGATAGAATTATCTTCTCTACGAGTGGCAGTCCATTACGAACTGACGGACGAAGAAAACGCTCACCTTCGGCTTCAGGAGCTTGATGCCCTTGATGAAACCCGGCTCATAGCGCAACAAAATCTGGAGGCTTATAAAGCAAAGATGACGCGCTTATATGAAAGATTGACCAGGCCGAGGACATTCCGCCAAGGCGAACTCGTGCTAGTGGTCAAAAGACCTATGATCCCCAATCGCGCCAAGCGGGGAAAATTCGAGCCGAACTATGAAGGCCCGTACATCATAGACAAGGTCTACCAGGGTGGAGCCTATCTACTCATGGATATGCACGGTGAAAGACCTTTCAGGTCAATAAACGGTCGCTTCCTGAAGAAATACTACACCTAACGAGTTACGGCCTAGGTCAATGATAGATGACGACGACTATGTCCGCTCGCTATCTTCCTAAGCCCAAAACTCTATAAGTAGTAGCTGGTTAACAGACCGAAACGTCCTTAAACTAATGACGGACCACTACGTCCTAAAACTAGCTGTTGACCGAGATGTCGATAAACTACGGTGGATTGCAACATCCCAAAGCCGATACAAAAAAAAGAGAATAAAAAAAATAAAATAAAAACGGTACGTCCATAAGCAAATGGGCACGGATGAAAATCCGAAAGGGCTCCGTGAGTAAAAACAGCAGGGCTACCGGCGAGTGTTTGTGAAAACCCGAAAGGGCGCAACCTCGTTAAAAGAGAGAGAGAGAGAGAGAGAGAGAGAGAGAAGAATAAAAAAAACGGTATGTCCATAAGCAAAATGGGCACGGATGAAAACCCGAAAGGGCTCCGTGAGTAAAAACAGCAGGGCTACCGGCGAGTGTTTGTGAAAACCCGAAAGGGCAACCTCGTTAAAAAACACTTACAGGGTCCTCTCGACCTTGTAAGGAGAAACCACCTGCGTGAGATCCTTACGACTCACAAAGGAGCAACACAATTAGGAGTCCTCACGATTCCTGAGGAGAAATCACACTTGTGAGATCCTCACGACTCGTAAGGAGAACTTTCTTATGGGACCCTCACGGCTCATAAGATTTGAAAATCTTAAGTTACAAAGACCTGAATCTGTTCTTAAGTAACCCCCCACAACCTTCGATATTGCCCTACAAGCGGCTCAATACTGACCCTTGTATACAATCTACGGGTGCGAATAAATATTTCCCTAACCGAGTCCCATCCGTGACTAGGGATATGTTCGTACGGTGAACAACCCTTGTGAGTCCTCTCGACTTATAAGGAGAAAACCCTTTTATAAGATCCTTACGACTTATAGGGGAACATGCACTTAGGAATCCTCACGATTTCCAAGGAGATAACACACCTACGAGATCCTCACGACTTGTAGGGAGATCAAGAAAAGGGAACTATTTTCAAAGCTCCTTTTCTGCATCTAATGCCGTGCACAGAAATATGGCATCAAAAATTAAACAGCCCCATCAAAGGGGCCCTACGTGCGGAGCACGTGAGCACCAAACTTGATGTGCACTGGAAAGTAAAATGGTGCCTTACACGCTAAACACGCCAGCAGTGACAATGACAAAATGACAAAATCCCATAAAGAAGGAATGCAAACACAGGAGGGCATAATAAAACTTATCACTTATACTTTAAAAAGTTCATACAAAAATAAAAAGAAACGACTACAACGGCAAGACCTCAGACGCGGGGCATGGGTTGAAAAACTCAAACGTGACTTTGTCCAATATCTTCCAGGCATTTTGAACCATCCTAGTATGTTTTCTTTCGCGATCACAAGCGTCGGGATCCTCACGAATGTCCTCCACCCTCCGATAGGCAGCAAGTATGGCCGACTGCTGAAAAACCTGGTGTAAGAGATCAATGAGGTTGTCTCGCCTTCTCTTCGAGATTAGGCTCATCAGATACACCGAGTGCACCTTATCCTCGGCGGCATCCAACGCCCTGAGCGGTACGTCGGTGCAAAAGAGAGGGAGCGCCTCCCAGATCGCCAGCACGATGAGTCTCAAAAGAGAAGAGCGACGAGGGAGTAGCCGACCGTTATACTCATCGAAGCGGCTCATGATCTCAGCACACTGAGCGTTGGTGAACTCCTGGTTCTGGCTACGGCCCAATGCACGAATATTCCCGTAAGAAATGATTTCGTCAAGACCATACAAATGGGCATCCATAATACCTGAAATAATGTCACGCCCCGCTTCCCAGAGTACGCTGGATTGGGCACGTGACATAGCCAACCATGCTACCTGTGGGTAGGAAGTATCCATCCACAGTCACATTACGGTTGTAGAGATATCAAGAACAAGATAAAACTATCTAAAACATGTCCATAATTCAGAATAACAGGAGTCAATAATAAATAAATGCGGAAGCAAATGATCCAATACAAATAACTGAAAAGTATGTCCCATAATGCGGGCTCACATCAGGAAATAAATGCAGGAAATAAAACTAACTACTACTGAACTCACAGCTCAGCCTGCTGGCTGAAATACTCCTGCTCGGACTGCGACAGCGGTACAGAAACTGGGCCATGCAAAACCCAGACGTCAGCGCGTCATGTCAACAAGTAATATAATATGAACAATGTAACATGCAATGCAAAATAAATATGAATAAAACGAGAGTAGCAGTAATATGAATCAAGCAGTGCAGGGTAGTGTGCAGTGGGTAACTAAACTGTTCTATCAGGTTTTCTATTCTAAAGTCTTTGAAATCAATTGATGAATCGTCGATGTAACTCAATAGTATCCCGTGCATACCCGGGACCACGGTCAAGATCCTCGGGGCTGAATCCGAGACGTGCCGCTAGGCAGTAACAGGTAGCAGGATGGGCGAGTGATGTCAGCATCATCACTCCGGGGCTGGCCTAGCCCGTAAGACTGATCAGAACAGGTATCGAACTGTTGAGTTACAAGTCGGTTTCACCTTTGATTTCCCCATACCCCCAAGTTATGTATGTCGAGTCAGGTATTCAGTAATCAAGAACTAATGCCAACACAGGATCAGGTAAAAACAGGTTTGTCTGGATAGACAACAGGAATGGTCCATGAGGACTACATGTCAGGTTTGTTGGCATTAGACACAAGATCAGGTAACGGGTCAGGTCATGATACATCAGGTCAAGTCAACAGTATACGGTACCATGTCAGGTATATCAATATATATATACGTAGCAATGTCAGGTCAAGATGTAAACAATATCGTGGGTGTGCTCACAATCAGATATATAATCAAACATGGGTATTAACAACATGAGATAAGCAATGAATTAAGTGATAGGCAGTTTCATTCAATTTGTACAATTATCAAATTTGTCACAGAGATGATTACAAGAGTGCAGTAAGACACGTATAGCCATTTAGTCATGTTAACAAGTTTAAGAAACCTTAGAGGTGCAATGATTCGTATAACGGTTCAGTACAGCTATTACAGGTTAAATGCATACGAGTGTCCGAATGGAACAGAACTACAGGGATAAATGCCACAAGCTACGTTAACATTTAAAATGTGATTAAACAGGTAAATATGATTATTAGGTTCAATTTGCAACTGTAGGTTCCATGTTTAACAGTAAAATGATATAATGCAGTATCGTAACCGAAAATGAGAAATGATCGTACCAAATTAAATTTACAGGTTTAGGGTGTCATATTATATCTGTAAATATTGTATAGCATGTAGCGAGGGGTATTTGCCTTAGAACAAGGGTCGAGATGCAGGCGGCCTGGTGCACATGTCACGATACAGCGTGTGAAACGGCACGACACGGTACTGGGTCTAGTCGTGATCTGGTGCGCGGTCTGGACGTGATCCGGACGCGATCTGGTGCGCGATCTGGTGCACGGTCTGGGCGCGATACGGACGCGATCTGGTGCGCACCCAAACGACAAACAATGGATCCACACGCGTCAGAGCACCTTGCTGGATCGTCGGGACACCTCGCCGGCACGGCCGGATTCCGGCGAACAGCGAAACTACAATTTCAAGAATTCAAGAACGGCCAAACGGAGAATCAAGAAGAGGGAAGAGAAGAGGGATAGAGACAAGGGGGCTCACGAGGATCTGTGGAGGGATGGTGATTGCCGACCACGTCGACGGAGCTCCGGTGCTTTGCCTGCGAGGGACTACGGCCAAACAAGAATCGGGTCAGAACAAACAAGGGAGTAGAAGGGAAGAAGGAGAGGAGGAGAGAAGAGGAAGACTCACAGAGACGATCAAAGGTGGTCTGGTGATCGTCGGCGACGACAGGGGCGGCGCAGGTGGTCGCGGGTGGCGAGCAGGTGGCTACAGCGACGAGGGCAAGGCCGCGGTGAGGGTGCAGGTGCACGGGGAAGGAGGACGAGGGGCTTGGTGAGGTGAGGAGGTGCGGGCGAGGGTGACGGTGGTGCCGGCGTGGGGCTGCGGTGGTGATGGGTGAAGGTGGCTAGGGTTTGCGCGAGGCTCGGATGGGTTCTATGCTTTCGTGAGAAATATGAAGGAGGGAAAGAAATTTAAAAGGTGGGAGAGAGAGAAAGAGATTTGAGGGGGAGAGAGAAAGAGATCGGGGGAGAGAGAGAGAGGGAGAGAGAAAAAAAGGTGTGGGTCCCAGGCTTTAAAAGAGAGGAGATTGGCTGAAGAAGAAAAATTGCAGAAGATTTAAGAATATTATTCTGTTTTCAAATATTTTGATTGGTTAATGTTAATTTATGCGATGGTTTTTAAATAATAAAATTTTGGGATTTTGGCGCTAAATAAAACATTTCCAAATCGCGTCCGGGTCAGGTCCAAAAATTTGAAATTGAAATAATAGGATTTTAAGCGGGTTCCAAATTTTAAAATTAAGTTTTTTATGATTAAAAAGCATACCCCCAAAACGGACACCTGGACGTGCGTGTAGCCGTCCAAACTCGTCCGTTTCACCGAACGGGACGAGAACACGATACACAGATGCTACAATGGGGTTAGGGGTGTCAAGTAGGCTAAGATGGACATTTTTAATTTTATTTTAAATGCCAAAAATCGTAATGTGCAGAAATGACTTTGCCGGGTAAAATTTTACAGTAAGTCACAAACAAGCAAGATAAATGAAATGAGTATCATACTAGTGCTCAAACAGTAACTGAAAAACAGTAGTATTGGGCTCGTGTGTTACAAATAACGATCATGAAAATTCATTACAAACTTCTTCTCTTCGATTGTGAAGGAGACAACTCAGGGCAAGGAAAACCCAAGAAGCCCCCTTGAGAAGAACTGAGTTCTTCATAGGAATTAAAATTCCTTGTTAAGAGGGGGGAATTAAATTCCCGTGACACTTTCCAAAACCAAAGTTTTTTTTTTGTTTTGTGGGATGGAATTAAATTCCATAGAAAGGACAACCGACACCATCATCTTCCTAAAAGTTAAAGAAACCCTAAGAGATCTACAGTTTGAAGATTAGATGGTTTTCTGTTTTTGTTAAGGAACTTAAAAATGGGTTCTTGTCAAAAGGGGAAACCCTAGGTATGGATTGGAAATCTAGTGAAGATTTCTGTGAAAGTTCTTCGTTCGTTCAAAAGCATTACCTGAAGAGATGGGTCTTTCTTCAACAGAGTTAAACTCTGAAAAATTTGCAAGACAGAGAACTAAGCTCTGAGAAACGAGAATTAAATTCTCAAAAGAAAAGATAGCCAAAGGAGGAAGATGAAAAGTGGAGGCGCTTCTGAAGAGACCCCTGCATTTATAGAATGTGATGGAAAACGTTTCATCTACCCTACTCCCATGACAGATCCAACGGTCACAAAAGTGACAGCGTTGCACTCACGTGTAGACACGTGAGAGCAACGCTGTGGGGGCATTTGTTTCCTGATTAAAAATCAGGAAAAAACTTCAAAAGAGGTATCACATGCTCACACGTGACCAATGGTTCCCTGATTAAAAATCAGGAAAAAACTTAATGAGAAGCAGAGAAGTTTGTTCTTCAAGCATTACTTTCCTTGGGCTACATGTGCGGGTATGAGATGCACAGATTTGATATCAGTGTACTATGAGAAGCACTTCCGTGAAAATCTAGAGTCATGATCCTAATGTTATTGCTTGAGGTAGGAATCTTTTGCCAGTTCTATGATCGCCAGAAAACTTTTCCGGCTTTTGTCACATTGATCGCAAGCTTTAATCTTGATTAGGTGAGAAATACGGATGCAGCTGCAATGTATTTATGAAGAAGTTTGTAATTGTTTCTGTTTCTTTGATATAAACTTGTTCCTCTATGCAGTACAGATCAGTTTAAATGGTTGAGTTCAATCCTAACCTTTTTCTTTCTTTTTGATATAAACTAGTTTCAATGCAATGGCAGGGACTTTGAAATGGTATTACAACAATCTCGGTTCGTTTCATTTATGTTGTATCAAGCATCTAAAGAAGCAGAATTAGGGCAAATTGCTGTCTTTACTCCTGCACCAGAATCCAAAGTTTTCATTTAAGCCAATAGTAGATTATTTCTTTTTAATTAAAAAAAAATCAATAGTCCTAAGAAACTGTGATCTACATTCATGACACAAATGATAAATATAAATGTAATTAAGGCCAAATGTTTTCATTTAAGCCAATATAGTATCTGTCATGATAAGTAAATAATTTCAAGATGGTGATACTATATTCATGTCATGACCACCTTATATATAAATTTCTTAAGTTTCTTTTTTTTCTCCGGAAAGGTAAATTTCTTAAACTTTTCATATTAAAATCAAATCAAAAGCATACCGCCAGTAATCATAAGAAAATGTAAAAATCCCAAAGTATCATCTTCTTGATCCGTCCTAGCCCTAGGCCTAATTTTGAAGTTCTGATCGACTAACACTAAATAGTTTTCATCCCAATAAATTCTAGTTCTAGCTTGTTGTTCAATCGACTCTCTCATTGTTATTTTTTCTCCTTCTAACCGAAAGAGTAGGGCTAAAGCATGTCTCGTGCATATATCTGTTCAACATGATAAAGAAAAGTTTATTTACAAGATAAGAACAGGAAAACAAAATATACAACTGAGACTTATTAGAAAATCAAATACGCTGAAAGCTTTAGAAGTTGCCTCATGTCTATTGCAATCACACATTTATGTTTCAGACTCTCATCCCATCATGCAACCTCTAGAATAAAAAACCGCACCACTCGATGAGACCAAAGCCTCAACTCTACAAATATCCGATCCAGGTGCATGATGGGATCGGCAACATGAGCTTTAAAGGCTGCAGAGCACACCGGTCCAGGTGCAGAATGAGGTGTCGGCAGTCCAGTTAGCAGCCAGAATGCCAGAAGGATCGGCAACATGAGCTTTAGGGGCTGTTTGGTTGCAGGATTATGGAATTTGGATTCCAAAATAGTACGGTTGAAATTTCTGGATTTGGTAATTTATTGTTTGGTTGGTTTTGGATTCCTAGTATTGGATTTGTAGATCCTTGTAATCTTTGTTTGGTTGGTGAAAAAAAGTGGGATTTGGATTTAAGGATTTTAGAGAGAGATATGGAGAGAGATGATTGTTAAATAAATAAAGTGCATGGGCCCCATGTAAAAGTACAATGAATAGTGCCAAATCCTTGAAAATCCTTGAAAATTTTTAGGATTCCATAATCCTTATTTTGTGGTGGGCCCTCCATAAAAAACAAAGGAATCCTAGAAATCCTAATCTTGCAACCAAACACAAAATTATGGAATCCCAGGATTCCACAATCCAAAATTCAAATCCAAACTCATAATCCTGCAACCAAACAGGCCCTTAAAGGCTAAGAGTGATTCCAGATCGGTGAAGTTGTTGTGGGGTCTACAAGTGGCAGGCGGCAGTGTGGGAATCAAACATATCAATATGCAGCAGCTTATTAAGAAACGAATTTCCATGGAAGGAAGGCAACTGACTGATTAGAGAGGTCAGATCAGGAGTAGTGTGGTGATCCCTCGCAATTCTGCAACTATACCAGTCTATTTATAGAGAAGATATCAGATGGAATGACAGATAAATTGTCAATATGAGCAAATGGCTGAG
Source organism: Agapanthus africanus (assembly GCA_030015575.1). Classification (NCBI taxonomy): domain Eukaryota; kingdom Viridiplantae; phylum Streptophyta; class Magnoliopsida; order Asparagales; family Amaryllidaceae; genus Agapanthus; species Agapanthus africanus. The sequence continues at coordinate 15,771,151 of CM057342.1, read as the reverse complement.
ATGCTAAATGAGAGTCGACATAGTTTCACTCACCAAGTTGATATAAGCGTGTGGGCCACCAAATACGAAAATTTTAGTGTGGATACACCAAATTTGATCACTTTTTCACCGTTGATTTAATAGATGCAAAATTAACGGTTTACTGACAAGAGAACATTTTGCATTTGAAAAAAATGGTGGAATCACATGAAATTTGGTGTATCTATATCTTATATGATAAAGATGATAATGCTGGGTGCCGATCGTTAAACAAAATCATATGAAAAATCCTCCTAGCTAGGGTCTCTTTTTTTCATTATTTTCACACACATATATATAGGTTTCAAGCTTCTTTTCGTCATTCAGCAAATTTTCGGGCTATTTTTTGTCATATGGTGGAAAGTATAAAAAAAATATCGAAAAATATCAAATAAAATACCCCAAAAAATATCAAATAAAATTTCAAGCTTTTTTTGTCATGCAGTGGAAACTATTAAAAAAACATATCAAATAACATATCAAAAATAAATCAAATAAACCTTTTCTTCTTTTAGCAAATTTTCGAGCCCTTTTTTTTATCTTGTACTGAAAAATATCAAATAAAATAAAAAAAATATCAAATAAAATATCCAAAAAATATCAAATAAAATTTCAAGCTCTTTTTTGTCATGTAGTTGAAAATTTCAAAAAACGTATAAAAAATTATCGAATAGAATAAAAAAATCATCAAAAAATATCAAATAAACCATTTGTCATTTACCAAATTTTCAAGATCTTTTTGTTATGCAGTGGAAAATATCAAAAACAATTTCAATCTCTTTTTTGTCTTGTAAGTGGAAAATATAAAAAAATATCAAAAAACATCAAATAAAATATCAAATAAAATATCAAGAAAAATATCAAATAAAATATAAAACAAAACATATGGCAATCTTTAATATGACTTATTTACGATTAATCGTGGATCAAATAAAATATCAAAAAAAATTATTCGTAATAGCACTAATCCTTGTTATGTTCTCGCCATGAATACGCTGTTCTTGAATCCACTCTTAAGTGAATAAGCGTTGTTGTTGCAATATCCGTTGTTAGAATGAATTCCCGGTCTAGGATGGCGACTGTTGTTTTAGCTCTTTTACCCGTATCCGATATTTGAAAGAACGACAAAGGAGCTACAAGTCTTTTTTTCTAAGTCCAGGAGAAGATAATTAATAAGACCTAAGTAGACGAGTGCGAGATTCGAGGAAGAGAAGGGGAATGAAGACTGTAGAGTGTTTTTCGTCGTCCTATTGAGATAGGAATGCACGCCGTTTGTCAGCCATGTTACATATTCCTCAGCCTGGGGTAGGTTGAGGTTTAATAATTGTAGGGATCTGAATCTCCGGCAGCCGTGAACTAAACTGCCGTTATTATCCATCGTTTTTAGAGCGAGAGAACCTCCGATTAACAAGTCAAACAGATCATGCGAACTCAATATGCAATATGTGCATGTTGTGTTTGGGTATAAGTTTGAGGGTGTTTCGGACATATCGGGGCCTTGCAGAGCTTTTACCCGGATCCCGCTATCCAGATAAAATTTCAAGCTCTTTTTAATTATAGACAAGCCGGGGTCCCGCTAAGCAGAATTTTTTTTAAAAATATATTTAAAAAAGTCAAATAAAATTTCAAGCTCTTTTTTGTAATGCAGTGGAAAATATCAAAAAATATCAAATAAAATAAAAAAATATCAAACAAAACATCGAATAAACTTTTTCTTGTTGGTCTCACATGATTAGATTTTAGTTATAGGCAAGAAATTGCTCCATACCATACTTAAATTTTGCTCCTTACCATACTTTATGATAGTGTTAAGATAGCACTTGAACCTATATTGCTCTAAATTCTAAACGGATTATAAAGAAAAAGTAATTCTCAAAAAGTACTATTTTAACACTATGTACCTTTCTATGCTTGTTTTGCTTATAAACTAAAGAGGTGAGGGGACATACGAAGCATCCCAGCAAATCTTCTTGTATGAACAAACGAAACAGGAAAGGCCGAGTTCCGCTGACCTGGATGTGACCTGCCTGTCCGTTCCGTCTGCCTCTATTGCATTGGAAGGTTTGCAGGGCATTGTTCACAAAGAGTCTTTTGACATAATATAAATATAAAAATTAACTTCATAATTACTTGGTCCAAAATTTGTTAATAAACACCCTAAGTAATTTTTGGGTCTACTTCCATACATTTTTTTGGAAGGTACTTCATGTATTCCCGGTTTTCCAAATTCAAGGACCATGTGGGAAAAAAATCCTACATGATACGGCTCGTTCAAAAAGACAGAGTAAACATACATATTTTGAAACTTTTAGATCAAAATCTCTTGAAATATTATACTCTGATGTCATATAAAGCGATCGTGCTTAGAGTGTCCGGTATCTGGACTAACAATGCATATCAAACGAACTTATACAGAAGAAACCCATCATAGATTTAAAACGATAAAATTACGTTTAACCGTAAAATGCAGAGAAAGCCAAAAGAGAGATGATACACATCATGTCAACAGTATATAGATATACAAACAAAGAAGACGCACTTCTATAACAAAGGAATCAAAGTCCCTTTCTTTAATAGCAAAGTCCCTTTCTTTAATCCTATATATATATATATATATACAAAGACTTTTGCATCCCAGTTTAGACTGGAAGTGACTTGCAAAATTCTATAGGCATTATCAATATCGTGGAAAGTGGGAAGCGTATCAAAGCGTGGAGCAATACGAAGGCTTCATGTGAAAGCGAAGCGCTTCATGACCGCTATCCGCTACAGCGGAGCATTGCCGAAGCTTTTTAATTTATTTTTTATTCATTCCAGAATGAAGAACACTACTGACAAAAGATATACCATTCCATTCAATCAACCTCAGAAGAAAAAAAGGAAAATAATATTTATCATGATGGCAAGCTAAGTTCAAGTGAAAATACAAAAGACAATTAGTGTGGGCTTTAGTAGGAAAAAGACCATTATTTGGGTCTCAAACTCTTACTATTCACCAATTTTCTTTTTTGCACTGGCTTTTGGATCTTTTCTGAGACACCACGCTTGATTGTTGACCTCTTGTTAGAAGAGACCCTGTAGTTTTCGCTCTACTTCTCAAAATATATCTGTTAGATACAGGAGAAATTAAATGTGAAGCCAATAAAAGCTCTGCATCCTTTTTCTATGAAACCATTCTCCTAAACCCACAAAAACCAACTCATAATCAAGAATTCGAATGGTAAATAGGCTTGCATTTGCATGACAGGTTAGCTTGTTGGTATTTGTGGCAATGTAATATCAAACCATACACAAAGCGATATAAATGAGATTTTCTTCTTCTTCTTCTTCTTCTTCTTTTTGCATATACACTAGAATAATTTCTCTATAATAACAGATATCTACTTTCAAATCTATCACAAGAATGATCTTATCAGTATAAAAAGTACCTGAAACTAGAATTTACCTTACAACATCACTACTGTGTTCCTTGAAGAAGCCGAGTAGAACTAAATGATTTCGAAACTGAGCATATATACAACCATAACATCAAGAATTCAAAACGTAGACATCGATTCACTCTGACAAGCATGACAGTTCTCTTACAAGCCTATAATCACTACTACAAATAAGGGTTGCCCCTACGGATATATGCGTGGGGGCGAAAAAATACCCCATAGGTGCAAAGGCCGCAGGTGCAAGTTGAAGCCCTGAACTTGCCCCTACGGGTAAATTCTTGCCCCTACGGATTTCTGTGTAGGTCATGTTGCCCCTACGGAGTAATCCGTAAGGTAAAAAATTTTATATTATTTACGGGTTTTTTTAATATATTACATGTACCTACGGACATAACCGTAGGTCTATGTACTGCCCCCTACGGATATCTACGTAGGTACTTATCCGTAGGGGCAAAATATCAGGATTCCTGATATTTTGCCCCTACGGATAACGCTGTAGGGACGAGGCCGTGGCCCCTACGGATATATCCATAGGGGCACTCACAACCCCCTGGCACTGAGATCAGAGGGAAATATCAGTTACTGCTGATATTTTGCCCCTACGGATATAACTGTAGGGGCAACATGTGTACCTACGGATTAATCCGTAGGTACATATTATCTGTATTTTTTTTTAAAAATGGGCTGCCTGATTTTTTCCCGTCCTGTGCACAATAATATATACATCAATCAAATATAAAATTAATCATCACACAACATATATCGCAGTATTTATAATCACATCTCACGCATATATATAATATACAAAAGAAACCCAAAAACTTAATATGATATAAATATAAACCAATATCAATATCGTTTCAAAATGTAGTACAATGTGTATGATATAAATAAATACATGTTTCAAAAAATAAGAACCAAAAAAGCTACCCTAGTTCGGCCCAGCTCCACTTCTGAATAACGATAGAATAACGCGCACCTGCTCCTCGGTCAATAAACTCTGCAATTCGGCGCGAGCGGGAGTCTGAACGGCATGCGGAGCTGGCGATGTGGTCTGCGCAGCCGCCGTCGAGGTAGTAGCTTGCGGAGCCGCGGCTGCGGGAGTCTGAGTGGGCGGTGGAGCTACAGGAGCTGTCCGCGGAACCGCAGCCGATATAGTGGCTTGCGGAGCCGCAGCCGAAGGAGATGCATGTGGAGGCTCGGCCGATGTACCCTGTCGTGTCTGGACCTAACATGTGTAACAAGCGTGTAAGAACTGTGTATTATTCGAATTCGTATCATTATTAAGGTATTTCGAAACCCCGTTTGGATATCTAGTTTGTTGTTTATTTTAATTACATCTGTATGTATGATTAATCAAACTTAAGTCTAAAACCAAATAAGCTCAAGCTACGTACTAATTATGAATATGTTGATATCTATATAATATGACATGATATTTTACTATAAAGCAGTATACATACCAGCATCTCCTTCAACTCCTGAACGGTGGCCCTCAAGCTCTCCAGTTCCTGATGGACACGTCGGTCACTGGAGACGGAGGAAGTAACCGCCGGGGTGGAGTCCAACCTCATATGGGCCCTGCTAGGGCCCAGTCCCCGGCCTCTCTCCCAACCTCCGTGGTGCCCTCTGTGTGCGGCGTCCAGAACTGGGATCAGCAGCCTCGGATCGCTCTGTCCGGTAAAATCGATCCCCGAGGCCTGGGCCTGCTCAACTACCCGCTCCTACACCCACATTAAGCAGTAAAGTATAAGTATAAAATTTAAACTTGAACTTTCCCAAACTAAAATTTCAAATTTAGGTAGAAAAAATATTAACACTTACGCAATACTTCTGGGTAGCGACGTCGGGATATCGAACCTCGTCCGTGGCGGGATCTGTCAAGGTGCCGCGGACGGCAAGATATGCGGACAGCACGCTCGGTGTACCACCTGACGCCACGGTCCGAGATGTCAGCAATATTAGAAAGTAACTCTTAATATTAGAAATATTAGAAAATAACTCTTAATATTGCAGAATATCACAAAGGTCGGTCTATTGTAATTTACCGATAACTCCATGGCTCCAGTAATGTTTCTCGAGCCACCTGTGTAAGTGGGGCGACCCCTTTTCGCCGACTTCCTGTTCTCTGTATTCTGAGCGGCCTGTTTCTGCACAACGCATTAACATTTAGTTTTCTAATTAAGAAACACAAAGAAATAAATTATATCATAAATAATGAATTACATTTAAAATACATACCTGTTTGCGTTGGGAGTCAAAATAAGCGCACAATAGAGACCATGTCTTTACGTCGACTCTCGCAAACGCCGGAGTAGATAGGAGGGCAGCTCTCTCTGCTTCGGGGGTCGCCATCCACAGGGAGTAGCAGTCGGCTTTCAGCTCATTCCTGTTGTATCGGACCTTGGCCTGCATGTTCTTCATCAGGCCATTGTACAGAGCATAAAGGTCGAGCACCCTCCCCGAGTGATCAGGGTCGGCTACAGGCTGAAAATCTAATCCAACTGAAAATACAAAAAAAAAACATTGTTATTAGATTGCAAGTGTTAATAATAAATATATTGGATAGATCAAATGAAAATATATATTAATACATACCCGAGCCTGATCAAAGAAGAGGGCGAATGAGCGCTGGTGCTGCTCGCCCCACTCAACGTGAAGTGGATAGTTCTTCACGAGCCGGCTCTCGTCCCCCAAATACCGGCCGAACCTCTCGGCATAAGGACCGGTATAGCGATAGTCAAGGGTAAAAAAAGGGGGAATGCTGCCTCCCCCCTAACTCTGTCAGGCCTCAGCCTATGGGACTGATTCGGGCCTCGAGTCCCCCTCTGGGGATGGGGAGGCCCTGTGTCTGCACGAAATATCAAGACAATCAATAATAAGACATAGTTGTATTAAGAAATCAAGGTTAAACGAAAATTCAAGTGTGATATATACCTCCGGTGACTATAGCACGAGCCTGAGCCCGGACAGCAGTACGAGCGGGACGATGGTTCCTCCGGTGAGGAACAACCGGGGTCCCGGATACGAACGCATCCCCTCCAACTAGAAAATAAATATCGACGCTAAATTTCCATGAAGTTCATATTTATTCTATAGAGCATATGTAAAATGAATAAATATTTTAAATTTATTCATACTAACCTGCAGACGATGCGGAGGGTATGGAAGCGGCAGGAGTGACCCCTGCGGAAGATGTGGACGCACCACCTATAATTAGACAATTAAAAATAGATTATATAAGTAATTGCAAAAAGAATGTGTAGATCAATAATATAACGTTCTAAATCAATATGCATGCACTATAAGATATATAAACATACCCGCAGGTGCGGTGGTGTCACCACCTACAGCTAGACAATAATAAAAATTGCTAAGTAAGAGCAAAAGGAATGTGTGTATTTATGATATAGCATTCTAAATCAATATACATACACTATATGATATATAAACATATCTGAAGGAGCGGGGGTGGCCTCTGTCCCAGATGTGGACGCATCACCAACAACTAGACAATCAAACATTGACAATATAAGTAATTTTGATATAAATAGGCATGAATATCTGTAATTTTACATTCAAAATGGATATGCGTGCAGTATACCTGGAGATGTGGCAAAATCCACACAGAAGGAGGCATCCGAAGGGGTCTCCGATCTGGGTGCAAGACCGGCTCTCTGAAGCTCCCTACGAAGCTCTCCGGGCGGCAGAACCACTCTGCCTCTGCCTCTGCCTCTGCCGCGGCTGGAGCTCCTGCCGCTCCTCGCTGCTCCCGATATCGTCATCAAATCTAGATAAAAGGTTCGTGGACGCATTAGACAATCATTAAAAGTATTAACTATATATGTATAGAGCGTAAAATGTGAAGTAATAATATAACATTACTGATAACCTTTTTCGTTTCGTGGGCGCATTATACATATCTATATGGATTTCATCGTCGATGTCATTTCTAACCCACGTAACTTCATGATCGGTCGAAGACAACCCGTCCTTCGCAACAGACGGTCGGAGCACTTTAAGCCTTCTCTCTTCTTCGTCCTCATCGCTGTCCTCATATTCTGGGACATCGTACACATCTATGGGTTTCCATCGGCATACAACACTCCACCCCGGATACTTCAAACACTGTGAGTAGTATACTTGGAACGCTTGGTTCGGAAAGATAAACGGATCGTCCTGACCGTAAAATCAAAGTGTGTTCACACTGGTCAATCCATATTCCTCTTTCCAAGTCCCAAGACTGCTTCTCCACCTGTCCGTATCGGTTCGCGGATCGTACCAAGTACACTGGAATATATAAAAGGGTTCTGATCGTCCGGGATAGTGGATGCCGAGTATACAATTTAAGTACCCATAGTAAATCACACCGTCCGATCCTACCGTCGCAATCCCACTATTCTGAGTGGTTCTACATATTTCTATGTCCTTAACTTCGAATTTGTATCCAAGGACACCAAATCCTTTGTAATATGCAACCTCCACACTAGGAAATTGAGCTAAAAATCTTGAATCACTCTCAAATGATGCAGACAAGTTCGGATCGTGGATCTAACAAAACAAATTTTACGACAAATACATAACGATACAACTTTAGATTAAAACTGATAGCAATAAAATGTTATTCGAATAAATTACATGATCTGTGACCCAATCACAAAAATTATCCTGATGGTATTTTTCCAAATGTTCTTCGTTCCAATCAGGATGCCCCTCACGTATCTCGTTAAAATGAATTCTGTTTTCGACAAATAATTGTGACATTAATATTATATCATTTCATACACACACATACACAGATATAACAATTAATCCAAAAGAACTTACTCTCTAATTTGTTCAAGACATGCGCAATTAAGCAAGATAAACCGGTATATCTTGTTGATAAACATAGTGTCTACCCTCTTATACTCGGCTTTACCATATGGCCCGTCTTGAATTCTTCGTGGTCGGTTAAGCCTTGTCTCAATGTTCTCGTCCAGATAGCGGGAAAAAAATGTGGTTGCTTCATCAAGAAAATAACCTTGCATGATAGAACCCTCTGATCGATTTTTATTGCGTATATACTTCTTAAGAGTGTAGAGGTACCTAATGAGAATATGTTGAATAAATAAATACGGGCATACAGGACAACAATAAATTTATAAATTGCGCGAAACGAAAAATTACACGTACCTCTCGATGGGATACATCCATCGATATTGTACCGGTCCAGCTAACTTCGCCTCAGTTTCAAGATGAACCGTCAAGTGTATTATGATATCGAAGAATGACGGTGGGAAAATACGCTCAAACTTGCAAAGTATCAACGCAACAGAATTTTCTAGTTTATCCAGCGTCGCAACCTCCAGTGTTTTAGCACACAACTCCCTGAAAAAACAACATAGGTCGTTGATTACTAGACCAACCGAGTCGGGGAGATAAGTCCTGAGGGATAATGGAAGAAGGTGCTCCACGATAACATGGTGATCATGACTTTTCAGCCCATCGATCTTGCCCTTCACAATTTTTATTTTTTTGCTGAATGATCCTGAGAAACCTGTGGGGACTTTCAAATCATGCAACACCTGCAGGAATCTTTTCTTCTCCGGTTGTGACATATGATAAGCGGCATTGGAAAGTACAAACTTGCCCGGTTTACCCGCTACCGGTCTAGGGTGCAATTCACTTCTTATTCCCCACTCTTGTAGATCTATCTGAGTATTCATGTTGTCTTTCGATTTCCCGTCTTTATAAAGAAGCAAGTTAAGTATGTGCTCTGATACTCCCTTCTCTATATGCATGACGTCCAGACAATGACGCACTGAATTTGTAGACCAGTACGGAAGCTCGAAGAAAATGCTTAACTTGTTCCAATATTGTGGTTTGACCTGTTTCGTCGGATCCATCCCGAAGGTCACGTTATTGTAACCATCCCATTTAGCAGTCACGTCCTCTCCGGACAATGGGAATGGAGGTCCAAGAAGCTCCTGATGACCATCAAAGTGAACCGTATCTAACCTATAGGGGTGGTCTGGAGGCAGAAAACGTCGATGGCCGCAATAACAAACCTTCCTGCTAAAATTCAAGAATTTTGATATTGTGTGTTCATGGCAATGAGGACATACTTTGTGACCATGTACGGACCAACCTGATAGCATTCCATACGCAGGAAAGTCATTAATTGTCCACATTAAAGCCGCACACAGTATGAAGGTTGTATTTATGTTTGAATCATATGTCTCTACACCATCAATGAACAAAGATTTCAACTCCTCGATCAGAGGTCGGAGATAGACGTCGATATTGTTCCCCGGTGAGTTTGGTCCGTCGATAAGAAGAGGCATCATAAAGTATGATTGGTCCATAGCCAACCAAGGCGACAGATTATAAATTATCATTACAACGGGCCATGTGCTGTGACTTCCAGCCATATAGTTGAATGGGCAGAAGCCATCTGTAGCCAGTCCGAGCCGGACATTGCGAGGATCGCTACTGAATATTGCGTGCCTCCTATCGAAATCCTTCCATGCCGGTGAATCTCTTGGATGGCTCATTTTTCCATTTTCGCTTGGAGGAGCACGGTGATGCCAAATCATTGCCTCGGCTGTTTCTTGCACCTGAATAGCCTCTGTAGCCTCTGTAGCCTCTGTATTATGGGAAAGTATCGTGCTATCTTCACAGGTATATCAGGCTTCTTATCAGAATCTTTCGGCTTATACGTGCTCTCTCCGCATGTTGGACACTCTTTCAAATCTTAGTTCTCTTTCCGGTACAACACGCAATTTTTAGGACATGCTTGAATCTTCTCGCACTTTAGACCCAAATCAGACATCATCTTCTGGGCTTCATACCAGCTTTCGGGCACATTATTTCCCGGAGGCATAGAATCTTTCAAGAACGAAAGAAACATTGTGAATGACTTGTTACTCCATCCATTTAGGCACTTAATCTGGAAAAGTTGGACGGACCATGAGAGGGTGGAATACTTCGTATTCTCATAAATTGGTTTCCTAGTACCATTCATGAAATTTTCATATTTATCCGCACGCGGTCCTTGACCGGAAGGAATGTCATCTTCGGTAGGAATAGATTCACTTAGGGCAGTCTCTACCATATCCTCCATTTCTTCTGATGGAAATAAATTTCCGTCTCCTGCCGTATTACCGAATTCTTCTTCTTCTCCTGCCGCATTATCGTGTTCTCCTTCTTCTTCTGCCGCAGTACTGCATTCTTCTCCTTCCCCGTGATATTTTCAAGTTGTATAAAGTCTAGTAAATCCATGTTTTACAATATGAAGCTCTGCCAATTCTACCTTCTGCCAGTACTTATTGCCACATCTATCGTACAGACAGAGAATCTTCTCTATTATGATCTTATTATGTGCGCGTGCAAATTCAAGGAAAGCAGCAACTCCTGCGACAAACTTAGGTTGCATACGTTGTTTCCAATCCACATACATCCAGTCCTTAACTCTGACGTACTCATGGGTCATGTTAGACAGTATAACATATAAATTGTAGGTTATGCTGACTATATTGAGAAATATAAGAACGGGATAGTTATTGACAAAGGAGAAAATCCATGTATATGCTTTGTGTGTGCGTTTGTCATTGAAAAGAATAAATTATCGCACGTATGTTAACCGATAGACGGGGTCTAAATGGCGCTTTTAGTTTCATATATGAGTATCGATGGGAATATGAAGGTTTCATATTATCATATATTGGTTTTAACCCGAACATCTCGAATCGCTCTCTAATTATGCGTTTGTTGTATATTCTTGTTGTGTGTGTGTGTTCCGGCTGTCGGGGGTAGGCTTCTATCCCATTAAGAATGTATAGAGCGAACGCCCATCACTTGTGCTTTCAACCGTTTTGAGTAAATTTCGGCAGCACCTCCCCGCTGTTCTCCAAGTACACTGTAATAGAATAGATAATCATTTCAAAGCCGTGAAACAACGTTGAAATGAACATCTAATCTATCTTTGTACACGGAGAACCAGCGGAAATGTACCGATGAAATATCTCGAAATGGATGAAAACACAAGTGAATGAAGGCGTTTGCTTTATACATTCTTAACTTGTCCACACGGGAAAAATCTATGGGCTACCATACGATTGAATTTTCTCATCGCGTAGACTATACGACGGTTGTTAGTATCGAGCTATACTGTCCGATATTTAACAATTTTCGTATAGTTCTAGGTCACGACGAGCATCGCACGTATGTTAACCGATAGACGGGGACTAAGTGGCGCTTTTAGTTTCATTGAGTATCGATGAGAATATGAAGGTTTTATATTATCATCGAATATCATATATTGGTTTTAACCCGAACATCTCGAATCGCTCTCTAATTATGCGTTTGTTGTGTATTCTTGTTGTATGTGTGTGTTTCGGCTGTCGGGGGTAGGCTTCTATCCCATTAAGAATGTATAGAGCGAACGCCTATCACTTTTGCTTTCAACCGTTTCGAGTAAATTTCGGCAGCACCTCCCCGCTGTTCTCCGAGTACACTGTAATAGAATAGATAATCATTTCAAAGCCGTGAAACAACGTTGAAATGAACATCTAATCTATCTTTGTACACGGAGAACCAGCGGAAAGGTACCGACGAAATATCTTGAAACGGATGAAAACACAAGTGAATGAAGGCGTTTGCTTTATACATTCTTAACTTGTCCACACGGGACAAATCTATGGGTTACCATACGATTGAATTTTCTCGTCGCGTAGACTATACGACGGTTGTTAGTATCGAGCTATACTGTCCGATATTTAACAACCTTCGTATAGTTCTAGGTCACGACGAGTATCGCACGTATGTTAACCGATAGACGGGGACTAAGTGGCGCTTTTAGTTTTATATATAAGTATCGATGAGAATATGAAGGTTTCATATTATCATCGAATATCATATATTGGTTTTAACCCGAACATCTCGAATCGCTCTCTAATTATGCGTTTGTTATGTATTCTTGTTGTATGTGTGTGTTCCGGCTGTCGGGGGTAGGCTTCTATCCCATTAAGAATGTATAGAGCGAACGCCCATCACTTTTGCTTTCAACCGTTTCGAGTAAATTTCGGCAGCACCTCCCCGCTGTTCTCCGAGTACACTGTAATAGAATAGATAATCATTTCAAAGCCGTGAAACAACGTTGAAATGAACATCTAATCTATCTTTGTACACGGAGAACCAGCGGAAAGGTACCGACGAAATATCTCGAAACGGATGAAAACACAAGTGAATGAAGGCGTTTGCTTTATACATTCTTAACTTGTCCACACGGGACAAATCTATGGGTTACTATACGATTGAATTTTCTCATCGCGTAGACTATACGACGGTTGTTAGTATCGAGCTATACCGTCCGATATTTAACAATCTTTGTATAGTTCTACGTCACGACGAGCATCGCACGTATGTTAACCGATAGACGGGGACTAAGTGGCGCTTTTAGTTTCATATATGAGTATCGATGAGAATATGAAGGTTTCATATTATCATCGAATATCATATATTGGTTATAACTTGAAAAACATGCCGTTGAAACAAATTATTGTTCTCCACCTTGCACTCTCTTAACTATGGTACATGCATTAAACATGTAAGAGCTATCTATAACAACTCTAAAGTTTCACCTGTTGGGTTCAACAAAAAGGTTTTTGACATAACAAATACAATCTTCCTCAATTTTTCCCTTGAATCGATGTGAAATTAATAGAGTCCATATGACACAATGGATATATTTTCTACACAAAAGGAAAAGGCAAACAATAGTAAAGCAATTGTAATTCTATCAAGTATCCATACTGAAAAAGAATAATTAGCAAACTAAAAATTAATCACTAATGAAAAACAAACAAAAGTGCTTATTATTATACTTCAGACGTTATATGTGCTTGACCCCCATAGTACATAGGCTGTATCCGCAATTAACCCTTTTCTATATACTTGGGTGTATAGAATTTCTAAAAGTTACACACGGTTTTTCTAAATCCAATTCTTTCCTTTCACTACAAAACCCTTTATATTTTCTAATAGGTACCAAGAACTTTCAAAGTTTTTGGATATGCACAAAAAGAAAGCATCGCCAATAAGATTGACATAACTCAAATGACTTTGACCCATTACATATAAATGTCATGGTCTTTCAATATTTTTCAAACAAATACCATAGACTTTGTTTGTTACAAATAAATACCATGAAGTTTTAACGTTTTCACATAATTTTCATAGACTTTGTTGTTTACAAATACATACCATTGACTTCCAACGTTTTCCAGATAAATACCATGAACTTTGTTATTTACAAATAAATACATGAACTTTCAGCGTTTTTTAGATAAATCCCATAGACTTTCATGGACCTTTTTCTCATATAAAAACCATGGACTGTGTTATTCACAAATAAACAGTATCGACTTTCACTATTTTCCAAATCAATCCCCTAAAATTTCACCTTTTTAACCTTAACCCAGCCCCAGCCGAACCCCAACCCAAAACCAAACCCTAACCCGGCCTAACCCTAACCCCAACCCAGCCCAGCCGAACCCCAACCCAACACCAAACCTTAACCCGGCCTAACCCTAACCCCAACCCAGCCCCAACCGAACCCCAACCCCAACACCAAACCCCAACCGAACCCTAACCCTAACCCTAACCCCAACACCAGCCGAACCCCAACCGATCGAACCGTACCGTAACCCTAATCCTAACCCTAACCCCAACCGATACCTAACCCTAACCCTCATCGCTACCCTAACATCATTAAAATAATGTTTAACTAACCTGTAGGCTAGGCGGTGGAGGAGACGACGGAGACGCAATCGGCGACGACGAGGGCGGTGGCGACAACGAGAACGGAGGGCGGTGGGGACGACGAGATCACTGCAGGCGGTGGCGACGATGAGAACGGCGATCGGCGGGAACGTCAAGGGTTTGGGGAGGATTTGGGTTCGCGCGCAACGAAGGGAGAATAAGAAATAATCAGCGTAGGGATCGATCGCTTAAATCCCTATTTATATGCCCCTACGGATATACCCGTAGGTGCTTGGTTTGCGGTTCCGTAGGGGCAAACAACACTATAAAATTTAATAATTTTTAAATAAATATGGAAGGACCGTAGGGGCAACCGTTTGGCCCTACGGATTAATCCGTAGGGCCAAACTTTATCTGCCCCTATGGATGTTATCCGTAGGGGCAACCCCTTATTTTACTAGTGTACGACATTTAAGGAAATGAGATTTTTTGGAAAATAAAATATTTATTAAAAATTATTCTTGTATTAACATATGTATATTTATCATTTAAACACCTATTTTATTATAAGATAAAGTTTCCACCTTTTCCTAAAAATTACAAGATTAAAAGTTACATTAAAATACCATGAATTTCAAATAAATCAATATTATAAATTAATACTTTTATTAGGAAATATTTACTAGAATAACACAAATAAAATTTACACTCATTAAAACTATAAAGATGAATAATAAATACTTGAGGTGTATCTTGAAAACTATACAAAAGTACATTTTACATAAATCCCCCTCAAGTTTTATAAATTACAATAAGGACCCTAACAATTATAGAACTTCAAATTACTTTTCTTTTAGTCTGACTCGGTTTTGAGTCTGACTATTTCTGACTTGAATATAATTCAAGTCAATCTATATTCTTTAATATTCCAACTCAATATGAACACATAAATCCCTGAATCCAGTTAACAATCTATTCAACTTGACTGAATCAAACCATGGATATACATCCATTATTCCGTTATTCCAATTACCTGATACAATCCGTTTACTAATATCATGGTTTTGGTCAGTCATCCAACTTACATAAAACAACAACAATACTGTTAAAACACTACGGGGTTTAAGGGGTAGATTGGTACGGAAGGTGTTAAAGGTGGCACGAGGTGGTCAGATTAAGACACCTAACCTATATTCCGTTGCTGTTGTACCGTGGCTTAACGGTTCCTTGTACATTCTGTTTGCCCTGGTCTCTAGCATATAGAGAACCCTCTCGTATACACTGGCATTCTACTGTACCAAGCTACAAACAACAGCGTTAACACAATATTCCATAATTTTCTACAACATAATACTTTAGAAAATACTCGTATTCTGTCTTTCTGATTCTTCTTTATCTTTGGGACTTACCGAGCGACCTGTTCGCTAACGACATTCTATTTCTTTCTTTTTTGAATGTCGTCAGGTGCTTTGGACCCAGCAGAGATCGAGCCCACCGGTGAAGACTTGGAGCAGTTTCACGAAGAACCCGAGCTCTAGATATTGTACCTTGTTCTATTCAGTATTTTCATTTCCTGTTATGCCACTGTTTAGGCATCGCTTTTCATTTCAGTTGTATTTACTTTTCATGCATTGTACAAAAGAATGTTATTAATAAAGTTGCTGTTATTTCTATATCTTTCGTCTCTTGTGATTTACTTTATATTGCTTAGATACGCTTAGCGTATGTACTTCTAAGTATATACGTAACGGACCTCATCGTGTCCACTTTGCCGTACACCGGGAAGCGGGGCGTGACAGGTTTTGTTGGTGGCCCATGCAGGTCAGAGCTGTATGAATCCCTGTCATGCAGTTCTGGTCTGCATGAACAACCTAAGCAATATAACACAAGAAGCAGCAATTAAAACATTCTTTACAATTCATGTGTAAGTGCACAGGGGCGTCCCGGCCGTCAATCCGACGCCGGAAACGCGGAAACAAAAAACTTTGCAAACTAGCAAACCGGCACCACCGCGCACTATTAACGCAAATCGGGCCATGAACCTAACTACTAGCATAAAAGAAAAGAGTAGAGAAGTATACCAAGCAATCCATGTTCTTCGGTCTTCGTCTCCACTCCGATCTCCTCGCGGAATCTCCGGTCGTCGCCTCCTCGTCAAAACGGCACCACGTAGCCAGGTTCGTATACGGGCTCCCACCTCTGGACCGAGGCAATTCGGGCGCGAAGTTGGCTAACCGACGCGTCCAAGGAATGCTGTAGGCAAGTGTAGAAACCATGTCTCTTTGGGGTGAAGTTGCCTTTTATGGAGGTGAAGAAAATGATCTTTGAAAAAGATTGGAGCTCTCATTTTTCAAGCATAGAATGATATTCTATGAAGATTTTTCCCTCATCAAAATGTGAAGCCTCTCTCCTCCCACAGAATTGTGGCCGGCCCTCCTCATCTAAAAAAATGGTGGGATCAAAAAGCAAGTGGAGAAAAAGAATGATAATGAGAAAAAGAAAAATGTCATACCCATTTCTTTTCTCATCAAATCAAAGCACCATCTCATTTAATGCAAATCAAGTGATAGAAAAGGAATCTCATCATGATGCCACCAATTTACAAAGGACCCCCTCCACAAATACTAATTTGCACAATTGCAAATTAGCCCTCCATCGGAAAAGTCCGGCCGTGAAAGAACAAAGGAAAATCGGTCGGAACGGAATGCAAACTGGCAACTTCAGAAAACTGATCCCGTAATAAATTACAGGAAAACCCCGCGACTGCATATACATGCCCGCATTTGTATTCCCACTGAAGACAAATGCAAAAAGACAAAACTACACTGTCTAATACTAGGATCCGACTTAAACCAAAGCCGGCTAGTAAAAACCGTCAGATCACGATCCGTACAATACCGCACGTATCCGATCGAACCCTGCCATATCTCCATACGGCCTCTACAGCGTTTCGCCCGAAACTTGAGTAACTGTGTGTGTGGTGGACTCTAAAGACTCGTCAATACTATGGTTGTGGATTTAACTACTAGCACGTCAGAGCTATTAGCCATACGTGATGGGCCACCAGCTATTGACCAAAAGGGACGTCGATGAGCGAACTCATCCTGACACCCTACTGAGCCTGTCAGTGACAATATCCGTACAGTCCGGTCCGTTCGTCTATGAGCATCGCATGGCGGGGGTAGGGGGTTGGTAAAAGTCAGACCCCCAAAAGCGGTACAAGTCGTGTCGGAGTGTAGCCCAGAACACCCTGAGATACTACTGGAATACCTACCAGTAAATCTCCTGCCTTGGCCAAGGACTTTTCATGTTCTGGCTCTCCTAGATACAGCGCGACCTCACCCCCAATACCGGGAGAAACGAACCCCTGCAGATCCGCTCACTGCCTCCATGTGGCTCGGGACTGTACCCAACTAAAACCTGTTTGCACGTCTCCTTTGAGCGTGGTAGGGTAGTAATCTAAGTACAGTGGGAACTCACATGAGACAAATGACGATCTCAGGTCGATGAACTAACCTGTACACATGTCATCTAGGAACTGCTATCTGACGTCTGGTATAATCCTAACTAGCAAGTTCCCGGCAAGTCCTGTCCGGTGTACTCATAACCCAATGAGCACCTGTATACATCTTAGGTGAACCAACTGACACCAGTGGCTTGTGAGACCGGCCACCGCCTCTTGTCGGGGTCTCGACTGTATACACTAGTCTACTCTGGAGAATCGATGCCCTGTCTCGAAACTCCCACGACTAGGGACCTTTTAAGGATGTGCTTATAGACTCCACCTCCCACGTATATGATCGCCCTCATACTGCTGGTAGTCAAGCAAGAATCCTAGGGGCTCTATCAACGTGTAATAGCGACCTGTAAGGTCACCTAAAGCAGTACACGATGATAAAGATAAACCAGATAGCATACTATCATCTCGAGTAAGACTGTCCTATCGGGATAGGTCATCTATCAATCATTGCAATCACGTGCCTGCGATCCAATAATTGACTCTGAGGGCACTATCTCCAACAATCTCCCACTTGCACTCAAGGCTAATTATTGCGATGTTGCATACTCACAGCCCGTGTGAAACCGAACACCCAACTCCTCTACTAGTCAGTCTCACAAAGCTCGTTTGCGAAACTATTGCGTTCGAGGAATAGCCTCAGTGAGTGGATCCGCTCTGATGTTTCTTTCTATGTCTCTCTATATCCCAAGTTCGCGGAGAAAGCCATCTCCCGAAATGAGTAATACCTGTCTTAGAATGTCTGGATGTCTGATGGGACCTAGTTCATAAATGAACTCCAAATCCAAACTTCTTAGACTGTATCGTCAACTGAACTTAATCAGTGTCCTGCGCCATGCCTCCCTCAGTATCCGCCTGGACCACCTGTCCAAAATACTGCCCCTCGTCAGAGGGAAAACTATAACTCTGAAAGCCACTCTGCTATCCAGGTCACCTTGGAAGCCTGGAATGATAACCGTCTCCTAAAGGAGGCTGTCGTTATCAAATCCCTAGAACATCCACTTATGTTCTAAAGCTGCTTCCGATTGTTTCTCCAGGATTGGATCAAATATCAACCTATTGCATCTACTGCAAGAACAACATCTGATGTGGTACTTGACATCTCATGATTGACTCAATTGCCTAAGCAAGTGATCTGCCAATCATGCACATCCCTCTCTACTTTAGTCTGTAGGACACCTTTAGAGAGGGTGACTCCATCACCTGCAGGTATACTACCGTGCCAGGAGTCGTCCATTCTAAATGCTTTTAGAATGCTGTCGAAGTACCCAGATTGGGACACTTCCCAAATCTAGATCTAAAACTATAAATCTAGTATCCAGAATGTCTGATATAATATCCAAGTCCTATGTGGAGAAACCACTGTATGACAACCAAAAAATAACCGATCGTAGTATAGAAATTTCACTTCCTACTCTGTATATGTCATCCAAATACCAGGACATAACACCCTACTACCTTCTTAACAGATCCACCCTCTATTCTGATGAAGTCAAACCTATGACTGTCACATCAGAAATAGATGATCTATCTCCGCTATATCTGCTTTAGTCTATAAATAGACATAAGCCACATGTCCACCAATGCTTCCGCTGCTCCCACTGACTACGATAACTCTCTGGCAGAGTCATATACACGTTCACTTCTAAAGTTAGTTTAGAACGACGCTATACTCATCCTCCTGCCGGGTCTCACAGTCTGGAACAACAGCAATGGTAAGTATGGGTAAACAAGAGCCTCCCTGTCACCGACCTTGAGGCTACCGAAGTACTTCTCAGGTGCCTGAGGTTACCCACCATATCTGCGGAGTGGCCAATGGAATGTCAAACCAAATTGAATCGTTAGGTTCTTTATCAAATCTTCAGTAATCGTTTCCGGTTCTGGAATTACTTCCAGTTCTACCATGCTCCCACTACTGTTTTCTGAAAAAAAAACCATTTTTATTAAAACTGTGGCGAGTCAAGAACAATATCACTATTGATCTTCCAGATGGTAGAAAGTCAACCCTCGTCATAGCCCGGGTCAACCCACAAACAGCCATTACAGAAACGTGCCTTGAGTTGTCCGGTGTCTGGTTTTAAGCATAAGCCGGACAACTCCCCGTATCTTAACAATGTCAAGATATGAACTGTTCTATATCCAATATAGAAACAGAGGCACTGATTTAATTGGAACCAGATTCAAATCATGCAGCTGTCTCCAGTGCATGTCAACTAAATGGAAGGAGGCCGATCAGCGTTACTCAACTTAGGAGTACTTCCAATTATGAGTAACCTGAAAGAGAAACAAGTTCTCTTAATCATTACTATCAACTGAATACCATATACAAATATCTATATCTTCGATCACCTTGAAAAATCCCGATACTTGCAATACCTGGTTCTCTACTTTATCCTTATACCTATAATTTCTCAAAACTCAGACCTTGTATTTCTACGAAACACATGTCTAAGAACCAGAGAAGTCACAAGTAAACAGAATCTAGTACGAGTACCAACCCCTCTGTGCAAATGGACACTGGACAATATACAATACTCTGTATAAGTCCCCTGAGTCTAATAACCCATTCCCTGTGTGTTGTAGGTTGAAAACTGTACTTATGGTTATGAAGAATAACACCGCTGTTTAATACTCCTTACCTAACCATCTACTGATATAGGTAAATGTCATAGACATAATTTCAAAAAGGTATATCTCACTCTATGAAAATAGACGTACAGATATATCAATCTGAAATTGGTGCATAACAACGGATATTCAAAACCAAACATTTGCCGTCCGGCAAACTGCCCAGGCGATTTCCTCAAATATCACCAATTACAACGAATTCCGATATAATGAGAATGATCACCTAATTCCCAATAACTTACTCCCACTCATCATCTGTAAAACCATACGGATGTGAGAATCATACCTGGTAAATACATACCCTGGAGCAAGTGTCTAATCGGGAAATCAGTTTTCTATTAACAGTACACGGTGAAACAGAAACATGTAAATATTCCGTAGGGGTATCCGGGTATTCTTAGTAATGCCTCTTCCATTATCAGATTCACAACTGTAACCATGTATTTCTTTGCCACCTCTCCAAATCCCTTTTTATGTCTTTAGTCATTACCTTCTGCACACCCCTTTAGGCCAAATGGTTTTCTTCCTTCCCTACCGTTCGGCACCAGCCTATGGTTTGGAAGAAGACTATCCAATCAGCATAATGGGTGTACTGTCCTAATCCTAGGAGCACTCGCAATGCGAGAGAAGGTGAAGATAAAAGACAACCGAATAAACCTTATTTCTATTTATCCTGAACCAGAATCCATCCCCGAACTGGAACAAGTTCCTTTCGAGTTCGTATATAACCATACGATGGAGTATCCAAAAAACTGTGGATCTTCGTAGTGATACGGAGTGTCCTGGAGAAATACAAAGGTGAAGTGGGAGTGGTAATGAAATACTTGGTTTGGTCGTGAATATCAGTCGCAATTTACTTTGCCCTCCTTCTAATCCTTTTCTTTGTCTTAACTTAATACCTTCTGCACACCGTTTAGGCTAATTGGTTTTCTTCATTCCCTACCGGTCGGCACCTGCTTATGGCTTAGAAGAAGACTATCCAATTTGCATAATAGGTGTACTATCCTCTAATCTAAGGGGCACTCGGAACCTGAGAGAAGGTAAAAGGAAAAGACAACTGACTAGTCCTATTCGTTTTCTCCAGAACCAGAAACCATCCTCGAATCTGGAACAAGTTCCTTCGAGTTCGTATATAACCATACGATGGTTTTGTCCAATGGAAGTGGACCTTTGTAGTAATACGAGGTGTCCTGGAGAAAAGGGTAAAAGTAGGAGTGGCAAAGAGGTCTGCAACTCTGACAATCCAAAAGCCAGTCTTATAAGAAGGTTCGGTCAACTTGGTCACTGAGTCATAGTCTAGGGTCGGGTCAATGGTCGCTGCCAAAGAGAGATAGAAAATAAACACTCAGCGTGCACTCTAACCTAGATCAGAATGGTTATCACTTTATCTAATCAGGAAACCTCCCACTGTACCGTCAAATTCTCCTCCAAACCTAAAAGAAGAATTAGTCGGGAACACCCGAGGAGTAAACCAACTCATCAGTGGGAATCGGGATCCAACTATCATCGCATGATAACGTTACGGAATCCGCTCACGTTATCACACTCCAGAAAGTATGCGCATATCTGGCAAGTTTCAGTTTCTTTAGAAACTCCCGATGTGGATTTTTGCCCCATGCTCTTATGACCTTGACGAAGGCCAACAAATCATAAGTCATATGTCAAGTTCTACCCGTCATTGTCCAGGTTAATTTGAACCCACCCGTACAAGCCCTTGACGAAGGCCAACAAGGCTATACGACTGTCCCAAACCAACGCATCTATCTATGCAGCAGAAAGGCAACAAGCAGCTACCATACACTATGCCTTGACGAAGGCCAACAAATATAGCATGAATACTACGTGCTACCCGTCTGAAATGACGGAGGGCTACGAATGGTTTCTGGCGAAAACCTTTAACGTAATGAACTTGATATCGTTGAAGGAACGCATAACTTTTTAGAAAATATAGTAACGAAAACCTTTGCTAAAGAGGTCACTCCCGGTGAAGGGATCTCGGCTCTTTCCCCGTAGGATGGGGTGCAGGATATTTCAACTGAATACCACGATGCAAAGCAAAAGTAATCGGCTATAGTGAAGTTATTACCCTGACGCAAACTTCTGTCCAAGATGTCACTCCCGGTGAAGGGATCTCGGCCCTTGCCTCGTCGACTGAGGTGCTGGATATTCATAACCGAATACCACTGTGCAAAACAAAAGAGAACGTCCTTGCAATAACAGCCTTTTGAAAAATGTTCCAACAACTTCAGAATAGGTTTGTTTATCTTGCATTGATCCGAATCAATGCAGTCCCATCAATTGATCACACCATAAAAGAACGAAAATAATGATGTATGTATATTACATCCGCATTCGCCACTGCGTCCCGTCATCACCCGTTAGGTTACTTAACTAACGACAGAGCGGGGACTGGACTAGCGCGGATGCAAAACATATACAACATCTACTAGTATATATATATAATATATAATTTTCGCTCAAGGCGTGATAAAATGCAACATCACAGAAATGTACAGCATCACAGAACTATACAAATATCTGGGAACCCTGGGTTTCACAGAGCCGCTACTGAAACCCGACGTTCCTCTGGTCGTGTGGATAGCCTGTGCAATGAAATCCTAGACCCTTACGAGTGCGGCGAATAGCCCGCCAAAACCTGAAGCGAGGTAGCCCCCTTCAGCACCGCGAATGTACCACCCAGCACTTCATGGAATCCGGTAACTTGGGCACCCCTCCTGGGTCAATCCTATACCCCCTACAAGTGCGGCGAGTAGCCCGCCAATTCTAGAGTGAAGCCTCCTCCGTCTCAACGCCATGAGATGCGGGCTCGTTGCCCTCTAGAACTCGGCTATCCGTGCACCCCTCCGCGGGGCAATCCTAGTACAGAAAGTAAAATATACATACAACGGGTACATCGACCTCAGCCCGGTCGTACCCCAAAAGAATAATACAAACTGGCAGTGACGGCAGTCCACATGTCGGACGCTCGCCCCGCAATATCAAATGTACATAATACAACAAAACTGTACTACCACTGCAACCAGGCTATCCCCATGACCGATCCGCAACAACACAGCAATACACAGAATATCAACGTGAATGTCACGTTCGCAAATCCGTCTAACCGGGCTATAGCAGTTAGACCGGATTTACCGATCAAGTGACATTCACGGTCGTAGATATAATGTAAATACTGTGAACTAATGTGTTTAAAATATCCGATCGAACAAATTTACTGAAGTGGACCCCAAGCAGTACTGTAGCACTTACAGAAATTCTGGGCCCAAAAATAATATTCCAGAAGCCCTATTTTCAAGCATAAGACCATCTGGAAAAATTTGGTGTAGTGAGGAGCCAAAGTGGCGGCGGAACCGCGGCCCAAGTATGGCTTTGGCCGCGGTTCCGCGGTGGGATGATGGGTTCAGGCGACCAAATTTTACCAGAGTTCTTATACTTCCCTGCACATCATTCTGCAACTACCTGAAAAATTTTTAGAGCTAAAAAAAAATTCGACAGAAACTGATGCTAGGAAAAATACTGTTTTTGGAAATTTTTGTTCGATCGAGTTCTAAACACGTTAGAGCAAGCTAAGCTAAGTTAATGGCGAGGCTCTGATACCAATGTAAGTGCACGGGGGCGCCCCGGCCGTCAATCCGACGCCGGAAACGTGGAAACAAAAAACTTTGCAAACTAGCAAACTGGCACCACCGCGCACTATTAACCCGGATCGGGCCATTAACCTAACTACTAGCATAAAAGAAAAGAGTAGAGAAGTATACCAAGCGATCCGTGTCCTTCGGTCTTCATCTCCACTCCGATCTTCTCGCGGCATCTCCGGTCGTCGCCTCCTCGTCAAAACGGCACCACGTAGCCGGGTTCGTATACGGGCTCCCACCTCTGGACCGAAGCAACTCGGGTGTGAAGTTGGCTAGCCGACGCGTCCAAGGAATGCTGTAGGCAAGTGTAGAAAGCATGTTTCTTTGGGGTGAAGTTGCCTTTGATGGAGGTGAAGAAAATGATCTTTGAAAAAGATTGGAGCTCTCATTTTTCAAGCATATAATGATATTCTATGAAGATTTTTCCCTCATCAAAATGTGAAGCCTCTCTCCTCCCACAAAATTATGGCCGGCCCCCCTCATCTAAAAAAATGGTGGGATCAAACAGCAAGTAGAGAAAAAGAATGATAATGAGAAAAAGAAAAATGTCACACCCATTTCTTTTCTCATCAAATCAAAGCACCATCTCATTTAATGCAAATCAAGTGATAGAAAAGAAATCTCATCATGATGCCACCAATTTACAAAGGACCCCCTCCACAAATACTAATTTGCACAATTGCAAATTAGCCCTCCATCGGAAAAGTCCGGCCGTGAAAAAACAAAGGAAAATCGGTCGGAACGGAATGCAAACTGGCAACTTCAGAAAACTGATTCCGTAATAGATTACAGGAAAACCCCATGACTGCATATACATGCCCGCATTTGTATTCCCACTGAAGACAAATGCAAAGAGACAAAACTACACTGTCTAATACTAGGATCCGACTTAAACCAAAGCCGGCTAGTAAAAACCGTCCGATCACGATCCGTGCAATACCGCACGTATCTGATCGAACCCCGCCATATCTCCATACGACCTCTACAGCGTTTCGCCCGAAACGTGAGTAACTATGTGTGTGGTGGACTCTAAAGACTCGTCAATACTATGGCTGTGGATTTAACCACTAGCACGTCAGAGGTATTAGCCATACGTGACGGGCCATCAGCTATTGACCAAAAGGGACGTCGATAAGCGAACTCATCCTGACACCCTACTGAGCCTGTCAGTGACAATATCCGTACAGTCCGGTCCGTTCGTCTATGAGCATCGCATGGCGGGCCTAGGGGGTTGGTAAAAGTCAGACCCCCAAAAGCGGTACAAGTCGTGTCGGAGTGTAGCCCAGAACACCCTGAGATACTACTGGAATACCTACTAGTAAATCTCCTGTCTTGGCCAAGGACTTTTCATGTTCTGGCTCTCCTAGACACAGCGCGACCTCACCCCCAATACCGAGAGAGACGAACCCCTGCAGATCCGCTCACTACCTCCATGTGGCTCGGGACTGTACCCAACTAAAACCTGTTTGCACGTCTCTTTTGAGCGTGGTAGGGTAGTAACCTAAGTACAATGGGAACTCACACGAGACAAATGACGATCTCAGGTCGATGAACTAACCTGTACATATGTCACCTGGGAACTGCTATCTGACGTCTGGTATAATCCCAACTAGCAGGTTCCCGGCGAGTCCTGTCCGGTGTACTCATAACCCAATGAGCACCTGTATACATCTTAGGTGAACCAACTGACACCAGTGGCTTGTGAGACCGGCCACCGCTCCTCGTCGGGGTCTCAACTGTATACACTAGTCTACTCTGGAGAATCGATGCCCTGTCTCGAAACTCCCACGACTAGGGACCTTTTAAGAATGTGCTTATAGACTCCACCTCCCATGTATATGATCACCCTCATACTGCTGGTAGTCAAGCAAGAATCCTAGGGGATCTATCAACGTGTAATAGCGACCTGTAAGGTCACCTAAAGCAGTACACGATGATAAAGATAAACCAGATAGCATACTATCATCTCGAGTAAGGCTGTCCTATCGGGATAGGTCCTCTATCAATCATTGCAATCACGTGCCTGCGATCCAATAATTGACTCTGAGGGCACTATCTCCAACATCATGTTCCTTGAATCTTGCAAATTTCTATTTCTTGAATCTTATCATTTCATGTATTTGAATCTGTCCTAACCCAAATTTTTTCTTCAAGGTTATGGATTCCCCGAACAACACCAGCACCAACGTCAACAACACACTTCCAGCACTACCTCTCGCACCAGCTGTCCCTACACCACCCACTGAGCAAACAATGCTATTTGAAGCAATCCACAGCCTTCTTGAGGGACAACAACAACTTCTGAACCGTCCCGAGACCGATGCACCAAGAGTAAAGCAATTCAGGGTTTTACATCCCAAGCAGTTCGCTGGTAAAGGAAACCCTCTTGAAGCGGAAGAATGGGCACAAGGCATAGAAGACGATCTGGCAGCAGCTCAAGTGCCAGACAACGCTTGGGTCCGTGTAGCAAAACTACAGCTCACGGATAATGCTCGCAACTGGTGGAAGGCGGAAGAAAGCCGTCTGGTACAACCGATTGAATGGAAGACCTTTCGCAAGAAGTTCGACGCGAAATACTTCCCTGTGACTGCCAGGTTTGCAATGGAGCAGCAGTTTATTCATCTACAACAGGATTCAATATGGGATAAATCAGTAGATGAATACGATGCTGAATTCACCATGTTAAGCCGGTAAGATATGTCACAATAGTTCAATTTTTAATTATCACATACTACACAGCTAACACAATCTTTAAACAGATTCGCGGCACACTTGATACCGACGGACGAGATCAGAGCCCGTCGCTTTCAACAAGGTTTGGACACAGAGATTAAGGCTGCTCTAGCCACAGGAAAATTTCTGACTCATGAGTATGCTCTAGAAGTTGCTCGCAGTTATGAGGCGGTGATAAAAGAAAGGGACAGATCTCCGTCTGCAGGAGTTGATTAGTCCAAAAATACTTGTTAACCGTAATCAGAAACGGCGTCGCTTTGCAGCTAGCCGGTGAATACGGGTCGATCCACAGAGATGTGTAATTTTCTGATTTGTGTTTTTACGAGTTGATTCCGATGGTGGTTTGATTTTTCTCGATTGATTTTAAAAACTAAGTTGTACGATATTAAAGAACTTGTTAGGGTTAGGTCTAAGGTAGGGTTGATAAGATTAATATTATCACCTCTTTCAATACCTTCGATTAAAGGCTTTTAGAAGTCATAACAATTATTAGCAAAGGGGATTAGGATGATTGGGAAGAAACGAAGTTTCTCCCTCTAGATCCTTGTCCGTCCTTTACTACTAATTGCTATAACCTTCATGGACGTCATGTATGTCCGGTCCTTTATACTACGGTTCACCGTTACCTCATAGGTAGGGTGCTGTAGGGAGCGGATCATGCATGCGTGCATGAAGTTCTACTTATGAAAATTTATTGGTATTGAAGAAGATGAGAGATATTCATCTCTCAATCCCTCCCTTGTTCATAACCCTAACAAGCGAGGAAATTACTCGCGCATTAGGGTGTCTTTTAAAAATAACATTTTTATTATGATTAATGTGTTTTGTTTAGATCTAAAGAATTACTTATCTACTGCAGATTATGTAACACCCGAGCCCAGTAATACTATTTCTATTGCTAGTTGAGCGCTATACATTGCCCATTCCAATTATCCTGATTGTTTGGTGTTTATTGCTAAATTTTAACCGGTTAAGTCATTTTGGCACATAACAAATTTTAACACCTAAAATGAAATTAAAAATATCCATGTTGGCCTACTCGTCGCCACCAGTCGCGTGGTAGCGTCCGCGTGTCGATATTTCGTCCCGTTCGGCGAAACGGGCAAGTTTGGACGTCTACGCGCGCGTGCAAGTGTCCGACTTGGAGGCATGCATTTTAATCACAAAACACCTCATTTCAAAATTTAGAACTCGCTTAAAATCCTATAATTTGAATTTGAAACATTTGGGCGCAAACCGGACGCGATTTGGAAATGTTTCATTTAGCGCCGAAAATGCCCATTTAATTAAATATATTAAACTATATATATATTTTACTGTTACCAAAATCAATGTTAAATCTTTCTTTAGATTTTCTTTAACCCACAAAATTTTCCCCCTCTGGCCAATCACGAGGGGCTAAAACCCTCGTGGGCCCCACCATTTTTCCCACTCTCTCTCTATCTCTCTCTTCTCCGCCTCTCTCTCTCTTCCTCTAAATCTCTCTCTCTCTCTTCATCAAATCTCTCTCTCTCCCTCTATATATTCGTTCACTGTTCCTCGCGAAAGAACCCACCACGAGAAAACCCCACGGAACCCTAGCCCTAGCATCGTCGTGCCGCAGCCGTCGACCTCTCCGCGACCTCGCCGTCGCCGTTCTCACCTCCACAGCCCAACAGCATCCCTTCCTCCTCTTCTTCCTCCTTTCCCTCGCCTGCGTTGCACTGCAACCCAACCCCGACGCCACCCCTAGCCGCAGATCTCGCCGTCGCCGCCGCCTCACATCGCCGACGACACCAGAATCCTCCTCCCTTCACCCTCGTCCCGACCTCGTCGTCGTCTTCCTCCTCCCCTCGTCGGACCACCACAGAACCCGAGCCCGACCCTAGCACCAACCCCCGGGTCGCCGGAAAACGTGCCGTCGATCCGCGCCGTCGTCACCAGAGCCACCTCCTCTTCCCTGCGACCAGAACCCGGCCTTTACCTCCCCTCATCGCACAGCACCATCCTTTCCAGCGAACCCTAAAGCTTTCCAGCCTTCGCTGCTCACCGTCGCTGCCTCGCCGGCGTCCCACCACCATCGAGCCCGTCGTGGTTGCCCCTGGTGTCTCCCTGTAAGCATCCCTTTACTTTTCCATTCGTATTAACCCCCTCGCTGGTCCTTAGTTGCGTGTATCGTATGTTTTGCTAACTTCGTCGCCTTTTTGACATTTCGCCGGATTCCGGCCGTGCCGACGGCTTGACCCGACACTCCAGCAAGGTACTCCGGTCCGTGTGGTCCCGCTGTTCGCTGTTGGGACTCGATCCGTAGTCCGTGCACCCATCTCGTGTTTTCTGCCGACATTGCATCCGTGCTTTCCGGTTTGCGAAACCGTCGAGGCAAGTATCCGAATACTTGCTCTAACATGCTAGCATACAAGATCTAGTCTTGCTATGCAGTTGAATATCATTTTATAATACAACATAATGATGGTGATATCGATAGTACAGTATGACTAGAATTGACGGTTGCATTTCTCCTTGACATTAAATCAATATAGTAGCTTCGCAAAAATTAAGTGGTATGCTATTAATCCATGTTTTAAATAATTAAACCAATGAGAACGTACCTGCTTAATTTTCTAGATCATCCATGTGACAATTATGATGCTTTAGTTTAATTCATGTAGCTTCATTATGTCATGTTGTTGATATTGTTTCACTTTGTGATTATTGCACCCAAGGGTGCTCAAACCTGCTAGTCTAATACAGCTGCATCATATTTTGTACCATTGTGATTAAGTGAACCGTTATTGTTAATTACTTTCTTGCTGCTGTTACTTATTTGATCGTACACCTGTTGAGAGCACATACTCGGTTACATTGCATATTGACTCGACCCTGCCACACCTGACATATATTTACATACTGATACACCAGACATGACACCTGTACATACTGACTCAACCTACTGTACTACGACCTGACTTGTTACATGATCTCATGCCTAATGCCGACAAACCTGACTTGGGGTCCTCGTGGACCACTCCTGTTGTCTATCCAGACAAACCTGACCTGTTACCTGATCCTGTGTCGGCATTAATCCTTGATTATTGAATACCTGACCTGACATACATAGCTTGGGGGTATGGGGAAATCAAAGGTGAAACCGACTTGTAACTCAACAGTTCGATACCGGTTCTGATCAGTCTTACGGGCTTGGCCTGTCCCGGAGTGATGATGCTGACATCACTCATCCATCCTGCTACCTATTACTGCTTAGCGGCACGTCTCGGATTCAGCCCCGAGAACCTTGACCGTGGTCCCGGGCACGCACGGGATACTATTGAGTTACATCGACGATTCATCAATTGATTTCAAAGACTATAGAGTAGAAACATGATAGGACAGTTTAGTCACCACTGCACATTACCCTGCTCTGTTATTTCTTAGTACTGCTTTATTCATGTTCATACCTGCATTGCTTATTACCATGTTTATATTATATTATTTGGTTGACATGACGCGTTGACGTCTGGGTTTTGCATGGCCCAGATCCCTTACCACTGCAGTTGACCGAGCAGGAGTACTTCAGCCAGCAGGCTGAACTGTGAGTTCCTTAGGGTTTAGTTTTTTTTTATTATTTCATTTCATTTCCAGATGTGAGCCCGCATTATGGGACGTACTGTTTATTTATTGTATTGGATCATTTGCTTCCGCACTTATTGTTTATTGATTCTTGTTATTATGGATTTGGATATGTATTAGATTAGTTATTATTTTGTTCTTGATATCTCTACAACCGTAATGTGACTGTGGATGGATATTTCCTACCCACAGGTGGCATGGTTGGCTATGTCTCGTGCCCAATCTTGCGTACTCTGGGAAGCGGGGCGTGACATGGTTCTTTTGGTATCAGAGCCATAGGTTAATTGGGTTGATTCTTTGTAGTTGGGTATTGCACCCGATACACGAATCATAATACCCATGACTAGGAAACATGTCCTGCCACTTTGACTGTTTTACCATCCTTGAATCATTCTTCCGGATCATGTCGACATGCAAACTTACTTTGCATTTGTCAACTCAAAAACCTAACTTCTTGTTATCTCTAGGACTTAGGCGACTTGGGTGGAGTTAAGTAATTGCGGCTATGATACCGCGGCATAGCTACAATGCAGTACTCTATTTAAGTATCTTGGAGTTCTAGCCTTGATTTATATATTGAATCTATCATCATGCTAATGTTATTTGTTTTGATTTCAGGACCATGGCAGATAAGAATTTCAAGACGTATCAGAGGCGTGTGGATGAAGCCGCCATGTTAGGAGTGATACGTGGGATATTGGAAAATCAGAAGAGGCAAACTGAGCTGATCCAGCAGCAAGCAGATTCATTTCAGGAGGGTTTGCAGGCTATTCAGCAGTCTGTAAACACCGCTGTAGCGAAGCCAGTTGACCGAGTAGGGACCGTGGCAGATTTCAGACGGTTGGGTCCTACTACTTTCACTGGTCTGGAGGAGCCGTTACCAGCCGAGCAGTGGCTAGTAGACATGGAGAATTTACTGATTGCGGCACAGATCCCAGAAGACAAGAGAGTTGATGTGGTGCGCATTCAGCTGGTGGATTACGCCCGAGAGTGGTGGCTTGTGGAGGAGACCCGCTTGCCCAAGCCAATCAGTTGGGCGGATTTCTCTAAAAGTTTCTTGGAAAAGTTCTTCCCGCGGACTGCACGGGAGGAAATGGAGGAGAAATTTATTGGGCTGAGACAAAATGGAGCAGCTGTGGATGTACATGCAGCGGAATGGACGAGACTCAGCCGCTTCGCTGGACCCTTAGTCGCCAGGAGGCAGACAGGGCGCGAAGGTTCTTGCGCAGTTTGGATGTGGACATCCAGAGGCAGATTGTCTCCCTGGGTTTGACCACTTTCTCGCAGGTTCTTACGGCAGCCAGAGAGCAACAGAGTTTATCAGGATCGAAAGGGAACCTTCACCAGACAGCAGTTGCGGCCAGGAAGCCTGCATTTGTACCTAACCAAGATCATGGGCGCAGAGGTATTCCAGTGGACCGTCGAGGTGTAGCGCCAATGAAGAAGCCTGTGATCGTTGATCGAAGGAAGAGCGTGATTTGTGATTACTGCCGATTACCTGGGCACGTGCAGAAGGATTGTCGAAGGAGACTGGGACTTTGTCTGGTTTGTGGAGCAGCCGATCACGCAGTTGGTGCTTGTCCGTCGAAGCTTCGCACGAGAGATGATATACAGAAGCCTCCGTAGAGACCGTTCCAAGGGCAGAAACAGCTGACTCAAGGACCAAATCAGGCTCGAGCGTTCACGTTGACAGCTGAGGAAGCTAAGGCATCAGGAGAAGTGGTTTCAGGTACTTTACTCGTTCATGGTTTTCCCGCATTGGCATTATTTGATTCCGGAGCATCCCACTGTTTTATGTCATCCAAATTTATAACTACACACTCGATTACCTGCACGACCCTGTCTAGTTTCTGGGACATACACACTGGGAATGGGAAAATCATAGCTAGTAAGGAATGTAAAGATTGTACAGTTGTTGTTTGCGGACGGGAGCTTTTTGCAGATTTCTTGGTGATAGATACGGGCAGTTATGAAGTAGTCTTGGGAATGGATTTTCTTGGCACTTTCCACGCACACATTGATTGTAGGGCAAGGAAAGTAATTTTCCAGATTCCCGGACACCCTGAGTTTACTTTCATTGGAGGAAGCAGCTCTGTCGGGCCAGTCAAGTTCAGGGCTAGGCCGACACGCAGTGTTCTTGCAGCAATGGAAGCGGATAGTAATGAAGAGCCGGCAGTTGTTCGCGACTTTATGGATGTATTTGCAGATATTTCGGGCTTACCGCCAAAGCGAGATGTGGAGTTCGCGATTGACCTTATTCCTGGTGCAGCGCCAGTATCAAAATCTTATTATCCGATGGCGCCAATGGAATTGGAAGAAGTTAAGAAATAAGTTGGTGAATTACTCGAGAAGGGATGGATTCGAAGCAGCAACTCACCTTAGGGAGCTCCAGTTCTTTTAGTAAAGAAGAAGGATGGCACGAGAAGGATGTGCATTGATTATCGAGAATTGAATCGGGTGACGATTAAGAACAAGTACCCGATCCCCCGCATTGGAGAACTTTTTGAGCAGCTTAGTGGCGCGAGGGTATTCTCGAAACTGGACTTGCGATCAGGATATCATCAGGTCCGAGTAAAAGCAGAAGACATTTGCAAGACGGCGTTTCGAACTCGATATGGGCATTTCGAGTATCTAGTGATGCCCTTCGGAGTAACGAATGCGCCGGCAATATTCATGGATTTGATGAACAGGATCTTTTCACCATTCTTGGACCAGTTTATTGTGGTATTCATTGACGATATTCTGGTATACTCGAAGAGTCCGGAGGAGCATGCTGAGCATTTAAAGATCGCACTGCAGATGCTGAGACAAGAGAAATTGTTTGCGAAGATGAGTAAGTGCGAATTCTGGCTGGAAGAAGTGAAGTTTCTGGGGCATGTTGGGTCGGGCGATGGAATCGCCGTTGATCCCGAGAAGATTGCAGCAGTTCGAGATTGGCCTATTCCAAAGAATGTTGCGGAGATAAGAAGTTTTCTTGGACTCGCCGGATACTACAGGAGATTTGTGGAGAACTTCGCTCGTTTGGCAGAGCCGTTAACCAAGCTTACGCGCAAGGAGGTACCGTTTGTTTGGACGGATGGATGTGCATTGGCCTTCGAGACGTTGAAGCAGAAGTTGATAACCGCCCCTATCCTAACTGTACCGGATAATTCAGGAGGACTGGTGATTCACAGCGACGCATTCGGAAAAGGATTGGGATGTGTTTTGATGCAGAATGGGAAGGTCGTCGCTTACGCATCGAGACAACTGAAGACTCATGAGAAGAATTATCCGACTCATGACTTGGAGCTTGCGGCCGTGATCTTCGCTTTGAAGATTTGGAGACACTACCTTTTGGGCGAGAGAGTCGAAGTCTTTACGGATCACAAGAGTTTGAAATATGTGTTCACTCAGAAGGAGTTGAACATGAGGCAACGCAGATGGTTGGAGCTGATGGCCGACTACGATCTTGATCTTAAGTACCATCCGGGAAAAGTTAACGTCGTGCCGGATGCGCTAAGTCGGTTACCAGCAATTCAGGTATTAACCGCACAAAGGGAGATCATTGCGGATTTTCAGAGATTTGACTTGGAGGTTGTGCTACCACACGCTACGGGACAGTTGATGCAGTTGCAAGTACAGTCGTCCTTAGTTGAGAAGATTAAAGCAGCACAATCGCAGGATCCTAGACTACAAAAATTTCGAGAGCAGGTTGAAGCCGGACTACGAACCGATTTACTGATCCACGAAGATGGTTTGTTGAGATATGGTAGCCGTGTGTGTGTGCCAAAAGGGGATGTGCGTGAAGAGCTTATGAAGGAGGCACACAGTTCAGCTTACTCTGTACATCCAGGAGGGACAAAGATGTACCGAGATATTCGACAGCACTTCTGGTGGGAAGGTATGAAACGGGAGATTGCTCGCTTCGTGGCTAAGTGCTTGGTGTGTCAGCAAGTCAAGGCTGAACACCAAAGAGTTGCTGGTTTGTTGCAACCACTTCCGATTCCTCAGTGGAAGGGGGAACATATAACCATGGATTTCGTGACGGCTTTACCACGGAGTCCAAAGGGCAACAATGCAGTATGGGTGATTGTCGATCGGTTGACCAAGGCAGCTCACTTTATTCCTTTTCGGGTTGGTCAATCGACGGAAACTTTGGCAGAGCGGTACATGCAGGAGATTGTAAGATTGCATGGAGTACCGGTAAGCATCGTGTCCGATCGGGACACTCGGTTTTTGTCGCACTTCTGGAGGAGTTTACAAGAAAGTTTGGGGACTCGATTGAAGTTTAGCACAGCTTATCATCCTCAGACTGATGGACAATCGGAGAGAACGATCCAGACCCTTGAAGATATGTTGAGGGCTTGCATGTTGGACTTCAAAGGTTCTTGGGAGGATCATCTACACCTGGTGGAGTTTTCGTACAACAATAGCTTCCAAGCGACTATTCAGATGGCTCCGTTTGAAGCGTTGTATGGTCGTAAATGTCGTTCACCGGTTTGTTGGGATGATGTTGGTGAACGAAGGTTACTAGGACCAGATTTGGTGGTACAGACAGTTGAGAAGGTGAATACAATCAGGAAGCATATGAAGGCAGCTCAAGACAGACAGAAAAGTTGGGCCGACACGTCAAGAAGACCTCTAGAGTTCGCCGTGGGTGATTTGGTATTCCTGAAGATATCACCGACTAGAGGGGTGATTCGCTTTGGGAGTCGGGGAAAGCTCAGTCCTCGATTCGTTGGACCCTTCGAGATATTGGAGCGTGTTGGAGAGGTAGCGTACCGTTTGGCGTTACCACAGTCATTGGTAGGAGTGCACGATGTGTTTCATGTGTCTCAACTACGGAGGTATGTTCGCGATGAAACTCACGTCTTGGATCATTCGGAGTTGACCGTACGGGACGACCTAACTTTTGAGGAACGACCAGTTGAAATCAAGGATCGAAGAGAAAAGGTTCTTAAGAACAAGATTATCCCTCTTGTGCTAGTTTCTTGGGGTAATCGATCGCATGGAGAATCCACTTGGGAGCGAGAAGACGAGATCCGGCAGAATTTTCCTCACCTTTTTCTGTAGCTATCTATCTTGTATTCTTGGAATTTCGAGGACGAAATTCTTTTTGTAGTTGGGTATGATGTAACACCCGAGCCCAGTAATACTATTTCTATTGCTAGTTGAGCGCTATACATTGCCCATTCCAATTATCCTGATTGTTTGGTGTTTATTGCTAAATTTTAACCGGTTAAGTCATTTTGGCACATAACAAATTTTAACACCTAAAATGAAATTAAAAATATCCATGTTGGCCTACTCGTCGCCACCAGTCGCGTGGTAGCGTCCGCGTGTCGAGATTTCGTCCCGTTCGGCGAAACGGGCAAGTTTGGACGTCTACGCGCGCGTGCAAGTGTCCGACTTGGGGGCATGCATTTTAATCACAAAACACCTCATTTCAAAATTTGGAACTCGCTTAAAATCCTATAATTTGAATTTGAAACATTTGGGCGCAAACCGGGCGCGATTTGAAAATGTTTCATTTAGCGCCGAAAATGCCCATTTAATTAAATATATTAAACTATATATATATTTTACTGTTACCAAAATCAACGTTAAATCTTTCTTTAGATTTTCTTTAACCCACAAAATTTTCCCCCTCTGGCCAATCACGAGGGGCTAAAACCCTCGTGGGCCCCACCATTTTTCCCACACTCTCTCTATCTCTCTCTTCACCGCCTCTCTCTCTCTTCCTCTAAATCTCTCTCTCTCTCTCTTCATCAAATCTCTCTCTCTCCCTCTATATATTCGTTCACTGTTCCTCGCGAAAGAACCCACCACGAGAAAACCCCACGGAACCCTAGCCCTAGCATCGTCGTGCCGCCGCCGTCGACCTCTCCGCGACCTCGCCGTCGCCGTTCTCACCTCCACAGCCCAACAGCATCCCTTCCTCCTCTTCTTCCTCCTTTCCCTCGCCTGCGTTGCACTGCAACCCAACCCCGACGCCACCCCTAGCCGCAGATCTCGCCGTCGCCGCCGCCTCACATCGCCGACGACACCAGAATCCTCCTCCCTTCACCCTTGTCCCGACCTCGTCGTCGTCTTCCTCCTCCCCTAGTCGGACCACCACAGAACCCGAGCCCGACCCTAGCACCAACCCCCGGGTCGCCGGAAAACGTGCCGTCGATCCGCGCCGACGTCACCAGAGCCACCTCCTCTTCCCTGCGACCAGAACCCGGCCTTTACCTCCCCTCATCGCACAGCACCACCTTTCCAGCGAACCCTAAAGCTTTCCAACCTTCACTGCTCACCGTCGCTGCCTCGCCGGCGTCCCACCGCCGTCGAGCCCATCGTGGTTGCCCCTGGTGTCTCCCTGTAAGCATCCCTTTACTTTTCCATTCGTATTAACCCCCTCGCTGGTCCTTAGTTGCGTGTATCGTATGTTTTGCTAACTTCGTCGCCTTTTTGACATTTCGCCGGATTCCGGCCGTGCCGACGGCTTGACCCGACACTCCAGCAAGGTACTCCGGTCCGTGTGGTCCCGCTGTTCGCTGTTGGGACTCGATCCGTAGTCCGTGCACCCGTCTCGTGTTTTCTGCCGACATTGCATCCGTGCTTTCCGGTTTGCGAAACCGTCGAGGCAAGTATCCGAATACTTGCTCTAACATGCTAGCATACAAGATCTAGTCTTGCTATGCAGTTGAATATCATTTTATAATACAACATAATGATGGTGATATCGATAGTACAGTATGACTAGAATTGACAGTTGCATTTCTCCTTGACATTAAATCAATATAGTAGCTTCGCAAAAATTAAGTGGTATGCTATTAATCCATGTTTTAAATAATTAAACCAATGAGAACGTACCTGCTTAATTTTCTAGATCATCCATGTGACAATTATGATGCTTTAGTTTAATTCATGTAGCTTCATTACGTCATGTTGTTGATATTGTTTCACTTTGTGATTATTGCACCCAAGGGTGCTCAAACCTGCTAGTCTAATACAGCTGCATCATATTTTGTACCATTGTGATTAAGTGAACCGTTATTGTTAATTACTTTCTTGCTGCTGTTACTTATTTGATCGTACACCTGTTGAGAGCACATACTCGGTTACATTGCATATTGACTCGACCCTGCCACACCTGACATATATTTACATACTGATACACCAGATATGACACCTGTACATACTGACTCAACCTACTGTACTACGACCTGACTTGTTACATGATCTCATGCCTAATGCCGACAAACCTGACTTGGGGTCCTCGTGGACCACTCCTGTTGTCTATCCAGACAAACCTGACCTGTTACCTGATCTTGTGTCGGCATTAATCCTTGATTATTGAATACCTGACCTGACATACATAGCTTGGGGGTATGGGGAAATCAAAGGTGAAACCGACTTGTAACTCAACAGTTCGATACCGGTTCTGATCAGTCTTACGGGCTTGGCCTGCCCCGGAGTGATGATGCTGACATCACTCATCCATCCTGCTACCTATTACTGCTTAGCGGCACGTCTCGGATTCAGCCCCGAGAACCTTGACCGTGGTCCCGGGCACGCACGGGATACTATTGAGTTATATCGACGATTCATCAATTGATTTCAAAGACTATAGAGTAGAAACCTGATAGGACAGTTTAGTCACCACTGCACATTACCATGCTCTGTTATTTCTTAGTACTGCTTTATTCATGTTCATACCTGCATTGCTTATTACCATGTTTATATTATATTATTTGGTTGACATGACGCGCTGACGTCTGGGTTTTGCATGGCCCAGATCCCTTACCACTGCAGTTGACCGAGCAGGAGTACTTCAGCCAGCAGGCTGAACTGTGAGTTCCTTAGGGTTTAGTTTTTTTTTATTATTTCATTTCATTTCCAGATGTGAGCCTGCATTATGGGACGTACTGTTTATTTATTGTATTGGATCATTTGCTTCCGCACTTATTGTTTATTGATTCTTGTTATTATGGATTTGGACATGTATTAGATTAGTTATTATTTTGTTCTTGATATCTCTACAACCGTAATGTGACTGTGGATGGATATTTCCTACCCACAGGTAGCATGGTTGGCTATGTCTCGTGCCCAATCTTGCGTACTCTGGGAAGCGGGGCGTGACAGATTAAAAAGAACTATACTAAATTAACTAGGGCAATTGATATGATTAATCTACTGCGGGAATTATACTAGAAGGCTAGGGCAACAATTAAATTAACACTAAGGCAGAATTTAAAATAAAAAAACTTACAGAAATGATGCTCTTTTTCTCCTAACAATTCTGAATTTTATTTATTGAAAAGAGGCATACGTTTTACAGATTTGTGATTACAATTTATAAGTAAACAGGGAAACTAGGGTTACAGATTTTCGCACACGTGATTTTACAGATATGCCCACGGAAAATCCCAACCCACGCACTGACGCACCGACACAGGAAATTTGCACCGACGTGCGCACTTAATGGCCGCGGAACCGCGGCAAATGTGGGCCTTGGGCTGCGGTTCCGCGGCCCTTTGGTGAGCTCAACTCACCAAACTTTCTGGGCTGCATCTTGGGTGTTAGGGCTTCTTTATTCTTCACTCCTTTTCTCTGTTTGGCTTATTATTCTTCTCCAGATCTTCAGTGAAAATTCGTATTGGTCTTTTAACGGTTTCACTTTGACATGTTTGGACCTTGCGTTGCCTTGTACCTATGTGAACTGTTATTAGTCTGGGCTTGACTAGGATCCATCTACTTGTTGGTCAAAAGTCCCTTTTCTGTATCAACTTTCGTCTTTTTCACTGTATTCGCTCCAAGAGCCTGTATCCTGTAATATGCAACAAACGTACGTCAAGAGTACCTGTTTATTTATAAAATGAATAAAAATGGGGAGTACAATAATGCAATATTATAGTATGAACAAATACTCACAAATTATCTTTTGCTCGTCCTCGAGCAAACTTATTATTTTATTCTCAATAAAAGTTAACCGCACTTTCGCAGGAAAATGCGATTGCACTGTGCTCGTGCAACAAGCCGTTAAACCTCTAGGTGTCTCTAGTAGGAGGAGTGTTGTCTCCTGAGGGTTTTCAGCGGATTACACCCACAAAATCCTATCAATTTGGCTTCTTCGACAATAATTCTCCAATTAGGTTTTCTAACACAGAATTCTATTATCATTGACTCATAAATTATCCACCCATATTCTTCATACTTCCTCATCATTTAACTTAAGATTATATATGTTCTATAGAATCACTCAGCTTTCGGCATTTCTTAGGTTTTCCTTTTAGGGTTCCATCTCCACTTGGGAATTTTTCTATCAACTCTACTAAAGATACAAGTTTTATTCTTCATTCCTTTCTTTTATCTAAATTCTAATCACATATCCCCACGTGTGTGTATAGATCACCCCTATACTTGGAAATTCAAATTAAGCAATCATACCCTTGTCCGTTGTCCAAAACACTTATTAATTGGTGAATTTCGCTTACACATCCTTCATGCGACCGTTAATACTTCTTGAGCTACCAACAACCGATTACAAGATGCGTTAGCACTTTAAAGCGTATTTCCTAGTTTTGCAACACCCAAGGCTTTAGCAGTGACTCCCAAACCAGTTGGTCTAAGGCACTAGGTGATGAAACACCTTCGCTATATATTTTTCTATTTTTACAGCCTTAAGTAATCACAAAAATCAGTGTCCATTTTTTCTTTATTCACTTTTTTTTCCTTTTATTTTCATTGTACTAAGGACTTTTAGACAAGACCATTTCAAGGTTTTCTCTACTATTCCAAGCTTTAAGATGTGTGATTGTGCAATTTTGTAGGGTATACATTTTCAGAATCTATACTTAAGCCAGGAATTATTTTTCAAACTTATACTCTAATAAGAATATCAATATTTTTCCTTAATTTCAACTTAGCCCAAAAGGTGAACTCAAAATTTGCCTATTTCTAAATAAACTACAAAGACATATACTTTCTACCGTTAATTTTTAAAGAAGGTTATTTTTAGGGTTTTTAATTTACCAAGTCTAAGATCTAGTTGTTCGAAGTCAGTTAACCTATTTGTCAGACTCAAGTTAGATAATGCCAGAATTGAATACAATAATTTTGAAAATTTTGAAAATTTTCAATTTTTATGGGTTTTCAAATAAATGTGCAAATGCAAAAATGTACATATGAATACAAAGGAAGGAAAACGTACCGAGTATACCCCCAAACTTGAATTTGACAGTGTCCTCACTGTCATACTAAACCAAGAGGGTCAAAATGTCGGCATTCCCTGTTTATTCACATTATTACAAATGATACACACCCCCAAACTTATTCGAAATAAATTTTTGGAAAAATTGATTGGAAATTCGTGGGTGAAAATGGAGGAAAATTAATCAGTGTAAATCGGCTCCTGCAAAAACAGGAGCTTCTCCAATGGGTCCGCTGTGAAGAACGGTTTCAGTCGATGCCCATTCACTTTGAATAAGGTACCGTCTTCAGGATTTTCAAGATCAACCACACCGTGCGGATAAACGGTGCGGACTACAAAAGGTCCTCTCCATCTGGAACGGAGCTTGCCGGGGTGATAATATAACCGAGTGTCATAGAGTAAAACCTGTTGACCAGGTTCAAAAGTTTTTCGCAAAAGGTGTTTATCGTGGAACACCTTAGCTCGGTTTTTAGCAATTATGGCATTATCATATGCCTCATCCCGCAGCTCTTCTAGTTCATTCAATTGCAGCTTTCAATTGCTGCCCGCATATCCTAAAGATAAGTTCAGCTCTTTGATAGCCCAAAATGCTTTATACTCAATCTCCACTGGGAGGTGGCAAGCCTTCCCGTAAACAAGCCGGTATGGAGAATACCAAGATCGGTCTTATATGCAGTACGGAAAGCCCATAGTGTATTAATCAGTTTAAGTGACCAATCTTTACGGTTTTTAGAAACCGTTTTCTCCAGGATTTGCTTGATTTGCCGATTTGAAACCTCGGCATGCCCACATGTTTGGGGGTGATATGGCGTTGATAGCTTGTGGGTGATAGAGTATTTGCGCATTAAGGACTCGAAAGTTCTATTGCAAAAGTGAGAACCATTATCACTTATTATCGCCCGAGGGTGCCCAAATCGAGAAAATATGTGTTCTTTAAGAAATCGAACAACAACCTTGTTGTCTTTCGTTCGGCTGGGCACAGCCTCGACCCACTTTGAAACATAATCAACGGCCAAAAGAATATACACATTTCCAAAAGAGTTAGGAAATGGTCCCATGAAATCTATACCCCAAACATCAAAAATGTCCACAACCAAAATAGGTTGGAGCGGCATTTCGTTTCTCCGCGATATCCGGCCCAAGTTGGCACCGGGAGCAAATTTTGCAGTATTCATAAGCATCCTTGAAGAGTCGTGGTCAATAGAAACCACACTGCAAAACTTTCTCGGCTGTCTTCTTTGGGCCAAAGTGCCCGCCACATGCTTGATCGTGGCAAAAAGACAGCACGCTCTTGACCTCACTTTCAGGTACACACCGACGAATGATTTGGCCGGAACAGTATTTAAAAAGATAAGGTTCATCCCAGTAAAAATGCTTTACTTAGGACAAAAATCGAAGTTTATCCTGTTTCGACCAATCTTTAGGTATCAGGCTGGTGGCTAAGTAGTTTATAATATCGGTAAACCATGGTTCGCAAGAAACGGTCAAGCGTTGCTCATCGGGAAAAATATCAGTGATTGGAAGATCAAGCGTAGGCGAAGAAGGAAGTCGTGATAGGTGATCAGCTACTACGTTTTCACATCCCTTTTTGTCCTTTATGATAAGGTCAAACTCTTATAGTAAAAGGATTCAACGTATTAGCCTTGATTTAGCATCCTTCTTCGCATAAAGGTGGCGAAGAGCTGAATGGTCAGTATATACAATGACTGGAGAGCCAATTAAATAAGGCCGAAATTTTTCAAGTGCAAACAACCGCTAAAAACTCTTTCTCTGTCGTTGTGTAGTTTAGTTTGGCCTCATTTAGTGTTCAGCTAGCATAATAAATCACATGCGGTATTTTATTAATGTGCTGTCCGAGAACAACGCCAATGGCAAAATCTGATGCGTCGCACATGATTTCGAAAGGGTGCGTCCAGTCTGGAGATGAAAGAATGGGCGCAGAGATGAGAGAGTGTTTCAAAGACTCGAATGCTTCCATGCAAGTGGAGTCGAAAGCAAAAGTTGTGTCCGTGGCCAGTAAGAGAGTCAAGGGTCTAGCGATCTTGCTAAAGTCCTTGATGAACCGTCTGTAAAAACCGGCGTGGCCAAGGAAGGCTCTGATGTCTTTGACGCATTTAGGGGGAGGAAGATTAGAAATTGCTTCGATTTTAGCTCTATCAACCTCGATGCCGTTTTGCGAGATGACATGTCCTAAGACAATACCCTCTCGTACCATGAAATGGCACATTTCCCAATTCAACGTTAGGTTCTTATCCCTACAGCGGGTAAGAACAGCGTCAAGATGTCGTAAACACTCGTCGAAGGAGTCGCCAAAGATGGAGAAATCATCCATAAAGATCTCCAAGAACTTTTCAACCATGTCTGAAAAGATCCCCATCATACACCGCTGAAATGTCACGGGTGCATTGCATAACCCAAAGGGCATGCGACGATAAGCAAAAGTGCCAAAGGGACAAGTAAATGTTGTCTTGTCTTGATCCTCTTTAGCGATGGGGACTTGGTTGTAACCGGAATAGCCATCTAGAAAGCAATAGAACTCGTGCCCTGCCAATCGCTCGAGCATTTGGTCAATGAAAGGTAAAGGAAAGTGGTCTTTTCTTGTCGCGGCGTTGAGTTTTCTATAGTCTATGCAGACTCACCATCCAGTTTGGGTGCGAGTGGGAATTAACTCATTTGCCTCATTGGTAATGACCGTAATGCCCGATTTCTTTGGCACAACGTGGATTGGGCTAACCCATTGGCTATCCGAGATAGGGTAAATGATACCACTATCCAGACACTTGACAATCTCTTTTTTAACAGCCTCTTTCATAATGGGGTTGAGGCGTCTTTGTGGATCCCTTGCCGGCTTGGCATCATCCATCAAGTGTATATGATGTTCGACTATGAGGGGACCAATCCTCTTAATGTCCGCCATAGACCAGTCGAAAGCTTGCCGATTATTATGTAAGACCATCAAAAGAGCCTTCTTTTGCTCAAGAGCTAGAGAGGCCGATATAATGACGGGTAAGGTCTCATTATCACCTAGATAAGCATATGTTAGTTGTGACGGCAAA
Organism: Agapanthus africanus; assembly: GCA_030015575.1. Taxonomy (NCBI): domain Eukaryota; kingdom Viridiplantae; phylum Streptophyta; class Magnoliopsida; order Asparagales; family Amaryllidaceae; genus Agapanthus; species Agapanthus africanus. Next base: position 15,727,580 of record CM057342.1, on the reverse strand, counting down.
AGCTTCAATTCGAGTTTAGGAGGTGAAACAATAGATGGTAACAATGGGGTAACCGTTTCAAACTCGAAGGATTCCATCAAAGGTTCGAATCGAGTGTACGCAACAAAGTCGGATGGTTCAACTGACTCATCCGAAAAAGCAAAAGACTCCAACTCGGGTGAAGAGTCTTCGAAGTCGTCAACGAAGGTAAAACACTCATAATCGTCATCCGCCATGAAAGCTGTGTCGGATTCTAGGAGGAACACACTAGTGGCGTTAACATTGCTATGATCAAACATAAAATTCTCGAATTCACAGTCCTCCTCCGCGATCTCATTGATCGAGCAAACATCGAGTACGCTAGCATTAGGCTCAGCAGGCTGACTTCCCAACTTGAAAATATTGAGCTCAATTGTCATATTGCCGAAAGATAGGTTCATTGAACCATTACGACAATTGATCACTGCGTTGGAAGTTGCTAGAAATGGTCGACCAAGTATTACCGGAATTTGATTCCAGGGGTTAGCGACAGGTTGTGTATCCATCACAATAAAGTCAACGGGGAAAATGAAATCCCCTACTCTAATTAACATATCCTCCAGCTCTCCCCTAGGATGGGTGATTGACCGGTCGGCCATTTGGAGAGTACAGTGAGTGGGATTAAGCTCTCCAACGTCCAATTGCTCGTACACAGAATAGGGTAGCAAATTGACACTAGCACCAAGATCTAATAGTGCTCTATTGATGTTCTTGTCCCCAATTGTTATCGAAATGGTAGGACACCCGGAGTCCTTTTGCTTTAGGGGTAAAGAATTTACAAGAGCATCACTAATAACACTAGCCATAAAAACTTTCTATGGCACTTGCGACTTCCTCTTTTTGGTGCATAAGTCCTTTAAAATTTTTGCATATGAAGGAACTTGTTGGATTGCATCCAAAAGAGGGATATTTATGCTAACCTGTTTGAACAACTCAACAATCTTCTCCATCTGTGGAGTTAGTTTATTGGATCTCAATCGATTTGGAAAAGGAACATTTTGAAAGGTGGTTGAGTCCAATTTTTGCGGATCAGATTGTCGAGTTGGAACGACACCCCGTGTAGATGTGTTCGTGTTGTGAGAAATGGGTCCGTTAAATCTAGAAGAAGTAGAGCCGTGTGAAGGGTGGAGAATAGGCTCCGAAGAAGAAGAAGTAGAAGAAGAAGGTGAAGAAGATGAAGAAGATGAAGAAGGACCACCGGCAGGGGTGTCATTGTCAATACCTACATTATTTTGCAATACTTTTCCCGATCTCAACGTGGTCACAGCATTTACGTTATGATTCTGCTGTTGATAAGCAGCATGTGCGTGACCGGGGTTGGGCAGTGGTTGAGACGGGAGTTTTCCTTTTTAGCGCTCGCTCAAAGTTGCATTGAGTTGTGCAATTTGTGCCTCAATAGATTTGATGCTTTGATCGTGTGAGGCACTGTTTTGCACCAAAGATAGAATAGAAGTCTCCAGTCTTGCTGTAGACTGTGTAGATTACTTAAGGAACGCATCTAGACTTCTTTCGAGTGAGCTAACCTTATCATTATTAGGTTGAACATAATTGTTTGGCTGGTAAGCGGTGTTAGGCACAAAATTGTTCACCTGATTAGGGTAAGGTTGCTGTTGAAAAGGTTGCTGTTGAAATTGAGTTTGTGAAGGTGCTTGTTGTTGTTGTGGAGGAGGAGGTCTTTGAAAATTGTTATTTTCTTGGAATTGTTGATTTTGGTTCCAAGCGAAATTTGGATGACTCCTCCATCCCGGATTGTATGTCGAAGAGTACGGATCGTTTCTTTGTCGTTGCTGAAATGCAGCATTGACTTGATCCTGTCCTTGAGTAGATACATTATAAGGACACTCTTCAGTTAGGTGCGATGGATCCGCACAACAAGCACAAACAGTTCATGGAGGCATAACAGGGGCAGGAGAAGGCGATGAGATTTTGGTCTCAATCGCTTCTAACTTTTTCGTAAGAGCGGCCATCTCGGCCTTCATAGCAATCGACATCTCTATTTGATGTATGCCTGCCCTAGATTGACCACTAGAAGAAGATGATGCGGTCTTTGTACTCTCCCACTGAATTGTTTGCTCACTAAGATCCTCAAGAAACTGTCACGCTTCGTCACTAGACTTGGAGAGAAAATGACCTTGACATATGGTTTCTAGCAACTGCTTCGTTGCCGAGTTCAATCCCTCGTATAATGTTTGGCAAAGTTGCCAACTTTCGATCCCATGATGAGGGCATTGAACGAGTAGGTCTTTAAATCTCTCGAAGCACATCCAAAATGGTTCGGAAGGAAGTTGTGAAAATTGAATTATTTCATTGCGGATTCTAGCAGTTTTGTGATGAGGATAGAACTTTTTCAGAAAAACTTTCACAAACTCGTCCCAATTTCTAATGGAATGTGATGCGGTGCTGTATAGCCACTTCTCGGCTAGGTCACATAAGGTGAAAGGAATGACCCTTAGCCTTATAGCATCATCACTTAATTGGGTCGTTTTCATCATAGCGCATACATTTTGGAATTTATTAATAAAAATATACGCATCTTCAGATTCCAAACCATGAAATTTTGGCAACATATTGATGAAATGTGGTTTTATTTCAAAGTTGTCCCTATTTGCCGGTGGGGGTGAAAGACAGGTAGGTAAAGACGTGCGGACGGGGTAAAAGAGATCCTGGAGCGCAACTCGTGCGGGCGCTTCAACAGGCGGTTGGTTCGGGTTATTCGCACCTAACGGAGGTGGAATCATTCCCGTCGGTAAGGTATTGTTGGGCTTGAATCCCGACATGCCTTCGGAAGAAGAATTTGAAGGTGTAGGTAAGAAAGTGGACGGAAAGTCGACTTCGGTGTCGAAAGGTTCGTCGGTCGGTACCAACGAAACACGGACTAATCGGACATTAGTATCCCTCGTCCAAAGTGACATACACTAAAGGGGTAGTGCAGTCAGAAAAAAAAATGAAAGACAGAATGTGGAGGTAAGATAACGTCAATGAAGGGAAGTGGTGATTGTAAATTGCAAGTTTTCTTAGCGACAAGTTGCAAGTTTTGAAAAGATTTTTCTTTTTTTTTTTATGTGAGAGTTTTGCAAAGAAGTTTTTTGAAAAGGGACTCGTGACACAATTGCTATCAACCACACATGCACAATCAGGCCTAGATCTAGGGTCACCTAGGTCTGCTAGACAGCTCCTAACTAGAGCTAGAAATAGGACCTCAAACCGCCTCTTCACCGACAATTATGGCCAGGTAAGTGCCAGGTAAGTGGGAAGGAACCATAATAGTGGGCCTAATTAATAACCACTAGCCTAGACACACTTGCCTAGACACCGCAACGTCAGTTAGGATAAACGGTCGATGCCTATACTGGTCCTTTTCCTATTGAGCTCGATGTCCTTAGGGCTGAGTCTAGTATTTTTTAATTAATTGTGGTCAATGCAAATGCTTTAAGTGTTTTCTGGGGTCCTGGGAAGGGTGATGAAATTCCCACCCAATCTGAGTTTGGTCAATTAGCCCCTTAAAGTCCGATTAAATTATGCAAAACATAAAATTCACTTGCAATCAATTTTTTTTAGCGCGGCGCAAAGAAACCTGCAAAAAATCTGTTATTTAGAAGGGGGAGGAAGAATTTTTAGCGCAAAGAATTCCTGCAGAAAATATCACAAGAGATATATGGAGGTTGGCAGAGGGGGGTAAAAGAAAACAAACCATGCAAATTTGAGGTGCTACAGTGGCTAATATGCCGCGGTTCCGCGGTCTGGGGTGCTCCTTGGCAGCAGTTTCGCGGTCGGGAAGTGGGTTCAGCCTCTGAAAAAACTTTTACTACTCTGTTATCCAATTTCCCTTCTGTTCTGATGTTCACTTTTCTGTTTAACCTTCTGTAAATTTCCAGATTCGCAATTCTTCGCTGTTCCTGCAAGATTTAAACCATAAAACCCTTCAAACAGATAAAAATCGATAAATTGTTTTTTTTTAATTTTTTTAATTTTCAGATTTTTATAATTTTTAAAATTTATATCAACCCGAAATTACACAAAAGAAATTTTATGCCATCCCCGGCAACGGCGCCATTTGATTAGTCCAAAAATACTTGTTAACCGTAATCAGAAACGGCGTCGCTTTGCAGCTAGCCGGTGAATACGGGTCGATCCACAGAGATGTGTAATTTTCTGATTTGTGTTTTTACGAGTTGATTCCGATGGTAGTTTGATTTTTCTCGATTGATTTTAAAAACTAAGTTGTACGATATTAAAGAACTTGTTAGGGTTAGGTCTAAGGTAGGGTTGATAAGATTAATATTATCACCTCTTTCAATGCCTTCGATTAAAGCTTTTTAGAAGTCATAACAATTATTAGCAAAGGGGATTAGGATGATTGGGAAGAAATGAAGTTTCTCCCTCTAGATCCTTGTCCGTCCTTTACTACTAATTGCTATAACCTTCATGGACGTCATGTATGTCCGGTCCTTTATACTACGGTTCACCGTTACCTCGTAGGTAGGGTGCCGTAGGGAGCGGATCATGCATGCGTGCATGAAGTTCTACTTATGAAAATTTATTGGCATTGAAGGAGATGAGAGATATTCATCTCTCAATTCCTCCCTTGTTCCTAACCCTAACAAGCGAGGAAATTACTCGCTCATTAGGGTGTCTTTTAAAAATAACATTTTTATTATGATTAATGTGTTTTGTTTAGATCTAAAGAATTACTTATCTACTGCAGATTAAAAAGAACTATACTAAATTAACTAGGGCAATTGATATGATTAATCTACTACAGGAATTATACTAGAGGGCTAGGGCAACAATTAAATTAACACTAAGGCAGAATTTAAAATAAAAAAAACTTACAGAAATGATGCTCTTTTTCTCCCAACAATTCTGAATTTTATTGATTGAAAAGAGGCACACGTTTTACAGATTTGTGATTACAATTTATAAGTAAACAGGGAAACTAGGGTTACAGATTCTCGCACACGTGATTTTACAGATATGCCTACGGAAAATCCCAACCCACGCACCGACGCACCAACACAGGAAATTTGCACCAACGTGCGCACTTAATGGCCGCGGAACCGCGGCAAATGTGGGCCTTGGGCCGCGGTTCCGCGGCCCTTTGGTGAGCTCAGCTCACCAAACTTTCTGGGCTGCATCTTGGGTGTTGGGCTTCTTTATTCTTCACTCCTTTTCTCTGTTTGGCTTATTATTCTTCTCCAGATCTTCAGTGAAAATTTGTATTGGTCTTTTAACCGTTTCACTTTGACATGTTTGGACCTTGCGTTGCCTTGTACCTATGTGAACTGTTATTAGTCTGGGCTTGACTAGGATCCGTCTACTTGTTGGTCAAAAGTCCTTTTTCTGTATCAACTTTCGTCTTTTTCACTGTATTCGCTCCAAGAGCCTGTATCCTGTAATATGCAACAAAGGTGCGTCAAGAGTACCTGTTTATTTATAAAATGAATAAAAATGGGGAGTACAATAATGCAATATTATAGTATGAACAGGAGTCAAACGCCCTGCCAACCAGATGGCAGGTGGAGCCTCGTCCAGACCACCTTTCGTGCCAAGGCGACCCGGAGTACCAACCCATCATCCCAGCCCAGCCTTTTGCACTTACTGTAAGAGAACTGGACATATGATGAAGGACTGCCGTCGAGCCAACCGCCTTTGCTTAGTCTGCGGCTCAGCTACTCACGATATTGGGTCTTGTCCCCAAAGACAGAACCCAGTTGCTGCACCCAGACCAGCAATTACCTATCCGCAGCGACCAGCTCTTCAGGCACCTGCTTCCAGACCTACACTACCTGCATCACCCAGAGGACCACAAGCTGCACCACCTCCTCGTTAGTTCCATCAAGCTCAAAGGAACGTTCCGAGAAATGCTCCTCAGGCCAGGAGGAATGTACCAAGGCGCCAGGCTTTCACGATGTCCGTGGAAGAAGCTGATGCCACTGGCCAAGTCATCACTGGTAAACTTTTCTTTTCAAACTTTGCTTTTCTATCCGCTACTTAGTCACATATTTCTTATACCTAAAACAAATCCCACATACCTTAGGTACAATCTTAGTATCCTTGATCCCTGCACTTGCACTTTTTGATACTGGAGCATCACATTGCTTTATGTCGCAATGGTTTGTCCGAACTCATGCGATTCCAGTTTCACCGCTTGTATCCAGCTGGAATGTCAGTTCCGGAAATGGCATTCTAAAGGCAACTATGGGATACAGTTTGTGTCCAGTCGTCATCTGCAGTCGAGAGTTTTATGCTGACTTCAAGGTGCTGGACATACCGAACTTCGATGTGGTTCTAGGAATGGATTGGCTTGGAACTTTTTATGCTACCATCGACTGTCGTAAAAGGAGGGTAGTATTCGAGATCCCAGACCATCCGGTCTTCTATTTTAAAAGCTGAGACCGTACACTGGAGCCAAGTACCTACAAAACGAAGCCAAGAGAAGCAGTACTTGCAGAAGCTCAAGCGGAGGAAGAATCAAGGCCAGATGTGGTTTGAGAGTTCGATGATGTATTTCCTGACGATATATCAGGTTTGCCTCCCGATCGAGCTCTTGAATTCAGTATTGATTTAGTACCAGGAGCACAACCGGTGATCAAAGCACCCTATCGTTTAAGTCCGGAAGGTTTGAAGGAAGTCCGAACACAGTTGGACGAATTACTGGTGAAAGGATGGATTCGTCCCAGCACTTCAAGTTGGGGATCACCTGTATTACTTGTGAAGAAGAAGGAAGGTTCATATCGAATGTGCATCGATTACAGAGCCTTGAACGAAGTCACTATAAAGAACAAGTATCCACTCCCGCGCATCGATGATTTATTCGATCAGCTAAGTGGATCTTGTGTTTTCTCTAAATTAGATCTTCGTTCAGGTTATCATCAAGTGAAGGTCAAGGAAGCTGATATTCACAATACAGCTTTCAGAACTCGCTATAGACATTACGAATTTCTAGTGATGCCATTTAGAGTGACCAACGCACCCGCAATATTCATGAATCTTATGAATCAAGTTTTCCGGGAGTACTTAGACAGGTTTGTTGTTGTCTTCATCGATGACATCCTGGTGTATTCTAAGAGTTGGAAAGAGCATGCAGAACATTTACGAATTGTCCTAGAAACTCTTCGACAACATCAGCTTTATGCCAAGTACAGCAAGTGCGAGTTTTGGCTAAATCAAGTTGGTTTTCTTGGACATATCCTATCAGGAGAGGGAATCTCTGTGGATCCAGCGAAAGTTTCGGCAGTTAGCGAATGGCCTACACCAAAGTCAGTGAAGGATATTCGAAGTTTCTTGGGTTTAGCTGGATATTACAGAAGGTTTATTGAAGGATTTTCGAAGATAGCATCGCCCTTGACCAAGCTCACACGTAAAGATGAAGAATTTGTGTGGTTAGAAGCATGCGAACAAGCTTTCGTAGAACTCAAGTCAAGATTGACATCAGCACCTATTCTCGTCATACCGGATCAATCTGGAGGATTCGAAGTGCATTGCGATGAATCCGGTAAGGGATTAGGCTGTGTTCTACACCGGCACGGAAAGGTTGTGGTTTATACTTCAAGACAGCTGAAGATTCATGAGCGCAATTATCCGACGCATGATCTGGAGTTGGCAGCCGTCATCTTTGCTCTCAAGATTTGGCGTCATTATCTACTTGGTGAACGAGTGAACATCTACACAGATCATAAGAGCCTGAAGTACGTGTTTACTCAGAAGGAGTTGAATATGCGGCAGAGAAGATGGTTAGAACTCATGGCGGACTTTGACATCAACTTGCAATATCATCCAGGGAAGGTGAATGTAGTACCTGATGCTCTTAGTTGCCAACCATTAGTAATGAATCTCACCGCTCAGTGGAAGCTTCAACAAAACTTCCATCAGATGAAGATTGAAGTAGTCATGCCAGGTAATGCTTCAAGTTTGATGAATTTACAAGTTCAATCAACTATTGTTAATCGGATCAAAGCAGCCCAAGCAAGTGATGCTACGTTGCAAAATATCAGAGAACAAGTGGAGAATGGACTCAGAACAGACATCATCATCCATGAAAACGGATCTTTGAGATACGGCAGCAGATTGTGTGTACCAAAAGGTCCTGTTCGGGAAGAATTAATGAAAGAAGCCCACAACTCTCCCTACTCAGTACATCCTGGAGGTACCAAAATGTACAAAGATCTACGTCAGAATTATTGGTGGCATGGAATGAAGCGTGAAGTAGCCAGAAGCGTCGCAAAATGCTTGGTGTGTCAGCAAGTAAAGGCTGAACATCACAGGACTACTGGATTACTTCAACTGTTACCAATCCCAGAATGGAAGTGGCAACACATCACGATGGATTTTGTGACTGCTCTTCCTCGCAGCACAAAGGGTAACGATGCTATATGGGTCATTGTGGATCGACTCACAAAGTCGGCTCACTTCATCCCATTTCCAGTTGGTCAATCAACTGAGACACTAGCAAAGAAGTACATGGAGGTAATAATCTAATTTAGATTTAAAACTCTTCATAATGTACTATCTCTGATACCCATGAACTCATACAGGAAATTGTGAGACTCCATGGAGTACCGGTCTGCATTGTCTCCGATCGTGACACCAGATTCCGATCGCAATTTTGGCAGAGTCTGCAAGCAAGCTTGGGAACAAGTCTGAACTTCAGCACGGCTTATCATCCACAAACAGATGGTCAGTCGGAACGAACTATTCAGATCTTGGAAGATATGCTCAGAGCGTGTATGCTAGACTTCAAAGGATCGTGGGAAGTTCACCTACATCTTGTAGAGTTTTCGTACAACAACAGCTACCAAGCAAGTATAGGAATGGCACCTTTTGCAGCATTGTATGGAAGGAAGTGTTGATCGCCATTAAGTTGGGACGATATCGGAGATAGGGAACTTCTTGGACCGGAGATGATAGTAGCAACTGTTGATGTGGTTCATACTATCAGGGAAAGGATGCGCATAGCCCAAGATCGACAGAAGCACTGGGCTGATACAAAGAGACGACACTTGGAGTTCCAGCCAGGAGATCACGTATTCCTGAAGATATCTCCGAACCGCGGAGTGATCCGTTTTGGAAGATGGGGTAAATTGAGTCCGAGAGATATTGGACCGTTCGACATACTCGAACGAGTCGGTGAAGTGGCATACCGTTTAGCGCTTCCACCCTCATTGGAAGGAGTGCATAATGTGCTCCATATATCCCAACTCAGAAAGTATGTGAGTGACCCCAGCCATGTTCTCGATCATTCCGAGCTCACTATACAGCCCAATTTGTCTTGTGAGCAACAGCCCGTGGAGATCCTGGACAGGAAAGTGAAGACACTTTGGAACAAGGAAGTTAACTTGGTTCGAGTGATATGGAGGAAAGACACTCCAGGAGAGTCCAGTTGGGAAAGGGAGGATGAAATGCGTACTAGATAGCCACACCACTTTGTAAACTAGTTCTCAAATAAAAGTTGTAAATTTCGAGGACGAAATTTTTGTAAGGAGGGTAGACTGTAACAACTCCAATTTTAATGTACAAAGAATTGATTTAAATTCAATGTATACTTGGAGTATTTATTGCAGCTAATATCTCTTTAAGTATTTATTTCACTCCATAATTACAAGAAGGAGCTTGTAGCTCATTGATAATATCTTGCACTGCTGAACCAAGCCACCGGAGTTCAAATCTCATGCCCCACATTATTTTTGTATTTATTTTGTTTTAATTTTTTTTTGGAAGTCAACGGTAAAACAGCCATAACTCCTAAAATATGTATTGGACAACAAAAAGTAAATATACCACATTGTACCCCCGAAGAATCGCTGGCCATTGGACCCTTGACTCGGCCCGACTCGGCGCCGCCGGCCGGCGATTCGGCCGACTCGGTCCGGCGTCGCCGGCCGGACTTGGCCGGACGACCGAGTCACCAACAGAGAAAAGTTGGGTCTTGATCTGGTCCACCCTCCTGTATACTCTAAATGCTTGGATCGGTTATCATTTGGCCAATAAATCCCTTTTAATCCTAGGTTTAATGAGTTTTAATGAATTTTTATATTTTTTTAATATTTTTTTTAATTAAAACCCTAACCCTAGCCTAACCCTATATAAACCCCCATATCCTCTACCCTTTCACCCTACATTCCTAAGTTCACTCTCTAAAAATCTCAAGAGAATTCGGTACGTTAGAAAACGAGCGAAAGGCGAAGCGCTGCCGAAATCGACAACGAATTTCGGCGATCGTACTAGAACCCTTCACGATGTTTCGACGCACCGACAACCCACTACCTTCCTAGCACTCTCTAGCTTGTCCAAACCCGTAAGTTCCACTCTTTCTATCTTTCTTTTCTTTTAGGGAAAAACACGACTTTTTAAAACCCGACGGAAATCGGAACAAACCGATTTCCGATTCGGTTTTTCTATAAAATCTCACTTGTCACCAATTCCATAATATCTAAACTTATACATGATGACTATTAATCACATAACAATTAATTTGGACAAAGTTTCTCACATGAAATGATAACTTTTTGCAATATCGTATTCTTCTTCACATTAATACCATAATATTTATTTTTCTTCTTCTAATCAATTCAATCATTCCTAAACATCTTCATCTTGACCACTAAACTTGTAAAAATCAATTTGAATGAGTTTTCACACATGAAATGATAACATTTTCAATTTACCGTATTTTCACTTTAATACCATGAAGTTTCAATTTCACATTTAACCCCTTTACCTTAATATACATTTAAAATAGATCACGAGGTAATGACCTACCTCCACACACACGCAAATACAACCCTAATTGATATCATCAAACTTAGAATACGAAAATACAAGACTTTATATTAAAATACCATTTTCTTTATAAACATTTTCTGAAAGTTCTAAGATGTATACTATTTTAAAACAAAATCTTTTAAAAGGAAAATACGATATGTCATGGACATCGATCGTTTATCTAAACCTGACTTTGTGGTGTCTAGGCAAGTGTGTTTAAGGCAAGTGGTTACTTGATTAGGGCCACTAGTTGTAGTGGAGAGCCTCCCACTTAACTGGCACTTACCTGGCCGCAATTGGGGGTGAAAAGGCGATTTGAGGTTTCTAATGACTTGTCGTTTAGACCTTTAGAAATAGGCTAGTTGGCTTAGGAAACCCTAGAAACTAAAATACGGAAATTTACACCCTTTTACAAATAAATACCTTATCTTTATAGAACCGTTTTCTAAATGATTAGTATTTATTAAATCTTTGCAAAACGCCACTACAACTCACCTTTGGGAAACTCGTTAGGGATAGTACGGTTTATCGTGCACCCTCGGGATTAGTAGTGCGAGATTCAGACCTCCGCAAGGAGCATTCGGTCTCGAAAGGTTTAAAATACGACATTTAAGGAAATGAGATTTTTTGGAAAATAAAATATTTATTAAAAATTATTCTTGTATTAACATATGTATATTTATCATTTAAACACCTATTTTATTGTAAGATAAAGTTTCCACCTTTTCCTAAAAATTACAAGATTAAAAGTTACATTAAAATACCATGAATTTCAAATAAATCAATATTATAAATTAATAATTTTATTAGGAAATATTCACTAGAATAACACAAATAAAATTTACACTCATTAAAACTATAAAGACGAATAATAAATACTTAAGGTGTATCTTGAAAACTATACAAAAGTACATTTTACATAAATCCCCCTCAAATTTTATAAATTACAATAAGGACCCTAAAAATTATAGAACTTCAAATTACTTTTCTTTTAGTCTGACTCGGTTTTGAGTCTGACTATTTCTGACTTGAATATGATTCAAATCAATCTATATTCTTTAATATTCCAACTCAATATGAACACATGAATTCCTGAATCCAGTTAACAATCTATTTAACTTGACTGAATCAAACCATGAATATATATCCATTATTCCGTTATTCCAATTACCTGATACAATCCGTTTACTGATATCATGGTTTTGGTCAGTCATCCAACTTACATAAAACAACACAACAATCCTGTTAAAACACTACGGAGTTTAAGGGGTAGATTGGTACGGAAGGTGTTAAAGGTGGCACGAGGTGGTCAGATTAAGACACCTAACCTATATTCCGTTGCTGTTGTACCGTGGCTTAACGGTTCCTTATACATTCCGTTTGTCCTGGTCTCTAGCATACAGAGACCCCTCTCGTATACACTGGCATCCTACTGTACCAAGCTACAAACAACAGCATTAACACAATATTCCATAATTTTCTACAACATAATACTTTAGAAAATACTCGTATTCTGTCTTTCTGATTCTTCTTTATCTTTGGGACTTACCGAGCAACCTGTTCGCTGACGACATTCTATTTCTTTCTTCTTTAAATGTCGTCAGGTGCTTTGGACCCAGCAGAGATCGAGCCCACCGGTGAAGACTTGGAGCAGTTTCACGAAGACCCCGAACTCTAGATATTGTACCTTGTTCTAATCAGTATTTTCATTTCCTGTTATGCCACTGTTTAGGCATCGCTTTTCATTTCAATTGTATTTGCTTTTCATTTCAATTGTATTTACTTTTCATGCCAGTTGTATTTACTTCTCATGCATTGTACAAAAGAATGTTATTAATAAAGTTGCTGTTATTTCTATATCTTTCGTCTCTTGTGATTTACTTCATATTGCTTAGATACGCTTAGCGTATGTACTTCTAAGTATATACGTAGCGGATCTCGTCGCGTCCACTTCGCCGTACACTGGAAAGCGGGGCGTGACACGCGGGGTACCCTGAGGGCCCAAATGGCGTTCATAGCTCAGGAGGCGGTGCGGATACGTACTCCCCCTCGTGTTGTTTTGAGAGCCTTTTCTTTAGCTCGGGCGTCCCTAAGTCTCTCAGCCGTTTTTCGTCAGGTCCTTCAGCACCGCGCCCTTGTTGCTCGCATGGAGGCCGAGGGGACTATCTACGCCGAGGGGCCGATGGGGGAGTCTTCTTCGGAGGCCGAGGATCTGCGGCTTGAGTTGCGTTCAGTTAAGGAGAGGATGGCCGTCGCGGAGCTCACCGTCTCAAAGTGCCAGGAGTCTTATCACCGTCTAAGGGAGCCTCACCGAGTCATTGAGGCTAAGTTGTCGAAGCTGGCGGATCTATATGCCGCTATGAAGAAGGCGAGGGATGCCAGCAGGCGGGATGTCGAGCGGTGGTTCAGGCGACGGAGGTTGCCGAGATTCGAGCTAAAAAGGCGGTGACTGATTACAAAGGGTCTGATCAGTTTTATGCCGACCTCAGCGAGGCCTCCGCCATTGCATGGAACAAAGCTCTTGATGCCGTCAAGGAGCAATTTCCGGGATTTCCTAACGGTGAGCTCCGTGCTCGGGTCCCGCTCTCGGTGGTCGTGCCTCCGGCTGACAGTGATGAGGGAGGTGATGCCTAGGCGCGGCTTGCGGCCTGAATTTTTGGTTTTTCCTCCTTTCTCTTTTTGTAAGCCTCCGCGCAATTTGGTAGGGCTGGGGAGCCCACAATACCCTTGTAAAGACTTTTGACTTTGTGATTAAATTCTCTTTTTGCAATAGCAGTAGTATTCTCGCGCGCATTTTCCTTTGTCGGTAAACACTTGTATTTTCAGGCGCTGCCTTCATGTCCGGTCGGTTCTTCGCCTAGCGATCATACGTCGAGTTGAATCTGTTTATTTGCCAAGTGTACAAAGATCGGTGGGAAGAAGATATCTTCATGGCCCCGAAGTCGAGATGAAGATATCAAAAACAATGTCAATCTCTTTTTGGTTATGTAAGTGGAAAATATAAAAAATATATATCAAAAAACATTAAATAAAATATCAAGAAATATATCAAGAAAAATATCAAATAAAATATAAAAAAAATCATATGGCATTCTTTAGTATGACTTATTCACATTTATCGTGGATCAAATAAAATATCAAAAAAATTTATTCATAATAGCACCTTGTCATGTTCTCGCTGTGAATGTGCTGTTCTCGAATCCACTCTTAAGTGAATAAGCGTTTTTGTTGCAATATCCGTTGTCAGAATGAATTCTTGGTCTAGGATGGTGACTGCTGTTTTAGCTCTTTTAGACATATTCGCTGTTTGAAAGAATGACAAAGGAGCCGCTAGTCTTTTTTTTTCTAAGTCCAGAAGAAGATAATTAATAAGACCTAAGTAGACGAATGTGAGATTTGAGGAAAAGAAGGGGAATGAAGATTGTAGAGTGTTTTTCGTCACTCTATTGAGATAAGAATGCACGTCGCTTGTCAAACGTATTACAGATTCCCATGTCTGGGATATGCTGGGGTTTCATAATTGTGGGGATCCGAATCTCCGGCAGCCGCGGACTAAATTGCCGTTAATTACCCATCGCTTTGAGAGCGAGAGAACCTCCGATTAACAAGTCAAACAGATCGTGCGAACTTAATATGCAATATGTGCGTGTTATGTTTGGGAACAAATTTGAGGGGGCATCGGGCATATCGGGGGCCTTGCAGAGTTTTTACCGCATTCCCGCTATCCAGATAGCGGGTTGGGGGTCAAGGGGAATAGCAGCCTCCTTGCAGTATGCGGGGCAACGCCTCGTTAGAAAATTTTCTCTAACAGGAAGGGTTATGAGTGTATATATGTCAAGTGTGCACGTGCCAAGTGCGCACCTGCCAGAATGCGCATCAAGTAAAAGGATGCACCTGTCGAGACGCACACCAAGTAAGATGCGCACTTGGTAAAGTGCGAAGAAGTGAAGCGGGCCAAAAGGTCCAGTAAGACGCGCACCTAAGGAAGTGCGTACCTAGCAGGGTGTGCACCTAAGCCGGTGCGTACTTGGCTCGATGTGCACCCAACATGGTGCACACCTAACCAAATGGGCACTTAGTACGGTGTAAGTAGGGTTGAAATCTAATGAAGCAACAGTCTAAAAACACAAAGATTTTGACTTGTGAAGATCAAAATAGGCACTTTTCCCTTTTTTCGAAGTCTCGTGACGCTTGTCCTTAAAAAAACAAAAAGAAAGGAGGAGAGAGAGAGAATTGCGTACTAAAGAACGACTCAAAACACAAGATTTTGTTTTTGGGGAATCAAGATTAAGATTCAGATTAGTTATCAAAACATCACGAGGGGCCTTTCATAGGCTTATATCTTTTACATTTAGCCTCATGATTTGTACAAAATTGGCTTTGGGCTATTTAATTAAAAAAAACAAAAATTGCATTTCATCTTTTCTTTTTTTCTTCTCTTATGGCCGGTCCCTCTTTATGCTTGGGCTTGGGCCCACTTTGCTTTTTGACTTTGATTTTAGTTTTGATTTTGAGCTTGAATTTGATTTCCAATTTTGGCAATTCGGTATAATTTTTGACCCCAATAAAGACTAACCTTATTCAATAGAAAAATAAGCTGGAGCCCATGATAACCAAGCCCCCTTTTGTCATTTCGCAAATTTTCAAGCTCTTTTTTTGTCATGAAGTGGAAATTTTTTTTAAAATATATTTTAAAAAATCAAATAAAATTTCAAGCTCTTTTTTGTAATGTAATGGAAAATATCAAAAAATATCAAATAAAATAAAAAAATATCAAACAAAACAATGAATAAACTTTTTCTTGTTGGTCTCACATGATTAGATTTTAGTTATAGGCAAGAAATTGCCCCATACCATACTTAAATTTTGCTCCTTACCATACTTTATGATAGTGTTAAGATAGCACTTGAACCTATATTGCTCTAAATTCTAAACGGATTATAAAGAAAAAGTAATTCTCAAAAAGTACTATTTTAACACTATGTACCTTTTTATGCTTGTTTTGCTTATAAACTAAAGAGGTGAGGGGATATGCGAACCATCCCTACAAATCTTCTCGTATGAACAAGCGAAACAGGAAAGGCCGAGTTCCGCTGACGTGGATGTGACCTGCCTGTCCGTTCCGTTCCGTCTGCCTCTATTGCATTGGAAGGTTTGCAGGGCATTGTTCACAAAGAGTCTTTTGAAATAATATAAATATAAAAATTAACTTCATAATTACTTTGTCCAAAATTTGTTAATAAACACCCTAAGTAATTTTTGGGTCTACTTCCATACATATTTTTTGGAAGGTACTTCATGTATTCCCGGTATTCCAAATTCAAGGACCATGTGGGAAAAAAATCCTGCATGATACGGCTCGTTCAAAAAGACAGAGTAAACATACATATTTTGAAACTTTTAGATCAAAATCTCTTGAAATATTATACTCTGATGTCATATAAAGCAATCGTGCTTAGACTGTCCGGTATCTGAACTAACAATACATATCAAACAAACTTATACAGAAGAAACCCGTCATAGATTTAAAACGATAAAATTACGTTTAACCGTAAAATGCAGAGAAAGCCAAAAGAGAGATACACATCATGTCAACAGTATATAGATATACAAACAAAGAAGACGCACTTCTATAAGAAGGGAATCAAAGTCCCTTTCTTTAATCCTATATATATATATACACACACAAAGACTTTTGCATCCCAGTTTAGACTGGAAGTGACTTGCAAAATTCTGTAGGCATTATCAATACCGTGGAAAGTGGGAAGCGTATCAAAGCGTGGAGCAATACGAAGGCTTCATGTGAAAGCGAAGCGCTTCATGACCGCTATCCACTACAGCGGAGCATTGCCGAAGCTTTATAATTTATTTTTTATTCATTCCAGAATGAAGAACACTACTGACAAAAAGATATACCATTCCATTCAATCAACCTCAAAAAAAAAAAAGGAAAATAATATTTATCATGATGGTTAGCTAAGTTCAAGTGAAAATACAAAAGACAATTAGTGCGGACTTTAGTAGCAAAAAGACCATTATTTGGGTCTCAAACTCTTACTATTCACCAATTTTCTTTTTTCCACAGGCTTTGGATCTTTTCTCAGACACCATGCTTGATTGTTGACCTCTTGTTAGAAGAGACCCCAAAGTTTTTGCTCTACTTCTCAAAATATATCTGTTAGATACAGGAGAAATTAAATGTGAAGCCAATAAAAGCTCTGCATCCTTTTTCTATGAAACCATTCTCCTAAACCCACAAAAACCAACTCATAATCAAGAATTCGAATGGTAAATAGGCTTGCATTTGCATGACAGGTTAGCTTGTTGATATTTGTGGCAATGTAATATCAAACCATACACAAAGCGATATAAATGAGATTTTCTTCTTCTTCTTCTTCTTCTTCTTTTTGCATATACACTAGAATAATTTCTCTATAATAACAGATATCTACTTTCAAATCTATCACAAGAATGATCTTATCAGTATAAAAAGTACCTGAAACTAGAATTTACCTTACAACATCACTACGTACTGTGTTCCTTGAAGAAGCCGAGTAGAACTAAATGATTTCGAAACTGAGCATATATACAACCATAACATCAAGAATTCAAAACGTAGAAGACATCGATTCACTCTGACATGCATGACAGTTCTCTTTCAAGTCTATAATTATTATTCAGGTAGGGGAGCTGATGCTAGAAAAATTATGGACGTTACAATAATTCAATTTCTTTTGCTAAGAAATTAATATTTACTAGTATAATCTAACACAAACCCGATAATATGTCCATTTAACTTGAGTTTTGATCGGAAAGGCGATTCTTCCGATCTGGAGTGCTAGTGGCCTTGAATTGGAAAATGATCGTTGCAAATAGCAATTCGCTATATAGGTTCGATCATGGTTCTTTGTCGGCAATTTGAACAGTTGTTATGCAACGGAATACCAAAATTGCCAAAATACCATTTCCAATGCTTTATAAATATGACGGCCAAAATCTCTTAGGTTGGATTTCCCTGTACGTATTTTGTATTTTCTGGAGACGAGGATGCCTTAGCTTGGTGTAAACAAGTCAATCACATTTTTTTCCTATTATGAGATAAATCCGGAGGAATGGGTGCAAGTCAGTTCTTTCTATCTCAAGGGAGTGGCTTTACAATAGTTCCAATGGTTATCGGTTAATGTGGATCAATACAAGAAATGGGAGGTGTTTCAAGAAATAAATGGTTGGCTAAAATTGCATGGTTTTGATTACAAGGTGGAATACAAGCCTGGAAAAGATAATATTGTAGCTGATGGGCTCTCTACAAGGCCAGATTGTCAAAGATAATATTGTAGCTGATGGCCTTTATGATGCATTATTTTTTTCTCTACTTATTGAAAAATTATTCCATGTGCCGGCCGTATACATCCGAGCAAGAGAGAGAAGCAATAAAAATGTGGACTTCACACGCTGCCTAAAATGCCCAATCAGCCCCTGCACCGCCCAAGCCACCTCATCCAAATCATCTGTAACATATTAATCCCTTCTGATTTCGCATTTCCACCGTCAGCATCCAGACTTCTCTGCACTGTGTACATTGCCCACAACTTTCATACTTACAGAAATACGACAACCACATCAGTTGATTTATCCATCACAATTAGAGTAGCTGTGTCCAGCCCTGACTGAACAGCTTTCAAAGCATCGTAATCCATCAACACATATCGTCGCATATGTGTGTTGAGGAACTGGTGAACCGCCTGGTATATATAACCACCAATATATTGTCTCAACCGTCTCGTCTCTTCTTCTACAGACACAGTTCACAGTTTGTTCATGTGCCCTCATCTTAGACGCCACCGAGGAGGCTGAGGGGTGGTTGATGTGGTTGCGGATTCAGTGCTGGGGGTTAGCTTCTTGAAGAGTCTCTACAAAGCAACAATATTGAGTGAGAGACTTGTCATTTAAAAATAATAGTAAACGGGCTAAATTACACTAATATACCCTTAACTATCTCTACGAGATAAACTGCCGTAAGAATTTTTAATCACAATAAATTCCTTTGAAGTTCGGTTTTAAGGGATTTTTTTTAACGAGAATACCATCAAATCGCAGCAATTTAAGGGTGCTTATTGTAGTTTTAAGAAAAAACCTTTTAGATAGTTATATGAAAAAAGACCGTACGTAGGTAAGGCTTATGAGTAAATTGGTGTAATTTAACTGCGCAAAAAAAAAGGTTGAACGTTCAGATCACACTTTTCATCAAAAGTAATAAATGCACAAATTTGGTATCTTTCCGATGCAGCGAAAGTAGAATTTCTGCAGATCTTCTAGCATATATCGAATAAATATCATCTAAAATTATGCAGACACGTAAAAAAAAAATCACAATTACAATCTTAATTAGCACATGATCAATGTAGCGTAGTGATCGTGACATGTAGGATTGAAAGCAAGAAAAAGCATCACAAATTCATGGTTGGTGAATCTCCGTGCATGTGTGTGCGCTCGCGTACTTGCATACATGTCTGTGAGCGAGCGAGTGTGTGTGCGCGCACAAGTGCATGGGATACGAATGATACAACAAAGAGACTATAAAGTACCTTCTTCCAATGTCTAAAACTAAATGAAAGATGTAGCTCAAATGGTAGAGCACCGGCTTAGCCTGCTAAGCGGTACAAGGATTAAAACCTCGCATCGCCGTTTTAATTTTTAATCATCTTCCATTTTTCCTTTTCCTATCCGTTTTCCCAATTTTTACTTAGGCTGTATTTTACAATAATTCGGGAACTTTGGTGGGGACACCAGCTCTAACAACCTTCCGTATATTATTCCATCAACTCATTGATCCATCACTTCTTTCTTTTTTACCTTTTTTTGGGCGTTGTAGCGCAAATTAAATGAAGTCTTTTGATGAGAATATATGAAATACCCGGTTTCTTTGTAAATATTTTTTCAATAATTTCATGTGTTTTCCAATTTCAATCCCCTAATTTTCCTATCTAAACTATAACTATTAATTTCTTAAAACCCTAATTCTATTTAAAACCCAAACCTTAAACCTAACTCGGTACCCAAACTCCTTTTCTTTATTTATTTTGTTTCTCTTAGTCCAATTCCACCAAGCCAAGCCCACTCCCCCGCGGCCCCTTGCTTCCTCCTTTTCCTTCTTTTCCTTTTCCCCCCTCATATTTTCATCAAGCCCCATGCCCATGTCTCCCCTTCTTCGTCACAACTGCCTCCACGAGACCCGCTCCACGACAACCTCGTCCTCGATCCCAACAACTCCGAGATCTCCTTGCTGACCTCCTCCCTTCTCTCAACAACATCTCTCCCCCTTATCTTTTTACCTCATCTCACCATCTATCTCGTTTCTTTCTCTCACACATACAAAAAAAAAAACAAAAACCGCGCTACCTCGTCGCTGCCCCGTCGTCGACGAGACTCCCAATGCCACCATCACATCCCTCATTGCACCGCCGCCGCCTCTGTTAGTGATATGTATGCCCTAGAGACCATTATTGTATGATATAGTGGATACTTGGACATATATATGGAGGACTTTCTTACTCGACATAATAGTATACTATCTGGTTGTCTTTATCTTAACATGTTCACTAGTATTATTATAATGTCTCTCATATACATGTTGATAAAACCCTTAGGATGTAGGCTTGACTACTAGGACTATGATACTGATCATACTAATGGGACATAGGTAGTCCACAAGGACATCCTTCAATTATTCCCAGTCGAGGGAATATCGAACAGGGCATCGATATTTCAGAGTAGACTAGTGTGTACATTTTTTAACCCTGTATGGGGCAATGGTTAATCCCATAACCATTAGTGTTTGATATCAAAGATTGTACATAGATGCTTGTTGGGGTCGGAAATTGCACCCCGGTTGACCAAGTCAAATTCAAGGTCAACCCCAAGCCAAGTGGGCCCAAGCCTAGGTCGAGTCCGAACATGAAGCGTCCCCCCCATGCCAACAATAAAATCATGTAATAAATAATTTTTATGCATGAATGGGCATAAAGCCAAATTTTTGTAAAGCCCATGGCTTATGTGTAAAAAGAAATGAAACATGAGCCATGGGATGGGCAAAATGCTACTTTGTAAAGCCCAAGGGGCTATATGTAAATGTGTAAACCTATATAAGGCAACATGATGATGAATAAAGCATACACTTTTTTCATTCTCAAAAAATTAGGGCCTGTGCCTCTTTCTCCTTCCTCAAGGTTCTAAAACCTTATTCTTTCTTTTGAATTAAATCAAGAGTTTTATTCTTCCTTTTCCAAAACCAAATAGTTTTTTACCACAAAACCCACAAAGGGGAGCTTGGATCTTCCATTAGATCTCAAAAAGGGAAGATTTTTAAATCTCACCCCCTTTCTCCGAGATCCGGCCAAACGACAGGAAGAAGAAGGAGATTCATCTCCAGAAACCCCACTTTGGAGAAGATTCAGGGCTCAAGGGGAGAAGCCCTCTTCATCAGCTTCAAAATATCATAGGAGTTTAACTCCTCATACACACACACACAAAATAATAAGTGTTCCTTTCTGGGAGTACAACTCCTATTGGAGGGACCAAGTCCCTTTTGCCTCCCGAGCGCCCACATGCCTGGCTCGTGAGGGGCTAGCGCCCAGAGCACTAGCGCCCAAGCGCCACGTGCCTGGCACGTAAGGCGCTAGCGCCCACGTGCCTGGCACGTAAGGCGCTAGCGCCCTGGTACTCAAAGCGCTAGCGCCCGAGCGCCCACATGCCTGGCACGTGAGGCGCTAGCGCCCTGGTACTCAAAGCGCTAGCGCCCGAGCGCCCACATGCCTGGCACGTGAGGCGCTAGCGCCCTGGCGCTCAAAGCGCTAGCGCCCGAGCGCCCACATGCCTGGCACGTGAGGCGCTAGCGCCCTGGCGCTCAAAGCGCTAGCGCCCGAGTGTTTTCTCCCACGCATCCTTTGGATGCCCCTTTTCCCCCGCATCCCTCAAGGGGGTTGCTAGCCCCCTTGATCCCCAGCCCGCTATCCGGGTAGCGCGACCCCCGTAAAAACTCTGCGGAGCCTCCGATATATCCAAAACCTCTTCAAAACACGACACTGTATATTGAGTTCGCATGACCAGTTTAACCCGTCAATCGGAGGTTCTCTCGCTCCAAATACGAGGGGTAATTAATGGCAGCTTAGTCCGCGGCTGCCGGAGATTCGGATCCCTACAATCAATAAACCCCAGCCTACCTTAGGCAGGGGGAATCTGTAATGCGCCTGACAAGCGCGTGCGTATTCCCATCTCAATGGGGTGACGAAAAACACCCTACAGATTCTAGCACGCCCGGTGGGACCTTTCTCTCCTCCCATATTTCGAGTTAAACGTTCATGCGAACTCAATCAATATACATATCTATATTTATACTAAAATAATGCTCTTTCATGCAGGTTATCAAGCAATCTCATCTCAACGATATTTCCAAAGATGAACTCAGCTCTCAGCACGGCTCCCATCTTCTACACGATGAAGATGGACGCCAGGACGGTCTTCCCGGCCAGTCTCGGGCGAAAATGGGAGGAGCCGCCGCTACCATTTAACTCTATTATGTTCGTGTCAGCTAACGTCGTCCCTGCTCTCCAAGCTCCGGTAACTGAAAAACCAGTCTCGAAAGGCAAGAGGCCAAATGTGGCGGTCTCGAAGGCGCCCCAACTCAAACGCAGGTCGGTGTTTGAACGGCTCTCCTTAGCCCCAGCTGGGGGCAAGGCCATCAACACCAACAAAGCAACAGGGCGTCTCGAGCAAGCTCCGGCGATGCCCCTGACAACTGCTCAATTGAGTATCTTCTCTAAGCTTCCCATCACTCAACCTATGGCAGCTTCCCGGGGAGCAGAAGCCTGCCAAGCGTTCAAGACAGAGAAGCTGAGGCAGAAGCGGCTCAGATACAGAGCCAACAAAAGGGCTAGGGCTCCGACCATGTTAAAATTTATGAATTTTCAAAGCCCGGACTGCTCCGCGAAACCAGCTGCCAGTGATGAAAGGATGGCTGAATGTGTCATCCACACCGTCTACATGGTGGGCACGCGTCCCAGCGACAACCTTCGCAGCAAAAGCAAGGATGGGGCCACCACATCTCAAATCCAACCTGGTGTGAATATAGTTGTCACTTTTCAAGACCAGCATCCTCCGGAGGGTGATGAAAATCCTCCCAGTGAGGCTGATAAGCAGAGAGAGGCCCCGGTTTCATGAGGAGTCGGGCTCGAAAAGCGAAGATGAGCCAATCTTCCGTCCCAAGAACACAGAGCAGTAACTTCTCCAAGAGCTCCGAAAACAGCTCAGAAGCAAAAACAAGGAGATGGCCAAGCTCTACTTAAAAATTGACGACTTGACAAACGTCGTCTTACAGCTCACGGCCCAACTTGCCTCTCAGCCGCCCAATCAGGCGCAGGGCTCTGCTCATGAACCGGGAAACGGTGTCCCGAAACAGCCGACGCCTGTTCCCTCAAATCCAAAAGTGGGCGGACTGCATGAAAATCAGTCGCATCCTATCTCGGGAAATATCTTGGCTACCGATGACAGTAGCCCGCTAACTCAAGATAAAATCATGGATTTGGTTGCCAACAAAGTCAAAATATTGGTAGCTGAAGCCGAAGCGCAAAAAGATATCAGCAGCAGTGGGAGACCATATCCTGCTCAGTATGATCTGGTAGAATTTCCTAGCGGTTATGTCATCCCTAAGTTCGGAAGATTCGATGGGACGGGAAATGCGAATCAGCACATCGCCCACTTTAAAGCTTCATGCAGGAATACTGGGGGCAATGATGCATTCCTCCTCCGCCAGTTCGTTAATAGCTTGACCGATATTGCTTTCGACTGGTACGCGAGCATACCGAATAGCTCCGTCACAACTTTCGTCCAAATGGAGTCTCTGTTTCGGCAGAGATTCATGAGCGTCAGCGATAAGATCACCATTGCAGATCTCGTAAGGACCAAGCCAAAGAACAACGAAAGCAGCGCGGATTTTATAACCCGATGGCGCAATCTCTCCGTTAAATGTGAACCGCCGATAGAGCATGACCAATCTGTCAGTCTCCTTGTCGGAAATCTCAACAATTGGATGGCCCCGTTTCTATGCACCGCGGGTCTCAAAACATTCCAAGAACTGACCAGGAAAGTTCAGATGCTGGAGCGCTCAAAGCAGAAGTCCCCCTCGGATTCCCAAAATAACAATCGGTCCTGGAGAAACCGAAAAGACGAAACTCGCAAAGGCGGAAACTCCGATGATTCTGAATCTTTCAACATTTCGGCTAACTGAAATAAATTAGGGATGAGCGGGCCTAATACCAACCAGCCTCGGAAGCCAGTGTTCGGAGAGGGAGGAGAATCTCCACTGAAAGAGAAGCTGGATAAGGTCTATTCCTTCAGAAGGGACAAAATCCGTAAAATATTCAAAGATGCCATGAGGAACGGTCTACAACTGCCAGAGTCAAAAAGACCGCAGGAAGCAAATATGACCGACGACCCCAAATACTGCCCCTATCACAGAGTGATAGGTCATGCCATTGAGGACTGCTTCGTCTTCAAAGATTGGATCGAAAAGCAATACAAGGCAGGAGAGATAGAACTATCCAAAGACGTGTTAACAAACAGTCAAGCCGCAACCGCCAATTTCATACAAACGGAAACCGAAGTTCTTCGCGAAACTGATTCTCTCAGACATCTGCCTTTCTATGAAAACAATTGACTACCATATCATTAAACTGGGAATAATCGACCTCTAAGTCGTTAAACTGGGAATGGAAAAATGTGTAAATAAAACAAAAAAATAATAATAATGAAAAATAAAGCCGAAACGATGGGGCAACTCGCAATAAAAATCAGCGAGTAAAAATGAAAATAAAGCCGAAATTATGGGGCAACCGCGAATAAAAAGCCGAAATGATAGGGCAATCGCGACCTTCGCAGTAAGAAAAGCTGAAATGATAGAGCAATCGCGGCAAAAAAAAACAAGAAAAAAAAACGGCGAATGATGAGTCGCTCCTGGTACCATATTCCAGTGCAGCGATGCAGACGCCGTCCAAAACTCAAATTCCCAATGGCGAATGATGAGTCGCTCCTGGTACCATATTCCAGTGCAGCGATGCAGACGCCAACCAAATTCCAAATTCAAATCCCAATGGCTAATGATGAGTCGCTCCTGGTACCATATTCCAGTGCAGCGATGCAGATGCCAAGCAAATTTCAAATTCAGATCTCAATGGCGAATGATGAGTCGCTCCTGGTACCATATTCCAGTGTAACGATGCAGACACCAACCAAATTCCAAATTTAAACCCCAATGGCGAATGATGAGTCGCTCCTGGTACCATATTCCAGTGCAGCGATGCAGACGCCAACCAAATTCCAAATCTCATACCCCAACGGCGAATGATGAGTCACTCCTGGTACCATATTCCAGTGCAGCGATGCAGACGCCAACAAAGTCCCGAGATTTTTCCGGCCCTACGGTCTGGATCATACATCCTGCAAAACTGTATACAATCCGCGGGCGTAAAACGATCCTAATCTCTCCCAAGTCTTACCGGCGAGACCACATTCAAAGTCCCACCGGCGATGAAGATTCAAAAAAAAAGATATGTCCACAAGCAAAATGGGCATGAATGAAAACCCGAAAGAGCTCCGTAAGTAAAAACAGCAGGACTGCCGGCGAGTTTGTGAAAACCCGAAAGGGCGCAAACTCGTGAAAAAGAGATGAAATGCACTCGCAAAGTCATTTTGACTTTATGAGGAGAAAATTCCCGCGTGAGATCTTTACGACTCACAAAGGAGCAACACACTTAGGAGTCCCTACGAATCCTAAGGAGAAAATACACCTACGAGATCCTTTCGACTCGTGGGGAGAAAATGCTTTTATGGGACCCTCACGGCCCATAAAATTGAAAAGCCTTAGGTGATAGGAATCTAAACTTGTCTCCTAAGCCATCGCTTCCTAATAAGCAAATGCAAATGATGATTCGCTCCTGCCACCATATTCCAGTGTAGCGATGCTGATGCCAAACCAAAACCAAATCCTCAAATCCTTTCATGACAGATGATGATTCACTCCTGGTACCATATTCCAGTGTAGCGATGATGATGTCAACCCAAATCAAATCAAACCAACAACCTCTGCGGCGGAATCATGCTCCGTCCCAGAATTTACCCCGTGTCGAAATCATTCTTCGCCTCATGATTTCTACCTTCCCTGCAGGCATTATGCTCCGCCTCGGAATCAAATCAACAAATCAGCTCTGCGTCGGAGTCATACTTCGTCTCAGAGTGTACTCCGCATCGAAATCAAGCTTCGCCTCGGTGTATCTGCCTTCCCTGTCGGAATTATGCTTCGGCTCGAAATCAACCAACGACTTCTTCGTTGGAATCATGCTTCGCCTCGGAATCAAGTCAACCAGCAAGCTCTGCGTTGGAATCATGCTTTGTCTCAGAATGTGCACCCCGTGTCGAAATCATGCTTCGCCTCGGTGTACCTGCCTTCCCTGTCGAAATTATGCTTCGTCTCGGAATCAAGTCAGTCAACAAGCTCTGCGCCGGAATCATGCTCCGTCTCAGAATGTATCCTATGTCGAAATCATGCTTCGCCTCGGAGTATTTGCTTTCCCTGTCGGAATTATGCTTCGCCTGGGAATCAACCTCTGTATCGAAATTATGTTTCGGTCAGAATGTCTGCCGCTCTTTGGAATGATGCTCCGATCCCTGGAATCATGCTCCGCCCTTCGGAATGATGCTCCGATCCCTAGAATCATGCTCTGCTCTTCGGAATGATGCTCCGATCCCGGTAATCATGCTCCGCTCTTCGGAATGATGCTCCGATCCCGGGAATCATGCTCCGCTCGTCGGAACTATGCTCCAACCCCCTGGAATCATGCTCCGCTCTTCGGAATTATGCTCCGACTCTTCGGAATGATATTCCGACTCTGGAATTATGTTCCGCAAATCGGAATAATGCTCCGATCCCCGGGAATCATGCTCCCGAGGGATACCCCGCCCTCGGAATGATGTTCCACCTTGAAGTCCAGCTTCAAGATCCATCAATTTCATGCATACAACTCAAATGTGCGGTGTGCATTTATTGATGGGGGGCACTTTGTTGGGGTCGAAAATTGCATCCCAGTTGACCAAGTCAAGGTCAACCCTAAGCCAAGTGGGCCCAAGCCCAGATCAAGTGGGCCCATGCCCAAGTCGAGTCCGAACATGAAGCGGCCCCCCCATGCCAACAATAAAATCATGTAATAAATAATTTTTATGCATGAATGGGCATAAAGCCAAAATTTTGTAAAGCTCATGGCTTATGTGCAAAAAGAAATGGCACATGAGCCATGGGATGGGCAAAATGCTATTTTGTAAACCCCAAGGGGCTATATGTAAAGGTGTAAGTCTATATAAGGCAACATGATGATGAATAAAGCATACACTTTTTTCATTCTCAAAAATTTAGGGTCTGTGCCTCTTTCTCCTTCCTCAAGGTTCTAAAACCTTATTCTTTCTTTTGAATTAAATCAAGAGTTTTACTCTTCCTTTTCCAAAACTAAATAGTTTTTCACCACAAAACCCACAAAGGGGAGCTTGGATCTTCCATTAGATCTCAAAAAGGGGAGATTTTTAAATCACACCCCCTTTCTACGAAATCCGGCCAAACGACAGGAAGAAGAAGGAGACCCATCTCCAGAAACCCCACTTT
Organism: Agapanthus africanus; assembly: GCA_030015575.1. Classification (NCBI taxonomy): domain Eukaryota; kingdom Viridiplantae; phylum Streptophyta; class Magnoliopsida; order Asparagales; family Amaryllidaceae; genus Agapanthus; species Agapanthus africanus. Next base: position 15,700,099 of record CM057342.1, on the reverse strand, counting down.
GGGGAAGATCCAGGGCTCAAGGGGAGAAGCCCTCTTCATCAGCTTCAAAATATCATAGGAGTTTAACTTCTCATACACACACACACACACAAAATAATAAGTGTTCCTTTCTGGGAGTACAACTCCCATTACAGGGATCAAGTCCCTTTTGCCTCCCGAGTGCCCACGTGCCTGGCACGAGAGGCGCTAGCGCCCTTGCGCTCAGAGCGCTAGCGCCCGAGTGCCCACGTACCTAGCACGTGAGGCGCTAGCGCCCTTGCGCTCATAGCGCTCGAGCACTCACGTGCCTGGCACGTGAGGCGCTAGCGCCCTGGCGCTCAAAGTGCTATCGCCTACGTGCCTGGCACGTGAGGCGCTAACGCCTTAGCGTTCACGTGCCTGGCCCGTGAGGTGCTGGCGCTCAAAGCGCTAGCGCCCTGGCGCTCAAAGCGCTAGCGCCCAAAGCACTAGCGCCCGAGCGCTTTCTCCCACGCATCATTTGGATGCCCCTTTTCCCTTATACACACACACATACTCCACACTAAAAATACCTCCTGTTTACCCCAATCAGAGCAAAGCTCTGTTCAAATTCCAAGGCGGGAAATGAAGCAACGTTTCTGTTTCCCCAATCAGAACAAAGCTCTGTGTTCAAAGTTTAAACTTCAAAAAAAAATTGAAGCAACGCTTCAGATCACTTGCGCTGTGCGCAGCGCACCACGTGTCAAAAGCAGACACGCCAGCGCAAGAGGCACTGCGTCCCAGGCAGCGCGCCCAATCAGAGCAAAGCTCTATTAAAAAACAAAAGGAAGCAACGCTTCAGTTGCGCAAGCACTGCGCCGCGCGACACGTGTCAGCGCAGATGCGCTGACGCAGTTGCGCTGCGCTTTGCGCCGCGCGACACGTGTCAGCGCAGATGCGCTGCGCTGTGCGCTGCGCGACACGTGTCACGTGCTGGGGCGTTTGCGCCTAACAGAATTAAGATTTTAAAGAAATCTTTCTGTTCTTGTTAAAACAAGACGATTTTCTTCTATAAAACAGAAGCCCTTGGATCAAAAATCCAACGGTGGGGAAAATTCCCCAAATCACTCAGAGAAAGATCTCTTTAACAAATTTATGGGCACTATATAAAGGCCCCTAGACCTCAATTCAAGGGCATCAATATTTTGGGAGAAATTAAAAACTTCAAACAGAGAGAACTCTGAAAAATTGGAGAGAATTCCTCAAGAACAAAAAAGGTAAAAACCTTTAGAAAAAAGAGAAAATTCTCTTATGAACAGATCATTGATCTGAGAACAAGATTAAGGATCTCCAATAAAAAAAATATAAATAAATAATAATAAGTGCTTTGCACTTTTCTATGAACCATTGGTCCCTGAGATAAGAAAAATAAGAAGAACTTATTTTCTTTGATCTAAATTAGATCAAGAAAACAAACAGTGCTCTGCACTTCTTTTATGAACCATTGGTTCTGAATCTAAAAAGATTCTCAAGTTAATAGTGCCTTGCACTTGTAAATCTGCACTGTTGCGCTCTTGGGTTGGCGCAAGCCACTAGAGAGCGCCACGTGTCAGCATCTGGACCATTTGCGCTATGCGCTTTTGAAATAGAGCCTTGCTCTCTGAAACTGGCGCAACTCACCACAGCGTGCCACGTGTCAGCAGCGCAAGCGCAGTGCACTGGCGCAGCGCACTGCGCTTGCATGACACGTGTCATCACCACAAGCGCTTGCGCTCTTTGATTGGCGCAAAGCGCCTGACAAATGCAATGCATTTCTTTTGCTAAAGGGCCGGGCCCAAATCAAAAAGACCTAACATGTCAAAATAAATTGCAAAGCAATAAAAGGGCAGGGCCCAAGTCAAATTGATGCTCTCCATCATTTATAAATGGGCAGAGCCCAAAACAAATTGATACTCTGCACCATTTATAAAGGCAGAGCCCAAGTGAAATTGATGCTCTGCACCTTTCTGGGTAGAGCCCAAACAAAATAAAAAGCAATGCAATGCATTATTTAAATGTGGGCAAAGCCCTAGCATAGGTCTAATAGACCAAAAATAAATAAAAGCGTTGAATATTTTTCAACTGGACTTAGCCCAATCATGGCCGTAAGTCCTCAAATTAAATCGACTGAGCACAGCTGCTCTCTCTTAAATCAATTTACGACCGGTTCGAGGGTACATCTCCGAACTCCTTTGACTCATATCGTTGTAATCCTTCAACGATGTCAGAGAGGTGACGGGTCTCGACAACCACACATCAATACGGACTGTGGGGTCCTTAAACTCATGGACTTAAGCGTCTTTAAACCAAAAGACGGATTGTGGGATCCTTAAACCCGCGGATTTATGCGTCCTTAAACTAAAACACGGACTGTGGGGTCCTTAAACTCATGGACTTAAGCGTCCTTAAACCAAAAGACGGATTGTGGGATCCTTAAACCCACGGACTTAGGCGTCCTTAAACTAAAACACGGACTGTGGGGTCCTTAAACTCACGGACTTAAGCGTCCTTAATCTACCTATAGACCGCAATGTTCTTAAACTACCTATGGACCACCACGTCCCTAAACTGGAATATGGACCACTACGTCCCTAAACTGGAATATGGACCGCAATGTCCCTAAACTACCAATGAACCACTATGTCCCTAAACTGGAACAATAGAGTCCCCAAACGCTCTTTTATCGGATCCAAAACGATCCCGTTAAGTTGATCTTAGTTTCAAATCAGACTAACGTATCCTTAACAAACGTTTAAGTTGATCTTAGCCTAAATACAGCTAACGTATCCTTAAACCAAAACACCAAACCCAAATCTAAGTAAATACGGATTTGGACTAATCCATGTCCTACGGGCGACGGCATCACTTAGTCTCCGTATACAATCCACGGGCAACCACAAACAAAACAAACACACACGACACGAAGTGAAATTCTGGAGAAGGAGAAAGTTGTTACCGCGATGCGGCAGCGTAATTAACTGCAGGGGCTTGCGCCTGCAGGGAAGAGCGTCCCCACAATCAAAAAACCCTTCAAGCGAGGGGGAATCTGACGAAATCTGCTACATCGGCCGCATCCGTCTAAACCTCCGATACACGGTGCCATAAATCAACTTGGCATCTTCGGAGAGGTGGACGGATAAAACCAAATAGCATCTGTCCCGAATCTCAGCGTCAGGACTTCGCAGTCTTGTGCGCCGTCTTTCGGAGGGGAACAGATTCTGGCACGCCCGGTGGGACCTTTTCCTCTTTCCACTCCACACTTCGTGTGTCGTATTCGCGAACGAATCGCGGTTTGTTAATGGTTGCCTTTGGATTTCAAGTTTACTAAGATTTGGTCTCTTTCTTGGCGCACAAAATAAATCAAGCATCGATGGCCTCTACCTTTTCGAAGTGCTCTAACTGCAGCTGCAGCTCGCGTTCGGCCTCAACTGGGGTCATAACCTATGGGCCCCAAGCGGCCTCTTTGTTCACCATGCCCGTGGAGCAGATTACTCAAGCCACCACAGGGTTGTTTTTCGGAACTATGCTTCCGCCAACAAGCTTCAGCACCCCCGTGCCCGTACAAGAAGCCCTTAAGAAGTCGGTCTTCGATCGACTTTCAACTACTGCGGCACCTCTCAACGGGTCTCCCAACACCAGTGCCTCGGTCTTCTCCAGGCTGGGCCAAAACTCCTGTGGGCCCATAATGAAGCTTGTGGTCCCAGAAAAGATTATTCCAAAAAGAGTAGCCAAAACTGTTCCTGAAGTCGTCAAGGCGACTTCTCCGGCTAAGAGATCGGTCTTTACAAGACTGACCGTCTCAACTCCCACTCCTGCTCCTGCTGCTCAAAAGACATCAGTCTTCAATAGGCTGACGCCGGCAACAGCCCCACACCCGAACAGAGGGCAAGAAGAAGATGTTGCTATCTTTGAACAAGTACCGACAACTCGTCACGCCCGCCGACGCCACTGGCGCCGGATAAGGAAGACTGGGGGCAATTCCCCTTCTGGGATAACTCCGCCAGCCCCAACGGTGGAAGTCAATGCTGCTGTTCCAACCGGGAACAGCTTTTAACTGCTGAATAGGGTACGCAGAAACTCGCCGACTGCGGTGCTCAAAAGATCTCCTCCATCAGTAGAGACTGCCGTGGAAGCAGAAAAGCCAGAGCAGTCTCCTCAACCGCTGTCCTCCAGGATCTATAAGAATGGCGATGAGTCCGAGAATCTGTTATTGATCCTAACTTCTCTCGCCAACAGAAGAAGTCGAAAGGTCGGCAAGAAGAAAATCCCCCGGTCAAGCAAGGAAAAGTGACGACCGCTTGGGTGCCCAAAGCAACGGCCCCTTCAACTTCAACGGCCCATAAAAGAAGAAGGCCAGAAAAAGTCCCTACGCCGATGACGAACATCAAAGGTGGCGAACCCAAACGCCCTAAGTCAGGGGGCATTGTGGTTCATACCGTCTACGTGGCGTCTGGTAAAGAAGACAGTCGCATATCTACGGGTCATCGACCGCTTACGCGATCAGTGACCAAAGCGCAGGAGCAGCAGCAGAAGCTCCAAGAGATGATGAACGCTATGGCCGCACTTACTGGGCCAAAAGAAAACCCTGAAACGTCCTCAGATGAACGCCAGGAGCAAGAAACCGACGCCGAATTCCTTCGTCGAATATTGGAGAAGAAGGATAAAGAGGCTGCTGAACAAGCAGCCAACATACAACGTATGGGCCTCCTGTTCCAAGACATGGTGAGGATGATGATCCAACAAGATCCTCCGCCCGAAGATCCCCCGAGCATCCTTGAAGACGATAGGGGAGATACGTCAAATCCTCCGCCAGCTCTGTCAACAGCTAAGGAAGAAACAATCTCTAAGGCTGACCTGGACGAGTACATAGCCCAGCAAATACGGGTTCATCAGGCGATTGAAGCAGCTGGCCAAGTCGTAAAAACTGGGCGGCCGTATCCGAGTTGGTACGACCAGATCAAGTACCCGCCGGGCTACACAATTCCCAAGTTCCATGTCTACAAAGGGACGGGTAATCCTCACCAGCATGTTGCCCAGTTCAGGGCACTCTACGGCAACACCGGCGGTGATGACAAGCTGTTGCTCCGCCAGTTTGTTGGAAGCTTATCAGATACAGCGTTCGAGTGGTACTCTGAGCTCCCGAACGACTCTATCAAGACCTTCGCGGAAATGGAGCTGTTGTTTACCCAGCGTTTTGCAAGCGCCAGTGAACGCACCCCGATGACGGCACTGATTAACGCCAGGGTAAAGCCAGGCGAGACATGGGTTCAATATGCTATACGATGGCGGAACTTATGGTCAAAGTGCGAGCAGCGCATTGAAGAAGCTCCTGCAGTGGGTATGTTTGTGGGAACCCTTGATCCGCAAGCAACCATCTCGCAATTTATGATGTTCTTCAAGCTGACTACCTTCCAAGTCTTGATTGACAAGCTAGCGCAAATGGATCAGATGGGCCATAGACCCCCTCTTCCAAAGCCGGACTCCCGGAATGACAAGGGGAAGGGAAAAGCGATCGTTGTCGCTAATGCTCAACAACAACCGAGCAACTCGAAGCCGGTTGTTCGTCAAAATAATATGCGTCCACAGGTATCCCTTGAAGAGAGACTAGGACGTCTTTACTCGTTTTCCCGAGATAAAACGAGAAGGTTATTCGAGTTGGCGTTGCGCAACCGACTCATAAATCTGCCGGAGCCAAAACGTCCATCGCAACCAAATAATGTCAATGAGCTCAACTACTGTCCCTATCACCGGGTACTGGGTCATCCGATCGAAGATTGCTATGTCTTTAAAAATTGGCTTGAAGACCAGTACCGACAGGGCAAGTTCGCGTTATCTGACAAATGGAAGGTGAATCCCCCACAGCCCCACACCTCTAAGAGGATGAATACGCCGGGGGCAACATGCTCCGTCGTTGAAGAAACTCCTTGGGAGGTTGTATTATCAGCCAAGACAAAGAGGATGCTAAACGATCTTCAAATGTGCCCAGCGATCAAGTGGAAGAAAACGTTGGAACCGCAGGTCATTGAAGGGATGTTGAAGCCACGTGCAACTCCAAAGACCGATGGTGATGGCCCAAGCATTCACATCCAGCCGTCGAAATCTTCAAAGAAGAAGAAAAAGAAATCAAAGAAGCCCGTAAAGCCTGGCGCCAAGCGCACGGACTTGCAAAAACAAATTGACGTGCTGGAGGAATACAACCAGAAGGCACGGACTCCCATTACATTCCAAGAGTTCCTGAATCATGTCTTTCAAGAGGAAGATGAGGGAGAAAGTTCATCTGATGAATCTGAAGAATATGTGGCGAGCTGTCATGTGATTTCCCATTCGTTCATGGACGATGAGGTAACTCCTTGCACTGAAAAGCTGGGGGCAGATCCTGAACCAAAAATTCTGGGGCCATCAGATGAAATAATTGACACATTCCTTAATAAAGCTCGGTTGAAAAGTAAAGCTGATCGAGATCGAGAACGCGAGGCGGTCATATTTGAAAGGGCCAAGCGCCAGCGACTTGATGAAAGAGCTGAGGCGATACCGCTGGAGCAAAATACCTCCACTACCGACAAAAGCCAATTCAAGATGAGGAAAAGGTTTGCTAAGGCCATATCAATGGGCATGAAGCTACCATCCTCCGAAGGAAAAATTACTGGTGAAATAGAAATGCACCCCTCCTATTGCTTATATCATCGGAAGATTTCGCACCCCACTGAAGAGTGCAAAGCTTTCGATAGATGGTGGCAATGATATGTTGCTCATCGACAACACTTTAAGCGGGAGAAGCACAAAACTCGTCGGGAGCAAGGAAATACGACCGAAGGGCTTAAAAGAACTACCGGCGATCGTCGCATGGTTAGTGCCGGGGGATCACAGGTGCCTACATTCGGGAGTGATTCTGATGAAGAGCTGGAACTTGCCCTTCTCATTAAAGAGTCCACTTCGGGAAAATAAGAAGAGCCGAAGGTTTGCGAAAATATCCGGCTGCGTAATCGGACGTTGCCTGAAAAGAATCTCGGACCCTCAAACAGAAAAGATAAAGGGAAAGAAAAGGTCTCTGAAGATATCGTCTTAGATGACCAAGTGGTGGAGGAGCTAAGTGCCAAGGACCCGCCGAAGAGGAATAATATGGATTACAACGTCTTAGCGCATTTGAGGAAGCTGCCGTCACAGCTCAGCATTCTTGACGCCCTTTTTCTATCAAAGGAAGCGAGAGATTCATTAATCAAGGCACTACAGGATCCGGAGCAATTCCAAGCTTTCCTGGCCGGAGAAAAGATGAAGGATGAATTGGAGGAAGTGCACACTGCCGATGTCGCTTTTGGTGATGAAGACCTTCTCCTTGGGACGTGCGAACACAATCGCCCCCTCTACGTCTCAGGATACTGTCACGATATAAAGATAGGCAAAATCCTGATCGATAATGGATCCTTCGTTAATCTCCTCAATATGCGGGTGTTAAAAGAAATCTGCATGAGCGTCCAGCACCTTGCTCGGGACAAGATCACCATCTCCGGGTTCGACTCGCAATCATCAAGAACTCTTGGGTCTGTGATACTGACGCTATGCTTTGGGCTACTCGTCATGGACATTAAGTTCCACGTCATAGACGCCAAGACATGCTACAATGCTCTGCTCGGCCGACCATGGTTACACGAGTACAACGTCATCCCTTCTACACAACATCAGTGTATGAAATACGCTAAGGATGGTCTCGAGTATACCGTGGCAGGAGAACTGAACCCGTTCTCCGTGAACGAGGTCCGCAAATATGAAGATGCCAAGTACTTCTTACCGAATTTCGAAGACACGGAAAGGTGTCACAAGCCGGAAAACAAAGCTAATGCCACCATCCCTGTCTTCGGCAGTGATACCGAGGAGGAAGAGAAGATAGTTTATTCAGGTCCGCCCCAACACAACAAGCCAGGGCTATCTACTCCTACGTTAATCTTTGGTAGCGACTCGGAAGATGAAGTCAATGCTGTATTCCCCGCTCGACCTTCAATACAAACGTCCGCTGACGAAGAGCAAAGTCTACAAGTCGCCATGGTGCCGCTTAAACACCGTAAAGAACTAGATGCACTTGATATTTACAATGTAGAAGAGCTACAAACGTTCTATATCCCTCCCAGGCGAGAAAGCGAAAAAGCAATTCTATTCTACCGCTCTGAAAAAACCAAAGTGGAGAAAGAAATCTGGCATGGCACGGATTCTACGCTCGACAGGCTTCAGCCTATCAGTCTTCCCAGATATTATACTGAAGGTTTGAAAAAGCTGCTGAAATGCCAGGGGATACCCTTCAAGCAGACCGTTCGAAAATCCAAGTTCTATGACAAAGTCTGGAACGTTCCCGGGACTCAACGCAAACTGTCTAATGGGAGAATGGAGACAAAAGGACTTGGATACATCCGGTCAAAGAAACGAGAGCTACTAAACAGCTGCTATGTCATGTATGACTTCGATGAAGAAGCGGATGCTCAATAGGAGGACGCAAATCCTGAGACAGTGAAAGTTCCATATGCAAAAGTGCCCAGTCCGTCGTTCGAAAAACAAATGGACAAATTTATAAGGGAAGCTGGTCAAAAAGTCCGAGACGACCACAACCGTGAGATGGCCATTTATGAGAAAGCCAAAACGCAACGCCTCCTCCAACAAGCTGTGAAAGATGAAAATTCCGCTCCCTGTCAACCTGTTATAAAGAAGGCCCGACGCAGAGGCAGAAACAAGTCGAAACGCGAAAAAGGCGCTCAACAGCAACGAAGCGGGGCTAAAAGGCCACGCAAGTGGGAACCAAGCGGTTCCGATCTATCCCTCATGAGAAAAATGGGTCGAGCATACTCTTTTCCTCGGGACAAAACAAAGAAAATACTTGACCTCGCTCTAAAACATCAGATGCTTACACTGCCGGAGTCTAAACACCCCAAACAAGCAGGCGAAGTCTCACACTCGGACTATTGCTCTTATCACCGAGTGGTAGGACATCCTCTCGAAGACTGCTTCACCTTCAAAAATTGGGTTGAAGATCGGTATCAGCTTGGCAAGTTCGCGCTGTCCGACAACTGGAGGGTAGCGCCGCCACAGAAGTACGAACCCAAAGCCACGGAAGAAGAACCAGTTCCACATTGGGATTGGAAGCGAATTCATAGTTGTCACGTGATAACGATATCAAAAGAAGAGCCCGAGAACATGGATGATCTTCCCTGGTGCTTTGAGAACAGTAACGACGGGGTAATCTCAGAATTCTCATCAGCGCCAAAAGAGCTGGAAGATGGAATCCATACCACCGCAGATAACCTCAAGAAAATTGAGTTGGGAATGGCGAACGATCCGCGACCGACATTCATTAGTGAGCTGCTGTCTGAAGAGATGGTGGCTTCATTAAAAGACCTGCTTATGCAGCACAAAGACTGCTTCGGGTGGAACTATTCCGAAATGCCGGGACTAGATCCAGAAATTGCTGTGCACAGATTGGCGATATCTCCGGACGTCAAGCCAGTCAAACAGGCGCCGAGAAGAATGCGGCTCGAGCTTGAGACGAGTATCAATGCCGAGGTCAAGAAGCTGATCGACTCTGGCTTCATCCAGGAAGTTCAATACCCTGAATAGATCGCCAACATCGTCCCGGTGATGAAGAAAAATGGGACAGTGCGCATATGCGTGGACTTCCGGGATCTCAATAAAGCTTGCCCGAAAGACGATTTCCCAGTGCCAGTCACCGAACTGATGATAGAAAATACGTCCACTCATGAAGTTTTCTCCTTCATGGATGGCTTGTCAGGGTATAATCAGATAAAGATGCATCCGGAAGACCAGAAGCACGCCGCCTTCAGGACTCCTTTGGGTATATTCTGCTACAAGGTGATGCCCTTCGGTTTAAAGAACGCCGGAGCTACAGTTGCCAGTAGGACGGGCACAGGAGTGGCCTGGTCGGCCACTGTCGGCCACTGTAGGTCTTTTCTTGCAATCCTCGGGATACGTCATCAGCCACGTGTCATGATCTGGGAGATCACCGATATCGAGCATCATCATTAGCCCCCTCACTCTCGTCCCGACCAGCTGACGGGTCGGGTCGAGAGTAGTCTGCCGCGTCACCCGAGGTGAGCTCTTTTCCGAAGATATCATGGCGTGTCCCCGGGCAATCTGCTGCATTCCTTTGGTTGCATCAGCGAATCAGGGATCGGATCTTCCATTAAAGAGGGTGCGCCGGATCGTGCGTACGGTTACTGAAGCAACAACCTACGTGTCGGGCGTTGGTTGGCCGATATGACGTGCCGCAGGTTCCCTGCGCCCGATGGGGTGCGGCCAATGCATGGATGATAGGTGGAGCGATAGTGGCCGTTGAACGCGAAGAGGCGTTTTGGCGGGAGGTGACTTTCGCCGTTGGATGAGTACGCCGGTGGCCATAAATAGAGATGGGGCCCACATGAGGGCCTATCCCTCTTCATAATCTCCTCGTCTTTGGTCTTATTAGCTCGACGTTCTCCTCTTTAGGTCGGAACTCCTGCGTTTTCTCCTCCAAGGACTTTTCTTCATCAGGTTAGATGTCTTCCTCTGAGGAGTTTGTAGATATAGTTGGCGTAGAGTCCAGGAAGTACCCCGCAGACTCTTCCTTTTCTGAGTCGAGACTACTTCTACCTTTGGTAGGATAAATGGATCGATCCGAGACTCTTGGTGATTGCTCCGGCGGCGGCCTGAGGCGTCCACGGGTTCCTGAGCCCACGACGAGGGATGCAGGAGAGGACAAAGACGAAGTTCCTCTTAAGAGGAAGAAGACGGTCTCTCACATGCCACCGGCTGAGATTCCTGAGTGGATCCCTGTGCAGGAGGGGGACGTCCGCTTCGTCGCCCCGCCCGAGCTCTCCGTTGCTGCTGGTCTGCTTGCTGGCATGGAAGAGTCGTCCGGGGGCAAGATCCCGCGGTGTAACAACTCCAATTTTAATGTACAAAGAATTGATTTAAATTCAATGTATACTTGGAGTATTTATTACAGCTGATATCTCTTTAAGTATTTATTTCACTCCATAATTACAAGAAGGAGCTTGTAGCTCATTGGTAATATCTTGCACTGCTGAACCAAGCCACCGGAGTTCAAATCCCATGCCCCACATTATTTTTGTATTTATTTTGTTTTAATTTTTTTTTGGAAGTCAACGGTAAAACGACCATAACTCCTAAAATATGTATTGGAAAACAAAAAGTAAATATACTACATTGTACCCCCGAAGAATCCCCGGCAATTGGACCCTTGACTCGGCCCGACTCGGCACCGCCGGCCGGCGACTCGGCCGACTCGGTCCGGCGCCGCCGGCCGGACTTGGCCGGACGGCCGAGTCACCTATAGAGAAAAGTTGGGTCTTGACCTGGTCCACCCTCCAGCATACTCTAAATGCTTGGATTGGTTATCATTTGGCCAATAAATCCCTTTTAATCCTAGATTTAATGAGTTTTAATGAATTTTTATATTCTTTAAATATTTTTTTAATTAAAACCCTAACCCTAGCCTAACCCTATATAAACCCCCATACCCTCTACCCTTTCACCCAACATTCCTAAGTCCACTCTCTAAAAATCTCAAGAGAACTCGGTACGTTAGAAAAAGAGCGAAAGGCGAATCGCTGCCGAAATCGACGACGAATTCCGGCGATCGTACTAGGACCCTTCATGATGTTTCGACGCACCGACAACCCATTACCTTCTTAGCACTTTCTAGCTTGTCCAAACCTGTAAGTTCCACTCTTTCTATCTTTCTTTTCTTTTAGGGAAAAATACGACTTTTTAAAACCCGACGGAAATCGGAACAAACCGATTTCCGATTCGGTTTTTCTATAAAATCTTACTTGTCACCAATTCCATAATACCTAAACTTATTCATGATGACTATTAATCACATAACAATTAATTTGGACAAAGTTTCTCACATGAAATGATAACTTTTTGCAATATCGTATTCTTTTTCACATTAATACCATAATGTTTATTTTTCTTCTTCTAATCAATTCAATCATTCCTAAATATCTTCATCTTGACCCCTAAACTTGTAAAAATCAATTTGAATGAGTTTTCACACATGAAATGATAAGCTTTTCAATTTACCGTATTTTCACTTTAATACCATGAAGTTTCAATTTCACATTTAACCCCTTAACCTTAATATACATTTAAAATAGATCACGAGGTAATGGCCTACCTCCACACACACGCAAATACAACCCTAATTGATATCATCAAAACTTAGAATACGAAAATACAAGACTTTACATTAAAATACCATTTTCTTTATAAACCTTTTCTGAAAGTTCTAAGATGTATACTATTTTAAAACAAAATCTTTTAAAAGGAAAATACGATATGTCATGGACATCGATCGTTTATCTAAACCTGAGCTTGTGGTGTCTAGGCAAGTGTGTCTAAGGCAAACGGTTACTTAATTAGGGCCACTACTTGTAGTGGAGAGCCTCCCACTTACTTGACACTTACATGGCCGCAATTGGCGATGAAGAGGCGATTTGAGGCTTCTAATGACTTGTCGTTTAGACCTTTAGAAATAGGCTAGTTGGCTTAGGAAACCCTAGAAACTAAAATACGGAAATTTACACCCTTTTACAAATAAATACCTTATCTTTATAGAACCGTTTTCTAAATGATTAGTATTTATTAAATCTTTGCAAAGCACCACTACAACCCACCTTTGGGAAACTCGTTAGGGATAGTACGGTTTATCGTGCACCCTCGGGCTTAGTAGTGCGAGATTCATACCTCCGCAAGGAGCATTTGGTCTCGAAAGGTTTAAAATACGACATTTAAGGAAATGAGATTTTTTGGAAAATAAAATATTTATTAAAAATTATTCTTGTATTAACATATGTATATTTATCATTTAAACACCTATTTTATTATAAGATAAAGTTTCCACCTTTTCCTAAAAATTACAAGATTAAAAGTTACATTAAAATACCATGAATTTCAAATAAATCAATATTATAAATTAATACTTTTATTAGGAAATATTCACTAGAATAACACAAATAAAATTTACACTCATTAAAACTATAAAGTCAAATAATAAATACTTGAGGTGTATCTTGAAAACTATACAAAAGTACATTTTACATAAATCCCCCTCAGTTTTATAAATTACAATAAGGACCCTAACAATTATAGAACTTCAAATTACTTTTCTTTTAGTCTGACTCAGGTTTGAGTCTGACTATTTCTGACTTGAATATGATTCAAGTCAATCTATATTCTTTAATATTCCAACTCAATATGAACACATGAATCCCTGATTACAGTTAACAATCTATTCAACTTGACTGAATCAAACCATGGATATACATCCATTATTCCGTTATTCCAATTACCTGATACAATCCGTTTACTGATATCATGGTTTTGGTCAGTCATCCAACTTACATAAAACAACACAACAATACTGTTAAAACACTACGGGGTTTAAGGGGTAGATTGGTACGAAAGGTGTTAAAGGTGGCACGAGGTGGTCAGATTAAGACACCTAACCTATATTCCGTTGCTGTTGTACTGTGGCTTAACGGTTCCTTGTACATTCCGTTTGCCCTGGTCTCTAGCATATAGAGAACCCTCTCGTATACACTGGCATCCTACTGTACCAAGCTACAAACAACAGCGTTAACACAATATTCCATAATTTTCTACAACATAATACTTTAAAAAATACTCGTATTCTGTCTTTTTGATTCTTCTTTATCTTTGGGACTTACCGAGCGACCTGTTCGCTGACGATATTCTATTTCTTTCTTCTTTGAATGTCGTCAGGTGCTTTGGACCCAGCAGAGATCGAACCCACCGGTGAAGACTTGGAGCAGTTTCATGAAGACCCCGAGCTCTAGATATTGTACTTTGTTCTATTCAGTATTTTCATTTCCTGTTATGCCACTGTTTAGGCATCGCTTTTCATTTCAGTTGTATTTACTTTTCATGCATTGTACAAAAGAATGTTATTAATAAAGTTGCTGTTATTTCTATATCTTTCGTCTCTTGTGATTTACTTTATATTGCTTAGATACGCTTAGCGTATGTATTTCTAAGTATATACGTAGCGGACCTCGTCGCGTCCACTTCGCCGTACACCGGGAAGCGGGGCGTGACAGGTTTTGTTGGTGGCCCATGCAGGTCAGAGCTATATGAATCCCTGTCATGCAGTTCTGGTCTGCGTGAATAACCTAAGCAATATAACACAAGAACCAGCAACTAAAACATTCTTTACAATTCATGTTCCTTGAATCTTGCAAATTTCTATTCCTTGAATCTTATCATTTCATGTATTTGAATCTGTCCTAACCCAAATTTTTTCTTCAAGGTTATGGATTCCCCGAACAACACCAGCACCAACGTCAACAACACACTTCCATCACTACCTCTCGCACCAGCTGTCCCTACACCACCCACTGAGCAAACAATGCTATTTGAAGCAATCCGCGGCCTTCTTGAGGGACAACAACAACTTCTGAACCGTCCCGAGACCGATGCACCGGGAGTAAAGCAATTCAGGGCTTTACATCCCAAGCAGTTCTCTGGTAAAGGAAACCCTCTTGAAGCGGAAGAATGGGCACAAGGCATAGAAGACGATCTGGCAGCAGCTCAAGTGCCAGACAACGCTTGGGTCCGTGTAGCAAAACTACAGCTCACGGATAATGCTCGCAACTGATGGAAGGCGGAAGAAAGCCGTCTGGTACAGCCGATTGAATGGAATATCTTCCGCGAGATGTTCGACACGAAATACTTCCCTGTGACTGCCAGGTTTGCAATGGAGCAGCAGTTTATTCATCTACAACAGGGTTCAATGTGGGATAAATCAGTAGATGAATACGATGCTGAATTCACCATGTTAAGCCGGTAAGATATGTCACAATAGTTCAATTTTTAATTATCACATACTACACAGCTAACATAATCTTTAAACAGATTCACGGCACACTTGATACCGATGGACGAGATCAAAGCCCGTCGCTTTCAACAAGGTTTGGACACAGAGATTAAGGCTGCTCTAGCCACAGGAAAATTTCTGACTCATGAGGATGCTCTGGAAGCTGCCCGCAGTTATGAGGCGGTGATAAAAGAAAGGGGCAGACCTCGGTCTGCAGGAGTCAAACGCCCTGCCAACCAGATGGCAGATGGAGCCTCGTCCAGACCACCTTTCGTGCCAAGGCGACCCGGAGTACCAACCCATCGTCCCAGCCCAGCCTTTTGCACTTACTGTAAGAGAACTGGACATATGATGAAGGACTGCCGTCGAGCCAACCGCCTTTGCTTAGTCTGCGGCTCAGCTACTCACGATATTGGGTCTTGTCCCCAAAGACAGAACCCAGTTGCTGCACCCAGACCAGTAATTACCTATCCGCAGCGACCAGCTCTTCAGGCACCTGCTTCCAGACCTGCACTACCTGCATCACCCAGAGGACCACAAGCTGCACCACCTCTTCGTCAGTTCCATCAAGCTCAAAGGAACGTTCCGAGGAATGCTCCTCAGGCCAGGAGGAATGTACCAAGGCGTCAGGCTTTCACGATGTCCTTGGAAGAAGCTGAGGCCACTGCCCAAGTCATCACTGGTAAACTTTTCTTTTCAAACTTTGCTTTTCTATCCGCTACTTAGTCACATATTTCTTATACCTAAAACAAATCCCACATACCTTAGGTACAATCTTAGTATCCTTAATCCCTGCACTTGCACTTTTTGATACTGGAGTATCACATTGCTTTATGTCGCAACGGTTTGTCCGAACCCATGCGATACCAGTTTCACCGCTTATATCCAGCTGGAATGTCAGCTCCGGAAATGGCGTTCTAAAGGCAACTATGGGATACAGTTTGTGTCCAGTCGCCGTCTGCAGTCGAGAGTTTTATGCTGACTTCAAGGTGCTGGACATACCGAACTTCGATGTGGTTCTAGGAATGGATTGGCTTGGAACTTTTTATGCTACCATCGACTGTCGTAAAAGGAGGGTAGTATTCGAGATCCCAGACCATCCGGTCTTCTATTTTAAAAGCGGAGACCGTACACCGGAGCCAAGTACCTACAAAGCGAAGCCAAGAGAAGCAGTAGTTGCAGCAGCTCAAGCGGAGGAAGAATCAAGGCCAGATGTGGTTTGAGAGTTCGATGATGTATTTCCTGACGATATATCAGGTTTTCCTCCAGATCAAGCTCTTGAATTCAGTATTGATTTAGTACCAGGAGCACAACCGGTGATCAAAGCACCCTATCGTTTAAGTCCGGAAGGTTTGAAGGAAGTCCGAACACAGTTGGACGAATTACTGGCGAAAGGATGGATTCGTCCCAGCACTTCAAGTTGGGGATCACCTGTATTACTTGTGAAGAAGAAGGAATGTTCATACCGAATGTGCATCGATTACAGAGCCTTGAACGAAGTCACTATAAAGAACAAGTATCCACTCCCGCGCATCGATGATTTATTCGATCAGCTAAGTGGATCTTGTGTTTTCTCTAAATTAGATCTTCGTTCAGGTTATCATCAAGTGAAGGTCAAGGAAACTGATATTCACAAAACAGCTTTCAGAACTCGCTATGGACATTACGAATTTTTAGTGATTCCATTTGGAGTGACCAACGCACCCGCAATATTCATGAATCTTATGAATCAAGTTTTCCGGGAGTACTTAGACAGGTTTGTTGTCATCTTCATCGACGACATCCTGGTGTATTCTAAGAGTCGGAAAGAGCATGCAGAACATCTACGAATTGTCCTAGAAACTCTTCGACAACATCAGCTTTATGCCAAGTACAGCAAGTGCGAGTTTTGGCTAAATCAAGTTGGTTTTCTTGGACATATCGTATCAGGAGAGGGAATCTCTGTGGATCCAGCGAAAGTTTCGGCAGTTAGCGAATGGCCTACACCAAAGTCAGTGAAGGATGTTCGAAGTTTCTTGGGTTTAGCTGGATATTACAGAAGGTTTATTGAAGACTTTTCGAAGATAGCAACGCCCCTGACCAAGCTCACACGTAAAGATGAAGAATTTGTGTGGTCAGAAGCATGCGAACAAGCTTTCGTAGAACTCAAGTCAAGGTTGACATCAGCACCTACTCTCGTCATACCGGATCAATCTGGAGGATTCAAAGTGCATTGCGATGCATCCGGTAAGGGATTAGGCTGTGTTCTACATCAGCATGGAAAGGTTGTGGCTTATGCTTCAAGACAACTGAAGATTCATGAGCGTAATTATCCGACGCATGATCTGGAGTTGGCAGCCGTCATCTTTGCTCTCAAGATTTGGCGTCATTATCTACTTGGTGAACGAGTGAACATCTACACAGATCATAAGAGCCTGAAGTACGTGTTTACTCAGAAGGAGTTGAATATGCGGCAGAGAAGATGGTTAGAACTCATGGCGAACTTTGACATCAACTTGCAATATCACCCAGGGAAGGTGAATATAGTACCTGATGCTCTTAGTCGCCAACCATTAGCAATGAATCTCACCGCTCAGTGGAAGCTTCAACAAGACTTGCATCAGATGGAGATTGAAGTAGTCATGCCAGGTAATACTTCAAGTTTGATGAATTTACAAGTTCAATCAACCATTGTTAATCAGATCAAAGCAGCCCAAGCAAGTGATGCTACGTTGCAAAAGATCAGAGAACAAGTGGAGAATGGACTCAGAACAGACTTCATCATCCATGAAGACGGATCTTTGAGATACGGCAGCAGATTGTGTGTACCAAAAGGTCCTGTTCGGGAAGAATTAATGAAAGAAGCCCACAACTCTCCCTACTTAGTACATCCTGGAGGTACCAAAATGTACAAAGATCTACGTCAGAATTATTGGTGGCATGGAATGAAGCGTGAAGTAGCCAGAAGTATCGCAAAATGCTTGGTGTGTCAGCAAGTAAAGGCTGAACATCACAGGACTGCTGGATTACTTCAACCGTTACCAATCCCAGAATGGAAGTGGCAACACATCATGATGGATTTTGTGACTGCTCTTCCTCGCAGCACAAAGGGTAACGATGCCATATGGGTCATTGTGGATCGACTCACAAAGTCGGCTCACTTCATCCCATTTCGAGTTGGCCAATCAACTGAGACACTAGCAAAGAAGTACATGGAGGTAATAATCTAATTTAGATTTAAAACTCTTCATAATGTACTATCTCTGATACCCATGAACTCATACAGGAAATTGTGAGACTCCATGGAGTACAGGTCTGCATTGTCTCCGATCGTGACACCAGATTCCGATCGCAATTTCGGCAGAGTCTGCAAGCAAGCTTGGGAACAAGTCTGAACTTCAGCACGGCTTATCATCCACAAACAGATGGTCAGTCGGAACGAACTATTCAGATCTTGGAAGATATGCTCAGAGCGTGTATGCTAGACTTCAAAGGATCGTGGGAAAATCACCTACATCTTGTGGAGTTTTCATACAACAACAGCTACCAAGCAAGCATAGGAATGACACCTTTTGCAGCATTGTATGGAAGGAAGTGTCGATCGCCATTAAGTTGGGACGACATCGGAGATAAGGAAATTCTTGGACCGGAGATGATAGTAGCAACTGTTGATGTGGTTCATACTATCAAGGAAAGGATGCGCATAGCCCAAGATCGACAGAAGCACTGGGCTGATGCAAAGAGACGACACTTGGAGTTCCAGCCAGGAGATCACGTATTCCTGAAGATATCTCCGAACCGCGGAGTGATCCGTTTTGGAAGACGGGGTAAATTGAGTCCGAGATATATTGGACCGTTCGACATACTCGAACGAGTCGGTGAAGTGGCATACCGTTTATCGCTTCCACGCTCATTGGAAGGAGTGCATAATGTGTTCCATATATCCCAACTCATAAAGTATGTGAGTGACCCCAGCCATGTTCTCAATCATTCCGAGCTCACTATACAGCCCGATTTGTCTTGTGAGCAACAGCCTGTGGAGATCCTGCACAAGAAAGTGAAGACATTTCGGAACAAGGAAGTTAACTTGGTTCGAGTGATGTGGAGGAAAGACACTCCAGGAGAGTCCACTTGGGAAAGGGAGGATGAAATGCGTACTAGATATCCACACCTCTTTGTAAACTAGTCCTCAAATAAAAGTTGTAAATTTCGAGGACGAAATTTTTGTAAGGAGGGTAGACTGTAACAACTCCAATTTTAATGTACAAAGAATTGATTTAAATTCAATGTATACTTGGAGTATTTATTACAGCTGATATCTCTTTAAGTATTTATTTCACTCCATAATTACAAGAAGGAGCTTGTAGCTCATTGGTAATATCTTGCACTGCTGAACCAAGCCACCGGAGTTCAAATCCCATGCCCCACATTATTTTTGTATTTATTTTGTTTTAATTTTTTTTGGAAGTCAACGGTAAAACGGCCATAACTCCTCAAATATGTATTGGACAACAAAAAGTAAATATACCATATT
The DNA here is from genome assembly GCA_030015575.1 of Agapanthus africanus. NCBI lineage: Eukaryota > Viridiplantae > Streptophyta > Magnoliopsida > Asparagales > Amaryllidaceae > Agapanthus > Agapanthus africanus. Next base: position 15,680,714 of record CM057342.1, on the reverse strand, counting down.
GTACCCCCGAAGAATCCCCAGCCATTGGACCCTTGACTCGGCCCGACTCGGCGTCGCCGGCCGGCAACTCGGCCGACTCGGTCTGGCGCCGCCGGCCGGACTTGGCCGGACGGCCGAGTCACCAACAGAGAAAAGTTGGGTCGTGACCTGGTCCACTCTCCTGCATACTCTAAATGCTTGGATCGGTTATCATTTGGCCAATAAATCCCTTTTAATCCTAGATTTAATGAGTTTTAATGAATTTTTATATTTTTTAAATATTTTTTTTAATTAAAACCCTAACCCTAGCCTAACCCTATATAAACCCCCATACCCACTACCCTTTAACCCTACATTCCTAAGTCCACTCTCTAAAAATCTCAAGAGAACTCGGTACGTTAGAAAAAGAGCGAAAGGCGAAGCGCTGCCAAAATCGACGACGAATTCCGGCGATCGTACTAGGACCCTTCACGACGTTTCGACGCACCGACAACCCACTACCTTCCTAGCACTCTCTAGCTTGTCCAAACCTACAAGTTCCACTCTTTCTATCTTTCTTTTCTTTTAGGGAAAAATACGACTTTTTAAAACCCGACGGAAATCGGAACAAACCGATTTCCGATTCGGTTTTTCTATAAAATCTCACTTGTCACCAATTCCATAATACCTAAACTTATTCATAATGACTATTAATCACATAACAATTAATTTGGACAAAGTTTCTCACATGAAATGATAACTTTTTGCAATATCGTATTCTTTTTCACATTAATACCATAATGTTTATTCTTCTTCTTCTAATCAATTCAATCATTCCTAAATATCTTCATCTTGACCACTAAACTTGTAAAAATCAATTTGAATGAGTTTTCACACATGAAATTATAACCTTTTCAATTTACCGTATTTTCACTTTAATACCATGAAGTTTCAATTTCACATTTAACCCCTTAACCTTAATATACATTTAAAATAGATCACGAGGTAATGACCTACCTCCACACACACGCAATACAACCCTAATTGATATCATCAAAACTTAGAATACGAAAATACAAGACTTTACATTAAAATACCATTTTCTTTATAAACCTTTTCTGAAAGTTCTAAGATGTATACTATTTTAAAACAAAATCTTTTAAAAGGAAAATACGATATGTCATGGACATCGATCGTTTATCTAAACCTGACTTTGTGGTGTCTAGACAAGTGTGTCTAAGGCAAGTGGTTACTTAATTAGGGCCACTACTTGTAGTGGAGAGCCTCCCACTTACCTAGCACTTACCTGGCCGCAATTGGCGGTGAAGAGGCGATTTGAGACTTCTAATGACTTGTCGTTTAGACCTTTAGAAATAGGCTAATTGGCTTAGGAAACCCTAGAAACTAAAATACGGAAATTTACACCCTTTTACAAATAAATACTTTATCTTTATAGAACCGTTTTCTAAATGATTAGTATTTATTAAATCTTTGCAAAGCGCCACTACAACCCACCTTTGGGGAACTCGTTAGGGATAGTACGATTTATCGTGCACCCTCGGGCTTAGTAGTGCGAGATTCAGACCTCCGCAAGGAGCATTCGGTCTCGAAAGGTTTAAAATACGACATTTAAGGAAATGAAATTTTTTGGAAAATAAAATATTTATTAAAAATTATTCTTGTATTAACATATATATATTTATCATTTAAACACCTATTTTATTATAAGATAAAATTTCCACCTTTTCCTAAAAATTACAAGATTAAAAGTTACATTAAAATACCATGAATTTCAAATAAATCAATATTATAAATTAATACTTTTATTAGGAAATATTCACTAGAATAACACAAATAAAATTTACACTCATTAAAACTATAAAGACGAATAATAAATACTTGAGGTGTATCTTGAAAACTATACAAACGTACATTTTACATAAATCCCCCTTAAGTTTTATAAATTACAATAAGGACCCTAACAATTATAGAACTTCAAATTACTTTTCTTTTAGTCTGACTCGGATTTGAGTCTGACTATTTCTGACTTGAATATGATTCAAATCAATCTATATTCTTTAATATTCCAATTCAATATGAACACATGAATCTCTGAATCCAGTTAACAATCTATTTAACTTGACTGAATCAAACCATAGATATATATCCATTATTCTGTTATTCCAATTACCTGATACAATCCGTTTACTGATATCATGGTTTTGGTCAGTCATCCAACTTACATAAAACAACACAACAATACTGTTAAAACACTACGGAGTTTAAGGGATAGATTGGTACGGAAGGTGTAGGTGGCACGAGGTGGTCAGATTAAGATACCTAACCTATATTCCGTTGCTGTTGTACCGTGGTTTAACGGTTCCTTATACATTCCGTTTGCCCTGGTCTCTAGCATACAGAGACCCCTCTCGTATACACTGGCATCCTACTGTACCAAGCTACAAACAACAGCGTTAACACAATATTCCATAATTTTCTACAACATAATACTTTAGAAAATACTCGTATTCTGCCTTTCTGATTCTTCTTTATCTTTGGGACTTACCGAGCGACCTGTTCGCTGACGACATTCTATTTCTTTCTTCTTTGAATGTCGTCAGGTGCTTTGGACCCAGCAGAGATCGAGCCCACCGGTGAAGACTTGGAGCAGTTTCACGAAGACCCCGAGCTCTAAATATTGTACCTTGTTCTATTCAGTATTTTCATTTCCTGTTATGCCATTGTTTAGGCATCGCTTTTCATTTCAGTTGTATTTACTTTTCATGCATTGTACAAAAGAATGTTATTAATAAAGTTGCTGTTATTTCTATATCATTCATCTCTTGTGATTTACTTTATATTGCTTAGATACGCTTAGCGTATGTACTTCTAAGTATATACGTAGCGGACCTCGTCGCGTCCACTTCGCCGTACGCCGGGAAGCGGGGCGTGACACGCGGGGTACCCTGAGGGCCTAAATGGCGTTCATAGCTCAGGAGGCGGTGCAGATACGTACTCCTCCTCGTGTTGTTTTGAGAGCCTTTTCTTTAGCTCGGGCGTCCCTAAGTCTCTCAGCCGTTTTTCGTCAGGTCCTTCAGCACCGCGCCCTTGTTGCTTGCATGGAGGCCGAGGGGACTGTCCACGCCGAGGGGCCGACGGGGGAGTCTTCTTCAGAGGCCGAGGATCTGCGGCTTGAGCTGCGTTCGGTTAAGGAGAGGATGGCCGTCCTTAAAGCCCGATCGGCCATCGCGGAGCTCACCGTCTCAAAATGCCAGGAGTCTTATCATCGTCTAAGGGAGTCCCACCGAGTCATTGAGGCTAAGTTGTCGAAGCTGGCGGATCTATATGCCGCTATGAAGAAGGCGAGGGATGCCAGCAGGCGGGATGTCGAGGCGGAGCTTCAGGCGGCGGAGGTTGCCGAGATTCGAGCTAAAAAGGCGGTGACTGATTACAAAGGGTCTGATCAGTTTTATGCCGACCTCGGCGAGGACTCCGCCATTGCATGGAACAAAGCTCTTGATGCCGTCAAGGAGCAGTTTTCGGGGTTTCCTGACGGTGAGCTCCGTGCTCGGGTCCCGCTCTCGGTGATCGTGCCTCCGGCTGACGGTGATGAGGGAGGTGATGCCTAGGCGCGGCTTGCGGCCTGAATTTTTGGTTTTTCCTCCTCTCTTTTTGTAAGCCTCCTCGCAATTTGGTAGGGCTGGAGAGCCCACAATACCCTTGTAAAGACTTTTGACTATGTGAATAAATTCTCTTTTTGCAGTAGCAGTAGTATTCTCGCGCGCATTTTCCTTTGTCGGTAAACACTTGTATTTGCACAGCGCAGCCTTCATGTCCGGTCGGTTCTTCGCCTAGCGATCATACGTCGAGTTGAATCTGTTTATTTGCCAAGTGTGCAAAGATCGGTGGGAAGAAGATATCTCCATGGCCCCGAAGTCGAGGTGGAGATATCAAAAACAATTTCAATCTCTTTTTTGTCATGTAAGTGGAAAATATAAAAAATATATATCAAAAACATTAAATAAAATATCAAGAAATATATCAAGAAAAATATCGAATAAAATTTAAAAAAAATCATATGGCATTCTTTAGTATGACTTATTCACATTCATCGTGGATCAAATAAAATATCAAAAAAATTTATTCATAATAGCACCTTGTCATGTTCTCGCTGTGAATGTGCTGTTCTCGAATCCACTCTTAAGTGAATAAGCGTTTTTGTTGCAATATCCGTTGTCAGAATGAATTCCTGGTCTAGGATGGTGACTGCTGTTTTAGCTCTTTTAGACGTATCCGCTGTTTGAAAGAATGACAAAGGAGCTGCTAGTCTTTTTTTTTCTAAGTCCAGGAGAAGATAATTAATAAGACCCAAGTAGACGAATGTGAGATTCGAGGAAAAGAAGGGGAATGAAGATTGTAGAGTGTTTTTCTTCACTCTATTGAGATAAGAATGCACGTCGCTTGTCAAATATATTATAGATTCCCCTGTCTGGGATAGGCTGGGGTTTAATAATTGTGGGGATCCGAATCTCCGGCAGCCGCGGACTAAACTGCCGTTAATTACCCATCGCTTTTAGAGCGAGAGAACCTCCGATTAACAAGTCAAACATATCGTGCGAACTCAATATGCAATATGTGCGTGTTATATTTGGGAACAAATTTGAGGGGGCTTCGGGCATATCGCGGGCCTCGCAGAGTTTTTACCGGAGTCCCGCTATCCAGATAGCGGGTTGGGGGTCAAGGGAGCTAGCACCTCCTTGCAGTGTGCGGGGCAACGCCTCGTTAGAAAATTTTCTCTAACAGGAAGGGTCAAGAGTGTATATATGTCAAGTGCGCACGTGCCAAGTGCGCACCTGCCAGAATGCGCATCAAGTAAAAGGATGCACCTGTCGAGACGCACACCAAGTAAGGTGCGCACTTGGTAAAGTGCGAAGAAGTGAAGCGGGCCAAAATGTCCAGTAAGACGCGCACTTAGGGAAGTGCGTACCTAGCGGGGTGCGCATCTGAGCCGGTGCGCACTTGGCTCGATGTGCACCCAACGGGGTGCGCACCTAGCCAAATGGGTACTTAATACGGTGCAAGTAGGGTTGAAACCTAATGAAGCAACAGTCTAAAAACATAAAGATTGACTTTTGAAGATCAAAATGGGCACTTTTCCCTTTTTTCGAAGTCTCGTGACGCTTGCCCTTAAAAAAAAAGAAAGGAGGAGAGCGAGAGAATAGCGTACTAAAGAGCGGCTCAAAACATAAGATTTTGTTTTTGGGGAATCAAGATTAAGATTCAGATTAGTTATCAAAACATCACGAGGGGCCTTTCATAGGCTTACATCTTTTACATTTAGCCTCATGATTTATACAAAATTGGCTTTGGCCTATTTAATTAAAAAAACAAAAATTGCATTTCATCTTTTCTTTTTCTCTTCTCTTTTGGCCGGTCCCTCCTCATGCTTGGGCTTGGGCCCACTTTGCTTTTTGACTTTGATTTTAGTTTTGATTTTGAAATTGAATTTGATTTCCGATTTTGGCAATTCGGTATAATTTTTTCTGTTCCTTTGATATAAACTTGTTCCTCTATGCAGTACAGATCAGTTTAAATGGTTGAGTTCAATCCTAACCTTTTTCTTTCTTTTTGATATAAACTAGTTTCAATGCAATGGCAGGGACTTTGAAATGGTATTACAACAATCTCGGTTCGTTTCATTTATGTTGTATCAAGCATCTAAAGAAGCAGAATTAGGGCAAATTGCTGTCTTTACTCCTGCACCAGAATCCAGAGTTTTCATTTAAGCCAATAGTAGATTATTTCTTTTTAATTAAAAAAAAAATCAATAGTCCTAAGAAACTGTGATCTACATTCATGACACAAATGATAAATATAAATGTAATTAAGGCCAAATGTTTTCATTTAAGCCAATATAGTATCTGTCATGATAAGTAAATAATTTCAAGATGGTGATACTAGATTCATGTCATGACCACCTTATATATAAATTTCTTAAGTTTCTTTATTTTTCCCCCGAAAGGTAAATTTCTTAAACTTTTCATATTAAAATCAAATCAAAAGCATATCGCCAGTAATCATAAGAAAATGTAAAAATCCCAAAGTATCATCTTCTTGATCCGTCCTAGCCCTAGGCCTAATTTTGAAGTTCTGATCGACTAACACTAAATAGTTTTCATCCCAATAAATTCTAGTTCTAGCTTGTTGTTCAATCGACTCTCTCATTGTTATTTTTTCTCCTTCTAACCGAAAGAGTAGGGCTAAAGCATGTCTCATGCATATATCTGTTCAACATGATAAAGAAAAGTTTATTTACAAGATAAGAACAGGAAAACAAAATATACAACTGAGACTTAATAGAAAATCAAATACGCTGGAAGCTTTAGAAGCTGCCTCATGTCTATTGCAATCACACATTTACGTTTCAGACTCTCATCCCATCATGCAACCTCTAGAATAAAAAACCGCACCACTCGATGAGACCAAAGCCTCAACTCTACAAATATCCGATAGAACAAGATTGCACCGAACCTCTAGAATACAGAACTACGATAACGACAACAGACATATTCAAAGCCTCAGCTCACCAGATGAAGAGTTGAATGAATGGTTTGCTTCATGGCTTTGAACTCTGGTCACCTTTATTTTTTTTCATTTCTCAGCAAAAACATTTGAAGACATAAAACCGTACTAAGCATAAAAAGCTCACAAGATATGCAGATACTCCAATTAGCCAGCATTGAAAGGATCATGAAAAAAATTGATTTTCTGTTCTGATCGAGTAATCCTTAAGTTGATAGATATTCCATCTTTATCTTCTGCAATCTTGCAGCAACGTCCGTCATTGGAATTCTTTCCTTAGGCGAGTAACTTGAGCACAACAAACCCAATTCAATCACAGAGGACAGACACTGGTGCACTTTTGTTAGGTCTTGATTTGGTCCGTCGTTTGTGGCATGATGCTTCAGAAGATTTTCATCTACAACGTCCAAGATTGTAGTCGGATATGCCTTGTGTATCCATTCCCTCAAACTCGATTGTTCACCGAACATAGAATCGACCGGTCTTCTTCTCGTAAATGTTTCCAGCAGTAGAATCCCGAAGCTATATACATCACCCATTCTTGATACTGTCCCTAAGGCGCCGTACTCTGTATCAAACAATAGTACCCATGAATCAATTTTATTCTCAAAAGTAAGAATCTAAATTTTATGAAGCGAGAAGAATTAACATTTTAATAGCTAATTAGGAAGATTTGGTTGTCTTACTCTTCAAGCTTATGTTTGTTATCTTCGTGTCCAATGTTTAGCACTTTAAAAAGAAAGTCTACATCAAATTATTGACTATTATTATAGCAAATTTAAGATTTTAATTGTTAATTTGATCTAGTTTTCACATCGATTAAGCTTTTTAAGAGTTTTTTCTTGCCAATTTTAAAACTATACAGGTTAACAAAAGAAAATCCTAAAAAATTTAAAGGCCAAAGGATAGTGGATACAGACTTATTAACTAGCATACAAAAAATGGACTTGAGAATTCCTTTAATTTTTTTTAATAGGTTATAAATAAAATTAAACATGCAATAAAAGTATAATTCTAAGATTCAAGTATTAATATCTAACTTACGGATTATTTGATTACCTGGAGCAATATAGCCTATTGTGCCTGGCATGCTTGCTGTTGCCATCGATTTACTTTCACCCAACAGTAGTTTGGAGATGCCAAAGTCACTTACGCGCACCACCAATTCTTCGTCTAGCAGTATATTTGTTGGTTTCAGATCACAGTGCAGCACAACATGCGGATGATGATGGTGGAGGTACTCAAGCGCCAAAGATACATCCACCGATATATTCAACCTTTGCAGCATATTCAAGAAACGGTTCTCTGAGTACAGCCATTTCTCAAGACTTCCATTGGGCATGAATTCGAGGATGAGAGCTTTGAAGTCTAAGTTGGAGCATACGCTGATGATTTTGATGAGATTCCTGTGGCGAACCATTTTTAATACTTGGCATTCTGCATCAAAACTTTTGGAAGCCTCTTCAAGTTCTAGATGCAAGACCTTTACTGCTACAATCAACCCATCGTCGAGGCATCCCTTGAACACAGAACCAAACCCTCCTCTTCCTAATAAGTTCTCCTCGCTAAAGTTGGCCGTTGCACGAACTAGTTCATGGTGTGAAACAGCTCTGTGATCACCGAAGTGGGTCAAAGTAGTGTCGGCCAACGTCTTTGGCTTCCTCCTGATATAAAATGCATAAAGAAGACATAAGAAAGAAAGGAGAACCACAGCCAACATAGTAGCTAGCAAGATATATTTGAGCGACCGCAAATTCCTCCTTGATTTGTCATTAGCAAGGTTTGAATAACATGGTGGAAGATGAAACTTAGGTGCCCCACAGAGCGCATCATTTCCATTAAGAAACGAAATGCTGGAATTTGCGAACACTCTTCCTTTCGGCACTTGACCTTGTAGCTTGTTGAAAGAGAGGTCAAGACTGATAAGATCAGAGAGATTGGCCAACGACTTTGGTATGGCTCCGGATAGGAAATTGTGTGATAAGTTAAGATACAAGACGCTGATCAATCCACCTAACGACTGTGGGATTTCACCTTGGAATGAGTTTTTAGATAGGTCGAGATATTGAAGCATTTGAAGTTTTCCTAAAGCACTTGAGATGTTACCTGATAATCGATTTCCGGATAGATTCAAAGAAGTTAGGGAGATCAAGTTACCCACTTGTGGCGGAAGTGAGCCATTTAAAGTATTTCCCGATAGATCCAATTGAAGGAGGCTCTCTAGAGTCCACAAGCTCTGAGGAATGCTTGATGATAGTTTGTTGTTTTTTAGAGACAATATTTGTATCCCGCTAATGTTGGCCAACGAATGAGGTATCGGTCCATCCAGTGCATTATCATCGAGGCCCAGCGTATTTAGATTTTTTAGTAGGCCCAGCTCAAATGGAATCAGACCACTTATGTTATTGGATCCGAGATTCATAGATTGAAGCGACTCAAACCTTGCTAGTGCTGATGGTATTGTTCCGGTCAGCTCATTAGAACTCAATTCCAATAATATAAGATTACTTAGGTTGCCCAATTCTGTAGGAATGTTTCCTCTGAGACGATTTCCGAAAGCATCAAAAGTCTGCAGACTCGATGAGAGATTCCCCAAAAAACTAGGAAGTACTCCTTCCAGTGTATTGTCATATATATGAAGGTGGATTAGATTCTGGCAGTTGGACATAGACGAGAGAAATTCGAGTCCGCCACTTAATTGGTTACCTCCCACATGAAACAGAATAAGTTGAGGCAGCAATTTGCCTATTTCAGCAGGCACAGATCCAGTGAGTTTGTTCTCGCTGAGATCAAAATGGTTCAACGCGGAATCATTCAACAAAGCCAAGGGTATCGAGCCAATCAAGCTATTATGATCTAGCGTTAGTGTTTGGAGATTGCCAAGATCTCCCAGAGCCTCAGGGATTATCCCTGTCAGGTTGTTTGTATTCAATATAAGATATCGGAGCTTTGTGAGGTTACCTAATGACGTTGGGATGGTGCCGCTTAGCTGGTTAAATTCAAGGTATAAATACCGAAGTTTGGGCAGTCTACCAACCTCAACCGGTATGGTTCCAGTAAACTGATTATTATCAAAAGCAAGCATTTTGAGGTTTCGACATTGAGCAAAGAAAGACGGAACGTCCCCGCTAAAACGATTAAAGGCAAGAGAGATATTTTTGATTCGAGGCAGCATATTGAAGCTGTGGTTTGATGGGATGATGGTACCTGAGAGACCGTTGTAAGCAACGTATAAAGCGATCAGGGAAGACATGTTGAAGATGGTGGAAGGAATTTGACCGGAGAGAAAGTTCTCTTGGAGAGCGATGCGGGTAAGACGGGGAAGCTGCCCGAGGGTTGCAGGGATAGGGCCCGTCAGGGAATTATTGGAAAGGTGCAGATGAGAGAGGAACGAGAGATTTCCGAGGTGTGGGGAAATGGCGCCCTGGAGGGGGATGTCACCTAGACGGATGGCAGCGACTCGCTGCCGGCGAGGGCTGCAGAGCACACCGGTCCAGCTGCAGAATGAGGTGTCGGCAGTCCAGTTAGCAGCCAGAATGCCAGATGGATCGGCGACATGAGCTTTGAAGGCTAAGAGTGATTCCAGATCGGTGAAGTTGTTGTGTGGTCTACAAGTGGCAGACGGCAGTATGGGAATCGAAGGGAAGGTGACCATTATCATCCATATCAATATGCAGCTTATTAAGAAACGAATTTCCATGGAAGGAAGGCAACTGACTGATTAGAGAGCTCAGATCAGAAGTAGTGTGATGATCCCTCCCAATTCTGCAACTATACCAGTCTATTTATAGAGAAGATATCAGATGGAATGACAGATAAATTGTCAATATGATCAGCAAATGGCTGAGATGCTAAATGAGAGTCGACATAGTTTCACTCACCAAGTCGATATAAGCGTGTGGGCCACCAAATACGAAAATTTTAGTGTGGATACACCAAATTTGATCACTTTTTCACCGTTGATTTAATAGATGCAAAATTAACGGTTTACTGACAAGAGAACATTTTGCATTGCTGATTCAACAGTGAAAAAATGGTAGAATCACATGAAATTTGGTGTATCTATATCTTACATGATAAAGATGATAATGCTGGGTGCCGATCGTTAAACAAAATCATATGAAAAAGCCTCCTAGCTAGGGTCTCTTTTTTTCATTATTTTCACACACATATATATAGGTTTCAAGCTTCTTTTCGTCATTCAGCAAATTTTCGGGCTATTTTTTGTCATATGGTGGAAAGTATAAAAAAAATATCGAAAAATATCAAATAAAATACCCCAAAAAATATCAAATAAAATTTCAACCTTTTTTTGTCATGCAGTGGAAACTATTAAAAAAAACATATCAAATAACATATCAAAAAAAAATCAAATAAACCTTTTCTTCTTTTAGCAAATTTTCGAGCCTTTTTTTTTATCATGTACTGAAAAATATCAAATAAAATAAAAAAAATATCAAATAAAATATCCAAAAAATATCAAATAAAATTTCAAGCTCTTTTTTGTCATGTAGTTGAAAATCTCAAAAAACGTATAAAAAATTATCGAATAGAATAAAAAAATCATCAAAAAATATCAAATAAACCTTTTGTCATTTACCAAATTTTCAAGATCTTTTTGTTATGCAGTGGAAAATATCAAAAACAATTTCAATCTCTTTTTTTGTCTTGTAAGTGGAAAATATAAAAAAATATCAAAAAACATCAAATAAAATATCAAAAAATATATCAAGAAAAATATCAAATAAAATATAAAACAAAACATTTGGCAATCTTTAATATGACTTATTCACGTTAATCGTGGATCAAATAAAAAATCAAAAAAAATTATTCGTAATAGCACTAATCCTTGTTATGTTCTCGCCATGAATGCGCTGTTCTTGAATCCACTCTTAAGTGAATAAGCGTTGTTGTTGCAATATCCGTTGTTAGAATGAATTCCCGGTCTAGGATGGTGACTGTTGTTTTAGCTCTTTTAGCCGTATCCGATATTTGAAAGAACGACAAAGGAGCTACAAGTCTTTTTTTCTAAGTCCAGGAGAAGATAATTAATAAGACCTAAGTAGACGAGTGCGAGATTCGAGGAAGAGAAGGGGAATGAAGACTGTAGAGGGTTTTTCGTCGCCCTATTGAGATAGCAATGCACGCCGCTTGTCAGGCATGTTACAGATTCCTCAGCCTGGGGTAGGTTGAGGTTTAATAATTGTAGGGATCTGAATCTCCGGCAGCCGTGAACTAAACTGCCGTTATTATCCATCGTTTTTAGAGCGAGAGAACCTCCGATTAACAAGTCAAACAGATCATGTGAACTCAATATGCAATATGTGCATGTTGTGTTTGGGTATAAGTTTGAGGGTGTTTCGGACATATCGGGGCCCTTGCAGAGTTTTTACCCGGATCCCGCTATCCAGATAAAATTTCAAGCTCTTTTTAATTATAGGCAAGCCGGGGTCCCGCTAATCAGAATTTTTTTTAAAATATATTTAAAAAAATCAAATAAAATTTCAAGCTCTTTTTTGTCATGTAGTGGAAAATATCAAAAAATATCAAATAAAATAAAAAAAATATCAAACAAAACAACGAATAAACTTTTTCTTGTTGGTCTCACATGATTAGATTTTAATTATAGGCAAGAAATTGCTCCATACCATACTTAAATTTAGCTACTTGCCATACTTTATGATAGTGTTAAGAGAGCACTTGAACCTATATTGCTCTAAATTCTAAACGGATTATAAAGAAAAAGTAATTCTTAAAAAGACTATTTTAACACCATGTACCTTTTTATGCTTGTTTTGCTTATAAACTAAAGAGGTGAGGGGACATGCCAACCATCCCTGCAAATCTTCTTGTATGAACAAGCAAAACAGGAAAGGTCGAGTTCCGCTGACGTGGATGTGACCTGCCTGTCCATTCCGTCTGCCTCTATTGCATTGGAAGGTTTGCAGGGCATTGTTCACAAAGAGTCTTTTGACATAATATAAATATAAATATTAACTTCATAATTACTTGGTCCAAAATTTGTTAATAAACACCCTAAGTAATTTTTGGGTCTACTTCCATACATTTTTTTTGGAAGTTACTTCATGTATTCCCGGTTTTCCAAATTCAAGGACCATGTGGGAAAAAAATCCTGCATGATACGGCTCGTTCAAAAAGACAGAGTAAACATACATATTTTGAAGCTTTTAGATCAAAATCTCTTGAAATATTATACTTTGATGTCATATAAAGCGATCGTGCTTAGACTGTCCGGTATCTGAACTAACAATGCATATCAAACAAACTTATACAGAAGAAACCCGTCATAGATTTAAAACGATAAAATTACGGTTAACCGTAAAATGCAGAGAAAGCCAAAAGAGAGATGATACACATCATGTCAACAGTATATAGATATACAAACAAAGAAGACGCACTTCTATAACAAAGGAATCAAAGTCCCTTTCTTTAATAGCAAAGTCCCTTTCTTTAATCGTATATATATACACAAAGACTTTTGCATCCCAGTTTAGACTGGAAGTGACTTGCAAAATTCTATAGGCATTATCAATATCGTGGAAAGTGGGACGTATCAAAGCGTGGAGCAATACGAAGGCTTCATGTGAAAGCGAAGCGCTTCATGACCGCTATCCGCTACAGCGGAGCATTGCCGAAGCTTTATAATTTATTTTTTATTCATTCCAGAATAAAGAACACTACTGACAAAAGATATACCATTCCATTCAATCAACCTCAAAAAAAAAAAGGAAAATAATATTTATCATGATGGCAAGCTAAGTTCAAGTGAAAATACAAAAGACAATTAGTGTGGACTATAGTAGGAAAAAGACCATTATTTGGGTCTCAAACTCTTACTATTCACCAATTTTATTTTTTCCACAGGCTTTGGATCTTTTCTCAGACATCATGCTTGATTGTTGACCTCTTGTTAGAAGAGACCCCATAGTTTTTGCTCTGCTTCTCAAAATATATCTGTTAGATACAGGAGAAATTAAATGTGAAGCCAATAAAAGCTCTGCATCCTTTTTCTATGAAACCATTCTCCTAAACCCACAAAAACCAACTCATAATCAAGAATTCGAATGGTAAATAGGCTTGCATTTCCATGACAGGTTAGCTTGTTGATATTTGTGGCAATGTAATATCAAACCATACACAAAGCAATATAAATAAGATTTTTTTTTCTTTCCTTTTTGCATATATAGAATAATTTCTCTATAATAACAGATATCTACTTTCAAATCTATCACAAGAATGATCTTATCAGTATAAATAGACGCTGGGGAAGTAGAAAAGAACAATAAAGAAAACATAACTTTTCATCTACTAATCGAGTTATGCATTTAAAAGATATGAATAAAGTAAATTTCAGAAAGTAAAAAGTACCTGAAACTAGAATTTACCTTACAAGATCACCACTGTGTTCCTTGAAGAAGCCTAATACATGGAGTAGAACTAAATGATTTCGAAACTGAGCATACAACCATAACATCAAGAATTCAAAACGTAGAAGATATCGATCATAATAGAAAATATATGTTAATATTATATTACTAATTATGTAGTTACAGTTAGGCTATACTCTTGATAAATAGGAGAGATTATCTCCTAAATATCCTCCTGTATATCTCTATACATGTAAATAGGAGAGATTATCTCCTAAATATCCTCATGTATATCTCTTGTACATCTATAAATACAAATGAATGCAAGGTTAATCCCCAAGGGGAATTCACCAATCTTCATGGTATCAGAGCCAACAAAGCTCAAATCTCTTCTTTTCTCCCTCCTATTCTCTCCCTCATGGCCGGTCATGATGCCACCCCTCCTCCTCCTCCTGCCACCGAAAAACCTTACGGCATCTCCAGGCATCATATTGCGTCAGCTTTGACGTTCTTTGTCACGTTGATGGTACAACCACAGTCTCCGGGCCTACCGATAATGAATAGAAATGACTCGACGGTTTGGTGAAACTGTGGATCTACGGTACTATCAGCAAATCCCTCCTCCAAATGATCTTGAAGAAAGGTGTCACCGCTCGCGATCTCTGGCTCAGTCTCGAGAATCTGTTCCGTGATAACACGGATGCAAGAGCCATCCAACTCGACACTGATCTCCGTAATATCAAGATGGGTGATCTTTCGGTCACCGTCTATTTCTAACGTCTTAAAACTCTCACTGATCTGCTCTCCAACATCGACGTGATAGTTCCCAAAAAGAATCTCGTCACCTACATGGTTAACGGTCTCCCTGAGAAGTTTGAGCAAATTGGAAATATCATCCGGCATCACAGCCCCTTCCCTTCCTTCCTTCAAGCCCGATCCATGCTCCTCCTGGAGAAACGTCTCTCCAAAACCCGCAAACATCAAGCCTCTCACACCGGCCATCCATCCTCTCCTACGATCCTTTACACTGCTGCACCGACCACTCAGTCCTCCAACAGCAACTTCGCCCGCCGTAACAACGGTCGTCCTGGCCGGAACTACAACCGCAACCGTCAGCAGTCCAACCAAGCATCACTGTGCCAGCCCTCGGCCCAGCATCCGACACCCAACCCTTATGCCCGGGGCCCGTACTTCTGGCCTCCAAACTGGCCCGCTGCACCTCCTACTGCCAACCCGTGGCCCGGCCACTCTGCTGCAAAGTTACGCCCTATTACCGCGCCAGGACTACTCGGCCCCAGCCCACGTCCATTAGCCCAACATGCTCTCTCGGTCTCCGTTCCTCCGCCATGGACCTGGTTCGCGCCTGCGCCTGTCGATCAGCCCACTGCCTCGGTTGTGCCCACTACTTTTCTTCCTCAGGCCTTACACACCCTGGCCCTTCACGACAACGCAGGATGGTATATGGACACGGGGCCCTCCGCCCACTTGGCATCCGACGCAGGTAACTTACATTCTGTTTTTAATAATAGCATCATACAGTCTGTACTTGTTGGTGACGGATCCTTAATTCCTATTACTCACATGGGCCATGGGCATTTACCCAATCCCCACCGTCCTCTTTCACTACAGAATGTGCTTATCTCACCCAAAATTATTAAAAATCTCATTTCCGTACGTCAATTTATACCAGAGACAATAATTGTACTGTTGAATTTGACCCTCATGATTTTTCTGTGAAGGATCTCCAGACACAGCAAACTATCTATAGGTGTGATAACACTGGTGATCTCTGCGCCGTCACCACAAACTCCACTGCCGCTCCACCTCTCGCCCTCCTCACCTCCAGTCCCTCCACACGGCACATACGTTTGGGTCATCCGGGCGACACTGTTCTTCAGTCTCTAGTGTCTCATGGTTTTATTTCTTGTAATAAAGAAAAAACTCAAAAGTTATGTCATGCGTGTCAATTAGGAATACATGTTAGGCTTCCATTTTATCGTTCAGAGTCTATTGTTGAGTCCCCATTTGATATTGTTCATTCGGATTTATGGACTTCGCCTATTTCCAGTATTAGTGGCATTAAATACTACGTTAGCTTTTTGGATCACTTCTCACAATTCTTGTGGGTCTATCCCTTACGGCGTAAATCTGATTTCTTTTCAAAATTCTTACATTTTCGTGCTTATGTCCACACTCAATTTAATCGGGAAATAAAAGCCTTTCAGTGTGACCACGGTGGTGAATTTTATAATACTCCCCTTCATGATCTTTTTGCTACTAATGGTATGCTTGTTCGTTTTTCGTGCCCCATACCTCCCAACAAAACGGCAAATCAGAAAGGATGATGCAGACTTTTAACAATATTGTCCGCACCCTTCTCATTCAAGCCCACCTTCCTCCTGAGTATTATGTAGAAGCCCTCCACATGGCCACACACCTTCTCAATCTCTTCCCATCCACCTCAATACAAAATGCCATTCCTTTCTCTAAACTCTTCCAAAAGCCTGTCTCATACTCTCATCTTCGAGTTTTCGGGTGCCTATGCTATCCCCATCTCTCACCTCCTCATAAACTAGCCTCACGGTCTACCCCATGTGTCTTCCTCGGCTATCCGACTAATCATCGGGGTTTCCGATGCCTTGATCTCACCACGAGAAAAATCATCATTTCTCGTCATGTCACATTCGACGAGTCCGTCTTCCCGTTTAACTCTCTATCTCCTACTCCGTCCACCACATACAACTTTCTCGACGCCTCCTCCGAACCGTTACATATCTCACGTCGTCTCCTAGAGTCGCCCGTTGTCCCCAAAATCAATACAACCCCTCACACTACGGGGATGCCCCCCACTAGCCCCACGGCCTCCACCGCCCCACCATCCCACTCCACGAACCCCACAGCCTCAACCTCCCCTTCAACGGCATCCACGACCTCACCTCCAACTCCCCCTCCCCCTCTACCTCCCTCGCATCCCATGGTCAGCCGTGCACAACACGGGATATCCAAACCAATTAAAAAACTCAACCTCCAGATCACTCTGACAGTTCTCTTTCAAGTCTATAATTATTATTCAAGTCGGGGAGCCGATGCTTCCAGATCTTAGGAGGTCCTCATTAGACAATTTCTCCGGCCATGTTATACTGGTGTCGCAAATCTTACAACGGTTGCGAAAATAAAAATAAAAATATTAGCATCCAGCCAAGACTTCATACCTTCAGCACAAGCCAAGACCTCATACACCATCAGCACAAGTGTTACCCAAATACTACAAAAGTTATCAATGCGAAAATTCTGCTATTGATTCATATATTAATCTTATGACACACTTTATATGAATGTAACAAGCGGAATGGAACCTTCTACGATAAGCCTAAAAACTACATAAAATTAAATTTTCTAAATTGTTCCATCCAATGTTATCTGAAACACGGAACGTTTCGGTAAGCAAAACGAAAATAGGAAAGTGGAACGTCTCTTGTTGTGGAATGCGGTTCGATAAAGGTAGTCATCTTCCATAACTTATATGGGATGAAAAACACACCTTCTAAAAAGGAAGTGGTTTTGGACCGTTTGTATGATTTATATTTATGTATAATATACATAAATATAATTGTCACGACCCGCTTTCCAAAGAACAGAAACGGTGACGTGGCACGGTTCACAACCTAACTGTATTGAGAGTGGTCTAACACAATGCAGTTATATTAAGCATATAAATAACATGCAGGCAATGTACCAAAACAAATAAATAAAAACAAGTGCATTTATTCTCATCAAACAAATACTTTATTACATCACAAGGTACCGAAAATAAAAAGATTGTTTATTACATCAACTGAACGGAAAGACAACCCCTCAACATGTGGCCCAATGGAACGTAAAAGAGCTATCCTAACAGTCGGTGTCAACTCCGCGAACTCTTCATCTATGGGCTCCACTCCTTCGTCTCCTTCATTAATCTCATCCTCATCTTACGGACATTCAGGGATAAGGAGAAAGGAAAATGAAATTTGTCAGTGAGTTACACTCGGGTAGGATTGCCTCATAAGAGCATGGGTAAAGAAAACAAGTGTGTGCGATGCATGATCTCATGTGAGTGTAGTGGTAAACTTTATAAGATATCTACTAGGTATTATGATCGAATTAGTTTATTAGGTAAACTGGTTTTTGCGATTATTTCGTTTGGCCACGGAACAACAGCTGAGGGAATGAAATGTACGGTTTCACTTTCCGGATCATGATCAAGTAATAGGGGATTCCGAGTCCCGCATACAACCTTACCTAATCAAACTATCCAGCCCCGTTATATTCAATGAAATAGGAATTACAGATTAGAGTTAGCGCATAGTTCATCTAGGCATAGAATTTTAGCAGTTATATGGTCATCCGTATATCGGAATTGTAATACCCGGTTCTTTTTATACACCAATATTCGTATTTGGTTACTCTTAAAATTTATTCATTTTATTCTACAACTATTTTGTATTATAAACAAACCCCAAACCCTACTCTATCCCATTCTCTCCAAAATCTTCCTTTAAGCCCAGCCCTCTTTCTCAATTCCTTACAATTCTTTTAGTATAATCCTTGGCCCATTCCTTTTCTCTAATGAATTAATTAACTCTTCCCCTTAACCCCAGCCCATTTCTTTTTAAAATAAACTCATTTTCTTTTCCCCAAAGACCAAGCCCAAACTGTTTCCTCAGCCCGTTTCATTTTTATCTTTTCTTCTCATCATTTTATATCAGCCCCGGCCCGTTCCCTTTCCCATTCCCTATAACTCTTTTATTTTAATTTTTATTTTAACCCAGCCCAGCCCGATCACCCTCCCCGGCCCACTCATTTTAATTTTTTTCCATTCAATTTCCCTTTAAAATCCCTGGCCCACTTCTTAAGCCCAGCAGCCACACCCCCTCGCCCAACCCGACCCGGCCCACACCTAACCCTCCTTCCTCCAACAGCTATTTTCTTTTCCCCCCGCGTGCTCGACCCACCTCCGTTGCCTCCGCCCACGCTCGCGCCCTCGTCGCTTGGCCGTTACTCCCCACGACGCACGCCCTTGACCCCTCCCCGTCGTCTCCCCTCCTTACTCCCATCACTTCTCCCTCTTTCTTCTTTCCCTTCCCGTCTCTCCCTCGAAGCCACTGCACACCCATCCCCGATCACCCGAGTCCCCATACCTCCGACCTCCTCTCCTCGAGATCCTCATCGCCTTGTCTCCTTCACCGACACCTCCTTCTACCTCCATCAACGACGCAACCATCTCCTTCTCCTCAACACCTTAAACCCAAACCTCCATCACCATCGCCCTCGCCTCCACGCAGAACCCATCATCTCCGATCACCGGCCACCTCCTCCCCGAGCACCCTCTCGTTCTCACTCCCTCTCTCTCAATCTCCCATCTCCCTTCCTCTGTCCTCCTCTCTCACTCTACCCCCCCTCTCTATTTCTCCCTCACCCGACTTCCCTCTCTCTCCCCCTCTGATCTCTCTCTGTGCTCTCTCTCTCTCTCAGTTCCCTCTCTCTCTCTCTCTCTCATTCCTTTCTCTCTCTTTCTCAGTACTCTCTCTCTCTCAGTTCCCCCCTTCTTTCTCTCTGTCTAACACTCCCTCTACCGGCCACCACCACAGCGAGCAACCCCACACCAACGACCACCACCCTCGCAGTCAAGACCCCAGCAACCAAGCCGCCGCTGCCGAGACTCGAGTTCGAGCCAACTCAAGTTGTCGTGCCGCGCGTGTGTCGCGCGTTCGTGATGTTACCGTCACCGTACATCCCCGAGACGTGTCCAGGCAAGTTCTCTACTTGCTAGATGCTACTTTATGATAATTACATATTATAATCATGTATATCCCATGTTCTACTTTCTGTTAAATATTACGACGTAACTGTTCGATATAAGTTCTCATAGGAAATTATCATTTAATTTGACAGAACTCGATTGTATAAGCTGGCCCGTATGGCTGTGAATCTAGTGTGTGAATTTCGTTGGATAATATGACCGTTAACGACTAAAACGACTACCCCCAGGTTTACACGTAAAACTGGAAATTTTCTTGTACCTGAAAACCGTTAAAATTTCCATAAATTATATATACACTGGAATGATGCGTTCGAGGGCTTAAATCGAAGACGACTCGATGAAATATAACCTTATGTAAATTTCTACTTGTTTCTGTACTTAAACTGTGACAATATTTGGATCGGAGTGCGACTCTGGACTGCAGTCCAGAGCGACTCCAGTTGTTGTTTACTGTCCCGTAATGAACACCACCCTGTTTCCTTAACTTGTAGGTTGCAGAACTCTGCTGTTTATTATAGGTGAATCTGTTATCTAGACAACACAAGTAGTTTCATTCTGTTTCGTTATCGTTTGTTATTTAATCTGTAATTTAAAAGATCGGGACGTACAACAGTCCTAACAGAATCAGAATCGACATACTAGCGTTAAACAATGTATAACTCATGACGTACAGATGCGATTGAAAATCCTTCTATTGCGTTGAAAACCTTACTGAAAACCCTAGATTTCATTCAACTGTAGTGTCGCTAAAATCTGATCTCAACTGGGATTAAAATGCGTTACGAAACGGACTTCCGATTCTGAAACTGGATTTTCAGCCGTGAACGCTTAAAATGAAATGGTTATAATTAGTGATCCTGGAACCCGATTGGCGTGAAACTAAATTCAATGGATAGATAACTGAACATACTATTTATTCCCCATTCATCATTTCACTAAACTGTAACCGTATAATTTATGATAAATTATTAAAGTGGTAGATTATTGATTCATGACACCCTAATTATACCTTACATACTGTTTACGCATCATATCATACACATGTCATTGCATTGATAACTTAGTGATAACGTGTATTACCCAGTGTTAGGTATTAGTGATGATTGTGGCAAGTACGTTAGTGTTCGTGTATCAGTGAATAAGTGAAAGTGATACGTACTTGTACACAATCAGTGAACCTTATTATTCTATTGCATTGTCGACGTCTGTGGGACGCATGTACGTGTGACTATAAGTGGTATGGGACACTTATGGAAGCTCTTGCACGGGTGTCACAGATAAGGCACCAGACACTGCCATTTATCTTAGGTATTAGTCGGGACGTGCTTGATGGAGATCCTGCCTCCAGTTCTCGCGCAGACTTG
Organism: Agapanthus africanus; assembly: GCA_030015575.1. NCBI lineage: Eukaryota > Viridiplantae > Streptophyta > Magnoliopsida > Asparagales > Amaryllidaceae > Agapanthus > Agapanthus africanus. The sequence continues at coordinate 15,659,619 of CM057342.1, read as the reverse complement.
TCACAGACCGATTGGTATTTAGGGTTATGGTTAGCGTTTGATGTAGACCACGGGGTGTGGGGTAGTTTGAGTGTGAGTTCAATAGAATCTCGGGAGTCCCATGCCGGCTTATATATTTAGGGAGATATACAGAGATTTATAAGGTACGTGATTATTACCGTGATATATATGTTGGGCCCATGGTCCCTTGCCCTTGGGTTCTACCCTTGGGTGGAGGACACTCACGAGTGGTTGATTCTCACACTCTGACTGACGATAGGCTTAGTAACCTGTACAGTGAGACTTAGAGACTGATAGGGATACTGGCATTGATATAACTTACTTATTGTGTTGACATACGTGGCATATCATTCTACTGCTTTTACTGTTCCGCTGCATTGATTACTGCATGTTCATACCCATACTGCCATTGATCTACTGTTATATATATCTATTATCACTGTTAGAATTTTCACATGATTTTATATATATTATATTGCTATTGTGTCGCTCTGACGACCTGAGTATGCATGCTCGGTGTGAGGAGAAGATTTAGCCTGGACCAGGACTAGACGCACATCACGGACATCTTGTTTAGCTATCCAGAGTTATATCTTTTGTTTCCCATCAGGTCAGTTCATTTTACTGTTTTGTTCCAGTTACTGCATTTCTCATTATCTGCGCATTATTTACTGTTTATCATGAAAAACTAGAAGCCGAAGTGTGACTACGGCAGGACATTTCCTTGACCGTAGGAGCATGGCTGGCCTTGTCAACCCCTTGTATTCCGTATTTTGGGAAGCGGGGCGTGACATGGTTTAGTTGGTATCAGAGCCAGGTTTTGTTTCGATTAGGATTGCAGTTTTCCGTGTAGAGCTTGACAGTCTAAGACATCCCTCAGTCTAGATTGTAAACTTAATATCCTTGATCCATATTCACATCGAGTATTCTGCTATCCATTTGCTAGGGTTTCAGGTGACTTGGCAAGGTTTCGTGGTTGTAATTGAAAAATACATCACGATTACACTACCATACTCTGTTTAAGTGACTTGGAGTCATACAGTTGATTTTTCCCATTTGTAAAGAATTTCATCACATCTGATACTCTCGAATCTTTGTCCAATCCATATTATATTTTGATTCCTATAGCTTGTGCCTTATATCGTACTCAAAATTATTGTTTCAGGATCATGTCTTCCAACGACTTTTCGTCTATCTTCGCTCCTCAGAATCAGACCGTTGAGATTCTGAATGTACTGCAAGGTCTGAAGGAAGCCCAGGAGTGAACGAACGACTTGTTAGCTGAAGGACTGAGAAGGCAGGTGAATCAGGCACCAGCGGGAGTCTCCAATCGTAAAGGGATCCCTGTTAGACGAGGAAAAGAGAAGAAGATGAAGCGCCCATTTGTTCCCCCGCGACAGGAGCAGCAGAAGACCCCATGTTGTGGGTACTGTAAGAGGCCAGGACACCTTCAGAGGGATTGTCGCCGCGCCTAAGGGAAATGTCTGATTTGCGGATCCAGCAGACATCTAATCAACGGTTGCCCAAAAAGGAAGGAGCTACAAAGAGGAGACCCATCCACACTCTCCACTTCTGCCAAGTGATAATTATTGCGAAATTCGAACCTCGAGGATAAGGCGGACCCAGCACAGGGTTCAACTCACATGACAAGAATGCAACGTTCTAGTAGTCAAGGAAGAATTTTCATGTTTTCTACTTTCAATAATAATGTTGTCATCCTCTTATGAATATTTTTTTCCGCTTGAAATCTTGTATCCGTTAAACTTTTAGTGAATGCAATAAAACTTGAATCGTAATATATGTATCATTCTCTTGCTTTCTCCTTAATTATACTATTCATTATCACAACATTTTAATCCTGATCTTTCAGTTCCTGCCACCGCATATCTTTCTATACTTCGTACACTTAGCTATTTTCTTGATGTATTCCACTGTCTAATCATGACTCTTACTTTTCAGGTCATGGCCCACCCTGGAGCAGCGCCGCATTTGGATGAGGATGCATAGTCATGCATTTCCTTAGACCACACGTTGATGAGTTCTGATGATGAGATCAAAGGTCTCCAGGTCAATTTCGGAAACAGCGATTCAGAGGACGAAGAAGCAGCCGCCCCAGAGTTTGACATGATAGGCGATTCCGACGAAGAGGAAGGAGACCCTGAAGAGAACCCGATAGAGGAAGACCCCGAGGAAGAACCGATAGAAGAAAATCCAGTGGAGGAAAACCCCATGGAAGAGAATCCAGGAGAAGAGAATCACATGGAATCGGACCTCGATGAAGAAGCTCCATCCGAGGAAGAAAGACCAGAAGATCAAGACCCTGCTGTGGAAGAACTCCCAATGGCGATCCCTGCAAGGCGATATGGAAACGGACGTCCCTACCTGAGTGCGCGAGCCTACCGCAAGCTGCTGAATCTCCACAACCGCGACTGACGGGATTCCTTTTAGATATTGTCTTTCTGGCCAAATAAATCAGTGTATAGTTTAGGGCCACCTTTCGTCTTTGAGAATGCTTTGTTTAGAATCTTCTGAAATAAAATAAATTGCTGAGTTTGCTAATCTATCGATCTTCTTAGGCCCCTTGAAGCTTGATTATTTCTTCTACACAATTATCTTTCTACTGAGATCTGTTCACCTCTACTCCTTACATTGTTTTAACCCTCACTCAGACTAACAAGTACCATACCCGATCTTTTAGAAGTCCACCCTTCATCCTTCGTCTGTTCCCCGTTTGAGATCCTCCTGGGAGGAGAACATTCCTAGTGAAATTTCCGAGTTCGCTAACCCTTCAAATCTTGATTCATAGGATGTACCGACCGTTGTCCTCCCCATACTTTCCCCTTGCAGTCCTTTATTGCTCACCCTTACCCCAATCTCTTTGACCGCTAGCCTAAAGCCGCCATACTCCGAACTTTTGAATGAGCCACACTTCCTTGTAATCCCTACCCTAGCTAGCCCTATATAATTTTGTGTTTTCCTTTTACCCTATATATATATTTAGGGACTTTATTATTCGAAATTTGGTTTTCATTATCTTGTATTTGTCGAAGAGTGCGTGTTACTGACTACTTAGTTTTATGTATTTTAAAACACACTACTATTATCCTTATTTTTCAGTAGCGCAACCTTACACCGCGCATATTTTGTTCCATATTTCTAACTTTCACTGTATGAGTTTCCTAAGTTATTTAAAAACTATTTGATCAATACATCGTCCTGAAATATTTTAACTTACCGACAAATTTTTCACTACTTTATTGTCGCTACTTTACTTCGGGTATTGTGCCTACGTTTACTATTATAAATGATTGTGCCTTATACTTATTATTTCTGCCGTGCTACCTTTGATATATTTATACGTGCACATATTTGAGTTTCGATTTTATCGAGCACGCCTCGAACATCATTGTTCGTTATTGTTGTTATTGCTATTCTCGGATACATATAGGTTGCCTTTGTAGTTGTTCCTGTCTTATACTTATTTAAACCTATATCTTTGTATGTTGATCTTCAAATCTCTTCATCTGCCTAGTTCCAGTAAATCTTTATGTGTTAGTTTGCAATATAATAGCTTTCGCCTATGTTTGTATTACTTATCGTTTATTTTAAATTTCGAGGACGGACTTTTTATAAAGGTGGTATGATGTAATACCCGGTTCTTTTTATACACCAATATTCGTATTTGGTTACTTTTAAAATTTATTCATTTTATTCTACAACTATTTTGTATTATAAACAAACCCCAAACCCTACTCTATCCCATTCTCTCCAAAATCTTCCTTTAAGCCCGGCCCTCTTTCTCAATTCCTTACAATTCTTTTAGTATAATCCTCGGCCCATTCCTTTACTCTAATAAATTAATTAACTCTTCCCCTTAACCCCGGCCCATTTCTTTTTAAAATAAACTCATTTTCTTTTCCCCAAAGACCAAGCCCAAACTGTTTCCTCATGCCGTTTCATTTTTATCTTTTCTTCTCATCATTTTATATCAGCCCCGGCCCGTTCCCTTTCCCATTCCCTATAACTCTTTTATTTTAACCCAGCCCAGCCCGTTCACCCTCCCCGGCCCACTCATTTTAATTTTTTTCCATTCAATTTCCCTTTAAAATCCCCGGCCCACTTTTTAAGCCCAGCAGCCACACCCCCTCGCCCAACCCGACCTGGCCCACACCTAACCCTCCTTCCTCCAACGGTTATTTTCTTTTCCCCCCGCGCGCTCGACCCACCTCCGTCGCCTCCGCCTACGCTCGCGCCCTCGTTGCTTGGCCGTTACTCTCCATGACGCACGCCCTTGACCCCTCCCCGTCGTCTCCCCTCATTACTCCCATCACTTCTCCCTCTCTCTTCTTTCCCTTCCCGTCTCTCCCTCGAAGCCACTGCACACCCATCCCCGATCACCCGAGTCCCCATACCTCCAACCTCCTATCCTCGAGATCCTCATCGCCTTGTCTCCTTCACCGACACCTCCTTCTACCTCCATCAACGACGCAACCATCTCCTTCTCCTCAACACCTTAAACCCAAACCTCCATCACCATCGCCCTCGCCTCCACGCAGAACCCATCATCTCCGATCACCGGCCACCTCCTCCCCAAGCACCCTCTCGTTCTCACACCCTCTCTCTCAATCTCCCATCTCCCTTCCTCTGTCCTCCTCTCTCACTCTACCCTCCCTCTCTGTTTCTCCCTCACCCGACTTCCCTCTCCCCCCCTCTGATATCTCTCTGTGCTCTCTCTCTCTCTCTCATTCCTCTCTCTCTCTCTCTTTCTCAGTACTCTCTCCCTCTCTCTCTCATTCCTCTCTCTCTCTCTCAGTTCCCTCTCTCTCTCTCTCTCTCTCTCTCTCTGTCTAACACTCCCTCTACCGGCCACCACCATAGCTTGTGATGTGTGCCGAAGAATGAAGTCAAAGAATGTGCATCCAGCAAGGTTAATGCAGCCTCTACATGCCTACATGGGAGGGGTATTAGGACTTGGTAAAAAGATTCCCTACATTCGACCTTGAGGCAAGGTCGAGGTTGTCAAGGGGAGGGTAATTGTTAAGGCCAAAAGGAGGCAGCTAAAGGAAGATTGTAAACAGGGGATGCTTTTACAAAGAGGGACGGGACAGTTGGACTTAATTGCCTAAAGTGCCGGAGGCTGTGAATTAGACGAAGACACGTGGAGGTGGTTTAGTTACGGGTGAATGGATAATTAGGCCCGCGGAAGCTGTACCCCACCCGTTATTATCGGTTCTAACAAACTCCCGAGTTCAAGTGGAGCCGAGGAAAAATGAGGGAAAATTATAAATATAAAATGTGAAGAGAGAATGAATATAGACATTCTTAATTTGCAATCGTAGCCCAACACCGGTTTCCAAAACCATGATTTCACAAGATTTCTAAACTATACTCTAAAAATTTTTGAAGTAAAAATGAGAAAAGATAACTCTTCCTGAGGCTCCCGTCGGCGTCTCGGGACTCCTTCACGTTGATGTCCGCCGCCTCGTCCTGGCTCGGAAATTTTAACTCGATTCCCTTTCGGAGCTCGCGCGGCGACGAGGTGTGCTTTCTTTTAAACCATATTTGCAAACGAAACATTGGTTTCAAGACTATTTTCGCAAATGATCCAGACTTTGTAAAACCCCGTTTTTTATGAAACCGCGGTTCACAACTATGCAAAGTGAAGTTTCGTTCAAACTTAAACGAAACCAGGGTTTCAAAAGCCTTATTTACAAACTATGCCTTTATGATGCATTATTTTTTCCTCTACTTATTGAAAAAATATTCCATGTGCCGGCCGTATACATCCGAGCAAGAGAGAAAAGCAATAGAAGTGTGGGCTCCACATGCTGCCTAAAATGCCCAATCAGCCCTTGCACCGCCCAAGCCACCGTGTCCAAAGTGTCTGTAACATATCAATCCCTTCTGATTTTGACGTGGGTCGAATCACGTCAAGATGTTACCTTCCGTTGATCTGATGATGGCTGCGACAGACGACTGAGATTGGATCTGGGGGATGGCTCCTGAAGCGTGTGGATCTCAATGGGTTTGAGGTTGTTTAGGCCGAGCTACCTGCAAGGAAGTCCCGGGGTGGTTGGACCACCGAGGACCCTCCGACAATCAAGTTAGATAGGAAATCCGAGAACAGTAACGGCTTAGTGGAGTAAAAATGGATTACTTGAACCGTCTGAAGAAGGGGTTTATATAGCGGTGGCAGCAGGCAGGCAGGCGCGAGAATCACGCCGGCAGTTACGCTTCCGACATCACGCCCGCGTAATGAGCGGGATCCCGCATTAATGCCGAGGCGGGCTCGTTAATGGGGGGATCGTGATGGCATGGAATGTGGGATGTGGCCGGCAGATATCTCACGCATGGCGAAATTCGCGGGATGGCGGTTGCACCTGTGAGTGGTGCCGTTGGTTGGTCGACGAGATCGAGGAAGATGACCTCGGCGGGAGAGCTCGCGGACGAGCGGGAGGGCTGAGGTATCTTGGTTCTGTGGTAGCCCGGAGACAAGCTGTGAGGGCCAAGGAGGCCAATTGTGCAGGGGCTCGGATGTGAGCCAACAGTTGCCAGTAGGACGGGCACAGGAGTGGCCTGGTCGGCCACTGTAGGTCCTTTCTTGCAATCCTCGGGATACGTCATCAGCCACGTGTCATGATCTGGGAGATCACCGATATCGAGCATCATCATTAGCCCCCTCACTCTCGTCCCGACCAGCTGACGGGTCGGGTCGAGAGTGGTCTGCCGGGTCACCCGAGGTGAGCTCTTTTCCGAAGATATCGTGGCGTGTCCCCGGGCAATCTGTTGCATTCCTTTGGTTGAGTCAGCGAATCAGGGATCGGATCTTCCATTAAAGAGGGTGTGCGGATCGTGCGTACGGTTACTGAAGCAACAACCCATGTGTCAGGCGTTGGTTGGCCGATACGACGTGCCGCAGGTTCCATGCGCCCGATGGGGTGCGGCCAATGCATAGATGACAAGTGGAGCGATAGTGGCCGTTGAACGCGAAGAGGCGTTTTGGCGGGAGATGACTTTCGCCGTTGGATGAGTACGCCGGTGGCCACAAATAGAGATGGGGCCCATATGTGGGCCTATCCCTCTTCATAATCTCCTCGTCTTTGGTCTTATTAGCTCGACGTTCTCCTCTTTAGGTCGGGACTCCTGCGTTTTCTCCTCCGAGGACTTTTCTTCATCAGGTTAGATGTCTTCCTCTGAGGAGTTTGTAGATATAGTTGGCGTAGAGTCCAGGGAGTACCCCGCAGACTCTTCCTTTTCTTTCTTCTTTTTCCGAGTCGAGACTACTTCTCCCTTTGGTAGGATAAATGGATCGATCCGAGACTCTTGGTGATTGCTCCGGCGGCGGCCTAAGGCGTCCACAGGTTCCTAAGCCCAGGACGAGGGATGCAGGAGAGGAAGAAAACGAGGTTCCTCTTAAGAAGAAGAAGACGGTCTCTCGCGTGCCACCGGCTGAGATTCCTGAGGGGATCCCTGTGCTGGAGGGGGGCGTCCACTTCGTCGCCCCGTCCGAGCTCTCCGTTGTTGCTGGTCTGCTTGCTGGCATGGAAGAGTCGTCCGGGGGCAAGATCCCGCGGGGTACCCTGAGGGCCCAAATGGCGTTCATAGCTCAGGAGGCGGTGCAGATACGTACTCCCCCTCGTGTTGTTTTGAGAGCCTTTTCTTTAGCTCGGGCGTCCATAAGTCTCTCAGCCGTTTTTCGTCAGGTCCTTCAGCACCTCGCCCTTGTTGCTCGCATGGAGGCCGAGGGGACTATCCACGCCGAAAGGCCGACGGGGGAGTCTTCTTCGGAGGCCGAGGATCTGCGGCTTGAGCTGCGTTCGGTTAATGAGAGGATGGCCGTCCTTGAAGCTCGATCGGTCGTCGCGGAGCTCACCGTCTCAAAGTACCAGGAGTCTTATCACCGTCTAAGGGAGTCCCACCGAGTCATTGAGGCTAAGTTGTCGAAGCTGGCGGATCTATATGCCGTTATGAAGAAGTCGAGGGATGCCAGCAGGCGGGATGTCGAGGCGGCGCTTCAGGTGGCGGAGGTTGCCGAGATTTGAGCTAAAAAGGCGGTGACTGATTATAAAGGGTCTGATCAGTTTTATGTCGACCTCGGTGAGGCCTCCGCCATTGCATGGAACAAAGCTCTTGATGCCGTCAAGGATCAGTTTCCGGGGTTTCCTGACGGTGAGCTCCGTGCTCGGGTCCCGCTCTCGATGGTCGTGCCTCCGGCTGACGGTGATGAGGGAGGTGATGCCTAGGTGCGGCTTGCGGCCTGAATTTTTGGTTTTTCCTCCTTTCCCTTTTTGTAAGCCTCCGCGCAATTTGGTAGGGCTGGGGAGCCCACAATACTCTTGTAAAGACTTTTGACTTTGTGAATAAATTCTCTTTTTGCAGTAGCAGTAGTATTCTCGCGCGCATTTTCCTTTGTCGGTAAACACTTGTATTTGCACAGCGCTGCCTTCATATCCGGTCGGTTCTTCGCCTAGCGATCATACGTCGAGTTGAATCTGTTTATTTGCCAAGTGTGCAAAGATCGGTGGGAAAAAGATATCTTCATGGCCCCGAAGTCGAGGTGGAGATATCAAAAACAATTTCAATCTCTTTTTGGTCATGTAAGTGGAAAATATAAAAAATATATATCAAAAAACATTAAATAAAATATCAAGAAATATATCAAGAAAAATATCAAATAAAATATAAAAAAAAATCATATGGCATCCTTTAGTATGACTTATTCACATTCATCGTGGATCAAATAAAATATCAAAAAAATTTATTCATAATAGCACCTTGTCATGTTCTCGCTGTGAATGTGCTGTTCTCGAATCCACTCTTAAGTGAATAAGCGTTTTTGTTGCAATATCCGTTGTCAGAATGAATTCCTGGTCTAGGATGGTGACTGCTGTTTTAGCTCTTTTAGACGTATCCGCTGTTTGAAAGAATGACAAAGGAGCCGCTAGTCTTTTTTTTTCTAAGTCCAGGAGAAGATAATTAATAAGACCTAAGTAGACGAGTGTGAGATTAATTTGAGGAAAAGAAGGGGAATGAAGATTGTAGAGTGTTTTTAGTCACTCTATTGAGATAAGAATGCACGTCGCTTGTCAAACGTATTACAGATTCCCCTGTCTGGGAAATGCTGGGGTTTAATAATTGTGGGGATCCGAATCTCCGGCAGCCGCGGACTAAACTGCCGTTAATTACCCATCGCTTTTAGAGCGAGAGAACCTCCGATTAACAAGTCTAACAGATCGTGCGAACTCAATATGCAATATGTGCGTGTTATATTTGGGAACAAATTTGAGGGGGCTTCGGGCATATCGGGGGCTTTGCAGAGTTTTTACAGCATTCCCGTTATCCAGATAGCGGGTTGGGGGTCAAGGGGGATAGCAGCCTCCTTGCACTATGAGGGGCAACGCCTCGTTAGAAAATTTTCTCTAACATGAAGGGTTATTAGTGTATATATGTCAAGTGCGCACGTGCCAAGTGCGCACCTGCCAAAATGCGCATCAAGTAAAAGGATGCACCTATCGAGACGCACACCGAGTAAGATGCGCACTTGGTAAAGTGCGAAGAAGTGAAGCGGGCCAAAAGGTCCAGTAAGACGCGCACTTAAGGAAGTGCGTACCTAGCAGAGTGTGCACCTAAGCCGGTACGTAGTTGGCTCGATGTGCATCCAACATGGTGCACACCTAACCAAATGGGCACTTAGTACGGTGTAAGTAGGGTTGAAACCTAATGAAGCAACAGTCTAAAAACACAAAGATTTTGACTTGTGAAGATCAAAATGGGCACTTTTCCCTTTTTCGAAGTCTCGTGACGCTTGCCCTTAAAAAACAAAAAGAAAGGAGGAGAGAGAGAGAATTGCGTACTAAAGAGCGGCTCAAAACACAAGATTTTGTTTTTAGGGAATCAAGATTAAGATTCAGATTAGTTATCAAAACATCATGAGGGGCCTTTCATAGGCTTACATCTTTTACATTTAGCCTCATGATTTGTACAAAATTGGCTTTGACCTATTTAATTAAAAAAAAACAAAAATTGCATTTCATCTTTTCTTTTTTTCTTCTCTTTTGGCCGGTCCCTCTTTATGCTTGGGCTTGGGCCCACTTTGCTTTTTGACTTTGATTTTAGTTTTGATTTTGAGCTTGAATTTGATTTCCGATTTTGGCAATTCGGTATAATTTTTTACCAATAAAGACTAACCTTATTCAATAGAAAAATAAGCTGGTGCCCATGATAACCAAGCCCCCTTTTGTCATTTCGCAAATTTTCAAGCTCTTTTTTGTTATGAAGTGGAAATTTTTTTTAAAATATATTTAAAAAAATCAAATAAAATTTCAAGCTCTTTTTTGTCATGCAGTGGAAAATATCAAAAAATATCAAATAAAATAAAAAAAATCAAACAAAACAAAGAATAAACTTTTTCTTGTTGGTCTCACATGATTAGATTTTAATTATAGGCAAGAAATTGCTCCATACCATACTTAAATTTTGCTCCTTACCATACTTTATGATAGCGTTAAGATAGCACTTGAACCTATATTGCTCTAAATTCTAAACGGATTATAAAGAAAAAGTAATTCTCAAAAAGTACTATTTTAACACTATGTACCTTTTTATGCTTGTTTTGCTTATAAACTAAAGAGGTGAGGGGACATGCCAACCATCCCTGCAAATCTTCTTGTATGAACAAGCGAGACAGGAAAGGCCGAGTTCCGCTGACGTGGATGTGACCTGCCTGTCCGTTCCGTCTGCCTCTATTGCATTGGAAGGTTTGCAGGGCATTGTTGACAAAGAGTCTTTTGACATAATATAAATATAAAAATTAACTTCATAATTACTTGGTCCAAAATTTGTTAATAAACACCCTATGTAATTTTTGGGTCTACTTCCATACATTTTTTTTGGAAGTTACTTCATGTATTCCCGGTTTTCCAAATTCAAGGACCATGTGGGAAAAAAATCCTGCATGATACGGCTCGTTCAAAAAGACAGAGTAAACATACATATTTTGAAGCTTTTAGATCAAAATCTCTTGAAATATTATACTCTGATGTCATATAAAGCGATCGTGCTTAGACTGTCCGGTATCTGAACTAACAATGCATATCAAACAAACTTATACAGAAGAAACCCGTCATAGATTTAAAACGATAAAATTACGTTTAACCGTAAAATGCAGAGAAAGCCAAAAGAGAGATGATACACATCATGTCAACAGTATATAGATATACAAACAAAGAAGACGCACTTCTATAACAAGGGAATCAAAGTCCCTTTCTTTAATAGCAAAGTCCCTTTCTTTAATCCTATATATCTATATATATATATATATATATATATATACAAAGACTTTTGCATTCCAGTTTGGACTGGAAGTGACTTGCAAAATTCTATAGGCATTATCAATATCGTGGAAAGTGGGAAGCGTATCAAAGCGTGGAGCAATACGAAGGCTTCATGTGAAAGCGAAGCGCTTCATGACCGCTATCAGCTACAGCGGAGCATTGCCGAAGCTTTTTAATTTATTTTTTATTCATTCCAGAATGAAGAACACTACCGACAAAAGATATACCATTCCATTCAATCAACCTCAAAAAAAAAAAAAAAAAGGAAAATAATATTTATCATGATGGCAAGCTAAGTTCAAGTGAAAATACAAAAGACAATTAGTGTGGGCTTTAGTAGGAAAAAGACCATTATTTGGGTCTCAAACTCTTACTATTCACCAATTTTCTTTTTTACACAGGCTTTGGATCTTTTCTCAGACACCACGCTTGATTGTTGATTGTTGACCTCTTGTTAGAAGAGACCCCATAGTTTTTGCTCTACTTCTTAAAATATATCTGTTAGATACAGGAGAAATTAAATGTGAAGCCAATAAAAGCTCTGCATCCTTTTTCTATGAAACCATTCTCCTAAACCCACAAAAACCAACTCATAATCAAGAATTCGAATGGTAAATAGGCTTGCATATGCATGACAGGTTAGCTTGTTGATATTTGTGGCAATGTAATATCAAACCATACACAAAGCGATATAAATGAGATTTTTGCATATACACTAGAATAATTTCTCTATAATAACAGATATCTACTTTCAAATCTATCACAAGAATGATCTTATCAGTATAAAAAGTACCTGAAACTAGAATTTACCTTACAACATCACTACTGTGTTCCTTGAGGAAGCCGAGTAGAACTAAATGATTTCGAAACTGAGCATATATACAACCATAACATCAAGAATTCAAAACGTAGAAGACATCGATTCACTCTGACATGCACATGACAGTTCTCTTTCAAGCCTATAATTATTATTGAGGTAGGGGAGCTGATGCTTCCACCTGGAAGGTCCTCATTAGATAATTTCTCCGGCCATGTTATAGTGGTGTCGCAAATCCTACAACGGTTGCAAAAAGGAAAATAAAAATAAAAATATGAGCATCTAGCCAAGACCTCATACATACCATCAGCACAAGCCAAGACCTCATACACCGTCAGCACAAGCGTTACCCAAATACTACAAAAGTTATCACTGCGAAAATTCTGCTATTGATTCATATATATATTAATCTTATGACACACTTTTAATGAATGTAACAAGCGGAATGGAACCTTCTAAGATAAGCCTAAAAACTACATTTAATTAAATTTTCTAAATTGTTCGATCCAATGTTACCTGAAAACACGGAACGTTTCGGTACGTAAAACGAAAATAGGAAAGTGGAACGTCTCTTGTTGTGGAATCCGGTTCGATAAAGATAGTCATCGATCTTCCATAACTTATATGGGATGAAAAACGCACCTTCTAAAAAGGAAGTGGTTTTGGACCGTTTGTATGATTTGTATTTATGTATAATATACATAAATATAATTGTCACGACCCGCTTTCCAAAGAACAGAAACGGTGACGTGGCACGGTTCACAACCTAACTGTATTGCCAGTGGTCTAACTCAATGCAATTACATTAAGCATATAAATAACATGCAGGCAATATACCAAAACAAACAAATAAAAACAAGTGCATTTATTCTCAGCAAACAAATACTTTATTATATCACAAGGTAATGAAAATAAAAAGATTGTTTATTACATCAACTGAGCGGAAAGACAAGTCCTCAACATATGGCTAACTGGAAAGTAAAAGAGCTATCCTAACAGTCGAAGTCAACTCCGCGAAATCTTCATCTATGGGCTCCACTCCTTCGTCTCCTTCATAAATCTCGTCCTTATCTTACGGACATTCAGGGATACAGAGAAAGGAAAATGAAATCCGTCAGCGAGTTACGCTCGGGTAGGATTGCCTCATAAGAACATGGGCAAAGAAAACAAGTGTGTACGATGCATGATATCATATGAGTGTAGTGGTAAACTTTATAAGATGTCTACTAGGTAATATGATCGGATTAGTTCATTAGACAAGGGAACTAGTTTTTGTGATTATTTTGGTTGGCCACGGAACAGCAGCTGAGAGAATGAAATGTACGGTTTCACTTTCCGGATCATGATCAAGTAATAGGGGAATCCGAGTCCCGCATACAACCTTACCTAATCAAACTATCCAGCCCTGTTATATTCAATGAAATAGGAATTACAGATTAGAGTTAGCGCATAGTTCATCTAGGCATAGAATTTTAGCAGTTATATGGTCATCCGTATATCGGAATCTCCAATAGTAATGGCCGTTTGTATATCGGACTGGTCACCCGAAATATCAGGATCTTCTCATAAATGGTCACCAGTAATATCGGGATCTTCTTATATAATAGTCGTCCGTATATGGGATTGGTCATCCATAATATCGAGATCTTCTTATATAATAGTCGTCCGTATATTGGACTGGTCACCCGTAATATCGGGATTTTTTTTTAGTATTTCATACCTAGGTTCACGCGTCTAACCCTAACCGTATTAGATGTCATGTTATGTGGTGTGTCATAAGTCGTGTTCAGTATAGGGAATGTTCATATGATTGGATTGTCATAAACATACATGGTATTTTAATGAAACCTCAATTATAGGGAAGTTCATGGTATTTTAATGCAAATATTGTTTTAGTAAAAACATGGTATTCTAAGGTAAATATTATTTTAGTAAAAATAAAGTATTTTAATGTAAATAGTATTTTAGTAAAATAATGGTATTTTAATGTAAATATTATTTATGAAGAGTCCATGGTATTGTAATGATAATAATATTTATGGAAAGTCCATGGAATTTTAAAGATAATATTATTTATGAAAAGTCCATGGTATTTTAATGACAAAAATATTTATGAAAAGTCATGGGGTGTTAGTGTCGTCTTATCTCTGGCTATCTGAGACTCAAGAGATAAATAAACCTAGGGTATTTATGTGAAAATACTTTATTTAGAAATTTTAGGGTGTTTATTTAAAAATACGACTTTCAGAAAAGTTGAGGGGTTTTATTGGAAATATTTAGTTTAGGGTATTTAAATGAAAATATGGATTTTAGTAAGTTGGGGTATTTTAATAAAAACTAACTTTTGTGAGAAGGGAATATTTATGTGAGAACCCTAACCTTTTATAAGTCTGGGGTATTTTAATGCAACTTAGTTTTTCGAATAGTTAACGGTGTTACAATGAAATCTTGACTAGGGTATGTGAGCATTCAAATGAGTTTAGAGTAACATAAGGTTATGAATAGTGGGTGGGGGATAGGTTTTTACCCCCTGCAATAACTCGATAGCTTTGGTTTGTCAAATTTAGATTGGTGGAAATAAGCACATAGAAGTTGATAGGAAAAATAACTATGAGCATGAATTTATTTAGCTGTATTAAGGTATGTAGCAAGAATTATTTTTATGATCCAACAATGGTAAGAGAAAGTGATAGAATGAGGGGGTGAATGACGGATCCTACCGATTGATCATTAAAGTACTGATAAGGATTGACTTGTTTTCTTGGAGCTCCTCCTCTTTCCTCGGATTTTTGTTGAAGGTGAGGTCGGCACCGTTGCGAAGATCTTCGAGTCACCGTCGTGCAGTAATTTTCGTAGAATTATTTGGAGTTCAGAAGAGGAAGAAAATAAAGAATGAAGGAGGCAGTGTTTTAAAGGACTGGTTGAAGAAATAAAATCCTAATAATTAAATCTCCAAATGGTTCAAATCTCACGCAAATCCATGCCCGCTCGCCCAGAATCCGCACCCGAATCGATCTGGGCCACCTCCAGCAATTCATGGCCGTTGGATCAAGATCCAACGGCTCACAGACGCCAGCGATCCGGCCATGTGGCCCCGTGCAGGAGCACGCGCTTGCGCCAGCAAGTGTGTGGTCCCCAGTACATGGCCGCCGCGTTCCTGGGCCGTTGGATCTGAGATCCAACGGCTCCGGATAAATCCCCGTTTTTATATTTTTTTTCTTTTTCTTTAAAAAACTAAACGGTTTTTAAAACAAGATTTTGAATTTGAATTTTTTTTAAATAGTTTAAAATCTTGGTAAAATCTAGAAATTATATTTTAATATTTTCTTCAATTTTCAATAAAATTTGGTTAAAATAATTTCTTTTTCCGGTATTTTAAAATATCTTATAAACATAATCTTTTCCAAAAATTCAATTTAAATTCTAAAAATTTATATTAATTAGTTTTAAAATTGAATAAATCATTTTCCATCCATTCTTTTAAACGGAGTCTTAAAAATATTTAAATGCAAGAAAATTTTAAAAAAACTTTTATTTATGAGGAGAAAAATTATGGACGTTACAATAATTCAATTTCTTTTGCTAAGAAATAAATATTTACTAGTATAATCTAACACAAACCCGATAATATGTCCATTTAATGTCCATTTAACTTGAGTTTTGATCGGAAAGGCGATTCTTCCGATCTGGAGCGCTAGTGACCTTGAATTGGAAAATGATCGTTGCAAATAGCAATTCGCTATATAGGTTCGATCATGGTTCTTTGTCGGCAATTTGAACAGTTCTTATGCAACGGAATACCAAAATTGCCAAAATACCATTTCCAATGCTTTATAAATATGACGGCCAAAATCTCTTAGGTTGGATTTCCCTGTACGTATTTTCCGGAGACGAGGATGCCTTAGCTTGGTGTAAACAAGTCAATCAAATTTTTTCCTATTATGAGATAAATCCGGAGGAATGGGTGCAAGTCGGTTCTTTCTATCTCAAGGGAGTGGCTTTACAATAGTTCCAATGGTTATCGGTTAATGTGGATCAATACAAGAAATGGGAGGTGTTTGAAGAAATAAATGGTTGGCTAAATTGCATGGTTTTGATTACAAGGTGGAATACAAGCCTGGAAAAGATAATATTGTAGCTGATGGGCTCTCTACAAGGCCAGATTGTCAAAGTTCACAAGAGATTACAGTATCCCAACAAGGGGAATTGCGGTTAGCCTCAACCGTGCAAAGTGATTGGTTACAAGAAATTAGAAACGTGGTGTTAAATGATGACCATCTCTTAGACATCAATGTGAAGCTGCAACAAGGTACCTTAGACACTGAGATGCATCAGAAAGTGGAGGGAATTTTATATTACAAGGGAAAGATAAATGATAAGTCCAAAGGCACAGATTCTGAGGAGAACTCTTCTTCAGGGGTTTCATGCTACTCCCATGTCTCGACATTCTGGTGTATATATGAGACTCCAGAAAGTGTTCTATTGGGTAGGAATGAGGAGGGAAGTCCAAGACTTTATTAAAGCTTGTGATGTGTGCCGAAGAATGAAGTCAAAGAATGTGCATCCAGCAAGGTTACTGCAGCCTCTACATGCCTAAATGGGAGGGGTATTAGGACTTGGTAAAAAGATTCCCTACATTCGACCTTGAGGCAAGGTCGAGGTTGTCGAGGGGAGGGTAATTGTTAAGGCCAAAAGGAGGCAGCTAAAGGAAGATTGTAAACAGGGGATGCTTTTACGAAGAGGGACGGGACAGTTGGACTTAATTGCCTAAAGTGCCGGAGGCTGTGAATCAGACGAAGACATGTGGAGGTGGTTTAGTTACGGGTGAATGGATAATTAGGCCTGCGGAAGCTGTACCCGACCTGTTATTATCGGTTCTAACAAACTCCCGAGTTCGAGTGGAGCGGAGGAAAAATGAGGCAAAATTATAAATATAAAATGTGAAGAGAGAATGAATATAGACATTCTTAATTTGCAATCGGAGCCCAACACCGGTTTCCAAAACCATGATTTCGCAAGATTTCTAAACTATACTCCAAAAATTGTAACGAAGCCCGTTTACAGTGATTTCAAAAAGATTTGACGTTGAAAACCCTATTTTTTTCTAAACTCCAAATAAATTACCATCTCGCACACTTTTTTTTAAACCCTATTAATTATTTTTAAATTTTTTTAAAGTAAAAATGAGAAAAGATAACTCTTCCTGAAGCTCCCGTCGGCGTCTCGGGACTCCTTCACGTTGATGTCCGCCGCCTCGTCCTGGCTCGGAAATTTTAACTCGATTCCCTTTCGGAGCTCGCGCGGCGACGAAGCGTGCTTTCTTTTAAACCATATTTGCAGACGAAACATTGGTTTCAAGACTATTTTCGCAAATGATCCAGACTTTGTAAAACCCCGTTTTTTATGAAACCGCGGTTCGCAACTATGCAAAGTGAAGTTTCGTTCAAACTTAAACGAAACCAGGGTTTCAAAAGCCTTGTTTACAAACTATGCCTTTATGATGCATTATTTTTTCCTCTACTTATTGAAAAAATATTCCATGTGCCAGCCGTATATATCCAAGCAAGAGAGAGAAGCAATAGAAGTGTGGGCTCCACACGCTGCCTAAAATGCCCAATCAGCCCTTGCACCGCCCAAGCCACCACGTCGAAAGTGTCTGTAACATATCAATCCCTTCTGATTTTGACGTGGGTCGAATCACGTCAAGATGTTACCTTCCGTTGATCTGATGATGGCGGCGACAGAAGACTAAGATTGGATCTGGTGGATGGCTCCTGAAGCGTGTGGATCTCAATGGGTTTGAGGTTGTTTGGGCCGAGCTACCTGCAAGGAAGTCCCGGGATGGTTGGACCTCCGAGGACCCTCCGACGATCAAGTTAGATAGGAAATCCGAGAAGAGTAACGGCTTAGTGGAGTAAAAATGGCTTACTTGAAACGTCTGAAGAAGGGGTTTATATAGCGGTGGCAGCAGGCAGGCAGGCGCGAGAATCAAGCCGGCAGTTACGCTTCCGACGTCACGCCCGCATAATGAGCGGGATCCCGCATTAATGGCGAGGCGGGCTCGTTAATGGGTGGATCGTGATGGCATGGAATGCGGGATGTGGTCGGCAGATATCTCACGCATGGCGAAATTCACGGGATGGCGGTTGTACCTGTGAGTGGTGCCGTTGGTCGGTCGACGGGACCGAGGAAGATGACCTCGGCGGGAGAGCTCGCGGACGAGCGGGAGGGCTGAGGTATCTTGGTTCTGTGGTAGCCCGGAGACGAGCTGTGAGGGCCAAGGAGGCCAATTGTGTAGGGGCTCGGATGTGAGCCAACAGTTGCCAGTAGGACGGGCACAGGAGTGGCCTGGTCGGCCACTGTAGGTCCTTTCTTGCAATCCTCGGGATACGTCATCGGCCACGTGTCATGATCTAGGAGATCACCGATATCGAGCATCATCATTAGCCCCCCCACTCTCGTCCCGACTAGCTGACGGGTCGGGTCGAGAGTGGTCTGCCGGGTCACCCGAGGTGAGCTCTTTTCTGAAGATATCGTGGCGTGTCCCCAGGCAATCTGCTGCATTCCTTTGGTTGCGTCAGCGAATCAGGGATCGGATCTTCCATTAAAGAGGGTGCGCCGGATCGTGCGTACGGTTACTGAAGCAACAACCTATGTGTCGGGCGTTGGTTGGCCGATACGACGTGCCGCAGGTTCCATGCGCCCGATGGGGTGCGGCCAATGCATGGATGACAAGTGGAGCGATAGTGGCCGTTGAACGCGAAGTTTTGGCGGGAGATGACTTTCGCCGTTGGATGAGTACGCCGGTGGCCATAAATAGAGATGGGGCCCATATGTGGGCCTATCCCTCTTCATAATCTCCTCGTCTTTGGTCTTATTAGCTCGACGTTCTCCTCTTTAGGTCGGGACTCCTGCGTTTTTTCCTCCGAGGACTTTTCTTCATCAGGTTAGATGTCTTCCTCTGAGGAGTTTGTAGATATAGTTGGCGTAGAGTCCAGGGAGTACCCCGCAGACTCTTCCTTTTCTTTCTTCTTTTTCTGAGTCGAGACTACTTCTCCCTTTGGTAGGATAAATGGATCGATCCGAGACTCTTGGTGATTGCTCCGGCGGCGGCCTGAGGCGTCCATGGGTTCCTGAGCCCAGGACGAGGGATGCAGGAGAGGACGAAGACGAGGTTCCTCTTAAGAGGAAGAAGACGGTCTCTCGCGTGCCACCGGCTGAGATTCCTGAGGGGATCCCTGTGCAGGAGGGGGACGTCCACTTCGTCGCCCCGTCCGAGCTCTCCGTTGCTGCTGGTCTGCTTGCTGGCATGGAAGAGTCGTCCGGGGGCAAGATCCCGCGGGGTACCCTGAGGGCCCAAATGGCGTTCATAGCTCAGGAGGCGGTGCAGATACGTACTCCCCCTCGTGTTGTTTTGAGAGCCTTTTCTTTAGCTCGGGCGTCCCTAAGTCTCTCAGCCGTTTTTCGTCAGGTCCTTCAGCACCGCGCCCTTGTTGCTCGCATGGAGGCCGAGGGGACTATCCACGCCGAGGGGCCGACGGGGGAGTCTTCTTCGGAGGCCGAGGATCTGCGGCTTGAGCTGCGTTCAGTTAAGGAGAGGATGGCCGTCCTTGAAGCTCGATCGGTCGTCGCGGAGCTCACTGTCTCAAAGTGCCAGGAGTCTTATTATCACGCCCCGCTTCCCAGAGTATGCTAGATTGGGCATGTGACATAGCCAACCATGCTACCTGTGGGTAGGAAGTATCCATCCACAGTCACATTACGGCTGTAGAGATATCAAGAACAAGATAAAACTATCTAAAACATGTCCATAATCCAGAATAATAGGAGTCAATAATAAATAAATGCGGAAGCAAATGATCCAATACAAATAACTGAAAAGTGTGTCCCATAATGCGGGCTCACATCAGGAAATAAATGCAGGAAATAAAACTAACTACTACTGAACTCACAGCTCAGCCTGCTGGCTGAAGTACTCCTGCTCGGACTGCAACAGCGGTACAGAATCTGGTCCATGCAAAACCCAGACGTCAGCGCGTCATGTCATCAAGTAACATAATATGAACAGTGTAACAGGCAATACAAAATAAACATGAATAAAACGAGAGTAGCAAATAATGTGAATCAAGCAGTGCAGGGTAGTGTGCAGTGGGTAACTAAACTGTTCTATCAGGTTTTCTATTCTAAAGTCTTTGAAATCAATTTGAGTAATCCTCCATGTAACTCAAAGGATATGTCCCGTTACCCCCCGGGACCACGGATCAGGAATATGGGAACCAATAGTGGTTCTGTCCCATTACCCCCCGGGACCACGGATCAGAAAAATGTAAGAGTCACGAATGGCTCTGTCCCGTTACCCCCCGGGACCACGGATCAAGTAATACCCTTTTAAGTTACACTTTTGTTTACACTTTTGATTTCCCCATAATCCCAAGTTATATGTGTCAGGTCAGGTATTCAGTAATCAAGAACTAATGCCAACACAGGATCAGGTAACAGCAGGTTTGTCTGGATAGACAACAGGAATGGTCCATGAGGACTACATGTTATGTTTGTTGGTATTAGACACAAGATCAGGTAACAGGTAAAGCCATGGTACATCAGGTCCAGCCAGGTAATGTATAAAGGTGTCATGTCATGTCAAGAGTGTACGGTACCATGTCATGTCAAGTAGGACGTGTAACATGTCATGTCAGGAAGCACAATATGTCATGTGGGTGCTCATAATCAAACTAACATAAGCATGCGTATAAATAAACAAGCATGAGTACTATCAGAATAATAAACTGGAACATGCAATATAATATGCAAATAGATATAATTTCAAGGATATGGATGCACAGTTGTCGATTAGGGTTACATTTATAGTTCCAATATTAATTAGGATGCAATTTATTAAACATGGAGTGTTAATATCACATTATTATGTAGTAATGTGATCTATGGATGCAATTATATGTATCTTAAATGCGATGGAATGCAAACGGGTATCCGAAAAGTTATAAAACTATAAAAATGGTAATGTGGGATGTACAACTAAGCAATATGTGATATAAATATTGATATAATAATATTAATATGGATAGCATATTCAAAGCGATTAATAACTATAAAAGTGGTATTGATTAACCATGCACAAGAAGGTTCCGTTCAGAAATTCAGCGTCACCCTAATTTGTAAAATAACTTAAAAATAACAAACGTTCTCCAAAAGGGACGTGTCTTATACCAAAACAAAGATAATTCAATAAGGTTTTCAGTTTTATAAGTATAAGTATCTCAGGTTGTCCCTACAAAAAGTTATGAATATTCGAAGTTGAAAATTTGCTGCTGGAATTTCCCTGGACAGCAGTTTGGAGACATTTTCATTTGCATTTTACGTTATTTAAACAATTTATTTTGCAAGTAAATATTTCATAGAGTTATAGTATTCTGAGTTAGCTTCGTAACGAACTAAAGAACGTATACTAATAATTTTTCTATGATTTATAATGAATTTTATAAGATAAGGTGTACAGTAAATTTCAGATTTGTCATATCCGATTTTTCAATGACGTTTCATGTGTAAACTATAAGATTTTCAAATGTATAACATTATAAAATGAAGATTATAAACTAATTAAAGATAATAATAATAAATATTATGACGATATATATTTTAAATGATATGGTTGCAGTATAATGCAATCTAGTATGTCACAAGATAAGTTTTCATGATCTAGATTTAATATGATATAAACGGATGCAAACGGAGCATCGAAACGTTATAAAATTAAATATGGGGCACTAGATTTAAACTATAGGTAAGGTATTTATTTAAATAGGTATAAAATGAATTATATAGCATGTAGCAAGATTAACTTGCCTCGATGGGTCGTGAATCGGGAAAACGGAACGTTAACCGTCGGCGGGGAAAACTCACGACGGACGCACGGTTCACGGAATGAACCCAAACGACGAACAAAGGAATCACACGGGTCGGGGTACCTCGCTAGAACGTCGAGAAGCGTCACCGGCACGACGGAATTCCGGCAACAAAAGAACAGTTAAAAAAATGAGAAACGAGACATGAAGCAAGAAGAGAAAGAATGATAAAGAGAAGTACGAGAGAATATATGAGATAGAGAGAGAGAAAAAGTGGAGAGAGAGAGAGAGAGAGAGCTGCAGGTGGGGGCCCACAGAATTAAAAGGAACGCGATTGGCTAAAGGGGAATCGTTAGTTAGGGATAATTATTAATTAAAGATTCAAAACATTTTAAGGAACAGTAGGATATATATATAGGTTAATTTAAAGATTTAAAAGATAGGTAATGAACAGTAAGATATCAGGTTAGTTAGAAAAATATATGCGATGGTTTTAATAATATTAAAATTTGGGATTTTGGCGCCAAATAAACATTTCTAAATCGCGCCCGGGTCGAGTCCAAAAATTTGAAATTGAAATAATAGGATTTTAAGCGGGATCCAAATTTTAAAATTAAGTATTTTATGATTAAAAAGCATACCCCCAAAACGGACACATGTACGCGCGCGTAGCCGTCCAAACTCGCCCGTTTCACTGAACGGGACGAGAACACAATGCACGGACGCTACCACGAGACTAGGGGTGTCAAGTAGGCCAAGATGAATATTTTCAATTTTATTTTAGATGCCAAAATTTGTGTCACGATCCGAAGGTACGGAATGTGACTGGCACTTAGATTACGAGACGTCTAAAGGCGTACCGTAACCTAAGTCAGCCAAAGCCCAGAAAGATCTAAACCAAAATCCAAAAGCGAGTGAAAGAAAACCTTTAATGAAAACGATTTTCAAATCAATTAAGTTGCAAAGAATCCTTTTTTTTTAAAAAAAAAACATCATAAATTTCCGAAAATTTCGGCAGAGTCTCCCCTGTATTTTCTACCCCCCAAAATGGGTACAACAAGATAATAAACATGTAATCATAAAGATGGCATCCCCAAGCGGGAGCTAGCTCTTCGCCCAAGGCGGATCACAACCATATGCAGTATAATAGTGATATCAAGAAAAGAGCAATAAAGAGATGTAAAATATCAGAAAACCACAACGCCGGCTCAAGTGAGCTCGACCCAAAAGAAACCACAAATATACAAATCTCTCAGTCTCATCACTATGTCGCATATACAATATGAAGTGGTAGATGGAGAATACTAGATACAATGATAAAGCAAAAGAAATAAAGTGTGCTCGCAACCCACCTACGGGCGATGTCGTGAGTCTGAGCAAAATGAGCTGATGATAAGATAGCCCGCCGCTACAAAGGTGACGGGTCCGACCTGCAAGACACTGTGGCACAACGGGGGTGAGTTGCCAGCTCGTGAGTAGAATATAACATCTACTAAGGCAATCGTAAGAATGCACGCAATGCGGAACAACATGTATGTCCATATGTGATATACTATCTCTAGTATGCATGCACATGTATGCAATGTCATTTCTAAGTCTTTAAGTGTTTTAAATGCTAAGGGTACTACGTTCTTAACTTTAGAAAATGAATATATGTATAATAGCTAAGTACCATCAAGAAATCATCTGAAAACCCGTGTCAACCATCGACACCAAATAGGAATCATATCTGTCTCAATATCGGGCTCCGTCAGTCCGGATCGGCCCATATCATAAATCTCACGACAACGGTCGGTATCCTCCGGATATCCGCCGCGCCAGACATCACCGGTAGGTAGTCTTTCCCTGCCAGGCTCATCGTCTACAACTCGATCTTCTTGCCCCGGGGTACCATACCGGGCCCACCATGTACCCGAGACGGTTCAGCCACTCCTCGAATCGGGTCTCGAAATCCAACAGAAAATATGAAAACTCATGGTGGACGACACATACATCACGAGAAAACCGCAACTTTGTTTTTAAAAATGATAAATATAAGCTTTTGTTAAATTCTTGCGGTTTTCCCCAAAAATCCAGAAATCGCAGCAAAACCGAAATCCTCAATAAAACCATAATGTCCACATGTTATATATAATCAATGTCTATGATATCAATGTATACGATGTGAATTTGGCTAGAATCTATGTAAATATGATGATAATGCGAGTACATGCAAGCTATGCAATTTCATATATCCTGTATGAATGCAAGTGGCAATACTAAGTTAAACAGGTTCTATAGTGCACGTGGCATGGCAATTACCAAAGGCGTGTGTGTCACATGAATAGTGCGCGTGCAACAGATGCCAATGGTAATGGTGTTCGTGTCCTACGAAGTGATATTGCATATATGAAGATGAATGTCCATGCAATCTAGCATACGGTTAGCTGTGAGGGTATGCGATGTACATAAAGGGGTAAGCTATCTAACAATATAAATCTTGCATAAAGCAGGGTAATCCTAACTAGGGGGCGCCTCACGCCATCCAGACGATTCCCCCATAGATGAATACATCTACTCACCTGAAATCCCCGCTAATCCGATCCGACCACCGCCTTGCCTTTTCGCACCGTGTCCGATATTTCCCCGACCGATCCTATATTTGCACAACACCAAGCATAAGATTACAAAACCTAAAACGATGCAAGTCACAATATACAATTATCAACGCTCTCGAATTAATCATAGCATGCACTCGGTGCGCGGAAAAACGCACGAAAATCGCTAACCTTTAACTAGAATCGTCATTTCGGGGAAATCGACAAAACTACAACCCGACTAGACGAAACCCCGCGTTTGCGCACTCTAATAGTCCTATACGAAGCTAATGATATCGCTAACATAATGCAAATAGATCGCATTCTAATTTCTATAAAAATCTAGTAAGCAATTTGCTTACCGATTCGATACAAACATCGCAATTTTGTCGATTTAGCGAGCATAACACTACACAATTAACCACTCCAATCAATTAGATAACAAAACCCTAACTTAAATCCAACCACCATGCTACAAACCCTAATTTAAAATCAAATCCTTCTCTTGATTTTCCTAAACAAACATTTACTACTAAACTAATACTTCAAATTTCAATTCTAGCATATTTAAACTACAAGTTAACAAAAAGATTTGAATTTTCACCTCACAAGCTTGAACCCTAGCTTGATCAAGTCACCAAGAAGCCTCCTTTCATCAAGTTTTTGAACTAATTTGGGTTGAAGAGAGATTGGATTAGGGTTTTGGTTTGAATGGGTTAATGAATTTGTTGATTTATTGAATTTTTTAGCAAGAAAGAGAAGCAAAAATAAAGTGAGAAATGAAGGAGGAGCTGCTGAAATTCGACCAGCAGGAAGAGGAGGGAGTTGTGGGGAAATTTGGAGAAGTTTCTAGGTCAAAAAGATCCCTCACATCTCATTTAATGCTTTCATTTCAACAATTTACAAAAAAAAACCTCAATTTACATCATTTTTCCATTAAATTTCCAACCCTAAAACCAAAAGTTTGCAAGACATGATATAATTTTATTAACACCATATTTTAGCTTATAAAGACTCCTAATTATGAAATTTACCTAATTAAATTTGTATTTATCACTAATTTAATGTATTTAAAAAGGCTTAAAATAATAAAAAAAATAATTAATTACGATTTTTTTTTATTTAACTAGAAAATTATAAGTGACATTTTAGTGACAAAATTATAGTAATATCTTATCTAAATTTTGTATAATTAGGTCTACAATGAAAAATATCAATTTTGACTTTTTACTAAAAAAGCCTAAAAATTAGCCGATTACCGAAAAACTGCCTAAACGATTTTTGAAGGGTTACAATCTTCCTCCCTTAAAGAAATTCGGTCCCCGAATTTAAAATTTAACTACGCGTACCTTCAAAAAGATGGGGATATCTCTTCCTCATCTCGACCTCGGTCTCCCAGGTGACCTCCTCGCTGTTCGGACCACGCCAAAGGACCTTGACGGACGGTATAACCTTCGACCTTAATTTCTTCACCTGCCAATCCAAAATGACCACCGGCTGCTCGGTGAAAGAAAGATCACGCTCTAACTGGATCGTCTGGTGCTGAATCGCCTGGGAAGGATCATGAAGGTACTTGCGGAGCATCGAGACATGGAATACGGGGTGAACATCGGAGAAGCTGGGCGGAAGAGCTAACCGATAAGCGACTGGACCAACACGTTCTAGGATCTCGAAAGGACCAACATATATAGGGCTCAGCTTCCCTTTCCGCCCAAATCTCATCACACCTTTCATCGGAGAGACCTTCAGGAAAACATGATCGCCAACAGCGAACTCGAGTCGGCGACGACGCCTGTCAGCATATGATTTCTGCCTGCTCTGTGCCGCTCTCATCCTGTCCCGAATCAACTGTATCTTCTCGGTCGTCTCCTGTACAATCTGCGGCCCCAAAATACTGCTCTCCTTAAGCTCTGTCCAACATACAGGCGATCGACATCTCCTCCCATATAAAGCCTTGAAAGGTGCCATCTAAATCGTCTCCTGGAAGCTATTATTGTAGGAAAACTCGATCAAAGGCAAATGACGATCCCAGCTACCACCGAAATCTAAAACACAAGCTCTGAGCATGTCCTCAAGAGTCTGAATAGTACGCTCCGACTGACCGTCAGTCTGCGGATGAAAGGTTGTGCTAAAACTCAATCGGGTGCCCAAAGCTTCCTGGAGTTTCTGCCACAATCGGCTGGTAAACTGGGTGCCACGGTCGGACACGATGCAAGTCGGAACGCCATGCAGTCGCACTATCTCATCAATATAAACCTGGGCGTACTGAGAAAATCCAAAAGTGGTCTTCACTGGCAGAAAGTGAGCCGCTTTCGTCAGTCGATCCACAATCACCCAAATAGAGTCATACCCTCGACTGGTCCTGGGTAGACCCACAATAAAGTCCATGGAGACCTGCTCCCACTTCCACTCAGGGATGGGCAAAGGCTGTAACTCGCCGGCTGGCCTCTGGTGCTCGGCCTTGACTTGCTGACAAGTCAGGCATCTCGACACAAAGTCTGTAATATCCTTCTTCATCCCGTCCCACCAGTAAACCTCTCTCAAATCACGGTACATCTTGGTGGAACCTGGGTGAACACTGTATACTGATCTATGTGCCTCCTCAAGAATATCGCGCCTCAGTCCCTCTGAATCTGGCACGCACAGTCGAGTCCCAAAGCGAAGTATCCCCTGATCATCAATCACGAACTCAGAAACTCTGCCCTGCCGAATCTGCTCAATAATCTCTAAGATACGGGCATCGCCGGACGGTGCCTCATGGATACGGTCAAGTAACTGTGGGCATGCTGTGAAATGGGCCAGCTGTCCCCCTGTAGGAGTAAACTTGAACTGCACTCTGCTGTCACATAACACCTGCCAATCCGCCGTCGACTGCATCTGTACTGCGCTCAAACAAGATAAGCTACCTCCGGGCCTCCTACTCAAAGCATCTGCCATCACATTCGCCTTGCCCGGATGGTATAAAATCTCGCAGTCATAATCCTTCACCAACTCCATCCATCGGCGCTGTCTCAGGTTCAGATCTCGCTGCTGGAAAATATACTTCAAACTCTTGTGGTCAGTGAATATCTGACACGACTCACCGTATAGGTAATGTCTCCAGATCTTAAGTGCAAATACCACTGCAGCCATCTCTAGATCATGGGTGGGGTAGTTCTGCTCGTGTTTCCTCAGCTGCCGAGAAGCATACGCGATAACTCTGTCATGCTGCATCAATACACATCCCAGCCCCACTCGAGAAGCATCACAATATACCATGAACCCGCCTGATCCTGAAGGCAATGCTAACACTGGTGCAGTAGTCAGACGAGTCTTCAACTGCTGGAAACTATCCTCACATGCCTGGGTCCAATCAAAAGGAACCCCCTTCCGGGTCAACCCGGTCAATGGTACAGCAATGCGGGAGAATTCCTGGACAAAACGTCGATAATAGCCGGCCAGACCTAGAAAACTGCGAACCTCTGTAACTGATACCGGTCTAGGCCAACGCTGAACTGCCTCGATCTTCTTCGGGTCCACACAAATACCATCTCTCGTCACCACATGACCCAAGAAGTCGACACTGTCTAGCCAGAATGCGCACTTGGAGAATTTTGCGAGCAGCTGATGCTCCCTCAAAGTCTGCAATGTGATACGTAAGTGCTGCTCATGCTCCTCCTGGCTCCGAGAATAAACCAAGATGTCGTCAATGAACACGATAATGAACTGATCGAGATACGGCCTGAATACACGGTTCATCAAGTCCATAAATGCTGCCGGGGTATTGGTGAGCTCGAACGACATCACCAAGAACTCATAATGACCATATCGAGTACGGAAGGCGGTCTTCGGAATATCCTCCTTCCGAACTCGCAACTGGTGATAACCTGACCGTAAATCAACCTTCGAGAAGAACCCTGCACCCTGCAGCTGATCGAATAAGTCATCAATGCGGGGTAGGGGATACCTGTTCCGCACAGTAACCCGGTTCAGCTGACGATAATCAATGCATAAGCGCATACTTCCGTCCTCCTTCTTAACAAACAAGACGGGAGCACCCCAAGGTGACACACTCGGTCGGATAAGCCCTTTGTCCAGCAAGTCCTGTAACTGATCCTTTAGCTCTCTCAGCTCCGCCAGGGCCATCCGATAAGGCGGTATAGAGATAGGCCCCGTGCCGGGGATCAAGTCAATACAGAACTCAATCTCGCGCTCTGGTGGAAGACCAGGCAGCTCGTCAGGGAATACATCAGGAAACTCTCTCACAACAGGGACCTGGTCCAACGGAACCTCTGTTGAGCTAGTATCACAAATATAGGCTAAGAATCCCTGACACCCTTTCCTCAAGAGCTGACTAGCGCGCAGAGAAGAAATCAAGCTGGGAAGGGTAGCGCTACGATCTTCCTGAATAACAAGTACCGGCTCACCAGGAAAACTGAATCTGACTGCTTTTTCACGGCAGTCCACGGATGCATAACAGGTGGCTAGCCAGTCCATACCAAGAAGAACGTCAAAGTCTAGCATATCGAGGAGAATCAAATCAACTGAAGAATCTCTCTCCCCGATACTAACGGAACACGATCGGTACACAAAACGGGCAATAAAAGACTCACCTACCGGGGTAATAACGACAAGCAGCTGATCTAACGGAGAAGACTCTCGGCCCAACCTCGGTGCAAAGTACGTGGATACATAGGATGTGTGGAGCCTGGATCAAATAATACCCGTGCATCAAAAGAACATACTGGCAGAGTACCTGTCACGACGGCATTGGATGCCTGTGCATCCTGAGGAGTCAATGCGAACACTCGGGCCTGTCCACCACTAATAGCTGGCTGTCCTCTGCTTCTACCTCGGCCTCTGCCTCTGCCTCTGTCGCCTCGTCCTCTCTAGACTGGACCGCCACGCCCACGGCCTCTAGAAGCATCCGACTGGCGTGAAGCATCATCAGGAGTAGGAAGTAAAGCTCTCTGAGAAGGTGGTGAGGGTGGTAAAGTCACATGCGAGACTGTCGCCGCGCCAGGACGCCCCATGGTACAGTCTCTGATACGGTGGTACTGACTCCCGCACCGAAAACATCCTGGAGACGACTGCTGGGTCTGTGGATATGAACCAAATAACTGACCTCGTCTCAATCCTCTGCCTCCACCATCTCCCGGAAATAATCTATCGCGGTGTCTACCCATCTGCCGCTGAGCTGGCGTGTCAGTACGGATCCTCTTCGGCCCAGAAACGACCGGAGTCTCAGAAATACGCTCCTCCAAAAGTAAGGCTGCATCCATCGCGGCTGCGTATGTATCAAAATGCTGGGTGCCGATGACAAGGAATAGCTGTGTATCAAGCCCTCGCACGAACCTCTTTATTCTCTTCTCTTCTGTGTCGACTAGGTACGGAGCATATCGAGACAACTGGGTAAACTGTATATCATACTCCGACACCGTCATCCCAGGAGTCTTGCGCAAAGACTCAAAACTACGGGCTCGAGCATCTCGGACGCTCTCCGGAAGAAAACGGGCAAGAAATGCAGATGTAAACTCATCCCAGGTCATAGAAGGCAGACCTGCAGCTCGGCCTCTCTCTACTGAATCGTACCATGTCTGGGCAAGACCCTCCAGACGAAAACTCGCAAACTCCACCAATCTATCCTCAGAACACCTCAACGAACGGCAAATCCGAGCCATCCTATCAAGAAATGCCTGTGGGTCCTCTGTTGCATCTGTACCGGTAAAGCTGGAGGTCTCAATCTCATGAACTCCTGTAGTGAAACAGGAATAGTCTCCGTAGTAGCAGCAGGAGTGACCATCTGTGCAGCAGGTACGATCGTGGTATGTGCGGTGGAAGGAGCATCCTCGGATCTCTGTGCCCGGCTGGACTCAACTAAAGATCACATCATCTGTCGCAACTCTTGCATGCCGGCCTCTAGTCTGGCAATACGGTCAGGATAAGGCGGATCAGTATGACCCTGAGGGGTAGGCGTATCCTCCCGCTCGATCCTCGCTTCAGACGGGCCCGCCCGAATCTCATCCCTAGCGGCAGCCCGCTGAGCTCTCGTAGTCTTTGGCGGCATCGAAGCTAGAATAAGAAAAAGGACTGATAAGAACATTGCAATTGAATCAAGGAATGCAAGGAATCAAGAAAGGAAATACAAGCAATTATGTCCTAAGGTCACTTAGGCAGAGTACCGTATCGTAAGTATGCCGCGGATCATACCCACGGTACGCCACTCTGCTTAAGTCACCTACTCCATCTACCAAGGTCGTCCTACACTCAGAAAGGTAAAACCTACGCTCTGATACCAACTTTGTCACGACCCGAAGGTACGGAACGTGACTGGCACTTAGATTACGAGACGTCTAAAGGCGTACCGTAACCTAAGTCAGCCAAAGCCCAGAAAGATCTAAACCAAAATCCAAAAGCGAGTGAAGGAAAACCTTTAATGAAAACGATTTTCAAATCAATTAAGTTGCAAAGAATCCTTTTTTTTTATAAAAAAAACATCATAAATTTCCGAAAATTTCGGCAGAGTCTTCCCTGTATTTTCTACCCCCCCAAAATGGGTACAACAAGATAATAAACATGTAATCATAAAGATGGCATCCCCAAGCGGGAGCTAGCTCTTCGTCCAAGGCGGATCACAACCACATGCAGTATAATAGTGATATCAAGAAAAGAGCAATAAAGAGATGTAAAATATCAGAAAACCACAACGCCGGCTCAAGTGAGCTCGACCCAAAAGAAACCACAAATATACAAATCTCTCAGTCTCATCACTATGTCGCATATACAATATGAAGTGGTAGATGGAGAATACTAGATACAATGATAAAGCAAAAGAAATAAAGTGTGCTCGCAACCCACCTACGGGCGATGTCGCGAGTCTGAGCAAAATGAGCTGATGATAAGATAGCCCGCCGCTACAAAGGTGACGGGTCCGACCTGCAAGACACTGTGGCACAACGGGGGTGAGTTGCCAGCTCGTGAGTAGAATATAACATCTAGTAAGGCAATCGTAAGAATGCACGCAATGCGGAACAACATGTATGTCCATATGTGATATACTATCTCTAGTATGCATGCACATGTATGCAATGTCATTTCTAAGTCTTTAAGTGTTTTAAATGCTAAGGGTACTACGTTCTTAACTTTAGAAAATGAATATCTGTATAATAGCTAAGTACCATCAAGAAATCATCTGAAAACCCGTGTCAAGCATCGACACCAAATAGGAATCATATCTGTCTCAATATCGGGCTCCGTCAGTCTGGATCGGCCCATATCATAAATCTCACGACAACGGTCGGTATCCTCCGGATATCCGCCGCGCCAGACATCACCGGTAGGTAGTCTTCCCCTGCCAGACTCATCGTCTACAACTCGATCTTCTTGCCCCGGGGTACCATACCGGGCCCACCATGTACCCGAGACGGCTCATCCACTCCTCGAATCGGGTCGCGAAATCCAACAGAAAACATGAAAACTCATGGTGGACGACACATACATCACGAGAAAACCGCAACTTTGTTTTTAAAAATGATAAATATAAGCTTTTGTTAAATTCTTGCGGTTTTCCCCAAAAATCCAGAAATCGCAGCAAAACCGAAATCCTCAATAAAACCATAATGTCCGCATGTTATATATAATCAATGTCTATGATATCAATGTATACGATGTGAATTTGGCTAGAATCTATGTAAATATGATGATAATGCGAGTACATGCAAGCTATGCAATTTCATATATCCTGTATGAATGCAAGTGGCAATACTAAGTTAAACAGGTTCTATAGTGCACGTGGCATGGAAATTACCAAAGGCGTGTGTGTCACATGAATAGTGCGCGTGCAACAGATGCCAATGGTAATGGTGTTCGTGTCCTACGAAGTGATATTGCATATATGAAGATGAATGTCCATGCAATCTAGCATACGGTTAGCTGTGAGGGTATGCGATGTACATAAAGGGGTAAGCTATCTAACAATATAAATCTTGCATAAAGCAGGATAATCCTAACTAGGGGGCGCCTCGCGCCATCCAGACGATTCCCCCATAAATGAATACATCTACTCACCTGAAATCCCCGCTAATCCGATCCGACCACCGCCTTGCCTTTTCGCGCCGTGTCCGATGTTTCCCGACCGATCCTATATTTGCACAACACCAAGTATAAGATAACAAAACCTAAAATGATGCAAGTCACAATATACAATTATCAACGCTCTCGAATTAATCATAGCATGCACTCGGTGCGCGGAAAAACGCATGAAAATCGCTAACCTTTAACTAGAATCGTCATTTCGGGGAAATCGACAAAACTACAACCCGACTAGAAGAAACCCTGCGTTCGCGCACTCTAATAGTCCTATACGAAGCTAATGATATCGCTAACATAACGCAAATAGATCGCATTCTAATTTCTATAAAAATCTAGTAAGCAATTTGCTTACCGATTCGATACAAACATCGCAATTTTGTCGATTTAGCGAGCATAACACTACACAATTAACCACTCCAATCAATTAGATAACAAAACCCTAACTTAAATCCAACCACCATGCTACAAACCCTAATTTAAAATCAAATCCTTCTCTTGATTTTCCTAAACAAACATTTACTACTAAACTAATACTTCAAATTTCAATTCTAGCATATTTAAACTACAAGTTAACAAAAAGATTTGAATTTTCACCTCACAAGCTTGAACCCTAGCTTGATCAAGTCACCAAGAAGCCTTCTTTCATCAAGTTTTTGAACTAATTTGGGTTGAAGAGAGATTGGATTAGGGTTTTGGTTTGAATGGGTTAATGAATTTGTTGATTTATTGAATTTTTTAGCAAGAAAGAGAAGCAAAAATGAAGTGAGAAATGAAGGAGGAGCTGCTGAAATTCGACCAGCAGGAAGAGGAGGGAGTTGTGGGGAAATTTGGAGAAGTTTCTAGGTCAAAAAGATCCCTCACATCTCATTTAATGCTTTCATTTCAACAATTTACAAAAAAAACCCTCAATTTACATCATTTTTCCATTAAATTTCCAACCCTAAAACCAAAAGTTTGCAAGACATGATATAATTTTATTAACACCATATTTTAGCTTATAAAGACTCCTAATTATGAAATTTACCTAATTAAATTTGTATTTATCACTAATTTAATGTATTTAAAAAGGCTTAAAATAATATAAAAAAATAATTAATTACGAATTTTTTTTTATTTAACTAGAAAATTATAAGTGACATTTTAGTGACAAAATTATAGTAATATCTTATCTAAATTTTGTATAATTAGGTCTACAATGAAAAATATCAATTTTGACTTTTTACGAAAAAAGCCTAAAAATTAGCCGATTACCGAAAAACTGCCTAAACGATTTTCGAAGGGTTACAATTTGTTATATGTAGAAATGACTTTGCCGGGTAAATTTTACAGTAAGCAACAAACAAGCAAGTTAAATGAAATGAGTACCACATTATGCTCAAACAGTAACTGAAAATAGTAGCATTGGGCTCGGGTGTTACATTATACCCAGCTACAAAAAGAATTTCGTCCTCGAAATTCTAAGAATACAAAGATAGATAACTACAAGAAAAGGTGAGGAAACTTCTGCCGGATTTCATCTTCTCGTTCCCAAGTAGACTCTCCATGTGAGCGATTACCCCAAGAAATAAGCACAAGGGGGATAACCTTGTTCTTAAGAACCTTTTCCCTTCAATCCACGATTTCAATCGGTCGCTCCTCAAAAGTCAAGTCTTCTCGTACTGTTAGCTCCGAATGATCCAAAATGTGTGTTTCATCTCGAACATACTTACGGAGTTGAGATACGTGAAACATATCGTGCACATTTGCCAAGGACTGCGGTAACGCCAAACGATACGCTACCTCACCAACACGCTCCACGATCTCAAGGGTCCAACGAATCGAGGACTAAGCTTTCCTCGACTTCCAAAACGAATCACCCCTCTAGTCGGTGATATCTTCAAGAATACCAAATCACCCACGGTAAACTCTAGAGGTCTTCTTGACGTATCTGCCCAACTCTTCTGTCGGTCCTGTGCTTCCTTCATATGATTTCTGATAGGGTTAACCTTCTCAACTGTCTGCACAACCAAATCTGGTCCCAATAATCTTCGTTCACCGACATCGTCCCAACAAACAGGTGAACGGCATTTACGACCATACAAAGCTTCAAATGGAGCCATCTGAATAGTTGCCTGAAAACTGTTGTTGTAAGACAACTCCACCAAAAGTAGATGATCCTCCCAAGACCCCTTGAAGTCCAACATGCATGCTCTCAACATATCCTCAAGAGTTTGGATCGTTCTCTCCGACTGACCATCAGTTTGAGGATGATAAGCTGTGCTAAACTTCAATCGAGTCCCCAAACTTTCCTGTAAAATCCTCCAGAAGTGTGATAAGAACCGAGTGTCCTGATCGGACACGATGCTCACCGGTACTCCATGCAATCTTACAATCTCCTGCATGTACCGCTCTGCCAAAGTCTCTGTTGATTGACCAACCCGAAAAGGAATAAAGTGCGCTGCCTTGGTCAATCGGTCAACAATTACCCATACTGCATTGTTGCCTTTTGGACTCCGCGGTAAAGCCGTCACGAAATCCATGGTTATATGTTCCCACTTCCACTGAGAAATCAGAAGTGGTTGCAATAAACCAGCAACCCTTTGATGTTCAGCCTTAACTTGCTGACACACCAAGCACTTCGCCACAAAGCGAGCAATCTCCTGCTTCATGCCCTCCTACCAGAAATGCTGTCGAATATCTCGGTACATCTTTGTGCCTCCTGGATGTACAGAATAAGCTGAACTGTGTGCCTCCTTCATAAGCTCTTCACGAACATCACCCTTTGGCACACACAAACGGCTAGCATACCTCAACGAACCATCTTCGTGGATCAATAAATCCGTTCGTAGCCCGGCTTCAACCTGCTCTCGAAACTTTTGCAGTCTAGGATCCTGCGATTGAGCTGCTTTAATATTCTCGATCAAAGACGAATGTACTTGCAGCTGCAACAACTGTCCCGTAGAACGCGGTAGCACAACCTCCAAGTCAAATCTTTGAAAATCTGCGACGATCTCCTTCTGCGTAGTTAACACCTGAATTACTGGTAACCGACTAAGCGCATCCGGCATAACATTAACCTTCCCCGGATGGTACTTAAGATCAAGAACGTAGTCAGCCATCAGCTCCAACCATCTACGCTGCCTCATGTTAAGCTCCTTCTGTGTGAACACATACTTCAAGCTCTTATGATCTGTAAAAACTTCGACCCAAAAGGTAGTGTCTCCAAATCTTCAAAGCAAAAATCACAGCCGCAAGCTCCAAGTCATGAGTTGGATAATTCTTCTCATGGGTCTTCAACTGTCTCGATGCGTATGCTACAACCTTCCCATGCTGCATCAAAACACATCACAATCCTTTCCCAGTTGCGTCGCTGTGAATCACCAATCCTCCGGAATTGTCTGGCACGGTCAGAATAGGGGCGGTTATCAACTTCTGCTTCAACGTCTCGAAAGCTAATGCACACTTATCCGCCCATACAAAAGGTACCTCCTTGCGCGTAAGCTTGGTCAACGGCTCTGCCAGACGAGCAAAGTTCTCCACAAATCTCCTATAGTATCCGACTAATCCAAGGAAACTCCTTATCTTAGCAACATTCTTTGGAATAGGCCAATCTCGAACTGCTGCAATCTTTTCTGGATCGACGGCAATGCCATCGCCAGATACAACATGCCCCAAAACCTTACTTCCTCCAGCCAAAACTCGCACTTACTCATCTTCGCATACAATTTCTCCTGTCTCAACGTCTGCAGTGCAATCTTCAAATGCTCAGCATGCTCTTCAAAACTCTTCGAGTAAACCAGAATATCGTCAATGAATACCACAATGAACTGATCCAAGAACGGTGAAAAAATTCGGTTCATCAAGTCCATGAATACTGCCGGCGCATTCGTTACTCCGAAGGGCATCACTAAGTACTCGTAATGTCCATACCGAGTTCGGAACGCCGTCTTGCAAATATCTTCTGTTTTCACTCGGACCTGATGATATCCAGATCGTAAATCTAACTTCGAGAATACCCTCGCACCACTAAGCTGCTCAAAAAGTTCTCCAATGCGAGGGATCGGGTACTTGTTCTTGATAGCCACCCGGTTTAATTCTCGATAGTCGATGCACATCCTTCTTGTGCCATTCTTCTTCTTTACTAGAAGAACTGGAGCTCCCCAAGCGAGTTACTGCTTCGAATCCAACCCTTTTCAAGCAATTCAGCAACCTGTTTCTTTACTTCTTCCAACTCTACTGGCACCATTGGATAATACGCTTTAGATACTGGTGCTGCACCAGGAATAAGATCAGTTGCGAACTCCACATCTCTCCTCGGCGGTAAACCCGATATATCTTCAAACACGTCCATAGAATCACGAACAACAGCTGGCTCTTTACTTTCATCACTTCCATTGATGCAAGAATATTGTTTGTCGGCCTAGCCCTAAACTCGACCGGCCCGACCGAACTGCTTCCTTAACGCAACTGCTGTCTGCTGCAAACTCCCTTCCATCCCAGATAAACTCTGCTGCTCTTGGCTGCTGCAAGTATTTGTGAGAAAGTGGTCAAACCCAGGGAGACAACCTGCCTCTGGATGTCCACGTCCAGTCTGCGCATGAACCTCCATGCCCTGTCTGCATCGTTGGCAACTAAAGGTCCAGCGAAACTACTGAGTCTCGTCCATTCTGCTACATGCACATCTACGGGTGCTCCCTTCTGCTTTAGTCCGATGAACTACTCTTCCATTTCCTCCCGTGCAGTCCGCGGGAAGAACTTCTCCAGGAAACTCTTAGAAAAATCCGCCCACTTGATCGGCTTGGGCAAGCGGGTCTCCTCAACAAGCCACCATTCTCGGGCGTAGTCCACTAGCTGAATCCGTACCACAACAACTTTTTTGTCATCTGGAATCTGTGACGCAAAAAGCAAGTTCTCTGTGTCAACTAGCCACTGCTCCACTGGCAACGGCTCCTTTAAACCAGTAAATGTAGACGGACCCAACCGCCTGAAATCTGCTACGGTCCCTACTCGGTCAACTGGTCTAGCTCCAACATTGTTCATAGACTGCTGAACGATCTGCAAACCTTCCCGAAACGAGTCCGCTTGCTGCTGGATCAGCTCGGTCTGTTTCTTTGATTCTCCAGCATTCCTCTTATCACTCCAAACATGGCGGCTTCGTCCACACGCCTCTGGTATGTCTTCAATTTCTTACCGGCCATAATCCTAAACTCAAAATACCCAACATTAGCATGATGATAGATTTTGAATATAGATCAAGGCTAGAACTCCAAGATACTTAAATAGAGTACCGCATTGTAACTATGCCGCGGTATCATAGCCACAATTACATAACTCCATCCAAGTCGCCTAAGTCCTAGAGATAACAAGGAATCGGGTTTTCGAATCGATATGCAAAGGAAGTTTGCACATCGTAAAAGATATAATCGGGAAGAATGTGATTCAAGAATGGTAAAACGGTCAAGGTGGCAGGACATGTTTCCTAAACACGGGTATTCTGATTCGTGTATTGGGTACAATACCCAACTACAAAAGAATCAACCCGACTATCCTATGGCTCTGATACCAAAAGAACCATGTCACGCCCCGCTTCCCAGAGTACGCTAGATTGGGCACGTGACATAGCTAACCATGCTACCTGTGAGTAGGAAGTATCCATCCACAGTCACATTACGGCTGTAGAGATATTAAGAACAAGATAAAACTATCTAAAACATGTCCATAATCCAGAATAACAGGAGTCAATAATAAATAAATGCGGAAGCAAATGATCCAATACAAATAACTGAAAAGTGTGTCCCATAATGCGGGCTCACATCAGGAAATAAATACAGGAAATAAAACTAACTACTACTGAACTCACAGCTCAGCCTGCTGGCTGAAGTACTCCTGCTCGGACTGCAACAGCGGTACAGAATCTGGGCCATGCAAAACCCAGACGTCAGCGCGTCATGTCATCAAGTAACATAATATGAACAGTGTAACAGGCAATACAAAATAAACATGAATAAAACGAGAGTAGCAAATAATGTGAATCAAGCAGTGCAGGGTAGTGTGCAGTGGGTAACTAAACTGTTCTATCAGGTTTTCTATTCTAAAGTCTTTGAAATCAATTTGAGTAATCCTCCATGTAACTCAAAGGATATGTCCCGTTACCCCCCGGGACCACGGATCAGAAATATGGGAACCAATAGTGGTTCTGTCCCGTTACCCCCCGGGACCACGGATCAGGAAAATGTAAGAGTCACGAATGGCTCTGTCCCGTTACCCCCCGGGACCACGGATCAAGTAATACCCTTTTAAGTTACACTTTAGTTTACACTTTTGATTTCCCCATACCCCCAAGTTATATGTGTCAGGTCAGGTATTCAGTAATCAAGAACTAATGCCAACACAGGATCAGGTAACAGCAGGTTTGTCTGGATAGACAACAGGAATGGTCCATGAGGACTACATGTTATGTTTGTTGGCATTAGACACAAGATCAGGTAACAGGTAAAGCCATGGTACATCAGGTCCAGCCAGGTAATGTATAAAGGTGTCATGTCATGTCAAGAGTGTACGGTACCATGTCATGTCAAGTAGGAAGTGTAACATGTCATGTCAGGAAGCACAAGATGTCATGTGGGTGCTCATAATCAAACTAACATAAGCATGCGTATAAATAAACAAGCATGAGTACTATCAGAATAATAAACTGGAACATGTAATATGATATGCAAATAGATATAATTTCAAGGATATGGATGCACAGTTGTCGATTAGGGTTACATTTATAGTTCCAATATTAATTAGGATGCAATTTATTAAACATGGAGTGTTAATATCACATTATTATGTAGTAATGTGATCTATGGATGCAATTATATGTATCTTAAATGCGATGGAATGCAAACGGGTATCCGAAAAGTTATAAAACTATAAAAATGGTAATGTGGGATGTACAACTAAGCAATATGTGATATAAATATTGATATAATAATATTAATATGGATAGCATATTCAAAGCGATTAATAACTATAAAAGTGGTATTGATTAACCATGCACAAGAAGGTTCCGTTCAGAAATTCAGCGTCACCCTAATTTGTAAAATAGCTTAAAAATAACAAACGTTCTCCAAAAGGGACGTGTCTTATACCAAAACAAAGATAATTCAATAAGGTTTTCAGTTTTATAAGTATAAGCATCTCAGGTTGTCCCTACAAAAAGTTATGAATATTCGAAGTTGAAAGTTTGCTGCTGGAATTTTCCTGGACAGCAATTTGGAGACATTTTCATTTGCATTTTACGTTATTTAAACAATTTATTTTGTAATTAAATATTTTATAGAGTTATAGTATTCTGAGTTAGCTTCGTAACGAACTAAAGAAGGTATACTAATGATTTTTCTATGATTTATAATGAATTTTATAAGATAAGGTGTACAGTAAATTTCAGATTTGTCATATCCGATTTTTCAACGACGTTTCATGTGTAAACTATAAGATTTTCAAATGTATAACATTATAAAATGAAGATTATAAACTAATTAAAGATAATAATAATAAATATTACGACGATATATATTTTAAATGATATGGTTGCAGTATAATGCAATCTAGTATGTCACAAGATAAGTTTTCATGATCTAAATTTAATATGATATAAACGAATGCAAACGGAGCATCGAAACGTTATAAAATTAAACATGGGGCACTAGATTTAAACTATAGGTAAGGTATTTATTTAAATAGGTATAAAATGAATTATATAGCATGTAGCAAGATTAACTTGCCTCGATGGGTAGCGAATCGGGAAAACGGAACGTTAACCGTCGGCGGGGAAACTCACGACGGGCGCACGGTTCACGGAATGAACCCAAACGACGAACAAAGGAATCACATGGGTCGGGGTACCTCGCTGGAACGTCGAGAAGCGTCACCGGCACGACGGAATTCCGGCAACAAAAGAACAGTTAAAAAAAAGAGAAACGAGACATGAAGAAAGAAGAGAAAGAATGATAAAGAGAAGTACGAGAGAATATATGAGAGAGAGAGAGAAAAAGTGGAGAGAGAGAGAGAGCTGTAGGTGGGGGCCCACGGAATTAAAAGGAACGCGATTGGCTAAAGGGGAATCGTTAGTTAGGGATAATTATTAATTAAAGATTCAAAACATTTTAAGGAACAGTAGAATATATATATAGGTTAATTTAAAGATTTAAAAGATAGGTAATGAACAGTAAGATATCAGGTTAGTTAGAAAAATATATGCGATGGTTTTAATAATATTAAAATTTGGTATTTTGGCGCCAAATAAACATTTCCAAATCGCGCCCGGGTCGAGTCCAAAAATTTGAAATTGAAATAATAGGATTTTAAGAGGGATCCAAATTTTAAAATTAAGTGTTTTATGATTAAAAAGCATACCCCCAAAACGGACACATGTACGCGCGCGTAGCCGTCCAAACTCGCCCGTTTCACTGAACGGGACGAGAACACAATGCACGGACGCTACCACGAGGCTAGGGGTGTCAAGTAGGCCAAGATGAATATTTTCAATTTTATTTTAGATGCCAAAATTTGTTATATGTAGAAATGACTTTGCCGGGTAAATTTTACAGTAAGCAACAAACAAGCAAGTTAAATGAAATAAGTACCACATTATGCTCAAACAGTAACTGAAAATAGTAGCATTGGGCTCGGGTGTTACACTTATCACCGTCTAAGGGAGTCCCACCGAGTCATTGAAGCTAAGTTGTCGAAGCTGGCGGATCTATATGCCGTTATGAAGAAGGCGAGGGATGCCAGCAGGCGGGATGTCGAGGTGGCGCTTCAGGAGGCGAAGGTTGCCGAGATTCGAGCTAAAAAGGCGGTGACTGATTACAAAGGGTCTGATCAGTTTTATGCCGACCTCGGCGAGGCCTCCGCCATTGCATGGAACAAAAATCTTGATGCCGTCAAGGAGCAGTTTCCGGGGTTTCCTGACGGTGAGCTCCGTGCTCGGGTCCCGCTCTCGGTGGTCGTGCCTTCGGCTGACGGTGATGAGGGAGGTGATGCCTAGGCGCGGCTTGCGGCCTGAATTTTTGGTTTTTCCTCCTTTCCCTTTTTGTAAGCCTCCGCGCAATTTGGTAGGGCTGGGGAGCCCACAATACCCTTGTAAAGACTTTTGACTTTGTGAATAAATTCTCTTTTTGCAGTAGCAGTTGTATTCTCGCACGCATTTTTCTTTGTCGGTAAACACTTGTATTTGCACAGCGCTGCCTTCATGTCCGATCGGTTCTTCGCCTAGCGATCATACGTCAAGTTAAATCTGTTTATTTGCCAAGTGTGCAAAGATCGGTGGGAAGAAGATACTTCCATGGCCCCGAAGTCGAGGTGGAGATATCAAAAACAATTTCAATCTCTTTTTGGTTATGTAAGTGGAAAATATAAAAATTATATATCAAAAAACATTAAATAAAATATCAAGAAATATATCAAGAAAAATATCAAATAAAATATAAAAAAAATCATATGGCATTCTTTAGTATGACTTATTCACATTCATCGTGGATCAAATAAAATATCAAAAAAATTTATTCATAATAGCACTTTGTCATGTTCTCGCTGTGAATGTGCTGTTCTTGAATCCACTCTTAAGTGAATAAGCATTTTTGTTGCAATATCCGTTTTTCGAATGAATTCCTGGTCTTGGATGGTGACTGCCGTTTTAGCTCATTTAGATGTATCCGCTGTTTGAAAGAATGACAAAGGAGCTGCTAGTCTTTTTTTCCTAAGTCTAGAAGAAGATAATTAATAAGACCTAAGTAGACGAATGTGAGATTTGAGAAAAAGAAGGGGAATGAAGATTGTAGAGTGTTTTTCGTCACTCTATTGAGATAAGAATGCACGCCGCTTGTCAAATATATTACAGATTCCCCTGTCTGGGATAGGCTGGGGTTTAATAATTGTGGGGATCCGAATCTCCGGCAGCCGCGGACTAAACTGCCGTTAATTACCCATCGCTTTTAGAACGAGAGAATCTCCGATTAACAAGTCAAACATATCGTGCGAACTCAATATGCAATATGTGCGTGTTATGTTTCGGAACAAATTTGAGGGGGCTTTGGGTATATCGGGGGCCTCGCAGGGTTTTTACCGGAGTCCCGCTATCTAGATAGCGGGTTGAGGGTCAAGGGGGCTAGCAGCCTCCTTGCAGTGTGCGGGGCAATGCCTCGTTAGAAAATTTTCTCTAACAGGAAGGGTTATGAGTGTATATATGTCAAGTGCGCACATGCCCAGTGCGCACCTGCAAGAATGCGCATCAAGTAAAAGGATGCACCTGTGGAGACGCACACCAAGTAAGGTGCGCACTTGGTAAAGTGCAAAGAAGTGAAGCGGGCCAAAATGTCCAGTAAGACACGCACTTAGGGAAGTGCGTACCTAGCGGGGTGCGCACCTGAGCCGGTGCGCACTTGGCTCGATGTGCACCCAACGGGGCGCGCACCTAACCAAATGGGTACTTAGTACGGTGCAAGTAGGGTTGAAACCTAATGAAGCAACAGTCTAAAAACATAAAGATTTTGATTTTTGAAGATCAAAATGGGCACTTTTCCCTTTTTTCGAAGTCTGGTGACGCTTGCCCTTAAAAAAAAGAAAGGAGGAGAGAGAGAGAATTGCGTACTAAAGAGCGGCTCAAAACACAAGATTTTGTTTTCGAGGAATCAAGATTAAGATTCAGATTAGTTATCAAAACATCACGAGGGGCCTTTCATAGGCTTACATCTTTTACATTTAGCCTCATGATTTGTACAAAATTAGCTTTGGCCTATTTAATTAAAAAAAACAAAAATTGCATTTCATATTTTCTTTTTTTTCTTCTCTTTTGGCCGGTCCCTCTTCATGCTTGGGCTTGGGCCCACTTTGCTTTTTGACTTTGATTTTAGTTTTGATTTTGAACTTGAATTTGATTTCCGATTTTGGCAATTCGTATAATTTTTGACCCCAATAAAGACTATCCTTATTCAATAGAAAAATAAGCTGGAGCCCATGATAACCAAGCCCCCTTTTGTCATTTCGCAAATTTTCAAGCTCTTTTTTGTCATGAAGTGGAAAATTTTTAAAAAATATATTTAAAAAAATCAAATAAAATTTCAAGCTCTTTTTTGTCATGTAGTGAAAAATATCAAAAAATATCAAATCAAATAAAAAAATATCAAACAAAACAACGAATAAACTTTTTCTTGTTGGTCTCACATGATTAGATTTTAATTATAGGCAAGAAATTGCTCCATACCATACTTAAATTTTGCTCCTTACCATACTTTATGATAGTGTTAAGATAGCACTTGAACCTATATTGCTCTAAATTCTAAACGGATTATAAAGAAAAAGTAATACTCAAAAAGTACTATTTTAACACTATGTACCTTTTTATGCTTGTTTTGCTTATAAACTAAAGAGGTGAGGGGACATGCGAACCATCCCTGTAAATCTTCTTGTATGAACAAACGAAACAGGAAAGGTCGAGTTCCGCTGACGGGGATGTGACCTGCCTGTCCGTTCCGTCTGCCTCTATTGCATTGGAAGGTTTGCAGGGCATTGTTCACAAAGAGTCTTTTGACATAATATAAATATAAAAATTAACTTCATAATTACTTGGTCCAAAATTTGTTAATAAACACCCTAAGTAATTTTTGGGTCTACTTCCATACATTTTTTTTGGAAGTTACTTCATGTATTCCCGGTTTTCCAAATTCAAGGACCATGTGGGAAAAAAATCCTGCATGATACGGCTCGTTCAAAAAGACAGAGTAAACATACATATTTTG
This sequence comes from Agapanthus africanus, assembly GCA_030015575.1. Classification (NCBI taxonomy): domain Eukaryota; kingdom Viridiplantae; phylum Streptophyta; class Magnoliopsida; order Asparagales; family Amaryllidaceae; genus Agapanthus; species Agapanthus africanus. Next base: position 15,615,195 of record CM057342.1, on the reverse strand, counting down.
AAACTTTTAGATCAAAATCTCTTGAAATATTATACTCTGATGTCATATAAAGCGATCGTGCTTAGACTGTCCGGTATCTGAACTAACAATGCATATCAAACAAACTTATACAGAAGAAACCCGTCATAGATTTAAAACGATAAAATTACGTTTAACCGTAAAATGCAGAGAAAGCCAAAAGAGAGATGATACACATCATGTCAACAGTATATAGATATACAAACAAAGAAGACGCACTTCTATAACAAGGGAATCAAAGTCCCTTTCTTTAGTAGCAAAGTCCCTTTCTTTAATCCTATATATATATATATATATATATATATATATATATACAAAGACTTTTGCATCCCAGTTTAGACTGGAAGTGACTTGCAAAATTCTATAGGCATTATCAATATCGTGGAAAGTGGGAAGCGTATCAAAGCGTGGAGCAATACGAAGGCTTCATGTGAAAGCGAAGCGCTTCATGACCGCTATCCGCTACAGCGGAGCATTGCCGAAGCTTTATAATTTATTTTTTATTCATTCCAGAATGAAGAACACTACTGACAAAAGATATACCATTCCATTCAATCAACCTCAAAAAAAAAAAAAAAAAGGAAAATAATATTTATCATGATGGTTAGCTAAGTTCAAGTGAAAATACAAAAGACAATTAGTGCGGACTTTAGTAGGAAAAAGACCATTATTGGTGAAAATCAAACTCTTACTATTCACCAATTTTCTTTTTTCCACAGGCTTTGGATCTTTTCTCAGACACCACGCTTGATTGTTGATTGTTGACCTCTTGTTAGAAGAGACCCCATAGTTTTTGCTCTACTTCTCAAAATATATCTGTTAGATACAGGAGAAATTAAATGTGAAGCCAATAAAAGCTCTGCATCCTTTTTCTATGAAACCATTCTCCTAAACCCACAAAAACCAACTCATAATCAAGAATTCGAATGGTAAATAGGCTTGCATTTGCCCTTGTTGATATTTGTGGCAATGTAATATCAAACCATACACAAAGCGATATAAATGAGATTTTCTTCTTCTTCTTCTTCTTCTTGCATATACACTAGAATAATTTCTCTATAATAACAGATATCTACTTTCAAATCTATCACAAGAATGATCTTATCAGTATAAAAAGTAGCTGAAACTAGAATTTACCTTACAACATCACTACTGTGTTCCTTGAAGAAGCCGAGTAGAACTAAATGATTTCGAAACTGAGCATATATACAACCATAACATCAAGAATTCAAAACGTAGAAGACATCGATTCACTCTGACATGCATGACAGTTCTCTTTCAAGCCTATAATTATTATTCAGGTAGGGGAGCTGATGCTTCCACCTGGAAGGTCCTCATTAGATAATTTCTCCGGCCATGTTATAGTGGTGTCGCAAATCCTACAACGGTTGCAAAAAGGAAAATAAAAATAAAAATATTAGCATCTAGCCAAGACCTCATACATACCATCATCAGCACAGGCCAAGACCTCATACACCGTCAGCACAAGCGTTACCCAAATACCACAAAAGTTATCACTGCGAAAATTCTGCTATTGATTCATATATTAATCTTATGACACACTTTTAATGAATGTAACAAGCGGAATGGAACCTTCTATGATAAGCCTAAAAACTACATTTAATTAAATTTTCTAAATTGTTCGATCCAATGTTACCTGAAAACACGGAACGTTTCGGTACGCAAAACGAAAATAGGAAAGTGGAACGTCCCTTGTTGTGGAATGCGGTTCGATAAAGATAGTCATCTTCCATAACTTATATGGGATGAAAAACGCGCCTTCTAAAAAGGAAGTGGTTTTGGACCGTTTGTATGATTTGTATTTATGTATAATATACATAAATATAATTGTCACGACCCGCTTTCCAAAGAACAGAAACGGTGACGTGGCACGGTTCACAACCTAACTGTATTGCGAGCGGTCTAACTCAATGCAATTACATTAAGCATATAAATAACATGCAGGCAATATACCAAAACAAATAAATAAAAACAAGTGCATTTATTCTAAGCAAACAAATACTTTATTATATCACAAGGTACCGAAAATAAAAAGATTGTTTATTACATCAACTGAACGGAAAGACAAGCCCTCAACATGTGGCTAACTGGAAAGTAAAAGAGCTATCCTAACAGTCGACGTCAACTCCGCGAAATCTTCATCTATGGGTTCCACTCCTTTGTCTCCTTCATAAATCTCGTCCTTATCTTACGGACATTCAGGGATACAGAGAAAGGAAAATGAAATCCGTCAGCGAGTTACACTCGGGTAGGATTGCCTCATAAGAACATGGGCAAAGAAAACAAGTGTGTACGATGCATGATATCATATGAGTGTAGTGGTAAACTTTATAAGATATCTACTAGGTATTATGATCGGATTAGTTCATTCGACAAGGGAACTGGTTTTTGCGATTATTTCGGTTGGCCACGGAACAACAGCTGAGGGAATGAAATGTACGGTTTCACTTTCCGGATCATGATCAAGTAATAGGGGGATCCGAGTCCCGCATACAGCCTTACCTAATCAAACTATCCAGCCCCGTTATATTCAATGAAATAGGAATTACAGATTACAGTTAGCGCATAGTTCATCTAGGCATAGAATTTTAGCAGTTATATGGTCATCCGTATATCGGAATCTTCAATAGTAATGGCCGTTTGTATATCGGACTGGTCACCCGAAATATCGGGATCTTCTCATAAATGGTCACCAGTAATATCGGGATCTTCTTATATAATAGTCGTCCGTATATGGGATTGGTCACCCATAATATCGAGATCTTCTTATATAATAGTCGTCCGTATATGGGACTGGTCACCCGTAATATCGGGATTTTTTTTAGTATTTCATACCTAGGTTCGCGCGTCTAACCCTAACCATATTAGATGTCATGTTATGTGGTGTGTCATAAGTCGTGTTCAGTATAGGGAATGTTCATATGATTGGATTGTCATAAACATACATGGTGTTCTAATGAAACCTCAATTATAGGGAAGTTCATGGTATTTTAATGCAAATATTATTTTGGTAAAAACATGGTATTCTAAGGTAAATATTATTTTAGTAAAAATAAAGTATTTTAATGTAAATTGTCACGACCCGAAAATGGTACGTGATGGCCCTAATACTACGCAACGCCTCCAGACGTAACGCAGTAAAAGAAAGCCAAAACCCAGAAATCTAAACCATAAAAATACGGAAAAGATAATAACAGTTTTGGAAACATTTGAAATCACAATTCAAATTCTTTAAAATAATCCACTGTTTCTTAAAAATTTTGGCAGCACCTCCTTTATAAAAATCAACCCCCAAAAATGGGTACAACATAAATACAATATAAAACATCCCAAACGGGAGAAAAATCCACGCCCAACGGCGGAAAACAATACCACCACAGAAATACGACGCCGTAGCGAAGAAATAAGAGACAAAAGAAAGGAAACTGTATAAAAGCAACAAATCCACAATATATACAAAATCGTCCTCACCAAGTCTCTAAGTTACAACAACTGATAGTAGATGGAGAGTACAAGATACAACGAATATACAACACAAATCTCAGATAACCACAAAACCCACCTGGGCAAAACTGCACACTAACAGGCGAAGTGGTATCCGCAGCCAAAAGATGATAGATGAGTGAATAGCTTTGCCTTGACTACTCTGGGGAAACACCTGCAATACCTGTGGCACAACGGGGTGAGTTGCCAACTCATGAATAGTAAATAACATATGCAGGTAATCGCAAGAATGTACGTACAGCATGAATCTAATATATGACAATTGCAGTAATAACAGGTCATATGAGTACGAAATAATGGAAAGTACACTAACCAGTACCACCAATATGTAAAGCAATAATGATATGACAACAGTATGCAATAATCATGCTCTGGGGATATGAGAAAATAAATGTGCAACACTCATGAAGGTACGCTCACAGGTACTCCTAATACATGGAACAATGCACAAGTATATAAAGATGAGGTATAGAGTGAAATATGTCATTTCCACGGAATCCTAACATCGTGGTAGGATCAAAATCCAGCAAGACAAATCAAATCACAATTCCTCAAATCAGCCCCTAAATTGGCTCTCATATCATCTAAGTGTCATATCTCCTCAACTGCACAATATCAAGTATGTCTCACATATCTCTCATGTACAATATCAGGATATCTCACATATATCATATGTACAATATCAAGTGGATCTCACATATATCGTCTGTACAATATCAGGATATCTCACATATATCGAATGTACAATATCAAGTGGATCTCACATATATCGTCTGTACAATATCAGGATATCTCACATATATCGAATGTACAATATCAAGTGGATCTCACATATCTCGTCTGTACAATATCAGGATATCTCACATATATCGAATGTACAACATCAAGTGGATCTCACATATATCGTCTGTACAATATCAGGATATCTCACATATCTCTCATGTACAATATCAGTATCCAATCCCAATGAATCTCTGGTATCCCAAATCAAATCTCCAGCACAACTCTAACATCCTAAATATAATGTCATAATAATATGATGAGGGCAATACACATATATTAGCGTCCCATTCCACTAATATTGGTGTAAGGGCATATATAACAGCGGCTCAATCCCCTGTTATATATACAAAGAGTAATTAGAAATATCATGAAACCACTGTGCCAAGCATCGACACATAAATACTGATTCCATCAGGTGCTGTCTCCATGACTGGCCCCCTGATAAGTACGTATCACACGCTATCCGAAAAGCACGAGTGCCTAGCTCTGACCCTCGTCTTTCCACGTATCCATACGTACATGACTCCCGTCGGTATCCACTCGATAGCCGATGAGTCGCTGGTACTGTCACCGGAAAGTATGGTTCCCCTAAGCCTCATCGCCTAGCACCGCGACGTCGACTCACTGCGACAACGTTCTTGCTTCGGGGTACCTCCGGGCCCCACCATGTACCCGTACACGGATCCCTCCTTTCCTCGCATAGGGTATACATATCAGCACCGATAAATCTCATGGTGGATGCTATAATATCATCTCAAGGAAACCGGGTTTTTCAATGTATGCATAATTTCATGAACTACCACGGTTCCCAAATCCAGAAAACATCATGAAAAATCCATATAACAATGCGATAATCCATGAATAAGGTATACGCAATATGAAAACTGTAATGAAAGCGTATAAAGGAAATGCATAGCATTCACCAGATATAAATGAACACATGAATGGTAATGCAGAAATATAGGTATCTACCTATATGATGATGTGATATACCTATCAGGTATAAGTATGAAATGCAAGTACACCTGTAGCTATGTCCTTAGGTATGTATGTACCTAACACCAATGGTACAATACCCTATAGGTAAAGGAACTAGCATATCAATATCTAAGTTATAAGCGATAAGAAATATGTGTCAAAGTCACAATGTCCCTAACCAGACAATATCATTTCTAAAATATGGGTTGTGTATGACATGGCAATTACTGACGGTGTGTGTGGCATACAATCAGTGCTCTCGCAATCTGAGCCGTCAATAATAGTGCAGTGTCCTAAGGATACTAGTCCAATCACAACTATCACTAAACAGTAAGGTAATATGCGCAATTCTAAACATGATATAGAATATGCGACAAGGTAAAGATTTCTAGCCCAGACGCATAACGCCATGCGGGCGATTCCCCTGTAGATATTAAATCTACTCACCCACACTCCAAGCTAGATGAAATCTACCACCTGTATCCCCCTGTGGCAGTGTCCGTAGTCCTCGTCTGTGAACCTGCAGCATATAAACAACAACAAATATATATATCAATAACAGCTACGAAATACAAACTAGCTAGAACTAACCGACACAACAACACACAACCACCTCTTAAGTGTTCGTATCGTGGCTAACGAGAGTAGCGACACGACGAAAACAACTTAAGAGCAAAACCATGAAAACTGCACGACCCGTGTTGTAACACGTATCGCGCGGACATGAAACACTAGAAACTACCCAATTGATCCCAGATTTTGCCTACTGCAAAAACTAAACAAATAAACAAGACCAGAGGAACCCAAACCCTAGCAGACACCTACACAGGAAAATCCAAACCCTAACTCCACACTATGGCCGGCGGCGCCGGCCCATCCTTCAGCCGTCGCCGGCCCGGCCGGTGGCCTGGGGTCCATCTTGAAGGTGGTGCTCCAGGTCCCCTAGTACAACACAACAGACTTGTTTAATTTCTCAGTACACATCCCGGATCAAAGCAGTTCCTAGAAACTATAATCCGACACTAAAATACGATATTTCACGACAAAACCTAATTTAAACATCTAAACAGCAATTAAAAAGCTAAACAACAATAAAAACACTTAAATAACAGTAAAGGAATTTACCTACACAAAAGAAGCCAAAGAACCAAGCTCAAGAGCACACCAAGTCAAGAAAATGAGATGAAGTGAAGAAAAATGGAATTTTTGTGTGAAGAGATGGATTTGTGAAGGATTTAATGAAGAAAAGAGATGAGGAAATGGCTAAGTGCAGTAGAGGGAAGGGGAGGGCTCGGCCAAGTGAGTGGAGGAGAGAGAGGGAGGGAATTTCCATGCAATTTCCTAACATAAATGCCATTTAATGCATTCTCACTCACTCACACACACATGCATGCACCTTCTTCTCTATTCTTTTCAATTCTTTTCTTTTCTTTTCAACTTAAAACCTAGGCCACACAATCAATTGCTATGTGGTTTAGTTTACTTAGGAAAATTTAAAGAAAAGTTGAAAAGAAAGGATTTCCCAAAAAGTGCAAACCGGACTAAAATAACATTAAAATTGGGAAAAATTCAAATTGGACCAAAACGTCCCATATACTCCCAAAGTTTGCGCACTAGCTTTATTTTATCAAAACTAGGTGCTGGCAAGTTGATATGGCCGTTTGATCCCAATCGGTATAAAATTGAAAATACCGACGAATTTCACCCAAAAACAGAAACAAACACAAAACGAATTCTAGAACGTTACAATCTCCCCCCTTAAAAAAATTCGTCCCCGAATTTAAAAATTTTACCAAACATACCTTCAAAGAGAAGAGTACAAAACTCCCAAATCTCACTCGCAGCTTCCCAAGTGATCCCCTCACTATACAGCTACGTCCAAGAAAACTCTTCACAGATGGCAAGACCCTTGACCGAAGTTTCTTCACCCGCCGAACCATTTACACCAATGGCTGCCGGTGAACGAAAAGATCGAGTCCAACTAAAGGTCTGTGCTGAATCATGTGAAAAAGTCATGAAGGTAATTGTAAAAATCAACACCATGAAAACGGGGTGAATAATCGATAATCTGGGCGGAAGTGCCAAACTAAAGGCAACGAAAACTAACTCGCTTAAAGGATCACAAAAGGACCTAAAATCCTGGGATAAGCTTCCCAAAACTCAACTTATCATTCATCGGAAAGTCCGTAGGAATACATGATCTCCTACTGCGAACTCAAGTCTGCGACCAACACGGTCGGCAAAAGACCTCTGTCTGCACTGGGCTACACATCCTGACCTGAACCAACTGGAACATCTCCGAAGTCTCAAGACTAGCTGAGGTCCAACAATCCTACTACGCAGAGTCAGAAAAACAGACTGGTGATCGACACGACCTGACTAAACCTAAAGGTTACCAATTGGAATGTCTCCTGACAACAACTATCAAGAAGTATCCTAACAATGGCGAGTGACGATCCCAACTGTCGCAAACAACTTACACAAAGGCACAACAAGACAACACCTTGAAACGAAAGCTGAAATTTCTCTTTACACTCCTGTCCACCCGTAACTATCTCACAAGTCACGTCAATGTTGGCGGAACTGAATGAACAGAGAGAACTGACTGATGTGCTTACTCTAGGATTTCACGTCCCTACCCGATAACATCAGGTACACAAACGCATTCCTAACTTAGCACAACCTTGTTAAAATCACAGACTCCGAATCAAAAGCAAGAACTGATGCAGTTGCTAACCGAATCTCCAACTGCCGAAAACTCTGTACATATGCCTCAGTCCAAAGAAAAGAACCTCCTTTCAGGTCTGTCCAGTCAACAGTGCAACAATACGCTAGTAATCCTGCACGAAACGGCGGTAAAACCTGCTAAACCCAAAATCAAAGGACCTCTGTCCGAACACAAGTCTGGGTCAAAGCTGTACGGTCACAATCTTCCTCGGAACCATACAAAACCGTCTCTCGTAACTACAATACCTAGGAGTCAACACAAACAAGCCTGAAGGAACACTCCGAGAATCTAGCAAACAGCTGGGGATCTCCCAATGTCTGCAAAACAAATTCTCAAGTGCTTCTCCTGCTCCTCAAGACACAAAGTAGACCAGAATGTCGTCAAAACGCAACAGCAACTGGTCGAGGAACGGCCTGAAGAAATCTGGTACATCAAATCCACAGATGCTGCTACGGCACTGGCGAGTCCAAAGACACCACCACAACACAAACTGCCTGTAGCCCGCACAAAAACAGTATTCGGAATGCCACCACTCCGAACCCGCAACAATGACGACCTGATCCCAAACACACTTAGAAAAAGTCTCGCACTCTGGAGCTGATCGAAGAAATCGTCAAAGCGAGGTAAATGATACCTATCCGCACCGTAAGCCGGTTCAATTAACGATCCATCAATCCATAACCACAACTCTGTCGTCTTTCTCCATGACTAACAGAAATAGGAGCTCCCAAAAGCGAAACACTCAGACACTCAAACCTCCCAACAAACAACTCTGCAGCAGATCCTTAAGCTCCCAGAAATTCGCTAGCTCCCTTGGAACATCGTCGGAAAACTCTTGCACGATAGAAAACCGATCCAACACTCCACTGTGGCTCAGGTATCTCGAATAAACGCCAAGAATCCACGACATCTTCTCCAAAGCTGACTAGCGAAAAAGGCTGAATTCAAGCTGTGAGAGGCGGCACAACTATCCACCTGCACAACAAGAACTGACTCACTGGGAAAACAATTCCTGACTGTTTCCACACGGTAGTCCACAGACGCCTAACACGTAGCTAACCAATCCATGCCCAGGAGAACGTCAAATCCAACATCTCTAGAAGGATCCAATGACGGCAAAATCTCCTCACCGATTGACATACGACTGAAATACGTGTCGCGCAACAAAAGAATCGCTGACAGAAATTAACACAACAAACGGCTGATCTAACTAACACGATCCTCGTCCCAACCACGGCACAAAGTGCGAAAACCAACAAGCATAACAAAAGAACATGAACAAGGATACCTGAAAACTCTGCATTGGACGCCTGTGCGTCCGGATGAGTAGAAACAAACTCTCGTGTCTGCCTTCTACCCGGAACCATCAAAACTCTTCCTCTACCAGACTGACCCCTCTGAGCAAACCTTCCGCGTCCACGGCCTCTCTGAACTCTACCCTGACGCGGCGCTAAGGAACAACCCCTGATGAAGTGGTGAAGGCTCCCACATCGATAGCATCCAATATAACGCTGCTGACCCTCCTGGGGATAAGAGCTGAACGTCTGTCCACGTCCTATGCCTCTGCTGCTCCCGCGATGGTCACGAAATCTATCTCGACGACTAGGCCTCTGTCCCTGGACTAGCACACCTGTACGGGTCCTCCACTGTCCTGGAACTCACAAAGTCTTTGGAATACGGGTCTCGTCGACTGGGGTTACATCCACTGGTGCTACGTAAGTGACAGACTGCTGCATACTGATCCCAAGGAACAACTGAGTAACAGGGGTGACAACCTCCTGTCGCTGCGCTTGAATGGCATCAACCAATGATCTCATCGTCTGGCGCAAGTCCTGCATCTCTGTCACAAGCCTGGCAAGCTGATCTGTCGAAGACTGATCCGTCTGCACCTGTGCAACAAAAGTGCCATCCTGGTCAGTGCTCGTCTCACCCGAGCTAACTCTGACCTCGGCCCTCGCTGCATTACTCTGAGTCCCCATAGTCATCGATGGCAAGGCTATAAATAGAGATAGGATTCGATAAGAACAAGGAAATCGAATCACAAGGATATGAATCATCAAGGAAGGAATTCAAACAACTTGTACTTAGGCACTTTAGGCGAAATACTGCATCGTGAGTATGCTGCAGACATACACACACTACGCTATTCCGCTTAGGTTACCTACTCCATCATACCAAGGTCATCCTACACTCCGAAAGGTAAAACCACGCTCTGATACCAACTTTGTCACGACCCAAAAATGGTACGTGATGGCCCTAATACTACGCAACGCCTCCAGACGTAACGCAGTAAAAGAAAGCCAAAATCCAGAAATCTAAACCATAAAAATACGGAAAAGATAATAACAGTTTTGGAAACATTTGAAATCACAATTCAAATTCTTTAAAATAATCCACTGTTTCTTAAAAATTTTGGCAGCACCTCCTTTATAAAAATCAACCCCCAAAAATGGGTACAACATAAATACAATATAAAACATCCCAAACGGGAGAAAAATCCACGCCCAACGGCGGAAAACAATACCACCACAGAAATACGACGCCGTAGCGAAGAAATAAGAGACAAAAGAAAGGAAACTGTATAAAGCAACAAATCCACAATATATACAAAATCGTCCTCACCAAGTCTCTAAGTTACAACAACTGATAGTAGATGGAGAGTACAAGATACAACGAATATACAACACAAATCTCAGATAACCACAAAACCCACCTGGGCAAAACTGCACACTAACAGGCGAAGTGGTATCCGCAGCCAAAAGATGATAGATGAGTGAATAGCTTTGCCTTGACTACTCTGGGGAAACACCTGCAATACCTGTGGCACAACGGGGGTGAGTTGCCAACTCGTGAATAGTAAATAACATATGCAGGTAATCGCAAGAATGTACGTACAGCATGAATCTAATATATGACAATTGCAGTAATAACAGGTCATATGAGTACGAAATAATGGAAAGTACACTAACCAGTACCACCAATATGTAAAGCAATAATGATATGACAACAGTATGCAATAATCATGCTCTGGGGATATGAGAAAGTAAATGTGCAACACTCATGAAGGTACGCTCACAGGTACTCCTAATACATGGAACAATGCACAAGTATATAAAGATGAGGTATAGAGTGAAATATGTCATTTCCACGGAATCCTAACATCGTGGTAGGATCAAAATCCAGCAAGACAAATCAAATCACAATTCCTCAAATCAGCCCCTAAATTGGCTCTCATATCATCTAAGTGTCATATCTCCTCAACTGCACAATATCAAGTATGTCTCACATATCTCTCATGTACAATATCAGGATATCTCACATATATCATATGTACAATATCAAGTGGATCTCACATATATCGTCTGTAGAATATCAGGATATCTCACATATATCGAATGTACAATATCAAGTGGATCTCACATATCTCGTCTGTACAATATCAGGATATCTCACATATATCGAATGTACAATATCAAGTGGATCTCACATATATCGTCTGTACAATATCAGGATATCTCACATATATCGAATGTACAATATCAAGTGGATCTCACATATCTCGTCTGTACAATATCAGGATATCTCACATATATCGAATGTACAACATCAAGTGGATCTCACATATATCGTCTGTACAATATCAGGATATCTCACATATCTCTCATGTACAATATCAGTATCCAATCCCAATGAATCTCTGGTATCCCAAATCAAATCTCCAGCACAACTCTAACATCCTAAATATAATGTCATAATAATATGATGAGGGCAATACACATATATTAGCGTCCCATTCCACTAATATTGGTGTAAGGGCATATATAACAGCGGCTCAATCCCCTGTTATATATACAAAGAGTAATTAGAAATATCATGAAACCACTGTGCCAAGCATCGACACATAAATACTGATTCCATCAGGTGCTGTCTCCATGACTGGCCCCCTGATAAGTACGTATCACACGCTATCCGAAAAGCACGAGTGCCTAGCTCTGACCCTCGTCTTTCCACGTATCCATACGTACATGACTCCCGTCGGTATCCACTCGATAGCCGATGAGTCGCTGGTACTGTCACCGGAAAGTATGGTTCCCCTAAGCCTCATCTCCTAGCACCGCGACGTCGACTCACTGCGACAACGTTCTTGCTTCGGGGTACCTCCGGGCCCCACCATGTACCCGTACACGGATCCCTCCTTTCCTCGCGTAGGGTATACATATCAGCACCGATAAATCTCATGGTGGATGCTATAATATCATCTCAAGGAAACCGGGTTTTTCAATGTATGCATAATTTCATGAACTACCACGGTTCCCAAATCCAGAAAACATCATGAAAAATCCATATAACAATGCGATAATCCATGAATAAGGTATACGCAATATGAAAACTGTAATGAAAGCGTATAAAGGAAATGCATAGCATTCACCAGATATAAATGAACACATGAATGGTAATGCAGAAATATAGGTATCTACCTATATGATGATGTGATATACCTATCAGGTATAAGTATGAAATGCAAGTACACCTGTAGCTATGTCCTTAGGTATGTATGTACCTAACACCAATGGTACAATACCCTATAGGTAAAGGAACTAGCATATCAATATCTAAGTTATAAGCGATAAGAAATATGTGTCAAAGTCACAATGTCCCTAACCAGACAATATCATTTCTAAAATATGGGTTGTGTATGACATGGCAATTACTGACGGTGTGTGTGGCATACAATCAGTGCTCTCGCAATCTGAGCCGTCAATAATAGTGCAGTGTCCTAAGGATACTAGTCCAATCACAACTATCACTAAACAGTAAGGTAATATGCGCAATTCTAAACATGATATAGAATATGCGACAAGGTAAAGATTTCTAGCCCAGACGCATAACTCCATACGGGCGATTCCCCTGTAGATGTTAAATCTACTCACCCACACTCCAAGCTAGATGAAATCTACCACCTGTATCCCCCTGTAGCAGTGTCCGTAGTCCTCGTCTGTGAACCTGCAGCATATAAACAACAACAAATATATATATCAATAACAGCTACGAAATACAAACTAGCTAGAACTAACCGACACAACAACACACAACCACCTCTTAAGTGTTCGTATCGTGGCTAACGAGAGTAGCGACACGACGAAAACAACTTAAGAGCGAAACCACGAAAACTGCACGACCCGTGTCGTAACACGTATCGCGCGGACACGAAACACTAGAAACTACCCAATTGATATCAGATTTTGCCTACTGCAAAAACTAAACAAATAAACAAGACCAGAGGAACCCAAACCCTAGTAGACACCTACACAGGAAAATCCAAACCCTAACTCCACACTATGGCCGGCGGCGCCGGCCCATCCTTCAGCCGTCGCCGGCCCCGGCCGGTGGCCTGGGGTCCATCTTGAAGGTGGTGCTCCAGGTCCCCTAGTATAACACAACAGACTTGTTTAATTTCTCAGTACACATCCCGGATCAAAGCAGTTCCTAGAAACTACAATCCGACACTAAAATACGATATTTCACGACAAAACCTAATTTAAACATCTAAACAGCAATTAAAAAGCTAAACAACAATAAAAACACTTAAATAACAGTAAAGGAATTTACCTACACAAAAGAAGCCAAAGAACCAAGCTCAAGAGCACACCAAGTCAAGAAAATGAGATGAAGTGAAGAAAAATGGAATTTTTGTGTGAAGAGATGGATTTGTGAAGGATTTAATGAAGAAAAGAGATGAGGAAATGGCTAAGTGCAGTAGAGGGAAGGGGAGGGCTCGGCCAAGTGAGTGGAGGAGAGAGAGAGAGGGAATTTCCATGCAATTTCCTAACATAAATGCCATTTAATGCATTCTCACTCACTCACACACACATGCATGCACCTTCTTCTCTATTCTTTTCAATTCTTTTCTTTTCTTTTCAACTTAAAACCTAGGCCACACAATCAATTGCTATGTGGTTTAGTTTACTTAGGAAAATTTAAAGAACAGTTGAAAAGAAAGGATTTCCCAAAAAGTGCAAACCGGACTAAAATAACATTAAAATTGGGAAAAATTCAAATTGGACCAAAACGTCTCATATACTCCCAAAGTTTGCGCACTAGCTTTATTTTATCAAAACTAGGTGCTGGCAAGTTGATATGGCCGTTTGATCCCAATCGGTATAAAACTGAAAATACCGACGAATTTCACCCAAAAACAGAAACAAACACAAAACGAATTCTAGAACGTTACATAAATAGTATTTTAGTAAAATAATGGTATTTTAATGTAAATATTATTTATGAAGAGTCCATGGTATTGTAATGATAATAATATTTATGGAAAGTCCATGGAATTTTAAAGATAAGATTATTTATGAAAAGTCCATTGTATTTTAATGATAAAAATATTTATGAAAAGTCATGGGGTGTTAGTGTCGTCTTATCTCTGGCTATCTGAGACTCAAGAGATAAATAAACCTAGGGTATTTATGTGAAAATACTATATTTAGAAATTTTAGGGTGTTTATTTAAAAATACGACTTTCAGAAAAGTTGAGTGGTTTTATTGGAAATATTTAGTTTAGGGTCTTTAAATAAAAATATGGATTTTAGTAAGTTGGGGTATTTTAATAAAAACTAACTTTTGTGAGAAGGGAATATTTATGTGAAAACCCTAACCTTTAATTTATATGTCGGGGGTATTTTAATGCAACTTAGTTTTTCGAATAGTTAACGGTGTTACAATGAAATCTTGACTAGGGTATGTTAGCATTCAAATGAGTTTAGAGTAACATAAGGTTATGAATAGTGGGTGTGGGATTGGTTTTTACCCCCTGCAATAACTCGATAGCTTTGGTTTGTCAAATTTAGATTGGTGGAAATAAGCACATAGAAGTTGATAGGAAAAATAACTATGAGCATGAATTTATTTAGCTGTATTAAGGTATGTAGCAAGAATTATTTTTATGATCCAACAATGGTAATAGAAAGTGATAGAATGAGGGGGTGAATGACGGATCCTACCGATTGATCATTAAAGTACTGGTAAGGATTGACTTGTTTTCTTGGAGCTCCTCCTCTTTCCTCGGATTTTTGCTGAAGGTGAGGCCAGCACCGTTGCGAAGATCTTCGAGTCACCGCCGTGCAGTAATTTTCGTAGAATTATTTGGAGTTCAGAAGAGGAAGAAAATAAAGAATGAAGGAGGCAGTGTTTTAAAGGACTGGTTGAAGAAATAAAATCCTAATAATTAAATCTCCAAATGGTTCAAATCTCACGCAAATCCATGCCCGCTCGCCCAGAATCCGCACCCGAATCGATCTGGGCCACCTCCAGCAATTCATGGCCGTTGGATCAAGATCCAACGGCTCACAGACGCCAGCGATCCGGCCATGTGGCCCCGTGCAGGAGCACGCGCTTGCGCCAGCAAGTGTGTGGTCCCCAGTACATGGCCGCTGCCGTGTTTCCTGGGCCATTGGATTTGAGATCCAACGGCTCCAGGTAAATCCCCAATTTTATATTTTTTTCTTTTTCTTTAGAAAAACTAAACAGTTTTTAAAACTAAATTTTGAATTTGATTTTTTTAAAATAGTTTAAAATCTTGGAAAAATCCGGGAAAAATCTAGAAATTATATTTTGATATTTTCTTCAATTTTCAATAAAATTTGGTTAAAATAATTTCTTTTTCCGGTATTTTAAAATATCTTATAAACATAATCTTTTCCAAAAATTCATTTTAAATTCTAAAAATTTATATTAATTAGTTTTAAAATTGAGTAAATCATTTTCCATCCATTCTTTTAAACGGAGTCTTAAAAATATTTAAATGCAAGAAAATTTTAAAAAAAAACTTTTATTTATGGGGAGAAAAATTATGGACGTTCCAATAATTCAATTTCTTTTGCTAAGAAATAAATATTTACTAGTATAATCTACACAAACCCGATAATATGTCCATTTAATGTCCATTTAACTTGAGTTTTGATCGGAAAGGCGATTCTTCCGATCTGGAGCGCTAGTGGCCTTGAATTGGAAAATGATCGTTGCAAATAGCAATTCGCTATATAGGTTCGATCATGGTTCTTTGTCGGCAATTTGAACAGTTCTTATGCAACGGAATACCAAAATTGCCAAAATACCATTTCCAATGCTTTATAAATATGACGGCCAAAATCTCTTAGGTTGGATTTCCCTGTACGTATTTTCTGGAGACGAGGATGCCTTAGCTTGGTGTAAACAAGTCAATCAAAATTTTTCCTATTATGAGATAAATCCGGAGGAATGGGTGCAAGTCGGTTCTTTCTATCTCAAGGGAGTGGCTTTACAATAGTTCCAATGGTTATCGGTTAATGTGGATCAATACAAGAAATGGGAGGTGTTTGAAGAAATAAATGGTTGGCTAAATTGCATGGTTTTGATTACAAGGTGGAATACAAGCCTGGAAAAGATAATATTGTAGCTGATGGGCTCTCTACAAGGCCAGATTGTCAAAGTTCACAAGAGATTACAGTATCCCAACAAGGGGAATTGCGGTTAGCCTCAACCGTGCAAAGTGATTGGTTACAAGAAATTAGAAACGTGGTGTTAAATGATGACCATCTCTTAGACATCAATGTGAAGCTGCAACAAGGTACCTTAGACACTGAGATGCATCAGAAAGTGGAGGGAATTTTATATTACAAGGGAAAGATAAATGATAAGTCCAAAGGCACAGATTCTGAGGAGAACTCTTCTTCAGGGGTTTCATGCTACTCCCATGTCTCGACATTCTGGTGTATATATGAGACTCCAGAAAGTGTTCTATTGGGTAGGAATGAGGAGGGAAGTCCAAGACTTTATTAAAGCTTGTGATGTGTGCCGAAGAATGAAGTCAAAGAATGTGCATCCAGCAAGGTTACTGCAGCCTCTACATGCCTAAATGGGAGGGG
This sequence comes from Agapanthus africanus, assembly GCA_030015575.1. Lineage (NCBI taxonomy): Eukaryota > Viridiplantae > Streptophyta > Magnoliopsida > Asparagales > Amaryllidaceae > Agapanthus > Agapanthus africanus. The sequence continues at coordinate 15,598,257 of CM057342.1, read as the reverse complement.
TATTAGGACTTGGTAAAAAGATTCCCTACATTCGACCTTGAGGCAAGGTCGAGGTTGTCGAGGGGAGGGTAATTGTTAAGGCCAAAAGGAGGCAGCTAAAGGAAGATTGTAAACAGGGGATGCTTTTACGAAGAGGGACGGGACAGTTGGACTTAATTGCCTAAAGTGCCGGAGGCTGTGAATCAGACGAAGACACGTGGAGGTGGTTTAGTTACGGGTGAATGGATAATTAGGCCTGCGGAAGCTGTACCCGACCTGTTATTATCGGTTCTAACAAACTCCCGAGTTCGAGTGGAGCGGAGGAAAAATGAGGCAAAATTATAAATATAAAATGTGAAGAGAGAATGAATATAGACATTCTTAATTTGCAATCGGAGCCCAACACCGGTTTCCAAAACCATGATTTCGCAAGATTTCTAAACTATACTCCAAAAATTGTAACGAAGCCCGTTTACAGTGATTTCAAAAAGATTTGACGTTGAAAACCCTATTTTTTTCTAAACTCCAAATAAATTACCATCTCGCACACTTTTTTTTAAACCCTATTAATTATTTTTAAATTTTTTTAAAGTAAAAATGAGAAAAGATAACTCTTCCTGAGGCTCCCGTCGGCGTCTCGGGACTCCTTCACGTTGATGTCCGCCGCCTCGTCCTGGCTCGGAAATTTTAACTCGATTCCCTTTCGGAGCTCGCGCGGCGACGAAGCGTGCTTTCTTTTAAACCATATTTGCAGACGAAACATTGGTTTCAAGACTATTTTCGCAAATGATCCAGACTTTGTAAAACCCCGTTTTTTATGAAACCGCGGTTCGCAACTATGCAAAGTGAAGTTTCGTTCAAACTTAAACGAAACCAGGGTTTCAAAAGCCTTGTTTACAAACTATGCCTTTATGATGCATTATTTTTTCCTCTACTTATTGAAAAAATATTCCATGTGCCAGCCGTATATATCCAAGCAAGAGAGAGAAGCAATAGAAGTGTGGGCTCCACACGCTGCCTAAAATGCCCAATCAGCCCTTGCACCGCCCAAGCCACCGCGTCGAAAGTGTCTGTAACATATCAATCCCTTCTGATTTTGACGTGGGTCGAATCATGTCAAGATGTTACCTTCCGTTGATCTGATGATGGCGGCGACAGAAGACTAAGATTGGATCTGGGGGATGGCTCCTGAAGCGTGTGGATCTTAATGGGTTTGAGGTTGTTTGGGCCGAGCTACCTGCAAGGAAGTCCCGGGATGGTTGGACCTCCGAGGACCCTCCGACGATCAAGTTAGATAGGAAATCCCAGAAGAGTAACGGCTTAGTGGAGTAAAAATGGCTTACTTGAAACGTCTGAAGAAGGGGTTTGTATAGCGGTGGCAGCAGGCAGGCAGGCGCGAGAATCAAGCCGGCAGTTACGCTTCCGACGTCACGCCCGCATAATGAGCGGGATCCCGCATTAATGGCGAGGCGGGCTCGTTAATGGGTGGATCGTGATGGCATGGAATGCGGGATGTGGCCGACAGATATCTCACGCATGGCGAAATTCGCGGGATGGCGGTTGTACCTGTGAGTGGTGCCGTTGGTCGGTCGACGAGACCGAGGAAGATGACCTCGGCGGGAGAGCTCGCGGACGAGCGGGAGGGCTGAGGTATCTTGGTTCTGTGGTAGCCCGGAGACGAGCTGTGAGGGCCAAGGAGGCCAATTGTGCAGGGGCTCGGATGTGAGCCAACAGTTGCCAGTAGGACGGGCACAGGAGTGGCCTGGTCGGCCACTGTAGGTCCTTTCTTGCAATCCTCGGGATACGTCATCGGTTACGTGTCATGATCTGGGAGATCACCGATATCGAGCATCATCATTAGCCCCTCCGCTCTCGTCCCGACCAGCTGACGGGTCGGGTCGAGAGTGGTCTGCCGGGTCACCCGAGGTGAGCTCTTTTCTGAAGATATCGTGGCGTGTCCCCGGGCAATTTGCTGCATTCCTTTGGTTGCATCAGCGAATCAGGGATCGGATCTTCCATTAAAGAAGGTGCGTCGGATCGTGCGTACTGTTACTGAAGCGACAACCTACGTGTCGGGCGTTGGTTGGCCGATACGACGTGCCGCAGGTTCCCTGCGCCCGATGGGGTGCGGCTAATGCGTGGATGACAGTGGAGCGATAGTGGCCATTGAACGCGAAGAGGCGTTTTGGCGGGAGATGAGTTTCGCCGTTGGATGAGTACGCCGGTGGCCATAAATAGAGATGGCGCCCACATGAGGGCTTATCCCTCTTCATAATCTCCTCGTCTTTGGTCTTATTAGCTCGACGTTCTCCTCTTTAGGTCGGGACTCCTGCGTTTTCTCCTCCGAGGACTTTTCTTCATCAGGTTAGATGTCTTCCTCTACGGAATTTGTAGATATAGTTGGCGTAGAGTCCAGGGAGTACCCCGCAGACTCTTCGAGTCGAGACTACTTCTCCCTTTGGTAGGACAAATGGATCGATCCGAGACTCTTGGTGATTGCTCCGGCGGCGGCCTGAGGCGTCCACGGGTTCCTGAGCCCAGGACGAGGGATGCAGGAGAGGACGAAGACGAGGTTCCTCTTAAGAGGAAGAAGATGGTCTCTCGCGCGCCACCGGCTGAGATTCCTGAGGGGATCCCTGTGCAGGAGGGGGACGTCCGCTTCGTCGCCTCGTCCGGGCTCTCCGTTGCTGCTGGTCTGCTTGCTGACATGGAAGAGTCATCCGGGGGAAAGATCCCGCGGGGTACCCTGAGGGCCCAAATGGCGTTCATAGCTCAGGAGGCGGTGCAGATACGTACTCCCCTTCGTATTGTTTTGAGAGCCTTTTCTTTAGCTCGGGCGTCCCTAAGTCTCTCAGCCGTTTTTCGTCAGGTCCTTCAGCACCGCGCCCTTGTTGCTCGCATGGAGGCCGAGGGGACTATCCATGCCGAAGGGCCGACGGGGGAGTCTTCTTCGGAGGCCAAGGATCTGCGGCTTGAGCTGCGTTCGGTTAAGGAGAGCATGGCCGTCCTTGAAGCCCGATCGGCCGTCGCGGAGCTCACCGTCTCAAAGTGCCAGGAGTCTTATCACCGTATAAGGGAGTCCTACCGAGTCATTGAGGCTAAGTTGTCGAAGCTGGCGGATCTATATGCCGCTATGAAGAAGGCGAGGGATGCCAGCAGGCAGGATGTCGAGGCGGCGCTTCAGGCGGCGGAGGTTGCCTGAGCTAAAAAGGCGGTGACTGATTACAAAGGGTCTGATCAGTTTTATGTCGACCTCGGCGAGGCCTCCTCCATTGCATGGAACAAAGCTCTTGATGCCGTCAAGGAGCAGTTTCCGGGGTTTCCTGACGGTGAGCTCCGTGCTCGGGTCCCGCTCTCAGTGGTCGTGCCTCCGGCTGACGGTGATGAGGGAGGTGATGCCTAGGCGCGGCTTGCGGCCTGAATTTTTGGTTTTTCTTCCTTTCTCTTTTTGTAAGCCTCCGCGCAATTTGGTAGGGCTGGGGAGCCCACAATACCCTTGTAAAGTCTTTTGACTTTGTGAATAAATTCTCTTTTTGCAGTAGCAGTTGTATTCTCGCGTGCATTTTCCTTTGTCGGTAAACACTTGTATTTGCACAGCGCTGCCTTCATGTCCGGTCGGTTCTTCGCCTAGCGATCATACGTCGAGTTGAATGTGTTTATTTGCCAAGTGTGCAAAGATCGGTGGGAAGATGATATCTCCATGGCCCCGAAGTCGAGGTGGAGATCGCTCAGATGTAGATGGACCGGATGCCTCTTAGTGAGGGCTTTGATCCCCGGAGTTACGTGGTAGTGAGCTACCAGCCAGGGATAACCGAGCAAGGGTCGGGCCCGGTTGCCTCTTGCGAGGGCTTTTGATCCTTAGCGCGGGAGGGGCCGTAAGAGGCCTACTAAGGATGGCTGAGCAGGGTTGCTGCCCGGTGCCTCTTGGCGAGGGCTTTGACCCTTAAGGATGGCCGAGCAGGGTTGCTTCCCGGTGCCTCTTGGCGAGTGCTTTGATCCCTGGTGCTGTGGGGTAGGGAGCTACCAGCCAGGGATAACCGAGCAAGGGTCGGGCCCGGTTGCCTCTTGCGAGACCTTTTGATCCTTAGCACGGGAAGGGCCGTAAGAGGCCTACTAAGGATGGCCGAGCAGGGTTGCTTCCTGGTGCCTCTTGGCGAGGGCTTTGATCCTTAAGGATGGCCGAGCAGGGTTGCTGCCCGGTGCCTCTTGGCGAGGGCTTTGATCCTGGCGCTGTGGGGTAGGGAGCTACCAGCCAGGGATAACCGGGCAAGGGTCAGGCCCGGTTGCCTCTTGCGAGGGCTTTTGATTCTTAGCGCGGGAGGGGCTGTAAGAGGCCTACTAAGGATGGCCGAGCAGGGTTACTGCCCGATGCCTCTTGGCGAGGGCTTTGATACCTGGCGCTGTGGAGTAGGGAGCTACCAGCCAGGGATAACCGAGCAAGGGTCAGGCCCAGTTGCCTCTTGCTAGGGCTTTTGATCCTCAGCGCGGGAGGGGCCGTAAGAGGCCTACTAAGGATGGCCGAGCAGGGTTGCTGCCCGGTGCCTCTTGGCAAGGGCTTTGATCCCTGGCGTTGTAGGGTAGAGCACCACCCGTCAGGGATAGTCGAGCAGGGTAGCCGCTCAGGCGAGGGCTTTGATCCATAGCATTGCGGGGTACCAGCCAGGGATAACCGAGTAGGGTAGCCTCTCAGCTGCCTCTTGGTGAGGGCTTTGGTCCTAAAGGATGGCCGAGCAGTGATTGTCGCAAGGATTCGCTCAACCCCCCTCCCCCCATGTGCGGACATCAGGAAGGGTAATAGCCATGAATGACACGTGTCAAGAGCGTATGGGGGAAGGCCGAACGTTTTTTGGAAGCCGCGTCAGTTCTGCCATGTGGCGGCGTGGCATTGGACAAGTCGCTGCGATTTCTGAGATTCGCGCCGATGTGCATGAGAATCAGGGTCCTTGGAGATTTCATTTAGGGTTATAAATAGGGAAGTAGATAGCAGCTCCTTTGGCACTGCTTCCTTTTAAGATGACTGAGCGCGTGTACTCGATCGAGGAGATCATCACTTTCGACGATGTTTCCCTGTATGACCAATCTCTCTCCGAGGTTGGGTACCGGGGAGTGGTTCATCGCCTCGAGGACCACTTCGGCCGGCTTCTCCCTCAGCGGTCATCCCTGCTCTAGGCGTTGATGTACGCGATCTGGAGGAGGTCCCCGGGTTTGGACAATCCCTTCACCGAGGTTCTTCTGGACGAGGCTCTTGACAAGGTGCATTCGATCTTCCTGTTCGGCCTCATCACGAAGGCCAGGTGCGGCCGATCCTTGGCTCTCATTCTAGAGTGTTTCAAGATGAGGTACGTCGTAAGCCAAAGTTCAGAGGGCAGAGCGTCGGGTGCTTCTGTGGCGTCCCGGGTCCGAGTGCATCGTTGGCGGGAGCGGGCCGTAGCGGCGAGGGCTCGGCTCACGGCAATCTATTCCTAGTACCACTAGGAGTACTTCCTTGATCCTCTTCCACCTCTGTTGTAACTCTCTCTTTTTTTGTAAGACTGAGGAGCTTACAATACCTTTTGAATGAATAAGACTCTTCTTTTTGCAATGTTCTAGCATCCCCTTCTTGTTATTTGAATGAAAAGGACTTTTAGAAAAGTTTACACTGTCTTTTGTAAAAGAATAGACACACACTCTTAGGTATTCCCCTCACTGGTATTGCTTGAGCTTCTCGGCGTTGTAAGGCCATGGAAATTTGCGCCCGTCTGCGTCTTGCAAGCGGTAGGCTCCGCCGGGGAGTACCTCGGAGACGAGGAAAGGACCGTCCCATTTTGGGGAAAACTTATGCAACCTACCTTGATCGACGAACTCGTTTTGCCTCAGGACCAGGTCCCCGGTCTCGAAGAAACGATGCTTGACCCTCGTGTTGTAGTATCGGGCGGTTTGCTGTTGATAGACGGCAGCTCTGATCTGGGCCCGGTCCCGTTTCTCCAACAGGATGTCCAGGTTGGTTCGTAGTGCCGTGGTGTTTGTTTCATCGTCGTAGTGTTCGACCCGGTGACTGGGTAGCCCGATCTCCGCTGTGACTATTGCCTCGGTCCCATAGCAGAGACTGAAAGGGGTTTCCCCGGTGGGGGTCTTCTTTGACGTGCGCAGGGCCTATAAGACCCGGGGCAACTCCTCGACCCAACTTCCTTAGCGTCCTTCTAGGCGGGTTCAGAGACCTCGGAGGACGTCCCTATTAGCGACTTCAGCTTGCCCGTTGCATTGGGGATGCACGACCGCGGCGAACTTCATGAGGTTATGGTACTCACTGTAGAATTCCTTTACTTTCTCGTTTTCGAAGTTCGTCCCGCGGTTGGTGATGATGCACCTCGGGATGCCGAACTGGAGTATCACATTATTCTGCAGGAACTTGATGGTCATTGCGGCGTTCGGTTTTCTGATGGGGATGGCCTCATCCAATTTGCGAAGTAGTCCACCGCTACGAGGATGTACTTGTGCCCGCCCGTTCCGGTAGGGAACTGACCTATCATATCCAATCCCTACTGGGCAAACGGCCATGGGGAGGTTAGGGCGGTCAGCTCGGTGGACTGAAGGCGAGGTATGCTTCCGTGGAGTTGGCAACTTTTGCATCTCCTGACGAGCTTCTGGGCGTCCTGATGAATAGTTGGCCAGTAGTACCCTTGGAGCAATGCCTTCTGGATCAAGGTGCGGGCCCCTTGGTGTGCGCCGTCGACCCCTTCATAGATCTCACGGAGGACGTAGTCGGCTTCTTGGGGGTCGACACACCGGAGCAGGGGCTGAGTAAAGGACTTCTTGTAGAGGTTTCCGTTGCTCCAGACAAAGTGGCGGGCTTTGGCCCTGAGACGGTAGGCTGCTCCCCGATCTTTTGGGAGCGCACCTTCCCTTAGGAATTCCATGAGGGGCTTCCTCCAGTCTCGGTCTTCTTCCTGGGCTGTGTACACATGAAGTATTGTCACCCCGTCTTCCACGCTTGGCCGTGGCAAGATTTCGAAGATGATTGATCGCTTGTTGTTGGCCGAGTAGGATGAAGCCAGCTTACTCAGAGCGTCGGCTTGAGCATTGAGCTGTCTGGGTATCTATTCTACCTGGACCTCGTCGAAGTCGTTTCGAAGTTTTCTTACCTCGGCCAGACACTTCACCATTAGGGGTTCCCGAGCCTCGAATTGGCTGGTTACTTGGCCAACGACCAGGGCTGAGTCACTGTGGATCCGAATTGTTTTCAGCCCCAGCCCGGAGGCCATGCGAAGTCCAGCCAGCAGGGCCTCGTATTCTGCCGCATTGTTTGAAGCCTTGAATTCGAGCTTTAGAGAGTACTCCATTTCTACCTCGCTCGGGCCTCGAATGATAAGGCCGGCACCGCAGCCTTCCTCGGTTGAGGACCCGTCGACGTAAATGACCCATTCAAGGACCGAGTCGGGCCTTCCCTCGATCGGGGGTCGAGTTGCGAGGGCTGGCGCGGACTCCGGCTCCTTATTAGGGATGGTGCACTCGACGATAAAATTGACCAGGGCCTGTGCTTTGATGGCCTGCCATGGTTGGTACTTAATGTCAAATTGGGACAACTCCCACCTCCACTTCTCTAAGCGGCCTGAGGATTCAGGTGAGGCGAGGATAGCCCCCATGTAACAACCCTAAATTTCCTATACAACTTTTGTACACATTTTTTCAAAAAATCCATAAAGGGGTATTTTAGCCTGAGCACAAGATGTAAGTAATTATTTTGCTTTTTAATTACAAGTTAAAAGAATGTAACAACTCCATTTTTAGTGTACAAAATTTGCTTAAAAATTAATGTATACTTGGAGTATTTACATTTTCTGTGACTACTTTAAGTAATTAAATAGTTCCATAATTACAAGAAGGAGCTTGTAGCTCACTGGTAATACCTTGCACTGCTGAACCAAGCCACCGGAGTTCAAATTCTGTACCCCACATTATTTTTAATATTATTTTGTTTTGAAATTTTTAGAATACCAACAGTCAACACGTGATAACTCTAAATTTTCCCACTACCATCTCCCGACTCGTGCCGGCACCGCCGGCCAGACTCGGCCGGACGACCGAGTCCCCAACATGAAAAATATGACTCTTCCCCTCCCCTACCCCCCTGCACACTCCATTTATTTGGATCAGTTCCAGAGACTGTTGAATTCCCCATTTACTCTATTTTTAATGAATTTTTAATGTTTTTTTTATATTTTTTAATTTAAACTCTTCATCTACCCTAACCCTAGCTTAACCCTATAAATACCAACCCTACATACTACCCCCTCATCCTAAAACTCTGAGCCAACTCTCAAGAATTTTCAAGAAATCTTGTGTACTTTGAAAACGAGCAAGAAGCGAAGCTACGGCGAATTTTCTGGCGAACTTCCGACGACCATCCTAGGAGCTCTCGGCGACGAAAAGACGCACCGGCGACTCCTCCCGATCCTTCTCCCTCTCCTTGTTGTTCTAAACCTGTAAGTCCCCATTCTATTTTCTCTATTCTATTCTAGAAATACGGAATTACAAAACCCGACGGAATCAGAACAAATTCGATTTCCGATTCGGTTTCTTTATAAACTTTACTTTTCTTTAATACAATTATACTTAAACCCATTCATGTTGACTATTAAACATTAATCAATTATATTGATCAAGTTTCAAATCAAAAGTAATTGCTATTTCATTTTACCGTATTTTCATTTAAATACCATATAGTTTCAATTCTACATATAACATCACAAAACTTGCTATACCTTTAAGTAGATCATGAGGTAATGACCTACCTCCTCACACACTCAAATGCAACATAGCACAATACCCTCGGGAACATAGAATACGGGAAATCGACATCTTTACAAATAAATACCATAATTAATAAAACCGTTTTCCCTTAATGATTAGTATTTATACAAATTTTTGCAAAGCGCCGCTACAACCCATTTGGGGAACCCGTTTAGGATGGTGCGGATTATCTCACATCCTCGGGCTTACTAGTGTGAGATGCAAACCTCCGCAAGGAGCATTCGGTCTCGAAACATTTAAAATACGACATCTTAAGAAAACGAGATTTCTAGAATATTATATATATACACTAAAATTATTTTCATATAAATATATGTATATGTAACATAAAAATATCTATTTTGAATTATTATAAAAATTCCATTTTTTTTCAAAAAATGTCACAAGGATCATTTTACACTAAAATACCATGAATTTCATACAAAACCAATATTACAAATAAATACCATTTATCATGAAAATAGGATATTCTCATTAGAAATATCACAAATATAAAATCTACATTTATTACAACTCCAAAGACGATAATAAATACTTGGGGTGCACTTTTAAAACTTTACAAAGTATTTTTACATAAAACCACCCCTCAAGTTCTATAAATTACCCTAAGGACCCTAGTAAACATAGGTTTAAGCGGGACCAGTCTCTTGAGCATCAGCGAGCCGGAGATATGGGTGCTTGCCTATCTAAGGTATACAATTTAACAACGGTGTTATCAATACGGTAATCATCTTTAAAAAAGACACAAATCCTGCCGCCCATGTGCAGCGGTTACCGATAACATCAAAACAATCAGGACTTCAATTTACTTTTCTAATTGTCTGACTCAGTTTGAGTCTCATTATAATCTGACTTGAATATGATTCAAGTATAATCTACAATCTACAATTTACAATCTACAATCTACAATTTATAATATTACAATTCAACATGAATTCATGAATCTATTATTCAATCTATCAACTTGACTGAACCGAACTATGGATATACCTTCCATTTACATGATTCTCCAGTTAAATCCATTTACATGATTCTCCAGTTACATCCGTTTACTGATATCATGGTTTCGGTCAGTCATCCAATTAAACAATCTATACAGTTACAATACAATACAATACAACAATACAATCAAAACATCACGGGGTTTAAGGGGTAGATTGGTATGGAAGGTGTTAAAAGTGGCACGAGACAGTAAGATTAAGACACATAACCTATATTCCGTTGTTGTTGTACCGTGGCTTAACGGTTCCTTATACATTCCGTTTGCTCTGGTCTCTAGCATATAGAGACTCCTCTCGTATACACTGGCATCCTTCTGTACCAAACTACAAACAACAGCGTTAACACAATATTATAACCATATAACACAACTTTAAAAGCTATCTTCTTTTTCTGTCTATTCTATTTCTCTCTTATCTTTGGGACTTACTGAGCGATCTGTTCACTGACGACATTCTCTTTCTTTCTTCTTTGAATGTCGTCAGGTGATCTGGACACGTCAGAGATCGAGCCTACTGCTGAAGACTTGGACCGGTTCAGTGAAGACCCCGAGCTCTAGTTCATTGTACGCTTTCCATTCAGTACTTTTTTTTATTTCTGTTATGTCATTGTTTAGGCATCGCTTTATTCCATGTATTTACCTTTCCATGCATTGTACAAAAGAATGTGTATAAATAAAGTTGCTGTTCAGTTATATCTACTATCTTTGTCTCTTGTGCATTTTTATTTATATTGCTTAGATACGCTTAGCGTATTTACTTCAGAGTAAATACGTAGAAGCCCCGTCGCGTCCCCTTCGCCGTACACTGGAAAGCGGGGCGTGACACCCCAGCAAGCGCTCGGTAAGGATGAGGATATTGTGCGCCTCGAAGTAGTGCCGTAGCTTCCTGGAGGCCATAATGAGGGCTAGGACGATCTTCTCTATGGCCGGATACCTCGTCTCTGCGTCTTTGAAGACGTGGCTCACGTAGTATACTGGTTTCTGCACTCCGTCGACATCTCGGACGAGCACTGAGCCTGCTGCTTGGTCGGACACTGCCAGGTATAGTGAGAGCTCGTCTCCTTCAGCTGGTCGAGTTAGCAGTGGTGGCATTGCAAGGTACCTCTTTAATTGGTCGAAGGTGGTCTGGCACTCTTCCGACCATTCGAATCTCGGGATCTTCCTCAGAGCCTTGAAGAACGGGAGGCACTTCTCCCCAGACCTCGACATGAAACGGCTCAACGTGGCCACCCGCCCGGTTAGTCGCATGATCTCGACGTTGGTCTTGGGTGCGACCATGTTGAGGATAGCGTCGATTTTCTTTGGATTAGCTTCAATTCCTCGGTGGGTGACCATAAAACCGAGGAAATTTTCCCCGGTGAATCCGAAAGCGCACTTGGCGGGGTTCAGCTTCATCTTGAACTTGCGGAGTACTCCGAAGGCTTTGCCTAGATCCTTGGCGTAGTCGGCTGACGAAACTGATTTGACGAGCATGTCGTCGACGTACACTTCCATGTTCCTGCCGATCTGCGGCTTGAACATGCGGTTGACCAATCGTTGGTACGTGGCTCCGTCGTTTTTGAGGTCGAAGGGCATCACCTTGTAGCAGTATACCCCCGGTCCGTTGTGAATGCGGTGAGTTCTTCGTCCGCCGGATTCATACGGGTTTGATTGCAGCCGGAGAAGGCATCCTTGAAGCTTAACAGCTCGTAGCCTGCCGAGCTGTCGCCTAGCTGGTCGATCCGAGAGAGGGGATAGTTATCTTTGGGGCATGCCTTGTTGAGGTTGATGAAGTCGATGCACATGCGCCACTTCCCGCTGGACTTTTTAACCAGAACCACGTTCGCCAGCCATTCCGAATAGGGCACATTCCGAATGAAGTCGGCGGTGAGGAGCCGATCTACCTCGTCCTCGATAACCTTCTGTTTGACCGGGGCGAAGCTTCGCTTTTTCTGTCTGACGGGTCGGGCCGTAGGATCTACCCCGAGCTTGTGAGATATATCTTTTGGGTCGATCCCAGACATGTTAGCAGGAGCCCAGGCAAACACGTCGGAGTTGTTTATGAGGAAATGGTTCTTTGAAAACAAGAAAAACTTGTTTTCTTTGATTTAAAATCAATTAAAATATAAAACAGTGCTTTGCACTTGAAAAATTGCACTGTTGTGCTCCTGTGTTGGCGCAAGCCACCAGGGAGCGCCACGTATCAGCAGCGCAACAGCGCAGCGCACTGACACAGCGCACTGCGCTGTTGCGCTTACGCTCCTCAGATCATGACACGTGTCACCACTATATGAGTTTGCGCCTTGCGCTCCTCAATTGGCGCAAAGCGCCTGACAAGCCACGTGGGGGCATTGTCAGAACATTGAATGCAATGCATTATTGAAAGGGCAGAGCCCAATAAAAAGGTCTGTCAGACCAAAATAAAAATGCTATGCATTATTTAAAGGGCAGAGCCCAATTAAAGGACCAAATGAAAAGGGCAGAGCCCAATTAAAAAGGTCTAAATGGCCTAAAATAGATGCTCTGCATCATTTTAAAAAGGCAGAGCCCAAACAAAGGCCTAACAGGCCAAATGCAAACAAAACGTTGAATATTCATAACTGGACTTAGCCCAATCATGGCCGTAAGTCCTCAAATTAAATTGACTGAGCACGGCTGCTCTCTTAAATCAATCAATTTCGGTTCAAGGGTACATCTCTGAACTTCTCTGACACCTGTCGTTGTAATCCTTCAACGACGTCAGAGAGGTGACGGGTCCCAACGGCCACATATCCAATGGACTGCAATGTTCTTAAACTACGTATGGACCCCCATGCCCCTAAACTGGAACCCGGACCACTATGTCCCTAAACTGGAACAATAAAGCCCCCAAATGCTCTTTTGTCGGATCTAAATGATCCCGTTTAAGTCGATCTTAGCCTCAAATACGCCTAACGTATCCTTAAACCTTCAAATAGACTTTAGTCCCAAATTGGACTATACACCCCCTAACCAACTTTGGTTCAAGAGTACATCTCTGAACTTCTCTGACACCTGTCATTGTAATCCTTCAACGACGTCAGAGAGGTGACGGGTCCCGACGGCCATATATTAAAAACAGACCACTATGTCCTTAAACTGGAACAATAGAGCCCTAAAATGCTCTTCCGTTAAGTTGATCTTAGTCTTAAATCAGACTAACGTATTCTTAACGAACGTTTAAGTTGATCTTAGCCTCAAAAATGGCTAACGTGTCCTTAAACCAAAACCCAAAAACCCAAATCTAAGAAAATACGGATTTGGACTAATCCACGTCCTACGGGCGACGAAATAAATAGTCTCCGTATACAATCCACGGGCAACCACAAACAAAACAAGCACACACGACACGAAGTGAAATTCTGGAGAAGGAGAAAGTGGCTACCGCGATGCGGTAGCGTAATTAACTGCAGGGACTTGCGCCTGTATGGAAGAGCGTCCCCACAATCAAAAACCCTTCTAGCGAGGGGGAATCTGACGAAGTCTGCTATATCGGCCGCATCCGTCTAAACCTCCGATACACGGTGCCATAAATCAACTTGGCATTTTCGGAGAGGTAGATGGATAAAACCAAATAGCATCTGACCCGAATCTCAGGCAAGACGTCCTCACGTCGTCGTCACTGTCTTTCGGAGGGAACAGATTCTGGCACGCCCGGTGGGACCTTTTCCTCTTTCCACTCCACACTTCGTGTGTCGTGTTCGCGAACGAATCGTGGTTTGCTGTGGTTGCCTGTGGATTCGAGGTACTAAGATTTGGTGTCTTACTCAGTGCAGAAAACAGAATATCAATGGATTCAAACTGCACTACCTGCAACTGCAATTCTCGCTCCGTCCCTGTTGGAGGAGTGACTTACGGGCCCCAAGCGTCCTTTCTTTTCAAGATACCAGTGGAGCAAGTAACTCAAGCCACCACTGGACTGTTCTTCAGGACCATGCTCCCGCCAATGAGCTTCAATACCCCAATAACATTGCAAGAAGCCCCAAAGAAGTCAGTTTTTGATCGACTTACAACTGCCGCGGCCCCTCTCAACGGGTCGCCCAACTCCGATACCTCAATTCTCAACAGATAGGGCCAAAACGTCTGCAAGCCCACGATACCCGAAGTTGCCATCCCAAAGCGGATAGCCATCCAGGCTCAAGCGGACGAAATCAAGGCTTCTCCTTCCAAGAAGTCAGTTTCTACAAGAATGGCCATTCCGGTTGCTGCTTCAGGCGAGGTCCTCAAAGCTGCTTCCCCGGCCCAGAGATCTGCCTTTGACAGATTAGACATCATTTCTCAACGGGTGTCAGTCTTTGATAGGATAGCACCAATAACAGTCTCTCCTCAAAGCAGGGGGCATGACGAAGCCACCCGTATAGCTGAAACAACTCCATCCACAAGACATGCTCGACGTTGCCACTGGCGCCGAGTGAGAAAGGCTGGGGGCAACTCCCCCTCTGGGATAACTCCGCCAACTCCAACGGTAGGGATCGATGCTGCTGTTCCAACCGGGAACAGTTTTGAATTGCTAAACACGGTGAGCAGAAACTCTCCTACTTCGGTGTTGAAACGAACTCCTTCACCTGTAGAGAATACTCCAGAGAAGAAGCTAGAGTAGCCCCCTCAACGGCTGTCCTCTAAAATTTACAAGGTCTGGCGACAGGTCCAGGAGTCGGTGATTGATGAAAACTATCTTCACCGACAGAAAAAGACGGAGGTTCGGCAGGAGAAAGACTGCTTTGTCAGGCCAGAAGAAGCAACGGCTACTCGGGTGTCTACTGCAGCGACACCCTCAACGCCAATCATTCAAAAGAGAAGGAGGCCGCAAAAAGCCCCTGTGAACAAGGCACACCGTAAAAACGCTGAACACAAATACCCCTGGTCTGGGGGCATGGTAGTGCACATGGTTTATATGGCTTCCAGAAAGGAGGAAAGCCGCGCTTTGACGGGTCACCGACCGCTCACCCGATCCGTGACAAAGGCTCAAGAACAGCAGCAAAAGCTTCAGGAGATGATGACTGCGATGGCTGCACTTACCGAGCCAAAAGAAAGCTCGGAGTCGTCATCAGAACAGCGTCACGGACAAGAAACTGACGTGGACTTCCTACGTAGAGTTCTCGAAACGAAGGACAAAGAAACCGCAGAGCAAGCGGCTAACATAAAACAGATGGCGCTCCTCCTCCAAGATATGGTAGGGATGATGTTACAGCCGGACCCTCCAGCTGATGACCCTCCAATCATTGTTGAAGACGATAGAGGGGAAACATCTAATCCTCCGCCGGCTTTTTCAGCAGCCAAAGATGAAACCATTTCGAAGGCCGCACTAGATGACTATATAGCTCAGCAAATACGGGTTCATCAGGTGATTGAAGCAGCCGGTCAGGTCATAAGAACAGGACGACCCTATCCAAGCTAGTATGACCAAATCAGTTACCCGCCGGGATATACGATCCCTAAGTTCCACGTATATAAAGGGACAGGGAATCCGCATCAGCATGTCGCTCAATTCAGGGCCTTATGCGGCAATACTGGAGGTGATGACAAATTGCTGCTACGCCAATTCGTCGGCAGCTTAGCAGAAACAGCCTTTGAATGGTATTCGGAGCTACCTAACGACTCTGTCAAAACATTTGCGGAGATGGAGCTATTGTTTACACAAAGATTTGCAAGCGCTAGTGAGCGCACCCCGATCACCGCATTGATCAACGCCAGGATAAGGCCAGGCGAAACATGGGTCTAATACGCAACACGATGGCGGAACCTATGGTCAAAATGTGAACAACGCATAGAAGAGGCACCCGCGGTAGGCATGTTTATGGGCACTCTTGATCCGCAAGCGACCATCTCGCAATTCATGATGTTCTTCAGGCCGACCACCTTCCAGGCCTGATCGACAAGTTAGCCCAAATGGACCAGATGGGCCATGGACCGTCTCCTCCAAAACCAGATTCTCGAAATGAGAAAGGAAAAGGGAAAGCGCTCACCGTCGCCAATGCTCAACAACAGCCGAGCAACTCAAAGCCGGTCGTTCGCCAAAATAACGTGCGTCCATGCCCATCCCTCGAAGAGAGACTGGGACGTCCTTACTCGTTTCCTCAAAATAAAATGAGAAGACTGTTCGAGCTGGCAGTGCGCAACAGACTCATCAATCTGCCGAGTCCAAAGTGTCTGTCGCAGCCAGGCGATCTTAATAATCGCAATTATTGCCCTTACCACCAAACGGTAAGTCACCCGATCGAGGATTGTTTCGTCTTTAAGGGATCGATCGAGGATCAGTACCTAGAAGGCAAGTTTGCGCTGTCTGAAAAGTGGAAGGTAAACCTACCACAGCCGCACACTCCAAAGAAGACGGATGCACCGGGGGCAACTTGTCATGTGATCTCTCACTCATTGGCGGATGATAAAGAGGCTCCTTGCGCCGAGAAACCGAGGGCGGACCCTGAATCAGAAATTCTGCGGCCGTCGGACGAGTTGATCGATGCCTTCCTGAATGAGATTCGTCTGAAAGTTAAAGCCAATCAAGAGCGTGAAATGGCCATACTGGAAGGAGCCAAACACCGACTACTAGACCAAAGAGTCGAGGCACCTCCGTCAAATCAAAAGTCATCCGCTGCAGATTAAAACAAATTTAAGGCGAGGAAAAGGTTCACCAAAGCTCTATCAGTGGGAATGAAGCTACCGTCCTCTAAAGAAAATACTCTCGCTGAGGTAGAGATGCACCCTAACTTCTGTTTATATCATCAGAAGATCATACATCCTACCGAAGACTGCGAATCCTTTAACTGTTGGTGGCAAGGGTATGTCGCTCAAAAACAACATTTCGACAGGACAAAGTGTGAAGCTCGTAGATATCGGAAAAATGCGATAGATGAGCGCAAAAGAGCCGCCGCCGACTGTTATATAGCTGACTCCAAGGGATCGCAATTTATCACCTTTGGAAGCGACTCTGACGAAGAAGCTACCCTCAACCCTCTCCTTAAGAAATCCATTTCAAAAATGAAAGAATTGAGGAGTTGCGAGAACATTCAGCCGAGCAATCGCTCGCTACTCGAAAAGAATCTCGGCCCCGCAAACAAAAGATCGAGTAAAAAGAATAAAGGAAAGGGGAAAATGACCCTCATCGCCAACACTCAACAACAATCGAGTTGCCTTAGACCTTTTGTTTGCTGAAACAACAAGCGGCAACCCCTCCAGGAAAAGTTGAAACGTCCTTACTTGTTTCCGCAAGATAAAACAAGGGGACTGTTCGAGCTGGCAGTACGCGACAGACTCCTCAATCTGCCGAGCCCAAAACATCCGTTGCGGCCAGGCGATGTTAATAATCCTAATTATTGCCCTTACCATCAAACAGTGGGTCACCTGATCGAGAATTGCTACGTCTTAAAAAACTGGGTTGAAGACCAATACCGACAGGGCAAATTCGCACTGTATGAAAGCTGGAAGGTGAGCCTGCCACGACCGCACGCTCCGAGAAAGATGGATACGCCGAGGGCATCATGCTCAGTCATAGAAAAAGCCCCATAGGCCGAAAAGTCAGCAAACTAGAGATTCGACTTAAATACGGCGACGATGGACCGAAACGTCCTTAAACTAATGACGGATCGAGACGTCCTTAAACTAATAATGGACCGCAATGTCCTAAAACTTGCAAACGACTGAAACGTCTTTAAACTACTACCGCAGCATCTTTAGGTTGACGAGATAAAAAAAAGGGAAAAGAAAAATATGAATATAAAAAAATATAAAAAAATAATAGAAAAAAATAAAAACCGGTATGTCCATAAGCAAAATGGGCACGGATGAAAACCCGAAAGGGCTTCGTGAGTAAAAACAGCAGGGCTATCGGCGAGTGTTTGTGAAAACCTGAAAGGGCGCAGCCTCGTTAGAAAAAATAAGAAGAATAAAAAGAATAGAAAAAAGGTATGTCCATAAGCAAAATGGGCACAGATGAAAACCCGAAAGGGCTCCGTGAGTAGAAACAGCAGGACTACCGGCGAGTGTTTGTGAAAACCCGAAAGGGCGCAACCTCGTTAGAAGACACTTGCAGGGTCCTCTCGATCTTGTAAGGAGAAAACACCCTTGTGAGATCCTTACGACTCACAAGGGAGCAACACACTTAGAAATCCTCACGATTCCTAAGGAGAAAATACACTTGCGAGATCCTCAATACTCGTAAGGAGAACTCTCTTATGGGACCCTCACGGCTCATAAGATTTGAAAGTCTTAAGTTACAGAGACCTAAACCTGTACTTAAGCAACCCCCACAACCTTCGATATTGCCCTACAAGTGGTCCAATGCTGACCCTTGTATACAACCCACGGGCACGAATAAACATTTCCCTAACAAAGTCCCACCCGTGACTAGGGATATGTCCATACGGTGAGCAACCCTTGTAAGTCCTCTCGACTTATAAGGAGAAAACCCTTTTGTAAGATCCTTACGACTTACATAGGAACATACACTTAGGAATCCTCACGATCCCTAAGGAGAAAACACACCTACGAGATCCTCACGACTTGTAGGGAGAAATACCTTTGTGAGACCCTTATGGCTCATGAAGTCAAAAGCCTTAGTCGACAGGACCTTAACCATGTTCGCTAAGCTACCTTTGTTCGACATCGACAAAGGCAAATGATGATTCGGTCCTGGCAATATCCCAGTTGTAGCGATGCTGATGCCTAAAACGGTATCAAATTCCAAGTCCTTTCATAGCAAATGATGATTCTTTCCTGACAATATTCCGGTTGTAGCGATGCTGATGTTGAGATAGGTATCAAATTCCAAGTTCCACACTCGCGATAAAAAAAAATCAGCGAGCCAAAAATGCATACGAAATAGACGAAATGATTGGGCAACTCGCAATAAAAAGCAGCGAGTAAAAATAAAATAAATAGCCGAAATGATCGGGCAACTCGCAATAAAAAGCAGTGAGTAAAAAGAAAAATAGCCGAAATGATTGGGCACCGCGAAAAATAGCCGAAATGATTGAGCAATCGCGATCTTTGCGATATAAAAAGCTGAAATGATAGAGCATCGCGGAAAGAAACAAAATAAAAAAAATTAAATATATATATAACAAAATTCATGCCTTACAGGTGAGATCACATCGCTCCCTGTATACAATTCAGGGGCACAGACAAAGGGGGAACCATACCTTCCCAACAGGCTCCATCAGAAAGCAAAGCCAAATCTCGACAGTTCACAATCAACCTAGAGACAATCGCGATGTTCGTCTCGATACAGCAGACAAAATGTTACCCCCAGCGTCCTTCCTCCAGCAAAGATCAGACGCGACAATCAAACAAACGGAGCCACGGCAAAATCCCAGCTCCACCATGGCATTCGTCTCGATACAACAGACGAGATGTCACCCCAGCGTTCTTCCTTCAGCAGGGATCAGACGCGACACTCAAACAAACGGAGCCACGGCAAAATCTCAGCTCCACCTTGGCATTCGTCTCGATATAGCAGACGAGATGTTACCCCAGCGTTCTTCCTCCAGCAAGGATCAGACGTGACAATCAAACAAACGGAGCCACGGCAAAATCCCAGCTCCACCATGGCATTCGTCTCAATACAGCAGACGAGATGTCACCCCAGCGTTCTTCCTCCAGTAGGGATCAACACGACAATCAAACAAACGGAGCCACGGCAAAATCCCAGCTCCACCATGGCATTCGTCTCGATACAGCAGACGAGATGTCACCCAAGCGTTCTTCCTCCAGCAGGGATCAGACGCGACAATCAAACAAACGGAGCCACGGCAAAATCCCAGCTCCACCTTGGCATTCGTCTCGATACAGCAAACGAGATGTCACCCCAGCATTCTTCCTCCAGCAAGGATCAGACGCGACAATCAAATAAACGAAGACACGGCAAAATCCCAGCTCCACCTTAACATTCGTCTCGATATAGCAGACGAGATGTCACAGCGTTCTTCCTCCAGCAGGGTTCGGACGCGACAATCAAACAAACAGAGCCATGGCAAAATCCCTAGTTCCAAAGCTCGACGGTTCACCAACAACCTAGAGACAACCGCGACATTCGTCTCGATATAGCAGACGCGGTGCCAGCAAAACGAAGCAAAGGCCAAATTTCTAGCTTCATGGTCTTGACAGCAACTCACATAAAACCTGAAAGACTATCGGAGATCGTCCCACACCAGCACGGAGTGGTTATGACTCATCGGGGCTCGCCAAAATGAGCCTAATCTCAAGTAAAAAGCGGCATGGCAAATTCCTAACGCTTGCTCTTCCGACGATTAAACTGTCTAGGAAGATTGCTTGAAGACATCTTGTCCAGCCCCCGAAGGGATCAGAGACACGACAGTCACAGGGCTACTCGAACAGCACGATTGCCTCTCGAGGAATACATCAGCTTATGCGACGGTATGACGGCCAAAACCCTAAGTACCACAGACCCTAACGGACTTCTGTCGTAAAGAGCAGAGGTTAACTGTGACGTTAGGATGTTCTTGCGAGAAACGCTCGATTCGTCTCGACTTGTGAAGAAATTGATGTCTTTGCGAGAAATTCTCGAAGCGGCTCGACTCATGAGATAAAGCCTTAGGCAGTGTGCATAAAAGAAGCATGTTTCCTAAGCACTGGGACCCCTCAAGTTGGCCCAAAACGGTTCCTTGCATACTATCCATGGGTCTCACTCTCCAAAATCGAATCTCGACAAGGAGGGAAACAACCGCTTACAAGTCCTCTCGACTCGTAAGATGGAAAATTCTCTTATAAGATCCTTACGACTTATAAGAGAAAACACACTTAGGGATCCTCACGATTCCTAAGGAAAAAATCCACCTACAAGATCCTCTCGATCCGCAGGGAGAAAAGTCTCTATGAGACCCTCACGGCTCATAGAGTTGAAAAGTCTTAGGCAGCAGACCTGAACCTGCGACCTAAGCCATCACTATCTCTTGAAGAAATCGAGATGCTTACTCTATTATCTGTCAACCATGTTCACTAAGGTAATATGCAGATAATAAAAGAAAGAAGAAAGCGATAGAAAGAACATCTGATTGGCGTTTAATCAAGCACTCGAGACACACCCATTCATGCATGGGCAAAAAAAACTCAGAGCGAGAAATAAGACAAGCTGAAAGGAGAAATTTTCAATTACAAAGGGTTCTTACAATCATAAACAAAAACATTATTCAAATTATTACAATGGAATAACCTCAGATCCAGGGCACGGATTGAGAAATTCAAAAGTAAGGCCATCCAGATTTATCCTGGCCTTTCTGATGATTCTCGTGCGCAGCCTCTCGCGCTCCTGTGTGTCAAGGTCTTCGGCAAGGCCCCCTATCCTTTGATAAGCAGCGATTATTGTCGTCTGCTGAAAAAATTGATGCAGAATGTCGATGAGGCTATCCCGCCGTTTCTTCGAGATCAGCCCCGATAGGTACACTGAATGCACCTTGTCTTCGGTATCATCCAGCACATTAAGCGGCAAGGCCTCGTGGAACCCTGGAAGTGCTCTCCAGATTGCTCCCAGCATGACTTTCAAAAGAGTAGAACGGCGAGGGAGCAGCCAGCCGGTGCGTGCGTTCAGACGACCCATGACCTCTGCACATTGGGCGTCTGTAAACTCTTGGTTTTGTTGACGGCCCTGTGCACGGATATCCTCGTAAGTAATGAATTCATGCAGACTGTATAGATGCACCGCCATAATGCCTGAAGGAAGCAACATTGGAAGATTAGCAATGAGGAAAAGGTATATGGAGTTAAAACTCCTCGAGAGCAATGCTCTATAGACAGGAGTGACACCTGTCAAAAATCAGTTATGAGGAGAATTTGAGGAAAATCTCCTAAGAACATTGAGAGGTTTGCTCTGGAAAAAATGATATAATAATAATAATAGTATCAAATGCCATCTTTAACTTCCAAAATCCATGAAGAATTCTTAAGAGTCCTTCTATATGATTTGGGAGGAGCAAAACTCCATTAATGAAGTGAGAAAATATAGGGAAAATCTTTTAGAGAGCAAAGCTCTATTAATGGAACCCTAATAGGGCTCTCCTTAGTCTTCTATAGACCCCCTTAGAGCAAAGCTCTGCTAAGTGAAATCCTAAATGGGTTTTCTTTAGATCAGGGATCTATTGAGAGCAAGGCTTTTAAAATTGATTTAATTTAATCTAAATTAATATTTTTACTTAAAATTATCTAAAGTTTGAATTTTTAAAAGTGTTTAAACAAGAGAGCAGGGTTCTGAGTTCTGAAAGTAAAATTTTGAAGATGAAAATCATCTAAGGGACCAAAGGTCCTATTTATAGGCATCAAATGCCCTTTCAACTTCCAAAAGTTGCCGCAACGGTTGAAATTCTGTCACCGTTGCGCTCACATTTTGGAGCCACGTAAGCGCAACGGTGGAGGGCATTTGTTTATCCCAATCAGAGCAAAGCTCTGTTCAAATTCCAAGGTGGGAAAAGAAGCAATGCTTCTGTTTTCCTCCAATCAGAGCAAAGCTCTGTCTTGAAAATTAAAGTGAAAATTAAAATTAAAATAAATGAAGCAACGCTTCAGCTGACCTGCTCTCTGCGCTGCACGCCACATGGCAGCGCAGTTGCGCTGCGCGCCACGTAGCAGCGTGGGCGCGCTGCGCTCTGCGCTGCGCGACACGTGGCAGCGCGGTTGTGCTAGCGCAGTTGCGCTGCGCTGTGCGTTGCGTGACACATGTCACGCGCTGGGGCATTTGCGCCAAACAGAATTAAAATTTTAAAGAAATCTTTCTGTTCTTATTAAAACAAGAAGATTTTCTTATGTAAAACAGAAGCCCTTGGATCAAAAATCCAACGGTGGGGAAAATTCCCCAAATCACTTAGAGAAAGATCTCTTTAACAAATTTAATTAATTTATGGGCACTATATAAAGGACCCTAAACCTCAATTCAAAAGGATCAACATTTATCATTGAGAACTCTGAAGAATTGAAGAGAATTCCTCAAGAACAAAAAAGGTAAAAACCTTTAGAAAAAAAAGAAAAAATTCTCTTATGAACAGATTATTGATCTGAGAAGAAGATCAATGATCTTCAAGAAAAAAGAAAAATAAATAATAATAGTGCTTTGCACTTTCTTATGAACCAGTGGTTCTTTAAAAGAACAAGAAAAACTTGTTTTTATTTTATTTAAAATCAATCAAAACATAAAACAGTGCTTTGCACTTTCTTATGAACCATTGGTTTTTTGAAAATAAGAAAAACATGTTTTCTTTGATTTAAAATCAATTAAAACATAAAACAGTGCTTTGCACTTGAAAAATTGCACTGTTGCACTCCTGTGTTGGCGCAACCCACCAGGGAGCACCACGTGTCAGCAGCGCAACAGCGCAGCGCACTGACACAGTGCACTGCGCTGTTGCGCTTGCGCTCCTCAGATAGTGACACGTGTCACCACTATATGAGTTTGCGCCTTATGCTCCTCAATTAGCGCAAAGCGCCTGACAAGCCACGTAGGGGCATTGTCAGAACATTGAATGCAATGCATTATTGAAAGGGCAGAGCCCAATAAAAAAGTCTGTCAGACCAAAATAAAAATGCTATGCATTATTTAAAGGGCAGAGCCCAATTAAAGGACTAAATGAAAAGGGCAGAGCCTAATTAAAAAGGTCTAATTGGCCTAAAATAGATGCTCTGCATCATTTAAAAAGGGCAGAGCCCAAACAAAGGCCTAACAGGCCAAATGCAAACAAAACGTTGAATATTCGTAACTGGACTTAGCCCAATCATGGCCGGAAGTTCTCAAATTAAATTGACTGAGTACGGCTGCTCTCTTAAATCAATCAACTTCGGTTCAAGAGTACATCTCCGAACTCCTCTGACACCTGTCGTTGTAATCCTTCAACGACGTCAGAGAGGTGACAGGTCCCAACGGCCACAAATCCAATGGACCGCAATGTCCTTAAACTACCTATGGACCCCCATGTACCTAAACTGGAACCCGGACCACTATGTCCCTAAACTGGAACAATAGAGCCCCTAAATGCTCTTTTGTCGGATCTAAACGATCCCGTTTAAGTCGATCTTAACCTCAAATACGCCTAACGTATCCTTAAACCTTCAAATAGACTTTAGTCCCAAATTGGACTATACACCCCCTAACCAACTTTGGTTCAAGGATACATCTCTGAACTTCTTTGACACCTGTCGTTGTAATCCTTTAACGACGTCAGAGAGGTGACGGGTCCCGACGGCCATATATTAAAAACAGACCACTATGTCCTTAAACTGGAACAATAGAGCCCTAAAATGCTCTTCCGTTAAGTTGATCTTAGTCTTAAATCAGACTAACGTATCCTTAACGAACGTTTAAGTTGATCTTAGCCTCAAAAATGGCTAACTTGTCCTTAAACCAAAACCCAAAAACCCAAATCTAAGAAAATACGGATTTGGATGAATCCACGTCCTACGGGCGACGAAATAAATAGTCTCCGTATATAATCCACGGGCAACCACAAACAAAACAAGCACACACGACACGAAGTGAAATTCTGAAGAAGGAGAAAGTGGCTACCGCGATGCGGTAGCGTAATTAACTGCAGGGGCTTGCTCCTGCAGGGAAGAGCGTCCCCACAATCAAAAACCCCTTTAGCGAGGTGGAATCTGACGAAGTTTGCTATATCGGCCGCATCTGTCTAAACCTCCGATACACGGTGCCATAAATCAACTTGGCATCTTCGGAGAGGTAGATGGATAAAACCAAATAGCATCTGACCCGAATCTCAGGCAAGACGTCTTCACGTCATCGTCGCCGTCTTTCAGAGGGGAACAGTCGTCATCTATCGTTGACCTAGGCCGTAACTCGTCAGGCGTAGTGCTTTTTCAGGAAGCGACAATTTATTGGCCTGAAAAGTCTTTCACTATGCATGTCCATGAGTAGATAAGCTCCTCCGTGGTAAACTTTGTCTATGATATACGTGCCTTCGTAGTTCGGCTCGAATTTCCCCCGCTTGGCACGATTGGGGATCATAAGTCTTTTGACCACTAGCATGAGTTTGCCTTGGCGGAATGTTCTCGGCCTAGTCAATTTCTCATATGAGCGCGTCGTCTTTGCTTTGTACGCTTCCAAGTTTTGCTGCTCCATGAGCCGAGTTTCGTCAAGTGCATCAAGTTCTTCAAGCCGAAGATGAGCATTCTCTTCGTCTGTTGGTTCGTAATGGACCGCCACTCGTAGAGAGGGTAACTCCATCTCGAGGGGGAGTACCGCTTCTGTGCCGTAGACCGATGCATACAGCGTTGTATTTGTGGCCATTTTGAATGTAGTTCGATACGCCCAGAGAGCTTCATGCAGTCTCTCATGCCAGTCCTTCTTATTTCGAGACACCGTATTTTTTACGATCTTCGTCAAGGTCTTGTTAAAAGCCTCAGCTAGACCGTTAGCTCGGGGATTATCGACTGAAGAGTATTTCCAGTCTATGTTATGTTGTTGTGCGAAGCGGCTGATCTTGTGGCTTCTAGAAGCTGGCCCGTTATCGGAGATAATCCGTCGCGGAGTGCCGAACCGATAAATGACGTGTGTTTTTAAGAAATGGAGGATATTCTCCGTCTAAACTTCTCTTAGTGGTACTGCTTCTGCCCACTTGGAGAAATAATCAGTTATTGCCAATATGAACCGATGTCCTCTGGACGATATTGGTTCGATGGGCCCGATTATGTTGGTTCTCCACATTTCGAATGACCAACTAGCCACCGTTGGATGTAGCGGATTTGGATGCTGGTGGATAAAATCCCCGTGAATTTGGCATAAGTGGCATTGCTTTGCGTATTCGAGGTAGTCTTGGATCATCGTGGGCCAATAATAGCCCATCCGTTTGATCTTCAGCTTCATCTTCGGTCCGGCTTGGTGAGAACCACAGAGTCCGTCGTGAGTTTCTTGGACGACTCTCTTTGTCTCTTCAGGTCCTAAGCATCTTAGCCACAGGGAGTCGAATGATCTCTTATACAGAGTATCATTGACAAAGGTAAAAGATAGAGCTCGTTTCATGAGGTGATGTCTCGAGGACGCATCTTCATGTGATCGACGGGATTTGAAGTAGTTTATAAAAACTTCTCTCTAATTCATAGCCTTTTCCTGGTCTTTTATTTGTAGGGCCATTTGCTCGATAGCTCCCTTTTCTTCGGATGACTCTGGAGATATTTCTGCCGGTGCAAGAACCCGACGGCTTTGCACGACGATCCTCACGTCATCGAGGTTCTCGTCGGCCAGTTCTTTAGCGAGCTTGGCTAATGCATTCACTTTGCTGTTTTCCGCACGGGGTATACTTTCCAACATGTAGGAGGGAATTTGAGTCAGTAATTGCTGTACTCTCTCGCCGTACTTTACTAGCTCTGGCTTGCATGTTTGATAGTCGCCGTTTACTTGACTAACGATCAGCTGGGAGTCTCCGTATATAAGAAGGTTCTCGATTCCCATGTCGAAAGCGATCTCAAGACCTGCTATCAAAGTTTCATATTCGACTTCATTATTCGTCCTCTAAGGAGAAGGCAAAGCGCATTATCCCTTCCCGTGGAGTCACGAAGATGAGGCCTACCCCTGATTTGATTATGGGGGTGCTTTGTTTGCGCTTCTTCATGGAAGATGCTCCATCGAAGTAGAGTTCCCACCGGGTATCATTATCTCTTCTCTCACCGTCGATCGTGTCAAACGCATGCTCGTCGGGCAATTCGCAGTTCAAACTAGAGTCGGCAGGTATCGGATGTTCAGCAAGGAAGTCGGCGATGGCCAGGCCTTTCACTGCCTTGAGGGGTCGGTATGTCACCGAGAATTCCATTAGGAGTAAGGCCCATTTAGCGAGCCGTCCCGTCAATATGGCCTTTGACATCAAATATTTGAGAGGATCCACTTTTGATATGAGGAGGACCTCATGTGCCAAAGCATAATGCCTGAGTTTCGTTATCACGAAGATCAACGCCGGGCAGTGTTTTCGATGGGGAAGTAGTTGCTTTCTGCCCCCAGAAGAACTCGACTCAAGTAGTAGAGGGCTCTCTTCTTCCCTTGGTTGTTCTCTTGTGCCCATAGCGCGCCTAAAGAATCTTCAAGGGCATTTGTATATAGAGTGAGGGGCTTTCCCTTGACCGGGGCGGTCAGCACCGGCGGGTTCTGCAGGTATTGCTTGATTTCATCTAGTGCGCTCTGGAATTTGCGATCCCAAACGAACGGGGTTCCCTTTTTCATTAGGTGACTGTAAGGACGGCATTTTCCGGATAGATTGGAAATAAATCACCGGAATAACGCGAGCTTTCCTTGGAAAAATCTGCAGTTGTTTGAGAGTCCTTGGCGGAGGCATTTCCATGATCGCCTTGATCTTCGACGGGTCTATCTCGATGCCTCGGTGTCGGACGACGAATCCTAGAAACTTGCCCGAGGAAACTCCGAACGCGCATTTGAGAGGGTTCATCTTCAAGTTGTATTTCCGAAGGTGCTGAAACACGATCTTCAGATGCTATAAATGTTTCTCGTATGATTTGCTTTTAACTACGAGGTCGTCAATATAGCTTTTGACAATTTCATGTATGAGGTCATCGAAAATCTTCATCATGGCCCTCTGATAGATAGCACCGGCGTTCTTTAGACCGAAAGGTATCACCTTGTAGCAGAATATGCCAAAAGGGGTCCGAAAAGCGGTATGCTTCTGGTTCTCGGGATGCATCTTTATCTGATTGTATCCTGATGAGCCGTCCATGAAGGAGAAAATTTCGTGAGTGGACGTATTATCTATCATCAGTTTAGTGACCAGTACTGGAAAGTCGTCCTTCGGGCAAGCTTATTGAGGTCCCGAAAGTCCACGCAGATGCGTACCGTCCCATTTTTCTTCATTACTGGGACAATGTTAGCAATCCAATCAGGGTATTGAACCTCTTGAATGAAGCCGGAGTCGATTAGCTTCTTGACTTCGGCGTTGATGCTCATTTCGAGTTCGAGTCGCATTCTTCTCGGTGCCTGTTTGATCGGTTTAACGTCCGGAAATATCGCCAATTTGTGGACGGTTATTTCTGGATCCAATCCGGGCATCTCGGAATAGTTCCATGCGAAGCAATCCTAATACCGCATGAGCACATCTTTAAGTACAGCCTCCTTTTCTTGAGACAACAGTTCACTGACGAACGTCGGCCGTGGGTCGTTTGTCGTCCCCAAGTCGATTTTTCTGAGGTTATCTGCAGTAGTATGTATCCCATCTTCCAGCTCTTTTGGGGCCGGTGGAAATTCTTAGATTAACTCATCGTCATCGTTTTCGAAGAACTAAGAAAGGTCATCCATATTCTCGATCTCTTCTTCTGACAGCATTATCACATGACAGGCACGAGATCGCTTCCAAGACTGATATTGATCTGGTTCTACTCTCATGGCTTTGGGTTCATGTTTCTACGGCGGGGTTACCCTCCAGCTGCTGGATAGAGCGAACCTTCCTTGCTGATACTGGGCTTCTACCCAGTCTTTGAATGTGAAGCAGTCTTCGAGAGGATGCCCTATTGCTCGGTGATAGGAGCAATAGTCTGGATGAGAGACCTTGTCTGCTTGCTCGGGGTGCTTGGACTCCGGGAGGGTAATCATATGATGTTTTATGACAAGATCGAGTATCTTCCTTGTCTTGTCTTGAAAAAAGAATACGCTCGACCCATCTTCTTTATAAGAGACGAATCCTGGTTGCTCGATTCTTGATCGCGTAGCTTCTTGGACCCGCTTTGTCACTGTCCCACGCTTTTTCCGTTCTTGGGTTTATTTCTGCCTCTGCGTCGGGTCTTTTGTATGACGGGCTGGCGACGAAGGGCATCATCACTTTCTGTAGCCTGCTGAAGGAGGCGCTGCATTCTGGCTTTCTCGTAGACGGCCATTTCACGATTATAGTCGTCTCGAACCTTTTGACCCGCTTTCCTTATAAGCTTGTCCATCTGTTCTTCGAACGACGGACTTGGCATTTTCAAGGCGGGAGCTCGTTTTGGTTTAAGGTTAGTATCTTCCCACAGAGCATCTCCTTCTTCATCAATGTCATGTATGACGTAGCAGCCGCGGAATCGCTCCCGTTTCTTGGATTGAACTTGTCCAAGCCCGATCATTTCCATTCTCTCGTTGGGCAACTTTCGCTGAGTTCCGGGGACGTTCCAGATCCTATTGTAGAACTGAGCTTATCGAGCAGTCTGTTTGAAGGGTACGCCTTGGCACCTCAACAGCTTTTTTAATCCTCCTGTGTAGTATCTAGGCAGACGGATGGGCTGGAGCCTGTCAAGTGTAGCATCAGCACCATGCCAAATTTCTTTCTCCACTTTGGTTTCCCCGGATCGGTAGAATAGGATCGCCTTTTCATATTTTTGCCTGGGAGGGACGTAGAATGTCTGCAGTTCTTGCACACTATAAGTTTCAAGTGCATCGAGCTCTTTGTAATGCTCTTGCGGAACCATGGCAACTTGCAAATTTTGATCTTCCTCAGCGAAGGCTTGTATCGATGGCCGAACAGAGAATACGGCATTGACCTTATCTTCCGAGTCGCTGCCGAAGACCAGAATAGGGGTGGGCGGTCCCGGCTTGTCGCATTGGGGCGGCCCTGAATAAACTATTTCTTCTTCCTCCTCGGTATCACTCCCGAAGACCGGAATAGTAGTAATAGCTTTGTTCTTCGGTTTGTGGGATCTTTCCATGTTTTCGAAATCTGGTAATAAGTATTTTGCGTCTTCATACTTTTTGACTTCATTCACGGAGAATGGGTTCAATTCCCATGTCACGGTATATTCGAGACCATCCTTGAAATATTTCATACACTGATGTTGTGTAGACGGTATGATGTTGTACTCGTGTAGCCAAGGCCTGCCGAGCAAAGCATTGTAGCATGTCTTGGCATCAATGACATGAAATTTAATGTCCGTGATAAGCAGCCCAAAGCGTAACGTAAGTATCACAGACCCGAGCGTCCTTGATGATTGGGAGTCAAACTCAGAGATAGTGATCTTATCCCGAGCGAGGTGTTGAACGCCCATGCAGATTTCCTTCAACACTCTTACATTGAGGAGGTTAACGGAGGACCCATTGTCAATCAGGATTTTACCTATCTTGATATCATGACAGTATCCGGAGACATAAAGGGGACGGTTATTCTCACACGTCCCGAGGAGGAGGTCTTCATCGCCAAAGGTGATATCGGCCGTGTGCACTTCTTCCAGTTCGTCCTTCATCTTTTCTTCGGCGAGGAAAGCTTGGACGCTCGGGCTTTTGTAACGCCTTGATCAGAGAATCTCTTGCGTCTTTTGATAACAAGAGGACATCGAGTATGCTTAGCTGCGAAGGTAGCTTCCTCAAGTTTGCTAGAATGTTGTAATCCACCTTGTTCCTCTTTGGCGGGTCCTTGGCTGTCAGCTCTTTGACGACTTGATCATTTAGGGAGATGTCCTCAGGGATTTTTTCTTTCCCCTTATCTTTTCTATTCGATCCACTGTTCGCGGGCCCGAGATTTTTTTTGGGCAGCATACGATTGCGCAGCTGAATATTCTCACAGGTCTTCATATCTTCTGTTGCGGATGTGGGTTCTTTGAAGAGAGGGCCAAGGGCTATTTCTTCATCAGAATCGCTCCTAAAGGTGAGAACTTGCGATCCCCCAGCATCGGCCATGTGACAGTTGTCGGTAGTTCTTTTACGCTCCTCGGTCGTATTTCTTTGCTCCCAACGAGTTTTGCGTTTCATCCGCTTGAAATGTTGTCTCTGAGCAACATATCCATGCCATCAGTTTTTAAAGGCGTTGCACTCTTCAGTAGGGTGCGCAATCCTTTGATGATATAAGCAGTAGCTAGGATGTACATTTGCTTAATCAGGAGTGTTTCCTTTGGAGGGTGGCAGTTTCATTCCCATCGACAGGGCTCTAGTGAATCGTTTTCTTGTCTGAACCTGCTTTTATTTGCAATGGATGTGCTTTGATCTGGTGGGAGTGTTTTAACCCTTTCATCCAGTCGCCGGCATTTGGCTTTTTCAAATATGGCCATCTCGCACTCTCAATCAGCTTTGCTTTTCAGAAGAGCTTCGTTCAGGAATGCATCAATCATTTCGTCTGATGGTCCTAGAAGTCCCGGCTCAGGATCTGCCCCTAGTTTCTCTGCGTCAGGAGCTTCTTCACCATTTATTAACGAGTGAGAAATCACATGACAGCTGGCCACATAATCCTCAGATTCATCGTCGTCGCTATCTTCGTCTTCAAGGATGTGGTTGAGAAACTCCTGAAGCGTGATTGGGGTTCGCACTTTCTGGTTATATTCTTCCAGCGCGTCGATATGTTTTTGCAGGTCCGTGCACTTGTCATTAAGCTTCACGGGCTTTTTGGTCTTCTTCTTCTTCTTCAAAGACTTTGACGGCTGGGTGTGAGCGTTTTGACTATCACCACCAATTTTTGGAGTTGGACGCGGCTTCAGCATCCCCTCGATGATCTCGGGTTCCAGTGGATTTTTCCACCTGATCGCCGGGCATGTTTGGAGATCCTTCAGTATTCTTTTCGTCTTGGCTGAAAGAACGACCTCCCATGGCGCTTCTTCGACAAAAGAGCATGATGCCCCCAGAGTGTGTGTCTTTTTGAGAGCGTGCGGCTGAGGCGGGTTCACTTTTCAATTCTCGGATAGTGCGAACTTGCCCTGTTGTTATTGGTCTTCGATCCAGCTTTTAAAGACGAAGCAATCTTTAATTGGATGGCTTACCGCTTGGTGGTAGGGGCAATAATTGGGATTATTAGCCTCACCGGGTTGCAATGGGCGTTTTGGATTCGGCAAATTAATAAGCCTGTTGCGCACCGCTAGCTCGAACAATCTCTTCGTTTTGTCCCGGGGAAACGAATAAGGGCGCTTTATTTTCTCATTATAGTATCGCCGTCTCTCATCTAGGTGGTCCGTTAATTTTGGACCACTAGGCTGCTGTTGAGCATTGGCGACGAAGGTTACTTTCCCTTTCCCTTTTTCATTCCGCGGCTCCGGCTTCGAAGAGGAAGGCCTGTGACCCATCTGGTCCATTTGGGCCAGCTTATCAATCAAGGACTGGAAAGTGGTCGGCTTGAAAAACATCATAAATTGGGAGATGGTCACTTGAGGGTCGAGAGTGCCCACGAACATGCCCACCGCAGACGCTTTTTCGATGCGCTGCTCGCACTTTGACCATAAATTCCGCCACCGTATCGCATATTGAACCCATGTCTCGCCTGGCTTCACCCTGGCGTTAATTAGTGCGGTAATCGGAGTACGCTCGCTAGCGCTTGCGAATCTTTATGTGAACAGCAACCCCATCTCCGTAAATATCTTGATAGAGTCATTTGGAAGTTCAGAATACCACTCGAACACCGTCTCCGACAAGCTGCCAACAAACTGGCGGAGCAGAAGTTTAACATCACCTCCAGTGTTGCCACACAAAGCTCTGAATTGAGCAACGTGCTGATGCGGATTTCCCGTCCCCTTATATACATGGAATTTGGGGATCGTAAATCCCGGCGGGTACCTTATTTGGTCATACTAGCCCGGATAGGGTCGTCCAGTCTTAACGATCTGCCCAACCGCTTCATTCGCCTGGTGAGCTCGTATTTGCTGAGCAATGTAATCATCCAGAGCAGCCTTAGAGATGGTCTCCTCCTTGGCTGCTGAAGAGCCGGAGGAGGGTTCGATGTCTCTCCCCTATCATCTTCAACGATAATCGGCGGATCTTCAGCTGGAGGTTCCGGCTGTAACATCATCCCGGCCATGTCTTGGAACAAAAGAGCCATTCGTTTTATGTTGGCCGCCTGTTCCGCGGCCTCTTTTTCTTTCCTCTCGAGCATTCTTCGGAGGAATTCAGCATCAGTTTCTTATTCCTGACGCTGCTCTGAGGTCTCTGGACTTTCTTTCGGCCCAGTGAGTGCGGCCATAGCAGTCAGCATCTCCTGAAGTTTCTGCTACTGTTGCTCCTGAGCCTTTGTTATCGATCGCGTAAGTGGTCGATGACCCATAGAGGCACGACTTTCCTCTTTTCCGGAAGCCATATAAACGGTATGTGTTACCATGCCCCCAGACTTGGGGCGTTTAGATTCAACGTCCTTGCGGTTCGCCGCGATCACAGGGGCTTTCTTCGGCCTCCTTCTCTTGTGAGCGGTTGAAGTTAAGGGAGCCATTGCAGTGGGCACCCAGACGGATGACATCTTTTGTGGTACCGTGGGATGGATCTTTTCTTGCCGAGCTTTAATCTTCTTTGGTCGGAAAGAGTAGTCCTAGTCAATCACCGACTCCTAAAGCTGTCGCCAAACTATGTAAATTTTGGAGGACAGCCGTTGAGGGGCTGCTCCAGCTTCTTTTCTGTAGCAATCTCCACAGGTGGAGGAGATGTTTTTAGCACGGCAATCGGAGAGTTCTTGCGAACCCTCCTAAGCGTTTCGAAGCTGTTCCCAGTCGTAACAGCAGCATTAATTTCCATCATGGGAGCTAGTGCAGTCAGTCCGGAAGGAGAGCTGCCCCCATCTTTTCTTACTCGGCGCCAGTGGCGATGTCGAGCATGTCGAGCCATTGGGATTGTCTCAGCAGTAGGGGTGACTTCCTCATGCCTCCTGTGTTGGCGAAAGGTTGTCGCTAGCTCCAGCCTCTTGAAGACCGATGTCTGTTGAGAAGCAATGTCCAATCTGTCAAAGAAAGACCTCTGGGTAGAGGAAGCGGCTTTGAGGACTTCGCCTGAAGCGGGAATCGGAACAGCCAGTCTTGTGAAGACCAACCCTTTGGCAGGAGAAGCCGCTTTGACGACTTCGAGAGCAGGAATGTCTATCCTCTTCAGAATAACCCTTTCTGGAATTGCAGCCTTCTTCATGGGCCTACATGAACTTTGGCCCAATCTGGCAAAGATCGAGGCGTTTGGTTTGGGTGACCCGTTGAGAGGGGCCGCAGTATTGGTAAGTCGATCAAAGACCGACTTCTTTGGGGCTTCTTGCGACAGCAGCGGGGCATTGAAGCTCATGGGTGGGATCATGGTCTCAAAGAACAGTCCAGTGGTGACCTGAGTTACTTGCTCCACTGGCATCTTAAACAGGGAGGCCGTTTGGGGCCCGTAAGTTACACCTCCAGATGAAGCGGAACGGGAGTTGCAGTTGCAGCTGGAGCAGTTAGAGGCCATTGATGTTCTTTTTTTGCACGGGAGCAAAACCAAATCTTAATACCTCGAACCCAAGGGCAACCATATAAAACCGCGATTCGTTCGTGAACACGACACACGAAGTGTGGAGTGGAAAGAGGAAAAGGTCCCACCGGGTGTGCCAGAATCTGTTTACCGCCGGAAACCGGGAAGACTAACGTCTTTCCTGAATCTGGGGGCAGATGCTATTTGGTGCTATCCGTCCACCTCTCTGAAGATGCCAAGTTGATTTATAACACCATATATCGAAGGTTTAAACGGATGCGGCTGATGTAGCAGACTTCGTCAGATTCCCCTTTATTTGAGGGGTTTTTGATTGTGGGGACGCTCTTCCCTGCAGGTGCAAGCCCCTGCAGTCAATTACGCTACCGCATCGCGGTAACCACTTTCTGCTTCTCCAGATGGTCACTTCGTGTCGTAGGTGTTTGTTTTGTTTTTGGTTTTCCGTGGATTGTATACGGAGACTAATTTATGTTGTCGCCCGTAGGGCGTGGATTAGTCCAAATCCGTATCTTCTTAGATTTGGGTTTGGGGTTGGGTTTAAGGATACGTTAGTCTCATTTGAAACTAAGATCAACTTAAACGTTTGTTAAGGATACGTAAGCCTAATTTATACTAAGATCAACTTAACGGGATCATTTAGATCCAACAAGAGAGCATTTGAGCTCTATTATTTAGTTTAGGGACATTGCGGTCAATTACCAGATTAAGGACATGGTGGTCCAATGTTAGTTTAAGGACATCTCGATCCAAGGTTAAGGACATCATAGTCCATGGGTTTAAAGGAACCCCACAGTCCGAGGTTAAGGACATCATAGTCCATGAGTTTAAGGACCCCACAGTCCATTTTAAATACGTCATAGTCTACAGAATGTATGGTTGTCGGGACCCGTTACCTCTCTAAAGACGTTGAAAGATTACAACGATAAATATCAGAGGAGTAAAAAGATGTACCCTTGAACCAATTTTGGTTGAAAGATCTGTAGTCCAATTTGGAGCTAAGATCTGGTTAAAAGATTTATGAGCATATGGGCTCAGTTAATCTGAATTGAGGACTTATGGCCAATCTTGGGCTAAGTCCAATCAAGTTAAAATGTTTAACATTTATTTTGGGCTGTTGAGCATTTATTTGGGTTTGGCCCTTTTAACAATGCTGAGCATTGATTTGAATTCTGACAATGTTTTGTCTTTTATGGAATGCCGAGCACTCATCATAGCTATAGGGCTTTAATAAAGAACAATTTATGTTCTATCAGCGCACACGTGAGGAACACGTGGTGCGCTTGGCGCCAGTCAAAGAGTGCCGTGCGCTTTTGCCGAGTAGCGCACACATGAGGGACACGTGTTGCGCCTGGCACTAGCGCCAGTTAATAAGCGCAGAGCGCTGGTTTATGAGCCCATTACGCTATTAGTTTAGTGGCGCACACGTAAGGAGCATGTGGTGCGCTTAGCGCTGAGCGCCAGTCCATGAGCGTAAAATGCTATTTCAAGAGCGCAAGGCGCTAACTGTTAAGTGGCGCACACGTACGGGACACGTGTCACGCTTGGCGCTGAGCGCAGTACGCTATATTTGGAGCGCTAAGGCTCTTTAAAATTAAGAGCACCAAGGCTCTGCAGCGTTTTGCGCTATGTGTGGAGCGCTGAGACTATTTTAAATTAGGAACGCTAAGGCTCTTCTTTTATGAAACTTAGATCAGCTTGCGCCCTGAGAATTAAATTCTCTCTTTTAATAAGAGACTTTGTCTCAAGATTTTAAGAACAGAAGTTCTTATTTTGTAGGAGATGTTTCAATCTCTTATGTTGATGAAAAACTTTGCCTTTATGGATCTGTGATTCTAAGAGAATTGAATTATTCTCCCCCCTTTTATGAGATGTTCATGATCTCTTTTTGTAAAAGACAATTTGTCTTATAGATCTATGATCTTTAAAGAAGTCAATTCTTCTTTTTAATTATGGGATAATTTCATCTCTCTGTTCATCATTTTTTACCTTGAAGAAAAATCCTCTTTTTCTGAGAGCTTGGCTCTTCTTTATGAGATCTCTCAAAGCTTGGGGGGTTCCTCTCTATGCTTCTATATATCTTAAGACTTGAAGTCTTGGGGCCTTTATATAAGGCAAGCTGATCAGTTCAATCAGTTAGGGAGATCTTTTCTCCAATTGATTTGGGGATTTTCCCATCGTTGGATCTTTGATCCAAGAGCTTCTGATTTACAGAAAGAAATTTTCTTGTTTTTAACAAGATTGGGAAATCTTTCCATTAAACAGATTTTATTCTGTGTTTTTGGTGATTTTTAATCACCATTGGATCATTGATCCAACGGTGCTCTGATTTACAGAGCACAATCTTATTGTTTGGAAAGATTTAATAAATCCTTCCTTAACAAAATTTAATTCTGATTGATTGATGATTAATCATTATTATTTGATGTTTGATCTGATGGAGGGGAGCTTTTAGCTCCAGCGCTAGCGCATCCGTGCTTTGCACGTGGTGCGCTGCTCAGAGCGCAGCGCACCTAGCGCTAGCGCACACGTGCTTTACACGTGGTGCGCTGCTCAGGGCGCAGCGCACTTGGCGCTGCTTCCGAAGCATTGCTTCATTTAAAAATTTGAATTTTGAACAGAGCTTTGCTCTGATTAGAGGAAACACCTCCCTCTGTATGATTCTGGGTCGTGAAGTGGGGGAGCGGCGACCTGGGGAGCTTTCCCCACCGTCTGGACACGGACGAGCGCGTCCACGACGGACTCGAGTCGATCTATTCGAGCGGCGAGGGCGAAGATGGTGTTCGGAGGAGGAGGTTCGTCGGCGCCTCCGTTGTGGGGGAGGCGACGGCTAGGGCCTGGGTTATCGTGATGACTGCTCGCCATTTGGTTGGGATCGGAAGATGAACTTTTTGTTTTATGGAATCAATGTTTTCCCACAGACGGTGCTAGCTGACGTGGGTCGAATCACGTCAAGATGTTACCTTCCGTTGATCTGATGATGGCGGCGACAGACGGCTGAGATTGGATCTGGAGGATGGCTCCTGAAGCGTATGGATCTCAATGGGTTTGAGGTTGTTTGGGCCAAGCTACTTGCAAGGAAGTCCCGGGGTGGTTGGACCACCGAAGACCCTCCGACGATCAAGTTAGATAGGAAATCCGAGCAGAGTAACGGCTTAGTGGAGTAAAAATGGCTTACTTGAACCGTCTGAAGAAGGAGTTTATATAGAGGTGGCAGTAGGCAGGCAGGCGCGAGAATCACGCCGGCAGTTACGCTCCCGACGTCACGCCCGCGTAATGAGCGGGATCCCGCATTAATGGCGAGGCGGGCTCGTTAATAGAGGGATCGTGATGGCGTGGAACGTGGGATATGGCTGGCGGATTTTTCGCGCATGACGAGATTCGCGGGATGGCGGTTGCGCCTGTGAGTGGTGCCGTTGGTCGGTCGACGAGACCGAGGAAGATGACCTTGGCGGGAGAGCTCGCGGATGAGCGGGAAGAGCTCGCGGACGAGCAGGAGGGCTGAGGTATTTTGGTTCTGTGGTAGCCCGGAGACGAGCTGTGAGGGCCGAGGAGGCCAATTGTGCAAGGGCTTGGATGTGAGCCAACAGTTGCCTGTATGATGGGCACAGGAGTGGCATGATCGGCCACTGTAGGTCCTTTCTTACAAGTTTCGGGACACGTCATCAGCCACGTGTCATGATCTGAGAGATCACCGATATCGAGCATCATCAGATTTCACATTAGCACCATCAGCATCCAGACTTCTCTGCATGGTGCACACTGCCCACAACTTTCATACTTACAGAAGTACGACAACCACATTTGTTGATTTATCCATCACAATCACAGTAGCTGTGTCCAGCCCTGACTGAACAGCTTTCAAAGCATCGTAATCCATTGACACATATCATCGCATATGTGTGTTGAGGAATTGATGAACCGCCTGGTATATATAGCCACCAATATATTGTCTCAACCGCCTCATCTCTTCTTCTACAAGCACAGTTCACGGTTTGTTCATGTGCCCTCGTCTTTGACGACACCGAGGAGGCTGAGGAGTGGTTGATGTGGTTGCGGATTCGGTGCTGAGGGTTAGCTTCTTGAAGAGTCTCTACAAAGCAACAATATTGAGTGAGAGACTTGTCATTTAAAAATAATAGTAAACTCGCTAAATTACACTAATATACCCTTAACTATCTCTACGATAAACTGCCTTAAGAATTTTTAATCACAATAAATTCCTTTGAAGTTCGGTTTTACCGGATTTTTTTATAACAAGAATACCATCAAATCGCAGCAATTTAAGGGTGCTTATTGTAGTTTTTAAAAAAACCTTTTAGATAGTTATATGAAAAAAGACCATAGGTAAGACTTATGAGTAAATTGGTGTAATTTAACCGCGCAAAAAAAAAAGGTTGAACGTTCAGATCAAACTTTTCATCAAAGGTAATAAATGCACAAATTTGGTATCTTTCCGATGCAGCGAAATTAGAATTTCTGTAGATCTTCTAGCATATATCGAATAAATATCATCTAAAATTATGCAGACACTTAAAAAATCACAATTACAATCTTAATTAGCACATGATCAATGTAGCGTAGTGATCGTGACATGTAGGATTGAAAGCAAGAAAAAGCAACACAAATTCATTGTTGGTGAATCTCCGTGTATGTGTGTGTGCTAACGTCCTTGCATACATGTCTGTGAGCGAGTGAGTGTGTGCGCGTGCATAAGTGCATGAGATACGAAACTAACAAGTACCTTCATGAACTTCCAATGTCTAAAACTAAACGAAAGATGTAGCTCAAATGGTAGAGCACTGATTTAGCCTTCTAGCGGTACAAGGATTGGAACCTCGCTTCGCAGTTTTAATTTTTAATCATCTTCCATTTTTCCTTTTCCTATCCGTTTCCCCAATTTTTACTTAGGTTGTATTTTACAATAATTCGGGAACTTTGGTGGGGCCACCAGCTCTAACAACCTTATGTATATTATTCCATCAACGCATTGATCCATTACTTCTTTCTTTTTTACCTTTTTTTGGATGCTTTAGCGCAAATTAAATGAAGTCTTTTGACGAGAATATATGAAATACCCAGTTTCTTTGTAAATATTTTTTCAATAATTTTATGTGTTTTCCAATTTCAATCCCTTAATTTTCCTATCTAAACCCTAAATATTAATTTCTTAAAACCCTAATTCTATTTAAAACCCAAACCTTAAACTTAACTCGGTTCCCAAACTCCTTTTCTTTATTTCTTTTGTTTCTCTTAGTCCAATCACACCAAGCCAAGCCCACTTCCCCGAAGCCCCTTGCTTCCTCCTCTTCCTTCTTTTCCTTTTTCCCCTCATATTTTCACCAAGCCCCATGCTTACATCTCCCCTTCTTCGTCACAACCGCCTCCACGAGACCCGCTCCACGACGACCTCGTCCCCGATCCTAACAACTATGAGATCTCCTTGCTGACTGTTCATATCAGAATTTTGCATTATTATATCGTCCATTCTTAATCATATTACATATAAATAGGTGCTTTTGATTCATGTCTGCTAAATAGTTGCAGCTTACAGGTTCTCAGATCGTTACAGTGAAATTCATGAAAAGTCGCTACAAATGTGAGACTACGACCAACAATAGATGAATCTGTATGATCCCGCCTACCAGTTCAAGAAACAAATGGAAAATCATTAGATAGTTCAATGCACAAAGTATAAGGGCAGCACAAGATTCAAGACTTCAAAGCGAAGCTCAAGGCAAAAATCCACATCATTCTGCACTGTTGAAAATCTGGAAGGAAATAGAAGAAATTATGAGAAACCAAGTAAAGAAAACATAAGATAAAAGCAACACAGAGAAACCCTGAAGAGATGGGCCCAAGAACCCACCAAATGGCCGCGGAACCGTGGCCAAACAGGCCTTTCTGCCGCGGTTCCGCGGCAGTGCAGTGCATGTGTCGATGCACGTGTCGATGGGTGTCGGTGCTTTGACCCGGCTTTCTTAGGATAGTGTTGTAATTTCATGTATGGATCAGTTGTAAATCTAGGGTTTCTCCTACCTATAAATAGGAAAGCCAGAAGCCTAATTAGGTGTGCCTCTTTGAGAGTGCCTTTCTTAGGATGCCTCCTTTTATTTTCTAGATTAAAATTTTAATTTCCTTGTAATGCACTGAGAGGTCATCAATAAAGGTAATTTTTTTTCTATCTTGCATTCTTTTGTTTATCTGAATTTAATTCGTGCAGTATTTTTTTATCTGTCTTTTATTATCTTCAACGTAGATAGCC
Source organism: Agapanthus africanus (assembly GCA_030015575.1). Lineage (NCBI taxonomy): Eukaryota > Viridiplantae > Streptophyta > Magnoliopsida > Asparagales > Amaryllidaceae > Agapanthus > Agapanthus africanus. The sequence continues at coordinate 15,558,135 of CM057342.1, read as the reverse complement.
TTTTAAAATAAAATTTATAAAAATGAAATCTTTTGTCACTTTTCTAATGAGTGAGTAATTCCTCACTTGTTAGGGTTAGAATAGGGAATGTTTGAGAGAAGGAAATCTCTCTCACTCCTTTCTTTGCCAATTTATATTTTAATTAATACGGACTCTATTTAAATTAACCACACACTGCTCATTACGGCACCCTATCCTAAAAGATAGCGGTGATTCTCTAGTTAGACCGGTTGTGGTTGATTTAAATAGAGCTTAGGGCTAAAAGTTAAGAAAGGACGAACAATGACCAAAAGGAAGAAACTATGTTTCTTCCTAATCGTGCTAATCCCCTTTGTTGACTATTACCCTAACACCTATATTTTTAACTAGGGCAAAGAAAACAGTGAGTAGAATCCTTATTCCAAACTAACATAATTCTAACCCTAGCAAAATTTTAAATCAATTGAATCTCATTCTTAGAATTTAAAATGAAAATCTACCACAAATAGGACTTAACTCGTTAGAACTCAAAGAAAGAACACCATCTCCCTGTGGACCGACCCGTACTCAACCGGCTAGCTACCAAGCGACACCGTCTTGATTGTGGTATTTTTTATTTTAAAACACACGTACTAAAAAGCGGAACAATCAAATGGCGCCGTTGCCGGGGAGACGGTAGTTTCTTTCTTTGTCTAATTTCGGGTTAATTAAAAAAATTTAAAATTATAAAAATTGAAAAAAAAATTAAAACAGAGAAAAAATAAATAAATAAAAATAAAAATCATCTTGTTATTTTTGAAAGGTTTTTGTGCAAGTGTGCAGACTTGGAGAAAACTCTGTTTTAGATCTGGAGCAAATTCAGAAAACAAATCAATATACAGAAGATCTAAACAGGTAGAGGAGAACCAAAACGGCACAGAGAAAATTTTTGAAGATCTGAACCTACTGATCCGCCGTGGAACCGCAGCAGAAGTAGGCATTTGACCGTGGAACCGCGGTCAAAAGGTGACGTCAGCAACTGGAAATCTCTGTAAGTATCTTTTCTCTTCTCTTCCACCCCCTAAGCTCCACTGAAATTTTTTTCCTGCAGGTTTCTTTGCACAGATTCTCTTTCTCCTATCCAATAAATTGTTTTTGTGCAGGATTCTTTGCGCTGCCAAATAAAAAAATATTGCAAGTGTTTTAGATTTTTTTTTGATGTGTTACCTGCTTTACATAATTAATACGGAATTTAAGGGGCTATAACACCAATCAAGGTTGGATGGGGATTTCATTACCCTTCCTAAGACCCCAAAAATCACTAAAAAGCATGTGCATCACTCTTGAGTTAATTAAAAAATATCTAGACTCAGCCAGTTAAGGACGGTCGCGCTCATTAGGACAGAGCAAGGTTGTGGGCATTCAGTCGTTTATCTAAACCTGACTTTGTAGTGTCTAGGCTAGACAAGTGAGAAAGGAATTTTAAAAGACCCGTCTCACGGTGATTCGTGAGCGGAACCCTCCTTTCTTCATTTGTGCTTACCTGGCCACAATTGGCGGTGAAGAGGCGATTTGAGGGATATCTCACAACTTGTCATTTTGGAACAGTTAGAAACAGTCTAGTGGACTTAGAAGACCATAGTTCTAGGTTTGATTGTGCATGTTTTAACTGTGCTTGTTTGAAGTAAGTCCGTATACATTCTTGCAAAACTCTTTCAAAAATTTCTAAATTCCAAAAACAAACAATTTTTTACAAAAAATAAAAATATAAAAATATAAAAAAATAAAAAATAAAAATCACATTCTTTTTCTTCTCCTTTCTCTCATTACATCATGGGTACCCACCTCGGAAAACTCTTGCCGAACTTTGGTACCCATAACCCGACATTACTTCCCACGGTTCTTGTTTTGGTCGAATTTCGAACGACCCCTCCATGCCCAAAATTTCTTTGAAAGATCGAATAGACGCGTTTAGGACAATCAGTTGGACTCCGCAATCCACTTTATATCAACCATTTCAACCTTCACCACTTTCTTACGTTGATACTCCTTTTGAGAGTCCGGTTGTAACTCCGAAACCCATGTCTATTGCTGAACATATTGAACAATCTCGTAGCCGAACTTTCACTCCTTTCAACACTTCCAGTTCTTGGGATCAACAATTTCATTCACCTTCTTATCCAAATGTTGATCCTACTATTGTCCAACCATTCTATTCCTATCTATCCTGCCCAACTGCTGCACCTTCCCTAGACATTACTTCTGAACAGCTATTTGGGAGTTTCCAGTATCCAAACAACTTTGAATATTTTACTGAAACCCCTTCACAACCCATTTCTAGTCTGGAACAGTCATTGGAAGACTTTATGGTAGCGCCATACCAACAGATGATGGATTTGAATGCGTCTATGGCCGCCCTTATACAACCTAGTGACCCTATAGCTAGTTTCCAACTAGCTCCAAATTTTCCAATGTATGATGAGGCGGTTGGACAGATTAAGAATTTGGGTGGAGAGAGTGAGCTGTGCACCATTCTAAATCAAACCTACCCATCCCCAATTGAATCCCACAACTCCGATTTTTAATGTCTATCAAGTGTTCCAAATAATTCACCAATTGAAAATAAAACGTTTAATGAGTTGTGTGACTTTGTAGTGTTTGATTTACCTGATTGTGAAGGGTCTCTTTCGAGTGAAACCATCACCAATCTTTTTGATCTCTACACCTCCACTCTAGAACCTGAATTGATTAATATCCATGATTTTGATGAGGTGTCTGAAAAAATTGATTTTCACTTGATTGAGGATATCGACGCTGGGAATATTTCGGATGATGAACCCACAGATTTGGATGAGTTTCTCTCTCCAATTCATCATCCCGAGTCATTAACTATTTTTCCCGAACTTCATATGCGTCTGGATTTTGATGATAAATGCATGGATGAGATAACTTTTTAGGGGAATTTTGAGGATAGTATTGAGGATGAACCGGTTTTGCTTGATAAGTCGGATTTTCTAATTCATCCTGTCCCTTCCACTGAATGTGTACACCCTCCTGAACCTTTAACTGTTACCCTTCCTAAATCACCCCCCTTCATCCTTCCCATTATTTCGACCGCGCAAGAAACCGTTACACTTTCATTTTCAATGTCTGGTTTACCAAGTTCGACGTACCCATGTTTTCTCACGAATCTTGAGGGATATGACCTCATTTCTCAGTGGGTTGATAGATTAGCACAATCGCTTTTTACACATCGGTCATTACAAATTGTGCTAATTTATACACTTCATTTCCACCCTCAAGTTCGTATTCAACTTTTTTCTCCCACTTTCTCTGGTTCTTCTATTCTTCCTATAATTTCAGTGAGTGTTGATGAATCACAATCCGATAATTCAAGTTTGATAATTTCAGAAAGCCAACTTGATTTGGATACTTTTGAAAATAAGGTAGATAAGTTTTTCGAGTCTCCTACCTCCATAATTTTTGACAAATCAAGTATGATAAATTCTGGCACAAAACTTACTAACAGCAAAATGTTCAATTACACAATCGATGAAAGTTTTGAAGAACTTTTTGCTGACGAACTTGCATTCCTAAACAACACGGATTTTGTGATTAGTCAATATCCACCTATAGAAGTTGAACCACCACCCTTTTTTCTTATAAAATACGAGAATGCCAATATTCCACTCATTTCTGATCATTCACATTCTCGTTTTTTATCATCACCTCTTACCTTCTTACATTCATGTTCACGCAAACCCTTTCCATATCACCACTTATCTCTTCCCCACTTTTTCTTGGCTCTATATAATATGTTCTTCCACCAACCTATACGTTACATTGATAAAAATTTTGAATGATTGGTGTTGACTTTTGGTCTTTGTCAGGCTTTACTTTGACCAATAATTTTAACCCCCCAATGATTTTAATTGCTTAAAACTATTTTACTCAAGTTTGGGGGGTATAATTTGACTCTTGAAAATAATTTTTTTATTAAAAGTGGTGAGCCAAAAAAAAAGTTTGGGGGAGATTTTCACGATCATATTTCATGTCCCCGTTAATAAATTCCCCCCCCCCCAAGTTTACAGGTTTATGAGATTTAAAAAAAATGGCAACAGTGGAAATCTTGTTTCACTTAAATTTGGGGGGGACATTTTTGTGTATATATATTTTGTTTTATTTTTCTGATAATAATAAATATATATATATATATATATATATTTATATATATATATATATATAAAATAAATATACAAACAGGGGAGCGCTGACAAATTTGACCCTCTTAGTGTAGTCTGACAGTGATGGCACTGTCAAGTTTAAGTTTGGGGGTGTGCTCGGTAAGCTTTCTTCCTTCGCATTCATATATATATTTTTGCATTTGCATACTTATTTTAAAACCCATAAAAATCAAAAATTAAAAAAATTATAAAAATTTCAATTTTGGCCATAATTGACTTAAGTTCAACATGACGGTTGACTGGTTAGGAAAAACTAGATCTTAAACTTGGTAAATTAAAAACCCTAAAAATAACCTTTCTTAAAGTTTAATTATAGAAAATATATGTCCTTGCAGTTTATTTAGAAATAGGCAAATTTTGAGTTCAGTTCTTGGGTTAAATCAAAATAAGGGAAGAGTACTGAAATTTTTATTTGAAGTGTAAGTCTGAAAAATAATTCTGAATCTGAAGTCTAAATTCTGAAAATATTTACCCTACAACTTGCACATACACGCACCTTGAAACTTGGGATAGTAGAGGATACCTTGAAATGCTCTTGTCTAAAATCCTTAGTATGAAGGAAAATAAAATAAAAATATAAGTGTGAATAAAGAGATAAAAAAAAATGAACACTGGTTTTGTAATTACTTAAGACTGGATAAATAAAAAAAATATATAGCGAGAGTGCTTTATCACCTAGTGCCTTAGACCAACTGGTTTGGGAGTCACTGCTAAGCCTTAGGTATTGCAAGACGAGAAATTACGTCTAAATGCGCAAGCACATTTTGTAATCGATCGTTTAGTACCTCAAGAAGTATTAACGGTCGCATGAAGAATGTGTGAGCAATTTCATCTAAAATTCACCAATTAAAAGTACTTTGGACGATGGACAAGAGTACGATAGCTTGAATTGAATTTCCAAGTGTATGGGTAAAAATTACACACACGTAGGGGTATATGATTGGGGTTTGGATGAGAGATAGGAATGAAAGATAGGCCTTATATCTTCAGTAAAGATGATAAAAATTCCTGAGTTGAGACTGCACCTTAGAAAGAAAATTCAAAAGATGCTGAAAGCTTAATAAATTTGCAAAACATATACGATCTTAAGTTAAATGAAAAAGAAGCGTGAAAAATACGGGTTGATGATTTCTAAGTTAAAGATAATATAATTTCTTGCTAGAATACTGAATTGAAGAATGAGAATCAACAGGCCAAATTGATCGGATTTTGTGGGTAGTATCCGCTGAAAACCCTCAGGAGACAACACTCCTCCTACTAGGGACACCTAGAGGTTTAACGGCTTGTTGCACGAGCTCAGTGCAATCGCGTTCCCTGCGAAAGTGAGGTTAGGACTTTACGAGAATAAAATTGGCTTTGCTCGGGATGAGCAAAAGATAAGTTTGGGGGTGTCTATTCATATCAGAATTTTGCATTATTATATTGTCCATTCTTAATCATATTACATATAAATAGGTGCTTTTGATCCATATCTGCTAAATAGTTGCAGGTTACAGGTTCTCAGATCGTTACAGTGAAATTCATGAAATGTCGCTACAAATGTGAGACTACGACCAACAATAGATGAATCCGTATGATGCCGCCTACTAGTTCAAGGAACAAATGGAAAATCATTAAACAGTTCAAGAAAAAAATGCAAAATCATTAGACAGTTCAATGCACAAAGCATAAGGGCAGCACAAGATTCAAGACTTCAAAGCGAAGCTCAAGGCAAAAGTCCACATCATTCTACACTGCTGAAAATCTGGAAGGAAATAGAAGGAATTATGAGAAACCAAGTAAAGAAAACAGAAGATAAAAGCAACACAGAGAAACCCTGAAAAGATGGGCCCAAGAACCCACCAAATGGCCGCGGAACCGCGGCCAAACAGGCCTTTCTGCCGCGGTTCCGCGGCCGTGCAGTGCACGTGTCGATGGGTGTCGGTGCTTTGACCCGGCTTTCTTAGGGTAGTCTTGTAATTTCATGTATGGATCAGATGTAAACCTATGATTTCTCCTATCTATAAATAGGAAAGCCAGAAGCCTAATTAGGTGTGCCTCTTTGAGGGTGCCTTTCTTAGGATGCCTCTTTTTATTTTCTAGACTAAAATTTTAATTTCCTTGTAATGCACTGACAGGTCATCAATAAAGGTAATTTTTTTCTATCTTGCATTCTTTTGTTTATCTGAATTTAATTCGTGCAATATTTTTTTTATCCGTCTTTTATTATCTTCAACGTAGATAGCCTTTTAAAATAAAATTTATAAAAATGAAATCTTTTGTCACTTTCCTAATGAGTGAGTAATTCCTCACTTGTTAGGGTTAGGATAGGGAATGTTTGAGTGAAGGAAATCTCTCTCACTCCTTTCTTTACCCATTTATATTTTAATTAATACGGACTCTATTTAAATGAACCACACACCGCTCATTACGGCACCCTATCCTACAAGATAGCGGTGTTTCCCTAATTAGACCGGTTGTGGTTGATTGAAATAGAGATTAGGGCTAAGAGTTAAGAAAGGACGGACAAGGACCAAAAGGAAGAAACTATGTTTCTTCCTAGTCGTGCTAATCCCTTTTGTTGACTATTACCCCAACACATACATTTTTAACTAGGGCAAAGAAAGCAGTGAGTAGAATCCTTATTCCAAACTAACATAATCCTAATCCTAGCAAGACTTTAAATCAATTGAATCTCATTCTTAGAATTTAAAATGAAAACCTACCACAAATAGGACTTAACTCGTTAGAACTTAAAGAAAGAACAGCATTTCCCTGTGGATCGACACGTACTCAACCGGCTAGCTACCAAGCGACACCGTCTTGATTACGGTATTCTTTAATTTAAAACGCACGCACTAAACGTCGTAACAATCACTGACCTCCTCCCTTCTTTCAACAACATCTCTCTCCTTTCTCTTTTTACCTCGTCTCACCATCTATCTTGTTTCTTTCTCTCACACAAAAAAACCCGCGCCACCTCGTCGCTGCCCCGTCGTCGACGAGACTCCCAGTGCCACCATCACATCCCTCATTTTACCGCCGTCGCCTCCGTTAGTGATATGTATGCCGTAGAGGCCATTATTGTATGATATAGTGGATGCTTGGACATATATATGGAGAACTTTCTTACTCGACATGATAGTATACTATTTGGTTGCCTTTATCTTAACATGTTCACTGGTATTATTATACCGTCTCTCATATACATGTTGATAAAGCCCTTAGAATGTAGGCTTGACTACCAGGACTATGATGCAGATCATACTACTGGGACCTGGATAGTCCACAAGGACATCCTTCAATTATTCCTAGTCGAGTGAATATCGAACACGGCATCGATATTCCAGAGTAGACTAGTGTGTACGTTTATTGACCCTGTATGAGGCAATGGTTGATCTCATAGCCATTGGTGTTTGACATCAAAAATTGTACATAGATGCTCATTAGAGAATGGGTACACCGAACAGGACTCGCCGAGAACTCCTAAATGCTACTATACCTATCGTCAGATGGCAGTTCTCTAGTGACACTGGTACAGATTAGTCTGTAGATCCGAGATCGTCATAGAGTCTTGTGGTTTCCACTGTGCTTTGATTTCCTCCCTACCATGGCTCAAAGGAGTCGTGCAAACAGGTGGATTTTGGAGATAGTCCCGAGTCACATGGAGGCAATGAGCAATAGAAAGTGTTTCGTTTCTCCCGGTATAGAGAGTTGATATTGCGTTATGCTCGATTGACTATAACAGGAAGTCCCTGGCCAGGGCTGTTGATGAGATTTACTGGTAAGTGTTATCAGTAGTTTCTCGTACCGTTATAGGCCTTACATCGGCATGACTTATCAAGTTAATGGAGGTCTAACGATACCACCCCCAGAATCGATATGCAATATATCAGACGAACAGACCGGACTGTACGGTAAGTGTTACCTATAGGCTTCATGGGAGTTTGAACAAGTTTGCTTGTTGATCTTCTATTCGTTCAATATCTGGGTAGCCGTTACGTCCAGCTAGTACCGCTGACGGCTTATGGGTGACTGATGTGATCATCACCTACTGCTGACGTATTGACGAGTGTTTAGAGTCCCATATAGAAGTTTCCTGGTTCAAGTGAAACGAAGTAGGGCACATATGCTGATATGTGCGGAGGGCCTGATTAAATACGAGTATGAGATACCGTATTGTAATCTGGCAGTTATTTATTATTGGATATGTTATATGTGATATAACCGGATTATTGAATCAAGTGTTGATTTGATAATGTGATATACATATAAATGATATTAGTCAGTTATATGTGATATAACCGGATTATTAAATCAAGTGTTGATTTAATAATATGATATATATTTATATTTGATATAATTATATATTAACTAATATTATTAGCTCACTAATTATTCTTCATAATATATATATATATATATATATATTAATGTATATATATATATATATATATATATATATTATGAAGCATGGCAAGAATTTCCTATTTTTAGAAAATAGAAAATAAGGCAGAAAAATGGGGAGACTTTTTGTGTATGGTGTGAAGCATGGGCTTTAACATTTGTTTATTAGTCTTGACTCGCTATTCAAGTATGGTTGCAATTTATTATTGCAAATAATTCTATGCTTGAATAAGTGTGAGGTCAAGAAAGAGCCTTTGATTCACTTCATTCCACACTTAGCAATTTTCTTGAGTTGAGCTCATGCGATGAGTTTTCTCTTTAGCTCTTTCCCTTTTCCTCACCTCCACCTCCACCTCCAAGCTCAATCTCTCACATGAATTGTAAAACCTTGAGCTTGTGAGAACCCTAGTGAGCAAAAATAAACCCTACTTCACCATCCTACACTAGATTAGCGCTTTGGTGTAGTGTGTTTCTTTCACTAAAGAGTTTAGTGAAGAGGTAGCTTGGATTAGCGGACTTCGGGTGGATCATCTTTGGCACAAAGGTCATCGAAGGAAGTTCGTTCAACCTTCAAGTGGAGTCTAGTGAAGTCGCATAGACTACTACACGAAGCATTAGAAGAGAAGGACACGGTCTACAAAGCTTGTAGCCACCTTTTAATTAGCTAGTTTTTATGATATCATAATTAAACCCTAATCATCTAGTTTAAGATCTTGGTTAGTGTATATTAGCACCCTAAATTTTTTTAAAACGGCATACTTGATGATAGTAAAATCCAGTGGTGGTGCTAACATACACTTTCATGGTATCAGAGCCAAAACTAGAAGATTATACGATGTATATAGAATTGTGAAACCGAAACAACTCCGAAACCGGAAACCCAAACATCAAGTTTCTGTTGATTTTTAAATGGACTCTAAAATTTTTTAAAATAAGTGCAGAATGTTACATGTGATGTAATTAGAACACCATGAAAATTCGAGACCAAATTTCAAACTTTGACCTGACGAGATCGGGCTTTTGGCTGGCGTCGTCGGTCTCCCATCAAATTTTTTGGCTCGAATTTTTTTGTTGTTATGTGATATTGGGTTTAGGATTTTATGGTTATGTTTGATTAGCCTAGTTTGCATGTGATGTTAACTTTCCCATTGGGGCTATTCGGAGTGTTTCGTAGTCGTAATTTTTACATCATTTCGAGTATAAGTTTGATATGTGATACAATGCTTAGAATCTGCAGTTAATCAGTTTTGTGAAAACTGATTAGTGTTTGTAAATCTAGCATGTTAGTCTCTATTGATCGATTACTACGAAGTTTCGATTCGGATCGAAACTCCATCGCAATCGCGTATCGTACGCGAATACTCGCCAGATAACTTTACTAGATAGCCGTGCCCCATAGTTCGGACCAAGTGTCTTTAGGAGAACACCGTTGCCAAAAGTATCCACTAGGGTGCTCGCGGCCATGGTGTTCCGCCTAAGTGCACTTGGTCGACGGCATCAGGGGTGCGGCCATCTACTAAAGTTTCCCACGAGTATTCGATCGGGTAGTCAGGAATCTTCTTGAATTACCCGACTAAATTATTGAAAAGAGTTTTCGATATGAGACTAAAATATGGGGTTTATAGGGTTAGGTATGAAATCCGGAATATGAGATATTCCGGGTTATGATGTCTAAGGTAATGCGGATTCTAATTATTGTAAATTCTCATTTCTTTTCTGGGACCGTAATTGTAATATGTGGGGTATCCCAAATCTAGTTGCTATATGTCAACAGAATTTAGGATACGCGTATTTACTTACATTGATGATATGTGATGTTATGTGTTGCTGTGATATATTATATTGGATCGTCGTGAATGAATAGCCAGGGGTTTTATGTGAGATGAGAGTTTTCAATTTTTATTCATGTAAAATTTGTATGTAATATTCTTTTATTGGGACACTTCCGGATTGAAAATGATGTCACCATTGATGTATATTATTTACTTTTCCGCATTAGGATAGACCCAAGGAAATGGCATAAGTAACCGGGTTCTGGAGTCCAGTGGGAGACCATCTTGAGGAGTCGAGACCAGGTCTCCTAACTCTAGAATTGGCAGGATTGCTTACCGCTCTCGTAAGGGTCTAGGGATGTGGGCTTAGCTATTCATCACGGCTATGGAATCCGTGTTTTTCATTACTGGCTGAATTTAAAACACGGACCTCCTAATATATCCAATATTTCATATGTTGACTTCTGCCGCTTGGTTCTATGATGTGATCATATAACTGCGTGAGACGAATGCTCTCTCTCTCTCTCTATATATATATATATATATATATATATATATATATGTAATAAACGTTGCTTATGTTTTGCACTCGCGCTAGTCTAGCCCCCGCTCACCCGTTAGGTAAGTAACTTAACGGTGCATGACGGGGCCCCGTGGCGAATGAGGATGGTATAAGCGTACATTCTATTTTCGTTTCATTTTCTGTGATATTTAGGAAAACATTAAATGATGAGACTTCATTAATGAGATTAATGAAAAGAAAAGAAACATAAATATATTGTATAATCAAAAGTTTTTAAAAAGGCAGCTCTAGTTTTTGCTTTTCACAGTGGTATTCCTTGATGAATATTCGGCACTTCATTCGATGAGGAAAGAGACGAGATCCCTTCACCGGGAGTGACCTCTTTAGCAAAACTAGCAAATGCTACAACCCATTCGGTTTATCATCTTAGCTTCTGTAGTTTTTGCTTTGCATAGTGGTATTCCTTGATGGAAATCCAGCACCTCATTCAATGAGAAAAAGCCGAGATCCCTTCACCGAGAGTGACCTCTTTAGCAAAAGCTAGTAAAAGCTATTCGGTTTGTTTTTGAAAACTACTCGATTTTAAAAGCGGAGCTTAAACCACTCCTTTTAAAAATCACTAGATTCTACAACGATATCAAGTTCATTACGTTAAAGGTTTTCTTCAAAACTAGCCGTATCCCTCCGTCATTTCAGATAAGTGCTATTTAGTATTCGTGTTACCTTTGTTGACTATGTTAAGGCGTAGTGTGCGGTATCTAATTAGTGCTTATCTGCAATAATATGATACGATTGGATTAGGGTAGTCGTACAGCTTTGTTGACTATATTAAGGGTCGTACGGATAGATTTAATTCAATCAAGAAATGATGGGTTGAACTTTGCTAGCGCTTATGATTTGTTGATCTTGTTTAGGTCATAAGTGGCTAGGGGTAAAACCAATTATTGGGAATTTCAAGTGTTGGAATTTGCAATGAGATTGCATACCTTCTATATGATAGTTGGATCCCGATACCCACTGCGAGTAAGAATTACTCATGAGAGAGTTTTGCACTTTACAATTAGCCGATCCATTAAGTGTCTAAGAAAGGTGTTAACGGGGTGATGCCCCTGCGGAAATGAGGTTATTTAATTAGTTACATGCGAAAGCATGGGGAGACTCTCTCGGAGTATCAATACCTGCCTGGCTGACCGATTGGCGAACTTGTAGAGTGTAATTAATCCCGACTAATCTTACCTTTTAAGATTTGAAGGAAGATTTGATAAAAATAGTGGGAGCCATCCTTATTAGATAAAATAATAACCAATCTAATCTTGCAAACAGCGCACGCAAAAGTGATTATCCTTCTCTCTCTCCTGGTAGCGACCAATGTGTAACAACCCTAAACTTTCTGTACAGAATTTTTCAAAATACAGAAAGGAACACCTAAGCCTAAGCACAAGTTATAAATTTAATTTGTTTTTGAATAGCAAGATAGAGCTTGTAGATGATTGGTAAAGCCTTGCACTGCTGAGACTTAGCACCCGAGTTCAAATCCCATCAGCCACATTATCTTTTTAATTAATTTTCTTTTAATTCTTTAGAAACCCAAGGGTCTACACATGCACAACATGTAAACTGAAGAGATACAGAATAAACAAACACGTGCACTAGATTATACCAAGCGACATGGACACGCGGCGAGCATCCGAGCCCCATCTCACCGGATTAGACTGGCGAGATTCACTTCGGGGACCGGCACAACCGGTTTAGACCGTCGGTACTGCTCTCAAATTTTAACCCTTGCAACCTTTCAGCTACCCCACTTCCCCTAAATTGCTTGTTTACTCTGAATTTATCCAGAGTGCAATAAAATGCCCCTTTAATCCAATTTTAATGCAAATTTTAATGCATTCTTCATCACCTCTAAACCATAATTTTTTCTATAAATACCACATTATATTTCACCCCTCATCACCAGAATTTCATTATCAAAACTATACAAAATTCCAAAGTTCTAATTGTGTACAAGTGGAGTTAGCAAAAAGGTGAAGTTCCGACGACGATCCAAGAAGTTTCCGGCAACGAAACGACGCACCGGCGCTTCCCTACTCTTCTTTCTTCTCCCCTCTACCTTAAAATCCAGTAATCCCTTCTTCCCCTCTCTTTTTTCTATTCTAAAACTTTTCTATTTCAAAACTCGTCGGAAACAGAGTTAATCCGACTTCCGATTTCTTTTTCTTCAAAAATACAACTTTTTCTTAATAACATACCTCCAAAATGTTAATATATTATTTAGTAATCATTAACAAAGATAATAAAACAAGTTTGACATCAAAATAATAATCATAGCAAGTTTTATTTCATTTTTACATTAAAATATCCTTATGTTTAGATTTGATATTGCTTATTGTTTTTGACCATTTTACCTTAGAAAACTCACGAGATAATGACCGATTTCATCACAGCACACATCTCTAACATAGCACGATAGAAATTTGGGAACATAACTATGGGATAAAACGACTTTACAAATAAATACTTTTAACTTATAAAACCATTTCTTTAAAAGGATGTATTAAACAATTCCTTGCAATTGCGTCTCTACAACCTACTTTTGGGGACCCCGTTTGGGATGGTATGGATTATCGCACATTCTCGGGCCTAGTAGAGCGAGATGCAGACCTCCGAAAGGAGCATTCGATCTCGATGGAATTTTTATGCATTTTTCTTTAGAAAATGAGATTTCTACAAGAAAATAAATAAATTATTTTCATAATATATATATATATATATATATATATATTATCAAAATATCTATTTTAATTATATAAATATTCCAAGTTTTATAAATCAAAGGAATCACTATTAAATGAAACTACCATCCAAATACAACATAATTCCAATATTTCAAGAAAATAACATATATTATGAAATTAGGTTTTACTAACTAGAAATTTCACTTGTATAAAAATATACATCTATGAAAATCCTAAAGGCAATAATTAAATGCTTGAGATATTTTGAAAATTATATCAAACTATTTTTACATAAACCCCCTCAAGTTATACTCAATTACAATAGGGACCCTAGTAAACATAGGTTTAAGCGGGACCAGTCTCTTGAGTCTCAGGGAGCCGGAGATATGGGTGCTTGCTTATTTAAGATAGACAATCTAACAAACGTTGTTATCAACACGGTAGTTATCTTGGAAAAAGACACAAATCATGCTGTCCATGTGCAGCAGTTACCGATAATATCAAAACAATCATGATTTCAAGTTCTTTTCAAAGTGTCTAAATCTAAACAATCTGACTTGAATGTGATTCAAGTATAAACTACAATCCAACATGAATCTATGAATCCGTCTATTCAATCTATATCAATCTATATTGACTGGACCGAACCATGGATATACTCCGTCTACATGACTCTCCATTTATATCCATTCCATTTACTGATATCATGGTTTTGGCAAGTCATCCATCTATATAAAAAATAATACAAACAATACAATCAAGACATCGCGGGGTTTATAAGGGGTAGATTGGTACGGAAGGTGTTAAAAGTGGCACGAGACTGTAACCATAATACACCTAACCTAAATATCCATTGCCGTTGTACCGTTGATGAACGGTTCCTTGTGCTCCATATACCTTAGTCTTTGGAATAGTGGGACTCCTCTCATATACACTGGCATTTTCTGTACCAAGCTACAAACAACAGCGTTAACACTATAATCAAACATTATAAGATATTTCTCTTTCTGTCTATTCTACCTCTACTCACATTTGGGACTTATCGAGCGATTGTTCGCTAACGACATTCCTTTTCTTCTTTTTTTGGAATGTTGTCAGGTGGATCGGACTCACTATAGATTGAGCCCAGCAGTGAAGACTTGGAGCTGCTAGCCTTTGACCCAGAGTTCTAGATTACTTGTACATATTTCATTTTCATTTCTGTTATGCCATTGTTTAGGCATTGCTTTCATTCCATGTATTTACATTTCAACTGTATTGTAAAATAATGTTAAATAAATAAAGTTGTTGTTCAATTACATCTATTGTCATTTTCTTATGTACATTTACCTTATATTGCTTAGATATACTTAGCGTGTTTACTTCTGAGTAAATACGTACACTGGAAAGCGGGGCGTGACAGGTTTTGTTGGCGGCCCATACATATCAGCTCTGTATGGACATACAGGTCAGTTCTGCATAGACATGCGGGTTAATCCTGCATGAAGTCCTAAGAAATATAACACAAGAACCAGAAACTAAAAACATTCTTTACATATTCCTTGAATCTTCCAATTTTATATATTTTGAATCTGTTCTAACCCAAATTTTTCTTTCAAGGTTATGAATTCCCAAAACAACACTAACACCAATTTCAACAACACTCCACCATCTCTACCGCTTACACCCACCGTCGTTGCTCCAATCAATGAGCAAACAGTACTGCTTGAGGCAATCTGCAGCCTCCTGGAGGGACAGCAGCAGCAGACTGCTATTTTGATGAACCGTCCAGAGGAGGAAGCACCTGGGGTGAAGCTATTCCGGGATTTGCACCCCAAGCAATTCTCAGGAAAAGAGAGCCCTCTAGAAGCTGAGAAATGGGCTCAGAGTATTTGTTCCCCTCTAAATACAGAGACGCGACCTCGTAGGTTCGTCTTGCCTGAGATTCGGGGCAGATGCCATTTGGTTTTATCCGTCCACCTCTTCGAAGATGCCAAGTTGATTTATGGCACCATGTATCGGAGGTTTAGACGGATGCGGCCGATGTAGCAGATTTCGTCAGATTCCCCCTCGCTTAAGGGGTTTTTGATTGTGGGGATGCTTTTCCCTGCAGGCGCAAGCCCTTGCAGTTAATTACGCTACCGCGTCGCGGTAACAACTTTCTCCTTCTCCAGAATTTCACTTCGTGTCGTGTGTGTTTGTTTTATTTATGGTTGCCCGTGGATTGTATACGGAGACTAGGTTATGCCGTCGCCCGTAGGATATGGATTAGTCCAAATCCGTATTTACTTAGATTTCGGTTTGGGGTTTTAGTTTAAGGATACGTTAGCCATATTTGAGGCTAAGATCAACTTAAACGTTCGTTAAGGATACTTTAGTCCAATTTAAGGCTAAGATCAACTTAACAGGATCGTTTGGATCCGACAAAAGAGCATTTGGGGCTCTATTGTTCCAGTTTAGGGACATGGTGGTCCATTGCCAGTTTAGGGACATGGTGGTCCATCATTCCCATTTTGAGGACGAATATTAGTTTAAGGACGCATTAGTCCATGAGTTTAAGGACCCCACAGTCCGTATTGTTGGTTTAAGGACGCATTACTCCATGAGTTTAAGGACCCTACAGTCCGTAGCAATGTGTAGTTTTAGGGACCCGTCACCTCTCTGACGACGTTGAAGGATTACAACGACAAATATCAGAGGAGTTCGGAGATGTACTCTTGAACCAGGTGTAATTTGATTTGAGAGAGCAGTCGTGCTCAGTCAATTTAATTTGAGGACTTACGGCCAGAATTGGGCTAAGTTCAGTCGAAAATGTTCAACATTTTATTTGCATTTGGCCTGTTAGGCCTTTACTAGGGCTCTGCCCCTGTTAATAATGCACTGCATTTTTGTTCTGGCCTGTTAGGCCTTTTTAATTGGGCTCTGTCCCTTTTTTATAATGCAAAGCATTTATTTTGGTCCATTGGACCTCTTAATTGGGCTCCGCCCTTTAATAATGCGCTGCATTTAATAGTCTGATAGTGCGCCACGTGGCCTGTCAGATGCTCTGCGCCAACTAATGAGCGTAAGGCGCAAGCGCATGTGGAGGTAACACGTGTCACGCTCTGGTGAGCGCAAGCGTAGTGCGCTGCGCCAGTGCGCTGCGCTATTGCGCTGCTGACACGTGGCGCGCTCTGGTGCAGTGCGCCAATTCAAAAGAGCAGTGCTTTGTTTTAGAAGCGCAAGGCACAACTGTTCTGTGATTGACACGTGGCGCTTCCTGGTGGTTTGCGCCAATCCAAGGAGCGCAGCAGTGCAAACTTCAAAAATGCAAGGCACTGTTTAATATTTGGATCGAAGAAAACAAGTTTTTTTCTTTTTCCAGAGGGGTTTTACCTCAAATTTTCGAGAACCAGTGGTTCATCAAAAGGCAATGCCTTTATACAGAAGTAAATTACTTCTTTTTTGTTTATATTATTCTAAGAATTAAATTCTTTAAATGAAGAAGATGATCTTCTTCTTTTCCAAAGGTTTACCTTTTTTTCTTTTTTGAGTTCTTTCTCAAAATTTTCAAAGGATTTCTCTGTTTCTCTATCTCTGTGTGTGTTTTAGACTTGGAGTCTGGGGGCCTTTATATTGTGCCAATTGATTTGTTAAATCAGTTAAAGAGATCTTTCTCTGAGTGATTTAGGGATTTTTCCCCACCGTTGGATCTTTGATCCTAGGGCTCCTGTTTTACAGAAGAGAATCTTATTGTTTTAATAAGATTAGAAAGATCTTTTCAGAATTTTTCTGTTTTAAATGCTAGCACAGCTGGCGCAAGCGCATTTGCACTTGACACGTGTCGCGCAGCGCAACTGCGCTGACACGTGTCGCGCAGCGCTGAGCGTAGATCATCTGAAACGTTGTTTCCTTTATTTTTATTTTAAATAGAGCTTTGCTCTGATTGGGTGCGCTGTCTTGGGCGCAGCACTGGCATGTCAGCTTTTGACACGTGGCGCACTGCGCGCAGCACAAAGAATCTGAAGCGTTGCTTCAATTTTTGAATTTTTGAAATTCAAACAGAATTTTGCTCTGATTGGGGAAAACAAATGCCCCCCCACCGTTGCACTCACATGGCGCACACGTGAGTGCAGCGGTGGCAAGATCCCAACCATCGGATCAACTCAGGAGTTGAAGGGGCGCTTGAGCGCCTATAAATAGGACCGTTGGTCCTCAACAGATGATCACCATCTTCAAGATTTTTGATTTTCAGAGCCTTGCTCTTGTTTTCAAGAACTCCAGAGCCTTGCTCTCATTTCCAAAGTTAGAACTTTTAGAAAAACTTTAGGTAAAATTAATCTTAAATTAAATTAATTTTAATTAATCTTAACCAACAGAGCCTTGCTCTCATAGATCTTCTGATCTAAAGAAAACCCCTTTGGGGTTTCACCAACAGAGCCTTGCTCTTAAGAATTTATTTCAGGGTTTCTTAACCCATGAACAGAGCTTTGCTCTTTTGGCAAAACATAGATCTTTTGATCTAAAAAATGAAGAATTCTTAAGAGTTTTCATGGATCTTTAAGATCCCAAAATTTTTAATTTTTAAGTTTTTAAGAATTAATTTTCCTTTGATGGATATTTCCATCATTATCACAGAGCTAAGCTCTTTTAATCTTTTAAGGAATTTTATTCTCTTGAGACCAGAGTTTGACAAGTGTCACTCTGTGATAGAGTTTTGCCTTGAAAGAGGAGATTTTCTCCTTATCTCTAGGGATTTCTCATTAATGAGAATATTCTTTTGGGGATCTCCTCATTAATTGACAGTCTCATCCAATGATGGGGCTGTCTTATTAACTGATGTATTGTCATCTAGATTTTGTGGGTCCCCCTTTGGCCCCCTATCTACTGTATTGCAGTATGGTGCAAATCTTGAAGTTCCAAGTGTCAGGCCCCCCTTTTTTAAACTAAATTATGACACTGACAGTCGAATTTCGTTCTTCTTTGCAGGCAATCATGTCTGCTGATCTGTCTTTCCCGTTTGTTCGCTCAGAGGAAGGATTTCTTGAGGCGCCGGTGGATCGGGAGGTGCTCGCTCTCATTAAGGATCATGACTCCGAGCACAAGAACCTTCACCTGTGGGGTAGGTGGTATAATGAAATTATCAAAGGTCGCCGAAGCTTCGGTTGCACAATGCCGTCCGAGCCTATCTCGTCGATCCTCTATGCGGATGAACCCCCGGTGAAGTATGCCGTGGAGGTCGTGAATTATAATTCGGAGGATCTTCTCCAACCTTCGATTGACGCCATTCTCGTGCAGCCGCCGCCGGCCGTAGACATTCTGGGGCGACGTATATGTCAGGGTGAGGCACGCCCTTGGGGACAGGCTTATAACCTCGGATTGACCCCTCGACAACCGGCCGGATATTTGCAGTAGGCCAGGTACATCCTATCAGTGAAGAGGACACATCTGATGAAGATTGGTCTGTACTCTGCAATCTATGTCTCGCTTTTTGAGTTCCCTGCTCCTCCGACATAGTGGGTCAAGGCATTCATCGAATAATGGAACATCCCACCCATACCTTCCTTTTATCGGACAGGGAAGTCTCCATCTCCCTGGAAGAGTTTGCTGAGATCTCGGGTTTGCTGGTGAGGGGGGAGCATTATGAGGAGCTGCTTCCTCATGACGAGTATGTCTTCGGCACCAAGCCGCTGGTAATGGGCCTAACGCCGGAGAACGCTATTCAGCACCAGTTTCCGAGTCTGGTGAAGGTGCTGAACATATATGAAGGTCTTTATTTAGAATCGGGGGTCCGGGGAGTTAGTTTTGCAGACTTTATCGCCCGCTTCCTTCGACCGGAGATTTTATCACAGCAGGGTGAAAAGTTCGCCAAGCTCGACGACCCTTTTGGCTTCGGCTTAGATCGTCGACCAGTATCGGAAGAAGATCAAAAGGATTTCTATCTCCCCGATGCCGCCATCATGCCCTTATCAGAAATCGCCACCCCGGGCATTGATGAGGAGATCTTCTTTTTAGGGTTTCTGGGATTGTGGCTGTGCTGGTTCGCGCTCCCCATGCACCCGTGCAACATGCGGCCGTCCGTTTTCTACCCAGCGCATCGGATGGTGGCTGGCCTACAATTGTCTATCGGAATCGCCGGGCTGGCTCACCTATATAATAGACTTAGCATGGCGGCGGACGCTAATGAACCTGGGGTGCAGCCTACCAATTTCCCGATGCACTACTTCACTTCGTGGATGGTAATGCATATGCTCGGGGTATTCGGCATCCATAAGAGCCCTTCGTTTTTTGAGAGGTGCAGACTCCCAAGAGTCATGCGGCTGATCGGCGCCTCGATTTTGAATCCGCCTCCGCGGGAGGCTAGGGGGTTGCTCCTTCGTCCACACCTGGTCGGAGCGAGGGTTTCTTTCATGGACAAAGTCGTGACCATCGGCTCGGAGACCTCCAAGGAGGTGTTGGCGCCGCGCGATGGTTTCAAGGATGGGGCCTCCGTATTGAAAGCCCGGGAGATTCTTCACCTCTACTCCATCCGGCCGGGCTTCCTGGTGTTCAGGCAGAACAAAATGGTGCTCTTCATGAGGTACAATCCCCACCGGTTCACCCAACAATCAAGATATAACCAGGGGGTCCTACTGGAGGCGTTTTTAGAAGAGCCCGCGACCACCATGGAGAGGATACGGAGCGTGATGCACCATTTTATGCGGCTAAATACGGGCTCCCACTTCTTCATCAGTGAGCCGAGCTGCGTCCCCCGGGTCCTCCACGTGTACGTGGCTTGGTACGCATACGCAATGGGTGTAGTCATTCGTGAAGAGAAGCGCATGTTGGTTGACCCCAAGGGTGCGCCTCCCGGTAATGACCGCAAGGCTCCCCTGAAGCCAAGGACCCCTGTCGTTCCTCCGCTGAAAGATGCTAGAGCTGGACCACCGCGCGTGTTGAGCCCTCCGTGCAGATTACCTCGTGCTACTGCGGACATGCTACCAGCGCCCCGTGCTCCAGTGGAGACGGTGAATGTGGTTTCGCCGGAGTCCGGCGTGGGCGTGAACATCGGGACCCGCCGCCCTAAGGTGCCCATGAAGCGCAAGTTGATTTTGGGTGCACCCGGGGCTCGCGTGCAGAAGAGGAAGAAGAAGTCGATCCTCTCTGCTAACGTTGTGTTCGGTCAGGAACCTCATGCTCCTTACAGCGAGGGCATGGGTGAGTACGGGACCAACGCAGGATTGTTCATGCCGCCAGACGTCACTGATCTGGCGGCCGCCATTGCAGCTTCAGAGCGATTGGCGAGGCGCGATGCATGGTTGGCGAAACTTGCACAATCGGGTAATCACTAGTTGTATTTTTCCGTTACTGCATCGTACTTTTATCATTATCTTTGACTAATGCTTTTCCCCCTTTCCCTTTTTTTAACAGGTATTTCTACTGAAGAAGTTATCGCCGCTTCCCTCAAAACTTTTCAAGAGGAGGAACGGCTCAGAGCATCCTTAGGCCTTGGTACATTTCGGTTCATTGAATCTTTATTCTCCTTTGTTATGGTCAATCTAACCTTTTCTTTGTCTTATTGCAGGGACTGCGGGATCTATTGCGCAAGCCGATGCGGGGACTCTCCCCGGGCCAGCTACTGATGTTCCGGACTCTTCGGGATTACCGCAAGAGTCTCGACTCAAAAAGCCAATGAGGGATGCCTTGAAGGCTCTGGAGGCAACTCTGAACGAGGACGATGACGTCTTGATGGAGGCTTCCAAGAGGTCCGTCGTGACGGCCTGGGAGGAGAGGAAGCACTTGAGGAGCGAGGCGAAGGAGCACAGAGTTGCTTTGGCCGTGGAGCGGGCCCAAGCGCCATTATTCCCGCTTCTTCTCCTTCCGAGGAGCCTCCGGTCGCCTTGTCTACCGCTCATAGATAGGCGGCGCGTGGAGTTCGAGAGGCCAACGATCGATCCACCTCAGGTAATGTGTCTTTCGAGACTTTGTTGTATGTAAACCTATCGGTTCTTATATATCTTGTCCTGCAGGGCCAAGTCCAACAAAGGTGTCACGACCCACCCCCCAATACAGAGAGTATTGTCCGCTCTGGCCGTAGCCGCACGGTTTTGTCCTTCAGGGCGAACTGGACCCGACCAGGGGCCACTTCCCAGGAGGTCACCCATCCCAGGACTTCCCTGGCCCGAGCACGCTTAACTACGGAGTTCTCAAACTCCTGTAGTGCCAGTTCACTTAAAAGGCGCCTCTGTATTGAAGAGAGGTATCATTCCATTTATAGTACAGGTCTGACCTCTTTCGGAATGTATTCCGAAGATTCCCCATGTTCTACAGTGGGTCCCCATGCTTATCTGGTATAAATGGGTATACCAGATAATACCTGGGATATTACATTCTCCCCCACTTAGAACAATGGTTCGTCCTCGAACCACATACCTACTATTGAGGAACCAGCTCTGATACCATTCTGTCACGACCCACCCCCCAATACAGAGAGTATTGTCCGCTCTGGCCGTAGCCACACGGTTTTGTCCTTCAGGGCGAACTGGACCCGACCAGGGGCCACTTCCCAGGAGGTCACCCATCCCAGGACTTCCCTGGCCCGAGCACGCTTAACTACGGAGTTCTCAAACTCCTGTAGTGCCAGTTCACTTAAAAGGCGCCTCTGTATTGAAGAGAGGTATCATTCCATTTATAGTACAGGTCTGACCTCTTTCGGAATATATTCCGAAGATTCCCCATGTTCTACAGTGGGTCCCCATGCTTATCTGGTATAAATGGGTATACCAGATAATACCTGGGATATTACAAAAGGGGAGGCGGAAACCGTCGAGCCTAAGGGGACAGTGGAAGAGGTACTGGCTGAACCCGAGCCGACGGTGGGCGACGTAGCCAGGGTTGCTGGACCCGAGGTAGCAGCTGATGAGCCAGTCACGCTTACTGCACTCGAGACGACCACCATTGCCGAGCGCGAGGTAGCGGCAAACGAGACGGCTGCTATAACCGAGCCTGGGGCAGCAGCGGATGGAGCGCCTGAGACTAACGACCCCATGGCAACAGTGGACGAGACGGCCGCAACCGCTGAGCCTGAGGGAGTAGCGGGTGAGACGGGCATGATTCCTGAGGACGAACCGGCCACTCTTTCTCAAGAGTCTGGCAATGCTCCGATTATTGCTCTCCCCGCCTACGGTCCTCCGCCGTCTCCTGGCCTCGCAAGCACGACGACGGCTCCCGTAGAGTCTGGTGATGAGGCCACAGGAGGCAGACTCATGTCGATGGAGGAGGGAGACGCCTCCATTTCGGCTGGTGGCTTATCAAGTAAATTTCGGGTTACTGTCCCTTTTTATTCTGCAACCTTTCCTGACAGGGCTTATCTTATTTCTAACGCAGGTGCGGCCAGTGTTGATGCCCTATTGCTCGAGAGAGCGCCGTCGGCTACTGCCTTAACGGTAGCCACCTCTCCGCCTTCTTTCGCACCATTGCAGATGCTGGAAGGTATGGATTCGCGACCCATCAGTTTTATCTTTCGGCCGTATAATTTATGTACTAATGTCGTACGATTGTGTCTTTGCAGGAGTGCTTTTTGATCATCTTTACCAGGTGCTGCACCCGCATTTCTCTTTCCCATCGGAGCTCGCTTCCTCCAGTGGCGCTGGTGAGTATAGTTTTTAATTAACTCTTTCTTTTTCTAATAATGAACTTGTTTCTGATTTTTCCTTGCCCTGATTGCAGTGCTACAGATCGAAGGGGGAAATGAAAGATCAGTTGCGCCACCGGTCCTTCCGGCTTTGCCGCATGCTGCAGCTGGTATAGTAAATTCCTTCATTGATGACTTTTTTTTTAGATTTCTTGAAGCGTCATCTAATTGTGTTTTGTTTTTTCAGCCGTTGTTCCGATTCCGGCCCCCTTCAAGCCTCACATCATAATGCCGGCAGGCCCCTTCTTGAGACGTCCATCTTCAAAGGGTGCTGCGATGAGCTTGGGCATGCTGAGCGGATACGTCGAAGAGCTTGACGCAGACGTTCCCCCATTTGCCGCAGATTTCGCTGCGGAGGTTAATCTGATGCTGGCAACGCTTGTAAATTTTCATAATGAAGGTATCGTCGGGTCTTGGGTTAACACTGCAGGGAGATCGAGGCCCGCCTGCATCAGCTAGAGTCTATGCGTCCTACCCCGGAGATCTTGGCCGCGAGCACTCAACGGGCGGCATGGATCGAGCAAAGCGCTCCTTACATCCGCCATCTCGAACAAGAAGTTGCTTTAAGGCGTAAGGTGCGCGGCGAGACTTCGTGCAAATCTGCCTAACTGCATGCTCAGGTGGATGCAAACGCCGCACAGCTGAAGGTTATCTTTGAAGGCTTTCTGCGATGCATCTCCAAAGGGTTAACACTGAGGCAGCAGCTTGACATCGTCGAGCGGGGTGCACCAAATCAGGAGGCAGCCCAGCAGGCAGTTAAGGAGCAACTTTCATCCTACCTGCAGCAGCGGGCTCAGGTGGAGGCAGAATTGGCGGTGGCAGCCGATCAGGAGAAGGCATTGAAGGAAGTGCGCGAGCAATTGATGGGGCTATTTAAGACGCTTCCTTCTCAGTAGCTGCTTTTTGTATCAATTATACACTTGTAATCTTTGAATAAAATGTATCCATTCTTTATTCTTTTATACGATTCGCCTTGTACTTAATTGAATTCATGAATAAAGATACACACATTTTTTTTGCCATGTCTTGTGTCATCTCTACGCTTTCTTCCTCTTTTTTTTTATTATAAGTATGCTGCCTTAGTAAACATGGTTGACAGATGATAGAGCGAGCGTCCTGTCTTGGCTTTTTCAAGAGGTAGTGATGGCTTAGGCCGCAGGTTTAGATCTGCTGTCTAAGACTTTTCAACTCTATGAGCCGTGAGGGTCTCATAAATACTTTTCTCCCTACGGATCGAAAGAATCTCATGGGTGTATTTTCTCCTTAGGAATCGTGAGGATTCCTAAGTGCGTTTTCTCTTGAGAGTCGTAAGGATCTCACAAGAGAATTTACTCCCTTACGAGTCGTGAGGACTCGCAAGTGATGGGTGAAGTTGCCCTTATCCGCCTTTCACGGGGTCAGGGATTTGACTCTCGGTCATTGATGTACTGTCGAGTCATAGAACTGGGAAACTCGCCGCGACTCCGCTTTACTGGCGTCGTATATTCCTGTAGAGACACTGATTTCTCTGCGGATCGGCACGAATTGAGATGCTCTCATTAAGGACGCTGATTTCCCTGAATCAAGGAGGTTACCAAGGACGCTGATTTCCTCGGCGTTGAGACGAGTCGAAGTATTCCTGCAAAGACGCTGATTTCTCTGCGGGTCGACGCGAATCGAGGTGCTCTCGTCAAGGACACTGGTTTCCCTGACTCGAGGAGGTTGCCAAGGGTATTGATTTCCCTGGGGTTGAGACGAGTCGAGGTATTCCTGCAAAGACATAATTTCTCTGCGGGTCGACGCGAATCGAGATACTCTTGTCAAGAACACTGGTTTCCCTGATTCGAGGAGGTTGCCAAGGACACTGATTTCCCTGGGGTTGAGACAAGTCGAGGTATTCCTGCAAAGACACTGATTTCTCTGCGGGTCGACGCGTATCGAGGTGCTCTCGTCAAGGACACTGGTTTCCCTGACTCGAGAAGGTTGCCAAGGACACTGATTTCCCTGGGGTTGAGACGAGTCGAGGTATTCCTGTAAAGACACTGATTTCTCTGCGGGTCGACGCGAATCGAGGTGCTCTCGTTAAGGACACTGGTTTCCCTGACTCGAGGTATTTACCAAGGACACTGATTTCCCTGGGGTTGAAATGAGTCGAGGTATTCCTGCAAAGACACTGATTTCTCTACGGGTTAACGCGAATCGAGGTGCTCTCATCAAGGACACTGGTTTCCCTGGCTCGAGGTATTTACCAAGGACACTGATTTCCCTGGGGTTGAGATGATCTCTGGTGGTCTCTCAGGTTTTATATGAGTTACCGTCAAGACCCTGAAGCTAGGAATTTGGCCTTTGCTTCGCTTGCTGTGGTGTGTCCGAATCCTGTTGGAGAAGGGACGCTGTAGTGACATTTCGTCTGTTGTGTAAAGACGAACGTCGAAGTGGTGATCATTCCACGCTGGGGTGAGATGATCTCCGATTGTCTTTCGGGCTTTATATGACTTGCCGTTAAGACCGTGAAGCTAGGAATTTAGCCTTTGCTTCATTTGCTGGCACTGCGTCTGCTGTATCAAAACGAATATCACGGTTGTCTCTAGGTTGTTGGTGAACCGTCGAGGTTTGGCTTTGCTTTCTGGTGGAGCCTGTTGAGAAGGTATGATTCCCTCTTTGTTTGTGCCCCTGGATTGTATACAGGGATAGACGTGACCTTTCCTGTAGGGCAAAAGTTTCATTCATTTTTTTTATATTATTGTTTTATTTCCGCGATACTCTATCATTTCAACTTTTATATCGCGAAGGTCGCGATTGCCCAATCATTTTGGTTATTTTTCGCGGTGCCCAATCATTTCGGCTATTTATTTTACTTTTACTCGCTGTTTTTTATTTCGAGTTGCCCAATCATTTCGGCTATTTTGTATGCATACATTTTTACTTGCTGCTTTTTATTGCAAGTCGTCCCATCATTTCGGCTATTTCGTATGCATGTGCGGCTTGCTGGTTTTTCGCCGTAAGCCTGGAATTCGGCACCGATTTCGGCATCAGCACCGCTACAACTGGGATATTGCCAGGAGCGAATCATCATTTGCCTCTGTCGATATTGAACAAAGGTGGCTTAGTAAACAGGGTTAGGATCCTGTCGACTAAGGCTTTTGACTTCATGAGCCGTAAGGGTCTCATGAAGGTATCTCTCCCTGCGAGTCGTGAGGATCTAGTAGGTGTGTTTCTCCTTAGGACTCGTGAGGATTCCTAAGTGCATGTTCCTCTGTAAGTCGTAAGGATCTTACAAAAGGGTTTTTTCCTTGTAGGTCGAGAGGACTTACAAGGGTTGTTCACCATATGGACATATCCCTAGTCAAGGGTGGGACTTTGTTAGGGAAATGTTTATTCGTTCCCGTGGATTGTATACGAGGGTCAGTACTGAGCCACTTGTAGGGCAATATCGAAGGTTGTGGGGGTTGCTTAAGCACAGGTTTAGGTCTCTGTAAGTTAAGACTTTCAAATCTTATGAGCCGTGAGGGTCCCATAAGAGAGTTCTCCTTACGAGTCGTGAGGATCTCGCAAGTGTATTTTCTCCTTAGGAATCGTGGGGATCCCTAAGTGTGTTGCTCCCTTGTGAGTCGTAAAGATCTCGCGCGGGTGGTTTCTCCTTGCAAGGTCGAGAGGACCCTGTAAGTGTCCTTTAACGAGGTTGCGCCCTTTCGGGTTTTCACGAACACTCGCCTGTCGTCCTGCTATTTTTACTCACGGAGCCCTTTCAGGTTTTCATCCGTGCCCCCTTTGCTTATGGACATACCCCTTTTTTTATTCTCTTTTTTTTTATTTTTTTTCTAACGAGGTCGCGCCCTTTTGGGTTTTCACGAACACTCGCCGGTAGCCCTGCTGTTTTTACTCACGGAGCCTTTTCGGGTTTTCATCCGTGCCCATTTGCTTATGGACATACCGTTTATTTTTTTTAAATATTTTTTTATCGGCTTTGTGATGTTTCAATCCACCGTAGTTTATCGACATCTCGGTCAACAGCTAGTTTTAGGACGTAGTGGTCCGTCATTAGTTTAAGGACGTTTCGGCCCGTTGTTGAAGAAGGTTGGCTACTTATAGAATTTGGGCTTAAGCAGATAGCGAGCGGACATAGTCGTCGTCATCTATCATTGACTTAGGTTGTGACTCATTTAAGTGTAGTATTTCTTTAGGAAGCAACCGTTTATTGGCCTGAAAGTTCTTTCATCGTGCATATCCATAAGTAGATAGGCTCCACCTTGGTAGACATTGTCTATGATGTACGGGCCTTCATAATCCGGCTCGAATTTTCTCCGCTTGGCGCGATTGGGGATCATAGGTCTTTTGACCATTAGCACGAGTTCGCCTTGGCGGAATGTTCTCGGCCTGGTCAATCTTTCATATGAGCGCGTCATCTTTGCTTTATAAGCCTCCAGATTTTGTTGCGCTATGAGCCGGGTTTCATCAAGGGCATCAAGCTCCTCAAGCCGAAGGTGACCATTTTCTTCGTCTGTCAGCTCGTAGTGGACTGCCACTCGTAAAGAGGGTAACTCTATCTCGAGAGGGAGTACTATTTCTGTACCGAATACCAACGCGTACGGCGTTGTGTTCGTGGCCGTCTTGAACGTAGTTCGATACGCCCAGAGAGCTTCTTGCAGTCTCTCATGCCGGTCCTTCTTATTTCGGGACACCGTCTTCTTCACGATCTTTATCAAGGTCTTGTTGAAAGCCTCCGCTAGACCGTTAGCTCAAGGATTATAAACTAAGGAATATCTCCAGTCTATATTATGCTGTTGCGCGAAGCGACTGATCTTGTGGCTTCTGTAGGCTGGCCCGTTATCGGAGATGATCCGTCGCGGAGTTCTAAACCGATAAATGACGTGCGTCTTGAAGAAATGGAGGATATTCTCCGTCTTCACTTCCCTCAACTGTACTGCTTCTGCCCATTTGGAGAAGTAATCAGTCGTCGCCAGTTTGAAACGATGTCCCCTGGATGATGCTGGTTCAATAGGGTCGACTATGTCAGTTCCCCACATCTCGAATGGCCAGCTAGCCACTGTTGGGTGTAGAGGATTTGGGTGCTAGTGGATGAAGTCCCCATGGATTTGGCATGAGTGGCATCGCTTCGCATATTCGAGGCAATCCTGAATCATCGTGGGCCAATAGTAACCCATCCGTTTAATCTTCAATTTCATCTTTGGGCCTGCTTGGTGAGAACCGCAGAGCCCGTCGTAAACTTCTTGGATGACTCTTTTTGCTTCTTCGGGTCCCAGACATCTCAACCACAGAGAATCAAATGACCTCTTGTACAGAGTATCATTGACGAAGGCGAAAGACAGAGCTCGTTTCATAAGCTGATGTCTTAAGGATGCATCTTCAAGCGTTCGACGGGACTTGAAGTAGTCTATAAAGGCTTCTCTCCAATCTTCCGCCTTTTCCTGGTCTTTCATTTCCATAGCCATTTGCTAAGTCGCGCCCTTTTCTTCGGATGATTCTGGAGATATTTCTGCTGGGGCAAGCACCAAATGGCTTTGTACCACGATTCTTACGTCATCGAGGTTCTCGTCGGCCAGTTCTTTAGCGAGTTTGGCTAACGCATCCGCCTTGCTATTTTCTGCACGCGGTATACTTTCCAGCATGTAGGAGGGGATTCGGGTCAACAGTTGCTGCGCCTTTTCGCCGTACTTCACCAACTCTGGTTTGCACGTCTGATAGTCACCATTTACTTGACTAACGACCAGTTGGGAGTCTCCGTATATGAGGAGGTTTTCAATTCCAATGCCGATGGCGATCTCGAGACCTACTATCAAAGCTTCGTATTCGCCTTCATTGTTAGTCCTCGGCTCTATTAAGGAGAAAGCAAAGCACATTATCCCTCCTTATAGAGTTATGAAGATGAGGCCTACCCCTGATTTGATTATGGGGGTGCTTTGTTTGCGCTTCTTCATGGAAGACGCTCCATCGAAATAGAGTTCCCACTGCGTACCACTACCGTCGATCGCATCAAACGCATGTTCGTCTGGCAGCTCGCAATTCAGAGGAGAATCGGCAGGTATCAGATGCTCAGCGAGGAAGTCGGCGATGGCCTGACCTTTCACTGCCTTAAGTGGCTGATAGGTTATCGAAAACTCCATCAAGAGCAGGGCCTATTTAGCGAGCCTCCCTGTCAATATGGCCTTCGACATTAAATATTTGAGAGGGTCTACCTTCGATACGAGACGAACTTCATGTGCCAATGCATAGTATCTGAGTTTTGTTATCGCAAAGATCAACGCCAGACAGTGTTTTTCAATGGGGGAGTAGTTGCTTTCTGCCCCCAGTAGAACTCGACTCAAGTAATAGAGAGCTCTTTCCTTCCCTTGGTCGTTCTCTTGTGCCCATAATGCACTTAAAGGACCTTCGAGGGCAGTTGTATAAAGAATGAGTGTCTTTCCCTTGACCGGAGCAGCCAACACTGGAGGGTTCTGCAGATATTGCTTGATTTCGTCCAGCGCGCTCTGGCATTTGCGATCCTAGACGAATGGGGTTCCCTTCTTCATCAGATGACTATAAGGGTGGCACTTGCCTGAAAGATTGGCTATAAATCACCGGATGTACGCGAGCTTCCCTTGGAGAGACTGCAATTGCTTAAGATTCCTTGGCGGAGGCATTTCCATGATCGCCTTGATCTTTGACGGATCTATCTCAATACCTCGGTGTCGGACTATGAATCCTAGGAATTTGCCCGAGGAAACTCCGAATGCGCACTTGAGAGGGTTCATGTTCAAGTTGTATTGTCGAAGGCGTTGAAATACGGTCTTCAGATGCTCGAGATGTTCCTCGTATGATTTGCTTTTAACCACGAGGTCGTCGATGTAGCATTCGACGTTTTCATGTATAAGGTCATCGAAGATCTTTGTCATGGCCCTTTGATATGTGGCACCGGTGTTCTTTAAACCGAAGGGCATCACCTTGTAGCAGAATATTCCCAAAGGGGTCCGGAAAGCGGTGTGCTTCTGGTCTTCGGGATGCATCTTTATCTGATTATATCCTGATGAGCCGTCCATGAAGGAGAAAACCTCGTGAGTGGACGTATTATCTATCATCAGCTCGGTGACTGGCACTGGGAAATCATCCTTCGGGCAGACTTTATTGAGATCCCGAAAGTCTACACATATGCACACCGTCCCATTTTTCTTCATCACCGGGACGATGTTGGCGATCTAATCGGGATACTGAACCTCTTGGATAAACCCAGAGTCGATCAGCTTCTTGACTTCGGCGTTGATGCTCATCTCAAGCACGAGCCGCATTCTTCTCGGCGCCTGTTTGACTGGCTTGACATCCGGGGATATCGCCAATTTATGCACAGCAATTTCTGGATCTAGTCCTGGCATTTCGGAATAGTTCCATGCGAAGCAATCTTTATGCTGCATAAGCACGTCTTTTAACGCAGCCACCATTTCTTCAGATAGCAGCTTGCTGACGAATGTCGGTCGCGGGTCGTTCGCCGTCCCCAACTCAATTTTCTTGAGGTTATCTGTAGTAGTATGTATTCCATCCTCCAGCTCTTTCGGTGCTGGTGGAAATTCTGAGATCACCTTGTCATTGCTGTTTTCGAAGCACCAGGGAAGGTCATCCATATTCTCGGGCTCTTCTTTTGATATTGTTATCATATGGTAAGTACGAGCTCACTTCCAAGACCTATGTGGATCTGGTTCTGCTTTCATGACTTTGGATTCATGCTTCTGTGGCGGCGTTACCCTCCAGCTGGCAGATAGAGCGAACTTGCTGAGCTGATATTGATCTTCGACCCAATTCTTGAAGGTGAAACAATCTTCGAGAGGATGGCCTATTACTCGATGATAAGAGCAATAGTTCGGGTGTAAGACTTCGCCTACTTGCTTGGGGTGTTTAGACTCCGGGAGCGTAATCATTTGGTATTTTATAGCTCGATCAAGTATCTTCTTCGTCTTGTCCTGAGGAAAAGAGTATGCTCGACTCATCTTCTTCATAAGAGACAAATCCGGACCGCTCGATTCCCGCTCGCATGGCTTCTTAGTCCCGTTTTGTTGATGTCGAGCGCCTTTTCCGCTTTTTGACTTGTTTCTGCCTCTGCGTCAGGCTTTTTTTATGACAAGTTGACAAAGAGGGGCCTTTTCATCTTTTGCGGTCTGTTGGAGGAGGCGTCGCGACGTGGCTTTCTCATAGATGGCCATTTCGTGGTTGTGGTCGTCTCGGACTTTTTGACCAGCTTCCCTTATAAGCTTGTCCACTTGTTCTTCAAACGACGGACTGGGCATTTTCACGTCGGGGACTTTTTCTATTTCAGGGTTAGCGTCCTCCCATTGAGCATCCCCTTCTTCATTGAAGTCATGTACGACGTAGCAGTCGCTGAGTAGATCCCGTTTCTTGGACCGAACATATCCGAGCCCGATTGCTTCCATTCTCCCTTTAAGCAACTTGTGCTGAGTTCCGGGGACGTTCCAGACCCTGTCATAGAATTTGGCTTTTCGAGCGGTCTGTTTGAAGGGTATCCCCTGGCGCTTCAATAGCCTTTTCAAGCCTTCTGTATAATATCTAGGCAGACGGATGAGCCAAAGCCTGTCAAGCGTAGGATCGCACCGTGCCAGATTTCTTTCTCCACTTTGGTTTCTTCAGAGCGGTAAAATAGAATCGCCTTTTCGCCTGGGAGGGACATAGAATGTCTGCAGCTCTTCCACACTATAGGTATCGAGCGCATCGAGTTCCTTATGATGTTTAGGCGGTACCATGGCAAATTGCAAACTTTGCTCTTCATCAGCGACAATTTGTATTGAAGGTCGAGCGGAAAATATAGCATGGACCTCATCTTCCGAGTCACTACCAAAGATCAACATGGGAGCGGACAGTCCTGGCTTGTTGTGTTGGGTGGACCTGAATAGACTATCTCCTCTTCCTCCTCGGTATCACTCCTGAAGACAGGGATGGTAGCGATGGCTTTGTTCTCCGGCTTGTGACACCTCTCCGTATCTTCAAAATCCGGTAAGAAGTATTTTGCATCTTCATATTTGCGGACTTCGTTCACGGAGAATGGGTTCAGTTCTCCCGATACGGTATACTTGAGACCATCTTTAAAATATTTCATACACTGATGCTGTGTAGAAGGGATGATGTTGTACTCGTGTAACCATAGTCGGCCGAACAGAGCATTATAGCATATCTTGGCGTCTATAACTTGGAATTTAATGTCCGTGACGAGTAGCCCAAAGCGTAACGTCGGTATCAAAGACCCGAGAGTTCTTGATGATTGAGAGTCGAACCTGGAGATGGTGATCTTATCCTGCACAAGGTGCTGGACGCTCATGCAGATTTCTTTCAACACCCGTACATTGAGGAGATTGACGGAGGATCCATTGTCAATCAAGATTTTGCCTATCTTTATATCATGGCAGTACCCTGAGACATAGAAAGAACGGTTGTGCTCGCACGTCCTGAGAAGAAGGTCTTCATCACCGAAAGTGACATCGGCTGTGTGTACTTCCTCCAGCTCGTCCTTCATCTTTTCTTCGGCGAGAAAAGATTGAAATTGCTCGGGTTCTTGCGGTGCTTTGATTAATGAATCTCTTGCTTCTTTTGACAGTAAGAGGGCGTCGAGAATGCTGAGCTGAGAGGGTAGCTTTCTCAGGTGTGCCAGAACGTTGTAATCCACCTTATTTTTCTTTGGCGGGTTCTTGGCGGTTAGCTCTTCCATGAGTTGGTCATCTAGGGCGATGTTCTCATAGACCTTTTCTTTTCCCTTATCTTTTTTATTTGAGGGTCCGAGATTCTTTTCAGGTAGCGTACGATTACGCAGCTGGATATTTTTGCAAGCCTTCGGCTCCTCCTCTTTTCCCGATGTGGGCTCTTTAAAGAGAGGGCTAAGAGCCATTTCCTCGTCAGAATCGCTCCCGAATGTGAGAACTTGCAATCTCCCGGCGTTAACCATGCGACAATCGCCGGTATTTCTTCTAAGCTCCTCAGTCGTACTTTTCCACTCTCGACGAGTTTTGCGTTTCTCCCGCTTAAAATGTTGCCGATGAACAACATACCTCTGCCACCATCTATTGAAAGCTTTGCACTCTTTGGTGGGGTGCGAAATCTTCCGATGATACAAGCAGTAGGAAGGGTGCATTTCCGCTTTGCCAGCAATGTTTCCTTCAGAGGGTGGTAGCTTCATACCCATTGATATGGCTTTAGCATCTTGAATTTGCTTTTATCTGCGGTGGATGTACTTTGATCCGGCGGGAGTGTCTCAACTCTTTCGTCTAGTAGCCGGCGCTTGGCCTTTTCAAATATGACCGCTTCGCGTTCCCAATCAGCTTTACTTTTCAACAGAGCTTCGTTGAGGAATGCATCAATTGTTTCATCTAATGGCCCCAGAAGTTCCAGTTCAGGATCTGCCCCCAGCTTCTCAGTGCAAGGAGTTTTCTCACCGTTGGTAAACGAGTGGGAGATCACATGACAACTCGCAACGTATTCCTCGGATTCATCTGACGAGCTCTCTCCCTCATCTTCCTCTTGAAAGTCGTGGCTGAGGAACTCTTGGAGTGTGATGGAAGTCCGTGCTTTCTGGTTGTACTCCTCCAGTGCGTCAATCTGTTTTTGTAAGTCCGTGCGGTTGTCTCCAGGCTTCACGGGCTTCTTGGATTTCTTCTTCTTCTTCTTTGAAGATTTTGACGGCTGGTTATGAGTGCTCGGGCCATCACCACCGATCTTCGGAGTTGGGCACGGCTTCAGCATCCCTTCAATGATCTGAGGTTCCAACGGGTTCTTCCACCTGATCGCTGGGCATGTTTGGAGATCGTTCAGCATCCTTTTGGTTTTGGCTGACAGCATGACTTCCCATGGAGCTTATTCAACAAGGGAGCATATTGCCCCCGGCGTATTCACCTTTTTAGGGGTGTGAGGCTGCGGCGGGTTCACCTTCTATCTTTCGGACAACGCGAACTTGCCTTGTTGGTATTGGTCTTCAATCCAGTTTTTGAAGACGTAGCAATCTTCGATCGGATGACCTAGTACTCGGTGATAGGGGCAGTAATTGAGATCATTGACGTCGTTTGGCTGCAACGGACGTCTTGAATCCGGCAGATTGATGAGTCGGTTGTGCAATGCCAGCTCGAACAGTCTTCTCATTTTATCTTGAGGAAACGAGTAAGGACGTCCTAGCCTCTCTTCGAGGGATACACGTGGACGCATATTGTTTTGACGGACAACCGGCTTCAAGTTGCTCGGCTGTTGTTGCGCATTGGCGACGACGATCGCTTTTCCTTTCCCCTTCTCATTTCGAGAGTCCGGCTTTGGAGGGGACGGTCTATGGCCCATCTGATCCATTTGAGCTAGCTTGTCGATCAGGGCCTGGAAGGTGGTCGGCTTGAAGAACATCATGAATTGGGATATGGTCGCCTGCGGATTGAGGTTTCCTACAAACATGCCTACTGCAGGAGCCTCTTCTATACGTTGTTCGCATTTCGACCATAAGTTCCGCCACCGTATCGCGTATTGGACCCACGTCTCGCCTGGCTTCACCCTGGCATTAATCAATGCTGTTATCGGGCTGCGTTCGCTGGCGCTTGCAAAACACTGGGTAAATAATAGCTCCATCTCCGTAAATATTTTGACGGAGTCGTTCGGAAGTTCAGAGTACCATTCGAACGCCGTCTCCAACAAGCTGCCGACGAACTGGCGAAGTAGCAGTTTATCATCGCCGCCAGTGTTGCCACAAAAAGCCCAGAACTAGGAAACATGTTGATGGGGATTGCTTGCCCCTTGTAGACATGAAATTTTGGGATCGTGTAGCCCGGAGGGTACTTTATCTGGTCGTCCCAGCTCGGATATGGTCGTCCCGTTTTGACAACTTGACCGGCTGCCTCAGTTGCCTGGTGAAATCGTATTTGCTGAGCTATGTATTCATCCAGGGCAACTTTGGAAATTGTCTCCTCCTTGGCTGCTGAAAGAGCCGGCGGTGGATTCGACGTTTCTCCTCTGTCATCTTCAAGGATGATCAGAGGATCTTCAGCAGGAGGATCATGCTGGATCATCATACCTACCATGTCCTGGAACAGAAGGGCCATTCGTTTCATATTGGCTGCTTGTTCCGCAGCCTCTCTGTTTTTCTTTTCAAGCATCCTGCGAAGGAATTCAGCATCGGTTTCTTGCTCCTGTCGCTGATCCGAGGATGCTTCTGGGCTTTCTTTTAGCCCAGTGAGTGCGGTCATCGCAGTCATCATTTCTTGGAGCTTCTGCTGCTGCTCCTGAGCTTTAGTCATCGATCGTGTAAGCGGTCTATGACCTGTAGATGTACGGCTGTCCTCTTTCCCGGACACCATGTAGACGGTATGGACCACAATGCCCCCGGACTTAGGGCATTTGGGCTCACCACCTTTGACATTTGCCGCAGGCGTGGGGACTTTTTCCGGCCTTCTTCTCTTGTGTGCCGTCGAAGTTGAGGGGGCGGCCGTTATGGCTGGCACCCAAGTGGTTGTTGTCCTTTGCTGTTTGACAGGATGGTTCTTTTCTTCCTGAACTTTCACCTTCTTCTACCGGCGAGAGTGATCTCGATCGATTACTGAGTCCTGGACCCATCGCCAGACCTTGTAAATTTTGAAGGACAGCCGTTGAGGGGGCTGCTCAGGTTTTGTTTCTGTAACATTCTCCGCGGGCGGAGGAGATCTTTTCAGCGTGGCAGTCGGAGAGTTCTTGCGTACCCTCCTTAGCGGTTCAAAGCTGTTCCCGATCGGAACAGCAGCATCGATTTCCACCATTGGAGCTGGTGGAGTTAACCCAGAGGGGGAGTTGCCCCCGGCCTTTCTTACTCTGCGCCAGTGGCGACGTCGAGCATGTCGAGCTGTTGGGGCTGGTTCGGCGATGGGGATGGTTTTGTCTTGCCCCCTGTCCAGATGAGGCGCCGCTGGTGCCAGCCTTTTGAAGACTGATGTCCTTTGAGTAGCAGTGTCCAATCTGTCAAGGACAGACCTTCGAGCAGGAACGGGAGCCGGAATAGTTAGCCTTGTAAAGACCGACTCTTTAGCAGGAGAAGCCGTCTTGACGACTTCAGGAATAGAGATTGCTGTCTTCTTCGGGATGGCCACGTCATGGGTCATGGCCTTCTTGGCAGGCCCATCAGAGTTCAGGCTCGGTCTAGTGAAGACCGAGGAGTTGGCATTGGACGATCCGTTGAGAGGGGCCGTGGTAGTAGTGAGCCGATCGAAGACCGACTTCTTTGAAGCTTGCTGAGGTAGCGGGACATTAAGGTTCACTGGCGGGAGCATGGTCCCGAAGAACAGACCGGCGGTAGCCTGAGTCACTTGTTCCACCGGCATATCAAAGATGGAGGCCGCTTGAGGCCCGTAAGCCACACCTCCAGGTGAGTCGGAGCGTCGGTTGCATTTGCATTTGGAGCAGCTTGAGCAGTTGGACGCCATTGCTGTTTGATTTCTGCGCCAAGCAAAAGACCAAATCTTAGTAACTTGAAACCCGAGGGCAACCATTAACAAACCGCGATTGATTCGCGAAGACGACACACGGAGTGTGGAGTAGAAGAGGAAAAGGTCCTACCGGGCGTGCCAGAATCTGTTCCCCTTCGAATACAGAAACGCGACCGCGTATGTTCGTCTTGCCTGAGATTCTGGGCAGATGCTATTTGGTTTTATCCGTCCACCTCTCCGAAGATGCCAAGTTGATTTATGGCACCGTGTATCGGAGGTTTAAACGGATGCGGCCGATGTAGCAGACTTCGTCAGATTCCCCCTCGCTTGAGGGGTTTTTGATTGTGGGGACGCTCTTCCCTATAGGCGTAAGCCCCTGCAATTAATTACGCTACCGCATCGCGGTAACAACTTTCTCCTTCTCCAGAATTTCACTTCGTGTCGTTTGTGTTTGTTTTATTTGTGGTTGCCCGTGGATTGTATATGGAGACTAGGTTATGCCGTCGCCCGTAGGACATGGATTAGTCCAAATCCGTATTTACTTAGATTTGGATTTGGGGTTTTAGTTTAAGGATACGTTAGCCATATTTGAGGCTAAGAACAACTTAAACGTTCGTTAAGAATACGTTAGTCCAATTTGAGGCTAAGATCAACTTAACGGGATCGTTTGGATCCGACAGAAGAGCATTTGGGGTTCTATTGTTCTAGTTTAGGGACATGGTGGTCCATTGCCAGTTTAGGGACATGGTGGTCCAACATTCCTATTTTGGGGACGAATATTAGTTTAAGGACGCATTAGTCCATGAGTTTAAGGACCCCACAGTCCGTATTGTTGGTTTAAGGACGCATTAGTCCATGAGTTTAAGGACCACACAGTCCGTATTGTTGGTTTAAGGACGCATTAGTCCATGAGTTTAAAGACCCCACAGTCCGTAGCAATGTGTGGTTATAGGGACCCGTCACCTATCTGACGACATTGAAGGATTACAACGACAGATATCAGAGGAGTTCGGAGATATTCCATTGAACCGGGTGTAATTTGATTTGAGAGAGCAGTCGTGCTCAGTCAATTTAATTTGAGGACTTACGGCCAGAATTGGGCTAAGTCCAGTTGAAAATGTTCAACATTTTATTTGCATTTGGCCTGTTAGGCCTTTACTAGGACTCTGCCCCTGTTAATAATGCACTGCATTTTTGTTCTTGCCTGTTAGGCCTTTTTAATTGGGCTCTGTCCCTTTTTTTTTATAATGCAGAGCATTTGTTTTGGTCCATTGAAACTCTTAATTAGGCTCTGCCCTTTAATAATATGCTGCATTTAATAGTCTGACAGTGCGCCACGTGGCATGTCAGGCGCTCTGCGCCAACTAATGAGCGCAAGGCGCAAGCGCATGTGGAGGTGACACGTGTCACGCTCTGGTGAGTGCAAGCGCAGTGCGCTGCGCTACTGACACGTGGCGCGCTCTGGTGCAGTGCGCCAATTCAAGAGAGCAATGCTCTGTTTTAGAAGCGCAAGGCGCAACTGTTCTGTGATTGACACGTTGCGCTTCCTGGTGGCTTGCGCCAATCCAAGGAGCGCAACAGTGCAAACTTCAAAAGTGCAAGGCACTGTTTAATATTTGGATCAAAGAAAACAAGTTTTTTTCTTTTTCAGTGGGGTTTTACCTCAAATTTTCAAGAACCAGTGGTTCATCAAAAGGCAATGCCTTTATACAGAAGTAAATTACTTCTTCTTTTTTTATTCTAAGAATTAAATTCTTTAAATTAAGAAGATGATCTTATTCTTTTCCAAAGGTTTACCTTTTTTCTTTTTTGAGTTTTTTCTCAAAGTTTTCAAAGGATTTCTCTGTTTCTCTATCTCTATGTGTGTTTTAGACTTGGAGTCTAGGGGCCTTTATATAGTGCCAATTGATTTGTTAAATCAGTTAAAGAGATCTTTCCCTGAGTGATTTAGGGATTTTTCCCTACTGTTGGATCTTTGATCCTAGGGCTCCTGTTTTACAGAAGAGAATCTTATTGTTTTAATAAGATTAGAAAGATCTTTCCAGAATTTTTCTGTTTTAAATGCTGGCACAGCTGGCGTAAGCGCATTTGCGCTTGACACGTGTCGCGCAGCGCAGAGCGCAGCGCCACTGCGCTGACACGTGTCGCGCAGCGCTGAGCGCAGCGCAACTGCGCTGACACGTGTCGCGCAGCGCTGAGCGCAGATCATCTAAAGCATTGCTTCCTTTATTTTTATTTTAAATAGAGCTTTGCTCTGATTGGGTGCGCTGTCTTGGGCGCAGCGTTGGCGTATCAGCTTTTGACACGTGGCGCACTGCGCGCAGAGCAAGGAATCTGAAGCGTTGCTTCAATTTTTGAATTTTTGAAATTCAAACAGAGCTTTGCTCTGATTAGGGGAAACAGTATTGAAGATGATTTGTCAGCGGCACAAGTGCCAGAGATACCTTTGGTTCGAGTTGCAAAGCTGCAGCTCACTGACAATGCACGGGTTTGGTGGAAGTCGGAAGCAATCCGTCTTGACCAACCGATCGAATATAGGACTTTTCGCAACATGTTCGACGCGAAATACTTCCCAGAAACTGCCCGATTTGATATGGAGCAGCAATTTATTCATCTACAACAGGGTTCGATGTGGACCAAGTCCGTGGATGAGTATGATGCTGAGTTTACCATGCTCAGTAGGTTCGCGGCACACTTAATACCGACTGTTGAGATCAGGGCTAGAAGATTTCAGTAAGGGTTGGACTAGGAGATCCAAGCTGCATTAGCTACAGGGGATTTCCAAACCCATGATTTGGCTTTGAAAGCTGCCTGTCGATATGAGGCAGTAGTAAAGAAGAAGGGCAGACCTCAATCTGCCGGAGTGAAGCGCCCTGCTACTCAGATGGCAGATGGAGCCTCTTCAAGGCCATTGTTTGTACCTAGAAGACCGGAAGTAACAGATGATCAGCCAAGTCCAGACTTTTGCTTCTACTGCAAGAGAGATGGACACTTGTGGAAGCACCGTAGGCGCGGAAAAGGCTTGTGCTTAGTTTGTGGCGCATCCAATCACGGAATTGGAACATGTCATTATAGACGCAACTCAGTTTCAACTCACAACACTTATCCGCAGCGGCCAGCTACTCAGGCTCCTGCACCTTGTCTTGCTCTTCTAGCTCCACCTCCATGTGGACCTCCCTCGCAGCCTAATCGCCAATTCCATTAAGCACTGAGGAACAAGCTTCGAGGGTATAGAAACATGGCCCAAGAACAGAGGAATGTGCCTCCAGCTAGGAGGAATGTACCCCAGTGTCAGACTTTCACATTAGCAGTCGTAGAA
This sequence comes from Agapanthus africanus, assembly GCA_030015575.1. Classification (NCBI taxonomy): domain Eukaryota; kingdom Viridiplantae; phylum Streptophyta; class Magnoliopsida; order Asparagales; family Amaryllidaceae; genus Agapanthus; species Agapanthus africanus. The sequence goes on along the minus strand of CM057342.1, from coordinate 15,518,170 downwards.
GCCGAGACTGTAGACCAAGGTAATCCTGGTAATTCCCTCACCTCTTTTTCAATCTTACCAAAACTTTCGCATTCTTTCGTTCTTCTAAATATTTTTCACGCACTATCAATACTTCTATCATCAAACATTTCTTGAACCTGTTACACTTTCCTTCTATAAATTTCGAGGACGAAATTTTTATAAAGAGGGTAAAATGTAACAACCCTAAATTTTCTGTACATAATTTTTCAAAATAAAGAAAGGAACACCTAAGTCTAAGCACAAGTTATAAATTTAATTTGCTTTTGAACAGCAAGAAAGAGCTTGTAGCTCACCGGTAAAGCCTTGCACTGCTGAGACTTAGCACCCGAGTTCAAATCCCACCAGCCATATTATCTTTTTAATTAATTTTCTTTTAATCTTTTAGAAACCTAAGGGTCTACATGTGTACAACACGTAAACTGAAGAGACACAGAATAAACAAACACGTGCACTAGATTATACCAAGCGACAGGGACACGTGGTGAGCATCCGAGCCCCATCTCACCGGATTGGACCGGTGAGATTCGCTTGGGGGACTGGCACCGCCGGTTTAGATCGTCAGTACTGCTCTCAAATTTTAACCCTTGCAACCGTTCAGCTATCCCACTTCCTCCATATTGCCTGTTTACTCTGAATTTATCCAGAGTGCAATAAAATGTCCCTTTAATCCAATTTTAATGAATTCTTCATCACCTCTAAACCATAATTTTTCCTATAAATACCACACCGTATTTCATCCCTCATCACCAGAAATTCATTATCAAAACTATACAAAATTCCCAAGTCTTAATTGTGTACAAGTGGAGTTAGCAAAAGGGTGAAGTTCCGGCGACGATCCAAGGAGTTTCCGGCAACAAAACGACGCACCGGCGCTTCCCTACTCTTTCCTCTTCTCCCCTCTACCTTAAAAGCCAGTAAGTCCCTTCTTCCGCTCTCTTTTTTCTATTCTAAAACTTTTCTATTTCAAAACTCGTCGGAAACGGAGTTAATCCGACTTCCGATTTCCTTTTCTTCAAAAATACAACTTTTTCTTAATAACATACTTTCAAAATGTTAATATATTGTTTAGTAATCATTAACAAAGATAATAAAACAAGTTTGACATCAAAATAATAATCATAGCAAGTTCTATTTTATTTTTATATTAAAATACCCTTATGTTTAGATTTGACATTGCTTATTGTTTTTTCCTTTTACTTTAGAAAACTCACGAGATAATGACCTATCTCATCACAACACATATCTCTAACATAACACGATGGAAATTTGGGAACATAGCCATGGGATAAAACGACTTTACAAATAAATAGCTTTAACTTATAAAACCATTTCTTTAAAAGGATGTATTAAACAATTCCTTACAATTGCGCTTCTACAACCCACTTTTAGGGACCCCGTTCGGGATGGTACGGATTTTCGCACATCCTCAGGCCTAGTAGGGCGAGATGCAGACCTCCGAAAGGAGCATTCAATCTCAATGGAATTTTTATGCATTTTTCTTTAGAAAATGAAATTTCTACAAGAAAATAAATAAATTATTTTCATAAAATATATGTATATATATATATATATATATATATATATATATATATATATATTATCAAAATATCTATTTTAATTACATAAATATTTTAAGTTTTCTAAATCAAAGGAATCACTATTATATAAAACTACCATCCAAATACAACACAATTCCAATATTTCAAGAAAATACCATATATTATGAAATTAGGTTTTACTCACTAGAAATTTCACTTGTATAAAAATATACATCTATGAAAACCCTAAAGACAATAATTAAATGCTTGAGGTATTTTGAAAATTATATCAAACTATTTTTACATAAACCCCCCTCAAGTTATACTAAATTACAATAAGGACCCTAGTAAATATAGGTTTAAGCGGGATCAGTCTCTTGAGCCTCAGGGAGCTGGAGATATAGATGCTTTCCTATTTAAGGTAGAAAATCTAACAAACGGTGTTATCAACACGGTAATTGTCTTGGAAAAAGACACAAATCATGTCGTCCATGTGTAGCAGTTACCGATAATATCAAAACAATCGGGATTTCAAGTTCTTTTCAAAGTGTCTGACTCAGACTGAGTCTCAATCTCAACAATCTGATTTGAATGTGATTCAAGTATAAATTACAATCCAACATGAATCTATGAATCCGTCTATTCAATTTATATCAATCTATATTGACCGGACCAAACCATAGATATACTCCGTCTACATGACTCTCCATTTATATCCATTCCATTTACTGATATCATGGTTTCGGCAAATCATCCATCTATATAACAAACAATACAAACAATACAATCAAGACATCACGGGGGTAGATTGGTATGGAAGGTGTTAAAAGTGGCACGAGACTGTAACCATAATACACCTCACCAGAATATCCATTGTCGTTGTACTATGACTGAACGGTTCCTTGTGCTCCGTATACCTTAGTCTCCGGAATAGTGGGACTCCTCTCGTATACACTGGCATTTTCTGTACCAAGCTACAAACAACAGCGTTAATACTATAATCAAACATTATAAGATATTTCTCTTTATGTCTATTCTACCTCTACTCACCTTTGGGACTTACCGAGCGATTGTTCGCTGACGACATTCTTTTTCTTCTTTTTTTGGAATGTTGTCAGGTGGATTGGACTCACTGGAGATCGAGCTCAGCAGCGAAGACTTGGAGCAGCTAGCCTTTGACCCAGAGTTCTAGATTACTTGTACATATTTCATTTTCATTTCTTTTATGCCATTGTTTAGGCATTGCTTTCATTCCATGTATTTACATTTTAGCTGTATTGTAAAAGAATGTTAAATAAATAAAGTTGCTGTTTAATTACATCTATTGTCATTTTCTTGTGTACATTTATCTTTTATTGCTTAGATACGCTTAGCGTGTTTACTTCTGAGTAAATACGTAGCGGGCTTCGCCGCTTCCCCTCTCCGTACACCGGGAAGCGGGGCGTGACATGACTGTTGGGGTCAAAAATTGCACCCGGTTGACCGAGTCAAAGTCAAGGTCAACCCCAAGCCAAGTGGGCCCATGCCCAGCTCGAGTCCAAACATGAAGCGGCCGACCCTCCCCCATGCCAACATAGAAATCATGTAATAAATAATTTTTATGTAATTTTTTTATGCATGAATGGGCATAAAGCCAAATTTTTGTAAAACCCATGGCTTATGTGCAAAATGAAATAGCATATGAGCCATGGGATGGGCAAAATGCCATTTTGTAAAGCCCAAGGGGGCTATATATAAATATGTAAGCCTATATAAGGCAATATGATGATGAATAAAATATACGCTTTTCATTCCCCTCAAAATTTAGGGCTTGTGCCTCTTTTCCCTTTTCTGAAGGTTCAAAACCTTCTTCCTTCTTTTGAATTAAATCAAGAGTTTTACTCTTTCTTTTATAAAACTAAATAGTTTTTCACCATAAAACCCATAAAGGGGAACTCAGATCTGCCATCAGATCTCAGAAAGGAGAGATTTTTAAAATCTCATATTTCTTGATCTTTAAGATCCGGCCAACAAAGGAAGAAGAATGAGACCTATCTCCAGAAACCCCACTTTGGGGAAGGTCCAGGGCTCAAGGGGAGAAGCCCCTTTATCAACTTCAAATTATCCTAGGAGTTTAACTCCTCATATATATACATATATACAAAATAATAAGTGCTCATTTCTGAGAGTACAACTCCCATTGCAGGGACCAAGTCCCTTTTGCCACCCTTGCGTCCAAAGCGCTAGCGCCCGAGCGCCCACGTGCTGACACGTGGGGCGCTAGCGCTCAAAGCGCTAGCGTCCTTGCGCTCAGAGCGCTAGCGCCCAAAGCGCTAGTGCCCGAGGGCCCACGTGCTGACACGTGGGGCGCTAGCGCACAGAGCGCTAGCGCCCAAAGCGCTAACGCCCGAGCGCCCACGTGCTGACACGTGGGGCACTAGCGCTCAAAGCGCTATCAACTTAAACGTCCAGAGCTCTAGCGCCCAAAGCGCTCTTGCGCTCAAGGCGCTAGCGTCCAAAGCGCTCTTGCGCTCAAGGCGCTAGCGTCCAAAGCGCTTTTGTGCTTAAGGTGCTAGCAGCCAAAGTGCGGGCGCTTTTTCCCACGCATCCTTTGGATGCCCTTTCCCTTATATATATATATATATATATACACACACACACACACACACACATACTCCACGACACTGTCCCTGTTAGAAAAAAATTTCTAACGGGCCCCGCAAGAGGGCTGCTAGCCGCCTTGACCCCCAGCCCACTATCCGGGTAGCGGAACCCCCATAAAAACTCTGCGGGGCCCCTGATACATCCAAAACCCCTTCAAAATACGACACCGCACATTGAGTTCGCATGACCAGTTTAACCCGTTAATCGGAGGTTCCCTCGCTCCAAAGGCGAGGGGTAATTAACGGCAGCTTAGTCCGTGGCTGCCGGAGATTCGGATCCCTACAATCATTAAACCCCGGCCTATCCTAGGCAGGGGGAATCTGTAATGTGCTGCGCGCGTATTCCCATCTCAATGGGGTGATGAAAAACACCCTACAATGACACGTCTTAATCAAGCTAATAATATGGATGTATTGACCGAACCCACTTATTATACTGAGCTAGGTTCGACTCTATCTTATGATTGTCATAAGTCCGAGCAAGGAATAAGGGAATATCCGGATTCCCACGCCACCCAAACGAAGAATAAGCATGTTGATGTATCATCTTCGGGTGTGTTCGTTACCGAGAACTGTTTCTCAATTGGCTCTACGTCCTGGTTATTGGATACCGAATCAGGATCCCAAGTATGTAATTTGTTACATGGGTTAAGTAAAAGTAGAGAACTGAGAAAGGGTGATAAGTCTCTAATAGTATGGAATGGTGCAATTGTTGCAGCCAAAACAGTTGGCGAATATCACCTTGTCTTACCAAGTGGTAACACAATGATTCTGACCGACTGTTATTTCGTACCAAACACGTTGTGAATGTTTTCCTAAATCAAGTTTTGATTGGGTATGGTACGTTATATAACGGTAAAATACATTCTAAATCATAACACAGTTCGAAGTATACAGAACACACACATGAGGAACAGTTCAGAAATGAACGAAGCCTTCTTATGGCATTGTAGACTAGATCATATCAATACGACAAGACTAGCTGAGTTGCATAAGGATGCATATTTGAATCCGTTCGAATTTACATCTTATGAAACTTGCCAGTCATGTCTCAAAGGCAAGATGACCAAATCTCCGTTTACTGGACACGGAGAAAGAGCTACTGAACTCTTGGGACTGATACATAGTGATGTATGCGGTCCTATTTCTACACATGCCAGGAATGGTTCCTCTTACTTTATTACATTCACCGATGATCTTTCTAGATTCGGACATGTATTCTTGTTGAAATACAAGTCTGAAGCTTTTGATAAATTCAAGGAATATAAGTACGAAGTTGAGAACCAGACGGGTAAAAGTATTAAAATCCTTCGATCTGATCGGGAAGGAGAATACTTGAGTATGGAATTCAGAGACTACTTAAAAGAGAATGGGATTCTATCTCAGCTTACTCCTCCATATACACCATAACACAATAGAGTTTCAGAGCGGAGGAATCGCACCCTATTAGATATGGTGCGCTCTATGATGAGTAATGCTGTGTTGCCTATTTCCTTTTGGGGTTATGCACTTAAGACAGCTGCATTCCTATTGAATAGAGTTCCGACCAAATCCATGCCTGCCACTCCATATAAGATATAGAATGGGAATAGACCATCTCTTAAACGAGTTAAAATATGGGGTTGTCCGGCCTATGTTAAAAAGAAAAATCCGGACAAGCTCAAGGCAATGCCAGTTCTGTGCAAATTTGTAGAATATCCCAAACAATCGCGAGGGTATATCTTCTACCACACCGAAGAACAAAAAGTGTTTGTTTCTCAACATGCCACCTTTTTAGAAAAAGAATTTCTTGTGAAAGAAATTAGTGGCAATGAGGTAAAACTGGAAGAAGTTCTAGCTACACAAACTAAAACTGACAATTTGGTAGAACCGGAGGATTCAATAGTCCCCGACGCACCTCAGCCACTCTGCAGATCTAGTAGGGTTCCTCATCCACCTAAGAGATACTGCGGTTTTCTCGTTGACGGTGGGAGCGAGGATTGCATCATGGAAGATGATGACCCAACTAGTTTCGAGCAGGCCATCACAAGTGGAAACTCTGTGAAATGGCTGGATGCTGTGCGATCTAAGATGGAATCCATGAACACCAACAAAGTATGGACTTTGAAAGTTGCTCCTAAAGGGTTAAAACCCATCGGGAGTAAGTGGATCTTGAGAAGATATTTGGTGTAGATGGAAAATTTGAGACTTTCAAAGCTAGATTTGTAGCAAATGGTTTTCGTCAACGACCAGGTGTCGACTATGATGAAACATTTTATCCTGTGGCTAACCTTAAGTCCATCAAAATCTTACTTGCCATTGCTGCATACCATGACTATGAAATCTGGCAGTTGCATGTCAAGGCCGCTTTTCTAAATGGTGGTTTAGAAGAGAGCGAGTACATGACACAACCAGAGGGTTTCGTAGACAGTGGAAGCAGCAGAAGCGTGTGCAACCTGCTTAAATCAATTTACGGATAAAAGCAGGCATCGCGGAGCTGGAACATCTGTTTCGATGAAGCAGTCAAAGAGTTTGACTTCATCAAAAAATATAGATGAACCATGTATATATAAGAAGGTAGTAGTGAGTAAGGTTGTCTTACTCGTATTGTACGAGGATGACATACTCTTAATAGAAAACGGTGTTGCTATGCTACACTTGGTTAAGCTCTTCTTATCACACAAGTTCTCCATGACAGATTTAAGTGATGCCTCCTACATCTTGGGGATAAAGATCTATAGAGATAGATCTAAGCGGATGTTGGGATTATCCCAATCCAGGTACATTGACACTATACTAAAGAGGTTTAGTATGGAAGATTCTAAGCATCGTAATGTACCCGCTTGTTCAGGAATCGCTCTCTCCAAAGAGATGTCTCCCAAGACTGATTTGGAGAGGGCTCGCATGCAAAGGATACCCTATGCTTCGGCAGTCGGGTCAATCATGTATGTGATGTTATGTACTAAACCAGATGTAACTTACTCACTAGGTGTAGTGAGTAGGTATCAAATAGATCCTGGAGAGAAATACTGAACAGCTGTGAAGAACATTCTTAAGTGCTTGAGAAGACTAAAGAGATGTTCTTAGTGTATGGTAACGGTGAACTCCAGATGGAGTCCTTTACCGATTCGAGCTTCTAGAGTGACAAAGACGACAGTAAGTCGGTCTCGGGTTTTGTCTTCAGCCTCAGTGGAGAGACGATATGTTGGAAGAGTTCCAAGCTAGATACTGTAACAGACTCGACAATGAAATCGCTACCAACGATGCTGCCAAAGAGGCTGTCTGGATGAAGAAGTTCATAAGATGAACTTGATGAGGTTCCATCTATTGAGCATCCAATACCTGTGTATTATGATAACAATGGAGCTGTGGTTTTGGCTAAGAAACCCGGTTCCATCAGTGATCATGACATATTCTTAGAAGGTATCACCTGATCAGGGTGATAGTAGATCGCTGGGAGATCGAGCTCAGGAGAGTTGATATAGAGGATAACACAGCGGATCCACTCACGAAGGCCCTTTCCCAGATGCTATTCGAGAGACTTTTTGGGATGTTGGGTATGAGATACTACAACAACTGGCCTTAGTGCAAGTGGAAGATTGTTAGTGATATGTATGCCCTAGAGGCCATTATTGTATGATATAGTGGATGCTTGGACATATATATGGAGGACTTACTTGCTCGACATGATAGTATACTATCTGGTTGCATTTATCTTAACATGTTCACTGGTATTATTATACTGTCTCTCATATACATGTTGATAAAGCCCTTAGGATGTAGGTTTGACTACCAGGACTAGGATGTGGATCATACTACTGGGACCTGAGTAGTCCACAAGCACATCCTTCAATTGTTCCTAATCGAGAGAATATCGATGTTGGGGTCGAAAATTGCACCCCGGTTGACCAAGTCAAAGTCAAGGTCAACCCTAAGCCAAGTGGGCCCAAGCCCAGATCAAGTGGGCCCATGCCCAAGTCGAGTCCGAACATGAAGCGGCCGGCCCCCCTCCATGTCAAAAAATATCATGTAATAAATAATTTTGATGTTTTTTTTATGCATGAATGTAAGTAAAATGGGCATAAAACCAAATTTATGTAAAGCCCATGGCTTATGTGCAAAAGAAATGAGCACATGAGGTATGAGATGGGCAAAATGCTATTTTGCAAGGCCCAAGAGGCTATATATAAATGTGTAAGCCTATATAAGGCAACATGATGATGAATAAAGGAGACACTTTTTCATTCTCCCCATAAAAACTAGGGTCTGCGTCTCCACTTTCTCTTTTTCAAGTTCTTCCTCTTCCTTTTCATTTTCCAAATAAATCAAGAGCTTAGCTCTCTTTTTTTATAAACCAAACAAAGTTTTACTATAAACCCACCTCCCAAGACTCCATCAAGAGAAGAAAAATGGTCTTTTTTTTTATCATCCAAGATCTAGATCTTGGAGTTTCAAAAGAACCCATTTGGGTTTCTTTTCAAAAGAGAAAGGAGAAAATCTTTTAGAGTTTAACTCCACAAATAAAATTATTTTGGAGTTTAACTCCACTACAGAAATTCTTTTGGAGTTTAACTCCACAGTAAAAAATCTTTTTTTTTTGGAGTTTAACTCCACATTAAATCTTTCCTGGAGTTTAACTCCATATAAAATTCTTTCGGAGTTTAACTCCACATTTAAAATTCTTTCGGAGTTCAACTCCACAATAAAAATTCTTTCGGAGTTCAACTCCATTTAAATTCTTTTAGAGTTTAACTCTACAAACAAAAATTCTTTTGGAGTTTAACTCCACAATAAAAATCTTTTTTTGGAGTTGAACCCCATTTAAAACTCTTTTTGGAGTTTAACTCCGCAATAAAAATCTTTTTGGAGTTAAACTCCATTTTAAAATTCTTTAGGAGTTTTACTCCATTTAAAATTCTTTTTTTGGAGTTTAACTCCATTTAAAACTCTTTTGGAGTTTAACTCTACGATAAAAATCTTCTTGGATTTAAACTCCATTCAAAACCTTTTTAGAGTTGAACTTCATATCTAAAATTCTTTTGGAGTTTAATTCCATAAAAAAATTCTTTTGGAGTTCAGCTCCATTTAAATATAAAAAATAAAAATATTGGAGCTCTTTTTGCCTCATCATGTGCTAGCACGAGAGGGAGAAAACTCCCATTTAATGGGAACCCTTTTGGCCCCTCTCACATGCTAGCATGTGATGCCCCCCTCACATGCTAGCATGTGAGGAGTCACAGGCTAAGCATGTGATGGCCCCCTCCTCACATGCTATGCTAGCATGTGAGGGGTCACATGCTAAGCATGTGATGGCCTAGCATGTGAGGGGAGGCTCCCATTAAATGGGAGCCCAGGCTTCCCCCCTTTTTTTCTCTTTCTTTCTTCTTCTTTCTTCCTTCTTCTTTTATTTATTCCATTTTTTATTTAAAATAAAATAAAATAAAATAAAATAAAATAAATTATAAATAATATTTTAAAAATAAAAAAATAGTAAATTAAAATAAGAAAAAGTTTTCTCTAAATATTTATTTACTTATTTTTTATATATATAGAAAAAATGTATATATATCTTTTTTTTTAACAAATGGAATAAAGTAAAAAAACACACACCCCAACGCATCGCATTGAGTTCGCATGACCAGTTTAACCCATCAATCGGAGGTTCTTTCGCTCCAAAGGCGAGGGGTAATTAACGACAGCTTAGTCTGCAGCTGCCGGAGATTTGGATCCCCACAATCAATAATCCCCGGCCTACCCTAGACGGGGGAATCTGTAGTACCTGACAAGCGCGTGCGTATTTCCATCTCAATGGGGTGACGAAAAACACCCTACAGATTCTGGCACGCCTGGTGGGACCGATCTCTCCTCCCATATTTCGAGTTAAACGTTCATATGAACTCAATCAATATACATATCTATATTTATACTAAAATAATGCTCTTTCATGCAGGTTTTCAAGCAATTACTTTTCAACAATGTCTTCAAAGATGAACTCAGCTCTCATCTCCTACACGATAAAGATGGACTCCCGGACAGTCCTCCCGGCCAGTCTTGGGCGACAGTGGGAGGACCCGCTGCTACAGTTCGGCTCTATTCTGTTCGTGCCGGCTAATGCCATCTCTGCTCCTCAAGCCCCGGTGACTGATAAACCGGCCTCAAAAGGGAAAAAGGCCAAATGTCATGGTTGCGAAGGCACTTCAGCCCAAGCACAAATCCATCTCCGCACGACTCTCCATTGATCCAACTGGGGGGCAAGGCCATCAACGCCAACAAAGCAATAAGGCGCACTGGGCAAGTTCCAACGGTGCCCTTGACAACTCCTCGATTGGGTGTTTTCTCTAAGCTCTCCGTCAATCGACCCACGACGGCTTCCTGGATAACGGATGCCCACCAACCCCTCAAAATCGAGAAGCTAAGATAGAAAAGGCTCAGATACAGAGCCAATAAAAAGGCTAGGTCTTCTGCTGATTTGAACATCGTAGGGTTCCAAGAACGAGGTTACCCGCAACAGCTGAAACGGCTGTAAATCTCGCTAACTCTTTTGAACCGCTGAAATTGGTTCAAAAGAATTTCATGACCGCGAGGGTCACGAAAGTTGCGATCCGGACAGCGCCGCTCAAAGACCCAGCCGGGCTAACCGTCTTCAGTCGCCTGTCCTTTCCAGAAGATGAAAAATCACCGCCAAAGATAAAGAGATGGCTGAATATGTGGTCCACACTGTCTACATGGTGGGCATGCGCAGCAAAAGCAAGGATAAGGTCACTACATCTCAAATCCAATCTGGTGTGAATGTGGCTATCACTTCCCAAGACCAGAACCCTCCGTAAGGTAATGAAAATCCTCCCAGTAAAGCTGATAAGCGGAGAGATCCCTCGGTTCATGAGGAGTCGGGCACGGAAAGAGAAGAGGAGCCAATCTTCCGTCCCAAGAATGCAGAGCAGCAACTTCTCCAAGAGCTCCGAAAACAGCTCAGAAGCAAAGACAAAGAGATGGCTAAGCTCTACTAAAAAATTGACAACTTGACGAATGTCGTGATGCAGCTCATGGCCCGACTTGCCTCTCAGCCGCCCAATCAAGCACAGGGTTATGCTCATAAACCGGGAAACGGTGTCCCGAGACAGCCGACGCCTATTCCCTTAAATCTAAAGGTGGGTGGACCGCATGAAAGTCAGTCGCATCCTATCTCGGGAAATGTCTTGGCTATCGATGACAGCAACCTGCTAACTCAATATCAAATCATGGATTTGGTTGCCAACAAAGTCAAAACATTGGTAGCCAAAGCCGGAGAGCAAAAAGATGTCAGCAGTAGCGGGAGACCATATCCTGCTCGGTACGATCTTGTGGAGTTTCCCACTGGCTATGTCGTCCCCAAATTTGAAAGGTTCGATGGGAAGAAAAATGCGAACCGACACATTGCCCAATTTAAAGTATCATGTGCGAATACTGGGGGCAATGATGCGCTCTTTCTCCGCCAGTTTGTCAATAGCTTGACCGATGTTGCTTTCGATTAGTATGAGAGCATACAGGATGATGAGATCACGACGTTCGCTCAAATAGAATCCATGTTCAAGCAAAGGTTCATGAGTGTCAGCGATAAAATTACCATTGCCGACCTCGTAAGGACCGAGCCAAAGAACAACTAAAACAGCATGGATTTTATAGTCCGATTGCACAATCTCTCTGTCAAATGTGAACCGCTATTGGAGCAAGACCAATCCGTCGATCTTCTTATTGAAAATCTGAAGGACTGGATGAAACCTTTCCTGTGCACCGCAAGCCTTAAAACATTCCAAGAGCTGACTAAGAAGGTCCAAATGTTGAAACGCTCAAAGCCCGAGTCCACTCAGGATCTTCAGTTCACAAACAGACCGAAACCTTGGAGGGACGACAACCGAAAAGGCGAAAGTTCCAACAGCACCGATTCTCTTATTAGGCAGAGAGCGAGCGGAGCGAAGGCTAACAAACCCCGAGAGCCAATTTTGGAGGAAAGGAGAAATAAGGTCTACTCTTTCAGAAAGGACAAGGTCCACAAAATTTTCAAAGATGCTCTGAAGAATGGCCTGCGGCTATCAGAACCAAAAAGGCTAAGTGAAGCGAGCAGGACCGATCATCCCAATTTTTGCCTATACCACCGAGTTCTAGGGCACACTATTGAAGACCATTGCATCTTCAAAGATTGGGTCGAAAAGCAATACAAGGCGGGAGAAATATCATTGTCCCCTGGCGTGTTAACAAACAGTCAAGCGGCGACCGCCAATTTCATACAAATGGAGACCGAAGTCCTTCGGGAACCTGATTCTCTTGGACATCTGCCTTTTTATGAAAAGAGCGGACTAAGGCAACAAGCTAAGAGCCAGATGAGCAACATTGCTAATGAAGAAGCAATAGATAGGTACACAACCCATACGGTCTACATGATGGAGCTCAGAGGAGCAAGTCCTCCTATGCCTTATAGCCATGATGACGACGTGGCTGTTGCTATCCAACACCGGCTCGATCCAAATGATGAAGAGCCTGCTCAGGACATTGAGCCAAAGGAACCTGTAGTTCTTGTTGAATCAAGCTCAGGCAGTAAGGATGACCCCGTTGTTGTACCCGGGACTATAGAACAAGCATTATTCCAATGGCTTCAAAAGTAGCTTCAGGACAGGGATAAGAAGATGGCCAAGGTCCATTCAAAAGTCGACGAGTTGGCAAACGTCGTGGCCGATCTCATGACCCAAGTCGCCCGATTGCAATTGCAACAAAATCAAATTTTGGTTCGTGAGCTAGGGATTGATATCCGGAAGTAAGCAACCGATACTCCCTCCGGCCCAAAAGCGGAACACCTTTGCGAAAAACGGCCGCGGTCAGCCTCCAATCCCTCTGATACATACACTGAACGTGGTAAGCGGACAGTAGGTGAACCAAAGACCGATCGTCCTCAGGTTCCAGCATCAGTAAGGGCACCTACTCTAATGGAGAGAGAAAAGAAAGTATACTCCTTCAGGAGGGATGAAGTCCGCAAAATATTCGAGGATGCCTTGAACAACGGTCTTCAACTTCCTATTCCAAAGAGGCCACATGAGATGAACATGACCGGCAATCCCATATACTGCCTATATCATAGAATGGTGAGTCATACCATTGAAGACTGCTATGTTTTTAAAGATTGAGTGGAGAACCAATACAAACTTGGGAAAGCCTCACATTCGTCAGATATACCGACAATCCACAGAGCTAGGTCATCAACACAACTCCGGCAAGATCAAAGTTCGAGGAGCTGGGATAAGCAAGCTGACCACCAGGTCGTTAAACTGGGAACAATCGACCTCTAAGTCGTTAAACTGGAATGTAAAAGTGTGTAAATAAAACAAAAAATAAAATGCCGAAATGATGGGGCAACCCGCAATAAAAATCAACGAGTAAAAATAAACATGAAAAATAAAGCCGAAACGATGGGGCAACCGCGAATAAAAAGCCGAAATGATAAGGCAATCGCGACCTTCGCAATAAGAAAAGCTGAAATGATAGAGCAATCGCGGTAAAAAAAAACCAATGGCGGATGATGAGTCGCTCCTGGTATCATATTCCAGTGCAGCGATGCAGACGCCAATCAAAATTTTAAAAATCTGAATGTCCCAACGGCGAATGATGAGTCGCTCCTGGTACCATATTCCAGAGCAGCGATGCAGACGCCAACCAAATCCCATATCCTAACGGCGAATGATGAGTCGCTCCTGGTACCATATTCCAGTGTAGCGATGCAGACCCCAACCAAATTTCAAATCCTAATGGCGAATGATGAGTCGCTTCTGGTACCATATTCCAGTGCAGCGATGCAGACGCCAACCAAATTCCAAATTCCATACCTCAACGGCGAATGATGAGTCGCTCCTGGTACCATATTCTAGTGTAGCGATACAAACGCCAACCAAATTCCAAATCCCATACCCCAACGGTGAATGATGAGTCACTCATGATACCATATTCCAATGTAGTGATGCAGACGCCAACCAAATTCCAAAACCCATACTCCAACGGTGAATGATGATTTGCTCCTGGTACCATATTCCAGTGTAGCGATGCAGACACCAACCAAATTCCAAAACGGCGGATGATGAGTCGCTCCTGGTACCATATTCCAGTGCAGCGGTGCAGACGCCAACAAAGTCCCGAAATTTTTCCGGCTCTACGGTCTGGATCATACATCCTGCAAAACCGTATATAATCCATGGGCATAAAACGATCCCAATCTCTCCCAAGTCCTACCGGCGAGACCACATTCAAAGTCCACCGGTGGTGAAGAAAAAAAATGGGGTATGTCCACAAGCAAAATAGGCACAAATGAAAACCCGAAAGGGCTCCGTGAGTAAAAATAGCAGGACTGCGGGCGAGTTTGTGAAAACCCGAAAGGGCGCAAACTCGTGAAAAAGAAATGAAATGCACTAGCAAAGTCCTCTCGACTTTGTGAGGAGAAAATTCCCGTGTGAGATCCTTACGACTCACAAAGGAGCAACACACTTGGGAGTCCCAACGACTCCTAAGGAGAAAATACACCTACGGGATCCTTACGACCCGTAGGGAGAAAATACTTTTATGGGACCTTTACGGCCCATAAAATTGAAAAGCCTTAGGTGATAGGGATCTAAACCTGTCTCCTAAGCCATCGCTTCCCAACAGGGAAAGGCAAATGATGATTCTCTCTTGGTACCATATTCCAGTGTAGCGGTGCTGATGCCGACCCAAAAAATCAATTCCCAAATCCTCCCAGGGCAAATGATGAGTTGCTCCTGGCATTATTCCAGTGCAGCAATGCAGATGCCGACAAAAAACCAATCTCCAAATCCTCTCAAAGTCAAATGATGATTCGCTCCTGGTACCATATTCCAGTGTAGCGATGCTGATGTCAACACAAATCAAACCAACCAATTCCAACATCGACCTCTGCGTCAAACAGTCGACACTCCGTAATAGGGAAACGTCAAGCAGACACTCCGTGCCGGGGGCACGTCGACTACAGACACTCCGCCTCGGGGAAACGTCCAACAGCGACACTCCGTGCCGGGGACACGTCAACCAGCAGACACTCCATCTCGGGGACAGGTCAAGCAGACGCTCCGTACCGGGGACACGTCAACTAGCGATACTACGTACCGGGGAAACGTCAAGCCGACACTCCGTACCGGGGAAACGTCCAACAGCGACACTCCGTGCCAGGGAAACGTCAAGCAGGCACTCCGTACCGGGGATACATCAACCGCCCGACACTCCGTAACGGGGAAATATCAAGCAGACACTCCGTCTCGGGGAAACATCAATCAGTCAACACTCCGCCTCGGGGAAACGTCAAGTAGACACTTCATGCCGGGGGCACGTCAACTACAAACACTGTTCTCCGCCGGAAGACGCGACCGCGACGTTGGGACGTCTAGGCCAGAATTTCGGGAGGAAAATGTTAATTGGTGCTATCCGTCCACCTCTCCGAAGATGCCAAGTTGATTTATGACACCATGTATCGAAGTTTTAAATGGATGCGGCCGATATAGCAGACTTCGTCAGATTCCCCCTCGTTGATGGGTTTTTGATTGTGGGGACGCTCTTCCCTGCAGGCGCAAGCCCCTGCAGTTAATTACGCTACCGCATCGCGGTAACCACTTTCTCCTTCTCTAGATGATCACTTCGTGTCGTAGGTGTTTGTTTTATTTTTGGTTGCCCGTGGATTGTATACGGAGACTAATTTATGTTGTCCCCCGTAGGGCGTGGATTAGTCCAAATCCGTATTTTTTAGATTTGGGTTTGGGGTTGGGTTTAAGGATACGTTAGTCTCATTTGAGAATAAGATCAACTTAAACGTTTGTTAAAGATACGTTAGTCTAATTTCAGACTAAGATCAACTTAACAGGATCATTTAGATCCAACAAAATAACATTTGAGCTCTATTGTGTAGTTTAGGGACATTGCGGTCCATTACCAGTTTAAGGATATGGTGGTCCAATGTTTGTTTAAGGACATCTCGGTCCAACATTAGTTTAAGGACATTACGGTCCAAATTAAAGACATCATAGTCTATAAAAGTTAAGGACATCATAGTCCATAGGCTTAAGGACCCCACAGTCCATGGTAGTTTAGAGATATCATAGTCTATAAATTTTAAGGACATCATAGTCCATGAGTTTAAGGACCCCACAGTCCCTGGAATGATTGGTTATCGGGACCCGTCACCTCTCTGAAGACGTTGAAGGATTACAACGACAAATATCAAAGGAGTGAAGAGATGTACCCTTGAACCAAAATTGATTAGAAAATCTGTAGTCCAATTTGGGACTAAGATCAATTAATTAGATTATGAGCACATGGGCTCAGTCAAATCTGAGTTGAGGACTTATGGCCAACTTGGGCTAAGTCCAATTAGGTTTAAAAATGTTGGACCTTTGTTTGGACTGTTGAACATTTGTCTGGGCTTAGCTCCCTATTATTTAGCAATGCTAAGCATGGGTCTGGGTTCTAACCATATTTTGTCTTTTATTGAGTGCTGAGCACTCATATACCATATGAGATGATCAATCTTGGGAGACAAGGGTGTATTTGAGGCTCAGTCAAAAGGGGAGTCTTACCTCTGGAAGATTTAGCCAATTTAGGCTAAGACTGGTGATGCATTTAAAATAGTGTTAAACACTGGGGATGAAATGCTTAAAATAGTATTCAACAATAGAAAAATGAGCCGCTCACGTGGGGATACGTGAGGCGCCCTAGGATTGGGCCAAGATTCCTTTATTTTATTCTCAGAATATTCAAATAAGTGTTAAACACTTTTAGTCTTCAGGCCATCATGTGTGGGCACGTGATGGGTATCGATACACTGGATATTAAAAGGATTTGCTAGTGATCACGTGGGGACACGTGAGGGCGCCCATGCATTGGATTTTAATCCTTCAGTTCTTTTCATCTTCTCTTTTTTAAAGAGGCGTTTGTCAGGGGCCACGTGGGGATACGTGAGGGTGCCCAAAGTCTATTCTGCTTGGGTTTTGTTCTTTTTATTTTGATAAATTTATCCAAGGGTCATGTGGGAGCACGCGATCATGTCTCATTCTTTCTTTTTTACTCATTGAGGAGGAAGGTCACGTGTTACCACGCGATCAAGTTGGATACTAACTTCTTTACGTGCATGGAGAGTTTTAAGTCTTTTGTTTAAGAATTAAATTCTTTGGTAGGTTAAACCCTAATTTTGTTTAGAGGAATTAAATTCCTATGTATTCTTTAAACCCAACTCTTCCTTTAAGTTTTGGATCTGCATGGCAGAATCCCCCCGATGAGAATTAAATTCTCAACTTATGGGGAGATCTGCTTCTGCAGATCTTCAACCATGAAGAAGAACTAAGTTCTTGTTTTAAAGGTTAAACCATGTCTCTGTTGGAGGAATTAAATTCCTAAGTATTTTGGAGCAATTAAATTCCAAAGTATTTGGAAGAATTAAATTCTTTAAACTCAATTCTCCCTCTAAGTTTTGGATCTGCATGACAGAATCACCCCGATGAGAATTAAATTCTCAACTTATGGGGAGATCTGCATCTGAAGATCTTCAACCAAAGGAAGAACTAAGTTCTTATTCATAAGAGTTAAACTTTTAATTTGAGAATTATATTCTCTTTTTGTTTTATGGAGCTTAAATCTCTTTCTCTTTCTCACCTAGGGTTTCTTTCTTTTTCTGAAGAAATCTTCTTTCTCTCTGGAGAATTAAATTCTCTTCTTTTTTCTCTCTGTTGTTGTTGTATCCCCTCTTTTTTTTCTTCTATTCTTGGCTCCTATTTATAGGAGAAAGAAAAGAATCAGTTTGTTTAATTAATTTTTCATTGAAAGATTTTAATTGATTTTTTAACCAACATGATCTTTTAGATCACTCAGTGAATTTTATTCACCATTGGATTTTTAATCCAAAAGATATTCTGTCTGTTATTCTTGGTGACTTTCAGGGAAATCTTTCCTTGTATAGAATCTTTATATAAATTGGTGATTTTTAATCACCATTGGATTTTTAAACGGTGCTCCGCTTTACAGAGCGCAATCTTTTTGTTTTGGAAAGATCTAAGGAAATATTTTTTATAACTAGGGTGTTTGATTTCCCTTAATCAGAATTTAATTCTATTAGTTCAGAAGGTTTAAGAGCCTGTCATGTGTTAGTACGCGCCCCCACTGATTGACCATTTAATTAGAATTCAATTCTATTAATTCAGAGATCTTAGAAACCCATCATGTGTTGGCATGTGACCTCCTGATTAAGCATTTAACCAGAATTTAATTCTGTTGTTTTAAAGAACTTAGGAACTTATCACGTGCACGTGACCCTTGATCACGTGTGAACACGTGATGCCCCATTGGGGTTTTCTCTTGCTGTTTTATTATACCTTTTAATTCCTTTCAGTGGGTTTAAAGGCCCATCACGTGTTGGCGCGTGATTCCATCTCAAGTTGTGTATCTCAGCGCCTATAACTTTGCCCATAGAAGGTCACGTGTCCTCACGTGATACCCGATCACGTATGGACACGTGATATTTCTCTTGTGTATTTCTTTGCTGCTGTATTCAGTTCCTATGAGGGAACAAATGCCCCCACAGCGTTGTTCTCACGTGTTTGCACGTGAGTGCAACGCTGTCATCTTTTGTGGCCATTGGATCTGCCTAGGGAAAGGGGTAAATGGACCGTTTCCCACCACATCTTATAAATGCAGGGGTCTCTTCAGAAGCGTCTTGTTCAGTTGATAAAACTCACATTTGTATTACATTTTTCCTACCATTTTTATATTAAAAAAAGGACTTTATTATAATATATTATACATATGAGGGTTTATGTGTAAAAACACCATTTTCCATGTGTTAATATATTTTAATTATCATTTGGTAGGAAAATATATGCAAATAAATCTATTGACCAAATCTTAGTAGAACTAAGTCTACTAAATATTATTTGAGATTATGGTGCAGAATTTTCCAAGTTGTTATGCAGAATTTATCAAACAAATCAATTTGTTGAAGAAAACTTGCCAAATTAAGAAGCAAAACTTGGAGACCAAGTCTGGAAGCAACCGAGAGAAGATTTCTGAAGTCTAAAGGTGCCTTGGATTGCCAAATGTCAAAATCAGAGAGCCCAAGAAAATTGATCAAGAGATCTCACCCATTGGCCGCGGATCCGCGGCCATACCCCCCATTTGGCCGCGGATCCGCCGCAATCTTGAGGATTTGGAAGGCAAGATTTTGGGGCCTTAATCTCTGCTGAAATTTACCAAGTTTTCAACAATAATATTCTGGCCTTGCACTATAAAAGGGCACCGAGAGCCTCTTGGAAAATCTATCAAGCCGAAGAGATCATGAAGCTCCCGACGCTCACGCATCCAGGCTGATCATCGACTGTTCGACTACCTCCTTAGGAAAGATCGAGAAGCAACTAGTTTGTAATCATTTTCTACGGATTAAAGTGTAGTTTGTTCAAGTCGATTAATAAAGGTAGTTATTTTATTTAATTGTTTTTGCATCTTACATTATGTTTTCCCTCTCTGTCTTTTCATCTTCTTCTCCCAACATGCGCGAGTAATTCTCCGCTTGTTAGGGTTCGTAGGATTAGGGTAGGCTAATGGACGATGAAAATAACTAAACCCTTTTTAAGTCCTATAAAGTTTAGGAACTTTATCAAAAGAATCATTAACATCCTAATCGGGCGCGCTAGCAAATCTTTGCTAGTTCCGACCGCGATTAGAGATTAGATTAATGATTGTTTTGGTAAAGGCTAGATATGAACGGAGTTCCGTGTCGAGATAAGGGTTAAAAGTGGGATTCCTTTTCCCTCCAGAAACCCTAATCTACACGCATCACCGTTGTTCTAGTTCTAAATCTATTAATGGATAAAAATGGTAACTTTTAATTAATCATGCATAACTACTAAATCCTAACGAACCCTACAAGCCCCCTTATTATATTAACTACATCTTTAAAATAATCTAGATCTATATTTTACATTCTTGTTTAACGTAGATCTAGAAACCATTCTATAAAATTCTTTATCCCTCCTCTCTTTCTCAACACATCTAAAGTAAAAGTAAAAGGTTCCACGTTTCCCAGAGGACGACCCGTACTCATCTCGGTCTAGCTACGTGCGACACCGTTATTGATTGCGGTTAAACTACAAACACACTTTTTCGAACCAATCAAATGGCGCCGTTGCCGGGGAAACGTGCGTAATTTTTTATTCTTGCCATTTGTGTTGAATTCTTAGACGATTCATATCATTATTAAAACAAAACTGCAAATTGCATATTTAACGATTTGTGTGTGAATTTTGCGAGGGAATCTGGAGTCGCGGATTTGAGGAAACAGGAGATCTAGGGTTTCACACTTCTCTGGTATCTTTCTTAACTCCTTCTCTCTCCTCTCAAATCCAATAAAATCTATTTTCTGCAGGATTCTTTGCAAAATATCGCCGCTCAAAAATCTTTTTGCAAAGTTTTGTTTTTCGGTTTGTTTTTGCATATTTTAATACGGATTTTTAAGGGGCAAAAACCAAATCAAGATTAGGTGGGGATTTCATCATCCTTCCTAAGCCCCACAAATCACAAACCGAGCATATAGATCAACCCTTCATTAATTTAAAAAATATCTAGACCAGACTCTAAGGACTGTCGCACTCAATAAGGACAGAGGAAGGTCGTGGGTAATCTATCGCTTATCCGCATTACTTTTGTGGTGCCTAGGCAAGTGTGTCAAAGGCTAGTGGTTTTTAATTAGGCCCACTACTGTGGTTCCTTCCCACTTACCTGGCACTTACCGGCTACAAGGGTAGTACGGAGGCTGTAGAGGATTTATCCTGCGGCTTGTCCTTTGGAAGTCTAGGAGCGGTCTAGAGACTGGACCTAGGTGACCTTAGATCTAGGTTTGCTTGTGCATCTTAGGGTGATTTGTCTTGAGTCCCACTTTTTCAAAACAAGCCAATTTTAAAATCACACACACGCTGCCACTTGCACTAAACCCGCTTAGTGCATGCTCGGCTGGACACGGGATCCTAGTGCCCGTCTTGTCCGCGTTCCTGCTATCGACGCCGAAGTCGGTACTTCTTCTTCTTCTTTTTCCCCACCACCACACACATCGACCGTAATGGACGGCACTCCATCTAATTATAACACCACGCTGCCACCGCCTGCAGGTGAGCAGAATCCACTACGCATCTCTCTCCAAGAGAGATGCTATCCTATTCGTGGTCCCCTTCCTACTTGTCTATCTCTTCCACCACCTAACGGGGATAATTTCGAAATTAAACCCCACTACATCAACCTGCTGCCCAAATTTCACGGGCTTGAGTTGGAAGACGCGTACGTTTTCATCACCAAATTCGAAAACGTATGCGCAATGATGGGTACTTCACAATTGACTTTAGATGCTATGCGCTTACGTCTTCTCCCATTCACACTGTGCGACTTGGCAGAAAAATGGCTTTACAATACTGCCGCACACTCTATCACTAATTGGGATGAAATCGTCGTAGCATTTCTTAAGAAGTTTTACCCAAATCATAAGACTGCCCATATTAGGAGCGAGATCAACCAGTTTACCCAGCTTCCCAATGAACCATTTTGGAAGTGCTTTGAACGTTTTAAAGATCTGCTTGTCCAATACCCCCATCACGGAATACAAAGATGGGATTTATGTCGGATTATATATGAGGGCATTAATCCAGCGACAAAGCAAATGCTTGAAACAATGTGTCAATGCAATTTCATGTCTAAAGATGACGGTGAAGCGTGGAAATATCTGGAAAACCTTGCTGAACACATGTTGCAGTGGGAAAGCGTAAGACCACCTACAACTAAGGGAGGTATTCACCAGCTCGATGTTTCTATCGTAGTAAAAGCCGAAATGGCAGCGATGCAGAAGAAACTCGATGCTATTGAGAACAAATTTTCATCATTCTCCCTAAATCAGGTCACGCTTCCTAAGACTGTCTGTGGTTGCTGTTCGGATCCTTCACACTTAACGGACGAATGTCCTATGAATGCATCGTTTCAAGCTAATGCTGCTTTTCAGCAGCGACCTAGAAACGACCCTTATTCTTCCACGTACAATCAAGGATGGAGGAATCATCCTAACTTTGCTTGGAATCAAAACCAACAAAGTAATTTTCAAAGACCTCCTCCACAGCAACCACAACCACAGAATCAGCCCCCCTTTCAGTCACAGAATTTCCAAAATCCGGCCAACATTTCTACACCACAAGTGGCCGGTACTGACAACTCACTTGCATAAACTTTGGATATGTTATTGAAACAATCCATGCAATATTCGGCTAAGATGAGGTCATCTATTGATGCCTTAACGAAAAACTCCGCCTCCCATGGTGAGAGTATTAAATCAATAGAAAACCAAATCGCACAGTTAAACGCCGCAATGAGTGCAAGAGAGAAAGGGAAACTCCCATCTCAACTCCTATCGAATCCTGGCCATTCACAAAGTCATAATGAGAATGCCATTACTGCGTTGAGATCGGGAGAGTGCTGAATAACCGAGTGGGTGAGCAATTTGATGATAGTGACATATTTGATACCCCTTCTTCTTCCCCTAATTCGTCTAGTATCCCACCTTCGTCCGAGCCTATTCTCCGTTTTCCCCAAGGCTCAAACATTTCACTAAATCTATCTAAGTCGATTCCCACTCCAATTTTGGGATCGAATCCGTCGCCACAGTTTTCTCCACAAACGTTGGACCCAAAACTTATTGATCGAGCTCCATTTCCAAACCGATTAAGGGCCAACCGACCCAACCCGCAAATGGAGAAAATTGTGGAAATGTTTAAGCAAGTTAGCGTGAATATTCCTCTCCTAGATGTTATTCAACAAGTCCCATCTTATGCAAGAATCCTTAAAGACTTGTGCACTAGGAAGAGAAAAACCCAAGTGCCTAAAAAGGTTTTCATGACGAGTAATGTTAGCACAGCTTTTACCCAACAAATACCAAACAAACGTAAGGACCCCGGCTGTCCTACAATCTCTATTTCTATTGGGGGTAAAAATATAAATCGTGCTTTACTCGATCTAGGCGCTAGCGTCAACTTGCTTCCTTATTCAGTATACGAGCAGTTAGGAATTGGAGAGTTAAAACCCGCCCATTGTACTCTCCAAATGGCAAACCGATCTATCACCAAACCTCGGGGCGAACTAGAGGATGTGTTAATTAAAGTCGGGGAATTCATATTTCCCGTGGACTTTATTGTTTTAGATACACAACCTGTAGCAAACCCACGCAATCAAATCCCGGTGATACTTGGTCGACCCTTCCTAGCAACTTCTAACGCTGTAATTAATTGTCGTAACGGTTCTATGAACTTATCCTTCGGGAAAATGACAATTGAGCTTAATATTTACAAGCTAGGAAGTCAGCCATCAGAACTTTCTGCTCAATTGCTGGATGTTTGTTCCATCCACGAGATAGCTTCCGAAAGCTGCATGGATGAGGAGCTTTGCTTTGATGTTCTCGACAACATTAATGAGACATCGTTTGATCTTGCACCACTTTACAGTGAAGATATGTTCAATGAGTCCAACCTTGAGATTGAACCCGTTGACTCGTTGCAAAAGTCAGCAGCACTTTCCGAGTCAATATCTTATGCAAGTTTTGAACCTCTTCGGGAGTCTGAATATCACTCGCTTACCCCACCTTCTATTGTCTCTCCGCCAATTCTTAACCTCAAACCGCTACCTTCTCATCTTAAATATGCATATTTAGGAGAGAATGAGACTTTTCCAGCGATTATTTCCGCTTCTCTAGCCTTAGAGCAAGAGAATGCACTTTTGGTAGTGTTGAGATCAAATCGGGAAGCATTTGGTTGGACAATGGCTGACATCAAAGGGATTAGTCCCTTAATTGTTGAACATTACATACATCTGATGGATGAAGCCAAACCAACCCGAGACCCACAAAGATGGTTAAATCCCGTTATGAAGGAGGCGGTAAAGAAAGAAATCGTCAAGTGTCTTGATAGTGGAATAATTTACCCCATATCTGATAGTCAATGGGTAAGTCCAATTCATGTGGTCCCTAAAAAGTCTGGCATCACGGTCATCACTAACGAGGCTAATGAGTTAATCCAAACACGCACCCAAACTGGGTGGCGTATATGTATCGATTACAGGAAACTCAATGCCGCGACAAGGAAAGATCACTTCCCTCTACCTTTTATTGACCAAATGTTAGAACGATTAGTGGGACACGAATACTACTGTTTCTTGGACGGATACTCTGGTTATAACCAGGTCCCCATCGGCGAAAAGGATCAAGATAAAACCACTTTTACTTGTCCTTTCGGAACTTTTGCTTATAGACGCATGCCCTTTGGGTTATGCAACGCTCCCGCTACATTTCAGCGGTGCATGATGGGGATATTTTCAGATATGGTGGAAGATTTTCTGGAAATTTTTATGGACGATTTCTCCATTTTTGGGGACTCCTTTAAGGACTGCCTTCGTAATCTTGACACTGTTCTTACCCGCTGTAAGGATAAGAACTTGACTTTGAATTGGGAAAAATGCCATTTTATGGTCCAAGAAGGTATTGTACTTGGACATATAATTTCACATAAAGGCATTGAGGTTGACAGAGCTAAAATAGATGTCATTCAAAACCTCCCTCGTCCCAATTGCGTCAAAGATATACGATCCTTCCTTGGCCATGCAGGATTTTATAGGAGATTTATTAAGGACTTTAGCAAAATTGCTAGACCCTTAACCCTTCTATTGGCCAAGGACACTACTTTTCACTTCGATTCGGATTGTGAGGCTGCTTTTGAATCGCTTAAAGAATCACTCACTACAGCCCCCGTTTTATCATCTCCGGATTGGAACCACCCGTTCGAGCTTATGTGTGATGCATCGGATTTTGCTATTGGTGCGGTCTTAGGACAACACATTGATAAGATGCCATATGTAATTTACTATGCAAGTAGAACCTTGAATGATGCACAAATAAACTACACAACTACCGAGAAAGAACTCTTGGCAGTTGTATTTGCATTAGAGAAATTCAGGCCCTACTTGATTGGCTCGCCTATTGTGGTTTACACTGATCACTCCGCCCTACGACATCTTTTATCGAAGAAGGATGCGAAGGCCAGGCTAATACGTTGGATCCTATTGTTACAAGAATTTGATCTTGTCATCAAAGACAAGAGTGGATGTGAAAACGTTGTAGCCGACCATCTTTCACGCATCACTTCTTCGCCAACTGTGACCGTGCCGATAAATGACTCATTTCCTGACGAACAGCTCTTGAATGTATCCCACGAACCTTGGTTCGTGGATATCGTGAACTATCTTGCGACGGGACTTATACCTTGCGATTGGTCGAAACAAGACAAACTTCGATTTTTATCCCAAGTAAAATATTTTTACCGGGATGAACCATATCTATTCAAGTATTGTTCCAATCAAATCATTCGCAGGTGTGTCCCTAACGATGAATTCAAGAGCGTGTTATCATTTTGTCATGATCAGGCATACGGCGGTCACTTTGGACCTCGAAAAACGGCGGAGAAATTTTTGCAATGTGGCTTTTATTGGCCAACATTATTTAGAGATGCATTTGAACATTGCAAAACTTGTCCGCGATGTCAGCATTTGGGTCGGATTTCACGAAGGAATGAGATGCCGCTCCAACCTATATTGGTTGTGGAGATATTTGATGTTTGGGGTATTGATTTCATAGGCCCTTTTCCCAACTCCTTTGGGAATTTATATATCTTGTTAGCGGTTGATTATGTCTCGAAGTGGGTGGAAGCTATACCGTGTCGCACTAATGACAACAAAGTTGTCATTAAGTTCTTTAAAGAAAATATCATTTCGCGATTCGGACACCTTCGCTCTATAATTAGCGACAACGGGATACATTTCTGCAATAGGTCTTTCGAGGCCTTGATGCGGAAATATTCAATCACTCACAAGCTTTCTACGCCCTATCATCCCCAAACAAGCGGGCAGGCTGAGATCTCAAATAGGCAGATCAAACAGATATTGGAGAAGACGGTTTTCAAAAACCGTAAGGATTGGTCAACCAAATTGACGGATGCTCTTTGGGCATTCCGCACCGCTTATAAGACTGATCTTGGTATGTCTCCATACCGCCTTGTGTTTGGGAAGGCATGCCACCTCCCTGCCGAGATTGAACATAAGGCAATGTGGGCTATTAAAGAGCTTAATTTTGATCTTGATCATGCTGGCAGCTATCGGAAGCTGCAATTGAATGAGCTAAGCGAACTCCGCGATGAAGCTTACGATAATGCGGTGATAGTAAAGAATAGGACTAAAGTGTTCCACGATAAAAATCTTTTTAGAAAAACCTTCACATCGGGGCAACAAGTCCTTCTTTACGATTCGCGTCTCCATCTTCATCCGGGTAAGCTTAAATCTCGTTGGAAAGGACCTTTTGTGGTGCGGTATGTACACCCGCACGGGGCAGTTGAAGTCGAAAATTTGAAAAACGGTTCAATTTTTAAAGTAAATGGGCATAAATTAAAACCGTATTTTTCTGCTGACCCCGCGGAGGAGCTCCTGTTTTTACAGGAGCCGCTTTATCGAAACTAAAATTCCTCCGCCTCACCTCCATGTTTTTGTAACATTTTCTCATTTTTAAAGAATGGAGGTGAGTAAAAATGGATTTGATTGAATATCTGTGCGTGTCAAAGAGTAAGTTTGGGGGAATTTTTCATTTAACTATTATTTTACCTCTTATCTCTCTCCCTTAGTATACATGTCCATGTTCTCAAAAGGCTACATCAGTGAGGACACTGCTGAAAACAGGTTTGGGGGGGAGGTTTGTATTCACTGAATTATCTTTGACACCGGGCATTAAAATTTTTTTTTTATCAAAAGAGTAGAAAGTGAAAAATTACATCCAAAATATAGGAATAGTTTAAGAAAACCAAGAAAATTAGAAGTTTCTTAAACGAACTAGTAATAAGTAGTTATGAGCTGTTGTCCCAAAGGTTAGTAAAATGAAGGAAGTCACTAATCTGAGGATAAAAATAAGTCTGAAAAATAGTTTCTATTCTGGAAGCCAAACATTTGAATGTTGATACCCTACTATAAGCACTTACACACGTCTTGAAACTCGGGATAGTAGAGGATACCTTGAAATGCTCTTGTCTAAAAGCCAAAGTATGAAGGAAATATAAAAAAAATGAAGAAAATATAAAAATGGTGAAAAGAAAAAAATAAACACTGGTTTTTTTATCGCCAAGGCAGCAATAAAAAAATATAGCGAGGGTGCCTCTTCACCTAGTGCCCTAAGGCCAACTGGTCTGGGAGTCACTGCTAAGCCTTAGGTGGTGCAAGACGAGGAAAATATTATCACTTAATCAGCAAGCACATGAGTAATCGGTCTATCAGTATCTCAAGAAGTATTAATGGTCGCATAAAAATGTGTGAGCAAATCTTAATATTCATCAAATTAAAAGGTACCAAGGTAGATGGATAAGATTATGATAGCTTGAATTGAATTCTCCGAGTGTAGGGATGTTCTTTACACACACGTGGGGTTATATGATCAATGTTTGGATGAAAGGAAGGAATGAAGAATAAAGATGATGTTTTATTGAGGGATGATGTGATTTCTAACATTTTTTCATGACTATTAAGATAGGGCTCATGACAACTGAAAAGCTAGTATAGTTGGAAACTCTTCTTTTCAAGGCCTTTTTTTATGGTTCTTATTTTTAAATGTAAATTTCATCATCTTTCTTTTGTTATTGGATTTTGTGGGTGTAATCCGCTGAAAACCCTCAGGAGACAACACTCCTCCTACTAGGGACACCTAGAGGTTTAACGGCTTGTTGCACGTGCTCAGTGCAATCGTGTCTGCCTACGAAAGTGTGCTTAGTTTTCTCCTTTCTTTTTCTCCTCTTAAATAAACTAGTTTGCTCGGGACGATCAAAGATAAGTTTGGGGGTATTTGTTCAGTTGATAAAACTGCACATTTGTATTACATTTTTCCTACCATTTTTATATTAAAAAAAGGACTTTATTATAATATATTATGCATATGAGGGTTTATGTATAAAAACACCATTTTCCATGTGTTAATATATTTTAATTATCATTTGGTAGGAAAATGTATGCAAATAAATCTATTGACCAAATCCTAGTAGAACTAAGTCTACTAAATATTATTTGAGATTATGGTGCAGAATTTTCCAAGTTGTTATGCAGAATTTATCAAACAAATCAATTTGTTGAAGAAAACTTGCCAAATTAAGAAGCAAAACTTGGAGACAAAGTCTGGAAGCAACCGAGAGAAGATTTCTAAAGTCTAAAGGTGCCTAGGATTGCCAAATGTCAAAATCAGAGAGCCCAAGAAAATTGATCAAGAGATCTCACCCATTGGCCGCGGATCCGCGGCCATACCCCCCATTTGGCCGCGGATCCGCCGCAATCTTGAGGATTTGGAAGACAAGATTTTGGGGCCTTAATCTCTGCTGAAATTTACCAAGTTTTCAACAATAATATTCTGGCCTTGCACTATAAAAGGGCACCGAGAGCCTCTTGGAAAATCTATCAAGCCGAAGAGATCACGAAGCTCCCGACGCTCACGCATCTAGGCTGATCATCGACTGTTCGACTACCTCCTTAGAAAAGATCGAGAAGCAACTAGTTTGTAATCATTTTCTACGGATTAAAGTGTAGTTTGTTCAAGTCGATTAATAAAGGTAGTTATTTTATTTAATTGTTTTTGCATCTTACATTATGTTTTCCCTCTCTGTCTTTTCATCTTCTTCTCCCAACATGCGCGAGTAATTCTCCGCTTGTTAGGGTTCGTAGGATTAGGGTAGGCTAATGGACGATGAAAATAACTAAACCCTTTTTAAGTCCTATAAAGTTTAGGAAATTTATCAAAAGAATCATTAACATCCTAATCGGGCGCGCTAGCAAATCTTTGCTAGTTCCGACCGCGATTAGAGATTAGATTAATGATTGTTTTGGTAAAGGCTAGATATGAACGGAGTTCCGTGTCGAGATAAGGGTTAAAAGTGGGATTCCTTTTCCCTCCAGAAACCCTAATCTACACGCATCACTGTCGTTCTAGTTCTAAATCTATTAATGGATAAAAATGGTAACTTTTAATTAATCATGCATAACTACTAAATCCTAACGAACCCTACAAGCCCCCTTATTATATTAACTACATCTTTAAAATAATCTAGATCTATATTTTACATTCTTGTTTAACGTAGATCTAGAAACCATTCTATAAAATTCTTTATCCCTCCTCTCTTTCTCAACACATCTAAAGTAAAAGTAAAAGGTTCCACGTTTCCCAGAGGACGACCCGTACTCATCTCTGTCTAGCTACGTGCGACACCGTTATTGATTGCGGTTAAACTACAAACACACTTTTTCGAACCAATCACGTCTCCACTCTTTCATCTTCTTCCTTGTTCATTTTCCTTTGATCTCTTCCTCAGAGCTCAGTTCTCTGTTCCAAAAATTTTCAGAGTTTAACTCTGTCAACAAAAGATTTCCTTTTTCAGGTAAGGATCTTGAACGGCCGAGGAACTTCTTGTAGAAATTTTCTTTGGATTTTAAATCCACACCAAGGGTTTTTTCCCTTTAACAAGAACCCATCTCTCCAAGTTATTTTTAAAAAAATGTCCAATCTTTAAATAATAAACCCCTTTTGTTAGGGTTTCTCTGATCTTAAGGGATTGATGATGATACTTGTCCTTCCTCTGGAATTTAATTCCATTTCAAAGAGCTTTAGCTCTGAAAATTTTTCTGGGAATTTAATTCCTCTGTCCAAATGGAATTTAATTCCTCTAAAGAACTTAGTTCTTAAAAAAAGACTTCTTGGGATTTTTCATCCTGAGTTGTTCTTGCAGAGATCCTTCTCGATTTGCACAGAATTCCTGTAATGGGTTTTCCCCTTGGGGGAATGTGTAGAGTCATTTGAATTTATTGGGAATCTTCCTTTTGTCCTCATGATGATTGCTCAGCATCATCATTAGTGAGCCGCCATATTGATTTTGTGGGGCCCATGTGTTTTGTAACCAATGGTCCTATAAAAATAAGTTGTTTGTCGCTTTCTTCCACTGTCTTCTTATATATATATTTATAAATGTATATACACGTGTGGGCTTCACTAACAGTTTCTCCTTCCTTTATTTCAGGCACAATGGCTTCTGTTTGATACTTCTCTTTCACCCGCTCGGAGGCTGCCTTTCCTCAGTCACCGTCTGATGAAGAGGTGATAGTAATGATTAGAGCTCACGACCTTGATTGCACCAATTTACTTTTATGGGGGACCTGATACGGTCATATCATCCGCGGTCGTCGAACCTTTCTTTGTGAAGTACCAACAGAGCCTATCTGCCCATTCTTGCCGATGGACCGTCCACGGACTGCTTTTGCTGTAAAGGCAGCAAATTGGACCCCTATCAGTCGGCTCGAACCATCGACAACTGGGATACCAAATCAGCCTGTGCCGGCCATAGACATCTTGGGCGTCGTATCTGCCAAAGTGAAGCCCAGCCTTGGGGACAAGTTTACAAGATAGGGCTTACCCCTCGCCATCCTACGGGCTACCTTCTTTGGGCTTGTTACATCTTGTCCGCTCATCGTGCGCGACTGCAGAGGGTCGGGCTTTACCAAGCGGTGTATGTGTCCCTCTTCCATTATCAATCTCCCCATGTATTGTGGATTAAAGCTTTCCTAAATCAATGGAATCTTCCCACAAATACTTTCTTGTTAGGAGACCGTGAAGTTTCGATCTTTTTGGAAGAGTTTCGCGAGATCTCGGGTTTACCGATCAGGGGAAAGCCTTACGAAGAATTTTTGCCCCCTGACGAGTATGTTTTCGAGACTATGCCCGCTATGCTTGATGGATTGTCGACTGAAAACGCTGTCCGCCATAAGTACCCGAGTTTAATTAAGATGCTGGGGATTTTTGAGAAGCTGTTCACGGAATCAGAAGAACAGGGCGTCACTTTCAAAAGCTTTATTGCCAGCTTTCTTCATGGAGACGTTCTATCAAAGGCGGCTCCGAAGTTCGCGAATATCAACGACCCCTTCGGGTTTGGTTTAAATAGGCTACTGGCTAGAGAAGAGGATTTGCCCCAATTCTACATTCCAATCTTGTCAGCTGTACCTTTCGAGTCGATCGCAGCTCCTGGCTTGGATGAAGAGACTTTCTTCATTGGCTTTATCAGCGTTTGGCTCGGCTGGTTTATAGTTCCAACGCACCGTCGATTCATGAGAGCCTCAGTAATTTACCCTGTTCATCGCATCGCCGAAGGGATGCGACTAGCCGTTGTTGGAGATAGTGCCCTCAGAGTCAATTATTGGATCACAGGCACGTGATTGCAATGATTGAGGGAGGACCTATCCCGGTAGGACAGTCTTACTCAAGATGATAGTCTGCTATCTGGTTTATCTTTATCATCGTGTACTGCTTTAGGTGACCTGGCATGTCGCTATTACACGTTGATAGAGCCCCTAGGATTCTTGCTTGACGGCCAGCAGTATGATGGCGATCATATACGTGGGAGCTGGTAGTCTATAAGCACATCCTTAAAAGGTCCCTAGTCGTGGGAGTTTCGAGACAGGGCATCGATTCTCCAGAGTAGACTAGTGTATACAGTCGAGACCCCGACGAGGGGCGGTGGCCGGTCTCACAAGCCACTGGTGTCAGTTGGTTCACCTAAGATGTATACAGGTGCTCATTGGGTTATGAGTACACCGGACAGGACTCTCCTGGAACCTGCTAGTTGGGATTATACCAGACGTCAGATAGCAGTTCCCTGGTGACATGTGTACAGGTTAGTTCATCGACCTGGGATCGTCATTTGTCTCGTGTGAGTTCCCACTGTACTTTGATTACTACCCTACCACGGCTCAAAGGAGTCGTGCAAACAGATTTTAGTTGGGTACAGTCCCGAGCCACATGGAGGCAGTGAGCGGATCTGCAGGGGTTCGTCTCTCCCGGTATTGGGGGTGAGGTCGCGCTGTGTCTAGGAGAGCCATTACACAAAGCCCTCGGCCGAGGCAGGAGATTTACTGGTAGGTATTCCAGTAGTATCTCAGGGTGTTCTGGGCTACACTCCGACACGACTTGTACCGCTTTTGGGGGTCTGACTTTTACCAACCCCCTAGGCCCGCCATGCGATACTCATAGACGAACGGGACCGGACTGTACGGATATTGTCACTGACAGGCTCAGTAGGGTGTCAGGATGAGTTCGCTCATCGACGTCCCTTTTAGTCAATAGCTGGTGGCCCGTCATGTATGGCTAATACCTCTGACGTGCTAGTGGTTAAATCCACAGCCATAGTATTGACGAGTCTTTAGAGTCCACCACACACACAGTTACTCAAGCTTTCGGGCGAAACGCTGTTGAGGCCGTATGGAGATATGGCAGGGTTCGATCAGATACATGCGGTATTGCACGGATCGTGATCAGACGGATTTTACTAGCCGGCTTTGGCTTAAGCCGGATCCTAGTATTAGACAGTGTAGATTTTTCTCTTTGCATTTGTATTTCGGTCGGAATACAAATGCGGGTGTGTATGCACAGTAGCGGGGTTTTCCTGTAATTTATTATGGGACCAGTTTTCTGGAGTTGCCAGTTTGCATTCCGTTCCGGCCGGTTTTCCTTTGTTCTTTCCCGGCCGGACTTTTCGATGGAGGGTGTTATTTGCAAGTTTGCAAATAACACATTGTGGAGGGTTTTCTTGCATATGGATTGATTATGATGGCTTCATGATTTGACTAGTATCATGAGATCCCCTTTCTTTCTTTTCCTTTGCTTTATGGTGATAAGATGGATTAGATGTTGATTTGAGATTGTTATCATGATGCTTTGGATATGGTCACCCTCCACCTTTTCCTACACTCACCTTCCTTCTAAGGTTGTGGTTTTGATATTCTTTTCCTCCACCATTCTCATATGATAAGGTTAATGCTTCACTTAAAAAAGAATAGGATGAGAGGATCATTTCATTTTTTTTGAAGATGGAAAATTTGTTCATCTCATTTCATGCTAAGAAAAATGCAAGCACCATTCTTCTTATCTTGATTCCTCCATCTATGGCAACCAACCCCAAAGAGACATATTCTACACTACATCCTACAGCAAATCTTGGGCACGTCGGCTAGCCAACTTCGCGCCCGAGTTGCCTCGGTATTGAGGTGGGAGCCCGTAAAAGTACCCGGCTACGTGGTGCCCTTCCGGCGACGAGATGGAGACCGGACATTCCGCAGCTGATCGGGACGATGACGAGAAGACCGGAGGAACGGATCGCTCGGTATATCTCTAACCCTTTCTCTAGTTAGCTAGGACTTAGTTAATGGTTACGATCCGGGTTTATTGTCCGCGGTAGCGCCAGTTTAAAAGATAAGAAAAATTTTATTCCGCATTTTGGCCTCGGATAGACGGCCGGGGCGCTGCCGTGGCGCAACAGCCGTGGGCATTGCAGGGCTGTCACATCTGTACCATGGGCTAAGCACTGCAGTTAATACCTCAACCCCAGGCGTGGATGTGGTAAGTTTCTCTCTTCATTACTTTACGTCATGGATTGAAATGCATGTGCTAGGGGCATTTGCTGCGCACCAGAGACCCAGCTTTTATGATGCTTATACTTTTCTGCGGCTCATGAGGTTGGTGGACTCTTCTTCTCCTGATCCGACTCAGTTAAGGGCTCTTCGTGTATTGCTTAATCCTTATGCCCACGAAAGCGGGATGGTTTTTAATGATCGAATCCTCTCTGCTCCCTCGGCATCTGTCCAGCAACTATTTGACTTATCGAAAGAGGGAGCACCATCTTTGAAACCCAGGGAAGCCATGCACTTGTACTCGATTAGACCCGGCTATCTGGTGTTCCGTCGAAACAATGCGGCTCTTTTCATATGGTACAATCCACACCGCTTTTCCCGGCAATTGGGATATGACCAGGGTATCTCCTTCGAGGCGTTCACAGTGGATCCCAGCCCTTCTCTGGAAACTGTTCGTGATGCCACCTACCATTTCATGAGGTTGAACACCGGTTCTCATTTCATGATCCCCGAGGCCAACTACATTCCGAGGTGCGTGGGGGCTTTCACGGGTTGGTATAGCCACCGGGTTATTCCAATCATTGCCGAGGAGAGGAGGATACTTTTTGGGCTTATAGCTCCCACCCCGCTCCAGGCTACGGGAGTCCCACCACGACCGCAGACAATGGTTCGTCCTCCCTTGAGGGATACTGGTACCGTACTCATTCATGAGGCGGCAGATGTGGACTTGACTTCGACAGTTGGTATGCCAATGCGTACCAGAACTCAGGTAAGGACTTCTGATAAGGCGCTGGTAGCAGTTTCATCGGCTGCGGCGTCAGCGATGGCAGTATCCTCATCAGTAGCACCGCCGAGAGAGGATACTGAAGGCGAAGTGGGTCAATGCCGCAACAAAGCACCGAGGGGAAAGAAACGACCGTCTTCTGGTGTTAGTTCTGGATCAAAGAGGCGAAGGAAGACGGTCACCAATCTGCTCGAATTTTTAGTGGAATCAGAGCCTATCTTTCAAGATGAACCACTAGCTATGCAAGAGCCGGATAGTGGTCTTCTTTTTCCAGGTTCATCTGCTGAGGAAGCCGCACAATTGGCTGAGGCTATAAGACGCTCCCAGGATGAGACTGAAAATGTAAGGATCCCGAAGAGGCATTATCCCGCCGTTATTTTCTACGAAGATCCTCCATCAATACGGTGGATATTTATAGGTCCTTTGGAAGAGGGAGGTGAGATAGCCCTCAAGAAGCCTATCTCGGCCGATGCTGAATATGCGCTTTCGTTGTGGACTGGTGGCCATGAGTCTACCCTCGCACCCCGGCGAGCATGAATTCTTGAGAAGGAACGCCGGCTTGAAAAAGCCATACTAGAAGCTCCTTTGCACATTGGTATACTTATATATCTTTTTGTAGTGTTTTGCGCTGCTTATATATATTCTTATCTCCGTGAAAACTTTGCAGGGACTTCGGCAATGGCAGAGGATCTGAGTTCGAGTCGCATCTTGACTATGGACTCTGTAAATATCCCCGATGAGACATCAGTAAGTGTGGAGGGGGTCGATATAGCTGTTCTTCCTGCCACGGAGCTCCCATTGGTGATTTCCATTCCCTCGGTGCTTTCTCTCCCGGAAGAGGCATCTTCATTGGCCACGGATTCAATGGATCTTTCTAGGGACGGCCTGGAGACCATAGGACAGGTAGTTGAGGCCACCGTCCTTTCATTGGAGCCTATAGCGGTGGTTACCGCTCCTCAATTGGAAGTTGTTATACCGGCCTGTGTTTCCGATGATGTGCCTGGGGGCATGGAGGAGGCCACCAAAGCTGCTATCCCTCCAGTTCAGAGCGGGAGGAGCATCGAAGGTAGCTTTCTATATTTTATTTTAATACTCTCTCCATTATCTGAACCTTTCTG
Source organism: Agapanthus africanus (assembly GCA_030015575.1). Taxonomy (NCBI): domain Eukaryota; kingdom Viridiplantae; phylum Streptophyta; class Magnoliopsida; order Asparagales; family Amaryllidaceae; genus Agapanthus; species Agapanthus africanus. The sequence goes on along the minus strand of CM057342.1, from coordinate 15,482,541 downwards.
TCTTTTCAGAGCCACGAGGATTGGCGGCATCCATCGAGGATCTGTCCCCCAGGAAGTCTTTTCAACGCCTGCTAGAGATGGCCGCTCCGCAGGCAATATCCCCTCAACGCATCGTCCTCTCTTCCGGGCAAGGTTAGTGTTATTTGCCTTCTCCTCATGGCATTATTATTATTTCATATAACAATACTAATGTCTTCTGCAGTTCTGGAAGCCGATGATGAAGTTGAGATTCTTGATGGGCCTGGGGATCTTTTGGACCCTTCTTGCATGACTGTGGGTAAGTAAAGTTTCGACGTTGTTCCATCTGCTCTTTGCTTGCAAGTCTTGCTAATTGTTTATAAATCTTAATAGCTTTGCCAGTTCTTACTACGCTGGAATCTCGCATCGTCATGCCACCCGGCCCATATGCTTTACGTGCCTCTGAATGGATGGCAAAGCTAAGCCTTCATTCTTTGTCAGCTCTGATCAAAGACCTTCTTGCTGGTAGTTTGATCACGGCCGAAGAATTTGCCGCCGAAGACAACAGTTCTCTCCCCTTTCTTGCTGCTTACCATAGCGAAATATTGGTGCAAGTCTGGGTTGAGTTTTGTCGTCGGGTGGAGGCTTGCTTACATAGCCTTGAGTGCTCGCGTCTTCTTTCAGAGGTTGTGGATGCAAAGGCGAGCTTGCGTGGGCTAATCGAACGGTGCACCGCAAATATGCTGTCATGCGAGAAGAGGCTCAGCCGAAAATTTTCAGAGAGGAAGCTGGCTTCAACTGCACTGGGGGAACTTCAAGCTAATATTACGGCCAAGACCACTTGGGCGTATGAACTTTGGTGGGTGCTTCAAGAAGCTATCAGAGAGGTGGTAGCCATCGATAAAGCCGTAATTTTCACTTGCGAAATGGTCGAAACTCATAAAGTTACCGAAAAGGAGCTTGAAAGTCGGCTTGCCTCATACCAGGCTCAGCAGTCTCAAGCGGGGGCCCGTCTCTTAGCGATAATGAATCATGAAGCCGAGGCCCAGCGGAAAAAAGGATGAACTGGAAAATCTATTAAATTGTCCGCCGGCTTGAAAAATTGTATATTTTTCCTTTTATTCTTCTTTTGTACATACTCCTGAATGAGGGTATTTTTTGATTCTTTCATAAATTGTACTTTGTATTCATTTTGATTCATGAATAAAAGACGTATTTTGCTTCATGGTGGTGTGTCCCTTTTAGTAAATGCATTTTGTGGATAATCTATTTTGATCTCCTTATAGGACAGCGATGGCTTAGGAGTCAGGTTCAGATCTGGCTCTTAAGGCTTTCCAAGTTTATGAGCCGTGAGGGTCTCATAAAGAATTTTCTCCCTACCGATCGAGAGGATCCCGTAGGTATATCTTCTCCTTAGGAATCGTGAGGATTCCTAAGTGCGTTTTCTCTTCAGAGTCGTAAGGATCTCGCAAGAGAATTTTCTCCTTACAAGTCGAGAGGACCCGTAAGTGATTGATGAGTTGACTTGCTCCCGAATCAAAGAATTGCTTTGACGGGGAAGTCGAGGGTTGACTTTATCCGCATTTCACGGGTTCAGGAGTTTGACTTTATCCGCATTTCACGGAGTCAGAGGTTGACCTTATCTGCATTTCACAGGGTCAGGAGTTGCTCTGGCCATTTCCCACGGGGTCAAGATTGACTTTAGCCGTGTTCTACGAGACCAGGAGGTGCTCTGGGCGCTTCCTACGGGGTCAGAATTGACATTAGCCGTGTTCCACAGGACCAGGATCCGCTCTGGACGCTTCCTACGAGGTCAGGATTGACATTAGCCGTGTTCCATGAGACCAGGATTTGCTCTGGATACTTCCCACGGGGTCAGGATTGACATTAGCTGTGTTCCATAAGACCAGGATCCGCTATGGACGCTTCCCATGGGGTCAGGACTGACATTAGCCGTGTTCCACAGGACCAGGATCCGCTCTAGATGCTTCCCACAGGGTCAGGATTGATATTAGCTGTGTTCCATAAGACCAGGATTTGCTCTGGATGCTTCCCACGGGGTCAGGATTGACATTAGCCGTGTTCCACAGGACCAGGATCCGCTCTGGGACATTTCCCACAGGGTCAGGATTGACATTAGCCGTGTTCTACGAGACCAGGATTTGCTCTGGACGCTTCCCATGGGGTCAGGATTGACATTAGCCGTGTTCCACGAGACCAGGATTTGCTCTGGATGCTTCCCATGGGGTTAGGATTGACATTAGCCGTGTTCCACGAGACCGGGATTTGCTCTGGATGCTTCCCACGGGGTCAGGATTGACTTTAGCCGTGTTCCACAGGACCAGGATCCGCTCTGGGTCATTTCCCACGGGGTCAGGATTGACATTATTCATATTCCACGAGAGCAGGATTTGCTCTGAACGCTTCCCACGGGGTCAGGATTAACATTAGCCGTGTTCCACGAGACCAGGAGGTGCTCTGGGCGCTTCCCACGGGGTCAGGATTGACATTAGCCTTGTTCTACGAGACCAGGATTTGCTCTGAATGCTTCCCACAGGTCAAAATTGACATTAGCCGTGTTCCACAGGACCAGGATCTGCTTTAGGACGTTTCCTACGCGGTCAGGATTGACATTAGCCGTGTTCCACAGGACCAGGATTTGCTCTGGACGCTTCCCACGGGGTCAGGATTGACATTAGCCGTATTCCACAAGACCAGAATTTGCTCTGGAGGCTTCCCACGGGGTCAGGATTGACATTAACCGTGTTCCACGAGACCAGGATTTGCTCTGGATGCTTCCCACGATGTCAGGATTGACATTAGCCGTGTTCCACGAGACCAGGATTTGCTCTGGATGCTTCCTACGGGGTCAGGATTGACATTAGCCATGTTCCACGAGACAAGGATTTGCTCTAGACGCTTCCCACGGGGTCAGGATTGACATTAGCCGTGTTCCACAAGACCAAGATCCGCTCTGGACGCTTCCCACAGGGTCAGAATTGACATTATCCGTGTTCCACTGGACCAGGATTTGCTCTAGATTCTTCCCACGGGGTCAGGATTGACATTAGCCGTGTTCCATGAGACCAGGAGGTGCTCTGGGCGCTTCCCATGGGGTCAGGATTGACATTAGCCATGTTCCACGAGACCAGGATTTGCTCTGGATGCTTCCCACGGGTCAGGATTGACATTAGCCATGTTCCACAGGACCAAGATCCACTCTAGGACGTTTCCTACGGGGTCAGGATTGACATTAACCGTGTTCCAAAGGACCAGGATTTGCTCTGGACGCTTCCCACGGGGTCAGGATTGACATTAGCCGTGTTCCACGAGACCAGGATTTGCTCTGGACGCTTCCCACGGGGTCAGGATTGACATTAGCCGTGTTCCATGATCAGGATTTGCTCTGGGCGCTTCCCACGGGGTCAGGATTGACATTAGCCGTGTTCCACGGGGTCAGGATTCGCTCTGGACGCTTCCCACGGGGCCAGGATTGACATTAGCCGTGTTCCACGGGACCAGGATCCGCTCTGGGACGTTTCCCACGGGGTCAGAATTGATATTAGCCGTGTTCCACAGGACCAGGATTTGGTCTGGACACTTCCCACGGGGTCAGGATTGACATTAGCTGTGTTCCACGAAACCAGGATTCGCTCTGGACGCTTCCCACGGGGTCAGGATTGACATTAGCCGTGTTCCACAGGACCATGATCCGCTCTGGACGCTTCCCACGGGGTCAGGATTGAAATTAGTCGTGTTCTATGACACCAGGATTGGTTGACTCTCGGTTGCCTATGAATCGCCGAGTCATGGAACTGGGAACTTTGTCGCGGCTCCAATTTGCTGATGTTGCGTCTGTTGCAATGAAACGAATGTTGAGATGATCTCTAGGCTGTCTGTGAACCGTCGAGATTTGGCTTCTTTTTCTGATGGAGCCTGATGGGAAGGTATGGTTCCCTCTTTGTTTGTGCTCCTGGATTGTATACAGAGATCGATATGATCTCACCTGTAGGGCAAAAAGTTTTATTTTATATATTTTTCTTTCCGCGATGCTCTATCATTTCAGCTTTTATATCGCGAAAGTCGTGATTGCCCAATCATTTCGGCTATTTTTCGTGGTGCCAAATCATTTCGGCTATTTGTTTTATTTACGCGCTGCTTTTTATTGCGAGTTGCCCAATCATTTCGGCTATTTTGCATGCATATATTTTATTTGGTGATTTTGTTGCAAGTTGCCCCATCATTTCTTCTATTTCATATGCATTTGTGGCTCGCTGACTTTTCACTGCGAGTTTGGGATTTGATACCGATTTAGGCATCAGCATCGCTTCAACTGGGATATTGCCAGGAGCGAATCATCATTTGCCTCTGTCGATGTGGAACAAAGGTGGCTTAGCAAACAGGGTTAGGATCCTGTCAACTAAGGCTTTTGACTTCATTAGACGTAAGGGTCTCATAAAATTATTTCTCCCTACAAGTCGTGAGGATCTCGTAGATGCGTTTTCTCCTTAAGAATCGTGAGGAGTCTTAAGTGTATGGTCTCTTATAAGGATCTTACAAGAGTATTTTCTCCTTATAAGTCGAGAGGACTTACAAGGGTTGTTTGCCATTGTTCCCGTCAAAAATTTCTGCGCAAAAGAGCCTAAGGTATCAAATGGCAGCGATACGCTTAAGAAAATATGAACCAGTATTTTCCGGGCTGCATTTTGATAAACTCTTGAATGATAAAACAGTTAAATTCTGATTGTATTGAAAGTGTCTCGAAAAATCCTTCGATTTGATATATTATGGGCCTCATAATTCATCCGGGATCAAAAGTTATAAGACATCACGTGCCCACACGTGATTGGGCATCACGTGCCCACACGTGGCCGGGCATCATGTGCCCGCACTTGACCGAGCATCACGTGCCCACACTTAACCATTTACAGGCAAAGTCTGTAGGCACTGAATAAAATAAATAATTAAATGGGGACACGTGCCCACACGTGATGGGCCTTTAAACCCACTGAAAGGGATCAAAAGATATAATAAAACAGTAAGGAATACCCCAATGGGGTATCACGTGCCCACACGTGACCAGAGGTCACGTGTAGACACGTGATGGGTTCCTAAGCTCTCTGAATTAATAGAATTAAATTCTAATTAAATAATCAAACAGTGGGGTCACGTGCCAACACATGATAGGTTTTTAAACCTTCTAAACTAATAGAATTAAATTCTAATTAAGGGAAATCAAAATCCTAATATTTCCTTAGATCTTTCCAAACAAAAAGATCGCGCTCTGTAAAGTGGAGCACTGTTGGATTAAAAATCCAATGGTGATTAAAAATCACCAATTTATGGAAATATTTTATACAAGGAAAGATTTCCCTGAAATTCACCAAAAATAACAAACTGAATATCTTCTGGATTAAAAATCCAATGGTGAATAAAATTCACTGAGTGATCTAAATGATCATGTTAGTTACAAAAATAACCAAAATCTTTCAATGAAAGATTCACTAAACAAATTGATTATTTTCTTTCTCCTATAAATAGGAGCCAAGAAGAGAAGAGAAGAGACCCTTAGAATATTGATTTTCTGGAGAAAAACAACAACAGAGAGAAAAGAGAGGTGAATTTAATTCTCAAGAGAGAAAAGAAGTTCCTTTCAGAGAAAAGAAACCCTAGGTGAGAAAGGAGAAAGAGATCTAAGCTCCATAAAATAAAAGAGAATTTAATTCTCAAGTTTAAGAGTTTAACTCTTCTGAATAAGAATTTAGTTTTTTCTTTGGTTGAAGATCTGCAGAAGCAGATTTCCGCACAAGTTGAGAATTAAATTCTCATCGGGGAGATTCTGCCATGCAGATCCAAGACCCAGAGGGAGAATTTGAGTTTAAGAAATTTAATTCCCCCAGATTCACAGGAATTTAATTCCTCTAAAACAGAACTAGGGTTTAACCGTATCATAGGTATTTAATTCCTCTAAAAGAACAGAACTAGGATTTAACCCCACATAAGAATTTAATTCTTCTATATACATAGGAATTTAATTCCTCTAAAACAGAATTAGGGTTTAACCCTACAGAGAATTTAATTCTTAAAACAAGAGACTTAAAGCTCTCCATGCACGTAAGGAACTTGGTCACGTGGTAACATGTGACCCCCATCCTCAATGATCAGAAAAGAAAGAACAAAACTAGGTCACGTGCCCCACGTGACCCATTAACGAACCCCTCAAAATAAGAAGGAACTAGCCCAGAGGCAATGCCTCACGTGCTCCCACGTGACCTTCAAAACAAAGAGAATAAAGCTAAAGGCAGAATAGACTTTTGGCGCCCTCACGTGTCACCATGTGACCCTTAAAACAGATCCCTTAAAATGAGAAAGAAAAGCTTGGAAGCAATGCCTCACATGCTCACGCGTGACCCTCAAAATAAAGGGAACAAAGCCAAAGGCAGAATAGACTTTGGGCACCCTCACGTGTCCCCACACGACCCCTAATAAACACTTCAATAATCAATACATAGATACCCATCACGTGCCCACACGTGATGGCCTGAAGGTTAAAAGTGTTTAACACTTATTTGAATATTCTGATAATAAAATAAAGGAGGTCTGACCCCATCTCAGGCGCCCCATGTGACCCCTTCCTTTCTAGTGTTTAACACTATTTTGAGCATTTTGTCTCCAGTGTTTAACACTGTTTTAAATACATCACGTGAGGACATGTGACCGCCAGATGTCCTTTAGTGTTTAACACTATTCTAAAACCAGCTTAGCCCAAATTGGCTAAGTTTTTCAGAGGCAAATATCCCCTTCAAATGAGCCTTAAAATCCAGAGCTATAATGTTTAATGTTCAAAGACAAAATGTTCTCAGAGCTCTCAAACTCTTGTTTAGAATTGCTAAATAATAACGGACTGAACCCACACAAATGTTCAATAGGCCAACAAAGGGCCAACATTCCAAACTTAATTGAACTTAGCCCAAATTGGTCATAAGTCCTCAATTCAGATTTAACTGAGCCAACATGCTCATAATCTAATTAATTGATCTTAGTTCCAAATTGGACTACAGATCTCCCAATCAACTTTGGTTCAAGGGTACATCTCTGAACTCCTCTGATATTTGTCGTTGTAATCCTTCAACGTCTTCAGAGAGGTGACGGGTCCCGACAACTATACATTTCATGGACTATGATGTCCTTAACCTCGGACTGTGGGGTCCCTTTAAACCCACGGACTATGATGTCCTTAGCCTTGACTATGACGTCTTTAAACTTACGGACTATGATGTCCTTAACCTTGGACCGAGATGTCCTTAAACTAACATTGGACCGAGATGTCCTTAAACTAACATTGGACCGTAATGTCTTTAAACTAATTATGGACCGCAATGTCCCTAAACTAAAACAATAAAGCCCAAATGCTCTTTTGTTGGATCTAAATGATCCTGTTAAGTTGATCTTAGTCTAAAATTAGATTAATGTATCCTTAACAAACCGTTAAGTTGATCTTAGTCTAAAATTAGACTAACGTGTCCTTAGCAACTGTTGAGTTGATCTTAGTCTAAAAATTAGACTAACGTATCCTTAACAAACGTTTAAGTTGATCTTAGTCTCAAATGAGATTAACGATCCTTAAACCCAACCCAAAACCCAAATCTAAGAAAATACGGATTTGGACTAATCCACGCCCTACGGGCGACAACATAAATTAGTCTCCGTATATAATCCACGGGCAACCAAAAACAAAACAAACACCCACGACACGAAGTGACCATCTAGAGAAGGAGAAAGTTGTTACTGCGATGCGGTAGCGTAATTAACTTCAGGGGCTTGCGCCTGCAGGGAAGAGAGTCCCCACAATCAAAAACCCCTCAACGAGGGGGAATCTGATGAAATCTGCTACAACGGCCGCATCCGTTTAAACCTTCGATACATGGTGTCATAAATCAACTTGGCATCTTCGGAAAGGTGGACGGATAGCACCAAATAGCATCTGCCCTCGAAATTCAGGCCGGACGTCCCAACGTCCCAGTCACGTCTTTCGGCGGAGAACAGCCATATAAGCATATTCCCAGTCGCGGGTGGGACTTTGTTAGAGAAATGTTTATTCGTGCCCATGGATTGTATACAAGGGTTGACATTGAACCACTTGTAGGGCAAAATTGAAGGTTGTGATGGCTTAAGAATAGGTTCAGATCCCTGAAGCTTAAGACTTTTGAATCCTATGAGCCGTGAGGGTCTCAAAGGGGAATTCTTCTTACGAGTCATGAGGGTCTCGTAAGTGTAATTTCTCCTTAGGTATCGTGGGGATCCCTAAGTGTGTTGCTCCCTTGTGAGTCGTAAGGATCTCACGCAGGTATTTTCTCCTCATAAGGTCGAGAGGACCTTACAAGTGTCTTTTAATGAGATTGTGCCCTTTCGGGTTTTCACAACACTCGCCGGTAGCCCTGCTGTTTTTACTCACAGGGCCCTTTCGGGTTTTCATCCGTGCCCATCTCGCTTACGGACATACCATTTTATTTTTTTTGTCAGTCTTGGGATGCTGCAGTTCGTAATAGTTATCGACGTCTCGGTCAATAGCCAGTTTTAGGACATAGTGGTCCATCGTTAGTTTAAGGATGTTTCGGTCCGTATCCGGCTACTACTTATAGAGTTTGGGCTTAGGAAGATAGCGAGCGGACATAGGCGTCGTCATCTATCGTTGACCTAGGCCGTGACTTGTCAGGCGTAGTATTTTTTTAGGAAGTGACCGTTTATTGGCCTGAAGGGTCTTTCGCCATGCATATCCCTGAGCAGGTAAGCCCCACCCTGGTAGACTTTGTCTATGATATACGGGTCGTCATAGTTCGGCTCGAATTTCCCCCGTTTGGCACGATTGGGAATCATAGGTCTTTTGACCACTAGCACGAGTTCGCCTTGGCTAAATGTTCTCGGCCTAGTCAATCTCTCATATGAGCGCACCATCTTTGCTTTATAAGCTTCCAGATTCTATTGCGCCATGAGCCAGGTTTCATCAAGGGCGTCGAGCTCCTCAAGCCGAAGGTGAGCATTTTCTTCGTCTGTTAGCTCATAGTGAACCGCTACTCGTAGATAGGGTAACTCTATCTCGAGGGGGAGTACTAGTTCTGTGCCGAATACCAATGCATATGGCGTTGTGTTCGTAGCTGTTTTGAAGGAGTTCGATACGCCCAGAGAGCTTCATGCAGTCTCTCATGCCAGTCCTTCTTATTTCGAGACACCGCATTTTTATGAAATTCGTCAAGGTCTTGTTGAAAGCCTCAGCTAGACCGTTAGCTCGGGGATTATAGACCGAAGAGTATCTCCAGTCTATGTTATGTTGCTGTGCGAAGCGGCTGATCTTGTGGCTTCTATAGGCTGGCCCGTTATCCGAGATAATCCGTCGTGGAGTGCGGAACCGATAAATGACGTGTGTCTTGAAGAAATGGAGGATATACTCCGTCTTCACTTCTCTTAGTGGTACTGCTTCTGCCCACTTGGAGAAGTAATCGATCGTTGCCAGTATGAACCGATGTTCTCTGGACGATGCTGGTTCGATGAGGCCGAATATGTCAGTTCCCCACATTTCGAACGGCAAGCTAGCTACCGTTGAGTGTAGCGGATTTGGATGCTGATGGATAAAGTCCCCATGAATCTGGCATGAGTGGCGCTGCTTCGCGTATCCGAGGCAGTCTTGGATCATCGTGGGCCAATAGTAGCTTATCCTTTTGATCTTTAGTTTCATCTTCGGCCCGGCTTGGTGAGAACCGCAGAGTCCGTCGTGAGTTTCTTGGACGACTCTCCTTGTTCTTCAGGTCCCAGGCATCTTAGCCACAGAGAATCAAATGATCTCTTATACAGAGTATCATTGACGAAGGCAAAAGATAGAGCTCGTTTCATGAGCTGATGTCTTGAGGACGCATCTTCAGGCGTTCGACGGGATTTGAAGTAGTCTATAAAGACTTCCCTCCAATCCTTAGCCTTTTCCTGGTCTTTTATTTGTAGAGCCGTTTGCTCGGTAGCTCCCTTTTCTTTGGACAACTTCGGAGATATTTCTGCCGGTGCAAGAACCCGACGGCTTTGCACAACGATCCTCATGTCATCAAGGTTCTCATCGGCCAGTTCTTTAGTGAGTTTGGCCAATGCATCCGCTTTTCTATTTTCCATACGTGTTATGCTTTCCAGGGTGTAGAAGGAATTTGAGTCAGCAGTTGCTGCACTCTCTCGCCATACTTCACCAATTCTGGTTTGCACGTTTGATAGTCGCCGTTTACTTGGCTAATGATGAGTTGGGATTCTCCGTATATGAGGAGGATTTCAATTCCCATATCGACAGCGATCTCAAGACTTGCTATCAAGGCTTCATACTCGGCTTCATTGTTTTTCCTTGGCTCTGTCAAGGAGAAGGCAAAGCGCATTATCCATCCTTGTGGAGTCACGAAGATGAGGCCTACCCCTGATTTGATTATGGGGGTGCTTTGTTTGCGCTTCTTCATGGAAGATGATCCATCGAAATAGAGTTCCCACCGGGTATCATTCTCTCCTCTCTCCCCGCCGATCGTGTCAAACGCGTGCTCGTCGGGCAATTCGCAGTTCAAAGGAGAATCGGCGGGTATCGGATGCCCGGCGAGGAAGTCGGCGATGACCTGGCCTTTCACTGCCTTGAGATGTCGATAAGTTATCGAGAATTCGATTAAGAGTAGGGCCCATTTAGCGAGCCGTCCCGTTAATATGGCTCTTGACATCAAATATTTGAGAGGATCCACTTTCGATATAAGATGGACCTCATGCGCCAACACATAGTGCCTGAGCTTCGTTATCGCAAAGATTAATGCCAGGCAGTGTTTTTCAATGGGGGAGTAATTGTTTTCTGCCCCCAGAAGAACTTGACTTAAATAATAGAGGGCTCTCTCCTTCCCTTGGTCGTTTTCTTGTGCCCATAGCACGTCTAAGGAACCTTCGATGGCAGTTGTATACAGAATGAGGGGCTTTCCCTTGACTGGAGCGGTCAGCACCGGAGGATTCTGTAAGTATTGCTTGATTTCGTCCAGTGCGCCTTGGCATTTATGATCCCAGACGAACGGGGTTCCCTTCTTCATTAGGTGACTGTAAGGACGGCACTTGCCGGAGAGATTAGCTATAAATCGCCGGATATACGCGAGCTTTCCTTGGAGAGACCGCAGTTGCTTGATATTCCTTGGCGGAGGCATTTCCATGATCGCCTTGATCTTCGACGGGTCTATCTCGATGCCTCGATGTCGGACGACGAATCCTAGGAACTTGCCCGAGGAAACTCCGAATGTGCATTTGAGAGGGTTCATCTTCAAGTTGTATTTCCGAAGGCGCTGAAACACGATCTTCAGATGCTCTAAATGTTCCTCGTATTATTTTCTTTTAACTACGAGGTCGTCAATATAGCATTCGACGATTTCATGTATGAGGTTATCGAAAATCTTCGTCATGGCCCTCTGATAGGTAGCACCGGCGTTCTTTAGATTGAAAGGCATCACCTTGTAGCAGAATATGCCCAAAGGGGTCTGGAAAGCGGTATGCTTTTGGTCTTCGGGATGCATCCTTATCTGATTGTATCCTGATTAGCCGTCCATGAAAGAGAAAACTTCGTGAGTGGACGTATTATCTATCACCAGCTCAGTGACCGATACTGGAAAGTCATCATTCGGGCAAGCTTTGTTGAGATCCTGAAAGTCCACACATATGTGCACCGTCCCATTTTTCTTCATCACCGGGACGATGTTGGCGATCTAGTCAGGATATTGAACCTCTTCGATGAAGCTGGAGTCGATTAGCTTTTTGACCTCAGCGTTGATGCTTATCTCAAGCTCGAGCCGCATTCTTCTCGGCGCCTGTTTGATCGGCTTGATGTCCGAAGATATCGCCAATTTGTACACAGCAATCTCTGGATCTTGTCCCGGCATCTCGGAATAGTTCCACGCGAAGTAATCTTTATACTGCATGAGCACGTCTTTACGCATAGCCTCCTTTTCTTCAGAAAACAGTTCACTGACGAACGTCGGCCGCGGGTCGTTTGCCGTTCCCAAGTCGATTTTTCTGAGGTCATCTGCAGTTGTATGTATTCCATCTTCCAGCTCTTTTAGCGCCAGTGGAAATTCTGAGATCAACTAATCTTCATTGTTTTCGAAGCACCAAGGAAGGTAATCCATATTCTCGGGTTCTTCTTCTGACAGCGTTATCTCGTGACCAGTACGAGATCGTTTCCAAGACCGATGTTGATCTGGTTCTACTCTCATCGCATAAGAGGCTTTTGATTCATGCTTCCGTGGCGGACTTACCCTCCAACTGTTGGATAGAGCGAATCTGCCGAGTTGATACTGGTCTTCAACCCAGTTCTTGAAGGTGAAGCAGTCTTCGAGAGGATGTCCTATTACTCGGTGATAGGAGCAATAGTCTGGATGAGAGACCTTGTCTGCTTGCTCGGGGTGCTTGGACTCCGGGAGTGTCATCATCTGATGTTTTACGACAAGATCGAATATCTTCTTTGTCTTGTCTTGGGGAAAAGAATATGCTTGACCCATCTTCTTTATAAGAGACGGATCCCGGCTGCTCGATTCTTGATCGCGTGGATTCTTAGATCCGCTTTGCCGTTGTCGAACGTTTTTTCCGTTTTTTTGGTTTATTTTTGCCTCTATGCCGGGTCTTTTGTATGACGGGCTGGAGACGAAAAGCATTGTCATTCTCCAAGGCCTGCTGAAGAAGGCGCTGCGTCCTGGCTTTCTCGTAAATGGCTATTTCACGGCTATGGTCATCCCGGACCTTTTGACCCGCTTCCCTTATTAGCTTGTCCATCTGTTCTTCAAACGACGGACTTGGCATTTTCATGGCGGGACCTCGTTTTGATTCAGGGTTAGCGTCTTTTAACAGAACATCTTCTTCTTCGTCAAAGTCATGTACAACGTAACAGCCATGGAATCGCTTCTGTTTCTTGGATTGAACATATCCAAGCCCACTCGTTTCCATTTTTCCATTGGGCAATTTTCGCTGAGTTCTAGGGACGCTCCAGATCCTGTTGTAGAACTGGACTTGTCGCGTGGTTTGCTTAAGGGGTACGCCTTAGCGCCTCAACAGACTCTTCAATCCTTCTGTGTAGTATCTGGGCAGTCGGATGAGCTGAAGTCTGTCAAGTGTCGAATCGGCACCATGCCAGACTTCTTTCTCCACTTTGGTTTCCGTGGATTGATAAAAGAGGATCGCCTTTTCATCTCTTCGCCTGGGAGGGACATAGAATGTCTGCAGTTCTTGCACACTATAGGTACCAAGCGCGTCGAGCTCTTTGTAATGTTTTCGCGGAACCATGGCGATTTGCAAACTCCGATCATCGCCACCAAAGGCTTGTATCGATGGTCGTACATAAAATATGGCATTAACCTCATTTTCTGAGTCGCTGCCAAATACCAGAATAGGGGTGGACGGTCCCGGCTTGGTGTTTTGGGGCAGCCCTGAATAAACTATCTCTTCTTCCTCCTCGATATCACTCCTGAAGACCGGAATGGTGGTGATAGCTTTGTTCTTCGGTTTGTGGCATCTTTCCGTGTCTTCAAAATTTGGTAAGAAGTATTTTGCATCTTCGTACTTTCGGACTTCATTCATGGAGAAGGGTTCAATTCTCCTGTCACAGTATACTCGAGACCATCCTTGAAATACTTCATACACTGATGTTGTGTAGAAGGGATGATGTTGTACTCGTGTAACCAAGGCCTGCCGAGAAAAGCGTTGTAACATGTCTTAGCGTCAATGTCGTGAAACTTGATGTCCGTGACGAGCAGCCCAAAGCATAATGTCAATATCACAGACTCGAGCATTCATGATGACCGGGAATCAAACCCGGAGATAGTGATTTTATCACGAGCGAGGTGCTTAACGCTCATGCAGATTTTCTTCAACACTCTTACATTGAGAAGGTTGACGGAGGACCCATTGTCGACTAGGATTTTGCCTATCTTGATATCATGACAGTATCCGGAGACACAGAGGGGACGGTTATGCTCGCATGTCCCGAGGAGGAGATCTTCATCGCCAAGGTGATATCGGCTGTGTGCACTTCTTCCAGCTCGTCCTTCATCTTTTATTCGACGAGGAAAGCCTGGAACTGCTCGGGCTCTTGTAGTGCCTTGATCAAAGAATCTCTCGTCTCTTTAGATAGCAGAAGGGCGTCGAAAATGCTTAGCTATGAGGGTATCTTCCTCAGGTGTGCCAAAACGTTGTAATCCACCTTGTTTTTCTTGGGCGGATCCTTGGCTGTCAGCTTTTCGACGGCTTGGTCATCGAGGGTGATATCCTCACGGACTTTTTCTTTTCCCTTATCCTTTTTCTTCGACCCCTTGTTTACGGGTCCAAGATTCTTTTCAGGTAATGTGCGATTGCGCCGCTGAATGTTCTCGCAGCTCTTCGGTTCTTCCTCTTTTCCCGAGGTGGATTCTTTAAAGATAGGTCCAAGAGGTATTTCTTCGTCAGAGTCACTCCCGAAGGTGAGAACTTGTGATCCCCTGCTATTAACCATATGACAGTTGCCGGCAGCTCTTCCACGTTCGTCTGTCGCATTCTTCTGCTGTCGACGAGCTTCACGCTTCATCCTTTTGAAGCACTGCCTGTGAGCGACATACCCTTGCCACCAATTTTTTAAGACATTGCATTCTTCCATAGGGTGTGCGATCTTCTGATGATATAAGCAGAAGTTAGGATGTACGTCCATTTCATCAAGATGTATACCGCCAGGAGAATTTTCTCTGAACGAGGGCAGCTTCATTCCTATCGATATGGCTTTGGCGAACCTTTTCTTCATTTTAAGCCTGCTCTTGTCTGTCGCGGGCATGCCTTGGTCTGGTTGGGACGCTTCAACCCTTTCATCCAGTCGCCGACGTTTGGCTTTTCCAAATATGGCCATTTCGCGCTCTCGATCAGCCTTACTTTTCAGAAGAGCTTCGTTCAGAAATGCATCAATCATCTCATCTGACAGTCCTAGGAGCTATGATTTGGGATCTGCCCACAGTTTCTCTATGTCAGAAGCTTCTTCATCGTCTATCGACGAGTGAGAGATCACATGGCAGCTTGCCATATAATCCTCAAGTTCATCTGATGAGTCTTCTCCATTGTCATCATCTCCGTCCTCAAGGACGTGGCTGAGAAACTCTTGAAGTATGACTGGGGTCCGCGCTTTCTGGTTATATTCTTCCAGCGCGTCAATCTGTCTTTGCAAGTCCGTGCGCTTGTCATCGGGCTTCACGGGCTTTTTGGTCTTTTTCTTCTTCTTCGAAGACTTTGACGGCTGGGTGTGGGCGCTTTAACTATCACCACCAATTTTTGGATTTGGGCGCGGTTTCAGCATTCCCTTCATGACTTCGGGTTCCAGCGGACTTTTCCATTTGATCGCCGGGCATGTTTGGAGATCCTTCAGCATTCTTTTCGTTTTGGCTGAAAGAGCGACATCCCATGGAGCTTCTTCTACAAAAGAGCTTGATGTCCCCGGTGTGTCCCCCCTTTTAAGAGCGGGCGGTTGAGGCGGGCTTACTTTCCAATTCTCGGATAGGGCGAATTTGCCCTGTTGGTATTGATCTTCAATCCAGCCTTTAAAGACGAAACAATCCTCAATTGGATGGACTATCACTTGGTGATAAGGGCAATAATTGGGATTATTAGCTTCACCGGGTTGCAATGGGCATTTTGGATTCGGCAAATTAATGAGCCTGTTGCGCACCGCTAGTTCAAACAATCTCCTCGTTTTATCCCGGGAAACGAATAAGGGCGCTTCATTCTCTCATTAAAGAATCACCGTTTCTCGTCTTGGCGATCAGTTAGCTTCGGGCCACTGGGCTGCTGTTGAGCATTGGCGACGAAGGTCGCTTTCCCTTTCCCTTTTTCATTTCGAGATTTCAGCTTTGAAGAAGACGGTCTATGACCCATCTGGTCCATTTGGGTCAGTTTGTCAATCAAGACCTGGAAAGTGGTCGGCTTGAAGAACATCATGAATTGTGAAATGGTTGCTTGAGGGTCAAGAGTACCCACGAACATGCCTACTGCAGGAACTTCTTCGATGCACTGCTCGCACTTCGATCATAGATTCTGCCACCGTATTGCATACTAAACCCATGTTTCTCCAGGCTGACATTGATCAATGCCGTGGTTAGGGTGCGTTTGCTAGCACTTGCGACATGCTGGGTGAATAGCAACTCCATATCTGTGAATGTCTTGATAGAGTCATTTAGGAGTTCGGAATACCACTCAAATGCTGTCTCTGACAAGCTGCCAACGAATTGGCGAAGCAGTAGCTTATCGTCATCTCCGGTTTTGCCGCAAAAGGCTCTGAATTGAGCGACATGCTGATGCGGATTTCTCGTCCCCTTATATACGTGGAATTTAGGGATCGTGTATCCTGGTGGGTACTTTATTTGGTCGTATCAACCCGGATAGGATCGTCCAGTTTTAACAATTTGCCCAGCCGCTTCATTCGCCTGATGAACTCGTATCTGCTGAGCGATGTAATCATCAAGGGCAGCTTTAGAAATGGTCTCCTCCTTGGTTTCTGACAGAGCTGGCAGAGGATTTGATATCTCTCCTCTATCATCTTCAATTATTACTAGAGGGTATTCGGCTGGAGGGTCCGGCTGGAGGGTCCGGCTCACCATATCTTGGAATAGAAGGGCCATTTGTTTTATATTGGTCGCTTGTTCTGCAGCCTCTTTGTCCTTCTTCTCAAGCATTCTCCGAAGGAATTCAGCATCAGTTTCCTGCTCACGGTGCTGCTCCGAGTTCTGGCCTTTCTTTCGGTCCCGTAAGTGCGGCCATAGCTATTAGCATTTCTTGGAGCTTTTGTTGTTGTTGCTCCTGAGCCCTAGTTACTGATCGCGTAAGCGGTCGATGGCCTGTGGAGATATGGCTATCCTCTTTTCTGGATGCCATATAGATGGAGTGCACCTTCATGCCCCAGAACTTGGGGCTTTTAGATTCAGTGTTCTTGCGATTCGTCGCAGACACCCGGATTTTCTCCAGCTTCCTCCTTTTGTGAGCGGTCGAGATTGAGGGGGCCGTTGCAGTGGGCACCCAAGTAGCTGTCGCTTTCTGTGGCTTGACAGGGTGATCCTCTTCTTTCCGAACCTCATCTTTTCCTGTCGACGGGGGTAGTCTTGCTCAATCACGGAGTCTTGGACCTGTCGCCAGACCTTGTAAATTTTAAAGGACAGTCGCTGAGGGGGTTGTTCAAGCTTCGCCATTGTGGTATTCTCCATAGGTGGAGGAGATCTTTTCAGCACAGCAGTTGGCGAGTTCCTGCGCACCTTGTTAAGTAGTTCAAAGCTGTTCCCAGTTGGAACAGCAGCATCAATTTCCACCATTGGAGCAGGCGGAGTCAGTCCAGAAGGGGAATTGCCCCCAGCCTTCCTTACTCGGCGCCAGTGGCGACGTCGAGCATGTCGTGCGGCCGGGGTCACCTCTGCAGTTTGATCAGCTTTTCCATACCCCCTGTTCTGATGAGAATCTGTTGTTGGCGCCAGCCTGTCAAAGACAGGTGCTCGCTGAGAGGGAATGACCAATCTTGAAAAGGCCGATTTTCGTGCAAGGGAAATGGCCTTGGTTACTTCATCCGGAGTGGGAGCTGAAACGGCCAGTCTTGTGAAAACCGACCCCTTAGCCAGAGAAGCCGCCTTGGTGACTTCAAGAGTAGGAATAGATATCCTCTTCGGGATAACGCCTTCTGGTATTGCGGGCTTCTTCACGAGCTCGTTGGAGCTTTGGCCCAGTCTGCTGAAAATTGAGGCGCTTGGTTTGGGCGACCCGTTGAGAGGGGCCGCAGTAGTGGTAAGCCGATTGTTTCCCCAAATCAGAGTAAAGCTCTGTTTCAAAAATTCAAAATTTAAATTGAAGCAACGCTTCAGATTCAGCGCTTTACGCGGTGAGCGCCACATGTCTAACACAGAAGCGCTAGCGCCAGGTGCGCTGCGTCCTAAGCAGTGCGCCCCCAATCAGACCAAAGCTCTGTTTTAAAATTCAAAATTTAAAAGTTGAAGCAACGCTTCAGATCCAGCGCTCTGCGTTGCGCGCCACGTGTCAAACACAGCTGCGCTAGCGCAGTTGCGCTGCGCTCTGCGCTGCGTGCCACGTGTCAAACATGGGTGCGCGCTCTGCGCTGCGCGCCACGTGTCAAACGTAGGTGAGCCAACGCAAGGTGCGCCAGCGCTGGAATTAAGAATTCCCCACCGTTAGATCAAAAGATCTACTAATAATAAATTATTAATTAATCAGAACTAAAAATCTATTATGGAAAGATCTTTTCAATCTTATTAAAACAAGAAAATTATCTTCTGTAAAACAGAAGCCTTAGGATCAAAGATCCAACGGTGGGGAATATTCCCAAATCAATCAGAGAAAGATCTCTCAAAACTGATTCAACAAATCATTTGGCCCTATATGACTTCAAGTCTGGAATAGAGAAACCCCTACAAACTTTGAGAAAACTCAAAGAAAGAAGAGTAAGCTCTTAGCAAAAGAAGACTATTTCTTCAAGGTAAAGAATAATCTTGAACAAAGAGATGAAATCATCTCATAAAAACAGAAGAATTATCTTCTTAAAAGATCATAGATCTACAAAAGATAAAGGTCTTCTATAATAAGAGATCAAAAGATCTCATCATAAAAACAGAAGAAGTATTTACTTCATTCACAGATCTTTGATCTATATATAGAGGCAGAGCCCTTTTATAAAATAAGAACTTTTGTTCTTGAATCTTGAGGCAAAGCCTCTTTTAAGAAGAACATAAAATTTGTTCTTTGATTTTAAAATTGATCAGATGCGCTTTGCGCTATTGAAAAGTGCCTTGCACTCATGAATTGCGCTCTTACGTTCATTGGGCCGGCGCTCAGCACTAAAAACTGCCACGTGTCAACCAAAGACACAATCTGTGCTTTGCGCTTCTAAAACAGCGCACTGCGCTCATGGGCTGGCGCTCAGCGCCAAGCGCGCCACGTGTCGCTCGCTGGCGCGCCAATAGACTAGTGCAAAGCGCTCATAAATTAAAAGCACAATGCGCTAATGAACTAGCGCTTAGCGCTAAACGCGACACGTGTCATCTTCGTACGCGCTATCTGACAGAAGCGCAATAAGCTGTGTAATTGGCGCAAAGCGCCTAACGCGCCACATGGCGCACTGTCAGAATACACTCTGTTCTGATGAATGCTATGCATTCAATACAAGACAAAATATGTCAGAGCCCAATGCTCAGCATTATTAAATTAAAAGGGCCGAGCCCAAATAAAGGCTTAATAGCCAGATCAAAAATACATTTTTAATTGGACTTAGCCCAATTATGGCCATAAGTCCTCAACTTATCCTGAACTGAGCACATCTGCTCTTTCAACCAATTTACCTTGGTTCAAGGGTACATCTCTTCACTCCTTTGATATTTGTCGTTGTAATTCCTCGACGTCTTCAAAGAGGTGACGGGTCTCGACAACCACACATTTCATAGACTATGACGTCTCTAAATATTGGACTGTAGAGTCCTTAAACTCACGGACTATGATGTCCTTAACCTCGACCGTGATGTCTTTAAACTAACGTCGGACTGTGGAGTCCTTAAATCCATGGACTATGATGTCCTTAACCTCGACCGTGATGTCTTTAAACTAACGTCGGACTGTGGAGTCCTTAAATCCACGGACTATGATGCCCTTAACCTCGACCGTGATGTCTTTAAACTAACGTCGGACTGTGGAGTTCTTAAATCCACGGACTATGATGTCCTTAACCTCGACCATGATGTCTTTAAACTAACATCGGACTGTGGAGTCCTTAAACCCACGGACTATGATGTCCTTAATCTCGACCGTGATGTCTTTAAACTAACATTGGACTGTGGGATCCTTAAACCCATGGACTATGATGTCTTTAAACTGGACCGAGATGTTCTTAAACTAACAATGGACCGAGATGTCCTTAAACTAACAATGGACAGTAATGTCCTTAAACTAATTATCGACCACAATGTCTTTAAACTAAAAAATAGAGCCCAAATTCTCTTTTGTTGGATCTAAACGATCCCATTAAGTTGATCTTAGTCTGAAATTAGACTAACGTATCCTTAACAAATATTTAAGTTGATATTAGTCTCAAATGAGACTAACGTATCCTTAAACCCAACCCCCAATCCCAAATCTAAGAAAATACGGATTTGGACTAATCCACGCCCTACGAGCGACGACATAAATTAGTCTTCGTATACAATTCACGGGCAACCAAAAATAAAACAAACACCCACGACACGAAGTGACCATCTGGAAAATGAGAAAGTTGTTACCGCAATACGGTAGCGTAATTAACTACAGGGGCTTGCGCCTGCAGGGAAGAGCGTCACCACAATCAAAAACCCCTCACAATGAGGGGGAATCTGATGAAGTCTGCTAAATCGGCCTCATCCGTTTAAACTTTCGATACACGGTGCCATAAATCAACTTGGCATCTTCGGAGAGGTGGACGGATAGCACCAATTAGCATCTGCCCCCGGAATTCAGGCTCCGACGTCCCAACGTCCCGGTCGCGTCTTCCGGCGGGGAACACCGATCAAAGACCGACTTCTTCTGAGTTTCTTGTAATGGTACAGGGGCGTTAAAACTCATCGGTAGGAGCATGGTCCCAAAGAATAGCCCAGTGGTAGCTTGAGTTATCTACTCCACTGGCATTGTGAAAAGGGAGGCCGCTTGGGGACCGTAGGTTACACCTCCAGATGAGGCGGAACGGGAGTTGCAGTTGCAGCTGGAGCAGTTAGAGGACATTGATGTTCTTCTTTCTGCACGGAGCAAGACCAAATCTTAGTACCTCGAACCCAAGGGCAACCATATTAAACCGCGATTTGTTCGCGAACACGACACACGAAGTGTGGAGTGGAAAGAGGAAAAGGTCCCACCGGGTGTGCCAGAATCTGTTCTCCGCCGGAAGACATGACCGCGACGTTGAGACGTCTGGGCCTGAATTTCGAGGGATAGATGCTAATTGGTACTATCCGTCCACCTCTCCGAAGATGCCAAGTTGATTTATGACACCATGTACCGAAGGTTTAAACGGATGCGGCCGATATAGCCGACTTCGTCAGATTCCCCCTCGTTGAGGGGTTTTTGATTGTGGGGACGCTCTTCCATGCAGGCGCAAGCCCCTGCAGTTAATTACGCTACCGCATCGCGGTAACCACTTTCTCCTTCTCCAGATGATCACTTCGTGTCGTGGGTGTTTGTTTTGTTTTTGGTTGCCCGTGGATTGTATACGGAGACTAATTTATGTTGTCGCCCGTAGGGCGTGGATTAGTCCAAATCCGTATTTTTTAGATTTGGGTTTGGGGTTGGGTTTAAGGATATGATAGTCTTATTTGAGACTAAGATCAACTTAAACATTTGTTAAGGATAAGTTAGTTTAATTTCAGACTAAGATCAACTTAACAGGATCGTTTAGATCCAACAAAAGAATATTTGAGCTCTATTGTGTAGTTTAGGGACATTGCGGTCCATTACCGGTTTAAGGACATGGTGGTCCAATGTTAGTTTAAGGACATCTCGGTCCAACATTAGTTTAAGGACATTACGGTCCAGTTTAAAGACATCATAGTCTATAAAGGTTAAGGACATCATAGTCTATGGGCTTAAGGACCCCACAGTCCATGGTAGTTTAAAGGCATCATAGTCTATAAACTTTAAGGACATCATAGTCCATGAGTTTAAGGACCCCACAGTCCCTGGAATGATTGGTTATCGGGACCCGTCACCTCTCTGAAGACGTTGAAGAATTACAACGACAAATATCAAAGGAGTGAAGAGATGTACCCTTGAACCAAAGTTGATTGGGAAATCTGTAGTCCAATTTGGGACTAAGATCAATTAATTAGATTATGAGCACATGGGCTCAGTCAAATCTGAGTTGAGGACTTATGGCCAACTTGGGCTAAGTCCAATTAGGTTTTAAAATGTTGGACCTTTATTTGGACTGTTGAACATTTGTCTGGGCTCAGCCCCCCATTATTTAGCAATGCTAAGCATGGGTCTGGGTTCTGACCATATTTTGTATTTTATTGAGTGCTGAGCACTCATATACCATATAAGATTATCAATCTTGGGAAACAAGGGTGTATTTGAGGCTCAGTCAAAAGGGGAGTCTTGCCTCTGAAAGATTTAACCAATTTAGGCTAAGACTGGTGATGGATTTAAAATAGTGTTAAACACTAGGGATGAAATGCTTAAAATAGTATTAAACAATAGAAAAATGAGGCGCTCACGTGAGGACACGTGAGGTGCCCTAGGATTGGACCAAGATTTTTTTATTTTATTCTCAGAATATTCAAAAAAGTGTTAAACACTTTTAGTCTTCAGGCCATCATTTGCGGGCACGTGATGGGTATCCATACACTGGATATTAAAAGGATTTGCTAGGGGTCGCGTGGGGACACGTGAGGGCGCCCATGCATTGGATTTTAATCCTTCAGTTCTTTTCATCTTCTCTTTTTTAAAGAGTCGTTTGTTAGGGGTCACGTGGGGACACGTGAGGGCGCCCAAAGTCTATTCTGCCTGGGCTTTATTCTTTTTATTTTGAGGAATTTATCCAAGGGTCATGTGGGAGCACGTGATCATGTCTCATTCTTTATTTTTTACTCATTGAGGAGAAGGGTCACGTGTTACCACGTGATCAGATTGGATACTGACTTCTTTACGTGCATGGAGAGTTTTAAGTCCCTTGTTTAAGAATTAAATTCTTTGGTAGGGTTAAACCCTAATTTTGTTTAGAGGAATTAAATTCCTATGTATTCTTTAAAGCCAACTCTCCCTCTAAGTTTTGGATCTGCATGGCAGAATCCCCCCAATGAGAATTAAATTCTCAACTTATAGGGAGATCTGCTTCTGCAGATCTTCAACCATGAAGAAAAACTAAGTTCTTGTTTTAAGGGTTAAACCCTGTCTCTGTTGGAGGAATTAAATTCCTGAGTATTTTGGAGGAATTAAATTTCTAAGTATTTGGAAGAATTAAATTCTTTAAACTCAATTCTCCCTCTAAGTTTTGGATCTTCATGGCAGAATCTCCCTGATGAGAATTAAATTCTCAACTTATGGAGAGATCTGCTTCTGCAGATCTTCAACCAAAGGAAGAACTAAGTTCTTATTCAGAAGAGTTAAACTCTTAATTTGAGAATTAAATTCTCTCTTTGTTTTATGGAGCTTAGATCTTCTCTTTCTCACATAGGGTTTCTTTCTTTTTCTGAAGAAATCTTCTTTCTCTCTGGAGAATTAAATTCTCTTCTTTTTCTCTCTGTTATTGTTGTATCCCCTCTTTTTTTTCTTCTCTTCTTGGCTCCTATTTATAGGAGAAAGAAAAGAATCAGTTTGTTTAATCAATATTTCATTGAAATATTTTAATTGATTTTGTAACTAACATGATCTTTTAGATCACTCGGTGAATTTTATTCACCATTGGATTTTTAATCCAAAAGATATTCTGTCTGTTATTCTTGGTGAATTTCAGGGAAATCTTTCCTTGTATAGAATCTTTCTATAAATTGGTGATTTTTAATCACCATTGGATTTTTAATCCAACGGTGCTCCGCTTTACAGAGCGCAATCTTTTTGTTTTGGAAAGATCTAAGAAAATATTTTTTCAATTAGGGTGTTTGATTTCTCTTAATCAGAATTTAATTCTATTAGTTCAGAAGGTTTAAGAGCCTGCCACGTATTAGCATATGACCCCACTGATTGACCATTTAATTAGAATTCAATTCTATTAATTCAGAGATCTTAGGAACCCATCACGTGTTGGCACGTGACCCCCTGATTAAGCATTTAACCAGAATTTAATTCTGTTGTTTTAAAGAACTCAGGAACTTATCACGTGTCAGCACGTGACCCTTGGTCACGTATGAACACGTGATGCCCCATTGGTGTTTTCTCTTGCTGTTTTATTATACCTTTTAATTCCTTTCAGTGGGTTTAAAGGCCCATCACGTGTTGGCACGTGACTCCATTTCAAGTTGTGTATCTCAGCGCCTATAACTTTGCCCATAAAAGGTCACGTGTCCCCACGTGATGCCCGATCACGTGTGGACACGTGATGTTTCTCTTGTGTATTTCTTTGCTGCTTTATTCAGTTCCCATGAGGGAACAGACACTCCGCTTCAGGGAAACGTCGACCAGCAGACACTCCGTACCGGGGACACGTCAACCAGCAACACTCCGTACTGGGGAAATGTCAAGCAGACACTCCATACCGGGGACACATCAACCAACGACACTCCATGCCGGGGAAACGTCAAGCAGACACTCCGTACCAAGGACACGTCAACCAGCCGACACTCCGTAACGGGGAAACGTCAAGCAGATACTCCATCTCGGGGATACGTCAACCAGCCGACACTCCGCCTTGGGGAAACATCAAGCAGACACTCCGTGCCGGGGGCACGTCGACTACAGACACTCCGACTTGGGGAAACGTAGACCGGCGACACTCCGTGCTGGGGGCACATCTACCAAATCACTCCGGGCCAGGGAAACGTCTACCACAGACACTCCGTCTCGGAGACGCGTCAAGCGTCGACCGTCCATGTCGTTAAAAGGGCAGTGCATCCCAAAAAGTGGGAACCAAAGCTAGTCGCCTCTACGTGAAAGAAGATCCATCAATTTCATGCACACGACCCACATATGTGATGTGCATTTATTGATGGGGGGCATTTTGTTGGAGTCGAAAATTACACCCCGGTTGACCAAGTCAAAGTCAAGGTCAACCCCAAACCAAGTGGGCCCAAGCCCAGATCAAGTGGGCCCATGCCCAAGTCGAGTCCGAACATGAAGCGGCCGGCCCCCCTCCATGTCAAAAAAAAATCATGTAATAAATAATTTTGATTTTTTTTATGTATGAATGTAAGTAAAATGGGTATAAAACCAAATTTTTGTAAAGCCCATGGCTTATGTGCAAAAGAAATGAGCACATGAGGCATGGGATGGGCAAAATGCCATTTTGCAAAGCCCAAGGGGCTATATGTAAATGTGTAAGCCTATCTAAGGCAATATGATGATGAATAAAGGAGACACTTTTTCGTTCTCCCCATAAAAACTAGGGTTTGTGCCTCCACTCTCTCTTTTTCAAGTTCTTCCTCTTCCTTTTCATTTTCTAAATAAATCAAGAGCTTAGCTCTTTTTTTTAAACTAAACAAAGTTTTACCATAAACCCACCTCCCAAGACTCCATCAAGAGAAGAAAAAAGGTCTTTTTTTTTATCATCCAAGATCTAGATCTTGGAGTTTCAAGAGAACTCATTTGGGTTTCTTCTCAAAAGAGAAAGGAGAAAATCTTTTGGAGTTTAACTCCACAAATAAAATTATTTTGGAGTTTAACTCCACTACAGAAATTCTTTTGGAGTTTAACTCCACAGTAAAAAATCTTTTTTTGGGAGTTTAACTCCATATTAAATCTTTCCAGGAGTTTAACTCCACATAAAATTCTTCCGGAGTTTAACTCCACATTTAAAATTCTTTCGGAGTTCAACTCCACAATAAAAATTCTTTCGAAGTTCAACTCCATTTAAATTCTTTTGGAGTTTAACTCCATAAACAAAAATTCTTTTGGAGTTTAACTCCATAATAAAAATCTTTTTTTGGAGTTGAACCCCATTTAAAACTCTTTTTGGAGTTTAACTCCGCAATAAAAATCTTTTTGGAGTTAAACTCCATTTTAAAATTCTTTAGGGGTTTTACTCCATTTAAAATTCTTTTTTTGGAGTTGAACTCCATTTAAAACTCTTTTTGGAGTTTAACTCCATGATAAAAATCTTCTTGGATTTAAACTCCATTAAAAACCTTCTTGGAGTTAAACTTCTTTCAAAACCTTTTTAGAGTTGAACTCTATATCTAAAATTCTTTTGGAGTTTAACTCCATAAAAAATTTCTTTTGGAGTTCAGCTCCATTTAAAAAAAGAAAATAAATAAAAAATTGGAGCCCTTTTTGCCCCATCACATGCTAGCACGTGAGGGAGAGAGCTCCCATTTAATGGGAGCCCTTTTGCCCCCTCCCCCCCCTCAACATGTGAGGGGTCACATGCTAAGCATGTGATGCCCCCCCCCACATGCTATGCTGGCATGTGAGGGATGCTAAGTATGTGATGGCCTAGCATGTGAGGGGAGGCTCCCATTAAATGGGAGCCCAGGCTTCCCTCCCTTTTTTTTTTTCTTTCTTCTTCTTTCTTCCTTCTTTTTTTAATTTAATCCTTTTTTTTATTAAAAATAAAATAAAATAAAATAAATAAATATTAAATAAATAAAAATAAATTATAAATAATATTTTAAAAATAAAAAAATAGTAAATTAAAATTAAAAAAAAGTTTTCTTTAAATATTTATTTACTTATTCTTTTTTATATATAGAAAAAATGTATATATATCTTTTTTTAACAAATGGAATAAAGCAAAAAAACACAAACACACACATACCAACGCATCGCATTGAATTCGCATGACCAGTTTAACCCGTTAATCAAAGGTTCTTTCGCTCCAAAGGCGAAGGGTAATTAACGGCAGCTTAGTCCGCGGCTGCCGGAGATTCAGATCTCCACAATCAATAAACCCCGGCCTACCCTAGACAGAGGGAATCTATAGTACGCCTAACAAACGCGTGTGTATTCCCATCTCAATGGGGTGACGAAAAACATCCTACAATCGAGACAATGCATTGATATTCCAGAGTAGACTAGCGTGTACGTTTCTTGACCCTGTATGGGGTGATGGTTGATCCCATAGCCATTGGTGTTTGACAACAAAGATTGTACACAGGTGTTCATTAAAGAATGAGTACACCGAACAAGACTCGCCGAGAACTTCTAGATGGTACTATACCTATCGTCAGATAGCAGTTCTCTGGTGACACTAGTACAGATTAGTTTATAGACTCAAGATCGTCATAGAGCCTTGTGTGGTTCCCACTGTGCTTTGATTTTCTCCCTACCATGGCTCAAAGGAGTCGTGCGAACAGATGGATTTTGGGTACAGTCCCGAGTCACATGGAGGCAATGAGCAATAGGACGGGTTTTGTCTCTCCCGGTATAGGGAGCTGATGTTGCTCTATACTCGATTGGCTATAACAGGAAATCTCTGGCCAGGGCTGTTGATGAGATTTACTGGTAAGTGTTATCAGTAATTTCTCGTACCGTTAAAGGCCTTACATCGGTATGACTTATCAAGTTATTAGGGTTTGACGATACCAACCCCAGACTCGATATGCGACATATCAGACGAAAAGACCGGACTGTACGGTAAGTGTTACATATAGGCTTCATGGGAGTTTAGACAAGCTTGCTTGTTGATCTTCTATTCGTTCAATACCTGGGTAGCCGTTACGTCCAGCTAGTACCGCTGATGGCTTATGGGTGACTGATGTGATCATCACCTACTACTGGCATATTGATGAGTCTTTAAAGTCCCACATAGAAGTTTCCTGGTTCAAGCGAAACGAAGTAGGGCACATATGCTGATATGTGCGGGGGGGCTGATTAAATACGAGTATGAGATACCGTATTGTAATCTGGCGGTTATTTGTTATCGGTTAGGTTATATGTGATATAACCAGATTATTGAATCAAGTGTTGATTTGATAATGTGATATACAGATAAATGATATTAGTCGGCTATATATGATATAACCGGATTATTAAATCAAGTGTTTATTTAATAATATGATATATATTTATATATGATATAATTATTTATTAACTAATATTATTAGCTCACTAATTATTCTTCATAATATATATATTAATGTGTGTGTGTGTGTATTATATGAAGCATGGCAAGAATTTTCTATTTTTAGAAAATAGAAGATAAGGTAGAAAAATGGGGAGACATTTTGTGTATGGTGTGAAGCATGGGCTTTAACATTTGTTTATTAGTCTTGACTTACTATTCAAATATGGTTGCAATTTATTATTGCAAATAATTCCATGCTTGAATAAGTATGAGGTCAAGAAAAAGCCATTGATTCACTTCATTCCACACTTAGCAATTTTCTTGAGTTGAGCTCATGTAATGAGTTTTCTCTCTAGCTCTCTTCCTTTTCCTCACCTCCACCTCCAAGCTCAATCCCTCACATGAGTTGTGAAACCTTGAGCTTGTGAGGACCCTAGTGAGCAAACATAACCCTTACTTCACCATCCTATACTAGATTAGCGTTTTGGTGTAGTGTGTTTTCTTCACTAAAGAGTTTAGTGAAGAGGCAGCTTGGATTAGCGGACTTCGGATGGATCATCTTCGGCACGAAGGTTATCGAAGGAAGTTCGTTCAACCTTCAAATGGAGCATAGTGGAGTCGCGTTGACTACTACACGGAGCATTAGAAGAGAAGGATACGGTCTACAAAGCTTATAGTCACCTTTCTCTTAACTAGTTTTTATCATATCATAATTAAACCCTAATCATCTAGTTTAAGATCTTGGTTAGTGTAGATTAGCACCCTAAATTTTTTTTAAAAAAAACGGCATGCTTGATGCTAGTAAAACCCAGCAGTGGTGATAACATACACTTTCAGCCTCTGCCACCAAAGCCACCACCCAGCGCCAGCCACCATCCACAGCCTACTGCCACTGCCCCCGAGCTCACATCGCCTGAGTTCTCGCCGCCGGCGCCCCTGGACCTTCGTAGCCTCGCCTAACTCTCCTCGGTGCACCGCCAACCACTACCAGCGAACCCCGTCACCATCGCCGAGCCTAAGCTCCAAACCAATCCAAGGCCGAAACTCTAGGTGTTGCTGCCTTGTCGCTGCCGTGTTGCTGTTACTGTCTCCGTCCATCGCCGTTGTCGGAGCCATCACCATCTCGACCATCGAACCATCCCCAGGCAAGTGATTTCTCACTTACTATTCATGCTAATTATGTATGACTATATATAGACGAACTTTAAAATATGGGGTATCATATTTGGTCGTGCTGTTTTGATAATAACTGGACCTAAAACCTCGTCTTAGGACGTGTAAAATTTGTAGGAGTTGAATTCTGTTTGTTTGAATAGCCGGAACCTAACTTCTTGATTGAAGTGAATAAGTATTGTAACATGTTCGATACAATCCAAACCTAATTTAAAATGCTCACCTTCATGATCACTAGTTATTTTTATAGATAATTATTATCATGTGGAAATTTGGTTTCTAAATACTGTAGTTACTCCCATACAACGCTGTTCCAAGTGGCATCGTCAAAACTGAACTTTACTATACATATCGCCGTATTAAATGCATAATAAATTGGATATAAATCATATCGTGATGTGATTAGGCTTGTTGCGAAGCAGACTGGATAATATATAATCCTATGATAATTGTTACCGAATATTGCTTTGTAATGATATTGTAAACTGATAGGAAATACGGCTATGAATTGCAGTCCAGAGCAGTATTTTCTGACGATACCTAATTTTAAATGTCTATACATCCCTGTATAAATCTAAGAATATATGGAGTCCTATACCGTTGCGTAGATAATCAAGTTATCTAACTGATGATTTTGGTTTGATTCAATTTAACTGTACTTTGATGTTGTAAAAGTATTTTAGATCGTCGACATGTCTGGTTGTTTTATACGGTGACAATTTATACACATTGACCTTAAATATAACTCCCTACATACGACGGTTATTACAGATCCATCTGTTGCGTTGGAAACCTAACCAATAGGGATAGATTTTATTCAACCAAAGTGATCCTTGATTCTGATCATAATCTATAGAAAACTGCGCTTGAAGTTGAACTTCCAGTTCTAAAATTGGAATTTCGGCAGCACATCCATATTTTAAAATGAATATAACTCTTAAATCAGAATGCCTATTGATATGAAACTAATTTTACTGTTTATATAATCAAGTATACTTCATATGCCTTTTATATTATTTTTCTCGATTCTACGCGTATAATTTATTATGAATTTTGTAAACTGCATGACACTGGATGCCTTTAATTTATGGAAAGTTTATTTAACGCATTCCTAACATATCATGTGATTGCCTTGCACCCATTGATTAGCGATTGCTTACTGTGATACCCTAGTGACTGTTTGTATTGTCGACTGATAAGTGTTAGTGACTGGGTTGAGACATGTACGATAGTGAACCAATGATCAAAAGTGATATAAGTGAAAGTGTGAAGTGATACGTACTTGTACATACCCAATCTGATACTTGAACATATACTGTAATCTGGGATGAGGGGTAGTTGGGTAATGAATGCATGTCATGACACGAGAGTCCATTTAAAAATCACCTAATATGAATCCCGTGTGCCTTTGTGTAACGACTCTAATTTCACTGTACCAAATTTTTTTAAAGTTAATGTACAGAATGGAGTTTGCTAACCAGAGTACTAGTTATAAATTAAATTTGTTTAAAAACAGAAAGAAAACACTTGTAGCTCATTGGTAAAGCCTTGTACTGCTGTGACATAGCCCCTGTGTTTGAATCTCATCAGCCACATATTATTTTTCTGATTTTTATTTTAAACTTTTGAAAGCCCAAAAGTTTACACGTGCAATACACGTAAGAAATAAAAAGACAGAAAAATAAACATGTGCACAATGTTGTATGAACAGCTGAGGACACGTGGCATCAATCCAAGCCCCTACCCCTTCAACTCGACCGGCGAGAATTGCATATTGGCCGGCACCGCCGGGCCCCATCGTAGGGAATGTCCCCATTCTCTGCACACCAGTCTCTTGGCCTACCCCCATACTGTTTATTTTTTCTGCAATTATCCAGAGAATTGATTTTCATCATAAATTTCATTTTTAATGCATTTTTAATTCACTCTTCAATTCCAAAACCGTAATTTCACACTATAAATACAATCCCATACCCTAGCCCTCTTCATTATAAAATCTCTTGTCAAAAATTCTCAAAATTTCCTGAGTCAAAAAAGAGTACAAGTGGAGTTAGTCCAAGGTCACTCTTCGGCGAGAATTCGAGACGTTTCCGGCGACCCCGCGACTCCACAAAACTACCAATTTCTTCCTATACCTCCCTTCTAATCTTCTAGCAAGTAATTTCCATCTCTTTTGCTCTCTTCCTATCTTAAAATGATCTCTTTTCAAAATATGTCGGTAAGTGGAGTTATACCGGTTTTTATTTCTAAAACTTTGAAAACCATATTTTTTTTAATAACTACCTATCCATATCACTATATTTTACTTGTTAATCATTAACTAATGTTTTGAAACAAGTTTCACTTTAAAACTCCATGTAAAACAATTTTATTTAAGCTTTTTTGTTTAAATGGCATAAAATTTACATACATCTTTTAATACTTTTGTTTAGTATGCCTTTAGAAAACCTCACGAGGTAATAACCTACCTCTCACATACAGACATCTTGACATAGCACGATTCTCTTGAAACCAATATCTTGTGGCAAAATACGACTTTCCAATAAAATATCTCGAACTATAAAAACCCGTTTTCTTGTAAATAGTATTATTTAAATTCCTTGTGATTATGCCTTTACAATCCATTTCGGGGAACCCGCTATTAGATGGTATAGATTATCGCACATCCACGGGCTAGTAGGACGAGATGCAGACCTTCTTACGGAGCATATAATCTCGATGGAATTTTAGTACAGTTTTTAAGAAAGACGAGGATTTCTATTTAATAATTAAAATTAATTTTTAATAATTATATATTATTAAATCATCTATTTTTAATATATAATAAAAATTCCATATTTTCTAAAATATAAAGAATGACAAGTTTTATGAAAATACCATCAAGAATCAATACAAGTCAAACTTTACATTAAAATACCTTAAACTATTCAAGTTATATATATATATTCACTAACATACCTTGTTCTATAAAATTTACATCCATGAAAACCCTAAATAATATAAATAAATAGTTGAGGTTTATTTTGAAAGTATATTTAAAATATATTTTATAAAAACCCCTCAAGTTATATTAAATTACAATAAGGACCTAGTAAATATAAGTTTAACCGGGACCAATTCTCTTGAGCCTCAGAAAGCCGGAGAACGTGGATGCTTGCCTATTTAAGGTAGAAAACTAAAACGGGGTTATCAATGGTAATTGTCTTGGAAAAAGACATAAATCCTGCCGTCCATGTGCAGCAGTTACCGATGTAGGGTTCCTACTGACGGCAGCAAGGTTTCGGGAGGTATCGTCCATGCCATTTTAAAATTTTTGCCGTTTTAGAGAACTCTAAACTAGAATAGTTAACTAGAATATAATACGGAAACATAAGTAAACTCTTTTACTTCTAAGTGAAATAGAAATACAACCTTTGTAGATCGATCCTTCACTTCTAAAACTCCTTGTAGTAGTCCCTTCGCTGCGATCATCAAACTCCCAGACTCTTGGACAGCTCCATGAGAAGAGGGCAACGATCTTGCTTGAAGTTTTCGAGGCCGAAAATGATCTACGTCGAGGGAATACGAACTCAAGCTACCACTTCACCAAAGTGAAGCAAATACCCTATACTAAAGTGCTAGTCTAGTAGAGGATGATGAAATAGGAAGTGGGCTCACTTTAGAATTTCTTTTCTCACAATATTTCCTCACTTGGATCAAACCCTAGCAAGCTTTTCTTTTGGAAGAAGAAAATGAAGAAAGAGATGAGAATGAAATTGATCCAAAGTGAATTATCTAACCGTGGGTGAGTGGGTATGATATACTAACTCATGTAGAGACATAACCATAGCTAAATATAGTGGTTAGGTTAATAAATATCCTAAGTAAAACAAACTAAGTGGACTTGGTCAATGCACACACAAGCTTCTACAAACTTTATGCACTTGAACAATTACTCACTAATTTTGGATTACTTTGAATATTAAAACCCCACCAATATAATTATAATGGTGTATGTCTCATACACCCATGCAAAGTGTATCAACAACCATGACACACACAAATACAATGCACATCAATATATATCATATATATATTACATATACATATAAGTGAGAAAAGAATGCTTAAGTGAACTAATGTTAGTTAATGTAAATTAGCATATCAAATATACAATTATACACTAAATTATTAAATCAACACTTGATTTAATAATCCGGCTATATCACATATAACTGACTAACACTAAATGTATCAACTTATCGAATCAACACTTGATTCGATAACCCGGTTATATCTCATATAACCGACTGATACAAAAGTCGCGAGAATAGAATAGGGTATCTTATACACACATTATTCTCGGTCCGGCACATATCACATATGCGCTCCTATTTCCTTTTGCCTGAGCCAGTAAAACCTCTATGTAGGACTCTAAAGACTCATCAATACGCCGGCAGCATGTGATGATCACATCAAGCACCCACAAGCCGTCAGCGGTAATAGCTGGACGTAACGGCTACCCGGGTATCGAGCGATCAGAAGATCAGTAAGCAAGCCCGCTCCAATTCCTGCAAAAGCCTGACAGTGACACTACCGTACAGTCCGGTCTCCTCGTCTGATATGTCGCATATCTCGTCTAGGGGTGGTAAACGTCAGACCCCAGTAACTCGATAAGTCGTGCCGATATGAGGCTCATAACGGGTCGAGAAACTACTGGTAACACTTATCAGTAAATCTCTAAACCAGCCCTAGCCAGGGACTTCCCTATTATGGCCAATCGAGCACAGCGCAACATCAACCCCCAATCTAGGAGAGACGAAACCCCTCTTATCGCTCATTGCCTCCATGTGACTCGGGACTGTACCCAAAAACCACCGTTTTGCACGCCCTCTTGGACGTGGTAAGGTGAAAATCAAAGCACGGTAGGAATCACACAAGACTCTATGACGATCTCGGGTCTGCAGACTAACCTGTACCAGTGTCACCAGAGAACTGCCATCTGACGTGAGGTATAATACCATCTGGGAGTTCTCGGCGAGTCCGTCCAGTGTACCCAGTCTCCACTGAGCACCCGTATATCATCTCTGATGTCAAACACCAATGGATATGGGATCATCCATCGCCCATCTACATGGGTCGAGAAGGTATACGCTAGTCTACTCTGGTATATCGATGCCCCGTCTCGATACACCCACGACTAGAGACCTTAAAGGACGTACTTATGGACTACCATGGCCCCATTAGTATGATCTGCATCATAGTCCTGGTAGTCAAGTACACATCCTAAGGGCTTTACCAACATGTAACAGAGAGACAATCAGTGTACACGTTAAGGTAAAGAGTAACCAGATAGCATACTATCATGCCGAGTAAGAAAGACCTCCCTATATATGTCCAAGGATCTACTACAATATACATCTTATGTATAGTAATGGCCTCTAGGGCATATATATAACTAACAATCTCTCACTTGCACTAGGGTCATCTGATAGCAATGGTTGTAGTATCTCATACTCAACCATCCCATAAAAGTCTTTCTCTGGGAAAAGGCCTTTGTGAGTGGATCCGCCGTGTTGTCCTCTGAGTCTACTCTCCTAACCTCGATCACCTAGAGATCAACCATCTCCATGATCAGGTGATACTGCCTTAGAATATGTCTGGATCACTGATGGGACGGGCGTTCCTCGGCATAAGCCACAACTCCATTGTCACACAATGGTAGGAACGAAGTTCATCTCATGAACTAATATACACTCAGACTGCCTCTTTTGTAGCATCTTAGGTAGCGATGTATCCAGCCTTTATCGTCTAGTATGCCACGGTATTTAGTTTGGAACTCTTCCAACATACCGTCCCTCCTATGAGGGTAAAGACAATGCCTGTGACTGACATTCAGTCGACCTTACCACCCTGGAAGCTATCCAGTGATTCTCCCTAGGATCAATTGATACCATCTCACTACTCCTAGTGAGAATCCTAACATCCATTTAGATCTATCTTATAGATCCAAAACCCTGGATTTGGGAGATATCACCTTGATCTTATATAGAGAATCTATGTGATAAGAGGATATTGATCGAGCGTAGCATAGGAAACTCCTTTCCTATCAAGAGTATGTCATCCACGTACAATACGAGGATCATTACCACACTCCCTACTACCTTTTTATATATACAAGGTTCATCTACCATTTTGATGAAGTCAAACGTTTTGACTACCACATCAAAACAGATGTTCCAACTCCGCGATACCTGTTTTAACCTGTAAAGCAACTTGCACACGTTTCCGCTGCTCCCACTGTCTACGAAGTCCTCTGGCTGTGTACTTATAGACGCTCTCTTCTCAATCGGTATTTAGAAAAGCAGTCATGACACCCAACCGCCAGATATCGTAGTCATAATATGTAGCAATGGCAAGTAGGATCTGGGTGGACTTAATCATAGTTTTGAAAGTCTCAACTTTTCCATATACGCCAAATAATCTTCTCAAGATATACTTGCTCCTGATGGGGATTTAACCCTTTCAGAAATAGCAACCAAAGTCCATACTTTGTTGGTGTATATAGATTCCATCGCAGATCACTTAGCATCCGGCCATTCTTATAGAGTCCCCACTCTTGATGGCCTGCTCGAAACTAGTTGGGTCATCATCTCATGATGCAATCCTCGCTCCTACTGTCATAGAGAAACCAAAATATCTCTCAGGTGGATGAGGAACCCTACCAGATAGGCGGAGAGGCTGAGGTTCGTTGGGAGCTATTGAATCCTCCGGTTCTACCAAATCATCAGCTGTACTTTGTATAGCTGGAACTCCTTCCAGTTCTACCTCATGACCACTAATTTGTTTTCAAAATAAATTCCTTTTTCTAAGAAGGTGGCATGCCAAGAAATAAAACACCTTTTGTTCCTCGGTGCAGTAGAAGATATTCCCTTACAAATACTTGGGATATCCAACAAACTTCCACAGAACTGACCTTGTCTCGAACTTGTCCAGATTTTGCTTTTAGATATAGGCCGGACAACCCCAAATCTTAACTTACTTAAGAGATGGGCTCTTCCCATACCATATCTCATATGGAGTAGTAAGCACCTGATTTGGTTGGAACGCTATTCAATAGGTATGCAGCTTCACAAGTGCATAACTCCCAAAAAGAAACATGAAACTTAGTAGTACTGATCATAGAACGCACCATATCTCATAGGGTGTAATTGCTCCGCCCCGATACACCATTGTGCTGTGGTGTATACGGAGGAGTAATGCTGAGAGAGAATCTCATTCTCCTTTAGAATAGTCCAGGAGTTCCGTGCACAAGTATCCTCCTCCCTGATCACATCAAAGGACATAATACTTATACCCGTTTTGGTTCTCTACTTCTGACTTATATTCATTGAGTTTCTCAAAAGCTTCAGCCTTGTGTTTCAACAGGAACATATGCCCGAATCATGAGAGATCATCGGTGAATGTAATGAAGTATAAAGAACCAGTCTTGGCATATGTAGACAGGGGACCTTCATACATCATCATGTATCAATCCTAAAAGTTCACTAACTCTTTCTCTGTTTCCAATAAACGGAGCTATGGTCATTCTATCTTTGTAACATGACTGGCAAGTTTCACAAGATGTAAATTCAAACTGATTTAAATATGCATCTTTATGTAACTTCAGCTAGTCGGGTCGCATTAATATGATCTAGTCTACAATGCCTCAAGAAGAATTCGTTCATTTCTGAACTTTTCCTCTTGCGTGTGTTCTGTACATTAAGAACTGTGATTTGATTTAGAACATATATGATTTTAGATAACGTGCCTGAACCGATCAACTCTTGATATAGGAAATGTTCAAAATATTATCCAACAATACAAAATTATATCCTTCTTTACTAAATAAAGAAACTGATATGATGTTGTATATCAGGTTCGGTATATAATAACATTCATTCAGAATCAATGTACTTGATAATACAGGGTGATAACTGCTAACTTCTTGGCTGCAACAATTGCACCATTTCCAACTTTTGAATTTTATCACCCGTTCTCAGTTCTCTACCTATCTGTAGCCCATGTAACAGATTACATATGTGGGATCCTGATCTGGTATCTCATACCCAGAACGTAGAGGATACTGAGAAATAGTTCTCGGTAATGAATATACCCAAAGAAGATGCATCATCATGCACGTTCTTTGTTAGGGTGGCACGGGAATCCTGGTAATCCTTAATTTCCTGCTCGGTCATATAACAATTATAAGTTAGAACGGGACCAACGTTTCCCAGTACAGTATAACAAGCGGGTTCGGTCAATACATCCATATTATTATCTTGATTAAGGCGTGACATGGTCGCTACCTGAAGAGAGAGAGAGAGAGAGAAGAAAACACTCTGCGTGCGCTCTTGCAGGATTAGATTGGTTATTATTTTATCTAATCAGGATGGCTTCCACTATTTTTATCAAATCTTCCTTCAAACCCTAAAAGGAAAGACTAGCTGGGATTAATTACACCCTACAAGTTCGCCAATCTTTCAGCCAGGCCAATGCCGATACTTTGAGGGAGGTTCTCCGTGCTTTCGTACGAACCTAATTAAAATAAATCTCGTTTTCCCAGAGGCGTAACCCCGTTGACACCTTTCTAGACACCTACTTGATCGGCTAATTGTAAAGTGCAAAACTCTCCCAGGAGTAACGATTACTCGCAGTGGGTATCGGGATCCAACTATCTTATAAAAGGTATGCAATCTCATTGCAAATTTCAACACTTGAAATTCCCGATAATATTTTGCCCCTAGCGTCTCATGACCTTGAAGCAGACTAACAAACCATAGTGCGCTAGTCAAGTTCAACCCGTACATTTCTTGATTGAATTAAACCCACCCGCACGACCCTTGACGCAGGCCAACAAAGTCGCATGACTTCCTTAATCTAATCTGCATTATATGCATAAGCAGATAAGCATAAATAGCTACCGCACACTACGCCTTGACGCAGGCCAACAAACGTAGCACGAATACTATGAAGTACTTATCTGAAATGACGGAGGGCTACGACAGGTTTTTAAGAAAACCTTTTGCGTAATGAATTTGATATCATTGTAGAATCAAATGATTTTTAAATGGAGTGTTTTTGAGCCTTTTGCTAGTTTTGCTAAAGAGGCCACTCCCGGTGAAGGGATCTCGGCTCTTTCATCGTCGAATGAGGTGCAGGATATTCACAATATCACTATGCAAAGCAAGAACTAGGAAAAGCAATCAAAAAACAAAACCGAGGGTTGTAGCATCTGCCATTTATTGCTAAAGGGGTCACTCCCGGTGAAGGGATCCCGGCCCTTTCCTTATCGAATAAGGTGCAGGATGTTCTACAAGGAACACCGCTATACAAAGTAAGAACTGTAACTACCTGTTTTTGAAAATTCGATTCCACAGCATCTTTTAGCTTTCTTTTCTTTCATTAATCACATTAATGAAGTCCCATCATTTAAGTCACCTAAATATCACAGATAAATACGACGTACGCTTATGCCATCCGCATTCGCCTCGATATCCCGTCGTGCACCGTTAGGTTAGGTAACTAACGGTAGAGCGGGGCAGTGCTAGCGCGGGTGTTAAACATAAGCAACGTCTATATAATATATCATATATACTATATACTGTATCTATCACAACATATCAAATGATCACATCATAGATATTGCAGCAGAAGAAACATATGAAATATTGGATATACTGGGAGGTCCGTGTTTTATTTTGAGCCTGTATAAATCCCGGATTCCACGGTCGCGATGAATAGCCAAACCCACATCTCTAGACCCCTACGAGAGCGGCAAGCAACCCTACCAATTCTAGAGTTAGGAGACCCGGACTCGACTCCTCGAGTTGGTCTCCCACTGGACTCTAGAACCCGGTTACTTGTGATCCCCGCCTTGGGTCTATCCTAATGCCGAAAAATAAATAATATACAATGATGACATCATCCTCAACCCGGAAGTACCCCAATAAAAGAATATTACATACAATTAATTTTACATGAATGAAAATAAAAACTCCCATCTCACATAAAACCCCCGGCTATTCAAAACGCGACGATCCAATATAACATATACAGCAACACATAACATCACATGTCATCAACGTGAGTAAATATGCGTATCCCAATTGTCGTTGACATATAGCAACGAAACCGACGATACACCACATATTACACTTACGGTCGCAGGAAAAAAAGTGAAAAACTACAACAATTGGAATCCGCAACCACCTTAGACATCACAGGCCTAACCAAATGAATTCCTTAGACATCACATGCCTAACAATTATAAACCCCGTCTTTTAGTCTCAATATCGAAAATACTTTTTAATAACAAGTCGGGCAATTCAATAAGATTCCCGACAACCTGATCGAATGCTCTTCGGAAACTTTAGTAGACGGCCGCACCCCCGATACCGTCGACGAAGTGCACTAAGGCGGAACACCGCTGCCGCGAGCACCCAAACGGATGCTTTTGGCGACGGGGTTCTCCAACAATCACTTAGTCGGGGCTATGGGGCGTGGCTATCTATTAAGTTTATCCGGCGAGTATCCGCGTACGCTACGTGATTGCGACAGAGTTTTGATCACATCAAAATCCCGTGGCAACCGATCAATGAGACTAAATTGCTAGATTTAAAAAATTCAAATTAGTTATCTCATAACTACATTTGTGGATTCCAAATATTATATCACATCACATAATATCCGGACGATGATAAACTCTTCGATCGATTCATCAAAGTCCCACAATTTTCCGACAGCTCAAGACTTGAGCACAGTTTCACTAATACCCAGAAGATGCCACGGTACCTATGAACCAGCCGTAGAAGGGTCAAACCAACGCCTTACATGTGATAACGCTAAACTACCATAAACCCTAGGGTTCAAGTGGCGGTTTTGACGGCCACATAATCGAATTAAGGTTTACGTTCTTCTAGAGGGTCCAAAGAATCACTTGCATACTTTTCCGAATACGTTAAATTTGGAAAAATGGGTTTTTGACATTCGATCGAACTTGTTAACTTCGCCTAGACAATACGTGAATAACCCCAAACAATGTTAAAATTACGAATACGAAACATTCCGAATTGCTTATATTTTAAGATTACATCACATGCAAAATTAGAAAAAATAAACAACACCTGAAACACTAAAACCCAGCAACTGGAACACCCCCCAAAAAAAAATTAACCCCAAATCCCATGAGGAATCCGACGACGCCGAAAAATGAAGCTAGGTCGCCGGCCTCAATCCGAGATCCTGGGTTGATTTTTGTTGTGTGTTCATGTGGTATCACATATTACATTCTGCACTTGTTTAAATAATTTTTTGACAACAATTTAAAAATGACAGAAACTTGGGTTTTCCGTTTCAAGTTTCGGAGTTGTTTCAGTTTCGTAATCCTAACAAATTCCGTATAAATTTCTAGTTAGACTCTGATACCACTGTAGGGTTCCTATCGACAGCAGCAAAGTTTCGGGAGGTATCGTCCATACCATTTTAAAATTTTTGCCGTTTCAAAGAATTCTAAACTAGAATCGTTAACTAGAATATAATACGGAAACATAAGCAAACCCTTTTATTTCTAAGTGTAATAGAAATACAACCTTTGTAGATCGGTCCTTCACTTCTAAATCTTCTTGTAGTAGTCCCTTCGCTGCGATCATCGAACTCCCGGACTCTTGGACGGCTCCATGAGAAGAAGGCAACGATCTTGCTTAAAGTCTTCGAGGCCGAAGATGATCTACGTCGAGAGAATACGAACTCAAGCTACCACTTTACCAAAGTAAAGCAAGCACCCTATACTAAAGTGCTAGCCTAGTAGAGGATGATGAAATAGGAAGTGGGCTCATTTTAGAATTTCTTTTCTCACAATATTTCCTCACTTGGATCAAACCCTAGCAAGCTTTTCTTTTGGAAGAAGAAGATGAAGAAAGAGATGAAAATGAAATTGATCCAAAGTGAATTATCTAACCGTGGGTGAGTGGGTATGATATACTAACTCATGTAGAGACATGACCATAGCTAAATATAGTGGTTAGGTTAATAAATATGCTAAGTAAAACAAACTAAGTGGACTTGGTCAATGCACACACAAGCTTCTACAAACTTCATGCACTTGAACAATTACTCACTAATTTTGGATTACTTTGAATATTAAAACCCCACCAATATAATTATAATGGTATATGTCTCATACACCCATGCAAAGTGTATCAACAACCATGACACACAAATACAATGCACATCAATATATATCACATATATATTATATGTACATATAAGTGAGAAAAGAATGCTTAAGTGAGCTAATGTTAGTTAATGTAAATTAGTATATCAAATATACAATTATACACTAAATTATTAAATCAACACTTGATTTAATAATCCGGTTATATCACATATAACCGACAAACACTAAATGTATCAACTTATCGAATCAACACTTGATTCGATAACCCGGCTATATCTCATATAACCGACTGATATAAAAGTCGCGAGAATAGAATACGGTATCTCAAACACGCATTATTCTCAGTCCCGCGCATATCACATATGCGCTCCTATTTCCTTTTGCCTGAGCCAGTAAAACCTCTATATAGGACTCTAAAGACTTGTCAATACGCCGGCAACAGGTGATGATCACATCAAGCACCCATAAGCCGTCAGCGGTACTAGTTGGACGTAACAGCTACCCGGGTATTGAGCGATCAGAAGATCAGCAAGCAAGCCCGCTCCAACTCCTGCAAAAGCCTGACAGTGACACTACCGTACAGTCCGGCCTCCTCGTCTGATATGTCGCATATCTTGTCTAGGGGTGGTAAATGTCAGACCCCAGTAACTCGATAAGTCGTGCCGATATGAGGCTCATAACGGGTCGAGAAACTACTGGTAACACTTACCAGTAAATCTCTAAACCAGCCCTGGCCAGGGACTTTCTTGTTATAGCCAATCGAGCACAGCGCAATATAAACCCCCAATACCAGGAGAGACGAAAACCCTCCTATCGCCCATTGCCTCCATGTGACTCGGGACTGTACCCAAAAACCACCGTTTTGCACGCCCTCTTGGACGTGGTAAGGTAGAAATCAAAGCACAGTGGGAATCACACAAGACTCTATGACGATCTCGGGTCTACAGACTAACCTGTACCAGTGTCACCGGAGAACTGCCTTCTGACGTGAGGTATAATACCATCTGGGAGTTCTCGGCGAGTCCGTCCAGTGTACTCAGTCTCCACTGAGCACCCGTATATCATCTCTGATGTCAAACAACAATGGATATGGGATCATCTATCGCCCATCTATATGGGTCGAGAAGGTATACGCTGGTCTACTCTGGTATATCGATGCCCCGTCTCGATACACCCATGACTAGGGACCTTAAAGGATGTACTTATAGACTACCATGGCCCCACTAGTATGATCTGCATTATAGTCCTGGTAGTCAAGTACACATCCTAAGGGCTTTACCAACATGTAACAGAGAGACAAACAGTGTACACGTTAAGGTAAAGAGTAACCACATAGCATACTATCATGTCGAGCAAGAAAGTCCTCCCTATATATGTCCAAGCATCCACTACAATATACATCTCATGTATAGTAATGGCCTCTAGGGCATACATATAACTAACAACCGATAACACCAAAATCTAATTCAGGATCCAAATCTGTTTGAGTGTCTGACTCAATCTGAGTCTCAGTCTAATCTGAATACAATTCAACATGAATCCAATCATAACTCCAATCCAATATGAATCCAATATACCAAACATGAACACTTGAACCTGAACATGAATACCAGAACAATATCAACTGACTTGACTTAACCGAACCATGGCTATATTTTGACTTGCTACATGACTACTGTTTACCTCCTGAATCCGTTTACATGAACAACTTATATCATGGTCTCGGAAAGTCTAATAACTACAAATCAATACAATATACATTACGGGAATTTAACGGGGTATACTGGTACGGAATGTGTTTAAAGTGACACGATAATGGACACTAAAAGACACCTACATGAACGTTCGTGCCGTTGTCCCGTGAGTTTTGACGGGGCCTTGTACTTTTCGTTTCCCATAGTCCACGGGATAGTTGAACTCCTCTCGTATACACTGATACATCTGTACCAAGTTACAAACAACTACGTTAACATAATAAACACATAATTTATCTATTCTATGCTTTTTATCTGTCTATTTCTATTCTATCTCTTGGGACTTACCGAGCGCTAGTTCGCCGACGTCATTCCTTTCTCTTCTATCTTTGGAATGTTGTCAGGAGGACCCGACTCTCAGGAGATCGAGTCCAGGCAGGACGATCTGGAGCAGAGGAGTCAGAGTTCTGGTTCCTACTTGTACTTACTTTTCTTTCATTTCATATGCCATTGTTTAGGCATCGCTTTCAATCATTACTTTAATTTTCAGTTGTATGTAAAGAATGATTATCAATAAAAAAAAGTTGTTTTATTACATCTCTTGCCATTCTTGTGTTATTTATTTATATTGCTTATTTACGCTTAGCGTGTTTAATTCTGAGTAAATACGTCGCGGCCCGCCACATTTCCTTCCCCTTACGCTGGGAAGCGGGGCGTGACACTTTGTCCCATGGAGTTTGACGGGGCCTTGTACTAAACATTTCGTTGGTCTGTAGCATTTGTCGGACCACTCTCGTATACACACATATTTTCATTATCGAACGACAAACAAACGTTAGAATAGAATTCCATGCTTATGATACATTGCCATGATACATATGTTACACCGCCACATGTTCGTATTGTTTCATGTGATCTTCATGTTATTGCTTCATGATTTCTACTTCATACTTATTATTTCTGCAACATAAGTGTATCATTATAATATTGCGTCGCCTTGACGATCTAAGTGTGTATGCTCAAACTGAGAAGTGAACTTAGCTTAGATCAGGA
The DNA here is from genome assembly GCA_030015575.1 of Agapanthus africanus. Taxonomy (NCBI): domain Eukaryota; kingdom Viridiplantae; phylum Streptophyta; class Magnoliopsida; order Asparagales; family Amaryllidaceae; genus Agapanthus; species Agapanthus africanus. The sequence continues at coordinate 15,438,758 of CM057342.1, read as the reverse complement.
CCTATCTTACTTTGTGGATATTGCGGAGATCTAAACCAACAACATCAGCGCTATCTTTTCGCTTGTCACTATCGGTTAGTTGTATCCTTAATGTTACATATTTGCATCCGTTGCATTCTGATTCATTTATATATGATAGATTTAGTGATTGTAGTTCTCATTACTTATGTTGTGTTTACTGTTTACCATATACTGCAAGAAGCCGAAGTGTGATTACGATAGGATTATTTCTTAACCGTCGGAGCATGACTGATTTAATCACCATCGTATTCCTTATTTTGGGAAGTGGGACGTGAAGACATAGTTACTTTAAAATTATTACAAAAGGGTATGTAGCTCAAATGGTAGAGCACCAACTTAGCCTGCTGGCGGTATGAGGATAGATATCTTGTATCTCCATTTTAATTTTCAATCTTCTTTCAATTTTCGTTTTCCTATTTGTTTTTCCAACCCTTACTTATTAGGTAGTATTTTTCATGTAATAATTTGGGAACTTCGGTGGGGTCAACAACACAATATAGTTACTTTAAAATTATTACGAAAGGGTATGCAGCTCAAATGGTAGAGTACCAACTTAGCCAGCCGGCGGTATGAGGATCGATATCTTGCATCTCCATTTTAATTTTCAATCTTCTTTCAATTTTCGTTTTCCTATTTGTTTTTCCAACCCTTACTTATTAGGTAGTATTTTTCATGTAATAATTTGGGAACTTCGGTGGGGCCACCAGCACTAAGCCCCTCATGGATTATTCTATACCCTTTGTTTTCCCCTTTTTTAAGCTATCCTGACTGTAAGCGCAAATAAAATGGAACCTTTTATAATAGTATAGTTACTTAAAATTATTACAAAAGAAGATGCAGCTCAAATGGTAGAGCATCAACTTAGTTTGCTGGTAGTATGAGGATTGATACCTCGCATCTCCATTTTAATTTACAATTTTCCTTTTTCTTAGGGTGTATTTTATAATTTGGGAACTTTGGTAGGACCACCAGCTCTAAGGCCTCCATGGATTATCCCATCGGACCCCCTCGCACCCCACCCCACCCCACCCCACCCCCACCACCACTCACACACAACCCCGCCCCCCTCTCTTCTTATGCCGTCATCGTGGTAAGCGTAAATTACTTAAAATGGCAAAAGAGGATGTAGCTCTTAGGGTGTATTTTATAATTTGGGAACTTTGGTAGGACCACCAGCTCTAAGGCCTCCATGGATTATCCCATCGGACCCCCTCGCACCCCACCCCACCCCACCCCACCCCCACCACCACTCACACACAACCCCGCCCCCCTCTCTTCTTATGCCGTCATCGTGGTAAGCGTAAATTACTTAAAATGGCAAAAGAGGATGTAGCTCATATGGTAGAGCACCAAAATAGCATGCTGTATCAGAATCGATATGAAAATTACATACGATTATTTTAAATAAAGTGCAAAGTATTCTTTAAAAAATTAATTTTAATTGAGATAAGAAATCAGTTGAGATATGACAGACCAAAAATTTCATCATACTTATAGGAATAAGTATTGAAATGAGAATAATGAAGGAAAGATGTCATAGGAGAGAATTTACTTCTATGGCGTCGAAAAAATACACTATTCATCATGTTCTTCGATGATCGGAATCCATCATTTTCATCGTTATCATCTAAGATGTAGGTATGCCAAATTTCGTGTGATTCTACAACTTTTTTACCGCTGAATTAGTGGGTTCAAAATTAACCGGTTTACCGACAATAGAACTTTTTACATTGATAAATCGACGTTGAAAAGTTATAAAATCACATGAAATTTGGCGTACGCACATCTTAGATGAGTAGATGATTAATTTTTAAATTTGGCATTTTTTTTATATTTTTAAATAATAAAAGCCTCAAGGGCATTTCCTGCAAAAATGGTTCCAAGATTCATATACAGGTGTACGGTTGATACGAAGCTATTTAATCGTCTCTTGATTTAAAGTGGCTTCTCCTCTTCAATCCCCAAATCTTAGTTGCATTTGTTACGAAAGCGTGAGTTTCCGAAACCGTAATTTCTTACGATCTCATCTGATGTACTTCGTAAATTTGGCTGCTTTACTCAGATCTCATGGTTTATTTTCTCTTTCGCTAATAATTTCACATCATGATCTCACTCTGTATGTGCTGGATCGCTGCAGATCATAAAATTTGCTGATTATTATATGGTTTTTAATTTTGATCTGTGTTGTTTATGGTAGGATTTATCATGTAACATGTCATATTTGTTGAATTGATCTTGATTGATGATTGATGAATTCTTGAAAGTTTTATTAATTCATAGTCAGTTTTGTGAGTTCCACCTTAACTTGACAAATTAATCTTCAAAACTATAGCCTTTGTGTTTGATTGAATAATGAAGACTTGATTTTTATGCGATACTAGATGTCGGATAAGAAGAAGTTTCCATCAAAGAGCCCATTTTTCCATTCTTATTTGGATGATGGCTACCATGTTTTCGATGGCATGCCTCCTGGTTGTATGAAGATGTTACCAAAATATTGCTCTACATATGATAGAACATATTTAGTCCTTGATCCATTAGCAAAAGAGTTTGGAACAATGAAAATCAGAAAATCATTGGTGTACTATAACAGTATAATTCGAGTCATGAACTTCAATATTGATAATGTTAATCACTTACTCAACTGGTGAGATGATGGATTTCTTTTTTTAATCACGATGGGCGTTATTTCTTTTATCAATTTTTTTTATTTAAACATGTCCCAAGGTAATCTTGATTTAAACCACATAATATTGGAAATGTAATTAATTGATCCCTGTTTGCCATTCAGACTTCAGAGATTTACAAGAAGAATGGCCGAGTCAAAGACTGGATTGAGGAAACCCGTGTTTGCCAAGGTTGAGCAACTTCGACCTGGTACCAATGGCCACACACTAACGGTGAAGGTGGTGAGTTCAAAGATGGTGGTGCAGAAGGGGCGCTCTGATGGACCTCAAGTTCGTCAGACACGTATTGCTGAATGCTTGGTTGGGGATGAGACCGGAATAATTGTATTCACAGCAAGGAATGAGCAAGGTATATATGGTCCCTGTTAAGTAGATATTAGTGAACATCTTATAGTTAACCGCAGATTCATTCCTCTTGTTAACTGTCTTTAAGAGTATGTAATTGAATCTTTACTCTAGATAGCCGAGTGGCAGTTTTAGATAAGGAAAAAGATTACCAATGATGTGACACGTTCTTTTTAGCCACTTTTTCACCTATTTGCAGTGTTATAATTAGCGGGCACTTATGCGGTTTCAACGTAGTCACCGCTTTGCTTAGAGACGCTTAAGCGGTCTACTATAATTACAACTTTATTAGCTTCGGTATACAATATTTCGTATAGGGGTATAGTATGAATGATATAAGTGTGGTATGGTAATTTCCGAGTCTAATAAACAAATATATGTGGAGTTCTCAGAGTAAGAATATAAGTCAAGCCTTGAACAACAAATCTAAAAATTATGTTAGCTACATATCGCTCTCCCACTTTAGGGTATGTTGCTTGCTTTCTTTTCGGCCCTTTCCTGTGCTGTTTATTTGGTGGTTGATGGTAGCACAGGTAACTACTGTGGCACGATAGATTGGTCTCTGGCAGTTTTGCTGAGCCCCCACGACTGACATGTATTTTTCTTCCTCTTTTTTTTTATCTTTCTCTCTTTTTCCTTATCTTCTCATTTTTTTTATTCTAAGCCATACCAAGCGATATCCTTTTCTGTTCATCTTATTCTACTGTGAATTTTGATATTGAACATTTATTTTTCTGATGGTTTTGGCTATTCATACATATATTCTCCAAGTAAAATTGATATTTTATGCTTGGGTTTTAAGTGATATAAAGGTGATGAATAAAACTCTTTAGTTTAAGTGCCGTGCTTTATATTTAGTGTTTTTACAATTTCATGTTAAGCAAGCGGCATTTTAGAGTTTAACTTAAAATTCAACATATTGGAGCAAAGTTGTCAAATCATGATATGTATTGTATATCATTTTTCTTGTAAATCGTATCATAGATCGAATTGTATCATATATTGTAAGAAATGTTATCTGCTTTTAATAGCTAAGCATACAACTATATATTTCATTAAAAACGACTAAAGTAGCAATATTAAACAATACATTAGAAGAAATATAATGTTTAGTAACGTGTTATTCACACAACTGACGTAATACACACACATGCAAACACTAGATACAAGAATTAACAGAAGTCATGAGAACAATCATAATAAATGACTCGAGCATTCAAGTATTCAACAATGAAACACAATAAGCCAAGGGCGACGACTAGAAAGCTTTTGATATGAATATATGTATTTTTTTGTCAGTATAAAATTATTGAGATGGTTGTATTTGTATCTTGACAATTTTCTGTAAACAAGACAAGGGCAGTGGAAGGAAATTGGGGAGCTCATCTGGAAGAGTTCTTGTGAGGGGAAACAGATCTCGTGGAGGAGCTCCCGTGGAGTTTTTGTGGCGAGGCGAGGCGTCAAAGGAGATCCCCATGCGAGGGAGGCATTGAAGGGGATATATCATGAGGGAGGTGTATAGGAAAACGAGGGCTTTCAGAAAGAAAATATGGAGAAATCTTGTGGATCTTTACATATTATAGGCTAATCTTTAAGGGGATCTCCATATATTATAGGCTAAACTTTTAGATCTGACCCGATGAAGTGCAGACCCGACCCAATTCTGTATTGCAAATCATAGTTTTCGTATCATTGCGTACAATTCGGAGTTTAAATTGTAGGATACACTTATAATTTGATACAACCCTCCAATACGTATAAAAATCCGTCCATATTATATCGAATCGGACAATTTGAATGGTAAGTCGAATGATATTAACAACTATTATTGAGAGAGATACTGAACTTTCTGCTCTTGATTGTTGTTTTTTATTTGAGTTGCTATTTTATATTGCGTAGTGGTGTTTAATTGGATATGATATTTGATTAAAAGAAACAATCAGATTTAATGATGACTAAAGAATAAACAAAATAAATTAGAATGCTGGTGTTCTGAGGAGGCTCCTTGCATAAGTTTGTTACATTGCATTTAAATTTTAGCACTACCTTCTTTATATATTGTTTTGAATTGTGGTCCCACGCCAGTTGAATTCTCGCATGATTATGATCTTTGAAGTTGTTTATTAGGTACAACATGGTTCCCACTTTTATTATGTTCAACAATATTAGTAGTTAATTAGCATTCAATACCATTTATCTCTTATCATCAGCCTTTTCCCCATGTGCCTTCCATCAAGTGCTTGAATATTGAATATCAAGGCTATGATATTTAAAATATAAATAAAAAGAAAATAATTCATTTCGGGATGACATTTAGAAGATGGAGATAGTACCTATGAAGAGCATAGTGAAATATTTCTCAAGTAAAAGACCGATGTACAATATAGATAATTTAGTGCAGTTATTCTGAGAGGCTAATCTGTAATGTGTTTACAGACAATGCTTATGCCCGCTATAGGTCAACACTATGTAGTTTCCGTACATCAAAAGCAGGATTATAGTTACATAGTATGAAGAACTTGAGCCTTTTGAAAGCTGGCTGCTTGTGTATTCTGATGCAAGGAAACTGTTGGTGCACCGAGTAGCAGCAATGCTGCTCTTTATGTAAATACAACTTTCTCAAGAGTCAGGATGTTATCTCTTTCTTTCTTTTTGCATCTTGAAAGGATAAGATTGTATCGGGGAAAAAGTAATTCTTTTAATTGAAACAACTTGTGCTGCATATTGCATTTAATTTTGCATTTCAAATGTTTGCATTGTCTGATGTTTACTCTGCAAGACCTTCAATGCCAAGTCTTGTTTTAGGCAGTTGTGATAGCCAACATATACAAACAAATATCTCATTCAAGAACAATTATTGACCTGAACTTGTTCCTTGTTCATTACTTCCTAAGCCAATGTATTAGCTTTACAGGATCATATATTTTGTCATCCGGTTAAGTTTTTCTCCCTTTTGTTTCTTGTTACAAACCAGGATGCTTTTAATCAACCTCAAATTTGCAATTGCATATTATCAACTGTAAAGAATTCGTTTGTTTACATGCATTTTTTCTTTTCATCTCCAGTGGACCTCATGAAGGCAGGTGCAACAGTAACCTTGCGCAATGCACGGATTGATGTGTTCAAGGGATCAATGAGGCTCGCAGTCGACAAATGGGGCCGTGTCGAACCTACAGATGCAGCTGATTTCACCGTCAAAGAAGACAACAACCTCTCCCTTGTGGAATATGAGCTAGTGAATGTTGTCGAAGAGTGACCAAAACCAAAATCATGAAGATAGTTTTTTAATGGATGCGACGACGGTGTTTTACTTCTCCTTTCTTGGATCAAGTCATCATTTTGGGCACAATCACAACAGAAGCTACATAATGAGCCAGCTCGAGATCTTGCAACATGCAAACAATTCAGCTCGTCATGCCTCTGTTTCAGCCGAAAGCTAGTGATTTAGTATTTTCACTGGTTTGTGAACCATTACAGTTTTTGGAATTCTAATTTTATCATGTGTTTTTCCTTGTTTTAGTATTGCTTTGGAGTTTTAGTCTTTATTTTGTTCTTAAAGTTTGCCTTGAATCTAATGTGTTTCCTGAAGCTTTAATTCAACAAACATATTGCAAAGTCAGTGGAGCTCCAGGATTTTTAGTCTGCTTATTTCAAGAAATTTATAGTCTTTATGTGGAGGTATGATCTTACTATTTATTTTTGATGTATATATAGCTTATAATGTTTATTCAGCAAAAGATTATGTGATTGGATGAGAATCATGTAATGTTGCGGTTTTGATAGTGATATTCCCCTGCATATTGGTGAATTCTTGAACCTCTCAAGGCCCTTCTTATATGGTTCCTAAGCGCTTAGCGTGGACATGGCCTTTCTACTACAAATTCTGAGGCCAAGCTCCTATCTTGCGGTATTAATCTACTCTCCTGAAAGTAATATTATCGCCGGTTTGATTTCTGAAAGGATCGTATCCCATAAAACACTAATTGCCCAATATTGTAAGGCAATACTTGTATAATTTAGAAAATTTTGATATCTATTCCGATAGTTGTAAGGAAATAAAAGGGAATTTTAATAAAAGGGAATAAAATTCGTCCAACAATTAAATTAACTCAATTACTTAACAACAACAGCAGCAACATCATCATCGTTTAAGTCTTTTTCCATCAGAACAAGGTCGTCTATCAAGCAAATCTTCGGTAAAGACATGAATTTTTTTTACGGTAGGATGTTGACATGACATCAACCCTCTCCTACTATAAGTGTCAAAGTTCCTAAACCACTAAAACTATGACGGGGCAAGGTGTGGGGGGTGGGGGTTGTGGGGGGGGGGGGGGGGGGGTCACGCATATGTTCATACGGGTTTGAACCTATAAAACCAAACCCGGTCTGTTAACTCCTGGTTTACCCCAGATCCGAAAAACCAATTATAAACCAGTGTATGAACCGAACCGAGTCGATTTTCATTTTTCCCTTTCCTTTCGTTTTCGCATCCTCTCGAATTTGGTGTCTTTGGAAACCCTAACAATGGCGATGACGAGCGCTGCGAGGCGCAGAACTGGCGATCTCTTGCACTCTAATGGAATGGTTTGGTTTCAATTTCACAATTAGGTGATCGATTTAATGTTTTATTGTTTTAATTTGTTTGTTTGATCCAGTTAGATCTTAGGTCATTTTGGCAGTAAATATCAGGTTTAGAGTTTTATTTCTCTAATTTCTAGCTTCTTATAACAGATCAAAATGATCCAGAACCAAGTAATTATTTTCTTAGTTTATGATTTAAAATGATTGATGCTGAGATAAATTAAATTACACTTTGGATGACAAAAAAAAAAGAAGCAATTTTGATCAATTGTATTTTTGCCGTAACTATTTATTGTGATATAAACTGAGTAAAAGTTGTTATTTAAAACAGATGTATGTATAATTATTCATTTATAATTAAATTTTTGAAGTTTGAGTTGTTTGTCACAGAAGATTTTGATTGTTAATCATTCCTCATTATCGGCATCATGAACGCATCATGAACACATGAAGTAACATTTCACCTATCCTTTTTTTTTCTGATGATACCGGTCTATTAAAATTTGTTTTTTTATTTATAAAATAGGAATGCATTGAAGTTGTGGGGCCTCTGTTTAAATTATCAAAACTACTCCTTATGAGACATTTAGTTTGTGCACGAACTTGTTTCTGGTCCTTTCCAATCCTGCGGTGGTCATTACAAAGAGTTCTTTATTGTTTCCGCACCATTTATTGGTTTTATGGGTTAGAGGTTCATAATAATAGGCATATAAACTATACAACGACGACGACAACAACTGAGCCTTTTATCCCAAGCATATGGGATAGGCTATATGAACCAACATGAGAATCACGCCAGGTCCAGCACATGAATCCTCCGCCTCCACTCACTCTTATCGAACAATATACTTTCATTGAGTCCTTTGGCAACCATATCGTTTCGTATCACCTCCATCCATGTTTTCTTCGGTTTCCCTTTTGTCCTTTTGCCATTCCCATATCGAGAGTATCTATTCGTCGAACCGGTGCTTTCATAGGTCTGCGTCGCACATGACCAAACCATCTTAGTCGGTTTTTCCGCATCTTCTCCTCCACAGCTGCTACACCAACTTTTGCACGAATATCCTCATTTCGTACCTTATTTTTTCTAGTGTTACCGCACATCCAACGAAGCATGCGTATCTCCGCTACGTACATCTTCTGTGTATGATACTTCTTAGGAGCCAAGCATTCTGTACCATATAATAAGGCAGGCCGAATAGCGCTCCGATAAAACTTCCCTTTCAATTTTAACGGAAAATTACGATCACACAAAATCCCTGTTACACTCCTCCATTTCAACCAACCAGCTTGGATCCTTTGATTAACATTACTATCGATCTCCCCATTCTTTTGGATGATGGAACCTAGATATCTAAACTGGTCGCTTGGTGATATCTCTTGCCCTTCCAATGCTGTACCAATATGGTTTTGACTTTTCTGGTTACTAAATTTGCAATGCATATATGCTGTCTTGGACCTGCTCAATCTGAATCCCCGAGATTTCAATGTTTGCCTCCATAATTCCAATTTGGCATTAACCCCGCTTTCGTCTCATTTACTAAAACAATATCATCAGCGAATAGCATACACCAAGGTACCTCATCTTGGATAGTTCTAGTAAGCCCATCCATCACGATGGTAAACAGGAATGGACTTAATGCAGGTCCTTGATTTAAACCAATTGTAATCGGAAAATCACTCGTTAAACCGCCGTAAGTTCTGACATTTGCCACTACTCCGTCGTACATATCCTTGATTATGTCAATATACTTGACGGGGACCCCCTTTTTCATCATTGTCCCCCATAATACCTCTCTAGGTACCTTGTCGTACGCTTTTTCTAAATCAATAAATATCATATGCAAATCTCTTCTCCTCTCTCGAAAACGCTCGACAAGTTGACGAAGCAAATGAATAGCCTCTGTCGTCGATCGTTCAGGCATGAACCCAAACTGGTTCTCTGTTATCTTAATATCCTTCTTAGCCCGTGTTCAATCACTCTCTCTCAAAGTTTCATGGTGTGACACATAAGTTTTATTCCACGGTAGTTTGATCAACTTTGAATGTCACCCTTGTTATTGTAGATAGGTACAAGGATACTTTTCCTCCATTCATTTGGTGTCTTTTTTGTCTGCCAAATCTTATTAAACAGATCTGTCAGCCATTTAACGCCTATTTCTCCTAAGTATCTCCAAATCTCGATAGGAATCCCGTCAGGACCAACCGCTTTTCTTAAACTCATTCTGTTCAAAGTTTTTTTAACATCAGGTAGTTTTATTTTACGCATGAAATCACGATTTATATCTTGAGATTGAATGACAAGTCCATCCAAATTCTTAGTAAAGCTCTCATTGAACAATTTATCAAAATAATCTCTCCATCTTTCCTTGATATGCTCATCTTGAACTAAAACCTTCTGATTTTCATTTTTGACACACTTCACCGTACATAAGTCTCTAGTCTTCCTTTCCCGCATCCGAGCAATCCGGTATATATCATTTTCGGCCTCTTTAGTGTCTAATTTCTCGCATACCTCCTTGTAGATCTTAGATTTAGCTTCCCGAACAGCTTTCTTAACTTTCTTTTTAGCTATTTTATACTTCTCAAATCTCTCAACATCTCTACTTTTCTTTAAATCTTTATAAGACTCCCTTTTAATTTTAATAGCAGCATTTACTTCTTCATTCTATCATGATGTGTTCTTAGATGGTGGAGCACCACCTCTCGACTTACCAAGTAGATCTCTAGCTACTTCTTGATACAACTAGCCATTTTGTTCCATGTTTTGTCTGAATCATCTTTCGACTGCCAATCCGCTTCTTGGACTACACGATCTATAAAAGCCTTTTGGTTACCTTCTTTCAATCGCCACCATTTAATTTTAGGCTCTACCTTACGTCTAATCTTCCTAAGTCCTTTTCTAAATCGAAAATTTAGAACTAAAAGTCTATGTTGAGTGGTTACGCTCTCACCTGGCACTACCTTACAGTCCACAACCTCTATCCATTCTTCTCGTCAGAAAAAAGTCTATTTGACTAGCACTTGATCCGCTCCTAAAAGTGATAAGGTGGGACCCTCTTTTCCTAAACCAAGTATTTGCTAAGATCAAGTCATAAGATAACGCAAAATCTAGAATCGAGTCACCTACTTCATTCCTTTGTCCAAAACCAAAACCTCCATGGATAGTATCAAACCCACTACGACTAGTACCTACATGTCTATTAAGATCATCACCAATAAATAACTTCTCTCCACTAGGTATACTTTGCACCATCTCGTCTAAATCCTCCCAGAATAGACGCTTACTAGCGTCATCAAGACTTATCTGTGGTGCATAAGCACTAATAATATTAAAGATCTTTCCACCTAGAATAAGCTTAACTAGTAAAATTCTATCACTTTTTCTCCTAATCTCAACTAGAGCTAATATCAATAAGGATGAATATAATACATGATAATATGCGGAAGCATGAACATGTACTACTAAATATATAAGTCAAAACTGAAATCTCATCAATTATTTCCAAATAAGATTCATTTTCCCGTGTCCAACATCGACACAAATCTTCTATTTTCATCAGGTATCGTTCCCCGAACGATCATGTCATCCAATAACATCGGTCGGTATCACCTAAATATCCGTCGTGTTTCACAACTGTCTCCGGTATCGAGTATCCTCGCTAGGCTCCCCGCCTCAAATGCGGCTTTCCTGCCCCTCGGTCTCGACTGGGTACACCATGAATCCGACTGTATAGCTCCCCCACTCAGTCCGAATAACGTAAAAATCCTGTTAGTGTATATGCCCTAGAGACCATTACTGTATCATACTAATTTGTATATTACTTAATGGAAGCTTGGGATATTCACCTTGTATAGACAATCTTGCTCAAAATAGTAGTATGCTACTTGGTTTGTTTCTACTTCAATGTGTACATGTGTTTATTTTAGTATATCACCTATACACATTAGTGGAGCCCTTAGGATCTTTGCTTGATTACCAGCATTGTGATGACAGTCACACTCGTGGGGGCTGGGTAATCCACAAGCACATCCTTATGCAGGTCTCTAGTCGTAGGACTATCGAGACAGGGTATCGATACTCCGGAGTAGACTAGCGTATGCGCTTTTCATCCCAGCAGAGGAGCCGGTCTGTCCCACAGCCGTCAGTACGTCGTACTTGAGATAGTATGCGGGTGCTCGTTAGGTTACGAGTACACTGGACAGGACTCGTCGGGAACTGTTAGTTGGTACTATACTTATCGTCAGTTATCAGTTCCCAGATGACATGAGTACAGCTTAGTCCGCTGACTTGACACTGTTACTTCGCCTTGAGTGTGTTCGCACTGTACTTAGATTACTACCTTACCACGGCTCAAATGAGTCGTGCAAACAGGTAGTAGTTGGGTGCAGTCCCGAAGCACTTGGAGGCAGTGACGGTGTAACAACCTTAATTTTCTTATACATTTTTTTCTATACAAATTTTAATATTTGTTTTTTTTTAAAATTTTTCTTCAATGTTGTGTCTCTTCATCTTCTAAACCCCCTTGTACACTTCAAATTCCTAGATCGGTTTCAGAGACCATTGAAATCCCCATTTACTCCATTTTAATGGTTTTTAATACATTTTTACATTAAAACCTTTCATATACCCTATTTACTCCAATTTTTAATGATTTTATATATTTTTACATTAAAACCTTTCATATACCCTATTTACTCCAATTTTTAATTAAAACCTTTCATATACCCTATTTACTCCAACTTTTAATGATTTTTATACATTTTTACATTTTTATTTAAAAACCCTTCACCTACCCTACCCTATCTATCCTATAAATAAACCCCTACCCCCTACCTTCTCATTCCAAAACCATATAATTACTCTCTTGAAAATTCCACAAGAAAGTGTGCTTTGAAACCGAGTTCACGGCGAAGCGCTGACGGATTCCGGCGACGTTCTTTGAAGCAACCGGCGACGAAACCACACCTCGGCATTTTCGCTAGTTCTTCTTTACTCTTTAGAAGAGTTTGAAACCCGCAAGTCTCATTCTTCTCTCTTTTCTATTTCTTAAAATACGGAATTACGAAACCCGACGGAAATCGGAACAAACCGATTTCCGATTCGGTTTTTCTACAAAATCCCACTTGTCACCTAATCCATAACACCTAAACATATCCATGATGACTATTAATCACATAGAAACCAATTTAAATAAAGTTTCTCATATGAAATGATAGCTTTCTTGTAAAATCGTATTCTTTTCACAAAAATACCATAAAGTTTATTTTTCTTGTTCTAATCAAATCTCTCATTCCTAAACATGTTCATCTTGATAAATAAACTTGTAGAAATCAATTTGAATGAATTTTCACACATGAAATGATAACGTTTTCAAATACCGTATTCTTGCGCTTAAATACCTTCAAGTTTAATATATCATATTTAACCTCTAAAACTTCATTAAACCTTAAAATAAGTCACGAGATAATGACCTACCTCTACACACACACACACACACCAATATAACACTAATTGATAAACGTCAAAACATAGAATACGAAAATACAAGACTTTTCACTAAAATACCATCATCTTTATAAACCTTTCTTGAAAGCTTTAAGTTGTACACAATTCTAAATAAAATCTTTTAAAATAAAGCACGATATGTCATGGACATCGATCGTTTATCTAAACTGACTTTGTGGTGTCTAGGCAAGTGTGTCTAGGCTAGTGGTTTTTAATTAGGCCCACTACTGTGGTTCCTTTCCACTTACGTGACACTTACCTGGCCGCAATTGACGGTGAAGAGGCGATTTGAGGCTTCTAATGACTTATCGTTTAGACCTTAGAAATATGCTAGTTGGCTTAGGAAACCCTAGAAACTAAAATACGGAAATTACATCATTTACAAATAAATACCTTATATTTATAAAACCGTTTTTCTAAATGAATAGTATTTATTAAACCTAAGCAAAGCGCCACTACAACCCACCTTTAGGGAACCCGTTAGGGATAGTACGGTTCATCGTGCACCCGCGGGCTAGTAGTGCGAGATTCAGACCTCCGCAAGGAGCATTCAGTCTCGAAAGGTTTAAAATACGACATTTAAGAAAAATGAGATTTTGGAAAATAAAATATTATTTAAAATTATTCTTGTATTAATATATATATATATATATATATATATATATATATCATTTAAACACCTATTTTATCATAAGATAAAATTTCCACATTTTTCTAAAATTACAAAATTAAAAAGTTACATTAAAATACCATGAATTTCAAATAAATCAATATTATAAATTAATACTTTTATTAGAATATATTCACTAGAATAACACAAATAAAATCCACACTCATTATAACTATAAAGACGAATAATAAATTCTTGAGGTGTATCTTGAAAACTATACAATAGTACTTTTTACATAAAACCCCCTCAAGTTTTATAAATTATAATAAGCCCCTAGCAAGTACAGAACTTCAAATTACCTTTCTTTTAGTCTGACTCGGGTTAGAGTCTGACTATTTCTGACTTGAATATGATTCAAGTCAATCTATATTCTTTAGTATTCAAACTCAATATGAACACATGAATGCCAGAATCCTATTAACAATCATTACAACTTGACTGAACCGAACCATGGATATATTCCTTTTACATGTTTTCCAGTATTCCATTTACATGACTCTACGGTTATAACCGTTTCCTGATATCATGGTTTCGGTCAGTCAGTCAATCAATCATGCAATCAATACAATTTTACGAGATAACAATACTGTTAAAATACTACGGGATTTAAGGGGTAGATTGGTACGGAAGGTGTTAAAGGTGGCACGAGGTGGTCAGATTAAGACACCTAACCTATATTCCGTTGCTGTTGTACCGTGGCATAAACGGTTCCTTGAGTTCATGATACCATAGTCTCCGGGGCAAGTGAGACTCCTCTCGTATACACTGGCATCCTTCTGTACCAAGCTACAAACAACAGCGTTAACCCAACATTACAACAATATAACAATATATTACAACTATAAAAGCAACTCTCTCTCTCTCTCTTACTCTCTGTCTATTCTATTCTTCCCTTATCTTTGGGACTTACCGAGCGACCTGTTCGCTGACGACATTCTGTTTCTCTCTTCTTTGAATGTCGTCAGGTGATTTGGACCCGGCAGAAGTTGAGCCATCGCAAGAAGACTTAGAGTAGTTTACTGCAGACCCTGCACTATAGTTTCATTGTACATTTTTCTTTTCAGTATTTTTTTTTATTTCCTGTTATGCCATTGTTTAGGCATCTTTATTTCAGTTGTATTTCCTTTTCATGTATCGTACAAAGAATGTTAATAAATAAAAGTTGCTGTTCTTTTTATATTCTTGTCTCTTGTGTATTTATTCCTATATTGCTTAGATACGCTAAGCATATGTACTTCGGAGTATATACGTAGCGGGTCTCGTCGCGCCCATTTCGCCGTACACTGGGAAGCGGGGCGTGACAGGTTTTGTTGGTGGCCCATGCAGGTCAGAGCTGTATGGAACCCTAAGCAATATAAAACACAAGAACCGACAACTAAAACATTATTTACAATTATGTTCCTTGAATCCCATCATTTCTAATTCTTTGAATCATATATCTTGAATCTGTCCTAACCCAAAATTCCCTCACCTCTTTTACAATTTTACCAAAACCTTCGCATCCTTTCATTCCTTCACACATTCTTCACATTTCTAAAACCCTTGCACCACTTTGTTATTTTTCGCATACTGTCAGTACACCAGCACCAAACTTTTCTTGGATTTGTTACACTTTCTTTTTACAAATTTCGAGGACGAAATTTTTATAAGGAGGGTAGAATGTAACAAGCCTAATTTTCTTATACACTTTTTCCTATACAAATTTTAATATTTGTTTTTTTTTAAATTTTTCTTCAATGTTGTGTCTCTTCATCTTCTAAACCCCCTTGTACACTTCAAATTTCTAGATCGGTTTCAGAGACCATTGAAATCCCCATTTACTCCATTTTAATGATTTTTAATACATTTTTACATTAAAACCTTTCATATACCCTATTTACTCCAATTTTTAATGATTTTATATATTTTTACATTAAAACCTTTCATATACCCTATTTACTCCAATTTTTAATTAAAACCTTTCATATACCCTATTTACTCCAATTTTTAATGATTTTGTATATTTTTACATTTTTATTTAAAACCCCTTCACCACCCTACCCTATCTACCCTATAAATAGACCCCTACCCCCTACCTTCTCATTCCAAAGCCATAGAATTACTCTCTTGAAAATTCCACAAGAAAGTGTGCTTTGAAACCGAGTTCACGGCGAAGCGCTGACGGATTCCGGCGACGTTCTTTGAAGCAACCGGCGACGAAACCACACCTCGGCCTTTTCCCTAGTTCTTCTTTACTCTTTAGAAGAGTTTGAAACCCGTAAGTCCCATTCTTCTCTCTTTTCTATTTCTTAAAATACGGAATTACGAAACCCGACGGAAATCGGAACAAACCGATTTCCGATTCGGTTTTTCTACAAAATCCCACTTGCCACCTAATATTTAACACCTAAACATATCCATGATGACTATTAATCACATAGAAACCAATTTAAATAAAGTTTCTCACATGAAATGATAGCTTTCTTGTAAAATCGTATTCTTTTCACAAAAATACCATAAAGTTTATTTTTCTTGTTCTAATCAAATCCCTCATTCCTAAACATGTTCATCTTGATAAATAAACTTGTAGAAATCAATTTGAATGAATTTTCACACATGAAATGATAACGTTTTCAAATACCGTATTCTTGCGCTTAAATACCTTCAAGTTTAATATATCATATTTAACCTCTAAAACTTCATTAAACCTTAAAATAAGTCACGAGGTAATGACCTACCTCTACACACACACACCAATATAACACTAATTGATAAACGTCAAAACATAGAATACGAAAATACAAGACTTTTCACTAAAATACCATCATCTTTATAAACCTTTCTTGAAAGCTTTAAGTTGTACACAATTCTAAATAAAATCTTTTAAAATAAAGCACGATATGTCATGGACATCGATCGTTTATCTAAACTGATTTTGTGGTGTCTAGGCAAGTGTGTCTAGGCTAGTGGTTTTTAATTAGGCCCACTACTGTGGTTCCTTCCCACTTACCTGGCACTTACCTGGCCGCAATTGGCGGTGAAGAGACGATTTGAGGCTTCTAATGACTTATCGTTTAGACCTTAGAAATATGCTAGTTGGCTTAGGGAACCCTAGAAACTAAAATACGGAAATTACATCCTTTACAAATAAATACCTTATATTTATAAAACCATTTTTCTAAATGAATAGTATTTATTAAAGCTAAACAAAGCGCCGCTACAACCCACCTTTAGGAAACCCGTTAGGGATAGTACGGTTCATCGTGCACCCGCGGGCTAGTAGTACGAGATTCAGACCTCCGCAAGGAGCATTCGGTCTCGAAAGGTTTAAAATACGACATTTAAGAAAAATGAGGTTTTGGAAAATAAAATATTATTTAAAATTATTCTTGTATTAATATATATATATATATATATATATATATATATATCATTTAAACACCTATTTTATCATAAGATAAAGTTTCCACATTTTTCTAAAATTACAAAATTAAAAGGTTACATTAAAATACCATGAATTTCAAATAAATCAATATTATAAATTAATACTTTTATTAGAATATATTCACTAGAATAACACAAATAAAATCCACATTCATTATAACTATAAAGACGAATAATAAATTCTTGAGGTGTATCTTGAAAACTATACAATAGTACTTTTTACATAAAACCCCCTCAAGTTTTATAAATTACAATAAGCCCCTAGCAAGTACAGAACTTCAAATTACCTTTCTTTCTGTCTGACTCGGGTTAGAGTCTGACTATTTCTGACTTGAATATGATTTAAGTCAATCTATATTCTTTAGTATTCCAACTCAATATGAACACATGAATCCCAGAATCCTGTTAACAATCATTATAACTTGACTGAACCAAACCATGGATATATTCCTTTTACATGTTTCCCAGTATTCCATTTACATGGCTCTACGGTTATAACCGTTTTTTGATATCATGGTTTCGGTCAGTCAGTCAATCAATCATGCAATCAAAAGAATTTTACGAGATAACAATACTGTTAAAACACTACGGGGTTTAAGGGGTAGATTGGTACGGAAGGTATTAAAGGTGGCACGAGGTGGTCAGATTAAGACACCTAACCTATATTCCGTTGCTGTTGTACCGTGGCATAAACGGTTCCTTGAGTTCATGATACCATAGTCTCCGGGGCAAGTGAGACTCCTCCCGTATACACTGGCATCCTTCTGTACCAAGCTACAAACAACAGCGTTAACCCAACATTACAACAATATAACAATATATTACAACTATAAAAGCAACTCTCTCTCTCTCTCTATCTTACTCTCTGTCTATTCTATTCTTCCCTTACCTTTGGGACTTACCGAGCGACCTGTTCGCTGACGACATTCTATTTCTCTCTTCTTTGAATGTCGTCAGGTGATTTGGACCCGGCAGAAGTTGAGTCATCGTAAGAAGACTTAGAGCAGTTTACTGCAGACCCTGCACTATAGTTTCATTGTACACTTTTCTTTTCAGTATTTTTTTCATTTCCTGTTATGCCATTGTTTAGGCATCTTTATTTCAGTTGTATTTCCTTTTCATGTATAGTACAAAGAATATTAATAAATAAAAGTTGTTGTTCTTTTTATATTCTTGTCTCTTGTGTATTTATTCCTATATTGCTTAGATACGCTAAGCGTATGTACTTCGGAGTATATACGTAGCGGGCCTCGTCGCGCCCACTTCGCCGTACACTGGGAAGCGGGGTGTGACAGACGGTTAGACAGGATTCGTCTCTCCCGGTATTGGGGGTTGATATCGTGCTGTGTCTAGGAGAGCCATTACACAAAGTCTCTGGCCAGGGCAAGCGAGATATACTGGTAGGTTTTCAGTGTTATCTCAGGGTGTTCTCGGCTACACTCCGACATGACTTGTACCGCTATTAGGGGACTGACATTTACCGCCCCCCTAGGCCCGCCATACGATATTCTCAGACGAACAGACCGGACTGTACGCAGATTGTCACATTCAGGCTCAGTAGGAGTTCAGATGGGTTTCACCTCGTCCGTCTTCTTATCGGCATCTACCTGGGGGCCGTTACGCACAGCTAGTGCCGCTTGCGGTCTGTGGTTAAACCCACTGCCAGCGTAGTGTCGAGTCTTTAGAGTCCCACACAGAGAGCTATTCGCCTTTAGGCAAAAGAGTAGAGGTCGCATGGTTTTGCAACAGGGTTTGGTCACATCCGTGCACTTGTGCACGTTTAGTGTCCGGGCAGTTATCACTAGCGGGCTTTGGTTTAAGCCAGATACTAGTGTACATTTTGGGATTGGTTTTATCTCTTTTGTATTCGTGTTCCTCGGAACGCGGATGCGGGTGTGTATGCACGGTTGACAGAGAGACATAAGCAGAGGATTCTCATTAGGGTTGTTGACTGTTGACTTTTGCTAAACCCTAATGAGAATAAGAAATATGATTAATGATAATATTAATTAAGTATTATTGTGCTATGGTTGGATTGAAAGGTTGACTTTGTTGACTTGTTGACTTTGTTGACCGGTTGATTAGGTTGGACTAGTTGACCATCATCATTACAATGGCTATCATTTCATGGCAAAGACTTTTGCTTGCTTGTTATTCCTCACAAAATGAGTGCATGAAATGATATTGCCATTTTGACTTGAACCATCACATAATACTCAATTACTATTATGGGTTATGATTATTTTGGATTATGAGAGCAAGGGTGAGAAAAGTCTCGCTCATTCTTTCATTTGCTCTCTCTCTCATGAAAGCTCTCTCATCCTCAAGCTCTCCCTCTTCCTCTTGCTCTCTCTCTAGTTCAAGGCAAACACCTCTCATGTGTTGAGAATCATTTGCCTTGGAGATAAAAACCCAAAACACTTCTCTACTCATCCTAGTGCACAAAGTCTAGCAAGCCAAGTGTTCTAGTTTCCTCTAGTTTGAGGTTGAAGCCAAAGGTAAAAACTTTCAGGTGGATCCGTCTTCGGCACAAGGAGACGACGAGGAGAGAACCATCCGACCACCACAAGGAGTCCAAGAGAAGGAGTTCAAGTTAAGGTATAACCCTTAACCGAGTAGGTAAAACTCTTAATTAGGTTGTTAGATAGTTGTTTAACAAAGATCCGTATTTTGCGTCCATGTTACCACCAAAAGAAAAAACATTTTTCATCATTTCCGCAAGCCCGTAAAAACCGGGAGATGTAACGTGGACTTACAGTGGTATCAGAGCCTAGTTAAACACTATCTAACATGTTAGCAAAGTAACTAGAACTTCGATCGGAGAAAAAGTCGCGAAACATGCCCGTAATTTCAAGTTTCTGCCAATTCTGTTTTCTGTTCAAAAAATAATTAATCTTACACTAAAAATCGGCTCATGCTTTTTAAAACCCACACAAGAAAATTGGTCCACCGACTCGATCAAAGCGCCGCGGAAACGCGGTAGGAGCATGCTCCCGCCGCGGATCCACGGCCGAGTTGACTCGGTCGTGGCACAATTTTCCTGCAGTGTTTTTCTGGGGATGTTTTGGGATTTTTACAATATATTTTTTCTGCCCAGATTTTACAGAAAGCAAAATTTTTTTTTGGGGTTTAAAAATCCGTATTTTGATCGAACTTCTAAAGACTTAAGCTAACGGGTTATATCTGTAATGTGATATATGTATTGAACGTCTGCTAATCGCTATACGTCGATTAGTAGGGGTTATACATATCTATGATCTGTAATGCTGATGGTATGTGTATATGAATTCATTGGATTGTCGCGGATGAATAGCCGGGGGGTTGTGAGATGAGAGTTTTCTTTATCTTTTCAATTCATGTAATTTGTAATTGATGTAATATTATTTATATGGCCGCACAACCGGGATGGGGTTGTAGCCATCATTGTATTATTTCTTTTACTGTTTTTGCTCCTAGGATAGACCCAAGGTGGGGTGCACAAACTACCGGGTATTTCGAAGTACCGAGTGGCCTACTCACGGTGTTGAGGGAGGTAGCTTCGCTTCGGGTACTTGGCGGGTAGTTTGCCGCACCCGTAGGGGTCTTGGGTGGGGTCTTGGCTATTCATCGCGACCGTGTAATCCGCTCTTTGTTACAGGCTCGTACGGAATGCGGATTCCTAATATATCCAATGTGTTCATCTGTGATCTGGAATGGCTATCATTGCATGTGACGAATGTGTATATCTATAAATGATATCTATTTAGGCGTTGCTTATGTTTTGCATCCGCGCTAGTCCAGCCCCCGCTCTGTGGTTAGTTAAGTAACCTAACGGGTAATGACGGGGCCCCGTGGCGAATGCGGATGGCATAAGCGTACGTCATATTTTCGTTGTTTTCTGCAATGGTAGGATTAAATGATGGGACGCATTAAATTAATGCAAAAAAATAAACCAAAGTTGACTCGTTGGAACACTTTCAAAACCACTCGGTTTCTTTTCAAAAACAACTTTTAAACGCGGAGCTTAAGCCACTCCTTTTAAAAGCTATCTCGTTCCATCGATTATATCAAGTTCACTACGTTCACGGTTTCGCCAAAACCATTCGTAGCCCTCCGTCGTTTTACATGGATAGTCAATAGTATTCAAGCTATATTTGTTGGCCAAAGTCAAGGCATAGTGATTGATACCTATTGGGTATTCATGTGCAGCATAGATAGATGTGTTGGTTTGGGACAGTCGTACTGCCTTGTTGGCCAAAGTTAAGGGTAGGTACGGGTGGGTTCAAATTAACCTGGAGAATGACGGGTAGAACTTGACATGTGACTTATGATTTGTTGGCCAAAGTCAAGGTCATAAGAGCATGGGGCAAAAATCCACATCGGGAGTTTCAAAAGAAACTGAAACTTGCTAGCGCTGCATACCATTTGGAGTGTGATGATTCTGGTAGGATTCCTTCAGTTTTGTCATGCAATGATATTTGGATCTCGATCCTACTGTGAGTATATGCTACTCCTCGGGAAATTTCTCACTTAACGATCAATGCTATAAACCAAGTAGGTGTCTAGAAAAGTGTTAGCGGGGCTACGCCCATAGGGAAAAGAGGTTATTTAATTAAGGAACTTCGCGAAAGCGTTGGAAAATCTCTCTCGAAGTACCGACACTAGCCTGGCTGAACGGTTAAGCAAGTATTGTACGGTGAGATTGATCCTGACTAATTCTTTCTTTTTGGTTTGAGGAGGGATTCGAGAGACAGTGGGAGCCATCATGTTTAGACAAATTAAAAACCACTCTAAACTTGCAAGAGCATCATGTTAAAGTGTTTCTTCTCTCTCTCCTA
This sequence comes from Agapanthus africanus, assembly GCA_030015575.1. Lineage (NCBI taxonomy): Eukaryota > Viridiplantae > Streptophyta > Magnoliopsida > Asparagales > Amaryllidaceae > Agapanthus > Agapanthus africanus. The sequence continues at coordinate 15,416,705 of CM057342.1, read as the reverse complement.
ATTGCAGCGACCAAACATCATGACTGGACTTAAGTTACTACTAGATAAAAACATACTGACAGGGCCAAACTACAAAGATTGGGTCAGGAATGTCAAAATGGCAATCACTTATGACAAGTTGGGGTATCTCCTTACCACCAAAGCTCCTCCTGTCCCAGGTCCCAAAACCAGCGTCGCGGATAAGGAAATCCGTAAGACCTGGGAAATCGACTGCGCGAAGGCCAAGTGCCTCATGCTTGCCTCTATGGACAATGAACATCAGAGGAGGCACGAGAATATGGACATTGAATCCATATTTCTCCATACAAAAGAACTGTATGGAGAGCAATCCCGTATCGCCAGATACGAAGTCTCGAAAAAGCTATTTTCGGCGAGATTGGCCGTCGGATCATCGGTAGCGGAACACGTGCTTAAGATGATTGGCTTCATTGAGGAGCTCGCGGACCTTGGGACCACGTTAGAGAACGAGCTCTACACGGACTTGATTCTCCAGTCCCTTCCTTCCACTTACGCCCAGGTTATCCTGAACTTCAACTTGCAAGAAAAAGAAGTTGAACTTTCAGAACTCCTCAACATGCTGAGGAGTGCAGAGGGCACCCTACAGAAAGGTAGGGAAATATCCACTTTGTTTATAGGAGGATCTTCCTCTTCTAGGTCCAAGGCGAGAGCCAAGGGAAAGAAGAAGAAAGCCCCCGCCAAACCAAGGGACAGTGTTAGTAAAGTGGATACGAAGGAAAGACAAAGGCAACAAAGGTAGCGGAAAAGCTTGTGGGAAAGGAGGAATGCTTTTACTGTCACAAGAGTGGACACTGGAAAAAGGATTGCAGGGCTTGGAAGGCCAGAACCCAGGATCTGAAGCAAGTTGCGGCTTCAGCTTCAGGTGTGTATGTTATTGAAAACTGTCTATCAATAAACTCTACATCCTGGGTATTGGATACCGGATCAGGATCTCATATCTGTAATTCTTTACGGGCGCTGAGAAGGCGTAGGGTTTTGAAGGTAGGTGATATGACCCTTAGAGTTGCAAACGGAGCTAGCATGGATGCTGAATCCGTGGGGGACTATCACCTGGGGTTGTCAGATGGACACGTTTTGGTTTTGCGTGATTGTTATTTTGTACCCAATGCAACCTGTAATATCATATCTGTATCTTTATTATCTAAAGAAGGTTATGAATTTGCATTTGTAAGTAATGTTGTGAACATTCACCTTAATCAAGTTTTGATTAGGTCAGGTACATTAAGCAATTGTATATACGTATTAAACCAACCACAGATTTTCAATATCCATAATACACACAAAAGAAAGTCTCTGGAAACAAATCAGGCTTTCTTATGGCATTGTAGACTGGGTCACATCAATGAGAGAAGGTTGACGAAGTTACATACAGAAGGATATTTGGATCCGTTCGAATATCAATCATATGCAACTTGTCAATCCTATCTCAAAGGAAAGATGACAAAGACTCCGTTCACTGGACACGGAGTAAGTGCGAGCGAGCTCTTGGGACTCATACACAGCGACATGTGCGGTCCAATGTCTACGCATGCGCGAAGCGGTTATTCTTGCTTCATTACTTTTACGGATGACTTTTCAAGGTACGGATATGTCTTCTTAATAAAACATAAATCCGGAGCCTTTGGAAAATTTCAGGAATATAAGAATGAAGTAGAAAAACAAACCGGCAAAAGTATCAAGACACTAAGATCTGATCGAGGTGGTGAATACTTGAGTGCCGAGTTCCTGAATTACCTAAAAGAGAATGGAATTCTCTCTCAGCTTACTCCTCCATACACTCCGCAACATAACGGTGTATCGGAGAGACGGACCTGGACCCTATTGGATATGGTACATTCCATGATGAGTAACGCTGAGTTACCGTGATCATTCTGGGGATATGCACTAGAATCAGCTGCATACTTTTTGAACCGAGTTCCAACTAAGACTGTGCCTACCACACCATATCAGATGTGGTGTGCGAAGAAACCCTATCTTAAGCACATTAAGACATGGGGATGTCCAGCTTTTGTCAAAAAGCAGCATACGGATAAACTCGAGGCACGCTCAGTACAGTGCAAGTTTGTGGGATATCCAAAGAACTCCAAGGGATATTTCTTCTATTGCGAAGAGGAACAAAAGTTTTTTGTTTCTCGTCATGCCCACTTCTTGGAAACTGAGTTTTTGGAAAATCAGATAAGTAGGAGCGCAATAGAACTGGAAGAAATTCCAGAACCACGAGCTATTACTGAAAGCTTAGTAGAACCAGAGGGTTCGAAAGATCAGGACATTCCTGCGCCGCTCCGCAGGAGTAGTAGGCAGTCTCATCCGCCCGAGAGATACTACGCTTTTCACATAGACGGGGATAGAGAGGATTGCATCATTGATTATGATGAGCCGACTAGCTTCCAGCAGGCCATTCACAGTGTTGACTCGGTAAAATGACTGGATGCAATACGGACCGAAATGGAGTCCATGTACACCAACAAAGTATGGACGTTGGACGTTGCTCCAGATGGGGTAAAACACGTAGGATGCAAGTGGATCTTCAAAAGGAAGATTGGTGTGGATGGACAGGTTGAGACCTATAAGGCTAGACTTGTTGCAAAGGGTTTTCGTCAAAGACCTGGTTTGGACTATGACGAAACCTTTTCTCCAGTGGCTATGCTGAAATCCATTCGGATCCTTCTTACCATTGCTGCCTTCCACGATTATGAGATTTGGAAGATGGATGTAAAGACCGCTTTTCTGAATGGAAATTTAGAGGAGTGTGTCTATATGGACCAGCCAGAAGGTTTCATTCAGAGTGGGAGCAGCGGAAAGGTGTGCAAGTTGCTTAAGTCCATCTATGGACTAAAGCAGGCATCGCGGAGTTGGAACATCTGTTTTGATGAGATGGTCAAAGAATTTGGCTTTATCAAAAATCCAGATGAACCATGCATCTATAGTAGATTTGTAGCAAGAACTGTCGTATTCCTCGTATTGTACGTGGATGACATTCTTTTGATAGGAAATGACATTCCTATGCTACAATCTGTCAATGGGTTCTTGTCACACAGGTTCTCCATGAAAGACCTGGGTGATGCCTCTTACATTCTGGGGATCTGGATCTATCGTGACAGATCCAAGATGATATTAGGACTTTCACAGTCCAGGTACATCGACACCATACTGAGAAGATTCAGTATGGAAGATTCTAAGCGCGGTAATCTACCGGCTTGTCACGGGATCACCCTCTCCAAGAAGATGTCTCCCAAGACTGATTTGGAAAGGGATCGCATGTCTATTATACCCTACGCTTCCGCGGTAGGCTCTATAATGTATGCGATGTTGTGTACCAGACCAGATATAGCTTATGCACTGAGTGTGGTAAGCCGGTATCAATCAAACCCTGGGGAGAAGCACTGGATAGTGGAAAAGAACATTCTCAAGTACCTGAGAAGGACTGAGGAGATGTTGTTGGTGTATGGCGGAAAAGACCTCCAGATCGAGGCCTTTGCTGACTCCAGCTTTCAGAGTGACAAGGATGATTCCAAGTCCATGTCGGGTTATGTCTTTACCCTTAATGGAGGGGCGGTGTGTTGGAAGAGTTCCAAACAGGAAACCGTTGCTGACTCGACGATGGAAGCGGAATATATCGCTGCTGCAGATGCCGCAAAAGAAACCGTCTGGATAAAGAAGTTCTTGACAGAACTTCAGGTGGTTCCGTCCATTGTTGATCCAATACCTCTGTATTGCGACAACAACGGGGCTATAACTTTAGCGAAGGAAACCATGTCCCATCAGAAGTCCAGACACATCTTGAGGCAGTATCACCTGATCAGGGAGATCGTGGGTCGCCAGGAGATCGAGATTCGGAGAGTTGCTACGGAAGATAACACTGCTGATCCATTCATGAAGGCCTTACCCCAGACTCAGTTCGAGCGGCTAATCGAGATGATAGGTCTTCGATACGCCAGTACATGGCCTTAGTGCAAGTGGGAGATTGTTAGTGTATATGCCCTAGAGACCATTACTGTATCATACTGGTTTGTATATTACTTAATGGAAGCTTGGGATATTCACCTTGTATAGACAATCTTGCTCAAAATAGTAGTATGCTACTTGGTTTGTTTCTACTTCAATGTGTATATGTGTTTATTTTAGTATATCACCTATACACATTAGTGGAGCCCTTAGGATCTTTGCTTGATTACCAGCGTTGTGATGGCAGTCACACTCGTGGGGGCTGGATAATCCACAAGGACATCCTTATGCAGGTCCCTAGTCGTAGGACTATCGAGACAGGGCATCGATACTCCGGAGTAGACTAGCGTATGCGCTTCTCATCCCAGCAGGGGAGACGGTCTGTCCCACAGCCGTCAGTACGTCATACTTGAGATAGTATGCGGGTGCTCGTTAGGTTACGAGTACACTGGACAGGACTCGTTGGGAACTGTTAGTTGGTACTATACCTATCGTCAGTTATAAGTTCCCAGGTGACATGAGTACAGCTTAGTCCGCTGACTTGACACTGTCACTTCGCCTCGAGTGTGTTCCCACTGCACTTAGATTACTACCCTACCACGACTCAAAGGAGTCGTGCAAACAGGTAGTAGTTGGGTGCAGTCCCGAAACACTTGGAGGCAGTGACGGTTAGACAGGATTCGTCTCTCCCGATATTGGGGGTTGATATCGCGCTGTGTCTAGGAGAGCCATTACACAAAGTCCCTGGTCAGGGCAAGCGAGATATACTGGTAGGTTTCCAGTGTTATCTCAGGGTGTTCTGGGCTACACTCCGACACGACTTGTACCTCTATTAGGGGACTGACGTTTACCGCCCCCCTAGGCCCGCCATGCGATATTCTCAGACGAACAGACTGGACTATACGCAGATTGTCACATTCAGGCTCAGTAGGAGTTCAGATGGGTTTCACCTCGTCCGTCTTCTTATCGGCATCTACCTGGGGGTCGTTACACACAGCTAATGCCGCTTGCGGTCTGTGGTTAAACCCACTGCCAGCGTAGTGTCGAGTCTTTAGAGTCCCACACAGAGAGCTATTCGCCTTTAGGCAAAAGAGTAGATGTCGCATGGTTTTGCGACAGGGTTCGGTCACATCCGTGCACTTGTGCACCTTTAGTGTCTGGGCAATTATCACTAGCAAGCTTTGGTTTAAGCCTGATCCTAGTGTACGTTTTGGGATTGGTTTTATCTCATTTGGATTCGTGTTCCTCGGAACGCGGATGCGGGTGTGTATGCACGGTTGACAGAGGGACAGAGGCAGAGGATTCTCATTAGGGTTGTTGACTGTTGACTTTTGCTAAACTCTAATGAGAATAAAAAATATGATTAATGATAATATTAATTAAGTATTATTGTGCCATGGTTGGGTTGAAGGGTTGACTTTGTTGACTTGTTGACTTTGTTGACTGGTTGACTAGGTTGGACTAGTTGACCATCATCATTACAATAGCTATCATTTCATGGCAAAGACTTTTGCTTGCTTATTATTCTTCACAAAATGAGTGCATGAAATGATATTGCCATTTTGACTTGAACCATCACATAATACTCAATTACTATTATGGGTTATGATTATTTTGGATTATGAGAGCAAGGGTGAGAAAAGTCTTGCTCATTCTTTCATTTGCTTTCTCTCTCATGAAAGTTCTCTCATACTCAAGCTCTCCCTCTTCCTCTTGCTCTCTCTCTCTAGTTCAAGGAAAACACCTCTCATGTGTTGAGAATCATTTGCCTTGGAGATAAAAACCCAAAACACTTCTCTACTCATCCTAGTGCATAAAGTCTAGCAAGCCAAGTGTTCTAGTTTCCTCTAGTTTGAGGTTGAAGCCAAAGGTAGAAACTTTCAGATGGATCCGTCTTCGGCACAAGGAGACGACGAGGAGAGAACCATCCGACCACCACAAGGAGTCCAAGAGAAGGAGTTCAAGTTAAGGTATAACCCTTAACCGAGTAGGTAAAACTCTTAGTTAGGTTGTTAGATAGTTGTTTAACAAAGATCCGTATTTTGAGTCCATGTTACCACCAAAAGAAAAAAACGTTTTTCATCATTTCCGCAAGCCCGTAAGAACCGGGAGAGATAACGTGGACTTACAAATCCGCGACCGTATAGCTCCCCCACTTGGTCCGGAATAAAACCAAAACATAAAAACAATATCTCATGGTGGACATCTCACATCAACATGAAGAATCACTGAATCTATTCAGTAGTGTATAAAAACTCAAAACTATAAATCCGAAATAATCCATTTCATATTATATCAATTTTACTAATACTTGAATATGAAACATGCTAACATCTATGCAAAATAACTATCATTACAGATGCTTAAGGTATGATATGAATCATATTTAACATAATAAGTACTAAGTGTGAGTGCATGAAATGATATTGCCATTTTGACTTGAACCATCACATAATACTCAATTACTATTATGGGTTATGATTATTTTGGATTATGAGAGCAAGGGTGAGAAAAGTCTTGCTCATTCTTTCATTTGCTTTCTCTCTCATGAAAGCTCTCTCATCCTCAAGCTCTCCCTCTTCCTCTTGCTCTCTCTCTTTAGTTCAAGGCAAACACCTCTCATGTGTTGAGAATCATTTGCCTTGGAGATAAAAACCCAAAACACTTCTCTACTCATCCTAGTGCACAAAGTCTAGCAAGCCAAGTGTTCTAGTTTCCTCTAGTTTGAGGTTGAAGCCAAAGGTAGAAACTTTCAGGTGGATCCGTCTTCGGCACAAGGAGACGACGAGGAGAGAACCGTCCGACCACCACAAAGAGTCCAAGAGAAGGAGTTCAAGTTAAGGTATAACCCCTAACCGAGTAGGTAAAACTCTTAGTTATGTTGTTAGATAGTTGTTTAACAAAGATCCGTATTTTGAGTCCATGTTACCACCAAAAGAAAAAACGTTTTTCATCATTTCCGCAAGCCCGTAAGAACCGGAAGAGGTAACGTGGACTTACAAATCCGCGACCGTATAGCTCCCCCACTTGGTCCGGAATAAAACCAAAAGATAAAAACAATATCTCATGGTGGACATCTCACATCAACATGAAGAATCACTGAATCTATTCAGTAGTGTATAAAAACTCAAAACTATAAATCCGAAATAATCCATTTCATATTATATCAATATTACTAATATTTGAATATGAAACATGCTAACATCTATGCAAAATAACTATCATTACAGATGCTTAAGGTATGATATGAATCATATTTAACATAATAAGTACTAAGTGTGTATGTGACATTTTAATATCGACGAGGTGTAGTGTAACATGTAGATATGTGCACGTGCAGCATGATTCATCGATAATTCGTGCAGTGTTCTAATTATTAACATGACGATGTATATATATATATATATGAATGCATACTATCAACCTTATATACAAAGGAACAATTTTAATTTAAACATAAAACTACGGGCGTATCACGTCATCCATACAAAATCCCCCGGTAGATGTTTAGTCTACTCACCGGAATACGTTAAATCTACTCAGATATTCTCAATCTCTTTCCTTTCCTTGTGGACTCCGAAGTTTCCGTATTCGAATCTAATATTGAAATTAACTTCATATAAGAAACGGCTAAATTCCGATACGGCGAAAACAAGAAAATACAAGTTTTACGTACTAACTATACTACGTACGACTATTGTAAACTATTTAATACTTATACTAACTGGATTTTAACCATTTGCTGCTCGTAACAGAAAACAAAGACGTGTCACGAAACATCCGTGTCGTATTTTAGAATTTTAACACCTTTACAGATATTAGCTTCCAGATTTCATATACTGATAAAATAATTTAAACTAGCAATACCAAATATCCTAATACATATATAGAGAGCTACCCTAAAAAACCCAACACCCAACTCCCACAAAAACCAGGCGAGCTCGGATTTTTGGCAATTGTCGCCGGCCAAAATCCGAGGGAATGGGTCCGTCTTCCTAGGCGTTATTCTAAGTCCAATTTATAAGATGAAGGCACTGTTTAGTTATATTAATTATCATCTAAACTACAGCAGATCTTACACAAAACCTATATTTACCAGAATACGACATTTCCGATATCCGATTTCTATATTTAAACTTTTCAGAACTAGAATTCTATAGAGTTTAGAGATTATACCTACAGAAGATTACTAAAAAGGCTTCCTCCAAGATGCACAAACTCAAAGATCCTAGCTTGATGGTAGTGGAGAAAGTCCTTAGCACTTAGTTCTTCTTCCCTTCTCTCTTTTCTTTTCTTTTGTGTGTTCTAAAAATATTTCTTTTTCTAAACCAGTTTATTTTCCCTAACTTAATATATATCAACCGAATCAATTGGTACAATTAAAGGATAAGAAGTGATAAAGTAGTAGGTGGTGTCACCATGCAAGATGGTGGTGGTTTCATGCAAAGAGGAGGTGTGTGTGTGTGGTTACACCTAAGGTGTGGTGTCTAAGAGGTATATTCTAACCTTAACCATTATCTAACCCTCTTTGCATAAAAACCGTCATACAACTCTAATTAGCAAAAAGAACTAACCTTCTCACATAAACCCCTCATTACACATGTTATTATATAAACATTATTTTCTTTACTAATTTATTTCCACACCAATTTAAAAAGCCCTCTTTACTACAATAAAAATTAAATAACATTATCTATTTAAATAAATAATCTAATTAATTATCTAAAATATTTCAAAATGTTACATCGGAGGATTCAATAGTTCCCGATGAACCACAGCCACTCCGCAGATCTAGTAGGGTTCCTCATCCACCTGAGAGATACTACGGTTTTCTCATAGACGGTGGGAGCGGGGATTGCATTATGGAAGATGATGACCCAACTAGTTTCGAGCAGGCCATCACGAGTGGGGACTCTGTGAAAATAGCTGGATGTTATGCGATCTAAGATGGAATCCGTGAACACCAACAAAGTATTGACTTTGCATGTTTCTCTTGAAGGGGTAAAACCCATCGGGAACAAGTGGATCTTTGAGAAAGATAGTTTGGTGTAGATGGAAAGTTGAGACTTTCAAAGCTAAGACTTGTAGCAAAAGGTTTTCGTCAATGACCTGGTGTCGACTAGGATGAAACATTTTCTCCTGTCGCTATGCTTAAGTCCATCAGGATCCTACTTGCCATTGATGCATACCATAATTACGAAATCTGGCAGATTGCACGTCAAAACCGCTTTTCTAAATGGTGATTTAGAAGAGAGTGTGTATATGACACTGCTAGAGGGCTTCGTAGACAGTGGGAGCAGCGGAAGCGTGTGCAAGCTGCTTAAATCCATCTATGGATTAAAGCAGGCATCGCGGAGATGGAACGTCTATTTTGATGAAACTGTCAAAGAGTTTGACTTCATCAAAAATGTAGATGAACCATGTATATATAAGAATGTTGTAGAGAGTAAGGTTGTCTTCCTCGTATTGTACGCGGATGACATACTCTTGATAGGAAATGATGTTCCTATGCTACACTCGGTCAAACTCCTCTTATCACACAAGTTCTCCATGAAAGATCTAACTGATGCCTTGTGGATATAGATCTATAGAGATAGATCTAAACGGATCTTGGGATTGTCCCAATCCAGGTACATAGACACCATACTAAAGAGGTTTAGTATGGAAGATTCTAAGCGTGGTAATGTACCCGCTTGATCAGGAATCACTCTCTTCAAAGAGATGTCTCCCAAGACTGATTTGGAGAGGGCTCACATGCATGGGATACCCTATGCTTCAACAGTCGGGTCAATCGTGTGTGCGATGTTGTGTACCAGACCAGATGTAGTTTATTCACTAGGTGTAGTGAGTAGGTATCAATCAGATCTTGGGGAAAAGCACTGGACAGCTGTGAAGAACGTTCTTAAATACTTGAGAAGGACTAAAGAAATGTTCTTGGTGTATGGTAACGGTGAACTCTAGGTGGAGTCCTTTTACCGATACGAGCTTCCATAGAAACAAGGACGACTGAAAGTCAGTCTCTGGTTTTGTCTTTACCCTTAGTGGAGGGACGGTATGTTGGAAGGGTTCCAAGCTATATACCGTAGCAGACTCGTTGATAGAGGCTGATTACATCACTACCAACGATACTGCCAAAGAGGCTGTCTGGATGAATAAGTTCATAAGCTGAACTTGGTTCCTACCGTTGAGCATCCAATACCTGTGTATTGTGATAATAATGGAGTTATGGCTTTGGCCTAAGAACCCCGGTCCCATCAGCGATCCAGACATATTCTTACGCAGTATCACCTGATCAGGGAGATAGTTGATCTCCGGGAGATCGAGGTAAGGAGAGTTGACACAGAGGATAACACAGCGGATCCACTCACAAAGGCCTACCCCTCAAATGCAATTCGAGAGATTTTTGGGATGTTGGGTATGAGATACTACAACAACTGGCATTAGTGCAAGTGGGAGATTTTTAGGAATATGTATGCCCTAGAGTCTATTATTGTTGATATAGTGGATGCTTGGACATATATATATAGGACTTTCTTACTCGACATGATAATATGCTATCTGGTTACCTTTATCTTAACATGTAGAGTGGTATTATTATACTGTCTGTCTCTTACATGTTGATAAAGCCTTTAGGATATGTACTTGACTACCAGGATTATGATGAGATCATACTAGTGGGGCCAGGGTGGTCTAAAAGTACATCCTTTAACAGTTCCTAGTCGAGGAGATATCGAGACAAGGCATCGATATTTCAGAGTAGACTAGTGTGTACGTTTCTTGTCCCTTAGAGGGCGATGGTTGATCCTGCAACCATTGGTGTGAGACATCAAAGATTGTACACATGTGCTCATTAGAGAACGGATACACCGAACAGGACTCGCCGAGGACTCCTAGTTGATAGTATACCTATCGTCAGATAGCAGTCCTCTGGTGACACTGGTACAGGTTGGTCTGTAGATCCAAGATCGTCATAGAGTCTTGTGTGGCTCCTAATGTGCTTTGATTTCCTCCCTATCACGCTCAAGAGCAGTCATGCAAACAGGTGGATTTTGGGTACAGTCCCGAGTCACATGGAGGCAATGAGCGATAGGAGGGGTTTCGTCTCTCTCGGTATTGGGGGTTGATGTTGCGCTATACTCGACTGGCTATAACTGGAAGTCCCTGTCCAGGACTGCTGTTGAGATTTACTGATAAGAGTTATCAATAGTTTCTCGAACTGTTATAGGCCAGACATCGGCATGACTTATCACGTTACTGGGATCTGACGTTTACCACCCCTAGACATGATATGCGACATATCAGATGAAGAGACCGGACTGTACGGTAATGTTACTGATGGGCTTCATGGAGAGTATGGACAAGCTTGCTTGTTGATCTTCATATCGCTCAATACCCGGATAGACGTTACGTCCAGTTAATACCGCCGACGGCTTGTAGGTGACTGATGTGATCATCACCTACTGTCTGCGTATTGACGAGTCTTTAGAGTCCCATACAGAAGTTTACTGGCTCAAGCGAAACGAAATAGGGCACATATGTGATATGTGCGTGGGCATGATTAAATACGTGTATGTGATACCGTATTGTAATCTGGCAGTTATTTGTTATCAGTTAGGTTATATGTGATATAACCAGATTATCGAATCAAATGTTGATTTGATAATGTGATACACAGATAAATGATATTAGTCGGTCATATGTGATATAACCGGATTATTAAATCAAGTGTTGATTTAATAATGTGATATATATTATATTTGATATAATTATATCTTAACTAATATCATTAGCTCACAAATTATGATATATATGTAACAACCCTAAATTTTCTGTACAAAATTTTCCAAAATACAGAAAGGGATATCTTAGCCTGAGCACAAGTTATAAATTTGATTTGCTTTTGAACAGCAAGAAAGCATTTGTAGCTCATTGGTAAAGCCTTGCACTGCTGTGATGTAGCCCCTGTGATTGAATCCCCCCAGCCACATTATCTTTTTATTAATTTTTCTTTTAATCTTTTATAAGCCCAAGGTTTATCACGTGCACTACACGTAAAATGAAGAGTTACAGAATAAACAAACATGTGCAATAGGCTAGTCGAAGCGATGGAGACACGTGGCGAGAATCCCACCCCGACCCAACCAACTCGGCCGGCGAGATTAATCTCTGGCCCAGCGACTCCAGCCCCTCCGTAGGGGTTGGTCCCTAAATTTCAACTCCACACCCCTTGGCCTCCCCCCTTAACTCCTGTACTGTTTGTTTTTATTAAAAATAAATAGAGAATTAAAAAAGGACATTAAACCAAAATTTTAATGCATTTTTAATTCATTCTTCATTACCCCAAAACCCTAATTTTCCCTTTAAATACCACACTTCATTTCACCCCTCCTCACTCAGAATTTCATTACAAAAACTCTACAAAATTTCCAAGTCCCAAATTGTGCAAGTGGAGTTAGCAAAAGGCAAGCTTCCGACGATATTTCGAGGAGATTCCGGCGACGAAATCCCCAACGCTTTCCTAACCTTACCCTACCTCTCCTCTTTCGCTATAGCTTATAAGTCCCTTCTCCCCTCCTCTTCTACCATTCTAAAATACCTTCTTTTCAAAACTCGTCGGAAGCGGAGTTATTCTAACTTCCGACTCTCTTTTCTTTAAAAACTCCATTTTACTTAAACCATAAAATACCATACTCTCATATAATATTTAACAAACATAAATAAACACATTAGAACAAGTTTTATCTCAAAATAGATCATCTTGCAATCTTTATCTCATTTTTACAGCAAAATACCACCATGTTTACAAACAATATTGTTATCCACATTTTACCATATTACCTTTAGAAAACTCATGAGAAAAGGACCTACCTCATCACAACTCACATATTGGACATAGCACGATGAATACTAGATTATGGGATAATACGTCTTTATGAATAAATACCCTAAACTTACAAAACCGTTTTCTTTAAAAAGAGTGTTAACTAATTACTTGCAAATATGCCTCTATAACCTATTTTGGGGAACCCCGATCAGGATGGTGCGGGTTATCTCTTGTCGTCGAGCCTAGTAGAGTGAGATACAGACCTCCGCAAGAAGCATTCGATCTCGATGGAATTTTTAATGCTATTTTTAAGGAAATGAGATTTCTACAAAATAAATAAAGTTTATTTTTATTAAATATATAAATATATAAATATATATATATATATATATATATGAATATTATCAAAAGATCCATTTTAAATATATTATACAAATATTCCAAGTTTTCTAAATCAAAGGAATTACAATTACATGAAAGTACCATTTCAATACAATACAAATTCTAAATTTTCAATAAAATACCATATACAATGAAAACTAGGTTCTACTCACTAGAAAATCCCACTTTATTAAAATATACATCTATGAAAACCCTAAAGACGATAATGAAATACTTGAGATGTATTTTGAAAATATACCAAAACTATCTTTACATAAAACCCCCTCAAGGTATACTAAATTACAAAAAGGACCCTACTAAATATAGGTTTAAGCGGGACTACTTCTCTTGAGCCTCGGAGAGCCGGAGAAAGTGAGTGCTTGCCTATCTAAGGTAGACAATCTAACAACGGTGTTATCAACACGGTAATTGTCTTGGAAAAAGACACAAATCATGTCGTCCATGTGCAGCAGTTACCAATAATACCAAAATAATTAGGACTTCAATTTTGTTTAAAAGTCTGACTCAGTTCGAGTCACAGGCAAATATACAATCAATCTGACTTGAATGCAATTCAAGTATAACTCCATTTATAATATGAATCTATCTATACCAAAATACAATCCAAACAACATGATCATGACCGAACCGAACCATGGATATATTATGTTTACATGACTATCCATTTACATCCATTCCATTTACTGATATCATGGTTTCGACAATGTCTTCCATTTACTACAAGACAATACAATACAACCAGTACAATCAATACGATCAATACAATAAGACACTACGGGGTTTATAAAGGGGTAGATTGGTACGGAACATGTTAAAAGTGGCACGAGGTGGTCACTAAAGACGTAATTACATCCATGCCGTTGTTCCGTGGTATTTTCGACGGAGCCTTGTACTACGTGTTACCAAAGTCCACGGTGTAAGTTGGACTCTTCTCGTATACACTGGCATATTCTGTACCAAGCTATAAACAACTGCGTTAACATTATAATCAAACATTACTAGTTATACTCTATTTCTGTCTATTCTATCTCTACCCATCTTTGGGACTTACCTAGCGATTGTTCGCTGACAACATTCCTTTTCTTCTTTCTTTGGAATGTTGTCAGGTAGATCGGACGCACTAGAGATCGAGACCAGCTAGGAGAACTTGGAGCAGTACACAGAAGACCCCGAGTTATAGTCACTTGTACATATTTTCATTTCAGTTATACCATTGTTTAGGCATTGCATTCCAGACATGTATTTACATTCCAGCTGTATTTGTAAAGAAATGTTAATAAATAAAAGTTGTTGTTCATTATATTCATATCTCTTGTGTACATTTTTCTTTATTTTTCTTAGATATACTTAGTGTGTTTACTTCGGAGTAAATACGTAACGGGCCCAGTCGCGTCCCTTGCCCGTATACCGGGAAGCGGTGCATTATATATATATGTGTATGTGTGTGTGTGTGTGTGTGTGTGTGTGTGAAGCATGTCATTTTCTATTTTGTGAAAATACAAATGATGAGGTGGAAATTGTGGAGTGGTAAGAAGCATGGCTTTTTTATTTGTTTAATGAAAAGCTAGTACTATTGAAATATGGTTGTGGATATATTATTAGATAATATTCATACTTCAATAATGGGAGATCCATGGTTGCCATCACTCTTGACTTGCTCATTCTTTTTCCTTGAGTTGAGAAAACACTCTCTTGCTCTCTTCTTCTTTTTCCTCATCATGCTTCAAGCCCCAACCCCTTACATGTGATGTGAAATATGAAGCTTGAACACAAACTAGTGAGCCTTAAATACCCTACTTCACCATCCCACACCAAACTAGCACTTTGGTGCGGCATGTTTCCTTCACTAATAGGAGATTAGTGAAGAGGTAGTTTGAGCTGGTGAGCTTCGCGTGGATCATCTTCGACACGAAGGTCTTCGGAGGAAGCTCGATCAAACTCTCAAGTGGAGCCTAGTGGAGTCGCGTGGACTACAACCCGGAGCTTTAGAAGTGAAGGACTTGATCTACGATGGTATAGCCATCTTCACTTCTTTAGTTTATTTCATATCATCATAGGTTTAACCCTAAAATTCTAGTTAAGATCTTGGTTAGTCTAACTTAGCACCTAAAAAAATTTAGATTTGGCATACTTGATGCTACTAAAACCTTGTTATGGTGCTAGAGTAGACTTTCAAAACACGAGCATTTTTTTTCCACCGATTGATTTCAATTGACCTAGTGATGGATATGTAATGACATACATATTGCATGGATTGCTTACAAGATACATATACCATACTGTTCCCATTCACTTGATATTCCATATTCTCATGTTACTGTTATCTGCCGTTCATTTCATACTTAATATCATTGTACACATTATATATGTATGTATGTATGTATGTATGTATGTATGTATATATATATTGCTCTGACGATCTGAGTGCGACATGCTCAAAGGATATAGTAGACCCAGATCAGGAGCAGGACCTGCCATTCGAGATCGCGAAGATTTAGACCGCTACACTAGCGTTATCGTTTTCTGTTTGCACTAAGGATATTGTTATTTCTTTTAGTTAGTTGTTTTTCATACGAATAATTGTATCTTGAACTCTGTTGATTAAATATAATAAAGTTAAGAGCTCTGATTTTCTTTACTTTCGTGCAGTGTTTACTAATTATCATATAATACTAAAAGCTGAAATATGACTACGGCGGGGTTATTTCTTGACTGTAGGAGCATGGCATGCCTAGTCTCCCCTCATATTCCGTATTTTGGGAAGCGGGGCGTGACAAAACTTTATTTATTATATAAGAAATATAGTAAATAAAAAAAATTCACATCTTGCAAGTTAGTTTTTAGACTTATCTTTGTAGCTATTATTTTGAATTTTAAATTCTTTAAAATATTGAATTATTTTATTTTCTGATTTAAAAATATTTTTTATATTTTTATATTTATATTTTTGGATGTCTTAAAAACTAAAACTAAATATTAGCTTTAATTTATTATTATTTAATTCAAACCATTTTTTTTCAATTTTGAATCTTAAATCCCATAGGATATTTTATTTTTTATTTGTTTCGGTTTAATAAATTTCTCAAGTGATTGTATATCTTTATTTAATGTATTAAAAAAATATGGATACACCGATTTCGATATATTTTCGATTTTATTTATTATTTTTCAATCTTCTCTTTACTTGTTTAGCAACAAAAACATATATTTTCATAAATAAATTTTAGAAAGATCTACTTTCCTAACTGTTCATTAAAAAGATATGTTTTCAACAAAAATCATCCTTAAATTTTGCTTCCTTTTTATATATAACTTTCAATAAAAAAAATAAATCATATAAGCCAACTCTTTTATGATTTAATACTTTTATATTTATAGTTTTCCTTTTTGGATTTTCTTATAAATCAAATCCTTGCTTTGTTTTTGCAAACATTTCAATATAATATAATATAATAATATTTATTTATTTATATTTAATCTTATTAATATTTTATTTGAATATTATGATTCAATCTTATTGATTTAAATATTTTAAATTTCTGAATGAAAATTAATTCAATGATTTAATTTATATATCCTAATTATTTTTACTTTCATACACATTTAAATAAAATAAATTTATGATTTGTTTTATTTTGAAAAGATTTTTATTATTTTTAAAAATAATGGTATAACATAATTTTTCATAATTATTATTTATTAAATTTTGGTTCGATTTTATATTTAACAATCTTATTTAATATTTTATTCAAAAAAACCCTTTAAAACGAAAAAATAAAAAGAATTAGAAAAACGCTTAGAAATTAAAATCAATACTTTCATATTTTTATTTATTTTTTTAAGGCTAAATTTTACTAAACAGTATGTATTACATAATTCTCTTACATTTTAAAATGATACAAAATACAGTTTATATTTTTCTAAACCGTTGAAACCCCTAACAGTGTTAGTAAAGAATGATGAAATGAATAATTGAAAGAAAATAAAGATTTGTTAAATTTTTTTTCACCGTACCTATTTCTATTCTTTCCTGATATTTTTCATTTGCACGCTTTCCTCATATAGTTGAATCACATTCCAATTTTTCTTTATGTTTTGTTAGGCCTTTCATATATTCATCTTCTCCTTTCTTTATTCTTTAATTTATTTTCTTTACCTAAAAAAACATATAATTTCTTCTTTCCTTTTATATGCTAGTGCAAAAAAAAGCGTAAATTTAGATACCCTAAAATGAATTAGAGTAAAAGGAATTGAAGGAGTGAAGAAGAAGAATAAAAGTTAGGTAAAGAAAATAAATAGTGGGCACTAAAAGAAAGAGAAGAATTATTTCAAAATAAAACAATAAAGGAATGGAAAAAATACTAAAAAATAATTTTTGTTTTAGTCCCAAAATATTAAAGGGCTAAATTGTCTTTTCATTCTTTTTTAGTGACACCGTTAACGGTTCAGGAAGTATAAGGAGGTATGTTGTATCATTTTAAAATGCAGGGCGGTTAGGTGATAGATACATACTCAAAATGTAAAAGTTTTAATGAAATTTAGATTTTTTAAATTTATTTTTAAATATTTATATTTGAATATACTTAATATGATTTGTTAAGAGAGTGTATTCCAAATTGTATCATAAAAGAAAACCTTAGCTAAATATGAAAATATGGTGATATATGTATAGCTTCTAGTGTATATTGTTATTTTTTAGATTTATATTTTTATTTATCGATTCTTATCCTCCTAAAAAAATAATCATATCAAGATGAAGAGATAAGAAGATATGAAACCATAAATTAAAATTATGTCTGACGAGGTAGGCACAAATAATAAATATATTTAAATAAACTCCCATTTTACAAATATGTGTTTTTCACTTTTCTTTTCTAGTGTCTTTTCTGTAAAAATAATAAAGCACAAAAAATGCAAGAACAAAAAAATCTATTAATTGATGAAAGTGAAGAACCTCGAGGAGTTAAAAAAAATATGTGTATGTTTGTTACTCAATCTTAACAAAAAATGCAAGAACAAAAAAATCTATTAAGGGTAAGAAATATTAATGAAAGTTTAGATATATTATTTGGAAAGGTTTTGGGTGTTTACTTGTATTTATAGGAAAGGTTTCATTAGATGAATTTTTTTAAATAATAACAACATTTTGATTTGATAACAAGTTAAAACAATAATACAGTGATTTTCAGTTAGGATAGGAAGTTAGTTGAGATATAACAAATTAGAATAACAAAATGGTGGTTTTTATTAGTTAAGATAGTGAGTTATTTAAGATACGATGGACAAAAAACATCAATTTGCTTTAAGAATATTGAGCCGAAGAATATTGAACCTAAGATTACTTGGGATATCTTGCGAGATTTATTTTTTACCACGTTATTTTTTTTGAGTGTGCTAGAGAATATTGAACATTGAACGTGAGTTTTGTTAGGATATCTTACGAGATTTATTTTTTTAGCATGTTGTTTTTTTAAATATTGAACGCAAGATTAGTTGGGATCTCTTGTGAGAATTTTTCTAACGAGATTAAAGGAGACAAGAGGAGACAAAGATATAGAATCCAAGATTAGTTGGGATTGGGATTTGGATAGATTTGACGGATAAAAAATGTCAATTGCTTTTAAGAGTGTTATACACACACTAGTTTTTTTTTGCACGTGTCACGCATGTGGAATATAAATAATTCTTTTTTTTTGATAATTTTAACTTGTGGACCCATGCACCCTACAAAAATAAATTATATACAATTTAGGTTTTTGCCATTAATAGTAATAAGAATAAATTTAGTTTTTACCATTTATAGTAATAGTAATAAGAAGGGTTTGTTTACTTGTAGCCCCCCAAAACATATCAAATTACTTTCTAAGTCTAAAAATTTGGTATTTACTTTTTACCCTCCAAAACTAATAAGATACATCATTTTACCTCCTTTACGATTTCTGTCAACTTTAAACGGCATAACATCGGGTTTTTCTTTAAAATATCCCAACCTCTCTTCTATTTTGGAAATATTAAATGTCTTCCCTAAATTGAAATTAAGGTTCAGGCTTCAGCTGCATGTTTCTCAAAATCATCCATGAAATCAGGAGTATCTTCAATATCTTTCTCTAATTATGAAGAAATTAAATATTTCTGCGGTCTTACTTGTTATCTTCCGGTAAATGGTAAATCTAAAATTTATAGAGAAAAGTTAAACCTAAAGTTAACGGGGTTTTTTCTGACGGAAATCGTAAAGTGGGTAAAATGATATATTTTATAAGTTTTGGAGGGTTAGAAAGAAATCTGTTATGTTTTGGGAGGGCTACAAGTAAAAAACCCTAATAAGATGAGATTCTTCTATTACATGCAATACATTATAATAAACATTTGAATTATACTTAGCAAATATTAAGCTGAATTATTACCCATACGACTGTCAACGATTTATGGGCTACCTAACTACTATTCTCTGTAGATTAGATGGAAATCCCTACACGACTTTGGTGTTGTTCCATAAGTGATTATTCAATGAAATATTTGCTAAGTAAGTGACTTAGTAAGTCATCAAAGATTATTTTTATGATTGCACGGCCTAAAAGAATATCATACCTATTAATAGTAATAGTGATTGAAATAAGAATCTTCTATATAGTAACAATAATATTAATAATATGATAATGGTAATAGTTATAATACAGTAGTAGTAATATAGTAATAGTATTAGTAGTAGTAGTAGTAGTAGTAGTAGTAAAGTTATGTTTTTATACCATGGCCTTCTTAATAATTTTAGGATTTTATTTTACGTTTTTGTCACTAATAGTAATAGTAATAGTAATGTTCTAATAATTTAGGTTTTTGACATTAATAGTAATAGTAATAAGAGTATATATAAATTTAGGTTTTTGCCATAAATAGTAACAATAAGAATAAATTTAGGTTTTTTCCATTAATTGTAATAGTAACAAGATTAGTAATAGTAATAAGAATAAATTTAGGTTTTTGCCATTAATAGTAATAGTAATAAGAATCTATATAAATAATAAGAATAAGAATAAGAATAGGTTTTTTCTATTAATAGTAATAGTAATAAGAATCTTCTATATAATAACAATTGTAGTGGTAGTAGTAATAATATAGTAATAGTAATAGTAAAAGTAGCAGTAGTAGTAGTAGTAGTAATAAAGTTAGGTTTTTATACCATGGCTTTCTTAATAAATTTAGGTTTTTATTTTAGGTTTTTGTCACTAATAGTAATAGTAATAGTAATGTTCTAACAATATAATATTATATAGTAATAATAATACATGCCTTTTAGATTTGGAGGTTTTCCCCTGTAAATCTATACTGCATGTATATAGAAAATATATATCAATCTATATAGATTTTGGGTTTTTCCATTTCCAATAATAATTGATTTTATAATTTTCTAATTATCTATATAAATTTGTTTTTTCCCATATAACTATATTTACAAATATATATATATAAAAAATTAATTCGAAATGTTTAATAATTGATTTAAAATACCAAAAAAACGAGAATATCATACCTTAGTAAGTGACTTACTAAGTCATCAAAGATTATTTTTATGATTGCATGGCCTAAAAGAATATCATACCTATTAATAGTGATAGTGATTGTAATAAGAATCTTTTATATAGTAACAATAATATGATACCATTGTAAGTCGATATCGCACACCCCACGTGTTCACGGTGAGGCGGAATTTACAAAAAATGATTTTTACGGGCTTCGCAGCACCGACTAGAACCAAGTATCGTCTATAAACCCTAGCTAGCAAACTAGATGAGATTTAACTACTCGGAAAGAATGTTATACCTCATGATACAAGTCCTTCGGGTCTTCTCCGCTGTCCTCCTCGTTATCGTAGGCTCCGAGGATCGATCCGGATCGTAGCTTCCTTGTCGGCTTCCTCGAGTCAAAAACGATCCACCCGAGAGTCTATAGTCCGAGCTCCAACCTCAAATCCGAGATAATTAGGGTAACTAGCTTTCTAAACTAGATGGCCTAGATGATGTAGAGAATGAAGATGGATTTATTTATCTCTTGGAACCCTAGTTTTCAATTCATGAGACCTTAAGGGTTGAAAGTTGAGAGGAAGAAGAAGAGAGTTAACTTGAGAAAAGAGAAATGGTTTTTGATAATGATAATAGAAAATGAGATGGCTCACTTGATATGACTACAATCATGGCAAGAAAATATCTCATCTAAAAATATCTAGTGCCACAAAAATATCTCACAAGAAATATCTAAGTCAAAGAGTCAAACCAAGTCAAGTGGTCAAACCAAGTCAAGTGGTCAAAACAAGTAGCCATACCACAATTATCATTTACAAAAAATAAAAAATACTTTCCTCCACATCATAATTGTTTTAATCAAGTCAATGGTCAAAATCTTAATGGGGTGTCTCTTTCTATGCCCCTCTTATTCGTATATACATACCCGCATCCGTGTTCTGAGAAACACGAATTCAAAGAGACGAAACTGATCCATCAATATAATACTAGGATCCGGCTTAAACCAAAACTCACTAGTATTATCCGCCCAAACATCATACGCACACAAGTGCATGTACGTGATCGAAGCCCTGCCGTAAAACCATGCAATATCTACATCTTTCGCCCGATGCAGGAAAACTCTCTGTGTGGGACTCTAAAGACTCGACAGTACGCTGGCAGTGGGTTTAACCACAAGCCACAAGCGGTATTAGCTGCACGTAACGGATACCTAGGTATCTGTCGATAAGAAGGCCGATGAGGAAACCCATCCGAACTCCTACTGAGCCTGAATGTGACAATCTCCGTATAGTCCGATCTGTTCGTCTAAGAGTATTGCATATCGGACCTGGGTGATGCCTCCTATGTTCTGGGAATCCAGATCTATCGTGATAGATCTAAACGGATAGCAGCAAAGAACAATTACACAAACTGACGATGGAAATATTGAGGTGAAATTTAGCTCGAATAATATAGCCAGAATTTTAGGCAAGCCTTATATGGCTAGTACCACATCTTCCATTTATAATGGAAGAAGGTCTTTTTCAAGACCCAGTTCCTTTTATAGAGAGGTTAAAGGGATACATATTTAAGAAGAAAATATATCACATCCCATATACGAGAAAGATAATAAAACTTCTCCTACCTCATCAAAGATGAGTTTCCATATATGAGGTTTATGGATTTAGCACCAAACAGCTCTCTGAGAAAATTCCTTAATAAGGAATTTGAAAAGAAAAAGCATGAAGCTTTTAGAAAATGGTTTGGAAAAACCTTTTCGAATGATCAATTATATTCCTATAAGGATAAGTACTATAAATTGATAACTATCTTCCTGACTTTCTAACCAGGGAATTTCTTCAAGATTCTGCTTATGCAGAGTCTTCCGAGGGGACAGGGACCCGGCAAAGGTCGAGGAAGGAGAAGGAGTCAAACTCATTTTCAAGCGATTTACTTCTCGCTTTAACAAAGCTTGTGTTAAGCTGCTTATTTATCTGAATAAAAGCTATTTCTTCCTTTATGAAGTTAATTTGATTTTCTTTTAGATAAATATCTTTAACTTCATTCAGAATTTTAACCATTGGATCAGTTATAAACTGAAAATGGATTTCTTTTCCTTTATATAAGCTATGAATGCCTTTAGAGTCTATTTGTTGTATAAGCATTATTTTACTAAGGAACGGCGTTCCTAATATCACATGTTGTGATATTTCCTTCACGATTATAAATGGTGATGGGAGAAATTTGTCAGTATTACAAATATTTGCATTAGTCACCTTATAAAGTGTTGTTAACGTGCTGTTATCAGCCGTACTCAGAGTCTGGGTAATTCTCTTGCAATATTTTATCGGAATTATACCTTCTTTTATGCAGTTTAAATCTGCACCACTGTCTACGAGAGCAATAAGATTGGGCATAACCAAATTGTTATTTATTATTAAAGTAATTCTGATATATCATTTTTGATTCAATACTAAATCAATGGTTTGTAGGAATTTATCTGGAATTACTTATCTTTTTCAATTAATTTCTTCCATAAACTCTTCTTCTTCATTTGAAGATTCACCTTGTATTATGATGTTGTTTTCAATAGCAGAGATTCTTTGTATAATCTATATATTCTGTGTTTTTAATTCTATTCCTTCAAATTTGAGGTTATTAACCTCTTTTTGTAAAGCCGCAATCGTTACAGACTTTCCCTCTTTTAATTGTTGTCTTTTAAAGACTTCTGATAGTCTATAAACATTATCAATCATAGGAGATTTCTCCTTCTTTTCTTCTCTCAGAAGAACTTCAACCAACTTAGATTTAAGTTCTGCCTGAATATTGTCATCTTCTATAATTTTTAGAATGGCTTTCTTGTCATCTTTGCTTATGACATTGATATTCAGATCATTCATTTCAACTATAGATTTCCAATAATTCTCGTCTTTGTTGATATTACAACATTTATTGGAACATTTGTTCGAGCAATCTTGCTCTTCTTCACTAGAGGAAGAAGAATCAGTGGCCTCAGACTCGGAAGATTCAGACGAGTTTATCATTATCTTGTATAATGATTTTCTTAACTCCTCGTCTTTAATTTCATTAATCTTCTTTTTTATATAATATTTGTTGGCAAAATGACCAACCTTGCCACACTTATAGCAAGTAGTAGAAGAAGTAGATTTCTTATTAAATCGTTTCTTCTTCTTATTATACTCTCTCTCCTTTTCTTTTAGAGGATGATTTAATTTCTTGTACCTCTTTTTATAATGAGGTTGGCGGGAGTTTGACTCCTTCTTATGCTTTTTTTCTTTCCCCTCTTTTTACGAATCTTCCACAGCAAATTGACTACAGAATTCTTCCAATTCATTTTTACTAGTCAATCTCTGGATTTTCAACTGATTTCTTAACTTTATGTCATTACATAAAGCTAAACCTTCTTTAACACAGATACCTATAATGCGACCATAGGTAAATGTGTTGTAGGGTATAACCCCATCATACTGCATTCGTAAATTTGTACTAACTATTTCAGCGAATAAATTTGGTAAGCCATCAATAAATTTAGCTTTCCAATAAGAGTTATTTGAATCTTCCAACTGCATAACTCTGTTGAGAAAGGTATCCTTATACCATCTAAAATGTGTCAATGTGGGACACCTTAGATTCTGTAATAAGATTCTTACTTTCTCAGCTTGATCGCTTACATCCCCGATAAAATTTCTCACTCTTAAGTAGGTGAGTTAATTTGTCATCTTTTATGCTCTTCAGAAGAAAAGCTTACCCTGTGAGGGGCTACACGATTCTACCCTGCTAATTTCCTCCCCGAAGGGTGTTGCAAGGGCTTTAATTAGATACCTCAGACCATAACTTTTAACAAATTAATTCTTCATAGATTACTTTCAGATTGCATGGCTTAGAGTAACATCATACTTTATAAGTTAATCCATCTCCACCTTGAAGAAGAAACTGTTTAGCCATCATGGCTCTGATACCAAAATAAACACACGGAATATCAATAATAACAAGTAAAATAAAAGAATTAAGAGGATCGAAGTCTTACTTTGCAGAGAGGGAAGCTGGCTTATTAAACTAAATTATTTATTAAGAACAAATTATTACAAACTATCAAGGGAGATGAGTACAATAGAGAGAGAGAGATGGTTTTATTTTTCGATACCTCTATACTGAGAAAGTCTTCCTTATTTATGGAGAAGAGAGATGCTCTCCAAGGGCTTCTTCGTCCTTTTAGATGCTCCTTAGTTGTCACCTCTTCGTCGTCTTCTGCCGACACTCTTATAAAAAGCATTCCACTTCATTTGTGGGGCCCTTCTAGGAAAATTGTGTGCTGATTTTTCTTCATTCTGTGTACTGGTTTTAATTAAACCATGGGCTGCGTTTCTTCTGGATTTATGAAAATCGTGAATTTACAAAGAAAAAACCTTTACCAAAAACACGTGTACTTTTGTTATTTGCAGTCGTTCATTTTCTTGGTAAAAATTTATTCTTTTATTGTGGGCTTATTTCACTAGGCCCTTTTATTTCATTAGGCCCTTTCCTTTGCCCGTTTTTTCTTCATTATTTTGGCCCAATGTTGAGCCCATCAAGTCATCCCACAGCCGATCTGCCGATCTTACGTCCTCATCTGGATCTTGGGCTTGTCCTTGAAAATTATCTTTCTTTTCTACCGATTTAGTAGTTTTATCAGATACTGATGAGCTGGTATCTGATACGTCTTCATGTGTTCTAAGCAACGTTTCATCATCTCTTCAGAGATGTTCGGATACTTTCTCTGGAATGAGATTTTGAGCTTCTGCATAGGATTATCTATGGCCAATTCTGTCTTAATCCTTTTTTCTAGAATATCATGATTATTTTTTATAATTGTTTCGATTTCAACTATTTTATGTTCCTCTAGAATTCTAGACCACCATTTTAATAGGAATCTTCTAGATAAAACAGGGATATTCTTGTTATTAAATTCTGCTATTATGGTCCATCTGAATATAAACGGAATTTCGTTTTCAACGAGACTGATAACTGTCTTCCTGACTTTCTCACCAGGGAATTTCTTCAAGATTCCGCTTATGCAGAATCTTCCGAGGGGACAGGGACCCGGCAGAGGTCGAGGAAGGGGAAGGAGTCAAACTCCAAACAACTCCTTGTATGCAAACTAGTTAAAATGCAGAAGCCAAAACCGGTTAGGGTGGATTTGGAATCTGAGGCGTCATACGCCCCATCAGAATGGAAGACACCACACGAAGTGGCTACAAAGATTTTTAGGTGCTTTAAATTATGTAACGGATTATTATAAAAATCTAGCTATAGATGCAACCGTGTTATACAACAGGCTAAAGAAAAATCCTACACCATGGACAGAAAGTCATACGAAGGCTGTTTAGAAAATTAAGGAGAATGCTAAAAGTCTACCTTGTCTTCATATTGCAAACCCTAGTTGGCAAAAGATTGTTGAGACAGATGCTTCAAATATAAGATATGGAGATATCCTAAAGCAAGTTGATCATAGTAATAATAAGGAAACACTTGTTAGATTTACCTCTGGAAAATGGAATCCAGCTCAGTTGAACTACTCAACTATTAAGAAAGAAATCTTTTCTATTATAAAATGCATTTACAAGTTTCAGGATGATTTATTAAATAAAAAATTCTTGCTTAAGATTGATTGTAGTGCAGCTAAATCTGTTATACAGAAAGATGTTAAAAATTTAACAATAGTTTTAGTAGTAGTAGTAATAATAATAATAATAAAGTTATGTTTTTATACCATGACTTTCTTAATAAGTTTAGGATTTTATTTTACGTTTTTGTCACTAATAGTAATAGGAATAGGAATAATAATGTTCTAATAATTTAGGTTTTTGACATTAAAAGTAATAGTAATAAGAATATATATAAATTTAGGTTTTTGCTATAAATAGTAACAGTAATAAGAATAAATTTAGGTTTTTTCCATTAATTGTAATAGTAATAAGATTAGTAATAGTAATACGAATAAATTTAGGTTTTTTCCATTAATAATAATAGTAATAAGAATCTATATAAATAATAAGAATAAGAATAAGAATAGGTTTTTCCTATTAATAGTAATAGTAATAAGAATAAGAATAAGAATATGTTTTTGCTATTAATAGTAATAGTAATAAGAATCTTCTATATAATAATAATTGTAGTAGTAGTAATAATAATATAATAATAGTAATAGTAAAATTAGTAATAATAATAATAATAATAATATAATAATAATAATAATAGAGTTAGGTTTTTATACCACGGCTTTCTTAATAAATTTAGGTTTTTATTTTAGGTTTTTGTCACTAATAGTAACAGTAATAGTAATAGTAATAAGAATAAATTTAGGTTTTTGCCATTAATAGTAATAGTAATAAGAATCTATATAAATAATAAGAATAAGAATAAGAATAAGAATAGGGTTTTGCTATTAATAGTAATAATAATAAGAATAAGAATAGGTTTTTGCTATTAATTGTAATAGTAATAAGAATCTTCTATATAATAATAATTGTAGTAGTAGTAATAATAATATAGTAATAGTAATAATAATAATAATAATAATAATAATAATAATAAAGTTAGGTTTTTATACCATGGCTTTCTTAATAAATTTAGGTTTTTATTTTAGGTTTTTGTCACTAATAGTAATAGTAATGTTCTAACAATATAATATTATATAGTAATAATAATACATGCCTTGTAGATGTGGGGGTTTCCCCCCATAAATCTACACTGCATGTATATAGAAAATATATATCAATCTATATAGATTTTGGGGTTTTCCATTTCCAATAATAATTGATTTTATAATTTGCTAATTATATATATAAATTTGTTTTCCCCCATATAACTATATTTACAAATATATAAAAATAAATAAAAAAATTAATTCGAAGTGTTTAATAATTGATTTAAAATACAAAAAAACGAGAATATCATACTTTAGTAAGTGACTTACTAAGTCATCAAAGATTATTTTTATGATTGCATGGCCTAAAAGAATATCATACCTATTAATAGTAATAGTGATTGTAATAAGAATCTTCTATATAGTAACAATAATATTAATAATATAATAATAGTAATAGTTATAATACAATAGTAGTAATAGTAATATAATATAGTAATAGTATTAGTAGTAGTAATAATAATAATAATAAAGTTATGTTTTTATACCATGGCTTTCTTAATATGTTTAGGATTTTATTTTATGTTTTTGTCACTAATAGTAATAGTAATAATAATAGTGTCACGACCCGAAATGTCACGTGACTGGCACTTGAATCATGTGAAATCTATATGACCCACCTAATTCAAGTAAGCCAAAAGTCTAGAAATCTAAACCATTTAGAAAGAGAGTGAAAAAATACTTATTTAAAAGTTAACATATAAATCACTTTGAAAGTCGTAGTAAGCATTTTTAAAAGCATCAAATTTTTTCCAAAAATTTCGGTAGAGTTTCCTTTGTAAATACTGGCCCCAAACGGGTACAAACATACATAATATACATAATGAATAAAGGTATCTCCAAACGGGAGCTAGCTCTTCGCCAATTGGTGGAAACAACCACGCAAGCATTATAATATACAACGCCGAAGGACGAGGATCAAAACTTAGCAAGGAAACCAACATCCTCAAGAAAACCAGAGAAAATCATAATAATACAAGCGCGCGACTCTAAAGTCGAAAGAATATACAACTGGTCGTCTAAGTCTATCAAATAATACAAGTCTGGTTGATGGAGTTTACTAGATACAACTGAATATAAATAAGGCACAATGGTGGTAACGATGCAAGTGAACCCACCTACCAAAGCAATCACCCGGAAGGAGGCAGTATACCAACGAGCTGCAACGAAACCTGTACGGCCAAACCTGCAAGAAACTATGGCATAACGGGAGTGAGTTGCCAACTCATGAGTAGAAGACATCACCGAGCAGAAATCGCATGCATGACTCTATCCTAAGTCATACAATAATATCCTGATAAAATATAACCTGAAGCATCTAATTATGACAAGGTAATCATCTAACATACGTATAGTACCAAGTGCTCGTGTCAGTGCCTCAGGTAGTAACATGCCACATATATGATGTACGAATGTATTAAGAATGAAAGTAAAATATATCATGTACGAGAAATCTATTTTCTTATCTCAATGAGAATTTTGTATAAAACCGAAGTATTATCAATGAAATCAACAGAGAATCCATATCAAGCATCGACATAAAACATATATCTCAATATCTCAATGACTCAATATCTCAGGCTCCGGCAATCCGGACTGGCCCAGGGCTCCGGCAATCCGGACTGGCCCAAATCATCAAATCTCAATATCTCGAGCTCCGGCAATCAGGACTGTCCCATATCATCAAATCACACGACTACGTCGGTATCCTTCGGATATCCGCCGCGTCACAAATAACCGGTCGGTAGTGCTCCCCTGCCGGGCTCAACGCCATTATCTATGACCATCTTTTCCCGGGGTACCGCACCGAGTCCACCATGCACCCGCAGACGATTCCTCCTCCTCGAATCGGGTGTAAGATACTACTCAAGAGCCGAGAAAACTCATGGTGGACACCTCTCACATCATATCACGAGAAAACTGCAAATTTCTATTTTTAGAAATGATAATGAGTTTATAAAATCCTTGCGGTTTCTCCAAATCCAGAAATCTCATTGAAAATCGAAATCCCAAAATCGATAGTCAATAAACAGTGAATTACCGGCATAAAACCCCATAATATTGCATGACAATGAATATATATGCATGCATGAAGTATCTAAGTAAGAATTGCAATATCTAAACTAGCATATGAAAGCAAGCGTACCGGTACTATGTTGAAACTACCAGTTAACAATTATACCAATGAAGTAATGTTTTTCTAACGTGTACGTGACATGGAAATTACCGATGATAATGTGTGTGAGCCAGCAAGCGAGTGTATGTGGAGCATACGCATCATCGGTAACGGCGCGGGTGTCCTGACAACAGGGTTCATAATAACTAAAGAAAACACAGGTATAAGCATGCAATGCGATGAGAACAACATGAATAAACGGAGAATTAATAGTAAACGCAATAATGAAGAATATACATTATATATACGAGTCATACAGTTTTGGCATTTGAAATAACACGAGTCGTAGTTTTTAGAAAATAGGGGCTACGGTATTTTTAAGAAAATGTACGTCCTTTGAAAATCCGTAATATCCCTTGGGTTGTTTTTTGAAAATACTCACGATTCGTTAATTTCTGAAAATAAGTATGACTCGAGCCCAGTCTAACATCTACCAAGTAAACTACAGGACGAAGCTAAGTGACTAATCGAAAGGGTAAGGAAAACCACCTAAGTCCGAGTCAATATATCTAATAGTTGGTGATCCCGCCTCAATAGCGTCACGTATGATAAAATATATAATACGACATCCTCGAGTCAAGAGTGCGGTTCAATCATCATATTTATACCTCGTACGGTAAAATCCACCGTACGACATCCCAAATCGGGGTACGGGTCAAATATCACATTTATCTCATTATTCATTTGGTATCATTATCATCATATCCTGAATTAGGGGTACCGTTCTAAGTCTAGAACATACCAATATAATCTAACATCTATCCGCATGTGAATAAAACACATCGCCCATCGATCCGCTAAAATATCATGCCTTATCTCATAACATGACCCAATCACATAACCGATCTCACGATATCATGCCCGATCATATCGACTCATCTCCAAGTATCATATACTATCCTCATCACCCGTGTGTGTGTGTGTGTGTGTGTGTGTGTGTATGTGTGTATCAACACATCCACACACACACACACACACATACACATATAATCATATACACCAAAGACATATCACGTGTGTGCATGTGTATGTATGTATCAACTTATACTCTAGGGTTTCGCGACTAAGAAATTAATCTAAAAAAAAGCATTCTACCAACTAAACTAAATCCAAACCAAAGTCACCTAAAGCATTTCTTGCTAAGTATACACATCTCATAAAATACATAAGTATATATATATATATATCATAACGCATCAAATGCTACGAAATTGCGGGGGTGCTATACGCCATCCACCCGACTTCCCCCGTAGATATACATCTACTCACCTTGATCCTTACTTGCCGAGACGCTCATCCTTATTGTTCAAAGTCCACATGAGGGTATTGTTCCCCTCCGAATGGTGGCCAAGACATGGACGTCTTGTCTGAGATTCGGGGCAGATGCTAATTGGAGCTATCCGTCCACCTCTCCGAAAATGCCAAGTTGATTTATGACACCGTGTATCGAAGGTTTAGACGGATGCGGCCGATATAGCAGACTTCGTCAGATTCCCCCTCGTTCGAGGGGTTTTTGATTGTGGGGACGCTCTTCCCTGCAGGCACAAGCCCCTGCAGTTAATTACGCTACTGCATCGCGGTAACAACTTTCTCCTTCTCCAGAATTTCACTTCGTGTCGTGGGTGTTTGTTTTGTTTGTGGTTGCCCGCGGATTGTATACGGAGACTAATTTATGCCGTCGCCCGTAGGACGTGGATTAGTCCAAATCCGTATCTTTCTTAAATTTGGGTTTGGGGTTTTGGTTTAAGGATACGTTAGCCATATTTGAGGCTAAGATCAACTTAAACGTTTGTTAAGAATACGTTAGTCCAATTTAAGACTAAGATCAACTTAACGGGATCGTTTAGATCCGACAAAAGAGCATTTGGGCTCTATTGTTCTAGTTTAGGGACATAGTGGTCCGTTGCCAGTTTAGGGACAAGGTAGTCCAATACCAGTTTAAGGACATAGTGGTCCATAAATTGTATGGCTGTCGGGACCCATCATCTCTCAGAAGACGTTGAAGGAATACAACGACAAATATCAGAGGAGTTCAGAGATGTACCCTTGAACCAATGAGTTGGTTGAAAGAGCAGATGTGCTCAGTTTAAGATGAGTTGAGGACTTATGGCCAGTTTGGGCTAAGTCCAATTATATTTGAAATATTGGCCCTTTGGGCCATTAGACATTTGTCTGGGTTCAGCCCCTCATCATTCAGCAATACTAAACAGAGGTTTGGGGGCTCTGACAACATTTTGTATTTGATTTCCTCAAATTTGAGATTCATTTGGAGGAGGGACTTTTGCCTCTGGAAAATTAGCCAATTTGGCTGAAAGTAGTGTTAAACACTAGAGAACAACAGTGTTAAACACTGGAGATAGAACTCTCAAATTAGTGTTAAACACTAAAAGACAATCAGTGTTAAACACTGGAAATATAATCTTCAATTTAGTGTTAAACACTAGAAACAATCAGTGTTAAACACTGGAAATATAATCCCCAAATTAGTGTTAAACACTAAAGAAAGAGGGGTCACGTGTGGACACGTGAGAGCGCCCAAAGGTAGGACCAGATCCATTTTCTTCATTCTGCATTTAAGTGTTAAACACTTTTTTATATTTTATTTTGGAGCATCACATGCTGGCACGTTAGGAGGATTTATGCACTGATCATTAAAGCGTCCGCCAAAGGATCACGTGGGAGCACGTGAGAGCGCCCAAGGCCTTTATTTCCTTTGCTTTTTCTTTTTTTGTTTTGAAGGTCACGTGGGAGCACGTGAGGCATTGCCTCAAAACTTTCCTCCTTCTCATTTCTGGGGATCTCTTCAGGGGTCACGTGGGGACACGTGACCTTGGTCTTTTGCATGCATGGAGATCTTTCAAGTCTTTTTTTTTTAAGAATTAAATTCTCTGTAGGGTTAAACCCTAATTTTGTTTTGGAGGAATTAAATTCCTATTGTGAAAGAATTAAATTCTTATGTAGGGTTAAACCCTAATTCTATCCATTTTGAAGGAATTAAATTCCTGTAAGTTTGAGATAATTAAGTTCTCAATTAGGGTTAAACCCTAGTTCTGTCCATTTTGAAGGAATTAAATTCCTATAATATATGGTTAAACCCTAATTTTATCTCAAAGGAATTAAATTCCTATAACTCTTGTGAGAATTAAATTCTCAAAACTCAATTCCTCCTCTATGTTTTAGATCTGCATGGTAAGATCTCAACCCAATGAGAATTAAATTCTCAATTTATGGGGAGATGTGCACTTTGCAGATCTTCAACCAGAGAAAGAACTAAGTTCATTTGCAGAAGAGTTAAACTCTTAGATTTTGAGAATTAAATTCTCTGTTTGAAGTTTTGATTCCCTTTCTTTTCTCACCTAGGGTTTTCTTTGTTGAGAATTAAATTCTCCTCACTTTTCTTTTTTTTTTCTCTCTTGAGAATTAAATTTTCCTCTCTCTGTTTCTCTCCAAAAAGGTCGATCCATTCTCTTCTCTTCTTGGCTCCTATTTATAGGAGAAGGAAAAGAATCAATTTGTTTAGCAAATCTCTCATTGGAAGATTTGATTTGTTTTCATAATTAATATGATCCTTTAGATCACACAGTGAATTTTATTCACCGTTGGATTTTAAATCCAAAGATATTCTGTTTGTTATTCTTGGTGAGATTTAGGGAAATCTTTCCTTGTCTGAGATTTAGGGAAATCTTTCCTTGTCTAAGATTTTCCCATAAATTGGTGATTTTTATCACCCTTGGAATTTTAATCCAACGGTCCCCCATAGACCTTTTTTGTTTAGAAAGATTTAGAAAATTTTAGAATTTTAATTCTATTAATCTGTAAGGCTTTCAAAGTCTGTCACGTGCTGGCACATGACCCTTGGTCACGTGTGAGCACGTGACCCCCAGTTGAGTCCTTTTCTCAGCATTTACTTACGATTCAGTTTTAACCATCACGTGTCAACACGTGACCATTGGTCACATGTGAGCACGTGACACCTCATTGAGGTATTTCCTTCAGCCGTTTGTTATTTCATTTCTGTTTCGATTGTCACGTGTCAACACGTGACCATTGGTCATGTGTGAGCATGTGACCCCCAATTGGGTCCTTCTTCAGCCATTATTTTTATTTCTGTTTTAACTATCACGTGTCAACACGTGATCATTTGTCACGTGTGAGCACGTGATACCTCATTGAGGTAATTCCTGATTTTTAATCAGGGAACAGTGCATAACATATTTGCTCATAACTTTTGATCCCAGATGAATTATGAAGTCCATAATATATCAAATCGAAGGGTTTTTCGAGATGCTTCCAATATCATCAGAATTTAACAGTTCCTCCTTCGGGAGTTTATCAAAATACAGACCGGAAGATACTGGTTCGCATTTTCTTAAGCGTATCGCTGCCATTTGATATCTTGGACTCTTTTGCGCAGGAATTTTTGGCGGGAACAAATGCCCCCCACTACTTTGCCCACGTAAGTATATACGTGGATGAAGTAGTGCAGAGTTATGCATAGCGTATGACCAGTTTCGGGTTGGTATATAACTTTCAGAATCTTGATCTGAGAAGATAACGAGCGGACACAAGCGTCGTCATTTATCATTGACTCAAATCTCGACTCTTAAGAGATATAGTTCCAAACTCTCAACTCCATGAGCCGCACCCTTCTATTTTTTATGTCTTACTCTGGCGTGAAGTAGTTTATATGTTCATGAGTAACTTCTCCATTTCAGTGGCATGTAGCTTTGGCAAGTGTGGCTCATAGATAGTCCATCTTGAACTTTTTATAGGGCAGTGGTGGCTTAGGAGACAGGGTAAGGATCTGTCACCTAAGACTTTTCAACTTTATGAGCCGTGAGGGTCTCATAAAGAATTTTCTCTCTACGAGTCGAGAGGATCCCGTAGGTGTATTTTCTCCCTAAGAGTCGTGAGGACCTCCTAAGTATGTATTTTCTCTTGAGAGTCGTAAGGATCTCACAAGAGAATTTTTCCCGCTTACAAGTCGAGAGGACTTGTGAGTGGTTGTTTCCCTCCTTGTCGAGATTCGACTTTGGAGAGTGTGACCCGTGGATAGTATGCAAGAGACCGTTTTAGATCGCCTTGCAAGGCCCCAGTGCTTAGGAAACATGTTTTTTTAATCCCCGCTACCTAAGGCTTTTCCTCACGAGTCGAGACGAATCGAGCATTTCTCGCAAAGACACTAATTTCCTCACGAGTCGAGACGAATCGAGCATTTCTCGCAAGAATATCCTAACGTCACAGTTAACCTCTGCTCTTTACGACAAAGGTCCGTTAGGGTCTGTGGCACTAGGGTTTTGCCCGTCGTACCGTCGCGTTGGCTGATGTATCCCTTGATAGGCAATCTTGCTGTTCGAGTAGCCTTGCGACATGTCATGTCTCTGATCCCTTCAGGGGCTGGACAAGACGTCTTCAAGCAATCCTCCTAGGCAGTTTGACCGTCGGAAGAGCAAGCATTAGGAATTTTGCCATGGCGCTTTTTACTTGAGGTTAGGCTCATTTTGGAGAGCCCCGATGAGTCATAACCACTCCGCGCTGGTGTGGGATGATCTCCGATAGTCTTTCAGGCTTTATATGACTTGCCGTTAAGATCCTGAAGGTAGGAATTTGGCCTTTGCTTCATTTGCTGGCATTGCGTCCTCTGTATCGAGACGAATGTCGTGGTTGTCTCTAGGTTGCCGGTGAACCATCGAGGTTTGGAACTAGGGATTTTGCCATGGCTCCTTTTGGTGATGTTGTGTCTGCTATATCGAGACGAACGTCGAGGTGGTGACCACTCCGCACTGGTTCGAGATGATCTCCGATCGTCCTTCAGGCTTTATATGACTTGCCTTTAAGACCCTGAAGCTAGGAATTTGGCATTTGCTTCATTTGCTGGCATTGCGTCCTCTGTATCGAGACGAATGTCATGGTTGTCTCTAGGTTGCCGGTGAACCGTCGAGGTTTGGAACTAGGGATTTTGCCGTGGCTCCTTTTGGTGATGTTGCGTCTGCTGTATCGAGACGAACGTCGAGGTGGTGACCACTCCACATTGGTTCGAGATGATCTCCGATCGTCCTTCAGGCTTTATATGACTAGCCTTTAAGACCTTGAAGCTAGGAATTTGTCCTTTGCTTCATTTGCTGGCATCGTGTCCTCTGTATCGAGACGAATGTCATGGCTGTCTCTAGGTTGCTGGTGAACTGTCGAGGTTTGGAACTAGGGATTTTTCCGTGGCTCCTTTTGGTGATGTTGCGTCTGCTGTATCGAGACGAACGTCGAGGTGGTGACCACTCCGTACTGGTTCGAGATGATCTCCGATTGTCTTTCAGGCTTTATATGACTTGCCATTAAGACCCTGAAGCTAGGAATTTGGCCTTCGCTTCGTTTTCTTTGGTGTGTCCAAATCCTGTTGGAGGAAGGATGCTGTGGTGACATCGTGTCTACTGTATCGAGACGAACGTCGAGGTGGTGACCACTCCGTGCTGGTGTGGGATGATCTCCGATAGTCTTTCAGGTTTTATATGAGTTGCCTTCAAGACCCTGAAGCTAGGAATTTAACCTTTGCTTCGATTGTTTTGTCGCGTCTGAATCCAGTTGGAGGAAGGACACTATAGTGACATCTTGTCTACTGTATCGAGACGAGTGTCGAGGTGGTGACCACTCCGCGCTGGTGCGAGATGATCTCCGATTGTCTTTCAGGCTTTATATGACTTGCCGTCAAGATCCTGAAGCTAGGAATTTGGCTTTTGTTTCATTTGCTTTGGTGTTGCGTCTGCTGTGTCGAGACAAACGTCGAGGTGGTGACCACTCCGCACTGGCGCGAGATGATCTCCGATTGTCTTTCAGGCTATATATGACTTGCCGTCAAGACCCTGAAGCTAGGAATTTGGCGTTTTGCTTCATTTGCTTTGGCGCGTCCGAATCCTGCTGGGGGAAGAACGCTGGGGTGACCTTTCATCTGCTGTATCGAGACGATCGTCGAGGTGGTGACCACTCCGCGCTGGTGCGAGATGATCTCCGATTGTCTTTCAGCCTTTATATGACTTGCCGTCAAGACCTTGAAGCTAGGAATTTGGCCTTTTGCTTCATTTGCTTTGGCGCGTCGGAATCCTGCTGGGGGAAGAACGCTGGGGTGACATTTCATCTGTTGTATCGAGACGATCGTCGAGGTGGTGACCACTCCGCGCTGGTGCTAGATGATCTCCGATTGTCTTTCTGGTTTTATATGAGTTACCGTCAAGACGTTGAAGCTAGGAATGTGGCCTTCACTTCGTCTGCTTTGGTGTGTCCGGATCCTGTTGGAGGAAGGATGCTGTAGTGACATCCCGTATGCTGTATCGAGACGAACGTCGAGGTGGTGATCACTCTATGCTGGTGTGAGATGATTTTTGATTGTCTTTCCGGTTTTATATGAGTTACCGTCAAGACGTTGAAGCTAGGAACTTGTCCTTTGCTTTGTTTGCTTTAGTGTGTCTGAATCCTGTCGAAGGAAGGACATTGTTGTTGACATTGCGTCTGCTATATCGAGAAGAATGCTGAGGTGGAGCTGAGATTTTGCCGTCACTCCGCTTTACTGACCATGGAGTCTTTTGTTGACGTTGCATCTACATCCTGCTGGACTGCGAAGGAATGCCGTTGTTGACATTGCGTCTACTGTAACGAGACAAACGCTGAGGTGAAGTTGGGATTTTGCCATCGCTCCGCTTGATGGTGTAACATCTGTGTCCTGCTGGAATGAGGAGGCACACCGTTGTTGGTCTCCAGGTTGCAGATGTGGCCATTGAGATTTGGAACTAGGGACTTTGTCATGGTTCCGTTTCGTTGCGACTCTGAGGTCGGTTGTTGACGTCACGTCTGCATCTGGTTGGAGTGAGGAGAAACGCCGTTTGTGATCTTTAAGTTGTCGATGTTGACGTCGAGACCCTGAAGCTCGGGATCTTCCTTTTGCTTCGTCTGTTGACATTATGTCTGCAATATTG
This sequence comes from Agapanthus africanus, assembly GCA_030015575.1. NCBI lineage: Eukaryota > Viridiplantae > Streptophyta > Magnoliopsida > Asparagales > Amaryllidaceae > Agapanthus > Agapanthus africanus. Next base: position 15,379,177 of record CM057342.1, on the reverse strand, counting down.
CGACAAATGTCGAGATTGTCTCTGGGTTGTCTATAAACCGTCGAGATTTGGCTTCGCTTTCTGGTGGAGCCTGTTGGGAAGGTATGGTTCCCTCTTTGTTTGTGCCCCTGGTTTATATACAGGGATCGATGTGATCTCACCTGTAGGGCAAAATGTTTCATTCTTTCATCATTTTTTTATTCTTTTCGCGATGCTCTATCATTTCAGCTTTTTATATCGCGAAGGTCGCGATTACCCAATCATTTCGGCTATTTTTCGCGGTGCCCAATCATTTTAACTATTTTTCTTTTTACTCGCTGCTTTTTATTGCAAGTTGCCCAATCATTTCGGCTGTTTTTGTATGCATACATTTTTACTTGCTGATTTTGTTGTAAGTTGCCCCATCATTTCGGCTATTTCGTATGCACGTATGGCTCGCTGATTTTTTTTATCGCGAGTGTGGAACTTGGAATCTGACGCCAATCTCAGCATCAACATCGCTACAACTGGAATATTGCTAGGAGCGAATCATCATTTTCCATGAAAGGGCTTGGGATTTGATACCGGTTTAGGCATCAGCATCGCTACAACTGGGATATTGCCAGGAGCGAATCATCATTTGCCTCAGTTGATGTCGAACAAAGGTGGCTTAGCGAACAGGGTTAGGATCCCGTCGACTAAGGCTTTTGAATTCATGAGCCATAAGGGTCTCACAAAGGTATTTCTCCCTACAAGTCGTGAGGATCTCGTAGGTGTGTTTTCTTCTTAGAAATCGTGGGGATTCCTAAGTGTATGTCCCCTTGTAAGTCATAAGGATCTTACAAAAGGGTTTTCTCCTTATAAGTCGAGAGGACTTATAAGGGTTGTTCACCATATGGACATATCCCTAGTCACGGATGGGACTTTGTTAGGGAAATGTTTATTCGCGCCCATGGATTGTATACAAGGGTTAATACTGAACCGCATGTAGGGCAGTATCGGAGGTTGTGGGGGTTGCTTAAGAACAGGTTCAGGTCACTGTAACTTAAGACTTTCAAATCTTATGAGCCGTGAGGGTCCCATAAGAGAGTTCTCCTTACGAGTCGTGAGGATCTCGCAAGTGTAATTTCTCCTTAAGAATCGTGAGGATCCCTAAGTGTGTTGCTCCCTTGTGAGTCGTAAGGATCTTATGCGGATGATGTTCCCCTCCGAAAGACGGCGCGACACGACGTCTCGCCTGAGATTCGGGGCAGATGCTAATTGGTGCTATCCATCCACCTCTCCGAAAATGCCAAGTTGATTTATGGCACCATGTATCGAAGGTTTAGACGGATGCGTCCGATGTAGCAGACTTCGTCAGATTCCCCCTCGAATGAGGGGTTTTTGATTGTGGGGACGCTCTTCCCTGCAGGCGCAAGCCCCTGCAGTTAATTACACTACCGCATTGTGGTAACAACTTTCTCCTTCTCCAGATGGTTACTTCATGTCGTGGGTGTTTGTTCTGTATTTTGTTGCCCGTGGATTGTTTACGGAGACTGAGTTATGTCGTCGCCCGTAGGGCGTGGACTAGTCCAAATCCGTATTATCTTAGATTTGGGTTTGGGGGGGGTTTGGTTTGAGGATACGTCAGCCATGCTTGAGGCTAAGATCAACTCAAACGTTTGTCAAGGATACGTTAGTCTAATTTTATGACTAAGATCAACTTAACGGGATCGTTTAGATCCGACAAAAGAGCGTTTGGACTCTAATGTTCCAGTTTAGGGACATAGTGGTCCATCGTATGTGCGGCCGTCGGGACCCATCACCTCTCTGACGACGTTGAGGGATTACAACGACGGATGTCAGAGGAGTTCGGGGATGTACCCTCGAGCCAGAGTTAATTGGGGGGATTCATAGTCCACTCTGTTTGAAGGTTTAAGGATACGTTAACCATCTTTGAGGCTAAGATCAACTTAAACGGGACCGTTTAGATCCGACAAAAGAGCATACGGGGCTCTATTATTCCAGTTTAGGGACATGGTGGTCCATCTCCAGTTTAGGGACGTAGTGGTCCATGGGTAGTTTAAGGACATTGCGGTCCATTGTTAGTTTTAAGACATCTCGGTCAAGGTTAAGGACGTCGTAGTCCATGGGTTTAAGGACCCCACAGTCCATTGTTAGTTTTAAGACATCTCGGTCAAGGTTAAGGACGTCGTAGTCCATGGGTTTAAGGACCACACAGTCCATTGTTAGTTTTAAGACATCTCGGTCAAGGTTAAGGACGTCGTAGTCCATGGGTTTAAGGACCCCACAGTCCATTGTTAGTTTTAAGACATCTCGGTCAAGGTTAAGGACGTCGTAGTCCATGGGTTTAAGGACCCCACAGTCCATTGTTAGTTTTAAGACATCTCGGTCAAGGTTAAGGACGTCGTAGTCCATGGGTTTAAGGACCCCACAGTCCATTGTGCTCTGGATGCTTCACACGGGTTCACTGCCACGCTTGGCGAGGACCAGGCTCCGCTCTGGATGTTTTCCACGGTGTCAAAGAGTGACATTATCCGCGTTCCACGTAATCAGGAATTTGCATTAGACATGAGTTTAAGGACCCCACAGTCCATATCAATGTGCGGTCATCGGGACCCGTCACCTCTTTGAAGACATTGAGGGATTACAATGCCAAGTATCAAAGGAGTGAAGAGATGTACCCTAGAACCGGAGTGGATTAAATAGTCCTTGGCCCAATTTGGGGTCAAGACGAATTAATTATGTTATGAATCCATTGGACCAGTTAATCACCAATTGCGGACTTATGGCCATCTTGGGCTAAGTCCAATCAGGAGAGGTTTTGCCTCTATCCATTTAGGCCAATTGGGCCAAAGCCTAGTGTTAAACCCTACAGAGCAGTCAGTGTTGAACACTGGGAATGAGGTTGACAAGTTAGTGTTTAACACTAAGAGATAATTGGTGTTAAACACCAGCGACAAGGCTTTTCGAATTAGTGTTAAACACTAAAAACAGATCAGTGTTGAACACTGCAAATAAAGATCTCAGATTAGTGTTTAAACGCTAAGGTAATCAGTGTTGAACACTGCAGATAAAGCTTTTTTAATTAGTGTTGAACACTAAAGCCCAACAGTATTTTAACACTGGGTTCGAGAGTTTCAATTTAGTGTTAAACACTAAGACAAGAGGGGTCACGTGGCAGCACGTGAGAGCGCCCTCCCTTCATTTATTCTGAGATTATCGTGTCTTTCAAAGCATCACGTGCCATCACGTGATGGGCATTCAAATGCCTATGTATTAGAGCTTCTGCCGAGGGTCACGTGGGTCACGTGGGATGCTGCCTCAAAGGGGCTCTCTGTAGATCTCTTGGGGGGGTCACGTGATAACACGTGACCCTGCCTCTGTGTATTTTTGTTCAGGGGCTTTGTTACTCTTCTTTCAGGAATTAAATTCCTCGAGCTGTAAATTTCAGAGGAATTAAATTCCTACTTCCTTTCGAAGACTTTGTATTCTGGAATAGAGTTTAACTCTGAATTTTCTGTAGGAATTACATTCCTCATATATGTGAAGGGCTGAATAGGGCTAAACCCTAATAAAAGTTTTTAAGGAGTTTAAACTTCCATCCTCTGTTAAATTATGATTAAGGGAATTAAATTCCCGATGTTTCAACAGAACTGGGTTTTTTAATTAGGGTTAAACCCTGTTTCTTTTTATTCTGAAGGAATTAAATTCCCATGATACAGGGTCAAGCCCTAATCTTATTTTAAAGGAATTAAATTCCTATAGTTCTGTGAGAATTAAATTCTCGTGCTTGCATTCCTTCTCTATGTTTTGGATCTGCATGGCAGGATCTCAACCCATTGAGAATTAAATTCTCAACCTTAAGGGGAGATGTGCACTTTGCAGATCCTCTATCAAAGAGAGAAGAAATATGTTCTTCTGCTTTTACATTATCAGAGTTAAACTCTGTTGAGAATTAAATTCTCTTTCTTTCAAAAGGCCTTCCCTTTCTTACCTAGGGTTTTTGCAGAAGATCCGAGTCTTTTCAAAGTATCAAAGCTCTTCTCCTTTTCTTTTTTCTTCTCTGCGTATGTCTCTCTCTCTATATCTCTTGGCTCCTATTTATAGGAGAAGCAGCCGAATCAATCAGTTTTTGACGAATCTTCATTGAGATTTGATTTGCATTCATCATTCATTTTGGGCCTTTGGATTATTAGGTGAATTTTATTCACCATTGGATTTTAAATCCAGAGATTCTCCTTTGTTATTTTGGTTAGATTTAAAGGGGAAATCTTTCCAAACCCGAGATTTTCCCATAGATAGATGATATTTCACCACCTCTGAATCTTTAATTTGATTGGTTCCAGATAGTTGCTTTCCTTTGGAAAGATTTAAATTTCTCTCAGAATTTAATTCTGTTAACAAAATGGGCTTTGAAAGCCGGTCACGTGTGACCACGTGACCCATGGTCACGTGTGAGCACGTGACCCCCTTTGGAATGAGCCTTTTCCTTTCTTTTGCGCTCTGTCTTCTGATCGTTGCTTAAACGTCACGTGCCACCACGTGACTCCTGGTCACGTGTGAGCACGTGACCCTTGTTTGAACTCTCTTTCCTTGGTTCATCTGGAGAACGAGTCTGCTGTCTTTAACGTCACGTGCCAACACGTGACCCTGGTCACGTGGAAGCACGTGACCTCTTCTGAAGCCTTTTTCTTGACTTGATCAGGAAACTTGTGTGCCTTTGACGCTTGCATTTAAATGTCACGTGTTGTCACGTGACCCTGGTCACATGGGAACACGTGACTCTTTCTGAAGCCCATTTTCTTCAGCGTAGTCAGGAAACTGAACTTGACTTGATGATGTTTTTAGGTGTCACGTGCCAACACGTGACCGCCAGTCACGTGTAAGCACGTGACCCTCTTCTGAAGCTTTTCCCAGAAGCTTTCCTGATTTTAAATCAGGAAACAAATGCCCCCACAGCGTTGTTCTCACGTGTCCGCACGTGAGTGCAACGCTGTCCCCTCTTGTGACCGTTGGATTCCTCTAGGGATCTGGGGAGACGAAACGTTTTCATTGTCTTCTATAAATACCTCTGTCTCTTCATAGAATCCTTCACTTTGCCCATCTTCTTCTTCTGAGAACTTTTTCTGAGAATTTAATTCTCGCTTTCAGAGCTTAGTTCTCTGTCTTGAAACAATCTTCAGAGTTTAACTCTGTTCGAAAAGAACCATTTTTCCTCAGGTAATGTTCTTGGACAACGATGGACCTTCACATTTCTCTGGATTTTAAATCCAAAACAAGGGTTTTTGCCCTTTTTTCTTCATATTTTCCATAAGAACATGAAACCGCTTAACCTTCAAACCGTAGATCTTTTAGGGTTTAGACGATCCTTGGGGAGATGGCGTTTCAGACCCATGGAATTTAATTTCATCCAAAAAATGTTTCTGGGAATTTAATTCCCTTTTCTTAATAAGGAATTTAATTCCAACGAAGAACTCGATTTCTTCATACAGAGGCTTCCTAGGGTCTCTTGGCCCGAGGTTGTTCTTCCTGCAATTAATGCAATGGGGGCTTTGTAATGATGTCTTTTGACTTTTATTTCAGGTATCATGGATGCCCATCTGTATGGTCTTGACGAGATCATTTCCTACGGGAATATTCGTGCGCTGGGTCGCAGTCAGAACCAAGAGTTCACCGATGCTCAGTGTGCCGAGATCATGAGCCGCTTTGACGAGTACAACCATCGGCTACTCCCCCGTCGCTCTTCTCTTCTGAGGCTGATCGTGCTTGCGATCAGGGAGGCTCTCCCTTTATTTTGTGCTGGTGTGCCGCTTGGGTCGTTGGACGCCGCCGAGGATAAAGTACACTCGGTGTATCTGATGCACTTGATTTCAAAGAGAAGGCGGGATAATCTCATTGATCTCCTGCATCAGATTTTTCAGCAATCAGCCATACTTGCCGCTTACCGGAGGGTAGAGGACATCCACGGGGACCCCGACGCTTGTGACCGTGAGAGAAAGCATACTCGGGAGGTTCGAAATGCTTGGAAGATCTTGGATAAAGTTAATTTTGAGTTTCTCAACCCATGCCCCGCATCCGAAGTTTTACCATTGTGAATGTGTCCTCTATATTTTTGTATGAACCTCTTGAAATATGAGTGACAAGTTTTATTATGTCTTCCCATGTTTGCATGCCCTTTTCTCTGGGATTTTATCATTTTGCTACTGTTGTTGTTTGTGCTCTTAATATGCAGGGTGCTACTCCATATATTTCCTTTTAAGTGCACCTCAGGTTTAGGTCTCACGTGTTCTGCACGTGGGTCCCTTGATGGGGTGGTTCATAAAATTTTCTCATGCCGTATTTCCAGCGCACAATATTGGATGCAGGGAAAGGGCCTTGGAAATAGTTTCATTCCCTTGATTTTAGATACCCTTCCTTTTTGGGCCTTGGAAATAGCCTTACCATGCAAGATTTTCCGCGCACAGCACTTAATGTATTTCTTTATATATGAGGCTATAGCTTTCTTTTCCTTTCACAAAGAGGTTTATATTATTATTATTATTATTATTTTATCTTGAAGTATCTTGTCTTGAGAAACAAACGAGCGCCATGGCCTGCAATCGTCCTCATGCTCGGCGACAGCCATGGGAAGTTCCTATTAAGGAGATGGTCCCCCGCTTTGCTGCCCGGTTGGTGGATCCCCTCCTTACCGACAACGAATGCGACTCAGCCATGCATGAACTCTCGATCCGTAGGGGGTCTCCCCTCCCGATGGGTTCTCTCTGGCTCCGGATGATCCTTATGGCCGTGCTTGCCGACATCCCTCCTCACCCGGCAGAGATGACCCTGGCGATGCTTGATGCGGCGGAAGAAAAGCTCGAGGGCTTTCATGAAGCCTGCCTGATTACTCAGGCTTTGAGGGACTGCTCAATTCATCTGCTGAGCGAGATAAAGGCCCGGCGAGCTGTTATGTTTGCATTCGCGGACGAACATGGCACCAACCGATGGGGAGCGACTTCTCGCGAGAATCGTCGCTTCGATGTGCTGGAGAAAGCGGAGAGAGAGATGGAGAATTTTGTCCTTTGCTTCATCAACCCCTGTGCCGTTGATCCTGTGTTTGGTGACCTTTTCCTTTAGTGTAGAACCTTTTTTAAATTAGTCCCTCCTTTCTGCATGCTTTATGTTGAACTTCCATGTAGGCTTGGTACTCGTATGTATGTTTCTGCTTGCATGAATAAATTTTGTGTTCCTTTTTATGAAAACTTTCTTCAATTATCAATATTGTTGTCGTGTCGCGTACGCATTAAAGCTTCGAATTTTATTTCTTTTTCGGACGTTCATGTGATTGCGAGCACATGCTTGATAGGATAATCATCTGAAAGTTTTCCGTTGCTTTTCATACCGGGTTGTGTGAGCGCGTTCTGGATCAATTATTGCTATCGATCGGGAGCCCATTTATATGGTCTCGAGCGTGTATGTCCTATTTCTAAGGTTGTGGTCGCAGAGTGAGCTTTCATGGCCTGATAGGGCGACACGTAGCGAACATAAGGTCGTGGCTCTCGATAAAGAGCTTGAAGCTCATAGGGCCACTGAGAAAGAGCTTGAAGCCCGGCTTGCTTCATATCAGGCCCAGCAAGCTCAAGCGGAGGCTCGTTTTTTAGAGATCTTGCGTCATGAAGCCATGGCTCAGCAAAAGCAGGATGAGCTGACCAAGCTGCTGAATCGCCCGCCGGCCTAAAACATTTGTATCTTTTTCTTCCCTTTTGTACATACTCATGGATGAGAGTATTTTCTTTTTGTTTCTTTCATAAATTGTACTTTGTACCCATTTCGGTTTATGAATAAAAGATACGTTTTTCTTCTAAATGGTGTGTCTCCTTTTCATTGAATGTATTCTGTGGATATTCTATCTTGATCTCCTTGCAGGACAGCAGTGGCTCGGGACTCAGGGTTAAGATCTGCTCCCCAAGACTTTTGCTTTTTACGAGCCACAAGGGTCTCATGAGGAGTTTTTCTCCCTACAGGTCGAGAGGATCCCATAGGTGTGAGTTCTTCTTAAAGATCGTGAGGATCCTTAAGCGGGTTTTCCCTTGAGAGTCGTAAGGATCTCACAAGCGGGTTTTCCTTCCTTACAGGTCGTGAGGGCCTGTAAGTGCCGGATGTGATCATCCTTATCCGTGTTTCACGGAGTCAGGGATCTCTCAAGGTATCGTAGTTTAAAGACGTCACGGTCAAGGTTAAGGACCTCATAGTCCGTGGATTTAAGGACTCCACAGTCCACTGTTAGTTTTAAGACATCACGGTCAAGATTAAGGACCTCATAGTCCATGGATTTAAGGACTCCACAGTCCGGTGTTTGGTTGCAGGGACCCGTCACCTCTTTGAAGACATTGAGGGATTACAATGCCAAGCATCAAAGGAGTGCAGAGATGTACCCTTACACCAAGGCAAAGTTTGTGGGGAATCGGGGTGGTTGATCGTTAGTTTTAAGACATCACGGTCGAGGTTAAGGACGTCATAGTCCATGGATTTTAAGGACTCCACAGTCCGGTATTTGCTCTGGATGCTTCACACGGGTTCACTGCCGTGCTCGGCGAGGACCAGGCTCCGCTCTGAACGTTTTCCATGGGGTCAAAGAGTGACATTATCCGCGTTCCACGTGACCAGGAATTTTGCACTAGATGCTTCACATGGGTTCACTGCCGCGTTAGGCGAGGACTAGGCTCCGCTCTGGATGCTTCGCATGGGTTCACTGCCATGCTCTGCGAGGACCAGGATCCGCTCTGGACGTTTCCCACGGGGTCAAAGAGTGACATTATTCGCGTTCCACATAACCAGGAATTTTGCACTAGATGCTTCACACGGGTTCACTGCCGCGTTAGGCGAGGACTAGGCTCCGCTCTGGATGCTTCGCACGGGTTCACTGCCATGCTCTGCGAGGACCAGGATCCGCTCTGGACGTTTCCCACGGGGTCAGAAAGTGACATTATCCGCGTTCCACGTAACCAGGAATTTTGCACTAGATGCTTCACACGGGTTCACTGCCGCGTTAGGCGAGGACTAGGCTCCGCTCTGGATGCTTCGCACGGGTCACTGCCATGCTCTGCGAGGACCAGGATCCGCTCTGGACGTTTCCCACGGGGTCAGAGAGTGACATTATCCGCGTTCCACGTAACCAGGAATTTTGCACTAGATGCTTCACACGGGTTCACTGCCGCGTTAGGCGAGGACTAGGCTCCGCTCTGGATGCTTCGCACGGGTTCACTGCCATGCTCTGCGAGGACCAGGATCCGCTCTGGACGTTTCCCACGGGGTCAAAGAGTGACGTTATCCGCGTTCCACGTAACCAGGAATTTTGCACTAGATGCTTCACACGGGTTCACTGCCGCGTTAGGCGAGGACTAGGCTCCGCTCTGGATGCTTCGCACGGGTTCACTGCCATGCTCTGCGAGGACCAGAATCCGCTCTGGACGTTTTCCACGGGGTCAAAGAGTGACGTTATCCGCGTTCTACGTAACCAGGAATTTTGCACTAGATGCTTCACACGGGTTCACTGCCGCGTTAGGCGAAGACTAGGCTCCGCTCTGGATGCTTCGCACGGGTTCACTGCCATGCTCTGCGAGGACCAGGATCCGCTCTGGACGTTTTCCACGGGGTCAAAGAGTGACGTTATCCGCGTTCCACGTAACCAGGAATTTTGCTGATTGTATCCGCATTTCATGGGATGGAGGTTTGACTGTTGGCGATATGTATACCACCGAGCCATGGAACTGGGAGTTGCCGCTGTTCCGCTTAGCTTGAAGTTGTGTCCGTTGTTACGAGACGAGTGTTGGGATGATCTCTTGGTCGCTTGTGGCCCGTCGAGATTTAGCTTCTTTCTTTGGTGAAACCTGGGGGAGGGAGGTATGTTCCCTTTTTGTTTATGCCATTGGATTTTATACAGGGTGTGATGGAACATCACCTGTAATGCACACATTTTATTTTTATTTTATTTCTTTTTCCGCGATGCTCTATCGCTTCAGCTTTTATATCGCGAAGGTCGCGATTGCCCCATCATTTCGGCTATTTTTCGCGGTGCCCAATCATTTCGGCTATTTATTTATTTTCTACTCGCTGCTTTTTATTGCGAGTTGCCCCATCATTTCGGCTATTTTTCATGCGTATATATTTTTTTTTACTTGCTGATTTTTATTGCAAGTTGCCCCATCATTTCGGCTATTTCGTATGCACGTATGGCTCGCCCTTTTTTTATCGGGAGTGTGGAGCTTGGAATCTGGTACCAATCTCAGCATCAGCATCGCTACGACTGGAATATTGCCAGGAGCGAATCATCATTTGCCATGAAAGGACTTGGAATTTGATACCGGTTTAGGCATCAGCATCGCTACAACTGGGATATTGTCAGGAGCGAATCATCATTTGCCTCTGTCGATGTCGAGCAAAGGTGGCTTAGCAAACAGGGTTAGGATCCCGTCGACTAAGACTTTTGACTTCATGAGCCGTAAGGGTCTCACAAAGGTATTTCTCCCTACGAGTCGTTAGGATCTCGTAAGCGTGTTTTCTCTTTAGAAATCGTGAGGATTCCTAAGTGTATGTTCCCCTGTAAGTCGTAAGGATCTTACAAAAGGGTTTTCTCCTTACAAGTCGAGAGGACTTATAAGGGTTGTTCACCGTATGGACATATCTCCAGTCACGGGTGGGACTTGGTTAGGAAAACGTTTATTCGCGCCCGTGGATTGTATACAAGGGTCAGTATTGAGCTGCTTGTAGGGCAATATCGAAGGTTGTGGAGGATTTGCTTAAGAACAGGTTTAGGTTTCTATAACTTAAGACTTTCAAATCTCATGAGCCGTGAGGGTCCCATAAGAGAATTCTCCTTATGAGTCTTGAGGATCTCGTAAGTGTATTTTCTCCTTAGGAATCGTGAGGATCCCTAAGTGAGTTGCTCCTTTGTGAGTCGTAAGGATCTCACGCAGGTGGTTTCTCCTTACAAGGTCGAGAGGACTCTGTAAGTGTCCTTTAACGAGGTTGCGCCCTTTCGGGTTTTCACAAACACTCGCCGGTAGTCCTGCTGTTTTTACTCACGGAGCCCTTTTCGGGTTTTCATCCGTGCCCATTTTGCTTATAGACATACCGTTTTTTTTTATTCTTTTTTTTTTACTTTTCCTTTTTTTTACAAGGTCGCGCCCTTTCGGGTTTTCACGAACACTTGCCGGCAGCCCTGCTGTTTTTACTCACGGAGCCCTTTCGGGTTTTCATCCGTGCCCACTTTGCTTATGGACATACCGTTTTTTTTATTTTTTATTTATTTATTTTTTTTTATTTATACATCTCGTCGACCTAAGGACGTTGCGGTAGTAGTTTAGGGACGTTTCGGTCCGTCGATAGTTTAAGGACGTTTCGGTCCGCTGTTAGTTTAAGGACGTTTCGGTCCGTCGATATAGGAAGGCCGGCTGCTACTTGTAAAGTCTAAGCTTAGGAAGATAATGAGCGGACATAGTCGTCGTCATCTATCATTGACCCAGGCTGCGGCTTATTAGGCGTAGTATTTCTTCAAGAAGCGGCCGTTTATTGGCCTGAAAGGCCTTTCACCGTGCATGTCCATTAGTAGGTAGGCTCCACCCTGGTAGACCTTGTCTATGATGTACGGGCCTTCATAGTTTGGCTCAAATTTTCCTCGCTTGGCACGATTGGGGATCATAGGTCTTTTGACCACTAGTACGAGTTCGCCTTGGCGGAATTTCCTCGGCCTGGTTAATCTTTCGTATGAGCGTGTCATCTTTGCTTTGTAGGCTTCTAGATGTTGTTGCGCTATGAGCCGGGTTTCATCGAGGGCATCAAGCTCCTCAAGCCGAAGGTGAGCATTTTCTTCGTTCGTCAGCTCGTGGTGGACTGCTACTCGTAGAGAGGGTAACTCTATCTCGAGGGGGAGCACTGCTTCCGTCCTAAATACCAACGCGTACGGCATTGTGTTCGTGGCCGTCTTGAATGTAGTTCGATAAGCCCAAAGGGCTTCTTGCAGCCTTTCGTGCCAGTCTTTCTTATTCCTGGAAACGGTCTTTTTTATGATCTTCGTCAAGGTCTTATTGAAGGCCTCGGCTAGACCGTTAGCTCGCGGATTGTAGACCGAAGAATATCTCCAGTCTATATTGTGCTGCTGTGCGAAGCGGCTGATCTTATGGCTTCGGTAGGCCGGCCCATTATCGGAGATAATACGCCGTGGGGTCCCAAACCGGTAGATGACATGCGTCTTGAAGAAATGGAGAATATTCTCCGTCTTCACTTCCCTCAGTGGTACTGCTTCTGCCCATTTGGAGAAGTAATCAGTTGTCGCCAGGATAAAGCGGTGTCCCCGGGATGATGCTGGCTCAATGGGGCCGACTATGTCAGTCCCCCACATTTCGAATGGCCAACTAGCCAGCGTCGGGTGCAGTGGATTCGGATGTTGGTGGATAAAGTCTCCATGAATCTGGCATGAGTGGCATTGCTTCGCATACACGAGGCAGTCCTGGATCATCGTGGGCCAGTAGTAACCCATCCGTTTAATTTTTAACTTCATCTTCGGGCCTGCTTGGTGAGAACCGCAAAGTCCATCATGAACTTCCTGAATGACTTTTTCTGCTTCGTCAGGTCCTAAGCATCTCAGCCATAGAGAATCAAATGATCTCTTGTATAGAATGTCATTGACAAAAGCGAAAGATAAAGCTCGTTTCATGAGCTGATGTCTTGAGGACGCTTCTTCGGGCATTCGGTGGGATTTAAAGTAGTCTATGAAGACTTCCCTCCAGTCTTCGGCCTTCTCATGGTCTTTTATTTGTAGGGTCATCTGTTCAGTCGTTCCCTTTTCTCCGCATGATTCCGGAGATATTTCTGCCGGGGCGAGCACTCGACGGCTTTGTACCACGATTCTGACGTCATCGAGGTTCTCGTCAGCCAGTTCTTTAGCAAGTTTAGCCAACACATCTGCTTTGCTGTTTTCCGCGTGCGGTATGTTCTCCAAAGTATAGGAGGGAATTTGGGTCAATAGTTGTTGCACCCTTTCGCCGTACTTCACCAATTCCGGCTTGCACGTTTGGTAGTCACCATTTACTTGACTAACGACCAGCTGAGAATCTCCGTATATGAGGAGGTCTTCAATTCCCATGTCAATGGCGATCTCGAGGCCTGCTATCAGGGCTTCGTATTCGGCTTCATTGTTTGTCCTCGGCTCTGTTAAGGAGAAGGCGAAGCGTATTATCCCTCCTTGTGGAGTTGCAAAGATGAGGCCTATCCCTGATTTGATCATTGGGATACCTTGTTTCTGTTTCTTTACGGAGGACGCTCCATCAAAATAGAGTTCCCATCGGGCGCTACCGCCGCCAATCGCATCAAATGCATGCTCGTCCGGCAAATCACAGTTCAGAGGAGAATCGGCCGGTATCGGGTGCTCAGCGAGGAAATCGGCGATGGCTTGGCCTTTTACTGTCTTGAGAGGTTGATACGTTATCGAGAACTCCATCAAGAGCAGGGCCCATTTAGCGAGTCGTCCCGTCAATATGGCTTTTGACATCAAGTATTTAAGGGGGTCCACTTTTGAAATAAGACGGACTTCATGCGCCAACGCATAGTGCCTGAGCTTTGTTACCGCGAAGATTAAGGCCAAGCAATGTTTTTCAATGGGAGAGTAGTTGCTTTCTGCCCCCAGTAGAACTCGGCTCAAGTAGCAGAGTGCCCTCTCTTTTCCCTGATCGTTCTCTTGCGCCCATAATGCGCCCAAGGAACCTTCGAGGGTGGTCGTATAAAGAATGAGGGGTTTTCCCTTAACCGGAGCAGCCAACACCGGAGGGTTCTGCAGGTACTGCTTGATCTCGTCTAGTGCACCTTGATATTTGTGGTCCCAAACGAATGGAGTTCCCTTTTTCATCAGGTGGCTGTAAGGACGGCATTTGCCCGAAAGATTAGCGATAAACCGCCGGATGTATGCGAGTTTCCCTTGGAGAGACCGCAACTGCTTGAGGGTTCTTGGCGGAGGCATTTCCCTGATCGCTTTAATCTTTGACGGATCTATTTCAATACCTCGGTGTCGGATGATGAATCCCAGGAATTTGCCCGAGGAGACTCCAAACGCGCATTTGAAGGGATTCATTTTCAAATTATATTGACGAAGGCGTTGAAAGACAGTCTCCAGATGTTTTAAATGCTCTTCGTACGACATGCTCTTCACTACAAGGTCATCGATATAGCACTCGACGATGTCATGTATGAGATCGTCGAAGATCTTTGTCATGGCCCTTTGATAGGTGGCGCCAGCGTTCTTTAGACCAAAGGGCATAACCTTGTAGCAAAATATACCCAAAGGGGTGCGGAAAGCGGTATGCTTCTGGTCTTCGGGATGCATCTTTATCTGATTGTATCCTGACGAACCATCCATAAAGGAGAAAACCTCGTGAGTTGACGTGTTATCTATCATTAGCTCGGTTACCGGTACTGGGAAATCATCCTTTGGACAGGCTTTATTGAGATCCCTGAAATCCATGCATATGCGTACCGTCCCATTCTTCTTCATTACCGGGACGATATTGGCAATCCAGTCGGGATATTGGACTTCTTGGATAAATCCAGAATCGATCAACTTCTTGACTTCGGCGTTGATGCTCATTTCAAGCTCGAGTCGCATCCTCCTTGGCGCCTGCTTGACTGGCTTGATATCTGGGGATATTGCTAATCTATGCACAGCAATCTCCGGATCCAATCCTGGCATCTCGGAGTAGTTCCACGCGAAGCAATCTTTATGCCGTAGAAGCACGTTCTTTAACGCAGCCACCTTTTCTTCGGATAACAGCTCGCTGACAAATGTCGGTCGCGGGTCGTCTGCCGATCCCAACTCAATCTTCTTGAAGTTATCTGCAGTAGTATGTATACCATCTTCCAGTTCTTTTGGAGCGGGCGGAAATTCTGAGATCACCTCATCATTGCTGTTCTCAAAGCACCGGGGAAGGTCATCTACGTTCTCGGGTTCTTCTCCTAATATCGTAATCGTATAACAAGTGCGAACCTGCTCCCTGGACTGAGGTGGGCCCGGTTCTGCTCTTGCAGCCTTGGGCTCATGCTTTTGCGGCGGCGTTACCTTCCAGCCGTCGGATAAAGCGAACCTACCCCGTCGGTACTGGTCCTCGACCCAATTCTTGAAGGTGAAGCAGTCTTCGGTAGGATGTCCTATGGCTTGGTGATAAGAGCAATAACTCGGATGAGAGACCTTGCTGGCTTGCTCAGGATGTCTAGACTCTGGAAGCGTGATCATTTGATGCTTTATAGTGAGGTTGAGTAACCTCTCCGTCTTGTCTCGGGGGAAGGAATAAGCTCGACTCATCTTCTTCATGAGGGACAAACCCGAGCCGCTTCTTGATTTATTTCCGTCTCTGTGTCGGGCCTTTCGTACAACGGATTGACGAGGATATGCGTCTTTGTCTTTTTCGGTACGCTGAGATAGATGTTGCGTCCTGGCCTTCTTGTAGATGGCCATCTCGCGGTTGTGGTCTTCCTGGGCTCTCTGACCCATTTTCCTGATAGGCTTGTTCGTTCGTTCTTCACACGACGGACTCGGTGCTTCAATCGCGGGGTCTAGTTTTAATGAAGGGTTGGCATCTCCTGACAGGGCGTCCTCTTCTTCATCAAAGGTATATATAGTGTAGCTGCTGTGAGTCCGTTCCCGTTTTCCAGCTCTTGCGTATCCAAGCCCGAGTGTTTCCATCTTCCCGTTGGGCAATTTGCGTTGAGTCCCGGGGACATCCCAAATCTTGTTGTAGAACCGAGCCTGCCGAACAGCCTGTTCTAAGGGTACTCCTTGGCGCTTCAATAGCTTCTTTAATCCATCCGTATAGTATCTGGGCAGACGGATGGGTTGGAGCCTGTCGAATGTAGTATCTGGGCCACGCCAGATCTCTTTCTCTATTTTCGACTCTGAGGATCGGTAAAATAGGATCACTTTCTCATCCCTTCGCCTGGGAGGGACGCAGAATGTTTGCAGGTCCTGCACATCGTGAGCCTTAAGCGCGTCGAGATCCTTGTAGTGTTCTCGTGGTACCATGGTGATTTGCAAACTATGGTCATTGCCAAGGGGTGCTTGTGTTGACAGCCGATTGGAGAACACAGCATTAACTTCATCTTCTGAATCACTTCCGAAGACTAATATGGGGGCGGGTGTCCCCAGGTTGTTGTGTTGAGATGGCCCTGCATAAACTATCTCTTCCTCTTCTTCGGTATCGCTCCCGAAAACAGGGATGGTGGTGACGGTTTTGTTTTCCGGGTTGCGACTCCTTTCCGTATCCTCGAAATCCGGCAAAAAGTATTTCGCATCTTTGTATTTGCGGACTTCGTTCATGGAAAATAGGTTTAACTCACCTGTTACGGTATACTCGAAACCATCCTTGAAGTACTTCATACATTGATGTTGTGTAGAAGGGGTGATATTGTACTCGTGTAGCCAAGGACGGCCGAGTAAGGCGTTGTAGCAGGTCTTGGCGTCAATGACATGGAATTTGATGTCTGTGACGAGAAGTCCAAAGCGTAATGTTAGTATCACAGATCCGAGAGTCCGTGACGATTGTGAATCGAAACCGGAGATAGTAATCTTGTCACGAGCGAGGTGTTGCACGCTCATGCAGATTTCCTTCAACACCTGAACATTAAGGAGATTGACGGAGGATCCATTATCCACCAGGATCTTGCCTATCTTGATATCATGGCAGTATCCGGAGACATATAGGGGACGGTTGTGGTCGCACGTCCCGAGAAGGAGGTCTTCATCGCCGAAAGTGACGTCGGCCGTATGCACTTCCTCCAGTTCATCCTTCATCTTTTCAGTGGCGAGGAAGGCTTGGAATTGCTCGGGTTCTTGTAACGCCTTAATTAGTGAGTCTCGCGCTTCTTTTGATAATAGGAGGGCATCGAGAATGCTAAGCTGAGAAGGTAGCTTCCTTAGGTGCGCGAGAATGTTATAGTCCACTTTACTCTTCCTAGGAGGGTCTTTGGCAGCCAGCTCTCTCATGACTTGGTCATCTAAAGTGATATCTTCAGTGACTTTTTCCTTTCCCTTATCCTTTCTATTCCCGGGCCCGAGATTCTTTTCTGGGAGTGTGCGATTGCGCAGCTGAATGTTCTCGCAGATCTCCGATTCCTCCTCTTTCCCCAAAACAGATTCTTTAAAGAGGGGGCCCAGAGCCATTTCTTCATCAGAGTCGCTCCCAAAGGTGAGAACTTGTTACCCCCTGGCGTTAACCATGTAACAGTTGCCAGTCGTTCTGTTGTGCTCATCGACAGTACTTCTTCGCTCCCGACGGATCTTGCGTTTCATGCGCTTAAAATGTTGCCGACGAGCAACGTATCCTTGCCACCATATCTTGAAGGCGTCGCACTCCTCCGTGGGGTGTGAGATTTTCCGATGATATGCGCAATAATCAGGGTGCCTCTCCACCCCATCATGTGTGTTTCCTTCCGAGGGCGGTAGCTTCATCCCCATTGCCATGGCTTTGGCAAACCTTTTCCTCGTCTTGAATATCTTCTTGTCTACTTTGGATGCCTTTTGCTCTGGCAGGGGTAGTTCAACTCTTTCGTTCAGTTGCCCGCACTTGGCTCCTTCTGATGTGGCCATCTCACGCTCCTGGTCCGCTTTACATTTTAGACGAATCTCGTCTAGAAAAGCGTCGATCATTTCATCTGTTGGCCATGCACGTTCTGGTACGGGCTCTGCCTCCAGCTTCTTAATGCCAGGAGTTTTCCCATCATCGGTAAACGAGTGGGAGATTACGTTACAACTCGCCACATATCCTTCGGATTCATCCGACGAGCTTTCTCCATCATCTTCCTCTTGAAAGATGTGGTTGAGGAACTCTTGCAATGTGACAGGAGTTCGCGCCTTTTGATTGTATTCTTCCAGCGCGTCGATTTGCTTCTGCAAGTTCGTATGCTCGTTTCCAAGCTTCACGGGCTTCTTGGATTTCCTCTTCTTTTTCTTCGAGGATTTCGACGATTGGGCGTGAGTATTTGGGCTCTTATCGCTAGTCTTCGTAATTGGGCGGGGCTTCAACATTCCTTTGATAATTTGAGGTTCAAGCGGGTCCTTCCATTCGATCGCAGGGCACGTATGAAGGTCTCTCAGCATTCTTTTGGTTTTAGTTGATAGCACGACCTCCCACGGAGCTTCTTCAATAAAAGAACATGTTGCCCCCGGTGTATCCGCTTTCCTAGGAGCATGCGGCTGTGGTAGGTTCACCTTCCACTTTTCGGACAGTACAAACTTCCCCTGGAGATACTGGTCTTCAATCCATCCTTTGAAGACGAAGCAATCTTCAATCGGATGGCCTACCGTCTGATGGTAAGGGCAATAGTTAGGGTTATTCGCTTCGGTGGGTTGCGGCGGTCGCCTTGGATTTAGCAGGTTTATAAGTCTGTTGCGTATTGCCAGCTCGAATAACCGTTTCGTCTTGTCCCGTGGGAACGAGTAGGGACGCTTCATCTTCTCATTATAATACCGACGCCTTTCCTCCAGTTGATCTGCCGGTTTCGGGGCGTTAGGTTGCTGTTGAGCATTCGCAACAAAGGTTGCCCTCCCTTTACCCTTGTCATTCCGAGGTTCCGACTTCGGTGTAGGTGGTCTATGACCCATCTGGTCCATCTGAGCCAACTTGTCGATCAGAGCCTGGAATGTGGTTGGCTTAAAGAACATCATAAACTGGGAGATAGTTGCGTGAGGGTCTAGAGTTCCCACGAACATGCCTACCGCAGGTGCTTCCTCAATGCGTTGCTCACATCTCGACCACAAGTTCCGCCAGCGTATTGCGTACTGGACCCAGGTTTCGCCCGGTTTTACCCTGGCGTTAATAAGTGCGGTTATTGGAGTGCGTTCGCTGGCACTTGCGAATCGCTGAGTGAACAACAACTCCATTTCAGCGAACGTCTTGATAGAATCGTTCGGGAGTTCCGAATACCATTCGAACGCTGTTTCTGATAAGCTGCCCACGAACTGGCGGAGCAACAATTTATCATCACCGCCGGTGTTACCGCAGAGGGCCCGAAACTGGACGACATGTTGATGGGGGTTGCCGGTCCCCTTGTACACGTGGAATTTTGGTATCGTGTAGCCTTGCGGGTATTTGATTTGGTCGTACCAGCTCGGATACGGCCGCCCCGTTTTCACGACTTGACCAGCTGCCTCAGTCGCGTGGTGAACCCGGATTTGCTGGGCTATGTAGTCAGCCAAGTCAGCCTTAGAGATTGCCTCCTCCTTGGCCGTTGAGAGGGCTGGTGGTGGATTTGACGTTTCTCCTCGGTCGTCTTCAAGAACGATCGGGGGCTCCTCGGCGGGTAGGTCCTGCTGGATCATCATTCCTATTACATCTTGGAAGAGAAGGCCCATCCGTTGTATATTGGCTGCTTGTTCAGCAGCGTCTTTGTCCCTTTTCTCCAGTGTCCGGCGAAGGAATTCAGCATCGGTTTCTTCCTCCCGGCGTGCGTCTGAGGACGTTTCTGGGTTCTCTTTTGGCCCGGTGAGTGCAGCCATAGCATTCATCATTTCTTGAAGCTTTTGTTGCTGCTCCTGGGCTTTCGTCACGGATCGGGTTAGCGGTCGGTGACTCATCGAAGCACGGCTTTCCTCCTTTCCGGCAGCCATATAAACAGTGTGCACCACCATGCCCCCAGACTTGGTGCGTTTAGATTCTGCGCTTTTACAGTTCGCCATGTTCACAAGGGCTTTTTGCGACCTCCTTTTCTTTTGAGTGATTGACGTTGAGGGAGCCGTTGCAGTGGGCACCCATCCAGCTGTTGCTTTTTCCGGCTTGACAGAGTAATTCTTCTCCTGCCGAACCTTCATCTTTTTCTGTCGGCGGAGATAGTCTTGATCTATTACGGAGTCTTGGACTTGACACCAGACCTTGTAAATTTTAGAGGACAGCCGTTGAGGGGGCTGCTCTAGCTTCTTTTCCGTATCATTCTCCACGGGTGGAGGAGATCTCTTCAGCACTGCAGTAGGAGAGTTTCTGCGCACCCTGTTCAGCAGCTCAAAGATGTTCCCGGTTGGAACAGCAACATCGATCCCCACCGTTAGAGCTGGTGGAGTAAATCCAGAAGGGGAGTTGCCCCCAGCCTTCCTTACTCGGCGCCAGTGGCGACGTCGAGCGCGTCGTGCGGATGGAGTTGTTTCGGCCGTAGGGGAGACTTCGTCATGCCCCCTGCTTTGAGGAGAGACCGTTATTGGTGCTAGCCTGTCAAAGACTGACACCCGTTGAGAAGCAATGTCTAATCTGTCAAAGACATACCTCTGGGCAGGGGAAGCAGCTTTGAGGACCTCGCCTGGAGCAGCAACTGGAATGGCCAGCCTTGTAAAAATTGACTTCTTGGAAGGAGGAGCCTTTCCAGTAATTTTGTCCGCTTGAGCCGGGATGGCTATCCGCTTTGGGATGGCAGCTTCGGGTATCGCGGGCTTATAGACATTCTGGCCCAGTCTGTTGAAAACTGAGGTATTGAAGTTGGACGACCCGTTGAGAGGGGCCGCTGTAGTTATAAGCCGATCAAAGACCGATTTCCTTGGAGCTTCTTGCGACGTCGTTGGGGTATCGAAGCTCATCGGTAGGAGCATGGTCCCGAAGAATAGTCCAGTGGTGGCTTGAATTACCTGCTCCACTGGCATCTTAAAAAGGGAGGCCGCTTGGGGCCCATAAGTCACTCCTCCAGCAAGGACGGAGCGAGAGTTGCAGTTGCAGGTAGTGCAGTTTGAAGCCATTGATCTTCTGTTTTCTGCACGGAGCAAGACACCAAATCTTAGTACCTCGAATCCACAGGCAACCACAGCAAACCGCGATTTGCTCGCGAACACGACACACGAAGTGTGGAGTGGAAAGAGGAAAAGGTCCCACCGGGCGTGCCAGAATCTGTTCCCCTCCGAAAGACGGCGCGACACGACGTCTCGCCTGAGATTCGGGGCAGATGCTAATTGGTGCTATCCATCCACCTCTCCGAAGATGCCAAGTTGATTTATGGCACCATGTATCGAAGGTTTAGACGGATGCGTCCGATGTAGCAGACTTCGTCAGATTCCCCCTCGAATGAGGGGTTTTTGATTGTGGGGACGCTCTTCCCTGCAGGCGCAAGCCCCTGCAGTTAATTACGCTACCGCATTGCGGTAACAACTTTCTCCTTCTCCAGATGGTTACTTCGTGTCGTGGGTGTTTGTTCTGTATTTTGTTGCCCGTGGATTGTTTACGGAGACTGAGTTATGTCGTCGCCCGTAGGGCGTGGACTAGTCCAAATCCGTATTATCTTAGATTTGGGTTTGGGGGGGGTTTGGTTTGAGGATACGTCAGCCATGCTTGAGGCTAAGATCAACTCAAACGTTTGTCAAGGATACGTTAGTCTAATTTTATGACTAAGATCAACTTAACGGGATCGTTTAGATCCGACAAAAGAGCGTTTGGACTCTAATGTTCCAGTTTAGGGACATAGTGGTCCATCGTATGTGCGGCCGTCGGGACCCATCACCTCTCTGACGACGTTGAGGGATTACAACGACGGATGTCAGAGGAGTTCGGGGATGTACCCTCGAGCCAGAGTTAATTGGGGGGATTCATAGTCCACTCTGTTTGAAGGTTTAAGGATACGTTAACCATCTTTGAGGCTAAGATCAACTTAAACGGGACCGTTTAGATCCGACAAAAGAGCATACGGGGCTCTATTGTTCCAGTTTAGGGACATGGTGGTCCATCTCCAGTTTAGGGACGTAGTGGTCCATGGGTAGTTTAAGGACATTGCGGTCCATTGTTAGTTTTAAGACATCTCGGTCAAGGTTAAGGACGTCGTAGTCCATGGGTTTAAGGACCCCACAGTCCATTGTTAGTTTTAAGACATCTCGGTCAAGGTTAAGGACGTCGTAGTCCATGGGTTTAAGGACCCCACAGTCCATTGTTAGTTTTAAGACATCTCGGTCAAGGTTAAGGACGTCGTAGTCCATGGGTTTAAGGACCCCACAGTCCATTGTTAGTTTTAAGACATCTCGGTCAAGGTTAAGGACGTCGTAGTCCATGGGTTTAAGGACCCCACAGTCCATTGTTAGTTTTAAGACATCTCGGTCAAGGTTAAGGACGTCGTAGTCCATGGGTTTAAGGACCCCACAGTCCATTGTGCTCTGGATGCTTCACACGGGTTCACTGCCGCGCTTGGCGAGGACCAGGCTCCGCTCTGGACGTTTTCCACGGTGTCAAAGAGTGACATTATCCGCGTTCCACGTAACCAGGAATTTGCATTAGACATGAGTTTAAGGACCCCACAGTCCATATCAATGTGCGGTCATCGGGACCCGTCACCTCTTTGAAGACATTGAGGGATTACAATGCCAAGTATCAAAGGAGTGAAGAGATGTACCCTAGAACCGGAGTGGATTAAATAGTCCTTGGCCCAATTTGGGGTCAAGACGAATTAATTATGTTATGAGTCCATTGGACCAGTTAATCACCAATTGAGGACTTATGGCCATCTTGGGCTAAGTCCAATCAGGAGAGGTTTTGCCTCTATCCATTTAGGCCAATTGGGCCAAAGCCTAGTGTTAAACACTACAGAGCAGTCAGTGTTGAACACTGGGAATGAGGTTGACAAGTTAGTGTTTAACACTAAGAGATAATTGGTGTTAAACACCAGCGACAAGGCTTTTCGAATTAGTGTTAAACACTAAAAACAGATCAGTGTTGAACACTGCAAATAAAGATCTCAGATTAGTGTTTAAACGCTAAGGTAATCAGTGTTGAACACTGCAGATAAAGCTTTTTTAATTAGTGTTGAACACTAAAGCCCAACAGTATTTTAACACTGGGTTCGAGAGTTTCAATTTAGTGTTAAACACTAAGACAAGAGGGGTCACGTGGCAGCACGTGAGAGCGCCCTCCCTTCATTTATTCTGAGATTATCGTGTCTTTCAAAGCATCACGTGCCATCATGTGATGGGCATTCAAATGCCTATGTATTAGAGCTTCTGCCGAGGGTCACGTGGGTCACGTGGGATGCTGCCTCAAAGGGGCTCTCTGTAGATCTCTTGGGGGGGTCACGTGATGACACGTGACCCTGCCTCTGTGTATTTTTGTTCAGGGGCTTTGTTACTCTTCTTTCAGGAATTAAATTCCTCGAGCTGTAAATTTCAGAGGAATTAAATTCCTACTTCCTTTCAAAGACTTTGTATTCTGGAATAGAGTTTAACTCTGAATTTTCTGTAGGAATTACATTCCTCATATATGTGAAGGGCTGAATAGGGTTAAACCCTAATAAAAGTTTTTAAGGAGTTTAAACTTCCATCCTCTGTTAAATTATGATTAAGGGAATTAAATTCCCGATGTTTCAACAGAACTGGGTTTTTTAATTAGGGTTAAACCCTGTTTCTTTTTATTCTGAAGGAATTAAATTCCCATGATACAGGGTCAAGCCCTAATCTTATTTTAAAGGAATTAAATTCCTATAGTTCTGTGAGAATTAAATTCTCGTGCTTGCATTCCTTCTCTATGTTTTGGATCTGCATGGCAGGATCTCAACCCATTGAGAATTAAATTCTCAACCTTAAGGGGAGATGTGCACTTTGCAGATCCTCTATCAAAGAGAGAAGAAATATGTTCTTCTGCTTTTACATTATCAGAGTTAAACTCTGTTGAGAATTAAATTCTCTTTCTTTCAAAAGGCCTTCCCTTTCTTACCTAGGGTTTTTGCAGAAGATCCGAGTCTTTTCAAAGTATCAAAGCTCTTCTCCTTTTCTTTTTTCTTCTCTGCGTATGTCTCTCTCTCTATATCTCTTGGCTCCTATTTATAGGAGAAGCAGCCGAATCAATCAGTTTTTGACGAATCTTCATTGAGATTTGATTTGCATTCATCATTCATTTTGGGCCTTTGGATTATTAGGTGAATTTTATTCACCATTGGATTTTAAATCCAGAGATTCTCTTTTGTTATTTTGGTTAGATTTAAAGGGGAAATCTTTCCAAACCCGAGATTTTCCCATAGATAGATAATATTTCACCACCTCTGAATCTTTAATTTGATTGGTTCCAGATAGTTGCTTTCCTTTGGAAAGATTTGAATTTCTCTCAGAATTTAATTCTGTTAACACAATGGGCTTTGAAAGCCGGTCACGTGTGAGCACGTGACCCATGGTCACGTGTGAGCACGTGACCCCCTTTGGAATGAGCCTTTTCCTTTCTTTTGCGCTCTGTCTTCTGATCGTTGCTTAAACGTCACGTGCCACCACGTGACTCCTGGTCACGTGTGAGCACGTGACCCTTGTTTGAACTCTCTTTCCTTGGTTCATCTGGAGAACGAGTCTGCTGTCTTTAACGTCACGTGCCAACACGTGACCCTGGTCACGTGGAAGCACGTGACCTCTTCTGAAGCCTTTTTCTTGACTTGATCAGGAAACTTGTGTGCCTTTGACGCTTGCATTTAAATGTCACGTGTTGTCACGTGACCCTGGTCACGTGGGAACACGTGACTCTTTCTGAAGCCCATTTTCTTCAGCGTAGTCAGGAAACTGAACTTGACTTGATGATGTTTTTAGGTGTCACGTGCCAACACGTGACCGCCAGTCACGTGTAAGCACGTGACCCTCTTTTGAAGCTTTTCCCAGAAGCTTTCCTGATTTTAAATCAGGAAACAGATGATTTCTCCTTACAAGGTCGAGAGAACCCTGTAAGTGTCTTTTAACGAGGTTGCGCCCTTTCGGGTTTTTACAAACACTCGCCGGTAGCCCTGCTGTTTTTACTCACGGAGCCCTTTCGGGTTTTCATCCGTGCCCATTTTGCTTATGGACATACCGTCTTCTTTTTTTTTTTATTCTTTTTATTCTTTTTTCTAACGAGGTTGCGCCCTTTCGGGTTTTCACAAGACTCGCCGGTAGCCCTGCTGTTTTTACTCACGGAGCCCTTTCGGGTTTTCATCCGTACCCTTTTTGCTTATGGACATACCGTTTTTTTTGTTTTTTTTTTGTTTTTTTTACCACGCCAGCCTGAGGATGCCGCGGGTTGATAGTAGTTTAACGACGTTTCGGTCATCAGCCAGTTTTAGGACATAGTGGTCCGTCGTTAGTTTAAGGACGTTTCGGTCCGCAGCCAGTTTTAGGACATAGTGGTCCATCGTTAGTTTAACGACGTTTCGGTCTATCTGGATTTCCCTATGAATGACCATGATGCCCCCGGCATATCCATCTTTCTCAGAGTATGTGGTTATGGCGGGCTCACCTTCCAGTTTTCGGACAGCGCGAGTTTGCCTTGTTGGTATTGGTCTTCAACCCAATTTTTGAAAACGAAGCACTTTTCGATCGGATGACTTACTGCTCGATGGTAAGGGCAATAATTAGGACTATTAGCCTCGCCGGGTTGGAACGGTCGTTTTGGAGTCGGGAGATTGATGAGCCCGTTGCGCACCGCTAGCTCGAACAATCTCCTTGTTTTGTCCTGAGGAAATGAGTAAGGACGTCCCAGTCTTTCCTTGAGGGATGGGCGTGGACATATATTGTTTTGGCAAACAACCGGCTTTAAGTTGCTCGGCCGTTGTTGAGTATTGGCAACGAAGGTTGCCTTCCCTTTACCCTTTTCATTCCAAGGCTCTGTCTTTGAAGAAGAAGGCCTATGGCCCATCTGGTCCATTTGGGCCAGCTTGTCAATCAAGGCCTGGAAGGTAGTCGGCTTGAAAAACATCATGAACTGGGAGATGGCCGCTTGAGGGTCAAGAGTGCCTACGAACAAGCCCACCGCCGGCGCTTCTTCGATCCACTGTTCGCACTTCGACCATAAGTTTCACCACTGTACTGCGTATTGGACCCACGTTTCGCCCAGCCTTACCCTGGCGTTGATCAGTGCTATTATCGGGATGCGCTCGTTGGCGCTGGCAAACCTTTGTGTAAACAGCAACTCCATCTCCGCAAATGTTTTGACAGAGTCGTTAGGTAGCTCCGAATACCATTCGAATGCCGTTTCCGCTAAGCTGCCGACAAATTGTCGAAGCAACAGTTTGTCATCGCCTCCAGTGTTGCCGCATAAGGGCCTGAATTGAGCAACATGCTGATGTGGATTCCCTGTCCCCTTGTACACATGGAATTTAGGGATCGTATATCCCGGCGGGTAACTGATTTGGTCATACCAGCCCGGATAGGGTCGTCCAGTTCTAACAATTTATCCAGCCGCTTCATTCACCTGATGAACTCGTATCTGATGAGCGATATAGTCATCCAGGGCGGCTTTTGAGATGGTCTCCTCCTTGGCTGCTGACAGAGCCGGCAGAGGATTTGATGTCTTCCTATATCATCTTCGAGGACAATCGGAGGGTCTTCAGCTGGAGGATCCGGTTGTATCATCATCCCGACCATGTCTTGGAAGAGAAGCGCCATTTGTTTTATATTGGCCGCTTGTTCCGCGGCCTCTTTATCCTTCTTCTCAAGCATTCTCCGAAGGAATTCGGCATCGGTTTCTTGCTCCTGTCGCTGATCCGAGGATGCTTCTGGGCTTTCTTTTGTCCCGGTGAGTGCGGCCATCGCGTTCATCATTTCTTGGAGCTTCTGCTGTTGCTTTTGAGCTTTGGTCACTGACCGTGTAAGCGGTCTATGACCCGTAGATGCACGGCTGTCCTCCTTCCCGGACGCCATGTAAACGGTGTGCACCACCATGCCCCCAGACTTAGGACGTTTAGGCTTACTGTCTTTGACATTAGCTGTAGGTGTGGGGACCTTCTCCGGCCTTCCTATCTTTTGAGTAGTCAACGTGGAGGGAGTCGTTGCAGCAGGCACCCAAGTGGTTGTCGTCCTTTGTGATTTGACAGGACGGTTCTTTTCTTCATGAACTTTCACCTTCTTCTGCCTGTGAGAGTGATCTTGAATGATTACCGGGTCTTGAACCCGTCGCCAGACCTTATAAATTTTGGAGGACAGACGCTGAGGAGGCTGCTCCGGCTTTGCTTTTATAACACTCCCCGCAGGTGGAGGAGATCTTTTCAACATGGCAGTCGAAGAGTTCTTGCGTACCCTCCTTAGCGGTTCAAAGCTGTTCCCAGTTGGAACAGCAACATCAACTTCCACCGTTGGAGCCGGTGGAGTTAGCCCTGAGGGGGAGTTGCCCCCGACCTTCCTTACTCGGCGCCAGTGGCGACGTCGAGCGTGTCGAGCTGTTGGGGTTGATCCGGTGATGGGTATGGTTTCGTCTTGCCCCCTATCCAGGTGAGGTGACGCTGGTGCCAGCCTCTTGAAGACTGACGTCTTTTGAGTAGCAGTATCCAATCTGTTAAAGACAGACCTTTGAGTAGGAACGGGAGCCGGAATAGTCAGTCTTGTAAAGACCGACTCTTTGGCAGGAGAAGCCGCCTTGGCGACTTCAGGAGCAGAGATGGCTATCTTCTTTGGGATGGCCACTTCAGATGTCATGGGCTTCTTGGCAGGCCCATCGGAGTTCAGGCTCAGTCTGGCAAAGACCGAGGAGTTGGAGCTGGACGACCCGTTGAGAGGGACCGTGGTAGTAGCAAGCCGATCGAAGACCGACTTCTTTGAAGCTTCCGGTACGGGCACTGGGATGTTAATGTTCACCGACGGGAGCATGGCCCCAAAGAACAGACCGGTGGTGGCCTGAGTTACTTGTTCCACAGGCATAGTGAACAGGGAAGCAGCCTGCGGTCCATAGGCTACACCTTCAGATGAGGTAGAGCGTCGGTTGCACTTGCAGTTGGAGCAGTTTGAGCAGTTGGACGCCATTGCTGTTTGATTTCTGCGCCAAGCAAGAGACTAAATCTTAGTAACTTGAAACCCGAGGGCAACCATTAACAAACTGTGAATCGTTCGTGAAGACGACACACGAAGTGTGGAGTGGAAAGAGGAAAAGGTCTCACCGGGCGTGCCAGAATCTGTTCCCCTCCGAATGGCGGCCAAGACATGGACGTCTTGCCTGAGATTCGGGGCAGATGCTAATTGGAGCTATCCGTCCACCTCTCCGAAGATGCCAAGTTGATTTATCACACCGTGTATCGAAGGTTTAGACGGATGCTGCCGATGTAGCAGACTTCGTCAGATTCCCCCTTGTTCGAGGGGTTTTTGATTGTGGGGATGCTCTTCCCTGCAGGTGCAAGCCCCTGCAGTTATATACACTACCGCATCGCGGTAACAACTTTCTCCTTCTCCAAAATTTCACTTCGTGTCGTGGGTGTTTGTTTTGTTTGTGATTGCCCCTGAATTGTATACGGAGACTAATTTATGTCGTCGCCCGTAGGACGTGGATTAGTCCAAATCCGTATCTTTCTTAGATTTGGGTTTGGGGTTTTGGTTTAAGGATACGTTAACCATATTTGAGGCTAAGATCAACTTAAACGTTTCTTAAGGATACGTTAGTCCAATTTGAGACTAAGATCAACTTAACGGGATCGTTTAAATCCGACAAAAGAGCATTTGGGCTATATTGTTCTAGTTTAGGGACATAGTGGTCCGTTGCCAGTTTAGGGACATAGTGGTCCGTTGCCAGTTTAGGGACATGGTGGTCCAATACTAGTTTAAGGACATAGTGGTCCATAAAATGTATGGCTGTCGGGACCCATCACCTTTCTGAAGACGTTGAAGGATTACAACGACAAATATCAGAGGAGTTCAGAGATGTACCCTTGCACCAATGAGTTGGTTGAAAGAGTAGATGTGCTCAGTTTAAGATGAGTTGAGGACTTATGGCCAGTTTGGGCTACGTCCAATTATGTTTGAAATATTGGCCCTTTGGGCCATTAGATATTTGTCTGGGTTCAGCCCCTCATCATTCAGCAATACTGAACAGAGGTTTAGGGGCTCTGACAACATTTTGTCTTTGATTTCCTCAATTTTGAGATTCATTTGGAGGAGGGACTTTTGCCTCTGGAAAATTAGCCAATTTGGCTGAAAGTAGTGTTAAACACTAGAGAACAACAGTGTTAAACACTGGAGATAGAACTCTCAAATTAGTGTTAAACACTAAAACACAATCAGTGTTAAACACTGGAAATATAATCTTCAATTTAGTTTTAAACACTGGAAACAATCAGTGTTAAACACTGAAAATATAATCCCCAAATTAGTGTTAAACACTAAAGAAAGAGGGGTCACGTGTGGACACGTGAGAGCGCCCAAAGGTGGGACCAGATCCCTTTTCTTCGTTCTGCAATTAAGTGTTAAACACTTTTTTATATTTTATTTTGGAGCATCACGTGTTGGCACGTGAGGAGGATTCATGCACTGATCATTAAAGCGTCCGCCAAGGGGTCGCGTGGGAGCACGTGAGAGCGCCCGAGGCCTTTATTTCCTTTGCTTTTTCTTTCTGTGTTTTGGAGGTCACGTGGGAGCACGTGAGGCATTGCCTCAAAGCTTTCCTCCTTCTCATTTCTGGGGATCTCTTCAGGGGTCACGTGGGGACACGTGACCTTGGTCTTTTGCATGCATGGAGATCCTTCAAGTCTTTTTTTTAAGAATTAAATTCTCTGTAGGGTTAAACCCTAATTTTGTTTTGGAGGAATTAAATTCCTATTGTGAAAGAATTAAATTCTTATATAGGGTTAAACCCTAATTCTGTCCATTTTGAAGGAATTAAATTCCTGTGAGTTTGAGATAATTAAGTTCTCAATTAGGGTTAAACCCTAGTTCTGTCCATTTTGAAGGAATTAAATTCCTATAATATAGGGTTAAACCCTAATTTTATCTCAAAGGAATTAAATTCCTATAACTCTTGTGAGAATTAAATTCTCAAAACTCAATTCCTCCTCATGTTTTAGATCTGCATGGCAGGATCTCGACCCAATGGGAATTAAATTCTCAATTTATGGGGAGATGTGCACTTTGCAGATCTTCAACCAGAAAAAGAACTAAGTTCTTTTGCAGAAGAGTTCTTAGATTTTGAGAATTAAATTCTCTGTTTGAAGTTTTGATTCCCTTTCTTTTCTCACCTAGGGTTTTCTTTGTTGAGAATTAAATTCTCCTCTCTTTTCTTTTTTTTTCTCTTGAGAATTAAATTCTCCTCTCTCTGTTTCTCTCCAAAAAGGTCGATCCATTCTCTTCTCTTCTTGGCTCCTATTTATAGGAGAAGGAAAAAAATCAATTTGTTTAGCAAATCTCTCATTGAAAGATTTGATTTGTTTTCATAATTAATATGATCATTTAGATCACACAGTGAATTTTATTCACCGTTGGATTTTAAATCCAAAGATATTCTGTTTGTTATTCTTGGTGAGATTTAGGGAAATCTTTCCTTATCTAAGATTTTCCCATAAATTGGTGATTTTTATCACCCTTGGATTTTTAATCCAACGGTCCCCTATAGACCTTTTGTGTTTGGAAAGATTTAGAAAATTTTAGAATTTTAATTCTATTAATCTGTAAGGCTTTCAAAGCATGTCACGTGCTGGCACGTGACCCTTGGTCACGTGTGAGCACGTGACACCTCATTGAGGTATTTCCTTCAGCCGTTTGTTATTTCATTTCTGTTTCGATTGTCACGTGTCAACACGTGACCATTGGTCACGCGTGAGCACGTGACCCCCAATTGGATCCTTCTTCAGCCGTTATTTTTATTTCTGTTTTAACTATCACGTGTCAACACGTGACCAT
The DNA here is from genome assembly GCA_030015575.1 of Agapanthus africanus. NCBI lineage: Eukaryota > Viridiplantae > Streptophyta > Magnoliopsida > Asparagales > Amaryllidaceae > Agapanthus > Agapanthus africanus. Next base: position 15,348,642 of record CM057342.1, on the reverse strand, counting down.
TGGTCACGTGTGAGCACGTGATACCTCATTGAGGTAATTCCTGATTTTTAATCAGGGAACAGTGCATAACTTATTTGCTCATAACTTTTGATCCCAGATGAATTATGAAACCCATAATATATCAAATCGAAGAATTTTTTTAAGATGCTTCCAATATCATCAGAATTTAACAATTCCTCCTTCGGGAGTTTATCAAAATATAGGCCGGAAGATACCGGTTCGCATTTCCTTAAGCGTATCGCAGCCATTTGATATCTTGGGCTCTTTTGCACAGGAATTTTTGGCAGGAACAGGTACCTACATATATACACACATAGTATCGTAAACAGAAATCGCGCACGAAAACCAAAACGGCACACAAATCACATATAGGTTAAAACCTATGGTCTACGCATGCAAGAATAACCAACAACTCCCGATATCGACGTACAAACGTTAAGTGACCGAGATAAAACGAAATATCCAAAGTTTCAAGTCATGCAAAAGCCAAAATCAAAACAGCAACTCAAGAAAATGGTTCCAGATTTTTGGTCAGGTGAAATTAGGATAAACAAACAATACATTGGGGTTACATATGGGGTATGTGAGCTACGGAAGCAACCTTGACACCATTGCCCACAAATGACCAGGCGACATACCCCTCAAAACCGGCCTGCTCGGCCCAGACTGCTCGGATTGGGTCCGTATTTGCAGGGTGGTCTTCTAGTGGTCTATCTAGATCTCTGGGGTTGCTAGTTTTTCTAGTAAATGTTCCAAGTCATCCAAGATTTCCTGTATGCGCTAATTATACACAAAACCGACATTGCAACATCTAAATCCAATTGCATCGTCTAAGCTCTGTTTGATCTAGGTATTTAATACTAAGGGGGGTTTGTAGTTACCAATTATAACAAATTTCACCATCACAACTTATGAAATCTTCAAAACCTCATCTTGGAATTTTCAAACCTCACTAAACCACCATATCTTAACTCTAAACCATACTAGAAAATAAGAAACACTAGAAACTTAGCTAGAAGTCTTGAATTATACCTCATTTGTCACTCAAGAATCCCCTAGAGCTCAAAATCCCAACTTTCTTGATCCATCATGCTTGTAGTGAGCTTGTGCACATTTTTAATGAAGGGAATGTGGTATTTTGATGTGGTTTTGGGATTGTAGTGAGGAGGTAGAGGTGGTGGAAGGAGAGGGCAGCCATGGTGAGGGAAAAGAGTAGAAGAAAATGATGAAGATGATGAAAACCATCACAAATGAGCCAAGGTCAATGACCCCTCACCCTCTCTCTTTTGCCCATACTTCTTTCTTTATTCTTTTCTTTTCCTTTTTCCTTTATCTTTTCTTTTCAAATTTAAAACCAAGAACCCCATTTATAAAAAGAAACACATGGATGCCATGGTTCATAGAAATTCAAAAATGTGTTTTGAAACATGACATGGTGCGTGCCATAATGTATAATCAAGCTTAATGCAAGATTAGTGAAAAATAAATCGAGTTTAGCATTAACATAGAATATAATTAATAATAAGAAATCTATGAATGCTCCATTTTATAACCCCTTTCAGAATCAATAGTTCAAATGAATTCTCCGAATGTTTTCCAAACTATCGGTATATAATTATACCCTTTTCGTTAAAACTAATCTTCACACATTAAAATATTTATAATAATTCATTATTTAATTATTTAACTTCCCAAAAATAATACTTTATTTTTCTGAAATGTTACAAATAGTAATGTTCTAATAATTTAGGTTTTTGACATTAATAGTAAAAGTAATAAGAATATATATAAATTTATGTTTTTGCCATAAATAGTAACATTAATAAGAATAAATTTAGGTTTTTTCCATTAATTATAATAGTAATAAGATCAGTAATAGTAATAAGAATAAATTTAGGTTTTTTCCATTAATAGTAATAGTAATAAGAATCTATATAAATAATAATAATAAGAATAAGAATAAGAATAAGAATAGGTTTTTGCTATTAATAGTAATAGTAATAAGAATCTTCTATATAATAATAATTGTAGTAGTAGGAGTAGTAGTAATATAGTAATAGTAATAGTAAAAGTAATAATAATAATAATAATAATAATAATAATAATAATATTAAAGTTAGGTTTTTATACCATGGCTTTCTTAATAAATTTACGTTTTTATTTTAGGTTTTTGTCACTAATAGTAATAGTAATAGTAATGTTCTAAAAATATAATATTATATAGTAATAATAATACATGCCTTGTAGATTTGGGGGCTTTCCCTCATAAATCTGTACTGCATGTATATAGAAAATATATATCAATCTATATAGATTTTGGGTTTTTCCATTTTCAATAATAATTGATTTTATAATTTGCTAATTATCTATATAAATTTTTTCCCCATATAACTATATTTACAAATATATAAAAAAAATTAATTCGAAGTGTTTAATAATTGATTTAAAATACAAAAAAATGAGAAGGTATTAATAATTGATTTTATAATTTATTAAATATAGATTTGAGTAAAATATAATTTAAGAGTAAGTATTTATACTTGTAACTTCAAAATTACTCTGTGTATGGTATTAAAGCCATGATTGGCTGAACTTTTTTCTTCTTGGGGTGATGGATATTTAGTTTTAAAACCTATGATGTTTCTCTAAGCTATGTAGACTTGGATATTCATTTGTTGTTTATTCTTGAAACTTCAAGGTTAGAAGTCGCCAATTATGGCTCCTGCAATATCTTTCGAGGAGAAATCTAACGAGATAGTAATAAGAATCTTCTATATAATAATAATTGTAGTAGTAGTAATAATAATATAGTAATAGTAAAAGTAATAATAATAATAATAATAATATAATACTAATACCACTACTACTACTAATAATAATAAAGTTAGGTTTTTATACGATGGCTTTCTTAATAAATTTAGGTTTTTATTTTAGGTTTTTGTCACTAATAGTAATAGTAATAGTAATAGTAATGTTCTAACAATATAATATTATATAGTAATAATAATACATGCCTTGTAGATTTAGGGGTTTCCCCCCATAAATCTATACTGCATGTATATAGAAAATATATATCAATCTATATAGATTTTGGGTTTTTCCATTTCCAATAATAATTGATTTTATAATTTTCTCATTATCTATATAAATTTGTTTTTCCCCATATAACTATATTTAAAAATAAAAAAAAAATAAAAAAAATCAATTCGAAGTGTTTAATAATTGATTTAAAATACAAAAAAACGAGAAGGTATTAATAATTGATTTTATAATTTGTTAAATATAGATTTGTGTAAAAAATAATTTAAGAGTAAGTATTTATACTTGTAACTTCAAAATTACTCTGTGTATGGTATTAGAACCATGATTGACTAAACTTTTTTCTTCCTGGAGTGATGGATATTTAGTTTAAAAACCTATGATGTTTCTTTAAGCTATGTAGACTTGGATCTTCGTTTGTTGTTTATTCTTGAAACTTCAAGGTTAGAAGTCGCCAATTATGGCTCCTGTTCTTTCGAAGAGAAATCTAGCGGGATTGAAAGGCGTAGCCCTTCATAGGACAACCTTTCTTCCGAAACCCAAGAAATTACAAGTATAAATACTTACTCTTAAATTATTTTTTTAGTTATTACTCATGGAACGACAACAAAATAGCGTAGACAGTTCCATCTTAGCCAGGAATTGTTGTTTATATGGTAGCCCGTAAAACGTTGACAACCGTATCGGTAAAAACTAAGATTTAATAATTCTTGAGTATAACTCATTTGAAAATTTTTAAGATTACATATAATAGAGATAAATCATTCTTTTTTAGCTAATTTATTCAGAACTCTGGGTAGAATTTATCATGACTTCATCATCATCATCATCATCGGTCATATCTACAAAGCTAGCTCGTAATAAGAGCAAGCATATCAAGAACTCTAATTTGATAGAGTATTTCTCAGATGAGGAACAACTTAACAAGTGGACGATTCCTAATGTTCCACCAAAAGAGATTTATAATATCGAGACGTTTGATTTCTCGTCTAGACTTTCCATCAAGAGCATGGAAAAAACCCTTTCTGTGGATAATACAGAACAAACAATACAAATTCTTTCTGAAAAGGATGTGTTTAGATTCGAGAAGTATTATAAGTACCTTCATGTATGACTTATTCAAGTGGCTTTTAAGCCTCTGACCTTACAGGGTCTCAATACTTCTATTTTAACTTCTCTAAGAGATGCAAGATACCTCGATTGGATACCCTCCCTAATGAGAATTATGCAGACTAGTCTGTTTCATGGACCGGTCTACTTTGATGTTTATCCTAATTTGACTTTGCCTTTGACTGTTCTAAATTTTCTTGTGGCAGTCATATTAAATTTAAAGACAAATGGATACAATTTCATGAAGAGATCTGAGACTATCTTTATAGTCTACAGAATCTATTTTAAGGTTCTAACCACCATAGCCCCAAAAGTTAAGGCTAAAACTGAAAGTGGTAAAACCACTTTAATTGAGACAAACTTTTGTCTTCTGGTATTGCAACCAACAAAGTTATAAAATGGAAAGAAATAGATTTTCCTGAATCATAGGTTTTAACTTCAGCGGTTCTTCCTAAACCAGTCATAGATACTGAGGTCGATCAGATAATACCGACAAATAGAAATAAAATTTGGTTCTAACAATATTACTAGAATATCTGGTAATCCAAACACCGCTAGCACATTTTCTATATATAATGGAAGAAGATTTTTTTCTAGACCTAACTCCTCTTATAAATCAGATAGAGAAGTTAGAGACATTAATATTTCTGAGATGATTGTTCCTCATCTAATATATGAGAAGGATAATAAAACTTCTCCCACCTCATTAGAGATGAGCTTTCATATGTAAGTTTTTATGGATTTTACACCAAATAGTTCTATTAGGATATTTCTTAATAAGGAATTCATGAAAAAGAAGCATATTACTTTTAGAAATTGGTTTACAAAATCGTTTTCTAAAGAACAACAATATTTTTACAAAGATCAGTTTTATAAACATTTTGAAGAAAACCAATGTATTATATACTTTGTTAATTGGTTCTTAGAATATTTTCTCAAAGAACAAGACCACAAGATTAATATTGTTGAGGAACATTATAAACAACAGTCTACCACAAGTGGTAAGACTGTTAGATCCATATATCCTCCAGTTGAACCTTTTAGATTATCTGGAGTGTCTACATCTAATTTTGAGGCAACGACTTTTATAAAGTCTCTAATTGATGATAGAATAGAAAATACGCTTAAAGAACTTCAGAAAGTTTTTAAGCAAAACAATTTTACGAATATTTATATCCAAGTGATAGGTCAACAATTGATAAGGATAGAATCTACCCTAGAAAGCCTGATTAATAAACCACAGACACTTACTATAGTAGAAACACTTACTATAACTAAGCCAGCTAGTAATACTAGCTACGTTCCTATCAAGCCCTCTACGGATATTTTGGGATTCAAATTATCTAAAGATAAAAATATATTTTCAGACATTATAGCAGTTTTAGAAAATAAGTTTAGTAATATTAGACTTAATACTTTCGAAGGAGAAACTTCTGAAATATCAGAAGACGAGACAGAATGTGACATTGAGAGTAATATCTCTGAACCTCAGATTAATATTTCTGAGATCCAAAATGTTTTTGAAGAAGCAAATGTCAATGTTATCAAGTATCCTAAAAGAGTTTTTGATAAACATTATTATAAGAGACCGACCCCAATGTATGTTCTTTACAAAGAAAATGAAGCTGTTATACAAAATTCATTTTCTTGTAAAACCATTTATGAATGGAATATTGATGGATTAGCGGATAAGTAAATCCATGATAGTTTACATCGAATGATTATGTATGCTATAGTTACTAAACAGCATGTTAATACCAATGTTGATGAAGCCAGATTTATTTCGTGTAGTTTTACAGTAATCTTGAAAGGATGGTGGGATCATTGTCTTGTCCCAACTTAAAAAAAGTAAGATTTTTAGCTCAATCAAACTTGAAAATAATATCCAAGTTTTTGACGCAGTTTATACTTTGATACTTAAAATTCTTGATCATTTTACAGGAGATGTAAATAATCAAGCTGAGAAAATTAGGACTTTATTGCAGAATTTAAGATGTCCAAATTTAACCCATTTTAGATGGTATAAAGATATTTTTCTCAGCAGGGTTATGCAACGTGAAGATGCCAAAAATTCACATTGGAAAGCTAAATTTATAAATGGCTTACCCAATCTATTTGCTGAGAAGGTTCGTAAAAATTTACGAAATCGGTATGATGGAGTCATACCCTATAATATGTACACTTATGGTCGTTTAATAAGTACCTGTGTACAAGAAGGCTTGACTTTATGCAATGACATAAAGTTAAAAAATCAATTAAAAGACCAGAGATTGACTGGCAGAAAGGAATTGGATGAGTTTTGTAATCAATTCGCTATGGATACTCCTCGACAAAAAAAAAAGAGGAAGAAAAAGGAATCCCTTTCCAATCCTTTTTATAAAAGGAAAAGAAGGTACCATCCTCCAAAAAACCCAAAAAAGGATTGAGGGAAGATTATGGAAAATGCCTATTTATAAGAGGCGTTTAGATAAGTCTAAATCAAAGACTTCTACCACTTGTTATAAGTGTGGCAAGGCTGATCATTTTGCCAACAAATGTTATAAAAAAAAAGAAGATTAAAGAGATCGAAAATGAAAAATTATGAAAATCTTTATATAAGATTATGATTACCTCATCTGGATCTGAAATATCAGATTCCCCATCTTCTTCAGATAGTGAAGACGAGCCAGAATGCTCCACCAAATGCTCCAATAAATATTATAATATCAACAAGAATGATAATTATTGGAAAGCAATTGTTGATATGAATGGCTTAGGCATTAATGTTATCAGTAAAGAGCTCCAATAAATATTATAATATCAACAGGGATGATAATTGTTGGAAAGCAATTGTTGATATGAATGGCTTAGGCATTAATGTTATCAGTAAAGATTACAAAAGGGCTATTCTAAAAATTATAGACGGTAATGACATTCAACCAGAGTTGAAATCTAAGTTGATTGAAGTTCTTCTACGAGAAGAAAAGAAGAAATCTCCTATACCAAAGAATGTTTATAGGCTCTCTGAAGATTTTAAGAGACAACAACAGAGAGAAAATAAGCTAGTGACTCTTTCGGCTTTACAAAAAGAGGGTAATAACCTCAAAATTGAGATTAAGGATTTAAGAACTTAAAATGGAGTTATTTTGTCCAGACTCTCTACTATTGAGAGCAAGACCTTAATGCAAGGTAGTTCTCCAAATAAAGAAGAAACGTTTGATGAAGAAAGAAGGAATTTTGAATCTGAAGAAGCTCTAAAGAACCTCTCAGATCAATTTCTTCAGACTATTGATTTAGTATTAAATCAAAAATGGTATATAAAGGTCACTTTGATCGTTACAAATGATTTAGTTATACCCAATTTAATTGCTCTTGTAGATAGTGGTGCAGACCTGAACTGCATCAAAGAAGAAATCATTCCTATTAAATACCGCGAGAGAACTACTCAAATTTTGAGTACGGTAGATAATAGCGTCCTAACTACACCATATAAGGTGTCAAATGTTAATATATGCAACGAACACATTTGTCTTCCTTCTCTTTTTATTATTGTAAAGGAAATAACTCGGCATATTATATTAGGAACTCTATTCCTTAGTAAAATTATGCCTAGTGAGAAAATAGATTCTTAAGAAATTTATACCAGTTTTAAAGGTAAAAGGGTAATATTTCAGTTTATAACTAATCCCATGGTAAAAATTCTTAATGAAGTAAAAGACGTTTACCTAAAAGAAAACCAAATAAATTTTATCAAAGAAGAAATATCTTCTATACAGATTAAGCAACAGTTTAAGTTAATCCCAGTCAAAAGGAGGATTGAAAAGCTTGAAAATGAGTTTATAACTCAAACATGCAGCGATCTTCCCAATGCTTTTTAGGATTGAAAACAGTATATTGTTTCTCTTCTTTATATAGAAGAGTTTAATGAGGATAATATTTCTACTAAGGCAAGACCATGTCAGATGAATCAAGAATATCTTGAACTTTGAAAGAAAGAAATCAAGAATCTCTTAGACAAGAAACTTATAAGAAAATCTTACTTCCAATGGAGCTGTACAGTAGTTTATGTAAACAGTACTGCTGAACAAAAAGAGGAGTTTCTTGTCTTGTTATCAATTATAAACCACTTAATAAAGTGCTTAAATGGATAAGATATCCTCTCCATAATAAAAAGGACTTGCTAAATAGAATTAAAAAAGCAAAAATCTTTTCAAAATTTGATCTTAAATATGGGTATTGTCAGATTAATGAATCTGATAAATATAAAACTGCCTTTACCATTCCTTTGGGAATTTTAAATGGAACGTTATACCGTTCGGTTTAAAAAATACGCCATTTGAGTTTCAAAATATTATGAACTCTATATTTAATGCATATACGGAATTTATATTTTCCTATATTGATGATATTTTAATATATTCTGATAATATAGATCAGTATTTTAAACATCTAAATATTTTTAAATATCTTATTATAAAAAACGGGTTAGTAATATCAACCCCAAAGATGAAACTGTTCCAAACTGGTATAAGATTCTTGGGACATAACATTGACAATGGTACTATTATACTAATTGACAAAAGTATTGAATTTGCTTCTAAGTTCCCAGATAATATTCTAGACACAAAGCAACTACAAAAGGTTTTTACGTGCTTTGAATTACATGACAGATTACTATAAAAATCTAGCCATTGATGCAGCTATTTTATATAACAGGCTCAAGAAGAATCATTCTCCTTGGACAGTTGATCATACAAAGTTTGTACAAAAAATTAAGCAAATGGTTAAAAACATACCTTGTTTTCATATTGCTAATCTTACTTGGCAAAAAATTGTGGAGACAAATGTCTCTAATATTGGATATGGAGGTATCCTTAAACAAGCAGAACCTAATAATAATAAGGAAATGCTTATTAAATTTACCTTTGGAAAATGGAATTCAGCTCAGTTGAATTATTCAACCATTAAGAAAGAAATTCTTTTTATCATTAAATGTTTTTATAAATTTCAAGATGATCTTCTGAATCAAAAATTCCTGCTCAAAATTAATTGTTGCGCTACTAAAACTGTTATATAGAAAAATATTTAAAATTTAGCATCAAAGCAAACTTTCGCTAGATAACAGGCTGAATTAGCAGTTTTTGATATTGATATTGAGTATATTAAAAATACTAATAATTTCCTTCCTGAGTTTTTGACTAAGGAATCCTTGTAGGACTCTCATGCAGAGTCCATCGAGGGGTCAAGGCCTAGGCAGGGGCCGAGTACGGGAAAGGAATAATAATTCCTCTAACTCCCCTTATTCAAATTGGTTGAAAATACAAAAACCAAAACCAGTAAGATTCGAAGTAGGATCTGAGGCGTCATATGCCCAGTCAGAATGGAGAACGCCTGATAAGACTGCGAAAATAAGTGTTCATAACACTCAAAACACTCAAAAAAGCAATATTAGCTTAGAAGAATCATCCAGTTCATGAAATATTTCTGGACAAATTCAGTCATTCAAAAAGATTGTTGAAGGAGGACCTGAAAATGATTACTTTCAGAAAAACACCTCCGAAACAATTATTTGTTCGGAAAGGAATGATATTCCCCAAATGCATGATTCTTGGTCTCTGAAAGAAAAATATATGGAGACCAGTTCATATACTTTTCAAGCGGGAAAAACCCGACAGGTCTATGAAGCCTTGCTAACAGTTTTATCAACTGCATGAATGGGCTCTACATCCCAACAGAGCTAAAACTTTCAAAATTGGTGATATAAGCGATGAATGCAACTACTGCAATTATATCCAAGCATTGGAAAAAATTTCATACTATGTAAATCCAGGGGAAAATATTCCTGGTTTCGTATGATAACCTAAAATTATAAAGTCAGGTATTCCAAATTGGTTTATACAATGGCGGAAAAATATAGGAGCAGAGTTAAGAATTATACCGAAGCAAGTTTTTAATTTATTCATACCATGGATGAAATCTCATCCAAGGTTTTATAATATAGAAGACATCTTAATTAAAGAAGGTGAAAATACATTATATTACTTAATAGAAAATGAAATTCCCTACATTTTGAGGTGGACGTTGACAACATGATTTAATGAGGGTAATATCCCAGTTCTATCAAGAAAATTCCTGATAAAATGGTGGACAGGAATAAAAGAAGAACAAAAGACGGCCGAAATTAAAGCGGCTATTAATAATAATAACAAAATCCTTAAATAAAAGGATCAATGAAAAACTGGCCACAGAAAATCCTTTACAAAAGTTAAAAATTTCATTCCAGAGAAAATATCCTGACATCTCGAAAGAAGAACTGATGAAAAAATGTCTCAAACATATGAAAAAACAATTCGAGCAAATATTTGACAGCTCTGACACTATCTCGTTACTTCTATAAAATCCACTCGATCGGTGGAAATGAAAGACTGTGGCTTCCCAGCGGAGCAAGCCCAAGATTCAGAAGAAGACCTGAGATCAGCAGATCAGCTATGGAAAGACTTAATGAGCTTACCATTGAACCAAGATAAAAGAAAGGGGATAATAAAATAAAAATTCCCATGGTTATAAGGCCTGAAAGGCTATAATAAAAATTATAAAAATACCTGGAAGATTGACTACACCATACCAGCACACGGTTTTGATGGTACCCACACATTTAACTGGAAACAATGTTCGTATATCGGTAGAAAAATGACAAGTTGCATACCGACCGGATACCTTTAATATCTTTAATAAAGATATCGGTAGGTAAGGGACACCTCATCCTTCCACTACGAAGAGATAAGGGACACTTCACCCTTCCACACTCTTCGAGACATCTTCCCTCCTTCTATAAAAGATAAGGCCCTCTCCCATTGTAATCATCTCGGAGCTCGATCTCTTTCTTTCTTACTCTCTTCAACTCTCTTGTAATATTTCTAAATTTATAATATTTTTGATATATAAATAAAAGCTTGGTCTTGGTTTGTCTACTTCACGGAGCTGAACTTCAAGTAAGTATCAAGCAAGTTCTCTCTTCCCTTCTCTTTCTTCCTTAATAAAATTACTCTGTGTATTATAGATTTGGGGGTTTTCCCTCGTAAATCTATATTACATGTATATAGAAAATCTATATCAATCTATATAGATTTTGGGTATTTCCATTATCAATAATAATTGATTTTATAATTTGCTAATTATCTATATAAATATTTTTTTCCCGTATAACTATATTTACAAATATATAAAAAAATAATAATGAAATTTAATTCGAAGTGTTTATTAATTGATTTAAAATACAAAAAAACGAGAAGGTGTTAATAATTGATTTTATAATTTGTTAAATATAGATTTGAGTTTTTTTCCCATAAATCTATAACGTACTACTCCTTAAATAAAATTGATCAAATTTTTTGGCCGTCATATTTAAACTAATTATTTAAAACGGTCAAAATAATTTTTTGAAAAAGTATTTTGCGAACTATTAGAGATAATCATGTGTAAAAAAGATCGACGAGTTGATTGAATAATATAGGAGGGCATAAACCGGTGGCCCCACGGATGTTTCCAAATTATTACCTGTAAAATACAACTTAAGTAAAAATTAGTAAAACAAGTAGGAAAAAGAAAAAAGGAAAAATATTAAAAATTTAAAATGGAGATGCGAGGCATCGATCGTACGACTCGCTAGCGAAGTAAGCTCTATCATTTGAGGTACATCCCCTTTTGTGATAAATTATGTGGATTGTGGAATAATCTAGGTGGAAATATCTATCTATATCAATACTTATACTTACTCCTCCTTAAATCAAATTGATCAAATTTTTAGTCCCTCATATTTAAACTAGTTCTTTATCTCAGTTAAAATAATTTTTTGAAAAAGTATTTTGCGAACTATTAGAAATAATCATGTGTAAAACAGATTGATGAGTTGATTAAATAATCCACGAGGGCATTAACTGGTGGCCCCACGAAAATTATTACGTGTAAAATACAACTTAAGTAAAAATTAGAGAAATAAATAGGAAGAAGAAAAATGAAAAAAGATTAAAATTCAAAATGGTGATGTGAGGTATCAATTCTAATACGGCCGACCAGCCAAGTCAACGATATTCCATTTAAGCTACATCCTCTTTTATGATAATTTAAAGTAAATATATTCTTATCACAAGATATCATATATATTTTGCGTTCATCACAACATCGGCAAAAAAGAAAAGAAAACGAAAGACCAAAAGATTTCATTTATATTTATGCTCATCGTGATCACAACATTTAAAAAAAAACAACAACGGATACATGAGGTGATGGAATAATCCATGAGAGCCTTAGAAGTGGTGACCATACCAAAGTTCCCAAATTATTATTTGCAAATTACAACTTAAGTGAAAAAGGAAAAAACAATAGGAAAAATATATATAGGAAAAAAAGATTGTAAATTTAAAATGGAGATGCTATATCCATCCTCATACTTCCTGTAGGCTAAATAGCCGCTCTATCATTTAATCTACATTCCCTTTTGTGCTAAAAATTACATATTATGATAGTTTTAAATTAGCATATCTATATGTATCTATATCAATACTCACCGCTCCTTAAAGCAAATCCATCAAATTTTTGATTGGTCATATTTAAACTATTTCCTTATCTCAGCTAAAATTAATTTTTGAAAAAATTACTTTGAGGACTATTAGAAATAATCATGTGTAATCTATCATATCAACCGTTTTAATTTAAAATCCAAAATCAAACTCTATATTTTTAGATCAGTTCATCAATATATAAATTGAGTTTTTTTCTATTAAATTGAGTTAGTTGGATTTTTATTTATTAATTTTTTTATGTATATATTAAGAGTAAGTAAAGACAGCTTAATAACAAATTTTTTAAACAGATATCTTTGAGTGTAGTCTATAGATGAACAGTGGGCAGATGTGTTCTCTCTTTTTCATCTCATGATACACCTAAAGTCAAATCTATCTCTTTTCTTTATGCTCATTCTTAATTTAGTTTCAATAATCTATTTATCTCTATCTCTAATATTATAATAGCGCTAAAAGAAGAGGGTTTCAAAATTGAAAATCCAATTTCAATGAAAGCATAAAAAAGGCTATAAAATTCTCCTTTGTTCCAGCAAAAGAAAAGAAAATTAAATTAAAAAATTGCTTACCATTCTCTTTCTCGAATTAGGATCCTCTGCTATTTCCTCCTTACAAGAACCTTGCTCTGCCCATGTTTGGACCGTTGGATCTCCTTCCTGACCCACCAAACCTTAGGGCTTCTGTTTTACACTAGTCTCGACCGTTAAAATTTCAGAGAAGGAATAAAAAATAGCAGAGGATCTGAATCTCTCTCTCCGTGCAGTGAGTACTTCCCCGTTCTCTCTCTCTCTCTCTTTAATGTGGCATTCTAGTAAAAAATCCTTTGAAAATTACTCATTCCCAGCCAAATAATAACCATCTCGGGTACTCTCTCTCTCCCCCCTTCCCATGCTGCATTCAAAAAGAAAAAAAATCCATTTAAAACTAATCTTATTTTAAAATCTTATATTCAAAGCTTCTTTTAAAGCAATTTTTAACATTGCTCATAAAATAAAAATGTTAAAAATATATAAACTTTGATACTTATATAATATATGAGAATAATGAAGCATAGGTTCCATAGAAGGAATTTTCAGTGACATTGAAAAAATACACCTTTTGCGATCTTTTTCAACGATCGACATCCATCATCATTATCTTTATCATGTAAACGTGGATACACCAAATTTCATGTGATTCCATCATTTTTACACCAAATTTCATGTAAGATGTGGATACACCAAATATAATGGGAGCAAAATTAACAGTTTACCGACAATAGAACTTTTACCATTGCTAAATCAACGGTGAAAAGGTAATAGAATCACATGAAACTTGGCGTGTCCACGTTTTACATAATAAAGATAATGATGATAGGTGACGACCGTCGAAAAAAATTATGGAGAATATAGATTTTTGATGCCACCTAACGAAAAAACCTACTAGGCCATCTTTTCTTTGTTATTCTAATCATACATATATTAGATATGTATGCCGTAGAGACCTGTATTGTATAGGATGCTAGGTATGTATATGTACAGAAACAATCTTTACTCGAAATGATAGTATACTATCTGGTTTATCTTCATCTTAACATGTGATCTGTTGTGTTATATTTCATATCTTTATATGCATGTTGATGAAGCCCTTAGGACTATGCTTGACTACCAGGATTATGATGAGATCATACTAGTGGGGCCTGGGCAGTCTACAAGCATATCCTTTAATAGTTCCTTGTCGAGGGTATATCAAGACAGGGCATCGATATTACCAGATTAGACTAGTGTGTACATTTCTTGACCCTGGGGGCGATGGTTGATTCCACAACCATTGGTGTTTGACATCAAAGATTGTACATATGTGCTCATTGGAGAATGGGTACACGAAACAGGACTCGCCGAAAACTCCTAGATGGTATATATACCTATTTTCAGATAGCAGTTCTCTGGCGACACTTAGACAGGTTAGTCTGTAGACCCGAGATCGTCATAGTGTCTTGTGTGATTCCCACTGTACTTTGATTTCCTCCCTACCACGGCTCTACTGAGTCGTGCAAACAGGTGGATTTTGGGTACAGTCCCGAATCGCATGGAGGTAGTGAGCGATAGGAGGGGTTTCGTCTCTCCCGGTATAGGGAGTTGATGTCGCGCTATGCTTGATCGGCAATAACATCAAATCCCTGGCCAGGGTTCTCAAGATTTACTGGTAAGTGTTATCAGCAGTTTCTCAAACTGTTATGGGCCGTTAATCAGCATGACTTATAAAGTTACTGGGGTCTGACATTTACCACCCCTAGACTTCATATGCGACGTATCAGACGAAGAGACCGGACTGTACGGTAAGTGTTGCTTGCAGGCTCATAGGGGTTGTGATGAGTTTGCTCTTCGAGCACCTTTTCGTCATGTACCTAGGTAGCCGTTACGCACAGATAGTGCAGCTGACGTGCTTGTGGTTAAACCCCTACCAGCGTGCTGTCGAGTCTTTAGAGTCCCACACAGAGGGTTCCCTCGTTCAGGCGAAAGATGTAGAGGCCGTAAGTTGTTACGGCAGCCGTAAGGTGTTACGACTGTGTTTCGATTATGTTCGTGTAATTGTTACAGGAATAATAATCGGATTGATAATACTGGTAAGCTTTGGTTTGAGCCGGATACCGGTATTATATTATTGGATTAACGGTATTCGTATTTTTCGGAATTCGGATACGGGTATACGGTATACGGATGAGGAGTATTCTTGTAATTGTTACAAGAATACCTTCTAGAAGGTGCCATCTCATAATGGCATTATTTATTTTATGAAAATAAATAAATGAGGTGGAAATAAGAAAGTCCAAGTATGGTTGCAAGAATGGGTTGTTTTAATTTTATATTGTTTTGGAAATACTATTGAAGTATGGTACTGATTTTATATTATATGCTTCAATTATTTCATTTGCAATATATCATTTTCTCATGCTTGAACTCTCTCATTATCACAAACACTTTCTCTCTCCTTCTTCTCTCCTCCTCTTTCTTCCTAGCTTTAACCCTCACATGTGATGTGAATCCAAAGCTTAGGATCTTAAGTTAATCCAATACACTAATCTCTACATAATCCTAGTGACCTCTTCTAGCAAACTTGGTCTCTAGGTTAAACTCTTGTGAAGAGTTTCTAGCTTGTACGAAAACTCTCGCGCGGATCATCTAGGTCTTGGGGTGGCCGGAGATCGTACACATCGGCAACGTCCAAGGAGCCAAGGAGTTCATCAAAGAAGAGCCGAAGGACCGGATCATCAAGGTATAATCCCTAACATAGTAGATAAGATCTCTAGTTAGAGTTTTCTAGTTATGGTTTAGACAAGATCTTTTGGAAAGTGCGTGTTGTATGTAAAGAAAATTTTCGTTTATCGCTTCCGCCGTCTCACAAGAGTTGTGGGAATATGCAACATGCACTAACATGGTATCAGAGCCTAACTAACCATAATTAGATTGTTAGCCAAAAGTTAGAAATTCGATCGACGAATTTTTCCCGGAAAACACGATTTCTGTCCCCATTTTCTGTCGATTTTTTAAGTGTTCAAAAAATCATTTCAGTGGCCTTAAAAATACATGTAGGGTTTTCTAAGCACACTGTAGAAAAACGAGACTCTAACTCGCCAGGAACACCGCGGATCCACGGCCAAACTCATTGTTTGGCCGCCGATCCACGGCCGAGTCATAGCCGAGTTGACTCGTTTTTCAGCAGTTTGTTTAGATTAAGAAAATAGTATTTCTGGGATATCTGGAATTTACACAAAGTTGTTTGTGCTCTGGATTATGACAAGTGTTGGCATGGTTTAAAATTATCGATCGAAATTCTAAAGTGCTTGGCTAATCGGTTTTTCAGTTTTTTTTTTTGTTATGTGTGTTTGAAACGTCGACTAATTGCTATAAGTCGATTAGTCGGGGTTGCACACTTCTATAATGATATCATGAGATGGTATGTGTATATGAATATGTTGGATCATCATGATGAATGGCCGGGGGATGTGAGAAGAGCGTTTTTCTTTTCTTTCATTCAATGTAATTTGCAAAAAGCAATGTAATATTATTTTGCGGGGCACATCCGGATTGAGATTGTAGCCACCGTTGTATAATTTCTTTTTACTGTTTTTGCTTCTAGGATAGACCCAAGGTGGGGTGCACAAACTACCGGGTTTTCGAAGTGCCGAGTGGCGTACTCACTTTGTTGAGGGAGGTTACTTCACTTCGGGAATTTGGCGGGTAGTTTGCCGCACCCGTAGGGGTTTAGGGTGGGGTTTGGCTATTCATCACGACCGTGGAACCCGTCTTTCATTAAGGCTTGAATAAAATACGGAATTCCTAGTATATCCAATGTATTCATCTGTGATCTGTAATGGCTATATTTATATATGAGATATATAATAAACGTTGCTTATGTTTTGCACCCGCGCTAGTCCAGCCCCCGCTCTGCCGTTAGTTAAGTAACCTAACGGTGCATGACGGGGCTCAGTGGCGAATGCGGATGGCATAAGCGTACGTTCTATTTTCGTTTCTTTTCTGTGATGTTTAGGAAACGTAAATGATGGGACAACATTAATGTGATTAATGTGAGGAAAAAGAAACCTAAAGATATTGTAGAATCAAACATTTTAAAATGGGTAACTCTAGTTTTTTGCTTTGCATAGTGGTATTCTTGAATATCCTGCACCTCATTCGATGAGGAAAGGGCTGAGATCCCTTTGCCGGGAGTGACCCCTTTAGCGAAACTAGCAAATGTTTCAAAGAACTCGATTGTTTTTATAGTTGATCTAACTTTTGCTTTGCATCGTGGTATTCATGAATATTCTGCACCTCATTCGATGAGGAAAGAGCCGAGACCCCTTCACCAAGAATGGCCTCTTTAGCAAAATTAGAAAGATACTACAAAACCATTCGATTTTTTAAACTGGAGCTTAAACCACTCCTCTCACTCGATTCTACAACGATATCAAGTTCAAAACGTTAAAGGTTTTCATAAAAACCATCCGTTGCCCTCCGCCATTTTAGGAAGCAGAGTACTTAGTATTCGTGCCACGTTTGTTGACCATAGTTAAGGGTCATGCGGGTGGGTCTAAATCAATCCCGAAATGGCGGGTAGAACTTGACTAGTGCTTATAATTTGTTAGAACTTGACTATTGCTTATGATTTGTTGACCATAGTTAAGGTCATAAGATACTAGGGGTAAAAATCATATCGGGAATTTCAAGAGTTGAAATTTCCAATGAGATTACATACCTTCTATTTGATAATTGGATCCCGATCCCACTGTGAGTAAAAGTTACTCCCGGGAGAGTTTTGCACTTTACAATTAGCTAATCCAATAGGTGTCTAGAAAGGTGTCAACGGGGTTACGCCTCTAGGAAAACGAGGTTTATTTTAATTAGATCCATGCGAAAGCACGGGGAACCTCCCTCGGAGTACCGACACTGGCCTGGCCGACCGGTTAGCGAACTTGTAGATTGCAATTAATCTAGTTTTCTTTTTAAAAGGTTTGAAGGAAAATTTGATAAAAAGCAGTGAGAGACATCAATTAGATCAGATTAATAACCAATCTAATTATGCAAGAGCAATCGCTGAGTGTCTTCTTTTCTCTCTCCTAATGACAGATACCTATGACGGGACTTAAGCTTTTATTAGACAAAAATAAACTCACGGGACCGAATTACAAAGATTAGCTAAGGAACGTGAATATTGCCCTGACCTATGATAAGGTCGGATACGTCCTGACTACTCCAGCCCCTCCTAGCCTAGACCCTGATTCTTCAGTTGCGGATAAAGAAATCCGCAAGATATGGGATATAGACTGCGCAACAGCCAAGTGCCTCGCGCTTGCTTCTATGAACAATGAATATCAGAAGCAGCACGAGAAGATGGATGTTCAATCCATCTTTCTCCATACAAAGGAGTTGTATGGAGAGCAATCTTGTACTCTCCGATACGAGGCATCTTGAAAGTTGTTTCTGTCACGCTCCGCTTCCCGGTATACGGCGAAGAGGACGGGACTGGTCCGCTACGTATTTACTGTGAAGTAAATACGCTAAGCGTATCTAAGCAATATAAAAGTAAAGCACAAGAGATAAGGTATATAAACTGAACAGCAACTTTATTTATTAACATTCTTTTATACAATGCATGAAAAGTAAATACAACTGAATAAAAAGCGATGCCTAAACAATGACATAACAGAAATGAAAGTACTGAATGGAAAGTGTACAATGACTAGAGCTCGGGGTCTTCACTGAACTAGTCCAAGTCTTCAGCAGCAGGCTCGATCTCTGACGTGTCCATATCACCTGACGACATTCAAAGAAGAAAGAAAGAGAATGCCGTCAGCGAACAGGTCGCTTGGTAAGTCCCAAAGATAAGGGAGAAATAGAATAGACAGAATAAGAAGGTATATTTTAAAGTTGTATTATATTGTTGTAATTTTATGTTAACGCTGTTGTTTGTACCTTGGTACAGAAGAATGCCGGTGTATACGAGAGGAGTCTCTATATGCCAAAGACTAGAGGCAAGTATAGTACAGGGAACCATTTATGCCACGGTACAACAGCAACTGAATTCATATTAGGTGTATTAAGTCTTACTGTCTCGTGCCACTTTTAACACCTTCCGTACCAATCTACCCCTTAAATCCCGTAGTGTCTTGTTTGTATTGCATTGTATTGCAAATTGTATTGATTGTATAATTGGATGACTGACCGAAACCATGATATCAGTAAACGGATGTAACCGTAGAATCATGTAAATGGAGTAACTGGAGAACCATGTAAATGGAATGTATATCCATGGTTCGGTTCGGTCAAGTTGTATAAATTGATAATTGGATTCATGGATTCATGTTGAATTGTAATATTGAAGATTGTAGATTGTAGATTATAGACTATAGATTGTAGATTGTGGATTGTACTTGAATCACATCCAAGTCAGATTATAATGAGACTCACTCTGAGTCGGTAAATTGAAGTCCTGATTGTTTTGATGTTATCGGTAACCACTGCACATGGACGGCAGGATTTGTGTCTTTTTCTAAGACGATTACCGTATTGATAACACCATTATTAAGTTTTCTACCTTAAATCGGCAAGCACCCACTTATCCGGCTCCTTGAGGCTCAAGAGATTGGTCCCGCTTAAACCTATGTTTACTAGGGTCCTTAGGGTAATTTGTAGAACTTGAAGGGGTTTTATGTAAAAATACTTTTATATACTTTTCAAAATACAACTAAAGTATTTAATTATCATCTTTATATGCATAAAACAATTTAATGATCAAGATAAATATGTATACATGTTTGAATAGTATGAAATGAGTCAAGTATATTATTCGAGTAATTACAATAAACAATGCTGTAAACAAATATTATGTACGACTAATTAATCAAGTCGAACGAATGCGGAATATAAACAAAAACATAGAATTAAGTGTTATGCACACGTGAGTTCTGGTCTCGCCTAAATACGCCTACCGGTTTTGGAGATATACTCGTTTTCGTATCGTCGAGCAAAACAGATCAGAATCTGTTCAGCACCGTCACATATTTTTAAAATGCAGTTTAAATTAATTTCTATCGGGTTTCAGGTTACGAAGATTATTATAACATTGTAGGTATTTCTATGTACTTATCCAAAACACTAAGATTCACGCAATTTGGATTTCTGATGCTCTACTTATGATCATTTTAATATCAACATTTAAAACAGAAATTCAGATTTTTGGACATCAATTATATGTTATATTGCAAAACCTATATTGAGTTGATTCATGCGTTTTTAAGTAATAAAATATATAGAAAATTATATTTCTATCAATTGTGCATCTACACATCTAAATTTTGTCATGAACGGACATCGAGAGTTTGAGTTATGTCTAATTTAAAAACAGTGTGCGATTCAGGACAGATTCTGTCCAGATTCGTCGCTTAATATTGTAACACGGTTTTCTTTATCTTATATGGGTTTTCAGTAAAACTATAAAACTAAGAAAATCTAGATCATTCTATTTAGATATCAAAAACACCTGAGTTTGCTCAATTTGGATACCGGTATACCAAGTTATGTGTCTTAGAAGTTGACCGATAACTGCAGTTTTCTGTTTTACGATCAGTGGGAAAAAAACGATGTAATTCCTAAACCGTTATGCGGTTCGATCTAAAATTTTTACAGCGTGTACAAAATAATATATTCTATCATATGTAAATTTCCTAAAATTTTCAGAATTAAAAATTATTTTATAAAAATTAGTTTAAAACTAAAGGTATTGATATGTCATATGTGAGAAATGAGAAAACCATGGTATTTATTCGTAACTTCATTTTTTTTTACAAACTTTAAATAAAGTGATTTAAAATAAAACAACAAACATGCAATCCTAATTGGTCACTATGAAATCTTAACATGTGAATTGAGAGTAATGAAAAAGACTTTACAAACTATATATGTGTGTATGTTTGTGTGTTCATTATTTATATATGTATCCATTTAATTAATTATTTAGGAACTATGGTATGTCAAGAGAAGTTTTTCATGGCAATATAAAACAAGAGAAATATAAAGAGAAAAAGAAAGAGATGGAGGGAGGGAAAGAGATAAGGGACTTACATACACAAGCTGGTATTGTCACCGGGCATGTCTATCCGCCGATAGCCTCGCGTTACTAGCGAGACCTTCTTGAAGACTTCTTCATGTTCTTCTTTTTGGACTCTAGGTGAAGAGGGAGAAGTGAGAAATAAAAAAAATGAGGAAGGAAAAGATAGAGGAGGACAAATAAAGATGGTGTAATGGTAAATAATAATATATGAATTTAACATAAGAATAAAAAAGAAATGAAAGGCCACCATTCATTTTGGAAATGAAAGGTCTCATTTGTAGGATATGAGAAGAATAAAAAATGATAAAAAAAAATAATTGCAAGAATGGGGATTTGAACATACGACTTATGGAATAACAATGTAAAGACTTAACCAATGGGCTACAAAGTTGTTCATGCACATATTTAATTAGAATTAAATATATGTTGTTGCTTAAAAAGAAAGTGGGCTTTCCAGATGGGCTGTAGAGAATAAGAATAATGGATTTGGGTTAAATATTTATGAAAGAAAAAATAAGAATGAGAAGTTAAAAACTTAAATATAAGAAAAAGAAATTGTACACAGAAAAATACATAATAGATTGAGGAATAAAATAATAATAAATTTAATAGAAAACGGAAAATACCAAGTACAAATAAATACGGTATATTATTGAAGAGGGATAATACAAATGTATAAAGATTTTGGGGTTGTTACAGTTTCAGATGCGGATGGCTGCTGGCACGTCTGTAGGTGACCATGTATTGAAGATGATTGGACTTATCGAAGAACTTGAGGACCTGGGTTGGACCATGGAGAACGAGCAGTATGTTGATATTGTTCTACAGTCCCTTCCCCCTGCCTTTGCTCAATTCATTGTAAACTTCAATATGCACAACATGGAGAAGTCTTTACCTGAACTCCTCAATATGTTGAGGAGTGCAGAGAGCACACTAAAGGTAGAGAAAACTCTTGCTCTTATTGCTGGGCCATCTTCTTCCTCTGTCCCGAAAGCCAAGGCCAAGGGAAAGAAGAAGAAGAATCCCATCAAGCAGAGAGGCGGAGTGAAAAAGGCACCAGGAAGGGACAAGAAAGGGGCTGCTGCGACAGTACGAGGGGAATGTTTCCACTGCCACCAGACTGAGCACTGGAAGAGAAATTGCATTGGATACCTGGCCGACCTCAAGAAGAAGAAGCATGGTGATGCTTCCACTTCTGGTGTGTTTGTAACAGAAAACTGTTTTTCAATTAACTCTACTTCCTGGGTATTAGATACTGGGTCAGGATCTCACATCAGCAATTATGTGCATGGGCTGAGAAATAGCAGGTTTTTGAAGAAAGGTGATCACACTCTCCGGGTTGGGAATGGTTCCTCGGTACATGCTACTGCAGTGGGAGAGTATCATCTTGGTTTGCCGTCGGGTTGTATATTGGTTTTGAACCCATGCTATTTTGTACCTTCGATGTTATGTAATATTATATCTGTATCGTTGTTGGACAATGCTGGATATAATTTTGTATTGCAATCTAATGTTATGAACATTAACCTTAATCAAGAGTTGATTGGGTATGGTAAATTAAATAACGGGATATATGTCCTAAATCGGCATACAGTTTTTCATATACAACACGCAAACAAAAGAAAGGTTTCAGACATAAATGAAGCTTTCATTTGGCATTGTAGACTTGGTCATATTAACGAAACAAGACTAACCAAGCTACATAAAGATGGATATTTGAACTCATTTGAATATAAATCTTATGCGACTTTCCAGTCTTGCATCAAAGGTAAAATGACCAAAACTCCGTTTACTGGACACGGAGAGAGAGCTACTGAACTCTTAGGCCTCATACATAGTGATGTATGTGGACCAATGTCTACACATGCAAGAGGTGGTTTTTCATACTTCATAATCTTTACTGATGACTTCTTAAGATTCGAAAACGTGTTCTTGTTGAAACATAAGTCTGAAGCCTTCGAAAAGTTCAAGGAGTATAAATCTGAAGTAGAAAAACAAACATGCTTAAGTATCAAGAAACTTCGATCAGATCGAGGAGGTGAGTATCTAAGCTCAGAGTTTCTAGATTTCCTAAAAGAGAATGGGATTCTCTCTTAGCTCACTCCTCCGTACACACCACAGCACAACGGTGTATCAGAAAGGAGGAATCGTATCTTATTAGATATGGTACGATCTATGATGAGTGATGCTGAGTTACCAATATCATTCCGGGGGCACGCATTGGAGACTGCGATTTATCTTTTGAACAGGGTTCCGACCAAAACCGTGTCTACCACTCCATATGAGATATGGTATGGGAAGAGACCATCTCTTAAAAAAGTTAGGATATGGGGTTGTCCGGCTTATGTAAAAAAGCAGAATACGGACAAACTCGAGACACGATCGGTTTTGTGTAGATTTGTGGGATATCCAAAACACTCATATGGATATCTTTTCTACCACAAGGAGGAACAAAGGGTGTTTGTTTCTCAGTATGCCACATTTTTAGAAATTGAATTTTTTACAAATGATACTGTTGGCAATACGGTAGAACTAGAAGAAATTCTAGATACACAAACAATTACCGATGATTTGGTTGAACCTGAGGTTTCAATAGAACCTGACGAACCTCAGCCACTCCGTAGATCTAGTAGGACTTCTCGCCCACCTGATAGATACTACGGTTTTCTAATTGATGGTGATAGAGAAGATTGCATCATGGATGATGATGACCCTACTAGTTTTCAGCAAGCTATCACGAGTGGTGACTCAGTGAAGTGGTTGGATGCCATGAGATCCGAAATGGAATCCATGCACACCAACAAAGTATGGACTTTGGAGGTTGCACCTTCTGGAGTAAAACCCATAGGGTGCAAATGGATCTTTAAAAGAAAGATCGGTGTGGATGGTCAGGTGGAGACCTATAAAGCTAGGCTGGTAGCAAAAGGATTTCGTCAAAGACCAGGCTTGGACTATGATGAAACCTTTTCACCAGTCGCGATGCTCAAATCCATTCAGATCCTGCTTGCTATAGCTGCTCACTATGATTATGAGATCTAGCAAATGGATGTTAAAACGGCATTTCTAAATGGTGATTTAGAAGAATGTGTTTTTATGGATCAGCCAGAAGGCTTCATTGATAGTGGGAGCAGCGGAAAGGCATGCAGGCTGCTTAAATCCATCTATGGATTTAACCAGGCATTACGGAGTTGGAATATCTGCTTTGATGATACAATCAAAGAGTTTGGTTTTATAAAAAATGTGGATGAACCATGTATTTATAAAAGGATTGTAGAGAATACTGTTACATTCCTCGTATTGTACGTGGATGACATTCTCTTGATAAGAAATGATATTCCTATGCTACAATCGGTCAAACAATTCTTATCGCAGAGGTTCTCAATGAAAGACCTGGGCGATGCCTCGTACATTCTGAGGATTAAGATTTATAGAGATAGATCTAAGAAATTATTGGGATTGTCCTAATCGAGATACATTGACACCATACTAAAGAGGTTTAGTATGGAAGATTCCAAGAGGGGTAATTTACCCGCTTGTCACGGGATTACCCTCTCCAAAGAGATGTCTCCAAAGACTGATGAGGAGAGGGCTCGCATGAGCATTATTCCCTACGCTTCAGCAATATGATCTATAATGTATGCGTCCAGATGTAACTTATGCACTGAGTGCAGTATGCAGGTATCAATCCAACCCAGGGGAGAAACACTAGACTGCTGTGAAGAACATTCTGAAGTACTTGAGAAGAACTAAAGAAATGTTCTTGGTGAATGGTAATGGAGATCTCCAAATGGAGGGCTTTACCGACTCCAGCTTCCAGAGCGACAATGATGATAGTAAGTCCATCTCAGGGTTTGTATTTACCCTAAATGGAGGAGCGGTATGTTGGAAGAGTTCCAAATAAGATACCGTCGCTGACTCCACGATGGAAGCTGAGTATATTGCTGCTAATGATGCCGCAAAAGAGGCAGTCTGGATGAGGAAGTTCATTTCTGAACTTCAAGTGGTTCCATCCATTGCTAATCCAATACCTCTGTATTGCGATAACAATGGAGCCATGGCTTTGTCAAAGGAACCGAGGTCCCATCAGAAATCCCGATATATCTTGAGGCGGTATCACCTCATCAGGGAAATAGTCGATCGCCAGGACATCGAGGTACGGAGAGTAGACACGAAAGACAACACAGCAGATCCATTCACCGAAGGCCATCCCTTATGTCCAGTTTGAGAAACTGTTCGAGCTGTTTGGCATGCGGTACGCCGGCAACTGGTTCTAGTGCAGACAGTGGGTACTTATTGCATCAACTACAGGCCTTAGTGCAAGTGGGAGATTGTTAGATATGTATGCCCTAGAGGCCTGTATTGTATAGGATGCTAGGCATGTATATGTACAGAAACAATTTTTGCTCGAAATGATAGTATTCTATCTGGTTTATCTTCATCTTAACATGTGATGTGTTGTGTTATATTTCGTATCTTTATATGCATGTTGATGAAGCCCTTAGGACTATGCTTGACTACTAGGATTATGATGAGATCATACTAGTGGGTCCTGGGCAGTCTACAAGCATATCCTTTAATAGTTCATAGTCGAGGGTATATCGAGACAGGGCATCGGTATTACCAGATTAGACTAGTGTGTACGTTTCTTGACCCTGGGGGCGATGGTTGATTCCACAACCATTGGTGTTTGACATCAAAGATTGTACACAGGTGCTCATTAGAGAATGAGTACACTGAACAGGACTCGCCGAAAATTCCTAGATGGTATATATACCTATTGTCAGATAGCAGTTCTCTGGCGACACTTGGACAGGTTAGTCTGTAGACCCGAGATCGTCATAGGGTCTTATGTGATTCCCACTGTACTTTGATTTCCTCCCTACCACGGCTCTACCGAGTCGTGCAAACAGGTAGATTTTGGATACAGTTCCGAATCGCATGGAGGCAGTGAGCGATAAAAGGGGTTTCGTCTCTCCCGGTATACGGAGTTGATGTCGCGCTATGCTTGATCGGAAATTACATCAAATCCATGGCCAGGGTTCTCAAGATTTATTGGTAAGTGTTATTAGTTTTCTCGAACCGTTATGGGCCGTTAATCAACATGACTTATAAAGTTACTGGGGTCTAAAATTTACCACCCCTAGACTTCATATGCGACGTATCAGACGAAGAGATCGGACTGTACGGTAAGTGTTGCTTGCATGCTCGTAGGGGTTGTGATGAGTTCGCTCGTCGAGCACCTTTTCATCATGTACCGGGTAACCGTTATGCACAGCTAGTGCCGCTGACGTGCTTGTGGTTAAACCCACTACCAGCGTGCTGTCAAGTCTTTAGAGTCCCACACAGAGGGTTCTCTCGTTCAGGCGAAAGATGTAGAGGCCGTAAGTTGTTACGGCAGCAGTAAGGTGTTATGACTGGGTTTCGATTATGTTCTTATAATTGTTACAGGAATAATAATCGGAACGATAATACTGGTAGGCTTTGGTTTGAGCCGGATACCAGTATTATATTATTAAATTAATGGTATTCGTATTTTTCGGAATTCGGATACGGGTATACGGTATACGGAGGAGGGGTATTCTTGTAATTGTTACAAGAATACCTTCTAGAAGGTGCCACCTCATAATGACATTATTTATTTTATGAAAATAAATAATTGAGGTGGAAATAAGAAAATCCAAGCATGGTTGCAAGAATGGGTTGTTTTAATTTTATATTGTTTTGGAATTACTATTGAAGCATGGTGCTAATTTTATATTATATGCATCAATTATTTCATTTGCAATATATCATTTTCTCATGCTTGAACTCTCTCATTATCACAAACACTTTCTCTCTCCTTCTTCTCTTCTCCTTCTTCTTCCTAATTTTAACCCTCACATGTGATGTGAATCCAAAGCTTAGGACCTTAAATTAATCCAATACATTAATCTCTACATAATCCTAGTGAGCTCTTCTAACAAACTTGGTCTCTAGATTAAACTCTTGTGAAGAGTTTCTAGCTTGTACGAAAACTCTCGCGTGGACCATCTAGATCTTGGGGTGGCCGGAGATCGTGCACATCGGCAACGTCCAAGAAGCCAAGGAGTTCATCAAAGAGGACCCGAATGACCGGATCATCAAGGTATAATCCTTAACATAGTAGATAAGATCTCTAGTTAGGGTTTTCTAGTTATGATTTAGACAAGATCTTTTGGAAAGTGGTTGTTGTATGCAAAGAAAATTTTCGTTTATCGCTTCTGCCGCCTCACAAGAGTTATGGGAGTATGCAACATGCGCTAACAACATATACATGTTATTAGATGACATGACATCCCATGGTATTTCTTAAAGATGCTAAAACAGAGTAACAAACTAAGTTACCTTTGATGATGACCATCAATGGCCATGAATAGGTGGCATCATCTCAAGACAGTTGTTTCTTAAAGGAAAAAAAATGTTACCAAGGGCCTGTTTGTTCAGGATTACGTTGGATTTTGGATCGTGGAATTCTAGGATTCCATAATTTTGTGTTTGGTTTGTGCATTTGGATTTCTATGATTCCTTTGCTTTTTATGGGAAGCCACCACAAAACATGGATTCTTGAATCCTAAAATTTTTTAAGGATTAGGCATTTTTAGATAGGACCCGTGATACTTTATTTATTTAATAATCCTCTCTCTATCTATTTCTCTCTAAAATCCTAAAATTCAAATCTCACTTTCTTTTCACCAACCAAACAAAAATTACAGGGATCTACAAATCCAATACTAGGAATCCAAAATCAACCAAACAACAAATTACTAAATCCAGAAATTTTGAGCCATACTATTTTGAAATCCAAATTTCTAAATCCTACAACCCCTAATGATAATGCTTTGCATGAGAATACCTTCAACACCTGAATCATATATGGTCACCAATTCAATCACAATCATATGGTCACCCATTTTTGCAAAAGCCAACACAAGTTTCGTGTTTCCCGCTCTTCGTTTCAAAATTTTTAATTATGAGAATTTGAAGGATTATTCCAGCCAGTCACTTACATAAATTTGAAGGATTTTAACCACAACATCTATACAGAGTGATGCTGCAAGACTGCGGATCTTACCGATGATGAAGACAGTGAAGGTGACTTAATTGGATCAACGCAAGTCTACAGAAGAAATACCCATATTTGGGATTCAGGATCCGATCCCAAATTAAAGGTACATGTTGAGGTGTGATCATGTAAATCACACCTCAACAGGATAGGTCCCAAAAGAAAAAGAAAAAAAGAACGAGGTGCTCTCTTTTTCCCCTTCTCTGCATGGTTTGAAAATTTTGTAGTTTCAATATCAAGATGAAAATATTTGTCCCCAAATTTCTTGTACAGATTTTTTTTTCAGTGAATGAATAAATATATTTTTTGCTTATATGTCTATGCTCTAGTATATTTTTTGTTTCTTATTCTTTTTCAAATGTTGGCATCTAAAGGCTATAGTTTGCTCACGTGTGTATACTAAATTAAAACTTAATTACTCGAAAAAGGTTTTAAAAACTATAAGAAAATAAATGAATGAACAAAACTTTAGATGTACTTGACTAAATTTGAGCTAAGAAGAAGAGATTTTTACTTGCAGTTGTCTTGTCAAAGTCGCGGAGCTTAGAACCCTAGATCCTAGGGTTTGAATAGCGTCGCCATTAAAATGATAGATGGCTTAAAAATTGGGTGAAAATATTTGCCACGATGAATAATAAGATCCACGATTAAACTATGGAAATATGTTTTGTTAAGCTCCATAATTGGCTACGACACATAATTTGTTTCCTCTCTTCTTTCCAACTATTTGTGTATGAGAATTTGAAGGATCAAATACATTGGTGGCCTTTATTCAGCAAAAACTTAGAAACTTGGTAGATTCATACAAGGAAAATACAGGTTTTATTCTCGATGAAATTCATCGAAATCAGTCTCCAGTGATTTCTCCTTCAGAGATACTGGCTTGCCAATTTCCCTTCTTTGACAATGTAGTTTTGTGGGGGGAAATCCTCTCCTTTGAAGTATCTATCCAGCATGTCCTTTGTTCCCGCGGCATACCTCAGCTGCACATTACACGGAAAATCCACAATTAATTTCGCAACATTACATGCAAATCATTTTTTAACAAAACTACTCTAGACACAAAACTACATACCATTATTCGCTTATTAACGGAACCTAGTCACGTATGACGCACACGCTTCCTATTTACCGAATTACTCTTCCCTATCAAACTAAATAACTCCAACTGTGTCCATTTTCTCCAAACGTTTATAAATTATTCTGATAGCCATGTTTGAGAGGGGGATAAGAAAAAGGATGTTGTACCGTTGTTTGAAAAAATTTATGAAAAATTTACCTGTTGAAATATTCCAATAAAAAAAATTCATAGCACAACTATTTGCTCAACGAGAAAATAACAGCATGCTGTTTCATGAAAAAAGCTGAGAAAGTGCATGCAGTCAAAAGCATAACGAACCAAGTTTAGGCCCTGTTTGGATATAAAGTTAGAATAACCATGGTTTATTTTCAAGTGTATGTAGGAGGCATGCAAACTATGGTTTGCAAGCCCCAAAACACCAAATATGGAGTTTGGTAAACTTTGATCGGATTGGAGTTGAGATAACTGCAGTTTTAGGCTGAAAAATTGAAGTTATCTCAACTCCAAAATGGCTGCCAAACAAGCCAAAGTTAGCATTTTGGAGTTAACTTTTGCTAACTTTATGAAACCACTGTTTACAAAGCTCAACTCTGTTCCCAAACAGGCCCTTAGTGTAAAAGGCTGTAGTTTAGAATAAATAATTCAAATTAAGCAAAAACTTTGTAAACATTTGATAAAAGGTTATAGCTTACTTGGGCATCGATGGTGGTGCCAGAAATATGAGGAGTCATTGCATGGCTGGGCATGTATCGCCACACGTGATCCTTTGGTGCCGGCTGTGGGTACCACACATCGCCACTGTAACCTGAAAGGAAAGAAAAGAAAATTTAAAACAGATCATTTTTCACACTGAATCTTAGATTAAGAAAAATAATGATTTAAAAAAAAATGTCCAACATTATCAAACTTTACAAAGTATTACCCTAGCTTGCATCAATATTAAATCCTACAGCATAAATGATACGCAGTATATGAAATCATTTACCTCGATGCATTGATAATCACATAAGGAAACATCATTCAAGAAAGAAAAAATTTAGTACAGATACCTCCGATATGCCCACTGGCACAAGCATCTGCGACTGCTTGAGCGTCCATGATAGCTCCTCTGGCATTATTTACAATGAGAACTCCTTTCTTCATCTTTGCAATTCTATTCACATCAAACATTCCCCTGATATACAAAATTTTCACGAAATGAGGGAGAATAACACACATTAGAAGTCTCTAGGCCAAAGGGGAAAACTCTGAGAATGGCATAAGAAAACACAAGGCTAGTGAATTGAAATAGTGTAATATTTGCACCAGCAACTATAATAAAGCCTATCTCACTATTAGTCAGGTTGTATTTCATTTTTTAAAAGAAAGCATGTAACTACTAGCAACAATATAATCATGGCCGTAACTGTACTTTCAATAGTATTGGGAATGTCATCAGGGAGTCGGCATATGGAACATGAAGAATACAAGATAGTAATGTAACCAATGTCAACTTTGCTTATAAAACACTACGAGAAAAGGGTAATATGAAAGAAACGGCCATTGATAATCAAGTAAATTATTCAAAGCTAGCTTCCAAACAGTAATCATTTCAGCGAAGTTGTAAAAATTGTATACTGCATCAACATAAATTGGCTTTTTCGGAGAGAAAAAAAGTTATGTAGAATCAGGTGACCAATCTATCAGCGACAGATGGTTTACTTCTTCAGATAATTTGAATTTTTGGTAAGCGGATTTCATTACGATCAAACATAAACCAAGGAAAACATCAAACTAACTTCACCAAGAATTAGAAAGATAGAGCGAAAAATTACCTGGTCTTCTCAGTTAATGGCGTATTAACGACAACTACATCACACTTTGCCAGCATCGCATCAAGATCCTCCTCAAACTTTGCCCCCGTCTCCTTCTCCAACTCCGGCTCCATTTTAAGCCGATCATGATAAAGCAAATTGCAACCAAACGGTCTCAAACGTTGAAGCAACAATTTCCCAATTCTCCCACAGCCAACGGTCCCAATAGTCTTTCCCTCTAAATCATAAGCTCGATAAGCTATAGCCGCAACGTTCCAATCTCCATTGATTACTTGGTGATACCTGTTAGAACATAAAAATATAACTCTCAACCCTCATAACTTCAGAGTTAGGATGCGGAGTCAGGGAAATTTAAGATGGTAACAGAGCAATACAACACAGGTTCAATTCCGACCGGGCACATATTTAAAGTGGATTATTTTTTCCAAAAAATTACCACAATGCAAAAGCTCAAGTTTTGTCCCATAAAAGGGTGCTCGAGCTGCGGGGGCATGTTAGAATAATATAATATAGAAATACAACCCTCAACTCATCATAGCTGTGGAGTTCAAGAATACCCGGGCAAAAAGTTTCGAACAAGGATGAGGATTCTCATGAGCTCGTCTTCTGCGACTGAGACCGTATTGCTTCCAGTGACTTCTGCCACGGTGAGCCCGGCTTCGGCTGCCGCTTTTAGGTCAATGTGGTCAGAACCAATCCCGGCGGTGAGAAGGAGTTGGAGGTTCTTGGCTTTTTTTATTCTCTCGGCTGTTATGTAGGCGGGGTGGAATGGGGTTGATATGAGCACATGCAGATCGGGAATGTGCTTCTCCAGCTCTGAACAAAGAGTAAACAAACAATAAGTTTAGCATGCATATGATGTGGGTATTAAAGAGAGCTAAATGCATAAACCCTTCTTCTATACTTCCTTCAGTACTTATAACCTCTCAAATAGCTCACTAGCACCCTTTTGGTACTCTTTCATTTCATACATTCAACGAACGTATTACCTGGCTAGAGTCATCGTGATTGTCCATTTTTTCTCTACAGATAGCTCACTAACACCCGAGATCTATGGTGCAAAAAATCGTAATTGAGGATATGTATCCGTATCAAATTTGTATCTATATAAATTTTGTATTTGTATAGAATTCTTTCGGATTCGTTGATGATACTTGTGACTCGTTTTGGACATCCTAAAATTTATGTTGTATTATAGGTGCATCGAACATGTATTGCTAAGACACCAATAATCTATGATCAACACTATTGTATTCATACATTGCATTAGCTAAAATGATAATGTTTGTTATTATGCATATAGATTTAAACAAAAAACAATAGTATATCCTGACAAATCATATCCTAGACTTTTGGAAATTGTGAATCTTCACTCATATCGTGTCACCCATGTCCCTATCTGAATCCTTGCTACTTGGCTTGAGACTCTTGGATTAGTCAACAATCATATCAAATTTTATATTTTTAGAGCCACTCTATTCTCAGAGGTGTTGAATGCTAATCAACCAATTGAGGGTTGCAACTTGCAAGAGCTAAATGAGGCACAGATGATGGGTGTTATATGCAATCAACAACAATAAAGTATCCATTTTGGTTCAAGATAAAGCACTTACAGCGTACAATGAGAAAGAACACACAAAGTTTTTTGGAAAAAAAAATATACAATTGTTACATTTCATGTATCAGGTAAATTTACTTGTACAATGTATGCAGTTGAGACATTCCATTTAGAGAAAATAAAAATCAATGATCAATGAATTTAAGATTCACAAAGGATTTGGGCAATTATTGCAAATGCCAAATGCCATCTTTCAATTGTCTCAAAACGCATCTGACATTGATTTGAACATTACTCTTGGAAAAAGTTTAATGTTTACCATATATAATATCACTTCCACATATGATGAAGAAGCAAAAATCAAGATAAAGGAGAAAATATGATATGTTAATATACCGACCAGAATCGGGGCCTTCTTTGTCATCGGTGACAATGTATTGATGGCCTTGAGATTCTAGCCACTCGCGAATGCCCAATGCCCCCTCGGCACAACCTAAGAAGTTGGGATTCATTGACGCATTCTCTTTTGCCTTGTAGAAAACCCCAACAATCTTCTTGTTCCCAGGAGAAGCCTGCATTGTATTGAAACCAGTAATCAACAATTCTGCTATAAATATATAAAAGATGGACACTAAAAGGCTAACATGATTTATGTGTTTAGTTTTGATCTCAAAATATATTCCTAGCTAGCAAGGCTCTTCCGCAGGTTGAGCCTCCTTTATTGTTATCATTATTAATTCTTCTATATTTATTTTAAAAGGGCACCAAACGGAATTCGAATTTGGGTTATACCATCTTAAGTTCCCTTCCGCTTACTAAAACTTTAGGTAAGTGTCGAGGAAAACACTTCTATACTCTAAGACTCATTAATCCAAGCACTTGGTGGGATAAATAAAGATCACCAGGCAAGTCCCTTGCTGCACAAAAACTTGATTTTATGGCGAACATATTCTAGCATTTCCCTGCAAGTTTGATTACCATTAACCGGGCATTTGAGCCAAGATATTAGTTTTCAGCAGTCCTTATTTTCTTTCACTCCTAAAATTCTTAAGCAGTGCCATAATGTCCTTTACACCAAAACTACAAAGTTATGGACTTGCGGTAAGGGTTGAGGGATTTTTAATTTTTTAATTTTTTTTCCCCTTAAAAAGAGGATCATGAGCATAGCATTCCTCAATTTTCTACAGACAAAATGAAGAATTAACTATATTTGAGAGCTCTAAATATAAATCTCTACAGCTAAACAAGCAAAAATTTGTCCAATACACTAAACAAACAGCGACCTTTATGTTGCGAACAGTTAAACACTAGCTTCATGATACTGAAAATAGCAAATACGATTGGGAAATTATCTCCAAGTTCCCAATTTTAGAGCAATGGGCTAACAAAGAAGCGAAAAGATGCTTCTTACTTTAAGCTCAATTACAGTAAAAGAGCTTAAAAAAAACTAAAAAACTAAAAAACTTAGTTGTGTTTCACTAAGTTTGAAGTAAAAAGATGAGATTTTTACTTGCAGCTGCCTTGTGAAAGTGGCTGAGCTTGGAACCCTACATCCCAGGCTTTGAATCGCTTGCTTCGCTGCTCCTAACATCGCCATTAAATTATTAATTAGATGGCTAATAATTGGAGGAAACTTTGGGGACACGTGGCAACCAGAGACTCGAAAGAGAGAGTGGTGTGTGTCTCTCTCTCTCTATATATATATATAAGCAGAGGAGAGAGAGACTGTGGGGACACGTGGCAACCAGAGAGAGGAAGAAGAGAACCAATTCTTAAGCAACTCGTCGGCGGATTAACCTGTCCTTGTCTGACAGAGAAAATTTTGCAGCAGCCCCCCTTGAATATATTAATTAGCAGCTTTCAAACTTTCGAACTTATTTAAAATTTAATTATCTTTAATGATGGAAAGAATTCAGAGAGAGTGTGGATATATACAAACATTTTTATCCCATTTACTTTTAAACCTTTTTCTTTTCCAGTATAATGTAGAATATTCAGCCACCGGTTTTAGAAATAAAATAAAATAAGATAAAGTAAAATAAACTGCACAGATAATTTATAAAATTCTAACGCCTCAAGACTTCAAATTGCATGCACATACATGTATTTAAGGTGCTAATTAGGTTCTGTGAACCTATAATTAATTTTTACCTAATAAATATTTGTAAATTTGATGTATATCGTTTTAAAAAATGATTCCAAATTGCAAAAGGTACTAATTAGGTTCTGTGAGCCTATGCTTTTTACCTAATAAATATTTGTAAATCTGATGTATATTGTTTTTATGATTTGGTAATCAATATAATTGTCTTGAGATGTGTTTGATGTGTTTGCGAACAGTCCCACGTTAGAAAAACTATAAAAGGCGCATGGGTATAAAATATAAGATGGGATAAACCTCAACAAAGTTTAGGTCTTATTGATGGAACCCACTTATATCAAAAGCTCTCGTTCGTGAATATATTTAAATTTAATATGGTATCAAAGCTAGGTTGATAATATCCGTATAGAAAAGCTATGAGAGATGTATGTGTATAAAATATAAGATGAAATAAACCTCAACAAGACTTGAGTCTTATTGATTAAACCCACTTATATCAAAATCTCGTGTGTGCGCTCATATATATAAATATATGATCGCCGTCTCGTTTGTGAATATATTTAAATTTAATAAATTGAAATGCACCCGATAATATATACATTCATTTTAGTGAAATGAAATTACCAAACAACATGAATGAATTTCGGAGTATGAAAGATTTGGACAATTATTGCACCCAAGGCCATGTTCAAAGCATTTGAGAATGCAATTTGAAAGTTATGAGACAAAGTTATTCCAAAAAATAAAACAAGAAAGATCCATAGGGAGAAACGTTACAACAAAGATGATGGAGATTTCAACCACTTTAATCTCCACACATTAGCAATGTTGGAATGTCGATGGATCTTGTTGATGACGAAAACAACGGCGATGGCGAGGATTACGGGAAGTCAATTGAAAAAACAACTAAAATGTAAGGTTTAAGATCCGATCCCATTTATTACACGTTGAGGGTTGATTCACCCTCAACGCTACAGAATTGGCCTCTGTTAAAAAAAATTGAGTTGTTTTTTTTATGTTTTCTTCCTTTTCAATAGATAGATAGAGATTTGTACTTTTATTATACTTATTTAAAGAAAGCAAACGCTTTTGGCAAAAAAAATCTCATTTTTACATTTAGAAAAGAAAAAAAAATCCATGAGAGGGTTCTAAAAGCATGTCATGTCATTCTTTCATGCACATAAAATTACCTTATACTCTTCAACAATACTCAATACAAAATATACTTATCTTTAGGAAAATGAACAAACTTTAAAGAACTCCTGAACTAATGAACAACAAATATGTAAAAAAAAAAAAAAACAATCAACAATGCCCAAGTGTGCATAAAATATGTTACCTTTTTCCTCACCACATACGATCACGCACATGTTGCTAGCCTTTATAATAAGAGTAAGTTTATTTGATTTTTGAAGGTGATACATGAAAACCCAGGCCGAAGAGTCCTATATGGATACAAGCTAAATTTGAGGGCAATATGTGAAATCAAGAACCATTTATTTATTAAAGCTCATTTGACTCTGAACTAACAAACTGCAATAGCAAAGGCGACACAGTTTCAAAATATCAATGTCACGTATGCAACTACATAGCGCTTAGACGAAGCGCAAGACTCCGGAATGCTACATCGATCGTTTGTATAATCATAGACGGTGATAAAAAAATAATCCATATTTTTGCTTGTTGAACTCTACAAGGAAAACCAATTAGCGACAAGCAGATAAAACAACTGTAGACGTCTGAAAAATCTCGTGCAGACGTCTCACAAATCAACAGATCGGAGCAAGACGTCTGATGAAGGAAGCACAGACGTCTGACAATTAGTCTCCAGAAAAACCAGAGAACAAGCAGACGTCTGACCTTCCTTCATCAGACGTCTGCCGATCGTATACGAGGATGCTGCGGATTTTTGTGATAAAAAATCTTTCCATAACTTCTTAGATTTTATTGTTTAGGAAAGTTTTATTTTATTTTTATTTTTTTATCATATAAAGTGTATATATATACACAATTGATATTCAATAAAAATCAATCAAGTTACAAACCCTAAAAACGGTCTTCTCCTAGATTTTATATGGTATCAAAGTCTTGCGATTAAAAGCTCATTTTTTTATCCATGGCTTCCTCTCCAAACTCAATTTCCATCATCTCCAAATTCCCCTTTCCAATAAAATTTTCCCACACAAATTTTATTGTGTGGAGATCCTAAATTCAATCGGTCCTAATCTGCCACGATCTCCTTGTTCACATCGACGGCTCTAAATCCTTTCCTATAAGGACCTTCACGGACGTCAACGACACTACCAAGCATGTTGAAAATCTAGACTGCCATCAATGGCACTGTCAAGATCATCTTATCCTCAACGCTATCCTCGGCAGCTGTGTCGAGACGATCCAGCTCCATATCTTCTCTGTTTCCTCATCCAAAGAAGCATGGGATCGACTTGTTACTCTCCTTACAAACAAATCTCGCTCAAGAGTTATGTCGCTTAAGGAACACCTCATCAATAACCAACGCGGCTCACGTTCTATAAGCGAGTACCTATAAGAGATGCGATCTATCTCCGACGATCTCACTCTTGTCGACCACCCCCTTCCTAAAGATGATCTCGTTCTCCACATCCTCGCTGGCTTCGGACATGAATTCAAGAAGTCGCAGCTGCTATCTGATCCGTGATAACTCCATCACCTTCGACGAACTCTATGAAAAACTCATAGACTATGAACGCCGTCTAAAGAAGGAAGATACATGTGTGTCTCTCTCTCTTAAGTGTCAACTATATCAATCAACCCAATCGCTCCTCCTATCACCCTCCGCAACAACATGGAAGCGTCTCCTACAATCGGAACACCAACAACAGAAACTTCGCTCGTAACAGCAACAAAAACCAGTACTCCGAGGCATGCAACAACTCACCCCGCTCCAACTCTTACTACAGTTTCTGCAAGCACCCCGGTCACAACAGCAAAGATTGTCGTCAACTCGCTCGTCTTCTTCATGAGAACGCAGTGCAAACCAATTCACCACAACACCCATCGCAGACGCTCTCTCAACCTGTGGCAAACAACACAAATGTCAACCGGCCCGCTCCTTCCTCCTGAATATTGGACATTGGTGCTTCTCTTCACATTACGTCCGATTTTGGGACTCTTCACAGCAACACGATTACGGTGGTCCCGATAAGATCAATATAAATGATGGTTTAGGTTTGAAAATTTCTCATATCGGTAAAACAACACTGCACTCACCCCAAAAACCCTTCCTTTTGGATAATGTTTTATGTGCACTATCTATTACTCAAAACTTAATTTCTGTTGCCAAATTTTGCAAATTAAACAAAGTCTTACTTGAGTTTTTTCCCTCTAATTTTTTGATGAAGGATCTTCACACGAGGCGCCTTTTCTTTGTGGGGTTAGACATAATGATGTTTACTATCTCCCGCACTCCATCCAATCTCAAATTCACGCTACCTCCGAATCATAAATAAGTGAGTGACATTGTCGTCTTGGTCATCCCTCCATCCGCATCCTTCAGTCGGTTGTTAGGAAAAATAAATTAGTGTCTAATGTCTCGATAGTTAATAATCTTCAATATAATTCTTGTGCTTACAAAAAAAGTCATAAGCTTCATTTTTCTGAAAATTCACTTCGTTTTTCTAAACCTTTGCAATTAATTTACACTGATATTTGGGGACCCATTGAATTGTCATATGATGGTTTTCGCCATCACGTAAATTTTGTTGATTATTACACAAAATATGTCTGCAGTACCCTATGAAATGTAAATCTGATGTTGCCACCATCTTTCCCCAATTCAAAAATCTTGTCGAAAAATATTTTCAATTACCGCTCATATCAATATACTCTAATAATGGAGGTGAATACACATATCTTACCTCTATTCTCATATCCTATGGTGTCTCTCATCTCACCACTCCTCCACACACTCCTGAACATAAAGACACATTAGAATGTCGCCATCATCATGTTGTCGAAACCGGTCTCATACTCTTGCATTCAGCCTCTCTTCTCTCTAAATATTGGAGTCATGCCCTTCAAATAGCTGTTTATCTTATAAATCATATTTCTAGACCGGTTCTTAATTTCCAATCTCCATTTGAAAAACTATTTCAACGTCCACCAAATTACAAACGTCTCAAAAATTTTGGATGTCTTTACAATTCTTGGTTAAGGCTTTACGCCTCCTCCAAACTTCAACCTTGGTCTACTTCTTGCATTTTTCTATATTATTCAACATCTCAATCTTTATATAAATCTCTAGATCCCGTCACTCAAAAAATTTACATCTCTCATCATGTCATATTCGTCGAAACCAATTTTCCCATGCAAGTATCTAGCAGACATCAAGAGATTCTTCAGCAAGATTTGGATTCACCTGGCGTAGTATTGCAACCAATCACGTCCCCCAAACCCACCAAACTTCACATCCTTTCCCCCTTACTTAACCCAATCCCCACTGAAACCCAGTCCTTGACATCTCATACCCTCAACCTCTTCCCCTCTATCGACTCTTTACAATCTTCACCCTCCAATTTCGATAACATTACCAACCTCCGAGTCCCCAGCTTACCAACCTCCTACACAACCACACAACCACATTTACCATCTTCGCAATTATCCTCTTCTCCCCAACCCCTAAATCTCCGAATCGACACTAAACGAAAACCGAACCCCAAATAATTCAACTCCCAATATATAAACTATACCACTGTTCACCCGATACCCCAAACCTTTGAACCAACCTGTGTATCTCAAGCTGTGAAGGATCTTAACTGGCGTGGTGCAATGTCTGAACAGTTTGATGCCCTCATGAAAAACGGAACATGGGATATTGTCCCCAAATCTGATACAAATCAAATCAGAATCTTGTAGGTCGCAAATGGGTATTTCGAATCAAGTGAAACTCCGATGACACAATTACACGATACAAAGCTCTCTTTGTGTTCAAAGGATTCCATCAACGGCCCGGCCTGGACTATTCTGCCACATTTAGTCCTGTTATCAAGCCGACGACACTGCGTATCTTCTTATGTCTTGCTTTCTCCCATGGATAGCCTCTTCGTCGGCTCGATATTAACAATGTCTTCCTCAACGGTATTCTTCATGAAGATGTGTATATGGATCAATCACCTGGCTTCCTCCACTCCTCCCTACACAACCATGTCTGCAAACTACGGAAAGCTCTATATGGTCTCAAAAAGTTGCCACAGGCATGTTATCAAGAACTCAAACGATATCTCCTTTAAACCGGTTTTGCAAACTCCGTGGCGGATA
Source organism: Agapanthus africanus (assembly GCA_030015575.1). Lineage (NCBI taxonomy): Eukaryota > Viridiplantae > Streptophyta > Magnoliopsida > Asparagales > Amaryllidaceae > Agapanthus > Agapanthus africanus. Next base: position 15,308,416 of record CM057342.1, on the reverse strand, counting down.
CATTTCTTTTTGTCTGCTCCATGGAAGCCACCGTCGCTTATTTCTTCGTGTATTTCAACGATATCATTCTCACAGATAATAACGTACAGTTCCTCCACTCTTTTGTTCGTCAACCTGCACAGCGTTTCTCTCTAAAGGATCTCGGTAATCTTCATCAATTCCTTAGTGTAGAAGCTATTCCTACATCCTAAGGATTATTCCTCTCTCAACATCGCCACATTGCTGATCTATTGAATAAGTTCTTCATGGCATGTGCCAAAGAAACCACCACTCCCATGTGCAACAAAACTCCTCTTCTTCGTCATGACGGGTCTTCCTCCGTTGATCCCACACCCTATCGTCAACTTTTTGGTGCTCTCCAATACCTCTCCCTCATACGACCGGATGTCTCATTTTTTTTAAATCTTCTATCACAATTCATGCACTCTCCCACCAAATTTCACTGGACGACACCAAACGTGTTCTTCGCTACCTCAAAGGAACAATTCATCATGTTATTTATCTCCGCCGTTGCTCTCCTCTCACTCTTCAGGACTTTAGTGATTCAAACTGGGGCGATAGTCATGAAGACACTCGTTCCACCGCTGCCTCCATTCTTTATCTCGACGCCAATCTCATCTCATGGAAATCAGCCCGACAAAATACTGTTTCTCGATTCTCGTTCGAAGCTGAATATAAAGCCTTTGCGAATGTCGCGGCTGAGGTTATATGGATGAAAAATCTTCTGTGTGAACTCAAGGTAATTCTGCGAAAACCATCCTCTCCATACTGTGATAATACTGGGGCTGCCTATCTTAGTGCAAACCTAATCTTTCACTCACGGATGAAGCATATTGCTCTTGACTGTCACTTTGTTCATAAATGCGTTGAAGATGGCACCATTCGTGTTCACCATATCAGCACTCATGATCAACTTGTGGATGTTCTCACAAAAGCACTCGGATGCGGTCAATTTCTCAAACTTCGTTCCAAGATCGGAGTCTCCAATGGAGCCTCAATTTTGCGGGGGCGTATTAGCGACAAGCAGATAAAACAATAGCAGACATCTGAAGAATCTTGTGCAGACGTCTGATGAAGGAGGTGCGGACGTCTAGAAATAAGTCTCCAGAAAAACCAGAGAACAAACAGACGTCTGACTTTCCTTCATCAGATGTCCGCCGATCGTATACGAGGATGCTGCAGATTTTTCTGATAAAAAATCTTTCCATAACTTTTTAGATTTTATTGTTTAGGAAAGTTTTTATTTTATTTTTATTTCATCATGTAAACTGTATATATGCACAATTGATACTCAATAAAGATCAATCAAGTTACAAAACCTAAAAACCATCTTCTCCTAGATTTTATAAAACCACTGTACAAAAGACTTGAATAATTGTATATCCAACAATAGTAGCAATAATATGGATTATAGAGCGAGAACCCCGCGACTCATTTGATGTCTCATGTTGAGTATGAATCATGAGTGAAGTTTTAGCTTAATCTCGCAATCTAATAGATTTCATAATTATGAAAACGTTGAAAATTGAAATTACTGAAAACATTGTTAATAAAAAAGCGAAATAGAGAAAAGGCGGTGTTATGTTTTCAGAAAGGCCAACCAGAGAAGAGTTTTGTCCCGTAATTGGATGCTATAGGTTTTATAGAGAAAGCCTTTTATTTGGTGTGAGTAGATGCGAGGAAATAATCAATCAAAAAAAGAAATAAAAAAGGTCAGTCCAAAGCTAATTGTTTCTCGATGCACAATTGCTTTGTTTTGTAACCATGTTACTTTATTTCAATTTATTTTATTGAGTTTAATTTATTTTTTTGAGTTGGACGTCTTGTATTACTTTTCACTTCAAAGGAAAAAAGGTCCAAACCTAAACGCTAATCAAAGTTAAGTTTTTTTTAAATGGAGGCATGGTCAAGACATCCTGACATCTATATCAATACTCGCTACTCCTTAAAGCAAATCGATCAAATTTTTGGTCTGTCATATTTAAATTATTTCCTTATCTCAGCTAAAATTATTTTTTGAAAAAATTACTTTGTGGACTATTAGAAATAATCATGTGTAATCTATCATATCAACTGTTTAATTTAAAATCCAAAATGAACTCTATTTTTTTTATAAAGCAGATCATTAATATATAAATTGAGTTTTTTTTATTAAATCGAGTTAGTTGGATTTTTATTTATTAATTTTTTTATGTACATATTAAGTGTAAGTAAAGACTTAATAACAATTTTTTTTAAAAAGATATCTATGAGCATAGTCTATCGATGAACAGCGGAATTAGATGTGTTCACTCTTTCTCATCTCATGCCATGATACTCCTAAAATCAAATCTATCTTTTTCTCGTCTCATGTTATGCTCATTCTTTTTTTAGTTTGAGTAATTTATTTTTCTCTATCTCTAATATTATAATGCTAAAAGAATAGTGTTTCAAAATTGAGAATCCAATTATAATGAAAGCATCATAAAGGGCTATAAAACTTTCTCCTTTTTTCTTGCAAAAGAAAATAAAATAAAATTAAAAAATTGCTAACCACTCATTCTCTCACTCTCTCTCAAATTAGGATCCTCAACTATTTCCTCCTCACAAGAACCCTGCTCTGTCTATATTTGAACCGTTGGATCCCCTTTCTGACCCCATCAAACCCTAGACCCCCTATTTTACACTAATCTCGACCGTTGAAATTTCAGAAGAAGAAGAAAAAATAGCAGAGGATCCGAATCCCTATCTCTGCAGTAAGTACTCCACTCTGTGTGTGTGTGTGATGTGGCATTCAAGTAAAAAATCCATTAAAAATTAATCTTTCGCAACCAAATAATAATCATCTGGTACTCTCTCTCCCTCCTTCCGATTTGCATTCAAAAAAATCCATTTAAAATTAATCTTATTTCATGATCTTATATTAAAAGATTCTTTTGAAGCATTTTTTAACATTGCTCATAAAATAAAAATGAAACACATTCGTTAAAACTTTATTCAGCTTTTGCTTATATACACATGATGTTTTACTGATGTTAATAATGATAATAACACCAAAGGTTTAGATCGATATTGATATGAATCGAGGGACACAAAGAAAATATATAAACTTTGATACTTATATCATATATGAGAATTGTCACGCCCCGCTTCCCAGTATACGGGCAGAGGACGTGACGGGCCCGCTAAGCGTATCTAAGCAATATAAGATGAAATGTACACAAGAGACATGATGTAAATGAACGGCAACTTTATTTATTAAATATTCTTTTTACAATACATCTGAAATGTAAATACATGGAATGAAAGCGATGTCTAAACAGTGGTATAATAGAAATGAAAATGAAATGTACAAGTAAACTAGAGCTCGGGGTCAAAGGCTTTCTGATCCAAGTTCTCGCTGGTGGGTTCTGTCTCCAGAAGGTCCGATCCACCTGACAACATTCCAAAGAAAGAAGAAAATGAATGTCGTCAGCGAACAATCGCTCGGTAAGTCCCAAAGAATAGGTATAGACAGTATAGACAGAAGGAGAAAGTAAGTTGTATTATATTGTTAACGCTGTTGTTTGTAGCTTAGTATAGAAAATGCCAGTGTATACGAGAGGAGCCCCACTATTCCGGAGACTAAGGTATACGGAGCACAAGGAACCGTTCAGCCTTCCGTACCAATTTTTTCACTCCCCACTTCCCAGAGTATGCTAAGCTGGACACGTGACATAGCCAACCATGCTACCTGTGGATAGGAAAAATCTCTCCACAGTCACATTACGGCTGTAGAGATATCAAGAACAGGGAAGTAAACTAAACTATCTAGTACATGTCCATGAGCCAGAATGAAAGAGTCAAGAAGTAATGATATGCGGAAGCAAAAGATACAATAATGAAACCTGGAAAGTAAGACTACATACCGACAGGAACTTCACCGCTCAGTCTAACAGCGGCAATACTCCTGCCCAGTCTGCAACAAGGTAGAAGAATCTGGGCCATGCAAAATCCAGACGTCAGCGCGTCATAACATCAAACAATAATATGTAAACAGGATAGCAAGACATGCAAGTATAATAACAAATGGTAAAGCAGATGTACAGCAATATAAATCAGGACAGTGAAAGGTAGTGTGCAGTGAGTAAACTAACTGGTCTGTTGGTTATCTACTCTCAAGTCTTTGAAATCAATTTGATGAATCATCGATATAACTCAATAGTATCCCATGCATGCTCGGGACCACGGTCTAAGACTCTCGGGCTGAAACCGAAACGTGCCGCTAGGCACTAAAAGGGAAAGGATAAAGACCAACGATGTCAGGAGCATCGTCACGAGGCGGGCCTGGCCTCTAAAACTGATCGGTAAAAGCAAGCAACTGTCGAGTTACAAGTCAGGTTTCATCATTGATTTCCCCATTCCCCCAAGTTATGTGTGTCAAGTATGGTATTCAGTAACCAAGAACTAATGCCAACACAGGATCAGGTAGGTGCAGGTTTGTCTGGATAGACAACAGGAACGGTCCGTAAGGACTACATGTCAGGTTTGTTGACATTAGACACAAGATCAGGTAACAGGTAAAGCCATGGTACATCGGGTCAAGTCGAGTAGTGTATTCAGATGTCATATCATGTCAAGAGTGTACGGTGCCATGTCAGGTCAAGTAATATGTGTAGCAAATCACATCAGGGTGTACAAGATAACATATGGATGCTCATAATCGACTAGCATAATCATGGTTATGAATAAACAAGCATGGTACTATCAGAACAATAAACAGGCACAGTAACATGGTATCAATAGGTGCAGATTAAACTACTTAGTTGTACGGTTATCAGTTTGGTTTAAGGATTAGTTTTAACATTTCAGGAATGCAGTATTACACATGTGGATGATAAAATCATATTAATATGTATTAAAACCATCTAGAGATGCAATTGAATGTGAATAAGGCTAAATGTATGCAATCGGTCGTCCGATAGGGTAAAACTATAAAAGGGTAATATGGCTATACAACAATTGTGATTATGTGATCTAACATATAAATGTGATTACGTAGGTTTAGTAAACTAAATGCAATAGTTAGGTTTCAAGTTCTAGATCTGAAATAATATGAACAGATGCAAATGGAACGTCGAAATGTTATAAAATGATGCATGGGGTGCTATATTTAAACTAGAGGTATGATATATATTAGAATAGGTATATAATGATTTAAATAGCATGTAGCAAGATTAACTTGCCTGATGGATCGCAATACGGATACGTGGTGCAACGTCCAAGGTTTGTAAAAGCTGCGATGCACACTCGTGTGCTCGGAAAGGACCAGCCAAAGCAAGAAGTAACCCCGCTGCACGAGAACGTCTTCTGGGTCGCTCGGATCGTCGACGACGAGCACGGCTCCGGCAACGATCGGAAACCGAGAAGCCAAGAGAGAAAGAAGAATAGAAAGAGAATAGAAGAAGAAGAGAGAGAGATTGCTTCTGGTTGGTGCTCTGGGGGATAAACTCTCATGGTGGATGGAGCCAGCCATGCTGCAACCCGCACAAGGAAATCTAGTGGTTGGGGAACAACCTTCTGGACCGCCTGAGTAAGCCCACATGAGGTTATGTCATACAAAGCGTAATCACCACCCGTTGGAGATAGTGCCCTCAGAGTCAATTATTGGATCACAGGCACGTGATTGCAACGATTGAAAGAGGACCTATACCGTTAGAACAGTCTTACTCAAGATGATAGTATGCTATCTGGTTTATCTTTATCAACGTGTACTGCTTTAGGTGACCTTACAGGTTACTATTGCACGTTGATAAAGCCCTTAGGATTCTTGCTTGACGACCAGCAGTATGATGGCGATCATATACGTGGGAGCTGGGGTCTATAAGCACATCCTTAAAAGGTCCCTAGTCATGGGAGTTTTCGAGACAGGGCATCGATACTCCAGAGTAGACTAGTGTATACAGTCGAGACTCCGACAAGGGGCGGTGGCCGGTCTCACAAGCCACTGGTGTCAGTTGGTTCACCTAAGATATATACAGGTGCTCATTGGGTTATGAGTACACCGGACAGGACTCGCCGGGAACATGCTAGTTGGTCTTGTACCAGACGTCAGATAGCAGTTCCCTGGTGACATATGTACAGGTTAGTTTATTGACCTGAGATCGCTATTTGTCTCGTGTGAGTTCCCACTGTACTTTGATTACTACCCTACCACGCTCAAAGGATTCGTGCAAACAGGTTTTAGTTGGGTACAGTCCCGAGCCACATGAATGCAGTGAGCGGATCTTCAGGGGTTCGTCTCTCCCGGTATTGGGGGTGAGATCGCGCTGTGTCTAAGAGAGCCATTGTACGAAGTCCTTGGCCAAGGCAGGAGATTTACTGGTAGGTATTCCAGTAATATCTCAGAGTGTTCTGGGCTACACTCCGACACGACTTGTACCGCTTTTGGGGGTCTGACTTTTACCAACCCCCTAGGCTCGCCATGCGATGCTCATAGACGAACGGACCGGACTGTACGGATATTGTCACTGACAGGCTCAGTAGGGTGTCAGGATGAGTTCGCTCATCGACGTCCCTTTTTGTCAATACCTGGTAGCCCGTTACGTGTGGCTAATACCTCTGACGTGCTAGTGGTTAAATCCACAGCCAAAGTATTGATGAGTCTTTAGAGTCCCCCACAGACAGTTGCTCAAGTTTCGGCCGAAACGCTGTAGAGGTCGTATGGAGATATGGCAGGGTTCGATCTTATACGTGCGGTATTGCACGGATCATGATCGGACGGATAATACTAGCGGGCTTTGGTTTAAGCCGGATCCTAGTATTGTACAGTGTAGATTTTGTCTCATTGCATTTGTATTTGGTCAAAATACAAATGCGGGTATGTATATACGGTCGCCGGGTTTTCCTGTGATTTAATACGGGATCAGTTTTTGGAAGTTGCCAGTTTGCATTCCGTTTCGGCCAGTTTTCCTTTGTTCCTTCATGGCCGGATTTTTCTGATGGAGGGGCTAATTTGCATATTTGCAAATTGGCAATTGTGGAGGGGTTTTTTGTAAATGGAGGATTATGATGGTTCTTAGCATTATTAGATTCCTTTTTAATCATATCCTTTGCATTTATAGTGATTGGTTTTGAAAGGATGTGGGTTGATGTTGGTGTGACATTTTTTCTCATTATCACACATTTTCTCTTCTTGCTTTTGATTCCATTCTTTTTCTTCCTCCAATATGGAGGCCGGCCACAATTGGGTGAGGGGGAGAGGGGGTTCATTTGATAAGGAAAATATGTTCATCTCATTCTTTGCTTGACACAAATTCACCAACCTCTCTCCAAAAGTTCATTCTTTTCCTCCATCAAATGGCAACTTCATACCCGCGAGAGAAAAACCATCCTACACTTCATCTACGGTATTCTTGGACACGTCGACTCGCCAACTTCGTGCCCGAGTTGCCTCGGTCCAGAGGTGGGAGCCCGTAAAAGAACCCGGCGATGTAGTGCTCGTTCCGACGAGGAGATGATGACCGGAGATTCCGCGAGGAGATCGGAGTGGAAGCCGAAGACCGAAAGACACAGATCGCTCGGTATAGCTTTATTCCCATTCTCTAGTTTGCTAGGAGTAGGTTAATGGCCCGATCCGGGTTTTATAGCGTGTGGTAGTGCCGGTTTACAGGTTTTGTAAAAGTTTTGTTTCCGCATTCCGGCATCGAATTGACGCCGGGGCGCTGCCGTGCACTTACACCGCCTATAAAGAAGATTTCATTTCTCTGATTATTAGTTAACAACTCATATAGCCGCTCCCTCACCTTTCCAAAACCCTGAAAGGGCATCGGATATCTCCATAGATAAAGTCCCCAAGCCAAAAAGTTGTGGATCAAAAATCCACCATCGCACTCCATATGGGCTGAGGAGCGCTCTGCTTAGCACAAGAACCAAAGGAGATTCGAGAGACAACCGGTTCCTGTTCCGGTTCCGGTCTCGATGCATCCGAAACCCTAGAGATAGAGACGAGGAGGAGTGCAGCAACAACGAGAAGTCGAGAGCGAAAATGAGAACGGATCCAAAGAATCGCCATAAGAAACATAAGCTAGGGTTTTCTGCGATGAGGTGGTAGGCGTCGTCGGGGAGAAGAGGGAGGTGATGAAGGAGATGAGGGGATGAAGACGAAGAGGTGCTAGGGTTTGGGTTTGCGGGTCAAGATGAAGGCGAGGTGATTGTGATGGCTTGGGCGAGGGTTGAAGAAAGGTTGGGAGGATGAAGGCGTCAAGGATGAACGGAGAGAGGGTCCTTGGTGTTAGCCGAGGAAGGAGGAGTAAGCGACGGTGAAGACGAGGCACCTGCATGGAAACGAGGTCGAGGGGAGATCGAGATGGTGGCGGTGAGGGGCGAGCGACGGCGACGAGGCTAGGGTTACACTCGTGGGCGCTGGGTTAACAAAGAAGAAGAAGGCGAGAACGAAAGAGGGAGGTGACTGCATCGCTCGGGCGGTGACCAGAGTTGAGGAGCGAATAGTGTTCGCGAGAGGTGAGAGAGTGGGCGCGAGAGGTGAGAGAAAGAGAAGGAAAGAGAGAGAGAGCTGCGTCGCTGAAAGAGAGAAAGAAAAGGAAAGAGAGAGAAAGGGAGAAATTAGTGGGGCCCAGTGATTTATAAAAGAAACCCTGATTGGTTGAGGAAAACAAGGGAGAGAGAAATGGAAAAAGATTTTTAGAGAAGAGAGAAAGAGACGTGGGGCCCGGTGTATAAAGAAGGGGATTGGCTCGTGGGGGGTTAAGAGTTGGTTGTAGAAAATTTGTAAAAGATTTTAAAATCGTTTTAAGAAAATTTATGCTGAACTGAAAGATACTAAAAATAATTTTTTTAAAATTCAAACAATTGAATTTTAGCGGGATGTAAAATAATTCAGAAAAGCGCTCGGGTTGGGTCCAAAATTTGAATTTGAAATATGAAAATTATTAGCAAGTTCTAAAAAATGAAATGAGGGGTTTTGTTGTTAGATATGTATGCCCTAGAGGCCATTATTGTATAGTACTGGTTTGTATAATACATTTTGGAGGCTTGAGATATATATATGTTTTACGACAGTCTTGCTCGATATAGTAGTATGCTATTTGGTTTGTTTCTATCTTAATATGTGTATATGTTTCTTTTAACATATCGCTAAAAACATATTGGTAGATCCCTTAGGATCTTTACTTGACTACCGGCGTTGTGATGGCGATCACACTAGTGGGGGCTGGATAGTCTATAAGCACATCCTTATTTTGGTCCCTAGTCGTAGGATTATCGAGACAGGGCATCGATACTCCAGAGTAGACTAGTGCATACGCTTCTCTTCCCAGCGGGGGAGATGGTCTGTCCCACAGCCATCAGTACGTCGTACTGGAGATAGTATGCAGGTGCTCGTTAGGTTACGAGTACACTGGACAGGACTCATTGGGAACTGTTGGTTGGTATTATACCTATCGTCAGTTAACAGTTCCCAGGTGACATGAGTACAGCTTAGTCCGCTGACTTGACACTGTCACTTCGCCTCGAGTGTGTTCCCACTGTTCTTAGATTGCTACCCTACCACGGCTCTACTGAGTCGTGCAAACAGGTAGTAGTTGGGCACAGTCCCGAAGCACTTGGAGGCAGTGACGGTTAGACAGGATTCGTCTCTCCCGGTATTGGGGGTTGATATCGCCCTGTGTCTAGGAGAGCCATTACACAAAGTCCCTGGCCAGGGCAAGCGAGATAGACTGGTAGGTTTCCAGTGCTATCACAGGTGTTCTGGGCTACACTCCGGCACGACTTGTACCGCTAGTAGGGGACTGACGTTTACCGCCCCCTAGGCCCGCCATGCGATGTTCTTAGACGAACAGACCGGACTGTACGGAGATTGTCACATACAGGCTCAGTAGGAGTTCGGATGGATTCACCTCATCAGTCTTCTTATTGGCATCTACCTAGGGACCGTTACGTACAGCTAGTGCCGCTTGCGGTCTGTGGTTAACCCCACTACCAGCGTAGTGTCGAGTCTTTAGAGTCCCACACAGAGGGTTACTCGCCTTTGGGCAAAACTGAGTAGAGGTCGCATGGTTTTGCGACAGGGTTCGTTCATACTCGCGCACTTGTGCACGTTTGGTGACCGGGCAGTTATTACTAATGGGCTTTGGTTTAAGCCAGACACTGGTATTGGTTTTGGGATTGGTTTTTTCTCATTGTATTCGTGTTCCTCGGAACGCGGATGTGGGTGTGTATGCACAGTTGATAGAGGCAGAGGCAGAGGATTCTCATTAGGCTTGTTGACCGTTTGACTTTGGTTGACTTGTTGACCGTTGACTTTTTCCAAACCCTAATGAGAATGATAAATATGATTAATAATGATAATCAAGGATTGTTGTGTGATGGTTAGGTTGACCCTTTGACCATGGTGGACATTTTGACCATTGTTGACATTTTGACCAAATACCTTAGTTACCTCTAGGTTGAGGTAGGAGCTCAAGTTCGAGGCCCTCGGGTGGATCTATCTTCGGCAAAGAGGAGACAAGAAGGAGGAGCCATTCAAACTACTACAAGGAGAAAGCAAGGAGGAGAACATGTAACACCCGAGCCCAATGCTGCTATTTTCTGTTATTGGTTGAGTATTAGATATTACTCATTTCATTTATCTTGCTTATTTGGGTCTTACTGTAAAATTTTATCTGGCTAAGTCATTCTGCATATAACAAATTTTAGCATCTAAAATAAAATATTCATCTTGGCCTACTTGACACCCTTAGCCTCGTGGCAGCGTCCGTGCATTGTGTTCTCGTCCCGTTCAGTGAAACGGGCGAGTTTGGATGGCTATGTGCACGTGCGTGTGTCCGTTTTGGGAGTATGCTTTTTAATCATAAAACATTTCATTTTAAAATTTGGAACCCGCCTAAAATCCTATTATTTGAATTTCGAATTTTTGGACCCAACCCGAGCGCAATTTGGAAATGTTTCATTTGGCGCCAAAATCCTAAATTTTAATATTATTAAAACCTTCACATATATTTTTCTAACTAATCTGATATCTTACTGTTCATTACCTATCTTTTAAATCTTTAAGTTAACCATATAATATTTTTTACAATCTTTTATATCCTTCTCAATTTATTCTCTCAGCCAATCGCAACCTCCCCTTTAACCCCGTGGGCCCCACTTTCTCTCTCTCCTTCTTCTCTCTCTCCATTTTCTCTCTCTCTCCCCCCCTTATATATTCTCTCGTACTTCTCTTTATCATTTTTCTCTTCTTGCTTCATGTCTCGTTTCTCATTTCTTTTAACTGTTCTTTTATTGCCGGAATTCCGTCGTGCCGGTGACGTTTCTCGACGTTCCAGCGAGATACCCCGACCCGTGTGGTTCCTTTGTTCGTCGTTTGGGTTCATTCCGTGAACCGTGCGCCGTCGCGAGTTTTCCCCGCCGACGGTTAACGTTCCGTTTTCCCGATTCGCGACCCATCGAGGCAAGTTAATCTTGCTACATGCTATATACTTTTATAATCTTCATTTTATAATGTTATACATTTGAAAATCTTATAGTTTACATATGAAATGTCGTTGAAAAATCGGATATGACAAATCTGAAATTTACTGTACACCTTATCTTATAAAATTCATTATAAATCATAGAAAAATCATTAGTATACGTTCTTTAGTTCGTTACGAAGCTAATTCAGAATACTATAACTCTATGAAATATTTACTTGCAAAATAAATTGTTTAAATAACGTAAAATGCAAATGAAAATGCCTTTAAACTGCTGTGCAGGGAAATTCCAGCAGCAAACTTTCAACTTTGAATATTCATAACTTTTTGTAGGGATAACCTGAGATGCTTATACTTATAAAACTGAAAACCTTATTGAATTATCTTTGTTTTGGTATAAGATACGTCTCTTTTTGAGAACATTTGTTATTTTTAAGCTATTTTACAAATTAGGGTGACGCTGAATTTCTGAACGGAACCTTCTTGTGCATGGTTAATCAATACATCTTGTATAGTTACTAATCGCTTTGAATATGCTATCCATATTAATATTATTATATCAATATTTATATCACATATTGTTTAGTTGTACATCCCACATTACCATTTTATAGTTTTATAACTCTTCGGATACCCGTTTGCATCCATTGCATTCAAGATAAATATAATTGCATCCATAGATCACATTACTATATAATAATGTGATATTAATACTCCATGTTTAATAAATTGCATCCTAATTAATATTGGAACTATAAATGTAACCCTAATCGATAACTGTGCATCCATATCCTTGAAATTATATTTATTTACATATCATATTACATGTTCCAGTTTATTGTTTTGATAGTACTCATGCTTGTTTATTTATACATATGCTTATGTTAGTTTGATTATGAGCACCCACATGACATCTTGTGCTTCCTGACATGACCTGTTACACTACCTACTTGACATGACATGGTACCGTACACTCTTGACATGACATGACACCTTTATACATTACCTGGCTGGATCTGATGTACCATGGCTTTACCTGTTACCTGATCTTGTGCCTAATGCCGACCAACCTGACCATTCCTGCTGTCTATCCAGACAGACCTACTTTACCTGATTTTGTGTTGGCATTAGTCCTTGACTCTTGAATACCTGACCTGACGTACATAGCTTGGGGGTATAGGGAAATCAAAGATGAACCTGACTTGTAACTCGACAGTTCACTACCGTTCGAGTGTACACTTTCCTTTTCTGTGCCTAACGGCATGTCTCGGCTGCAGCCGAGAATATTGTGGCCGTGATCCCGGGTATGTACGGGGTAATACCGAGTGTACACTTTCCTATTCTGTGCCTAACGGCATGTCTCGGCTGCCGCCGAGAATATTGTGGCCGTGGTCCCGGGTATGTACGGGATACTAACACTTTCCTATTCTGTGCCTAACGGCATGTCTCGGCTGCCGCCGAGAATATTGTGGCCGTGGTCCCGGGTATGTACGGGATACTATTGAGTTATATCGACGATTCATCAATTGATTTCAAAGACTTTAGAATAGAAAACCTGTTAGAACAGTTTAGTTACCCACTGCACATTGCCCTGCACTGTTGTTTCATATTACTGCTTTATTCATGTTTATCCCTGCATTGCTTATTACCATGTTCATATTATATTATTGGTTGACATGACGCGCTGACGTCTGGGTTTTGCATGGCCCAGATTCTTTACCACTGTCGACGACCGAGCAGGAGTACTTCAGCCAGCAAGCTGATTTGTGAGTTCTGTAGTGGTTAGTTCATTTATTGCATTTTATTTCCAGGTGTGATCCCGCATTATGGGACGTACCTTTCTATTATTGCATTGGATCATTTGCTTCCGCACTTATTTATCATTGATTCTCGTTAGTATGGATTTGGACATGTATTAGATTAGCTTATTATCTTGTTCTTGATATCCTTACAACCGTAATGTGACTGTGGATGGATACTTCCTACCCACAGGTAGCATGGTTGGCTATGTCACGTGCCCAATCTTGCGTACTCTGGGAAGCGGGGCGTGACATGGTTCTTTTGGTATCAGAGCCATAGGTTAGTCGGGTTGATTCTTTTGTAGTTGGGTATTGTACCCAATACACGAATCAGAATACCCGTGTTTAGGAAACATGTCCAGCCACATTGACCGTTTTACCATTCTTGAATCACATTCTTCCTGATTATATCTTTTGCGACGTGCAAACTTACTTTGCATTGTCAACTCGAAAACCTAATTTCTTGTTATCTCTAGGACTTAGGCGACTTGGGTGGAGTTAAGTAATTGCGGCTATGATACCGCGGCATAGCTATAATGCGGTACTCTATTTAAGTATCTTGGAGTTCTAGCCTTGATCCACATTCAGAATCTATCATCATGCTAATGTTGGGTGTTTTGAGTTCAGGATTATGACAGGTAAGAAGTTGAAGACTTACCAGAGGCGTGTGAATGAAGCCGCCATACTTGGAGTGATAAGAGGAATGCTGGAAATCAAAGAGACAGACTGAGCTGATCCTGCAATAGCAGATTCGTTTCAGGAAGGTTTGCAGATCGTTCAGCAATCTGTAAACGAAGTTGGAACTAGACCAGTCGACCGAGTAAGGACCGTAGCAGATTTCAGACGGTTGGGTCCTACCACTTTCACTGGTCTGGAAGAGCTGTTGCCAGCCGAGCAGTGGCTAGTAACACAGAGAATTTGCTGATTGCGACACAGATCCCAGAAGACAAGAGTGTTGATGTGGTGCGCATTCAGCTGGTGGATTACGCCCGAGAGTGATGGCTTGTGGAGGAGACCCGCTTGTCCAAGCCAATCAGTTGGGCGGATTTCTCTAAAAGTTTCTTGGAAAAGTTCTTCCCGCGGACTGCACGGAAGGAAATGGAAGAGAAGTTCATCGGACTAAGGCAGAATGGAGCAACCGTGGACGTGCATGCAGCAGAGTGGACGAGACTCAGTAGTCTCGCTGGACCTTTCGCGGCCAACGATGTAGACAGCAGTTGCGGTAAGGAAGCAGTTCTGTCGGGCCAGTCGAGTTTAGGGCTAGGCCGACGAACAATGTTCTTGCGGCTATGGTAGTGGAGAGTAATGAAGAGCCGGCAGTTGTCCGCGACGTTATGGATGTGTTTGAAGATATTTCGGGCTTACCGCCGAAGCGAGATGTGGAGTTTGCGATTGACCTTATTCCTGGTACAGCGCCAGTATCAAAATCTTATTATCCGATGGCACCGGTGGAATTGGAAGAAGTTAAGAAACAAGTTGGTGAACTACTCGAGAAGGGATGAATTCGAAGTAGCAACTCACCTTGGGGAGCTCCAGTTCTTTTAGTGAAGAAGAAGGATCGCACTGCAGACGCGGAGACAAGAGAAGTTATTTGCGAGGATGAGTAAGTGTGAATTCTGGCTGGAAGAAGTGAAGTTTCTGGGGCATGTCGTGTCGGGCGATGGAATCGCCGTCGATCCCGAGAAGATTACAGCAGTTCGAGATTGGCCTATTCCAAAGAATGTTGCGGAAATAAGTAGTTTTCTTGGACTCGCCGGTTACTACAGAAGATTTGTGGAGAACTTCGCTCGTTTAGCTGAGCCGTTAACCAAGCTTACGCGTAAGGAGGTACCGTTTGTTGGGACGGATGGATGTGCATTGGCCTTCGAGACGTTGAAGCAGAAGTTGATAACCGCCCCTATCCTGACCGTACCGGATAATTCAGGAGGACTGGTGATTCGCAGCGACGCATCTGGAAAAGGATTGGGATGTGTTTTAATGCAGAATGGGAAAGTCGTCGCTTACGCATCGAGACAACTGAAGACTCATGAGAAGAACTATCCGACTCATGACTTAGAGCTTGCAGCCGTGATCTTCGCCCTGAAGATTTGGAGACACTACCTTTTGGGCGAGAGAGTTGAAGTCTTTACAGATCACAAGAGTTTAAAGTATGTGTTCACTCAGAAGGAGTTGAACATGAGGCAACGCAGATGGTTGGAGCTGATGGCCGACTATGACCTTGATCTTAAGTACCATCCGGGAAAAGTCAACGTCGTGCCGGATGCGCCGAGTCGGTTACCAGCAATTCAGATATTGACTGCACAGAGAGAGATCATTACGGATTTTCGGAGATTCGACTTGGAGGTTGTGCTACCCCATGCTACAGGACAGTTGATGCAGTTGCAAGTACAGTCGTCCTTAGTTGAGAAGATTAAAGCGACACAATCGCAGGATCCTAGACTGCAAAAGTTTCGAGAACAGGTTGGAGCCGGACTACGAACCGATTTACTGATCCATGAAGATGGTTCGTTGAGATATGGTAGCCGTGTGTGTGTGCCAAAAGGAGATGTGCGTGAAGAGCTTATGAAGGAGGCACACAGTTCAGCTTACTCTGTACATCCAGGAGGGACAAAGATGTACCGAGATATTCGACAGCACTTCTGGTGGGAAGGTATGAAACGGGAAATTTCTCGCTTCGTGGCTAAGTGCTTGGTGTGTCAGCAAGTTAAGGCTGAACATCAAAGGGTTGCTGGTTTATTGCAACCATTTCCGATTCCTCAGTGGAAGTGGGAACATATAACCATGGATTTCGTGACGGCTTTACCGCGGAGTCTAAAGGGCAACAATGCTGTATGGGTGGTTGTCGATCGGTTGACCAAGGCAGCTCACTTTATTCCTTTTCGGGTTGGTCAATCGACAGAGACTTTGGCAGAACGGTACATGCAGGAGATTGTCAGATTGCATGGAGTACCGGTAAGCATCGTGTCCGATCGGGACACTCGGTTCTTGTCGCACTTTTGGAGGAGTTTACAAGAAAGTTTAGGGACTCGATTGAAGTTTAGCACAGCTTATCATCCTCAGACTGATGGACAATCGGAGAGAACGATCCAGACCCTTGAAGATATGTGGAGAGCATGCATGTTAGACTTCAAGGGTTCTTGGGAGGATCATCTACACCTGGTGGAGTTGTCTTACAACAACAGTTTTCAGGCAACTATTCAGATGGCTCCATTTGAAGCTTTGTATGGTCGTAAATGCCGTTCACCTGTTTGTTGGGACAATGTCGGTGAACGAAGATTACTGGGACCAGATTTGGTTGTGCAGACAGTTGAGAAGGTTAACCCTATCAGAAATCACATGAAGGCAGCACAGGACCGACAGAAGAGTTGGGCAGATACGTCAAGAAGATCTCTAGAGTTCACCGTGGGTTATTTGGTATTCTTGAAGATATCACCGACGAGAGGGGTGATTCGTTTTGGAAGTCGAAGAAAGCTTAGTCCTCGATTCGTTGGACCCTTGAGATCATGGAGCGTGTTGGTGAGGTAGCGTATCGTTTGGCGTTACCGCAGTCCTTGGCAAATGTACATGATGTGTTTCACGTATCTCAACTACGAAGGTGGGTTCGAGATGAAACACACGTTTTGGATCATTCGGAGCTAACAGTACGAGAAGACTTGACTTTTGAGGAGCGACCGATTGAAATCGGGATCGAAGGGAAAGGGTTCATAAGAACAAGGTTACCCCTCTTGTGCTAGTTTCTTGGGGTAATCGATCGCATGGAGAATCCACTTGGGAGCGAGAAGACGAGATCCGACAGAAGTTTCCTTACCTTTCCTGTAGTTTTCTATCTTGTATTCTTGGAATTTCGAGGACGAAATTCTTTTGTAGTTGGGTATAATATAACACCCGAGCCCAATGCTGCTATTTTCTGTTATTGGTTGAGCATTAGATATTACTCATTTCATTTATCTTGCTTATTTGGGTCTTACTGTAAAATTTTATCTGGTTAAGTCATTCTGCATATAACAAATTTTAGCATCTAAAATAAAATATTCATCTTGGCCTACTTGACACCCTTAGCCTCGTGGCAGCGTCCGTACATTATGTTCTCGTCCCGTTCAGTGAAACGGGCGAGTTTGGATGGCTACGTGCACGTGCGTATGTCCGTTTTGGGAGTATGCTTTTTAATCATAAAACATTTCATTTTAAAATTTGGAACCCGCCTAAAATCCTATTATTTGAATTTCGAATTTTTGGACCCAACCCGAGCGCAATTTGGAAATATTTCATTTGGCGCCAAAATCCTAAATTTTAATATTATTAAAACCTTCACATATATTTTTCTAACTAATCTGATATCTTACAGTTCATTACCTATCTTTTAAATCTTTAAGTTAACCATATAATATTTTTTACAATCTTTTATATCCTTCTCAATTTATTCTCTCAGCCAATCGCAACCTCCCCTTTAACCCCGTGGGCCCCACTTTCTCTCTCTCCTTCTTCTCTCTCTCCATTTTCTCTCTCTCTCTCCCCCTTATATATTCTCTCGTACTTCTCTTTATCATTTTTCTCTTCTTGCTTCATGTCTCGTTTCTCATTTCTTTTAACTGTTCTTTTATTGCCGGAATTCCGTCGTGCCGGTGACGTTTCTCGACGTTCCAGCGAGATACCCCGACCCGTGTGGTTCCTTTGTTCGTCGTTTGGGTTCATTCCGTGAACCGTGCGCCGTCGCGAGTTTTCCCCGCCGACGGTTAACGTTCCGTTTTCCCGATTCGCGACCCATCGAGGCAAGTTAATCTTGCTACATGCTATATACTTTTATAATCTTCATTTTATAATGTTATACATTTGAAAATCTTATAGTTTACATATGAAATGTCGTTGAAAAATCGGATATGACAAATCTGAAATTTACTGTACACCTTATCTTATAAAATTCATTATAAATCATAGAAAAATCATTAGTATACGTTCTTTAGTTCGTTACGAAGCTAATTCAGAATACTATAACTCTATGAAATATTTACTTGCAAAATAAATTGTTTAAATAACGTAAAATGCAAATGAAAATGCCTTTAAACTGCTGTCCAGGGAAATTCCAGCAGCAAACTTTCAACTTTGAATATTCATAACTTTTTGTAGGGATAACCTGAGATGCTTATACTTATAAAACTGAAAACCTTATTGAATTATCTTTGTTTTGGTATAAGATACGTCTCTTTTTGAGAACATTTGTTATTTTTAAGCTATTTTACAAATTAGGGTGACGCTGAATTTCTGAACGGAACCTTCTTGTGCATGGTTAATCAATACATCTTGTATAGTTACTAATCGCTTTGAATATGCTATCCATATTAATATTATTATATCAATATTTATATCACATATTGTTTAGTTGTACATCCCACATTACCATTTTATAGTTTTATAACTCTTCGGATACCCGTTTGCATCCATCGCATTCAAGATAAATATAATTGCATCCATAGATCACATTACTATATAATAATGTGATATTAATACTCCATGTTTAATAAATTGCATCCTAATTAATATTGGAACTATAAATGTAACCCTAATCGATAACTGTGCATCCATATCCTTGAAATTATATTTATTTACATATCATATTACATGTTCCAGTTTATTGTTTTGATAGTACTCATGCTTGTTTATTTATACATATGCTTATGTTAGTTTGATTATGAGCACCCACATGACATCTTGTGCTTCCTGACATGACATGTTACACTACCTACTTGACATGACATGGTACCGTACACTCTTGACATGACATGACACCTTTATACATTACCTGGCTGGACCTGATGTACCATGGCTTTACCTGTTACCTGATCTTGTGCCTAATGCCGACCAACCTGACCATTCCTGCTGTCTATCCAGACAGACCTACTTTACCTGATTTTGTGTTGGCATTAGTCCTTGACTCTTGAATACCTGACCTGACGTACATAGCTTGGGGGTATGGGGAAATCAAAGATGAACCTGACTTGTAACTCGACAGTTCACTACCGTTCGAGTGTACACTTTCCTTTTCTGTGTCTAACGGCATGTCTCGGCTGCAGCCGAGAATATTGTGGCCGTGATCCCGGGTATGTACGGGGTAATACCGAGTGTACACTTTCCTATTCTGTGCCTAACGGCATGTCTCGGCTGCCGCCGAGAATATTGTGGCCGTGGTCCCGGGTATGTACGGGATACTAACACTTTCCTATTCTGTGCCTAACGGCATGTCTCGGCTGCCGCCGAGAATATTGTGGCCGTGGTCCCGGGTATGTACGGGATACTATTGAGTTACATCGACGATTCATCAATTGATTTCAAAGACTTTAGAATAGAAAACCTGTTAGAACAGTTTAGTTACCCACTGCACATTGCCCTGCACTGTTGTTTCATATTACTGCTTTATTCATGTTTATCCCTGCATTGCTTATTACCATGTTCATATTATATTATTGGTTGACATGACGCGCTGACGTCTGGGTTTTGCATGGCCCAGATTCTTTACCACTGTCGACGACCGAGCAGGAGTACTTCAGCCAGCAGGCTGATTTGTGAGTTCTGTAGTGGTTAGTTCATTTATTGCATTTTATTTCCAGGTGTGATCCCGCATTATGGGACGTACCTTTCTATTATTGCATTGGATCATTTGCTTCCGCACTTATTTATCATTGATTCTCGTTAGTATGGATTTGGACATGTATTAGATTAGCTTATTATCTTGTTCTTGATATCCTTACAACCGTAATGTGACTGTGGATGGATACTTCCTACCCACAGGTAGCATGGTTGGCTATGTCACGTGCCCAATCTTGCGTACTCTGGGAAGCGGGGCGTGACAGAACAATAAGAAGAGAAGGAGTTCAAGAGAACAACAAGAAGTGAAGGAGTTCAAGACTAGGTATAACCATTCTACATAGTAGTTAGAACTTGTAGATTTGATATTAGTTTTGTTTAGCAACGATCCTTCATGAAACGCTCCATGTTACCTAGCTAAGGAAATTTTTTGTTTTACCTATTCCACTTCCCAGAAAGAACCGGGGTGGGTAACGTGGACCTAACAGTGGTATCAGAGCCTAGCTAAACACAAACTAGCATGTTAGCAAAGTATCTAGAATTTCGATCGGACAAAAATCGCAAAACACGTCCGGAAAAACCATGTTTCTGCCGATTTTTTATACTGTTCTAAAAATGATTTAACATACATGAAAAATCGGCTCAAGGTTTTGAAAAAACACAGAACAAAAACGATCCAGTGACTCGGTCAAAGCGCCGCGGATCCGCGGCAAGAACATGCTTCCTACCGCGGAACCGCGGCCGAGTTGACTCGGCCGTGGATCGGGTTTTGTGCAGTATTCTTATTTGGATGTTTTGGGATTTTTAGTATATGTTGTTTCTGCCCAGATTTTCCAGAGAACAAATTTGTGTTTGGGGTGGTTACAAATCCGTATTTTGATCGAACTTCTCTAGACTTTGGCTAATGGGTTATATCTGTAATGTGATATATGTATTGAACGTCTGCTAATCGCTATACGTCGATTAGTAGGGGTTATACATATCTGTGATCTGTAATGTTGATGGTTTGTGTATATGAATTCGTTGGATTGTCGCGGATGAATAGCCGGGGAGTTGTGGGATGAGAGTTTTCTTTATCTTTCAATTCATGTAACATGTAAATTGATATAATATTATTTATTTGGCCGCACAACCGGGATAAGGTTGTATCCGTCATTGTATAATTTCTTTTTACTGTTTTTGCTCCTAGGATAGACCCAAGGTGGGGTGCACAAACTACCGGGTATCTCGAAGTGCCGAGTGGCCTACTCACGTCGTTGAGGGAGGTTGCTTCGCTTCGGGTACTTGGCGGGTAGTTTGCCGCACCCGTAGGGGTCTAGGGTGGGGTTTTGGCTATTCATCGCGACTGTGTAATCCGCTCTTCGTTACAGGCTCGTACGGAATGCGGATTCCTAGTATATCCGATGTGTTCATCTGTGATCTGGAATGGCTATCATTGCATCTGACGAATATGTATACATCTATATGATATCTATTTAGGCGTTGATTATGTTTTGCATCCGCGCTAGTCCATCTCCCGCTCTGTCGTTAGTTAAGTAACCTAACGGGTGATGACGGGACCCCCGTGGCGAATGCGGATGGCATAAGCGTACGTCATATTTTCATTGTTTTCTGCAATGGTAGGATTAACTGATGGGACGCATTAAATTAATGCAAGAAAACAAACCTAAAAGACATTGTTGGAACAATTTTCAAAAAAACTGTTATTGCAAGGACGTTCTCTTTTGTTTTGCATAGAGGTATTCGGTTATGAATGCCCAGCACCTCAGTCGACGAGGTAAGGGCCGAGATCCCTTCATCGGGAATGACCCCTTGGACAAAAAGTTTGCGTCAGGGTAATAACTTCACTATAGTCGATTATTCTTGCTTTGCATCGAGGTATTCAGTTTGGAATATCCTGCACCTCATTCGACGAGGAAAGAGCCGAGATCCCTTCACGGGGAGTGACCTCTTTAGCAAAAGTTTTCGCCACTGTATTTTCAAAAAGGGCAATCATGTTCCTTCAACTATATCAAGTTCATTACGTTAACGGGTTTTTTCGCCAAAACCCAGCCATAGCCCTCTGTCATTTCGGATTGGTATTATTTAGTATTCGTGCTGCGTTTGTTGACCTAGTCAAGGTGTAGTGGACGGTAGCTAGATAATATTTTTCTGTGCATTGCAAATGGGATTGGTTAGGACAGTCGTGCGGCCTTGTTGACCTAGTCAAGGGCACGTACGGGTGGGTCTAATGCAATCAGGATAATGACGGGAAGAACTTGACTAACAGTTTATGGTTTGTTGACCTAGTCAAGGTCATAAACCGTTAGGGGTAAAAACCACATCGGGAGTTTCTAAAGAAACTGAAACTTGCAGATTTAGCATACCTTCTGAAGTGTAGTGACTAAAGTGGATTCCATCTAGGTCATTACACGATGATAGTTGGATCCCGATCCCACTGATGAGTTGGATTACTCTCGGGAGAATATTTTCACTTAACAATTAATGTTATAAACCAAGTAGGTGTCTAGAACGGTGTTAGCGGGGCTACGCCTCCAGGGAAAAGAGGTTATTTAATTAAGGAACTTCGTGAAAGCATTGGAAAACCTCCCTCGAAGTACCAACACCATCCTGGCTGAAAGATTAAGCAAGTATTGTGACGTGCGATTAATCCTGACTAGTTCTTCTTTTAGGGTTTGAAGAAGAATTTGAGGAAACAGTAGGAGCCATCCTGATTAGATAAATCAATAAACCAATCTAATCTTGCAAGAGCGCACGCTGAGTGTTTCTTTTCTCTCTCCCCAGGTAGCAGCCATTTCACGCCCTAATCAAGATAATAAAATGTATCGCTTGACCGATCCGAATTCTTATTCGGGGCTGGGGAACGTTGGTTCGGCTCTAACATACGACAACAGTCATAAGTATGAGTAAGGGAAAGAAGATTGTATGGATTCCATGGATACCCAGTTGAAGAAGAAGCATGGTTTTGCATCTACTTCAGGTGTTCTTGTAATTGAGAACTGCTTTACGGTCAGCCCTACCTCCTGGGTACTTGATACCGGATCAGGATCTCATATCTGTAATTTATTGTAGGGACCGAGAAAAAGTAGGAGAGTTGTACCTGGTGATATGACGCTCAGAGTAGCGAACGGAGCACAAGTCAATGCTGCAGCCGTCGGTGAATATCACCTGGTGTTGCCAAATAGCAATACTATGATTTTGAACGATTGCTACTATGTACCTTCCATGGTTTGCAACATCATATCAGTTTCTTTACTCGATAAAGATGGATATAACTTTATTCTTGATAGAAATATCATGAACATCTACCTTCATATGGTATAGGTTGCAGAAGGTACACTGTGTAATGGTATCTACGTTCTAAATCAGAATACAGTTCTCAATATACAAAACACACGCAAGAGGAAGAATTCAGATACGAATGAATCCTACTTGTGGCATTGTAGACTTGGTCATATCGGAGAGAAAAGACAAAGTAAGTTGCATAAAGATGGACTCTTGAATACGTTCGAGTTTTCACCTTATGAAACTTGTCAGTCTTGTCTCAAAGGGAAGATGACCAAATCTCCGTTCACCGGACATGGAGAAAGGGCAGCAGAGCTCTTGGGACTCATACACAGTGATGTATGTGGTCCGATGTCTATACATGCAAGGGGTGGGTTCTCGTACTTCATCACATTCACTGACGTTCTCTCTACATTCGGATACGTGTATCTGATGAAACACAAATCCGAAGCTTTTAAGAAATTCAAGGAATTCAGAAACGAAGTAGAGAACCAGACTGGCAAAAGTATCAAGATCCTCCGATCGGATAAAGGAGGGGAGTACTTAAGCACGGAATTCCTAGATTACTTAAAAGAGAATGGTATTCTCTCTCAGCTTACTCCTCCTTATACACCACAGCACAACGGTGTATTGGAGCGGAGGAATCGTACCTTATTGGATATGGTTCGCTCCATGATGAGTAGTGCCGAGTTGCCTCTTTCATTTTGGGGATATGCGCTTTTGACAGCGGCATATCTATTGAATGATGTTCCGTCTAAATCAGTCTCTAAGACTCCATTCGAGATATGGAATGGAAAAAGGCCATATCTTAAAAGATTTAAGATATGGGGTTGTCCGGCTTATGTTAAAACGCATAAACCAGATAAACTAGAGGCGCGGTCAGTTTTATGTAAGTTTGTGGGATATCCAAAGAATGGTTATGGATATCTGTTCTACCACACCGAGGAACAGAAGGTGTTTGTTGCTCAGCATACCGTTTTCTTAGAAACGGAGTTTCTTGCAAAAGAAATTAGTGGGAGCACGGTAGAACTGGAAGAAATTCAGCGACCACAAAATGAAACTGAAGATTTGACAGAACCTCAGGATTCAATAACCCCGAACGAACCTCAGCCACTCCGCAGATCTGGTAGGATTTCTCATCCGCCCGAGAGATACTACGGTTTTCTCATAGACGGGGATCGAGAAGATTGCATCTTGGAAGAAGATGACCCTACTAGTTTCAGTAGGGACTCTGATAAATGGCTGGATGCAATGCAATCCAAAATGGAGTCCATGTACACCAACAAAGTGTGGACCTTGGATATTGCTCCACCTAGGGTAAAACCCGTTGGATGCAAATGGATCTACAAAAGGAAACCTGGTGTAGATGGGCAGGTGGAAACCTATAAGGCTAGACTCGTTGCAAAAGGTTTTCGTCAAAGACCTGGTTTGGACTATGACGGAACTTTTTCTCCAGTGGCTATGCTCAAATCCATTCAGATCCTACTTGCCATTGCTGCCTTCCATGACTATGAAATCTGGCAAATGGACATTAAACCGGTTTTTCTAAACGGCTGTTTAGAAGAGTGCGTTTACATGGATCAGCCAGAAGGTTTCGTGGACAGTGGGAGCAGCGGGAAGGTGTGCAAGTTACTTAAATCCATTTATGGATTGAAGCAGGCATCGCGGAGCTGGAACATCTGTTTTGATGAGGCAATCAAGGAATTTGATTTCATCAAGAATGAAGATGAACCTTGTGTCTATAAGAAGATTGTAGGACGAACTTCGTGTTCCTAGTCTTGTACGTGGACGACATTCTTTTGATAGGAAATGACATTCCTATGCTACAATCGGTCAAGCTATTCTTGTCACAACGGCTCTTCATGATGGACCTGGGTGATGCCTCGTACATTCTGGGGATCAAGGTCTATAGAGATAGATCCAAAAGTCTAATGGGACTTTCGCAGTCCAGGTACATAGAGACCGTACTAAAGAGATTTAGTATGGAGGATTCCAAGCGCGGTAACATACCCGCATTACACGGAATTACCCTCTCTAAGAAGATGTCTCCTAAGACTGACGAGGAGAGGGTTCGCATGAACACTATACCCTACGCTTCGGCGGTAGGATCTATAATGTATGCGATGCTATGTACAAGACCAGATGTAGCTTACGTGCTGAGCGTGGTGAGCCGGTATCAGTCAGACCTGGGTGAGGACCACTAGACGGCAGTGAAGAACATTCTCAAGTACCTGAGAAGGACTAAGGAGATGTTCCTGGTTTACGGTAATGGAGACCTCAGGGTCGAGTCCTTTACCGATTCAAGCTTCCAGAGTGACAAAGATGACAGCAAGTCTGTCTCGGGTTTTGTGTTTACCCTCAACGGAGGGGCGGTATGTTCGAGGAGTTCTAAACAGAATACCGTCGCAGACTCGACGATGGAGGCCGAATACATTGCTGCAAGCGATGCCGCAAAAGAGGCGGTCTGGATAAAGAAGTTCATTAGTGAACTTCAGGTGGTTCCGTCCATTATTGACCCAATACCTTTGTATTGCGATAACAATGGGGCTATAGCTTTAGCGAAGGAACCAAGGTCCCATCAGAAATCCAGACACATCTTAAGGCGGTATCACCTGATCAGGAAGATCATTGATCGCCAGGAGATCGAGGTACACACAAAAGACAACACAGCGGATCCATTCACAAAGGCCCTCCCTCAAACACAGTTCGAGCGACTTTTTGAGCTATTGGGTATGCGGTACACCGGCAGCTGGCCTTAGTGAAGACGTTGGGTATGCGGTACACCAATTACTGGCCTTTAGTGCAAGTGGGAGATTGTTAGATATGTATGCCCTATAGGCCATTATTGTATAGTACTAGTTTGTATAATACATTTTGGAGGCTTGGGATGTATATATGGTTTTACGACAGTCTTGCTCGATATAGTAGTACGCTACTTGGTTTGTTTCTATCTTAATATGTATATATGTTTCTTTTAACATATCGCTAAAAACATATTGGTAGAGCCCTTAGGATCTTTGCTTGACTACCGGCGTTGTGATGGCGATCACACTAGTGGGGGCTGGGTAGTCTATAAGCACATCCTTATTTTAGTCCCTAGTCATAGGATTATCGAGACATAGTATCGATACTCCAGAGTAGACTAGTGCATACGCTTCTCTTCCCAGCGGGGGAGATGGTATGTCCCACAGCTATCAGTACGTCGTACTGGAGATAGTATGCAGGTGCTCGTTAGGTTACGAGTACACTGGACAGGACTCATTGGGAACTGTTGGTTGGTATTATACCTAGCGTCAGTTAACAGTTCCCAGGTGACATGAGTACAGCTTAGTCCGCTGACTTGACACTGTCACTTCGCCTCGAGTGTGTTCCCACTGTTCTTAGATTACTACCCTACCACAGCTCTACTGAGTCGTGCAAACAGGTAGTAGTTGGGCACAGTCCCGAAGTACTTGGAGGCAGTGACGGTTAGACAGGATTCTTCTCTCCCAGTATTGGGGGTTGATATCGCGCTGTGTCTAGGAGAGCCATTACACAAAGTCCCTGGCCAGGGCAAGCGAGATAGACTGGTAGGTTTCCAGTGCTATCTCAGGTGTTCTGGGCTACACTCCGGCATGACTTGTACCGCTAGTAGGGGACTGACGTTTACCGCCCCCTAGGCCCGCCATGCGATGTTCTTAGACGAACAGACCGGACTGTACGGAGATTGTCACATACAGGCTCAGTAGGAGTTCGGATGGATTCACCTCATCAGTCTT
Organism: Agapanthus africanus; assembly: GCA_030015575.1. Lineage (NCBI taxonomy): Eukaryota > Viridiplantae > Streptophyta > Magnoliopsida > Asparagales > Amaryllidaceae > Agapanthus > Agapanthus africanus. Next base: position 15,281,545 of record CM057342.1, on the reverse strand, counting down.
CTTATCGGCATCTACCTGGGGACCGTTACGTACAGCTAGTGCCGCTTGCGATCTGTGGTTAACCCCACTGCCAGCGTAGTGTCGAGTCTTTAGAGTCCCACACAGAGGGTTACTCGCCTTTGGGCAAAACTGAGTAGAGGTCGCATGGTTTTGCGACAGGGTTCGTTCACACTCGCGCACTTGTGCACGTTTAGTGACCGGGTAGTTATTACTAGTGGGCTTTGGTTTAAGCCAGATACTGGTATTGGTTTTGGGATTGGTTTTTTCTCATTGTATTCGTGTTCCTCGGAACGCGGATGTAGGTGTGTATGCACAGTTGATAGAAGCAGAGGCAGAGGATTCTCATTAGGGTTGTTGACCGTTTGACTTTGGTTGACTTATTAACCGTTGACTTTTTCCAAACCCTAATGAGAATGATAAATATGATTAATAATGATAATCAAGGATTGTTGTGTGATGGTTAGGTTGACCCTTTGACCATGGTGGACATTTTGACCATTGTTGACATTTTGACCATAATCATTTCATATCAAAGATGCTTCTTGATCTTTGCAAATTGCATTTATTATGAAATGATAATGGTCATTCCATACTCACCATCACATTTTATTTTTTGATTATTATTGTTAATCTATTATTCTCATATGAGCATGGTTGCAAAAGAGAGCTCTCATTCTATCATGTCTTTTCTCTCTCTTTGCAAAAGCTCTTCTTCTTCCTCTCTCAAAGCTTAAGTGTTCCATGTGTTGGAAATCATAAGTTTTTTAGACAAAGCCACCATAACATATCTCTACTCATTCTAGGGTACTAGGTTTAGCAAACCAAATACCTTAGTTACCTCTAAGTTGAGGTAGGAGCTCAAGTTCGAGGCCCTCGGGTGGATCTATCTTCGGCAAAGAGGAGACAAGAAGGAGGAGCCGTTCAAACTACTACAAGGAGCAAGCAAGGAGGAGAACAACAAGAAGAGAAGGAGTTCAAAAGAATAACAAGAAGAGAAGGAGTTCAAGACTAGGTATAACCATTCTACATAGTAGTTAGAACTTGTAGATTTGATATTAGTTTTGTTTAGCAACGATCCTTCATGAAACAGTCCATGTTACTTAGCTAGGGAAAATTTTTGTTTTACCTATTCCGCCTCCCCGAAAGAAACGGAGTGGGTAACGTGGACCTAACATTTGTAACAGGAATGTATACCCCCAAGAACGGACGCACATACGTGCGCTTAGCCATCCAACGCACTCGTTTCACTGAACGCGACGAGAACGCGATGCAAGGACGCTACCACAGGGTTAGGGGTATCAAGCAGGCCATGCAATGTATTATAATGAATATTTTTAGTGACTAAAAGTTATATGTTAAAACATGCGATGCCATATGAAATGCCAATATGCAGTTTATACTAGATGCACGTGTCAAAGCAACGAGTCAGGGTGGCCTATAACTATAAATCAAACAAGTTCAAACAAGCGGGTCGGGTCGAATGCAGAGTACTATGTAAAATACCATTCGCCCCCAAACACGCCAAAACAAGAATAGACCATGGGTAAGTAAATACGGAAACTGGAATCGGTATAAATGAACTCGGGTGTTACATTATACCCAACTACAAAAAGAATTTCGTCCTCGAAATTCCAAGAACAAGAAAGGATAAATAATCAAGAAACTTCAAGAATAGATGTGGAAACTTCGAACTTCATCTTCTCGTTCCCCAAGTTGATCTTCCATGTGAGCGATTACCCCAAGAAACAAATACAAGAGGTGCAACTTTGGTCTTAAAACTTTCCCTCTTCGATCCACAGTCGACATCGGTCGCTCCTCAAAAAGCCAAATCTTCTCGTACAGTCAATTTCGAATGATCTCACGCATGTGTTTCATCTCGAACTTACTTACGGAGTTGTGATACATGAAACACGTCACGACCATTCGCCAGGGATTGCGGTAACGCCAAACGATAAGCCACTTCTCCAATACGTTCCAAGATCTCAAAAGGTCCAATGAAACGAGAATTGAGCTTTCCTCGACTTCCGAAACGAATCACCCCTCTATTCGGTGATATCTTCAGGAATACCAAAACACCAACAGCGAACTCTAGAGGTCTTCTCGTTGTATCGACCCAATTCCTCTGCCGATCTTGCGCTGCCTTCATATGATTCCGGATATAGCTACCCTTCTCGACTTTCTGCACTACCAAATCTGGTCCCAACAATCGTCGTTCACCAACATCCTCCCAACAAATAGGTGAACGACACATGCGACCATACAGAGCTTCGAATGGAACCATCTGAATAGTCGCCTGGAAACTGTTGCTGTAAGAAAACTCCACCAAATGTAGATGATCCTCCCATGAACCCTTGAAGTCAACATGCAAGCTCTCAACATGTCTTCAAGAGTTTGAATCGGTTTTCGACTGGCCATCTGTCTGAGGATGATAAGCTGTACAAACTTCAAACTAGTCCCCAAACTTTCCTGTAAGTTCCTCTAAAAGTGTGATAAGAAACGGTGGTCACGGTCAGTCACGATGCCCACCGGTACTCCGTGCAATCTTACTATCTCCTGTACGTACCGTTCTGCCAAAACTTATGTTGTTTGATCCTCTCGAAAAGAGATGAAATGAGCTGCCCTGGTCAATCTGTCAGCAATCACCCAAACTGCACTATTGCCCTTTGGACTCCGCGGTAGAGCAATCACGAAATCCATAATTATATGTTCCCACTTCCACTGAGGGATCAGAAATGGTTGCAATAAATCAGCAACCCGTTGATGTTCAGTCTTAACTTGCTGACACACCAAACACTTTGCCACAAAACGGCAATATCCCGTTTCATGCCTTCTTACCAGAAATACTGTCGTATACCTCGGTACATCTTCGTGCCTCCTGGATATATGGAATATGCTGAACTGTGCGCCTCCTTCATAAGTTCTTCGCGAATGTCTTCTTTTGACACACACACGGCTACCATATCACAACGAACCATCTTCTTGAATTAACAAGTCCATTCGAAGTCCGGCTTCAACCTGTTCTCGAAACCTTTGCAATCTTAGGTTTTCTGACTGCGCCGCTTTAATACTCTCGATCAATGACGACTGTACTTGCAGCGATATCAACTGGCTTGAAGAATGCGGTAGCATGATCTCCAACTCGAAACTCCGAAGGTCTTCAATAAGTTCCCTTTTGTGCAGTCAACATCTGAATTGCTGGTAACCGACTAAGCGCCTCCGGCACAACATTAACTTCCCCGGATGGTACTTAAGATCGAGATCGTAGTCAGCCGTCGGCTTCAACCATCTTCATTGTCTCACAATTAGCTCCTTCTGAGCGAACACGTACTTTAGGCTTTTGTGATCGGTGAATAGTTCGACCCTTTCGCCCAGTAAGCAGTGTCTCCAAATCTCCAAATCTTCAAAGCGAACATTACAGCTGCCAGCTCCAAGTCAGGAGTTGGGTAATTCTTCTCATGGGTCTTCAACCGTCTCAATGTATACGCTATAACCTTCCATGCTGCATTAACGCATCCCAATCCTTTCCCATATACGTCGCTATGAATCACCAATCCTCTGGGACTGTCTGGCACGGTTAAAAACAGGTGTGGTTATCAATCTCTGCTTCAACGCCTCAAAAACTGACACACACTTATCCATCCATACCAACAGTACTTCCTTGCGCGTAAGCTTGGCCAAGGCTCAGCCAAACGAGCAAAATTCTCCACCAACCTTCTATAGTATCCCGCAAGTCCAAGAAAACTTCTGATCTCTACAACATTCTTCGGAATCGGCCAATCTTGAACTGCTACAATCTTCCCTGGGTAAATGACGATTCCATCTCCAGCTACGATATGCCCCAAAACTTTACTTCTTCAAGCCAAACTCGCACTTGCTCATCTCTACATACAATCCATCTTGCATCAATGTCTGCAGTGCGATCTTCAAGTATGCCACAAGCCCTACAATACCCCTCGAGTAGACCAGAATATCTTCAATGACCATTACTAAAACTGGTCCAAGAATGGTGAAAAGATTCAGTTCATCAAGTCCATAAATATTGCCGGTGTATTCGTTACTCCGAAGGGCATCACTAATACTCGTAATGTCCATACTGAGTTCGGAACGCAGTCTTGCAAATCTCTTCTGATTTAACTCGGACCTGATGATATCTGAACCGCCAATCCAGCTTCGAGAATACCCTCGCGCCACTAAGCTTCTCAAACACTTCGCCAAAGCGACGGATCGGGTACTTGTTCATAATAGTCACCCGGTTTAATTCTCGATAAACAACGCACGTCTTCCCTGTGTCATCTTTTTTCTTTACTAGAAGAACTGGAGCTTCCCCAGTTAAGTTGCTGCAGCGAAACCAACCCTTCTCAAGTAATTCAGCAACCTGCTTCCTGACTTCTTCCAACTCCACTGGTGCCATCGGGTAATACGCCTTTGAGATTGGCGCTGCACCAGGAACAAGCTCAATTGCGAACTCCACATCTCGCTTCGGCGGTAAACCTGATATGTCTTCAAACATGTCCATGAAACTCTCAAATATAGCCGGCGCTTCTTCCTTATCCACTGCCATTGACGAGAGAACCTTGTTTGTCGGCCTAGCCCTAACTTGACTGGCCCGACAGAACCGCTTCCTCCAGCAAAACAAACTCCGGATGTCCGGGAATTTAGAGAATCACTTTCCTTTTCTTACCATCAATATGAGCGTGGAAAGTGCCGCGAAAATCCATTCCCAAGACAACAACAAATAAGGGAATGCACCAGCATTGAATAATCCTAATGCGGGGAAAAACAAGAACAAGTAAGATACCGAGATGACTTCATCCGAAGTCAAGATACTGAAGAAGGTTAAACACGGTAAACATGATTCAAGCTGGCGATGAAACAATAACTGGTAAGCAATGAAACCGAGAGAAGCGAGGTAGTATAACGATCATGGAACAAGGAAGTGAATCAAGACCAGGACTCCAAGTTACTTAAATAGAGTACCGCATTGTAACCATGCTGCAGTTCATGGGTAGAATTACATAACTCCACTCAAGTCGCCCAAATCCTAGTATCAGAATCAAGAAACAGGGAGAAGCAATATGTAACACCCGAGCCCAATGCAACTATTTTTAGTTACTGTTTGAGTATAATGTGGTACTCATTTCATTTAACTTGCTTGTTTGTTGCTTACTGTAAAATTTACCCGGTAAAGTCATTTCTACATATAACAAATTTTAGCATCTAAAATAAATTTGAAAATATTCATCTTGGCCTACTTGACACCCCTAGCCTCGTGGTAGCGTCCGTGCATTGTATTCTCGCCCCGTTCAATGAAACGGGCGAGTTTGGACGGCTACGCGCGCGTACATGTGTCCGTTTTGGAGGTATGCTTTTTAATCATAAAACACTTAATTTTAAATTTTGGATCCCGCTTAAAATCCTATTATTTCAATTTCAAATTTTTGGACTCGATCCGGGCGCGATTTGGAAATGTTTTATTTGGCGCCAAAAATCCCAAATTTTATTCTTATTAAAACCATCGCATATATTTTTCTAACTAACCTGATATCTTACTGTTCATTACCTATCTTTTAAATCTTTAAATTAACCTATATATATATCCTACTGTTCCTTAAAATGTTTTGAATTTTTAATTAATATTTATCCCTAACTAACGATTCCCCTTTAGCCAATCGCGTTCCTTTTAATTCCGTGGGCCCCCACCTGCATTTCTCTCTCTCCCTCTTCTCTCCCTCTCGCTCTCTCTCTCTCTATCTCCACTTTTTCTCTCTCTCTCTCATATATTCTCTCGTACTTCTCTTTATCATTCTTTCTCTTCTTGCTTCATGTCTCGTTTCTCATTTTTTTTAACTGTTCTTTTGTTGCCGGAATTCCATCGTGCCGGTGACGCTTCTCGACGTTCCAGCGAGGTACCCCGACCCATGTGGTTCCTTTGTTCGTCGTTTGGGTTCATTCCGTGAACCGTGCGCCCGTCGCGAGTTTTCCCCGCCGACGGTTAACGTTCCGTTTTCCCGATTCGCGACCCATCGAGGCAAGTTAATCTTGCTACATGCTATATAATTCATTTTATACCTATTTAAATAAATACCATACCTATAGTTTAAATCTAGTGCCCCATGTTTAATTTTATAACGTTTCGATGTTCCGTTTGCATCCGTTTATATCATATTAAATCTAGATCATGAAAACTTATCTTGTGACATACTAGATTACATTATACTGCAACCATATCATTTAAAATATATATCGTCGTAATATTTATTATTATTATCTTTAATTAGGTTATAATCTTCATTTTATAATGTTATACATTTGAAAATCTTATCGTTTACACATGAAACGTCGTTGAAAAATCGGATATGACAAATCTGAAATTTACTGTACACCTTATCTTATAAAATTCATTATAAATCATAGAAAAATTATTAGTATGCGTTCTTTAGTTCGTTACGAAGATAACTCAGAATACTATAACTCTATGAAATATTTACTTACAAAATAAATTGTTTAAATAACGTAAAATGCAAATGAAAATGTCTCCAAACTGCTGTCCAGGGAAATTCCAGCAGCAAACTTTCAATTTTGAATGTTCATAACTTTTTGTAGGGACAACCTGAGATGCTTGTACTTATAAAACTGAAAACCTTATTGAATTATCTTTGTTTTGGTATAAGACGCGTCCCTTTTGGAGAACGTTTGTTATTTTTAAGCTATTTTACAAATTAGGGTGACGCTGAATTTCTGAACGGAACCTTCTTGTGCATGGTTAATCAATACCACTTTTATAGTTATTAATCGCTTTGAATATGCTATCCATATTAATATTATTATATCAATATTTATATCACATATTGCTTAGTTGTACATCCCACATTACCATTTTATAGTTTTATAACTTTTCGGATACCCGTTTGCATCCATCGCATTTAAGATACATATAATTGCATCCATAGATCACATTACTACATAATAATGTGATATTAACACTCCATGTTTAATAAATTGCATCCTAATTAATATTGGAACTATAAATGTAACCCTAATCGATAACCGTGCATCCATATTCTTGAAATTATATCTATTTGCATATCATATTACATGTTCCAGTTTATTGTTCTGATAGTACTCATGCTTGTTTATTTATACACATGCTTATGTTAGTTGATTATGAGCACTCACATGACATCTTGTGCTTCCTGACATGACCTGTTACACTTCCTACTTGACATGACATGACACCTTTATACATTACCTGGCTTGACCTGATGTACCATGGCTTTACTCGTTACCTGATCTTGTGTCTTATGCCAACAAACCTGACATGTAGTCCTCATGGACCGTTCCTGTTGTCTATGCAGACAAACCTGCTGTTACCTGATCCTGTGTTGGCATTAGTTCTTGATTACTGAATACCTGACTCGACATACATAGCTTGGGGGTATGGGAAAATCAAAAGTGTAAACTAAAGTGTAACTTAAAAGGGTATTACTTGATCCGTGGTCCCGGGGGGTAACGGGACAGAGCCATTCGTGACTCTTACATTTTCCTGATCCGTGGTCCCGGGGGGTAACGGGACAGAACCACTATTGGTTCACATATTCCTGATCCGTGGTCCCGGGGGGTAACGGGACATATCCTTTGAGTTACATGGAGGATTACTCAATTGATTTCAAAGACTTTAGAATAGAAAACCTGATAGAACAGTTTTGTTTACCCACTGCACGCTACCCTGTACTGGTATGATTCATATTATTGTTATTCTTGCTGTATTCATGTTTATATTACATTGCCTGCTACACTGTTCATATTATATTACTTGATGACATGACGCGCTGACGTCTGGGTTTTGCATGGCCCACATTCCGTACCGCTGTTGCAGTCCGAGCAGGAGTACTTCAGCCAGCAGGCTGAGCTGTGAGTTCAGTAGTAGTTAGTTTTATTTCCTGCATTTATTTCCTTATGTGATCCCGCATTATGGGACACACTTTTCAGTTATTTGTATTGGATCATTTGCTTCCGCATTTATTTATTATTGACTCCTGTTATTCTGGATTATGGACATGTTTTAGATAGTTTTATCTTGTTCTTGATATCTCTACAGCCGTAATGTGACTGTGGATGGATACTTCCTACCCACAGGTAGCATGGTTGGCTATGTCACGTGCCCAATCTAGCATACTCTGGGAAGCGGGGCGTGACATGGTTCTTTTGGTATCAGAGCCATAGGATAGTCGGGTTGATTCTTTTGTAGTTGGGTATTGTACCCAATACACGAATCAGAATACCCGTGTTTAGGAAACATGTCCTGCCACCTTGACCTTTTTACCATTCTTGAATCACATTCTTCCTGATTATATCTTTTACGATGTGCAAACTTCCTTTGCTTATCGATTCGAAAACCTGATTCCTTGTTATCTCTAGGACTTAGACGACTTGGATGGAGTTATGTAATTGTGGCTATGATACCGCGGTATAGTTACAATGCGGTACTCTATTTAAGTATCTTGGAGTTCTAGCCTTGATCTATATTCAAAATCTATCATCATGATAATGTTGGGTATTTTGAGTTCAGGATTATGGCCGGTAAGAAATTGAAGACATACCAGAGGCGTGTGGACGAAGCCGCCATGCTTGGAGTGATAAGAGGAATGCTGGAGAATCAAAGAAACAGACCGAGCTGATCCAGCAGCAAGCGGACTCGTTTCGGGAAGGTTTGCAGATCGTTCAGCAGTCTGTGAACAATGTTGGAGCTAGACCAGTTGACCGAGTAGGGACCGTAGCAGATTCCAGACGTTTGGATCCGTATACATTTACTGGATTGGAGGAGCCGTTGCCAACAGAGCAGTGGCTAGTTGATACAGAGAATTTGCTTATTGCGGCACAGATTCCAGATGAGAAAGAGTTGATGTGGTACGCATTCAGTTAGTGGATTACACCCGAGAATGGTGGCTTGTAGAAGAGAACCACTTGTCCAAGCCGATCAAGTGGGTGGATTTTTCTACGAGTTTCCTGGAGAAGTTCTTCCCGCGGACTGCACGGGAGGAAATGGAAGAGAAGTTTATTGGGCTAAGGCCGAATGGACGAGACTCAGTAGTTTTCCTGGACCTTTAGTTGCCAACAATGCAGACAGGGCACGGAGGTTCATACGCAGACTGGACGTGGACATCCAGAGGCAGATTGTCTCCCTGGGTTTGACCACTTTCTCACAAATACTTGCAGCAGCCAAGAGCAGCAGAGTTTATCTGGGATGAAAGGGAGTTTGCAGCAGACAGCAGTTGCGTTAAGGAAGCAGTTCGGTCGGGCCAGTCGAGTTTAGGGCTAGGCCGACAAACAATATTCTTGCATCAATGGAAGTGATGAAAGTGAAGAGCCGGCTGTTGTTCGAGATTTTATGGACGTGTTTTGAAGATATATCGGGTTTACCGCCGAAGCGAGACGTGGAGTTCGCAATTGATCTTATTCCTGGTGCAGCGCCAGCATCCGAAGCGTATTATCCAATGGCACCAGTAGAGTTGGAAGAAGTAAAGAAACAGGTTGCTGAATTGCTTGAAAAGGGTTGGATTCGAAGCAGTAACTTGCCTTGGGGAGCTCCAGTTCTTCTAGTAAAGAAGAAGGATGGCACAAGAAGGATGTGCATCGACTATCGAGAATTAAACCGGGTGACTATTAAGAACAAGTACCCTATCCCTCGCATTGGAGAACTTTTTGAGCAGCTTAGTGGTGCGAGAGTATTCTCGAAACTGGATTTGCGATCCGGATATCATCAGGTCCGAGTGAAAACAGAAGATATTTGCAAGACGGCGTTCCGAACTCGGTATGGACATTACGAGTACTTAGTGATGTCCTTCGGAGTAACGAATGCGCCGGCAGTATTCATGGACTTGAGGAACCGAATCTTTTCACCGTTCTTGGATCAATTCATTGTGGTATTCTTTGACGATATTCTGGTTTACTCGAAGAGTTTTGAAGAGCATGCTGAGCATTTGAAGATCGCACTGCAGACGTTGAGACAGGAGAAATTGTATGCGAAGATGAGTAAGTGCGAGTTTTGGCTGGAGGAAGTAAGGTTTTTGGGGCATGTTGTGTCTGGCGATGGAATTGCCGTCGATCCAGAAAAGATTGCAGCAGTTCGAGACTGGCCGATTCCAAAGAATATTGCTGAGATAAGAAGTTTCCTTGGATTAGCCGGATACTACAGGAGATTTGTGGAGAACTTTGCTTGTCTGACAGAGCCGTTAACCAAGCTTACGCCCAAGCAGGTGCCTTTCGTTTGGATGGATAAATGTGCGTTAGCTTTTGAGACGTTGAAGCAGAAGTTGATAACCGCCCCTATTCTGACCGTGCCAGACAATTCCGGAGGATTGGTGATTCACAGCGACGCATCTGGGAAAGGATTGGGATGTGTTTTGATGCAGTATGGGAAGGTTGTAGCATACGCATCGAGACAGTTGAAGACCCATGAGAAGAATTATCCAACTCATGACTTGGAGCTTGCGGCTGTGATTTTCGCTTTGAAGATTTGGAGACACTACCTTTTGGGCGAAAGAGTCGAAGTTTTTACAGATCATAAGAGCTTGAAGTATGTGTTCACACAGAATGAGCTTAACATGAGGCAGCGTAGATGGTTGGAGCTGATGGCTGACTACGATCTTGATCTTAAGTACCATCCGGGGAAGATTAATGTTGTGCCGGATGCGCTTAGTCGGTTACCAGTAATTCAGGTGTTAACTACGCAGAATGAGATCGTCGCAGATTTTCGAAGATTTGACTTGGAGGTTGTACTACCGCGTTCTACGGGACAGTTGTTGCAGCTGCAAGTACATTCGTCTTTGATCGAGAATATTAAAACAGCTCAATCGCAGGATCCTAGACTGCAAAAGTTTCGAGAGCAGGTTGAAGCCGGGCTACGAACAGATTTATTGATCCACGAAGATGGTTCGTTGAGGTATGGTAGCCGTTTGTGTATGCCAAAGGGTGATGTTCGTGAAGAGCTTATGAAGGAGGCACACAGTTCAGCTTATTCTGTACATCCAGGAGGCACAAAGATGTACCGAGATATTCGACAACATTTCTGGTGGGAGGGCATGAAGCGGGAGATTGCTCGCTTTGTGGCGAAGTGCTTGGTGTGTCAGTAAGTGAAGGCTGAACATCAAAGGGTTGCTGGTTTATTGCAACCACTTCCGAGTCCTCAGTGAAAGTGGGAACATATAACCATGGATGTCGTGACGGCTTTACCGCGGAGTCCAAAAGGCAACAATGCAGTATGGGTAATTGTTGACCGATTGACCAAGACAGCTCACTTTATTCCTTTTCGGGTTGGTCAATCAACAGAGACTTTGGCAGAGCGGTACATGCAGGAGATTGTAAGATTGCATGGAGTACCGGTGAGCATCGTGTCCGATCGGGACACTCGGTTCTTATCACACTTCTGGAGGAGTTTACAGGAAAGTTTGGGGACTCGATTGAAGTTTAGCACAGCTTATCATCCTCAAACTGATGGTCAGTCAGAGAGAACGATCCAAACTCTTGAGGATATGTTGAGAGCATGCATGTTGGACTTCAAGGGGTCTTAGGAGGATCATCTACTTTTGGTGGAGTCATCTTACAACAACAGTTTTCAGGCAACTATTCAGATGGCTCCATTTGAAGCTTTGTATGGTCATAAATGCTGTTCACCTGTTTGTTGGGACGATGACGGTGAACGAAAATTATTGGGACCAGATTTGGTTGTGCAGACAGTTGAGAAGGTTAACCCTATCAGAAATCATATGAAGGCAGCACAGGACCGACAGAAGAGTTGGGCAGATACGTCAAGAAGACCTCTAGAGTTCACCGTGGGTGATTTGGTATTCTTGAAGATATCACCGACTAGAGGGGTGATTCGTTTTAGAAGTCGAGGAAAGGTTAGTCCTCGATTCGTTGGACCCTTGAGATCGTGGAGCGTGTTGGTGAGGTAGCGTATCGTTTGGCGTTACCGCTGTTCTTGGCAAATGTGTACGATGTGTTTTACGTATCTCAACTCCGTAAGTATGTTCGAGATGAAACACACATTTTGGATCATTCGGAGCTAACAGTACGAGAAGACTTGACTTTTGAGGAGCGACCGATTGAAATCGTGGATCGAAGGGAAAAGTTCTTAAGAACAAGGTTATCCCCCTTGTGCTTGTTTCTTGGGGTAATCGCTCGCATGGAGAGTCCACTTGGGAATGAGAAGATGAAATCCGCCAGAAGTTTCCTCATCTTTTCTTGTAATTATCTATCTTTGTATTCTTGGAATTTCGAGGACGAAATTCTTTTTGTAGTTGGGTATAATGTAACACCCGAGCCCAATGCTACTATTTTTAGTTACTGTTTGAGCATAATGTGGTACTCATTTCATTTAACTTGCTTGTTTGTTGCTTACTGTAAAATTTACCCGGCAAAGTCATTTCTACATATGACAAATTTTGGCATCTAAAATAAATTTGAAAATATTCATCTTGGCCTACTTGACACCCCTAACCTCGTGGTAGCGTCCGTGCATTGTATTCTCGCCCCGTTCAGTGAAACGGGCGAGTTTGGACGGCTACGCGCGCGTACATGTGTCCGTTTTGGGGGTATGCTTTTTAATCATAAAACACTTAATTTTAAAATTTGGATCCCGCTTAAAATCCTATTATTTCAATTTCAAATTTTTGGACTCGATCCGGGCGCGATTTGGAAATGTTTTATTTAGCGCCAAAAATCCCAAATTTTATTATTATTAAAACCATCGCATATATTTTTCTAACCAACCTGATATCTTACTGTTCATTATCTATCTTTTAAATCTTTAAATTAACCTATATATATATCCTACTGTTCCTTAAAATGTTTTGAATCTTTAATTAATATTTATCCCTAACTAACGATTCCCCTTTAGCCAATCGCGTTCCTTTTAATTCCGTGGGCCCCCACCTGCATTTCTCTCTCTCCCTCTTCTCTCCCTCTCGCTCTCTCTCTCTCTCCACTTTTTCTCTCTCTCTCTCTCATATATTCTCTCGTACTTCTCTTTATCATTCTTTCTCTTCTTGCTTCATGTCTCGTTTCTCATTTTTTTTAACTGTTCTTTTGTTGCCGGAATTCTATCGTGCCGGTGACGCTTCTCGACGTTCCAGCGAGGTACCCCGACCCGTGTGGTTCCTTTGTTCGTCGTTTGGGTTCATTCCGTGAACCGTGCGCCCATCGCGAGTTTTCCCCGCCGACGGTTAACGTTCCGTTTTCCCGATTCGCGACCCATCGAGGCAAGTTAATCTTGCTACATGCTATATATTTCATTTTATACCTATTTAAATAAATACCATACCTATAGTTTAAATCTAGTGCCCCATGTTTAATTTTATAACGTTTCGATATTCCGTTTGCATCCGTTTATATCATATTAAATCTAGATCATGAAAACTTATCTTGTGACATACTAGATTACATTATACTGCAACCATATCATTTAAAATATATATCGTCGTAATATTTATTATTATTATCTTTAATTAGGTTATAATCTTCATTTTATAATGTTATACATTTGAAAATCTTATCGTTTACACATGAAACGTCGTTGAAAAATCGGATATGACAAATCTGAAATTTACTGTACACCTTATCTTATAAAATTCATTATAAATCATAGAAAAATTATTAGTATACGTTCTTTAGTTCGTTACGAAGATAACTCAGAATACTATAACTCTATGAAATATTTACTTGCAAAATAAATTGTTTAAATAACGTAAAATGCAAATGAAAATGTCTCCAAACTGCTGTGCAGGGAAATTCCAGCAGCAAACTTTCAATTTTGAATATTCATAACTTTTTGTAGGGACAACTTGAGATGCTTGTACTTATAAAACTGAAAACCTTATTGAATTATCTTTGTTTTGGTATAAGACGCGTCCCTTTTGGAGAACGTTTGTTATTTTTAAGCTATTTTACAAATTAGGGTGACGCTGAATTTCTGAACGGAACCTTCTTGTGCATGGTTAATCAATACCACTTTTATAGTTATTAATCGCTTTGAATATGCTATCCATATTAATATTATTATATCAATATTTATATCACATATTGCTTAGTTGTACATCCCACATTACCATTTTATAGTTTTATAACTTTTCGGATACCCGTTTGCATCCATCGCATTTAAGATATATATAATTACATCCATAGATCACATTACTACATAATAATGTGATATTAACACTCCATGTTTAATAAATTGCATCCTAATTAATATTGGAACTATAAATGTAACCTTAATCGATAACCGTGCATCCATATCCTTGAAATTATATCTATTTGCATATCATATTACATGTTCCAGTTTATTGTTCTGATAGAACTCATGCTTGTTTATTTATACACATGCTTATGTTAGTTTGATTATGAGCACTCACATGACATCTTGTGCTTCCTGACATGACCTGTTACACTTCCTACTTGACATGACATGGTACCGTACACTCTTGACATGACATGACACCTTTATACATTACCTGGCTTGACCTGATGTACCATGGCTTTACTCGTTACCTGATCTTGTGTCTAATGCCAACAAACCTGACATGTAGTCCTCATGGACCGTTCCTGTTGTCTATGCAGACAAACCTGCTGTTACCTGATCCTGTGTTGGCATTAGTTCTTGATTACTGAATACCTGACTCGACATACATAGCTTGGGGGTATGGGAAAATCAAAAGTGTAAACTAAAGTGTAACTTAAAAGGGTATTACTTGATCCGTGGTCCCGGGGGGTAACGGGACAGAGCCATTCGTGACTCTTACATTTTCCTGATCCGTGGTCCCGGGGGGTAACGGGACAGAACCACTATTGGTTCACATATTCCTGATCCGTGGTCCCGGGGGGTAACGGGACATATCCTTTGAGTTACATGGAGGATTACTCAATTGATTTCAAAGACTTTAGAAAAGAAAACCTGATAGAACAGTTTTGTTTACCCACTGGACGCTACCCTGTACTGGTATGATTCATATTATTGTTATTCTTGCTTTATTCATGTTTATATTACATTGCCTGCTACACTGTTCATATTATATTACTTGATGACATGACGCGCTGACGTCTGGGTTTTGCATGGCCCACATTCCGTACCGCTGTTGCAGTCCGAGCAGGAGTACTTCAGCCAGCAGGCTGAGCTGTGAGTTCAGTAGTAGTTAGTTTTATTTCCTGCATTTATTTCCTTATGTGATCCCGCATTATGGGACACACTTTTCAGTTATTTGTATTGGATCATTTGCTTCCGCATTTATTTATTATTGACTCCTGTTATTCTGGATTATGGACATGTTTTAGATAGTTTTATCTTGTTCTTGATATCTCTACAGCCGTAATGTGACTGTGGATGGATACTTCCTACCCACAGGTAGCATGGTTGGCTATGTCACGTGCCCAATCTAGCGTACTCTGGGAAGCGGGACGTGAATCACGATAACAATGTGGCAGGACATGTTCCTAATCACGAGTATTCTGATTCGTGTATTGGGTCCAATACCCAACTACAAAAGAATCAAACTCGATTAACCTATATCCAATGGCTCTAATACCAAAAGAACCATGTCACGCCCCGCTTCCCAGAGTACGCTAAGTTGGGCACGTGACATAGCCAACCATGTTACCTGTGGATAGGAAAAATCCCTCCACAGTCACATTACGGCTGTAGAGATATCAAGAACAGGAAAGTAAACTAAACTATCTAGTACATGTCCATGAGCCAGAATGAAAGAGTAAAGAAGCAATGATATGCGGAAGCAAAAGATACAATAATGAAACCTGGAAAGTAAGACTACATACCGACAGGAACTTCACCGCTCAGTCTAACAGCGGCAATACTCCTGCCCAGTCTGCAACAAGGTAGAAGAATCTGGGCCATGCAAAACCCAGACGTCAGCGCGTCATAACATCAAGCAATAATCTATAAACAGGATAGCAAGACATGCAAGTATAATAACAAATGGTAAAGTAGATGTACAGTCAGGACAGTGAAAGGTAGTGTGCATTGAGTAAACTAACTGGTTTGTTGGTTATCTACTCTTAAGTCTTTGAAATCAATTTGATGAATCATCGATGTAACTCAATAGTATCCCGTGCATGCCCGGGACCACGGTCTAAGACTCTCGGGCTGAAACCGAGACGTGCCGCTAGGCACTAAAAGGGAAAGGATAAAGACCTATGATGTCAGCAGCATCGTCACGAGGCGGGCCTGGCCTCTAAAACTGATCGGTAAAAGCAAGCAACTGTCGAGTTACAAGTAAGGTTTCATCATTGATTTCCCCATACCCCCAAGTTATGTGTGTCAATTCAGGTATTCAGTAACCAAGAACTAATGCCAACACAGGATCAGGTAGGTGCAGGTTTGTCTGGATAGACAACAGGAACGGTCCGTAAGGACTACATGTCAGGTTTGTTGGCATTAGACACAAGATCAGGTAACAGGTAAAGCCATGGTACATCGGGTCAAGTCGAGCAGTGTATTTAGATATCATGTCATGTCAAGAGTGTACGGTGCCATGTCAGGTCAAGTAATATGTGTAGAAAATCACATCAGGGTGTACAAGATAACATATGGATGCTCATAATCGACTAGCATAATCATGGTTATGAATAAACAAGCAAGGTACTATCAAAACAATAAACAGGCACAGTAACATAATATCAATAGGTGCAGATTAAACTACTTAGTTGTACGGTTATTAGTTTGGTTTAAGGATTAGTTTTAACATTTCAGGAATGCAGTATTACACATGTGGATGATAAAATCATATTAATATGTATTAAAACCATCTAGAGATGCAATTGAATGTGAAAAAGGCTAAATGTATGCAATCGGTCGTCCGATAGGGTAAAACTACAAAAGGGTAATATGGCTATACAACAATTGTGATTATGTGATCTAACATATAAATGTGATTACGTAGGTTTAGTAAACTAAATGCAATAGTTAGGTTTCAAGTTCTAGATCTGAAATAATATGAACAGATGCAAACGGAACGTCGAAATGTTATAAAATGATGCATGGGGTGCTATATTTAAACTAGAGGTATGATATATATTAGAATAGGTATATAATGATTTAAATAGCATGTAGCAAGATTAACTTGCCTGATGGATCGCAATACGGATACGTGGTGCAACGTCCAAGGTTTGTAAAAGTTGCGATGCACACTCGTGTGCTCGGAAAGGACCAGCCAAAGCAAGAAGTGACCCCGCTGCATGAGAACATCTTCTGGGTCGCTCGGATCGTCGACGACGAGCACGGCTCCGGCAACGATCGGAAACCGAGAAGCCAAGAGAGAAAGAAGAATATAAAGAGAATAGAAGAAGAAGAGAGATAGAGAGAGATTGCTTCTGGTTGGTGCTCTGGGGGATAAACTCTCATGGTAGATGGAGCCAGCCATGCTGCAACCCGCACAAGGAAATCTAGTGGTTGGGGAACAACCTTCTGGACCGCCTGAGTAAGCCCACGTGAGGTTATGTCATACAAAGAGTAATCACCACCTATAAAGAAGATTTCATTTCTCTGATTATTAGTTAACAACTTATATAGCCGCTCCCTCACCTTTCCAAAACCCTGAAAGGGAATCGGATATCTCCATAGATAAAGTCCCCAAGCCAAAAAGTTGTGGATCAAAAATCCACCATCGCACTCCATATGGGCAGAGGAGCGCTCTGCTTAGCGTAAGAACCAAAGGCGATTCGAGAGACAACCGGTTCCTGTTCCGGTTCCGGTCTCGATGCATCTGAAACCCTAGAGATAGAGACGAGGAGGAGTGCAGCAACAACGAGAAATCGAGAGCGAAAATGAGAACGGATCCAAAGAATCGCCATAAGAAACATAAGCTAGGGTTTTCTACGATGAGGTGGTAGGCGTCGTCGGGGAGAAGAGGGAGGTGATGAAGGAGATGAGGGGATAAAGACGAAGTGGTGCTGGGGTTTGGGTTTGCGGGTCAAGATGAAGGCGAGGTGATTGTGATGGCTTGGGCGAGGGTTGAAGAAAGGTTGGGAGGATGAAGGCGTCGAGGATGAACGGAGAGAGGGTCCTTGGTGTTAGCCGAGGAAGGAGGAGTAAGCGACGGTGAAGACAAGGCACCTGCGTGGAAACGAAGTCGTTAAGAGATCGAGATGGTGGCGGAGAGGGGCGAGCGACGGCGACGAGGCTAGGGTTACACTCGTGGGCGCTGGGTTAACAAAGAAGAAGAAGGCGAGAACGAAAGAGGGAGGTGACTGCATCGGTCGAGCGGTGACCAGAGTCGAGGAGCGAACAGTGTTCGCGAGATGTGAGAGAGTGAGAGCGAGAGGAGAGAGAAAGAGAAGGGGGGAGAGAGAGAGCTGCGTTGCTGAGAGAGAGAAAGAAAGGGAAAGAGAGAGAAAGGGAGAAATTAGTATGGCCCAGTGATTTATAAAAGAATCTCTGATTGGTTGAGGAAAACAGGGGAGAGAGAAATGGAAAAAGATTTTTAGAGAAGAGAGAAAGAGACATGGGGCCCGGTGTACAAAGAAGGGGATTGGCTCGTGGGGGGTTAAGAGTTGGTTCTAGAAAATTTGTAAAAGATTTTAAAATTGTTTTAAGAAAATTTATGCTAAACTGAAAGATACTAAAAGTAATTTTTTTAAAATTCAAACAATTGAATTTTAGCGGGATGTAAAATAATTCAGAAAAGCGCCCGGGTCGGTTCCAAAATTTGAATTTGAAATATGAAAATTATTAGCAAGTTCTAAAAAATGAAATGAGGGGTTTTGTAACAGAAATGTATACCCCCAAGAACGGACGCACATACGTATGCGTAGCCATCCAACGCACCCGTTTCAATGAACGGGACGAGAACGCGATGCAAGGATGCTACCACAGGGTTAGGGGTATCAAGCATGCCATGCAATGTATTTTAATGAATATTTTCAGTGACTAAAAGTTATATGTTAAAACATGCGATACCAGATGAAATGCCAATATGCAGTTTATACTAGATGCACGTGTCAAAGCAACGAGTCAGGATGCCCTATAACTATAAATCAAAGAAGTTCAAACAAGCGGGTCGGGTCGAATGCAGAGTACTATGTAAAATACCATTCGCCCTCGAACACGCTAAAACAAGAATAGACCATGGGTAAGTAAATACGGAAACTGGAATTGGTATAAATGAACTCGGGTGTTACAAATTTACCCGTTATAAACCCCGCGATGTCTTGGTTGTATTGTATTATTTGTTATATAGATGGATGACTTGCCAAAATCATGATATCAGTAAATGGAATGGATATAAATGGAGAGTCGTGTAGACGAAATATATCCATGGTTCGATTCAGTCAAATTGTATATTGAAATAGATTGTACAGACGGATTCATATTGAATCGTTGTATTGTAAGTTTATACTTGAATCACATTCAAGTCAGATTGATTAGATTGAGACTCGGTCTGAGTCAGACATTTTGAAAAGAAATTGAAGTTCTGAATTAGTTTTGATGTTATCGGTAATCGCTGCACATGGATGGCAGGATTTGTGTCTTTTTCCAAAACAATTACCGTGTTGATAACACCGTTTGTTAGATTGCCTACCTTAAATAGGCAAGCACCCATATCTCCGGCTCCCTGAGGCTCAAGAGACTGGTCCCGCTTAAACCTATGTTTACTAAGGTCATTATTTTAATTTAGTATAACTTGAGTGGGTTTTATGCAAAAATAGTTTTGGCATAATTTCAAAATACACCTCAAGCATTTAATTAATGTCTTTACATTTTTCATAGATGTAAATTTCATAAATGTGAAATTTCTAGTGAGTAATACCTAATTTCATAATATATGGTATTTTCTTGAAATATTGGAAATGCTTTATGTTTGGATGGTATTTTCATGTAATGGTGATTCTTTTAATTTAGAAAACTTGGAATATTTATATAATTAAAATAGATATTTTGCTAATATATATAGATATATATATATATATATTTATAAAAAATAATTTATTTATTTTCTTTTAGAAATCTCATTTTTCTAAAGAAAATGTACAAAAATTCCATTGAGATCGAATGCTCCTTCGGAGATCTGCATCTCACTCTACTAAGCCCGAGAATGTGCGATAACCTGCACCATCCCGAACGGGGTTCCCCAAAATGGGTTGTAGAGGCGTAATTGCATGGAAATGTTTAATACATCATTTTATAGAAAACGGTTTTGTAAGTTTAGGATATTTATTTGTAAAGTCTTATTTTCCTGTATTCTATTGTCCCAAAATTCATCGTGCTATGATAGAGATGTGTATTGTGATGAGGTAGGTCATTATCTCGTGAACTATCTAAAGGTATAGCAAGGAATTATGATGATTTATATCGAAATTAAAGTATATGGTATTTTTCTGAAAAAGTGCGATATAAGTTACAAAAATGATTCTTTTAAGGTGAAACTTGTTTTAATAGATTTATTAATGTTTGCTAAACAATATGTGAGAATATGGTTTTATCTTATTAAAGAAAAGTGTAGTTTTTAAAGAAAACCGAATCGGACGTCGAATTAACTCCGCTTCCGTCGAGTTTTGGAAATGAAACTTTTTAAAGATGAAGATAAGAGGGGGAAATGGAACTTACTAGCTTAAAAGAGAGAGGAGAGGTAGAAGAAAGATTAGGAAGCGTCGGGACGTTGTTTCATCGCCGGAAACTCCTCGGAAGTTCGTCGGAGCTTCGCCCTTTGCTAACTCCATTTGTACACTAAAAGACTTGGGAATTTGGTATAATTTTTGTAATAGAATTCTGAGTGAGAGGGGTGTAGAATGGAATGGGTATTTATAGGGAAAATTAGGGTTTAGGGGGTGGTGAATTTGAGAATTAAAATGCATTTAAAAGGAATTAAATGGGTGATTTAAGTTCTCTGTGTAAATGCAGAGAAAACAAGCAGTGTGAAAGGAGTGGGGTAGCTGAAAGGTTGCAGTGGTTTAAATATGGGAGCATTAGGGATGGGGGAGACCGGCGGTATCGGGAATTTGGGGAGTTTCGCCGGCCCATTCCCGATGGATGGGGCTAGAGTTTGGACCACGTGTCGTTGTCGCTTTTGGCTTCTTCAGTGCACATGTTTAAATAATCTGTGACTCTTGGTTTTACGTGTTGTGCACGTGTAGACTCTTGGGCTTCTAAAAAGATTAAAGGAAAATAAAACAAAATGATAATGTGGCTGATAGGATTTAAACTCTGGTGCTACATCTCAGCAGTGCAAGGCCTTACCAGTGAGCTACAAGCTCTTTCTTATTGTTTTAAAGCAAAACAAATTCTTATAGTATTCACAGGATTGCAAGTATCCCAATTACACATTAACTTTTAAACAATTTTATGTATATTGAAATTGGAGTTGTTACAAGAATAATGGAGGATAGGTTTCATATGAGGGAATTTTCTATGGCGTTGAAAAATTACACCCTCTGTAATTTTTTTCGACGATCGACACCCATCATTACCATCTTTACCATATAAGATATGAATACACTAAATTTCATGTGATTCCATCATTTTTTCACCGTTGATTTAGGGCATGTTTGGATATACACTTTCTATTGGAATAAAAAACTAGATTCCATTTTTATCCGGATTTGGCTAATCCGGCGGAATTGTTTGTTTGGATGTGGTTTTCTAAGAGTAAATCCAGAGAGAGAAAAGCCTTCAAACGGTCTATTCCTCCATATTCGAAAAATTAGCTTTGTCCTAAGCTTGAATGCTTGTTTTTTTCTTGGAACTTGAATCATACACTATCTCATTCTTTTATTTTCCTTTATCTTCTTTTATTATAACAAACAAACAACCTATTTTTTTATTTTCAACTCCCAATATTTTTAATATAGTTATGAAGTGGAAATTCTTATCCTAGATTAACCAAACATGCAATTGACAAGAAACTTTCTAACATTTTTTGCTTGAAGAAATGTAGGTGCATTTCGGGACATTATTATTTAAAACTAAATCCGTCGGATTTTAATCCAGAACATCCAAACATGCCCTTAATTGGTGCAAAATTAACGGTTTACCGACAATAGAACTTTTTACATTGCTAAATCAACGGTGAAAAAGTGGTGGTATTACATGAAATTTGGTGTATTCTTAATTGATAAAGATGATGATGATTGTGGACCAATAACTCATGGATCAGTTGGTTGTGGCATCGGTGTGCGGGATGGGAGATCTCGTGTTCGAGCCCCCACACGCAAAGAGTATTTCTCCATTCCTCTATTTTCTTTCTTTAATTAAATGCACACGTCGAGATTCGATATTGGGCGTGCTTGGGTGTGTGTCTTGGGACCCCTGGGCTAGTCAGGAATGCTCGGTTGTCCAAAAAAATGATGATGATGGGCGGTCGAAAAAATTTATGGAGGATATAGATTTTTGAACCTAACGAAAAATTTCTCGTAGGGCCTCTTTCCTTCCTTATTCTCATCATATATACATATGCATATTATTAGATGACATGACATCCAATGGTATTTCTTAAAGATGCTAAAACAAAGAAACAAATTAAGCGACCTTATCTAATGATCTCTATTAGGTCAAGAAAATGATGTCCTTTGATGATGACCATCATTGGCCATGAATATGCGGCTTCATCTCAAGACAATTGTTTCTTAAAGGAAAAAAAATGTTACTATTAAGAATGCTTTGCATGAGAATACCTTCAACAATCTTTTCATATGGTCACCAATTCAATCACAATCATATTGTCACCCATTTTTACAAAGCCAACACAAGTTTCGTGTTTCCCCCTCTTCTTTTCGAATTTTTAAATTATGAGAATTTGTAGGATTATTCCAGCCAGTCACTTACAGAAATTCCATATGGCATGTGTCCATTGCCATTTACAATCATATATATTATCACCAATCTTTTCATATATATTTTTCTTTTCTTTTGGTTATTATGCGTCCACACACACAACAAAGAACAAAATCAGCTAAACATATTTTAGACATTAGGAAAATTTTGAATCCTCAAATCTACCATGGGAGCCCGTATACTAGTCGACAATCATGTTAAATTTGATATTTTTAGAACCACTACATACTAATCTCGGAGCGTCCAGTGCTTATAAACAAATTGATGGGTTGCCGGTACGTACTGGATGCCATACACATGAACATGAAGGGAGTTATATGCAATCAACCAAAAAAGATTAATAATAACAAATCATGCAATTGTTTCTTGCATAAAGCGATGGAAATTTTAGACAGATGGGGACGGAAAATAGTTGTTTAATAAATAATAAGAAAATCTTTTGTAGGTTTCGAGAACATGGAGTACAGATTTCTTTAAATTGCTCATCGTCCTTCACTCGGTTAAGTTTTGCTAATGGGTTACCGGAGATGATACACCTCCACGATACAATGATTATCGTGAGAAAACCTTTAAATTCAAAAAACATATACTTTAGTCAAATCGAAAATCATTAAATGTAAATGAATTATCTTGAGGAAATTAACTTTGTGAAAATGGGTGGTAGCAGTTGTTGCCATATTTCAACCCCATTCATCGGCTGTCGAACGGTCAACCCAAGTCAAACTTGGTCAACTCGGTCCAACCTCCGATAATACAAATATAAAAATTAATAATAAAGCATCCCTTTTGTTCTTTAATAAAACGCTTACAAGTTACAACCTATAATTAGAGCAAGCATACACAAGGTGTAAAAAAATTATCCAAATGCATTTCATTTAGGAAATAAACTTGTAAATCGTATGCAATTGATACATTCCATTTAAGGAAATAAAAAAATACTAATGGTGAATTTAATAATTTCATGAAGAATTTGGGCAGTTATTGCAAATGCCATGTTCAATGTATCTATGCCTACACTAAGCCTAGCTAATGAAGTGAGCCGAAACAATTCGCTTCGGAATTTGTTTGCTTCGTCCAGCCGGCGAAGCGCATTTTTCTCGCTTCGCCAGCTAGGCGAGACGAGGTGAGGCGAGGGCAACAGTAACGAAGTCAGAACCCGCTCGCTTCGTCTCGCCGGTTCGCAAGGCGAGGCGAAGCAAATTCGCCGAGCCAGACGTATTTTTCGCCTGGATTGGTTGCTATTTTTTTTTTAAAAATTAAAAATTAAATTTAGGCTTAAAATTTTGAAATTTAAACAAGTTCTTATATTAAAAAAAATCTTAATCAAATTACAATTTCATAATACAATTTGTTGTTTTTTTACATTAAAAACCGAATCCACTCGGACTGCCTATGTATCCCTCCCAAATATTGATCTCAATGAGAAAGAATTATGTCTACGTAGATCTTTTTCTATTATTACAAATCTTATTCACTACTCGTCGGCACCGGTTGTGGTTCCTCCTCCTTCGGTGTTGGTCTCGTCCGATCCTGTAAGCTCCTCATGTGATAATCCGAGTCCAAAATGATTGCATTTTGTTTCCTGACGGCTGCTGCTTCCTAATCTTGCGAGCAAATCATGCATTCCATTGTGTCGTGTGTCAAGCTGCATCTCTTATCGCTTAATATCCTGGCACCTGTACTAAAAGCAATTTCCAACGCTACTGTGGACACTGGAACGATTAGTAAATCATGGGCCATAGTAGAAAGCACCGGATACAAATGTCCGTGGCTTTTCCACCAGGCTAAAATATCAAAATCATCTATAGTTAAATTTACATCTGACTCGGTTTATAAAAATATTAATAACTCATTTAAAGATGACGATGATGAGGCTACCGGGCCTTTTGCCCTTTTCTTCTGTTGAATAAGTGCTAAGTTAGAGTTGAAGCACGCGAACTGGTTGAGGGCGGCGGTCTACCAGTTCTACCAGAAGAAAATCGTGCAACATACAAATCAAACATTTCATCTAAATTACTTCTAACGATACTAACTTAGGCATTAATATCTACACCACATCCCATGGCCGTGTGGAACCCGGTTAAAAGAGCCTCCAAATCTTCTAATTTAATTATACGGTTCATTACTGAACATAAACAGTAAATAATTGGAACTTCAAAGAAATATTTAGAAATCTTAGCTAAAATAGTAAGTATCGGATGGTGAAGTGCAGGATTTTCGAGGTGACAAGCAAAACAACTAGCTATATTATACAATTTAGAGACAAGAATATGAGAAGTGGGGATATAAGTAGCAGAAAATCGTTCGGTTGCTATTTTAAAAGTCATAAGAAAATATTTAAAAAGATCTGCAACCGCTCAATGATCGGATGTTAAGTGGTTTTCTATAGGCATTTGTTCGTTCCACATGTTACTAATAATTCTGACGGTCTTTACTGCAGTACAAAGCATGTCATATGTATTATTTCACCTAGTGGCCACATCTTTTTTAAGAGACAGCCTTACACCTGCAGCTAGGCATCTAGTTTTGTATTCAACTTTTCTTTTTCCAAAACTTTTAATAAACCTGCATGTATCTTTAATTGTTTGAATATTTGTATTGCATACGATATATGCATCCTATACAGCAAGATTAAGTATATGACATGCACAACAAATATGGAAAAAACGGCCACTACAAATTGGTTTGCATAGCCTAATGAACTAATTATTGTTGCTAGCATTATCGAAAGAAACAGAAAAAAACTATTCACAGAATGATATTCTTTTAAAATAAATCTAATTTCAGAAGTTATATGAAAAGCATGGTGCGGGTATGGAAATTGTCTAAAAGCAATAATTCTTTTTTGCAAAAAGCAGTCAGAATCTATCCAATGTGCAGTAACACAGATCCAGAGAAATTCCATTCTATCCGTCCAAACATCAGAAGTTAATGAAATACCTGTAAGTCCACGTTACCTCTCCCGGTTCTTTCGGGCTTGCGGAAATGATGAAAAATGATTTTTCTTTTGGTGGTAATATGGACTCAAAATACGGATCTTTGTTAAACAACTATCTAACAACCTAACTAGGAGTTTTACCTACTCGGTTAGGGGTTATACCTTAACTTGAACTCCTTCTCTTGGACTCCTTGTGGTGGTCGGATGGTTCTCTCCTCGTCGTCTCTTTGTGCCGAATATAGATCCACCTGAAAGCTTCTACCTTTGGCTTCAATCTCAATCTTGAGGAAACTAGAACACTTGGTTTGCTAAACCTTGTATACTAGGATGAGTAGAGAAGTGTGTGTTGGGCTTTATCTCTATGGTTCTTGCTTCTCAACACATGAGACAATAGAACCATGAACTAGAGAGAGAGCAAGAGGAAGAGGGAGAGCTTGAAGATGAGAGAGAATGAGAATGATAGAATAAGCAAGACTTTTCTCACCCTTGCCCTCATAATCCAAAATAATCATAACTCATAATAATAATTGAGTATTATGTGATGGTTGTTATCATATCAAATGGCCATATCATTTCATGCATTAAATGCAATTTGTGAACAAGCAAGCAAGCCAAGATCAATGCCAAGAAATGATAGCCATTGTCATGATGATGGTCAACAAGTCCAACCTAGTCAACAGGTCAACTAAGTCAGCAAGTCAACAAAGTCAACCTTTCAACCCAACCATGGCACAATAATACTTAATTAATATTATCATTAATCATATTTCTTATTCTCATTAGGGTTTAGCAAAAGTCAACAGTCAACAACCCTAATAAGAATCCTCTGCCTCTGTCTCTGTCAACCGTGCATACACACCCGCATCCGCGTTCCGAGGAACACGAATACAAAAGAGATAAAACCAATCCCAAACCGTACACTAGGATCTGGCTTAAACTAAAGCTCGCTAGTGATAACTGCCCGGACACTAAACGTGCACAAGTGTACGGATGTGACCGAACCCTGTCGCAAAACCATGCGACCTCTACTCTTTTGCCTAAAGGCAAATAGCTCTCTGTGTGGGACTTTAAAGACTCAACACTACGCTGGTAGTGGGTTTAACTACAGACCGCAAACGGCACTAGCTGTGCGTAACGGCCCCCAGGTAGATGCCGATAAGAAGACGGACGAGGTGAAACCCATCTGAACTCCTACTGAGCCTGAATGTGACAATCTGCGTACAGTCCGGTCTGTTCGTCTGAGAATATCGCATGGCGGGCCTAGGAGGCGGTGAACGTCAGTCCCCTAATAGCGGTACAAGTCGTGTCGGAGTGTAGCCCAGAACACCCAGAGATAACACTGGAAACCTACCAGTATATCTCGCTTGCCCTGACCAGAGACTTTGTGTAATGGCTCTCCTAGATACAGCGCGATATCAACTCCCAATACCGGGAGAGACGAATCCTGTCTAACCGCCACTGCCTCCAAGTGCTTCGGGACTGCACCCAACTACTACCTGTTTGCACGAATCCTTTGAGCCGTGGTAGGGTAGTAATCTAAGTACAGTGGAAACACACTCGAGGTGAAGTGACAGTGTCAAGTCAGCGGACTAAGCTGTACTCATGTCACCTGGGAACCGATAACTGACGATAGGTATAGTACCAACCAACAGTTCCTGACGAGTCCTGTCCAGTGTACTCGTAACCTAACGAGCACCCGCATACTATCTCAAGTACGACGTACTGACGGCTGTGGGACAGACCGTATCCCACGCTGGGATGAGAAGCGCATACGCTAGTCTACTCCGGAGTATCGATGCCCTGTCTCGATAGTCCTACGACTAGGGACCTGCATAAGGATGTGCTTGTGGATTACCCAGCCTCCACGAGTGTAACTGCCATCACAACGCTGGTAATCAAGCAAAGATCCTAAGGGCTCCACTAATGTGTATAGGTGATATACTAAAAGAAACACATGTACACATTAAAGTAGAAACAAACCAAGTAGCATACTACTATTTTGAGCAAGATTGTCTATACAAGATGAATATCCCAAGGTTCTATTAAGTAATATACAAACTAGTATGATACAGTAATGGCCTCTAGGGCATATACACTAACAATCTCCCTGTCACGCCCCGCTTCCCAGTGTACGGCGAAGTGGACGCGACGAGGCCCGCTACGTATATACTCAGAAGTACATACGCTAAGCGTAACTAAGCAATATAAAGTAAATCACAAGAGACGAAAAAATATAGAAATAACATTAACTTTTATTAATAACATTCTTTGTACAATGCATGAAAAGAAAATACAACTGGAATGAAAAGCAATGCCTAAACAGTGGCATAACAGAAAATGAAATAAACTGGAAAGAACAAGGTACAGTATCTAAAGCTCTGGATCTTCCTGGAACTGCTCAAAATCTTCACTGGTGGGCTCAATCTCAGCTTGGTCCAACGCACCTGACGACATTCAAAGAAGAAAGAAATAGAATGTCGTCAGCGAACAGGTCGCTCGGTAAGTCCCAAAGATAAGGAAGAATGATAATGACAGAGTAACAGTATTTTCTAAAGTATTATATTGTTGAATATTATGGAACATTGTGTAACGCTGTTGTTTTGTAGCTTGGTACAGAAAGATACTAGTGTATACGAGGGGGATCTCTATATGCTAGAGATCAGGGCAAAAGGAAAGTACAAGGAACCGTTATGCCACGGTACAACAGCAATAGGATTCAGGTTAGGTGTCTTAATCTGACCACCTCGTGCCACCTTTAACACCTTCCGTACCAATCTACCCCTTAAACCCCGTAGTGTTTTAACAGTATTGTAGTATTGAAATATGTAATTTGGGTGACTAATCAAAACCATGATATCAGTAAACATGTTGTAACTGTATAATCAGGTAAATGGAATATCAGGATAATGGATGAATATCCATGGTTTGATTCAGTCAAAAAGAATATATTGTTAACTGGATTCAGAGTTTCATGTATTCAAATTGTATTGGAATATAAAAGAATATAGATTGACTTGAATCATATTCAAGTCAGAAATAGTCAGACTCTAACCCGAGTCAGACTAAAAGAAAGGTAGTTTGAAGTTCAATATTAGTTAAGGGCCTTATTGTAATTTGTAAAACTTAAGGGGGTTTTATGTAAAAAGTACTTTTGTATAGTTTTCAAAATACACCTCAAGTATTTAATATTCGTCTTTATAGTTATAATGAATGTGAATTTTATTTGTGTTATTCTAGTGAATATATCCTAATAAAAATATTAATTGTTTTATCTGAAATTCATGGTATTTTAGTGTAACTTTTAATCTTGTAATTTTAGGAAAATATGGAAACTTTATATTATGATAAAATAGATGTCTAAATGATAAATAAATATATATTAATACAAGAATAATTTTAAATAAATATTTAATTTTCAAAAATCTCATTTTCCTTAAATGTCGTATTTTAAACCTTTCGAGACCGAATGCTCCTTGCGGAGGTCTGAATCTCGCACTACTAGACTGCGGGTGCACAATGAACCGTACTATCCCTAACAGGTTCCCCAAAAGTGGGTTGTAGCGGCACTTTGCTTAGGTTTAACAATTACTTTTCATTTGGGAAAACGGTTTTATAAATATGGGGTATTTATTTGCAAAAGAGTATAGTTTTCCGTATTTTAGTTATTAGGGTTTCCTAAGCCAACTAGCCTATTTCTAAGGTCTAAACGATGAGTCATTAGAAATCTCAAATCGCCTCTTCACCGTCAATTGCGACCAGGTAAGTGCCAGGTAAGTGGGAAAGAACCACAGTCGTGGGCCTAATTAAAAACTACTAGCCTAGACACACTTGCCTAGACACCACAAAACAGTTTAGATAAACGATCGATATCCATGACCAATCGTGTTTTCATTTTATTTAGAATTTTAAACAATTTAAAGCTTTCAAGAAAAGGTTATAAAGAATATGGTATTTTAGTAAAAAGTCATGTAATGTCGTATTCTATGTTTTGACATATATCAATTAGGGTTATATTTGAGTATGTGTAGAGGTAGGTCATTACCTCGTGACTTATTTTAAGTTTTGATGACGTTTAGAGGTGAAACATGACATGTTAAAGTTGAAGGTATTAAAGCGCAAGAATACGGTATTCAAAAACGTTATCATTTCATATGTGAAAATTCATTCAAATTGGTTTCTACAAGTTTAGTAATCAAGATAAACCTATTTAGAAGTGAGGGAATTAATTAAACTAAGAAAAATGAACTTCATGGTATTTTTATGAAAAGAATACGGTTTTGCAAAGAAACTATCATTTCATGTGAACAAGTTTGTTTAAATTGGTTTGTTGGTGATTAATAGTCAACATGAATATAGGTAGGTATTATGTATTAGGTGACAAGTGGAAATTTATAGAAAAACCGAATCGGAAATCGGTTTGTCCGATTTCCGTCGGGTTCCAAAAAGTCGTATTTTACATTTATAGAAAAGAAAGATAGAAGGGATGGGACTTACGGTTTGGATAAGCTAAGGAAGCTAAGGGATGTGGTGGTTGTCGATTCATCAAAAACGTCGCGAAGGTTCTGATCCGGTCGTCGGAATCCGTCGTCGATTTCGGCAGCGCTTCGCTTCTCGCTCTTTGTACCGAGTTCTCGAGAATTTGGGAGAGTGGACTTAGAGTGGTGAGGTGAAATGGTAAAGGGTAGGGGTCTTTATATAGGGCTAGGCTAGGGTTAGGGTTTGGATTAAAAAATATTTTTAAAAAATGTAAAAATCATTAAAAATTCATTAATTTTGGTCTTAAAAGACGATTAATGGAAAATTGGTAACAGTACGGAAAAATTAAAGTATACAGGGGGGTTGACCAAGTCAACACGAAACTTTTTCGTGTTGACGACTCGGCCGACCGGCCTAGTCAGGGCCGAGTCAGGTGCCGACGGGTGGGGTTTGGTCTGGGGGAGGTTTTGGTACAGTTTATTTTTTATAATTCATAATAAATTGTGAGTTATGGCTGTTTGACCGTTTGACTTCTAAAAAAATTAAAACAAAATGATATAAAAATTATGTGGGGCATGGGATTCGAACTCTGGTGGCTTGGTTCAGCAGTGCAAGGTATTACCAAAGAGCTACAAGCTCCTTCTTGTAATTATTGTGTTATTTAATTACTTAAAATGATAGCAGCAAGAGTAAATACTCCAAGTATACATTAAATTTTAAAGTGATTTCTTGTACACTAAAAATGAAGTTATTTCATTCTTGTAGCTTGTAATTAAAAACAAAAATAATTACCTAAATCTTGTGCTCAGGCTAAAATACCTCTTTGTGGATTTTAAAAATATTTTGAAAAAATTTGTATAGGAAAAAGTGTATAAGAAAATTATGGTTATTACATTCTACCCTCCTTATAAAAATTTCGTTCTCAAAATTTGTAAAAGAAAGGTGTAACAGTTTTAAGGAAGGTTTTGTGACAGAACTATTGGTAGTGTATGAAAATATTTAGAAGGAAAAAATATTGCAAAATGGTTTGGTCAAAGTGAGGGAGTTACCTGGGTTACCTTGGTTCTTAGTCTCAGGTTCTAAGGCCGTTAAGGTGGAGGCTTGACGTCTCGACACATTTTTCTGAGTAAGCCGATACATCGATGCCTGACTAGGTAGGGATGGTCCATGTGGAGGAGGTGCTGGAAGTGCAAGACTAGGTGTAAGAGTCTGGATAGATGGCTGCTTCGGGTAGATAGTGGGTGTGTGGGCTGAGTTGCGTTTATAGGGACAGTCTCCAATTCTATGATCGGATGCGCCGCAAACTAGGCACAGGCCTTTTGCGCGCCTACAGTCCTTCCACAAGTGTCCATTCCTATGGTAGTAGTAGCAAAATCCTGAACTTGACTGGTTAATTGTTTCCTTCAGTCTCTTGGGTTTTGCAGGTTGTGTAGTGTAGGTTCCTCTTGCCATCTGGGTGGCAGTGCGTTTCCTGACGGTTGCTCATGCTTCTGGTCGGTTCAATAATATGGTAGTCTGCTGCTGCAGTCCAACCAGGAGGCTTTGGATTTCCTTAAGCAGAACCGTCTGCTCGTTGGGTGGAGCAGGAACGGCAGGTGTGAGAGGTAGTGTTGGAGGTGTAGGGGTATTGTTGACATTGGTACTGATGTTGTTCGGGGAATCCATAACCCTGAAGAAAAATTTGGGTTAGGACAGATTCAAATACATGAAATGATAAGATTCAAGGAATAAGGATTTGCAAGATTCAAGGAACATGAATTGTAAAGAATGTTTTAGTTGCTGGTTCTTGTGTTTATATTGCTTAGGTTGTTCACGCAGACCAGAACTGCATGATAGGGATTCATACAGCTCTGACCTGCATGGGCCACCAACAAAACCTGTCACGCCCCGCTTCCCAGTGTACTGCGAAGTGGACGCGACGAGGCCCGCTACGTATATACTCAGAAGTACATACGCTAAGCGTAACTAAGCAATATAAAGTAAATCACAAGAGACGAAAAAATATAGAAATAACAGCAACTTTTATTAATAACATTCTTTGTACAATGCATGAAAAGAAAATACAACTGGAATGAAAAGCAATGCCTAAACAGTGGCATAACAGAAAATGAAATAAACTGGAAAGAACAAGGTACAGTATCTAAAACTCTGGATCTTCCTGGAACTGCTCCAAATCTTCACCGGTGGGCTCAATCTCAGCTTGGTCCAACGCACCTGACGACATTCAAAGAAGAAAGAAATAGAATGTCGTCAGCGAACAGGCCGCTCGGTAAGTCCCAAAGATAAGGAAGAATGATAATGACAGAGTAACGGTATTTTCTAAAGTATTATATTGTTGAATATTATGGAACATTGTGTAACGCTGTTGTTTTGTAGCTTGGTACAGAAGGATGTCAGTGTATACGAGGGGGATCTCTATATGCTAGATATCAGGGCAAAAGGAAAGTACAAGGAACCGTTATGCCACGGTACAACAGCAATAGGATTCAGGTTAGGTGTCTTAATCTTACCACCTCGTGCCACCTTTAACACCTTCCGTACCAATCTACCCCTTAAACCCCGTAGTGTTTTAACAGTATTGTAGTATTGGAATATGTAATTTGGGTGACTGATCAAAACCATGATATCAGTTAACATGTTGTAACTGTATAATCAGGTAAATGGAATATCAGGATAATGGATGAATATCCATGGTTTGATTCAGTCAAAAAGAATATATTGTTAACTGGATTCAGGGTTTCATGTATTCAAATTGTATTGGAATATAAAAGAATATAGATTGACTTGAATCATATTCAAGTCAGAAATAGTCAGACTCTAACCCGAGTCAGACTAAAAGAAAGGTAGTTTGAAGTTCAATATTAGTTAAGGGCCTTATTGTAATTTGTAAAACTTGAGGGGGTTTTATGTAAAAAGTACTTTTGTATAGTTTTCAAAATACACCTCAAGTATTTAATATTCGTCTTTATAGTTATAATGAATGTGAATTTTATTTGTGTTATTCTATTGAATATATCCTAATAAAAATATTAATTGTTTTATCTGAAATTCATGGTATTTTAGTGTAACTTTTAATCTTGTAATTTTAGGAAAATATAGAAACTTTATATTATGATAAAATAGATGTCTAAATGATAAATAAATATTTATTAATACAAGAATAATTTTAAATAAATATTTTATTTTCAAAAATCTTATTTTCCTTAAATGTCGTATTTTAAACCTTTCGAGACCGAATGCTCCTTGCGGAGGTCTGAATCTCGCACTACTAGCCTGCGGGTGCACGATGAACCGTACTATCCCTAACAGGTTCCCCAAAAGTGGGTTGTAGCGGCACTTTGCTTAGATTTAACAAATACTTTTCATTTGGGAATTTTATAAATATGGGGTATTTATTTGCAAAAGAGTATAGATTTCCGTATTTTAGTTATTAGGGTTTCCTAAGCCAACTAGCCTATTTCTAAGGTCTAAACGATGAGTCATTAGAAGCCTCAAATCGCCTCTTCACCGTCAATTGCGGCCAGGTAAGTGGAAAGGAACCACAGTCGTGGGCCTAATTAAAAACCACTAGCCTAAACTCACTTGCCTAGACACCACAAGATAGTTTAGATAAACGATCGATGTCCATGACCAATCGTGTTTTCATTTTATTTAGAATTTTAAACAATTTAAAGCTTTAAAGAAAAGGTTATAAAGAATATGGTATTTTAGTGAAAAGTCCTGTAATGTCGTATTCTATGTTTTGACATATATCAATTAGGGTTATATTTGAGTGTGTGTAGAGGTAGGTCATTACCTCGTGACTTATTTTAAGTTTTGATGACGTTTAGAGGTGAAACATGACATGTTAAAGTTGAAGGTATTAAAGCGCAAGAATACGGTATTCAAAAACGTTATCATTTCATGTGTGAAAATTCATTCAAATTGGTTTCTACAAATTTAGTGATCAAGATAAACCAATTTAGGAGTGAGGGAATTAATTAAACTAAGAAAAATGAACTCCATGGTATTTTTATGAAAAGAATACGATTTTGCAAAGAAGCTATCATTTCATGTGAACAAGTTTGTTTAAATTGGTTTGTTGGTGATTAATCGTCAACATGAATATAGGTAGGTATTATGTATTAGGTGACAAGTGAAAATTTATAGAAAAACCGAATCGGAAATCGGTTTGTCCGATTTCCGTCGGGTTCCAAAAAGTCGTATTTTTACATTTATAGAAAAGAGAGATAGAAGGGATGGGACTTACGGTTTAGACAAGCTAAGGAAGCTAAGGGATGTGGTGGTTGTCGATTCGTCGAAAACATCGCGAAGGTTCTGATCCGGTCGCCGGAATCCATCGTCGATTTCGGCAGCGCTTCGCTTCTCGCTCTTCGTACCGAGTTCTCGAGAATTTGGGAGAGTGGACTTAGAGTGGTGAGGTGAAATGGTAGAGGGTAGGGGTCTTTATATAGGGCTAGGCTAGGGTTAGAGTTTAGATTAAAAAATATTTTTAAAAAATGTAAAAATCATTAAAAATTCATTAATTTTGGTCTTAAAAGAGGATTAATGGAAAATTGGTAACAGTACAGAAAAATTAAAGTATAAAGGAGGGTTGACCAAGTCAACACGAAACTTTTTCGTGTTGACGACTTGGCCGACCGGCCGAGTCCGGCCGGCGGCACTGGCCGATTCGGCCGAGTCGTCGGCCGAGTCCGGCCGGCGGCACTGGCCGATTCGGCCGAGTCGCCGGCCGACTCGGCCGAGTCAGGGCCGAGTCAGGTGCCGACGGGTGGGGTTTGGTCTGGGGGAGGTTTTGGTGCAGTTTATTTTTTATAATTCACATTAAATTGTGAGTTATGGCTGTTGGACCGTTTGACTTCTAAAAAAATTAAAACAAAATGTTATAAAAATTATGTGGGGCATGCGATTCGAACTCTGGTGGCTTGGTTCAGCAGTGCAAGGTATTATCAATGAGCTACAAGCTCCTTCTTGTAATTATTGTGTTATTTAATTACTTAAAATGATAGCAGTAAGAGTAAATACTCTAAGTATACATTAAATTTTAAAGT
The DNA here is from genome assembly GCA_030015575.1 of Agapanthus africanus. Classification (NCBI taxonomy): domain Eukaryota; kingdom Viridiplantae; phylum Streptophyta; class Magnoliopsida; order Asparagales; family Amaryllidaceae; genus Agapanthus; species Agapanthus africanus. Next base: position 15,246,249 of record CM057342.1, on the reverse strand, counting down.
GATTTCTTGTACACTAAAAATGGAGTTATTTCATTCTTGTAGCTTGTAATTAAAAACAAAAATAATTACCTAAATCTTGTGCTCAGGCTAAAATACCCCTTTGTGGATTTTAAAATTACTTTAAAAAATTTTGTATAGGAAAAAGTGTATAAGAAAATTAGGGTTGTTACACTCCCACTTGCACTAAGGCCATGTACTGGCGTATCGAAGACCTATCATCTCGATCAGCCGCTCGAACTGAGTCTGGGGTGGCCTTCGTGAATTGATCAGCAGTGTTATCTTCCGTAGCAACTCTCCGAACCTCGATCTCCTGGCGACCCACGATCTCCCTGATCAGGTGATACCGCCTCAAGATGTGTCTGGACTTCTGATGGGACCTGGGTTCCTTCGCTAAAGCTATAGCCCCATTGTTGTTGCAATACAGAGGTATTGGATCAACAATGGACGGAACCACCTGAAGTTCTGTCAAGAACTTCCTTATCCAGACGGCTTCTTTTGCGGCATCTGCAGCAGCGATATATTCCGCTTCCATCTCGAGTCAGCAATGGTTTTCTGTTTGGAACTCTTCCAACACACCGCCCCTCCATTGAGGCTAAAGACATAACCCGACATGGACTTGGAATCATCCTTTTCACTCTGGAAGCTGGAGTCAGCAAAGGCTTCAATCTGGAGGTCTTTTCCGCCATACACCAAGAACATCTCCTTAGTGCTTCTCAAGTACTTGAGAATGTTCTTTACTGCTATCCAGTGCTTCTCCCCAGGGTTTGACTGATACCGGCTTACCACACTCAGTGCATAAGCTACATCTGGTCTGGTACACAACATCGCATACATTATAGAGCCTACCGCAAAAGCGTAGGGTATAATAGACATGTGATCCCTTTCCAAATCAGTCTTAGGAGACATCTCTTTGGAGAGGGTGATCCCGTGACAAGCCAGTAGATTACCGCACTTGGAATCTTCCATACTGAATCTTTTCAGTATGGTGTCGATGTATCTGGACTGTGAAAGTCCTAATATCCTCTTGGATCTGTCACGGTAGATCCGGATCCCCAGAATATAAGAGGCATCACCCAGGTCTTTCATGGAGAACCTGTGTGACAAGAACCCCTTAACAGATTGTAGCATAGGAATGTCATTTTCTATCAAAAGAATGTCATCCACGTACAAAACGAGGAATACGACAATTCTTGCTACAAATCTACTATAGATGCATGGTTCATCTGGATTTTTGATAAAGCCAAATTCTTTGACCGTCTCATCAAAACGGATGTTCCAACTCCGCGATGCCTGCTTTAGTCCATAGATGGACTTAAGCAACTTGCATACCTTTCCGCTGCTCCCACTCTGAATGAAACCCTCTGGCTGGTCCATATAGACACACTCCTCTAAATTTCCATTTAGAAAAGCGGTCTTTACGTCCATCTGCCAAATCTCATAATCGTGGAAGGCAACAATGGCAAGAAGGATCCGAATGGATTTCAACATAGCCACTGGAGAAAAGGTCTCGTCATAGTCCAAACCAGGTCTTTGACAAAAACCCTTTACAACAAGTCTAGCCTTATAGGCCTCAACCGGTCCATCTACACCAATCTTTCTTTTGAAGATCCACTTGCATCCTACGGGTTTTACCCCATCTGGAGCAACGTCCAGCGTCCATACTTTGTTGGTGTACATGGACTCCATTTCGGTCCACATTGCATCCAGCCATTTTACCGAGTCAACGCTCTGAATGGCCTGCTGGAAGCTAGTCGGCTCATCATAATCAATGATGCAATCCTCTCTATCCCCGTCTACGAGAAAACCGTAGTATCTCTCGGGCGAATGAGACTGCCTACTACTCCTGTGGAGCGGCGTAGGAATGTCTTGTTCTTTTGAACCCTCTGGTTCGACTAAGCTTTCAGTAATCGTCTGTGGTTCTGGAATTTCTTCCAGTTCTATTGCGCTCCCACTAATTTCCTTTTCTAAGAACTGGTGTTCCAGAAAATGGGCATTACGAGAAACAAAGATCTTTTGTTCCTCTGCGTAATAGAAGAGATACCTCCTGGAGTTCTTTGGGTATCCCACAAACCTACACAGTACTGAGCGTGCCTCGAGTTTGTCTGCATGCTGCTTTTTGACAAAAGCTGGACATCCCCAGATCTTCAGATATTGAAGATAGGGTTTCTTCCCACTCCATATCTCATATGGTATGGTGGGCACAGTCTTAGTTGGAACTCGGTTCAAAAGGTATGCAGCTGATTCTAGCGCATATCCCCAGAATGATCGCGGTAACTCAGCGTTACTCATCATGGACCGTACCATATCCAATAGGGTTCGGTTCCGTCTCTCCGATACACCATTATATTGCGAAGTGTACGGAGGAGTAAGCTGAGAGAGAATTCCATTCTCTTTTAAGTAATCCAGAAACTCGGCACTTAAGTATTCACCACCTCGATCAGAGCTCAGTGTCTTGATACTTTTGCCTGTTTGTTTTTCTACTTCATTCTTATATTCCTGGAATTTTCCAAAGGCTTCGGATTTATGTTTCATTAAGAAGACATATCCGTACCTTGAAAAGTCATCCGTAAAAGTAATGAACTAAGAATAACCGCTTCGCACATGCGTAGACATTGGACCGCACACATCGCTGTGTACGAGTCCCAAGAGCTCGCTCGCTCTTACTCCGTGTCCAGTGAACGGAGTCTTTGTCATCTTTCGTTTGAGACAGGATTGACAAGTTGCATATGATTGATATTCGAACGGATCCAAATATCCTTCTGTATGTAACTTCGTCAACCTTCTCTCATTGATGTGACCCAGTCTACAATGCCATAAGAAAGCCTGATTTGTTTCCGGAGACTTTCTTTTGTGTGTATTCTGGATATTGAAAATCTGTGGTTGGTTTAATGCGTATATACCATTGCTTAATGTACCCGATCCAATCAAAACTTGATTAAGGTGAATATTTACAACATTGCTTACAAATGCAAATTCATAACCTTGTTTAGATAATAAAGATACAGATATGATATTACAGGTTGCATTGGGTACAAAATAACAATCACGCAAAACCAAAACGTGTCCATCTGACAATCCCAGGTGATAGTCCCCCACGGACTCAGCATCCATGCCAGCTCCGTTTGCAACTCTGAGGGTCATATCACCTACCTTCAAAACCCTACGCCTTCTCAGTGCCTGTAAAGAATTACAGATATGAGGTCCTGATCCGGTATCCAATACCCAGGATGTAGAGTTTATTGATAGACAGTTTTCAATAACATACACACCTGAAGCTGAAGCCGCAACTTGCTTCAGATCCTGGTTTCTGGCCTTCCAAGCCCTGCAATCCTTTTTCCAGTATCCACTCTTGTGACAGTAAAAACATTCTTCCTTTACCACAAGCTTTCCCGCTACCTTTGTTGCCTTTGTCTTTCCCTTCGTATTCACTTTACTAACACCGCCCCTTAGTTTGGCGGGGGCTTTCTTCTTCTTTCCCTTGGCTTTCGCCTTGGACCTAGAAGAGAAAGATCCTCCTACAAACAAAGTGGATGTTTCCCTACCTTTCTATAGGGTGCCCTCTGCACTCCTTAGCATGTTGAGGAGTTCTGAAAGTTCAACTTCTTTTTATTGCAAGTTGAAGTTCAGGATAAACTGGGCGTAAGTGGAAGGAAGGGACTGGAGAATCAAGTCCGTGTAGAGCTCGTTCTCTAACGTGGTCCCAAGGTCCGCGAGCTCCTCAATGAAGCCAATCATCTTAAGCACGTGTTCCGCTACTGATGATCTGACGGCCAATCTCGCCGAAAACAGCTTTTTCGAGACTTTGTATCTGGCGATACGGGATTGCTCTCCATACAGTTCTTTTGTATGGAGAAATATGGATTCAAGGTCCATATTCTCGTGCCTCCTCTGATGTTCATTGTCCATAGAGGCAAGCACGAGGCACTTGGCCTTCGCGCAGTCGATTTCCCAGGTCTTACGGATTTCCCTATCCGCGACGCTCGTTTTGGGACCTGGGACAGGGGGAGCTTTAGTGGTGAGGAGATACCCCAACTTGTCATAAGTGATTGCCATTTTGACATTCCTAAGCCAATCTTTGTAGTTTGGCCATGTCAGTATGTTTTTATCTAGTAGTAACTTAAGTCCAGTCATGATATTTGGTCGCTGCAATTAGGAGAGAGAGAAGAAACACTTTAGCATGATGCTCTTGCAAGTTTAGAGTGGTTTTTAATTTGTCTAAACAGAATGGCTCCCACTGTCTCTCGAATCCCTCCTCAAACCAAAAAGGAAGAATTAGTCGGGATCAATCTCACCGTACAATACTTGCTTAACCATTCAACCAGGCCAGTGTTGGTACTTCGAGGGAGGTTTTCCAACACTTTCGCGAAATTCCTTAATTAAATAACCTCTTTTCCCTGTGAGCGTAGCCCCGCTAACACCTTTCTAGACACCTACTTGGTTTATAGCATTGATCGTTAAGTGAGAAAGTTCCGGAGGAGTAGCATATACTCACAGTAGGATCGGGATCCAAATATCATCGCGTGACAAAGCTGAAGGAATCCTACCAGAATCATCACACTCCAAATGGTATGCAGCGCTAGCAAGTTTCAGTTTCTTTTGAAACTCCCGATGTGGATTTTTGCCCCATGCTCTTATGATCTTGGCGTAAGGTCAAAATGTCATAAGTCACATGTCAAGTTCTTCCCATCATTATCCAGGTTAATTTGAACCCACCCGTACCTACCCTTGACGTAGGCCAAAATGGCAGTACGACTGTCTCAAATCAACGCATTCTATCTATGCAACAGATAAATATCCGGCAGCTACCAATCACTATGCCTTAGCGTGAGGTCAAAATACATAGCTTGAATACTACCGAATATTTAACGGAAATGATGGAGGGCTACGAATGGTTTTGGAAAAACCGTGAACGTAGTGAACTTGATATAATCGACGGAACGAGATAGCTTTTAAAAGGAGTGGTTTAGGCTCCGCGTTTAAAAGTTATTTTTGAAAAGAAACCGAGTGGTTTTGAAAGTGTTCCAACGACTCAACTTTGGTTTATTTTCTTGCATTAATCTAATGCGTCACATCATTTAATCCTACCATTGCAGAAAACAACGAAAATATGACGTACGCTTATGCCATCCGCATTCGCCACGGGGCCCCGTCATTACCCGTTAGGTTACTTAACTAACGACAGAGCGGGGGCTGGACTAGCGCGGATGCAAAACATAAGCAATGCCTAAATAGATATCATATATAGATATACGCATTCGTCACATGCAATGATAGCCATTCCAGATCACAGATGAACACATTGGATATACTAGGAATCCGCATTCCGTACGAGCCTGTAACGAAGAGCGGATTACACGATCGTGATGAATAGCCAAGACCCCACCCTAGACCCCTACGGGTGTGGCAAACTACCCGCCAAGTACCCGAAGCGAAGCAACCTCCCTCAACACCGTGAGTAGGCCACTCGGCACTTCGAGATACCCGGTAGTTTGTGCATCCCACCTTGGGTCTATCCTAAGAGCAAAAACAGTAAAAGAAATTATATAATGACGGCTACAACCCTATCCCGATTGTGCGGCCATATAAATAATATTACTGTTCCCCTCCGAAGGACGGCGCACAGGACCGCGATGGCCTGACGCTGAGATTCGGGGCAGATGCTATTTGGTTTTATCCATCCACCTCTCCGAAGATGCCAAGTTGATTTATGGCACCGTGTATCGAAGGTTTAGACGGATGCGGCCGATATAGCAGACTTTGTCAGATTCCCCCTCGCTTGAGGGGTTTTTGATTGTGGGGACGCTCTTCCCTGCAGGCGCAAGCCCCTGCAGTTAATTACGCTACCGCATCGCGGTAGCCACTTTCTCCTTCTCCAGAATTTCACTTCGTGTCGTGTGTGTTTGTTTTGTTTGTGTTTATGCGTGGATTGTATACGGAGACTGAGTAATGTCGTCGTCCGTAGGACGTGGATTAGTCCAAATCCGTATTTAATTAGATTTGGGTTTGGTGTTTTTAGTATAAGGATGCATTAGTCGCGTTGCGGCTAAGATCAACTTAAACGTTTGTTAAGGATACGTTAGTCCTGTTTGGGACTAAGATCAACTTAACGGGGTGATCCATTTAATATCTGGCCATCGGGACTCGTCACCTCTCTAACGTCGTTGAAGGATTACAACGGCAGATGTCAGAGGAGTTCGGAGATGTACCCTTGAACCAAGGTTGATTTAGAGTTTTATAGTCCGTTTGAATGTTTAAGGATACGTTAGCCGTATTTAGGGGCTAAGATCAACTTAAACGGTTGTTAAGGATACGTTAGTCCAGTTTGGGACTAAGATCGACTTAACGGGATCGTTTAGATCCGACAAAAGAGCATTTGGGCTCTATTGTGCCAGTTTAGGGACATGACGGTCCAATACCAGTTTAAGGATGTGGTTGTCCACCATTAGTTTAAGGACGTTTCGGTCCATGTTCCAGTTTAGGGACGTGGTGGTCCAATATTAGTTTAAGGACGTTTCGGTCCGATATTAGTTTAAGGACGTGGTGGTCCGATATTAGTTTAGGGACGTCTCGGTCCGATATTAGTTTAGGGACGTCTCGGTCCACGAGTTTAAGGACCCCGCAGTCCATATGGGTGTGTGGTCGTTGGGACCCGTCACCTCTTTGACGTCGTTGAGGAAATACAACGATGGATGTCAAAGGAGTTCGGAGATGTACCCTCGAACCGGATGTAGATTGATTTAGGAGAGCCATTTTGCTCAGTCAATTTAATTTAAGGACTTATGGCCATGATTGGGCTAAGTCCAGTTGAAAATGTCCAACATTTATTTGCTTTTGCATTGCATTTCTTTTTATTTTTATTTGGGCTTTGCCCAAAAAAGATGCAGAGCATCAATTTGTTTTGGGCTCTGCCCTTTATAAATGATGCAAAGCATCAATTTCATTTGGGCTCTGCCCTTTTTATTGCTTTGCAATTTATTTTGGCCTGCTATGTCTTTTTGATTTGGGCCTGGCCCTTCAAGTAATGCATTGCATTTGTGCAAAGCACCAAGAATCTTTTAGATTCAAGAACAGAAGTGCAAAGCACTTTTTATCCCTTGATCTAAATTTGGATCAAAGAAAAACAAGTTTTTCTTTGTTTCAGAGAACCAAAGGTTCATAGCAAGTGCAAAGCACTATTTTTATTATTTTTATTTATTTATTTATTTGTTGAAGATCACTGATCTTGTTCTTAGATCAATGGTCTATTCCTAAGAGAATTTTCTCTTGTTTTAAAGGTTTTTACCTCTTTTTTGTGTTCTCAAGGAGTTCTCAAGAGTTCTCTTCTCTCTTCTTTTTTTTTTAAAACCAGATGTCTCTATTTGAAATGAGGTCTGGGGTCCTTTTTATAGTGCTCAAAAATTAGTTAAATTTGTTTTAAAAAATCTTTTTCTGAGTGATTTGGGGAATTTCCCCACCGTTGGATCTTTGATCCAAAGGCCCCTGATTTACAGAAGAAATCTTCTTGTTTTAACAAGAACAGAAAAAAAATTTCCTTAAATCTTCATTCTGTTTTTGCACAACTCCCCAGCGCGTGACACGTATCGCGCAGTGAAGCGCTTGTGCAACTGAGCTTGCGCAACTGCGCAGACACGTGTCGCGCAGCGGTGCGCTTGCGCAACGGCGTCTGGTGCACACGTGTCGCGCAGCGGTGTGCTTGCGCAACGGCGTCTGCGCAACTGTGCGGACACGTGTCGCGCAGCGGTGCGCTTGCGCAGTTGTGCTTTGCGCGACTGCGCAGACACGTGGCGTGCAGACACGTGGCGACTGCGCACTTGCGCAACGGTGTCTGCGCAACTGCGCGAACACGTGTCGCGCAGCGGTGCGCTTGCGCAGTTGTGCTTTGCACGACTGCGCAGACACGTGGCGCACAGACACGTGGCGCGCTGCGGTGCACTTGCGCAACGGTGTCTGCGCAACTGCGCGGACACGTGTCGCGCAGCGGTGCGCTTGCGCAGTTGTGCTTTGTGCGACTGCGCAGACACGTGGCGTGCTGCGGTGCGCTTGCGCAACAGTGTTTTGCGCAACTGCGCAGACACGTGTCGCGCAGCGGTGCGCTTGCGCAACTGAGCGTTGTTTTTGTTTTTTAAAAAGCCTTGCTCTGATTGGCCGCACTGCCTTGGGCGTTGTGCTGCCGTGTCAACTTCTGACACGTGGCGCGTTGCGCGCAGCGCATGGGACCTGAAGCGTTGCTTCAAAAATTTGAATTTTTGAAATTCAAACAGAGTCTTGCTCTGATTGGGGGAACAAATGCCCCCCCACCGTTGCGCTCACGTGGCGCGCACGTGAGTGCAGCGGTGGCAAGATCCTGGCCGTGGGATCAAGGGGGTCAGTTGAAGGGGCGCAGTCGCCTATAAATAGGACCCTTGGTCCTTAGTAATTCTTTACCATTTTCAAGAATTTAAATTTCAGAGCCTTGCTGTTGTACTTTCCCAAGAACTTCAAAGTTCAGAACTTAGAATCACTCTAGGTAAAAAATTTAAATTAAATTAAATTAAATTAACAGAGCCTTGCTCTTATAGATCTTTGATCTAAAGAAAACCCCTTTGGGGTTTCATCAATAGAGCCTTGCTCTCAAAAACTTACAGATTTACAGAGATCTGGTCAATGGGTTTTAACCCATGAACAGAGCTTTGCTCTTGGATCAAATGAAAACTTTTTTAATTTAAATTTTTTTAAGTTTTCATGGATTTTTTCAAGATTCCAAAATTCTAATTTTTCTAAGTGTTAAGAAAATAAAATTGATGGATCTTTCCATTATTACCACAGAGCTATGCTCTTTTAAGGAATCTTGTTCCCCTGAGACCAGAGTTTGACAAATGTCACTCTGCGACAGAGCTTTGCTCTAAAAGAGGAGATTTTCTCCTTGTCTCTAGGGATTTCCCCTCAATGAGGATATTCTCTTGGGGTCTTTTTCATTAACTGACAGTCTCATCCAATGATGGGACTGTCTTATCAAATGATGCGCATCATCTAGATTTTGTGGGTCCCCCTTTGGTCCCCTACCCACTGCATTGCAGCGTGATGTAAGATTTTAAAATGTGAAGCATTGGAACACTAACGGTTATTATTATTTTTTTTTTGCTTTTTCTACAGGAAACATGTCTGAAGATTTGTCTTTCCCTTTCGTCCGCTCGGAAGGAGGGTTCCCCCATTCGCCAGTGGACCGGGTGGCGTTTGCTTTGATTAAAGACCATGATCCCGAGTGCAAGAAACTCCACCTGTGGGGAAGGTGGTACAACCAAATCATCCAAGGCCATCGCAGCTTCAGCTCCGCTTCGCCCTCTGAGCCCATAGTTACAATCCCTTATGCGGACAAGCCTGCGGTGAAGTATGTCGTGGAGGTTAAAAATTGGAATTCCGACGACCTCCTCCAGCCTGCAATCGGTGCCATCCCAGTGCAGCCGCTGCCAGCGATAGACATCGTGGGGAGGCGAATCTGTCAGGGTGAAGCACGCCCTTGGGGACAGGCTTATAATATTGGACTGATCCCGCGACCGCTTGCCGGATATTTGCAATGGGCCCGCTACATCTTAGCGGTGAAAAAGGCTCACCTGACGACGATTGGTTTATACTCGGCCGTCTACGTTTCGGTTTTCGAGTATCCCTCTCCTCTAACGTGGTGGATAAAGGCCTTTATTGAACAATGGAATATCCCCACCCACACCTTCTTGATAGCGGATAGGGAAGTCTCCATATCTTTGGAAGAATTTGCTGAGATTTCAGGTCTACCAATGAGGGGGGAGCACTACGAGGAGCTGCTTCCTCCTGATGAGTACGTTTTTGCCACCAAGCAGCTGGTATTTGACTTAACTCCGGAGAATGCCATCCAGCATCAGCATCCGGGCTTGGTGAAGGTGTTGGAGATTTATGAGGAACTCCATTTGGAATCGGGCGACCGGGACGTCAGTTTCGCGGATTTTATTGCTCGCTTTATTCGCCCGGAGTTCCTATCAGAGCAGAGCGAGAAGTTCGCTCGGCTTGTTGACCCCTTTGGTTTCGGCTTGGACCGCCGACCTACATCGGAAAATGACCAGCGGGATTTTTATCTCCCCGGTACTGCCAGCATCCCTTTCTCAGAGATCGCCGTTCCTGGCATGGACGAGGAGACTTTTTTCATAGGGTTCTTGGGTTTATGGCTATGCAGCTTCGTGCTCCCCATGCATCCACGCCTCATGCGGCCCTCTGTCTTTTACCTGGTGCATCGAATGGCGGCTGGTTTGCAGTTATCAGCAGGGATCGCCGGGCTGGCTTACCTTTATAATGGACTTAGTGTAGCGGCGGACGCTAATGAGCCTGGGGTACAGCCTGCCAACTTCCCGATGCATTATTTCACTTCTTGGATGGAGATGCACGTGCAAGGGGTGTTTGGTGCCCATAAGACTCCTCCATTCTTTGAGAGATGCAGACTTCCGAGAGTCATGCGATTGATCGGGGCTTCAATTGTGGTTGCATCCCCGCGGGATTCTAGGGGACTGCTCCTACGTCCACATCTGGTCGGAGCGAAGATTTCTTTTGTGGATAAGGTCATCACTATAGGCTCAGAGACCACTAAGTCAGTGGTGCCACTACGTGATGAATTTAAGGGCGGGGCTTCTGTACTGAAGGCTCGGGAAATCCTCCACCTCTACTCCATTCGGCCGGGCTACCTAGTGTTTAGGCAGAATGAGACAGCTCTCTTTATGAGGTATAACCCGCATCGATTTGCCCGGCAATCGAGTTATAACCAAGGGATCCCGATGGAAGCCTTTCTGGAAACGCCCGTGGCCAACCAAGAGGGGATAAGGAATGCGATGCATCATTTCATCCGGCTTAATACAGGTTCCTATTTTTTATCAGTGAACCTAGCTGTGCCCCTAAAATACTCCATCCATATGTAGCCTGGTACGCGCATGCTATGGGCCCAATCATCTTAACAGAGAAGCGCATGCTGGTTGACCGTAGGGGTGCGCCTCCTGGCGGTGATCGCAAGGCTCCCTTGCAGCCAAGGCTCCAAGTCACCCTCCCGATAAAAGATGCCGGAGTTGACCGACCACGCGTGTTGAACCCCCCACGTGGATTGCTGCTGCCTACCATGGTGGATGCACCACCGGCGCCCCATGCTCCCACAAAGACGGTTAATATGGTATCGCCAGGGTCCGGCGTAGGAGCAGATGTCGGGACCCGCCGCCCTAAAGTAACTGCCAAGCACAAATCTGCTCCGGGTGGATCTAAAGCTGGTGGGCAAAAGAAGAAGAAGTCCACCCTTTCCCTCGATGCGATCCTCAGCTTAAAGCCTGCGGCTCCTCCCACCGAAGCCATATGTGAATATGGCAGCAATGAGGGTTTCTTGGTAGACCCTGCGGACACCAATTTGGCTGCCGCCATTGCAGCTTCAGAGCGATCGGCGAGGCTCGAAGCGATGTTAAGCAAACTTGCTGAGTCCGGTAATCATCAGACGCTCTATTTGTTATTTTATTGCACTTTTTATTATTATGTTTAACTAATATTTGTTCCATTTTCAACAGGTGTCTCGACTAAAGAGGCTATTGCTGCCTCCCTGAAAACCTTCCAGGAGGAGGAGGAGAAGCGTGCCCTAGCAGGCGTTGGTATGTTTCACCCCTTTCTCTTTTATAAGGAAAGTTTGTCGTCTTTTTCTGATGGTTAACCTAACCCTCTTTTGTTTCTTTGCAGGGGTTGTATCAATTGATGCGGGGATCCTTCTCGAGCCCGTTGCTGAAGTCCCGGCTTCGTCGAAATTGCCGCAAGAGCCTCGGCTTGACAAAACGACAAGGGATGCCCTGAAAGATCTAGAGGCATCCCTATTCACGGACGAAGAAGCCTCGCTCAAAGAAGCCCTAGTAGCATCCGCCTCAACGGCCCGGGAGGAGCGAAAGCGGTTAAGACGCGAAGCGGAGGCCCGTAGAGCTGCTTTGGCCACGGGAGCGGGCCCTAGCACTATTCCTCGTGCCGACACTTCTTCTGAAGAGGCCCCTGCCGCCCTGTCTACTGCTCATAGGCAAGTGGCGCGCGCAGCCCGGAGTGCAAACGATAAATCCTCTTCAGGTAACATTTCTTTCAGAACCTCGTTGTAAGAATTATAAAGCCATTGGCTCATATGCATTCCATCTTGCAGGGCCAAGTCCGGCTGAGGGGGAGGCGGAGACCGTCGAACCCCGGGGAGCGGAGGAAGCGGTACTTGCCGAGCCCGCGCCGACAGTGAGCAACGTCATCGGGGCCACGGGGCCTGAAACAGAGGTTGAGGGGTCCGCCGCCGAGAGGGTCATTGATGCCGCACCTGAAGTGGCGGCAGATGAGATGATTGTCTTAACCGAGCCGAAGGCAGTAGAGGGCGAGGCGCTTGAGGCTGGAGACGTCACGGTGCCGATGGATGAGACAACCGCGATCGCAGAACCCGAGGGAGTATCGGGTGAGGCGGCCACGATTCTTGAGGAGGAGCCAACCGCTCTTTCCCAGGAATCTGGTAATACTCCAATCATAGCCCTCCCCGCGTATGGTTCCTTGCCGTCTCCAGGGCTCGCGAGCACAACAACGGTTCCCATCGAGTCGGGTGATGAGGCTACGGGCGGTGGTCTCATGTCAATGGAGGAGGGGATTGCTTCAGTTTCGGCTGGCAGCTCGTCGGGTAAATTTTGAGTCACCAGCGTTCCCCTCTTTTTTTTATATATCTTGCGATCTCTTCTAACAAGCTTGTCTTTGCAGGTGCGGCCAGTGCCGACGCTCCATTGCTCGAGGGAGCACCGTCGACTACTGCTTTGGCGGTGGTCACCTCCCCGCCTTCCCTTGTACCATCGCGGATGTTGGAAGGTACGGATTTACGACTCATGCATTAATCTTTCAAAAATGTAGCTTTTGTACTAACGTTATACCATTGTGCCCTTGCAGGAGTGCTCTTTGATCATTTATATCAAGTGTTGCTCCCACACTTCTCTTTCCCATCCGAACTCGCTTCTCCCTCTAGTGGCGCCGGTGAGTATACTTTCACTATAATGTCTTTATTTGCCCCTTTTTTCTAGCAATGGGATAATTTCTGACTTTTCCTTTTCTTTATTGCAGTGCCACAAATCAAAGGAGGGGATGCAAGACCTGCCGCGCTACCGGCCCTTCCGGCTTTGCCGTCCGTTGCAGCTGGTATAGTAAATTTCCTTTTTGGTAACCTTTCAACATCTCTTGAACCATCATTTGACCGTGTTTTGTTTTGCAGCTATTGTTCCGGCTCCGGTCCCTTTTGAGTCCGCGTCCTTTCACCGGCAGGCCCTTTCTTGAAACGTCCATCTTCAAAGGGTGCTGTGATGAGTTTGGGAATGCTGAGCGGGTACATCGAAGAGCTCAACATGGACGCTCTCCCTTCTGCCATAGATTTCACTATGGAGGTTAACCCGATGTTGGCGGCGCTCGTAAATTTTCATAACGAAGGCGTCGTCGAATCTTGGGTTAGTCACTGCAGGGGGATCGAGGCATGTCTATATCGGCTGGAGTCGACGCGCCCTTCTCCCGAAGTTTTAGCCCTGAGCACCCAACGAACAACTTGGCTCGAGCAAAGCACTTCTCACTTCCGCCATTTGGAGCAAGAAGCGGCTTTAAAGCTAAGGGAATGCCAAAAGACCTCGAACGAAACGGCCCAACTGCGCGCTGAGGTTGAAGCAAATGCTGCCCAAGTGAAGACTATCTTTGAGGGTCTCTTGGAGCGCATCTCCCATGGGCTAAACTTGAAGCGGAAGCTCGACGTAGCTGAGCGCAATACCCCAGGTCGGGAAGCTGCTTATCAGATCGTCAGGGAGCAGCTTGCGTCTGTCTTGCAGCAACGAGCCCAAGTGGAGGCAGAGCTGGCGGTGGTAGCCGATCAAGAGAAGGCATGGAAGGAAGTATGCGAGCAATTGCTAAATCTATGCAAGACGCTTCCTTCCCAGTAATTCTCCTTGTATCATTTGTACTTGTAAAATATATGTATATTTTTTTATTCTTTAGTACAATGTATCCTGTACCCGATCAATACTTATGAATAAAAGATACACATTTTGTAATGTCCTGTGTCATTTCTTCGCCTTTTTCATTCTTTTCAGCATGATATCTTTAATGCACCTTATTGGCAGACAACTTTATTTTTTCTCGGAGATAACGATGGCTTAGACTGCGGTTTCAGATCCGCTGCCTAAGACTTTTCAATTCTATGAGCCGTGAGGGTCTCATAGAGACTTTTCTCCCTGCGGATCGAGAGGATCTCGTAGGCGGATTTTCTCCTTAGGAATCGTAAGGATTCCTAAGTGTGGTTTTCTCTTACAAGTCGTAAGGATCCTGCAAGAGAATTTTTTCCTCTCACGAGTCGAGAGGATTCGTAAGCGGTTGTTTCCCTCCTCGTCGAAATTCGACTTCGGAGAGTGAGACCCGTGAATAGTATGCAAGAGACCATTTTGGATTGACTTGCAGGGCCCCATTGCTCAAGAAGCAAGCTTTTCAATCCTTACTGCCTGAGACCTCATCTTGCAAATTAAGAAGTAAGTTCAATTTGTTGAAGAAATCCCTTTTCTGAAAGATTTGGCGGGATTCCCCCCACCGTCGGATCTTTGATCCAAGGGCTTCTGTTTTACAGAAGATAATCTTCTTGTTTTAACAATAACAGAAAAGATTTCTTCAGAACCTTAATTTTTGTTTAGCGCAGATGCTCCAGGGTATGACACGTGTCACATAGCGCACAGTGCAGCGCAACTGCGGTAGCGCATCTGCGCCGACACGTGTCACGCAGCGCACGGCGCATACGCCGCTGAAGCATTGCTTCCTTTAGTTTTGCTTGAAATAGAGCTTTGCTTTGATTGGGTGCGCTGCTTTGGGCATTGCGCTGATGCGTCTGCGTCAGACACGTGGCGTATTGCGCAGCGCAAATAATCTGAAGCATCGCTTCATTAAATTAATTTTCAAGACATAGCTTTGCTCTGATTAGGGGAAGACGAAGCGTTGCTTCATCTCCCGCCTCGGAATTTGAACAGAAGTTCACTCCGATTAGGGTAAACTGTCGTGACAACTCTTGGAAGTCGAAGAGGCACTTGATGCCTATAAATAGGACCTTTGGTCCCCCCCAGATACTTATCATCTTTCCGATTTCTATTTTCGAAGACTTCAGAGCTTTGTTCTTGCCTTCAAGAACTCCGGTGCATTGCTCTTCCTTTCTTTTTTTTTTTAAAGTTTTTAGGAAAACTTTAAGTAAAATCGATTCTTAGATTAATCTTAATCAGCAGAGCTTTCGTCTAGGGGACTTTATCCTTGAACATAGTTTTGCTCTCTAGGAATTTAGTCCTCCATGTACATTATTGCTTTTCTATTGCTGATTTTCCTGTAATATTTCCTCCAGGCATAATGGCGGCGGTGCATCTATACAGTTTGCACGAGTTCATTACCTACGACGATATCCGTGCTCAGGGTCGTCAACAAAACCAGGAGTTTACAGACGCTGAATGTGCAGAAGTCATGGGTTGTCTGAACGCAAGCGGTGGTTGGCTGTTGCCTCGTCGTTCGGCCCTTTTGAAAGTCGTGTTGGGAGCCATATGGAGAGCACTTCCGGGTCTTCATGAGGCCTTACCGCTCAATGCGCTGGATGATGCCGAGGACAATGTGCATTCAGTGTACCTGACAGGGCTGATCTCAAAGAAATGGCGGAACAGCCTCATTGACATCCTACACCAAGTCTTCCAGCAGACGACGATAGTTGCTGCTTACCGAAGGCCAGGAGGGCTCGTCGATGATATTGACACAGAGGAGCGTGAAAGACTGCGCATAAGAATAATTAGAAAGGCCGGAAGAACTCTGGATGGCCTTACTTTCGATTTCCTCAATCCGTGCCCCGGATCTGAGGTTATACCGTTGTAATAATGTTTTCCTTTTACTGCTTTTCATAATTGTAAGAATTTTTGCCAATATGAATGGAAACTTTTTATTTCAGCTTCTCTTATTTCTCGTCCTGAGTTTTCTGCCCATGTATAAATGAATGCGTCACGCACGCCAGATCAAATGTAGACCGGATATTCTTTCTGTCATCTTCTCTTTTTTTTATTGTCAGCAGACTGTCTTAATAACCATGGTTGATGGATGTCTAAAATGAGTATTCCGACTTCCTTAGGAAATAGCGATGGCTTAGGCCGCAGGTTCAGGTCTACTGCCTAAGACTTTTCAATTCTATGAGCCGTGAGGGTCTCATAGAGGCTTTTCTCCCTACGGATCGAGAGGATCTCATAGGTGGATTTTCTCCTTAGGAATCGTGAGGATTCCTAAGTGTGGTTTTCTCCTATAAGTCGTAAGGATCCTATAAGAGAATTTTCCCTCTTACGAGTCGAGAGGATTCGTAAGCAGTTGTTTCCCTCCTCGTCGAAATTCAACTTCGGAGAGTGAAACCCGTGAATAGTATGCAAGAGACCATTTTGGATTGACTTGCAGGGCCCCATTGCTCAAGAAGCAAGCTTTTCACCCTTACTGCCTGAGACTCCTTACAGATTGAGACGAATCGGGAATTTGCTCGCGGAGAGGGTAATGGCTCTGCGAGTTGACATGAGTCAAGAGGCTCTCGTCACGGAGTGTTTGTATTCGTGAGTCGAGGAGTTTGCTAGGAATTATTTGTTTCCCAAGCGCCAAGGATTATTTGTTTCCTTGGGGTTTGAAACGAGTCGAGAATTCCCACGGGGGCACTGGTGGCTCTGCGGGTCGACGCGGATCAGGAGGCTCTCATCAAGGAGTGTTTGTATCCGTGAGTCGAGGAGTTTGCTAGGGATTATTTGTTTCCCAAGCGCCAAGGATTATTTGTTTCCTTGGGGTTTGAAACGAGTCGAGGATTCCCACGGGGGCACTGGTGGCTCTGCGGGTCGACGCGGATCAGGAGGCTCTCATCAAGGAGTGTTTGTATCCGTGAGTCGAGGTGTTTGCTAGGGATTATTTGTTTCCCAAGTGCCAAGGATTATTTGTTTCCTTGGGGTTTGAAATGAGTCGAGGATTTCCACGGAGGCGCTGGTAGCTCTGCGGATCGACGCGGATCAGGAGGCTCTCGTCAAGGAGTGTTTGTATCCGTGAGTCGAGGAATTTGTTGGGAGGGTATGGTTCCCTCTTTGTTTATGCCCTTGGATTGTATACAGGGATCGATGTGATCTTAACTGTAGGGCAAAAAGTTTCATTCTTTCATTTTTTTTTATTCTTTCCGCGATGCTCTATCATTTCAGCTTTTATATCGCGAAGGTCGCGATTGCCCAATCATTTCGGCTATTTTTCACGGTGCCCAATCATTTCGGCTGTTTATTTTATTTTTACTCGCTGCTTTTTATTGCGAGTTGCCCAATCATTTCGGCTATTTCGCATGCATACATTTTACTTGCTGCTTTTTATTGCAAGTTGCCCTATTATTTCGGCTATTTCGTATGCATGTGCGGCCTACTGGCTTTTCGCCGTAAACCTGACCTTGGACACCGATTTTGGCATCAGCACCGCTATAACTGGGATATTGCCAGGAGCGAATCATCATTTGCTTCTGTTGTTGTCGAACAAAGGAGGCTTAGCGACCAGGGTTAAGGTCTTGTCGACTAAGGCTTTTGACTTCATGAGCCGTAAGGGTCTCACAAAGGTATTTCTCCGTACAAGTCGTGAGGATCTTGTAGGCGTATTTTCTCCTTAGGAATCGTGAGGGTTCCTAAGTGTTTTGTTCCTCTGTAAGTCGTAAGGATCCTACAGGAGGGTTTTCTCCTTGTAAGTCGAGAGGATTTACAAGGATTGTTTACCGTGTGGACATATCCCTAGTCTCAGATGGGACTTAGTTAGGGAAATGTTTATTCGCGCCCGTGGATTGTATACAAGGGTCAATGCTGAGCCACTTGTAGGGCAATATCGAAAGTTGTGGGGGTTGCTTAAGCACAGGTTTAGATCTCTGTGACTTAAGACTTTCAAATCTTACGAGCCGTGAGGGTCCCATAAGAGTGTTCTCCTTACGAGTCGAGAGGATCTCGCAAGTGTATTTTCTCCTTAGGAATCGTGGGGATCCCTAAGTGTGCTGCTCCCTTGTGAGTCGTAAGGATCTCACGTGGGTGGTTTCTCCTTATAAGGTCGATAGGACCCTATAAGTGTCCTTTAACGAGGTTGCGCCCTTTCAGGTTTTCACAAACACTCGCCGGTAGCCCTGCTGTTTTTACTCACGGAGCCCTTTCGGGTTTTCATCCGCACCCATTTTGCTTATGGACATACCGTTTTTTTTTATTCTTTTTATTTTTATATATATTTTTTTCTCTCTTTTTTTTTTAACGAGGTCACGCCCTTTCGGGTTTTCACGAACACTCGCCGGTAGCCCTGCTGTTTTTACTCACGGAGCCCTTTCGGGTTTTCATCCGTGCCCTTTTTGTTTATGGACATACCGTTTTTTTTTGTTTTTTTTATTTTATTTTATTTTTATATGTTTTTTTTATATCTCGTCGGCCTAAAGATGCTGCGGTAGTAGTTTAAAGACGTTTCGGTCTGTTATTAGTTTAAGGACATTTCGGTCCGCTATTGGAGGCTGGCTACTGCTGATAAAGCTTGAGCTTAGGAAGATAGCGAGCGGACATAGTCGTCGTCATCTATCATTAACCTAGGTTGTGGCTCATTAAGCGTAGTATTTCTTCAGGAAGCGACCGTTTATTGGCCTGAAAGGACTTTCACCGTGCATGTCCATGAGTAAATAGGCCCCGCCCTGGTAGACCTTGTCTATGATGTACGGGCCTTCATAGTTTGGCTCGAATTTGCCCCGCTTGGCGCGATTGGGGATCATAGGCCTTTTGACCACTAGCACGAGTTCGCCTTGGCGGAATGTCCTCGGTGGGTCAATCTTTCATATGAGCGCGTCATCTTTGCTTTATAAGCTTCCAGATTTTGCTGTGCTATGAGCCGAGTTTCATCAAGGGCGTCAAGTTCCTCAAGCCGAAGGTGAGCATTTTCTTCGTCCGTTAGCTCGTAGTGAACTGCCACTCGCAAAGAGGGTAATTCTATTTCAAGGGGTAGTACCGCTTCCGTGCCGAATACTAACGCGTAGGGCGTTGTGTTCGTGGCCGTCTTGAACGTGGTTCGATACGCCCAAAGAGCCTCTTGCAGCCTCTCATGCCAGTCCCTCTTGTTTCGGGACACCGTTTTCTTTATAATTTTCGTCAAGGTCTTGTTGAAGGCCTCGGCGAGACCGTTAGCTCGCGGATTATAGACTGAGGAATATCTCCAGTCTATATTGTGCTGCTATGCGAAGCGGCTAATTTTATGACTTCGGTAGGCTGGCCCATTATCAGAGATGATCCGGCGCGGAGTTCCAAACCGATATATGACGTGCGTCTTGAAGAAGTGGAGGATATTCTCCGTCTTTACTTCCCTCAGCGGTACTGCCTCTGCCCATTTAGAGAAGTAGTCAGTCGTTGCTAGGATGAAACGATGTCCTCTAGACGATGCTGGTTCGATAGGGCCGACTATATCAGTCCCCCACATTTCGAATGGCCAGCTAGCCACCGTTGGATGTTGTGGATTGGGATGCTGATGGATGAAGTCCCCATGAATTTGGCACGAGTGACATTGCTTCGCATATTCGAGGCAGTCCTGAATCATCGTGGGCCAGTAGTAGCCCATCCGTTTGATCTTTAACTTCATCTTTAGGCCTGCTTGGTGAGAACCGCAGATTCCGTCATGAACATCTTGAACGACTCTTTCCGCTTCGTCCGGTCCTAAGCACCTCAGCCACAGAGAATCGAATGACCTCTTGTATAGAGTATCATTGACGAAGGCGAAAGACAGAGCTCGTTTCATGAGCTGGTGTCGTGCGGACGCATCTTCGGGCATTTGGTGGGATTTGAAGTAGTCTATAAAGACCTCCCTCTAATCCTCAACCTTCTCATGGTCTTTTATTTGTAAGGTCGCTTGTTCAGTCACTTTCTTTTCTTCGGATGATCCCGGAGGTATTTCTGCGGGGGCGAGCACTCGACGACTTTGTACTACGATTCTGACATCATCGAGGTTCTCATCAGCCAGTTCTTTAGCAAGTTTGGCCAACACGTCCACTTTTCTATTTTCCGCACGAGGTATGCTCTCCAAAGTATAGGAGGGGATTTGGGTTAGCAATTGTTGCACCCTTTCACCGTATTTTACCAGCTCTGGCTTGCACGTTTGGTAGTCGCCATTTACTTGACTGACGACCAATTGAGAATCTCCGTACACAAGGAGGCTTTCAATTCCCATGTCGATGGCGATCTCGAGTCCTGCTATCAGAGCTTCATATTCGGCTTCATTATTCGTTCTCGGTTCTGTTAAGGAGAAAGCGAAGCGCATTATTCCTCCTTGTGGGGTCATGAAGATAAGGCCTACTCCCGATTTGATCATTGGCGTACTTTGTTTGTGCTTTTTCATGGAAGATGCTCCATCGAAATAAAGCTCCCAACGGGTATCACCACTGTCGATCGCGTCAAACGCATGTTTGTCTGGCAAATCGCAATTTAGAGGAGAATCGGCAGGTATGGGGTGCTCAGCAAGGAAGTCGGCGATGGCCTGGCCTTTCACTGCCTTGAGAGGTTGATATGTTATCGAAAATTCCATCAAGAGCAGGGCCCATTTAGCGAGTCATCCCGTCAATATGGCTTTTGACATTAGATATTTGAGAGGGTCCACTTTCGAAATAAGACGGACTTCATGTGCTAATGCGTAGTGTCTAAGCTTTGTTATTGCGAAGATCAACGCCAGACAGTGTTTTTCAATGGGGGAGTAGTTGCTTTCTGCCCCCAGTAGAACTCGACTTAGGTAATAGAGTGCTCTCTCCTTTCCTTGGTCGTTCTCTTGCGCCCATAATGCGCCTAAAGAACCTTCGAGGGCAGTTGTATAAAGGATGAGAGGTTTCCCCTTAACCGGAGCAGCCAACACTGGAGGGTTCTGTAGGTATTGCTTGATCTCATCCAGTGCGCCTTGGCATTTGTGATCCCAGATGAATGGAGTTCCTTTCTTCGTCAGGTGATTGTAGGGACGGCACTTTCCTGAAAGATTGGCTATAAACCGTCGTATGTATGCGAGCTTTCCTTGGAGAGATCGCAGCTGTTTGAGAGTTCTCGGCGGAGGCATTTCCATAATCGTCTTGATCTTGGACGGATCTATTTCGATACCTCGGTGTCGGACGATGAACCCTAAGAATTTGCCCGAGGAAACCCCGAATGCACATTTAAGCGGGTTCATTTTCAGGTTGTATTGTCGAAGGCGTTGGAATACAGTCTTTAGATGTTCAAGATGTTCCTCGTACGATTTGCTCTTAACCACAAGGTCATCGATGTAGCACTCGACGATTTCATGTATAAGGTCGTCGAAATTTTCGTCATAGCCCTCTGATAGGTGGCACCGGCGTTCTTTAGACCGAAGGGCATTACCTTGTAACAAAATATCCCCAAAGGAGTCCGGAAAGCCGTATGTTTCTGGTCTTCAGGATGCATTTTTATTTGATTATATCCTGATGAGCCGTCCATGAATGAGAAAATCTCATGCGTGGACGTATTATCTATCATCAGTTCGGTGACTGGTACTGGGAAATTATCCTTTGGGCAGGCTTTGTTGAGATCCCAAAAATCCACGCATATGCGCACTGTCCCATTTTTCTTCATCACTTGGACGATATTAGCAATCCATTCAGGGTATTGAACTTCCTGGATAAAGCCAGAGTCTATCAGCTTTTTGACTTCGGCGTTGATGCTCATTTCGAGCTCGAGCCGCATTCTTCTCGGCGCTTGTTTAACTGGCTTGACACCCGGGGATATCGCCAGTCTATGTACAGCAACTTCCAGATCTAGTCCTGGCATCTCGGAATAGTTCCATGCGAAGCAATCTTTATGCTGTACGAGGACGTCCTTTAACGCAGCCACCCTCTCTTCAGACAGCAGCTCGCTGACAAATGTCGGTCGCGGATCGTTTATCGTCCCCAACTCAATTTTCTTGAGGTTATCTGCAGTGGTATGTATTCCATCCTCCAGTTCTTTCGGGGCTGGGGGAAATTCTGATATCACCTCATCATTGCTGTTTTCGAAGCACCAGGGAAGGCTGTCCATGTTCTCGGACTCTTCTTTTAATATCGTTATCATGTGACAGGTGCGAATTTTCTGCCAATCCCAATGCGGAGTTGGTTCTGTTCTTGTGTTTTCGGGTTCGTGCTTTTGTGGCGGCGCTACCCTCCAGTTGTGGGACAACGCGAATTTGCCAAGCTGATACTGGTCCTCAACCCAATTCTTAAAGGTGAAGCAATCTTCAAGCGGATACCCTACTACTCGATGGTAAGAGCAATAATTTGGGTTGGAGACTTCGCCTGCTTACTCAGGGTGTTTGGACTCTGCCAGTGTAAGCATTTGATGTTTTAGAGGAAGATCAAGTATCTCCCTTGTTTTGTTCCGAGGAAATGAGTATGCTCGACCCATTTTCTTCATGAGGGCTAGGTCAATAACGCTCGACTCTCGGATGCGTGGTTTCTTAGCTCTGCTTTGTGGTTGCTGAGCGCCTTTTTGGCCTTTCGACTTATTTCTGCTTTTGAGCTGAGCCTTCTTTATAACGGGTTGACAAGGAGCGACATTTTCATCCTTTACGGCCTGTTGAAGAAGGCGTTGCGTCTTCGCTTTCTCGTAGATGGCCGTCTCACGATTGTGATCATCTCGGACCTTTTGACCAGCTTTCTTTACAAGTCTGTCCATTTGTTCCTCGAACGACGGACTGGGCTCTTTTGCATCTGGAACTTTCACTGGCTTAGGATTAACGTCCTCCCATTGAGCATCCGCTTCTTCATCAAGGTCATATACGACGTAGCAGCCTGGTAGTAACTCTCGTTTCTTTGAACGGATGTATCCAAGCCCTCTTGTTTACATTCTCCCGTTAGGCGGTTTGCGTTGGATCCCGGGAATGTTCCAGACCCTGTCATAGAATTTGGCCTCTCTAACGGTCTGTTTGAAGGATATCCCCTGGCGTTTCAGCAGCTTCTTCAAACCTTCTGTATAATATCTGGGAAGACGGATAGGCTGAAGCCTGTCGAGCGTGGGATCCGCGCCATGCCAGACTTCTTTTTCCACCTTGTTTTCTTCAGAATGGTAGAATAGGATTGCCTTCTCGTTTTCTCGCCTGGGAGGGATATAGAATGTCCGCAGCTCTTCTACACTGTAGATATTAAGTGCATCCAGTTCTTTATGATGTTTAGGCGGCACCATGGCGACTTGCAGACTTTGCTCTTCGTCAGCGGAAGCTTGTATTGAAGGTCGAGCAGAGAATACGACATGGACCTCATCCTCCGAATCACTACCAAAGACCAATGTAGGAGTGGACGGTCCTGGCTTGTTATGTTGGGGCGGACCCGAATAAACGATCTCCTCTTCCTTCTCGGTATCACTGCCGAAGACAGGGATGGTGGCGTTAGTTTTATTTTCCGGCTTGTGACACTTCTCCGTGTCTTCGAAATCCGGCAAGAAGTATTTGGCATCTTCGTATTTGCGGACCTCGTTCACAGAGAACGGGTTCAGTTCTCCCGTCACGGTATACTCGAAACCATCCTTAAAATACTTCATACACTGATGTTGTGTAGAAGGGATGATGTTGTACTCGTGTAACCATGGTCGGCCGAGCAAAGCGTTGTAGCATGTCTTGGCGTCTATGACGTGGAACTTAATGTCCGTGACGAGTAACCTGAAGCGTAGCGTCAGTATCACAGATCCAAGAGTCTTTGACGATTGGGAGTCGAACCCGGAGATGGTGATCTTGTCCCGAGCAAGGTGCTGGACGCTCATGCAGATTTCCTTCAACACCCGCACGTTGAGTAGGTTAACAGACGACCCGTTATCGATCAGGATTTTGCCTATCCTTATATCATGGCAGTATCCTGAGACATAGAGAGGGCGATTGTGTTCGCACGTCCCAAGTAGAAGGTCTTCATCACCAAAAGTAACATCAGCCGTGTGCACTTCCTCTAATTCATCCTTCATCTTTTCTTCGGCCAGGCATGCTTGGAATTGTTCCGGGTCTTGGAGCGCCTTAATCAACGAATCTCTCGCCTCTTTTGATAGCAAAAGGGCGTCAAGAATGCTGAACTGTGAGGGTAGCTTCCTCAGATGCGCCAAAACGTTGTAGTCTACCTTATTTCTCTTCGGCGGGTTCTTGGCGTTTAACTCTTCCGCCGCTTGGTCATCTAAGATGATATCTTCAGAGACCTTTTCTTTCCCTTTATCTTTTCTGTTCAAGGGTCCGAGGTTCTTTTCAGGCAGCGTCCAATTCCGCAGCCGGATATTTTCGCAGACCTTCGGTTCTTCTTCTTTTCCTGAAGCGGACTCTTTAAAGAGAGGGGCAAGTTCTAGCTCTTCATCAGAATCACTCCCGAATGTAGGCACTTGTGATCCACCGGTGTTAACCATGCAACAATCGCCGGCAGTTCTTTTAAGCCCTTCGGTCGTATTTCTCTGCTCCCGACGAGTTTTACGTTTTTCCCACTTAAAGCGTTGTCGATGAGCAACGTATCCTTGCCACCATCTATCGAAAGCTTTGCACTCTTAAGTGGGGTGCGAAATCCTCTGATGATATAAGCAATACGAGGGGTGCGTTTCAACTTCACCGGCGATGTTTCCTTCAGAGGATGGTAGCTTCCTGCCCATTGATATGGCTTTAGCGAACTTTTTCCTCATCCTGAGTTGGCTTTTGTCGGTAGCGGAGGTGTTTTGCTCCAGCGGGATCGTCTCAGCTCCTTCATCAAGTCGCTGGCGCTTGGCCCTTTCAAATATAGCCGTCTCGTGCTTCCGATCAGCTTTACTTTTCAACCGAGCTTCATTAAGGAGTGCGTCAATTACTTCATCTGATGGCCCCAGAACTTTTGGTTCAGGATCTGCCCCCAGCTTTTCGGTGCAAGGAATCTCCTCATCGTTCATGATCGAATGGGAAATCATATGACAACTCGCCACATATTCCTCGGATTCATCTGATGAACTTTCTCCCTCATCCTCTTCTTGAAAGACATGGGTGAGGAACTCTTGGAATGTAATGGGGGTTCGTGCCCTCTGATTGTATTCCTTCAACGCGTCAATTTGCTTTTGTAAGTCCGTGCGCTTGTCGCCAGGCTTCACGGGCTTCTTAGATTTCTTCTTCTTCTTTTTCGAAGATTTTGACGGCTGGTTATGAGTGTTTGGGCCACTTCCACCAATCTTTTGAATCGGACGAGGTTTTAGCATTCCCTCCATAATTTGTGGCTCCAATGGGTTCTTCCACTTGACTGCTGGACATGTCTGAAGATCGTTTAGCATCCTCTTTGTCTTGGCTGATAATACGACCTCCCAAGGAGCTTCTTCAATGACGGAGCATGTCGCCCCCGACGTATTCGTCCCCTTAGAGGTGTGGGGCTGCGGGGGATTCACCTTCCATTTGTCAGATAACGCGAACTTACCCTGTCGGTATTGGTTTTCAAGCCAATTCTTGAAAACGTAGCAATCTTCGATCGGGTGGCCTAGTACTCGATGATAAGGACAGTAGTTGGGCTCGTTGACGTCACTTGGTTGCAACGGACGTTTTGGATCCGGCAGATTTATGAGTCTGTTGCGCAACGCCAGCTCGAATAACCTCCTTGTTTTATCGCGGGGGAAGGAATAAGGACGTCCCATCCTATCCTCAAGGGGTACGTACGGGCGCGTATTGTTTGGACGAGCAACCGGCTTCGGGTCGTTCGGTTGTTGTTGAGCATTAGCGACAACGATCGCTTTTCCCTTTCCTTTGTCATTTCGGGAGTCCGGCTTTGGGAGAGGGGGTTTATGGCCCATCTGGTCCATCTGCGCTAGTTTGTCAATCAAAGCCTGGAAGGTAGTCGGCTTGAAGAACATCATAAACTGTGAGATGGTTGCTTGTGGATCAAGGGTTCCAACAAACATTCCCACCGCAGGGGCTTCTTCTATGCGCTGCTCACACTTCGACCATAGATTACGCCACCGTATAGCGTACTGAACCCATGTCTCGCCGGGTTTTACCCTAGCGTTAATCAGTGCCGTCATCGGGGTACGTTCACTGGCACTTGCAAAGCGTTGGGTAAACAGCAGCTCCATTTCCGCGAAGGTTTTAATAGAATCATTAGGGAGTTCAGGGTACCACTCGAACGCCGTATCTGATAGACTTCCAACGAACTGGCGGAGCAAAAGCTTGTCATCGCCGCCGATGTTACCGCAAAGCGCCCTGAACTGGGCAACATGCTGATGGGGATTGCCGGTCCCCTTGTAGACATGGAACTTGGGAATTGTGTAACCCAGCGGGTACTTGATTTGGTCATACCAGCCTGGATATGGCCGCCCCATTTTTACGACGTGGCCGGCTGCTTCGGCCGCATGATGAACCCTTATTTGCTGGGCTATGTATTCGTCCAGATCAGTTTTAGAGATTGTATCCTCTTTAGCCGTTGATAGAATGGGCTGAGGATTCGATGTCTCTCTCCCTATCGTCTCCAAGGACGATCGGAGGTTCTTCATTCGGGGGATCTTGTTGTATCATCATCCCTATCATGTCCTGGAAGAGGAGGCCCATACGCTGTATGTTGACCGCTTGTTCAACAGCCTCTTTGTCCTTCTTTTCCAATATTCGGCGAAGGAACTCGGCGTCGGTCTCTTCATCTCGGTGCTCATCTAAGGACGCTTCAGGGTTTTCTTTTGGCTCTGTAAGCACGGCCATAGCATTCATCATCTCCTAGAGCTTTTTTTGCTGCTCCTGATCCTTGGTCACTGATCGGGTGAGCGATCGGTGACCCGTAGAAGTGCGGCTTGCCTCCTTTCCAGAAGCCATATAAACCGTATGAACTGTTATGCCCCCTGACTTGGGGCGTTTAGGTTCACCGCTTTTAGACTTTGCCATTGTCACGGGAGCTTTCTCGGGCCTCCTTCTTTTGTGGACCGTTGAAGTGGGCATCCTAGCAATTGTTGCCCCCTGTTGTTTAATGGGGCGGTTTTTGTCTTTTTCCACCTTTGCTTTTTTCTGGCGATGAAAGTGGTCCGGGTCAATCACGGAGTCTTGAACTCTACGCCAAACCTTGTATATTTTTTAGAACAGCCGTTGAGGGGGATGTTCTTGCTTTGTTTCTGGAGCTCTCTCCGCAGGTGGAGGAGATCTCTTCAATGTAGCGGTTGGAGAGTTCTTCCGTACCCTTCTCAGCAGCTCAAAGCTGTTCCCAGTTGGAACAGCAGCGTTGACTTCCACCACTGGAGCCGGTGGAGTTAGCCCTGAGGGAGAGTTGCCCCCTGCCTTCCTCACTCGTTGCCAATGGCGACGTCTAGCATGACGAGCCGTTGGGACTGGCTCGGGGATTGAGACATCTTCTTTTTGCTCCCTGTTTGAATGAGGCGTCGCCGGTGTTAACCTCTTAAAGACTGAGGTTGTCTTTTGAGGGGTGATATTCAACCTGTCGAAGACAGACCCTCGAGTAGGGGGAGGAGCAGGAATCGTCGGCCTTGAAAAGACTAACTCTTTGACAGGGGAAGCCGCCTTGACGACTTCCGGAGCAACAATTATCGCCTTCCTCGGGACAGCCAATTTAAAGTTCTGATTTAGCCTGGTGAAAACAGAGGCTGTCGGTTTGGTAGCGGGCGACCCGTTGACAGGGGTCGTGGTAGTAGTGAGTCGGTCGAAGACCGACTTCTTGTTCGCCTCCGGTGCAGGTATCGGCATAGAGAAGCTTGTCGGTGGGATCATGGTCCCGAAGAATAAGCCAGTGGTGGCTTGGGTCACCTGGTCTACTGGCAGAGTGAGGAAAGAGGCCGCTTGGGGCCCATATGCTACACCTCTAGGTGAGGTGGAGCGTCCGTTGCAGTGGTACTTCGCGCAGTTGGTGCAGTTAGAATCCATGGATGCTTGAGTTCTGCGCCAGACAAAAGACCAAATCTTAGCAACTTGAAATCCGAAGGCAACCTTTTAACAAACTGCGATTGGTTCGCGAAGACGACACACGAAGTGTGGAGTGGAAAGAGTAAAAGGTCCCACCGGGCGTGCCAGAATCTGTTCCCCTCCGAAGGACGGCGCACAGGACCGCGATGGCCTGACGCTGAGATTCGGGGCAGATGCTATTTAGTTTTATCCGTCCACCTCTCCGAAGATGCCAAGTTGATTTATGGCACCGTGTATCGAAGGTTTAGACGGATGCGGCCGATGTAGCAGACTTTGTCAGATTCCCCCTCGCTTGAAGGATTTTTGATTATGGGGACGCTCTTCCCTGCAGGCGCAAGCCCCTGCAGTTAATTACGCTACCGCATCGCGGTAGCCACTTTCTCCTTCTCCAGAATTTCACTTCGTGTCGTGTGTGTTTGTTTTGTTTGTGGTTGTCCGTGGATTGTATACGGAGACTGAGTAATGCCGTCGTTCGTAGGACGTGGATTAGTCCAAATCCGTATTTAATTAGATTTGGGTTTGGTGTTTTTAGTTTAAGGATGCATTAGTCGCGTTGCGGCTAAGATCAACTTAAACGTTTGTTAAGGATACGTTAGTCCTGTTTGGGACTAAGATCAACTTAACGGGGTGATCCATTTAATATCTGGCCATCAGGACTCGTCACCTCTCTAACGTCGTTGAAGGATTACAACGGCAGATGTCAGAGGAGTTCGGAGATGTACCCTTGAACCAAGGTTGATTTGGAGTTTTATAGTCCGTTTGAATGTTTAAGGATACGTTAGCCGTATTTAGGGGCTAAGATCAACTTAAACGGTTGTTAAGGATACGTTAGTCCAGTTTGGGACTAAGATCGACTTAACGGGATCGTTTAGATCCGACAAAAGAGCATTTGGGCTCTATTGTGCCAGTTTAGGGACATGACGGTCCAATACCAGTTTAAGGATGTGGTTGTCCACCATTAGTTTAAGGACGTTTCGGTCCATGTTCCAGTTTAGGGACGTGGTGGTCCAATATTAGTTTAGGGACGTCTCGGTCCGATATTAGTTTAGGGACGTCTCGGTCCACGAGTTTAAGGACCCCGCAGTCCATATGGGTGTGTGGTCGTTGGGACCCGTCACCTCTTTGACGTCGTTGAGAAATTACAACGATGGATGTCAAAGGAGTTCGGAGATGTACCCTCGAACCGGATGTAGATTGATTTAGGAGAGCCATTTTGCTCAGTCAATTTAATTTAAGGACTTATGGCCATGATTGGGCTAAGTCCAGTTGAAAATGTCCAACATTTATTTGCTTTTGCATTGTATTTCTTTTTATTTTTATTTGGGCTTTGCCCAAAAAAGATGCAGAGCATCAATTTGTTTTGGGCTCTGCCCTTTATAAATGATGCAAAGCATCAATTTCATTTGGGCTCTGCCCTTTTTATTGCTTTGCAATTTATTTTGGCCTGCTAGGTCTTTTTGATTTGGGCCTGGCCCTTCAAGTAATGCATTGCATTTGTGCAAAGCACCAAGAATCTTTTAGATTCAAGAACAGAAGTGCAAAGCACTTTTTATCCCTTGATCTAAATTTGGATCAAAGAAAAACAAGTTTTTCTTTGTTTCAGAGAACCAAAAGTTCATAGCAAGTGCAAGGCACTATTTTTATTATTTTTATTTATTTATTTATTTGTTGAAGATCACTGATCTTGTTCTTAGATCAATGGTCTATTCCTAAGAAAATTTTCTCTTGTTTTAAAGGTTTTTATCTTCTTTTTTGTGTTCTCAAGGAGTTCTCAAGAGTTCTCTTCTCTCTTCTTTTTTTTTTTAAAACCAGATGTCTCTATTTGAAATGAGGTCTGGGGTCCTTTTTATAGTGCTCAAAAATTAGTTA
This sequence comes from Agapanthus africanus, assembly GCA_030015575.1. Lineage (NCBI taxonomy): Eukaryota > Viridiplantae > Streptophyta > Magnoliopsida > Asparagales > Amaryllidaceae > Agapanthus > Agapanthus africanus. The sequence continues at coordinate 15,216,468 of CM057342.1, read as the reverse complement.
AATTTGTTTTAAAAAATCTTTTTCTGAGTGATTTGGGGAATTTTCCCCACCGTTGGATCTTTGATCCAAAGGCCCCTGTTTTACAGAAGAAATCTTCTTGTTTTAACAAGAACAGAAAAAAAATTTACTTAAATTTTCATTCTGTTTTTGCGCAACTCTCCAGCGCGTGACACGTGTCGAGCAGTGAAGCGCTTGCGCAACTGAGCTTGCGCAACTGCACAGATACGTGTCGCGCAGTGGTGCACTTACGCAACAGTGTCTGCGCAACTGCGCAGACACGTGTCGCGCAATGAAGCGCTTGCGCAACTGCGCTTGCGCGACTGCGCGGACACGTGTCGTGCAGCGGTGCGCTTACGCAGTTGTGCTTTGCACGACTGCGCGGACACATGGCGCGCTGCGGTGCACTTGCGCAACGGTGTCTGCGCAACTGCGCGGACACGTGTCGCGCAGCGGTGCGCTTGCGCAGTTGTGCTTTGCGCGACTGCGCAGACACGTGTCGCGCTGCGGTGCGCTTGCGCAACAGTGTTTTGCGCAACTGCGCAGACACGTGTCACGCAGCGATGCGCTTGCGCAACTGAGCGTTGTTTTTGTTTTTTAAAGAGCCTTGCTCTGATTGGCCGCACTGCCTTGGGCGTTGTGCTGCCGTGTCAACTTCTGACACGTGGCGCGTTGCGCGCAGCGTACGGGACCTGAAGCGTTGCTTCAAAAGTTTGAATTTTTGAAATTCAAACGGAGCCTTGCTCTAATTGGGGGAACAATTACATCAATTACAAATTACACGAATTGAAAGAAAAAGAAAACTCTCAACTCACAACCCCCCGGCTATTCATCCGCGACAATCCAATGAATTCATATACACATACCATCAACATTACAGATCACAGATATGTATAACCCCCACTAATCGACGTATAGCGATTAGCAGACGTTCAATACATATATCACATCACAGATATAACCCATTAGCTTAAGTCTTTAGAAGTTCGATCAAAATACGGATTTTTAAACCCCAAAAACAAATTTTGCTTTCTGTAAAATCTAGGCAGAAAAAACATATTATAAAAATCCCAAAATACCCCAGAAAAACACTGCAGGAAAATTGTGCCACGATCAAGTCAACTCGACCGCGGATCCGCGGCGGGAGCATGCTCCTGCCGCGGCGCCTTGACCGAGTTAGTGGACCATTTTTCTTGCACGTTCTTTAAAAACCCTGAGCCGATTTTTAGTATATGATTTATTATTTTTTGAACAGGAAAAAAATCGGTAAAAAGTATACATTTCGGGCGTGTTTCGTGACTTTTTCTCCGATCGAACTTCCAGTTACTTTGCTAACATGTTAGATAGTGTTTAACCAGGCTCTGATACCACTGTAAGTCCATGTTACCTCTCCCGGTTCTTTCGGGCTTGCGGAAATGATGAAAAACGATTTTTCTTTTGGTGGTAACATGGACTCAAAATACGGATCTTTGTTAAACAACTATCTAACAACCTAACTAGGAGTTTTACCTACTCGGTTAGGGGTTATACCTTAACTTGAACTCCTTCTCTTGGACTCCTTGTGGTAGTCGGATGGTTTTCTCCTCGTCGTCTCTTTGTGCCGAAGATGGATCCACCTAAAAGCTTCTACCTTGGCTTCAACCTCAATCTTGAGGAAACTAGAACACTTGATTTGCTAAACCTTGTATACTAGGATGAGTAGAGAAGTGTGTGTTGGGCTTTATCTCTATGGTTCTTGCTTCTCAACACATGAGACAATAGAACCATGAACTAGAAAGAGAGCAAGAGGAAGAGGGAGAGCTTGAGGATGAGAGAGAATGAGAATGATAGAATGAGCAAGACTTTTCTCACCCTTGCCCTCATAATCCAAAATAATCATAACTCATAATAATAATTGAGTATTATGTGATGGTTGTTATCATATCAAATGGCCATATCATTTCATGCATTAAATGCAATTTGTGAACAAACAAGCAAGCCAAGGTCAATACCAAGAAATGATAGCCATTGTCATGATGATGGTCAACAAGTCCAACCTAGTCAACTGGTCAACTAAGTCAACAAAGTCAACATTTCAACCCAACCATGACACAATAATACTTAATTAATATTATCATTAATCATATTTCTTATTCTCATAAGGGTTTAACAAATGTCAACGGTCAACAACCCTAATGAGAATCCTCTGCCTCTGTCTCTGTCAACCGTGCATACACACCCGCATCCGCGTTCCGAGGAACATGAATACAAACGAGATAAAACCAATCTCAAACCGTACGCTAGGATCTGGCTTAAACCAAAACCCGCTAGTGATAACTGTCCAGACACTAAACGTGCACAAGTGCACGGATGTGACCGAACCCTGTCGGAAAACCATGCGACCTCTACTCTTTTACCTAAAGGCGAATAGCTCTCTGTGTGGGACTCTAAAGACTCGACACTACGCTGGCAGTGGGTTTAACCACAGACCGCAAGCGGCACTAGCTGTGCGTAACGGCCCTCAGGTAGATGCCGATAAGAAGACGGACGAGGTGAAACCCATCTGAACTCCTACTGAGCCTGAATGTGACAATCTGCGTACAGTCCGGTCTGTTCGTCTGAGAATATCGTATGGCGGGCCTAGGGGGCGGTGAACGTCAATCCCCTAATAGCGGTACAAGTCGTGTCGGAGTGTAGCCCAGAACACTATGAGATAACACTGAAAACCTACCAGTATATCTCGCTTGCTCTGGCCAGAGACTTTGTGTAATGGCTCTCCTAGATACAGCGCGATATCAACTCCCAATACCGGGAGAGACGAATCCTGTCTAACCGTCACTGCCTCCAAGTGCTTCGGGACTGCACCCAACTACTACCTGTTTGCACGACTCCTTTGAACCGTGGTAGGGTAGTAATCTAAGTACAGTGGGAAAACACTCGAGGCAAAGTGACAGTGTCAAGTCAGCGGACTAAGCTGTACTCATGTCACCTGGGAACTGATAACTGACGATAGGTATAGTACCAACCAACAGTTCCCGACGAGTCCTGTCCAGTGTACTCGTAACCTAACGAGCACCCGCATACTATCTCAAGTATGACGTACTGACGGCTGTGGGACAGACCGTCTCCCACGCTGGGATGAGAAGCGCATACGCTAGTCTACTCCGGAGTATCGATGCCCTGTCTCGATAGTCCTACGACTAGGGACCTGCATAAGGATGTGCTTGTGGATTACCCAGCCCCCACGAGTGTGACTGCCATCACAACGCTGGTAATCAAGCAAAGATCCTAAAGGCTCCACTAATGTGTATAGGTGATATACTAAAAGAAACACATGTATACATTAAAGTAGAAACAAACCAGGTGGCATACTACTATTTTGAGCAAGATTGTTTATACAAAGTGAATATCCCAAGTTTCCATTAAGTAATATACAAACTAGTATGATACAGTAATGGCCTCTAGGGCATATACACTAACAATCTCCCACTTGCACTAAGGCTATGTACTGGCGTATCGAAAACCTATCATCTCGATCAGCCGCTCGAACTGAGTCTGGAGTAAGGCCTTCGTGAATAGATCAGCAGTGTTATCTTCCGTAGCAACTCTCCGAATCTCAATCTCCTGGCGACCCACGATCTCCCTGATCAGGTGATACCGCCTCAAAATGTGTCTGGACTTCTGAAGGGACCTGGGTTCCTTCGCTAAAACTATAGCCCCGTTGTTGTCGCAATACAAAGGTATTGGATCAACAATAGACGGAACCACCTGAAGTTCTGTCAAGAACTTCCTTATCCAGACGGCTTCTTTTGCGGCATTTGCAGCAGCGATATATTCCGCTTCCATCGTCGAGTCAGCAACGGTTTCCTGTTTGGAATTGAGGGTAAAGACATAACCCGATATGGACTTGGAATCATCCTTGTCACTCTGGAAGCTGGAGTCAGCAAAGGCCTCGATCTGGAGGTTTTTTCCGCCATACACCAAGAACATCTTCTTAGTCCTTCTCAGGTACTTGAGAATGTTCTTTACCGCTATTAAAGGTACATGTAAAAAAAATTTATACAATTGATACATTTCAGCAAGGGAAATGTACTTGTAAATGTATGCAATTGATACATTCCATTTAGGGGGAATGAAAATAAAAATTATTGGATGAATCTAGTAATTTCATGAAGGGTATGGGCAATTATCACAAATGCCATGTTCAAAGTATCTATGCCTACTCCTGCTATAAATATGCAGGGGTTGAGATACCCTTATTCAAATCTGCAGTGAAAAAATTGTAAAAGACCATGATACAGATTTTAACCACAAAATCTATACAGAATGATGCTGCAACACTGACGGATCTTACCGATGATGAAGACAGTGAAGGTGACTTGCTTGGATCAACGACAAGTCTACCAAAGAAATATCTATATTTGAGATTCAGGATCCAATCCCAAATTAAGGGTACATGCGAGGTGTGATCATGTAAATCACAACTCAACGATACATGATAGGTCCCCCAAAAAAGAGAAAGAAAGGGTTCTCTGCATAGTTTGAAAATTTTGTAGTTTCAATATCAAATAAAACAGAAATTTTTTTTCAGTGAATGAATAAATATATTTTTTGCTTATATGTCTATGCTGTAGTCTATTTGTTTTTTCTTGTTCTTTTTTAAATGTTGGCATCTAAAGGCAATAGTTTGCATCCGTGTGTATACTAAATTAAAGCTTAATTACTCCAAAAAGTCTATAGAGAACCTATAAGAGGATAAATAAATGAACAAAACTTTAGATGTACTAGACTAAATTTGAGCTATGAAGAAGAGATTTTTACATGCAGCTGTCCTGTGAAAGCTGCTGAGCTTAGAACCCTAGATCCTGGAGTTTGAATAACGTAGCCATTAAAATATTAGATGGCTTTAAAGTTGGACGAAATTATTTGCGTCGAAGAAAAATAAGATCCGTCATTGAATTGTGGAAATATGATTTGTTAAGCTCCATAATTGGCTACGACATCTGATTTGTTTCCAGCTCTACTTTCCAACTTTTAGCGTTTTGTGAACTCTAAGGACATCAGCCAACCGTATGCAGTGATTCCTTATGTCATGTATCCATAGTTGTTGCAACTCTAAGATAATGAAATCAAATTTTACATGCAGAACTCGGCATCGACCGATTAACTCAAATAAACTCGCAAGACCCATCGAGGATCAAATACATTGGTGGCCTTTATTCAGATAAAACTTAGAAACTTAGCAGATCCATACAAGGAAAATACAGGCTTTATTCTCAAACTCATCGAAATCAGTCTCGAATGATTTCTCCTTCAGAGATACTGGCTTGCCAATTTCCCTTCTTTGACAATGTAGTTTTGTGGGGGGAAATCCTCTCCTTTGAAGTATCTATCCAGCATGTCCTTTGTTCCCGCGGCATACCTCAGCTGTACATTACACGGAAAATCCACCATTAATTTCGCAACATTACAGGCAAATCATTTTTAACAACACTACTCTGGACACAAAACTACATACCATTATTCTCTTATTAACGGAACCAAGTCATCACGTATGACCCACACGCTTCCTGTTTACCGAATTACTCTTCCCTATCAAACTAACTAACTCCAACTGTGTCCATTTTCTCCAAACGTTTATACATTATTTTGATGCATCATGATTCAATGGAACAAAATAGCTTAAAAGTAAAATTTGTAAATTATGTGGTCCATCCATCTTAAATTCGACGGTCGGTATTTCCGGATGGAAATGACCGGTTGTAAAGCCGCAAACTTTCTAGTTGAAAGAGACATGTGTCGCGTCCCGATTGGTCCGGTTCGTGGTAAACAAATCTCCAACTTAAAAATTTCATATACGGTGTCAGAATTAACTCAAACCTGGTTAATTGGATTCGTATTGAAATTCTCATTCAAATGAGCACCAATTTGATATATTTTGGATCCAGTCCACATCAAAAATTCTCGTTTAGTCAACAAAAAGTCTCACTTAGTAAACAAAAAATCCCACTTTGACGAACAAATAATACCACCGGGCGAAATCCTCAACGAAATTTCATTCTAAATTGATAAATCAATAGTTCTATTTGGTAGATTAATAATTCCACTTGCAAAGTTTATAGTTCTACCTAAGACTTTTTTAGTCCTACTTGAAAACATTACAACAATTAAGCCACGTATGGTAGCATAAATTTAAAAGTGTTGGGATTTTACCGAAGGAAATTAAGTATTTTTTTAACCGAAAGCTATAATCTCTACCACTATAACCCAAACTCTAAAGTAGTATTGTGGCATTATGTTATTTTTTGGAGAAGAAAAACTCAAAAAAAGAACAAAAATCCTAGAAGTAAAGTTGAGATGCTAGGCTGTCCATCTTAGCCCTAAATAAATAAATAAATAAATAAATAAAAATATCTATTTGTTCTCTCTTTCCCATACACATGATTCTTTTGAGAAGTTCAAAATACCACAATTCAAATTTCAAATGACCTTCTAGGATCTTCTATAATCTTTTGGTTTCTAAAGCAAAAGCTAAATTTTCCTCCAAAAAACAATATCAGTAGAAAACATAGCAAATGAACCCATCATCCATCTCTTTAACAAAAAAAGCAAAAGAAAAACGATCCAAAATTAGAACAGAAGAAATGCATGTTTACTCACTGATCTATTTTCTTTCTCATCTCTTTATTTTTTTTTCTAATGTTTGGTTCCATAAAATTCTATCAAAAAACTATTCCTCAATCCAATTTGCTCTGATATTTTTTATAACCGAATATGTTAACAATATGTAGATTGTGTAATTTCATGCCTTTTTAAATTTAACCACCTTGTATTATTTTCCTAAATTGCTCGCAAAATTTACCATTTATTTCCATATTAATAATCAGAAAATCATTCTTTTATGCGACATTTTTTATCTGATTAGATAAATAATGGCAATTAGAAATGACAAAATTTAACTTTCTTTTCTTGAAGCCGTAAGGAAATATTCGAACATTTCCATTTTTGTTTGTTACTTCTGGGTAGTTAATCGCAAACTAAAAATCCTTGACTTCTAATAAGTTTGATAATATTCTTTAATTAGTTGTGATTTTTTAACAAAGATTCTGGGAATATCTATCTATGAAGCAATCATGTATTTTGCTAATTAATTATTCTTTTGGAAATACATCTTATTGGACATCTCTAATATTATAATACTAACTCATTTAAGCCCCGCAAAATTTACAATCTATTGTGTCTACGATGATAACCTCTTTTACCTAAAAAAAAGTTATTATAAATAGGAAAAGTTCTTCAGAGTTTATTGTAATTTTAGAAGCCTATGCTAAATTTTTAATATTTTAAATAATATTTTATCTTTCCAAAAAAATTCTTCTCTTCCTAAATATTCCCTCCACAAATAAAACATCTTTTCAAATATGTTTTTAAATTTTAAATATATTTCTATATAAAAATAATAAATTTGCAAAGTCGAAACTCAGATTCCGCGTGCAAACTACTAGTACCCATTAACTTAAACACTTAATAAATATCTATTAACTTAAACACTTAATATATACTTATTTGGATTTAATAATTAGAATGGCTAAATTCTTAAGATCCGAATACAAAAATTTAATTGTAACCTTACGGATATATTTGACAATACATAAATAGATTATATACCAAAAATTACCTGATTTGAAGATCATTTGTTCCTTGATCATAAACCCACAATTAAATTACATGATTTGAAGGTCATTTGCTCTTTGATCATAAACTCACAAAATTAATGCACAAAGAAAAAATAATCTTAGAAGCCTATGATCAAGACCTGGATGAACTTCAAAAAATTTGAATTTTTTATTTAAGCTATTTTATCACCATATATCAAATTGGTACGGTTGAATTTTTTTTTAAAAAGAAAAAATACATATTTATGACCCACAGTTCAACCTTGATTGGTTAGATAACAAGTAAAACTATCAAGGGTGCTATGCACTAATTAAGGTTGAACTGTGAGACCTATATAGGTATTTTTTAATAAAAAATTCAACTATACCGATTTGATATATGATGATAAAAAAGAATAAATAAAAAAATTCAAATTTTTTGAAGTTTATCTAGACCTCAATCATAAGCTTTTAACATGAATTTTCTTTATGCATTAATTTTGTGAGGAACAAATGGCCTTCAAATCAGGTAATTTTTGGTACGTAACTTACTTATGTATTGTAAAACATATTCGTAAGGTTCAAATTGAATTTTTGTACTCGGAACTTGAGAATTTAGCCATTATAATAATTAAATTCAAATAATTATATTAAAAAATTACGAACAAAAACAAAATTACAATCGGATGCGATCTACGATATTAACATATCAAGTGTTTAAGTTGATAGGTAGTATAGTTTTCGGTTAAAAATACTTAATTTCCTTCAGCAAAATCCCAGCACTTTTAAATTTATGCAACCATATATTTAGCTTAATTGTTTTAACGTTTTCAAGTGGGGCAAAAAAGTTATTAGATGGAATGGCAAAAAAGTTACTGGGTGGAATTATAAACTTTGCAAGTGGGACTATTAAGCTACCAAGTGGAACTATTGATTTACCAATTTAGAATGAATTTTCATTGAGAATTTCTCCAGGCGGTACTATTTGTTCTAAATGAGATTTTTTATTAAGTGAGACTTTCTGTTGACTAAACTGTAACAACCGAGTTCGGTTATACCAATTTCTGTTTCCGTATTTGTTTGTCTGTGGTATTTTATTGATTTATCATGTTTGGATGCGAATGGCAGTTTACTTTTACATTGCATTCGACCCGACCCGCTTACTTGAACTGGTTGATTTATATTTATAGATTACCCTGACTTATTATATAGACACGTGCATTTCATGTATACTGCATACTGGCATTTTATCTAGTATCGCATCTTTTGCATATAACAATTTAAATCACGTAAAATAATTTAAAATTGCATTTCATAGCCTGCATGATACCCCTAACCCCGTGGTAGCATCCGCGCATCTTATTCTCGTCCCGTTCAGTGAAACGGGCGTGTTTGGATGGCTACGCGCACGTACGTGTATCCGTTTTTGGGGTATGCTTTTTCGTTACCTGAGCACTCGTTTTGAAATTCGGAAGTAACATATTTTTTATATTTTAAATCTGAATTTTTAGACCCGACCCGGACGTGTTTTGGAGTAAATTTGTATTTACCAAAATCTCAAAACGGACTAATATTATAATATTATTCAAATCTTCTTTAACTATATAAATATTTTATAATTTAATAAAATTAAAATCTCTCTGTCTCGTCTCTCTCTTAATTCTCTTTCTCTCTCTGTCTCGTGTCTCTCTTAATTCTCTCTTTCTCTCTTTGTCTCGTCTCTCTCTCTCCTCGCTTGATTTTCTCTCTATCTCTAAAAAAATATATTTTATATTTTTAAACAGTTTATCTCTCTCTGTGCACATGCATAAAAGATCTGTTACCCTTAAATTTTAACACGTCTCTCTCTCCTCCCTTTTCGTCTTCCCCATTATATTTTTTCTTTTCCGGCTTCCTTCTTCGCCCGCGCCGGTCACCTCGTCGTTGTCTCTTCACCTCGCCATCACCCCACTACAACCCAATAAGCCAGTTTAGTCTCATTCCTCTTCCTTTCTTTCCCTTCTTCTCTTCTTGTTTCTTTACACATTTTCTGTTCTCTTTTATTCACTGTTGTTTTTTAGATCGCCGGAATCTGGTCGGGCCGTCGACGATCTCGACGACCCAGCGACGACATCTGACCCGTGTGATCCCACTGTTCGTTGTTTGGACTCATTCCGTGTACCGTGCGCGCGTCACGACTTTTCCAGCCGACGCGTGACGTTCTGTTTACCGCTTCGCGATCCGTCGAGGCAAGTGAAACTTGCTACATGCTATTTATACTATTCCTATATTAATTTATCTATTTTCTTATTAAATCTGTAAATAGAATCTAAATCTATGAGTTCCAAGTTAGCAGCACGATGTCCCGTTTATATATTTCAGATCTAGAACTTGAAACCCAACTATCGCATTTAGTTTACTAAACCTAATAACCACATTTATATGTTAGATCTCATAATCCCAATTGTTTGCATAGCTATAATACCCTTTTGTAGTTTATACCATATCGTACGACCGGTTGCATACATCTAGTCTAATTCATATTCAAACACATCTCTAGATTGTTTCAGTACATATTAATATGATATTTATCATTCACAATTATTATACTGCACGCATGTAATGTTGAAACTATCTCTTAAACCCAAACTAATAACCGTGTATCCAAGTAGTTTAATCTGTACCTATTCGCATATCATATTACATGTGCCAGTTTACTGTTCTGATAATACCCATGCTTATTTATTTATAATCATGATTATGTTAGTTGATTATGAGCACCCACATGATATCTTTTACACCCTGACATGACTTGCTACACACGTATTACTTGATCCGTGGTCCCGGGGGGTAACGGGACAGAGCCATTCGTGACTCTTACATCTTGATCCGTGGTCCCGGGGGGTAACGGGACAGAACCACTCTTGGTTCATATATTCCTGATCCGTGGTCCTGGGAGGTAACGGGGCATATCCTTTGAGTTACATGGAGGATTACATTAATTGATTTCAAACAAACTTTAGAGTAGACAACCCAGTAGCACAGTTTAGATTGATCACTGCACGTCACATACACGGATACACTTCACTGCTATACATCCATGTTGACTTGTTACTATTTATGATTCATGCCTGCATATCTCGTGTATCCTGTTCATTTATTATTGCTTGATGTTATGACGCGCTGACGTCTGGGTTTTGCATAGCCCAGATCCTCTACCTTTGTTGCAGACTGATCAGGAGTTTTGCCGCTGTTAGATCGAGCAGTAGGAATCATGTCGGTATCCAGTCTTACTTTCCAGGTGTTTATTTGATCTTTTGCTTCCGCATACTATAGCATTTCTTAGACTCTTTTACTCTGGCTTATGGACATGTACTAGATAGTTAGTTTACTTTCCTGTTCTTGATATCTCTACAGCCGTAATGTGACTGTGGAAAGATTTTTCCTAACCACAGGTAGCATGGTTGGCTATGTCAAGTGGAACTATTAATCTACCAAGTGGAACTATTGATTTACCAATTTAGAATGAATTTTCTTTGAGAATTTCTCCAGGCGGTACTATTTGTTCTTCTAAATGAGATTTTTTGTTAAGTGAGACTTTCTGTTGACTAAACGGGAATTTCTAAATGAGACCTTTTGATGTGGACTGGATCCAAAATATGTCAAATTGGTGCACATTTGAAAAAGAATTTCAAAACAAATCCAAATGAACCAAGTTCGAGTTAATTCTGACACCGTATGTGAAAGTTATGAAATTTTAAGTTGGAGATTTGTTTTACCACGAATTGATCAATCGGGGCAACACATGTCTCTTTCAACAAGGACAAATCCTTAAACCAGTTACAGCAGGTGATAATATTTTCTACAATTAAAAAGGGTTTTTACTTGTAGCCCCTAACAACATAGCAAATTTCTTTCTACACCATAAACTTGGTATTTACTTTTTACCCTCAAACTAATAAGATGCATCATTTTACCCCTCTTTTACGATTCCCATCAACTTTTAACCGCATATCAGGTTTTTCTTTAAAATATCTCAACCTCTCTTCTTATTCCGAAATACGCAAATTTTTCCCCAAATTGAAATTAAGGATTAGGTTTCTGCTGCACCTTTCTTAAAATCGGCCATAAAATCAGGAGCATTTTCAACATCATTCTCTATCTATGAAAAAATTAAATGCTTCTGCAGTCTTACTTGTTGTCTTCGGGTAAATGGTAAACCTAAAATCTATAGAGAAAAATTAAAACTACAGTTAACGAGGTTTTTTCCGACAAAAATCGTAAAGGGAGTAAAATGATATATTTTATTAGTTTTAGAGGTAAAAAGTAAATACCAAGTTTTTGCAGGTCAGAAAGAAATTTGCTATATTTTGGGGTGCTACAAGTAAAAAAACCTTAAAAAACAAACATTTTTGTTCCACCGAATCATGATCGTATTCAGATAGCCATGTTTGAGAGGGGGAGAAGAAAAAGGATGTTGTGATGTGGTATGAAAAAATTTGGTTGTTGAAATATTCCAATAAAAAAAATCATAGCACACAACTATTTCCTCAACGAATAAAATAACGGCATGTTGTTTTATGAAAAAGCTGAAAATGTGCACGCAGTCAAAGCATAACAAAGCAAGTTTAGTCCATATTTGGATATAAAGTTCGAATAACCATGGTTTATTTTCAAGTAGAGGTAGAAGGCATGCAAACCAGTTTGCACGCCCCAAACTCCAAAAAAATGGAGTTTAGTAAGATCAGATTGAAGTTAAGATCCACCGTTGCAAGTTCCAAATCCGGATGAGAAAGAGTAAGGGTTGTGGTAGGCTTGTGACAGCGAACATAAAACTGTCACATTCTATGATATGAACCATAATAAGAATATCGTTGGGGCGTCCCTACTCAGCGATGCGCTACAATGTATTCCGGATGTAGTGTTAAGTATGCAAAGGCTTATAGGTTGTCCGGAAACGGCGCGCTGCATTGGACCTCGGGTGTAGTGACAAATAAGCAAGGGTTTCATAGAATTCGTCTAGCTTCTTTGAACATAAATTCCCTTACGGGTAGACTAACAGAATTAGTGGAGGTGATGATTAGGAGGAGAGTTGGTATTATGTGTTTGCAAAAAACTAAATGGGTAGGTGCAAAGGGTAGGTGAAAAGGGTAAAGTCAGAGCCTTGCGGTTATAAACTTTGGTATACGGGTAGAGATAAAAATCGTAATGAGGCAGGCGTAATCATAAATAGACATTTGCTTGAGGATGTAGTTGAGATTAAGAGATACGGTAATAGAATTCTACTGATTAAGCTTATTTTAGATGGGAAGATCTTTAATTTTATCAGTGCTTATGCACCACAGATAGGTCTTGATGACGCTAGTAAGCATCAATTCTGAAAGGATTTAGACGAGATGGTGCAAATGATACCTAGTGGAGAGAAGTTATTTATTGGTGGAGATCTCAATGGACATGTAGGCACTAGTCATGTAGATACCAGTCGTAGTGGGTTTGATAGTATCCATGGAGTATTTAGTTTTGGACAAAAGAATGAAGCAGGTAGCTCAATTTTAGATTCTGTCTTATCTTATGACTTGATCTTAACAAACACTTGGTTTAGGAAAAGAGAGCATCATCTTATCACCTTTAGGAGCGGATTAAGTACAAGTCAAATAGGCTTTTTTCTGACGAGAAGGCTAGATAGAGATTGTTGTATCGACTGTAAGGCAGTGTCGGTAAGAGTGTAACCACTCAACATAGATTTTTAGTTCTATATTTTCGATTTAGAAGAGGACCGAGGAAGATTAGATGTAAGATAGAGCTCAGAATTAAATGGTGGCGATTGAAGAAAGATAACCAAAAGGCTTTTATAGATCGTCCAGTTCAATAGGCGAATTGGTAGTCTGAAAATGAACCGGACAGAACATGGAACAAAATGGCTAGTTGTATTAAAAGGGTAGCTAGAGATCTACTTGGTGAGTCGAGAGGTGATGCTCCACCATCGAAGGACACATCATGGTGGAATGAAAAAATAAAGACTGCTATTAAAATTAAGAGGGATTCTTATAAAGATTTGAAGAAAAGCAGAGATGCGGAGAGATTTGAGAAGTATAAAATGGCTAAAAAGGAAGTTAAGAAATCTATTCGGGTGGAGAGATTATTGTGACAAATTATTCGATGAAAGCTTTACTAAGAATTTGGATGGACTTGTCGTTCAATCTCAAGATATAAACCGTGATTTCATGTGTAAAATAAGACTACCTGAGATTAAAGAAGCATTAAAGAGAATGAGATCAAGAAAAGCGGTTGGTCCAGACAGGATTCCTATCGAGATTAGGAGATGCTTAGAAGAAATATGCATTAAATGGCTGACGGATCTGTTTAATAAGATTTGTCAAACCAAAAAGATGTCAAATGAATGGAGGAAAAGTACTCTTGTACCTATCTACAAGAACAAGGGTGGCATTCAAAGTTGCTCAAACAATCGTGGAATAAAATTTATGTGTCACCTCATGAGACTTTGGGAGAGAGTAATTGAACACATGTTAAGGAAGGATGTTAAGATAACAGAAAACCAATTTGGGTTCATACCTGAATGATCGACGACAGAGGCTATTCATTTACTTTGTCAACTTGTAGAGAGGAGAAGAGATTTGCATATGATATTTATTGATTTAGAGAAAGCGTACGACAAGATACCTAGGAAGGCATTATGGGGGACAGTGATGAAGAAGGGGGTCCTCGTCAAGTACATTGACATAATCAAGGACATATACGATGTAGTAGTAGTAAATGTCAGAACTTGTGGCGGCCTAACAAGTGATTTTCCGATTACAATTGGTTTACATCAAGGATTTGCTTTAAGTCCATTCTTATTTACCATCGTGATACTAAAACTATCCAAGATGAGATACCTTGGTGTATATTATTCGCTAATGATATTGTTCTAGTAAATGAGACGAAAGCAGGGGTTAATGCCAAATTGGAGTTATGGAGGCAATCGTTGGAATCTCGGGAATTCAGATTGAGCAGGTCCAAGACAGCATATATGCATTGCAAATTTAGCAAACAGAGAAGTCAAAACTATATTGGCATAACATTGGAAGGGCAGGAGATATCACCGAACGATCAGTTTAGATATCTAGGTTCCATCATCCAAAAGAGGGGGAGATCGATAACGATGTTAATCAAAGGATCCAACCTGGTTGGCTGAAATGGAGGAGTGCAACAGGGATTTTGTGTGATCGTAACTTTCCGTTAAAGTTGAAAGGTAAGTTTTATCGGAGCGCTATTCAGACTGCCTTATTATATGGTACAGAATGCTGGGCTCCTAAGAAGCATCATACACAGAAGTTGCATGTAGCAGAGATGCGCATGCTTCGTTGGATGTGTGGTAACACTAGAAAAGATAAAGTGCGAAATAAGGATATTCGTGCAAAAGTTAGTGTAGCACCTGTAGAGATGCAGAAAAACTGACTAAGATGGTTTGGTCATATGAGACGCAGACCTATAAAAACACCGGTTCGACGAATGGATACTCTCGATATAGGCAATGTCAAAAGCGCGAAAAGGTGACCGAAGAAAACATGGATGGAGGTGATACGAAAAGATATGGTTGCCAAAGGCCTCAATGAAAGTATATTGTTCGATGGGAGTGAGTGAAGACGGAGGATTCATGTGCTGGACCCGGCGTGATTCTCATGTTGGTTCATGTAGCCTACCCCATATGCTTGGGATAAAAGGTTCAATTGTTGTTGTTGGAGTTGAGCTAACTGCAGTTTTAGGCTGAAAAAATTGAAGTTATCACAACTCCAAAATAGCTGTCAAACAAGCCAAAGTTAGCATTTTGAATTTAACTATTGCTAACTTTATGAAACCACAGTTTACAAAGCTCAACTCCGTTCCCAAACAGGCCCTTTAGTGTAAAAGGTTGTAGTTTAGAATAAATTATTCAAATTAAGCAAAAACTTAGTAAACATTCGATAAAGGTTACAGCTTACTTGGGCATCGATGGTGGTGCCAGAAATATGAGGAGTCATTGCATGGTTGGGCATGTATCGCCACACGTGATCCTTTGGCGCCGGCTGTGGGTACCACACATCGCCACTATAACCTGAAAGAAAAGAAAATTTAAAACAGATCATTTTTCACACTGAATCTTAGATTAAGAAAAATAATGATTTAAAAAAAAAAATGTCCGACATTATCAAACTTTACACAGTATTACCCTAGCTTGCATCAATATTAAATCCTACCGCATAAATGATACGCAATATATGAAATCATTTACCTCGATGCATTGATAATCACATAAGGAAACATCATTCAACAAAGAAAAAATTTAGTACAGCTACCTCCGATATGCCCACTGGCACAAGCATCTGCGACTGCTTGAGTGTCCATGATAGCTCCTCTGGCATTATTTACAATGAGAACTCCCTTCTTCATCTTCGCAATTCTATTTGCATCAAACATTCCCCTGATATACAAAATTTTCACAAAATGAGGGAGAATAACACACATTAGAAGTCTCGAGGCCGAAGGGGAAAACTCTGAGAATGGCATAAGAAAACACAAGGCTAGTGAATTGAAATAGTGTAATATTTGCACCAGCAACTATAATAAAGCCTATCTCACTAATCGTCAGGTTGTATTTCATTTTTTAAAAGAAAGCATGTTACAACTAGCAACAATATAATCATGGCCGTAACTGTACTTTCAATAGTATTGGGAATGTCATCAAGGAGTCGGTATATGGAACATAAAGAATACAAGATAGTAATGTAACCAATGTCAACTTTGCTTATAAAACACTACGAGAAAAGGGTAATTTGAAAGAAACAGCTGATATAACCAAGTAAATTATTCAAAGCTAGCTTCCAAACAGTAATCATTTCAGCGATGTTGTAAAAATTGTATACTGCATCAACTTAAATTGGCTTTTTCGGGGTGGGGGTGGGGGTGGGGGGAAGTTATGTAGAATCAGGTGACAAATCTATCAACGACAGATGGTTTACTTCTTCAGATAATTTGAATTTTTGGTAAGCAAATTTCATTACCATCAAACATAAACCAAGGAAAACATCAAACTAACTTCACCGAGAATTAGAAAGAGCGAAAAATTACCTGGTCTTCTCAGTTAATGGCGTATTAACAACAACTACATCACACTTCGCCAGCATCGCATCAAGATCCTCCTCAAACTTTGCCCCCGTCTCCTTCTCCAACTCCGGCTCCATTTTAAGCCGATCATGATAAAGCAAATTGCAACCAAACGGTTTCAGACGTTGAAGCAACAATTTCCCAATTCTCCCACAGCCAACGGTCCCAATAGTCTTTCCCTCTAAATCATAAGCTCGATAAGCTATAGCCGCAACGTTCCAATCTCCATTGATTACTTGGTGATACCTGTTTGAACATAAAAATATAACTCTCAACAGTCATAACTTCAGAGTTAGGATGCGGAGTCAGGGAAATTTAAGATGGTTACAGAGCAATACGATACAGGTTCAATTCCGACCGGGCACATATTTAAAGCAGGTTATTTTTTCCAAAAAATTACCACTATGCAAAAGCTCAAGTTTTGTCCCATAAAAGGGTACTCGAGCTGCTGGGGCATGTTAGAATAATATAATATAGAAATACAACCCTCAACTCATCATAGTTGTGGAGTTCAAGAATACCCGGGCAAAAAGTTTCGAACAAGGATGAGGATTCTCATGAGTTCATCCTCTGCGACTGAGACCGTATTGCTTCCAGTGACTTCCGCCACGGTGAGCCCGGCTTCGGCTGCCGCTTTTAGGTCAATGTGGTCAGAACCTATCCCGGCGGTGAGTAGGAGTTGGAGGTTCTTGGCTTTTTTTATTCTCTCGGCTGTTACGTAGGCGGGGTGGAATGGGGTTGATATGAGCACATGCAGATCGGGAATGTGCTTCTCCAGCTCTGAACAAAGAGTAAACAAATGAAAAGTTTAGCATGAATAGGATGTGGGTATTAAAGAGAGCTAAATACATATACCCTTCATCTATACCTCCTTGAGTACTTATAACCTCTCAACTAGCTCACTAGCACCCTTTTGGTACTCATTCATTTCAACATTCAATGGAACATATTACCTGGCTAGAGTCATCATGACAAACCATTTTTTCTCGACAGATAGCTCACTAACACCCGAGACCTATGGTGCAAAAAACGTAATTGAGGATATGTATCCATATCAAATTTGTATCTATATAGAATTCTTTCGAATTCTTTCGGATTCGTTGATGACACTTGACTCTTTTTGGACATCCTAAAATTTATGTTGTATTATAGGTGTATCAAACATGTATTGCTGAGACACCAATAATCTATGATCAACACTCCTGTATTCATACATTGGATTAGCTAAAATGATAATGTTTGTAATTATGCATATAGATTTAAACAAAAAACAATAGTATATCCTGACAAAACATATCCTAGACTTTTGGTAAAGCTGAATCTTCATTCATATCATGTCACCCATGTCCGTGTCCGTATCTGAATCCTTGTTACTTAGCTTGAGACTCTTGGATTAGTCAACAATCATGTCAAATTTAATATATTTAGAGCCATTCTATTCTCAGAGGTGTTGAATGCTAATCAACCAATTGAGCGCTGCAACTTGCAAGTGCTAAATGGGGCACAGATGAAGGGTGTTATATGCAATCATCATCATCAACAATAAAGTATCCAGTTTGGTTCAAGATAAAGCACTTACAACATACAATGAGAAAGAACACACAAAGGTTTTTGAAAAAATTATACAATTGTTACATTTCATGTGTCAGGTAAATTTACTTGGACAATGTATGCAATTGAGACATCTCATTTAGGGAAAATAAAAATTAATGATCAATGAATTTAAGATTCACAAAGGATTTGGGCAATTATTGCAAATGCCATGTTCAAAGTATCTGTGCCTGCTCCATGCTATAAGTTTGAAGGGGTTCAGACCCATACAAAACTATATTGAAAACTTTGTAAGAAAACATGATAGAGATTTTAACGACGGTCACTATACAGAATGATGCTGCAACATTGGTGGATCATTCTGATGATGAAGGCAGCGATGGTGGCATGAATCATCACAGGTCTTCCAAGAGAAAATCTACATCTGGGGCTAAGGATGTGTACAATTTAGGTGACGTATATACATAACATACAAACATACGCAGCGGAAAGTCTATGTATCTACTCTAAAGGTTTACGATATACCGATCCGATTGGTTGAATCGTTCATCACCCACGTCACATAGAAGATCTGACCTTTATCGTCTCAAAGCAACGGCCGAAGAACAACCACTTTGATAGAAAGCGAGAATCCCTCTCTTGATCGCTCTGCAAGCTAACCCAAAGTAAAAGAGGATGCGAAAAGACGACCGCTCTCTCTTGTTTTTCTCTTTAGAAAAACTCTCTATGTTGCATCATCTAATATCATATGAAACCCTAGCTCCCTATACATGAAAAAATAGGATACCCACTCATATGGGCGGATATTGGACCGGATTGGGCCCAATGGATCCCACTCGCACATTCGAATGGGTGTCGTCCATGGCTCCCTGAGATGGTTCCCTGAACCATTGATTCCCTGAATCGTCTCCCTGAGAATATCCTTCACTTCCTCATTCTTATCCATATATATATATATATATATATATATATATATATATATATATTGGTGTGGCATGGACCGTTGAAAACCTGCAAACGGGTAGCCTTGCAGCCAGATCCGTTAGGACCGACACAAGGATCCCCGTAAGAGAAACATAAACCAAAATATGTTAAACTTGTGAAATCTCATACCCCAGATCCAATCAGACATGTCTGCTCAAGCACCTTCGAACCCTTTCAGAAGCATACTTGAACACCTAGGTATACATCTCGACTCATCATTCTTAATCTTCGTCACCATGGCGTTAATAAGAGTTGGTCATGCGATACAATCAAGAGATCTTCCTCCGGTTCCTCCGGCTCTGAATAGTTAGGTCTGTTATTCACCCGCTTCCCTGACACTACCCCGTATGTGCAGTATATTGTCATCACAGCAGGAAACAACCAAAATAGCTGACGCTCATAACATGCCTACCCAGACAGCCCAATGTCGCTAATGGTATAAACCGCTCGTCCTTCCGTGAAGGTCATCATAAGGGCTCACACAGTGAGGGAAATGGGATCCATCCCTTAACCTCCTTATGTGCACGATCCAAGCGTACGCCGTATGGCAACATGCTATAGTATAAAATTCTCCCTGCGAGCGTACGCCATTAAGGTTATACCATACGGACCCAAGTCCAATCACCCTGTGATTGACTTGCCCGGTCATATCGCCATGCGATATGCTGGGATCTCCCGACAAGCTCGCACCCCGTGCGATGAGTTAGACACTTAGTCCAGCTATATGTAAACAGATACAAGTGGCCATAGGATAACCACTTCGGTCGCTCGGCCTACAGCACATGGCAACCTCATCCTGACCCGGTCAGAACGATTTTATTAAGTGCTCCCACTGTCGCCATACCCAGTAGCTACATCACTGTCACTTTTCCGAGCAGATGGCATCTAACACTTAGTCTCACCTTTATATGATTCCCTAACATAAAGGGGATCTCTCGTGTTGGGGAGAGTTCCTAGCTACTGACGTATCCTTGTTAAATGTGTCATAT
This sequence comes from Agapanthus africanus, assembly GCA_030015575.1. Taxonomy (NCBI): domain Eukaryota; kingdom Viridiplantae; phylum Streptophyta; class Magnoliopsida; order Asparagales; family Amaryllidaceae; genus Agapanthus; species Agapanthus africanus. The sequence goes on along the minus strand of CM057342.1, from coordinate 15,196,190 downwards.
ACACTTTGTGTACCCCATGTCTGAAATGGTTATACACCATCAATCTTAAAATATGCATCTATAAAGTCGCCACCCATAATAATAATGTCAAACATAAGAGTAAGGTCTATCAAGCTATCTGAAATACAATACGTCACCTAGAACGAAGCCCAAACGCATATAGCGTTACTCAGCTATTTCCTTCGTCATTGGATTCCCGGTCGTCTGAAGGAAAACTCTATAGCTTAGACCACCTTCTCATGCCACTTATTCCTTGATGAAGTGTCGTTAAATCTATAAGTGCTTCAACTTTCCATATATATGTGGGATTACTTGAGTATGCTATCGTTGACCTGATGTCACGATAAAGAGAAACCATATTTCCCTTGCGTGCGAAATCACACGCAAACCCCTAAGGAATCACTTCGGTTTAACAGCCTCTTTGACGCTACAGAGATAGTCGCATATTTCACCTCCATGGTGAAAAGGGTAAACAATCTACTTCTTGCCACTCTGAGTGATGGCCCTACCATTATGCAAGAAAGCATGTGCAGATGAGGATGTACGCATACCCAGATTGCCAGTCCAGTCGGTATTTGTATGTCCACATAACTGCAAACCTGATTTCTCATAACACTAGGTATTGTGGATCGTCCCACATAAATACCTGAAAATCCTCGTCACTTTATCCCAACAAGCAAACCCTAATACTAAGTCCAATCAACAAGGATTATATGTCTGGTCAAGTACACACTATGCATACATTAAACTACTGACTATGCAAAATGGAACCCACAAAATCTTTCTTTCGTCAAAAGTCGCAAAAGATTAAGGCTAAAAATAGGTCTATTAGTGACTCGAGTAATTGATTGGAGTGATTGTGCGGGCTAAACCGTTTTAAGACATACCCCATATAAGTCTCCGAAGAAAAATATATAATGCTCTTGAAACGACTTCTCTTGAATCCAATTCCCAAGCATAAACTCAACATCGCATGTGTCCTCTATAGCGAGAATAGCTACTCCAAGTGGCATTCATAGTCTCAAATCGTGGCATTCATAGTCTCCAAATCACTTTTGGTCATCACTATATCGTTCACACAAGATCTCTGAACTTACAATTGTCACATTCAATCATCGTCGGTCCATATCCAATATAGATTGATGGCATCGAACCAACAACTGCTTGAATAAGTGTTTCAAGCCATAAATGGACTCTGAGTCTACTCGAGTCACCTTGGCTTTGAAACCCGTAGGCAGTTCTTCCAGATCTCCATCGACAATACGATCTAAGTCCTCAGGACTAATTCAAGATCTTTATGTGCAACGATTTATTAAGGTAAAATAGACGAAATCATCACCCCGGTGAAAAGTATCTATTCGTTGTCCACCTAGATTAGGTGAATCCCTTCTCCAATAAGTGCCTTATATCTCTACAATATCCTCATCCTTTCGCAAGACTTCGAAAAACCAAGTTTTTATCAATAGTCTTGCGTCTAGTAGGATAATTTGATCCTAACGTTGACTCTTGCACCTCTTTTATTGTCATTATTCACTCTTTCGCAATAGGCCCATACATAGCGTACTCATGTGACTTGGGTTCCACAACCAATGCGGAATTTCCATCGACCTCCCTTTCGATATCGAAACATCGTCGGCTGTCAATCCACAGCACTATCTACGAGTCTCTTGAGAATCCATGATTGGCTCCGAGCCATTAGCGGAAACACCACTCCCAATGTCGCCAGCCACTGAAAGAACTAATTCCTTCTGCACCATTGATCGACTGGGAGTATCCTCAATCTCATAGAATCCCAAATCCTGACATACTTATTCCTTTTGTGAAAAATCCTCCCCAAGGAAATCGTTTGTTGTTTTCTCCTGAGGAAATCAACGCCACACGATCAAATGTCTGTCACAGTCCTATCACAGACTCATGGACATAAGTGACCTCTCAGGTCTCTCGATCATCCACTATGCATAGAGTGTTGACTGCACTGACTTTGAAAACACATGATCAAGAACATAAGCCGCTGCCAATAGCACATCTCACAAACAATATGTAAGATTGAGCCTTACCATCATGTTTTTTATCATATCTAGGATTTCCTAATTCTCCTCTGCAACACCATTTTATTGCAGAGTTTACGGTATCATCAGCTATCTGACAACTCTTTTTCCTTCATTCAGTTCTCTGAACTGCTAAAATAAATACACATGGCTTGCTTATAATTCCCAGAACTATTCCGAAAGAAACACACAATCCTGTTTGCATGAGCTGACTCTACACTTTACTGATACAACGCTTGATACAAATCAACGCTTTGGTTCCATGTGAGATCAGGTACCTATCAAGTAATTATTAATGAAGGTGTCGAATTAGAAAACTCCACTACGTGTCTTCAAGTTTATTGGTCCATATTTATCGGAGTGAATTATCTGCAATTGATATCCAAATGGTTTTCCTTTAGTAGTTTGCCTCTAAAGCAACTCTCACAAGTAGATGCTTTGACTTTGGCTCAAATGCCAACTCATCCATCCCAGGTGGTTAAGTCATCTTATCTATCTGTCGACTTAATTTACCATGCCGCTCATAACATTTATAGAAGGGTTGATCCTCAAAACCATAAAAAAAAACTCACAAAACAGATTGTCCTATTAAGTTATCCAAATATCCAAAGCCGAAACTGTAACTAACGGGAAGATAATTTATGGATAACCATATGCATCCCCGATGCAAAATAAACTCATATGCCTCAACACATTATTTGCTTCCACAAACTTTTCTGCTCCAAGAAAAAAGCCTATTTCCACTCAGTATCCTGACGAGTAGAGCGATTCAAATTCCTAAAGTCAAATGTTGGACTTCTTATATCCATTATTGTCAGCATATTTCTCCATATCAGATCACTTAAGTTGTTGACATGTTATTCCTGTTTTCATAGCTCGATTGAACTCTTCTTGCGTTAGGACACATGTCCTTGCGTACTGTTGACCTCGTCAATGTATCATCAGCGCTCTTCGTTTTATCGTTCCTGGCGATTAAACCTAAATCCTCGGTTACTCAAACATACTAGCAAACATCAACACATTCGCTTTCCGCATAACTAACTGCCTCATGGATCGAGCAGAAAACATGTAACCTTCCACTACTATCGCTCGACGGTCTAACTGAAGCAACACTCTTTGGATCCCGGATCGATGAAGATAAACTCTTAAGTGTATCCACATTACGTGATTCGACTTATTATGTGAAAATAAGATCAAATCGAGAAATGATATAACGTTGTCAGTCCCATAGATTACCCATAATCATCGCACAGCTTATCTCTTGACGCGTAGATGCCCTGTAACTACTGCTCAACATAAATTGCGAGTACTCGACAATAAATCATATGATCACTAATGACATCGCTCTTCATCACGTCCAACGTATAGAGCGGTCCTAGATGCGTCAATCATCCGAAGATCGCTGCATCTCGATGGTGCTGTGTTGTGTAGCCCCGCTACATCGTTGTCACCTAGTCACTAGCGTCCAAGTCATTCAGCTTGTTCATGTAATATTAAACTAATGTTTCTATTTTAATATGTTATCATCAACCATCTCACCCCTGGTGAAGCTGAAGATATCTTGATTTTATTATGAATGCGTTAAGACTACGGCATATAATAGAGTACCGTTCTTTCCCAAAGAACGTTTCGTCTTCAACCCATCTTAACAAAAATAATAAATTTTACATTCCGAAGAAAGAGAAGAAGGCTCACGGCCCCAACCACATCCTTCAAAAGTATAAAATTTAAAAATCTGTTAAGATTGAATAACGGAATACAGATTTCCTAGAAACGGAATAGATTAGGTAGTTGAATCTAGACTCTCGTCTCCTCTCGAAATCTCCCGCTTGAAATTTGTCAGATTGATGCAGCATGCGTCTTTATATATATATATATAGTATGCCATTAACATCACAAATGCAACAACCAATCTAACAGATTTCATTTTCATTAAACTGACCTATCTATTATTGTACGTTTTATTAGAGTTTTCTTTTTATTCGTGAAATTAATACGCTCTCCAGGCGCTCCCACTGGAACCACCCATCAAATCTTCAAGATTTTGTGAGAATAAAAATTTGAAACTTTTGGTAAGCAAACAAAATTTTCAAAAATAATATAGCTCTCAGAGTTAACGGCAAAACCCTTAACCCAAAACTTGAGTGGTAAACTCCCAAAAAATAAGAAAACTCGTAAAATAATTTTTCTAGAATTTTCCGGATTTTTTTTTATTTTTAAAAAAAATATATAAAACTGGGCCGGCTCGGACGACTCCGAGCCCAGCGGCTCCGAGTCCCTCTCGGACCAGAGGCCTGGGCCTAGGCTGAGGTCCTAGCCTAGCTCAGACCAGGGGCTGAGGACCGAGCCTACCTCAAGCCTAGGGCCCGGCCGTAGCCCGAGCTGCTGACCCAACTAAAGTTTTTTTTAAAATGTTCTTTAAAAAATCCCAAAAAAATTGTTTTCTTTTCCAGAAATATTTTTTGTTAGAAAAAAATATTTGGTTCCTAACCACCAAATCCCCAAAAAAAAATTGGTTCCAAATCAAAATCCAAAAATCCCATAAGTTTTCTTTCATCCAAAAAAAAATAGGGTTATGGTTTTAAGAAAAAATTGCGACCTATCCGCTGTTAATGCTCACCAAAAGTGAGGAAAAAATTAAATTTGTCTTCACGTAAAAGATTCAATCTTTACAAAAATTTATCTCACCTTTATTTCACGAGTTATTTCACATCAACGAACTAAAAAAAGCTACATCAAAACGTCATTAATAAAATAGATATAATTTATGGTAACACGTAATGATGCAAAATAGATGGATCTTAAAAGATCCTTCAAACGATATCCCTGACAGCATAGATTTGTCATAAAATATTTTTTTTTTAAATTGATCTATGTTAAGATTAAAAAACGCACAACTTTTGAGTTGCAAAAATTTAAAATTCACAAATCTATAATTTCTACGAACATGGGCTTGCACGGCTCTGATACTAATGTACAATTTAGGTGACGTAGATACATAACATACAAACATAAGCAGCAGAAAGTCTATATGTCTACTCTAAAGGTTTACGATATACCTGATCCGATCGGTTGAATCGTTCATCGCCCACGTCACGTAGAAGATCTAATCTTTATCGCCTCCAAGTAATGGCCGGAGGGAAACCATACTTTGGTAGAAAGTGAGAATCACTCTCTTGACCATCCCGCAAGCCAAACCAAAGTAGAAGAGGATGAGGAAAGAAAACGGCTCTCTTGTTTTCCCCTTTCGAAAAACTCTTACATCATCTAATCTCATATGAAACCCTAGCCCCCTCTATATGAATAAAAAGGATACCCACTCATATGGGTGGATATTGGGCTGGATCGGGCCTAATGGCTAACCGGGTGTGATCCCGAGGTAAGAACTAGAGTTGAGGCGTGATTTAAATCAGACCTCAACAATACATAATAGGCATGTGAAAAAAGAATGAGCCCCCCGGGCAATTAGTTCAGGAGTTTCTTAGTTTCATTGTCCAGATGAAGAAAATAATTAACTTCAGTTTTCTTGTACTGATTTCTTTTGATTTTTCAATGAATAAATAAATATATTTATTGCTTATATGAGTATGCCCTGATTTATAATTTTTCTGTCTCAATGTTGGCTTCTAAAGCAACTAATTTGTTTAAATAAATCGTTGCTAGATTGGCATAAAAAATTGTTCACGGAAGAAAAATGACCGTCTAGTTGAACTATATGAGCTAAATCATATTCCATATTAGTATATTATATTTGGATTCTTGTAGAAAAAATCAAATATAGATCCAACAGGACTCCCAATCAAAGCCCTATCCGATAAGCTAACAAACAATTTTAAATATCCGTATCAAATAAACAACGGCTTGGAAAAAAAATTGCGCTCAGATAGGTGATGTCACAACTGATTCATATAAATCTGCACAACTCGTGTGCAAACTATATTACTTGTCACCGGTAAAACTTCACAATCGGCTGGACAACATGGGTTAATTGTTTCCTTCGGTGAATAGATGTGGCAGATCATTTAATAGATTGCCTGACAGGGTAGCACTACCAAATTGAAAATTGTGAAGTGATCACACACTTCGAAGATGACATTCCCTGTATGGTCTTGCTGACTGTTACATAAGCAACAATGCACCCTCCAAACCTAATCTTTATAAATGAAAATTTGTTGGGCAAGAGTTGCATTTTCAAGGTTCAAGTTGTCAATACAGTCTTTCAATTGTCTCAAAACGCATCTGACATTGATTTGAACATTACTCTTGGAAAAAGTTTAATGTCTAGCATAATATCACTTCCACATATGATGAAGCAGCAAAAATCAAGATAAAGGAGAAAATATGATTAGTTAATATACCGACCAGAATCGGGGCCTTCTTTGTCGTCGGTGACAATGTATTGATGGCCTTGAGATTCTAGCCACTCGCGAATGCCCAATGCCCCCTCGGCACAACCTAAAAAGTTGGGATTCATTGACGCATACTCATTTGCCTTGTAGAAAACCCCAACAATCTTCTTGCTCCCTGGAGAAGCCTGCATTGTATTGAAACCAGTAATCATGCTATAATCATATAAAAGAGGGACACTAAAAATCTAAACATCATTTATGTGTTTAGTTATGATCTCAAAATATATTCCTAGCTAACAAGGTTTTTCCGCAAGTTGAGCCTCGTGTTGGGCTAAAAATTTACACCTCGTTGCCAAGCTCAAAAATCAAAATCAAGGACAAAGTCAAAGCCAAAATTAAAATCAAAAGCCAAGTAGGCCCAAGCCCAAGCCGAGCCCAAGTATGAAGAGGGGGCCGGCCAAGGAAAAGAAAAGAGAAAGAACTAAATGTAATTTTTGTTTTCTATAGGCAATAAGCCAATTTTTGTACAAACCATAGGGTTAAATGTAAAAAATGAAAGCCTATAAAAGGCCCCCCATGATAGTTTGATAACTGATCTTAATATTTGATTCCCCAAAAACAAATCTTTGAGTATTGAGCCACTCTTTATTGCGCAAGTCACTTTCTCCTTCCTCCTTTTTTTCAATTAAATCCAAATGCGCACGTCAGAATGCCTCCAAAAAAAGGAAAAAGAGCCCCTTTTAATCTTCAAAAGTCGAAATCTTTCTGTTTTTGGACAATTGCTTCATTGGGTTTCGACCCTACTTGCACCGTGCTAGATGTGCATTTGGCTAGGTGCGCACCCCGTTGGATGTACATCGAGCAAAGTGCGTACAGGTCCAGGTGCGCACTTAGAGAAGTGCGCAAGTGCACACCTTACTGAACCTTTTGGCCCATTCGGGACCCTTTGGCTCCCTTCACTCTCTTGCACCTCACAGGAGCGCATCTCAACGGGTGCGCACTTTGCTAAGTACGTACCTTACCAGGTGCGCACTTTGCTAAGTTGTGCGCACTTTGCTAAGTTGTGCGCATCTTGCCGGGTGCGCACCTCGCTATGAGCGCGTCTTGGCAGGTGCGCACTTGTCCGGTACGCACCTTACCACATGTTCACTTTACTAAGTGCGCACGTGGCTTATTTACACTCATCACCTTTTCCGTTGCAAAAAATTTCCAACGGGACGCTACCCCGCACCCTGCAAGGGGCCTGACACCAACCCGCTATCCGGACAGCGGGACCCCCGTAAAAAATCTGCAAGGCCCTCGATATGCCTGAAGCACCCTAAAACTTGTTACCAAATACAACACGCAGCTATCGCATATTGAGTTTGCATGATCTGTTTGACTTGTTAATCGAAGGTCTCTCGATCCAAAAGAGAGGTAATTAACGACAGTTTAGTCCGCGGTTGCCGAAGATTTGGATCCCCACAATCAATAAACCCCTGCCTACCCCATGCAGGGGGAATGTGTAATATGCCTGACAAGCGATGCGCATTCCTATCTCAATAGAGTGACGAAAGACACTCTACAGATTCTGACACGCCCGGTGGGACCTCTCACCTCCTATATTTCGGAACAAACGTTCATGCGAACTCAATTGGTATATAGATCATTATTGTGCTGAAGTCAAGTTTCTTCGTGTGGGTTAATTAATTTCGGCCGCTATCCTAAATTCAATGATGTCTCCAGCGAAAGAACCGTTTCATATGCATGCTCCATACAGTGGTGTCCGAAAAGACATTAAACTAAAATTTCTCAAGTTTTCACGTAGCGTCCGAAATGACGTTAAACTAAGCTCGACCCCTAAGTCATTAAACTGGAAATGTAAATAAATAAAAATAAAAATATAATGTCGAAATGATGGTGCAACTCACAATAAAAATCAGTGAGTAAAAATAAAACTAAATAGCCGAAAGTTCACGTTCGAAATGACATTAAACAAAAATTTCTCACGCTTTCAAGTCATGTCTGAAATGACTTTAAACTAATGTATGTTAAATTCCGGAAAAACAAGCTCAATTTCCAACGCGACTACCGTCGCATACACATTCAAGGCTACGGCCAAAGTGATTCTTCCGTCAAGCCTCATGGAGCAGAGGATGGGACATCCAATCCAATTCGGGCCCATCATATTCTCTCCGATCTCTATCAGCACCAAGGTCGTGAAGACTCCAATGAGCCAAATCAACAAACCGACCTCAAGAGGGGAAAAGCCAAACATCATAACCATAAGGGTACCCGAACCAAAGCACAAATCAGTGTTTGAGCGGCTTTCTATCTCTCCATCTGGAGGCAAAGCAGTCAACTCATAGGGGGGCAACAAGACGTCCTAGGGTAGCCCAGACGAGACCCATGACGACCGTGTATGCGAGTGTCTTCTCTAAACTGTTTGTCGGTCATCCCAAAACGGTCGCCAAGGAAGCCAATGCCTGCCAAGCGCTTAAAACCGAATAGTTGAAGCAGAAACGGCTCAGATATGGAGCAAATAAAAGGAGTAAGGTTCCCGATAAATGGGATTTCGTTGGGTTCCGAGAATATGGTTGCCCTGCGACAAAAGCCAATTCAACCGTGAAAATCAACTCTTTCAAACCGTTAAAATCGGCGCAGAAGCATGCTACGACCGTAAAGGTCAAGAAAACGAAAATTCAAAGAATTTTGCAAAGAGGAATGTCTGAGCCCCGGAATCAAAAGCATAGCACGATCTCATCAAGGTCATGCGAAGCTCCCCTTACTGAGCAAAATCAAAAGAACACAAACATAAGGTACCAGCTATATCCAAAACCCCGGTCGGACCGGCTGCACTCAACGCTTGTCCTTTCTTGAAAGGAGCATGCTACAACAATAGTCCAAAAGCCTAGCAAATACCTCTGCCAATGATGTGGCAATGGACTGGTACACAATCCATGGTTTATATGATGAGACCCAAAGGAACAAGTTCTACGCTTCACAACCATGATAAAGATATGGTTGTCGTTGCCCAATCCCGACCCGGCTCGGTTCAGAGGATGATAAATGCTCTGTACAGACGGCTAAACAAAGAGAGCCAACAACTCCTAAAGAATCAGATGACGGTGATAGCCAAGTCTTTAACCTCAACGTCGTTAAACTGAATGAAAAAAAAAAGAAAATAAATAAAGGATCGGTCTACACATGCAAAAAGGATACGAATGAAAACCTAAAAAAGTTCCATGAATGAAAACCTAAAAACAGCGAGACTACCCGCGAGCTTGTAAAAATCCGCAAAGGCGCAAACTCGTTAAAAAGAAAAGAAAAAATTCCTAAACGGCAAATGATGAGTCGCTCCTGGCATCATATTCCAGTACAGCGATGCAGACACCAACCAAAATCCCAAAAATTCCAAACTTACAATCCAAATTCTAATCCAACTCCAGTCCAAATCTCACCTCAAAATCTGTAACCACCCTAAATTTTCTGTACAATTTTTCAAAAATCCATAAAGGAGTATTTTAGCCTGAGCACAAGATATAAGTAATTATTTTGCTTTTTAATTACAAGTTAAAATAATGTAACAGCTCCATTTTTAGTGTACAAAAATTTGCTTTAAATTTAATGTATACTTAGAGTATTTACTTTTGCTGTTACCACTTTAAGTATTTATTTCACTCCATAATTACAGGGAGCTTGTAGCTCATTGATAATACCTTGTATTGCTGAACCAAGACACCAGAATTCAAATCCCATGCCCCACATTATTTTTAATATTTATTTATTTTAAAATTTTTAGAAGCCCAATAGATAACACGAGATAACTCCAAATTTTTCCACTACACCTGAAAAACTGATATACCAAAGGCTTAATCAGTCAACCCCCACCTCAGCTCTCGACTCGGCCCGACTCGGCCGGCGGACCGGCCCACTCGGGCCGGTGCTACCGGACGGCCGAGTCGTCAACACGAAAAAGATGCCTCTTCACCTTCTCAACATCCCTGCACACTCCATTTATTTGGATCGTTTACAAAGAGCACATTAACCACAATTTACTCCATTTTTAATGATTTTCAATTCATTTTTACACTTTTTTAAATTAAAACCCTTCATCTACCCTAATCCTAGCCTAACCCTATAAATACCATCCCTACCCTCTACCCTCTCATCCCAAACTCTGAGCCAACTCTCAAAAATTTCCAAGAAACCTTGTGTACTTTGAAATCGAGCATGAGGCAAAACCACGGCGAATTTTCCGGCGAACTTCCGAAGATCATTCTAGGAGCTCCCGGTGATGAAGCGACGCACCGGCGACTCCTCCCGTTCCACCTCCCTCTCTTTGTTTTCCTAAACCCGTAAGTCCCCAAATTCTACCTCTTTTCTTTTCTAAAATACGGATTTACAAAACCCGACGGAATCGGAACCAATCCGATTTCCGATTCGGTTTCTTTATAAAACTTCACTTCTCGTTAATACAATTATGCTTAAACTCTCTCATGTTGACTATTAAATACTAATCAACCAAATTGATCAAGTTTCGTATCACAAAACAATTGCTATTTCATTTTTACCGCATTTTTCATGTAAATACCATATAGTTTCAATTCCACCTTCAACATCACAAAACCTTACTATAACCTTTAAGTAGATCACGAGGTACGACCTACCTCCTCACACACTCATATGCAACATAGCACCATACCCTTAGGAACATAGAACACGGGAAAATGACACATTTTCATTTAAATACCATTTACTTAATAAAACCGTTTTCTAAAGGATTTAGTATTTATACAAATCTTTGCAAAACGCCGCTACAACCCAATTTGGGGAACCCGACTTGGATGGTGCGGATTATCGCACATCCCTGGGCTTAGTAGTGCGAGATTCAGACCTCCGCAAGGAGCATTCGGTCTCGAAAGATTTAAAATACGAAAATCTAAAGAAAATGGGATTTCTAGAATATTATATATATTAAAAATTATTTTCATATAAATATATGTATATTTATCCTTAAAATATCTACTTTGTAATAAAAATAAATAGTCCACTTTTTCTAAAAATATCACAAGAATCATTTTACACTAAAATACCATGAATTCCATACAAAACCAATATTACCAATAAATACCATTTATTATGAAAATAGGATATTTTCACTAGAAATATCACAATATAAAATCTACATTCATTACAACTCCAAAGACGATTAATAAATACTTGGGGTGTATTTTGAGAAGTATATAAAAGTATTTTTACATAAAACCCCCTCAAGTTCTATAATTTACCATAAGGACCCTAGTAAATATAGGTTTAAGTGAGACCAATCTCTTAAGCCTCAGGGAGTCAGAGAAGTGGGTGCTTGCCTATCTAAGGTAGACAGTTTAACAACGGTGTTATCAATACGGTAATCGTCTTTGAAAAAGACACAAATCCTGCCGCCCATGTGCAGCGGTTACCGATAACATCACAACAATCAGGATTTCAATTTACTTTTCTAATTGTCTGACTCAGTTTGAGTCTCATTATAATCTGACTTGAATATGATTCAAGTACAATCTACAATTTACAATCAACATGAATCCCTTATACAACTTAACTTAACCGAACCATGGATATACATTCCATTTACATGATTCTCCAGTTACATCCATTTACATGATTCTACGGTTACATCCGTTTACTAATATCATGGTTTCGGTCAGTCAATCAATTATACAATCAATACAATTTACAACACAAACAATACAAACAAGATATCTCGGGATTTAAGGGGTAGATTGGTACGGAAGGTGTTAGAAGTGGCACGAAACAGTAAGACTTAATGCACCTAACATGAATCCAGTTGTTGTACCGTGGTATAAACGGTTCCTTGTACTATACTTGCCTCTAGTCTCTGGCATATAAAGACCCCTCTCGTATACACTGTCATTCTTCTGTACCAAGCTACAAACAACAGCATTAATACAACATTACAACAATATAATACAACTTTAAAAGATACCTTCTTATTCTGTCTATTCTACTTTCCTCTTATCTTTAAGACTTACCGAGCGACCTGTTTGCTGACGACATTCTATTTCTTTATTCTTTGAATGTCGTCGGTGATTTAGACCCGTCAGAGATCGGGCCCACTGCTGAAGACTTGGACCAGTTCAATGAAGACCCTGAGCTCTAGTCATTGTACACTTTCCATTCAGTACTTTCATTTCTGTTATGCCATTGTTTAGGCATTGCTTTTTATTCAGTTGTATTTACTTTTCATGCATTGTACAAAAGAATATTAATAAATAAAGTTGTTGTTCAGTTTATATCTCTTGTCTCCTGCGCTTTCTTTTATATTGCTTAGATGCGCTTAGCGTATTTACTTACGTAGCGGACCAGTCCCGTTCTCTTCACCGTATACCGGGAAGCGGGCGTGACAAAATCAAACCCTACTAACTTCAAAAATCCAAACTCCAAAGATGACCTCTAAGTCGTTAAACTGGAAACAGATGATTGTTCATAAGTCGATAGTCTCATATATGACTAACGATCCTTAGATCAAACCCAAGTTTCCCGTGAACGGATGGACTTCACAAATATGAGAAATGCGTCCTAAGTTCATTCCCATTGGCAAACAAAGTTACCAACCAGGACCCTGTCAAGTAAATGCTTGACCCAAAATATCTAAGTTGATTTTAGTCTCAAATAAGACTAACGATCCTTAGATAAATCCCAATTTCATATGAACCGATGGACTTCACAAATATGAGAAATACGTCATAAGATCACTCCCGTTGGCAAACCAAGATACCGATGTGGATCCCATCAAGCAAATGCTTGACCTAAATTATGAAAATATATGTACGGATTTGGACTAATCCGCACCCTACGGACATGACAAGATTAATCTCCGTATACAATCCACAGACAACCAAAATAAATAAAATACAACACGATACGAAGTGACCTACTAGAGCAGGAGAAAGTGGTTATCGCAACGCGATAACGTAATTAACTGCAGGAGCTTGCGCCTGCAGGGAAAAGTGTCCCCACAATCAAAAACCTCTCATAAATGAGGAGGAATCTAATGAAGTCTGCTACATCGGTTGCATCTATCCAAACCTCCGATTTACGGTACCATAAATCAACTTGGTATCTTCGGAAAGGTGGATGGAGATGTCCAAATAGCATCTGTCCCAAATTCAGGCAAGACGATCAATCCCGGTTCGTCTCTGTTTTCAGCGGTAAACAATGACCCCTAAGTCGTTAAACTGGAAACAGACGACCCCCAAGTCGTTAAACTAATAACATATAAATTCCTCCAATGACAAATGATGATTCACTCCTAAAACCATGCTTCAATGTTAGCGATACTGATGTCAACCAAAATTTCAAATCCCTAAATATCCCAACGGCGAATGATGAGTCGCTCCTGGCATTATTCCAGTGTCGCGATGCAGACGCCGACCCAAAACCAAAATCCAATTTTCCTAAATTCTCCCAGCCCTACAGGTCCAACGCTCCGCGCCGTATACAATCTACGGCTATAAACAAGCTAAATCATACCCATGTCCCGCCGCAATCACCGGCCCCGCATCCGGTCTCGGCCCTTAGAATTATGCTCCATTTACACCCATGTATCATCACAATACATAACGGCACTTACGAGATCCTCTCGACTCATAAAAGAAACACGTCTTCGTGGGATCCTTACGACTCACAATATGAAAGCATACTTGGTGGTCCTCACGACTCCTAAGGAGAAGATACACCTACGAGATCCTCTCGACTCGTAGGGAATACTCTTATGAAACCGTTATGGCTCATAAAATTAAAAAGACTTGGATGACGGACCTAAACCTGTCCCCTAAGCCATCGCTCCCCAACGGGCAAAAGCAAATGATGATTCGCTCCTTGTACCATATTCCAGTGTTAGAGGTGTTGATACCGACCCAAAACCCAAGTTCTCCTAGGGCAGATGATGACTCGCTCCTGTACCATATTCCAATGTTAACGGTGCAGATGCAGACCCAAAACCCAAGTTTTCACAAGACAAATGATGATTCGCTCTTGATACCATATTCCAATGTAGCGATGCTGAGGCCAAACCAAAACTCAGATTCCAAACTCATAATCACATCCAACTACAATTCGAGTTTCAACTCAAATTCAAAAGTCCAGCCAATCAGGGCAAGAATCAAACAAATCAAATCAAAGTCCCACCAAGTGGTGCTCCCGGCTAGAAGGTCCCGCTGGATGGACAGAAAAATCCCAAATCAAACCAAATCAATCAGGTCAACCAACTGTCTGCCCCCGTGTCGAAATCATGCTTCGCCCCATAAACCTACGTCGAAATTATGTTTCGTCTCGGAATATATCCTCCTCTTTGAATTATGTTCCGCTCCTCCGAATTATGCTCTATCCCGGGAATTATGCTCCACTACTCGGAATGATGCTCCGACTTTGGAATTATGCTCCTGTTCACCGCCGGAAACGGAGACGAACCTGGATGGGTCATCTTGCCTGAATCTGGGGGCAGATTCTATTTGGATTTATTCGTCCACCTCTCCGAAAATGCCAAGTTGATTTGTCACCGTATATCGGAGGTTTGGACGGATGCGGCCGTTAAAGCGGATTTTATCAGATTCCCCTTCGTTTATGAGGAATTTTTTATTGTGGCGACTCTCTTCCCTGCAGGCACAAGCTCCTGCGGTTAATTACGTTACCGCATTGCGATAACCACTTTCTCCTGCTCCGGAAGTTCACTTCGTATCGTGTGTGTTTTTGTTTGTATTGGTTGCCCGTGAGTTGTATACGGAGGCTAGCTTATATCGTCGCCCGTAGGACGCGAATTAGTCCAAATCCGTATAGATTTGGGTTTGGTTTATTTAAAGGACCATTAATCTGATTTGAGATTAGGGTCGACTTAATCATATGAGCATTCAAGCCCAGCTATTTTAGTTTTAAGACATCAAGGTCCATTATTGTCATGTTTGAGTCGAATATTAGTTTAGGGACATTTCGGTCCAACATTCCCATTTTAGGGACGAATGTTAGTTTATGGATATTTCGGTCCATTTTCGCCATATTTGAGGCGAATAATTAGTTTAGGGACATCTCGGTCCGACATTCATCTTGCACGCACGCGCATTTGTTACGTGACGAAGTGAACAATGTTGATATGGAATGTGCCCAATTTGGGACACAATCCGATTTGAGGCATGCACGTCAATTTGGAAGTGCATCAAGCAGTTGTTGGTCGTTGGGACCCGCCATCTCTCTGAAGACGTTGAGGAATTACAACATGTATCAGAGGTGTGAAGAACTATTTTAAAACGTATCAGTCGACCTGGTCTATGTACACTTGAACCAAATTCCGTATTTAAGAGGAAAAGGGGTGATGGTCCTAAGAATCATTAATCGTATTTGAGACTAAGATTATCTTAGAAGATGTGGGATGAATATCGTTTTAGATATCATCAATGACAGATCTTTAGTCATGTATGAGACTAAAATCAGATTGGGAGATCATGAGCAATATAGGCTCGGTTGATTTTAAAATAAAAAAGGTTTAACCTCAGGAAACTTGGCCAATTTTGGGTTGAGATTGAGTTTCCATAATTACCCAAAAATACTAAGCACTGAGGCATATAGCGCTCACGTGTGAAACACGTGAGACACTGAATTAGTGCTAAACACTAAAGTCCCGTGGCGCTCACGTGTGAAACATGTGAGGCACTCAAATATGAGCGTTGCCCCAATCAGTGCAAAGCACTTTAGACATTTTGACTAATTTTAAAGTGTTGAGCACTTTGTATAGTACTCGCGTAGAAAGCACGTGAGCATTGGGTTTCGTTCACTTCCCATGTTTTTACAGAAGTGCTAAGCACTTTGGGTTTCCAAGACCGTTTCACGTGTATTACACGTGACTACTTTCTTTTGCGGTTTTATTTGGTAGCTGCTTAATTGACAAAGTGGTTTTTCTTTGCTTCTCAGACGCCCACGTGGGAAACACGTGAAGCAGTTTTAGCTTTTCTTTTACTTGTTTTAAGCACTCACGTGGGAAACACGTGAGGGCCCATAACAGTGCTAAGCACCAAGTTATCCTTGTTATTTGTTTTTAGAGATATTGATCTCTGTTAATGACAATTTTAGTCATTGATGATCATCAAGATTTCTGCTTTGAAGATCTTGAATCATCATCATTGTTATTATTGAAGAACTAAGTTCTCTTTTACTTTTATAAGAACTAAGTTTTTTTATATAGGGTTAAACCCTAATATGGGGGGATTAAATTCCAAGAACATGTTCTTTTTTTCTTTTTCTTTTTAACTTAGTTCTTATCTCTAAATTTTGAGTCTGAAGAACAGAATCTCCCCGATGAGAATTAAATTCTCAACTTGTGGGAAGATTTGCTCTTACAAATCTCAAACCAGAGGAAGAACTAAGTTCTTGTATAAAAAGTTAAACCTTTATATAGACAAAGGAGAGACAATATGATCTCCATGTTTTCTTTACTTAGGGTTTCAACGAGAAAAGTTTTCTTCTATGAGAATTAAATTCTCT
This sequence comes from Agapanthus africanus, assembly GCA_030015575.1. NCBI lineage: Eukaryota > Viridiplantae > Streptophyta > Magnoliopsida > Asparagales > Amaryllidaceae > Agapanthus > Agapanthus africanus. The sequence continues at coordinate 15,179,260 of CM057342.1, read as the reverse complement.
CCTCTCAAGAGCTCACTATGTTCTTTTTTGCAGAAGCTTGCGGGAAGTTCTCTTCTCTCCGTTCTCTTTTTTCCTCTCTGTCTTCTTACTCCTATTTATAGGAGAACAAAAAAGATCAACTTGTTAAGAAAATCTCTGATTGAGAGATCATGATTGATTTCATAATCAATCAAAAATGATCTTTTGGATCAATTGGTGAATTTTATTCACCGTTGGATTTTTAATCCAAAAGCTCTCTATTTAACAGAGAAGTTTTTTTGTTTGTTTAACAATACTAAGAAATATTTTTCATAAGATAGAATTTCATTCTATCAGATGATCGGTGGGTGATTTTATAATCACTGTTGGATCTTTTGATCCAAGGGTCCTCTGTTTAACAGAGAAGATCTTTCTAGTTTGAGAAAAATCAAGGAAATATTTCCTAAGTGGAATTTAATCCTATCAGATGGTCTAATTGGTAATATTTTATCCCAATTGGATTTTAAATCCAAGATTCTCTGTTAGAGAAAAATCTTTCCATATTAGAAATATCAGGAAAAATATTTCCCAAATAGAATTTAATTCCATCACATAGAATCAGATGTGAGTATTTTAAAATTGGGGCGCTCACATGCTTTACATATGAGCGCTGCCAATTTATATGGCAGGAGAACTCACGTGTTTAACAAGTGATCATTAGCGTGGGTTTTAGCTTGTTTATTTTCAACGCTCATATGGTTTGCATATGAGCACTCACGTATTTAACACGTGGGGCATGTTTGGCTTATCAATTGTTTGATTGCAGCACCTATATGCTTTGCATATAGACGCTCACGTGTTTAACACGTGAGGCTTATTTAGCCTATGAGTTGTTTTAACTGCAGCGCACATATGCTTTGCATATAGACGCTCACGTGTTTAACACGTGAAGCTTATTTAGCCTATGAGTTTTAACTGCAGCGCCTATATGCTTTGCATATAGGCATATAGACGCTCACGTGTTTAACACGTGAGGTTTGAGTCGAGGGGAATTTTCTCCCCCTTCTCTTTTTTTATGAAGGAACAGCTCCATCCCAGAATACTGCTCCAGCAAGGAATCATGCTCCGCTCCTGAAATTATACTTCGCGCCCTTGGAATTATGCTTCATCCTAGAATTATGCTCCACCAAGAAACCATGCTCCACTCCCAGAATAATACTCCGACCCTAGAATTATGCTCCGCTTCTTGGAATGATGCTCTGACCCTGGAATTATGTTCCTGAAATTATGCTTCACTCCGCAGAATGATGCTCCGACCCTGCAATTATGCTCCGCTCCTCGGAATGATACTCCGGCCCTAGAATTATGCTCCTTGGTACTATGCTCTGACCCTGGAATTATGCTCCTGGAATTATGCCCCGCATCCGAATCATGCTTCACATCGGAATACATGTCTTCCCTGTCGAAATTATGCTTCGCCACAGAATTAACCTCTATATCAGAACTATATTTCGTTCAGAATGTCTACCTCTGCGTCAGAACCATACTTCATCTCAGAATATGTCCGTGTTAGAATCATGCTTCGCCTCGGAGTATCTATTTTCCCTGTCAGAATTATGCTCCAACCCTCAGAATTATGCTCCGCATCTCGAAATGATGCTCCGACCCCTAGAATAATGCTCTGCATATCAGAATGATGCTCCCGAAAGGATGCTCCACCACCGGAATGATGCTCCATCTCGAAGTCAAACTCCCTACATAAGATTAATTTCATGCACGCAGCACATATACGCAATGTGCATTCATTGATGGGGCACTTGGCGTAAAAATTTACACCATGTTGCCAAACTCAAAAATCAAAATCAAGCACAAAATAAGAGCCAAAATTAAAATCAAAAGCCAAGTGGGCCTAAAGCCCAAACCCGAGCTCAAGTCAAGCCAAAGCATGAAGAGGGGGCCGACCAAAGAAAAGAGAAAGAAAAACTAAATGTAAATTTTGTTTTTTATAGACATAAGCCAAATTTTGTACAAGCCATGGGGCTAAATGTAAAAGGTGAGCCTATAAAAGGCCCCCCATGATGATTTGATAACTGATCTTAATCTTGATTCTCCAAAAACAAATCTTGAGTTTTGAGCCACTTTATTGCACAAGTCTCTTTCTCCTTCCTCGCTTTTTTCAATTAAATCATGGGGTGCACGTCAGGAGGCCTAAAAAAGTGAAAAAGAACTTCTTTTGATCTTCAAAAGTCAAAGTCTTTGTATTTTTGGACTGTTGCTCCATTGGGTTTCGACCCTACTTGCACCGTGCTAGGTGCCCATTTGGCTAGATGCGCACCCCGTTAGGTGCACATCGAGCCAAATGCGTACTGGCCCAGGTGCACACCTCGCTAGGTGCGCACTTCCCTAAGTGCGCACCTTACTGGACCTTTTGGCCCATTCGGAACCCTTTAGCCCCCTTCACTCTCGCAACTGCCAGGTGCTCATCTCGACGAGTGCGTACTTTGCCCAGTGCATACCTTATCAGATGTGCACTTTGCTAAGTTGTGCTCACCTTGTCGGGTGCGCCTTTCCGAGTGCGCATCTCGCTAGGTGCGCGTCTCAGCAAGTGCGCACTTTTCACCTGCACACCTTGCCACATGTTCATTTTACTAAGTACACATGTGGCACATATACACTCAATCACTTCCGGTTAGAAAAAATTTCTAACGGGGTGTTGTCCCGCACCCCATACCCGCAAGGGGGTTGCTAACCCCTTACCCCAACCAGCTATCCGGATAGCGGGACCCCCGTAAAAACTCTGCGAGACCCCCGATATGCATGAAGCACCCTCAAACTTGTTCCCAAACACGACATGCACATATTGCATATTGAGTTCACATGATCTGTTTGACTTGTTAAACGGAGGTTTTCTCACACCAAAAGAGTGGTGTAATTAACGGTAGCTTAGTCTGCAGTTGCAGGAGATTTGGATTCCCGCAATCAATAAACCCCTGCCTACCCCAGGCGGGGGGAATCTGTAATATTTCTGACAAGCGACGTGCATTCTTATCTCAATACGGTAACAAAAAACACTCTACAGCTCCTTTATTGTTATCAATATTAATTCTTCTATATTTGTTTTAAAAGGGCACCAAATGGAATTCAAATTTGGGTTCTTAAGATACCATCCTAAGTTCCCTTCCGCTTATTAAAACTCTAGGTAAGTGTCAAGGAAAATACTTCTATACTCTAAGACACATTAATCCAAACACTTGGTGGGATAAACAAAGATTTCCAGGCAAGTCCCTACAGCTGCACAAAAACTTTATTTTATGGCGAACACATTCTAGCATTTCCCTGCAAGTTGATTACCATTAACCGGACATTTGTGCCTAGATATTAGTTTTCAGCAGTCCTTATTTTCATCCACTCCTAAAATTCTTAAGCAGTGCCATAATGTCCTTTACACCCAAACTACAAAGTTATGGACTTACGGTAGGGGTTGAGGGATTTTTATATTTTTTTTTCCCCTTGAGAGGATCATGAGCATAGCATTCCTCAATTTTCTACAGAAAAAATGAAGAATTAACTATATTTGAGAGCTCTAAATATAAATCTCTGCAGCTAAACAAGCAAAAATTTGTCCAATACACTAAACAAACTGCGAACGGTTAAACACTAGCCTCATGATACTGAAAATAGCAAATACAATGGGAAATTATGTGCAAGTTCCCAACTACAGAGAAATGGACGGACAAAGAAGCGAAAAGATGCTAACTTTAAGCTCAATTACAGTAAAAGGGCTATAAAAAAACTTAAAAACTTAGTTGTGCTTCACTAAGTTTGAAGTAAAAAGATGAGATTTTTACTTGCAGCTGCCTTGTGAAAGTGGCTGAGCTTGGAACCCTAGATCCCAGGGTTTGAATCGCATGCTTCGTTGCTCTTAACATAGCCATTAAATTATTGGTTAGATGGCTAATAATTGGGGGAAACTTTTGGAAAGGATGATGGAAAGAATTAAGAGAGAGCGTGGATATATAAAGCAGGAGAAAGAGGCCGTGGGGACACGTGGCGACCAAAGAGAGGGAGAAGAGTACAAATTCTTAAACAACTCGGCGGATTAACCTGTCCTTGTCTCACAAAGAAAATTTTGCAGCAGCCCCCCTTGAATATATTAATTAGCAGCTTTCCAACTTTTGAACTTATTTAAAATTTAATTATCTTTAATGATGGAAAGAATTCAGAGAGAGTGTGGATATATACAAACATTTTTATCCCATTTACCTTTAAACCTTTTTCCTTTCCCATATAATGTCAAATATTCAGCCACCAGTTTTCGAAATAAAATAAAATAAACAGCGCAGATAATTTATAAACTTAGGGTGTGTTTGGATGTTCTGGATTAAAATCCGACGGATTTGAGTTTTGGTTAGTAATGTTCTGGGATGCACCAGCATTCCTTCAAGCAAAAAATATTAGCGAGTTTCATGTTTAATGTAGGATTAGGATTTCTCCTTCTTAACTATATTAAAAATATTGGAAGTTGAAAATATAAAAAAATATATATTATTTGGTCGATATAATTAAAGAAGATAATTTAAGGTACTAATTCGGTTCTGTGAACCAATAACTTTTTAGGTAATGAATATTTGTAAATTTGATGTATATTGTTTTTATGATTTGGTAATTATAATTGTAAATGCACGCGATGATACATACATTCATTTTAGTGAAATGAAAACGAAACAACATCAATGAATTTAAGATTATGAAAGATTTGGACAATTATTACATCCCAAGGCCAAGTGTTACGGCTTTCGCTAGGCATACAAGAAAGACGAGCAAAAATAAGAACACGGAACACCAATATTTAACGTGCTTCGACCAACAGCCTACATCCACAGAGCAAACATGAGAATCTCTTTAATAATGGTCAAGAATACCGGTACATTTTTTAGCCTCTCTCATGTCGCTCATATCTTAACGCTCATACAAACACAAAAACTACTCTTTGTAAATCCCTCCACCTTCATCTATGGATGACTACCTCCCGCCTTTGTCTTCGTCTATTCATACAAACACAAAGACTACTATTCCGGTGAATCCCTCCCCTTCACCTTTACCTTCATCTCTTCTATCTCTTTCTCTTTCTCATATTTGGCCACCTTTCTCTGATGAGACCCTTCTCTATTTATAATACAAAATAATAGAATTTCTACTCCAATTAGGATCTCATCAAATCTCCAAAATAATTTCTAATAAATCTTCAAATAATTTTCCAAACAAACTTTCATAATTAAGCTCCTAAAAGATCTCTTATAAATCTTCCAATAACTCTTCAGATAAACCTCCAAAAATCCTTCTAATTAATCTTCAAAACGAATCTTTTCAAAACATGCCAAAAAATATCGATAGGCATCTGAAGCACAAATGCTCATACATCTGACCACGTTCTGGATTTCTGAAAACTCTTCTTCAGACGTCTGAAACACTATGGTTCAGAAATCTGACGCACAATTCTGTTGAATGCTAGTCAATTTCGCAACACCATGTTCAAAATATTTGAGAATGCAATTTGAAAGTTATGAGAAGAAGTATGCCACGCCCCGCTTCCCAAAATATGGAATACGGGAGGTGATTAGGCCAGTCATGCTCCTACGGTCAAGAAAATATCTTGCCGTAGTCACACTTGTAAGCAGTAATCATAGCTCAAGTAATGAGGAATGCAGTCACTAATTCTATCAAAACAAATATAAAACTAAGCAGATAGAGTCAAAGGAAATGATGGCGTTGACGTCGCTGATCTAGATGTCCGTGATATTTTCGAGGTAAGGCAGGTCCTGATCCGAGCTAAGTCCACTTCTCACTCTGAGCATGCATACTCAGGTCGTCAGAGTGACACAATAACAATATATATATATATGTAATACGTGTAATGATGATAAACATGAAGCAGTAAATATAGAGTAGTGACGTGAGCATGAAATAACCGGTACAGATCAACAGCAAGGCATGTGTATCGAATCAGTAATCAATGCAATGTCCATGTCACTAAACCTATCGTCGGTCCAAGTATGAGTGTTAACCATCGCAGGAGTATTTCCAACCCAAGGATAAACCCCAGGGGCAAGAAAACACAGGCCCGAATTACGATCAGTAAGAATCGGTAACACGATTGGTATTAAAATCATGATATCGCGAAATATGCCGGCAATGGGACTCCTGAGATTCCGTTGATCGAACCCACACTCAAACTACCCCACACACACCCCGTCTACATCAAACACGGACCACGAATCTAAGTACTAGTCGCTCCATGACAAGTCTACACGAGAATTGGAGACCGGGTCTCCATCAAGCATGTCTCGACTGGTATCCAAGATATATGAACAGTCCTCGATATCTTACCCATGACACTAATATAAGTGCTCCCACACCCGTCCCATACCAGTTATAGTTACACTTATATATGTCTCATAGGCGTCGACGGTGCAATAAATAAATGGTTCTGCTGATTATGTACAAGTGCGTGCCACTTCTACTATTCAATCATGATTTTATACTAACATACTTGCCACAATCCAATCACTAACACTTATCACTTGGTAATGTAACACTGTCACTACAATATCAATGTATATGGCCACTATTCAATGAGGGTATAACAGTTACATGATATGATAAGAATGCAATCAAATATGATACGAATAAAATATGGCAGCCAGTGTCATATAACTTGCAAAATTCACTATAAATCACACGTGCAGAATTGATGTCACGCCCCGCTTCCTGGTGTACGAGTAAGGAGACGCGACTGGGCCCGCTACATATTTACTCAGAAATAAACACGTTAAGCGTAACTAAGCAATATAATGTAATTATACACAAGAGGATATGAAATGTAAATGAACAGCAGATTTTATTTATTAAATATTTCTTTACAATACAACTGAAAAGTAAATACAATGAGGAAAGTAATGCCTAAACAATGGCATGAACATGAAAGTAAAGTATATACAACAGTCTAGAGCTCGGGGTCCTCGCTGAACTGATCAAAGTCCTCTGAATAAGGCTCTATCTCCAGTGAGTCGGATCCACCTGACAACATTTCAAAGAAAGAAGAGAGAAGGAATGTCATCAGCGAACAATTACTCGGTAAGTCCCAAAGAAAATTAGGAATAGAATAGACAGATATGATAATATAACTGGTGTATTGTGAGTTTGTTATATTAACGCAGCTATTTATAACTTGGTAGAGAATATGCCAGTGTATACGAGAGGAGTCCAACTATTCCGTGGACTAAGGTATACGGAGCACAAGGAACCGTTAAGCCACGGAACAACAACAACGGATATTCAAGTTGTGTATTAAAATGACCGTCTCGTGCCACTTCTAATACATTCCATACCAGTCTACCCCTTTAAACCCCCGTAATGTATTATATATTGATGTATGTTGTTTTGTTTAATAGATATATGACTTGCCGAAACCATGATATCAGTAGTTTATGTAAATGGAAAGGATATAGACGAACAGTCATATAGACCAGTTAAATGTATATCCATGGTTCGGTCAAATCATATTCATGTTGATATAGATTGAATTCTGGTATAAATGGATTCGTGTTGAATTAGAGTTATACTTGAATCATATTCAGGGATAGATTGATTGATTTCAGATTAGACTGAGACTCTGCCTGAGTCAGACACTTAAACAGAATTGAAGTCCTGAATTAGTTTTGGAGTTATCGGTAACTGCTGCATATGGACGGCAGGATTTGTGTCTTTTTCCAAGACAATTACCGTATTGATAACACCGTTTTTAGGTTGTCTATCTTAGATAGGCAAGCACCCATATTCTCCAGCTCCCTGATTCTCAAGAGACATGGTCCCCGCTTAAATCTATATTTACTTGGGTTCTTATTGTAAATTAATATAACTTGAGGGGGTTTTATGAAAAATAGTTTTGATATATTTTCAAAATAAAGCTCAAGTATTTATTTATCTTATTTAGGGTTTTCATAGTTGTAATTTTTATAAAATGAAATATTATAGTGGATATAAACCTAACTTTGAATGGTATATGGTATTTTCTTATAATTTGACTTGTATTGAATATGATGGTATTTTCATGATCTTTTGTGACTCTTTTGATTTAGAAAATATGGAATATATATAATATATTTAAATTAGATATTTTTATAATATATATATATATATATATATATATATATATATTAAAAATAGAATTTATTTATTAAATAGAAATCACGTTTTTCTTAAATTTATAATACAAAATTCATCAAGATCGTATGCTCCGTAACAAGATCTGCATCTCGCCCTATTAGTCCGATGGATGTGCGATAATCTGTACCAACCAAATCAGATTCCCCAAAATGAGTTGTAAGGACTTAATCGTATGGAATTTAAATAAGACAATTTAAAGAATACGGTTTTGTAATAGTTTAGGGTGTTTTATTATAAACTTGTAATTATCCCACAAAATAAAGTTCCAAAAGCCATCGTGCTATATCAAGAATGAGTGTGTGATGAGGTAGGTCATTATCTCATAGGTTTTCTAAAAGTAATACAAAGGAATATGATGAAATATGTAGAATGTAAAGTTTGTGGTATTTGTTCATAAAAATGCGATAAAAGTTACATAACATATTATTTTGATATGAAACTTGTTCTAAAATGTTTGGTTATGATTGCTAAACAATGTATAAAGAATTAGGAGGTTTGTTATTAAGAAAATTTTGGTTTTTAAAGAAAAAATAATCGGAAGTCGGAATAACTTCGCTTCCGACGAGTTTTGAAATGAGAGTGTTTTAGATTAGAATGAAAGGAGGGGAGAGGGGACTTACTGATTTGGAGAAGAGAGGGGAGGTAGAGAAAACTTTCAAAGGCGTCGTGAAGTCGCGTCGTCGCCGGATTTATCCCGAACCATCGCTGGAACTTTGACCTTGGCTAACTCCACTTGTACAACTTTTGGACTTAGGAATTTTTTGAGGGTTTTGGCAATGGATTTCTGAATGAGGAGGGCTAGGGTGTAGGGTTGTATTTATAGGAGAAATTAGAGTTTAGGGTAATGAATATAGAATTAAAAATGTATTAAAGTTTGGATTAAAGAGGTGAATTAACACTCTCTGTTAATGTGCAGAAAAATCAAACAGGATAGGAGTAATGGGGGAGGCCAAGGGGTGCTAGGGCAAAAATTGAGGGCATCTCGCCGGCCAAGTTGTGTGGGTCTGGGCTTGGATTCATGCCATGTGTCCATGTCGTTTCAACTAGCCTCAGCACATGTTTGATTTCTGAGACTTTTTACTTTTACGTGTTTTGCACGTGTAAACTTTTGAGCTTCTAAAATTTTTACGGAAGATCATTTAAAAATAATATATGGCTGAGGGAATTCGAACACATGGGCCATGTCACAGCAGTGTAAGGCTTTACCAATGGGCTACAAGTGCTTTCTTACTGTTCAAAAGTAAATTAAATACTTATAGTATACACAGAATTGCAAATACTCTATTTGTACATTAACTTTTAAACAAATTTTTTGTATATTAAAATAGAGTCTTTACATTTGAGCAAAACAATATAAAAGGAGTAAGCAGTATATTTAATTATCTCTACAGCAAAATTGGTTTCGAGTCAATTGGGTTTCAGGTTTGCGAGTTACGGTCATCCATTTTAAGCGTTCTACGCTGGAAATCCAGTTTCAGAAATGGAAGTCCGTGTAACACGGTTTACTCCCTGTTGGGATCATAATTAGACGACATTACAGTTATGTAATATTTAGATCTATCCATTACATCTCCAACGCACTAGACGGATCGACAATATCCACTGCGTGCTGGGAGATATGCACTGTTTAAGGCGGGGATATACAATCCGTCCTTGTACTAAACTACAGTACACCACGATGGATTAAAATGCAATTAAAATATCAAACGACTGTAAAATTGAATGATACCACTACTTATAGTTATATAACAGGAATGTCTTCGCAACGGTATAGGGTTCTGCATATTTGACTTTTCATACAGAACCATACCTTTATTTAAAACCAGGGGTCAATATGAAATGCTGCTCTAGACTGCAGTCCAGAGCCACATTCTAAGTCATTTTTCGTCCTCGCGATATATCAATATCGAAATATAAATTACAGGGGGTTCTACCTTATCGAGTCATCTTCGATATGAGCCATAGAACAATACAGTCCAGTTTATATCTAATTTAATATCAATTTAACACCACGACATATATAGTAAAACCCAGACTTAGCGTCGCCTCTTTGAGGCGACGTTTCGTGATGATATTCTTAACATTTTAAACTTAAATCACTACACAATAGTTATCATTAGTAATGGAATTCGATGTTCACAAAATATAGGCATGTTACATAGGATTTTTATTCGGTTAACCTATCGAACATTTAGGTAAACGTTCGGTTATCGATCGTAACTCCCGTTTCATTTAGCCAAACGAAATTAGATAATAACCGTATAACTCCTACATGATACCAATACAGTAATAAGCCATAGTCGGGCTCCAGTTAGCAAGATGGCACTATAGCTCGCCACACGATTCCAATAACGAACTAATATCTAATTATAGATATAGATAGATCCAGTTATATATAGTAAATATCATAGCTAAGGTTTGAAGTAGCATGATAAGCAAGTGGAGATTTCACTTGCCTCGGTCGCTGATTTAGAAGTGACAAAAGTGTAGAGTTCGTCTTGACACACGGGACGACGCGATACTGGACACGGTGTGTGGCACGTGTGCGGTGCGTGGCGACCCGGTACTGGACGCGGGTGTGATACGGTAATAGGCATGGTGATGATGCGGGCATGACACGGTGCTGGACACGGCTTGGCTCAGTGCGTGGTGCTGCGAGTATGGCACGGCGCGACACGAGAGTGGGCACGTGGATGGTGCGGTGCTGTGCACAGGGTGGCACGGAGATGGGCATGAGTGGCATGGGTTGATTCAAGTGTAGCACGGCTAGGGCACGGTGCCAGGCATGACGGCCATGAAGCTATCCCGAGTCACGTCGATGACGATGATGGTGGTGAAAGTGGCAACCATGGCTTGCACAACATCAACACAGGCAATGAAGGTGACGACGGATCGGTTAAGAGAAGCTTGGGGCTCGGCTTGGGTTCAACTATTACTTATATGGTGTGATGGTGTTGACGGGGTCTGCCGGAGGTGAGACGAGACAGCGGCGGTGAAGCTGGTTGAGCTCGTCGGGGCTCGAGGTCGGCCAGCTGTAGGTGGTGGCAAGTTAAGAGGGAGATAGAGAATGAGAGAGAGAGAGAGAGAGCGAGAGGTGATGGAGGTGGTAGTTGGAGTTCAGTGGTGTAGGCCAGGGTTGTCGGGGGAGGGGGTTGCAAAGGAGGAGCTGGTGGTGCAGGGGTTGGGAGGAGGTAGTGGCTCAGGTCGACGACAATGGCGGTTGCTGCAGGCGGCGAAGTTGGGGGGTTGGGTTCAAAAGAGGATGCTCTGGTGTAGGTAAGTGGTGGTGTGGAGGTGAGGGAGCAGTGAGTTGAGGGTGTTGGTGGCGATGCAGGTGGCAGCGGAGATGTGCGTCGGGGTGGAAAAGTCGCCGGTGAGTGCTCGGCGAATGAATAGGTGCAGCGGCGAAGGTGGAGAAGTGATGGGTTTGGTTATGGAAAGAATGGAGGAGCTCGGTGGATCGGAGGTCATGGTCGGCATGACGAAGCAGAGGGTAGCGTCGCAGTTCGTCGCGCGGGGTGGCCCCGGCGGTTGTGTTGCGAGAGAGAGAGAGTTTTATAAGTAGAGAGAGAAAGTGAGGGATTTAGAGAGAGTGTGAATGGTTGAGAGAGGGGAGGCGAGGAGCTCGGGGGAAGGGGCGTAGGAGGAACGGGTCGTGCGGGGGGGTTGGGGAGAGAGGGGGAGTCGTTAGCGAGGGTGAATGAAAAGAAAGGAGAGAGAAGGGAGAGAGAGGGAAGGGGAAGAAGAGGGGGTCTGGGTTCGGGTGAGGGTGTGGGTTTGGGCTAGGGCCCAAAAAAAGAGAAGGGAAAAAATAAGAGGGGAGAGGAGTGGAGAGATAGGATCTAGCGATTGTTTAGAAAAACATCATAATTGAATTCAGATTAAAGATATTTAACAAGAAATTAATAACCATGAAAACACAATTATAAATACTAGCTACAATTTAATGACAATCAATACCAAATTAATCATCGTTAAATTAAAATCAAAATGGTTGGTTTAAATAAAAGGAAATGGGTTTTGAGTTGGACTTGAATTGGGAAACTAATTTATTAAAATACGAGAATAACGCATACAAGGAAACTGGTTATTACAAAGTCATTCCAAAAAAAAAAGATCCATAGTGAGGAACGTTAAAACAGCGAGGGTTGCCAGAAGTCAATTGAAGAAACAACTAAAATGTAAGGTTTAGGATCCGCTCCCATTATTACGTACATGTTGAGGGATGATTTTCTAAATCACCCTCAACAATGAAGAATTGGCATCTGTTAAAAAAAATTGGGTTGCTTTTTTATCTTTTCTTTCTTTTCAATAGATAGAGATTTGTACATTTATTATACTCATTTAAAGAAAGCAAACGCTTTTGGTTCCGTTGTACAGATTGATTTTAATGAATGAATCAATGTTTTCTTCTTGTAAGCTGTATGTCTTTGGTTCATCAATTTTAGTTTTTCAATATTCGGCATTTGAAGGCAGCTAGACCATCCCATATAAACTATCATCTAAATTTTCATGGCAAGCAACAATCTAATGATAAGATCAAGTAATAACACACACAAAATGGAAAAAGGAAAAAGAAAAGAGGAGATAAATAAAATGATAAAATGATTGTAAATTCAAGCAATTGGATTGATCACAATAAATCTATGCTGTCATAACTAGAACTCATGGGGACATGGCAAAAAGTTTCTCATTTTTTCTTTAAAGAAATGCAAAAAAAAAAAGAAAAATTCATGAGAAGATTCTAGGGTGCGGTAATCTTATATTACCATGAAATATTACCACACTTATTTAGGTATAAAAGAGATTTCCGGAAATATAAAATCACCATGATAATTAAATGACCTTAATTCATGATAATCATATTCCCTCCAAAACATGTGTCTATCCTAAATTACTACGAAATATTCCCGCCAAACATGGAATGAGCCATTATCATCCGTCGCTGGCCTCCCTCGCCACCTGACGTCCGGCCGCCCACGTCAGTCGTTGTCGATCGGCCGTTTGCCGCCGGCCATCGCCGATCGTTCACCGGCCAACACACCGCTAATCGAACGTTCGTCGCTAGCCAGCCGTAGTTCGTCACGGGTTGTCCGCCACCCGTTGCCGACCCGACGCCGATTGGCCATTTGTCGCCAGTCTCGCCGCTATCCTCTTCTTACCACGCCGCCGGTCGACGGTTGCACATACATATAGTACCAGGAATGATTAAAGTGTATCAAGTACGTTAATGCAAGATTCCATAGAATTAGATACCTGGTCGTCCCATTCCCGGAAATGCAAGGATTCCGGTAATCTTTCATTCCATATACCAAGAGCAGCCCTAGAGTAAAAGAACGCCATGTCATTTTCCATGTACATAAAATTACCTTTATACCCTCCAATAATGTCCGATATTAAGAAAATGACCAAACTTGGTAAAGAATCCGCTGAACTAATGACCATCAAATATGTTTAAAAAAGTCCTTCAACAATGCCTAAGAGAGCATACAATAAGTTACTTTGTTTCCTGGCCACACATGTGCGTAGCACGCACATGTTGCTAGCCTTTATAATAAGAGCAAGTTTATTTGAACAAGGACAAGGATTTTGAAGGTGATACATGAAAACCCAGGCTCGAAGGGTCCTATATATGGATACAAGCTAAATTTGAGGGCAATATGTGAAGAATCAAGAACCATTTATTTATTCGGAAAAGAAGAAGAAGCAGAATTGAAACCAACCCCCCCACCCTCCCCATCCATCCATCCATCTAATCTAAAGCATCACTAACTATAATATTGAAGACAACCTTACTTGAAGTTGGCTGGGTGCCGGCGGCGGCGGTAAAGCTCATTCGACACGGTTTCAAAATATCAATGTCACGTATTCAACCACATAGCGCTTAGACGAAGCGTAGATTCTGGAATACTACATCGATCGGTATAATCATAGACGGTGATAAAAAAAAAATCCATATTTTTGCGAGTTGAACTCTACACGGAAAACCATTGTACAAAAGACTTGAATAATTGTATATCCAACAATACTAGCAATAATATGGATTATAGATCGAGCACTCCTCAACTCATTTGATGTCTCATGTTGAGTATGAATCACGAGTGAAGTTTTGGCTTAATCTCGCGGTCTAATAGAGTTCGTAATTATCAAAACTTTGAAAAATGAAATTACTGAAAACAGTGTTAATAAGAAAGCGAAATAGAGAAACAACGGTGTTGTGTTATCAGAAAGGCCAACCAGAGAAGAGTTTTGTCCCGTAATTGGATGCTATCGGTTTTATAGAGAAAGCCTTTTAATTGGTGTGAGTAGATGCGACGGAAAAATCAATCAAAAAAAGAAATAAAAAAAAGGTTCGCCCAAAGCTAATTGTATCTCGATGCACAATTGCTTTGTTTTGTAATTATGTTACTTAATTTCAATTTATTTTATTGAGTTGGACGTCTTGTACTGCTTTTCACTTCAATGAAAAAAAAGTCCAAAGCTAAACGCCCATCAAAACTAAATTTTAAAAACGGAGGTAGAGGCAAACAAACTAGACTTTGCATATCCAATGCCTTCATATCAATTTTTTGTAAATTTATTTCTTGTCAACCTCCATTTCACAATAACCTCCGATTTCCTGACACTATACCCAAACAGGGCCTTAAATTCCATCAACGGGTCAGGGTCATGTAACGTTTGCATCCGAAATAAAATTAGTTGTTTTAATTTGTTATTTTAATAAGTTTGTTATAAGATTTATTGTTTTTGAAATTTTGGTTAAATTTTTTGTAATCTTAAAAAAGAAGAGTTACTATTGTTGCAGATGGGTGTTTTTCAACCAACCTGCGCCTTTTGGGTGCGAATGAGGAGGGGGACAAGCGGTGGGACCCACTTGTCCCATTCTTTTTGATTGGCAACATTATCAATCAAGTAGAGAATAGAGGGGAGGAGCTTCAACACAGAGCATTTGAGAGTGAAAATTTTGTGTTGACTGAAAGAGCGATTGTGCTCTCATTTTCTCTCTCTTTGTTTTGAGTGCTTTTGATAAGAAAAAAAATTCCCAAAACAAATTCTATCAAATATTAGACACCATGATGAAGCTCTAGTAAAAATTAAAGAGCAAGAAGTATTGTGATTTTGAAGATTTTAGCTTTGAAAGTCGAAGTTTTACCGATATATACCGATACACGATACTTTGTAAGTCTCTCCCTGTTTGTTTAAACCTTTGTATCTCCCTCGTAAAAGCTCCATTTTGTATTAAACTTATATTCTGATGCATCTACTCGAGAAGATCAACATTTTCGTGTTGATAAATTTTTCAAAAAAAAATATGAAACTGGATTTATCGGTGTTCTTAATTTATTGCGTATGATTTATAGGATGCTGAAATTCATTATACTGTCGTAGTCAAATATTTTTATAAAATTCATTTCATTAGATTTTGTAAATCCGTCTTTTGGGACATTCAATAGACTTATTGTTTTATCACTGTAAAATTTTCCGAGACCTAACTATTTACTTAAGGCCATGACTTAGTGGTATCATTTACCGATTAGTTTTCTGCCCATTGGCTGGAATCCAGTATCACTGTCGAAGTCAAACATTTTTATAAAATTCGTTTCATTAGATTTTGTAAATCCGTATTTTGGGACATTTAGCAGACTTATTGTTTTATCACTGTAAAATTTCTCGAGACCTAACTATTTACTTAAGGCCACGGCTTAGTGGTGTTGTCACGTCCCGCTTCTCAAAATACAGAATACGTGGAGCTGACAAGGCCAACCATGCTCCTATGGTCGAGGTAACATCCTGCTGTAGTTACACTTCGGCTTCTACCTTTACGTGGTAATCGGTAATCAATGCACAGGTAATGAGAAATGCAGTCACTAAATAAAAAAAATACAAAAAACTAACCAGATAGAGATCAAGGAAGTATAGATCTGAGTCGCTGATCTAGAGATCAAGGAAGTATAGCTCTGAGTCGCTGATCTAGATATCCGGAATGTTCTCGAGGTATGTCAGGTCCTGGTCCAAGCTAAATCCACTTCTCCCTCTGAGCATGCATACTCAGGTCATCAGAGCGACACAATAGCAATAAATAGAAATACATATGCAACATGTGTAATAATGATGAATATGAAACAACAAGCATGAAGCGATGATATGAGCATGAAGGAGCCAGTACAGGTAAACAATAAAGCAGATAAACAGTATGTCAGGTATATCGAATCAGTAATCAATGCATGTCACTAAACCTATCAGTCTCTAAGTCTCACTGTCCAGGTCGCTAAACCTATCGTCAGTCCAAGTGTGAGAGTCAACCACGCAGGAGTATCCCCAACCCAAGGGTAGGGCTCCAGGGGCAAGGGAACACGGGCCCAAATCACGCACGATAATAAGCAGTAACTCCATCCATAGAACTCCCAAAATCATGGTATATGCCGGTAATGAGACTCTCGAGATTCCGTTGAACTCACACTCAAACTACCCCACACCCCATGGTCTACATCAAACCTCGACCATAAACTCAAATACTAGTCGATCCATGACAAGTCTACGCGAGAACTCGAGACAGGATCTCCATCAAGCATGTCTCGACCGGTACCCAAGACAAATGGACAGTGTTTGACGCCTTACCTATGACACTAATATAAGTGCTTCCATAACCTTCCCATATCAGTTATAGTTATACTTATATATGTCCCATAGACGTCGACAATGCAATAAATTAACTGGGTCCGCTGATTGTGTACAAGTACGTGTCACTTCACTTATTCATTCACACTTTAACACTAACGTACTTGCCACAATCAAAACACTAATATCTATCACTGGGTAATGCACACGATCACTAAGTTACCAATGTAATGACATCTACATGACATGATGAGAATACAATAATTATGATATGAATAAAATACCAGCCACCAGTGTCCTACCACTTGCATAATTTACTATAACTCATGCGTGTAGAATTAAGCAAAACAATATAAAAGGAGTAAGAAGTATGTTTAATTATATATCCATCACAATTGGTTTCATGTCAATCGGATTTCAGGGTTGCTAGTTATGATCATTTCAATTTAAGTGTTCACTGCTGGAAATCCAATTTCTGAACTAGAAGTCCGTTTCGTAACACATTTTACTCCCAGTTGGGAGCAGAATTAGGTGATGCTACAATTCAACAAATTGTATATTTTTATGTTATGTTTCCAACGCCTCTGACGGATCAGTAACGTCCGCTGTGTGCTGGGAGATATGTTCAGTTTAATGTTAATGTGTACAAATTGTCACTGCAGAAAACTGCAGGACACTACGGTATTCTAAAATACGAATTAAATATCAAACGGCAGTGAAACGACACGGAACTAGATTCATGTGTTAGCTAATCGAATTATCTACGCGACCATATGGATTTCTATGTATTTTCAGTTTAAGGAAGGGGTGCACAGGTGTTACCAAGCCAGGTATTTAAAATGAACGTTGCCCCGGACTGCAGTTCAGGGCCGCGAATCACCTCGGTATTCATTAATATAACTTATCAAAATGTAAAGATAAACTATGGTGTGCTGTAGGATTATCTTTTGGCTTCGATTAGAGCCATAGAACGCTAAGATACGATATGTAAATGATTTATTAGGATTTTAACGATCTAACATGTCCGGGAAAATTCAGATTTCGTAAGGGTTATCAGGATGTCATTTCATAGTGATAATCTCGA
Source organism: Agapanthus africanus (assembly GCA_030015575.1). Classification (NCBI taxonomy): domain Eukaryota; kingdom Viridiplantae; phylum Streptophyta; class Magnoliopsida; order Asparagales; family Amaryllidaceae; genus Agapanthus; species Agapanthus africanus. Next base: position 15,161,373 of record CM057342.1, on the reverse strand, counting down.
TATCTTGCGTCCAAACTTATACACGATATTCATTAACAGTAAAGTGGTTCATTTATCTGAAATTAAGGTGTTTTAAAATAGGTTATGGTATAGGGTTTAACATCGAACATGTAGCACGTATATACATAGGTTCACCTTCATCCAATATACTAACTCATAGTTAACCAATTATAATATATTTAGCATGATTATAGTAAGTGAAAGGGGGTTCACTTGCCTTCGGTCGTTTGATATAGAAGCGATGTCGCTGCAGAGTTTGTCTCGACACACGAGACGGCGCGATGCTAGACACGGCGTGTGGTGCGGGCACGATGCGTGGAGATCCGGTACTGGGCACGGTGGCGACGCGAACGCGACACGGCGTTGAGCACGGTGACGATGCGAGTGTGACACGGTAGTGGGCGTGGTCCTGGCCCGGTGTGTGACACGGCACGACACGGTACTGAGCACGGTCTGGACTCGGGGCGTGGTGTGGGAGCGGCACGACGTGTGCACTGGATCGGGCACGGTGTGGCACGGGGGCTGGCATGTCATGGCACGGGAAGTGAGTCCGACGTGGCACGGGGAGTGGGTACGGGGCGCGACACGCGAGTGGGTCCGATGATGGCACGGAGGCTGGCACGGTCTTGATTCGAGCGTGGCACGGCTACGACACGGTTGCGACGATGACGGATCGGGTAAGAGAAGGTTGGGGGCTCAACTATTGCTTGGATGCTGTGACGGTGGTGTCGGGGTCTTCTGGAGCTGAGATGAGGCAGCAGTGGCGAAGCCGGCGAAGCTCGTCGGGGTCGAGGTCGGCCGGCTGTGGGTGGTCGGTGGTGGCAGTGGCAGTGAAGAGAGGAGCTAGGTGTGCAGGGAGGTGCGAAGGTGGCGGATGGAGGAGTTGGTGGCGATGCGGGGAAGAGGCCAGCGGGCGTCAAGTGCAGAGGGGTTGGCCGGCGGTGACTCAGGGGGTGGTACGGCACGGAGAGGGCTGCAAGATGGTGGCACTGTCGAGGGAGGTTGAAGAGCTCAGTTGCTGGAGGTCCGGGGTGCTTGGTGGAGTTGATGGAGGTTGCAGAGGTTGCTGTTAAGGGGGCTTGGGCGTTCGTCGATGACAAGAGGAGGCTCGATGGTGCTGGGTTCTTTGTTGTACGCTGAGCAGGGAAGGAGAAGAAGGAGGGGCTCGGTGTGGTGTTTGTAACGCCTTGAAAAGTCGTTTTGGTGTTTTCCTGAAAATCGGTGAAAATTCGGTATTTTTCCGAAAACCGTCTTTCTCGTTATTTTGCAGTTTAGGACTAATTATACCTAAAATGGATAGGTAATTGCTTGTTTTTAGTAGCTAATGAGTTACTTATGAAATTTTGGTCATTTAAATTTTTTTCCCTATTTTTCAATTTTTTAATATTATTTTAAGCCGGTAAGAAAATACATTAAATTAGCGATAAATACAAATTTTTCTGGGCTAATTTTAATCTTTAAAATTATGTTAATTAAAATCTAGTTGTAACATAAATTTTTAGTATTTTATTTTGATTTTTAACTAATTTTTATTATAGGAAACGAAATTTATTGAATTTAAGCTTAAACTTGCAATTTTTGACTTGTAAGGGGTCTTTTTGCATAAAATTTCTTTTGTAAAACCCCTCTCTCTCTTCTCTCAGCCCTAGGCCAGCCCCACCATCATCAGGTCCAGAAAAAAAATGCCATGCTCTTTGACTTTATTCTTGTGTGGAAATGAGGGTATTTTTAAAGGTTTTTGAATTGTTAATTAGGTATGGTCTTTTGTGGGTTGGTAGGAGTTGACCAAGACTTTTCCCACACACCCCACACCATCCCCTTCCCTTGTTCTGTCCGAAATTCCAGCAGCCCCCTTCATCTCCTTGATCTTTTCATTTTTCTTCAAAAAATTCTTTAAGTTGCTTCAAAAATTCAAGCTAAAACTCACAAATTAAAACCCCATTCTTCATCCCTTTTTCCTTCACCTCTCTTGCTTGGAATCATGGTGCTAGGAGGCCATCATTGAGGCAAATTTCTTCTTGCTAGATCCATAGGTTTGAGGTATAATTTCTACTCTTTTAATTTGTTATGGTTAGAATACTTTAATCTAGTTGCTTAGTGTTAATTTTAGTGTTAATCCTAATCTAGTTTTTTTTAGTTAATGATTGAAAATTAAACTAGGGTTTCTTGAAACCATGTTTTAGTCAATTAAGTCTTTTTAATTAACCTAGTTGTTTACTTAACCAATTTATATGGTTACTTTGCTTAAGTGGCTTCATATTAGGCTAATCTATGTTAAAGTTGTGTGAAATTTTCATTAAGGTTGCTAATTATGAAAATCAAGAAAGGGTTTGTTTATGGAAATTAGGTTTTTAAGCATAGTTAATGGTTTAAAATTAGTGTAATGGCTAGTTAGTGGGTTAGTTTGGATTGTTGTGTTGGATTGTGTTAATTTTCTCACCAATTGTCGATGTTTGCACCAATTTTGCAAACTTCTAGCTTACTAGGTTTTTATTATATTATTGTGGCGATTTAATTGAGATATCTAGAGTATTTTGTTGGCTTATCCTATGACATTTAGGATGCGTGAGTGCGGATTTTTGAGTAATCGGGTTTTAGTTTTGCCGGACGACCAAATCGGCGATTTTTGCAGTTTTTGCGACTTTCGCGTGTGTTCCGCGCACTTTGTGCACGTTGTACCTAGCTTGTGAACGTTAGTAGTTTCGTTTGGGTTTTGCGTTGTTCTTGATATGTAACCTTATGTTTGGTATTGATGTAAATTCCAGGTTCGGTCGCGGAGACGTCAGACGCGGCACGAAAGGGGAAAGCGGTGATTGGACATGACTAGCTAGGGATTCCGGTGAGTAGATGTAACATCTACGGGGGACTCTCGTTGGATGGCGCAAGCCGCCCGATAGTTTTAGTAAATTAAAAGATTCTTAGAGATGTTAGTAATTAGGGGTGAAATACTTATATGATTATTTGCTGCATCCATGCATTATATTGACATACATATGCGAACCCATTTTATAGGACACCTGCACCATTGCCAGGGTTTTTATATGCAGCACAAGCACTATTCATGCTTACACATACGCCCTGGTAATTGCCATGCCACCACACTAGATAACCTATAATTTGAAACCTTTTACTAATTGATGCTTAAACCTGTGCTATTGCCTTTAATTCCTTAAAATGAAATCGTAGGATTGCCATTCATGTGCATGTACCTCATCATATTATTTGTTCATGCCTGGTATATTAATCATACATCGTAGCTTAATTATTGATATCATATCCATTCATCACCATTGATATATGCACTTATGAGGATTTCTTGAGATTTTATGATATTTCTGGATTTCGGGGGAAAGCCGCAAAATTTCTAAACTTATTATGTTTTTAAGATATGTAATTGCGGTTTTCTAGTGATGTAAAGTGTCGTCCACCATGAGTTTGCTGTAGTTTTCGAGATCCGTGTCGAGGAGTGGAGGAACCGTCACGGGTACATGGTGGGCCCGGTATGGTACTCCGGGGCAAGATGAATGTGGTGTTGACGTTGAGCCTGGCAGGGGACGGATTACCTACCGGTGACTGTTTGGCACGGCGGATATCCAGAGGATACCGACTGTGGCCGCGAGATGATGAGATTTTGATATTGAGCTGGGTCAGCCGGATGGCTGAGGCCAGAGATACTATGACATGGATGTTGGGGTAAAAATTTACACCCCGGTTGACCGAGTCAAAGTCAAGGTCAACCCCCAAGCTAGGTGGGCCCAAGCCCAGGTCAAGCGGACCCATGCCCAAGTCAAGCCCACGGACAGCCTCCCCATGGCAACGACAAAATCATGTAATAAATAATTATTATGTAATTTTTTATACATGAATGTATGCAAAATGGGCATAAAGCCAAATTTTTGTAAGCTCATGGCTTATGTGCAAAAACAAATGACACATGAGCCATGGGATAGGCAAAAAGCCATTTTGAAAAGCCCAAGGGGCTATGTGTAAATATGTAAGCCTATATAAGGCAACATGATGATGAATAATAAAAAACACTTTTTCATTCCCTCAAAAAAAAAACTAGGGTTTGTGCCTCTTTCTCCTTCTTCAAGGTTGAAAACCTTCTTCTTTCTTTTGAATTAAATTAAGAGTTTAACTCTTCCTTTCTTAAAAATAAATAGTTTTTCACCACAAAACCCACAAAGGGGAGCTCAGATCTCCAGTCAGATCTCGAAAAGAGGAGACTTTTAAATCTCACCCCCCCTTTTTCTCCAAGATCCCGCCGATCAAGAGCAGGAAGAAGAAGACCCATCTCTAAAAATCTAACTTTGGACAGATCCAAGACTCAAAAAAAAGCCAAAGATTCCTAGGAGTTTAACTCCTTTCTAGATCTGTTGGAGTTTAACTCCATAAATTAATTTTCTGTCAGGAGTTTAACTCCAAAAATCCTTTGGGAGTGCAACTCCCCAACCTAAGGGCTAGGCCCCCCCTTTCTGCGGGTGTTTTCTCGCGGTCACGTGCACCCACGTGACCCAGGGCGCTGAGGCGCCCAAACGGTCACGTGTGCCCACGTGACCCCGGATGCTGAGGCGCCCAAACGGTCACGTGTGCCCACGTGACCCCGGGCGCTGAGGCGCCCAGTGGTCACGTGCGCCCACGTGACCCCGGGCGCTGAGGCGCCCAAACGGTCACGTGCGCCCACGTGACCCCGGGCGCTGAGGCGCCCTGCGGTCACGTGTGCGCACGTGACACCGGGCACTACGCGCCCATATGCTGTGCACACGTCTTTAAGACGCTTTTTCCCCACTTTTTTTATACACTCCACACTAAATTTGCCTCCCCGATAGAAAAAATTTCTAACGGGGCGCTGCCCCGCACCCCGCAAGGGGGCTGCTAGCCCCCTTGACCCCCAGCCCGCTATCCGGGTAGCGGGACCCCCGTAAAAACTCTGCGGGGCCCCCGATATTTCCAAAACCCCTTCAAAACACGATACTGCACATTGAGTTCGCATGACCAGTTTAACCCGTCAATCGGAGGTTCCTTCGCTCCAAATGCGAGGGGTAATTAACGGTAGCTTAGTCCGCGGCCGCCGGAGATTCGGATCCCCACAATCATTAAACCCCGCCCTACCCCAGGCAGGGGGAATCTGTAGTGCACCTGACAAGCGCGCGCGTATTCCCATCTCAATGGGGTGACGAAAAACACCCTACAATGGATATATGACATTTGAGATAGTTTTGAGGTGTCGTTGCTGGACACAGGTTCTTGTTGATTCTATTGGTATTGTGCTGGTATTTCAAAAGACATTCTTAAAGGGAAAAACATGATTTCTTATACTTACACATTCAGATCACGAGTTGATTCGCATTGCATTCATACCTGCTAGTATATCCATATTGCATACATACTTGCCATTATGTCCTGCCTTACCTGTATTTAGATGCTAGGATGCTTGTGTGCATGCATTCGATAGCCTGTGTAGATGTTATTTATTACTCACGAGTTGGCAACTCACCCCCGTTGTGCCATAGCCTTTTGCAGGTCCGCTCCGTCAGTGCAGTAGCGGCGGGTGCGCTTGCTTCTTTTGCCTCTTTTGCCTGGACTCGAGGTTTTGCTCTTAGGTGGGTTATATGATTATTTTTGCACCACCTTGTATATTCTTTGTATCTAGTGTACTCCATCTACTGTATCTACCAGTATTGTTGTATATTGACCTAGAGATGAGACTGTGAGGTTTGTGGACTTTTATGCTGTATTTTGGGGTCGAGCTCACTTGAGTCGACATGCTGTTTTTCTTATGCTTCATTATGATTATTTCGCATGTTGTTGCTTTACATTGCGTGGGATTTGTGACCGCCCTGTGGCGAAGAGCTAGCTCCCGCTTGGGGATGCCATATTTGTTGGATTCATTTATATTCTTGTTGTACCCATTTTGGGGGCCAGTATTTACAAAGGAGACTCTGCCGAAATTTTCGGAAAAATTGATATTGTTTTTAAAAAAAAGGGTTTGTATGACTTATTTGATAAACTCGCTTTCAATTGATTGGGTTTTCTTCACTCTTTTGCTTATTTGGTTTTGGTTTCTGGGCTTTGGCTTACTTATTTTACGGAAGTCTTGAGACGTTTCGTAACCTAAGTGCCAGTCACGTTCCGTACCCTGCGGGTCGTGACAAAGTTGGTATCAAAGCGATAGGTTTTACCTTTTTGAGTGTAGGATGACCCTTGGTAGATGGAGTAAGTGACTTAAGTAGGGTAACGTAGCGTGTGTATGTCCGCGGCATACTTGCGATACGGTACTCCGCCTAAGTGACTTTAGGATACTTGCTTGAAATTCCTTCTTCAATTCTGTGTATCCTATGATCCTATTGCACTGTTCTTATTACCCCTTTTTCTGTACCAGCCACTATGCCGCCGAAGGCTACGAGGGCACAGAGGGCTGCCGCCCGAGACGAGATTCGAGCTGGCTCGTCCGAGACTAGGACTGAGCAGGGTGGTATGCCTACGCCGCAGGGACAGACCGATCCACCTTCCCCAGGCCGTATGGATAGGCTCGAGACTGGTATGGAGGAGTTGCGACAGATGATGGGGGGCATGCAGGAGCTACGTCAGATGGTAGGATCCCTAGTTGCAGCCAGTCGTACACCGAGGCCGGATGACGTACCTACTATATCACAGACGACCATGATACCTGCTCCTACTACTACCACCGTGGCCATTCCGGTTTCGCTACAGGATTTCATGAGGCTGAGACCTCCAGTATTCACCGGCACCGAGGCAGCGGAGGACCCACAGACGTTCCTTGACAGTTTAGCCAGGATCTGCCGTTTGCTGAGATGTTCGGATGATCGATGGGTAGAGCTTGCGAGTTTCCGACTAGAGGGTCTCGCGCAGACATGGTGGGAGTTAGTCTTGAGAGGTCGAGCTGCAGGTTTACCGCCTATGACGTGGGCTGAGTTTACAGCGGTCTTTCTAGCTCGTTTCTTCCCAGAGAGCGTTCGCGACGCCAGAGCTCGTAGCTTCGAGGCCTTAGTCAAGACACCTGGGATGACGGTGTCTGAGTATGACATCCAGTTTACACAGTTATCCCGATATGCTCAGTATTTGGTGGATACCGAGGAGAAGATGGTGAAGAGGTTCGTACAGGGACTTGATGCCCAGCTATATCTTGCCATTGGCGCCCAGCACTATGACACTTATTCAGCTGTTATGGATACGGCATTACGGATGGAGGCACGCATATCACAGACTTCGGCCGTTTCTGGGCCGAAGAGGATTCGCACCGATGTACCATCTCAGAGGCAGCGCGCCAGATTCTTTCCGAGAGATAGGCCTGGCAGAGGATTTGGACGGAGACAGTTATATGGTTCTTATCCCCAGGGGCAGCAGCCGTCGCCAGGGTGTTTTGGGTGCGGGAGTTTGCACCATCTTGTCAGAGACTGTCAGGCGAGACGATAGGGAGCAGTGACAGTTCCGCATGTGACCCTACCACCATCACCACCCCCTCCTCAGAGAGCCCTACTTCCTACCACAGGCGATGCTCCACGCCAGTTAGGTGCACCCAGAGGCCGTGGACGCGGCGGTCCTGTTCAGAGAGGACGAGGAGGCAGAGGCTGAGGTTGAGGTCAGCCCGCTATCGGTAGAGGACAGGCCCGAGTATTTGCTTTGACACCGCAGGATGCGCAGGCATCCAATGCCGTTGTGACAGGTACCTTGCCAGTTTGTTCTTTCGACGCACTGGTATTATTTGACCCAGGTTCCACACATTCGTACGTCTCTACACACTTTGCACCGATGATGGGCCGTGAGTCGTCGTCGTTAGATCATCCGCTTGTTGTTGTTACTCCGGTAGGTGAGTCGTTTGTTGCTCGTTTTGTATTTCGTTTGTGTTCCGTTCGTATCGGGGAGAGGGATTCATCAGTTGATTTGATTCTCCTCGATATGTTGGACTTTGATGTGCTTCTGGGCATGGATTGGCTAGCCACTTGTTATGCTTCGGTGGACTGCCGTGAGAAGGCAGTCATATTTAGCTTTCCGGGAGAGCCAGTCCTTGTTATTCAGGGAGACCGCAGCGTCACCCTTCCCAGCTTGATTTCGTCTCTTCGCGCTGGTCAGCTCTTGCGGAAGGGATGTCAGGGATTCTTAGCGTATATTTGTGATACTCGAGCTGCAGAGGTTCCGTTGGACCGGGTCCCGGTTGTTTGTGAGTTCCCTGATGTTTTCCCTGATGAGCTACCTGGGCTACCGCCTGAGCGCGATGTTGAGTTCTGCATTGATTTGATTCCCGGCTCGGGGCCTATTTCTATACCGCCTTATCGGATGGCCCCGGCAGAGCTTCGAGAGCTGAAGGATCAGTTGCAGGATTTGTTAGATAAGGGGCTTATTCGACCTAGTGTTTCTCCGTGGGGTGCTCCGGTCCTGTTTGTCAAGAAGAAGGATGGAAGTTTGCGCTTATGTATCGACTACCGCCAGCTGAACAAAGTTACCGTTCGGAACAGATATCCGTTGCCACGCATTGATGACTTGTTCGACCAGCTTCAGGGTGCGGGATATTTTTCGAGGATCGACTTGCGATCAGGATACCATCAGCTGCGAGTTCGACAGGAGGATATACCGAGGACAGCTTTCCGCACGCGCTACGGCCACTACGAGTTTTTGGTGATGTCGTTCGGACTCACCAACGCCCCAGCAGCATTCATGGATTTGATGAACCGTACATTCAGGCCGTATCTTGACTTGTTCATCATTGTGTTTATCGATGATATCTTGGTGTACTCCCGGAGCAGAGAGGAGCACGAGCAGCACTTGCAGATTACGTTACAGACTCTGGGGGAGCACCAGCTGTTCGCAAAGTTCTCCAAGTGTGCATTTTGGCTGGACAGCGTCGGATTCTTGGGTCACGTGGTTACGAGAGATGGCATATGTGTGGACCCAAAGAAGATTGAGGCTGTTCAGCAGTGGCCCCGACCTACATCGGTTGCTGAGATCCGTAGTTTTCTAGGCCTGGCGGGCTACTACAGGCGTTTTGTTCAGGACTTCTCCCGTATAGCTACACCGTTGACCGGTTTGACCCGGAAGGGAGTTCCTTTCGTCTGGACGGAGGAGTGCGAGTGCAGTTTTCAGCAGCTACGGACTCGTTTGACTACGGCGCCGGTATTATCTTTGCCTATCAGGCGGATTTGTGGTCTACTGTGATGCTTCGCGAGTGGGATTAGGATGCGTGTTGATGCAGCATGGCCGGGTGATCGCATATTCTTCTCGGCAGCTGAAGAAGCATGAACAGAACTACCCCACTCATGATTTGGAGATGGCTGCAGTGGTCTTTACACTGAAGATTTGGCGACATTACCTATACGGCGAGTCGTGTCAGATATTCACCGATCACAAGAGCTTAATGTACATATTTCAGCAGCGAGACCTGAACCTCAGACAGCGTCGTTGGATGGAGTTGGTGAAAGACTACGACTGCGAGATCTTATATCACCCCGGCAAGGCGAATGTAGTGGCAGATGCGTTGAGTAGGAGGCCCGGGGGTAGTCTATCCTTTTTGCGCGCAGTGCAGAGGCAGTCGTCAGCAGATTGGCAGATGTTATGCGACAGCCGAGTTGAGTTCGAGTTCATTCAGACAGGGGGACAGCTCGCGCATGTTCGTGCACGCCCACAGTTGCTTGACCGTATATATGAGGCACAGCGCAGTGACGACCGTTGCTTAGAGATCATGGCACAGATGGGACAGGGCAGATTTTCCGAGTTCGTGATTGACGATCAGGGGATTATACGCTATGGATCTAGACTGTGCGTACCAGATGCTGATGGATTGCGGCGCAACATTCTTGAGGAGGCACACCGATCAGTGTATAGTGTCCACCCCGGTTCCACCAAGATGTACCATGATATGAGAGAGACCTACTGGTGGGACGGGGTGAAGAGGGACATTGCGGAGTTTGTATCGAGATGCCTGACTTGTCAGCAAGTCAAGGCCGAGCACCAGAGGCCCGCAGGAGAGCTACAGCCGTTACCCATTCCGGAGTGGAAATGGGAGCAGATTTCGATGGACTTCGTTGTGGGTCTACCCAGGACCAGTCGAGGGTACGACTCCATCTGGGTGATCGTGGATAGATTGACGAAAGCGGCTCACTTCCTGTCAGTGAAGACGACTTTACGTTTCGCTCAGTATGCCCAGCTTTACATCGACGAGATCATGCGGTTGCATGGCGTACCGACTTGTATCGTATCAGATCGAGACACCCAGTTCACTAGCCGACTTTGGCAGAGACTTCAGGAGGCTTTAGGCACTCGTTTGAGCTTCAGCACAGCGTTTCATCCGCAGACCGACGGACAGTCAGAGCGGACCATTCAGACTCTCGAGGACATGCTCAGAGCGTGCGTTTTAGACTTCGGAGGTAGCTGGGATCGTCATTTACCTCTAGTGGAGTTCTCCTACAACAACAGCTTCCAGGATACTATTCAGATGGCACCTTTCGAGGCATTGTATGGGAGGAGATGCAGATCGCCCGTCTGTTGGACAGAGCTCAGCGAGAGCAGCATTTTGGGGCCGCAGCTTGTTGAGGAGACGACAACGAAGATACAGTTGATCCGAGACCGGATGAGGGCGGCTCAGAGCAGGCAGAAATCGTATGCAGACAGGCGCCGTCGCAGATTAGAGTTCGCAGTTGGCGACCATGTTTTTCTGAAAGGCTCTCCGATGAAGGGCGTGATGCGTTTTGGGCAAAAGGGAAAGCTTAGCCCTAGATTCGTAGGTCCCTTCGAGATCCTCGAGCGTGTCGGTGCAGTTGCATATCGTTTGACCCTTCCACCCAGCTTTCCCGATGTTCACCCCGTCTTCCATGTTTCGATGCTCCGCAAGTACCTTCACGACCCTTCGCATGCGATTCAGCACCCGACAGTCCAGCTAGAGCGCGACCTTTCGTTTGCAGAGCAGCCGGTGGCCATCCTGGATCGACAGGCAAAGAAGTTGAGATCGAAGATTATACCAACCGTCAAGGTCCTTTGGCGTAGCCCGAGCAGCGAGGAGGTTACCTGGGAGACCGAGGGCGAGATGAGGAAGAAATATCCCCATCTCTTTGAAGGTACGCGTAGTTATATTTTTAAATTCGGGGACCGAATTTCTTTAAGGGGGGAAGATTGTAACGCCTTGAAAAGTCGTTTTGGTGTTTTCCTGAAAATCGGTGAAAATTCGGTATTTTTCCGAAAACCGTCTTTCTCGTTATTTTGCAGTTTAGGACTAATTATACCTAAAATGGATAGATAATTGCTTATTTTTAGTATCTAATGAGTTACTTATGAAATTTTGGTCATTTAAAATTTTTTCCCTATTTTTCAATTTTTTAATATTATTTTAAGCCGGTAAGAAAATACATTAAATTAGCGATAAATACAAATTTTTCTGGGCTAATTTTAATTTTTAAAATTATGTTAATTAAAATCTAGTTGTAACATAAATTTTTAGTATTTTATTTTGATTTTTAACTAATTTTTATTATAGGAAACGAAATTTATTGAATTTAAGCTTAAACTTGCAATTTTTGACTTGTAGGGGGTCTTTTTGCATAAAATTTCTTTTGTAAAACCCCTCTCTCTCTTCCCTCAGCCCTAGGCCAGCCCCACCATCATCAGGTCCAGAAAAAAAATGCCATGCTCTTTGACTTTATTCTTGTGTGGAAATGAGGGTATTTTTAAAGGTTTTTGAATTGTTAATTAGGTATGGTCTTTTGTGGGTTGGTAGGAGTTGACCAAGACTTTTTCCACACACCCCACACCATCCCCTTCCCTTGTTCTGGCCGAAATTCCAGCAGCCCCCTTCATCTCCTTGATCTTTTCATTTTTCTTCAAAAAATTCATTAAGTTGCTTCAAAAATTCAAGCTAAAACTCACAAATTAAAACCCTATTCTTCATCCCTTTTTCCTTCACCTCTCTTGCTTGGAATCATGGTGCTAGGAGGCCATCATTGAGGCAAATTTCTTCTTGCTAGATCCATAGGTTTGAGGTATAATTTCTACTCTTTTAATTTGTTATGGTTAGAATACTTTAATCTAGTTGCTTAGTGTTAATTTTAGTGTTAATCCTAATCTAGTTTTTTTTTAGTTAATAATTGAAAATTAAACTAGGGTTTCTTGAAACCATGTTTTAGTCAATTAAGTCTTTTTAATTAACCTAGTTGTTTACTTAACCAATTTATATGGTTACTTTGCTTAAGTGGCTTCATATTAGGCTAATCTATGTTAAAGTTGTGTGAAATTTTCATTAAGGTTGCTAATTATGAAAATCAAGAAAGGGTTTGTTTATGGAAATTAGGTTTTTAAGCATAGTTAATGGTTTAAAATTAGTGTAATGGCTAGCTAGTGGGTTAGTTTGGATTGTTGTGTTGGATTGTGTTAATTTTCTCACCAATTGTCGATGTTTGCACCAATTTTGCAAACTTCTAGCTTACTAGGTTTTTATTATATTATTGTGGCGATTTAATTGAGATATCTAGAGTATTTTGTTGGCTTATCCTATGACATTTAGGATGCGTGAGTGCGGATTTTTGAGTAATCGGGTTTTAGTTTTGCCGGACGACCAAATCGGCGATTTTTGCAGTTTTTGCGATTTTCGCGTGTGTTCCGCGCACTGTATGCACGTTGTACCTAGCTTGTGAACGTTAGTAGTTTCGTTTGGGTTTTGCGTCGTTCTTGATATGTAACCTTATGTTTGGTATTGATGTAAATTCCAGGTTCGGTCGCGGAGACGTCAGACGCGGCACGAAAGGGGAAAGCGGTGATTGGACGTGACTAGCTAGGGATTCCGGTGAGTAGATGTAACATCTACGGGGGACTATCGTTGGATGGCGCAAGCCGCCCGATAGTTTTAGTAACTTAAAAGATTCTTAGAGATGTTAGTAATTAGGGGTGAAATACTTATATGATTATTTGCTGCATCCATGTATTATATTGACATACATATGCGAACCCATTTTATAGGACACCTGCACCATTACCAGGGTTTTTATATGCAGTACAAGCACTATTCATGCTTACACACACGCCCTGGTAATTACCATGCCACCACACTAGATAACCTATAATTTGAAACCTTTTACTAATTGATGCTTAAACCTGTGCTATTGCCTTTAATTCCTTAAAATGAAATCGTAGGATTGCCATTCATGTGCATGTACCTCATCATATTATTTGTTCATGCCTGGTATATTAATCATACATCGTAGCTTAATTATTGATATCATATCCATTCATCACCATTGATATATGCACTTATGAGGATTTCTTGGGATTTTATGATATTTCTGGATTTCGGGGGAAAGCCGCAAAATTTCTAAACTTATTATGTTTTTAAAATATGTAATTGCGGTTTTCTAGTGATGTAAAGTGTCGTCCACCATGAGTTTGCTGTGGTTTTCGAGATCCGTGTCGAGGAGTGGAGGAACCGTCACGGGTACATGGTGGGCCCGGTATGGTACCCCGGGGCAAGATGAATGTGGTGTTGACGTTGAGCCTGGCAGGGGACGGATTACCTACTGGTGACTGTTTGGCACGGCGGATATCCAGAGGATACTGACCGTGGCTGCGAGATGATGAGATTTTGATATTGAGCTGGGTCAGCCGGATGGCTGAGGCTAGAGATACTATGACATGGATATATGAGATTTGAGATAGTTTTGAGGTGTCGTTGCTGGACACAGGTTCTTGTTGATTCTATTGGTATTGTGCTGGTATTTCAAAAGACATTCTTAAAGGGAAAAACATGATTTCTTATACTTACACATTCAGATCACGAGTTGATTCGCATTGCATTCATACCTGCTAGTATATCCATATTGCATACATACTTGCCATTATGTCCTGCCTTACCTGTATTTAGATGCTAGGATGCTTGTGTGCATGCATTCGATAGCCTGTGTAGATGTTATTTATTACTCACGAGTTGGCAACTCACCCCCGTTGTGCCATAGCCTTTTGCAGGTCCGCTCCGTCAGTGCAGTAGCGGCGGGTGCGCTTGCTTCTTTTGTCTGGACTCGAGGTTTTGCTCTTAGGTGGGTTATATGATTATTTTTGCACCACCTTGTATATTCTTTGTATCTAGTGTACTCCATCTACTGTATCTACCAGTATTGTTGTATATTGACCTAGAGATGAGACTGTGAGGTTTGTGGACTTTTATGCTGTATTTTGGGGTCGAGCTCACTTGAGTCGACATGCTGTTTTTCTTATGCTTCATTATGATTATTTCGCATGTTGTTGCTTTACATTGCGTGGGATTTGTGACCGCCCTGTGGCGAAGAGCTAGCTCCCGCTTGGGGATGCCATATTTGTTGGATTCATTTATATTCTTGTTGTACCCATTTTGGGGGCCAGTATTTATAAAGGAGACTCTGCCGAAATTTTCGGAAAAATTGATATTGTTTTAAAAAAAAGGGTTTGTATGACTTATTTGATAAACTCGCTTTCAATTGATTGGGTTTTTTTTCACTCTTTTGCTTATTTGGTTTTGGTTTCTGGGCTTTGGCTTACTTATTTTACGGAAGTCTTGAGACGTTTCGTAACCTAAGTGCCAGTCACGTTCCGTATCCTGCGGGTCGTGACAGTGTTGGAGTGGCGACGAGAGAAGGAGGAGGAGAAAGAAGGTGAGGCTGTTGGGGAGAGGCGGTCGGCGTGCAGGCGAGGGTGCTCGGGTGTTGAGGTGATCGGAGGTTGAGGCTCGGTGGTACTGGGGCGACGGTGAAGGGTCTCCGGCGAAGGGGCGATGGGGGCTCGGGTGTGCAGGGAAGAGGTGAGTGGGGGAGGAGAGAGAGAAAGGAGAGAGTGAAGGAGTGAACAGGGAGAACGAGAGTGAGAGGGAGGGAGGAGAGAGAGATGGAGGCGAGGGGGTTTGCGGCGGTTGCGAGAAGAGGGGGCGTGGCTGGGTCGTGGTGAGCGGGCGTGGGAAACAGGAGCCGTTGGGGGAGGGGACGTTGAGGAGATGGAGGGGTTTGGCGCGAGAAAAAGGGGGAAACGTTGGGGCGAAGACGGGGTCGCGAGGCGCGGGTCGTGATGCGAGAGAAACGGGGCAAGGAGGGGAAAAGAGCGAGAATGTGAAAACGAGGGAGGAAGAAGGGAAGAAGCGGGTCGGGTTTGGGGGAGAGTTGGGCCGGGTGTGGGTTCTTGGGCCAGAAAGGAATTAAAAGAGAGATAGAGAGGGAGTGGGTCGGGCTGAGGAAATGAAAATAAAAGGGAAATTGGGTTAGGGTTATGGTAGCTTAAGAAAAGAATTTAAAAAAAGAAACAAGGAAGGAATTGTGGGCTGGGGTGTGGGTTTGGAAAATTGGTTAGGGAATATTTAATTCAATAAAGGTTTAGTAAACTAATATTAGGAAAATGTAGGAAATTATTTATAGGAATTGTATTTAGAAAAATATAGAAAATTATGATGAAAATTTTGGGGGAGAATATTTGGAAATTATTTATAAAAATACGGTCACGATATGAAATCGGAACTGGGTATTACAGGTATCATTGACCGATTAGTTATCTGGCCAGCGGCTGAAATCCATTGGCTGGAATCCAGTGGCACTATCACAGTCAAACTTTTTTTATAAAATACGTTTCATTAGGTTTTTTAAATCCGTCTTTTGGGTCATTTAGTAGAGTTATTTTTTTATCACCGTAAATTTTCCCAAGACCAAATTATATACCTAAGGCCACGACTTAGCGGTATCATCGACCAATTAGCTCTCTGGTTTTTCTGAAAACTGCCGGAGAGACAGCCGTTGAACTTATTGTAACTCACACCCTAGGACTGCAAACTACACGAACTTTATGACATCTCACAAGTACACGATGTAGTGCATATTTTCTCAGTAGAAACCCTTATCATAATCTGCATCGAAACAACCAAAAACTACATCACCGCATCGGCGTTATTTTTTGAAGCAGTGGCTGAACATATAACGCAACCTGACTTAACCTAATCGTAACTGAAGTTTCCCACACCCGAACCGGACAAACTTTTATATAGCATCATCGGCACAGAAAATCCTACACTTTCTATTTAGACCCTGTTACCTGAATGTGATATCTATTGTAACTTATCTATGCTTTAAAATCATGTTGCGCGTATGGCTGATCACGTTGTAATACTATCATGCTTAATGCGATCGATATATATAATCAGGATCTTGCAAAAGTAATCATGGTGCATGTCATGTTTTTGGTTATCATAATTCATGGTTCACGTTTAACGAATCATTGGTTTAACTGAATAACTAAAGAAAATTCAATTGAAGAGCCATCAAAGGTTGGCAAATGGGTTCTTCTACTTGCATTTTATATTATTAGTATCTATATATATTTATTGTTGCATACAGCTGCTTTATAAACAAGCAAAAAACTTTATTAGATAAAAAGGGAGAAAATAGATCTAAATGCCTAGGTTTTAAAAACAATAAGTTTAATTTCTTGTCGTCTATGACGTGGAACTTAATGTCCGTGACGAGTAGCCCGAAGCGTAGCGTCGGTATCACAGATCCAAGAGTCTTTGACGATTGGGAGTCGAACCCGGAGATGGTGATCTTGTCCCGAGCAAGGTGTTGGACGCTCATACAGATTTAATGCATCGTGTGGGCTCTTACATACAATTATCGGTTATACACATGATTGTTTAAACACGGGGTTGGGGTAGTTTAGTAAAGGTAGCGGACAAGGTTTCGGGAGTCCCCTATCATGTTCACCGTGGTTTCCGGATGGTTTTACGGAACGCTATATATATAAAATCATTCATGTTGCTGTTGTTCCGTGCGACAAACAGAATACTCACTGAAATCCGGTCCAAGACCCGTACTAGACTAATATGAACGATAGATATGTAATGCCATGCAAATATTTCTCATCATACTTGTTCATGTTCATGCTTTATTACTTTTATATGTTTGTATCCTATCTCTGCACCTTCTCGGGAGACTTACATGAGCTTCAGTTCTCTGTCGAATATTTCTGTTTGACTGAAATGTTCGTCAGGGATTGAGAAAGATCAGGATCTGCAGGGAGAGCGAGACCCCACTCTGGTAGACTTGGAGGACCTCTTAGGCTAGGCCAACTATTAGCTGTTTTTAAGATGTTCGTTTTATCATTTCACGACTTTCCTTGACTGTTTAATAAAATGCCTTACTTGTTCAAGGCTGTCAACTATTAACTGTTTCTGATATGTCCGTTTTATCATTTCATAACTTTCCTTGACCGTTTAATAAAATGCCTTGCTTGTTCAAGGTTGTTTAATGTAAACTTTATTTGTTGAACTTTCTGGGATGTAATAATTGTTGGATGTTATTTATTTGTTTTGAAAATTTTAACTTCTTGTCATATTATTGCTTACTAAACGTTTAGCGTGTTTGTGTTGGGAAGTTGCACTTCTCGATATAGATGTGTCGTGGGCTTCGTCTCGACTCCACCCGGTGGTTTGGGAAGCGGGCCGTGATAGGTCATATGGATGAAATTCGAAATATTACTCTAAACGGGTCTCCAATGGGCATTTTGTTAAACGAACTGGGACTCAACTAATTAACGAGGGCAATGAGCCTGCGGTATGCCGCAGCAACTTTAGCTGCGATATGCCGTAGATGCTTTAGCTGTGGCATGCAAACCCGGAACAAGGAAGAACAGGGGGCTGGGCTTCGCAAAGTTTAAGTTCGGCGGGCCCGCCTCCTGCCCTTGGTCCTACGTAGCGCTGCCATGGAGCTGCGGTGCTGCTCCATTATTTCCTAAATTAATACAGGCTGGGTTTAAAGCCTTACATTTTTACCTGATCAATACTAACAAATAAATGAGCAAATAGTTTCGCTTTCCCAAACACTTAAATCCCAGGTAATTTTAAACCATTTCCTTTTTCTATTTGATGCATGATACAACCACAACCGAATTTCAAAATAAAAAATAAACACGCACTATTTATAAAAATGATGGACTAAATCAAAATAATATAACACACCAAGACTAATTAATATAACACTCCAAGACTTAAAATGCTCCTTGTATATCCATGTTTATTTGATATATAACTAATTATTTATACTTTCGTGTAGCAATATATAAAATACAATTGTTCAAAATTAATTTTAGTTTGAATCAAGGTTTTCAAAAGGTGCACAAACCTAATTAATCTGATCACCCTTATTTAGTCCTAGTTTGTCAACAAGGTTTCCGAGACCATAGTTTGGATTAAGTTAAACTGAAACCAAGGTTTGTGTGTTTCATAAAATTGTGGTTTCGTAAAATTTTGGATCATTTGGGAATACGGTTTATGAAACCAAAGTTTCGTTTAGTTTAACTTATTTTTAAAGGTTAGAGAGGGAAATGACACAAAAATTTCCGAAACTCTACTATTTTTCGAGTTTAAAAAAAATGTGGTTTAGAGCTTTTGAAACTTTTTGAAATCATGATTTGGAAAACTCTACTTTGGTCGACAAACGGACCTCGGTTAAAAATTTTGGGGTTTAGTCTCGAAATCCATGAAACCACAGTTTCGGAAAGCGATGCCATGTTGCCAAAACTAGGCCTTAATCTTTTTTATAATTCTCTATTTTTTCTATAATTAGTAACAACAACAATTAGATACAAAGTTTGACATATTTAGTATGTTATCATGTAATTCATTCACCGAAGCACGGCTTTGTTAAAAATGATTCCAAATTACATGCAGTCACAATGTATATAATAGGTGCTAATTAGGATATGTGAACGTATGGTTTTCTGTAATAAATATTTGTAAATTAGTTCGCAAGTGTAGAGGGAGTCCGACTTGGACTCGGACCTTATGAGCCGGATCATCCATTAGTGTGGGCTACCATAGATGATGAGTAGTGTTAGGCTGTTAACATTGTGTATACTCCCATCGAGGGAGCTGGGATTGAGTGCCAGAATGTAAACTTTTTGGGTTTGTGTGTGCCTCTCCCTGTGTGTGTGTGTGTGTGTGAGAGAGAGAGAGAGAGAGAGAGAGAGAGAGAGGAGTGATTAGAGTGCAGTGAGAGTGAACTCCTCGTATATGTTATTATATGTTATTCTCTAATTATAACGAAAGCCTGAGTGAGACGATTGCTGGACTAGGCCGAAATGGCCGAACCATGTCATATCCATGCTCTTTGTTTCTTTTTCATATTATATTGTATTTGCCATCTTGTGTTCTGGTTGGTTTGTGGGATCACTTTCCCCACAAGTGGCTTCGGAGCTGACCGTGTTCGGTTTGGGATTCGAGTTCACAAATCAGCATGGGTTTGAAGAAGAGTGGTTCCGATTCAGATTTGTGGCTGTTTGGTTTGTGTCTATCTTGAGGCGTAGCTATGCGGAGGCTTATGGCATCTCAATCTAGTGTTTGGACAGCAGGAGTGGCCGGATTTTGATGAGATCGGAGACGGGCAAAGTGGCCGGTGGAGGAGCCGAGGGACGAGCCGAGTCGCCGTGGTGGGCTTGTGCAAGTGGTGCGGTGGCGGAGGCATATGCGACACCGGCAATGGTTGCTATGGCGAGCAGCGGCGCTTTGTGGCCATGGCGGCGCTGCATGAAAAGGCGGATCATGGCTAGAGCATTCCACGTGCTCTGCACGTGAGAAGTTGCGCTCATGAAACGGTGCAGCATCACGTGAAGCAAAAGGCGTATATGGATCTGCTATGAGGGAAGAACAGCAAACATCAATTTCTTGGGCTGAAAACAGATTTGTCCAAAGCTGGAAATCAAAGGCCGATGTTGGTTTGTGTGCGGGTCGAGCATATGGTGTTCAATTTTGGTGATCCCGGTATTGATCCTCACGTTTTCAGGAGTCCCGGACGCATTGGTGGAGTCAGATCAGCCAAATTCCGCTTTCTATTGCAGATATCCCCACTTAGATACGTATATTTCGAATCGGCTTATGCTATTTTCGAATCGGCTTATGCTATTTTTATGGATGCTTGTTTACTTCTTCGAGACGTTTGCTATCATGCGGATTTAAGTTGAAAGTGGAGTTCTTCACTTTCCTTTGGTGCCGCATGTGTTATTGCGTTTGCGATTTTGGATTGTCACATTGACCATGTGGCATATTTTGTCTTTGAAGATTTTTTTGGTTGAGGTACTATCTTCTTTCGGTATTGACCTTGGTCTCCGTCGGATGCGAGCCAAGGTGAAGATTTGTTGTTCGTGTCTCGCATCCTTCTATTGATCGTGGATGCAGTGGTTCGAGGATAATTCTATTCAGTTTAGTTTGGTGCTTCGAGTAAAATTCCACTCTATTTATTGCCAATTGTTCGAACGGGCGTATACCAAGATGCTTTGTTTGTTTGCTTCGCTACATTGTTGGCATGCAGATCATATGTATTTGTTAGTGTATATTCCCTAGAGGCCATTACTGTATCATACTAGTTTGTATATTACTTAATGGAAGCTGGGGATATTCACAGTTGTATAGACAATCTTACTCAAAATGGTAGTATACTACTTAGTTTGTTTCTACTTCAATATGTACATATATTTCTTTTAGCATATAACTTATACATATTAGTGGAGCCCTTAGGATCTTTACTTGATTACCAGCGTTGTGATGGCAGTCACACTAGTGGGGGCTGGGTAATCTACAAGCACATCCTTATACAGGTCCCTAGTCGTAGGATTATCGAGACGGGACATCGATACTCCGGAGTAGACTAGCGTATACGCTTCTCATCCCAGCAGGGGAGATGGTCTGTCCCACAGCCATTAGTACGTTGTACTGGAGATAGTATGTGGGTTCTCGTTAGGTTACGAGTACACTGGACAGGACTCGTCGGGAACTGTTAGTTGGTACTATACCTATCGTCAGATAACAGTTCCCAGGTGATAGGAGTACAACTTAGTCCGTCGACTTGACACTGCTATTTCGCCTCGAGTGTGTTCCCACTGTACTTTGATTACTATCCTACCACGGCTCAAAGGAGTCATGCAAACAGATAGTAGTTGGGTGCAGTTCCGAAGCACTTGGAGGCAGTAGCGGTTAGATAGGATTCGTCTCTCCCGGTATTCGGGGTTGATATTGCGCTGTGTTTAGGAGAGCCATTTCACAAAGTCCCTGAACAGGGAAAGCCAGATATACTGGTAGCGTTTCCAGTGTTTTCTCAGGGTGTTCTGGGCCACACTCCGACACGACTTGTATCGCTGTTAGGGGACTGGCGTTTACCGCCCCCTAGGCGTGCATGCGATACTCTCAGACGAACAGACCGGACTGTACGGAGATTGTCACATTAAGGCTCAGTAGGAGTTCGGATGGGTTCACATCATCGGTCTTCTTATCGGCATCTACCTGGGGACCGTTACATACAGCCAGTACCGCTTGCGGCCTGTGGTTAAACCTACTGCCAGCATAGTGTCGAGTGTTTAGAGTCCCACATAGAGGGTTGTTCGTCTTTGGGCAAAACAGAGTAGAGGTCGCATGGTTTTGCGATGGGGTTCGTTCCCATCCGCGCACTTGTGCACGTTTGGTGTCCGGGCAGTTATTACTAGCGGGCTTTGGATTAAGTCAGATCCTAGTATTTGTTTTGGGATTGGTTTTGTCTCATTGTATTCGTGTTCCTCGGAACACGGATGCGGGCGTGTATGCACAGTTGACAGAGGCAGATGAGTCTCATTAGGGTTTTTGACAGTTGACTTTTTCTAAACCCTAATGAGAATGAGAAATATGATTAATAATATTAATTAAGGATAATTGTCCCATGGTTAGGGTTGGGTTGACCATTTGACTTTTGTTGACCATTTGACCATGATGATTTCTTTTGCAAGATACTTCTTGAAGCTTGCAATTAGCATTAAATGTGAAATGATAATGGTCACTTCAACTAACCATCACAATTTTCTTTAATTATTATTATTATTCTCATATTCTCTCATATGAGAGTATGGTTGTTATTTTTTCTAATTCTCTCTTGTTCTTTCTCTCTCATGCAAAGCTCTCCCTCTTCCTCTCTCAAAGCTCTCTTGTTTCATGTGTTGAAAAATATGAGCTTTGTGAGATAAAACCATCAAAACACCTCTCCACTCATTCGAGGGTTCTTAGTCTAGCAAGCCAAGCACTCTAGTTACTTTTTGGTTGAGGTAGGAGCTCAAGGTAGAGGCCTTCGGGTGGATCTTTCTTCGGCAAAGAGAAGACGAAGAGGAGGAGCCGTCTACACTACTCCAAGGAGCTAGCAACAAGGAGGAGCACAACAAGAAGAGAAGGAGTTCAAGAACTAGGTATAACCATCTAACCTAGTAGCTAGAACTTGTAGTTAGTTTGTTAGTTTTTGTTTAGCAAAGATCCATCATGGTTAGTCTATGTTACCTTGTGATAAAAATCAGATTTTTACCTATTCCGCCTCCCCGCAAGTACCGGGGTGGGTAACGTAGACTTTCAGTGGTATCAGAGCCTAACTAAACAACAACTAACATGTTAGCAAAGTGTTTAGAATTTCGATCCGAAAAAAATCGCAAAATACATCAAAATTTAGTGTTTTCTGCCGAATTTAAAAACAGGTCTAAAAATATTTTCACAGATCTGAAAAATACGTGCAGGGTTTTTTAGGAACACCCAAGAAAAACGAGCTCATGACCCGGTCAGACTGCCGCGGAAGCGCGGCGAAACCAAGCGTTTCGCCGCGGATCCGCGGCCGAGTCGACTCGGTCGCGACTCGTTTTTCCTGCAGTGTGTTCTGCTTGATGTTTTGTGATTTTTAAGATACTTTGTTTCTGCCCAGATTCTTCAGAGAACGGTATTGTGTTTGGGGTAGTTTCAAATTGGAATATTGATCGAAATTCTATAAACTTTAGCTAATTGATTATATCTGTGATGTGATATATGTACTGAACGTCGACTAATCGCTATACGTCGATTAGTGGGGGTTGTACATATCTGTGATCTGTGATGTTGGATTGTGTATATGAACTTGTTGGATTGTCGCGGATGAATAGCCGGGGTTGTGAGATGAGAGTTTATTTATCTTTCATTTGATATAAATTGTAAATTGATGTAATATTATTTTTATGGTCGCACATCCGGGTTGAGATTGTAGCCGCCATTGTATATTTTTTCTTTTACTGTTTTTCCTCTTAGGATAGACCCAAAGAGGGGTGCACAAACTACCGGGTAGTTTGAAGTGCCGAGTGGCCTACTCACGTTGTTGAGAGAGATTGCTTCACTTCGGATACTTGGCGGATAGTTTGCCGCACCCGTAGGGCTCTAGGGTGGGGTGTGGCTATTCATCGCGACTATGTAATCCGTCTTTCGTTGCAGGCTCGAATGAAACGCGGATTCTTAGCATATCCAATGTGTTCATATGTGATCTACAATGGCTATCATTGCATCTAACGAATGTATATATATATATATATATATATATATATATATATATATATGATATCTAGTAGGCGTTGCTTATGTTTTGCATCCGCGCTAGTCCAGCCCCCACTCTGTCGTTAGTTAAGTAACCTAACGGGTGATGACGGGCCCCGTGGCGAATGCGGATGGCATAAGCGTACGTCATATTTTCGTTGTTTTCTGCAATGGTAGGATTAATTGATGGGACACATTATATTAATGCAAAGAAAACAAACCAAAGTTAAATCGTTGGAACAATTTCAAAACCACTCGATTTCTTTTCAAAACAGAAAACTTTTAAAAATGCGGAGCTTAAACCACTCCTTTTAAAAGCTATCAGGTTCCTTCGATTATATCAAGTTCACTACGTTCACGGTTTTGCCAAAACCATTCGTAGCTCTTCGTCATTTCATATGGATAGTCAATAGTATTCAAGCTGTGTTTGTTGGCCAAAGTCAAGGCATAGTGATTGGTAGCTATTGGATATTCATATGTAGCATAGATAGATGCGTTGGTTTGGGACAGTTGTACTGCCTTGTTGGCCAAAGTCAAGGGTAGGTATGGGTGGGTTCAAATTAACCTGGAAAATGACGGGTAGAACTTGACATGTGACTTATGATTTGTTGGCCAAAGTCAAGGTCATAAGAGCATGGGGCAAAAATCTACATCGGGAGTTTCTAAAGAAACTGAAACTTGCTAGTGCTGCATACCATTTGGAGTATGATAATTCTGGTAGGATTCCTTCAGCTTTATCACACAATGATATTTGGATCCCGATCCTACTGTGATTATATGCTACTCCTCGGGAAACTTTCTCACTTAACGATTAATGCTATAAACCAAGTAGGTGTCTAGAAAGGTGTTAGCGGGGCTACGCCCACAGGAAAAAGAGATTACTTAATTAAGGAACTTCGCGAAAGCGTCGTAAAACCTCCCTCGAAGTACCGACACTGGCCTGGATGAACGATTAAGCAAGTATTGTACGGTGAGATTGATCCCGACTAATTTTTCTTTTATGGTTTGAGGAAGAATTCGAGAAACAGTGGGAGCCATCCTGTTTAGACAAACTAAAAACCACTCTAAACTTGCAAGAGCATCATGCTAAAGTGTTTCTTCTCTTCTCCTAATTGCAGCGACCAAACATCATGACCGACCTTAAGTTACTACTTGATAAAAATATACTGACAGGGCCAAACTACAAAGATTGGCTCAGGAATCTCAAAATGGCAATCACTTATGGCAAGTTGGGGTATCTCCTTACCACCAAAGCCCCCGCTGTCGCAGGTCCTCAATCCAGTGTCGCGGATACGGAAATCCGTAAGACCTGGGAGATTGACTGCGCGAAGGCCAAGTGCTTCGTGCTTGCCTCTATGGACAATGAAAATCAGAAGAGGCACGAGAATATGGACCTTGAATCCATATTTCTCCATACTAAGGAACTATATGGAGAGCAATCACGTATCGCCAGATACGAAATCTCGAAAAAGTTGTTTTCAGCGAGGTTGGCCGTCGGATCATCTGTAGCGGAACACGTGCTTAAGATGATTGGGTACATTGAAGAGCTCGCGGACCTCAGGACCACGTTAGAGAACGAGCTCTACACTAACTTGATTCTCCAGTCCCTTTCTTCCACTTACGCCCAGTTTATCCTAAACTTCAACATGCGAGAAAAAGAAGTTGAACTTCCAGAACTTCTCAACATGTTGAGGAGTGCAGAGGGCACCCTACAGAAAGTCAGGGAAACATCCGCTTTGTCTGTTGGAGGAGCTTCTTCTTCAAGGTCCAAAGCGAAAGCAAAAGGAAAGAAGAAGAAGGCCTCCACCAAACCAAGGGACGGTGTTAGTAAAGTGGAAGCCAAGGGAAAGGCAAAGGTAGCGGGACAGCTTTTGGGAAAGGAAGAGTGCTTTTATTGTCACAAGAAAGGACACTGGAAGAAAGATTGCAGGGCTTGGAAGGCCAAGAACCAGGACCCGAAGCAAGTTGCGGTTTCGGCTTCAGGTGTGCATGTTATTGAAAACCGTCTATCAATCAACTCTAGTTCCTGGGTATTGGATACCGGATCGGGATCTCATATCTGTAATTCTTTGCAGGCACTGAGAAGGCGTAGGGTTTTGAAGGCAGATGATATGACTCTCAGAGTTGCAAACGGAGCAGGCATGGATGCTGAGTCCGTGGGGGACTATCACCTAGGATTGACAGATGGACATGTTTTGGTTTTGCGTGACTGTTATTTTGTACCCAGTTTGACTTGTAATATCATATCTGTATCTTTAATGTCTAAAGAAGGTTATGATTTTGCATTTGTAAGCAATGTTGTAAACATTCACCTTAATCATGTTCTGATTGGGTCGGGTACATTAAGCAACGGTATATACGTATTAAACCAACCACAGATTTTCAATATCCAGAATACACACAAAAGAAAGTCTCCAGAAATAAATCATGCTTTCTTATGGTATTGTAGACTGGGTCACATCAATGAGACAAGGTTAACTAAGCTGCATAAGGAAGGATATTTGGATCCGTTCGAATATCAATCATATAAAACCTGTCAATCCTGTCTCAAAAGAAAGATGACAAAGACTCCGTTCACTGGACACGGAGTAAGAGCGAGCGAGCTCTTGGGACTCGTACACAGCGATGTATGTGATCCAATATCTACACATGCGTGAAGTGGTTATTCTTACTTCATTACATTTACGGATGATTTTTTCAAGGTATGGACATGTCTTCTTAATGAAGCATAAATCTGAAGCCTTTGAAAAATTCCAGGAATACAAGAATGAAGTAGAAAAACAAACAGGCAAAAGTATCAAGACACTGAGATCTGATCGAGGTGGTGAATACTTGAGTGCCGAGTTCCTGGGTTACCTAAAAGAGAATGGAATTCTCTCTCAACTTACTCATCCATACACACCACAACACAATGGTGTATCGGAAAGAAGGAACCGAACCCTATTGGATATGGTACGTTCCATGATGAGTAATGCTGAGTTGCCGCGATCTTTCTGGGGATATGCACTAGAATCAGCTGCATATCTTTTGAACCGAGTTCCAACTAAGACTGTGCCTACCACACCATATCAGATGTGGAGTGGGAAGAAACCCTATCTTAAACACATTAAGACATGGGATGTCCAGCTTTTGTCAAAAAGCAGAATGCGGACAAACTCGAGGCACGCTTAGTACAATGCAAGTTTGTGGGATATCCAAAGAACTCCAAGGGATATTTCTTCTATTACGCAGAGGAACAAAAGGTATTTGTTTCTCGTTATGCCTGCTCCTTGGAAACTGAATTTTTAGAAAATCAGATAAGTGGGAGCGCAATAGAACTGGAAGAAATTCCAGGGCCACAAGCTATTACTGAAAGCTTAGTAGAACCAGAAGGTTCGAAAGAACAGGACAATCCTGCGCCGCTCCGCAGGAGTAGTAGGCAGTCTCATCCGTCCGAGAGATACTACGATTTTCTCATAGACGGGGATAGAGAGGATTGTATCATTGATAATGATGAGCCGACTAGCTTCCAGCAGGCCATTCAGAGCACTGACTCAGTAAAATGGCTGGATGCAATGCGGACCGAAATGGAGTCCATGTACACCAACAAAGTATGGACTTTGGACGTTGCTCCAGAAGGGGTAAAACCCGTAGGCTGCAAATGGATCTTCAAAAGGAAGATTGGTGTAGATGGACAGGTTGAAACCTATAAGGCTAGACTTGTTGCAAAAGGTTTTCGTCAAAGATCTGGTTTGGACTATGACGAAACCTTTTTTCCAGTGGCTATGCTCAAATCCATTCGGATCCTTCTTGCCATTGCTGCCTTCCACGATTATGAGATTTGGCAGATGGACGTAAAAACCGCTTTTCTAAATGGAAATTTAGAGGAGTGTGTCTATATGGACCGGCCAAAGGGTTTCATTTAGAGTGGGAGCAGCGGGAAGGCGTGCAAGTTGCTTAAGTCCATTTATGGACTGAAGCAGGCATCGCGGAGTTGGAACATCTGTTTTGAGGAGACGGTCAAAGAATTTGGCTTTATCAAAAATCCAGATGAGCCATGTATTTATAGTAAGATGGTAGCACGAACTGTCGTATTCCTCGTTTTATACGTGGATGACATTCTCTTGATAGGAAATGACATTCCTATGCTACAATCTGTCAAAGTGGTGCAGTCAATCCAACATATTGAGACGAGTTAAGCCTTGCTTGTAAGTGCATTCCTCAACAAGCGAGTAATGGCCCCTTCGATCCTTTGCATGTTCTTAGGATCATCATCAGTCTCTGGTGACTCGAACAACTTAAAACCCTATCGTTCCGCTCCGTCAGTTCCTTCCTTCGCTTCACTTGCCCTGGTCTCCGTTCCACTCGTTCGACTTAAAACCCTATCGTTCATGATCGCCTTTGGGCAACCACTCTCTTGTCCGAGCTCGCTGGACAGAGTTGTTTAACAGATTTCTTGGCTTTGCGCCGTTCCACTCGTTCGACTTAAGTTCCGCTCGCGAAGGCTCCTTCGCTTTCTCACGTTGAAAAAGAAAACAATCTTAGGGGAGCCCTCAAGCGCCGGGGGCTTATGCCACTGTTCCCCTCCGAATGGCGGCGCATAAGACCGCGATGTCCTGACGCTGAGAATCAGGGCAGATGCTATTTGGTTTTATCCGTCCACCTCTCCGAAGATTCCAAGTTGATTTATGGCACCGTGTATCGGAGGTTTAGACGGATACGGCAGATGTAGCAGATTTCGTCAGATTCCCCCTCAGGGTGAGGGGTTTTTGATTGTGGGGACGCTCTTCCCTGCAGGCGTAAGCCCCTGCAGTTAATTACGCTACCGCATCGCGGTAACAACTTTCTCCTTCTCCAGAATTTCACTTCGTGTCGTGTGTGTTTGTTTTGTTTGTGGTTGCCCGTGGATTGTATACGGAGACTGAGTAATGCCGTCGCCCGTAGGACGTGGATTAGTCCAAATCCGTATTTACTTAGATTTGGGTTTGGTGTTTTTAGTTTAAGGATGCATTAGTCGCGTTGCGGCTAAGATCAACTTAAACGTTCGTTAAGGATACGTTAGTCCTGTTTTAGACTAAGATCAACTTAATGTAGTGATTAATTTAATGTATGGCCATCGGGACTCGTCACCTCTCTAACGTCGTTGAAGGATTACAACGACATGTATCAGAGGAGCTCGGAGATGTACCCTCGTACCAGAGTTGATTGGGAGTTTTATAATCCATTTGAATGTTTAAGGATACGTTAGCCGTGTTTGGGGCTAAGATCAACTTAAACGGGACCGTTTAGATCCGGTAAAAGAGTGTTTGGAGGCTCTATTGTTTCAGTTTAGGGACGTAATGGTCCGTTTTCCAGTTTAGGGACGTGGTGGTCCATCGCCAGTTTAGGGACGTGGTGGTCCGCATTCCAGTTTTGGGGACGTGGTGGTCCGTATTCCAGTTTAGGGACGTGGTGGTCCATCGCCAGTTTAGGGACGTGGTGGTCCGCATTCCAGTTTTGGGGACGTGGTGGTCCGTATTCCAGTTTAGGGACGTGGTGGTCCAAGATTAGTTTAGGGACGTTTCGGTCCGATATTAGTTTAGGGACGTCTCGGTCCGATATTAGTTTAGGGACGTCTCGGTCCGATATTAGTTTAAGGACGTCTCGGTCCGATATTAGTATGTGGTCATTGGGACCCGTCACCTCTTTGACGTCGTTGAGGAATTACAACGATGGATGTCAAAGGAGTTCGGAGATGTACCCTCGTGCCGGATGTAGATTGATTTAGGAGAGCCATTTTGCTCAGTCAATTTAATTTAAGAACTTATGGCCATGATTGGGCTAAGTCCAGTTGAAAATGTCTAACATTTATTCGCTTTTGTATTGCATCTCTTTTTATTTTTATTTAGGCTTCCCAAGAAAAAGATGCAGAGCATCAATTTGTTTTGGGCTCTGCCCTTTTGCAAAGCATCAATTTCATTTGGGCTCTGCCCTTTTTATTACTTTGCAATTTATTTTGGCCTGCTAGGTCTTTTTGATTTGGGCTTGGCCCTTCAAGTAATGCATTGCATTTATGCAAAGCACCAAGAATCTTTTAGATTCAAGAACAGAAGTGCAAGGCACTTTTTATCCCCTGATTTGGATCAAAGAAAAACAAGTTTTTCCTTGTTTCAGAGAACCAAAGGTTCATAGCAAGTGCAAGGCACTATTTTTATTATTTTTATTTATTTGTTGAAGATCACTGATCTTTTTCTTAGATTAATGATCTATTCCTAAGAGAATTCTCTCTTCTTTTAAAGGTTTTTACCTTCTTTTTTGTGTTCTCCAGGAGTTCTCAAGAGTTCTCTTCTTTCTTCTTCTTTTTTTTAAAACCAGATTATTCTCTTGAAATGGGGTCTTGGGTCCTTTTTATAGTACTCATAAATTAGTTAAATTTGTTACATAAATCTTTTCCTGAGTGATTTGGGGAATTTTCCCCACCGTTGGATCTTTGATCCAAAGGCCCCTGCCTTATACAAGAAAATCTTCTTGTTTTAACAAGATTTATTCTGTTTTGCGCAACTCTCCCAGTGAGTGACACGTGTCGCGCAGTGAAGCGCTTGCGCAACAGCGATTGCGCAACTGCGCAGACACGTGTCGCTCAGCCGTGCGCTTGCGCAGTTGTGCTTGCGCAACTGCGCAGACACGTGTCGCGCAGCCGTGCGCTTGTGCAGTTGCGCTTGCGCAACTGCGCAGACACGTGTCGCGCAGCCGTGCGCTTGCGCAGGCGCAACTGCGCAGACACGTGTCGCGCAGCCGTGCGCTTGCGCAGTTGAGTGTTGCTTATGTTTTTTAAAGAGCCTTGCTCTGATTGGACACACTGCCTTAGGCGATGTGCTGCCGTGTCAACTTCTGACACGTGGCGCGTTGCGCGCAGCGCACGGGAACCGAAGCGTTGCTTCAAAATTTGAATTTTCAAAATTCAAACAGAGCCTTGCTCTGATTGGGGGAACAAATGCCCCCCCACCGTTGCGCTCACGTGGCGCGCACGTGAGTGCAGCGATGGCAAGACCCCGACTGTTGGATCATGGAGGTCAGGTGAAGAGACGCAGGCGTCTATAAATGGGACCCTTGGTCCTTAAAATTTTCTTACCGTTTCCAAAACTTTGATTCAGAGCCTTGCTCTTGCTTAAAAAACTCTCAGAGCCTTGCTCTTGCTTCTTCCCAAGAACTTTAAAGTTTAGAACTTAGAATCACTCTAGGTAAAAATTTAAATTAAATTTAATTAACAGAGCCTTGCTCTTATAGATCTTTGATCTAAAGAAAACCCCTTTTGGGGTTTCTTCAACAGAGCCTTGCTCTCATAGATCTTTGATCTAAAGAAGACCCCTTTGGGGTTTCATCCACAGAGCCTTGTTCTAAAAAATTTACAGAGATCTTGTTCCTGGGTTTTAACCCATGAACAGAGCCCTGCTCATAGATCAAATAGAGAACTCCTAAAAGTTTTCATGGATTTTTAAGATCCCAAATTTTTTTTTTAATCCTTAGGAGTTATAGTTTTCATTACTACTACAGAGCTAGGCTCTTTTTTTTTAGGAAGTTTTATTCCCTTGAGACCAGAGTCTGACAAATGTCACTCCGTGACAGAGCTTTGCTCTAAAAGAGGAGATTTTCTCCTTGTCTCTAGGGATTTCCCCCCCAATGAGGATATTCTCTTGGGGGTCTTTTTCATTAACTGACAGTCTCATCAAACGATGGGACTGTCTTATCAAATGATGCGCCGTCATCTAGATTTTGTGGGTCCCCCTTTGGTCCCTTACCCACTGCATTGCAGTATGATGTAGGACTTTAAAATGTGATGCATTGGAACACTGACGGTTATTATTTTCTTGCTTTTTCTGCAGGAAACATGTCTGAAGATTTGTCTTTCCCTTTCGTTCGCTCGGAAGGAGGGTTCCCCCATTCGCCAGTGGACCGGGTGGCGTTTGCCTTGATTAAAGATCATGACCCCGAGTGCAAGAAACTTCACCTGTGGGGAAGGTGGTACAGCCAAATCATCCAAGGCCGTCGCAGCTTCAGCTCCGCCTCGCCCTCTGAGCCCATAGTTACGATCCCTTATGCGGACGAGCCCCCGGTGAAGTATGCCATGGAGGTTAAAAATTGGAATTCTGACGATCTCCTCCAGCCTGCCATTGGTGCCATCCCAGTGCAGCCGCCGCCGGCGATAGACATCTTGGGGAGGCGAATCTGTCAGGGTGAAGCACGCCCTTGGGGACAGGCTTATAATATTGGACTGATCCCGCGACCGCTTGCCGGCTATTTGCATTGGGCCCGCTACATCTTAGCGGCGAAAAGGGCTCACCTGACGATGATTGGTTTATACTCGGCTATCTACGTTTCACTTTTCGAGTATCCTTCTCCTCCAACATGGTGGATGAAGGCTTTTATTGAACAATGGAACATCCCCACCCACACTTTCCTGATGGCGGATAAGGAAGTCTCCATCTCTTTGGAGGAATTTGCTGAGATTTCAGGTCTACCAATGAGGGGGGAGCACTACGAGGAGCTGCTTCCTCCTGACGAGTACGTCTTTGCCACTAAGCAGCTGGTGTTTGACTTAACTCCGGAGAATGCCATTCAACATCAGCATCCGGGCTTGGTGAAGGTGTTGGAGATCTATGAGGAACTCCATTTGGAATCGGGCGACCGGGGCGTCAGTTTTGCGGATTTCATTGCTCGTTTTATTCGCCCGGAGTTCCTATCAGAGCAGAGCGAGAAGTTCGCTCAGCTTGTTGACCTTTTTGGTTTTGGCTTGGACCGCCGACCTACATCGGAAAGTGACCAGCGGAATTTTTATCTCCCCAACACTGCCAGCGTCCCTTTCTCAGAGATCGCCGTTCCTGGTATGGACGAGGAGACCTTTTTCATAGGGTTCTTGGGAATCTGGTTATGCAGCTTCGCACTCCCCATGCACCCGCGCCTCATGCGGCCCTCCGTCTTTTACCCGGCACATCGAATGGTGGCCGGTTTGCAGTTATCGGTAGGGATCGCCGGATTGGCTTACCTTTACAATGGACTTAGCATAGCGGCGGACGCTAGTGAGCCTGGGGTACAGCCTGCCAACTTCCCGATGCACTATTTTATTTCTTGGATGGAGATGCACGTGCGAGGAGTGTTTGGTGCCCACAAGACTCCTCCGCTCTTCGAGAAATACAGACTCCCGAGAGTCATGCGGTTGGTCGGGGCTTCAATTGTGGTTCCAGCCTTGCGGGAGTCTAGAGGGTTGCTCCTTCGTCCACATCTGGTCGGGGCGAAGGTTTCCTTTTTGGATAAGGTCATCACCATAGGCTCAGAGACCACCAAATCAGTGGTGCCCCTGCGTGATGACTTCAAAGATGGGGCTTCTGTACTGAAAGCTCGGAAAATCCTTCATCTCTACTCCATCCGGCCGGGCTATCTAGTGTTTAGGCAGAATAAGACAGCCTTGTTTATGAGGTATAACCCACACCGATTTGCCCGGCAGTCAGGCTACAACCAAGGGATCCCGCTGGAAGCTTTCTTGGAAACTCCCGTGGTCGGCCCAGAGGGGATAAAGAATGTGATGCATCATTTTACACGGCTTAACACAGGTTCCTATTTCTTCATTAGTAAACCCAGCTGTGCCCCTAAGATGCTTAATTCATATGTGGCCTGATATGCGCACGCGATGGGCCCAATTATCTTAACGGAGAAGCGTATGCTGGTTGACCGTAGGGGTGCGCCTCCCGGCGGCGATCGCAAGGCCCCTTTGCAGCCTAGGCTCCCGGTCGTCCCTCCGCTAAAAGATGTTGGAGTAGATCGACCACGCGTGTTGAGTCCTCCGCGGGGGTTGCCGCTGCCTACTACGGTGGATGCACCACAGGCGCCCCGTGCTCCCACGAAGACGGTTAATGTGGTATCGCCAGGGTCCGGCGCAGGAGCAGATATCGGGACCCGCCGCCCTAAAGTGACTGCCAAGCGCAAATCTGCTCCGGGTGGATCTAAAGCTGGTGGACGGCAGAAGAAGAAGAAGTCCGTCCTTTCCCTCGATGCGATCCTCAGCTTAAAGCCTGCGGCTCCTCCCACCGAAGGCATATGTGAATACGGAAGCAACGAAGGCTTCT
This sequence comes from Agapanthus africanus, assembly GCA_030015575.1. Taxonomy (NCBI): domain Eukaryota; kingdom Viridiplantae; phylum Streptophyta; class Magnoliopsida; order Asparagales; family Amaryllidaceae; genus Agapanthus; species Agapanthus africanus. The sequence continues at coordinate 15,127,962 of CM057342.1, read as the reverse complement.
TGGTAGACCCTGCGGACACCAATTTGGCTGCCGCCATTGCAGCTTCGGAGCGATCGGCGAGGCTCGAAGCGATGTTAAGTAAACTCGCTGAGTCAGGTAATCATCAGCCACTTTCTTCGTCATTTTATTGCACTTTTTATTATTATCCTTAGCTAATATTTGCCTCATTCTCAACAGGTGTTTCTACTGAAGAGGCCATTGCTGCCTCTTTGAAGACCTTCCAGGAGGAGGAGAAGAAGCGTGTCCTAGCAGGCGTTGGTATGTCCCGCCCTTTCTTTTTTATAGGGAAAGTTCGTCATCTTTTCTGATGGTCAACCTAACTTTCTTTGTTTCTTTGCAGGGGTTGTATCAATTGACGCAGGGATCCTTCCCGAGTCCGTCATCGAAGTCCCGGCTTCGTCGAAGTTGCCACAAGAGTCTCGGCTTGACAAGACGACGAGAGATGCCTTGAAAAATTTGGAGGCTTCCTTATTCACGGACGAGGACACCTCAATTAGAGAAGCCCTAGTGGCATCCGTCTCAACGGCTCGGGAGGAGCGGAAGCGTTTGAGACGCGAAGCAAAGACGCGCAGAGCTGCTTTGGCCGCGGGAGCGGGCCCTAGCACCATTCCTCGCGTTGACACTCCTTCTGAAGAGGCCCCTGTCGCCCTATCTACTGCTCATAGGCAAGCGGTGCGCGCGACCCGAAGTGCAAACGATAAATCCTCTTCAGGTAACATTTCTTTTAGAGCTTTGTTGTAAGAATTATAAAGCCATTGGCTCATATGCATTCCATCTTGCAGGGCCTAGTCCGACTGAGGGGGAGGCGGAGACCGTTGGTCCCGAGGAAACGGCGGAAGCGGCGCCTGCCGAGCCCGAGCCGACGGTGGGGCGCGTCGTTGGGGCCACAGGGCCTGAAACAGAGGTTGAGGGATCCGCCGCCGAGAGGGTCATTGACGCCGCACCTGAAATGGCGGCAGATGAGATGATTGTCTTAACCGAGCCGAAGGTGGTAGAGGGCGAGGCGCTTGAGGTTGGAGACCTCGCGGCGACGGTGGACGAGACAACCGTGACCGCAGGACTCGAAGGAGTACCGGGTGAGGTGGCCATGATTCCTGAGGACGAGCCAGCCGCTCCTTCTCTGGAATCTGGCAATACTCCAATCATAGCCTTCCCCGCGTATGGTTCCTTGTCGTCTCCAGGGCTTGCGAGCACAACAACGGTTCCCATCGAGTCGGGTGATGAGGCTACGGACGGTGGTCTCGTGTCAACAGAAGAGGGGATTGCTTCAGTTTCGGCTGGCAGCTCATCGGGTAAACTTTGAGTTACCAGCGTTCTTCTTTTTATATATCTCGCGATCTCTTCTAACAAGTTTGTCTTTGCAGGTGCGGCCAGTGCTGACGCTCCATTGCTCGAAGGAGCACCGTCAACTACTGCTTTGGCGGTGGTCACCTCCCCGCCTTCCCTTGTACCATCGCGGATGTTGGAAGGTATGGACTTACGACTCATGCGTTAATCTTTTAAACATGTAGCTTTTGTACTAACGTTATACCATTGTGCCCTTTCAGGAGTGCTCTTTGATCATTTATATCAAGTGTTGCTCCCACACTTCTCCTTCCCATCCGAACTCGCTTCTCCCTCTAGTGGTGCCGGTGAGTATACGTTCACTACAATGTCTTTATTTATCCCCTTCTTTAGCAATGGGATGATTTCTGACTTTTCCTTTTCCTTATTGCAGTGCCACAAATCGAAGGAGGGGATGCAGGACCTGCCGCGCTACCGGCCTTTCCGGTTTTGCCGTCCGTTGCAGCTGGTATAGTAAATTTCCTTTTTTTGGTAACCCTTCAACATCTCTTGAACCATCGTTTGACCATGTTTTGTTTTGCAGCTATTGTTCCGGCTCCGGTCCCTTTTGAGTCTCGCGTCCTTTCACCGGCAGGCCCTTTCTTGAAACGTCCGTCTTCAAAGGGTGCTGCGATGAGTTTGGGTATGCTGAACGGGTACATCGAAGAGCTCAACATGGACGCTCTCCCTTCTGCCGCAGATTTCGCTGTGGAGGTTAACCCGATGTTGGCGGCGCTCGTAAATTTTCATAACGAAGGCGTCGTCGAATCTTGGGTTAGTCACTGCAGGGGGATCGAGGCATGTCTATATCGGCTGGAGTCGACGCGCCCCTCTCCCGAAGTTTTAGCCCTGAGCACCCAACGGACAACTTGGCTGGAGCAAAGCACTTCTCACTTCCGCCATTTGGAGCAAGAAGCAGCCTTAAAGCTAAGGGAATGCCAAAAGACCTCGAACGAAACGGCCCATCTGCATGCTGAGGCTGAAGCAAACGCTGCCCAAGTGAAGACTATCTTTGAGGGTCTCTTGGAGCGCATCTCCCATGGGCTAAACTTGAAGCGGAAGCTTGACGTAGCAGAGCGCAATACCCTAGGTCGGGAAGCTGCTTATCAAGTCGTCAGGGAGCAGCTTGCGTCTGTCTTGCAGCAACGAGCCCAAGTGGAGGCGGAGCTGGCGGTGGTAGCCGATCAAGAGAAGGCGTGGAAGGAAGTATGCGAGCAATTGCTAAATCTATGCAAGACGCTTCCTTCTCTGTAGTCCTCCTTGTATCATTTGTACTTGTAGAATATATGTATATTTTTTGTTCTTTAGTACAATGTATCCTGTACTCAATCAATATTTATGAATAAAAGATACACATTTTTGTAATGTCCTGTGTCATTTCTCCGCCCTTTTCTTTCTTTTGTTGTCAGTGTGCCACCTTAGTAACCATGGTTGACGGATAATAGGGCATGCATCTTAACTTTCTTAAGAAATAGCGATGGCTTAGGTCGCAGGTTCAGATCTGCTGCCTAAGACTTTTCAACTCTATGAGCCGTGAGGGTCTCAGAGAGACTTTCTCCCTACGGATCGAGAGGATCTCATAGGTGGATTTTCTCCTTAGGAATCGTGAGGATTCTTAAGTATGGTTTTCTCTTATAAGTCGTAAGGATCCTATAAGAGGAATTTCCCTCTTACGGGTCGAGAGGATTCGTAAGCGGTTGCTTCCCTCCTCGTCGAAATTCGACTTCGGAGAGTGAGACTCGTGAATAGTATGCAAGAGACCGGTTTGGATTGACTTGCAGGGCCCCATTGCTCAAAAAGCAAGCTTTTCAATCCTCACTGCCTGAGACCTCATCTCTCAAATTAAGAAATAAGTTCAATTTGTTGAAGAAATCCCTTTTCTGAAAGCTTTGGCGGGATTTCCCCCACTGCCGGATCTTTGATCCAAGGGTTTCTGTTTTACAGAAGATAATTCTCTTGTTTTAACAATAACAGAAAAGATTTCTTCAGAACCTTAATTTTTGTTTGGTGCAAATGCTCCAGGGTATGACACGTGTCGCACAGCGCACAGTGCAGCGCAACTGCGCCGACACGTGTCACGCAGCGCACTGCGCATACGCTGCTGAAGCGTTGCTTCCTTTAGTTTTGCTTGAAATAGAGCTTCGCTTTGATTGGGTGCGCTGTTTTGGGCGTCACGCTGATGCGTCTGCGTCAGACACGTGGCGTATTGCGCAGCGCAAATAATCTGAAGCGTCGCTTCATTAAATTAATTTTCAAGACAGAGCTTTGCTCTGATTGGGGGAAGACGAAGCGTTGCTTCATCTTCCGCCTCGGAATTTGAACAGAAGTTCGCTCCGATTAGGGTAAACTGCCGTGACAACTCTTGGAAGTCGAAGAGGCACTTGATGCCTATAAATAGGACCTTTCGTCCCCCCAAGATATTTATCATCTTTCAGATTTCTATTTTCGAAGACCTCAGAGCTTTGTTCTTGCCTTCAAGAATTCCGGTGCCTTGCTCCTCCTTTTTTTTCATTCAAAGTTTTTAGGAAAACTTTAGGTAAAATCGATTCTTAGATTAATCTTAACCAGCAGAGCTTTCATCCAGGGGACTTTATCCTTGAACATAGTTTCGCTCTCTAGGAATTTAGTCCTCTATGTATATTATTGCTTTTCTATTGCTGATCTTCCTGTAATATTGTTAGTTATATGTATGCCCTAGAGGCCATTACTGTACATAGGATGTATATTGTAGTGGATGCTGGGACATATATAGGGAGGACTTTCTTGCTCGACATGATAGTATGCTATCTGGTTACTCTTTACCTTAACGTGTACATTGATTGTCTCTCTGTTACATGTTGGTAAAGCCCTTAGGATGTGTACTTGACTACCTGGACTATGATGCGGATCATACTAGTGGGGACATGGTAGTCCATAAGTACATCCTTCAAAGTCCCTAGTCGTGGGTGTATCGAGACGGGGCATCGATATACCAGAGTAGACTAGCGTATACCTTCTCGACCCATACATATGGGCGATGGATGATCCCATATCCATTGGTGTTTGACATCGGAGATGATATACGGGTGCTCAGTAGAGACTGGGTACACTGGACGGACTCGCCGAGAACTCCCAGATGGTATTATACCTCACGTCAGATGGCAGTTCTCTGGTGACACTGGTACAGAGTAGTCTGTTGACCCGAGATCGTCATAGAGTCTTGTGTGGTTCCCACTGTGCTTTGATTTCCATCTTACCACGTCCAAGAGGGCGTGCAAAATGGTGGTTTTTGGGTACAGTCCCGAATCACATGGAGGCAATGAGCGATAGGAGGGGATTCGTCTCTCCCGGTATAGGGAGTTGATGTTGCGCTGTGTTCGATTGGCTATAACAGGAAATCCCTGGCCAGGGTTGCTGAGATTTACTGGTAAGTGTTACCAGTAGTTTCTCGAATTGTTATAGACCTCATATCGACACGACTTATCGAGCTATTAGGGTCTGACGTTCACCACCCCTAAGCAAGATATGCGACATATCAGACGATCAGACCGGACTGTACGGTAGTGTTACTGGTTGGATTCACTGGAGTTTGAGCGGGCTTGCTCGTCGATCTTCTGATCGCTCAATACCCGGGTGGCCATTACGTTTAGCAGACCGCTTGCGGCTTGTGGGTGTTTGATATGATCATCATCTGCTGCCGGCGTATTGACGAGTCTTTAGAGTCCTACACAGAGGTTTCCTGGCTCAAGTGAAACGAAATAGGAGCGCATATGAGATATGTGCGGGACCGAGAATAATGCGTGTATGTGATACAGTATTCCATTCTCACGATGAATGTATCGAATGGTTGTATGCGATATAACCTAGTTATCGATTCAAGCGTTGATTCGATAAACCGATACATTGTATACTAGTCGGTTGTGTGCGACATGACCGGATCATTGAATCAAGTGTTGATTTAATGATTTAATGTATAATTATATATTTGATATATTACTTTGCATTAACTAGTATTGGTTCACTTTAAATGGATTTTCTCACTTGAATTGTGCAAGTTGTATATGTGATATACTTTTGTGCACATGATTGTATCATGTTTGATGATGCATGTTAACTTGGTTAAGTGTAAAGATTAAACCATGGTTTACTTAATGATTAGGGTTTTGATTATCTTATTCATTTGTTTATTTATTCATTTATTTATTTTGAAAAGATGAGAAAAGAATGGTTGCTAGTTTTGTTGTTTAGTTGAAATTTCATGAAACTTTGACCTAGTCCACCATCCTTGTCTCTTACTTAACCCTAACCATCATATCTAACCATGGTCCATTCTCTACACTAAACTAAGGTTAATATTATGATAAGTATTCATTTTCCTTTTCTTTTTAATAACTTATCATATTCATTATCATCTTCTTCTTCTTCTTCTTCAAGAAGAAAAAGCAAGCTCCATCAATGGTGATTGATGGAAATGAGTGAGAAATCCAATTCTAAAGTCTACCCACTTCCTATTTCTTCATCCTCTACCTCTTGCCAAGTAGTAGAGTGTGTTTCCTTCACAAGTTTTCATCACTTGGTGAAGGTGGAGCTTGATTTAGCGATGCCTCGACGTAGATCATCTTCGGCATGGACATCGACGACCTAGCTCGCCATTTCTCCGACGAAGCCGACGCTAGAGCCGGGGTTTTAATTTGGACAGCGAGGGGTCTTCGTTGCGGAGCTATGGAGGTGGAGCACCGGATCTACAAAGGTTGTATTTCCGTATTCCCTTAGTTAAATGTTAACTAGTTAACTTTTTCGCCTAGTTTTCTAGCAAACGATCCGTAGTCGGGTCTCTCGGCACCTAGATTCATTGAAATTGACATGTTCGATACCTTGTGAGACCTCACTAGAGTGCCTAGGAACCCTACAGTGGTATCAGAGCCTAGCTAGAGCCTTAGGCGAAGTCTAGACGGAATTTGCCCGAACGAACCCGAAACCCAACCCAAAATAGCTCTCTGGACTTTTTCCAAATTCTGGGATTTTTCGCAATTAAAAATATTCAAAATATCAAGCAGGGTTTATTAGGAATTACTGTAAATTTTGTGGGCCCAATTCAACTATTAGACCGCGGTTCTGCGGCATGATCTAGGCTCATGCGGCGGTTCCGCGGCCGTACGGCCGAATTAGTTAATGTTTTTTGCACAGTAATTCTTAATTTCCAGTGCTTCTTTTTCTGGGAATTTTTAATATTTTTCCAAGAGTTGATTTTTCTGGGTTGTTTTGGGGACTTGGTATATTCGATCGGATTATCAAATTTTGTCTGTTTGGCTTTCCGGATAAATTTTAGAATATGTTAAAAAGTTCGACCGGATATAAATACCCAATTTTTCCCCTGTCGGGAAATTTCCAAGTGTTGGATTTTTCCGTAGTTTAACGACGTTCTAAGTAGTGCAAGTAACTCGATGGAACCTCTAGAAGACAACAAACCTTAACTCGATTATGTGACCGTCTTGAACTGCCCTTTGAACCTTCGGGTTTGGGGCAGTACGGCGTGCCACATGTGAGGCGTTGGCTTCACCCTTCTACGGCTGGACCGTTGGTACTGAGGCACGAACTGAATGTCTTTAGACTTGTTTCATGTGTTGATCTGTATCGGGAAAACTTGGGTGTTCGATTGTTCGATTGGAAAGTTTAACATTTTCTGTTTATCTGGAATGTGATACAATAATTGGAATTCACAGAAGTTATGAGATAACTGAATGAATGTTATAAACATAGCAGTTTAGTCTCACTTGATCGGTTGCCACGGAATTTTGATGTGATCAAAAGTCCGTCGCAATCACGTAGCGTACGCGGATACTCGCCGGATAAACTTATTAGACAGCTACATTCCTTAGCCCCGACCAAGTGACTGTAGGAGAACCCCGTCGCCGAAAGCATCCGTCCGGGTGCTCGCGGCAGCGGTGTTCCGCCTTGGTGCACTTTGTCGACGGTATCGGGGGTGCGGCCGTCTACTGAAGTTTGCGACGAGCATTCGATCAGGATGTCGGGAATCCTGTTGAATTCCCCGACTTGATATTGAAAAGTGTTTTCGATTTTGAGACTAAAATGCGGGGTTTATAATTGTTAGGCATGCGATGTCTAAGTAATTCATTTGATTAAGCATGCGATGTCTATGCAGATTGCGGATTCCAACTGTTGTAGTTTTACACTTTCTTTTCTGTGACCGTAAGTGTAATATGTGATATCGCCGGTTTCGTTGCTATATGTCAACGACAATTGGGATGCGCATATTTACTTACGTTGATGACATGTGATGTTATGTGTTGCTGGATATGTTATATTGGATCGTCGTGTTTGAATAGCCGGGGATTTTTATGTGAGATGAGTGTTTTTCATTTTCATTCATGTAAAAACTTGTATGTAATATTCTTTTATTGGGGCACTTCCAGGTAGCGGATGTTGTCACCTTTTGTATATTATTTACTTTTCGGCACTAGGATAGACCCAAGGAGGGGAGCACAAGTAACCGGGTTCTGGAGTCCAGTGGGAGACCAACTCGAGGAGTCGAGTCCGGGCCTCCTAACTCCAGAATTGGTAGGGTTGCTTGCCGCTCTCGTAGGGGTCTTGGGGTGTGGGTTTGGCTATTCGTCACGACCGTGGAATCCGTGTTTTATACTGGCCCGTATTGAAAACACGGACGTCCTAGTATATCCAATATTTCATATGTTTCTTCTGCTGCGATATCTGTGATGTGATCATGTGATGTTCTGTGATAGATACAGTATATAGTATATATGATATATTATATAGCCGTTACTTATGTTTTACACCTGCGCTAGTCCTGCCCCGCTCTGCCGTTAGTTACCTAACCTAACGGTGCACGAGGGGACATCGAGGCGAATGCGGATGGCATAAGTGTACGTCGTATTTATCTGTGATGTTTAGGTACATTAAATGATGGGACTTCATTAATGAGATTAATGATATAAAAGAAACCTAAGATGTTGTAGAATCGAATTTCAAAATAAAACAGGTAGCTACAGTTCTTGCTTTGCACAGCGGTATATGTGATATATCCTGCATCTTATTCGATAAGGAAAGGACCGAGATCCCTTCACCGGGAGTGACCCCTTTAACAATAACTGGCAGATGCTACACACTCGGTTTGTCTTTTGATTGCTTTTAAGAGTTTTTGCTTTGCACAGTGATATATATGATATATCCCGCACCTCATTCGACGAGGAAAGGACCGACGATCCCTTCACCGGGAGTGACTCCTTTAGCAAAACTAGAAAAGCCTCAAAAGCACTCCATTTTTAAAATCATTTAATTCTACAACGATATCGAGTTCATTACGCAATAGGTTTTCAGAAAAACCTGTCGTAGCCCTCCGTCATTTCAGATAAGTACTAGTTAGTATTCGTGCTGCGGTTGTTTGGCCTCCGTCAAGGCGTAGTGTACGGTAGCTAACTAGTGCTTATCTGCTTGCATATGATGCGATTGGATTAGGGTATTCGTACGGCGTTGTTTGGCCTCCGTCAAGGGTCGTGCGGGTGGGTTTGATTCAATCAGGAAATGACGGGTTGAACTTGACTAGTGGACTATGGGTTGTTTGGCCTCCGTCAAGGTCATAGGACGCTAGGGGCAAAATATTATCGGGAATTTCAAGTGTTGAAATTTGCAATGAGATTGCATACCTTCTATGAGATAGTTGGATCCCGATACCCGCTGCGAGTAAGAGTTAGTCCTGGGAGAGTTTTATACATTACAATTAGCCGATCAAGTAGGTGTCTAGAAAGGTGTCAACGGGGTTACGCCTCTGGGAAAACGAGGTTTACATTAATTAGGTTCGTGCGAAAGCACGGGGGACCTCCCTCAAAGTACCGACACTGGCCTGGCTGAAAGATTGGCGAACTTGTAGTGTGTAATTAATCCCGGCTAGTCTTTCCTTTTAGGGTTTGAAGGAAGATTTGATAAAAAGCAGTGGGAGCCATCCTGATTAGATAAAATAATAACCAATCTATTCTTGCAAGAGCGCACGCTGAGTGTTTTCTTCTCTCTCTCTCTCCTGGTAGCGACTATATCACGCCTTAATCAAGATAATAATACGGATTATTGACCGAACCCGCTTGTTATACTGAGCTGGGGAACGTTGGTCCCGCTCCAACTTATAATTGTTATAAGACAGAGCAGGAATTTGGGGAATACCAGATTTCCCGTGCCGCCCAAACGAAGAGAGTGCATGCTGATGCATCATCTTCGGGTGTGTTCATTATACAGAACTGTTTCTCAGTATCCTCCGCATCCTAGGTATATGATACCGGATCAGGATCCCAGATATGTAATCTGTTACATAGGGCTACAAAAGGGTAGAAAAACTGAGAACGGGTGATAAGTTTCATGAGGCAGAAAACGGGGCAAGTGTTGCAGCCAAGTCTGTCGGTCACTGTCACCCTGTATTACCAATACATTGATTCTGAACGAATGTTATTAGATACCGAACCTGATATACAAAATCATATCAGTCTCTTTATTAGTAAAGAAATGATAAAATTTTGTATTGTTGGATAATGTTTTGAACATTTCCTATATCAAAAGTTGATCGGTTCAGGCACGTTATCTAAAAGCATTGATGTTCTAAATCAAACTACAGTTCTTAGTATACAGAACACACACAAGAGGAAGAGTTCAGAAATGAACGAATCCTTCTTGAGGTATTGTAGACTAGGTCAGATCAATGTGACCCGACTAGCTAGAGTTTCATAAAGATGCATATTTAAATTAGTTTGAATTTACATCTTGTGAAACTCGCCAGTCATGTCACAAAGATAAGATGACCACATCCCTGTTTATTGGAAACAGAGAAAGAGTTAATGAACTCTTGGGATGATACATGTTGATGTATGTAGGTCCCCTGTCTACACATGCCAAGACTGGTTCTTTATACTTCATTACGTTCTCTGATGATCTCTTTAGATTCAGACATATGTTCTTGTTGAAACACGAGTCCGAACCTTTTGAGATATTCACAGAATATAAGTTAGAAGTAGAGAACCAAAATAAGGGTATAAGTATTATGTCCTTTGATGTGATCGAGGAGGAGAATACTTGAGCACGGAAATCCTGGTCTATTCTAAAGGAGAATGAGATTCTCTCTCAGAATTACTTCTCCGTATACACCATAGCACGATGGTATATCGTGGCGGAGCAGATACACCCTATTTGATATGGTGTGCTCTATGATGAGTACTACTGAGTTACCTTTTTCCTTAGGGGGTTATGCACTTGAGAAGTTGCATACCTATTGAATAGGGTTCGAATCAAATCTGTAGCCTACCGCTTCATATGTGATATGGAATGGGAAGAGCCCATATCTTAAGTTAGTTAAGATTTGGGGTTGTCCGGCCTATGTCTAAAAGCAAAATCTGGACAAGCTCGAGGCATAGTCTGTAATGTAAAACTGAAAAAGTTCCAGCTATACAAGCTACAACAGATGATTTGGTAGAACCGAAGGATTCAGCAGATACCAACGAACCTCAGCCTCTCCGCCGATCTAGTAGGGTTCCTCACCCACCTGAGAGATACTTCGGTTTCTCTATGACACTGGGAGCGAGGATTGCATCATGAGATGATGACCCAACTAGTTTCGAGCTGGCCATCAGGAGTGTGACTCTGTAAGAATGGCTGGATGCTTAGTGATCTGAGATGGAATCCTTATACACCAACAAAGTATGGACTTCAGTTGCGATATCTGAAGGGTTAAATCCCCATCAGGAGCAAGTATATCTTGAGAAGATTACTTGGTGTACATGGAAAAGTTGAGACTTTCAAAGCTAGACTTGTTAAAAGTTTGCATCATTGACTAGGTGTGGATAATGATGAAACCTTTTCAAGTAGCTATGCTTAAGTCCATCCAGATCCTACTTGCCACGGCTACATACCATGACTACGATATCTGGTGGTTGGGTGTCATGACTGCTTTTCTAAATGATGTTTTAGAAGAGTGAGTCTATAAGTACACAGCAAGAGGGCTTCGTAAACAGTGGGAGCAGCGGAAACGTGTGCAAGATGTTTTATCTGATAAAGCAGGCATCGCGGAGTTGGAACATCTGTTTTGATGGATTAGTAAAAGAGTTTGACATCATCAAAATGGTAGATGAACCTTGTATAAACAAAAAGGTAGTAGGGAGTATGGTGGTGATCCTCGTAGAGTACGTGGATGACACACTCTTGATAAGAAAGGAGTTTCTTATGCTACGCTCGATCGATCTCCGTTTATCACAATGATTCTCCGTGTAGGATCAAAATGATACCTCCTAAATCCTGAGTTCTGGATCTATGAGATAGATTTAATTGGATATTAGGATACTCACTAGTTGTAGTGAGATGGTATCAATCGATCCTGGGGAGAATCACTGGAAGTGTTCCAGGGTGATAAAGACGACTGAATGTCAGTCGCAGGCATTGTCTTTACCCTCAGTAAAGGGACGGTATGTTGGAAGAGTTCCAAGCTAGATACCGTGGCATACTAGACGATAAAGGCAGGATACATCGCTACTTAAGATGCTACCAAAGAGGCTGTTTGGGTGTATAATGGTTCATGAGATGAACTACGTTCCTGCCATTGTGAGACAATGGAGTTGTGGCTTATGCCAAGGAACGCCCGTCCCATCAGTGATCCAGACTTATTCTAAGGCAGTATCACCTGATCATGGAGATGGTTGATCTCCAGGTTGATCGAGGCAAGGAGAGTAGACTTAGAGGATAACGCAGCGGATCCACTCACGAAGGCCTATTCCCAGAGAGAGACTTTTATGGGATGGTTGAGTATGAGATACTACAACCACTGCTACAGATGGCCCTAGTGCAAGTGGGAGATTGTTAGTTATATGTATGCCCTAGAGGCCATTACTGTACATAGGATGTATATTGTAGTGGATGCTGGGACATATATAGGGAGGACTTTCTTGCTCGACATGATAGTATGCTATCTGGTTACTCTTTACCTTAACGTGTACATTGATTGTCTCTCTGTTACATGTTGGTAAAGCCCTTAGGATGTGTACTTGACTACCTGGACTATGATGCGGATCATACTAGTGGGGACATGGTAGTCCATAAGTACATCCTTCAAAGTCCCTAGTCGTGGGTGTATCGAGACGGGGCATCGATATACCAGAGTAGACTAGCGTATACCTTCTCGACCCATACAGATGGGCGATGGATGATCCCATATCCATTGGTGTTTGACATCGGAGATGATATACGGGTGCTCAGTAGAGACTGGGTACACTGGACGGACTCGCCGAGAACTCCCAGATGGTATTATACCTCACGTCAGATGGCAGTTCTCTGGTGACACTGGTACAGAGTAGTCTGTTGACCCGAGATCGTCATAGAGTCTTGTGTGGTTCCCACTGTGCTTTGATTTCCATCTTACCACGTCCAAGAGGGCGTGCAAAACGGTGGTTTTTGGGTACAGTCCCGAATCACATGGAGGCAATGAGCGATAGGAGGGGATTCGTCTCTCCCGGTATAGGGAGTTGATGTTGCGCTGTGTTCGATTGGCTATAACAGGAAATCCCTGGCCAGGGTTGCTGAGATTTACTGGTAAGTGTTACCAGTAGTTTCTCGAATTGTTATAGACCTCATATCGACACGACTTATCGAGCTATTAGGGTCTGACGTTCACCACCCCTAAGCAAGATATGCGACATATCAGACGATCAGACCGGACTGTACGGTAGTGTTACTGGTTGGATTCACTGGAGTTTGAGCGGGCTTGCTCGTCGATCTTCTGATCGCTCAATATCCGGGTGGCCGTTACGTTTAGCAGACCGCTTGCAGCTTGTGGGTGTTTGATATGATCATCATCTGCTGCCGGCGTATTGACGAGTCTTTAGAGTCCTACACAGAGGTTTCCTGGCTCAAGCGAAACGAAATAGGAGCGCATATGAGATATGTGCGGGACCGAGAATAATGCGTGTATGTGATACCGTATTCCATTCTCGCGATGAATGTATCGAATGGTTGTATGCGATATAACCTAGTTATCGATTCAAGCGTTGATTCGATAAACCGATACATTGTATACTAGTCGGTTGTGTGCGACATGACCGGATCATTGAATCAAGTGTTGATTTAATGATTTAATGTATAATTATATATTTGATATATTACTTTGCATTAACTAGTATTGGTTCAGTTTAAATGGATTTTCTCACTTGAATTGTGCAAGTTGTATATGTGATATACTTTTGTGCACATGATTGTATCATGTTTGATGATGCATGTTAACTTGGTTAAGTGTAAAGATTAAACCATGGTTTACTTAATGATTAGGGTTTTGATTATCTTATTCATTTGTTTATTTATTCATTTATTTATTTTGAAAAGATGAGAAAAGAATGGTTGCTAGTTTTGTTGTTTAGTTGAAACTTCATGAAACTTTGACCTAGTCCACCATCCTTGTCTCTTACTTAATCCTAACCATCATATCTAACCATGGTCCATTCTCTACACTAAACTAAGGTTAATATTATGATAAGTATTCATTTTCCTTTTCTTTTTAATAACTTATCATATTCATTATCATCTTCTTCTTCTTCTTCTTCAAGAAGAAAAAGCAAGCTCCATCAATGGTGATTGATGGAAATGAGTGAGAAATCCAATTCTAAAGTCTACCCACTTCCTATTTCTTCATCCTCTACCTCTTTCCAAGTAGTAGAGTGTGTTTCCTTCACAAGTTTTCATCACTTGGTGAAGGTGTAGCTTGATTTAGCGATGCCTCGACGTAGATCATCTTCGGTATGGACATCGACGACCTAGCTCGCCATTTCTCCGACGAAGCCGACGCTAGAGCCGGGGTTTTAATTTGGACAGCGAGGGGTCTTCGTTGCGGAGCTATGGAGGTGGAGCACCGGATCTACAAAGGTTGTATTTCCGTATTCCCTTAGTTAAATGTTAACTAGTTAGCTTTTTCGCCTAGTTTTCTAGCAAACGATCCGTAGTCGGGTCTCTCGGCACCTAGATTCATTGAAATTGGCATGTTCGATGCCTTGTGAGACCTCACTAGAGTGCCTAGGAACCCTACAAATATTTCCTCCAGGCATAATGGCGGCGGTGCATCTATACAGTTTGCACGAGTTCATTACCTACGACGATATCCGCGCTCAGGGTCGTCAACAAAACCAGGAGTTTACAGACGCTGAATGTGCAGAAGTTATGGGTCGTCTGAACGCAAGCGGTGGTTGGCTGTTGCCTCGTCGTTCAGCCCTTTTGAAAGTCGTGTTGGGAGCCATATGGAGAGCACTTCCGGGTCTTCATGAGGCCTTACCGCTCAACGCGCTGGATGACGCCGAAGACAAGGTGCATTCAGTGCACCTGACAGGGCTGATCTCAAAGAAACGGCGGAACAGCCTTATTGACATCCTACACCAAGTCTTCCAGCAGACGACGATAGTTGCTGCTTATCAAAGGCCAGGAGGGCTCGCCGATGATCTCGATACAGAAGAGCGCGAAAGACTGCGCATAAGAATAATTAGAAAGGCCAGAAGAACTCTGGATGGCCTTACTTTTGATTTCCTCAATCCGTGCCCCGGATCTGAGGTTATACCGTTGTAATAATTTGAATAATGCTTCTTATTCATTATTCTTATGCTTGTAAAAATTTTTAGCGGTATGAATGGAAACCCTCCCCCTTTCTATTTCAGCTTGTCTTATTTCTCGTCCTGAGTCTTCTGTCCATGCATAAGTGAACGCGTCACGCATGCCAGGTCAAATGTAAACCGGATATTCTTTCTGTCATCTTCTTTCTTTTAATGTTAGCAGGCTGTCTTAATAACCATGGTTGATGGATGTCTAAAACGAGTATTCCGACTTCCTCAGGAAATAGCGATGGCTTAGGCCGCAGGTTCAGGTCTACTGCCTAAGACTTTTCAATTCTATGAGCCGTGAGGGTCTCATAGAGGCTTTTCTCCCTACGGATCGAGAGGATCTCATAGGTGGATTTCCTCCTTAGGAATCGTGAGTATTCTTAAGTGTGGTTTTCTCTTATAAGTCGTAAGGATCTTATAAGAGAATTTTCCCTCTTATGAGCCGAGAGGATTCGTAAGTGGTTGTTTCCCTCCTTGTCGAAATTCGACTTCGGAGAGTGAGACCCGTGAATAGTATGCAAGAGACCAGTTTGGATTGACTTGCAGGGCCCCATTGCTCAAAAAGCAAGCTTTTCAATCCTTGCTGTCTGAGACTTCTTCTTACAAATTGAGACGAATCGGGGATCTGTTTGCAGTTGTAGCGGAATAGCTGACATGAGTTAAGAAGCTCTCGTCATGGAGTGTTTGTATCCGTGAGTCGAGGAGTTTGCTAGGGATTATTTGTTTCCCAAGCGCCAAGGATTATTTGTTTCCTTGGGGTTTGAAACGAGTCGAGGGTTCCCATAGAGGCTCTGGTGGTTCTGCGGGTCGACGAGGATCAGGAGGCTCTCGTCAAGGAGTGTTTGTATCCGTGAGTCGAGGAATTTGCTGGGATTATTTGTTTCCTAAGCGCCAAGGATTATTTGTTTCCTTGGGGTTTGAAACGAGTCGAGGGTTCCTATAGAGGCTCTGGTGGCTCTGCGGGTCGACGCGGATCAGGAGGCTCTCGTCAAGGAGTGTTTGTATCCGTGAGTCGAGGAATTTGCTGGGATTATTTGTTTCCCAAGCGCCAAGGATTATTTGTTTCCTTGGGGTTTGAAACGAGTCGAGGGTTCCCATAGAGGCTCTGGTGGCTCTGCGGGTCGACGCGGATCAGGAGGCTCTCGTCAAGGAGTGTTTGTATCCGTGAGTCTAGGAATTTGCTGGGATTATTTGTTTCCCAAGCGCCAAGGATTATTTGTTTCCTTGGGGTTTGAAACGAGTCGAGGGTTCCCATAGAGGCTCTGGTGGCTCTGCGGGTCGACGCGGATCAGGAGGCTCTCGTCAAGGAGTGTTTGTATCCGTGAGTCGAGGAATTTGTTGGAAGAGTATGGTTCCCACTTTGTTTACGCCCTTGGATTGTATACAGGAATCAATGTGATCTTAACTGTAGGGCCAAAGTTTTATCATCATCATTTTTTTTGTTGTATTTCCGCGATGCTCTATCCTTTCAGCTTTCGTATCGCGAAGGTCGCGATTGCCCAATCATTTCGGCTATTTTTCGCGGTGCCCAATCATTTCGGCTGTTTATTTTATTTTTACTCGCTGTTTTTTATTGCGAGTTGCCCAATCATTTCGGCTATTTCTTCACGCATATATTTTTACTTGCTGCTTTTTTATTGCAAGTCGCCCCATCATTTCGGCTATTTTGTATGCATGTGCGGCCTACTGGCTTTTCGCTGTAAACCTGAAATTGGACACCGATTTCGGCATCAGCACCGCTACAACTGGGATATTGCCAGGAGTGAATCATCATTTGCCTCTGTCGTTGTCGAACAAAGAAGGTTTAGCGACCAGGGTTAAGGTCCTGTCGACTAAGGCTTTTGGCTTCATGAGCCGTAAGGGTCTCACAAAGCTATTTCTCCCTACAAGTCGTGAGGATCTTATAGGTGTATTTTCTCCTTAGGAATCGTGAGGGTTCCTAAGTGTTTTGTTCCTCTGTAAGTCGTAAGGATCTTACAGGAGGGTTTTCTCTTTGTGAATCGAGGGGATTTACAAGGGTTATGCGAACATATCCTCAGTCACGGATGGACCTTGGTTAGGGAAATGTTTATTCGCGCCCGTGGATTGTATACAAGGGTCAATGCCGAGTCACTTGTAGGGCAATATTGGAAGTTGTGGGGGTTGCTCAAGCACAGGTTTAGGTCTCTGTAACTTAAGACTTTCAAATCTTATGAGCCGTGAGGGTCCCATAAGAGAGTTCTCCTTACGAGTCGTGATGATCTCGCAAGTGTATTTTCTCCCTAGGAATCGTGAGGATCCCTAAGTGTGTTGCTCCCTTGTGAGTCGTAAGGTTCTCACGCGGGTGGTTTCTCCTTACAAGATCGAGAGGGCCTTATAAGTGTCCTTTAACGAGGTTGCGCCCTTTCAGGTTTTCACAAACACTCGCCGGTAGTCTTGCTGTTTTTACTCACGGAGCCCTTTTGGGTTTTCATCCGTGCCCATTTTGCTTATGGACATACCGTTTTTATTTATTTATTTATTTTTTTAATTTTCTTTTCCTCCTTTTTTTTATTCATCTCGTCAGCCTAAGGATGCTGCGGTAGTAGTTTTAAGGACGTTTCGGTCCGCTATTAGTTTAAGGACGTTTCGGTCCGTCACTTGAGAAGGCTGGCTACTGCTGATAGAGTTTGAGCTTAGGAAGATAGCGAGCGGACATAGTCGTCGTCATCTACCATTGACCTAGGCTGTGGCTCATTAAGCATAGTATTTTTTTAGGAAGTGACCGTTTATCGGCCTGAAAGGCCTTTCACCGTGCATGTCCATGAGTAGATAGGCCCCACCTTGGTAGACCTTATCTATGATGTATGGGCCTTCATAGTTTGGCTCGAATTTTCCTCGCTTGGCGCGATTGGGGATCATAGGCCTTTTGACCACTAACACAAGTTCGCCTTGGCGGAATGTCCTCGGCCGGATCAATCTTTCATATGAGCGCGTCATCTTTGCTTTATAAGCTTCCAGATTTTGCTGTGCTATGAGCCGGGTTTCATCAAGGGCGTCAAGCTCCTCAAACCGGAGGTGAGCATTTTCTTCATCCGTCAGCTCGTAGTGAATTGCTACTCGCAAAGAGGGTAATTCTAATTCAAGGGGTAGTACCGCTTCCGTGCCGAATACTAACGCGTAGGGCGTTGTGTTCGTGGCCGTCTTGAACGTGGTTCGATACGCCCAAAGAGCCTCTTGCAACCTCTCATGCCAGTCCCTCTTGTTTCGGGACACCGTTTTCTTCATAATTTTCGTCAAGGTCTTGTTGAAGGCTTCGGCGAGACCGTTAGCCCGCGGATTATAGACTGAGGAATATCTCCAGTCTATATTGTGCTGCTGTGTGAAGCGGCTAATTTTATGACTTCGGTAGGCTGGCCCATTATCAGAGATGATCCTTCTCGGGGTTCCAAACCGGTATATGACATGCGTTTTGAAGAAATGGAGGATGTTCTCCGTCTTCACTTCCCTCAACGGTACCGCCTCTGCCCATTTGGAGAAGTAATCAGTCGTCGCCAAGATGAAATGATGTCCCTTGGACGATGCTGGTTCGATGGGGCCGACTATGTCAGTTCCCCACATTTCGAATGGCCAGCTAGCCACTGTTGGATGCAGTGGATTGGGATGCTGATGGATGAAGTCCCCATGAATTTGGCATGAGTGACATTGCTTCGCGTATTCCAGGCAATCCTGTATTATCGTGGGCCAGTAGTAGCCCATCCGTTTTATCTTCAACTTCATCTTAGGGCCTGCTTGGTGGGAACCGCAGAGTCCGTCGTGAACTTCTTGGACGACCCTTCTCGCTTCGTCAGGTCCTAAGCATCTCAGCCACAGAGAATCGAATGACCTCTTGTATAGAGTATCGTTGACGAAGGCGAAAGACAGAGCTCGTTTCACGAGCTGATGTCTTATGGACGCATTTTCAGGCATTCGGTGGAACTTGAAGTAATCTATGAAGACTTCTCTCCAGTCCTCGGTATTTTCCCAATCTTTTATTTGCAGGGTTGTCTCCTCGTTCGCTCCTTTTTCTTCAGATGATTCCGGCGATACTTCTGCTGGGGCAAGCACTCGACGGCTTTGTACCACGATTCTAACATCATCGAGGTTCTCGTCAGCCAGTTCTTTAGCAAGTTTGGCTAGTGCGTCCGCTTTGCTATTTTCCGCGCGCGGTATGCTCTCCAAAGTATAGGAGGGAATTTGGGTTAGCAGTTGTTGCACCTTTTCGCCATACTTCACCAACTCCGGCTTGCATGTTTGGTAGTCGCCGTTTACTTGACTAACGACCAGTTGAGAATCCCCGTATATGAGGAGGTTTTCAATTCCCATGTCGATGGCGATCTCGAGGCCTGCTATCAGAGCTTCGTATTCGGCTTCATTATTCGTTCTCGGCTCTGTTAAGGAGAAGGCGAAGCGCATTATTCCTCCTTGTGGGGTCACAAAGATGAGTCCTACCCCCGATTTGATCATTGGCGTACTTTGTTTGTGCTTTTTCATGGAAGATGCTCCATCGAAATAAAGCTCCCAACGGGTATCACCACTGTCGATTGCGTCAAACGCATGTCTGTCTGGCAAATCGCAATTTAGAGGAGAATCGGCAGGTATGGGATGCTCAGCAAGGAAGTCGGCGATGGCCTGGCCTTTCACTGCCCTGAGAGGTTGATATGTTATCGAAAATTCCATCAAGAGCAGGGCCCATTTAGCGAGTCACCCTGTCAATATGGCTTTTGACATTAGATATTTGAGAGGGTCCACTTTTGAAATAAGACGGACTTCGTGCGCCAACGCATAGTGTCTAAGTTTTGTTATTGCGAAGATCAACGCCAGGCAGTGTTTTTCAATGGGAGAGTAGTTGCTTTCTGCCCCCAGCAGAACTCGACTTAAGTAGTAGAGTGCTCTTTCTTTCCCTTGATCGTTCTCTTGTGCCCATAATGCGCCTAAGGAACCTTCGAGGGCGGTTGTATAAAGAATGAGAGGTTTTCCCTTGACCGGAGCGGCCAACACCGGCGGGTTCTGCAGGTATTGCTTGATCCCGTCTAGTGCGCTTTGGCATTTTTGATCCCAGACGAACGGGGTTCCCTTCTTCATCAGGTGACTGTAAGGACGGCACTTTCCTGAAAGGTTGGCTATAAATCGCCGTATGTATGCGAGCTTCCCTTGGAGAGATCGCAACTGTTTGAGAGTTCTCGGCGGAGGCATTTCCATGATCGCCTTGATTTTAGACGGATCTATCTCAATACCTCGGTGTCGGACGATGAATCCCCGAGGAAACCCCGAACGCACATTTAAGAGGATTCATCTTCAAGTTGTATTGCCGAAGGCGTTGAAATACAGTCTTCAGATGCTCGAGATGTTCCTCGTATGATTTGCTTTTAACCACGAGATCGTCGATATAACATTCGACGATTTCGTATATAAGGTCGTCGAAGATCTTCGTCATGGCCCTTTGGTAAGTGGCACCGGCGTTCTTTAATCCGAAAGGCATCACTTTATAACAGAATATACCTAGAGGGGTCCTGAAGGCGGTGTGCTTCTGGTCTTCGGGATGCATCTTTATCTGATTATACCCTGATGAGCCATCCATGAAGGAGAAAACCTCATGAGTGGATGTGTTGTCTATCATCAGTTCGGTGACTGGCACTGGGAAATCATCTTTCGGGCAGGCTTTATTAAGATCCCAAAAATCCACGCATATGCGCACCGTCCCATTTTTCTTCATCACCGGGACGATGTTAGCGATCCATTCAGGGTATTGAACTTCATGGATAAAGCCGGAGTCTATCAGCTTTTTGACTTCGGCGTTGATGCTCATTTCGAGCTCGAGCCGCATTCTTCTCGGCGCTTGTTTAACTGGCTTGACACCCGGGGATATCGCCAGTCTATGTACAGCAACTTCCGGATCTAGTCTCGGCATCTCGGAATAGTTCCATGCGAAGCAATCTTTATGCTGTATGAGGACATCCTTTAACGCCGCCACTCTCTCTTCAGACAGCAGCTCGCTGATAAATGTCGGTCGCGGATCGTTTACCGTCCCCAACTCAATTTTCTTGAGGTTATCTGCAGTTGTATGTATTCCATCCTCCAGTTCTTTCGGAGCTGGGGGAAATTCTGAGATCACCCCATCATTACTGTTTTCGAAGCACCAGGGAAGGCTGTTCATGTCCTCGGACTCTTCTTTTAATATCGTTATCACGTGACAAGTGCGAATTTTCTGCCAATCCCAATGTGGAGTTGGTTCTGTTCTTGTGTTTTCGGGTTCGTGCTTTTGTGGCGGCGCTACCCTCCAGTTGTCAGACAACGCGAATTTGCCAAGCTGATACTGGTCCTCAACCCAATTCTTAAAGGTGAAGCAATTTTCAAGCGGATGCCCTACTACTCGATGGTAAGAGCAATAATTTGGGTTGGAGACTTCGCCTGCTTGCTCAGGGTGTTTAGACTCTGGCAGTGTAAGCATTTGATGTCTTAGAGCAAGATCAAGTATTTCCTTGTTTTGTTCCTAGGGAATGAGTATGCTCGACCCATTTTCTTCATGAGGGCTAGGTCAATAACGCTCGACTCTCGGATGCGTGGTTTCTTAGCTCTGCTTTGTGGTTGTTGAGCGCCTTTTTTGCCTTTCGACTTGTTTTTGCTTTCGCGTCAAACCCTTTTCGTAGCAGGTTGACAAGGAGCGGCATTTTCATCCTTCACGGCCTGTTGGAGAAGGCGTTGCGTCTTGGCTTTCTCATAGATGGCCGTCTCGCGGTTGTGATCATCTCGGGCTTTTTGACCAGCTTCCCTTACAAGCCTGTCCATTTGTTCTTCAAATGATGGACCGGGCAATTTTTCATCGGGAACTTTTATTGGCTTAGGATTAGCGTCCTCCCATTGAGCGTCCGTTTCTTCATCGAAGTCATACATGACGTAACAGCTGTTTACTAGCTCTCGTTTCTTTGACCGGATGTACCCAAGCCCTTTTGTTTCCATTCTCTCGTTAGGCAGTTTGCGTTGAGTCCCGGGAACATTCCAAACCTTGTCATAGAATTTGGCCTTTCTAACAGTCTGTGTGAAGGATATCCCCTGGCGTTTCAGCAGTTTCTTCAAACCTTCGGTATAATATCTGGGAAGACGGATAGGCTGAAGCCTGTCGAGCGTGGGATCCGCGCCATGCCAAACTTCTTTTTCCACCTTATTTTCTTCAGAACGGTAGAATAGGATTGCCTTCTCGCCTTTTCGTCCGGGAGGGACATAAAATGTCTGCAATTCTTCCACACTGTTGGTGTCGAGTGCATCCAGTTCTTTATAATGTTCAAGCGGCACCATGGTTATCTGCAGGCTTCGCTCTTCATCGGCAGAAGCCCGTATTGAAAGCCGAGTAGGGAATACAGCGTGAACTTCATCCTCCGAATCACTACCGAAGATCAATGAAGGAACGGATGGTCCCGGCTTGGCAGATTGGGATGGACCCGCATAAATTATATCCTCTTCCTCCTCAGTGTCACTGCCGAAGATAGGGATGGTGGCGTTAGTCTTGTTCTCCGGCTTGTGACACCTTTCCGTGTCCTCGAAACTCGGCAAGAAGTATTTGGCATCTTCATACTTGCGAACTTCATTCACGGAAAACGGATTCAATTCTCCTGCCACAGTGTACTCGAGACCATCCTTACAATATTTCATACACTGATGTTGTGTAGAAGGGATGATATTGTACTCGTGTAACCATGGTCGACCGAGCAGAGCATTGTAGCATGTCTTGGCATCTATGACATGGAATTTAATGTCTGTGACGAGTAGCCCGAAGCGTAACGTCAATATCACAGATCCAAGAGTTTTTGATGATTGGGAGTCGAAACCGGAGATGGTGATCTTGTCCCGGGCGAGGTGTTGGACGCTCATGCAAATTTCCTTTAACACCCGCACATTGAGTAGATTAACAGACGATCCGTTATCGACCAAGATTTTACCTATCTTTATGTCATGGCAGTATCCTGAGACATAAAGGGGACGATTGTGTTCGCGCGTCCCGAGGAGAAGGTCTTCATCGCCGAAAGCAACGTCGGCCGTGTGCACCTCTTCCAATTCATCCTTCATCTTTTGTTCGGCCAGGAAGGCTTGGAACTGGTCCGGATCTTGTAGGGCCTTAATCAAAGAATCCCTCGCCTCTTTTGATAGCAACAGGGCATTAAGAATGCTAAGTTGTGAGGGTAGCTTTCTCAGATGCGCCAAGACATTGTAATCCACTTTACTCCTCTTTGGCGGGTTCTTGGCGGTTAACTCTTCCGCAACTCGGTCATCTAAGGCGATGTCTTCAGAGACCTTCTCTTTCCCCTTGTCTCTCTTGTTTAAGGGTCCGAGATTCTTTTCAGGTAGCGTCTGATTGCGTAGCTGTATATTCTCGCAAACCTTCGGTCCTTCTTCCTTCCCCGATGTGGATTCTTTAAAGAGGGGGTCAAGCTCTAATTCCTCATCAGAATCGCTCCTAAATATAGGCACTTGTGATCCTCCGGCGTCAATCATGCAACATCCACCGGTAGTTTTATCAAGCGCTTTGATCGTTCTGCCCTGCTCTCGGCGAGCTTTGCGTTTTTCCCGCTTAAATTGTTGCCGGTGAGTAACATATCCTTGCCACCACTTATCGAAAGCTTTACACTCTTTAATGGGATGCGACACCTTCTGGTGGTACAAGCAATAGGAGGGGTGCATTCCCGATTCACCGGTGATGTTTCCTTCAGAGGGTGGTAGCTTCATGCCCATTGATATGGCCTTAGCAAACTTTTTCCTCATCTTGAATTGGCTTTTGTCAACGGCGGAGGCATTTCGCTCCAGCGGGACTATCTCAGCTCTTTCATCAAGTCGTTGGCGTTTGGCCCTTTCAAATATAGCCATTTCGCGTTCTCGATCAGCTTTACTTTTTAGTCGAGCTTCGTCAAGGAACGCTTCAATCATTTCGACTGATAGCTCCGGAATTCTTGATTCGGTATCTGCCCCCAGCGTTTTAGTGCCAGAAGCCTCTTCATCGTTCGTGATCGAATGGGAGATCATATGACAGCTCGCCACATTTTCCTCGGATTCATCTGATGAACTTTCTCCTTCATCTTCCTCTTGAAAGACGTGATTGAGGAACTCTTGGAACGTGATGGGAGTCCGCGCCTTTTGGTTATATTCTTCCAGCGCGTCAATTTGCTTTTATAAGTCCGTGCGCTTATCACCAGGCTTTACAGGCTTCTTGGACTTCTTCTTCTTTTTCGAAGACTTTGACGACTGGCTGCAAGTGTTTGAACCCCTTGAACCCCCATCATTGGTCTTTGAAGTTGGACGTGGCTTCAACATCCCCTCAACGACCTGTGGTTCTAATGGGTTCTTCCACTTGATCGCTGGACACGTCCGAAGATCATTTAGCATTCTTCTCGTTTTGGCTGATAATACAACCTCCCAAGGAGCTTCTTTAATGACGGAGCATGTTGCCCCCGGCGTATTTGTCCCCTTAGCGGTGTGGGGCTGCGGAGGATTCACCTTCCATTTGTCAGATAGCGCGAACTTGCCCTGCCGGTACTGGTTTTCAAGCCAATTTTTGAAAACGTAACAGTCTTCGATCGGATGTCCTAGCACTCGATGATAAGGGCAGTAATTAGGCTCGTTGACGTCACTTGGTTGCAACGGGCGTTTTGGATCTGGCAGATTTATGAGTCTGTTGCGCAGCCAGCTCGAATAGCCTTCTCGTTTTATCGCGGGGGAAGGAATAAGGACGTCCTATCCTATCCTCAAGGGGTACGTACGGGCGCGTATTGTTTGGACGAGCAACCGGCTTCGAGTCGCTCGGTTGTTGTTGAGCATTAGCGACAACGATCGTTTTTCCCTTTCCTTTGTCATTTCGGGAGTCCGGCTTTGGGAGAGGGGGTTTATGGCCCATCTGGTCCATCTGCGCTAGTTTGTCAATCAAAGCCTGGAAGGAAGTCGGCTTAAAGAACATCATAAACTGTGAGATGGTTGCTTGTGGATCAAGGGTTCCAACGAACATTCCCACCGCAGGGGCTTCTTCTATGCGCTGTTCACACTTCGACCATAGATTACGCCACCGTATAGCGTACTGAACCTATGTCTCGCCGGGTTTTACCCTAGCGTTAATCAGTGCCGTCATCGGGGTACGTTCACTGGCACTTGCAAAACGTTGGGTAAACAGCAGCTCCATTTTCGCGAAGGTTTTAATAGAATCATTAGGGAGTTCAGAGTACCACTCGAACGCCGTATCTGATAGACTTCCAACGAACTGGCGGAGCAAGAGCTTGTCATCACCGCCGGTGTTACCGCAAAGCGCCCTGAACTGGGCAACATGCTGATGGGGATTGCCGGTCCCCTTGTAGACATGGAACTTGGGAATTGTGTAACCCGGCGGGTACTTGATTTGGTCATACCAGCCCGGATACGGCCGCCCTGTTTTTACGACATGGCCGGCTGCCTCGGCCGCATGATAAACCCTTATTTGCTGGGCTATGTATTCGTCCAGATCAGTTTTAGAGATTGTATCCTCTTTAGCCGTTGATAGAACGGGCTGAGGATTTGATGTCTCTCCCCTATCGTCTTCAAGAATGATCGGGGGATCTTCAGTAGGTGGATCTTGTTGAATCATCATACCCACCATATCCTGGAACAGGAGGGCCATTTTCTTTATGTTGGATGCCTGCTCCGCAGCTTCTTTGTCTTTCTTCTCTAGTACGCGCCGAAGGAATTCGGCGTCCGTTTCTTGTTCTTGACGTTCTTCTGAGGATGTTTCCGGGGTTTCTTTCGGCCCTGTAAGTGCGGCCATAGCGTTCATCATTTCCTGGAGCTTCTGTTGCTGCTCCTGAGCCTTGGTCATTGATCGGGTGAGCGGTCGGTGACCCGTAGAAGTGCGGCTTTCTTCCTTTCCAGAAGCCATATAAACCGTATGAACTGTTATGCCCCCTGACTCGGGGCGTTTGGGTTCACCGCTTTTAAACTTTGCCAGTGTCACGAGAGCTTTCTCTGGCCTTTTTCTTTTGTGGACCATTGAGGTTGAAAGAGCCGTTGAAGTGGGCATCCTAGCAATTGTTGCCCCCTGCTGTTTAATGGGGCGGTTTTTGTCCTTTTCCACCTTTTCCTTTTTCTGGCGATGAAAGTGGTCTGGGTCAATCACGGAGTCTTGAACCCTCCGCCAAACTTTATAAATTTTTGACGACAGCCGTTGAGGGGGCTGTTCCTGCTTTGTCTCCGGAGCTTTCTCCATAGGCGGAGGAGATCTTTTCAATGTAGCAATTGGAGAGTTCTTTCTCACCTTCCTCAGCAATTCAAAGCTGTTCCCAGTTGGAACAGCAGCGTTGACCTCCACCACTGGAGCAGGTGGGGTTAGCCCTGAGGGGGAGTTGCCCCCTGCCTTCCTCACTCGTTGCCAATGTCGACGTCGAGCACGACGAGCCGTTGGGATCGGTTCAGAGATAGAGATGACTTCTTTTTGCCCCCTGTCTGAACAGGGTGCCGCTGGTGTTAACCTCTCAAAGACTGAGGTTGTCCTTTGAGGGATGATATTCAACCTGTCGAAGACGGATCCTCGAGCAGGGGTAGGAGCAGGAATCGTCAGTCTTGAAAAGACTGACTCTTTGGCGGGAGAAGCCGCCTTAACGACTTCCGAAACAGTGGCCGTTGCCCTCTTTGGGACAACCAATTTAGAGTTCTGATTCAGCCTGGTGAAAACAGAGGCTGTCGGTTTGGTAGCGGACGACCCGTTGACAGGGGTCGTGGTAGCAGTGAGCCGGTCGAACACCGACTTCTTGTTCACTTCCGGTGCAGGTGTCGGCATAGAGAAGCTTGTAGGTGGGACCATGGTCCCGAAAAACAGGCCAGTGGTGGCCTGGGTCACCTGTTCAACCGGCAGAGCGAGGAAAGAGGCCGCTTGGGGCCCATATGTTACACCTCTCGGTGAGGTGGAGCGTCCGTTGCAGTGGTACTTCGCGCATTTGGTGCAGTTAGAATCCATGGATGCTTGAGTTCTGCGCCAGGCAAAAGGCCAAATCTTAGCAACTTGAAATCCGAAGGCAACCATTTAACAAGCCGCGATTGGTTCGCGAAAACGACACACGAAGTGTGGAGTGGAAAGAGGAAAAGGTCCCACCGGACGTGCCAGAATCTGTTCCCTTCCGAATGGCGGCGCACAAGACCGCGATGTCCTGACGCTGAGATTCGGGGCAGATGCTATTTGGTTTTATCCGTCCACCTCTCCGAAGATTCCAAGTTGATTTATGGCACCGTGTATCGGAGGTTTAGACGGATACGGCCGATGTAGCAGACTTCGTCAGATTCCCCCTCAGGGTGAGGGGTTTTTGATTGTGGGGACGCTCTTCCCTGCAGGCGCAAGCCCCTGCAGTTAATTACGCTACCGCATCGCGGTAACAACTTTCTCTTTCTCCAGAATTTCACTTCGTGTCGTGTGTGTTTGTTTTGTTTGTGGTTGTCCGTGGATTGTATACGGAGACTGAGTAATGCCGTCGCCCGTAGGACGTGGATTAGTCCAAATCCGTATTTACTTAGATTTGGGTTTGGTGTTTTTAGTTTAAGGATGCATTAGTCGCGTTGCGGCTAAGATCAACTTAAACGTTCGTTAAGGATACGTTAGTCCTGTTTTAGACTAAGATCAACTTAACGTAGTGATTAATTTAATGTATGGCCATCGGGACTCGTCACCTCTCTGACGTCGTTGAAGGATTACAACGACATGTATCAGAGGAGCTCGGAGATGTACCCTCGTACCAGAGTTGATTGGGAGTTTTATAATCCATTTGAATGTTTAAGGATACGTTAGCCGTGTTTGGGGCTAAGATCAACTTAAACGGGACCGTTTAGATCCGGTAAAAGAGCGTTTGGAGGCTCTATTGTTTCAGTTTAGGGACGTAATGGTCCGTTTTTCAGTTTAGGGACGTGGTGGTCCGCATTCCAGTTTAGGGAACGTGGTGGTCCGTATTCCAGTTTAGGGACGTGGTGGTCCATCGCCAGTTTAGGGACGTGGTGGTCCGCATTCCAGTTTTGGGGACGTGGTGGTCCGTATTCCAGTTTAGGGACGTTTCGGTCCAATATTAGTTTAGGGACGTTTCGGTATATTAGTTTAGGGACGTCTCGGTCCGATATTAGTTTAGGGACGTCTCGGTCCGATATTAGTTTAAGGACGTCTCGGTCCGATATTAGTTTAAGGACGTCTCGGTCCAATATGGGTATGTGGTCGTTGGGACCCGTCACCTCTTTGACGTCGTTGAGGAATTACAACGATGGATGTCAAAGGAGTTCGGAGATGTACCCTCGTGCCGGATGTAGATTGATTTAGGAGAGCCATTTTGCTCAGTCAATTTAATTTAAGGACTTATGGCTATGATTGGGCTAAGTCCAGTTGAAAATGTCTAACATTTATTCGCTTTTGCATTGCATCTCTTTTTATTTTTATTTAGGCTTTGCCCAAGAAAAAGATGCAGAGCATCAATTTGTTTTAGGCTCTGCCCTTTTGCAAAGCATCAATTTCATTTGGGCTCTGCCCTTTTTATTGCTTTGCAATTTATTTTGGCCTGCTAGGTCTTTTTGATTTGGGCTTGGCCCTTCAAGTAATGCATTGCATTTATGCAAAGCACCAAGAATCTTTTAGATTCAAGAACATAAGTGCAAGGCACTTTTTATCCCCTGATTTGGATCAAAGAAAAACAAGTTTTTCCTTGTTTCAGAGAACCAAAGGTTCATAGCAAGTGCAAGGCACTATTTTTATTATTTTTATTTATTTGTTGAAGATCACTGATCTTTTTCTTAGATTAATGATCTATTCCTAAGAGAATTCTCTCTTCTTTTAAAGGTTTTTACCTTCTTTTTTGTGTTCTCCAGGAATTCTCAAGAGTTCTTTTCTTTCTTCTTCTTTTTTTTTAAAACCAGATTATTCTCTTGAAATGGGGTCTTGGGTCCTTTTTATAGTGCTCATAAATTAGTTAAATTTGTTACATAAATCTTTTCCTGAGTGATTTGGGGAATTTTCCCCACCGTTGGATCTTTGATCCAAAGGCCCCTGCCTTATACAAGAAAATCTTCTTGTTTTAACAAGATTTATTCTGTTTTGCGCAACTCTCCCAGTGAGTGACACGTGTCGCGCAGTGAAGCGCTTGCGCAACAGCGATTGCGCAACTGCGCAGACACGTGTCGCGCAGTGAAGCGCTTGCGCAACAGCGCTTGCGCAACTGCGCAGACACGTGTCGCGCAGCCGTGTGTTTGCGCAGTTGTGCTTGCGCAACTGCGCAGACACGTGTCGCTCAGCCGTGCGCTTGCGCAGTTGTGCTTGCGCAACTGCGCAGACACGTGTCGCTCAGCCGTGCGCTTGCGCAGTTGTGCTTGCGCAACTGTGCAGTCACGTGTCGCGCAGCCGTGCGCTTGCGCAGTTGTGCTTGCGCAACTGCGCAGACACGTGTCGCGCAGTGAAGCACTTGCGCAACAGCGCTTGCGCAACTGCGCAGACACGTGTCGCGCAGCCGTGCGCTTGCGCAGTTTAGCTTGCGCAACTGCGCAGACACATGTCGCGCAGCCGTGCGCTTGCGCAGTTGAGTGTTGCTTATGTTTTTTAAAGAGCCTTGCTCTGATTGGACGCACTGCCTTGGGCGATGTGCTGCCGTGTCAACTTCTGACACGTGGCGCGTTGCGCGCAGCGCACGGGAACCGAAGCGTTGCTTCAAAATTTGAATTTTCAAAATTCAAACAGAGCCTTACTCTGATTGGGGGAACAGCCACCTTGGTCAAGAATCTCCCAACCTTCTCCTTCTATTCTTAAAAAAAAAGGCGAACATCTCCCGGTCGTCTTTTTATCACACAGGTTCTCTATGAAAGACCTGAGTGATGCCTCTTACATTCTGGGGATCCGGATCTATCGTGATAGGTTCAAAAGGATATTAGGACTTTCACAGTCCAGATATATCGACACCATACTGAAAAAATTCAGTATGGAAGATTCCAAGCGCGGTAATTTACCGGCTTATCACGGGATCACCTCTCCAAAGAGATGTCTCCCAAGACTGATTTGGAAAGGGATCGCATGTCTATTATAGCCTACGCCTCTATGGTAGGCTCTATAATGTATGCGATGTTGTGTACCAGACCAGATGTAGCTTATGCACTGAGTGTGGTAGGCTAGTATCAGTCAAACCCTGGGGAGAAGCACTGGATAGCGGTAAAGAACATTCTGAAGTACCTGAGAAGGACTAAGGATATATTTTTGGTTTACGGCGGAAAAGACCTCCAGATGGAGGCCTTTGCTGACTCCAGCTTCCAGAGTGATAAGGATGACTCCAAATCCATGTCGGGTTATGTCTTTACCCTCAATGGAGGGCGGTGTGTTGGAAGAGTTCCAAACAGGAAACCGTTGCTGACTCGATGATGGAAGCAGAATATATCGCAGCATCTGATGCCGCAAAAGAAGCCGTCTGGATGAGGAAGTTCTTGATACAACTTTAGGTGGTTCTGTCCATTGTTGATCCAATACCTTTGTATTGTGACAACAACGGAGCTATAGCTTTAGCAAAGGAACCCAGGTCCCATCAGAAGTCCAGACACATCTTGAGGCGGTATCACCTGATCAGGGAGATCGTGGATCGCCGGGAGATCGAGGTTCGGAGGGTTGCTACAGAAGATAACACTGCAGATCCATTCACAAAGGCCATACCTCAGACGCAGTTCGAGAGGCTATTCGAGATAATAGGTCTTTGATACACCAGTACATAGCCCTAGTGCAAGTGGGAGATTGTTAGTGTATATGCCCTAGAAGCCATTACTGTATCATACTAGTTTGTATATTACTTAATGGAAGTTGGGGATATTCACAATTGTATATAAAATCTTGCTCAAAATGGTAGTACGCTACTTGGTTTGTTTCTACTTCAATATGTACATATGTTTCTTTTAGCATATAGCTTATACATATTAGTGGAGCCATTAGGATCTTTGCTTGATTACCAGCGTTGTGATGGCAGTCACACTAGTGGGGGCTGGGTAATCTACAAGCATATCCTTATACAGGTCCTTAGTTGTAGGATTATCGAGACGGGGTATCGATACTCCGAAGTAGACTAGCGTATACGCTTCTCATCCCAGCAGGGGAGATGGTCTGTCCCACAGCTATTAGTACGTTGTACTGGAGATAGTATGTGGGTTCTCGTTAGGTTACGAGTACACTGGACATGACTCATCGGGAACTGTTGGTTGGTACTATACCTATAGTCAGATAACAGTTCCCAGGTGACAGGAGTACAGCTTAGTCCGTCGACTTGACACTGCTACTTCGCCTCGAGTGTGTTCCCACTGTACTTTGATTACTACCCTACCATGGCTCAAAGGATTCGTACAAACAGGTAGTAGTTGGGTGCAGTCCTGAAGCACATGGAGGCAGTAGCTGTTAGATAAGATTCGTCTTTCCCGGTATTGGGGGTTGATATTGCGCTGTGTCTAGGAGAGCCATTTCACAAAGTCCCTGGCCAGGGCAAGCGAGATATACTGGTAGCGTTTCCAGTGTTTTCTCAGGGTGTTCTGGGCTACACTCCGACATGACTTGTACCGCTGTTAGGGGACTGGCATTTACCGCCCCCTAGGCGTGACATGCGATACTCTCAGACGAACAGACCGGACTGTACGGAGATTGTCACATTCAGGCTCAGTAGGAGTTCGGATGGGTTCACATCATCGGTCTTCTTATCGGCATTTACCTGGGGACTGTTACGTACAGCTAGTACCGCTTGCGGCCTGTGGTTAAACCCACTGCCAGCGTAGTGTCGAGTCTTTAGAGTCCCACACAGAGGGTTGTTCGCCTTTGGGCAAAACAGAGTAGAGGTCGCATGGTTTTGCGACGTGGTTCGTTCCCATTCGCTCACTTGTGCATGTTTGGTGCCCGGGCAGTTATTACTAGCGGGCTTTGGTTTAAGCCAGATCCTAGTATTTGTTTTGGGATTGGTTTTGTCTCATTGTATTTGTGTTCCTCGGAACACGGATGCGGGTGTGTATGCACAGTTGACAGAGACAGAGGAATCTCATTAGGGTTTTTGACAGTTGACTTTTTCTAAACTCTAATGAGAATGAGAAATATGATTAATAATATTAATTAAGGATAATTGTGCCATGGTTAGGATTGGGTTGACCATTTGACTTTTGTTGACCATTTGACCATGATGATTTCTTTTGCAAGATACTTCTTGAAGCTTGCAATTAGCATTAAATGTGATGATAATGGTCACTTCAACTAACCATCACAATTTTCTTTAATTATTATTATTATTCTCATATTCTCTCATATGAGAGAATGGTTGTTATTTTTGCTAATTCTCTCTTGCTCTTTCTCTCTCATGCAAAGCTCTTCCTCTTCCTCTCTCAAAGCTCTCTTGTTTCATGTATTGAAAAACATGAGCTTTGTGAGATAAAACTATCAAAACACCTCTTTACTCATTCGAGAGTTCTTAGTCTAGCAAGCCAAGCACTCTAGTTACTTCTTGGTTGAGGTAGGAGCTCAAGGTAGAGGCCTTCGGGTGGATCTTTCTTCGGCAAAGAGAAGGCGAAGAGGAGGAGCCGTCTACACTACTCCAAGGAGCTAGCAACAAGGAGGAGCACAACAAGAAGAGAGCGAGTTCAAGAACTAGGTATAACCATCTAACCTAGTAGCTAGAACTTGTAGTTAGTTTGTTAGTTTTTGTTTAGCAAAGATCCATCATGGTTAGTCTATGTTACCTTGTGATAAAAATTAGATTTTTACCTATTCCGCCTCTCCGCAAGTACCGGGGTGGGTAACGTAGATTTACAGTATTATCGCATTTGTTGCGATTTGGTTTATCACATTTAGTGTGATTTGTTCATCGTTGAAACTTTGATGACATATTATCTTCTGAACCATGATGAAATTTGATCGGGTTATGTCATGCATTTTTTTTTAAGCGGTTCACGGTTGATTCTGTTTGGGCTAGTTTCTTTGTTACGAGTAGTTATTGCTCTTTGGTGGTTTTGTTGCATCGATGATATGTGATGAGGTGCGTTGATGTATTCTCTTGTTGGTCGATGTAGATTCTTCAGCCATATTGAGGCAGTATGGTGCATGATGAGGTATGGTGTCTCATATTTTCCTCAGTGTATGATTATTTGCAGACATTGTGTGGCACATGGTGTATACGTTATAAGGTTTTGTCTCAGTTTGCGGTCTTGGCAATTGGACCGAGGTGGAGAAAATTAGTTTAATTACGATGCTGGTATTTGAGGCAGTGATGACAATATGAGATGTTCCCGGCAGGTGGAACAGGTGTGTGTGCATGTGTATGTCTGAGGAGCGGATTGCGAGGACGTTGTTGCATCTCCGAGTTTTGGCTCACGGATTCGAGCCAAGATGGAGATTGTTGGGATGCGTCTCGTATCCATTCACATGCCTAAAAGGAGTTCGACTTGGACTCGAGCCTTATGGGCCAGGCCATCCATTGGTGTGGGGTATCATGGATGATATGTAGTGTTAGATTGTTAACACTATATATACTCTCATTGAGAGGAGTTGGGGATTGAGTGCCAAAATGTCCTCTTTGGGTTTGTGTGTACCTCCTTCTCTTGTAGAGGGAGGGAGAGGAGTAATTAGAGTGTTGTGAGAGTGAATTTCTCTTGTATATTATTATTTAATTATAATGAAACCTCAAGTGAGACGATTGTCCCATGGACTAGGCTGAAATGCCCGAACCACGTTATATCTGGCGTGTTATTTGTTTCTTTTCTGTATTATATTGTATATGCTATCTTGTGTTCTCGTTGGTTTGTGGGGATCGATTTCCCCAATACTAATTAGGTTCCGTGAACCTATGGTTTTTACTAATAAATATTTGTAAATTCTCTGTATATTTTTTTTGTGATTAGGTAATTATAATTGTAAATGTACCCCAATCAATGGATACATTCACTTTAGTAAAAGGAAAATGAAACAACACGAATGAATTTAAGATTATTAAAGATTTGGACAATTATTGCATCCAAGAATGTGTTCCAAGTTTTTGAGCATGCATTATGCTATAAATTTGAATGTTTTGAACCAAAGTTATTCAGAATTAAAAAGACCTATAGCGAAAAAGTTTTTATTGTTGTTTTTTTGATACAAGGAGGAAAGCTACAACAAAGATGCTAAAGATTTCAACCACGATCTCTACACATTGCAATGAAATGTCGGTAAATCTTGTTGATGATGAAGACGGCGATGGCAACGAGGATTGTGAGAAGTCAAGCAAACAAACGTTAATTATGAGGATTAGGATCTAATCCCTAGTATAGCTAATTAAGTTGAGGCGTGAATTCTAAATCACCCTCAACATAACAGAATAGGCACCCCTTCATTCTCAACAATTAAAAGAGGAAAATCTGTAATTCCATTGTACTTTTTAAAAGAGCAGCTGCTTTCGATTTCGTTGTATTGATTTATTTTAATGGTGTATTTATATTTTGATTATGTGTGTATTCTTCAATTTATCAACTTTTTTTTTTGAGATGTTACTGACTAGATTGTCATACCAAGTAATAAACTAAAAATAGATAGCTTGGATAATAAAAATTAATTTAAAAAAAGGGGGAGGGGAAATAAATAAAATAAGTGGCTTTCAAAGATTTCAAAATTCTGTGTTAGCCGCTTTAATTTTGATTTTAATTTTTTGTTGAAGATTTGGATCTTTTGGCGTTCTGCAAAATATTGAGGCTTT
The DNA here is from genome assembly GCA_030015575.1 of Agapanthus africanus. Classification (NCBI taxonomy): domain Eukaryota; kingdom Viridiplantae; phylum Streptophyta; class Magnoliopsida; order Asparagales; family Amaryllidaceae; genus Agapanthus; species Agapanthus africanus. The sequence continues at coordinate 15,093,326 of CM057342.1, read as the reverse complement.
GTTTGGGAATGGAGTTAAGTTTTCTAAATTGTAGTTTCGTAAAGTGAGCAAAGCCAAACTCCAAAATCCTAAGATTAGCATGTTTGGCTATCTTTTTGGAGTTGAGATAACGGTAGTTATCTCATCCCAAATGTTAAGAAAATTGCAGTTATCTCATCTCCGATCTGATCAAAGTTTTGTAAACTACATTTTTGGAGTTTGGGGCTTGTAAACCATAGTTTGCATTCTCTAGCCCGACTTAAAAAAGACTAAATTTCAACTTGCTACAATAAATTATAAGCATTTTCCCAAAATGATATCTTGAACTTTCAAAATGATAAATTGATACTATGAACTTTCAAAAATATCAGAAAAACCCTGAGAAAAATTACAAAATTACCAAAATACCCCTCACATATAATAAAAAAGACTATATTTGCAAAAAAAAAATAGATGGATATTTTGGTAATTTTGTAATTTTCCTCAGTTTTTTTTTGATATTTTTGAAAATTCATGGTATCAATCCATCACTTTGAAAGTTTATGATATTATTTTCAGAAAATGCCTATAGTTCATGATAGCAAGTAGGAATTTAGCCTAAAAATAAACGTTGTGTGTGTGTAAGCTGTAGTTGAGCTTGAATTCAAGCTTTTTTATTTCCCTCATGTCACGCCCCGCTTCCCGAGATACTGGAGCAGAGACGTGACGAGACCCGCAACGTAACTATACTAAGTAGACACTCTACCCAATACAGTTACTGTCACGCCCCGCTTTTCAAAGTACTGAAGCGGTGACGTGGCTCGGTCCACGACCTAACTATACCGAGGGTGATCTAACTCGATACAGTTACGTTAAGTGTAAAAAGAATATGCAAGCAATATACCAAAATAATAAATAAAGGCAAAAACATTTATTCTCATTAACTAAACATTAATTACATCACAGGGGCACCAAAATAAAACCTATTGTTTATTACATCCATGTTTACCGCCGGAAACCGGGAAGACAAACGTCTCGCCTGCATTTGGAGGCAGATGCTATTAGGTTTTATCCGTCCACCTCTCCGAAGATACCAATTTGATTTATGGTACCGTGTATCGGAGGTTTGGACAGATGCGGCCGTTGCAGCAGACTTCGTCAGATTCCCCCTCGTTGTGAGCGGTGTTTTAATTGGACGCTCTTTCCTGCAGGCGCAAGCCTCTGCAGTTAAGTACGTTACCACGTAGCGATAACCAATTTCTTCTGCTTCAGAAGGTCACTTCGTGTCATGTGTGTTTGTTTTATTTTTGGTTGGTTGCCCGCGGATTGTATACGGAGACTAATTTGTGTTGTCGCCCGTAGGGCGGAGATTAGCCCAAATCCGTATTTTCATTGATTTGGGTTTGGTCTGATTTAAGGATCGTTAGTCTCGTTTGAGATCAAGATCAATTTAAATGTTTTTTGAGGATACGTTAATCCGATATTGGACTAAGATCTACTTAACGGTGGTTCAGGATCACTTTTAATCCCTCGAAAGAGCATTTGGGCTCTATCGTTTTAGCTTAGGGACATTACAGTCCATTGGGTTTAAGGACATCATAGTCCATAGAGTTTAGTTTAGGGACGTTGCGGTCCATTGGGTTTAAGAACATCATAGTTCATGTTTAAGGACTTCATAGTCCATAGAGTTTAGTTTAGGGACGTTGCGGTCCATTGGGTTTAAGGACATCATAGTCCATATTGTTTTGGCTCATTGGTTTGGGGGTGTGCCAAGAGTTATTGGTTATTGGGACCCTCCACCTCTCTGAAGACGTTGAAGGATTACAACGACATATATCAGATGTGTGGAGAGATGTACCCTTGAACCGGGTTCCAAATCGAGGAGTTATCAGTTCTGAGCATAGAGACTCGGTTTGCTTGGAGATTTAATCTCAGGAGGAACTTAACTGATTTGTGGTTGAAGTTGGTTTCTTATAGTGTTAAACAATAATGTATGCTCAGCGCTCACGTGCCTCCACGTACTGCCTTAAAACAGTGTTAAACACTGAAATCTGGGACGCTCACGCGTGGCACGTAAGGCACTTGAAAGTTGGCGCTGCTTCTTTAGCGTTATTCCCTTGTTCCTTTCATAGATGCTAAGTCCTATTGGGGGTCATGTGGGATCACGTGAGGTTACCCCGAAATGGGAACTGTTTTGGGTTTATTCCCTTTTTCTTTTGGAAGTGCTAAGCACTTACTGGAGGTCACGCGGGATCACGTGAGGCGCCCCCGAAATGGGAACTATCTTGGATCTATTCCCTTTTTCTTTTGGAAGTGCTAAGCACTTATTGGGGGGTCACGTGGAGACACGTGACCTGCTCTTAGTTGTTCTTTTTTGTTTATTAAGGGTGCTCACGTGGGAGCACGTGATATGCCATTATCATGGAGGGTGTTAATCTTTCTATGAGCATGGAGATCTTGAGTTTTGAGACTTTCAAGCCCATTGTTTTATAAGAATTAAATTCTTATATAGAGTTAAACCATAGTTTTACTAGAGGAATTAGATTCCTATATGTTCTTGTAAGAATTAAATTCTTTGAACTTAGTTCTTTCCCCTATATTTGTATCTACATAACAGAACCTCCCTGATGAGAATTAAATTCTCAACTTGTGGGGAGATCTGCTGTTGCAGATCCCAAACAGAGGAAGAAATAAGTTCTTTTGGAAGAGTTAAACTCTTGTGCAGGCGAAGAAGAAGTAAGATGTTCTCTGTATTTTGTTCCTTCTTACCTAGGGTTTCTTCTTTTCTTTAAGGATATTTTCTTCTCTCTAGAGAATTAAATTCTCTTTTCTTTTAAACTTATCAGGGGGTTTTCTATCTGTTTCTTGTGTATCTCTCTCTTCAGTCTCGAGTCCTTTATATAGCAGATGCAAGTTTGTTGATTTTTGTTAAGGAAATCTCTCATTGAGAGATTTATGATTGATTCGGGGATTTTATCCACCGTTGGATCTTTTGATCCAGAGACTCCTATTTTACAGAACACATTTTCTTGTTTTTAACAAGATTGGAAAAATATTTTCCAATACAGAGCTTATTCTGTATCTAGGTAATTTTTAATCACCATTGGATCTTTTGATCCAACGGTGCTCTGATTTACAGAACACAATCTTTCTTGTTTAGAAATATTGGGGGTAATATTTCCAAAATAGGGTTCTGATCTCTTTATTTAGAATTTAATTCTATTGGCTCAGAAGGCATTTAGAAACGCTCACGTGCAGCATGCGACTCCACGAAGTCAAACCCAACAAAGAGAATCACGTGCTGACACGCGAGTTTCTTTTTTGCCAATTATTTGTTTTTTAAGAAGGCGCATATATACCTTGTATACAGATGCTCACGTGCTTGCACGTGAGGCTTAGTTTCAGCTTTATTTGTTAAGCGTAATGTCTATAATCTTGGCTTCAAAGCGCATCACGTGTGGGCACATTATACTCCATTTGGGGAATTTTCCCATTGCTTTTTACTTATTATTTATTTTTCATAAGAGAACAAATGCCCCCACAGCGTTGTTCTCATGTGGCTTGTACGTGAGTGCAACGCTGTCACCTTTACAGCCGTCGGATGGCCTAGGGGAACGAGGAGGTGAACCGCCCTTGTTACATCTTATAAATGCAAGGGTTTGGCCTTTGGGAAGCCACTGTTCTTTCATCTTCTTCCTTCTTTATTTTCTTTGAGAATTTAATTCTCCTCTTCAGAGCTTAGTTCTCTGCCATTGCAATTCCAGAGTTAAACTCTATTAGAAAAAGAAACTTTTTCTAGGTAAAAATCTCGAACATTAGAGAAACCCTTTCCTTTAAAGAAAACTTCTGGATTTTAAATCCATCATTAGAGCTTTGCTCTCCTCTAAAACCCATCTCTTAGGGATCCAAACATGTGATTTTTGAGTAATAACTCTTAATGCTTTGGACATTCCTCTTCTGACCTTTAAGGATTCATGGCATTTGATTTTTCATTTCCACTTTGTGGGGTTTCTGGAATTTAATTCTATTGCATAAAAGAAATTTAATTTCTCACCGAAGAGCTTTGCTCTGAAAGATCAAGAGGGCCATTCGGGAATTTGATTTCCCTGTGTTCTTGAAAATATTTTCCAGGGGTTTTCCTTTATTTTTACCCATTTGACAAAGTTTGTAATAGGTGTTCTTTTGTGAGGATGTCCCAAGACGTTTAAACTCCAATATGCATTTATTGAGAATCTTTTTTTTTATTCTCACAATGATTACCCTGCCTCATGATTGGCGAGCCGTTATACTGATTTTGTGGGGTCCATTATTTTTGCAATCAATGGTCCCATGGAATAAACTTCTTGTCATTTTTTTCTGCTGTTTATACACACACACACACACACACACACACGCATAAGTTGCATTAATAGTTTTTCCTCCCTTTATTTCAGGAACAATGGCTTCTTTTCCCTACTTTTCTTTTACTCGCTCAGACGCTGCTTTTCCACAATCGCCGTCGGACGAAAAAGCAATGACGATGATCAGGGCCCATGACAGGGACTGTACCAGTTAGCACTTGTGGGGAACTTGGTATGGACATATCATCCGGGGTCGCCGCAGATTTATTTGCGAAGTGCCAACAGAGCCTCTTCGCCCAATTTCGCCGATGGAGCGTCCGCAAACTGCTTTTGCGGTGGAGGCAGCTGATTAGACTCCTATAGGCCGACTTGAGCCATCGACAACTGGGATACCCAATCATCCTTTGCCGGCCATAGACATTTTGGGGCGTCGCATTTGTCAGGGTGAAGCCCAACCCTGGGGACAAATTTATAAGATAGGGCTTACCCCTCGCCACCCAACGGGCTATCTTCCCCGGGCTCGATATGTTCTGTCCGCCCATCGTGCGCGATTGCAGAAGGTCGGGCTCTATCAGGTGGTGTATGCATCCCTTTTTCATTATTAGTTTCCTCATGTCTGGTGGGTTAAGGCTTTTGTGAACCAGTGGAATCTTCCCACCAACACCTTCTTGCTAGGGGATTGCGATGTCTCTATTTCATTGGAAGAGTTTCGCGAGATTTCAGGACTACCAATCATGGGAAAGCATTATGAAGAGTTGCTGCCTTCAGATGAGTATGTGTTAGAGACGATGCCGGCTTCGCTTGACGGCTTGACGACTGCAAACGCCGTCCGCCATGAGTACCCTAGCTTAATCAAGGTTTTGGTTATTTTTTAGAAACTATTCGCAGCGTCGGAAGGACATGACGTCACTTTTGAGAGCTTCATTTCCTGCTTTATCCGCGAAGATGCTTTGTCCAAGACGGCTCCAAAGTTTGCGAACATCGACGACCATTTTGGGTTTGGCCTAGACAAACTGCCGGCCAAAGAAGGAGATTTACCGCAGTTTTATATCCTGATCTTGTCGGCCGTGTCCTTCGATTCAATTGTGGCTCCCGGAATGGACGAAGAGCATCGTCACTTCATGAGAGCTTCGGTCATCTATCCTACCCATAACGTGGCTGAAGGGACACGACTGGCCATGGGCATCGCGGGGCTATCACACTTATACCATGGGCTGAGCGCTGCGGCCAATATTTTGACCCCGGGTGTAGATGTTGTGAGTTTCTCCCTCCAATACTTTACGTCGTGGATCGAGATGCATGTATTAGGGGAGTTCGCAGCGCATCGGAGGCCAGATTTCTATGACGCTTACACGTTCCCGCGGCTCATGAGATTGGTGGATGCTTCTGCTCCTGATCCAACTCAGCTAGGGGCCCTTCGTGTGTTGCTTAACCCGTATGCTAACGAAGGTGGGATGATATTCAACGATCGAGTCCTCTCTGCTCCTTCGGGACCTGTTCAGCAACTATTTGATTTATCGAAAGGGGGAGTACCATCCTTAAAGCCTAAGGAGATTATGCATCTATACTCGATTAGGCCGGGTTTCTTGGTATTTCGTCAGAGTAACGTGGTTCTTTTTATGCGGTATAATCCGCACCGCTTTGCCCAACAGTTGGGTTATAACCAAGGTGTTCCTTTTGAGGCGTTCTTAGTTGAGCCTACTTCATCACTGACGGGTATTCGCGACTCTATCCATCATTTTATGCGGCTGAACACTGGTTCCCGTTTCATGATCCCCGAGGCTGATCATCTTCCAAGGCATGTGGGGTCTCTTACGGGTTGGTACCGTCATCGAGTTGGTCCCGTCATTGCCGAGGAGAAGCAGATACTCTTCGGATATAGAGCTCCCTGTTGGGGTCGAATATTGCATCCCGGTTGACCAAGTCAAAGTCAAGGTCAACCCCAAGCCAGGTGGGCCTAAGCTCAGATCAAGTGGGCTCATGCCCGAATCGAGCCCGAATATGAAGCGGCCGGCCTCTCCCTTGCCGAAATAAAAAATCATGTAATAAATAATTTTGATGTAATTTTTTTATGCATGAATGTAAGCAAAATGGGCATAAAGCCAAATTTTTGTAAAGCCCATGGCTTATGTGCAAAAAGAAATAGCACATGAGGCATGTGATAGGCAAAATGACATTTTGTAAAGTTCAAGGGGCTATATGTAAATGTGTAAGCCTATATAAGGCAACACGATGTTGAAATAAAGAAGAACTTTTCATTTTCTAAAACTCTAGGGTTTGTGTCTCCTTCTCTTCTTTGCTCAAGGTTCTAAACCTTCTTTCTCTTTTGAGTTAAATCAAGAATTTTACTCTTCCACTTCCAAAACTAAATAGTTTTTCACCACAAAACCCACAAAGGGGAGCTCAGATCTTTCATTAGATCTCAAAAAGGGGAGATTTTTAAATCTCACCCCCTTTCTCCAAGATCGAAGGAGACCCATCTCCAGAAATCCCATCTTGGGAAGATTCAGGACCAAAGAGGAGAAACAAAGCAGCCCCCTTTGATCATTTCTAAATTTTTTTAGGAGTTTAACTCCATTCAAGATCTTTTGGAGTTCAACTCCATAAATTAATCTCTTTTTAGGAGTTTAACTCCAGGGGTCAAATCGGGAGCACAGCTCCCAGTGCAGGGATAAAGTTCTTTTTTTTTGTTGACGCCCAGCGCCCGCGTGCCAAGCACGTGGGGCGCTGGCGCCCAAAACCCAAAGCGCTAGCGCCCACGTGCCAAGCGCGTGTGGCGCTCACCGCCCAGAGCGCTAGCGCCCACGTGCCAAGCGCATGGGGCTGGCGCTAGCACCCACGTGCCAAGCGCGTGGGGCGCCCAACGCCCAGAGTGCTAGCGCCCAGCGCCTGCATGCCATGCACGTGAGGCGTTGGCCCCCACGTGTCCTTTGGACGCTTTTTCTCCTTTTTATATACTTGCATACACACACACACATACACACACTCTACGAAACTGTCCCCGTAAAAACTCTGCGGGGCCCTCGATATATCCAAAACCCCTTCAGAACACAACACTGCACATTGAGTTCGTATGGCCTGTTTGACCCATCAATCGGAGGTTCCATCACTCCAAAGGCGATGGGTAATTAACGACAGCTTAGTTTGCAGCTGCCAGAGATTCGGATCCCCACAATCAATAAATCCCAGCCTATCCTAGGCAGGGGGAATCTGTAATGCGCCTGACAAGCGCGCGCGCATTCCCATCTCAATGGGGTGACGAAAAACACCCTACACTCCCACCCCGACCCAAGCCACGGGCGTCCGCCGCGACCGCGGACAGTGGTTCGCCCTCCATTAAGGGGTAACAGTGCCTTACTTATCCCTGAGGCGGCGGATGCTGAATCGACTCCTCCCACAGTTGGTATACCAATGCACACTAGAGCCTAGGCAAAGGCTTCCGATAAGGCGCTAGCAGTAGTTTCATTAGTTGCGGCATCATCAATGGAGATGTCATCACCGGTAGTACCGCCAAAAGAGGATATTGAAGGCGAGGTTGGGCAGCACCGTATCAAAGCACCAAAGGGGAGGAAGCGATCATCTTCCAGTGTTAGCTCCAGTTCGAAAAGGAGGAAGAAAACAGCTTGCTTGACCTTTTGCTAGAATCTGAGCCTATTGTTCAAGAAGAACCCATTTCTATGCAAGAGCCGGATGATGGTCTTATATACCCTGGCTCGTCTGCTGAGGAAGCCGTGCAATTAGCTGAAGCTTTAATGCGCTCGCAGGATGAGACCCAAAATGTGCACATCCCATAAAAGCCCTACCCTCCGGTTATCTTTTACGAAGATCCCCCATCGCTACGGAGAGTACATATGGATCCTCTGCGAAGGGAAGACGAAAGAGCCCTCAAGCAGCCCATCTCAGCCGCTTCCGAAGTTGAGCTGGCATTGAAGACCGGTGGCCATGAATCTGCTTTCGAAGCTTGGGGAGCACATTTCCTCAGGGAGGAACGACAGCTTGAAAAAGCTATAATAGAGGCGTCCTGGCATATTGATATGCACATTTTCCTTATTTTCCTTTTGGCAAGTAGTTTGTATCACTCTCATATCATCTTATCTTTGCAAAAACTTTGCAGGGACTTCAGCAACGACAGAGGATTTGGGCCCAAGTCGCGTCCTGACTGTGGATTCTATAAATGTCTCTGATGAGGCATTGGTAGGTGCGGAGGAGATCGTTATAGCTGCTATTCCTGCTGTGGAGCTTCCACTGGTAGCCTCCATTCCCCCGGTGCCTGTTCTTCCAGAAGAGATGCCCTCATCGGTCGTAGATCTAATGGATCTTTCTGGTGACGGCTTGGAGATTGTGGAAAGGGTAGTTGAGACCGTCGTCCCTTCATTGGAGCCTGAAGTGGCGGCTGTTGCCCCTCAATTGGAAGCTGTCACACCAGCAAATATCTCCGGTGATGTTCCTGAGGGTATGGAGGAGGCTGTCGAGGTTGCTATCCCTCCGGTTCAAGGCGGGAAGAGCATCGAAGGTAGTCTTCTATACTTTGTTTTAATAGTCTTTCGATTATCTGAACCTTTTCTTCCTTTCAGAACTACGGGAATTGGCGGCTTCTATTGTGGACCTATCTCCCAGGAGTCCTTCCAGCGCTTACTTGACATAGCTGCCCTACGGGCGATATCCCCGCAAAGCATCGTCCTTTCTTCCGGGCAAGGTCTGTGTTCTTTGACCCTTTTGCTTTATTATCACTTTTTTTCGATGATGCTAACATGTCCTCTGTAGTTCTGGAAGCTGATGATGAAGTGGAGATTCTTGATTGGCCTGGGGATCTTTCAAACCCCCCTTGCATGGCTGTGGGTAAGTAAAACTCTACCCTTGGTATTGTTTTGTTTATTCCATGTTTGCTAGTCTCGCCGACTAGTTATAAACTTTGACAGCTTTGCCAGCTCCGGCTCCGTTAGAATCCCGAATCTCTATGCCACCGGGACCATATGCCCGACGTGCGTCTGAAAGGATGGCGAGACAAAGCTTTCACTCCTTGTCGGCCCATATTGAAGATCTTCGTGCTGGAAGTTCTGTTACGGCCGCGGAATTTGCTGCCGAAGCCAATACCTCTTTGCCCTTCCTTGCTACTTATCATGATGAGATATTGGTGCATGTTTGGGTTGATTATTGTCGCAGGGTGGAGGCTTACTTACATAATCTCTAGTGTATACACCTTCCTTCTGAGCTCTTAACTGCCAAGGTGAGCTTGCGGGGGTGGATTGAGCGGTGCGCTGCTAATCTTCAGTTTTGCGAAAAGAGGCTCAACCAAAAATTTTCGGAGAAGGAGCTAGCTTCAAATGTTTTGGGGGAACTTCAAGCCCAACTCACTGCTAAGACCACCCGTGCATACGAACTTTGGCAGGTGCTTCAAGAAGCTATCACGGAGGTGGTAGCTATTGATAAAGCCGTTATCATTACCTGCGAGATGGTTGAAGCTCATAAAGTTGCTGAAAAGGAGCTTGAGAGTCGGCTCACCTCGTATCAGGCTCAACAGTCTCAGGTGGAGACCCGTCTCGTGGCAATAACAAAGCTTGAAGCCGAGGCCCAGCAGAGGAATGATGAACTGACGAACTTATTGCACCGTCCGCCGGCTTATAGATTTTTTGTATATTCTCCTTTTCTTGTATTCACTCCTGAATGAGAGAATATTTTGTATCCATTTTGATTCTTTTTATGACATGTATCTTGTATTCATTTTGAATTCATGATGTAGCACCCAGTTCTTTCATACGCCAATAGCCGTGTTTTTTTTATAAGAAGGGTCACTTAGAAGCTTATCTAGTTGTACTTATAATTATTTTTAAGTATTTAAACTACCTAATTCCTTTATCCTATTTCCCTTCTTAAATCCGTTTACCTAAAACTAATTCTATTACTCGAAACATTCTTATTTTTTCCTTTATTATTTCTCCCTTTTCTATACCCAGTCCCCTATAAATATTTAGCATATTTTAATAATAAGTCTCCAGATATTTTCCTGAATTTTCTACAAATTTTCTGTATCTTTCCAGATTTTAATCCAGATCTAGTCCGATTTAAATATATATATATATATATATATATATATATATTTTGCATAACTTTTATTTAAATTAGTTTTTCCTAACCCAACTTAGAATCTTAACTTTCCCCTTTCCAATTCATTTTTCCTTTCCTTTTTATCTATTCCGGCCCATCTCCTTTCCCCTCTATTTTTCCTATTTTTTTAAATAATTTTCCGGCCCGGCCGAAGCCCCCCTAACCCTATCCTTATTCCTAACCCGAACTCGCGCCCACTACCCGACCCGACTCGACCCGACTTCATCTTCTTCCTCACTAAAATCTTTCCCGCTCGTTTTCCCTCCCCCGTTCTCGCGCACGTTCCCGAACCCCACTCCCCGTCGCGACCACGTCCCCGCTCCCCTCCACGGCACTCTCCCTTCACCCTCCCCACCTCTCCCCACGTCTCTCTCTCTTTTCTCACTCACTGCCTCCCCCTCACTGCACCCCTTGACACATCCTCACCTCCTTCGCCACCATCGCCTTCTCTTTACACCGAGCCCCTCCTCCCTCTCCTTCACCGACCTCCCGTAAGACCACCAAGATTCTCGCCGACGAACTTGAAGCCACCGCATCCATCACGAAGCGCCCCTAACACCACTCACCGCGACCAGCCCATCGGCCACCGGAGCTTCCTCCTTCGTCGAGCTCTCCTCTTCCTCACCGACGAGCCCTCTCCTCCACAACCCACAACATCATCTTCTCCTAACTCGCCGGCTTCCTACTGCCACCCAAGCGCGACCACCTCTGCGACCGCCACTTCATTGTCGTAGCCCCTCACCACAACCACCTCGTCGCCACCAGCCCTCGAGCCGACCCCCTCACTACATCCGACTGAACCTAATAAACGTGAGCCCCACCTATATTGAGACACCATCAAACTCGAGTACCCACCGCCACCGGAACCAACGCCGCCGCTTCGTCGTTGCTCGTGCCACCAATATCTCCGCCGGCCATCACCTCCGTCTCCGCCGCACCCCGTGTTCACCACTGTGCCGAGCCCAAGACCAGTCAAGTTTGAGCTGAGGCCAAACCCTCGCAGTTGCCGCATTGTCACTGTTTCGAGCCCTCGCTATCATGCTGTAGCCTATGTCGCGCCGTGCCACACTGTGCCTACCTCCGTGCCATCGCAGACCCACTCACGTGTCGCGCCCCGTGCCCAGTCCCCGTGCCCACTCTTGCGTCGCGCCGTGCCCACCTGTGTGCTACGACAGCACCCACTCCGTACCCAGCACCGTGTCGCACCCGTGTCATCACCAGGCCCAATTCCGTATTGCACCATGCCACGCACCGAGCCAGGACCACGCCCACTGCCGTATCGCCACCGCGTCCAGCACTGGGTCATCGAGTGCCGCGCTCGCGCCGCGCGCCCGTATCCAGTTTCGCGCCGTCCTGTGTGTCGGGACAAATCCTGCAGCGACGTCGCTTCCATATCAAGCGATCGAAGGCAAGTGAACCCCCTCACTTGCTTTACATGCTAATATACTGTTATGCATTTACCTTCACTGCTCTAATTAATCAAGTGTTCGATATAAACCATGACCTACAAATCCAGTTAAATTGACGGCAATAAATAACATTGAGTGGCCCGAGTTATAACGAATATCCCTTAAGACTTTGGTTACAAAACGATGCCGTTTGCTCATGTAAAATGATGTCCCAGATTCTGTCGTAAAACCTGAAAACCTTCGTACATGCCAAACTATAACATTTATGATAACTTGTGTATAAACCGTATTTTAGCGTTCGATGGCTCGTATCGAAGCTAACTTTTTAACATACTGCGTTATACTGTTGATCACTGAATTTTAATACAATATGATAGAGATAATTGCGGAGGATTACGATTCTGGACTGCAGTCCAGAATGGAAATCCTGATTAACCCCTGTTTCTAAACCCATGTATATTCCTGTTAAAATATGAGAATGCGCGGAACCCTATATCGTTACGTAGAAAATTGAGTTGGCTTTCTTACTCCATTATTCTCAATGGATTCCTCAACTGCTGATATTTTTTTACTCATTTTACAATGTCGAAACGTTGTGCTGAATTCTGCAGAGGCAGATTTTACACATCGAACATAATCTGTCCATAACTCCCTATCACCATAGTATATTACTTATCCTCCAATTGAGGTGGAAACCTAACTGATAATTCTAAATATTGTTCAACTATAGAATCACCTAAATACGATCCCAACTAGGATTAAAATGCGTTACGAAACGGACTTTCGATTCTGAAACCGGATTTCCAGCAGTGAACGCGTAAAATGAAATGGCCATACCTAGTGATCCTGAAACCCGATTAAAGTAAAACTAATTTTGATGGATAGATAATTAAACATACTACTTATCCCCTGTTCATTGTTTCGCTAAATTTCGCATGTATGATTTATGATAAATTATGCAAGTGGTAGGGCACCGATTGATGATATCTTAATCACGCCTTAATTATTGTATTCTCATCACATTATATAGATGTCATTGCATTGGTAACCTAGTGATCATGTGCATTACCCAGTGTTAGGTATTAGTGTTTTATTGTGGCAAGTACGTTAGCGTTTAAGCATGAATGGATAAGTGAAAGTGACACGTACTTGTACCCAATCAGTGGACCCTATTGATTTATTGCATTGTCGACGTCTGTGGGACGTGTATAAGTGTGACTATAATTGGTATGGGATGATTATGGAAGCAATTGTATGGGTGTCACAGGTAAGGCACCAAACACTGTCCATTTATCTTGGGTATCAGTCGAGACATGCTTGATGGAGATTCTGTCTCCAGTTCTCGCGTAGACTTGTCATGGATTGACGGGTATTTGAGTTTATGGTTGGCGTTTGATGTAGACCACGGGGTGTGGGGTAGTTTGAGTGTGAGTTCAACAGAATCTCGGGAGTCCCATGCCGGCACATATGGAGATATATGGGGATATTACCGATTATTATCGTGCGTGTTTCGGGCTCGTGTTCCCTTGCCCTTGGGTCCTACCTTTGGGTGGGGGATACTCCTGCGTGGCTGACTCTCACACTTGGACTGACGATAGGCTTAGCGACCTGTACAGTGAGACTTAGAGACTGATAGGATTAGTGACATTGACATGCATTGCTTACTGATGCAACATACCTGCCATACTGTTTACTGCTTCACTGTTTACCTGCTCTATTAGCTACCTGTGTTGGATACTTCTTGATCATGCTATCATCCCGTGATTACTGTTTCATATTCATCATTATTGCACGTGTTTACCTTTGTATCTATATATATATTGCTATCGTGTCGCTCTGACGACCTGAGTATGTATGCTCAGAGTGAGAAGTGGATCTAGCTTGGACCAGGATCTAACGTACCTCGAGGACATTGCGGACATCTTGATCAGCTACCCAGAGCTAAACTCTCTTGATCTCCATCTGGTTAGTTCTTTTGTAATTCTTTTGATTTAGTGACTGCATTTCTCATTACCTATGCATTGATTACTGATTACCACGTAAAGCTAGAAGCCGAAGTGTGACTACGGCAGGATATTTCCTTGTCCGTAGGAGCATGGCTGGCCTTGTCAACCCCTCGTATTCCGTATTTTGGGAAGCGGGGCGTGACATAGTTTTGTTGGTATCAGAGCCAGGTTTTGCTTCAATTGGGATTGCAGTTTCCGTGTAGTACTTGACAATCTAAGACATCCTTCGGTCTAGATTGTAAACTTGTTATTCTTGATCTTGATTCACATAGTGTGTTCTGCTATACATTTTGATCCATCCGCTAGAGTTTTGGGGTGACTTAGTAGAGTTACGTGGTTGTGATTGTGAACTGCAGCATATTTACGATACTGTACTTTATTGGGTGACTTAGAGCTCTACATTTAATTTCCACTCGTTTGAATTTCACCTCACCCGATATTCTGGTTTCCTTGATTAATCTACATTGTATTCTGATTTTACTCCTTGTACCGTATGCCGTTCTAAAATTGTTGTTTCAGGACCATGTCTTCCAACGACTCTCCCCCTATCTCCACTCCCCAGAATCAGACTGTCGAGATTTTGAATGTACTGCAAAGTCTGAAGGAAGCCCAGGAGCGAACGAACGACCTGTTAGCTGAAGGATTAAGAAGGCAGATGACTCCGGCACCAGCGGAAGCCTCCAATCGTAAAGGGATCCCTGTTAGACAAGGAAAAGAGGTGAAGATGAAGCGCCCACTTGTTCCCCAGCAACGGAAGCAGCGGAAGAGTTAACGTTGTGGATACTGCAAGAAGCCAGGACACCTTCAGAGAGATTGTCGCAGCGCCAAAGGGCAGTGCCTGATTTGCGGATCCTGCGAATACCTTGTCAATGGTTGCCCTAAAAGGAAGGAGCTACAAGGAGGAGATTCGTCCACACTTTCCACTACGGCTAAGTGACGGTTATTTCGTAGTTCGAGCTTCGAGGATAGTGCGGACCCAGCGCATGATTCAACTCGCGTGACGAGAATGCAGCGGCCTGAAAATCAAAGAAGAATTATCGCCTTTCCGCTTTCAATAAAAATTGTTGTCACTCTTTTGTAAATATTTTTCTTTCCGTTTGAGATCTTGTATCCGTTGAATTTTTAGTTGAATGTAATAAAATTCTGAGTTGTGATGTATGTATCGTCCTTTTCCCACTCACTTTACCTATACTATTCATTGCATCAGTATTCTAAATCTTGATTTTCAGTCCTTGCCTACAGCATGTCTTTCGTGTGCTATCGTATCCTTGGTTATCTTCTTAATGTGTCCCACCGTCTAATTATGACTCTTTCTTTTCAAGCCATGGCTCACCCTGGAGCAGCGCCACTACTAGATGAGGACACGCGGTCGTGCGTTTCCTTGAACTACATACTGGTAAATTCAGATGACGAGATCAATGGCCCATAGGTTATTTTCGGAAACCGCGATTCCGAGGTTGAGAGATTCGCAGCCCCAGAGATCGACATGATCAGCGACTCGAGCGACGAAGAAGAGGACCCCGAGGTGGATCCGATAGAAGAAAATCCAGGGGATGAAGACCTTAGGGAGAATCCAGTGGAAGAAAATCCCATGGAAGAAGATCCAGAAGAAGACAATCACGTAGAAGCAGAAGAAGCTCCAGCCGAGGAAGAAGGACCAGG
This sequence comes from Agapanthus africanus, assembly GCA_030015575.1. Classification (NCBI taxonomy): domain Eukaryota; kingdom Viridiplantae; phylum Streptophyta; class Magnoliopsida; order Asparagales; family Amaryllidaceae; genus Agapanthus; species Agapanthus africanus. Next base: position 15,077,846 of record CM057342.1, on the reverse strand, counting down.
AGAAGAAGACCCCATGGCAGAAGAACCTCCAATGGCAATCCCTGCGAGGCAATATGAAAATGGATGCCCCTATCTGAGCGCGCGAGCCTACCGTAACCTACTGAACTTCCACAACCGCGACCGACGTAATTTAGTTTTGTCTCCTCTGGCCAAATAAATCTAGGTAAAGCTTAGGGCCACCCTTTATCTTTCGTGTGTAACTTGTTTGAAATTTTCTGGAATGATAATAAAATTGCTGAGTTCACTAATCTTTTGATTTTTGATTCGCATGATGCATTACCGTTTTCCGCCCCAATAAACTTCCTCCCTCCGGAGATTCATGACTGTTCACCCTTGCACCCCGTGCTGACCCGACCCCAGTCTCTTCGACATTCAGTTTGAAGTACTACAGTCCGACTTTTTGAGTGGGCCATACTCCATTGTAACCCCTACCCTGGCCAGCCCTATACATTTCTTGTGCTATCTCCTTTTACCATAATTACTTTTAGGGACTTCGTTATTCGAAAATTTAGTTTTCATTATTTTGTATTTATCAAAAGGTGTGTGTTATTAACTATTTCCGTTTTATGCATTTTAAGTGCTTTACTATTCCTCACATTTTCAATGGCGCAACCATATATCACGCATTTTACTCTGCTCTATATCTCTTAGTTTCACCATGTGGGTTTCTAAGTTATTTTAAAATCGTTTGATCGATACAGTTATTCTAAAATACTTTGGCCTATTGGCAAACCCTTCACTATTGGTTGTTATTGCTATTCTTTTATTCTTTTGTACATGTAGCTTACCCTTATAGTTGATTCTGCCTTGTACTTACTTAGACCTGTCCCTTTAGTTACGTTAGTTTTTATACATATATAGACCTTCAATTTTTATCTGACTGTTTTTACGTAAACCACTATATGTTAGTGTTCGATGTGGTAACTTTTCGCTTATTATTTTATAGCTTATCTTTTATTTTAAATTTCGAGAACGAAATTTTTGTAAGGGTGGTATGATGTAGCACCCAGTTCTTTTATATGCCAATAGCCGTGTTTTTTTATAAGAGGGGTCACTTAGAAGTTTATCTAGTTGTACTTATAATTATTTTAAGCATTTAAACATCCTAATTCCTTTATCCTATTTCCCTTCTTAAATCCGTTTACCTAAAACTAATTCTATTACTTGAAGCCTTCTTATTTTTCCCTTTATTATTTCTCCCTTTTCTATACCCAGTCCCCTATAAATATTTAGCATATTTTAATAAATAAGTCTCCAGATATTTTCCTGAATTTTCTATAAATTTTCCGTATCTTTCCAGATTTTAATCCAGATCTAGTCCGATTTAAATTAATAAATATATATATATATATATATATATATATATATATATTTTGTATAACTTTTATTTAAATTGGTTTTTCCTAACCCAACTCAGAATCTTAACTTTCCCCTTTCCCATTCATTTTTCCTTTCCTTTTTATCTATTCCGGCCCATCTCTTTTCCCCTCTATTTTTCCTATTTTTTTTTATAATTTTCCGGCCTGGCCCAAGCCCCCCTAACCCTCTCCTAATTCCTAACCCGAACCCGCGCCCACTACCCGACCCGACCTGACCTCATCTTTTTCCTCACTAAAATCTTTCCCGCTCGTTTTCCCTCCCCATTCTCGCGCACGTTCCCAAAACCCACTCCCCGTCGCGACTACGTCCCCGCTCCCCTCCATGGCACTCTCCCTTCACCCTCGCCCTCTCTCCCCACATCTCTCTCTCTCTTTTCTCATTCACTGCCTCCCCCTCACTGCACACCTTGATACACCCTCACCTCCTTCTTCACCATCGCCTTCTCTCTACACCGAGCCCCTCATCCCTCTCCTTCACCGACCTCCCGTAAGACCACCAAGATTCTCGCCGACGAACTTGAGGCCACTGCATCCATCACGAAGCGCCCCCAACACCACTCACCGCGACCAGCCCATCGGCCACCGGAGCTTCCTCCTTCGTCGAGCTCTCCTCCACCTCACCAACGAGCCCTCTCCTCCACAACTCACAACATCACCTTCTCCTAACCTGCCGGTTCCCTACTGCCACCCGAGCGCGACCACCTCTGCGACCACCACTTCATTGTCGCAGCCCCTCACCACAACCACCTCATCGCCATCAGCCCTCGAGCCGACCCCCTCGCTACATCCGACTGAACCTAATACACGTGAGCCACGCCTACATTGCGACACCATCAAACCCGAGTACCCACCGCCACCTGAACCAACGCCGCCGCTTCGTCGTTGCTCGTGCCACCAATATCTCCGCCGGCCATCAACTCCGTCTCCGCCACACCCCGTGTTCACCACTGTGCCGAACCCAAGCCCAGTCAAGTTTAAGGTGAGGCCAAACCCTCGCAGTTGCCGCATTGTCACTGTTTTGAGCCATCGTTGTCATGTAGTAGCCTGTGTCATGCCGTTCCCCGCCCCATGCCATACTGTGCCTATCTCCGTGCCATCGCAGACCCACTCACGTATCGCGCCCCATGCCCAGTCCCCGTGCCCATTACCGCGTCGTGCCGTGCCCACCTGTGTGCCACGACAACACCTACTCCGTACCCAGCACCGTGTCGCGCCCGTGTCATCACCAGGCCCAGTTCCGTGTCGCACCGTGCCACGCACCGAGCCAGGACCACGCCCGCTGCCGTATCGCACCCGCGTCGCCACCGAGTCCAGTACCGGGTCACCGCGCGCCGTGCTCGTACCGCGCGCCCATATCCAGCATCGCGCCGTCCCGTGTGTCAGGACAAACCCTGCAGCGGCGTCGCTTCCATATCAAGCGATCGAAGGCAAGTGAACCCCCTCACTTGCTTTACATGCTAATATACTGTTATGCATTTACCTTCACGGCTCTAATTAATCAAGTGTTCGATGTAAACCATGACCTACAAACCCAGTTAAATTAACGGCAATAAATAACATTGAGTGGCCTGAGTTATAACGAATATCCCTTAAGACTTTGGTTACAAAACGATGCCGTTTGCTCATGTAAAATGATGTCCCAGATTCTATCGTAAAACCTGAATACCTTCGTACATGCCAAACTATAACATTTATGATAAATTGTGTATAAACCGGATTTTAGCGTTCGATGGCTCGTATCGAAGCTAACTGTTTAACCTACTACGTTATACTATTGATCGCTGAATTTTAATACACTATGATAGAGATAATTGCGGAGGATTACGATTCTGGACTGCAGTCCAAAATGGAAATCCCGGTTAACCCTTGTTTCTAAACCCCTGTATATTCCTGTTCAAATATGAGAATGCACGGAACCCTATATCGTTATGTAGAAAATTGAGTTGGCTTTCTTACTCCACTGGTCTCACTAGATTCCTCAACTGTTGATATTTTTTTACTCATTTTACAATGTCGAAACGTTGTGCTGAATTCTGCAGAGGCATATTTTACACATCGAACATAACCTGTCCATAACTCCCTATCGCCATAGTATATTACTTATCTGCTAATTGCGGTGGAAACCTAACTGACAATACTAAATATTTTTCAACTATAGCGTCACCTAAATACGATCCCAACTGGGATTAAAATGAGTTACGAAACGGACTTCCGATTGTGAAACCGGATTTCCAGCAGTGAACGCGTAAAATGAAATGGCCATACCTAGTGATCCTGAAACCCGATTAAAGTGAAACTAATTTTGATGGATAGATAATTAAACATACTACTTATCCCCTGTTCATTGTTTCGCTAAATTTCGCATGTATTATTTATGATAAATTATGCAAGTGGTAGGGCACCGATTGATGATATATTAATCATGCCTTAATTATTGTATTCTTATCACATTATATAGATGTAATTGCATTGGTAACCTAGTGATCATGTGCATTACCCAGTGTTAGGTATTAGTGTTTGATTGTGGCAAGTACGTTAGCGTTTAAGCATGAATGGATATGTGAAAGTGACATGTACTTGTACCCAGTCAGTGGACCCTATTGATTTATTGCATTGTCGACGTCTGTAGGACGTGTATAAGTGTGACTATAATTGGTATGTGACGATTATGAAAGCACTTGTATGGGTGTCACAGGTAAGGCACCAAACATTGTCCATTTGTCTTGGGTATCATTCGAGACATGCTTGATGGAGATTCTGTCTCCAGTTCTCGCGTAGACTTGTCATGGACCGACGAGTATTTGAGTTTATGGTTGGCGTTTGATGTAGACCACGGGGTGTGGGGTAGTTTGAGTGTGAGTTCAACAGAATCTCGGGAGTCCCATGCCGGCACATATGGAGATATATGGGGATATTACTGATTATTATCGTGCGTGTTTCGGGCCCGTGTTTCCTTGCCCTTGGGTCCTACCTTTGGGTGGGGGATACTCCTGCGTGGTCGACTCTCACACTTGGACTGACGATAAGCTTAGCGACCTGTACAGTGAGACTTAGAGACTGATAGGATCAATTACTGATGCAACATACCCGCCATACTGTTTACTGCTTCACTGTTTACCTGCTCTATTAGCTACATGTATTGGATACTTCTTGATCACGCTATCATCCCGTGATTACTGTTTCATATTCATCATTATTGCACGTGTTTACCTTTGTATCTATATATATTGTTATCGTGTCGCTCTGACGACCTAAGTATGCATGCTCAGAGTGAGAAGTGGATCTAGCTTGGACCAGGAACTGACGTACCTCGAGGACATTGCGGACATCTTGATCAGCTATCCAGAGCTATACTCTCTTGATCTCCATCTGGTTAGTTCTTTTGTAATTCTTTTGATTTAGTGACTGCATTTCTCATTACCTATGCATTGATTACTGATTACCACGTAAAGCTAGAAGCCGAAGTGTGACTACGGCAGGATATTTCCTTGACCGTGGGAGCATGGCTGGCCTTGTCAACCCCTCGTATTCCGTATTTTGGGAAGCGGGGCGTGACACATGAATAAAGGACATATATTTGTTTATATCATGTTTGCATGTAACTCTGGTGAATGTGGCCCATATGTAGTTTATCTTGATCTTCTTGTAGGGCAGCGATGGCTTTGGAAAAAGGTTCAGATCTGCCGCCTAAGACTTTTCAACTTCATGAGCTGTGAGGGTCTCATAAAGGCTTTTCTCCTTACGAGTCGAGAGGATCCCGTAGGTGTATTTTCTCCTTAGGAATCGTGAGGATTCCTAAGTGTGTATTTTCTCTCGAGAGTCATAAAGATCTCACAAGAGATTTTTTTTACAAGTCGAGAGGACTCGTAAGTGGTTGTTTCCCTCCTTGTTGAGATTCGACTTTTGAGAGTGTGGCCCGTGAATAGTATGCAATGGTCCATCTTGGACCGACTTGCAGGGCTCCATTGCTTAGGAAACAGGTCCTTATCCCCATTGCCTAAGGCTTTCCCCTACGAGTTGAGACGAATCGAGGGATTATTGGTTGACTTTATTTCGAGACGGAGCATTGTTCCGACGGGGAGGTCATTGGATGACTTGTTTCCGAGATGGAGCGTTGTTCCGGCGGGGAGGTCATTGGCTGACTTGTTTCCGGGACGGAGCATTGTTCCGGCGGGGAGGTCATTGGCTGACTTGTTTCCGAGACGGAGCGTTGTTTCGGCGGGGAGGTCATTGGCTGACTTGTTTCCGCTTTCTGCGGTGTCGGGAAGGAACGCCGCGTTGATCTTCTGGGATGCAGATGTCGCCTTCGAGATCTGACTCTCCCTTTAATAGATTCTGTTGGGAAATGTGGTTCCCTTTTCGTTTATGCCGATGGATTTTATACAGGGGTCATTATGGACTCGCATGTAGGGCAAAAGTTTCATTCTTTCATTTTTTTTATTTCCTTCCGCGATGCTCTATCATTTCATATTTTTATACCGCGAAAGACGCGATTGCCCAATCATTTCGGCTATTTTTCACGGTGCCCAATCATTTTGGCTATTTTTCTTTCTACTTGCTGTTTTTTTATTGTGAGTTGCCCAATCTTTTTGCTATATATATATATTGTATTTTTGGCTCGCCGATTTTGTTGCGAGTATGGACCTGAGATCTGATACCAATCTTAGCATCAGCATCGTTGCGACTGGAATATTGCCAGGAGCGAATCATCACTTGCCGTGAAAGGACTTGGAATTTGTTACCGATTTAGGCATCAGCATCGCTACAACTGGGATATCGTCAGGAGCGAATCATCATTTGCCTTTGTCAATTCGAACAAAGGTGGCTTAGCAAACAGAGTTAGGATCCTGTCAACTAAGACTTTTGACTTCATGAGCCGTAAGGATCTCATAAAGGTGTTTTCCCTACGAGTCTTGAGGATCTCGTAGGTGCATTTTCTCCCAAGGAATCGTGAGAATTCTTAAGTGCGTGTTCTCTTATAAGTCGTAAGGATCTTACAAGTGCGTTTTCTCCTTATAAGTCGAGAGGATTTACAAGTGTCGTTCACCACATGAGGACATTTCGTGCCATTGGTGGAACTTGGTGGGGGAGACGTTTATTTGTGCCCGTGAATTGTATACAAGGGTCAATATTGAACCGTTTGTAGTGCAGCCTGGGAAATGTGATGGCTTAAGAACAGGTTCAGACCCCTGTAGCTTAAGGCTTTTGAATCCTATGAGCTGTGAGGGTCTCATAAGGGAATTCTTCTTACAAGTCGTGAGGATCTCGTAAGTGTAATTTCTCCTTAGGAATCATGAGGATTCTTAAATGCGTTGCTCTCTTGTGAATCATAAGGATCTCACGCAGGTATTTTCTCCTTACAAGGTCGAGAGGACCTAGCAAGTGTGCATGAATTTCTTTTACGAGTCTGCGCCCTTTCGGGTTTTCACAAACTTGCCGGTAGCCCTACTGTTTTTACTCACGGAGTCCTTTCGGGTTTTCATCCGTGCCTATTTCGCTTATGGACGTACCGTTTTTTTTCTGCGTTAGCCTAAGGATGTTGCAGTTCGTAGTAGTTTAAGGACGTTTCGGTCCGTTGTTAGTTTAGGGCCCGTTGTTAGTTTAGGAACATTTCGGTCTGTTGTTAGTTTCAGGACATTACGGTCCATTGTTAGTTTAGAGACGTTTAGGTCCGTTGTTTGTTTAGGGACGTTTCGGTCCGTTGTTAGTTTCAGGACATTGCGGTCCATTTTTAGTCTTCTACGGTGAAGTTTTGCCGGATAACACTTACAGAGTTTGGTACTCAGGAAGGTAGCGAGTGGACACAAGTGTCGTCATCTGTCATTAACCTGGACTGTGACTTGTCAGGCGTAGTATTTCTTAAGGAATCGGCCGTTTATTGGTCGGAAGGGTCTTTCGCCATGCAAATCCATGAGAAAGTAAGCCCCACCTTGGTAGACTTTGTCCATGATGTACGGGCCCTCAAAGTTTGGCTCGAATTTGCAGGGTTGCCTAGCACGACAGCAAGGTTTCGGGAGGCATCGTCCATGCCAAATTCAAAAAAATTTCGTTCTAGCTAACCCTAACCCTAGAATCGTATACTAGAAATCCAACGGAATGAAATGCAAACAACTTTGCAACTAAAAGTGAGAAAAGAATACAACCTTTGTAGATCGGTCCTTCACTTCATTAGCTCCGTGTACTAGTCCCTTCACTGCGATCATGTAGTCCCAGACTCTAGAGAGGCTCCCATGAAGAAATGAACATGCCTGCATCGAAGTCTTCGAGGCCGAAGATGATCTACGTCGATGAGACACTAACCCAAGCTATCTCTTCACTAATTATGGAATTAGTGGAGAAAACACCCTATACTAAATGGCAAGTAGTAGAGGATGATGAAATAGGAAGTGGGCTCACTTTAAATTTGATTTTCTCATATTTTCCCTCATATCTCCATTGAAGCTAGAAAGCTTGTAGGAAGAAGAAGAAGAATGAACTCATATGATTATTATCCAAAAGATAATGGCAACCCTAGGTGAGTTAGTATCATATACTAACCTTTGTAGAGAGTTAACCATGGCTAGGTTTAATTGGTTGGGTTAATAAATATCTAAGGCAAAACAAAATAGTGGACTTGGTCAATGATAACTACAAGCTTCTACAAGCTTTCATCCATGACAAAATACCACCATTTTGTAATTACCAAAATGAATAAAACCTTAACAATTAAACCAAGCATGGTGTATGTCATACACACACCTTTGTTGCATGTATCATCAAGCATGACACAAAATAATGTACACGTATATATATATCACATATATACACATGCACAAAACTAAGTGAGAAAATAAATCTTAAGTGAGCTAGTACTAGTTAATATAAATCAATATATCAAATATATAATTATATATTAAATCATTAAATCAACTCTTGATTTAATAATCCAGCTATATCACATATAACCGACTAATATCTTATGTAACAACTTATCGAATCAACACATGATCCGATAACCCGGTTATATCGCATATAACCGACCAATGCCACAAATCGCGAGAATACAATACGGTATCACATACTCGTATCAATCTCGGTCCCGCACATATCATATATGTGCTCCTACTCCGTTTCGCTTGAGCCAGGAAACCTCTGTGTAGGACTCTAAAGACTCGTCAATACGCCGGCAGTAGATGATGATCATATCAAACACCCATAAGCCGCAAGCGGTCTGCTAAACGTAACGGCCACCCGGGTATTGAGCGATCAAAAGATTAACAAGCAAGACTGCTCATACTCCTGCGAATCCAATCAGTTACACTACCGTACAGTCCGGTCTCTTCGTTTGATATGTCGCATATCTCATCTAGGGGTGGTAAACGTCAGACCCCAGTAACTCGATAAGTCGTGTCGATATGAGGCTCATAACGGGTCGAGAAACTACTGATAACACTTACCAATATATCTCTGAAGCAGCCCTGGCCAGGGACTTCCTGTTATAGCCAATCGAGCACAGCGCAACATCAACTCCCAATACCGGGAAAGACGGAACCCCTCCTATCGCTCATTGCCTCCATGTGATTCGGGACTGTACCCAAAAGCCACCGTTTTGCACGTTCTCTTGAACGTGGTAAGGTGGAAATCAAAGCATAGTGGGAATCACACAAGACTCAATGACGATCTCGGGTCTACAGACTAACTTGTACCAGCATCACCAGAGAACTGCCATCTTACGTGAGGTATAATACCATCTGAGAGTTCTCGGCGAGTCCGTCCAGTGTACCCAGTCTCCACCGAGCACCCGTATACTGTCTCTGATGTCAAACACCAATGGATATGGGATCATCCATCGCCCATCTACATGGGTCGAGAAGCTATACGCTAGTCTACTCTGGTATATCGATGCCCTCTCTCGATACACCTACGACTAGGAACATTTGAAGAATATACTTAACGACTACTCTGTCCCCACTAGTATGATCTGCATCATAGTCCTTGTAGTCAAATACTCATCCTAAGGGCTTTATCAACATGTATCATAGAAACAATCAGTGTACATGTTAAGATAAAGAGCAACCAGATAGCATACTATCATATCGAGCAAGAAAGTCCTCCCTATATATGTCTAAGCATCCACTACAATATACATCGTATGTACAGTAATGGCCTCTAGGGCATACATATCACTAACAATCTCCCACTTGTACTAGGGCCATCTGTTGTAGTATCCTATACCCAACAATCAGCAGTGGTTGTAGTATCTCATACTCAACCATCCCATAAAAGTCTCTCTTGGGAATAGGCCTTTGTGAGTGGATCCGCCCTGTTGTCCTCTGTGTATACTCTCCTAACATCGATCTCCCAGGAGATCAACCATCTCCATGATCAGGTGATACTGCCTAAGAATATGTCTGGATCACTGATGGGACGGGAGTTTCTAGGCCTAAGCCACAACTCCATTATCACACAATGGTAGGAACGATGTTTATCTCATGAACTTATATATATCCAGACTGCCTGTTTGGTAGCATCCTTGGTAGTGATGTATCCATCCTTTATCGTCTAGTTTGCTACGGTATCTAGCTTGGAACTCTTCCAACATACCGTCCCTCCACTGAGAGTAAAGACAATGCATGTGACTGACATTCAGTCAACCTTTTCACCCTGGAAGCTATCCAGTGATTCTCCCAAGGATCGATTGATACCATCTGATTACACTTAGTGAGAATCCTAACATCCACTTAGATCTATCTCATAAATCCAAAATCCAGGATTTAGGAGGTATCACCTTGATCCTATATGGAGAATCTTGTCATAGGAGGAGATTGACCGAGTGTAGCATAGGAAACTCCTTTCCTATCAAGAGTATGTTATCCACGTATAATGCGAGGATCACCATCATACTCCCTACTACCTTTTGTATATACAAGATTCATCTACCATTTTGATGAATTCAAACGCTTTGACTACCACACCAAAACAGATGTTCCAACTCCGTGATACCTGCTTTAACCCATAAACCAACTTGCACACGTTTCCGCTGCTCCCATTGTCTACGAATCCCTCTGGCTGTGTACTTATAGACGCTTTCTTCTAAATCACTATTTAGAAAAGCAGTCATGATACCCAACTGCCAGATATCGTTGTCATGGTATGTAGCAATGGCAAGTAGGATCCGGATGGACTTAAGCATAGCACTGGAGAAAATGTTTCATCATTATCCACACCTAGTCGATGACGAGAACCTTTTGCAACAAGTCTTAGCTTTAAAAGTCTCAACCTTTCCATGTACACCAAGTAATCTTCTCAAGATATACTTGCTCCTGATGGGGATTTAACCCTTCAGATATAGAAACCAAAGTCCATACTTTGTTGGTGTATATGGATTCTATCTCAGATCGCTTAGCATCCATCCATTCTCACAGAGTCACCACTCTTGATGGCCTGCTCGAAACTAGTTGGGTCATCATCTTATGATGCAATTCTCGCTCCCACTGTCATACAGAAAACCGTAGTATCTCTCAGGTATGTGAGGAACCCTATTAGATCGACGGAGAGGCTGAGGTCCGTCGGGAACTATTGAATCCTCCGGTTCTACCAAATCATTAGCTGCAGTTTGTATAGCTGGAATACCTTCCAGTTCTACCTCATAACCAATAATTTCTTCACAAGAAAATCCTTTTCTAAAAAGGTGGTATGCCGAGAAATAAAACACCTTTTGTTCCTCGGTGTGGTAGAAGATATTCCCTTGCGAATGCTTGGGATATCCAAGAAACTTCCACAGAACTAACCTTGCCTCAAGTTTGTCCAGATTTTGCTTTTAGACATAGGCCGGACAACCCCAAATCTTAACTTACTTAAGAGAAGGGTTCTTCCCATACCATATCGCATATGGAGTGGTAGGCACCTGATTTGGTTGGAATCCTATTCAATAGGTATACAGCTTCACAAGTGCATAACCCCCAAAAGGAAATAGGTAATTCAGTAGTACTCATCATAGAGCACACCATATCACATACGGTGCGATTGCTCTTCCCCGATACATCAACATGCTGTGGTGTATACGGAGGAGTAATGCTAAGAGAGAATCTCATTCTCCTTTAGAATAGTCCAGGAACTCCGTGCTCAAGTATTCTCCTTCCTGATCACATCAAAGGACATAATACTTATACCCGTTTTGGTTCTCTACTTCTGACTTATATTCTTTGAATTTCTCAAAAGCTTCAAACTTGTGTTTCAACAGGAACATATGTCCGAATCTTGAGAGATCATTAGTGAATGTAATAAAGTACAAAGAACCGGTCCTGACATGTATAGACGGAGGACCTACATACATCATCATGTATCAATCCCAAGGGTTCATTAACCCTTTCTCTATTTCCAATAAACGGAGCTATGGTCATCTTATCTTTGTGACATGACTGGCAAGTTCCACAAGATGTAAATTCAAACTGATTTAAATATGCATCTTAATGTAACTTAGCTAGTCGGGTTGCATTGATATGACCTAGTCTACAATGCCCTAAGTAGGATTCGTTCCTTTCTGAACTCTTCTTCTTGTGTGTGTTTTGTATGTTAAGAACCGTGATTTGATTTAGAATGTATATGCCTTTAGATAACGTGCCTAAACCGATCAACTCTTGATATAGGAAATGTTCAAAACATTATCCAACAATACAAAATTATATCCTTCTTTACTAAATAAAGAGACTGATATGATATTGTATATCAGGTTCGGTATCTAATTAACATTCATTTAGAATCAATGTATTTGGTAATACAGAGTGATAACTGCCAACAACTTGGCTGCAACAATTGCACCGTTTCTAACTCTTAAAACTTTATCACCCGTTCTCAGTTCTCTACCTATCTGTAGACCATGTAACATATTACATATGCGGGATCCTGATCCGGTATCACATACCCAGAACGTAGATGATACTGAAAAACAGTTCTCGGTAATGAACACACCCGAAGAAGATGCATCATCATGTACTTTCTTCATTTGGGCGGCACGGGAATCCTGGTAATCCCATATTTCCTGTTTGGTCTTATAACAATTATAAGTTGGAGCGGGACCAACGTTCCCCAGCTTACTATAACAAGCGGGTTCAGTCAATACATCCATATTATTATTTTGATTAAGGCGTGACACGGTCGCTACCTAGAGAGAGAGAGAAGAAAACACTCAACATATGCTCTTGCAAGATTAGATTGGTTATTAATTTATCTAATCAGGATGGCTCCCACTGTTTTAGTCAAATTTTCCTTCAAACCCAAAAAGGAAAGACTAGTCGGGATTAATTATACCCTACAAGTTTGCCAATTTTTCAGCCAGGCCAGTGCCGGTACTTTGAGGGAGGCGTGCTTTCGTACGGACCTAATTAAAATAAATCTCATTTTCCCAGGGACGTAACCCCGTTAACACCTTTCTAGACACCTACTTGATCGGCTAATTGTGATGTGTAAAACTCTTCCAGGAGTAACTCTTACTCGCAGTGGGTATCGGGATCCAACTATCTCATAGAAGGCATGCAATCTCATTGCAAATTTCAACACTTGAAATTCTCGATAATATTTTACCCCTAGCGTCCTATGACCTTGACGCATGCCAACAAACCATAGTCCGCTATTCAAGTTCAACCTGTACATTTCCTGATTGAATTAAACCCACCCGCACGACCCTTGACGCTGGCCAACAAAGTCACACGACTATCCTAATCCAATCACATCGTATGCAGCAGATAAGCACTAGTTAGCTACCGCACACTACGTCTTGACGCAGACCAACAAACGTAGCACGAATACTAAGTAATACTTATCTGAAATGACGGAGGGCTACGACAGGTTTTTATGAAAACCCTTTGCGTAATGAACTTGATCTCGTTGTAGAATCGAGTGATTTAAAATGGATAGTTTTTGAGGTTTTTACTAGTTTTGCTAAAGAGGTCACTCCCGGTGATGGGATCTCGGCTCTTTCCTTATCGAATAAGGTGTAAGATATTTCACAAATACCACCATGCAAAGAAAAAACTATAGAGGAAATCAAAAGACAAACCGAGTTTGTAGTATCTGCTAGTTTCACTAAAGAGGTCACTCCCGGTGAAGGGATCTCGGCTCTTTCCTTATCGAATAAGGTGCTGGATATTCTACAAGGAATACTGCTATGCAAAGCAAGAACTAAAGCTACCAGTTTTCGAGACAAGTTTCTACAATATCTTTAGGTATATTTTATTTCATTAATCTCATTAATGAAGTCCCATTTATTATACTTCCCAAGCATCACATATGAAACTAAAGCAGCAATATTAATTATATCTCATATATATAATATAGGCATTCGTCTAAACATATTACAGTGATCGCATCACAGAGCAGCAGAAGATAACATATGAAATATTAGATATACTAAGATTTCTGTGTTTTAAATTAAGTTTGTATAAAACACGGATTCCACGGTCGTGATGAATAGCCAAATCCACATCCCTAGACCCCTACGAGAGTAGCAAGTAACCCTACTAATTCTAGAGTTAGGAGACCCGGTCTCAACTCCTTGAGATGGTCTCCCACTGGACCCTAAAACCCGGTTACTTGAGCTCCCCACCTTGGGCTATCATAATGCGGAAAAGTAAATAATATATAATGGTGACATCATCCTCAACCCGGAAGTGCCCCAATAAAAGAATATTACATATAATGAATTTTACATGAATGAAAATGAAAAACTCTCATCTCACATAAAACCCCCGTCTATTTAAAACTCGACGATCCAATATAACATATCCCAGCAACACATAACATCACATGTTATCAACGTAAGTAAATATGCGTATCCCAATTGTCGTTGACATAAAGTAACGAAACCGGCGATACACCATATATTACACTTACGGTCGCAGAAAAGAAAGTGAAAAACTACAACGGTTAGAATCCGCAACCACCTTAGACATCACATGCCTAACAAAATGAATTCCTTAGACATCGCATGCCTAACAATCATAAACCCCGCATTTTAGTCTCGATCTCGAAAACAATTTTCAATGTCAAGTTGGGCAATTCAATAAGAGTCTCGACATCCTGATCGAATGCTCGTCGGAAACTTTAGTAGACGGCCGCACCTCCCGATGCCGTCGACGAAGTGCACTAAGGCGGAACACCGCTGCCGCGAGCACCCGAATAGATACTTTTGGCGACGGGGTTCTCCTAAGTCACTTGGTCGGGGCTATGGGGCGTGGCTATCTAATAATGTTATCCGGCGAGTATCCGCGTACGCTACGTGATTGCGACGGACTTTTGATCACATCAAAATCCCGTGGCAACCGATCAAATGAGACCAAACTGCAAGATGTATAAAATTCAAATTAGTTATCTCATAACTACTTTTGTGGATTCCAAATATTGTATCCCATCACATGATATCCAGACGACGTTAAACTTTTCGATCGATTCATCAAAGTCTCACAATTTCCCGACAGCTCAACACTTGAGCACAGCTTTAATAATACCCAGAACATGCCACAGTACCTATGCACCAGCCATAAAAGGACAGACCCAAGCCTCACTCATGTCACCACGGAACTACGGCAAACCCTATAGTATGACCGCGGTTCTGCGATCTAAAAAGTCGAGTTAGGGTTTCATTCTTCTAGAGAGTTCATAGAATTACTTTCATGTTTTTCCGACTACGTTAAACTTGGAAAAATGGGTTTTTGATAATCGTTCGAACTTTTTAACTTTGCCTAGACAATATGTGAATACCCGAAACAATGTTAAAACTACGAATACGAAACACTCCGAATTGTTTATAATGTAAGATTATATCGCACGCAAAATTAGCAAAAGCAAACAACACCTGAAACATCAAAACCCAGTCACTGGAACACAGTGAAAATTTCAGGCAGAACCAACAAAAAGTGGTCGGCCCCTACTTTAGTGATCTCGGCCAAAATCTGAGCAAACCCTCTGAAAATTTCACCGTGTTCATGATATATCCCATATAACACTCTGTACTTCTTTAAAAAAAAAAATTGACAACTTTTTAGAATCGACAACCAGTTTTTGGCGTTGTAAGTTTCGGAGTATTTCGGTTTCGTAATCTTAAAAAAATCCGTCTAATTTTCTATCATGTCTCTGATACCACTGCAGGGTTACCTGGCACGGCAGCAAGGTTTCGGGAGGCATCGTCCATGCCAAATTCAAAAATTTGCCGTTCTAGCTAACCCTAACCCTAACCTTAGAATCGTATACTAAAAATCCGATGGAATGAAATGCAAATAACTTTGCAACTAAAAGTGAGCAAGGAATACAACCTTTGTAGATCGGTCCTTCACTTCATTAGCTCCGTGTAGTAGTTCCTTCGTTGTGATCATGTAGTCCCGGACTCTAGAGAGGCTCCTATGAAGAAATGAACATGCTTGCATCGAAGTCTTCGAGGCCGAAGATGATCTACGTCGAGGAGACACTAACCCAAGCTATCTCTTCACTAATTATGGAATTAGTGAAGCAAACACCCTATACTAAATGGAAAGTAGTAAAGGATGATGAAGTAGGAAGTGTGCTCACTTTAAAATTGATTTTCTCACATTTTCCCTCACATCTCCATTAAAGATAGAAGGCTTGTAGGAAGAAGAAGAAGAATGAACTCATATGATTATTATCCAAAAGATAATGGCAACCCTAGGTGAGTTAGTATCATATACTAACCTTTGTAGAGAGTTAACCATGGCTGGGTTTAATTGGTTGGCTTAATAAATATTTAAGGCAAAACAAAGAGTGGACTTTATCAATAATAACTACAAGCTTCTACAAGCTTTCATCCATGACAAAATACCACCATTTTGTATTTCCAAAAATGAATAAAACCCTAGCAATTAAACCAAGCATGGTGTATATCGTACACACACCTTTGTTGCATGTATCATCAAGCATGACACAAAATAATGTACACTTATATATATCACATATATACACATGCATAAAACTAAGTGAGAAAATAAATCTTAAGTGAGCTAATATTAGTTAATATAAATTAATATATCAAATATATAACTATACATTAAATTATTAAATCAACACTTGATTTAATAATCCGGCTATATCACATATAACCGACTAATATCTTATGTAACAACTTATCGAATCAATACTTAATCCGATAACCCGGTTATATCGCATATAACCGACCAATGTCACAAATCGTGAGAATACAATACGGTATCACATACACGTATCAATCTCGGTCCCGCACATATCACATATGTGCTCCTACTCCGTTTCGCTTGAGCCAGGAAACCTCTGTGTAGGACTCTAAAGACTCGTCAATACGCCGGCAGTAGATGAAGATCATATCAAACATCCACAAGCCGCAAGCGGTCTGCTAAACGTAACGGCCACCCGGGTATTGAGTGATCAGAAGATTAACAAGCAAGCCTGCTCATACTCCTGCGAATCCAATCAGTAACACTACCGTACAGTCCGGTCTCTTCGTCTGATATGTCGCATATCTCGTTTAGGGGTGGTAAACATCAGACCCCAGTAACTCGATAAGTCGTGTCGATATGAGGCTCATAACGGGTCGAGAAACTACTGATAACACTTACGAGTATATCTTTGAAGCAGCCCTGGCCAGAGACTTCCCGTTATAGCCAATCAAGCACAGTGCAACATCAACTCCCAATACCGGGAGAGACGAAACCCCTCCTATCGCTCATTACCTCCATATGATTCGGGACTGTACCCAAAAGCCACCGTTTTGCACGTTCTCTTGAACGTGGTAAGGTGGAAATCAAAGCACAGTGGGAATCACACAAGACTCTATGACGATCTCGGGTCTACAGACTAACCTGTACCAGTGTCACCAGAGAACTGCAATCTGACGTGAGGTATAATACAATCTGGGAGTTCTCGGCGAGTCCGTCCAGTGTACCCAGTCTCCACCGAGCACCCGTATACTGTCTCTGATGTCAAACACCAATGGATATGGGATCATCCATCGCCCATTTACATGGGTCGAGAAGTTATACGCTAGTCTACTCTGATATATCGATGCCCTGTCTCGATACACCTACGACTAGGAACATTTGAAGGATGTACTTAACGACTACTCTGTCCCCACTAGTATGATCTGCATCATAGTCCCGGTAGTCAAATACTCATCCTAAGGGCTTTATCAACATGTAACATAGAGACAATCAGTATACATGTTAAGATAAAGAGCAATCAGATAGTATACTATCATGTTGAGCAAGAAAGTCCTCCCTATATATGTCCAAGCATCCACTACAATATACATCGTATGTACAGTAATGGCCTCTAGGGCATACATATCACTAACAGAATTTCCCCCGTTTGGCACGATTGGGGATCATAGGCCTTTTTACGACTAGCACGAGTTCGCCTTGGCAGAATGTTCTCGGTCTAGTCAATCATTCGTATGAGCGCGTTATCCTTGCTTTGTAAGCTTCTAGGTTTTGCATTGCCATGAGACGAGTTTCGTCGAGGGCGTCGAGCTCCTCAAGCCGAAGATGAGCATTCCCATCATCCGTTAGCTCATAATGAACTACCACTCGTAGAGAGGGTAGCTCTATCTCTAAGGGGAGTACTGCTTTCGTGCCGAATACCAACGCGAATGGCATTGTATTTGTGGCCGTTTTGAACGTGGTCCGATAAGCCCAGAGAGCTTCATGCAGCTTCTCGTGCCGGTCCTTTTTATTTTTGTACACCATCTTCTTTATGGTCTTTGTCAAGGTTTTGTTGAAAGCCTCAGCTATACCATTATCTCGGGGATTATAGATCGAAGAGTATCTCCAGTCTATGTTATGCTGCTATGCGAAGCGGCTGATTCTGTGACTTCTGTAGGCCGTCCCATTATCGGAGATAATCCGTCGCGGAGTGCCGAACCGATAGATGACGTGTGTTTTGAAGAAATAGAGGATGTTCTCCATCTTCACTTCTCTTAGCGGTATGGCTTCTTCCCACTTAGAGAAGTAATCAGTTGTCGCTCATACGAACCGATGTCATTTGGATGACGCTGGTTCGATGGGCCCAATTATGTCGGTTCCCTACATTTCGAACGGCCAGCTAGACACTGGTGGGTGTAGCGGGTTTGGATGCCGGTGGATGAAATCTCCATGAATTTGGCACGAGTGGCACTGCTTCGCGTATTCAAGGCAGTCCTGAATCATCGTGCGCCAATAGTAGCCCATTCTTTTAATCTTCAGCTTCATCTTTGGCCCGGTTTGATGAGAACCGCAGAGTCCGTCGTGAGTTTCTTGGACGACTCTCCTTGCTTCTTCCAGTCTCAGGCATCTCAGCCACAGAGAGTCGAACGACCTCTTATATAGAGTATCATTGACGAAGGCGAAGGACAGAGCTCGTTTCATGAGTTGATGTCTTGAGGATGCATCTTCTGGCGTTTGACGGGATTTGAAGTAGTCTATAAAGACTTCTCTCTAATCCTTAGTCTTTTCTTGGTCCTCTATTTGTAGGGTTGTTTGCTTGGTCGCTTCCTTTTCTCCAGAAGACTCCGGAAATATTTCTGCTGGTGCAAGAACCTGACGGCTTTGTACAATGATCCTTACGTCATCGAGGTTTT
This sequence comes from Agapanthus africanus, assembly GCA_030015575.1. NCBI lineage: Eukaryota > Viridiplantae > Streptophyta > Magnoliopsida > Asparagales > Amaryllidaceae > Agapanthus > Agapanthus africanus. Next base: position 15,058,895 of record CM057342.1, on the reverse strand, counting down.
CGTCAGCCAGTTCTTTAGCGAGTTTGGCTAATGCGTCTGCCTTGCTATTTTTTGTACGTGGTATGCTTTCCAGGATGCAGGAGGGAATTTGAGTCAGTAACTGTTGTACTCTTTCGCCATATTTTTCCAACTCTGGTTTGCATGTCTGATAGTCACCGTTTACTTGGCTAACGATCAGCTGGGAGCCTCCGTATATAAGGAGGTTTTCGATTCCCATGTTGACAGCGATCTCAAGACCTGCTATCAAAACCTCATATTCTGCTTCATTGTTTGTCCTTGGCTCCGTTAAGGAAAAGGCAAAGCATATTATTCCTCGTTGCGGAGTCACGAAGATGAGGCCTACCCCAGATTTGATTATGGGGGAGCTGTGCTTTCGCTTCTTCATGGAAGATGCCCCATCGAAGTAGAGTTCCCATCGGGTATCACTCCCTCCCCTCTCCCTGTCGATCGTGTCAAACGTGTGCTCGTCTGGCAATTCGCAATTTAGGGGTGAATCGGCAGGTATCAGATGCTCAGCGAGGAAGTCGGCGATGGCCTGGCCTTTCACTGCCTTGAGAGGTCGGTATGTTATCGAGAATTCCTTTAAGAGTAGGGCCCATTTAGCGAGCCGTCCCGTTAGTATAGCTCTTGACATCAAATATTTGAGAGGATCCACTTTTGATATGAGACGGACCTCATGCGCTAAAGCATAATGCTGAAGCTTCGTTATCGCGAAGATTAGCGCCAGGTAGTGTTTTTCGATAGGGGAGTAGTTGTTTTCTACCCCCAGGAGAACTCGACTCAAATAGTAGAGGGCTCTCTCTTTCCCTTGGTCGTTCTCCTGTGCCCATAGCGCGCCTAAAGAACATTCAAGGGCTGTTGTGTACAGGATGTGGGGCTTTCCCTTGACTGGAGCGGTCAGTACCGGTGGGTTCTACAGATATTGCTTGATTTCTTCCAGTGCACTCTGGAATTTACGATCCCAAACGAACGGGGTTCCTTTCTTCATCAGGTGACTGTAGGGACAACATTTTCCGGAGAGGTTGGCTATGAACCGTCGGATGTATGCGAGCTTGTTAGTTATATGTATGCCCTAGAGGCCATTACTGTATATGAGATGTATATTGTAGTGGATGCTTGGACATATATAGGGAGGACTTTCTTGCTCGACATGATAGTATGCTATCTGGTTACTCTTTATCTTAACATGTACACCGATTGTCTCTCGGTTACATGTTGGTAAAACCCTTAGGATGTGTACTTGACTGTCAGGACTATGATGTAGTTCATACTAGTGGGGCCATGGTAGTCCATAAGTTCATCCTTTAATGTCCCCAGTCGTGGGTGTATCGAGACGGGGCATCGATATACCAGAGTAGACTAGCGTGTAGCTTCTCGACCCATGTAGACGGGCGATGGATAATCCCACATCCATTGGTGTTTGACATCAGAGATGGTATACGGGTGCTCAGTGGAGACTGGGTACACTGGACGGACTCGCCGAGAACTCCTAGATGGTATTTACCTCACGTCATATGGCAGTTCTCTGGTGACACTGGTACAGGTTAGTTTTAGACCCGAGATCGTCATAGAGTTTTGTGGGATTCCTACTGTGCTTTGATTTACACCTTACCACGTCCAAGAGAGCGTGCAAAACGGTGGTTTTTGGGTACAGTCCCGAGTCACATGTAGGCAATGAGCGATAGGAGGGGTTTCGTCTCTCCCGGTATTGGGGGTTGATGTTGCGCTGTGCTCTATTGGCCATAACAAGGAAGTCCCTGGCCAGGGCTGGTTTAGAGATTTACTGGTAAGTGTTACCAGTAGTTTCTCGACTTGTTATGAGCCTCATATTGGAACGACTTATCTAGTTACTGGGGTCTAACGTTTACCACCCCTAGACGAGATATATGACATATCAGACGAGGAGGCCGGACTGTACGGTAGTGTCACTGTCAGGCTTTTGCAGGAGTTGGAGCGGGCTTGCTTGTTGATCTTCTGACCGCTCAATACCTGGGGTAGCCGTTACGTCCAGCTAGTACCGCTGAAGGCTTGTGGGTGCTTGATGTGATTATCACCCACTGCCGGCGTATTGACGAGTCTTTAGAGTCCTACATAGAGGTTTTACTGGCTCAAGCAAAACGAAATAGGAGCACATATGTGATATGTGCTGGACTGAGAATAATGCGCGTATGTGATATCGTATTCTATTCTCGCGACTTTTGTATAGGTCGGTTATATGTGATATAGCCGGGTTATAATAAGTTGGTACATTTAGTGTTAGTCGGTTATATGTGATATAGCCAGATTATTAAATCAAGTGTTGATTTAATATAATTGTATGTTCGATATACTAATTTACATTAACTAATATTGGCTCACTTAAGCATTCTTTTCTCACTTGTGTGTACATGTAATATATATGTGATATATATTAATATGCATTGTTTATTTTTGTGTGTCATGGTTGTTGATACACACCACATGGGTGTATAAGACATACACCATTTTAATTATAACGGTGGGGTTTTAATATTCAAAGTAAATACAAAATTAGGGGATAATTGTTCAAAGCATGAATCTTGTAGAATCTTGTGAGTGCTTTGACAAAGTCCACCCATTTTGTTTTACTTAGGATATTTATTAACCTAACCACTATAATTAGCCATGGTTATGTCTCTACATGAGTTAGTATATGATACCCACTCACCCATGGTTACTTATCTCACTTTGGATTAAGCTCATTATCTTCTTCTTCCAAAAGAAAAGCTTGCTAGGGTTTGATAAAAGTGAGAAAGTAATGTGAGAAAAGAAATTCTAAAGTGAGCCCACTTCCTATTTCACCATCCTCTACTAGATTAACACTTTAGTATAGGGTGTTTGCTTCACTTTGGTGAAGTAGTAGCTTGAGTTCATATCCCCTCGATGTAGATCATCTTCGGCCTCGAAGACTTCAAGCAAGACCGTTGCCTTCTTCTCATGGAGCCGTCCAAGAATCCGGGAGCAACATGATCGTAGCGAAGGGACTACTACAAGGAGCTTTTGAAGTGAAGGACCGATCTACAAAGGTTGTATTTCTATTTCACTTAGATGTAAACGGTTTACATTAGTTTACGTATTATTTTCTAGTTAACGATTCAAGTTTAGAGTACTTTGAAACGGCAAAATTTTGAAAATGGCATGGACGATGCCTCCCGAAACCTTGCTGCTGTCGATAGGAACCCTACAGTGGTATCAGAGCCTAGCTAGAAAATTATACGGATAATATTAGATTACGAAAACGAAACGAACTCTGAAACTTGAAATCCCAAATCCATGTTTCTGTCGATTTTAAAACGAGCTCCAAAATTTTTCATACAAGTGCAGAATCATCTATGAGCAAATATAGGAGCATGGAAGAAAGTTAGGACCCAGTGCTCGGATTTGGACCGAGCACATGGGGTGGAAAACCGAGGAGGCCTGCCTGGGGAAGTCCTCTGGGTCCCAAATTTTTTTCATGCTCTGTGCTCTGGGATTTAGGATTTTAGGTGTTGTTTATTTTTGCTACTTTTCATGTAATGATTAACTCAATGCAAAGGCAACTTGGAGTGTTTCGTAGTCGTAATTTTAACTGTTTTCGGGTTATTTTAGACGTTAAAAAGTTCAATCGGATGTCAAATACCCGCTTTAACCCTTACCGAAAAAAATTTCCAAGTGTTGGATTTTTCCCGTAGTTAAAAAGCTTTCAAACATCATGCAAGTTATGTGATGGACCTTCAAGAAGAACAGAACCTTAACTCGCTTATGTGACTGTCAGAACCGCCACTAAATTCTCGGGATTGTGGTGGTTCAGCGGTACCACATGTGAAGCGTTGGTTGACCCTTCTACGGCTGGTCCATTGGTACTGTGGCATGTGCTGAATAATTTTAAACTACGCTCAAGTGTTGAGCTTTCTGGGTAATTGTGGGTGTTTGTTGATTCGATCGGAATGTTTAACATCGTCTAGTTTTTTCTGCGACCGTAAGTGTAATATGTATTGTATCGCCGGTTTTGTTGCTATATGTCAACAACAATTAGGATACGCATATTTACTTACGTTGATGACATGTGATGTTATGTGTTGCTGTATATGTTATATTGGATCTTCATGTTTTGAATAACCGGGGTTTTATGTGAGATGAGAGTTTTTATTTTCATTCATGTAAAATTAAATGTATGTAATATTCTTTTATTGGGGCACTTCCGGGTTGAGGTTGATGTCACCATTGATGTATATTATTAACTTTTCCGCATTAGGATAGACCCAAGAAGGGGAGCACAAGTAACCGGGTTCTAGAGTCCAGTGGGAGACCAACTCGAAAAGTCGAGTCCGGGTCTCCTAACTCTAGAATTGGTAGGGTTGCTTGCCGCTCTCGTAGGGGTCTAGAGGTGTGGGTTTGGCTATTCATCGCGCCGTGGAATCCGTGTTTTATAGAGGCTCAAAATAAAACACGGACCTCCTAGTATATCCATTATTTCATATGTTTCTTCTGCTGCGATATCTGTGATGTGATCATTTGATATGTAAAGATGGATACAGTATATAGTATATATGATATATTATATAGACGTTGCTTATTTTTTACACCCACGCTAGCACTGCCCCGCTCTTTCGTTAGTTACCTAACCTAATGGTGCACGAGGGGACATCGATGCGAATGTGGATGGTATAAGCGTACGTTGTATTTATCTGTGATGTTTAGGTGACTTAAATGATAGGACTTCATTAATATGATTAATGAATTAAAAGAAACCTAAAGATGTTGTGGAATCAAATTTTCAAAAACAGGTAGCTACATTCTTGCTTTGCATAGCGGTGTTTCTTCTAGAACATCCTGCACCTTATTCGATAAAGAAAGGGCCGAGATCCCTTCACCGGGAGTGACCCCTTTAGCAATAACTGGCAGATGCTACAACCCTCGGTTTTTTTTTTATTGCTTTTCTAGTTCTTAATTTGCATAGGGATATTGTGAATATCCTGCACCTCATTCGACAAGGAAAGAGCCGAGATCCCTTCACCGGGAGTGACCTCTTTAGCGAAACTAGCAAAAGCCTCAAAAACACTCCATTTAAAATCATTTGATTCTACAATGATATCAAGTTCATTACGCAATAGGTTTTCAGGAAAAAAAACCTGTCGTAGCCCTCTGTCGTTTCAGATAAGTCCTACTTAGTATTCGTGCTACGTTTGTTGACCTCCGTCAAGGCGTAGTGTGCGGTAGCTGACTAGTATTTATCTGCTTATGCATATGATGCAAATTGGATTAGGGTAGTCGTACGACCTTGTTGACCTCCGTCAAGGGTCGTGCGGGTGGGTTCGATTCAATCAAGAAATGACGGATTGAACTTGACTAGTAGCCTATCGTTTGTTGACCTCCGTCAAGGTCATAGGGTGCTAGGGGAAAAATTATCGGGAATTTCAAGTGTTGAAATTTGCAATGAGATTGCATACCTTCTATGAGATAGTTGGATCCCAATACCCACTGTGGGTAATTGTTACTCCTGCGAGAGTTTTACACATTACAATTAGTCGATCAAGTAGGGGTCTAGAAAGGTGTCAACGGGGTTACGCCCCTGGGAAAATGAGGTTTATTTTAATTAGATCCGTGCGAAAGCACGGGGAACCTCCCTTAAAGTTGTTAGTTATGTATATGCCCTAGAGGCCATTGTTGTACATTTGATGTATATTATAATGGATGCTTAGATATATACAGAGAGGACTTTCTTGCTCGTCATGATAGTATGCTATTTGGTTTCACTTTATCTTAACATGTTGACTTGTATTGGTTTACTGTCTTTCTCTCACATGTTGATAAAGCCCTTAGAATCTGTACTCGACTACTGGGACTATGATGAGATCATACTAGTGGGGTCATAGTAGTCGATGAGTACATCCTATAACTGTTCCTAGTCAAGGGTATATCGAGACAGGGCATCGATACACCAGAGTAGACTAGCGTATACACATCTTGACCCATATGATGGGCGATGGATGATCCCATATCAATCGGTGTTTGACATCAAGGATGGTGTACGGGTGCTCAGTGGAGACTGGGTACACTGGACGGACTCGCCGAGAACTCCCAGTTGGTGATATACCACACGTCAGATGGCAGTTTTCCGGTGACACTGGTACAGGATAGTCTGTAGACCCGAGATCGTCATAGAGTCTTGTGTGATTCCCACTGTACTTTGATTTCCATCTTACCACGTCCAAGAGGGCGTGCAAAACGGTGGCTTTTGGGTACAGTCCCGAATCACATGGAGGCAATGAGCGATAGGAGGGGATTCGTCTCTCCCGGTATAGGGAGTTGATGTTGTGCTGTGTTCGATTGGCTATAACTGGAAGTCCCTGGCCAGGGCTGATATAGAGATTTACTGGTAAGTGTTACTAGTAGTTTCTCGACCTGTTATGAGCCTCATATCGACACGACTTATCGGTTACTGGGGTCTGACGTTTACCACCCCTAGACTTGATATGCGACATATCAGACGAACAGACCGGACTGTACGGGAGTGTTACTGATTGGATTCACAGGAGAACGCACATGCTAGCTTGTTGATCTTCTGATCGCTCAATACCTGGGTGGCTGTTACGTTTAGCTGACCGCTTGCAGCTTGTGGGTGTTTGATATGATCATCACCTGCTACCGGCGTATTGACGATTCTTTAGAGTCCTATACAGAGGTTTCTTGGCTCAGGCAAAACGGAGTAGAGGCACATATGTGATATGTGCAGGACCGAGGATAATGCGATATGAGATACCGTATTATATTCTCGAGATATTTAGAAATGCATCGGGACATCGGATCAAGTGTTGATTCGATGAATCGATACATGATACATTAGCTGGTTATATTCGATATAGCCGAATCGTTGGATCAAGTGTTGATTCGATTATTTAATGTATAATAATATATATGATATATTGTATTACATTATCTAATATTGGATCACTTTATTATTTCATTTTCTCACTAGATGATACATTGATATATATGCTATATATGTTAATTGTATTATTTTCTTTTGTTGCAAATATATAATATATATGTGATATATATTATTGTGACATGATATGATTTATTATTAAACATGTTTAAGGATGATTAAATGGGATTAGGGTTTGATTAGGGTTAGCTTCTTCTTGCACATTCTAGAAGCTTTTCCTTTTGTAAGATATTATGGTTGATACTTATCCTTAACCTAACCAAACCCTAACTCTAGTTTATTCTCTACAACTTTTATCCTATCATCCTTGACCCTGGTTAGATAATCAATCATATACACTTGACTACTATTCATCAAAAAAGGATTATTCTTTCATTCTTCATCTTCTTCTCTCTTGAGTTCAAAAAGAAAAAGCTTACTAGTTAATTCTTTTGTGATGATAAATTGTGAGAAAGTGAATTAAAAAGAAAGCATAAATACTACTCCCTCATCCTCATCTCATCTAGCCCATGAGATTAGGGTGTTCATCTCTTTAGAGTGAGAAAGCTTGGGTTTTTGCAACTTCGACGTAGATCATCGGAGATTCGGAACACTTCAAGCTAGCATGGATCGTTCGAGTCGTGGAGCCTCTCTTGAGTCCGGGAGATCGTGGATCGCGGCGAAGGGAATACTACTCGGAGCTTGTGAAGCGAAGGAGCGGACTACAAAGGTTGTAATCCCTCACACTTAGCTTTAAAGATATCATCTTGCATGCTAAACCCTAATAATCTAGCAAAGATCCCGTCTTTGGGTTGTTCGGCACATGTAGAATTTTATTCGGGCATGTTTGATGCTCTATGAACCTTCACTAGTGTGCCTAGGAACCCTACAGTGGTATCAGAGCCTAGCTAGAGCATTAGGCGACGTGTTTACGAAGTTAAAACTCCGATCGAACCCGAACCGACAAATTTAACCCCCTCTCTGGAAATTTTTCAAAATCTGGGATTTTTCTGAATTAAAAATACCTGAAAAATACAGCAATGAAAAATAAGAATTTCGGTGAAAAAATAATCCACCGATCCGTACAATTCGCCGCGGAACCGCGGCCGTACCTCGCTTGGGCCGTGGAACCGCGGCAGTTTAAAGAGATCTGGGCCTCATTTTTGCACAGTAATTCATATGTCTCTGGCATATATTTTATGGGTATTTTTATTCTGACTCAAGTGTTGAGTATTCTGGTGTTTGCTTTGTAATCGTAGATTCGATCGGAATATTTAAATTCGTTATTATTTCCGGATATTTAGAAACTGTTAAACTATTTGAACGGATATCATTAACCCACTTTATCCCGGAACGGCAAACTTTCAAGTGTTGAATTTTTATTGGGTTTAAATCTTTCGGAAAAATTGTACAAGTTAAGCGGTGGACCCTCTAGAAGACAACAAACCTTAACTCGATTATGTGACCGTCTTGAACTGCCTTTTGAACCTTCGGGTTTGGGGCAGTACGGCGTGCCACATGTGAGGCGTTGGCTTGACCCTTCTACGGCTGGATCACTGGTACTATGACATATTCTGGGATTATTTGAACTCCGCTCAAGTGTTGAGCACTTGGGATATTTTGGCTATTTGATTATCTGTTCGAAAAGTTTAATACTGTCTATTTATCTGGAATGTGATACAATATGTGGAATTCATAGAGTTAGGCATGAAATGCGAAGTATGTGATATTTCGGATTTACGATGTCTAAAGTGATTGTGGATTCCAAATATTATAGTTTTACACTTTCCTTTCTGTGACCGTAAGTGTAGTATGTAGTTGTATTGCCGGTCTTCGTTGCTATACATCGGCGACGATCGGTGTATGCATACTTACTTACGTTGATGATATGTGATATTATGTGTTGCTGAGATATGATATGCAGGATTGTCGCGATTGAATAGCCGGGGTTTTTATGTGAGATGAGAGTTTTATATTTTCATTCATGTAAATTCAAATGTAATGTAATATTCTTTTATTTGGGGCACTTCCAGGTTGAGGTTGATGCCACCAGTGTTGTATATTATTTACTTTTCCGCATTAGGATGGACCCAAGGAGGGGAGCACAGGTGACCGGGTTATGAGGTTCAGTGGGAGGCCATCTCGAGGAGTCGAGACCGGGTCTCCTAAACTCCAGAATTGGTAGGGTCTCTTACCGCTCTCGTAGGGGTCCAGGGTGTGGGCTTGGCTATTCATCGCGACTGTGGAATCCGTATTTTCTATAGTTGGCTAAATACTAAATACGGACGTCCTAGTATATCCCACATTATATCTATGTTTCTGCTGCGATATCTGTGATGTGATCATTTGATATGTTCTGATGGATACAGTATATAGTATATATGATATATTATATAGATGTTACTTATGTTTTACACCCGCACTAGCCCTGCCCTGCTCTGTCGTTAGTTACCTAACCTAACGGTGCACGAGAGGACATCGAGGCGAATGCGGATGGCATAAGTGTACGTCGTATTTATCTGTGATGCTTAGGAAGCATAAGTTGATGGGATTTTATTAATGAGATTAACAAAAAGAAAAGAAACCTAAAGATGTTGTAGAATCAAAACTTTATAAAAAGGGTAGCTACAGTTTTGCTTTGCACAGTGATATATATGATATATCCTGCACCTTATTCGATGGGGAAAGAGCCGAGATCCCTTCACCGGGAGTGACCTCTTTAGCGAAACTGGCAGATGCTACAAAACGCGGTTTGTCTTTTGAATGCTTTTAGTGTTTTGCTTTGCACAACGATATATATGATATATCCTGCACCTTATTCGATGAGGAAAGGGCCGACGATCCCTTCACCGGGAGTGACCCCTTTAGCGAAACTAAGAAAAGCCTAAAAAACACTCCTTTTTCAAAAACTACTCGATTCTACGACGATATCAAGTTCATTACGCTCAGGGTTTTCTGAAAAACCTGCGTAGCCCTCCGTCATTTCAGATAGATATTATTTAGTAATCGTGCTATGTTTGTTGACTTAGTTAAGGCATAGTGTACGGTAGCTAAGTAATGTTTATCTGCTAAAACATGAGATGTGATTGGATTAGGGTATTCGTACGGCCTTGTTGACTCAGTTAAGGGTCGTACGGGTGGGTTTAATTTAATCGGGAAATGTACGGGTTGAACTTGACTTGCGATTTATGGTTTGTTGACTTAGTTAAGGTTATAGATCGCTAGGGGCAAAATATTATCGGGAATTTCAAGTGTTGAAATTTGCAATGAGATTGCATACCTTCTATGAGATAGTTGGATCCCGATACCCACTGCGAGTAAGAGTTACTCCTGGGAGAGTTTTACACAGGACAATTAGTCGATCAAGTAGGTGTCTAGAAAAGTGTTAACGGGGTTACGCCTCTGGGAAAACGAGGTTTACTTTAATTAGGTCCGTGCGAAAGCACGGAGAACCTCCCTCAAAGTACCGACACTGATCTGGCTGAAAGATTGACGAAATTGTAGGGTGTAATTAATCCCGGCTAATCTTACCTTTTAGGGTTTGAAGGTAGATTTGATAAAAACAGTGGGAGACATCCTGATTAGATAAGATAATAACCAATCTAATCTTGCAAGAGCATACGCTAAAGTGTTTTCTTCTCTCTCTCTCCAGGTAGCGACCATGTCAGGCCATAATCAAGATAATAATATGGATGTATTGACTGAACCCGCTTATTATACTGAGCAGGGGAACGTTGGACCCGTTCTTTCTTATAAGAGTTATAAGACTGAACAGGGAATAGAAGAATATCTAGATTCTCAAGCCGCCCAAAAGAACATGCATGTTGATGCATCTTCTTCAGGTGTGTTAGTTATTGAAAACTGTTTCTCAGTTCACCCTACGTCCTGGGTATTAGATACCGGATCAGGATCCCACATATGTAAACAGTTACATGGGCTACGTAAAGGTAGAGAACTGGGAAAAGGTGATCATTCCGTTCAAGTAGGGAACGGTGCAAGTATTGCAGCCAAAGCAGTTGGCGAATATCACCTTGTATTGCCAAGTCGTAATACACTGATTCTAAATGAGTGCTATTATATACCGAACATGATGTGCAACATTATATCAGTTTCTTTATTAAGTAAAAAAAGATATAATTTTGTAATAAAGGATAATGTTATGAACATATTCCTAGATCAAAAGTTGATTGCATCAGGCTCGTTACATAATATCATGTTCATTTTAAATCAGAATACAGTCCTCAATATACAAAACACACACAAGAGGAAAAGTTCAGAAATGAACGAATCCTTCTTGTGGCATTGTAGACTTGGTCATATCAATGCGACACGACTGGCTAAGTTACATAAAGATGGTTATTTGAATCCGTTCGAATTATCATCTTATGATACTTGCCATTCATGTCTCAAAGGAAAAATGACCAAAGCTCCGTTTAGTGGATACGGAGAAAGAGCTACCGAACTCTTAGGACTGGTACATAGTGATGTATGCGGTCCCATGTCTACGCATGCCAGGAACGGTTCTTCCTACTTCATTACATTCACTGACGATCTCTCAAGATTCGGATATGTGTTCCTGATGAAACACAAGTCTGAAGCTTTTGAGAAATTCAGAGAATATAAACACGAAGTAGAGAATCAAACGGGCAAAAGTATTAAGATTCTTCGATCTGATCGAGGAGGTGAATACTTAAGCAATGAGTTCCTAGATTATCTAAAAGAGAATGGGATTCTCTCTCAGCTTACTCCTCCTTATACACCACAGTACAACAGTGTATCGGAACGAAGGAATCGGACCCTATTAGATATGGTGCGATCTATGATGAGCGATGCTGAGTTACCTATTTCCTTTTGGGGGTATGCGCTTGAGACAGCCATATACATATTGAATCTAGTTCCGTCTAAATCTGTACCTACCACACCATATGAGATATGGAGTGGGAAGAGACCATATTTTAAACGAGTTAAGATATGGGGTTGTCCGGCCTATGTCAAAAGACAAAATCCAGACAAACTCGAGGCACGATCAGTTCTTTGCAAATTTGTGGGATATCCTAAGAATTCTCAAGGATATATTTTCTATCACGCTGAGGAACAAAAAGTGTTTGTTTCTCAATATGCCACCTTTTTAGAAAAGGAATTTCTTGCAAAAGAAATTAGTGGCAAAGAGGTAGAGCTGGAAGAGGTTCCAGAAACACAAATTGCAACTGAAGATTTAATAGAACCAGAGGATTCAGTAGTACCCGACGAACGCCAGCCTCTCCGCCGATCTAGCAGGGTTTCTCATCCACCTGAGAGATACTATGGTTTTCTCATTGATGGTGGAAGCGAGGATTGCATCATGGAAGATGATGACCCGACTAGTTTCGAGCAGGCCATCACGAGTAATGACTCTGTGAAATGGCTGGATGCAATGCGATCTGAGATGGAATCCATGTACACCAATAAAGTATGGATTTTGGAAAATGCTCCTGAAGGGGTAAAACCCATTGGGAGCAAGTGGATTTTTAAAAAGAAATTTGGTGTAGATGGAAAAGTTGAGACTTTCAAAGCTAGACTTGTAGCAAAGGGTTTTCGTCAACGACCAGGTGTGGATTATGACGAAACCTTTTCTCCAGTGGCTATGCTTAAGTCCATCCGGATCTTACTTGCCATTGCTGCATACCATGACTACGAAATCTGGCAAATGGATGTTAAGACCGCCTTTCTAAACGGTGATTTAGAAGAGAGCGTGTACATGACTCAGCCAGAGGGCTTCGTAGATAGTGGGAGCAGCGGAAAGGTGTGCAAGCTGCTTAAATCCATTTATGGGTTAAAGCAAGCATCGCGGAGTTGGAACATCTGTTTTGATGTTGTAGTCAAAGAGTTTGACTTCATCAAAAATATAGATGAACCTTGTATCTATAAGAAGGTATCAGAGGGTAAGGTTGTCTTCCTCGTATTATACGTGGATGACATACTCTTGATAGGAAATGATATTCCTATGCTGCAATCAGTCAAGCTCTTCTTATCACAGAGATTCTCAATGAAAGATCTAGGTGATGCCTCCTGCATATTGGGAATCATGATCTATAGAGATAGATCTAAACGGATACTGGGATTGTCCCAATCCAGGTACATTGACACCATCCTAAAGAGGTTTAGTATGGAAGAATCCAAGCGTGGGAACCAACCCACGATCTCTGGACTCACTCTCTCCAAAGAGATGTCTCCCAAGACTGATTTGGAGAGAGCTCGCATGCAAGGGATACCCTATGCTTCGGCAGTAGGCTCTATCATGTATGCAATGCTATGTACCAGACCCGATGTAGCATACTCACTAAGTGTAGTGAGTCGGTATCAAGCAGATCCTGGAGAGAGTCACTGGACAGCTGTGAAGAACATTCTCAAGTACTTGCGAAGGACTAGAGACATGTTCTTGGTGTATGGTAACGGAGAACTCCGGGTGGAGTCCTTTACCGATTCCAGCTTCCAAAGTGATAAGGACGACTCTAAGTCGCATTCGGGTTTTGTCTTTACCCTCAATGGAGGGGCGGTATGTTGGAAGAGTTCCAAACAGGATACCGTTGCAGACTCGACGATGGAGGCTGAATACATCACTGCCAACGATGCTGCCAAAGAGGCTGTCTGGATGAAGAAGTTCATTACTGAACTTGGTGTGGTTCCATCCATTGAACATCCAATACCTCTGTACTGCGATAACAATGGAGCTGTGGCTTTAGCCAAGGAACCCAGATCCCATCAGAAATCCAGACATATTCTGAGGCGGTATCACCTGATCAGGGAGATAGTTGATCGCCGGGAGATCGAGGTCAAGAGAGTAGATACGAAGGATAACACTGCGGATCCACTCACGAAGGCCATTCCCCAGCTACAGTTTGAGAGATTATTCGGGATGCTAGGTATGAGATACTACAGCAGCTGGCCTTAGTGCAAGTGGGAGATTGTTAGTTATGTATATGCCCTAGAGGCCATTGTTGTACATTTGATGTATATTATGATGGATGCTTAGATATATACAGAGAGGACTTTCTTGCTCGTCATGATAGTATGCTATTTGGTTTCACTTTATCTTAACATGTTGACTTGTATTGGTTTACTGTCTTTCTCTCACATGTTGATAAAGCCCTTAGGATCTGTACTCGACTACTGGGACTATGATGAGATCATACTAGTGGGGCCATAGTAGTCGATGAGTACATCCTATAACTGTTCCTAGTCAAGGGTATATCGAGACAGGGCATCGATACACCAGAGTAGACTAGCGTATACACATCTTGACCCATATGATGGGCGATGGATGATCCCATATCCATCGGTGTTTGACATCAAGGATGGTGTACGGGTGCTCAGTGGAGACTGGGTACACTGGACGGACTCGCCGAGAACTCCCAGTTGGTGATATACCACACGTCAGATGGCAGTTCTCCGGTGACACTGGTACAGGGTAGTCTGTAGACCCGAGATCGTCATAGAGTCTTGTGTGATTCCCACTGTGCTTTGATTTCCACCTTACCACATCCAAGAGGGCGTGCAAAACGGTGGCTTTTGGTACAGTCCCGAATCACATGGAGGCAATGAGCGATAGGAGGGGATTCGTCTCTCCCGGTATAGGGAGTTGATGTTGTGCTGTGTTCGATTGGCTATAACTGGAAGTTCCTGGCCAGGGCTGATATAGAGATTTACTGGTAAGTGTTACTAGTAGTTTCTCGACCTGTTATGAGCCTCACATCGACACGACTTATCGGTTACTGGGGTTTGACGTTTACCACCCCTAGACTTGATATGCGACATATCAGATGAACAGACCGGACTGTACGGGAGTGTTACTGATTAGATTCACAGGAGAACGCACAGGCTAGCTTGTTGATCTTCTGATCGCTCAATACCTGGGTGGCTGTTACGTTTAGCTGACCGCTTGCAGCTTGTGGGTGTTTGATATGATCATCACCTGCTACCGGTGTATTGACGATTCTTTAGAGTCCTACACAGAGGTTTCTTGGCTCAGACAAAACGGAGTAGAGGCACATATGTGATATGTGCAGGACCGAGGATAATGCAATATGAGATACCGTATTATATTCTCGAGATATTTAGAAATGCATCGGGACATCGGATCAAGTGTTGATTCGATGAATCGGTACATGATATATTAGCTGGTAATATTCGATATAGCCGGATCGTTGGATCAAGTGTTGATTCGATGATTTAATGTATAATAATATATATGATATATTGTATTACATTATCTAATATTGGCTCGTTTTATTATTTCATTTTCTCACTAGATGATACATTGATATATATGCTATATATGTTAATTGTATTATTTTCTTTTGTTGCAAATATATAATATATATGTGATATATTATTGTGACATGATATGATTTATTATTAAACATGTTTAAGGATGATTAAATGGGATTAGGGTTTGATTAGGGTTAGCTTCTTCTTGCACATTCTAGAAGCTTTTCCTTTTGTCTTGGTTAAGATATTATGGTTGATACTTATCCTTAACCTAACCGAACCCTAACTCTAGTTTATTCTCTACAACTTTTATCCTATCATCCTTGACCCTGGTTAGATAATCAATCATATACACTTGACTACTATTCATCACAAAAGGATTATTCTTTCATTCTTCATCTTCTTCTCTCTTGAGTTCAAAAAGAAAAGGCTTACTAGTTAATTCTTTTGTGATGATAAATTGTGAGAAAGTGAATTAAAAAGAAAGCATAAATACTACTCCCTCATCCTCATCTCATCTAGCCCGTGAGATTAGGGTGTTCATCTCTTTAGAGTGAGAAAGCTTGGGTTTTTGCAACTTCGATGTAGATCATCGGAGATTCGGAACACTTCAAGCTAGCATGGATCGTTCGAGTCGTGGAGCCTCTCTTGAGTCCGGGAGATCGTGGATCGCGGCGAAGGGACTACTACTCGGAGCTTGTGAAGCGAAGGAGCGGACTACAAAGGTTGTAATCCCTCACACTTAGCTTTAAAGATATCATCTTGCATGCTAAACCCTTATAATCTAGCAAAGATCCCGTTTTTGCGTTGTTCGGCACATGTAGAATTTTATTCGGGCATATTTGATGCTCTATGAACCTTCACTAGTGTGCCTAGGAACCCTACAAAAGTACCGGCACTGGCGTGGCTGAAAAATTGGCGAACTTTTATGGTGTAATTAATCCCGGCTAGTATTTCTTTTTAGGGTTTGAAGGAAAATTTGATAAAAATAGTGGGAGCCATCCTGATTAGATAAAATAATGACCAATCTAATCTTGCAAGAGCGCACGCAGAGTGTTTTCTTCTCTCTCTCCAGGTAGCGACCATGTCACGCCATAATCAAGATAATAATATGGATGTATTGACCGAACCCGCTTGTTATACTGTGCTGGGAAACGTTGGTCCCTCTCCAACTTATAATTGTTATAAGACCGAGCAGGAAATAGGGGATTACCAGGATTCCCGTGCCGCCCAAACGAAGAAAGTGCATGATGATGCATCTTCTTCGGGTATGTTCATTACCGAGAACTGTTTCTCAGTATCCTCTATGTCCTGGATATGAGATACCGGATCAGGATCCAACTTATGTAATCTGTTACATGGGCTACTGATAGGTAGAGAACTGAGAACAGATGATAAAATTTTAAGAGTTGGAAACGGTGCAATTGTTGCAGCCAAGATGTTGGCAGTTATCACCCTGTATTACCGAAATACATTGATTCTGAACGAATGTTATTAGATACCGAACCTGATATACAACATCATATCAGTCTCTTTATTTAGTAAATGATATGATTTTGTATTGTTAGATAATGTTTTGAACATTTCCTATATCAAGAGTTAATCGGTTCAGGCACGTTATCTAAAAGCATATACGTTCTAAATCAAACCATAGTTCTTTACGTACAGAACACACACAAGAGGAAGAGTTCAGAAATGAATGAATCCTTCTTGAGGCATTGTAGACTAGGTCATATCAATGCGACACGACTAGCAGAAGTTACATAAAGATGCATATTTAAATCAATTTGAATTTACATCTTGTGAAACTTGCAAGTCATGTCACAAAGATAAAATGAACATAACTCCGTTTACTGGAAACAGAGAAATAGTTAGTGAACTCTTGTGTGTTCCCGCCAAAAAATTTCTGCGCAAAAGAGCCCAAGATATAAAATGCCAGCGATACATTTAAGAAAATGTGAACCAGTATTTTTCCGGCTGTATTTTGACAAACTCCCGAATGTGAAACAGCTAAATTCTGATGGTATCAAAAGCTTCTCGAAAAAGCCTTCGATTTGATATATTATGGGCTTCAAAATTCATCCGGGATCAAAAATTATGAGCAAATATGCTATGCACGTGTAATCCAAAGAAGAAAATGCGAACCGGTATTTTCCGGGCTGCATTTTGACAAACTCCCGGATGAGAAATAGCTAAATTTTGATGGTATCTAAAGTCTCTTGAAAAATCCTTCGATTTGAGATATTATGGGCTTCATAATTCATCCGGGATCAAAAATTATGAGTCATCACGTGCTCACACGTGACCGGGCATCACGTGCCACACGTGACCGGGCATCACGTGCAGACACGTGACCATTTATAGGCAAAGCCTGTAGGCACTGAATAAAATAAATAATTGGAAATAATTAATAAGTGGGGTCACGTGCCAACACGTGATAGGCTCTTAAACCTTCTGAACTAATAGAATTAAATTCTAATTAAGGGAAATCAAAAACCCTAGTTGGAAAAATATTTCCCTAAATCTTTCCGAACAAAAAGATTGTGCTCCGTAAAGTGGAGCACCATTGGATTAAAAATCCAATGGTGATTAAAAATCACCAATTTATAGAAAGATTCTATATAAGGAAAGATTTCCCTGAAATTTACTATGAATAACAGATAAAAGATCTTTTGGATTAAAAATCCAATAGTGAAACATCACGTGCCCACACGTGACCGGGCATCACGTGCAGACACGTGACCATTTATAGGCAAAGCCTGTAGGCACTGAATAAAATAAATAATTAGAAATAATTAATAAGTGGGGTCACGTGCCAACACGTGATAGGCTCTTAAATCTTCTGAACTAATAGAATTAAATTCTAATTAAGGGAAATCAAAAACCCTAGTTGGAAAAATATTTCCCTAAATCTTTCCGAACAAAAAGATTGTGCTCCGTAAAGTGGAGCACCGATTAAAAATCCAATGGTGATTAAAAATCACCAATTTATAGAAAGATTCTATATAAGGAAAGATTTCCCTGAAATTTACTATGAATAACAGATAAAAGATCTTTTGGATTAAAAATCCAATGGTGAATAAAATTCACTGAGTGATCTAAAAGATCATGTTGGTTACAAAATCAATTAAAATCTTTCAATGAAAGATTGACTAAACAAACTGATTCTTTTCTTTCTCCTATAAATAGGAGCCAAGAAGAGAACAAAAAAAAAGGAGATAGAGAGAGAACAAAAAAAATAGAGAATTTAATTCTCCAAAGAAGAAAGAAGATTTCTTCAGAAGAGAAAGAAACCCTAGGTGAGAAAAGGGAAAGAGATCATAAGCTCCATAAAACAAAAAGAGAATTTAATTCTCAAATTAAGAGATTAACTCTTCCGAATAAGAACTTAGTTCTTCCTTTGGTTGAAGATCTGCAGATGCAGATCTTCCCATAAGTTGAGAATTTAATTCTCATCGGAGAGATTCTGCCATGCAGATCCGAAACTTGGAGGGAGAATTGAGTAATTAGGAATTTAATTCCTCCAAATACTTAGGAATATAATTCCTCCAACAGAGACAGGGTTTAACCCTTAAAGAAAGAACTTAGTTCTTCTTCATGGTTGAAGATCTGCAGAAGTAGATCTCCCCATAAGTTGAGAATTTAATTCTCATCGGGGAGATTCTGCCATGCAGATCCAAAACTTAGAGGGAGAGAAGGGTTTAAAGAATTTAAATCTTCCAAAGACATAGGAATTTAATTTCTCTAAACAAAATTAGGGTTTAACCCTACCAAAGAATTTAATTCTTAAACAAGGGACTTAAAACTCTCCATGCACGTAAAGAAGTCAGTATCCAACCTGATCACGTGGCAACACGCGACCCTCCCTTCAATGGTCAGAAAAGAATGAATGAGATGGGGTCACATGCTCCCACGTGACCCTTGGATAAATTCCTCAAAATAAAGGGAACAAAGCCAAGGCAGAACATACTTAAGGCGCCCTCACGTGCCCCACCTGACCTCTGACAAACACCTCTTTAAAAAAGAAAAGATGGAAAGAATTGAAGGATTAAAATCCAATGCATGGGCGCCCTCACGTGTCCCCACGTGACCCCTAGCAAATCCTTTTAATATCCAGTGCATGGATGCCCATCAAGTGCCCACACGTGATGGCCTTGAAGACTAAATGTGTTTAACACTTATTTGAATATTCTGAGAATAAAATAAAGGAAGCTTAGCTCAATCTTGGGGCGCCTCACGTGTCCTCACGTGAGCACTTTATCTTTTTTAGTGTTTAACACTATTTTGAGCATTTCATCCCTAGTGTTTAACACTATTTTAAATGCATCACGTTGGAACACGTGACCGCCAGATATGTGCTAGTGTTTAACACTATTTTCAAACCAGCCTTAGCCTAAATTGGCTAAATCTTTCAAAAGGCAAGACTCCCCTTTTGACTGAGCTTCAAATACACTTTTGTCTTCCAAAGTTGGTCATCTCATATGACATTTGGGTGCTCAGAACTCAATAAAAGACAAAATACGGCCAGAACCCAGATTCATGTTTAGCATTGCTAAATAATGGGGGGCTGAACCCAGACAAGTGTTCAACAGTCCCAACAAAGGTCCAGTTTTTTAAATCTAATTGGACTTAGCCCAAGTTGGCCATAAGTCCTCAACTCAGATTTAACTGAACCCATGTACTCATAATCTAATTAATTGATCTTAGTATCAAATTGGACTACAGATTTCCTAATCAACATTGGTTCAAGGATACAACTCTTCACTCCTCTGATATTTGTCGTTGTAATCGTTCAACGTCTTTAGAGAGGTGACGGGTCCCGACAACTATACATTCCATGGACTGTGGGGTCCTTAAACCCATGGACTATGATGTTCTTAACCTTGGACTATGGGGTCCTTAAACCCATGGACTATGATTTCCTTAACCTTGGACTGTGGGGTTCTTAAACCTATGGACTATGATGTCCTTAACCTTCGACCGCAAAGTCCCTAAACTAAAACAATAGAGTTCAAATGCTCTTTTGTTGGATCTAAATGATCCTGTTAATTAGATCTTAGTCTAAAATTAGACTAACGTATCCTTAACAAACTGTTAAGTTGATCTTAGTCTAAAATTAGACCAACGTATCCTTAACAAAGGTTTAAGTTGATCTTAGTCTCAAATGAGACTAACGCATCCTTAAACCAACCCCCAAACCCAAATCTAAGAAAATACGGATTTGGACTAATCTACGCCCTACGGGCGACAACATAAATTAGTCTCCGTATACAATCCACGGGCAACCAAAAACAAAACAAACACCCACGACACGAAGTGACTATCTGGAGAAGGAGAAAGTGGTTACCGCGATGTGGTAGCGTAATTAACTGCAGGGAAGAGTGTCCCCACAATCAAAACCCCCTCAAAGAGGGGGAATTTGACAAAGTCTTCTACATCGGCCGTATCCTTCTAAATCTCCGATACACGGTATCATAAATCAACTTGGCATCTTCGGAGAGGTGGACGAATAGCACTACATAGCAACTGCTCTCGAAATTCAGGCAAGACGAACCTACGCGGTCTCGTCTCTGTTTTCGGCGGAGAACAGATTATGGCATGCCCGGTGGGACCTTTTCCTCTTTCCACTCCACACTTCGTTTGTCATGTTCGCGAACGAATCGCGGTTTGCTAGGTTTCCTGTGGATTCGAGGTACTAAGATTTGGTGTCTTGCTCCGTGTAGAAAACAGAAGATCAATGGCTTCAAACTGCACTAACTGCAACTGCAACTCTCGCTCCGTTCCGTTCGGAGGAGTGAGTTACGGGCCCCAAACGGCCTCCATCTTCGCAATGCCGGTTGATTGTACGAAAGTGTTTGTTTGTAGTTAACCGCAATCAGAACGGTGTCACGTGTAGCTAGACCGAGGTGAGTACGGGTCGTCCTCAGGGAAACGTTGAATCTTTTACTCTTACTTTAGTTGTGTTGAAAAAGAGAGGAGGAAATAAGAATTTTGTGAAAAGTTTCTAGATCTACGTTAAGCAAGAATGCAAAAATATAGATCTAGATTATTTTAGAGATGTAGATAATATAATAAGAGGGCTTGTAGGGTTCGTTAGGATTTAATAGTTATGGAAGATTAATTAAAAGTTATCCTTTTTATCCATTAATAGATTTAAAACTAGAACGACGGTGATGCGTGTAGATTAGGGTTTCTGGAGGAAAAGGAATCCTACTCTTAACCCTTATCTCGACACGGAACTCCGTTCATATCTAGCCTTTACCAAAATAATCATTAATCTAATCTCTAATCGCGGTCGGAACTAACAAAGAATTGTTAGCGCGCCCGATTAGGATGTTAATGAGTCTTTTGATAAAGTTCATAAACTTTATAGGACCTAAAAAGGGTTTAGAGATGTTCATCATCTATTAGCCTACCCTAATCCTACGAACCCTAACAAGCGGAGAATTACTCGCGCATGTTGGGAGAAGAAGATGAAAAGACAGAGAAGGAAAACATAATGTAAAATGCAAAAGAATTAAATAAAATAACTACCTTTATTAATCAATTTGAACAATCTACACTTTATTCCGTAGAAAATGATTACAAACTAGTTGCTTCTCGATCTTTCCTAAGGAGGTAGACGAACAGTTGATGATCAGCCTGGATGCGTGAGTGTCTGGGGCTTCGTGATCGCGTCGGCTTGATAAATTTTCCAAGAGGCTCTCGGTGCCCTTTTATAGTGCAAAGCCAAAATCTTTTGGTTGAAAACTTGGTAAAATATAGCATAGATTCACCCCACAAAATCTTGGTTTCCAACTCCATAGAATTGCGGCGGATCCGCGGCCCAAGGGGGGTTTGGCCGCGGATCCGCGCTTAAAGGTCAGGATCTCTTGATGATAATTTTTGGGCTTGCATCTTGTGACATGTGGCAATCCTAGGCACCTTCAGAATCTGGAAATCTTCTCATAGTCACTGCCAGATTTGATCTCCAAGCTTTGTTCTCTTAATTAGGCAAGTTTTCTTTAACAACTTGATTTCCTTGACAAATTCTGCACAATCAACTTGGAAAATTCTGCACAATAATCTCAAATAATATTTAGTAGACTTAGTTCTACTAGGATTTGGTCAATGGATTTATTTGCATACATTTTCCTACCAAATGCTAATTGAAATATATTAACACATGGAAAATGGTATTTTTACACATAAACCCCCATATGTATGATATATTGTAATAAAGTCCTTTTTTAATATGAAAATGGTAGGAAAAATGTAATACAAATGTGCAGTTTTATCAACTGAACAAATACCCCCAAACTTATCTTTGATCGTCCCGAGCAAACTAGTTTATTCAAGAGGAGAAAAAGAAAGGAGAAAACTAAGCACACTTTCGTTGGCAAACACGATTGCACTGAGCACGTGCAACATGCCGTTAAACCTCTAGGTGTCCCTAGTAGGAGGAGTGTTGTCTCCTGAGGGTTTTCAGCGGATTACACCCACAAAATCCAATAACAAAAGAGAGATGGTGAAATTTACATATAAAGATAAGAACCATAAAAGAAATACCTTGAAAATTTAGAGTTTCCAACTATACTAGCTTTTCAGTTGTCATGAGCCCTATCTTAATAGTCATGAAAAAAAATGTTAGAAATCACATTATCCCTCAATAAAACATCGTCTTTATTCTTCATTCCTACCTTTCATCCAAACATTGATCATATACCCCTACATGTGTGTAATGGACATCCCTACACTCGGAGAATTTAATTCAAGCTATCATACTCTTGTCCATCTACCTCAGTACTTTTTAATTTGATGAATACTTAGATTTGCTCACACATTTTCATGCGACCGTTAATACTTCTTGAGGTACTAACCAACCGATTACTCATGTGCTTGCTGATTAGGTGATAATATTTTCCTCGTCTTGCACCACCTAAGACTTAGCAGTGACTCCCAGACCAGTTGGCCTTAGGGCACTAGGTGAAGAGGCACTCTCGCTATATTTTTTATTGCTGCCTTGGCGATACAAAACCAGTGTTCATTTTTTCTTTTCACCATTTTTATATTTTCTTCATTTTTTTTTATTTTTTCATTTCCTTCATACTTTGGCTTTTAGACAAGAGCATTTCAAGGTATCCTCTACTATCCCGAGTTTCAAGACGTGTGTAAGTGCATATAGTAGGGTATCAACATTCAAATGTTTAGCTTCCAGAATAGAAACTATTTTTCAGACTTATTTTTATCCTCAGATTAGTGACTTCCTTCATCTTATTAACCCTTAGGACAACAGCTCATAACTACTTATTACTAGTTCGTTTTAAGAAAACTTCTAATTTTCTTGGTTTTCTTAAACTATTCCTATCTTTTGGATGTAATTTTTCACTTTCGACTCTTTTTTTTATAAAAGAAAATTTTTTAAATTTTTTTTTGAAAATATTGTGCTTATGCAAAGTATAATGCAAATTGATGCGTAAATAAGCACAAACCTCCTCCAAACCGTTTACAGCAGTGTCCTCACTGATATCATCCGTTAAGCTCAAAACCTGTAGACTTGGGAGGAAATTATTAATGGGGGCAAGAATATATGAAAGTGAAAATCCTCCCCCAAACTTATTTTTGGCTCACAATTTTGTAAAAATCATTTTCTTTCAAGAGCCCAAAATATACCCCCCCAAACTTGAGTTAAACAATTTTAATCATTTAAAATCACACGAGGGGGTCAAGGTTATTGGTCAATGCCAAGCTTTGCAAAGACCGAAGGTCAACACCAACCATTCAAAAAATTTTATCGATGAAGCACCAAGGTTGGTGGAAGAACATGTCACCTTTTGACGTGAAGAAGTGGGGAGGTGACAAAAGGTGTAATGGAAAAGGATTGCGTCTCAATTTGGAGAGACGACACAGTGATAGTAATGATGGATTACTCGCATTGTCATGATTTTCCAAAAGAAGGGGTGGAGGCTCAATTTCTTTATCTTGGAGTTGATTCATCTCAACACCCGTGTCTTGTAAAAATGCGAGTTCATCAGCGAAAATTTCTTCAAAGCTTTCGTCGATACCCCGAAGAATAATGTCATCAGAAAAAATAGGGTGATTGTCAGACTCTATAAAAAGTTCCTCATCAGCGTTAGATGTTGACCCGGAAGAACACATGGTTGGGTCAAACAACAACATATGAAAAGAGTCAGTATCATGAGGTTGATCATATTCGCTGCTGTCGACATCCATTAATTCGACAGAACATACATGAGCATAGGGTTCGGAGGGTTCACTTCCCAACTTGTAAATGTTAAGCTCAATTGACTTCTTTCCAAAGGATAGGGTCATAGAGCCGTTTCTACAATTGATTACCGCATTGGAAGTGGCCAAAAAGGGTCGACCGAGTATCACCGGGATTTGATTGCGTGGGTTTGCTACAGGTTGTGTATCTATAACGATAAAGTCCACAGGGAATATGAATTCCCCGACTTTGATTAACACATCCTCTAGCTCACCCCTAGGTTGGGTGATAGATCGATCGGCCATCTGAAGGGTGCAATGCGCAGGTTTTAACTCTCCGATCCCTAATTGCTCATAAACAGAATACGGAAGCAAGTTAACACTAGCACCTAGATCGAGTAGAGCACGATTGATATTTTTACCCCCAATAGAAATTGAAATTGTAGGACTTTCGGGGTCCTTTCGTTTCTTGGGTAGTTGTTGTGTAAAAGCTGTGCTCACATTATTCGCAAGGAAAACTTTTTTAGGTACTTGAACTTTTCTCTTCCTAGTGCACAAGTCCTTTAAGATTTTTGCATATGACGGAACTTGTTGAATAGCATCTAGGAGAGGAATGTTTATGTTAACTTGCTTAAAAATTTCCACAATCTTCTCCATTTGTGGACTTGGTCTGTTGCCCCTTAACCTGTTTGGATAAGGTGCTTGATCAATAAGTTTTGGATCCAACGTTTGTGGAGAAGACTGTGGGGACGGATTCGATCCCAAAACTGGAGTGGGAATCGACTTAGACAGATTTGGCAAAATTGGCGAAGTGTTCGAGCCTTGGGGAAAACGGAGAATAGGCTCGGGTGAAGGTGGGAGACTAGACGAATTAGGGAAAGAAGAAGAAGCTGGGGTATCATTGGTGTCACTATCATCATATTGCTCACCCACTCGATTATTCAGCACTTTCCCCGATCTCAACGTGGTAACAGCACTCACATTATAACTTTGTGAGTGGCCCGGATTAGGTATGGGTTGAGATGGGAGTTTCCTTTTTTCTCTCGCACTCATTGCGGCGTTTAACTGTGCGATTTGGTTTTCTATTGATTTAATACTCTCATCATGGGAGGAGGAGTTTTTCGTTAGGGTATCAATAGAAGACTTCATCTCAGCCGAAAATTGCATGGATTGTTTCATGAACATATCCAAAGTTTGTGCAAGTGAGTTGTCAGTACCGGCCACTTGTTGTGTAGAAATGTTGGCCGGATTTTGGAAATTCTGTGACTGAAAGGGGGGCTGATTCTGTGGTTGTGGTTGCTGTGGAGGAGGTCTTTGATAATTGCTTTGTTGGTTTTGATTCCAAGCAAAGTTAGGATGATTCCTTCATCCTTGATTGTACGTGGAAGAATAAGGGTCGTTTCTAGATCGCTGCTGAAAAGCAGCATTAGCTTGAAACGATGCATTCATAGGACATTCTTCCGTTAATTGTGAAGGATCCGAACAGCAACCACAGACGGTCTTAGGAAGCGTGACCTGATTTAGGGAGAAAGATGAGAATTTGTTCTCAATAGCATCGAGTTTCTTCTGTATCGCTGCCATTTCGGCTTTTACTGCGATGGAAACATCGAGCTGATGAATACTTCCCTTAGAAGAAGGTGATCTTACACTTTCCCACTGCAAAGTGTGTTCAGCAAGGTCTTCCAGATATTTCCAAGCTTCACCGTCGTCTTTAGACATGAAATTGCATTGACAATTTGTTTCAAGCATCTGCTTTGTCGCTGGATTAATGCCTTCATATATAATCCGACATAAATCCCATCTATTGATTCCATGATGAGGACATTGGACAAGCTGATTTTTGAAACGTTCAAAACACTTCCAAAATGGTTCATTGGGAAGCTGGGTGAACTGGTTGATCTCGCTCCTAACACGTGCAGTCTTATGGTTTGGGTAAAACTTCTTAAGAAATACTATGACGAATTCATCCCAATTAGTGATAGAGTGTGTGGCAGTATTGTAAAGCCATTTATCCGCCAAGTCACACAGTGTGAATGGGAGAAGACGTAAGCGCATAGCATCTAAAGTCAATTGCGAAGTACCCATCATTGCGCATATGTTTTCGAATTTGGTGATGAAAACGTATGCGTCTTCCGACTCAAGCCCATGAAATTTGGGCAGCAGATTGATGTAGTCGGGTTTAATTTCGAAATTATCCCCGTTAGGTGGTGGAAGAGATAGACAAGTGGGAAGAGGACCACGGATAGGATAGCATCTCTCTTGGAGAGAGATGCGCGGTGGATTCTGCGCACCTTCGGGCGGTGGCAGCGTGGTGTTATAATTTGATGGAGTGCCGTCCATCTCGGTCGTTGTGTATGGAAAAGAAGATGAAGAAGTACCGACTTCGGCGTCGATAGCAGGAACGCGGACAAGACGGGCACTAGGATCCCGTGTCCAGCCGAGCATGCACTAAGCGGGTTTAGTGCAAGTGGCAGCGTGTGTGTGATTTAAAATTGGCTTGTTTTGAAAAGTGGGACTCAAGACAAATCACCCTAAGATGCACAAGCAACCCTAGAACTAAGGTCACCTAGGTCCAGTCTCTAGACCGCTCCTAGACTTCCAAAGGACAAGCCGCAGGATCAATCCTCTACCGCCTCCGTACTACCCTTGTAGCCAGGTAAGTGGGAAGGAACTACGGTAGTGGGCCTAATTAAAAACCACTAGCCTTTGACACACTTGCCTAGGCACTACAAAAGTAATGCGGATAAACGATAGATTACCCACGACCTTCCTCTGTCCTTATTGAGCGCGACAGTCCTTAGAGTCTGGTCTAGATATTTTTTAAATTAATGAAGGGTTGATGTATATGCTCGGTTTTTGATTTGTGGGGCTTAGGAAGGGTGATGAAATCCCTACCTAATCTTGATTTGGTCTTTGCCCCTTAAAGTCCGTATTAAAATATGCAAAACAAAACCAATCACAAAACTTTGCAAAAAGATTTTTGAGCGGCGCTATTTTGCAAAGAATCCTGCAGAAAAAAGATTTTATTGGATTTGAGAGGAGAGAGAAGGAGTTAAGACAGATACCAGAGAAGTGTGAAACCCTAGATCTCCTGTTTCCTCAAGTCCGTGACTCCAGATTCCCTCGCAAAATTCACACACAAATTGTTAAATATGCAATTTGCAGTTTTGTGTTAATAATGATATGACTCGTCTAAGAATTCAACACAAATAGTAAAAATAAAAAATTACGCACGTATCCCCGGCAACGGCGCCATTTGATTGTACGAAAGTGTTTGTTTGTAGTTAACCGCAATTAGAACGGTGTCGCGTGTAGCTAGACCGAGGTGAGTACGGGTCATCCTCAGGGAAACGTTGAATCTTTTACTCTTACTTTAGTTGTGTTGAAAAAGAGAGGAGGAAATAAGAATTTTGTGAAAAGTTTCTAGATCTACGTTAAGCAAGAATGCAAAAATATAGATCTAGATTATTTTAGAGATGTAGATTATATAATAAGAGGGCTTGTAGGGTTCGTTAGGATTTAGTAGTTATGGACGATTAATTAAAAGTTACCCTTTTTATCCATTAATAGATTTAAAACTAGAACGACGGTGATGCGTGTAGATTAGGGTTTTTGGAGGAAAAGGAATCCCACTCTTAACCCTTATCTCGACACGGAACTCCGTTCATATCTAGCCTTTACCAAAATAATCATTAATCTAATCTCTAATCGCGGTCGGAACTAACAAAGAATTGTTAGCGCGCCCGATTAGGATGTTAATGATTCTTTTGATAAAGTTCATAAACTTTATAGGACCTAAAAAGGGTTTAGGGATGTTCATCATCCATTAGCCTACCCTAATCCTACGAACCCTAACAAGCGGAGAATTACTCGCGCATGTTGGGAGAAGAAGATGAAAAGACAGAGAAGGAAAACATAATGTAAAATGCAAAATAATTAAATAAAATAACTACCTTTATTAATCAACTTGAACAATCTACACTTTATTCCGTAGAAAATGATTACAAACTAGTTGCTTCTCGATCTTTCTTAAGGAGGTAGACGAACAGTTGATGATCAGCCTGGATGCGTGAGCGTCTGGGGCTTCGTGATCGCGTCGGCTTGATAAATTTTCCAAGAGGCTCTCGGTGCCCTTTTATAGTGCAAAGCCAGAATCTTTTGTTGAAAACTTGGTAAAATATAGCATGGATTCACCCTACAAAATCTTGGCTTCCAACTCCATAGAATTGCGGCGGATCCGCGGCCCAAGGGGGGTTTTTGCCGCGGATCCGCGCTTAAAGGTCAGGATCTCTTGATGAAAATTTTTGGGCTTGCATCTTGTGACATGTGGCAATCCTAGGAACCTTCAGAATCTGGAAATCTTCTCATAGTCGCTGCCAGATTTGATCTCCAAGCTTTGTTCTCTTAATTAGGCAAGTTTTCTTTAACAACTTGATTTCCTTGACAAATTCTGCACAATCAACTTGGAAAATTCTGCACAATAATCTCAAATAATATTTAGAAGACTTAGTTCTACTAGGATTTGGTCAATGGATTTATTTGCATACATTTTCCTACCAAATGCTAATTAAAATATATTAACACATGGAAAATGGTATTTTTACACATAAACCCCCATATGTATGATATATTGTAATAAATTCCTTTTTTAATATGAAAATGGTAGGAAAAATGTAATACAAATGTGCAGTTTTATCAACTGAACACCGGTGGAACAGGTGACTCAGACCACCACTGGATTGTTCTTCGGGACCATGATCCCGCCAACAAGCTTCAACGCTCCTGTACCATCACAAGAAGCTCCGAAGAAGTTGGTCTTTGATCGGCTTACCACTACTGCGGCCCCTCTTAACGGGTCGCCCAAACCAAGTGTCTCAGTTTTCAGCAGACTGGGCAAAGCTCCAACGGACCCGTGAAGAAGCCCACAATTCCTTAAGAGGTCATCCGAAAACGGATAGCCATTCCTACTCCTGAAGTACCCAAGGCGACTTCTCCTGCTAAGGGGTTGGTCTTCACAAAACTGGCCGTTTCAGCTCCGACTCCACGTGAAGTCATGAGTGTTGTTTCCCTTGTTCGAAAGTCGGCCTTCGCAAGACTGACTACCCCCTCTCAGCGAGCATCTGTCTTTGATAGGCTGGCGCCAACAACAGACTCTCATCAGAACAGGGGGCACGGAAAAGCTGATCCAACAGCGGAGATGATACCTGTCGCACGACATGCTCGACGTCGCCACTGGCGCTGAGTGAGGAAAGGTGGGGGTAATTCCCTTTCTGGATTGACTCCGCCGGCTCCAATGGTGGAAGTTGATACTGCAGTTCTAACCGGGAACAGCTTTAAACTACTTAACAGGGTGCGCAGAAATTCGCCAACTGCCATGCTAAAAAAGTCTCCTCCGCCCGTTGAAAAGATCACAAAGGTGAAGCTAGAGCAGCCCCCTCAGCGGCTGTCCTCTAAAATTTATAAAGTTTGGCGACAGGTCCAAGACTCCGTGATTGATCAAGACTATCCCCGCCAACAGAAAAAGATGAAAGCGCGGCGAGAAGAGGACAATACTGTCAAGCCACAAAATGTCGTCTACCTGGGTGCCCGTTGCAACGACCCCCTCAATTTCGACCGCCCAAAAAAGAAGGAGGTCGGAGAAGATCCTTGCGTCTTTAGCAAATCGCAAAGACACTGAATCTAAACGACCCAAGTCTGGAGGCATGGTGGTGCACGCTGTCTATATGGTATCCGGAAAAGAGGATAGCCGTATCTCCACAGGTCATCGACCGCTTACGAGATCTGTAACAAAGGCCCAGGAGCAACAACAGAAGCTCAAGGAAATGTTGACGCAAATGGCCGTACTCACAGGGCCAAAAGAAAACCCGGAAGCATCGTCGGAGCAACGTCAAGAACAATAAACTGATGCTGAGTTCCTCCACAGAATCCTCGAAAAGAAGGACAGAGAAGCAGTGATTGATCTCAAAGAATAATTTATAACCGCAATCAAGAATGGCGTCGCTTGGTAGCTAGCCGGTGAGTACGGGTTGGTCCACAGGGATTTTGTGAATTTCCTAATTGTTCTAACGAGTTAATTCCGAACGGTGTGAACGGATTGATTAAATCTAAAAACTAAATTAATCTAGATCTAAATCTTGCTAGGGTTAGATTTAGGTTAAGTTTGGAAAGTCAATAAATCTCACCGCTTTCTATACCCATATTAAGATTTATTAGGAGTTATGGTAATTATTAATAAAGTGGATTAGAACCATTCGGGAAGATATTTCTTCCTCTAGGTTCTTGTCCTTCCTTTATCAATCCTTACCCTAACCTCCATGGAAAACACGCTCAACCGGGCCTTTATACTACGGTATCACCGCTACCTCGTGGGATAGGGTGTCGTAGGGAGCGGTGTGTGCATGTATGCATGGATTCCTATGAAAATATATGACGGTCAAGAAAGGGGTGAGAGATCTTCATCTCTCAAGCCTTCCCCAAAGCTAACCCTAACAAGCGAGGAGACTACTCGCTCATTAGGGAATTGAAGAACAGATCTAAACTATTTATCTAGGGCAAGGAATTAAAGATCTATAGTAGGGCAAGAATAGAAATTACCTAGGGCAGATAATAAAATTAACCTAGGGCAGAAAATAAATTAAGAACTTACAAATTGATGCTCTCCAAAAAGAATTCTGAATTTTATTAATGAAAAGAGGCATGACCTAATACAAGAATTTGAGTCTCTATTTATAGGACATAGAAAACCCTAGGTTTACAATTGCCGCATGTCTGCTATTACAAAAATACCCCTAGGAAGACTAGTCAGCGCCGCCAAGTATTATGGAATTTTTTCCCACCACTACGGGCATCACAAGGCCGCGGAACCGCGACTGCAGCCCTGGTTTGGCCGCGGTTCCGCGGCCAAAAGAGGATTTTGGACTCTGCAGTTTTCTGTGCTGGTTCTGAGCTTGTTAGTCTTCCTAATTCTTTAGTTCTTTTCTCAGATTGGCTTCTAGGTTTCTTCCAGATCTCCATAGTGAATAATTGTAATGGACTTTTACCGTTGCTTCGTGACGAAGTCTTGAACCTTGCCCTGCCTTGTACTTTGTGAACTGATTTTCGTGTAGGCTTGATCAAGATTCCACCATTTATTGGTCGTAGTCTCACTTTGTATCATCTTTTCTATCAATTTCACTGCTTTTGCTTTGAGAACCTGTAACTTGTAACTAAGTAGCAGATATGGGTCAAAAGCACCTGTTTATTTGTAAAATATATAAGAATGGAGAATATAATAATGCAATATTATGGTATGAACAAATACCCCCAAACTTATCTTTTGCTCGTCCTCGAGCAAACCTAGTTTTATTCTCGACAAAAACCTAACCTCACTTTCGCACGGAAACGTGATTGCACTGAGCTCGTGCAATAAGCCGTTAAACCTCTAGGTGTCCCTAGTAGGAGGAGTGTTGTCTCCTGAGGGTTTTCAGCGGATACTACCCACAAAATCCTATCAATTAGGCTCATCGACTTTTATTCTCCAATTAGGTTTTCTAACAATAAATTCTATTATCGTCGACTCGTAAATTATCCACCCATATTATTCACGCTTCCTTATTATTTAACTTAAGATTTTATATGTTCTGTAGACCTATTTAGCTTTTGGCATCTCTTAAGTTTTTCTTCTAGGGTTCTATCTCAACTGAGGAATTTTTATCATCTCTACTAAAGATACAAGTCCTATTCTTCATTCCTATCTCTTATCTAAACCCCAATCACATACCCCTACGTGTGTGTATATATCACCTCTACATTTGGAAATTCAAATCAAGCAATCATACTCTTGTCCGTTGTCCAAAGCACTTCTTAATAGGTGAATTTTTAGATGAATTTCGCTTACACATCCTTCATGCGACCGTTAATACTTCTTGAGGTACCAACAACCGATTACTAGATGTGTTTGCACATTAAAGCGTAATTCCTAGTCTTGCAACACCTAAGGCTTTAGCAGTGACTCCCAAACCAGTTGGTCTAAGGCACTAGGTGATGAAGCACCCTCGCTAAATATTTTTCTATTTTTTCAGCCTTAAGTAATCACAAAAACCAGTGTTCATTTTTTTTATTATCTCTTTATTCACACTTGAAATTTTATTTCATTTCCTTTGTACTATAGACTTTAGACAAGAGCATTTCAAGGTCTCTTCTACTATTCCAAGTTTCAAGGTTCGTGTTTGTGCAATTTGTAGGGTATATATTTTCAGAATTTAGACTTAAGCTAGGAATTATTTTTCAAACTTATACTCTAATAAAAATATCAATACTTTTCCTTTGTTTTAACTTATCCCAAGAAGTCAACTCGAAATTTGCCTATTTCTAAATAAACTACAAAGACATATACTTTCTACTGTTAAATTTTAAGAAAGGTTATTTTTAGGGTTACAAAATCTTTGATCTAGTTGTTCCTAGCTAGTTAACCTTTTTGTCAAACTTAAGTCAAGTATGGCCAAAATTGAATACATTAATTTTTATAATTTTTAAAATTTTCAATTTTTATGGGTTTTAAAATAAGTATGCAAATGCAAAAAATGTACATATGAATGCGAAGGAAGAAGGCTTACCGAGCACACCCCCCAAACTTAAACTTGACAGTGTCCTCACTGTCATGCTACACCAAGAGGGTCAAAATGTCGGCACTCCCCTGTTTATTTATTTATAATTTTTTTATTGTTAAAAGAAAAAATATATATATATACAAGAAGGTTCCCCCAAACTTAAGTGAAACGGTGTTTCCACTGTTTAAGCGTGAAAGTTCAGAGTTAGGGAGGAGAAAAATCAAACTATACAAGGCCTTACAGAGACCAAAAGTTAGCACCAACCATTTAAAAATTCTATCGTGATAATGGTGGGGTTGGTGAAAGAATGGAGTGTAAAGAAAAGAAATGAGAAGCACACGAGACCGTGTGGAGATAGAAACGGTATACGGTCTCGGTGGAGGAGAATGGTGGAGGAAAAAAGAAATGGTAGTGGTTCTACTTCTTCGAGTGGAGGTTGATTAATCACAAAATCCGTATCGTTTAAGAATGCGAGTTCGTCGGCGAAAATATCTTCGAAACTTTCATCGAAGGTCCGATTGAACGTTTCAATCTCAAAAAGTGTCACGCCAGAATTCAACACACTTGATTTTTCAAAAATTACGGAGCTAGGAGACTCGTAAAGCTCATCTACCTTATTTTCAAAAGATTCTAAATCAAGTTGTGTTTCGAAAATTATCGAACTTAAAATATCGGATTGTGATTCATTTACACTCGGTATCATTAAAGGAAGATTAGAAGAACTAAAGAAAGTGGGAATACGAACTTGAGGGTGGGGACGAAGTGTATAAATTAGCACAATTTGTAATGACCGATGTGTAAAAAGCGATTGTGCTAATCTATCAACCCGCGAAAAAATGAGATTAAATCCCTCAAGATTCGTGAGGAAACATAGGTACGTCGAACTTGGAATTGGAGATGAAAGCGTAACGGTCTCTTGCAAGGTCGGAACGAGGACGGAGGGAAGTGAGTGAGGAAGGGTATCAGTTAAAGATTCAGGAGGGTGGACAAAATCAGTGGAAGGGACATGATGAATTGGGAAATCCGACTCATCAAACAAAAATGGTTCATCCTCAATAATTTCCTCAATATTCTCCTCAAAATTTAGCTTATCCATGCCATTATCATCAAAATCAAGACACATATGAAGTTCGGGAGAAACATTTAATGACTCGGGATGATGAATTAGACATAAAATTTCAATCAAATCTACGGGTTCATCATCCAAAATATTCCCGGCGTCTATATCCTAAATCAAGTGAAAATCAATTTTTTTGACATCTCATCAAAAGCATGGATATTTATCAATTTAGGTTCTAGCGTGGAGGTGTAAAGTTCAAAAGGATTAGGTGTGGTTTCACTCGAAAGGGATTCTTCACAATCTGGCAAATCAAGCACTACAAAGTCACACAACTCGTTAAATGTTTTATTTTCAGCTTGTGAATCATTTGGGACAATCGATGGAAAACCGGAGTTGTGGGCTTCAATTGGGTGTGGGTAGGTTTGATTTGGAAAGGTGTAGAACTCTCTCTCTTTTCTCAAATTCTCACTCTGTCTAACTGCCTCCTCATACATTGGAATTTTTGGAGCTAGTTTGAAACTAGCTACCGGTTCATGAGGTTGCATAAGGGCGGCCATGGACGCATCCACATTCCTTATCATTTTGTTTGTTGCTAAAATATAAGCTTCCAACGACTGTTCCAAACTAGACATGGGTTGTGAAGGGATTTCGGTAAAAGATTCGAAATTGTTTGGATACGTGAAACTCCCAAATGGCTGTGTAGAAGCAATGTCTAGTGAAGATGGGAAAGTCGGGTAGGACTGGTAGGAATTGGATGGTTGGATAGGAGTAAGATCAACATTTGGATAAAAAGGTGAATGTACTAGTTGATCCCTATAACTGGATGTGTGGAGAGGAGTGAAAGATCGGCTATGAGATTGTTCAATATGCTCAGCAATAGACATGGGTTTAGGAGTTACAACAGGACTCGAAAAAGTGGTATCAACGTACGAAGGTGGTGAAGGTTGAAATGGTTGATACAAAGTGGATTGCAACGTCGAACTGTTTCTCCTAGACGCTTCTATTTGATCTTTCAAAGAAATTTTGGGTATGGAGGGATCGTCCTTAAATCGACCGAAACAATTCACGTACGAAGCAAAGTTAGATTCAGGATACCAAAGTTCGGCAAGAGATTTATGAGGTGGGGTACCCATAATGTAAGAAGGAGAAGAGAAAGAAGGTAGGTGGTGCAAGGAGTTCTTAGCGACAAAATTTGCAAGTCTTTTTTTTTAAAAAAAATTTTCCTTTTTTTTTATTTGGAACTTTTTGCAAAAAGATTTTCGATAAAGGGCTTAAACACACTTTCAATCAACCACAAATGCACAATCAGGCCTAGATCTAAGGTCACCTAGGTCAGCTAGACAGCTCCTAACTGTTCCAAAGGGCTAGAAATAGGACCTCAAACCGCCTCTTCACCGCCAATTGCGGCCAGGTAAGTGCCAGGTGAGTGGGAGGTTCTCCTCTACAAGTAGTGGCCCTAATTAAGTAACCACTCGCATTAGACACACTTGCCTAGATGCCGCAAAGTTAGGTTAGGATCAACGGCCGATGCCTACAACTAGTCCTCTGTCCTATTGAGCGCGACGTCCTTAGGGCTGAGTCTAGTATTTTTTAATTAAAGTTGGTCAATGCAAAATGCCTTTTGTGATTTCTGGGGTCCTGGGAAGGGTGATGAAATCCCCACCCAATCTGGATTGGTTTCAAGCCCCTTAAAGTCAGATTAAATATATGCAAAACAGTAACAACCACTTGCAATCAATTTTTTTTTTATTTTAAGCGCGGCGCAAAGAATCCTGTATAAGATTTGTTATTGGAAGGGGGAAGATTTTTTTAAGCGCAAAGAATCCTGCAGGAAATTTTTCAGAGGAGATATTGAGATTTACAGAGGAGAGAGAGAGGGATCTTACAGTGTAAATTTCACGCGCTAAGGTCACCTTGATGCCGCGTTTCCGCCGCCCAAGTGCGTTCTTGCCGCGGTTTCGCGGTTGGATGTGAATCTCGGTTCCCGAGAAAAATTTTTAGACGATGATGACACCAGGGCACCACGCTTCCGCGGTCGGAATACGGTTACTGCGGCGTTTCTGCGGTCTTCTGGAAGGTTCTGTTCCTAAGATCTTTTTAGTTCCTCTGTTTTGATTTCCCCCTATTTTTCAGATCTTCGGTTTTCTGTTTTGATCTCTGGAGATTTCCAGATCTGAACTCGATTGTAGATCCTGCAAAATTCACACAAAAATACCCTTCACAAAAATAACAAAATGATAAATTTTTATATTTTTTTAAATTTTTTCAGTTTTTATGATTTTTTTAAATTTTAGATTAACCCGAAATTGCAAAAAGAAAATAACATGCCATCCCCGGCAATGGCGCCATTTGATTGATCTCAAAGAATAATTTATAACCGCAATCAAGAACGGCGTCGCTTGGTAGCTAGCCGGTGAGTGCGGGTCGGTCCACAGGGATTTTGTGAATTTCCTAATTGTTCTAACGAGTTAATTCCGAATGGTGTGAACGGATTGATTAAATCTAAAAACTAAATTAATCTAGATCTAAATCTTGCTAGGGTTAGGTTTAGGTTAAATTTGGAAAGTCAATAAATCTCACCGCTTTCTATACCCATATTAAGATTTATTAAGAGTTATGGTAATTATTAATAAAGTGGATTAGAACCATTCGGGAAGATGTTTCTTCCTCTAGGTTCTTGTCCTTCCTTTATCAATCCTTACCCTAACCTCCATAGAAAATACGCTCAACCAGGCCTTTATACTACGGTATCACCGCTACCTCGTGGGATAGGATGCCGTAGGGAACGGTGTGTGCATGTATGCATGGATTCCTATGAAAATATATGACGGGCAAATAAGGGGTGAGAGATCTTTATCTCTCAAGCCTTCCCCAAAGCTAACCCTAACAAGCGAGGAGACTGCTCGCTCATTAGGGAATTGAAGAACAGATCTAAAATATTTATTTAGGGCAAGGAATTAAAGATCTATACTAGGGCAAGAATAGAAATTACCTAGGGCAGCTAATAAAATTAACCTAGGGCATAAAATAAATTAAGAACTTACAAATTGATGCTCTCCAAAAAGAATTCTGAATTTTATTAATGAAAGGAGGCATGACCTAATACAAGAATTTGGGTCTCTATTTATAGGACATAGAAAACTCTAAGTTTACAATCCCCGCATGTCTGTTATTACAAAAATACCCCTAGGAAGACTAGTCGGCGCCGCCAAGTATTATGGAAATTTTTTCCGCCACTACGGGCATCACACGGCCGCAGATCCGCGGCCGCAGCGCTGGTTTGGCCGCGGTTCCGCGGCCAAAAGAGGATTTTGGACTCTGCAGTTTTCTGTGCTGGTTCTGGGCTTGTTAGTCTTCCTAATTCTTTAGTTCTTTTCTCAGATTGGCTTCTAGGTTTCTTCCAGATCTCCACAGTGAATAATTGTAGTGGACTTTTACCGTTGCTTCGTGACGAAGTCTTGAACCTTGCGCTTCCTTGTACTTTGTGAACTGATTTTCGTGTAGGCTTGATCAAGATTCCACCATTTATTGGTCGCAGTCTCACTTTGTATCATCTTTTCCATCAATTTCACTGTTTTTGCTCCGAGAACCTGTAACCTGTAACTAAGTAGCAGACATGGGTCAAAAGCACCTGTTTATTTGTAAAATGCATAAGAATAGGGAATATAATAATGCAATATTATGGTATGAACAAGCAGCAGAACAAGCGGCTAATATAAAACGAATGGCGTTCCTATTCCAAGACTTGGTCGGAATGATGTTACAGCCGGATCCTCCAGCTGAGGATCCTCTTATTATCCTTGAAGATGACCTAGCAGAGACGTTAAACCCTCTTCCGGCTTGTTCAGCGGCCAAAGAGGAGACCATCTCAAAAGTTGCCCTGGATGATTACATCGCTCAGCAGATACGAGTTCATCAAGCGAGCGAAGTGGTCCGGCAAATTGTTAAAACTGGACGACCCTACCCAGACTGGTATGATCAAATCAAGTAACCGCCAGGATACATGATTCCTAAATTCCATGTGTACAAGGGAACAGACAATCCCCATCAACATGCCGCTCAGTTCAGGGCTCTCTGCGGCAACACTGGAGGAGATGATAAGCTACTGCTTCGCCAATTCTTCGGAAGCTTGGCGGAAACGGCCTTTGAGTGGTATTCGGAACTTCCCAACGACTCGTCAAAACTTTTACGGAGATAGAATTGTTGTTCACGCAATGTTTCGCAAGCGCTAGCGAGCGCACCCCGATCACCGTGTTAATTAACGCCAGAGTGAAGCCAGGCGAAACATGGGTGCAATACGCGATACGATGGCGGAATATATGGTCGAAGTGCGAGCAGCGCATCAAGGAAGCACCTGCGGTAGGCATGTTCGTGGGTACTCTTGATCCGCAGGTGACCATTTCGCAGTTCATGATGTTTTTCAAGCCGACTACTTTCCAGGCCTTGATTGACAAACTGGCCTAAATGGATCAGATGGGCCATAGACCGTCTTCCTTAAAGATGGAGCCTCGAAACGAGAAGGGCAAAGGGAAAGCAATCTTCGTCGCCAACGCTCAACAACAGCCGAGTGGCCCGAGACCGGTTGTTTGCCAAAGCAACAAGCGGCAATCCCTTGATGAGAAGTTGAGACGTCCTTACTCGTTTTTCCGAGATAAAATAAGGAGACTGTTCGATCTAGCAGTGCGCAACGGGCTAATCACTCTACCGGAGTCGAGACACCCACCGCAACCGAATGATGATAACGATCCCAATTACTGCCCCTACCATCGAGTATTGGGCCATCCAATCGAAGATTGCTACATCTTCAAAAATTTGGTTGAAGACCAATACCAGCAAGGCAAATTCGCGTTGTCTGAAAATTGGGAGGTGAACCCGCCACAACCACATGCTCCGAAAAAGATGGACATGCCGGGGGCATCATGCTCATTCATAGAGGAAGCTCCATGGGAAGTTGTTCTTTCGGAAAAAAACTAAAAAAAATGCTGAAAGATATTCAAACATGTCCGGCGATCAGGTGAAAAAGTCCGCAAGAACCAGAGATTATCGAGGGGATGCTGAAACCACGCCCAACATTGGGAGTTAATAGTGATGGTGGACAAAACATTCAGGCCCAGCTGTCAAAGTCTTCGAAGAAAAAGAAGAAGACCAAAAAGCCCGCGCAGTTTGATGACAAGCGTACGGATCTGCAAAAGCATATTGACGTGCTGGAGGAATATAACCATAAGGCGCGAACCCTGGTCACACTCCAAGAATTTCTCAACAATATCCTTGAGAGCGAAGATAACGACAATAACGACGGGGATGACTCGTCGAAAGAATCTGAGGACTATGTGGCAAGTTGCCACATGATCTCTCATTCGGCGTTAACTAAAAAGTTCACTCGGCGATAGAAGACAGCATAAAAGAGCTGGGGGCAAGATCGAAGCCAAAACCCTTGGAACCGTCTGAAGAAATGATCGACTTGCTACTGAACGAAGCCCGTTAGAAAAGCAAAGCCAATTGAGAGCGCGAACTGGCTTTATTCGAAAAAGCCAAATGCCGACGACTGGATGAAAAGGTCAAGGCACCCCAACCGGATCGAAGCATCCCTATCGCCAGCAAAAGCAAGTTTAAAGTAAGGAAACGATTCACTAGGGCCCTGTCAATAGGAATGAAGTTGCCCTCTTTCAGAGGAAATTCTCCTGGTGGTATACATCTTGATAAAGAGGACATACATCCTAACTTCTGCTTATACCATCAGAAAATTGCACACCCTATCGAGGAGTGCATAGACTTTAAAAACTGGTGGCAGGGATATGTTGCCCACCGACAACACGTCCAACGAGTGAAGCGCATGGCTCGTCGGGAACAGAAAAGTACGACAGATGAGTGCAAAAGAGCCGCTGGCAACTGTCACATAATCGACACCAAGCGATCGCAAGTTATCACCTTTGGAAGCGACTCTGACGAAGAAATCTCCCTCAGCCATCTCTTCAAGGAATCCACCTCCGACAAAAAAGATGCGAAGATTTGCGAGAAAATCTAGCTGCGTAATAGTACGTTGCCCGAAAAATCTCGGACCTATGATCGAAAACTCTTTAAACTACTACAAACCCACAGCATCCCCAGGCTGACGTGGTAAAAAAAAAGGTACGTCCATAAGCGAAATGGGCACGGATGAAAACCCGAAAGGGCTCCGTGAGTAAAAACGGCGGGACTACCGGCGAGTTTTGTGAAAACCCGAAAGGGCGCAATCTCGTCAAAAGAAACTTGCAAGGTCCTCTCAACCCTATAAGGAGTAACCACCTGTGTGAGATCCTTACGACTCACAAAGGAGAAACACACTTAGGAATCCCCACGATTCCTAAGAAGAAACTACACTTGCGAGATTCTCACGACTCGTAAGAAGAACCCTCTTATGAGACCCTCACGGCTCATAAGATTCAAAAGCCTTAAGCTATAGGGATCTGAACCTGTTTGTAAGCAGTCATACCTCCCGATTTTGCCCTACAAGCGGTTCATTATTGACCCTTGTATACAATCCACGGACACGAATGAACATTTCCTTAAAAGAGTCCCACCAGCGACTAGGGATATGCTCACACGGTGAACAAACACTTGTAGGTCCCCTCGACTTGCAAGGAGAAAACACGTTTGTAAGATCGTTACGACTTATAAGAAAACATACACTTAAGAATCCTCACGATTTTTAAGGAGAAAATGCACCTACAAGATCCTCATGAATCGTAGGGAGAAACACCTTTATGAGACCCTTATGGCTTATAAAGTCAAAAGCCTTAGTCGACAGAATCTTAACCCTGGCTAAGTCACCTTTGTTCGAACCGGGAAAATGATGATTCGCTCCTGGCAATGTCCCAGTGGTAGCGATGCTGATACCTAAATCGGTATCAAATTCCAAGCCTTTTCATGGAAAATGATAATTCTCTCATGGCAATGTCCTAGTGGTAGCGATGCTGATGCCTAAATCGGTATCAAATTCCAAACCCTTTCATGGCAAATGATGATTCACTCCTGGAAATATTCCAGTCGCAACGATACTGATGCTAAGATTGTCACCAAATCCCAAGTTCCATACTCGTGGCGATAAGTCGACGAGCCAAAAATGCATATGAAATAGCCGAAATGATAGGGCAACTTGCAATAAAATCAGCAAGTAAAAATATATGCATACAAAATAGCCGAAATGGTTGGGCAACTCGCAATAAAAAAAGAGAGTAAAAATAAAAAATAGCTGAAATGATTGGGCAATCGCGACTTTCGCGATAAAAAAAGCTGAAATGATAGAGCATCGCAGAAAGAAATAAAAAAAATGAAAGAATGAAACCTTTTGCCCTATAGGTGAGATCACATCGATCCCTGTATACAATCCAGGGGCACAAACAAACAGGGAACCATACTTTCCCACCAGGCTCCATCAGAAAGCGAAGACAAATCTCGATGGTTCATAGACAACCTAAAGACAATCTCGACATTCGTTGCAATATTGCAGACACAATGTCAACAAACGAAGTGAAGGAATATCCCTAACTTCAGTGTCTCGACATCAACATCGACAACTTAGAGATCAACACCGACGTTCTTCCTCCCTCCAATCGGATGCAGATGCATCATCAACAAACGGAGCCACGACAAAGTCCCCTAGTTCCAAATCTCGACGGTTCACAGATAGCCTAGAGACTACCCCGGAACCATGACAAAGTCCCCTAGTTCCAAATCTCGACGGTTCACAGACAGCCTAGAGATCACCAACGGCGTTTCTCCTTACTCCAGCAGGATGCAGATGCGACATCAACAAACAACCCCAAGGTCAAAACAACGGAACCATGGCAAAGTCCCCTAGTTCCAAATCTCGACAGTTCACAGACAGCCAAGAGATCACCAACGGCATTTCTCCTCATTCCAACCAGATGCAGACGTGACGTCAACAGCCGACCTCAGAGTCGCAACGAAGCGGAGCCATGGCAAAGTCCCTAGTTTTAAACTTAATAGCCACATCTACGACCCGAAGACCAACAACGGTGTGCCTCCTCATTCCAGCAGGACACAGATGCTACACTATCAATCGGAGCCACGGCAAAGTCCCCAGTTCCAAGACTCTACGGTTCATAGACAACCTGGGTCATCCAATGACCCCGTCTCGGAATCAAGTCAACTCAAAAACCTCAATTTAGGAAAATCAGTGTCCTTGACGAGAGCACCTTAATTCGCAGACCCGCAGAGAAATCAGCGTCTTTGCAGGAATAGCTCGATTCGTTTCAACTCCGAGGAAATCAGTGTCCTTGGCAAAAACCTCGATTCAGGGAAATCAGCGTCCTTGACGAGAGCACCTTGATTCGCGTCGACCCGTAAGGAAATCAGTGTCTTTGCAGGAATACCTCGATTCGTCTCAACCTCCAGGGAAATTAGCGTCCTTGGAAAAATCTCAATTCAGGGAAATCAGCGTCCTTGACGAGAGCATCTCAATTCGCGTCGACCTGCAAGGAAATCAGTGTCTTTGCAGGAATACCTCGATTCGTCTCAACTCCGAGAAAATCAGTGTCCTTGGCAAAAACCTCGATTCAGGGAAATCAGCGTCCTTGACGAGAGCATCTCGATTCGCATCGACCCTAAGGAAATCAGTGTCATTACAGGAATACCTCAATTCGTCTCAACTCCGAGGAAATCAGCGTCCTTGGCAAAAACCTCGATTCAGGGAAATCAGCGTCCTTGACGCGAGCAGCTCGATTCATATCGACCCGCAGAGAAATCAGCGTCTTTGCAGGAATATCTTGATTCGTTTCAACTCCGAGGAAATCAGTGTCCTTGGCAAAAATCTTGATTCAGGGAAATCAGCGTCCTTGACGAGAGCATCTCGATTCGCGTCGACCCGCAAGGAAATCAGTGTCTTTGCAGGAATACCTCGATTCGTCTCAACCCCGGGGAAATTAATGTCCTTGGCAAAAACCTCAATTCAGGGAAATCAGCGTCCTTGACGAGAGCATCTCGATTCGCGTCGACCAGCAAGGAAATCAGTGTCTTTACAGGAATACCTCGATTCGTCTCAACTCCGAGGAAATCAGTGTCCTTGGAAAATACCTCGATTCAGGGAAATCAGCGTCCTTGACGAGAACATCTCGATTCGCACCGACCCGCAGAGAAATTAGTGTCTCTACAGGAATATACAACGTCAGCAAAGCGGAGCCGTGACAAAGTTCCCAGTTCCATGACTCGGTGGTGCACAGACAACCCAAAGTCAACCCTCGACCTCCCTGTTGAAGCAATGCTTTGACTCGGGAGTAGGTCAATTCATCAATCACTTACGAGTCCTCTCGACTTGTAAGGAAGAAAATTCTCTTGTGATATCCTTACGACTCTCAAGAGAAAACACACTTAGGAATTCCCACGATTCTTAAGGAGAAAATACACCAACGAGATCCTCTCGACTCGTAGGGAGAAAAAAATAATTATGAGACCCTCACGGCCCATAAAGTTGAAAATTTTTAGGCAGCAGATCTGAACCTGTTTCCTAAGCCATCGCTTCTTATCTCGATTAAGGGAAATCAGCGTCCTCGGCGTGAACCTCTCAATTCGTTTCGACCCGCAAGGAAATCAGTGTCTTTCCGAGAATCTCTTGATTCGTCTTAACTTGCGGGGAAATTAGTATCCCTACGCATAAAGAAAATTCTCTTGTGGGATCCTTACGATTCTCAGGAGAAAACGCACTTAGGAGTCCTTACGACTCCTAAGGAGAAAAGACACCTACGAGATCCTCATGACTCGTAGAGAGAAAAGCCTTTGTAAGACCCTCATGGCTCATAAAGTTGGAAAGTCTTAGGCAAAAGATCCTAACCCTGTTTCCTAAGTCATCGCTACCTTATAAAAAGTTAAAGATGAACTGTTATCTACCATTTATGGGCCACACTTGCTAAAGCTACATGCCACTGAAATGGAGAAGTTA
Organism: Agapanthus africanus; assembly: GCA_030015575.1. Taxonomy (NCBI): domain Eukaryota; kingdom Viridiplantae; phylum Streptophyta; class Magnoliopsida; order Asparagales; family Amaryllidaceae; genus Agapanthus; species Agapanthus africanus. The sequence goes on along the minus strand of CM057342.1, from coordinate 15,014,934 downwards.
CTTATTAGCATATAAACTACTTCACGCCAGAGTAAAACATAAAGAAATAAAAGGGTGCGACTCATGGAGCTGAGGGTTTGGAACTATATCCCTTAAGAGTCAAGATTTGAGTCAATGATAAATGACGACGCTTGTGTCCGCTCGTTATCTTCTCAGATCAAGATCCTGAAAATTATATACCAACCCAAAACTGGTCATACGCTATGAATTACTCTGCACTACTTCACTCACATAAATACTTACGTGGGCAAAGTAGTGGGGGGCATTTGTTCCCACCAAAAAATTTCTGCGCAAAAGAGCCTAAGATATCAAATGGCAGCGATACGTTTAAGAAAATGTGAACCAGTATTTTTCGGGCCGTATTTTGACAAAATCCCGAATGTGAAACAGCTAAATTATGATGGTATCGAAAGTTTCTAGAAAAAGCCTTCGATTTGATATATTATGGGCTTCATAATTCATCCGGGATCAAAAGTTATGAGCAAATATGCTTTGCACGTGTAATCTAAGGAAGAAAATGCGAACCAGTATTTTTCGGGCTGCATTTTGACAAACTCCCGGATGAGAAACAGCTAAATTCTGATGTTATCGAAAGTGTCTCGAAAAATCCTTCGATTTGATATATTATGGGCTTCATAATTCATCCGGGATCAAAAGTTATCAGGCATCACGTACCCACACGTGACCGGGCATCACGTGCAGACACATGACCATTTATAGGCAAAGTCTGTAGGCACTGAATAAAATAAAAAATTGGGAATAATTAATCAGTGCGGTCACATGCCAACACGTGATAGGCTCTTAAACCTTCTGAACTAATACAATTAAATTCTAATTAAGGGAAATCAAAAACCCTAGTTGGAAAAATATTTTCCTAAATCTTTCCAAACAAAAAGATTGTGCTCTTTAAAGTGGAGCACCATTGGATTAAAATCCAATGGTGATTAAAAATCACCAATTTATAGAAAGATTCTATACAAGGAAAGATTTCCCTGAAATTTACCAGGAATAACAGATAAAAGATCTTTTGGATTAAAAGTCCAATGGTCAATAAAATTCACTGAGTGATCTAAAAGATCATGTTGGTTACAAAATCAATTAAAATCTTTTAATGAAAGATTGACTAAACAAACTGATTCTTTTCTTTCTCCTATAAATAGGAGCTAAGAAGAGAAGAAAAAAAAGGAGATAGAGAGAGAACAAAAAACAAAGAGAATTTAATTCTCCAGAGAGGAAAAAAGATTTCCTCAGAAGAGAAAGAAACCCTAGGTGAGAAAAGGGAAAGAGATCATAATCTCCATAAAACAAAAAGAGAATTTAATTCTCAAATTAAGAGTTTAACTCTTCTGAATAAAAACTTAGTTCTTCCTTTGGTTGAAGATCTGCAGAAGCAGATCTCCCCATAAGTTGAGAATTTAATTCTCATCGGGGAGATTTTGCCATGCAGATCCGAAACTTAGAGGGAGAATTGAGTACTTAGGAATTTAATTCCTTTAAATACTTAGGAATTTAATTCCTCCAACAGAGACATGGTTTAACCATTAAAATACAAACTTAGTTCTTCTTCATGGTTGAAAATCTGTAAAAGTAGATCTCCCCATAAGTTGATAATTTAATTCTCATCGGGGAGATTCTGCCATGCAGATCCAAAACTTAGAAGGAGAGAAGGGTTTAAAGAATTTAATTCTTCCAAAGACATAGGAATTTAATTTCTCTAAACAAAATTAGGGTTTAACCCTACTAAAGAATTTAATTCTTAAATAAGGGACTTAAAACTCTCAATGCACGTAAAGAAGTCAGTATCCAACCTGATCACGTGGCAATACGTAACGCTCCCTTCAATGGTCAGAAAAGAATGAATGAGATGGGGTCACATGCTCCCACATGACCCTTGGATAAATTCCTAAAAATAAAGGGAACAAAGCCAAGGCAGAACATACTTAAGGCGCCCTCACGTGCCCCACGTGACACCTGACAAACACCTCTTTAAAAAAGAGAAGATGGAAAGAATTGAAGGATTAAAATTTAATGCATGGGCGCCCTCACGTGTCCCCATGTGACCCCTAGCAAATCCTTTTAATATCCAGTGCATGGATGCCCATCACGTGCCCACACGTGATGGCCTTGAAGACTAAAAGTGTTTAACACTTATTTGAATATTCTGAGAATAAAATAATGGAAGCTTAGCTCAATCCTAGGACGCCTCACGTGTCCTCACGTAAGCGCTTTATCATTTTTAGTGTTTAACACTATTTTGAGCATTTCATCCCTAGTGTTTAATACTATTTTAAATGCATCATGTGGGAACACGTGACCGCCAGATATGTGCTAGTGTTTAACACTATTTTCAAACCAGTCTTAGCCTAAATTGGCTAAATTTTCCAAAAGGCAAGACTCCCCATTTGACTGAGCTTCAAATACACTTTTGTCTTCCAAAGTTGGTTATCTCATATGACATTTGAGTGCTCAGAACTCAATAAAAGACAAAATACGGCCAGAATCCAGATTCATGTTTAGCATTGCTAAATAATTGGGGGCTGAACCCAGACAAGTGTTCAACAGTCCCAACAAAGGTCCAGTTTTTTAAACCTAATTGGACTTAGCCCAAGTTGGCCATAAGTCCTCAACTCAGATTTAACTGAGCCAATGTGCTCATAATCTAATTAATTGATCTTAGTCCCAAATTGGACTATAGATTTCCCAATCAACATTGGTTCAAGGGTACATCTCTTCACTCCTCTGATATTTGTCGTTGTAATCCTTCAACGTCTTTAGAGAGGTGACGGGTCCCGACAACCAGACCTTCCATGGAATGTGGGGTCCTTAAACCCATGGACTATGATGTCCTTAACCTCGGGCTGTGGGGTACTTAAACCCATGGACTATGATGTCCTTAATCTCGGACTGTGGGGTCCTTAAACCCATGGACTATGATATTCTTAACCTTGGACTGTGGGGTCTTTAAGCCCATGGACTATGATGTCCTTAACCTTTGACCGCAAAGTCCCTAAACTAAAATAATAGAGTTCAAATGCTCTCTTGTTGAATCTAAATGATCCTGTTAACTAGATCTTAGTCTAAAATTAGACCAAAGTATCCTTAACAAACTGTTAAGTTGATCTTAGTCTAAAATTAGACTAATGTATCCTTAACAAAGGTTTAAGTTGATCTTAGTCTTAAATGAAACTAACGCATCCTTAAACCCAACCCTCAAACCTAAATCTAAGAAAATACGGATTTGGACTAATCCACGCCCTACGAGCGACAACATAAATTAGTCTCCGTGTACAATCCACGGGCAACCAAAAACAAAACAAACACCCACGACACGAAGTGAACATCTGTAGAAGGAGAAAGTGGTTACCGCGATGCGGAAGCGTAATTAACTGCAGGGGCTTGCGCCTGCAGGGAAGAGCGTCCCCACAATCAAAAACCCATCAACGAGGGGGAATCTGACATAGTCTGCTATATCGGTCGCATCCGTCTAAACCTCCGATATACGGTGTCATAAATCAACTTGGCATCTTCGGAGAGGTTGACAGATAGCACCAAATAGCATCTGCCCTCGAAATTCAGGCAAGATGAACCTACGCGGTCTCGTCTCTGTTTTCGGCGGAGAACATTGGGATTGATACATGATGATGTATGTAGGTCCCCAGTCTACACATGCCAGGTCTGGTTCTTTGTACTTCTTTACATTCACTGATGATCTCTCAAAATTCAAACATATGTTTCTGTTGAAACATAAGCCTGAAGGTTTTGAGAAACTCAATGAATATAAGTCAGAAGTAGAGAACCAAAATGGGTATAAGCATTATGTCCTTTGATGAGATCAGGGAGGAGAATACTTGAGCACGGAATTCCTGGACTATTCTAAAGAAGAATGAGATTCTCTCTCAGCATTACTCCTCCGTATACACCACAGCATGTCGGTGTATCGGGGTGGAGCAATTGCACCCTATGTGATATGGTGTGCTCTATGATGAGTACTACTGAGTTGCCTATTTCCTTTTGGGGGTTATGCATTTGTGAAGCTGCATACCTATTGAATTGGTTCCAATCAAATCAGTGCCTGCCACTCCATATGAGATATGGTATGGGAAGAGCCCATGTCTTAAGTAAGTTAAGATTTGGGGTTGTCCGGCCTATGTCTAAAAGAAAAATCCGGACAAGCTCGAGGTAAGGTCAGTTCTGTAGAAGTTTGTTGGAATCCCAAGCATTCGCAAGGGAATATCTTCTACCGCACCGAGGAACAAAAGGTGTTTTATTTCTCGGCATGGACACCTTTTTAGAAAAGGAATTTATTTTGGAAAGAAATTTATGGACATGAGGTAGAACTGGAAGGAGTTCCAGCTATACAAACTACAACTGATGATTTGGTAAAATCGGAGGATTCAATTGCTCCCAACGAACCTCAGCCTCTCCGCCGATCTGGTAGGGTTCATGATCCACCCGAGAGATACTTCAGTTTCTCTATGACAGTGGGAGCGATGATTGTATCATGAGATGATGACCCAACTAGTTTCAAGAAGGCCATCAAGAGTGGGGACTCTGTAAGAATGGCTGGATGCTAAGCGATTTGAGATGGAATCCATATACACCAACAAAGTATGGACTTTGGTTGCTTTATCTGAAGGGTTAAATCCCCATCAGAAGCAAGTATATCTTGAGAAGATTACTTGGTGTGGATGGAAAAGTGGAGACTTTCAAAGCTAGACTTATTGTAAAAGGTTCTCGTCATCGACCAGGTGTGGTTTAAAATGAAACCTTTTCTCTGGTAGCTATGCTTAAGTCCATCCGGATCCTACTTGCCATTGCTACATACCATGACTACGATATCTGGCGGTTGGGTGTCATGACTGCTTTTCTAAATAGTAATTTAGAAGAGAGCGTCTATAAGTACACAGCCAGAGGGCTTCATAGACAATGGGAGCAGCAGTAACGTGTGCAAGTTGCTTTATGGGTTAAAGCAAGTATCGCGGAGTTGGAACTTCTATTTTGATGTGGTAGTCAAGGAGTTTGACTTCATCAAAATGGTAGATGAACCTTGTATATACAAAAAGTAGTAGAGAGTAAAGCGGTTATCCTCGTATTGTACGTAGATGACATACTCTTGATAGGAAAGGAGTTTCCTATGCTACGCTCGGTTAATCTCCTCTTATCACAAGGATTCTCCATATAAGATCAAGGTGATACCTCCTAAATCCTGGGTTTTAGATCTATGAGATAGATCTAAGTGGATATTAGGATTCTCACTAGGTGTAGTGAGATGGTATCAATCGATCCTGAGGAGAATCAGTTGATAGCTTCCAGGGTGGTAAGGTCGACTGAATGTCAGTCACAGGCATTGTCTTTACCCTCAGTAGAGGGACGGTATGTTGGAAGAATTCTAAGCTAGATACTAAGGCAAACTAGATGATAAAGGCTTGATACATCGCTACCAAAGATGCTACCAAAGAGGCAGTCTGGGTGTATATCAGTTCATGAGATGAGCTTCGTTCCTACCATTGTGTGACAATGGAGTTGTGGCTTATATCTAGGAATGCCCATCCCATTAGTGATCCAGACATATTCTAAGGTAGTATCACCTGATCATGGAGATGGTTGATCTCCAGGGGATCGAGGTTAGGAAAGTAGACTCAGAGGACAACACGACGGATCTACTCACAAAGGCCTTTTCCCAGAGAGAGACTTTTAGGGGATGGTTGAGTATGGGATACTACAACCACTGCTATCAGATAGCCCTAGTGCAAGTGAGAGATTGTTAGTTATATGTATGCCCTAGAGGCCATTACTGTACATGAGATGTATATTGTAGTAGATGCTTGGACATATATAGGGAGGACTTTCTTGCTCGACATGATAGTATGCTATCTGGTTACTCTTTATTTTAACATGTATACTGATTGTCTCTCTATTACATGTTGGTAAAGACCTTAGTATGTGTACTTGACTGCCAGGACTATGATGCAGATCATACTAGTGGGGAAATGGTAGTCCATAAGTTCATCCTTTAATGTCCCTAATCGTGGGTGTATCGAGACGGGGTATCGATATACCAGAGTAGACTAGCGTGTAGCTTCTCGACCCATGTAGATGGGCGATGGATGATCCTACATCCATTGGTGTTTGACATCAGAGATGGTACACGGGTGCTCAGTGGAGATTGGGTACATTGGACGAACTCGCCGAGAACTCCCAGATGGTATTATACCTCATGTCATATGGCAGTTCTCTGGTGACACTGGTATAGGTTAGTCTGTAGACCCGAGATCGTCATAGAGACTTGTGTGATTCCCACCATGCTTTGATTTCCACCTTACCACGTCTAAGAGGGCATGCAAAATGGTGGTTTTTGGGTACAGTCCCGAGTCACATGGAGGTAATGAGCGATAGGAGGGTTTCGTCTTTCCCGGTATTGGGGGTTGATGTTGCGCTGTGCTCGATTGGCCATAACAGGGAAGTCCCTGGCCAGGGCTGGTTTAGAGATTTACTGGTAAGTGTTACTAGTAGTTTCTCGACCTGTTATGAGCCTTATATCGGCACGACTTATCGAGTTACTGGGGTCTGCCGTTTACCACCCCTACATGAGATATGCGACATATCAGACGAGGAGACCGGACTTTACGGTAGTGTCATTGTAAGGTTTTTGCAGGAGTTGGAGCGGGCTTGCTTGCTGATCTTCTGATCGTTCAATACCTGGGTAGCCGTTACGTCTAGCTAGTACCGCTGAAGGCTTGTAGGTGCTTGATGTGATCATCACCCACTGCCGGCGTATTGACGAGTCTTTAGAGTCCTACATAGAGGTTTTACTGGCTCAGGCAAAACAAAATAATAGCATGTATGTGATATGTGCTGGACCGAGAATAATGCGTGTATGTGATACCGTATTCTATTCTCGCGACTTTTGTATCGGTCGGTTATATGTGATATAGCCGGGTTATTGAATCAAGTATTGATTCGATAAGTTGGTACATTTAGTGTTAGTCGGTTATATGTGATATAGCCGGATTATTAAATCAAGTGCCGATTTAATAATTTAGTGTATAATTGTATATTTGATATACTAATTTACATTAACTAACATTGGCTCACTTAAGCATTCTTTTCTCACCTGTGTGTACATGTAATATATATATGATATATATTAATGTGCATTGTTTATTTTTGTGTGTCATAGTTGTTGATACACACTACATGGGTGTATAAGACATACAACATTTTAATTATAACGGTGGGGTTTTAATATTCAAAGTAAATACAAAATTAGTGGATAATTGTTCAAAGCATGAAGCTTGTAGAAGCTTGTGAGTGCTTTGACAAAATTCACCCATTTTTTTTTACTTAGGATATTTATTAACCTAACCACTATAATTAGCCATGGTTATGTCTCTACATGAGTTAATGTAGCACCCTAGTTCATTTATACCAGTTCAAGTTCAAGTATTTCTTTATTTATGATATTTTCCTGATTTACTGTGTTTTGGGTGCGAATAGTATATTTGACATCTGTATTTGCATCTGACCCGACCCGCTTGCTTGAAACCTGTCTTGATTCATGTTTATGATTTATCCTGACTTGTTACATGGACTTGTGCACTTTTATTTATATATACTGGCTATTGGCATTTTATCTGGCATCTACATTTTTAACATAACATTTAAGACACATAAAATATTTTAAAAATACATTGCATGGTCCGCATGATACCCCTAACCCTGTGGTAGCATCCGTGCATCTTGTTCTCGTCCCGCTCAGTGAAACGGACTTGTTGGGATGGCTATGCGCACATACGTACATCCGTTCTTGGGGGTATGCATTTTCGCTATCCGGATATCCAATTTTAGTTTTGGTCGACATGCATATTTTTCATATTTTGAAACTGAATTTTTAGACCCGACCCGGGCGTGTTTTAGACTAAGTTAGTAATTACCGAAAAATCAAATTTTATTAATATAATAAATTTTTATTAAAAAAATTACACAGATTAAATTCAATTAACTAAAAAATATTTGTAAAATTTAAATCCTAACTATTTTATTTAACAACCACTCTCTCTCTCTCCCTCCACCTGCGCTCTCTCTCGCTTTCCTTTCTCTCACATCTCGCAAACACTATTCCTGCGAATCCCGTCACCTCCCTCCTCTCACTACGCTCACCTTCCTTCTTCTCTTTCTTCCTCTTCTTTATTTTCCGCCTCCGCTCTCTCCTCACAAAACCCACGCTTGCCCTCGTCACCGCGTCTCGCCTTGTCGCCCTCGTCGACCACCTCCTCATCATCGCGGCCACCATCGTCGACACCATCCTCCTCTCCACTTCCCCAACCAACCCCGACCTCCTTGCACACCCCAACAACCAAGAAACCACGGCGGCCACCTCCTTTGTCTCCGTCGTCACCACCGTCGACGACCTCCCTCACGCCCTCGCCGAACACCTCTCCCCGATCTCTTCTCCTCGCCTTCTTCTCCCAAGCTCCAAAACCCACCAACCCAAGAACCCCCCGTAAACCTTACCCACGCCTGCAACCCTCGTCCCTGCACCTCGCCTGCGTCGACCAGTGCCGGCGACCGCCTTGCCGTCACCACGACCTTCCTCAACCCCTTCTCACCCTCATCAATAAAGCCACCACCACCAGCGCCTTCACCCTTTCCCCTGGAACCTTTGAACCCTCGCAACAAGAACCCCGACGCCGGCACCTCTCATCGCCGGAGACCTCCGAATTCGCTGTCGTGACCCCTCCTTCTCCTCTCCTCCCTGCAAACCCCCAGAGCACCTTGAGCCCACAGCCCTCTTCTTCTCCTTCTTCTTCTTCTTCTTCTTCTTTCTTCTTCTTTTCTTTCTCTTTCTCTTTCTTGATTCCGTTTTCCGGTCACTCACCGGAGCCGTGCCGCTGCCGACTATTTGAGCAACCCAGTGGACGTTCCCATCCAGCGTGGTCACTCTCTTGCATTTTCTGGTCCTATTCCGTACGCGTGCGTGTGCATCGAGACATTTACCGACATCGTATGCAGTGTACGCACCTCGTCTGAGATCCGTTCAGGCAAGTTAATCTTGCTATATGCTATATTATTATATTCTATATCCATTTGAATAATAACACTCCATAATAATTAGTTTTGCATCCACATTATCATTTCGGCATGTTTTACCGTTTTCGGACATTCGTATGCGTCCGTACAATCTATTTCCTATTCAGTGCATACAAACTTATCTTGTTACATACTATACTATAATATACTGCATCCAATTGAATATTTCCATTTCATATTATTTAGTTGTGCATCCCGCATTTACCAATTTATCATTTTACAGTGATATGACATCTGTATGCATCCATATCAGTATTTACATATTTATTCGCATGCTAAATCATTTTGCCACATGCTAGGTATAGTATTATACATCCATATGAGTACAATGCTACCCGTTCATTCCATTATACATCCATACCAAAGTTTTACTGTTTTCGGATACCCGTTTGCATCCATATCATTTAAAATACGTATAGCTGCATCTACAGATCCCATTAATACATATTATTGTTATGTTAACACCCCATGCTAGATAATGTGCATCTCATTTAGTATTGGAACTATAAATGTAACCCTAATCGATAATCATACATCCATACCCTTGATTTTATATTTATTCGCATACCATGTCATATTATTTCATTTTATTGTTATATTAGTACTACATACTTGATATTGTGCACCCTAGATAACAATGGGGTAACCTCTGATAATTATTTTGTGGATACATGCTTTTACTGTGCATCCGTACCTGTTACAGTTTTATTATGAGCATCCGCTTGATATCCATGCACTACTTGACACGACTCGATACATGTACACTACTTGACATGACATGTTACACCACTACCTGACATGACCTGATATATTACTACTTGACATGTTACCTGATCCTGATTCTAATGCCGACAATCCTGACATGTTGTCCCAATGGACATATCCTGTTGTCTGTATAGACAAACATGTTCCTGCTTGATCCTGTGTTGGCATTAGTTCCAGATTTATCAATACCTGACTTGAACACATAACTTGGGGGTATGGGGAAATCAATGATAAAACCTGACTTGTAACTCGACAGTTCGATGCTTATACTAATCAGTTTTACGGGCTAGGCCAGCCCCGGGATGCTGCTGCTGACATCATTCGTCTGTACATGTTACTTGTTTACTGCCTAGCGGCACGTCTCGGATTCAGCCCGAGAGTCTTGACCGTGGTCCCGGGCACGCATGGAATACTATTGAGTTATATCGATGATTCATTAAATTGATTTCAAAGTCTTGAGAGTAGTTAACCCAGTATTTAATTCAGATTACTCACTGCACGTCACATGTGCTTTTACCTTCACTGTTCCATATTTATGTTACCGTTATACCTTTATTACTGTTCATACTCATGCATGCCTATCTTGTTACCTCCTGATTGTATTTTATTGTTTGATATTATGACGCACTAACGTCTGGGTTTTGCATGGCCCAGATCCTCTCTCCCTGTCGCAGGTCGTTCAGGAGTATTTCAGTTAACAGGCCGAGCAGTGAGGACCTGTTAATATTTTAGTTTAGTTTTCATTCAGCACTTTTATTTCCTGATGTGAACCCGTATTTGGGACGTACATTCCAGATTGTTACTGTTTATTAGATTTATTACTTCCGCATATTATTTCTTGATTCGTTTATTCTGGCTCATGGATATGTACTAGATAGTTTATTTTATTTCCACTGTTCTTGATATCTTCTAGACAGCCGTAATGTGATTGTGGAGGGATGTTTCCTAGCCACAGATAGCACGGTTGGCTCTGTCACGTGCCGATCTTAGCGCACTCTGGGAAGCGTGGCGTAACAGTTAGTATATGATACCTACTCACCCATGGTTACTTATCTCACTTTGGATTAAGCTCATTATCTTCTTCTTTCTTCATCTTCTTCTTCCAAAAGAAAAGCTTGCTAGGGTTTGATAAAAGTGAGAAAGTAATGTGAGAAAATACATTCTAAAGTGAGCCCACTTCCTATTTCACCATCCTCTACTAGATTAGCAATTTAGTATAGGGTGTTTGCTTCACTTTGGTGAAGTAGTAGCTTGAGTTCGTATCCCCTCGACGTAGATCATCTTCGGCTTTGAAGACTTCAAGCAAGACCATTGCCTTATTCTTATGGAGCCTCTAAGAGTCCGGGAGCAACATGATCGCAGCGAAGGGACTACTACAAGGAGCTTTTGAAGTGAAGGACCGATCTACAAAGGTTGCATTTCTATTTCACTTAGATGCAAATGGTTTACATTAGTTTACGTATTATTTTCTAGTTAATGATTCTAGTTTAAAGTTCCTTGAAATGGCAAAATTTTGAAAATGGCATGGACGATGCTTCCCGAAACCTTGCTGCCGTCGATCGGAACCCTATAGAGCTTCCCTTGTAGAGACCGCAATTGTTTTAAAGTTCTTGGAGTGGGCATTTCCATAACCGCCTTGATTTTCGATGGATCTATTTCGATGCCCCGATGTTGTATGATGAACCCTAGAAATTTTCCTGAGGAGACTCCAAATGCGCATTTCAGAGGGTTCATCTTCAGGTTGTATCTCCGGAGGCGCTGAAATACTATCTTCAGATGCTCCCAATGCTTCTCGTACGATTTGCTTTTCACCACGAGGTCGTCAATATAACATTCGACAATCTCGTGTATGAGGTATCAAAGATCTTTTTCATGGCTCTCTAATAGGTAGCGCCGGCGTTCTTCAGACCGAAAGGCATCACTTTGTAGCAGAATATGCCCAGAGGAGTCCAGAAAGCGGTATGCTTTTGGTCTTTGGGATGCATCTTTATTTGATTGTACCCCGATGATTCGTCCATGAAGGAAAAGACTTCATGAGCGGACATGTTATCTATCATCAACTCGGTAACTGGTACGGGAAAATCATCCTTCGGGCAAGCATTGTTGAGGTCCCGAAAGTCCACGTAGATGCGCACCGTCCCATTTTTCTTCATCACTGGGACAATGTTGGCGATCCAGTCGGGGTATTGAACTTCTTGGATGAAGCCGGAGTCGATCAGCTTCTTGACTTTGGCGTTTGATACTCATTTTAAGTTTGAGCCGCATTCTTCTTGGTGCTTATTTGACTGGCTTGACGTCCGGAGATATCGCTATTTTATGCACAGCTATTTCTGTATCTAGCCCCGGCATCTCGGAATAGTTCCATGCAAAGCAATCTTTATACTGCATGAGCACGTCTTTTAGCGTAGCCACCTACTCTTTAGACAGCAGCTCACTGACGAACGTTGGCCGTGGGTCGTTTGCCGTCCCCAAGTCGATTTCCTCAGGTTATCCGCAGTAGTGTGTATCCCATCTTCCAATTCTTTTGGCGCTGGTGGAAATTCTGAGATCACCTCGTTTTCATCTTCATTTTCGAAGCACCAGGAGAGGTCATCCATATTCTTGCTCTCTCCTTCTTCCGACAGCGTTATCACGTGACAAGTACGAGATCGTTTCTAAGACCGGTGTTGATCTTGTTCTACTCTTGCTATATACGTTGCTTTTGGCAGATGCTTTTGTGGTGGGGCTACCTTCCAACTGTTGGATAGAGCGAACCTGCCGAGTCGGTATTGGTCTTCGACCCAGTTTTTGAAGGTGAAGCAGTCTTCAAGATGATGTCCTATAGCTCGGTGATAGGAGTAATAATCCAGATGATGAACCTCGTTTGCTTGATCGGGGTGCTGAGACTCTGGGAGTGTCATCATCTGATGTTTCATGACAAGGTCAAAGATTCTCCTTGTCTTGTCTTGAGGGAAAGAATATGCTCGACCCATCTTTTTCATAAGAGACGGATTCCGGTTGACCTTTTCTCGATCGCGTAGCCTTTTGGATCCGTTTTGCCGCCGTCGAACGTTTTTTCCGTTCTTTAACTTGTTTTTGCCTCCGCGTCGGACCTTTTTCTTGTCTTGGGAATGCATGGCGGGCTGACGGCGAAGGGCATTGTCATCCTCCGTAGCCTGCTGAAGGAGGCGTTGCGTCTTAGCTTTCTCGTAAATAGCCATTTCACGGTTGTGGTCATTCCGAACCTTTTGACTCGCTTCCGTACTAGCCTGTCCATTTGTTCTTCAAACGATGGGCTCAGCATTTTTATGGCAGGACCTCGTTCTGGTTCAACGTCAGCGTCTTTTAAAAGAGCATTGTCATCTTCATCGAGGTTATTTACGACATGGCAGCCATGGAATTGCTTCCGTTTCTTCGACTGGACATATCTAAGCCCAATCGTTTCCATTTTTCTGTTGGGTAATTTTCGTTGAGTTCCGGGGACGTTCCAAATCCTGTTGTAGAACTGAGCTTGTTGAGAAGTCTGTTTGAAAGGTACACATTGGCATCTTAACAACCTTTTCAATCCCTCCGTGTAGTATCTGGGCAGACGGATGAGTTGGAGCCTGTCGAGCGCAAAATCGGCACCATGCCAGACTTCTCTTTCGACTTTAGTCTCCGTGGATCGATAAAATAGGATCGCCTTTTCACCTCTTCGCCTGGGAGGGACGTAGAATGTCTGCAGCTCCTGCACGCTATATGTCTCAAGTGCATCAAGCTCTCTGTAGTGCTGCCGTGGAACCATGGCAATTTGCAAACTCTGATCATCTCCAGTGAGGGCCTGCATTGATGGACGGACCGAGAACACTGCGTTGATTTCGTCTTCAGGGTCACTGCCAAAGACCAGAATAGGGATAGATGGTCCCGACCTGTTGCATTAGGGCGGCCCCGAATAGACCATCTTTTCCTCCTCCTCGGTATTGCTCCCGAAGACCGAAATAATGGTGATAGCTTTTTGCTTATTCTCCGGTTTATGACATCTTTCCGTGTCTTCAAAGTCTGGTAGGAAGTACTTGGCATCTTCGTATTTGCGGACTTCATTTACGGAGAATGGGTTTAGCTCCCCCGTCACAGTGTACTCGAGACCATCTTTGAAATACTTCATACACTGATGTTGCGGAGAAGGGATGATGTTGTACTCGTGTAACCAAGGCCTGCCAAGCAATGCGTTGTAGTAGGTCCTGGCGTCAAAGACTTGAAATTTGATGTCAGTGACGAGCAGCCCAAAGCGTAACGTCAGTATTACAGATCTGAGCGTCCGTGATGACTGGGAGTCGAACCCGGAGATAGTGATTTTATCCCGAGCGAGGTGTTGAACGCTCATGCAGATTTCTTTTAGCACCATCACATTTAGGAGGTTGACAGAGGACCCGCTGTCAACTAAGATTTTCCCTATCTTGATGTCATGGCAGTACCCGGTGACATATAGGGAACGGTTGTGCTCGCACGTTCCGAGGAGGAGGTCTTCATCGCTGAAGGTAATGTCGGCTGTGTGAACTTCTTCCAGCTCGTCCTTCATCTTTTCTTCGGCAAGGAAAGCTTGAAACTGCTCGGGCTCTTGTAATGCCCTGATCAGAGAATCTCGTACCTCTTTAGACAACAGAAGGGCATCCAAAACGCTTAGCTATGAGGGTATTTCCTCAGGTGTGCTAGGACGTTGTAATCCACTTTGTTTTTCTTTGGTGGGTCCTAGGCTGCCAGCTCTTCAACGACTCGATCATCGAAGGCGAAATTCTGAGGGACTTTTCCTTCACCTCATCTTTTTTGTTCGATCCCTTATTTGTAGGTCCGAGATTCTTTTCAGGCAACGTACGACAACGCAGCTGAACTTTTTCACAGTTCTTTATCTTTTCCTCTTTTCCTGAGGTGGATTCCTTGAAAAGAGGGCCGAGGGCTATTTATTTATCAGAATCGCTTCCGAAGGTGAGAACTTGCGATCCCCCGAAATCAACCATGTTACAGTTGCTGGCAGTTCTTTTATGCTCATCTGTCGTGCTTCTCTGCTCCCGTCGAGTTTTGCGCTTCATCCGCATGAAATATTGTCGGTGAGCAACGCATCCCTGCCACCACTTTTTAAAGGCCATGCATTCTTCTGTAGGATCTGCAATCCTCTAATGGTATAAGCAGTAGTTACGATGTACATCCGCTTCGTTAAGATGTATACTTTTGGAAGATGGCAGCTTCATTCCCATTGACAAAGCTTTAGCGAACCATTTCCTTGTCTTAAACCTGTTTTTGTCTGCCGCGGGCGTGCTTCGATCTGGTTGGAGTGCTTTGCGACTCATCCCTACCATGACTTCTTCAACTTGATGCCGACGCCTAGCTCTTTCGAATATGTCCATTTCACGCACTTGATCAGCTTTGCTCTTCTGACGGTCTTCGTTCAGCAGGATGTCAATCATCTCGTCTGACGGGTCCAAGGATTTTGGCACCGATCCTGCCCCCAGCTTCTCTATATTATCTTCTGATGCCGAGTAAGCTTCTTCGTCATTTACTGACGAATGAGAGATCATGTGACAACTTGCCACATAATCCTCGGGTTCTTCTGACGAGTCATTTCCGTCGTCATTGTCATTATCTCCGCTCTCAAGGATATGGTTGAGAAACTCTTGGAGTGTGACCGGGGTTTGCGCCTTCTGGTTATATTCCTCCAGTGCGTCAATATGCCTTTCCAGATCTATGCGTTTGTCATCAGACTGCGCGGGCTTTTTGGTCTTCTTTTTCTTCTTCGAAGACTTCGACGGCTGGGCCTGGGTATTTTGCCCATCGCTACCAACTCTCGGTGTTGGGTGCGATTTCAGCATCCCCTCAATGATCTCGGGTTCCACCGGGTTTTTCCATCTAATCGCCGGACATGCTTGAAGATCTTTAAGCATTCTTTTATTTTTAGCCGACAGAACAGCTTCCCATGGAGCTTCCTCTATAAATGAGTATGATGCCCCCGGCGTGTCCATCTTTTTAGGAGCGTGCGACTGTGGCGGGTTTACCCTCCAGTTTTCAGACAGCGCGAATTTGCCTTGTTGGTACTGGTCCTCACTCCAGTTTTTAAAGACGAAGCATCTTCGATTGGGTGGCCCACTATTCGGTGGTAGGGGCAGTAATTGGGATTGTTGACGTCGCTTGGTTGCAGTGGGCGTCTCGGATCCGGCAGAGTGATGAGCCTGTTGTGCACCGCCAGTTCGAACATTCTTCTCGTTTTATCCCGAGGGAATGAGTAAGGATGTCTCATCTTTTCTCCGAGTGATCGCTGTTTATCGTTTTGGCGAGCAGCTGGTTTCGGATCACTCAGCTGCCGCTGAGCGTTGACGACGAAGGTAGCTTTCCCTTTACCTTTTTCGTTTCGAAGCTCCATTTTCGAGGAGGACGGTTTATGGCCTATCTGGTCCATTTGGGCCAGCTTGTCGATCAAGGCTTGGAAAGTGGTCGGCTTGAAGAACATCATAAATTAGGATATAGTTGCCTGCGGATGAAGGGTCCCCACGAACATGCCCACGGCAGGAACTTCTTCTATGCGTTGTTCGCATCTCAACCATAGGTTCCGCCACCGAATTGCATACTGAACCCAAGTCTCTCCTGGCTTCACCCTGGTATTGATCAATGCCGTGATCGGGGTGCGTTCGCTGGCTCTTGCGAAACGCTGTGTGAACAGAAACTCCATTTCTGTGAATTTTTTGATGGAGTCATTCGGAAGTTCTGAGTACCATTCAAATGCCGTCTCCGCTAAGCTACCGATGAATTGGCGAAGCAGCAGTTTGTCGTCACCTCCAGTATTGCCGCATAGAGCCCTGAACTGAGCGACATGCTGATGGGGATTGCATGTCCCCTTATACACGTGAAATTTAGAGATCGTGTATCCTGGAGGGTACTTAATTTGATCGTACCAGCTCGGATAGGGTCGCCCAGTTCTGATGACTTGCCCGGCAGTTTTGCTTGTCTGATGAGCTCATATTTGTTGAGCTATGTAGTCATCAAGCGCAGCTTTTGAGATCGTATCCTCCCTGGCTACTGATAAAGCCGGAAGAGGATTTGATGTCTCCCCTCTGTCGTCTTCGATGATTATCAGGGGATCTTCGGCTGGAGGGTCCGGCTGGATCATCATCCCCACCTTATCTTGGAAAAGGAGCGCTATTTGTTTTATGTTAGCCGCTTGTTCCGCGGTTTCCTTATCTTTCTTTTTGAGCATTCTTCGGAGGAACTCGGCATCGGTTTCCTGCTCCTGGCATTGATCCGACAATACTTCTGGACTTTCTTTCTGCCTAGTAAGTACGGCCATCTTTGTCAGCATCTCCTGGAGTTTCTGTTGTTGCTCCGGAGCCTTTGTTGCGGACCGCGTAAGTGGTCGATGACCCCCAGAAGCACGGCTTTCCTCTTTTCCGGAAGACATATAGACGGTGTGCACTACCATGCCCCCAGACTTGGGGCGTTTGGATTCAATGCCCTTGAGATTTATCGTAGATATGGGGATCTTCTCCTACCTTCTCCTTTTATGGGCGGTCGAAATTGAGGGGGCTGTTGTAGACGATACTTTTCATGGTACGACGGCGGGATGACCCTCTTCTTGCCAGGCCTTCATTTTCTTCGATCTGCAGAAGTAGTCTTTGTCGATTACAGAGTCTTGGACTCTTCGCCAGACCCTTTGGATTTTGGGGGACAGCCGCTAAGAGGGCTGTTCCGGGTTTGCTTTTGTAATGTTTTCCACAGGTGGAGGAGACCTTTTCAACACGGCAGTTGGATAGTTCTTGCGCACCCTCCTGAGCGGCTCAAAGTTGTTCCCAGTTGGAACAGCAGCATCAACTTCTACCGTTGGAGCTGGTGGGGTAAGTCCAGAAGGGGGATTGCCTCCAGCTTTCCTCACTCGGCGCCAGTGACGACGTCGAGCATATCGTGTAGCCGGGATCACCTTTATCGTCGGAGTAGCTTCGTCATGCCCCCTGCTTTGATAAGAGGCTGTTATTGGCGCTAGCCTATCAAAAGCTGACATCCGCTGGGAAGGAATAGTCAACCTATAGAAGGCCGACTTTCGAGTAGAGGAAGTAGTTTGGACGACTTCATCTGCAACAGGAGTTGGGATAGCCTTCTCCGGTATTGCGAGCCTCTTCGCAGGCTCATTTGAGCTTAGGCTCAGCCTGTCGAAGACTGAGGTATTAGACTTGGACGACCCGCTGAGAGGGGTCGTGATAGTTGTAAGCCGATTGAAGACCGACTTCTTCGGAGCTTCTTGTCACGGTATCGGGACGCTGAAGCTTGTTAGCGGGATCATTGTCTCGAAGAACAACCCAGTGGTGGCCTGTGTCACCAATTCCACTAGCATTGTGATGATGGAGGCCGCTTGGGGCTCGTAAGTTACTCCTCCAGACGGTACAGAGCGGGAGTTGTTGTTGCAGTTGGTGCAGCTGGAAGCCATTAATCTTCTTTTCCCTGCACGGGAGCAAGACACCAAATCTTAGTACCTCGAATCCACAGGCAACCATAGCAGACCGCGATTTGTTCGCGAAACATGACACATAAAGTGTGGAGTGGAAAGAGAAAAAGGTCCCACCGGGCGTACCAGAATCTGTTTACCGTCGGAAACCGGGAAGACAAACGTCTCGCCTGCATTTCAGGGCAGATGCTATTAGGTTTTATCCGTCCACCTCTCCAAAGATGCCAAGTTGATTTACGGCACCGTGTATCGAAGGATTGGACAGATACGGCCGTTGTAGAAGACTTCTTCAGATTCCCCCTCATTGTGAGGGTTTTTTTTTATTGTGGGGACGCTCTTCCCTGCAGGCGCAAGCCCCTGCAGTTAATTATGTTACCGCGTAGCGATAACCACTTTCTCCTGCTCCAGAAGGTCACTTCGTGTCGTGTGTGTTTGTTTTATTTTTGGTTGGTTGCCCGTGGATTGTATACGGAGACTAATTTGTGTTGTCGCTCGTAGGGCGGGGATTAGTCCAAATCCGTATTTTCTTAGATTTGTGTTTGGTCTGATTTAAGGATCGTTAACCTCGTTTGAGATCGAGATCAAGATCAATTTAAATGTTTGTTATGGATACGTTGATCCGATATTGGACTAAGATCTACTTAACGGTGGTTCAGGATCACTTTTAATCCAACGAAAGAGTATTTGGGCTCTATCATTTTAGTATAGGGACATTACGGTCCATTGGGTTTAGGGACATTACGGTCCATAGAGTTTAGTTTAGGGACATTGCGGTCCATTGGGTTTAAGGACATCATAGTCCATATTTAAGGACATCATAGTCCATAGAGTTTAGTTTAGGGACGTTGCGGTCCATTGGGTTTAAGGACATCATAGTCCATATTGTTTTGGCTCATTAGTTTGGGGTGTGCCAAGAGTTATTGGTTATTGGGACCCTCCACCTCTCTGAAGACGTTGAAGGATTACAACGACATGTATCAGAGGTGTGGAAAGATATACTCTTGAACCAGGTTCCGAATCGAGGAGTTATCAGTTCTGAGCATAGAGGCTCGGTTTGCTTGGAGATTTAATCTCAGGAGGAACTTAACTGATTTGTGGTTGAAGTTGGTTTCTTATAGTGTTAAACACTAATGTATGCTCAGCGCTCATGTGCTTCCACATGCGGACTTAAAACAGTGTTAAACACTGAAATCTGGGGCGCTCACATGTGGCACGTGAGGCGCTTGAAAGTCGGCGCTACTTCTTTGGCATTATTCCCTTGTTCCTTTCATAGATGCTAAGCCCTATTGGGGGTCATGTGGGATCACGTGAGGCACCCCCGAAATAGGAACTGTTTTGGCTTTATTCTCTTTTTCTTTTGGAAGTGCTAAGCACTTATTGGGGGCCACGTGGGATTACGTGAGGCGCCCCCGAAATGGGAACTATCTTGGATTTATTCCCTTTTTCTTTTGGAAGTGCTAATCACTTATTGGGGGTCATGTGGAGACATGCGACCTGCTCTCAGTTGTTCTCTTTTGTTTATCAAAGGTGCTCACGTGGGAGCACATGATATGCCATTATCCTGCAGGGTGCTAATCTTTCTACGAGCTTGGGGATCTTGAGTTTTGAGACTTTCAAGCCCATTGTTTTATAAGAATTAAATTATTATATAGGGTTAAACCCTAGTTTAACTAGAGTAATTAGATTCCTATATATTCTTGTAAGAATTAAATTCTTTGAACTCAGTTCTTTCCCCTAGGTTTGAATCTACATAACAGAACCTCCCCGATGAGAATTAAATTCTCAACTTGTGGGGAGGTCTTCTTCTGCAGATTCCAACCAAAGGAAGAACTAAGTTCTTTTGAAAGAGTTAAACTCTTGTGGAGGCGAAGAAGAAGTAAGATATTCTCTGTGTTTTGTTCCTTCTTACCTAGGGTTTCCTATTTTCTTTGAGGAGATCTTCTTCTCTCTAAAGAATTAAATTCTCTTTTCTTTTAAACTTTTCAGGAGGTTTTTCTCTCTGTTTCTTATGTATCTCTCTCTTCAGTCTCAAGTCCTTTATATAGCAGAGGCAAGTTTGTTGATTTTTGTTAAGGAAATCTCTCATTGAGAGATTTTTGATTGATTCGGGGATTTTATCCACCGTTGGATCTTTGATCCAGGGACTCCTGTTTTACAGAAGACATTTTCTTGTTTTTAACAAAATTGGGAAAATATTTTCCCATACAAAGCTTATTCTGTATCTTGGTGAATTTTAATCACCACTGGATCTTTGATCCAACGGTGCTCTGATTTACAGACCACAATCTTTCTTGTTTAGGAAGATTGTGGGAAATATTTCCAAAATAGGGCTCTGATCCCTTTATTTAGAATTTAATTCTATCGGCTCAGAAGGCATTTAGAAACCCTCACATGCAGCACGTGGCTCCACGAAGTCAAGCCCAACAAAGAGCATCATGTGCTGACACGTGAGTTTCTTTTTTGCTAATTATTTGTTTTTAAGAAGGCGCCTATATACCTTGTATACAGATGCTCACGTGCTTGCACGTGAGGTTCAGTTTCATCCTTATTTGTTAAGCGCGATACCTATAATCTTGGCTTCAAAGCGCATCATGTGTGGGCACGCGATACTCCATTTGGGAATTTTCCCATTGCTTTTTACTTATTATTTATTTTTCATAAGAGAACAATCCAAAAAGAAGACAAGCCCTAAACAGGTGGGTAACTGGAAATAGAAAAGAACTATTCCTAATAGTAAGTCGACAAGTTCGCATAGTCCTCTTCAGTGGGTTCCACTCCCGCATCTCCATCGAGTGCCCTGTCCCCATCTAACGGACGTTCCGGGAAGAGATAGGAAGAAAGGAAGTCCGTCAGTGAGTTATACTCAGGTAGGATGTCTCATAAGGATAAGTAAAGTAAGGTAACATGTGTGTGTGATACTTGATGTCATGTGCGTATAGTGGTAAAGTATATCAGGTATCTACTTAGTGTTATGCACGTTTCAGTTTGGTAGGCAAGGCTACTGGGCTCTCGTGATTCTTCCGTTGGGGCTACGGAACATCAACAATTGGGAGCGAATAGTACTCGTTTCACTCTCCGAAGCATGGTTAATCAATATGTGAATCCGAATACAACCTTGCCTAATCAAACTATCCAGCCCCGGTATTATACAGTGATATAGAAGTACATGTTGGTATTAGCGCATGGTTATACTAGTCATGAAATTTCAGTAGCAATAAGGTCATTCGTATATCAGAATCTTCAATAGAATAAGTTCACATCCGTATATCAGAGTCTTCAATAGTATAAGGTCACATCCGCATATCGGAGTCTTCAATAATATAAGTCCACATCCGTATATCGGAGTCTTCAATAGGTGTTTCATACCTTCTACAAGCATGAAATTTCAGTAGTAATAATGTCATCCGTAAATACGGAATCTTCTGTCATCCATAAAGACGGAATTGGTCATCCGTAAATATGGAATCTTCTATAGTATTACATACCTAGGTTCACACGTCTAATCCTAACCGTAACAGATAATATGTCATATAGTATATCATGAGTTGAGTTACGTATAGGACAATGCTCATGTGATTAGGTTTCCATAACGGTTCATGGTATTTTAGTGAAATGTTTCTTAGGGAATTTTATGGTATTTATTCGAAAATATGATTTTAGATAAAGTCGAGGTATTTATTTAAAAATATGACTTTAGAAAAATAGAGATATTTATTTTAAAATGCGACTTTTAGAAAAGTCGAGGTATTTAATTAAAAATACGACTTTTAGAAAAATCGAGGTATTTAGTTGAAAATAAAAGTTTTGATAAACATTGGGTGTTTTAGTGTAAAGGGTCATTGTAAATTAGAGTACTTATTTAAAAACAAGATTTAGTAACATTAGGGTATTTTAAGGAAAGTACAAGGTTTAGAAACCATAGGGTATTTTAGTATAAATACTAAGTTTAGAAACTAATAGGTATTTTAGTGCAAGGCATGGTCACATCATATTAGAATTATGGATTTAAAAGACAAGGGAACGTTCCTCTCCAATTCGGCAGTATTTTGGCTATAAACGGACAATCTATCGGTGCAATTTGTGCAGCATAACGGCGTGTTTTAATGTGCTAAGGAACCGATGATGAATAGGGTACCGTGGTAGGGCATTACCACGCTTATCATTGAGTTTGGAAATTCTAGTATGAACATGTTTAGAAACTTGTTAACAAAGTATTTATATTTCATGTTAATAATTTTGATTTGAACTAGATTAACATCAACCAAACAAATTGTATTAAAGTTTGAAGTTGATAAAGCAAGGGGATAGATTTAGCATGCAAGAACATACTACAGGATCGAGGGGGGGAGAGGCGGATCCTACCATTTGGACGAGTGAATGGAACGGAGCTGAGAACCATCGACTTGCACTGTAACGTGGATATC
The DNA here is from genome assembly GCA_030015575.1 of Agapanthus africanus. Lineage (NCBI taxonomy): Eukaryota > Viridiplantae > Streptophyta > Magnoliopsida > Asparagales > Amaryllidaceae > Agapanthus > Agapanthus africanus. The sequence goes on along the minus strand of CM057342.1, from coordinate 14,992,215 downwards.
TCCTTGCTCGGATTTTTCCCTAGCACTTGGACAGTACTGTAGCATAGGCGACAAAGAGATGAACGCGCCGATATTTTTTTTCAGAATTTTTGGCTGTGAAAAATGAGATAAAAGGGTGAAGGAATGGGTTTTTTTTATAGGGTTTGAAAACCCTTAACCCGAGTCGTATTCAGATCCAACCTATGCCCCAGATCGCACTGTCGTTGTCCCCCGCTCACCGTGGCCGTTCGATTAAGGGATCAGGAGGTGGGTAAACGCCCATGTGGGCGTGAGCTGCCAACGCGAAGCCACGCGCCTGCGAGTGCAGGCGCGTGGGGCCCACGCGGTAGCAGCAGCTGCTACTACTCATGGCTAGCCTGGGTCTGGGCTCACGGGCTTAGGCCGCTTTGGCCAAGATCTGGGCCCGGTTTAAAAAAAACTTTTTATTATTTTTTCTTTTCAAAATTATTTTAAAAACCTTTTCTTTGGTAAAAAATTTACTTTAAAATACTTTTAATTACCATAAAATATGGAAATTATATTGGAAAATTCTGAATCAATATTTACTCATTTCCAACCATTTTCACCTCAAAAATAATTCTTTTACTCTGAAAACCCTTTTTTAGAAAAAAAATCTAGTAATTACCAAAAATTATATTTAAATTTAAAAATTACTAAAAAATATTTTTAAATATGAAAAATCTTTCTGAAGTATTTCTTCATCAAAATGATTACAAGGACATGAAGGAAAAATTATACAAAGATTTTATTAAGGTACAACGAAACAAAGGCGTTGTTCGCTGCCGTAAACAGAGACGGAACCGCGCAGGTCGTCTTGCCTTAATTTGGGGGCAGATGCTATTTGGTTTTATCCGTCCATCTCTCCGAAAATGCCAAGTTAATTTATGGTACCATGTATCGGATGTTTAGACGGATGCGGCCGTTGTAGCAAACTTCGTCAGATTCCTCTCATTGTGAGGGGGTTTTGATTGTGGGGACGCTCTTCCCTACAGGCGCAAGCCCCTGCAGTTAATTATGTTACCGCATCGCGGTAACCACTTTCTCCTACTCCAGAAGGTCACTTCGTATCGTGTGTGTTTGTTTTATTTTTGGTTGCCCGTGGATTGTATACGGAGACTAATTTATGTTGTCGCCCGTAGGGCGTGGATTAGTCCAAATCCGTATTTTTATAGATTTGGGTTTGGGTTGGTTTAAGGACCGTTAGTCTTATTTTAGACTAAGGTCAACTCAAACGTTTGTTGAGGATACGTTAGTCTAATTTTAGACTAAGATCTATTAAACAGGATTTTAGGATCATTTAGATCCAACAAAAGAGTATTTGGACTCTATCGTTTTAGTTTAGAGACATTGCGGTCTATAAGTTTAAGGATATTATAGTCCGTGGAGTTTCAGGATATCATAGTCCATGCGTTTAAGGACATCATAGTCCGATTTAAAAACATCATAGTCTACTTTAAAGAGATCATAGTCTGGTTTAAAGACATCATAGTCTATGGAGTTTAGTTTAGGGACGTTGCGGTCCATTGGTTTTAAGGACATTATAGTCCATAGAGTTTAGTTTGGGGACGTTGCGGTCCATAGTTAGTTTAAGGACATTACGATCCATTGTTAGTTTAGGGGACGTTTCGGTCCGTTGGGTGTAAGGACATCGTAGTCCATGGAATGTCTGGTTGTCGGGACCCGCCACCTCTCTGAAGACGTTAAAGAATTACAACGACACATATCAGAGGTGTGAAAAGATGTACCCTTGAACCAATGTTGGTTGGGAGATCTGTAGTCAGGTTTGGGACTAAGATCAATTAAAGAGATTGGGAGCACATGGGCTCGGTTAATCTAAATTTGGGACTTGTGGCCAACTTGGGCTCAATCCACTCAATTTAGAATAAAGTGTTGAACACTCTTTTGGGCTCAGTCCCTTTTCGTTCAACAATACTGAGCATTGATTTGGGTTCTGACACACTTTTTCTTTTTGTCTTTTGCTGAGTGTTAATCACTCTTTATGGCGCTGGGGCCTTATGTACAGAGCGCTTTGTAATTCCCTAGCGCTCACGTGAGGAGCACGTGGAGCGCTTGGCGCTGAGCGCCAGACTTAGAGCGCTAAGGAGCTTCTTATAAAATAGTGTTTGGAGCGCTAGGCGCAGAGCGCCAGACTTGGAATGCTAAAGTGCTTCTTATAAAATAGCGCTTGGAGCGCTGTGCGCTGAGCGCCAGACTTGGAGTGCTAAAGCCCTTCTTAAAAAATAGCGCTTGGAGCGTTGGGCGCTGAGCGCCAGACTTGGAGCGCTAAAGCGCTTCTTTTATGTCACGCCCCGCTTCCCAGTATACGGCGAAGGGGACGCGACGAGGCCCGCTACGTATATACTCAGAAGTACATATGCTAAGCGTATCTAAGCAATATAAAAGTAAATCACAAGAGACAAGAGATATAGAAATAACAGCAACTTTATTAATAACATTCTTTTGTACAATGCATGAAAAGTAAATACAACTGAAATGGAAAGCGATGCCTAAACAGAGGCATAACAGGAAATGAAAATACTGAATAGAACAAGGTACAATATCTAGAGCTCGGGGTCTTCGTGAAACTGCTCCAAGTCTTCACCGGTGGGCTCGATCTATGCTTGGTCCAAAGCACCTGACGACATTCAAAGAAGAAAGAAATAGAATGTCGTCAGCGAACAGGTCGCTCGGTAAGTCCCAAAGATAAGGGAGAAATAGACAGAAAGTAAGAGAGAGAGAGAGAGAGAGAAAGAGAGAGGGGGAGAGAGAGCTTTTAATGTTGTATTATAATACTGTAATATTATATTAACGTTGTTGTTTGTAGCCTGGTACAGAAGATGCCAGTGTATACGAGGGGAGTCCCACTTACACCGGGGACCTTGGTAACCTGTAGTACAAGTCTCCGTCGATAATACTACGGAACAACGGCATGGATGTAATTACGTCTTAAGTGACCACCTCGTGCCACCTTTAACATATTCTGTACAAGTCTACCCCTTAACCCCGTAGTGTTATGATTGTATTGTAGTATTGTATTGTATAAGTTGGATGACTGATCAAAACCATGATATCAGTAAACATGTTGTAACTGCATAATCAGGTAAATGGAATAACGGAATAATGGATGTAGATGTAATTACGTCTTAAGTGACCACCTCGTGCCACCTTTAACATATTCTGTACCAGTCTACCCCTTAACCCCGTAGTGTTATGATTGTATTGTAGTATTGTATTGTATAAGTTGGATGACTGATCAATACCATGATATCAGTAAACATGTTGTAACTGCATAATCAGGTAAATGGAATAACGGAATAATGGATGTATATCCATGGTTTGATTCAGTCAAGTTGTAATGATTGTTAACAGGATTCTGGGATTCATGTATTCATATTGAGTTGGAATATTAAAAAATATAGATTGATAACTGGATTCTGGAATTCATGTGTTCATATTGAGTTGGAATATTAAAGAATATAGAATAACTTGAATCATATTCAAGTCAGAAATAGTCAGACTCAAAACCGAGTCAGACTAAAACAAATGCAAATCGAAGTTCTATATTTGTTAGGGTCCTTATTGTAAATTAAAAAACTTGATGGGGTTTTATGTAAAAAGTACTTTTGTATAGTTTTCAAGATACATCCTAAGTATTTATTATTCGTCTTTATTGTAATAATGAGTGTAAATTTTATTTGTGTTATTCTATTGAATATATCCTAATAAAAGTATTAAATTATAATATTGATTTATTTGAAAATTCATGGTATTTTAATGTAACTTTTAATCTTGTAATTTGTAGGAAAATGTGGAAACTTTATCTTATAACAAAATAGGCGTTTAAATGATAATTATATATATGTTAATATAAGAATAATTTTAAATAAATATTTTATTCTCCAAAATCTCATTTTTCTTAAATGTTGTATTTTAAACCTTTCGAGACCGAATGCTCCTTGCGGAGGTCTGAATCTCGCACTACTAAGCTCGAGGGTGCATGATAAACCGTACTATCCCTAACGAGTTCCCCAAAGGTGGGTTGTAGTGGCGCTTTGCAAAGATTTAATAAATACTAATCATTTAGAAAACGGTTTTATAAAGATGAGGTATTTATTTGTAAAAGGTGTAAATTTCCGTATTTTAGTTTCTAGGGTTTCCTAAGCCAACTAGCCTAATTCTAAAGGTCTAAACGATAAGTCATTAGAAGCCTCAAATCGCCTCTTCACCGTCAATTGCGGCCAGGTAAGTACAAGTGAGGAGGGAGGGATCCGCTCACGAATCGTGAGGCGGGCCTTTTAAAGTTACCCAAGCTCACTTACCTAGCCTAGACACCACAAACTCAGTTTAGATAAACGATCGATGTCCATGACATATCGTATTTTCCTATTAAAAGGTTTTGTTTTAAAATTGTAAACAACTTAGAACTTTCAGAAAAGGTTTATAAAGAAAATTGTATTTTAATGTAAAGTCTTGTATTTTCGTATTCTGAGTTTTGATGATATCAATTAGGGTTGTATTTGCGTGTGTATGGAGGTAGGTCATTACCTCGTGATCTACGTTAAGGTATAGCAATTGTTAAGGGTTAAATGTGATAACTAAACATGGTGGTATTTAAGTGCGAAAATACGGTATTTTGTAAAAGTTATCATTTCATGTGAGAAACTTTATCCAAATTGATTTTTATGTGATTAGTAGTCAACATGAATATGTTTAAGCATTATGGAATTAGTGACAAGTGAGTTTTGATAGAAAACCGAATCGGAAATCGGTTTGTTCCGATTTCCGTCGGGTTTATAAAGTCGTATTTTTCTTGAGAGAAAAGAAAGATAGAAAGAGGGGGACTTACGGGTTTTGGACACGTTAGAGAGTGAGAGGGAGGTAGAGGGTTTGCCGGGCGTCGAATCGTCGTGAAGAGTCCTAGTACGATCGCCGGAATTCGCCGTCGATTTCGGCAGCGCTTCGCCTTTCGCTCGTTTTCTAATGTACCGAGTTCTCTTGAGATTTTTAGAGAGTGAACTTAGAAATATAGAGTGAAAGGGTAGAGGGTAGGGGTGTTTATATAGGGCTAGGCTAGGGTTAGGGTTTTAATTAAAAAATATATATATAAATATATAAAAATCATTAAAAATCATTAAACCTAGGAGTAAAAGAGATTTATTGACCAATTTAAAACCGATCCAGGTATAATAAGTGAGCAAGAGGGTTGACCAAGTCAAGAGCCAACTTTTCTCAGTTGGTGACTCGGCCGTCCGGCCAAGTCCGGCCGACGGCGCCGGACCGAGTCGGCCGATTAGCCGGCCGGCGGCGCCGAGTCGGGCCGAGTCAAGGTTCCAGTGGCCGGGGATTTTCCTGGGGTACAATTTGGTATATTTACTTTTTCAAGTCCCGTACATATTTTGGGAGTTATGTCCTTTTGACCATTGACTTTCCAAAAAAAATTAAAACAAAACAATATAAAAAATAATGTGGGGCATGGGATTTGAACTCTGGTGGCTTGGTTCAGCAGTGCAAGGTATTGCCAATGAGCTACAAGCTCCTTCTTGTAATTATTGTGGTATTTAATTACTTAAACTGATAGCAGCAAGAATAAATACTCCTAGTATACATTAAATTTAAAGTAATTTCTTGTACATTAAAAATGGAGTTATTATATTCTTGTAGCTTGTAATTAAAAACAAAATAATTACCTATATCTTGTGCTCATGCTAAAATACCCCTTTATGGATTTTTGAAAAAATATTTGAAAACATTTTGGTGTAGAAAAATTAGGGTTGTTACATTCAACCCTCCTTATAAAAATTTCGTCCTCGAAATTTGTAAAAGGAAAGTGTAACAGTTTGGTGACAGAACTAAAGATTGTAAAGTAGTTTTGGTCAAAGTTGTGAGAGAGTTACCTGGGTTACCTTGGTTCACAGTTTCAGGTTCTATGGCTGCTAAGGTGAAAGCCTGTCGCCGTGGTACGTTCCTCCTGGCCGGAGGCATATTCCCCTGTACTCGAGGCATGTTTCTCAGTGCCTGATGGAATTGGAGATTTGGCTGAGCATGGAATCTACGTGGAGGTGATGCTGGGAGTGCAGGACGAGCTGCAGGAGCTTGGATAGCTGGCTGCTGCGGGTAGTTGGCGGGTGTGTGTGCTGGGTTGCGTCTATAAGGACAGTTTCCAATTCCGTGATTGGACGCGCCACAAACTAAGCAAAGGCCTTTTGCGCGCCTACAGTCCTTCCACAAGTGTCCTTCCCTCTTGCAATAAAAACAAAAATCAGGTCTTGACCGATCCTTAACTTCTTCCAGTCTTCTGAGTTCAACAGCTGGCCTTGAAGAGGCCCCTCCTGCCATTTGAGTGGCAGGACGTTTCACTCCTGCAGACTGAGGTCTTCCCCTTGCCTTTATCACTGCTTCATAGCTGCGGGCAGCTTCCAGAGCATCTTCATGAGTCAGAAATTTTCCCGTAGCTAGAGCAGCCTGAATCTCCGTGTCCAGTCCTTGTTGAAAGCGACGGGCTCTGATATCGTCCGTCGGTATCAAGTGTGCTGCGAATCGGCTTAACATGGTGAATTCAGCGTCGTATTCATCTACTGATTTGTCCCATATCGATCCTTGTTGTAGATGAATAAACTGCTGCTCCATTGCAAACCTGGCAGTCACAGGGAAGTATTTCACGTCGAACTTCTCGCGAAAGGTCTTCCATTCAATCGGCTGTACCAGACGGCTTTCTTCCGCCTTCCACCAGTTGCGAGCATTATCCGTGAGCTGTAGTTTTGCTATACGGACCCAAGCGATGTCTGGCACTTGAGCTGCTGCCAGATCGTCTTCGATGCCTTATGCCCATTCTTTCGCTTTAAGAGGGCTTCCTTTACCAGAGAACTGCTTGGGATGTAAAGCCCTGAATTGCTTTACTCCCGGTGCGTCAGTCTCGGGACGGTTCAGAAGTTGTTGCTGTCCCTCAAGAAGGCTGCGGATCGCCTCAAATAGCCTCAAATAGCATTGTTTGCTCGGTGGGTGGTGCAGGAACAGCTGGTGCAAAAGATAGTTCTGGATAGGTGTTGTTGACGTTGGTGCTGGTGTTGTTCGGGGAATCCATAACACTGAAGAAAAATTTGGGTTAAGACGGATTCAAATACATGAAATGATAAGATTCGAGGAATAGAAATTTGTAAGATTCAAGAAACATGAATTGTAAAGAATGTTTTAGTTGCTGGTTCTTGTGTTATATTGCTTAGGTTGTTTACGCAGACCAGAACTGCATGATAGGGATTCATACAGCTTTGACCTGCATGGGCCACCAACAAAACCTGTCACGTCTCGCTTCCCAGTATACGGCGAAGGGGACGCGACGAGGCCCACTACGTATATACTCAGAAGTACATACGCTAAGCCTATCTAAGCAATATAAAAGTAAATCACAAGAGACAAGAGATATAGAAATAACAGCAACTTTATTAATAACATTCTTTTGTACAATGCATGAAAAGTAAATACAACTGAAATGGAAAGCGATACCTAAACAGTGGCATAACAGGAAATGAAAATACTGAATAGAACATGGTACAATATCTAGAGCTCGGGGTCTTCGTGAAACTGCTCCAAGTCTTCACCGGTGGGCTCGATCTATGCTGGGTCCAAAGCACCTGACGACATTCAAAGAAGAAAGAAATAGAATGTCGTCAGCGAACATGTCGCTCAGTAAGTCCCAAAGATAAGGGAGAAATAGACAGAAAGTAAGAAAAAGAGAGAGAGAGAGAGAGAGAGAGAGAGAAAGAGAGGGGGAGAGAGTGCTTTTAATGTTGTATTATAATATTGTAATATTTTATTAACGTTGTTGTTTGTAGCCTGGTACAGAAGATGCCAGTGTATACGAGGGGAGTCCCACTTACACCGGGGACCTTGGTAACCTGTAGTACAAGGCTCCGTCGATAATACCACGGAACAACGGCATGGATGTAATTACATCTTAAGTGACTACCTCATGCCACCTTTAACATATTCCGTACCAGTCTACCCCTTAACCCTGTAGTGTTATGATTGTATTGTAGTATTGTATTGTATAAGTTGGATGACTGATCAAAACCATGATATCAGTAAACATGTTGTAACTGCATAATCAGGTAAATGGAATAACGGAATAATGGATGTATATCCATGGTTTGATTCAGTCAAGTTGTAATGATTGTTAACAGGATTCTGGGATTTATGTATTCATATTGAGTTGGAATATTAAAGAATATAAATTGATAACTGGATTCTGGAATTCATGTGTTCATATTGAGTTGGAATATTAAAGAATATAGAATGACTTGAATCATATTCAAGTCAGAAATAGTCAGACTCAAACCCGAGTCAGACTAAAAGAAATGCAAATCGAAATTCTATATTTGTTAGGGTCCTTATTGTAAATTATAAAACTTGAGAAGGTTTTATGTAAAAAGTACTTTTGTATAGTTTTCAAGATACACCCCAAATATTTATTATTCGTCTTTATTGTTATAATGAGTGTAAATTTTATTTGTGTTATTTTAGTGAATATATCCTAATAAAAGTATTAAATTATAATATTGATTTATTTGAAAATTCATGGTATTTTAATGTAACTTTTAATCTTGTAATTTTTAGGAAAATGTGGAAACTTTATCTTATAACAAAATAGGCGTTTAAATGATAATTATATATATGTTAATACAAGAATAATTTTAAATAAATATTTTATTCTCCAAAATCTCATTTTTCTTAAATGTTGTATTTTAAACCTTTCGAGACCGAATGCTCCTTGCGGAGGTCTGAATCTCGCACTACTAAACTCGAGGGTGCACGATAAACCGTACTATCCCTAACGAGTTTCCCAAAGGTGGGTTGTAGTGGCGCTTTGCAAAGATTTAATAAATACTAATCATTTAGAAAACGGTTTTATAAAGATGAGGTATTTATTTGTAAAAGGTGTAAATTTCCGTATTTTAGTTTCTAGGGTTTCCTAAGCCATCCAGCATAATGTTAAAGATCTAAACGATAAGTCATTAGAAGCGTCAAATCTCCTCTTCACCGTCAATTGCGGCCAGGTAAATACAAGTGAGGAGGGAGGGATCCGCTCACGAATCGTGAGGCGGGCCTTTTAAAGTTACCCAAGCTCACTTGCCTAGCCTAGACACCACAAAGTCAGTTTAGATAAACAATCGATGTCCATGACATATCGTATTTTCCTATTAAAAGGTTTTGTTTTAAAATTGTAAACAACTTATAACTTTCAAAAAAGGTTTATAAAGAAAAGGGTATTTTAATGTAAAGTCTTGTATTTTCGTATTCTGAGTTTTGATGATATCAATTAGGGTTGTATTTGCGTGTGTGTGGAGGTAGGTCATTACCTCGTGATCTACGTTAAGGTATAGCAATTATTAAGGGTTAAATGTGATAACTAAACATGGTGGTATTTAAGTGCGAAAATACGGTATTTTGCAAAAGTTATCATTTCATGTGAGAAACTTTATCCAAATTGATTTTTATATGATTAGTAGTCAACATGAATATGTTTAAGCATTATGGAATTAGTGACAAGTGAGTTTTGATAGAAAACCGAATCGGAAATCGGTTTGTTCCGATTTCCGTCGGGTTTATAAAGTCGTATTTTTCTTGAGAGAAAAGAAAGATAGAAAGAGGGGGACTTACGCGTTTTGGACACGTTAGAGAGTGAGAGGGAGGTAGAGGGTTTGCCGGGCGTCGAATCGTCGTGAAAAGTCCTAGTACGATCGCCGGAATTCGCCGTCGATTTCGGCAGCGCTTCGCCTTTCGCTCGTTTTCTAATGTACCGAGTTCTCTTGAGATTTTTAGAGAGTGGACTTAGGAATATAGAGTGAAAGGGTAGAGGGTAGGGATGTTTATATAGGGCTAGGCTAGGGTTAGGGTTTTAATTAAAAAAATATATATATAAATATATAAAAATCATTAAAAATCATTAAACCTAGGAGTAAAAGGGATTTATTGGCCAATTTAAAACCGATCCAGGTATAATAAGTGTGCAAGAGGGTTGACCAAGTCAAGAGCCAACTTTTCTCAGTTGGTGACTCGGCCGTCCGGCCAAGTCCGGCCGGCGGCGCCGAGTCGGGCCGAGTCAAGGTTCCAGTAGCCGGGGATTTTCCTGGGATACAATTTGGTATATTTACTTTTTCAAGTCCAGTACATATTTTGGGAGTTATGGCCTTTTGACCGTTGACTTTCCAAAAAAAATTAAAACAAAACAATATAAAAAATAATGTGGGGCATGGGATTTGAACTCTGGTGGCTTGGTTCAGCAGTGCAAGGTATTGCCAATTGGCTACAAGCTCCTTCTTGTAATTATTGTGGTATTTAATTACTTAAACTGATAGCAGCAAGAATAAATACTCCTAGTATACATTAAATTTAAAGTAATTTCTTGTACACTAAAAATGGAGTTATTATATTCTTGTAACTTGTAATTAAAAACAAAATAATTACCTATATCTTGTGCTCATGCTAAAATACCCCTTTGTGGATTTTTGAAAAAATATTTGAAAACATTTTGGTGTAGAAAAATTAGGGTTGTTACATTTTAAGTTGGAGCGCTCTGGCGCTTCTTTGGCGGCTCTGATCAGTTCTGTGCTATGATAATTAAATTCTTGTTTTATATGAGACTTTGTATCATGGATCTAAGAACTTAGTTCTTCTTTTTTTGATGGGATGCTATGATCTCTTTGTTTTTGTGAAAAACCTTGTCTTATGGATCTGTGATCTATAAAAAGAACCGAGTTCTTATGATGTGAGAGTTAGACTCTCAAAAATCGAGGAGATATTATGATCTCACTTATTATTATTTACCTTGAAGAAAATTTCTTCTTCTTAGAGCTTGCTCTTCTCTTTGAAATTTCTTAAGGTTGGGGGGGGGTTCCTCTGTGCGAGACTTGAAGTCTTGGGGTCTTTATATAGTGGAGGCTGATTTGTTGAATCGGTTAAGGAAATCTCTCATTGAGAGATTTCTAATTAATTTGGGGAATGTTTCCCACAGTTGGATTTTTTATCCAAGGGCTTCTGTTTTAGAGAAGATAGTTTTCTTGTTATTAACAAGATTGGGAAAGTAATTTCCTATACAGAACTTATTCTTTATCTTGGTGATTTTAAATCACCAATGGATCTTTGATCCGACGGTGCTCTGATTTACAAAGCACAATCTTTCCTGTTTGGAAAGATTTTGAGGAGTATTTCCTCAACAGAATTTTATTCTAGTAATTTGATGATTTATCATCTTCTTTGAATCTTTGATCCAATGGTGGAGAACATTTAGTTCTAGCGCCGGCGCTCTTGGCGCAAGCACTCTCATGCTTTGCACGTGAGCACTGCTTCATAGTCTTCAGCGCAGGCGCTTTTGGCTTTAGCGCTCTCGCGCTTTGTACGTGAGCGCTGCCTCAGAGTCCTTGACTTTTAGCGCTGGCGCTCTTGGAGCGAGCGCTCTCGTGCTTTGCACGTGAGGCGCTGCCTCAGAATCTTTGACTCTTAGCGCTGGCGCTCTTGGCGCTTTGTACGTGAGGCGCCGCCTCATTACTGAAGGCATCTTTTCACTTTCCTTCTCCACTTTTCCTGAGTCAAACTTCTCTTTCCCAATGCAGAGCTTGGAAACAGTTCCATCATGCGTAGATTTTTCTGTGCCTAGACTTAAATGTCTCTCTTTATAATTTGAAGCAATACTTCTTTTCTCTCTCACTTGGGAGGTGCCAATTGAGGAAATCATTCCTCGTTTTGCTGCACGCTTGGTGAACCCTGCTCTTACGGATGACCAATGCGATGCGGTGTTGTACGAGTTTTTGACCCGTAGAGGATTTCCTCTCCCATCGGCTCTATTTGGCTTCGGATGGTTTTCTTGTCCATGCTCGATGGTATCCCTCCTTATCCAGCGGAGATAACTCCGGAAATGCTCGATGCCGCAGAGGACAAGATCGAGTGCTTTCAAGAAGCACTTTTGATTACCACAGCTCTGAAGGATCGCTCTGTTCAGCTGCTAAGTCGGATACGGGCTCAATGGGTCATCATGTCTGCCTTCGCTGATGGGCACGGTGCTGACCGATGGAAGCGACTGTTCGTGAAGATCGCCGTTTTGACATGGTGGAGAAGGCAGAGAGGGAGTTAGATAATTTTATCCATAGTTTTGTGAATCCCTGTACTTTCAATCTCATGTTTAGTGATCTATTTCTTGTAGAATAAAATGTTCAATTAAATGCTTTATTTTTGTTGTTGGCCACCAAGTGCTCCCTTTCTAACTCCTGTTCTTCCTCTGATATGTGCATGTGTGTATATGAATGAGCCTGATTTCACATATTTCTGTAAATGAAACTTAAACCGGTATAAACAAGCACAAACAGCTCTTGGCCGAAGATTTTGGCGAGAACAAATGCCCCCGCTATTTTGCCCACGTAAGTATGTACGTGGGTGAAGTAGTGCAAAGTTATGCATGGACATAGGATTGAGGGCTTAGGAGACATGTTTAGGGTCCTTGTAGCCCAAGATTTTTTCATCTTCATAAGCCGTAAGGGTCTTAAGAAGGTTATTTCTCCCAACGAGTCGAGAAGATCCCGTAGGTGTATCTTCTCTTTAGGAGTCGTGAGGACTCCTAAGTGAGTTTCCTCTTGAGAGTCGTAAGGATCTCACAAGAGAATTTTTTGCTTACAAGTCGAGAGGACCTGTAAGTGGTTGTTTCCCTCATTGTCAAGATTTGACTTTGGAGAGTGTGGCCCATGGATAGTCCAACTTGACCTCCTTGTAAGGCAGCGATGGTTTAGGAAACAGGTTTGGATCTGCCGCCTAAGACTTTTCAAGTTTATGAGCCGTGAGGGTCTCATAAAGACTTTTCTCCCTATAAGTCGAGAGGATCCCGTAGGTATATTTTCTCCTTAGGAGTCGTGAGAATTCCTAAGTGTGTTTTCTCTTAAGAGTCGTAAGGATCTCACAAGAGAATTTTCTCCCTTACAAGTCGAGAGGACTCGTAAGTAGTTGATGGGTTGACCTTTTTTCGAGTCGAAGCATTGCTCCGACGAGGAGGTCATTGGTAGACGTATTTCCGAGACGGGGTCATTGGATGACGTGTTTCCGCGACGGGGTCATTGGATGACATATTTCCGAGACGGGGTCATTGGATGACGTGTTTCCACGACGGGGTCATTGGATGATGTATTTCCGCGATGGGGTCATTGGATGATGTATTTCCACGACGGGGTCATTGGATGACGTATTTCCGAGACGGGGCCATTTGCTGACGTATTTCCGCGACGGGGTCATTGGATGACGTATTTCTGTAACGGAGTCATTGGCTGACGTATTTTCACGACAGGGTCATTAGATGACGTATTTCCGTGACGAGGTCATTGGATGACGTATTTCTGTGACGGGGTCATTTGCTGACGTGTTTCCGTATCGGGGTCATTTGCTGACGTCTTTCCGCGACGAGGTCATTTGCTGACGTATTTCCGCAACGGGGTCATTGGCTGACGTATTTCCGTGATGGGGTCATTAGATGACGTATTTCCGCTACGGGGTCATTGGATGACGTATTTCCGCGACGGGGTCATTTGCTGACGCGTTTCCGCGACGGGGTCATTTGCTGACGTTTTTCTGAGACGGGGTTATTGGATGACGTGTTTCCGAGACGGGGTTATTGGATGACGTATTTCCATGACGGGGTCATTTGCTGACGTGTTTCCGAGACGGGTCATTGGATGACGTGTTTCCGCGACGGGGTCATTTGCTGACGTATTTCCGAGATGTGGTCATTGGATGACGTGTTTCCGAGACGGGGTCATTGGATGACGTGTTTCCGAGACAGGGTCATTTGCTGACGTGTTTCCACGATGGGGTCATTGGATGGCGTGTTTCCGAGATGGGGTCATTGGATGGCGTGTTTCCACGACGGGATCATTTGCTGACGTATTTCCGAGACGAGGTCATTGGATGACGTGTTTTCGAGACGGGGTCATTTGCTGACGTGTTTCCGAGACGGGGTCATTGGATGACGTATTAACAAGACGGGGTCATTGGATGACGTGTTTCCGAGACGGGGTCATTTGTTGACGTGTTTCCGTGACGGGGTCATTTGCTGACGTATTTCCGCGACGGGATCATTCGATGACGTATTTCCGTGACGGGGTCATTTGCTGACGTATTTCCGCGATGGGGTCATTGGATGACTTATTTCCGCGACGGGGTCATTGGATGACATATTTCCGTGACGGGATCATTTGCTGACGTGCTCTGTTTTCTGCGGTGTCGGGGTTGACTCTAGGTTGTCTGTGAACCGTAGAGTCTTGGAACTGGGGACTTTGTCGTGGATCCAATTGGCGGTGTCGCGTCCGTGCCCTGCTGGCATGAGGAGGACCTCCATTGTCGGTCTTCTGGGATACAGATGTTGCTGTCGAGATCCGACTTTCCCTTTGACAGAGTTTGTTGGGACATGTGATTCCCTTTTTGTTTATGCCTATGGATTGTATATAGGGGTCCGTATGGACTTACCTGCAGGGCAAAAGTTTCATTTTTTTTATTTCTGTGATGCTCTATCATTACAGCTTTTTATATCGCGAAAGTCGCGATTGCCCAATCATTTCGACTATTTTTCGCGGTGCCCAATCATTTCGACTGTTTTTCTCTTTACTCGTTGCTTTTTATTGCGAGTTGCCCAATCATTTCGGCTATTTTGTATGCATATCTTTTACTTGCTGATTTTTTGCAAGTTGCCCTATCATTCTGGCTATTTCATATGCATTTCTTTTACCTGCTGATTTTGTTGCAAGTAGGGAACTTGGAACCTGATACCAATCTTAGCATCAGCATCGCTGCAACTGGAATATTGCCAGGAGCGAATCATCACTTGCCGTGAAAGGACTTGGAATTTGATATCGATTTAAACATCAGCATCGCTACCACTGGGACATTGTCATGAGCGAATCATCATTTGCCTCTGTCGATTCGAACAAAGATGGCTTAGTAAATAGGGTTAAGATCCTGTCGACTAAAGCTTTTGACTTCGTAAGTCGTAAGGGTCTCATAAAGGTGTTTCTCCCTACGAGTCGTGAGGATCTCGTGGGTGTATGTTCTCCTTAGAAGTCGTGAGGACTTTTAAGTGGTATTCTCTTATAAGTCGTAACGATCTTATAAGAGTGTCTTCTCCTTATAAGTCGAGAGGACTTACAAGTGTCGTTCGCCAAATGGGGAAATTTCACGCCATTGGCGGGAACTTGGTGGGGAAGATGTTTATTTGTGCCCATGGATTGTATACAAGGGTCAATATTGAACCGTTTGTAAGGAAGTATGGGGTTTGTGATGGCTTAAGAACAAGTTCAAATCCTTATAGCTTAAGGCTTTTGAATCTTACGAGCCGTGAGGGTCTCATAAGAGGGTTCTCCTTACGAGTCGTGAGGATCTCGTTAGTGTAATTTCTCCTCAGGAATCGTGGGGATCCCTAAGTGTGTTGCTCCTTTGTGAGTCGTAAGGATCTAACGCAGATATTTTCTCCTTACAAGATCGAGAGAACCTTGCAAGTGTGCATGAATTTTTTTTCACGAGCCTGCGCCTTTTCGGGTTTTCACAAACTCGCTAGCAGCCCTGCTGTTTTTACTCATGGAGCCCTTTCGGGTTTTCATTCGTGCCCCTTTTGCTTATGGACGTACCGTTGTTTTTTTTGCGTCAGCCAAATGATGCCGCGGTTTGTAAAAGTTTAGGGACGTTTCGGTCCGTCGTTAGTTTAGGGACGTTTCGGTCTTGGTTTAAGGACGTTTCGGTCCACCGGATACTACTCGTAGAGTTTGGGCTTGGGAAGATAGAGAGCAGACATAAGCGTCGTCATCTATCGTTGACCCAGTCCGTGACTCGTCAGGCGTAGTATTTTTTCAGGAACCGGCCGTTTATTGGCCTAAAGGGTCTCTCGCCATGCATATCCATGAGCAAGTAAGCTCCACCTTGGTAGACTTTGTCTATGATGTACGGGCTTTCATAGTTCAGCTCGAATTTTCCCCGTTTGGCTCGATTGGGGATCATAGGTCTTTTTACGACTAGCACGAGTTCGCCTTGGCGGAATGTTCTTGACCTAGTCAATCTTTCATACGAGCACGTCATCTTTGCTTTGTAAGCCTCCAGGTTTTGCTGCGCCATGAGACGAGTTTCATCAAGGGCGTAGAGCTCCTCAAGCCGAAGATGAGCATTTTCTTCATCTGTTAGCTCATAATAAACCGCTACTCATAGATAGGGTAGCTCTATCTCCAAGGGGAGTATTTCTTCCGTGCCGAATACCAACGCAAATGGCGTTGTATTTGTGGCCATTTTGAACGTAGTTCGATATGCCCAGAGAGCTTCATGGAGTCTCTCCTGCCAGTCCTTTTTATTTTTGGACACCGTCTTCTTTATGATCTTCGTCAAGGTCTTGTTGAAAGCCTTAGCTAGACCGTTAGCCCGGGGATTATAGACCGAAGAGTGTCTCCGGTCTATGTTATGCTGCTATGCGAAGCAACTGATTCTGTGACTTCTGTAGGATGTTCCGTTATCAGAGATAATCCATCACGGAGTGCCGAACCGATAGAGGACGTGTGTCTTAAAGAAATGGAGGATGTTCTCCGTCTTCACTTCTCTTAGCGGTATGGCTTCTGCCCACTTAGAGAAGTAATCGGTTGTTGCCAATATGAACCGATATCCCTTAGATGATGCTGGCTCGATGGGCCCGATTATATCGGTTCCCCACATTTTGAATGGCCAGCTAGCCACTGTTAGGTGTAGTGGGTTTGGATGCTGATGGATGAAGTCTTCATGAATTTGGCACGAGTGGCATTGCTTCGCGTATTTGAGACAGTCCTGAATCATCGTGGGCCAGTAGTAGCCCATCCTTTTGATCTTTAGCTTCATCTTTGGCCCGGCTGGATAAGAACCGCAGAGTCCGTAATGAGTTTCTTGGACGACTTTCCTTGCTTCTTCTGGTCCCAGGCATCTTAGCCACAAAGAATCGAATGATCTCTTATATAGAGTATCATTGACGAAGGCGAACGATAGAGCTCGTTTAATGAGTTGATATCTCGAGGATGCATCTTCAGGTGTTCGACGGAATTTGAAGTAGTCTATAAAGACTTCTCTTCAATCCTTAGCCTTTTCCTGATCTTTTATTTGTAGGGCCGTTTGCTTGGCCGCTTCCTTTTCTTCAAACGACTCCGGAGACATTTCTGCTAGTGCAAGAACCCGACGGATTTGTACAACGATTCTTACTTCATCGATATTTTCGTCAGCCAGTTCTTTAGCGAGCTTGGCTAATGCATCCGCTTTGCTATTTTCCGCACGCGGTATGCTTTCCAGAATGTAGGAGGGGATTTGAGTCAGTAATTGTTGCACTCTCTCACCGTATTTCACTAACTCTGGTTTGCATGTTTGATAGTCACCGTTCACTTGACTAACGACCGGTTGGGAGTCTCCATATATGAGGAGGTTTTCTATTCCCATATCGACAGCGATCTTAAGACCTGCTATGAAAGCTTCATATTCTGCTTCGTTGTTTATCCTCGGCTCTGTTAAGGAAAAGGCAAAGCGTAATATCCCTCCTTGTGGAGTCACGAAGATGAGGCCTATCCCGGATTTGATTATGGGGGAGTTGTGCTTTCGCTTCTTCACGGAAGATGCCCCATCGAAGTAGAGTTCCGATCGGGCATCACTCTCTCCTCTCTCCCCGTCAATTGTGTCAAATGCGTGTTCGTCCGGCAATTCGCAGTTTAAGGGAGAGTCGGCAGGTATTGGATGCTCAGCGAGGAAGTCGGCGATGGCCTAGCCTTTTACTGCCTTGAGGGGTCAATATACTATCGAGAACTCCATCAAGAGGAAAGCCCATTTGGCAAGCCTTCCCGTTAGTATGGCTCTTGACATCAAATATTTGAGAGGGTCCACTTTTGATATGAGACGGACCTCATGCACCAACGCATAGTGTTTGAGCTTCGTTCTCACGAAGATTAACGCCAGGCAGTGTTTTTCGATAGAGGATTAGTTGTTTTCTGCCCCCAGGAGAACTCGACCCAAATAGTAGAGGGCTCTCTCTTTCCCTTGGTCGTTCTCCTGTGCCCATACACGCCTAAAGAACCTTCAAGGGCTGTTGTGTACAGGATGAGGGGCTTTCCTTTGACTGGAGCGGTCAGTACCGGCGGATTCTGCAGGTATTTCTTGATTTCGTCCAGTGCGCTTAGGCATTTGCGATCCCTAACGAGCGGGGTCCCCTTCTTCATCAGATGACTGTAGGGGCGTCATTTTCCGGAGAGGTTAGCTATGAACCGCCGGATATACGCGAGCTTTCCTTGGAGAGACCACAGTTGCTTGAGAGTTCTTGGCGGAGGCATTTCCATAATCTCCTTGATCTTTGACGGGTCTATTTCGATGCCCCGATGTCGAACGATGAATCCTAGGAACTTGCCTGGGGAAACTCCGAACGCGCATTTGAGAGGGTTCATCTTCAGGTTGTATTTCCGAAAGCGCTGAAACACTGTCTTCAGATACTCCCAATGCTCCTCGTATGATTTGCTTTTCACCACGAGGTCGTCAATATAACATTCGACAATCTCGTGTATAAGGTCATCAAAGATCTTCGTCATGGCCCTCTGATAGGTAGCACCAGCGTTCTTCAGACCGAAAGGCATCACTTTGTAGCAGAATATACCCAGAGGAGTCCAGAAAGCGGTATTATTCTGGTCTTCGGGATGCATCTTTATTTGATTGTACCCCGATGATCCATCCGTGAAGGAGAAGACTTCGTGAGTGGACGTGTTATCTATCATCAGCTCGGTGACAGGTACTGGGAAGTCATCTTTCGGAAAAGCTTTGTTGAGGTCCCGAAAGTCTATGCAGATGCGCACCGTCTCATTTTTCTTCATCACTGGGACAATATTGGCGATCCAGTCAGGATACTGAACTTCTTGGATGAAGCCAGTCGATTAGCTTCTTGACTTCGGCGTTGATGCTCATTTCAATTTCGAGCCGCATTCCCCCCGGCGCTTGTTTGATTGGCTTGACGTCCGGAGATATCGCTAATTTATGCACAGCTATTTCCGGATCTAGCAATCTTTATACTGCATGAGCACGTCTTTTAGCATAGCTACTTGTTCTTCGGACATCAGCTCACTGACGAACGTAGGCCTCGGGTCGTTTGCCGTCCCCAAGTCGATTTTCCTTAGGTTGTCCGCAGTAGTATGTATTCCATCTTCCAGCTCTTTTGGCGCCGGTGGAAATTCTGAGATCAATTCCTTTTCATCCTCATTTTTGAAGCACCAGGATAGGTCATCCGTATTATCGTGCTCTCCTTCTTCCGACATCATTATCACGTGACAGGTGCGAGATCGCTTCCAAGACCGATGTTGATCCGGTTCTACTCTCGCTGTATACGTGGCTTTCAGTACATGCTTCTGTGGTGGGGTTACCCTCCAATTGCTGGATAGAGCGAACCTACCTTGCTGATACTGTTCTTCTACCCAGTTTTTGAATGTGAAGCAGTCTTCGAGAGGATATCTTATCGCTCGGTGATAGGGGCAATAATCCAGGTGATGAACCTCGTTTGCTTGATCGGGGTGTTTGGATTCCGTGAGCACAATCATTTTATGTTTCATGAAAAGATTGAATATCTTCCTTGTCTTGTCTTAGGGAAAAGAATATGCTCGACCCATCTTCTTTATATGAGACGGATCCCGTCTGCTCAATTCTCGATCGCGTAGCTTCTTGGACCCGCTTTGCTGCTATCGAACGTTTTTTCCGTTCTTTAGTTTGTTTTTGCCTCCGCGTCGGGTCTTCTGTATGACGGGCTGGCGACGAAGGGCATCGTCATTCTCCGTAGCCTGCTGAAGATGGCACTGCGTCTTGGCTTTTTCGTAAATGGCCATTTCACAGTTGTGGTCATCTCGGGCCTTTTGGCGCACTTTCCTTATTAGGCTGTCCATCTGTTCTTCAAACGACGGACTTGGCATTTTTACGCCGGATCTCGTTTTGGTTCAATTGCAGTGTCTTCTAACAGAGCATCTCCTTCTTCATCGAAGTCATGTATAACGTAGCAGCCATAGAATCGCTCCCGTTTCTTGGATTGAGCATATCTAAGCCCGATCGTTTCCATTCTCCCGTTGGGCAATTTTCGCTAAGTTCCAGGGACGTTCCAGATCCTGTTGTAGAACTGAGCTTGTCGAGCAATCTGTTTGAAGGGTACGCCTTAGCACCTCAACAGCCTTTATAATCCTTCTGTGTAGTATCTGGGCAGACGAATGGGCTGGAGCCTGTCAAGTGCAGAATCGGCACCATATCAGATTTCTTTCTCCACTTTGGTTTCCGCGGATCGATAAAAGAGGATCGCCTTTTCATCTTTTCACCTGGAAGGGACGTAGAACGTCTGCAGTTCTTGCACATTATAGATATCAAGTGCGTCGAGCTCTTTGTAATGCTTATGCTGAACCATAGCGATTTGCAAACTCCATTCATCGCCAGTGAAGGCTTGTATTGATGGTTGAACAGAAAATACTGCATTGACTTTGTCTTCAGAGTCACTGCCGAAAACCAGAATAGGGGTAGATGTTCCCGGCTTGTCGCATTGGGGCGGCCCCGAATAGACTATCTCTTCTTCCTCCTCGTTATCACTCCCGAAGACTGGAATAGTGGTGATAGCTTTTTGCTTGTCCTCCGGTTTATGGCATCTTTCCGTCTCTTCAAAGTCTGGTAAGAAATACTTTGCATCTTCGTACTTCCGAACTTCATTCACGGAGAATGGGCTTAGCTCACCCGTCACGGTATACTTGAGATCATCCTTGAAATACTTCATATACTGATGTTGTGTAGAAGGGATGATGTTGTACTCGTGTAACCAAGGCCTGCCGAGCAAAGCATTGTAGCAATTCTTGGCGTCAATGACGTGGAACTTGATGTCAATGACGAGCGACCCGAAGCGTAATGTCAGTATTACGGACCCGAGTGCCCGTGATGACTGGGAGTCGAAACCGGAGATGGTGATCTTATCCCGAGCGAGGTGTTGAACGCTCATGCAGATTTCTTTTAATACCCTCACCTTTAGGAGGTTGACGGAGGATCCGTTGTTAACTAAGATCTTCCCTATCTTGACGTCATGGAAGTATCCAGTGATATACAAGGGACGGTTATGCTCGCACGTTCCGAGGAGGAGATCTTCATCGCCGAAAGTGATGTCAACAGTGTGCACTTCTTCCAGCTTGTCCTTCATCTTTTCTTCGGCAAGGAAAGCTTGAAACTGCTCGGGCTCTTGTAGTGCCCTGATCAGAGAATCTCGTGCCTCTTTAGACAACAGAAGGGCATCCAAGACGCTTAGCTGTGAGGGTATCTTCATCAGGTGAGCTAGGACATTGTAATCCACTTTGCTTTTCTTGGGTGGGTCCTTGGCTGCTAGCTCTTCAACGACTCGGTCATCGAGGGTGATATCCTCAAGGACTTTTTCCTTCCCCTTATCTTTCTTATTTGATCCCTTGTTTATGGGTCCGAGGTTCTTTTCGGGCAGCGTACAATTTCGCAGCTGAATATTCTCACAGCTTTTCGTTCCTTCCTCTTTTCCTAAGGTGGATTCTTTGAAAAGAGTACCGAGAGCCATTTCTTCGTCAGAATTGCTCCCGAAGGTGAGAACTTGCGATCCCCTGCTATCAACCATGTGATAATTACCGGCAGCTCTTCCACGTTCGTCTGTCGCACTTTTTCGCTATCGTCGAGCTTCACGCTTCATCCTCTTGAAGTGTTTCCTGTGAGCGACATACCCTTGCCACCATTTTTTAAAGGCCATGCATTCTTCGGTAGGATGTGCAATCCTCTGATGGTATAAGCAATAAGTGGGATGTACATCCGCTTCGTCGGGGTGCACACCGCCGGGAGTATTCCCTTTGAAAAGTGGCAGCTTCATTCCTATGGACAAGGCTTTGGCGAACCGTTTCCTCGTCTTAAGTTTGCTTTTGTCTGCTTCGGATGTGCTTTGATCTGGTTGGAGTGTTTCATGACCCATGACTTCTTTAAATTGACGCCAACTCCTGGCCTTTTTGAATATGGCCATTTCGCATTCTTGATCATCCTTGCTTTTCTGATGGGCTTCGTTCAGTAACATGTCGATCATCTCGTCAGACGGTGTCACCCCCCGCTTCCCAGAGTACGCTAAAAAGGGCACGTGACATAGCCAACCATGCTACCTGTGGGTAGGAAGTATCCATTCACAGTCACATTACGGCTGTAGAGATATCAAGAACAAAATAAAGCTATCTAAAACATGTCCATAATCCAAGATAACATGAGTCAATAGTAAATAAGTGCGGAAGCGAAAGATCCAATACAAAATAACTGGAATATATGTCCCATAATGCGAGCTCACATCAGGAAATAAATGCAGGAAAGAAAACTAACTACTGCTGACACTCACAGCTCAGCCTGTCGACTGAAGTACTCCTGCTCGGACTGCGACAGCGGTACAGAATCTGGGCCATGCAAAACTCAGACGTCAGTGCGTCAAAACATCAAGTAATAACATAATAAACAGGCAATGCGAATATAAACATGAATAAAGCAAGGGTAACAATAATATGAATCAGAGCAGTGCAGGGTAGTGTGCAGTGGGTAAACTAAACTGTGCTATCAGGTTCTCTATTCTAAAGTCTTTGAAATCAAATTGATGAATCATCGATGTAACTCAATAGTATCCCGTACATACCCGGGACCACGGCCACAATATTCTCGGCTGCAGCCGAGATATGCCGCTAGGCACAAAATAGGAATGTGTACACTCGATAGTATCCCCACATACCCGGGACCACGGCCATAATATTCTCGGCTTAAACCGAGACATGCCGCTAGGCACAAAACAGGAATGTGTACACTCAGGACAGGTAGTAAACTGTCGAGTTACAAGTCAGGTTTCACCTTTGATTTCCCCATACCCCCAATTTATATGTGTATGTCAAGTCAGGTATCCAGTAATCAAGAAACTAATGCCAACGCAGGATCAGGTAAACAGGTTTGTCTGGATAGACAACAGGAACGGTCCATGAGGACTACATGTCAGGTTTGTTGGCATCAGACACAAGATCAGGTAACAGATCAGGTCATGGTACATCATATCAAGTCAAGCAGTATACGGTACCATGTCGGGTCAATCAATGTGTAGGTAGCAAGACAGGTCAAGAAGCAAGCGATATCACAGGTGTGCTCACAATCAGTTATATAATCAAGCATGGATGTCAACAATATGAGATAAGCAATGAAGTAAGCAATATGCAGTTTCATTCAATTAGCAATACCGTTATCAATTGTGTCACATATATGATTTCAACCATATAAGCATGCAATAAGACAATTATGGCCTTTTAATCATGTTAATAAGTTTAAGAACTTTATAGGTGCAATGATTTATATAAAGGTTCAATACAGCTATTACAGGTTAACATGCACACGAGTGTCCAAATGGAACAAAACTATAGAGATAAATTCCATAAGCTATGTCAATATTAAAAATGTGATTAAACAGGTAAATGTAGTTATTAGGTTCAATTTCAAACCGTAGGTTCCAAGTTTAAAGATAAAATGATATATAACCATATTGTCCATGAAAATGAGAAATGATCGTACCAAGGTTAAATTTACAGGTTTAGGGTGTCATAATATATATGTAAATATTGTATAGCATGTAGCAAGGGGTACTTACCTCGACGGGTCGCGAATCGGGAAAACGGAACGTGAAACGTCGGCGGGGAAACTCGCGACGGGCGCACGGTTCACGGAATGAACCCAAACGACGAACAATGGAACTACACGGGTTGGGGTACCTTGCTGGAACGTCGGGTCACGTCGTCGGCATCGTCGGATTCCGGCCGAGGAATGAACAGTGAATGTCAAGACATGGAATCAAGAAAGGAAAAGAAAAACAGAGAAGAAAGAGGTAGGATCAGAGAAGGGTGCTCACGATGATCCGTGGGACGGGTGGTGACGGTCGACCTCGTTGACGGAGCTCCGACGGCCAGCCAACAGTGACCGCGATAGGAATCTGCATTTCAAGAAAACCTCACCAGAGAAGGGAAAAAGAGAAGAAAGGAAAAGAGGAAGGAAGCAATGCTCACTGAGGGGTGCTTGCGAGGCCAGGGCTACGGAGGCGAGGCCGTCGGCGGCGACAGATCCGGCGGTGTGTGCAGGGGTGCGCGGCCGTGGAGATGGTGTAGGGTGCACGGGAACGTGGGGAAAGGAGGAAGAGGGGGCTTGGTGAGGTGAGAATGAGGAGGCGAGGGTGTTGGAGACGGTGTCGTCGGCGTTGGGGCTGCGGCGGCGAGGAGCACGGTGACTAGGGTTCGTGGGGTTTTGGGTTACGCGTGAGGAAGAAATGGAGGAAGGAATGAGGTTTGAAATTTAGAAGAGAGAGAGAGAGAGAGATACGGGGGAGAGGAGAGAGAGAGAGACGGGGGAGGGAGGAGAGAGAGAGATACGGGGTGTGGGGCCCGCGGGAAAGATGGGGGAGGCTGATTGGTGGGAGGGATTTTCTGGTTAAGGGAAAATTTAATTAATGATTTAAAAGATATGAAAGATATAGTATAAGGTTTTAATTAACAGTAAAATTTTGTATGTTTAGAAAAATATACGACGTTTTAAAAATAATAAAATTTGGGATTTTGGCGCAAAGTAAAACATTTTCAAATTGCGCCCGGGTCGGGTCCAAAAATTTGAAATTGAAATAATAGAATTTTAATCGGGATTCAAAATTTAAAATGAAGTGTTTTATGATCAAAAAGCATACCCCCAAAACGGACACACGTACGTGTACGTAGCCGTCCAAACTCGCCCGTTTCACTGAACGGGACGAGAACACGATGCACGGACGCTACCACAGGGTTAGGGGTGTCAAGCAGGCCAAGATGAATATTTTTAATTTTATTTTAGATGCCAAAAATTGTTATATGCAGAAATGAATTTGCCGGGTAAAATTTTATAGTAAGTAACAAACAAGCAAGATAAATGGAATGAGTACCACACTACGTTCAAACGGTAACTGAAATTAGTAGTATTGGGCTCGGGTGTTACATTATACCCAACTACAAAAAGAATTTCTTCCTCGAAATTCCAAGAATACAAAGATAAACAACAACTACAAGAAAAGATGAGGAAACTTCCGCCGGATTTCATCTTCTCGTTCCCAAGTGGACTCTCCATGTGAGCGATTACCCCAAGAAACAAGCACAAGAGGGATCACCTTGTTCTTAAGAACCTTTTCCCTTCGATCTAAGATTTCAATTGGTCGCTCCTAAAAAGTCAAGTCTTCCCGTACTGTCAACTCCGAATGATCCAATACGTGCGTTTCGTTACGAACATACTTACGGAGTTGAGATACCTGAAACACATCGTGCACATTCGCCAAGGACTGCGGTAACGCCAAACGATACGCTACCTCACCAACACACTCCAAGAGCTCAAAGGGTCCAACGAATCGTGGACTAAGCTTTCCTCGACTTCCAAAACAAATCACCCCTCTAGTCGGTGATATCTTCAAGAATAGCAAATCACCCACGGCGAATTCTAGAGGTCTCCTTGACGTGTCTGCCCAACTCTACTGTCTGTCTTGTGCTGCCTTCATATGATTTTTGATAGTGTTAACCTTCTTAACTGTCTGCACAACCAAATCTGGTCCCAATAATCTTCGTTCACCGACATCATCCCAACAGACAGGTGAACGGCATTTACGACCGTACAAAGCTTCAAATGGAGCCATCTGGATAGTTGCCTGAAAACTGTTGTTGTAAGAAAACTCCACCAAATGTAGATGATCTTCCCATGAACCCTTGAAGTCCAACATGCAAGCTCTCAACATATCCTTAAGAGTTTGGATTGTTCTCTCCGACTGACCATTAGTTTGAGGATGATAAGATGTGCTAAACTTCAATCGAGTCCCCAAACTTTCCTGTAAACTTTGCCAAAAGTGTGATAAGAACCGAGTGTCCCGATCGGACATGATGCTCACCGGTACTCCATGCAATCTTACAATTTCTTGCATGTACCGCTCTGCCAAAGTCTCTGTTGATTGACCAACCCGGAAAGGAATGAAGTGAGCTGCCTTGGTCAATCGATCAACAATTACCCATACTGCACTGTTGCCTTTTGGACTCCACGGTAAAGCCGTCACGAAATCCATGGTTATATGTTCCCACTTCCACTGAGGAATCGAAAGTGGTTGCAATAAACCAACAACCCTTTGATGTTCATGTAGGGTTGCTATGCACGCGCACAAGGGTCTACGAGGCATCAACCATGCCCGATTGAAAAATTAGCCGTGCCGAACAACCCGAATACGGATCTTTAAACTAGAGATTATGCGAAAACTAACATGTTAACAACTTTAACACTAAGTGAGAGGGATTACAACCTTTGTAGATCCGGTCCTTCACTTCATATGCTCCATGTTGTGGTCCCTTCGCTGCGATCATTAGGTTCCGGACTCTCGAGAGGTTCCACGAAGAGAAAGATGCAACCTTTGCTTCCGATCTTCGATACAAAGATGATCTACCTTGAAGTTTCGTTAACACAAGCTAACACTCATGAAATGATGTGAACACCCTCATCTAAATGGCAAGGGAAGATGAAGATGATGAAGTAGGATTTTTGCTCTCTTTATTTATCTTTTTCTCATATTTATTCATCACTTGGAAAAAGCTAGTAAGCTTTTTCCATGAAGAAAGAAGAAGGAAGAAGATGAACCATATGATAGAATTCCTTTTGTGATGAATAATGCAAAGGAGATAATGATCAA
Organism: Agapanthus africanus; assembly: GCA_030015575.1. Taxonomy (NCBI): domain Eukaryota; kingdom Viridiplantae; phylum Streptophyta; class Magnoliopsida; order Asparagales; family Amaryllidaceae; genus Agapanthus; species Agapanthus africanus. The sequence continues at coordinate 14,965,454 of CM057342.1, read as the reverse complement.
TAATGCAACCATGGTTGACTAAACCTTTGTAGAGAATTAACCAAGGCTAGGGTTTGGGTTAGGTTAAGAATGAGTCACTTGAAAATATCTTTCACAAAACAAAACCAAAACCTTCTAGAATCATCTAGAAAGCTTAACCCTAATCCAAACCCTAATCATGTTTAAACTCCACTAAACATGTTGCATTAGTTATCATATCATGTTACAATATTATATATCACATATATAATATTTATTGTAACCAAATAAAATAATGCATTTAACATATATCGTATATATATCAATGTATTACCCGAGTGAGCTTAAGAATCTTTTAGTGAGCTAATATTAGTTAATGTCATTTAATATATCATATATATTATTATACATTAAATTATCGAATCAACACTTGATCCGACAATCCGGCTATATCGCATATAACCGACTAATATTTATCCGTACCGATTCATCGAATCAACACTTGATCCGATGACCCGGCTGATATCAAATATCGCGAGAATAGAATACGGTATCTCATATCGTATTATCCTCGGTCCCGCACATATCACATATGTGCCCCTACTCCGTTTTGCCTGAGTCAAGAAACCTCTGTGTAGGACTCTAAAGAATCGTCAATACGCCGGCAGTAGGTGATGATCATATCAAACACCCACAAGCTGCAAGCGGTCAGCTAAACATAACAGCTACCCAGGTATTGAGCGCTCAGAAGATCAACAAGCAAGCCTGTACATTCTCCTGTGAATCCAAACAGTAACACTCCCGTACAGTCCGGTCTCGTCGTCTGATATGTTGCATATCTCGCCTAGGGGTGGAAAACGTCAGACCCCAGTAGCTCGATAAGTCGTGTCGATATGAGGTCTATAACAGTTCGAGAAACTACTGATAACACTTACCAGTAAATCTCAGCAACCCTGGCCAGGGATTTCCGGTTATAGCCAATCGAACACAGGACAACATCAACTCCCTATACCGGGAGAGACGAATCCCCTCCTATCGCTCATTGCCTCCATGTGATTCGGGACTGTACCCAAAAGCCACCTTTTTGCACGCCCTCTTAGACGTGGTATGATGGAAATCAAAGCACAGTGGGAATCACACAAGACTCTATGACGATCTCGGGTCAACAGACTACTCTGTACCAGTGTCACCGGAGAACTGCCATCTGACGTGAGGTATAATACCATCTGGGAGTTCTCGGCGAGTCCGTCCAGTGTACCCAGTCTCCTGAGCACCCGTACACCATCCTTGATGTCAAACACCGATGGATATGGGATCATCCATCGCCCATCATATGGGTCAAGATGCGTATACGCTAGTCTACTCTGGTGCATCGATGCCCTGTCTCGATACATCCTCGACTAGGAACAGTTATAGGATGTACTCGTCAACTACCGTGGCCCCACTAGTATGATCTCATCATAGTCCCAGTAGTCGAGTACATATCCTAAGGGCTTTATCAACATGTAACATAGAGACAATCAGAGTACATGTTAAGATAAAGTACAACCAGATAGCATACTATCATGTCGAGCAAGAAAGTCCTCCCTATATATGTCCTAGCATCCACTACAATATACATCGTATGTACAGTAATGGCCTCTCGGGCATACATATTACTAACAATCTCCCACTTGCACTAGGGCCATTTTTTGTGGTATCGCATACCCAACAATTAGCTGCGGTTGAAGTATCTCATACTCAACCATCCCATAAAAGTCTCTACTGGGGAAAAGGCCTTTGTGAATGGATCCGCGCTGTTGTCCTCTATGTCTACTTTCCTAACCTCGATCTCCCTGGAGATCAACCATCTCCATGATCAGGTGATACTGCCTAAGAATTATATCTGGATATCTGATGGGACGGTAGTTTCTTGGCTAAAGCCACAACTCCATTGTCACACAATGGTAGGAACGAAGTTCATCTCATGAACTTATATCTATCCAGACTACCTCTTTGGTAGCATCCTTGGTAACGATGTATCTTACCTTTAATCGTCTAGTAAGTCACGGTATCTAGCTTGGAACTCTTCCAACATACCGTCCCTCCACTGAGGGTAAAGACAATACCTGCGACTGACATTCAGTCGTCCTTATCACCCTGGAACCTTTCCAGTGATTCTCCCCAGGATCGATTGATACCATCTCACTACAACTAGTGAGAATCCCAACATCCAATTAGATCCATCTCATAGATCCAAAACTCAGGATTTAGGAGGTATCACTTTGATCCTATATGGAGAATCCTTGTGATAAGCGGAGATTGACCGTGCGTAGCATAGGAAACTCCTTCCCTATCAAGAGTATGTAATCCATGTACTCTACGAGGATCTCCACCATACTTTCTACTACCTTTTTGTATATACAAGGTTCATCTACCATTTTGATGAAGTCAAACTCTTTGACTACCACATCAAAACAGATGTTCCAACTCCGCGATGCCTGTTTTATCATATAAAATATCTTGTACACGTTTCCGCTGCACCCACTGTCTACGAAGCCCTCTGGATGTGTACTTATAGACGTTCTCTTCTAAAACATCATTTAGAAAAGTAGTCATGACACCCAACCACCAGATATCGTAGTCATGGTATGTAGCCGTGGCAAGCAGGATCTGGATGGACTTAAGCATAGCTTTGAAAGTCTTAACTTTTCCATGTACACCTAGTAATCTTCTCAAGATATACTTGCTCCTGATGGGGATTTAACCCTTCAGATAGAGCAACCAAAGTCCATACTTTGTTGGTGTATAAGGATTCCATCTCAGATCGCTAAGCATCCAGCCATTCTTACAGAGTCTCACTCCTGATGGCCAGCTCGAAACTAGTTGGGTCATCATCTCATGATGCAATCCTCGCTCCCACTATCATAGAGAAACCGAAGTATCTCTCAGGTGGGTGAGGAACCCTACTAGATCGGCGGAGAGGCTGAGGTTCGTTGGAAACTATTGAATTCTTTGGTTCTACCAAATCATCAGCTGCAGTTTGTATAGCTGGAACCATTCCAGTTGTACATAACAGACCTTGCCTCGAGCTTTTCCGGATTTTGCTTTTAAACATAGGCCGGACAACCCCAAATCTTAACCAACTTAAGATATGGGCTCTTCCCTTTCCATATCACATATGAAGTGGTAGGCAACTGATTTGATTTGAACCCTATTCAATAGGTATGCAGCTTCTCAAGTGCATAACTCCCAAAAGGAAATAGGAAACTCAGTAGTACTCATCATAGAGCACACCATATCACATAGGGTGCTATTGCTCCGCCCCGATACACCGACATGTTGTGGTGTATTCGAAGGAGTAATGCTGAGATAGAATCTCATTTTCCTTTAGAATAGTCCAGGAATTCCGTGCTCAAGTATTCTCCTCCTTGATCTCATCAAAGGACATAATACTTATACCCGTTTTTGGTTCTCTACTTCTAACTTATATTCTGTGAATATCTCAAAAGCTTCGGACTTGTGTTTCAACAGGAACATATGTCTGAATCTTGAGAGATCATCAGAGAATGTAATGAAGTACAAAGAACCGGTCCTGGCATGTGTAGACATGGGACTTTCATACATCAACATGTATCAATCCCAAGAGTTCACTAACTCTTTCTATGTTTCCAATAAACAGAGTTATGGTCATCTTATCTTTGTGACATGACTGGCAAGTTTCACAAGATGTAAATTCAAACTAATTTAAATATGCATCTATATGTAACTTAGCTAGTTGGGTCGCATTGATATGACCTAGTCTACAATACCTCAAGAAGGATTCGTTCATTTCTGAACTCTTCCTCTTGTGTGTGTTCTGTATACTAAGAACTGTAGTTTGATTTAGAACGTCAATGCTTTTAGATAACGTGCCTGAACCGATCAACTTTTGATATAGGAAATGTTCAAAACATTATCCATCAATAAAAAATTATATCCTTTCTTTACTAATAAAGAGACTGATATGATTTTGTATATCAGGTTCGGTATCTAATAACATTTGTTCAGAATCAATGTATTCTGGTAATACAGGGTGATAGTGACCAACAGACTTGGCTGCAACACTTGCACCATTTTCTATCTCATGAAACTTATCACCCGTTCTCAGTTCTCTACCTATTTGTAGCCCATGTAACAGATTACATATGTGGGATCCTGATCCGGTATCAAATACCCAGGACGTAAAGGATACTGAGAAACAGTTCTCTGTAATGAACACACCCGAAGAAGATGCATCAACATGCACTTTCTTCGTTTGGGCGGCACGGGAAATCTGGTATTCCCCAATTTCCTGCTCTGTCTTATATCAATTATAAGTTGGAGCGGGACCAACGTTCCCCAGCTCAATATAACAAGCGGGTTCGGTCAATATATCCGTTTTATTATCTTGATTAAGGCGTGATATGGTCGCTACCTGGAGAGAGAGAGAAGAAAACACTCAGCGTATGCTCTTACAAGATTAGATTGGTTATCTAATATATCTAATCAGGATGTCTCCCACTGTTTTAATCAAATCTTCCTTCAAACCCTAAAAGGAAAGACTAGTCGGGATTAATTACACGCTATAAGTTCGCCAATCTTTCAGCCAGGCCAGTGTCGGTACTTTGAAGGAGGTCCCTCGTGCTTTCGCACAAACCTAATTAAAGTAAACATCGTTTTCCCAGAGGCGTAACCCCGTTAACACCTTTTTAGACACCTACTTGATCGGCTAATTGTAATGTGTAAAACTCTCCCAGGAGTAACTCTTACTCGCAGCGGGTATCGGGATCCAACTATCTCATAGAAGGTATGCAATCTCATTGCAAATTTCAACACTTGAAATTCCCAATAATATTTTGCCCCTAGCGATCTATGACCTTAACTAAGTCAACAAACCATAAATCGCAAGTCAAGTTCAACCTGTACATTTCCCGATTGAATTAAACCCACTCGTACGACCCTTAACCGAGTCAACAAGGCCGTACGAATACCCTAATCCAATCACATCTCATGTTTTAACAGATAAACATTACTTAGCTACCGTACACTATGCCTTAACTAAGTCAACAAACATAGCACGAATACTAAATAATATCTATCTGAAATGACGAGGGCTACGCAGGTTTTTAAGAAAACCATGAGCGTAATGAACTTGATATCGTTGTAGAATCGAGTGATTGAAATGGAGTGTTTTTTAGGCTTTTCTAGTTTTGCTAAAGGGGTCACTCCCGGTGAAGGGATCGTCGGCCCTTTCCTCATCGAATAAGGTGCAGGATATTTCACAAATACCACTATGCAAAGCAAGAACTATAGAAGCAATCAAAAGACAAACCGAGTTTGTAGCATCTGCCAGTTATTGCTAAAGGAGTCACTCCCGGTGAAGGGATCTCGGTCCTTTCCTTATCGAATAAGGTGCTGGATGTTCTGCAAGGAACACCGCTATACAAAGCAAGAACTAGAGCTACCAGTTTTTAAACAAGTTTCTACAACATCTTAGGTTTCTTTTATTTCATTAATCTCATTAATGAAGTCCCATTTTATTATGCTTCACAAGCATCACAGTTGAAACGAAATCTGCAATATAACATATATCTCATATATATATAATATAAACATTCGTCTCAGGCAGTAATTGTTAGTGTATATGCCCTAGAGGCCATTACTGTATCATACTAGTTTGTATATTACTTGATGGAAGCTTGGGATATTCACAGTTGTATATACAATCTTGCTCGAAATGGTAGTATGCTACTTGGTTTGTCTCTGCTTTAATATGTGCATGTGTTTCTTTTAGCATATTGCTGTTATACATATTAGTAGAGCCCTTAGGATCTTTGCTTGATTACCAGCGTTGTGATGACGCTCACACTCGTGGGAGCTGGGTGATCTATAAGCACATCCATATACAGGTCCCTAGTCGTTGGACTATCGAGACAGGGCATCGATACTCCAGAGTAGACTAGCGTATGCGCTTCTCATCCCAGTGTGGGAGACGGTCTGTCCCACAGCCGTCAGTACGTCGTACTTGAGATAGTATACGGGTGCTCGTTAGGTTACGAGTTCACTGGACAGGACTCGTCGGGAACTGTTGGTTGGTATTATACCTATCGTCAGTTATCAGTTCCCAGGTGACATGAGTACAGCTTAGTCCGCTGACTTGACACTGTCACTTCGCCTCGAGTGTGTTCCCACTGCACTTTGATTACTACCCTACCACGGCTCAAAGGAGTCGTGCAAACAGGTAGTTTTTGGGTGCAGTCCCGAAGCACTTGGAGGCAGTGACGGTTAGACAGGATTCGTCTCTCCCGGTATTGGGGGTTGACATCGCGCTGTGTCCAGGAGAGCCATTACACGAGTAGTCCCTAGCCAGGGCAAGCGAGATATATTGGTAGGTTTCCAGTGTTATCTCAGGGTGTTCTAGGCTACACTCCGACACGACTTGTACCGCTATTAGGGGACTGACGTTCACCGCCCCCCTAGGCCCGCCATGCGATGTATCAGACGAACAGACCGGACTGTACGGAGATTGTCACATACAGGCTCAGTAGGAGTTCAGATGGGGTTCACCTCGTCAGTCTTCTTATCGACATCTACCTGGGGACCATTACGTACAGCTAGTGCCGCTTGCTGTCTGTGGTTAAACCCACTGCCAGCGTAGTGTCGAGTCTTTAGAGTCCCACACAGAGAGCTATTCGCCTTTAGGCAAAATGAGTAGAGGTCGCATGGTTTTGCGACAGGGTTCGTTCACATCCTCGCACTTGTGCATGTTTGCTGTCCGGACAGTTTATACTAGCGGGCTTTGGTTTAAGCCGGATCCTAGTATATGATTTGAGATTGGTTTTTCTCATTGTATTCGTGTTCCTCGGATCACGGATGAGGGTGCGTATGCACAGTTGCTTGAGACAGAGGGAGAGGGCCTTGATTAGGGTTAATGGCTATTGTCATTTTACTAACCCTAATGATTATGTGTGTATTATAGTTAATTGATAATTAGTTTAAATAATTGTGCATGGTTATGGATGTTGACCATTTGACTTCCTTGACTTGTTGACCTAGGTTGACACTTTGACCATCATCATTTCTTTTGGAAGATGCTTTTTGATCCTTGCAAATTGAAATGATAATGGTCATGTCATGATTAACCATGACAATTATCTAGATAATTATTTAATTAGAATAATATACACATATTAGTGAGAAGGCTTGATATTATTCTCATTCTCACATTTCATTTCTCTCTCTTGTTTTTCCTCTCCCTCAAGCTCTCTCCCTCTCATGTGTTGAGAAACACTTGAGCTTGAGAAAAACCCTCTCTTGATCTTCTCTACTCTCATCTAAGGTTCAAGTATTAGCACTTCTTGCACCCTAGTTACTCCTAGCTTGGAGTTGAAGCCAAAGGTTGAGGCTTTCGGGTGGATCTTTCTTTGACGGGAGAAGACGACAAGGTGACCTCCTTCCACTACTTCTAGGAGCAAGGAGAGAAGGACAAAAAGACCAAAAGTATAACCTTTCTAGCTCTTAGCTAGTTATTAGTTAGCTTTAGCAAGTTTTTGTTTAGCAAAGATCCTTCTAGCCATAGTCCATGTTGCCTAAGCTCATAAAAATCCGATTTTTATTCCGTTTTCCGCCTCCCCGTAAGTACCGGGGTGGGCAACGTAGACTTACAGTGGTATCAGAGCCTAACTAAACATAAACTAGCTAAGTAGTGAAGTGTGTCGAAGTTTGAAACGTAAAAATCGAAAAAACCAAGTTTTAAAAACCCTAGTTTCTGTAAAAAAAATTCTGGTCAAAACAGAATTTGTTATACTGCTAAAATCGTCTCAGGGTTTTTTAAAGATAGCCACCAAAAACGAGCAAGTGAATCGACCATAGTGCCGCGGTTGCGCGGCAATAGCTTGCTATTGCCGCGCAACCGCGGCCGTCTAGGCTCTTCACTTGGTCGAGTTTGGTGCAGTGTATCTCTGGTTTTGTTTTTGGATTTTTGAGATATGTTATATGTGCCCAGATTTTCCAGAATAGAAATTTATTTTTGGGGGCCTATAAATCCGTATTTTTTTTCGAACTTCAATACACTTTGACTACAAAGGTTATATCTGTGATGTTTGCATATATTGAACGTCGGCTAATCGCTATATGTCGATTAGTCGGGGTTATACATCTCTGTGATCTGTGATTGATACTGGTTTGTGTATATGAATGGGTTGGATTGTCGCGGGTGAATAGCCGGGATGGATGTGAGATGAGTGTTGCTTTTCTTTCATTCATTTGTAATATGTAAATTGATGTAATATTATTATTTGTTTGGCCGCACAACCGGGTCGGGGTTGTAGCCGTCATTGTATAATTCTTTTTACTGTTTTTGCTCCTAGGATAGACCCATGGAGGGGTGCACAAACTACCGGGTATCTCGAAGTGCCGAGTGGCCTACTCACGGTGGTGAGGGAGGTTGCTTCGCTTCGGATACTTGGCGGGTAGTTTGACGCACCCGTAGGGGTCTTGGGTGGGGTATTGGCTATTCACCGCGACCGTGTAATCCGATTTTCGTTGCAGGCTCGAACGGATTGCGGATTCCTAGTATATCCAATGTATTCATCTGTGATCTGTAATGTCTATCATTGCTATATATTTATATATGATAACTATTTAGACGTTACTTATGTTTTACAGCCGCGCTAGCCCAGCCCCCGCTCTGTCGTTAGTTAAGTAACCTAACGGGTGATGACGGGGCCCCGTGGAGAATGCGAATGGCATAAGCGTACGTCATATTTTGGTTGTTTTCTGCAATGGTAGGATTAAATGATGGGATGCATTAAAAGAACTAATGCAAGAAAATAAACCAAGTAAAAGTCGATTGGAACACTTTGAAAACCACTCGGTTCTTTTCAAAACTAAAACTTTTAAACGCGGAGCTTGAACCACTCCTTTTAAAAGCTATCTCGTTCCATCGATTATATCAAGTTCACTACGTTCACGGTTTCGCCAAAACCATCCGTAGCCCTCCATCATTTCAGTTAAATATACGGTAGTATTCAAGCTATGTATTTTGACCTCACGCCAAGGCATAGTGATTGGTAGCTGCCGGATATTTATCTGTTGCATAGATAGAATGCGTTGGTTTGAGACAGTCGTACTGCCATTTTGGCCTACGTCAAGGGTAGGTACGGGTGGGTTCAAATTAACCAGGATAATGATGGGAAGAACTTGACATGTGACTTATGACATTTTGACCTCACGCCAAGGTCATAAGAGCATGGGGTAAAAATCCACATCGGGAGTTTCATAAGTACTGAAACTTGCTAGCTTTGCATACCATTTGGAGTGTGATGATTCTGGTAGGATTCCTTCGGTTTTATCACGCGATGATATTTGGATCCCGATCCTACTGTGAGTATATGCTACTCCTCGGGAAAACTCTCACTTAACGATCAATGCTATAAACCTAGTAGGTGTCTAGAAAGGTGTTAGCGGGGCTACGCCCACAGGGAAAAGAGGTTACTTAATTAAGGAACTTCGCGAAAGCGTTGGAAAACCTCCCTCGAAGTACCGACACTGGCCTGGCTGAACGGTTAAGCAAGTATTGTACGGTGAGAGTAATCCTGACTAATCCTTTCTTTACGGTTTGAGAAGGGATTCGAGAGACAGTGGGAGCCATCCAGTTTAGACAAATTAAAAACCACTCTAAACTTGCAAGAGCATCATGCTAAAGTGTTTCTTTTCTCTCTCCTAATTGCAGCGACCATTCAAGATGACCGGACTTAAGTTATTACTAGATAAAAACATATTGACAGGGCCAAACTACAAAAATTGGCTCAGGAATGTCAAGATGGCAATCACTTACGACAAGTTGGGGTATGTCCTTACCACTAAAGCTCCCCCTGTCCCAGGTCCCACCTCCAGTGTCGCGGATAAGGAAATCCGTAAGACATGGGAGATAGATTGCGCGAAGGCCAAATGCCTCGTATTTGCCTCGATGGACAATGAACATCAGAGGAGGCACGAGAATATGGACCTAGAGTCCATATTTCTTCATACAAAAGAACTGTATGGGGAGCAGTCTCGTATCGCAAGATACGAAGTGTCGAAGAAGTTGTTTTCGGCAAGGTTGGCCGTCGGATAATCGGTAGCGGAACACGTGCTTAAGATGATTGGCTACATTGAGGAGCTCGCGGACCTTGGGACCACGTTGGAGAATGAACTCTATACTGATTTAATTCTCCAGTCCCTTCCTTCCACTTACGCCCAGTTTATTCTTAACTTCAACATGCAAGGAAAGGAGGTAGAACTTTCCGAACTTCTGAACATGTTGAGGAGTGTTGAGGGCACCCTACAGAAAGGTAGGGAGACATCCACTTTGTTTGTAGGAGGATCTTCCTCTTCTAGATCCAGGGCGAAAGCCAAGGGCAAGAAGAAGAAATCCCCCGCCAAACCAAGAGGCGGTGTTGGTAAAGTGGATACGAAAGGAAAAGGTAAAGAAACAAAGATAGCGGGGAAGCTAGTGGGGAAGGAAGAATGCTTCTATTGTCACAAAAGTGGTCATTGGAAACAGGATTGCAAGGCTTGGAAAGCCAGAACATAGGATTTGAAGCGAGTTGCAGCTTCAGCTTCAGGTGTGTATGTTATTGAAAACTGTCTATCAATAAACTCTACTTCCTGGGTATTGGATACCGGATCAGGATCTCATATCTGTAATTCTTTGCAGGAGTTGAGAAAGCGTAGAGTTTTGAAGGCAGGTGACATGACCCTCAGAGTTACGAACGGTGCTAGCATGGATGCTGAGGCCGTGGGAGACTATCACCTGGGATTGTTAGATAGAAATTTTTTGGTTTTGCGTAATTGTTATTATGTACCAAATGCAACCTGTAATATCATTTCTGTATCTTTATTATCTAAAGAAGGTTATGAATTTGCATTTGTAAGTAATGTAGTGAACATTCACCTTAATCAAGCTTTGATTGGGTCAGGTACATTGAACAACGGTATATACATATTAAACCAACCACAGATTTTCAATGTCCAGAATACACACAAAAGAAAGTCTCCAGAAATCAATAAAACTTTCTTATGGCATTGTAGACTGGGTCACATCAATGAGAGAAGGTTGACTAAGTTACACACAGAAGGATATTTGGATTCGTTCGAATATCAATCGTATGCAACTTGTCAATCCTGTCTCAAGGGAAAGATGACAAAGACTCCGTTCACTGGACATGGAGAAAGAGCGAGCGAGCTCTTGGGACTCGTACACAGCGACGTGTGCGGTCCAATGTCTACAAATGCACGAAGCGGTTATTCTTACTTCATTACTTTTACGGATGATTTCTCAAGGTTCGGACATGTCTTCTTAATGAAGCATAAATCCGAAGCTTTTGATAAGTTCCAGGAATATAAGAATGAAGTAGAAAAACAAACAGGCAAAAGTATAAAGACACTGAGATCTGATCGAGGTGGTGAATACTTGAGTGCCGAGTTCCTGGGTTACTTAAAAGAGAATGGAATTCTCTCTCAGCTTACTCCTCCATACACTCCGCAACATAATGGTGTATCGGAGAGACGGAACCGAACCCTATTGGATATGGTACGGTCCATGATGAGTAATGCTGAGTTGCCGCGATCGTTCTGGGGATATGCGCTAGAATCAGCTGCATACCTTTTGAACCGAGTTCCCACTAAGACTGTGCCTACCACACCATATGAGTTATGGAGTGGGAAGAAACCCTATCTTCAATACCTGAAGATTTGGGGATGTCCAGCTTTTGTAAAAAAGCAGCATGCGGACAAGCTCGAGGCACGCTCAGTACTGTGCAAGTTTGTGGGATACCCAAAGAACTCCAGGGGGTATCTTTTCTATTACGCAGAGGAACAAAAAGTCCTTGTTTCTCGTAATGCCCATTTTCTGGAACATCAGTTCTTAGAAAAGGAAATAAGTGGGAGCGCAATAGAACTGGAAGAAATTCCAGAACCACAAGCTATTACTGAAAGCTTAGTAGAACCAGAAGGTTCGAAAGATCAGGACATTCCCACGCCACTCCGCAGGAGTAGTAGGCAGTCTCATCCGCCCGAGAGATACTACGGTTTTCTCATTGACGGGGATAGAGAGGATTGCACATAGACTGTGATGAGCCTACTAGCTTCCAGCAAGCCATTCAGAGCGTCGACTCGGTAAAATGGCTGGATGCAATGCGGACCGAGATGGAGTCCATGTACACCAACAAAGTATGGACGTTGGACATTGCTCCAGATAGGGTAAAACCCGTAGGATGCAAGTGGATCTTCAAAAGGAAGATTGGTGTAGATGGACAGGTTGAGACCTATAAAGCTAGACTGGTAGCAAAGGGTTTTCGTCAGCGACCTGGTTTGGACTATGACGAAACCTTTTCTCCAGTAGCTATGCTGAAATCCATTCGGATCCTTCTTGCCATTGTTGCCTTCCATGATTATGAGATTTGGCAGATGGACGTAAAGACAGCTTTTCTAAATGGTCATTTAGAGGAGTGTGTCTATATGGATCAGCCAGAGGGTTTCATTCAGAGTGGGAGCAGCGGAAAGGTGTGAAAGTTGCTTAAGTCCATTTATGGACTAAAGCAGGCATCGCGGAGTTGGAACATTTGTTTTGATGAGACGGTCAAGGAATTTGGCTTTATCAAAAATCCAGATGAACCATGCATCTATTGTAGATTTATAGCGAGAACTGTAGTATTCCTCGTTTTATACGTGGATGACATTCTCTTAATAGAAAATGACATTCCTATGCTACAATCTGTCAAGGGGTTCTTGTCACACAGGTTCTCCATGAAAGACCTGGGTGATGCCTCATACATTCTGGGTATCCGGATCTACCGTGACAGATCCAAGAGGATATTGGGACTTTCACAGTCCAGGTACATCGACACCATACTGAAGAGATTCAGTATGGAAGATTCCAAGCGCGGTAATCTACCGGCTTGTCACGGGATCACCCTCTCCAAAGAGATGTCTCCCAAGAATGATTTGGAGAGGGATCGCATGTCTATTATACCCTACGCTTCTGCGGTAGGCTCTATAATGTATGCGATGTTGTGTACCAGACCGGATGTGGCTTATGCACTGAGTGTGGTAAGCAGGTATCAGTCAAACCCAGGGGAGAAACATTGGATAGCAGTAAAGAACATTCTCAAGTACCTGAGAAGGACTAAGGAGATGTTCTTGGTGTATGGCGGAAAAGACCTGCAGATTGAGGCCTTTGCTGACTCCAGCTTCCAGAGCGACAAGGATGATTCCAAGTCCATGTCGGGTTTTGTCTTCACCCTCAATGGAGGGGCGGTGTGTTGGAAGAGCTCCAAACAGGAAACCGTTGCAGACTCGACGATGGAAGCGGAATACATCGCTGCATTTGATGCCGCAAAAGAAGCTGTCTGGATGAGGAAATTCTTGAGAGAACTTCGGGTGGTTCCGTCCATTGTTGACCCAATACCTCTGTATTGCGACAACAACGGGGCTATAGCTTTAGCGAAGGAACCCAGATCCCATCAGAAATCCAGACACATCTTAAGGCGGTATCACCTGATCAGGGAGATCGTGGATCGCCAGGAGATCGAGGTCCGGAGAGTTACATCAGAGGATAACACAGCAGATCCATTCACCAAGGCCTTGCCCCAGACTCAGTTCGAGCGGCTGATCGAGATGATAGGTCTTCGATACGCCAGTACATGGCCTTAGTGCAAGTGGGAGATTGTTAGTGTATATGCCCTAGAGGCCATTACTGTATCATACTAGTTTGTATATTACTTGATGGAAGCTTGGGATATTCACAGTTGTATATACAATCTTGCTCGAAATGGTAGTATGCTACTTGGTTTGTCTCTGCTTTAATATGTGCATGTGTTTCTTTTAGCATATTGCTGCTATACATATTAGTTGAGCCCTTAGGATCTTTGCTTGATTACCAGCGTTGTGATGGCGCTCACACTCGTGGGAGCTAGGAGATCTATAAGCACATCCTTATACAGGTCCCTAGTCGTTGGACTATCGAGACAGGGCATCGATACTCCGGAGTAGACTAGCGTATGCGCTTCTCATCCCAGTATGGGAGACGGTATGTCCCACAGCCGTCAGTACGTCGTACTTGAGATAGTATACGGGTGCTCGTTAGGTTACGAGTACACTGGACAGGACTCGTCGGGAACTGTTGGTTGGTATTATACCTATCGTCAGTTATCAGTTCCCAGGTGACATGAGTACAGCTTAGTCCGCTGACTTGACACTGTCACTTCGCCTCGAATGTGTTCCCACTGCACTTTGATTACTACCCTACCACGGCTCAAAGGAGTCGTGCAAACAGGTAGTTTTTGGGTGCAGTCCCGAAGCACTTGGAGGCAGTGACGGTTAGACAGGATTCGTCTCTCCCGGTATTGGGGGTTGACATCGCGCTGTGTCCAGGAGAGCCATTACACGAGTAGTCCCTGACCAGGGCAAGCGAGATATACTGGTAGGTTTCCAGTGTTATCTCAGGGTGTTCTGGGCTACACTCCGACACGACTTGTACCGCTATTAGAGGTCTGACGTTCACCGCCCCCTAGGCCCGCCATGCGATGTATCAGACGAACAGACCGGACTGTATGGAGATTGTCACATACAGGCTCAGTAGGAGTTCAGATGGAGTTCACCTCGTCAGTCTTCTTATCGACATCTACCTGGGGACCGTTACGTACAGCTAGTGCCGCTTGCGGTCTGTGGTTAAACCCACTGCCAGCGTAGTGTCGAGTCTTTAGAGTCCCACACAGAGAGCTATTCGCCTTTAGGCAAAATGAGTAGAGGTCGCATGGTTTTGCGACAGGATTCGTTCACATCCGCGCACTTGTGCACGTTTGCTGTCCGGACAGTTTATACTAGCGGGCTTTGGTTTAAGCCGGATCCTAGTATATGATTTGAGATTGTTTTTTCTCATTGTATTCGTGTTCCTCGGATCACGGATGCGGGTGCGTATGCACAGTTGCTTGAGACAGAGGGAGAGGACCTTGATTAGGGTTAATGGCTATTGTCATTTTACTAACCCTAATGATTATGTGTGTATTATAGTTAATTGATAATTAGTTTAAATAATTGTGCATGGTTATGGATGTTGACCATTTGACTTCCTTGACTTGTTGACCTAGGTTGACACTTTGACCATCATCATTTCTTTTGGAAGATGCTTTTTGATCCTTCCAAATTGAAATGATAATGGTCATATCATGATTAACCATGACAATTATCTAGCTAATTATTTAATTAGAATAATATACACATATTAGTGAGAAGGCTTGATATTATTCTCATTCTCACATTTCATTTCTCTCTCTTGTTTTTCCTCTCCCTCAAGCTCTCTCCCTCTCATGTGTTGAGAAACACTTGAGCTTGAGAAAAACCCTCTCTTGATCTTCTCTACTCTCATCTAGGGTTCAAGTATTAGCACTTCTTGCACCCTAGTTACTCCTGGCTTGGAGTTGAAGCCAAAGGCTGAGGCTTTCGGGTGGATCTTTCTTTGACGGGAGAAGACGACAAGGTGACCTCCTTCCACTACTTCTAGGAGCAAGGAGAGAAGGACAAAAAGACCAAAGGTATAACCTTTCTAGCTCTTAGCTAGTTATTAGTTAGCTTTAGCAAGTTTTTGTTTAGCAAAGATCCTTCTAGCCATAGTCCATGTTGCCTAAGCTCATAAAAATCCGATTTTTATTCCGTTTCCCGCCTCCCCGTAAGTACCGGGGTGGGCAACGTGGACTTACAGTAATATGATCTCATCACAGAACATTGCAGCAGAAGAACATATATGAAATATTGGATATACTAGGACGTCCGTGTTTTCAATACGAGCCAGTATAAAACACGGATTCCACGGTCACGATGAATAGCCAAACCCACATCCCTAGACCCCTATGAGAGCGGCAAGTATCACTGCCAATTCTATGGTTAGGAGACCCGGTCTCGACTCCTCGAGATGGTCTCCCACTGGACCCTAGAACCCGGTTACTTGTGCTCCCCGCCTTGGGTCTACCTAATGCGGAAAAGTAAATAATATACAACGGTGACATCTTCCGCTACCTGGAAGTGCCCCAATAAAATAATATTACATACAAATGAATTTTACATGAATGAAAAAGAAAAAACTCTCATCTCACATAAAACCCCCCGGCTATTCAAAACGCGACGATCCAATATAACATATCACAGCAACACATAATATCTCATATCATCAACGTAAGCAAGTATGCGTATCCCGATTGTCGTTGATGTATAGCAACGAAGCCGGCGATACACCACATACTACGCTTACGGTCACAGAAAAGAAAGTGTAAAACTACAACAGTTGGAATCTGCAACCTCCTTAGACATCGCATGCCTGACCAAATGAATTCCTTAGACATCGCATGCCTAACAATTATAAACCCCGCATTTTAGTCTCATTATCGAAAACACTTTTCAATATCAAGTCGGGCAATTCAACAAGATTCCCGAAGTCCTGATCGAATGCTCGTCGAAAACTTTAGTAGATGGCCGCACCCCCAGATGCCGTCGACGAAGTGCACTAAGGCGGAACACCGCTGCCACGAGCACCCGAACGGATGCTTTCAGCGACGGGGTTCTCCTACAGTCACTTGGTCGGGGCTATGGGGCGTAGCTGTCTATTAAGTTTACCCGGCGAGTATCCGCGTACGCTACGTGATTGCGACGGACTTTTGATCACATCAAAATTCCGTGGCAACCGATCATCTGAGACTAAACTGCTATGTTTATAATATTCAAATCAGTTATCTCATAACTACCTGTGGATTCCAAATATTGTATCACATTCCAGATAAATAGACAAAGTTAAGCTTTCTGATCGAATCATCAAACACCCAAGATTTCCCCAATATATCTCAATACTTGAAATCAGTTTAAAAACATCCATCACATGCCACAGTACCAATGGTCCAGCCGTAGAAGGGTCAAGCCAACGCCTCACATGTGGCACGCCGTACTGCCCCAAACCCTAAGGTTCAAAAGGCAGTTCAAGACGGTCACATAATCGAGTTAAGGTTTGTTGTCTTCTAGAGGGTCCACCGCGTTACTTGCACGACTTAGAACGTTCTTAAACACGAGGAAAAATCCAACTTTTGAAAAAATTTCCGACAGGGGAAAAAGTGAGTTATTGATATCCGTTCGAATTTTTTAACAGTTTCTAAAAGTTATCCGGACAAAACACAAAGACGCAGTTAAAATTCCCGATTGAATCATCGAATCCCCAATACAACCCAGAAAATTCAACAGTTGAATAAATATTAAAAATTCCCAGAAAATACAGACTAAAAGATACGAATTACTGTGCAAATAACGTGCCAAAAATAGACTTTATGGCCGCGGAACCGCCGCACATGCTTGGGTGGGGCCACGGTTCCGCGGCGCTTTAGTCAAATTGCGCTCACGTGCTTAACAGTAACTCATATAATTCCCTGCTGTAATTTTTGGATATTTTTAATTTGGAAAAAACCACAGTTTTGAAAAATTTCCAGAAACTAGGGTATATCGGGTTTTCCGGGTTCGAACGGACTTTGAACTTCGCCTAGACTTCACCTAAAGCTCTAGCTTGACTCTGATACCACTGTAGGGTTGCTATGCACGCGCACAAGGGTCTACGAGGCATTAACCATGCCCGATTGAAAAATTAGCCGTGTCGAACAACCCGAATACAGATCTTTAAACTAGAGATTAGGCGAAAACTAACATGTTAACAACTTTAACACTAAGTGAGAGGGATTACAACCTTTGTAGATCCGGTCCTTCACTTCATATGCTCCGTGTTGTGGTCCCTTCACTGCGATCATCAGGTTCCGGACTCTCGAGAGGTTCCACGAAGAGAAAGATGCAACCTTTGCTTCCGATCTTCGATACAAAGATGATCTACCTTGAAGTTTCGTTAACACAAGCTAACACTCATGAAATGATGTGAACACCCTCGTCTAAATGGCAAGGGAAGATAAAGATGATGAAGTAGGATTTTTGCTCTCTTTATTTATCTTTTTCTCATATTTATTCATCACTTGGAAAAAGCTAGTAAGCTTTTTCCATGAAGAAAGAAGAAGGAAGAAGATGAACCATATGATAGAATTCCTTTTGTGATGAATAATGCAAAGGAGATAATGATCAATAATGCAACCATGGTTGACTAAACCTTTGTAGAGAATTAACCAAGGCTAGGGTTTGGGTTAGGTTAAGAATGAGTCACTTGAAAATATCTTTCACAAAACAAAACCAAAACCTTCTAGAATCATCTAGAAAGCTTAACCCTAATCCAAACCCTAATCATGTTTAAACTCCACTAAACATGTTGCATTAGTTATCATATCATGTTACAATATTATATATCACATATATAATATTTATTGTAACCAAATAAAATAATGCATTTAACATATATCGCATATATATCAATGTATTACCCGAGTGAGAAAAAGAATCTTTTAGTGAGCTAATATTAGTTAATGTCATTTAATATATCATATATATTATTATACATTAAATTATCGAATCAACACTTGATCCGACAATCCGGCTATATCGCATATAACCGACTAATATTTATCCGTACCGATTCATCGAATCAACACTTGATCCGATGACCCGGCTGATATCAAATATCGCGAGAATAGAATACGGTATCTCATATCGTATTATCCTCGGTCCCGCACATATCACATATGTGCCCCTACTCCGTTTTGCCTGAGCCAAGAAACCTCTGTGTAGGACTCTAAAGAATCGTCAATACGCCGGCAGTAGGTGATGATCATATCAAACACCCACAAGCTGCAAGCGGTCAGCTAAACATAACAGCTACCCAGGTATTGAGCGCTCAGAAGATCAACAAGCAAGCCTGTACATTCTCCTGTGAATCCAAACAGTAACACTCCCGTACAGTCCGGTCTCGTCGTCTGATATGTTGCATATCTCGCCTAGGGGTGGTAAACGTCAGACCCCAGTAGCTCGATAAGTCGTGTCGATATGAGGTCTATAACAGTTCGAGAAACTAATGATAACACTTACCAGAAAATCTCAGCAACCCTGGCCAGGGATTTCCGGTTATAGCCAATCGAACACAGCACAACATCAACTCCCTATACCGGGAGAGACGAATCCCCTCCTATCGCTCATTGCCTCCATGTGATTCGGGACTGTACCCAAAAGCCACCTTTTTGCACGCCCTCTTGGACGTGGTATGATGGAAATCAAAGCACAGTGGGAATCACACAAGACTCTATGACGATCTCGGGTCAACTCTGTACCAGTGTCACCGGAGAACTGCCATCTGACGTGAGGTATAATACCATCTAGGAGTTCTTGGCGAGTCCGTCCAGTGTACCCAGTCTCCACTGAGCACCCGTACACCATCCTTAATGTCAAACACCGATGGATATGGGATCATCCATCGCCCATCATATGGGTCAAGATGCGTATACGCTAGTCTACTCTGGTGCATCGATGCCCTGTCTCGATACACCCTCGACTAGGAACAGTTATAGGATGTACTCGTCAACTACCGTGGCCCCACTAGTATGATCTCATCATAGTCCCAGTAGTCGAGTACATATCCTAAGGGCTTTATCAACATGTAACATAGAGACAATCAGAGTACATGTTAAGATAAAGTGCAACCAGATAGCATACTATCATGTCGAGCAAGAAAGTCCTCCCTATATATGTCCTAGCATCCACTACAATATACATCGTATGTACAGTAATGGCCTCTAGGGCATACATATTACTAACAGTTCAGCCTTAACTTGCTGACACACCAAGCACTTAGCCACAAAGCGAGCAATCTCCCGTTTCATGCCTTCCCACCAGAAATGCTGTCGAATATCTCGGTACATCTTTGTGCCTCCTGGATGTACAGAATAAGCTGAACTGTGTGCCTCCTTCATGAGCTCTTCACGAATATCCCCCTTTGGCACACACAAACGGCTACCATACCTCAACAAACCATCTTCGTGGATTGATTAAGAGATGTTTTGTCGATCAAAAATATTTACCGCAATCAAGAACGGCGTCGCATGAAGCTAGCCGGTGAATACGGGTCGGTCCACAGGGATGTGTAAATCTCCTTTAAGTTCTTACGAGTTAATTCCAAATGGTGTTTGGATTTATAATTAAGCTTAAAAATTGAAGTTGTATGATACTAGGATTAGAAACTTGCTAGGATTAGGTTTAGGGAAAATTTGGTAAACAAAGATCTACATCTCTTTCAATTGCCTTTAATTAAAGATTTCATATTAGTGTTATGGTAAATCTTAACAAAGGGGATTAGGATGATTGGGAAGATTGATTCTCCCTCTAGATCCTTGTCCTTCCTTTCTTAATCTTTACCCTAACCTCCATGGAAAACCTTAAAATCCAGGCCTTTAGACTACTGAATCACCGCTACCTTGAGGGTAAAAGTGTCGTAGGGAGCGGAATAAGAAGGTATGCATGAAGTTCTAATGTTCATAAAAGTTTGGCAACGAAAAGAGATGAGAGATCTTCATCTCTCAAATCCTTCCCTATTCCTAACCCTAACAAGCGAGGAAACTACTCGCTCATTGAGGGGATGAAAAAAGACATGATTTTATTAAAGAGAGAAAACATCGATTGCGAGTTAATAAAAGCTAAACTAAATTAGAAGAAGGCGAGAAAATAATTTACCTAGGGCAGATATGAAAAACTACAACTACTGCAAGGAAAATAACCTACTTACTTTTGATGCGCTCTAACTTCAAGAAAACGGAATTTTATTCATGAGTAGAAGCATGAGAAAATACAAGGCTTTGGGTTCTATTTATAGGACATAGAAACCCTAGGTTTACAATTGCTCCGCATGTCTACAATTACAAATATACCCCTAGAAAATCTTTCCAAAGCCGCCAAAGAATTATGGTAAAAATTTCTGTGCATTAGGGCTTCAAACAGCCGCGGAACCGCGGCATGGGCACACTTGGGCCGCGGTTCCGCGGCCCGTTGGTGAGTTCAGCTCATCATTTTTTCTGGGCTGCCTTGGTATCTTTTGGGCTTCCTGATTCTTTATTCATTTTATCAAATTGGCTTCTGTATTAATTCCAGATCTTCAGTGAACACTTTGCAATGGATCTTTTAACCGTTTTTCTTGCAAATTTGGATCTTGCGTTGCCTTGTTGATGGTGAACCGTTCTTCTGCTAGGCTTTACTAAGATCTTCCTAATTGTTGGTCAAAAGTCCTTCTTTTGTGTCGTCTTTTGTGTTTTTCACTTTTTTCGCGCCAAGAACCTGTAACCTGTAACATGTAGCAGACATGGGTCAAAAGCACCTGTTTTCATTGTAAAATGCATAAGAATGGGGAATACAAAATGCAATATTATGTTATGAACAAATACCCCCAAACTTATCATTTGCTCGCCCTCGAGCAAACTTATTATTTAAATAAAAATCTAACCTAGCCGCACTTTCGCAGGGGAACGCGATTGCACTGAGCACGTGCAACAAGCCGTTAAACCTCTAGGTGTCCCTAGTAGGAGGAGTGTTGTCTCCTGAGGGTTTTCAGCGGATTACACCCATAAAATCCTATCAATTTGGCCTTTCGAATTTTGTTCTCCAATTGGGTTTTCTAACAAGGAATTCTATTATCGTCGACCCGCAAATTATCCACCCATATTCTTCACACTTCCTTATAATCTAACTTAAGATTATATATATCCTGTAGAATTACCTAACTTTCGGCATTTCTTAAGTTTTCCTTCTAGGGTTCCATTTCCACTTAGGAATTTCTCTCAACTCTATTAAAGATACAAGTTTTATTCTTTATTCCTTTCTCTTATCTAAACTTTAATCACATATCCCCACGTGTGTGTAAATATCACCCCTACACTTGGAAATTCAAATCAAGCAATCGTACTCTCGTCCATTGTCCAAAGCACTTATTAATTGGTGAATTTTCGCTTTCACATCCTTCATGCGACTGTTAATACTTCTTGAGGTACCAACAACCGATTACAAGATGCGTTAGCATTTTAAGGCGTACTTCCTAGTTTTGCAACACCCAAGGCTTTTAGCAGTGGCTCCCAAACCAGTTGGTCTAAGGCACTAGGTGATGAAGCACCCTCGCTAAATATTTTTCTATTTTTACAGCCTTAAGTAATCACAAAAACCAGTGTCCATTTTTTCTTTATTCACTTTTTTTTAATTTATTTTCATTGTGCTAAGGACTTTAGACAAGAGTATTTCAAGGTCTCTTCTACTAATCCAAGTTTCAAGGTGCGTATTTGTGCATTTTGTAGGGTATATGTTTTCAGAATCCAGACTTAAGTTAGGAACTATTTTTCAAACTTATTCTCTAATAAGAACATCAATACTCTTCCCTCATTTTGACTTAGCCCAAGAAGTGAACCCAAAATTTGCCTATTTCTAAATAACCTACAAAGACATATACTTTCCACTGTTAAACTCTAAGGAAGGTTATTTTTAGGGTTTTTAATTTGCTAAGTCTAAGATTTAGTTTTTTCTAGCCAGTTAACCTATTTATCAAACTCAAGTCAATTAACCAGAATTGAATACATTAATTTTTATAATTTTTGAATTTTTTTCAATTTTTATGGGTTTTTTCTGTTTTCTAATTTTTTTATTTTTCAAATTTTCAAATTTTTATGATTTTTTATATAAAGATGCAGTGCAGAAATTAAATATGCAAAAGGAAAAGAAATATATACAATATGCAATGCAAGGGGTAACTATAAACACTACCCTCTCCCCCAAACTTGAGCAAAGCAGTGCCCTCACTGCCCGGCCCCACATTTTGATTTTTTTTTTATTTTTTATTTTTTATGGTATTTTGAGAATATATATTTACAAATTATATACACACCCCCAAACTTATTTGAAATAATGTTTCGGAAAAGAAATCTGGGGGTGAACGCGGAGGAAAATTACTCAGTGTAGATCGGCTCCTGCAAGAACAGGAGCTCCTCCGAAGGGTCCGCTGTGAGGAACGGTTTCAAACGATGCCCATTTATTTTGAAAAGCGTATCGTCCTCCGGGTTTTCCAGATCAACCGCACCGTACGGATAAACGGTGCGGACTACAAAAGGTCCTTTCCATCTAGAACGGAGCTTGCCGGGATGAAAATGTAACCGAGTATCATATAATAAAACCTGTTGACCTGGTTTAAATGTCTTTCGCAAAAGGTTTTTATCATGAAATACCTTAACTCGGTTCTTAGCAATTACGGCATTATCATATGCCTCATCCCGCAGCTCTTCTAGTTCATTTAACTGCAGCTTTCGGTTGCTTCCCGCATCTCCTAAAGATAAATTTAGCTCTTTAATGGCCCAAAATGCCTTATGCTCAATTTCTACTGGAAGGTGGCACGCCTTCCCGTAGACAAGCCGATATGGAGACATACCAAGATCGGTCTTGTATGCAGTACGGAAAGCCCATAGCGCGTCGATTAATTTGAGTGACCAATCTTTACGGTTTTTAGAAACCGTTTTCTCCAAGATTTGCTTAATTTGCCGATTCGAGACCTCGGCTTGCCCACATGTTTGGGGATGGTATGGCGTTGACAGCTTATGGGTGATAGAGTATTTGCGCATTAGAGACTCAAAAGTCCTATTGCAAAAGTGAGAACCATTATCACTTATTATCGCACGAGGGTGCCCAAATCGAGAAAAGATGTGTTCTTTTAGAAACCGAACGACAACCTTGTTGTCCTTCGTTCGACTTGGTACAGCCTCGACCCACTTTGATACATAGTCAACAGCCAAAAGAATATACACATTTCCAAAAGAGTTAGGAAATGGTCCCATAAAATCTATACCCCAAACATCAAAAATATCTACAACCAAAATTGGTTGGAGCGGCATTTCGTTTCTCCGTGATATCCGGCCCAAGTGTTGGCACCGGGAGCAAGTTTTGCAGTATTCGAATGCATCCTTGAAGAGTCGTGGCCAATAAAAGCCACATTGCAAAACTTTCTCGGCTGTCTTCTTTGGGCCAAAGTGCCCGCCACAAGCTTGATCGTGGCAAAAAGACAGCACACTCTTAACCTCATTTTCTGGCACACACCGACGAATGATTTGGTCGGAACAATATTTAAAAAGATAAGGTTCATCCCAGTAAAAATGCTTTACTTGGGACAAAAATCGTAGTTTGTCTTGTTTCGACCAATCTTTAGGTATCAAGACGGTGGCTAAGTAGTTTACAATATCGACGAACCATGGTTCGCAAGAAACGGTCAAGAGTTGCTCATCGGGGAAAGAATCAGTGATAGGCAGTTCAAGTGTAGGCGAAGAAGGAAGTCGTGAAAGGTGATCGGCCACTACGTTTTCACATCCCTTTTTGTCCCTTATAACAAGGTCAAATTCTTGCAGCAAAAGGATCCAACGTATTAGCCTAGACTTAGCATCCTTCTTCGCAAAAAGGTGGCGAAGAGCTGAGTGATCCGTGTACACTATAACTGGAGAGCCGATTAAATAAGGCCGAAATTTTTCAAGGGCAAACACAACCGCTAAAAACTCTTTTTCTGTTGTTGTGTAGTTTAATTGGGCCTCATTTAATGTTCGGCTAGCGTAGTAAATTACATGCGGCATCTTGTTAATGTGCTGTCCAAGAACAGCACCAATGGAAAAATCTGATGCGTCGCACATAATTTCAAAAGGGTGCGTCCAGTCTGGAGATGAAAGGATGGGCGCAGAAATGAGTGAATGTTTCAAAGACTCGAACGCTTCCATGCAAGTTGAGTCGAATACAAAAGTAGTGTCCTTGGCCAGCAAGAGAGTCAAGGGTCTAGCAATCTTGCTAAAGTCCTTGATGAACCGTCTATAAAAACCGGCATGGCCAAGGAAAGCTCTGATATCTTTAACGCATTTAGGAGGAGGAAGATTAGAAATGACTTCGATTTTAGCTCTATCAACCTCTATGCCGTTTTGCGAGATGACATGTCCTAAAACAATGCCTTCTCGTACCATAAAGTGGCACTTCTCCCAATTCAAAGTTAGGTTCTTTTCCCTACAGCGGGTGAGAACTGCGTCAAGATGTCGTAAACACTCATCGAAGGAGTCACCAAAAATGGAGAAATCATCCATAAAAATTTCCAAAAACTTCTCCACCATGTCCGAAAAGATCCCCATCATACACCGCTGAAATGTAGCGGGTGCATTGCATAACCCAAAGGGCATGCGACGATAAGCAAAAGCGCCAAAGGGACAAGTAAATGTAGTCTTGTCTTGATCCTCTTTGGCTATGGGGACTTGATTATAACCGGAATAGCCATCTAAAAAGCAGTAGAATTCGTGCCCCGCCAATCATTCTAGCATTTGGTCAATAAATGGTAAAGGAAAGTGGTCCTTCCTTGTCGCGGCATTGAGTTTTCGGTAGTCGATGCAAACTCGCCACCCAGTTTAGGTGCGAGTGGGAATTAACTCATTTGCCTCATTGGTGATGACCGTGATGCCCGATTTCTTTGGCACGGCATGAATGGGGCTAACCCATTGGCTATCCGAGATAGGGTAAATGATACCGCTATCAAGACACTTAACAATCTCCTTCTTGACCGCCTCTTTCATAATGGGGTTGAGGCGTCTTTGTGGATCCCTTGCCGGCTTGGCATCATCCATCAAGTGTATATGATGTTCGACTATGAGGGGACTAATCCCCTTGATGTCCGCCATAGACCAGCCGAAAGCTTGCCGATTACTGTATAAGACCGTTAAAAGAACCTTCTCTTGCGCAAGAGCTAGAGAGGCCGATATGATAACTGGTAAGGTCTCATTTTCACCTAGATAAGCATATTTTAGGTGCGACGGCAAAAGCTTAAGTTCGAGTTTAGGTGGTGAAACAATAGATGGTAACAATGGAGTAACTGTTTCAAACTCGAAGGATTCCATCAAAGGTTCAAATTGAGTGTACGCTACCGAGTCGGATGGTTCAACTAACTCATCCGAAAAAGCAAAAGACTCAAACTCGAGTGGAGAGTCTTCAAGATCATCAACAAAGGTGAAACACTCATAATCTTTGTCCGTCGTGAAAGATGTGTCGGATTCTAGGAGGAACGCACTAGTGGCGTCGAATTTGCTGTGATCAAACATGAAATTCTCGAACTCACAGTCCTCCTCCGCGATCTCATCGATCGAGCACACATCAAGTACGCTAGAATTAGTCTCGCAAGGCTGACTTCCTAACTTGAAAATGTTGAGTTCAACTGTCATCTTGCCAAAAGATAGATTCATTGAACCATCACGACAGTTGATTACCGCGTTAGAAGTCGCGAGGAATGGTCGACCAAGTATCACCGGAATTTGATTACGGGGGTTAGCGACAGGCTGTGTATCCATAACAATAAAGTCAACGGGGAAAATGAAATCCCCTACTCTAATTAACACATCCTCCAACTCTCCCCTAGGATGGGTGATTGATCGGTCGGCCATTTGGAGAGTGCAATGAGTAGGCTTAAGCTCTCAACGCCTAATTGTTCGTACACCGAATAAGGTAGCAAATTGACACTAGCATCAAGATCTAATAGTGCTCTATTGATGGTCTTGTTCCCAATTGCGATCGAAATAGTAGGACAACCGGGGTCCTTGTGCTTTGGGGGCAAAGAATTGACAAGAGCATCACTAATAGCACTAGCCACGAAAACTTTCTTTGGTACTTGTGACTTCCTCTTTTTGGTGCATAAGTCCTTTAAGATTTTTGCATATGAAGGAACTTGTTGGATTGCATCCAAAAGAGGGATATTTATGCTAACCTGTTTGAACAACTCTACAATCTTCTCCATCTGTGGAGTTGGTTTATTGGATCTCAACCGATTTGGAAAAGGAACATTTTGAAAAGTTGTTGAGTCCAATTTTTGCGGATCAGATTGTTGAGTTGGAACGGAACCCCGTGTAGATGTGTTCGTGTTGTGAGAAGAGGGTCCGTTCGAGCTGTGAGAGGTAGAGCCATGTGAAGGATGGAGAGTAGGCTCTAATGAAGAAGAAGAGGAAGATGAAGAAGGAAAAGATGAAGAAGATGAAGAACCACCGGCCGAGGTGTCATGGTTAATACCCACATTGTTTTGCAGCACTTTTCCAGATCTCAACGTGGTCACAGCATTCACGTTATGATTCTGCTGTTCATGTGCAACATTTGCGTGACCAGGATTTGGGAGTGGTTGAGACGGAAGCTTTCCTTTCTCTCGCTCTTTCAATGCTGCGTTGAGTTGTGCAATTTATGCCTCAATAGCTTTGATGCTTTGATCATGTGAGGCACTGTTTTGCACCAAAGATTGAACAGAAGTCTCTATCCTAGCTGTGGACTGTGCAGATTGTTTTAGGAATGCTTCTAGACTTCTTTCGAGCGAGCTAACAGCATTTTGAGGGGGAACAAAATTGTTGGGCACAAAATTGTTCATCTGATTTGGGTAAGGTTGCTGTTGGAGAGGTTGCTGAAATTGAGTTTGTGGAGGTGCTTGTTGTTGTGGAGGAGGAGCCCTTTGAAAATTGTTGTTTCCTTGGGATTATTGATTTTGGTTCCAAGCGAAATTAGGGTGGCTCTTCCAACCCGGATTGTATGTTGAAGAGTATGGATCATTTCTTTGTCGTTGCTGAAAGACATCATTGACTTGATCTTGTCCTTGAGTGGATGCAGTGTAAGGACACTCTTCAGTGAGATGTGATGGATCCGAACAACAAGCACAAACAGTTCGTGGGGGCACAACAGGGGCAGGAGAAGGTGCTGAGATTTTGGTCTCAAGCGCTTCTAGCTTTTTCGTAAGAGCGGCCATCTCGGCCTTCATAGAAATTGACATCTTTACTTGATGTATGCCTGTCCTAGGTTGACCAATAGAAGAAGATGATGATGTGGTCTTGGTGCTCTCCCACTGAATTGTTTGTTCACTAAGATCCTCAAGAAACTGCCACGCTTCCTCACTAGATTTGGACAGAAAGTGACCTTGACTAATGGTTTCTAGCAACTGTTTCATTGCCGGGTTCAATCCCTCGTATAATGTTTGGCAAAGTTGCCATATTTCGATCCCATGGTGAGGGCATTGAACGAGTAGGTCTTTGAATCTTTCAAAACATTTCCAAAATGGTTCAACAGGAAGCTCTGAAAATTGTATAATCTCATTACGGATTTTAGCAGTTTTGTGATGAGGATAGAACTTTTTAAGAAAAGCTTTCACAAACTCGTCCCAATTTCTAATTGAGTGTGATGCGGTGCTGTATAGCCACTTCTCGGCTAGGTCACATAAGGTGAAAGGAATGACCCTTAGCCTTATAGCGTCATCACATAATTGGGTAGTTTTCATCATGGCGCAAACGTTTTGGAATTTGTTGATAAAGATATATGCATCTTCGGATTCCAAACCATGAAACTTAGGCAGCATATTGATGAAGTGGGGTTTGATCTCAAAATTGTCCCCATTAGCCGGTAGAAGGGAAAGACAAGTAGGAAGGGCGGTGCGGATGGGATAGAAAAGATCCTGGAGCGCGACTCGTGCGGGCGCTTCGACAGGCAGAAGATTCGGGTTATTCGCACCTAACGGAGGTGGAATCCTTTCTGTTGGTAAGGTGTTGTTAGGATCGTATCCCGACATACCTTCGGAAGAATGTGATGGTGAAAGTGAAGAAGTTGACAAGATTTCGACTTCGGAGTCGAAAGGTTCGTCGGTCGGTACCAACGAAACACGGACTAACCGGGCACTAGGGTCCCTAGTCCAACCGGACATACACTAAAAGGGTTAGTGTAGTCGAAAGATGAAGGGCAGAATGTGAAGGTAAGAAAACGTCAATGAGAAGAAGAAGTGTG
This sequence comes from Agapanthus africanus, assembly GCA_030015575.1. Classification (NCBI taxonomy): domain Eukaryota; kingdom Viridiplantae; phylum Streptophyta; class Magnoliopsida; order Asparagales; family Amaryllidaceae; genus Agapanthus; species Agapanthus africanus. The sequence goes on along the minus strand of CM057342.1, from coordinate 14,936,717 downwards.
AGTGAGTGAGTGCAAAGATTTCTTTAGCGACAAGTTGCAAGTTTTGAAAAGATTTTCCTTTTTCTTTTTAAGTGAGCTTTTGCAAAAAGATTTTTTTTTTTTTGAAAAGAGACTAGTGACACAAATGCAATTAACCGCACATGCATAATCAGGCCTAAGTTTAGGGTCACCTAGGTCAGCTAGACAGCTCCTAACTGTTCCAAAGGGCTAGAGATAGGACCTCAAACCGCCTCTTCACCGTCCGTTACGGCCAGGTAAGTGCCAGGTAAGTGGGAAGGAACTACGCTGTGGGCCTAATTAAAAACCACTAGCCTTGACACACTTGCCTAGGCACCGCAAAGACAGGTTAGGATAAACGGCCGATGCCTATACTAGTCCTCTGTCCTATTGAGCTCGACGTCCTTAGGGCTGAGTCTAATATTTTTTAAATTAAAAGTGGTCAATGCAAATGCTTTAAGTGATTTTTGGGGTCCTGGGAAGGGTGATGAAATCCCCACCCAATCTGAATTGGTCAATAGCCCCTTAAAGTCAGATTAAAGTATGCAAAGCAGTAAATCACTTGCAATCAATTTGCTTTTTAGCGCGGCGCAAAGAATCCTGCAGAAAATCAATTTATTGGAAGGGGGAAGAAGATTTTTAGCGCAAAGAATTCTGCATAAGATTTGACAGAAGATATATGGGGATTTGCAGAGGAAGGAGAAAGAAATCAAACCATGCAATTTTTTCCCAGAGAAGGCTTCAGAAGACCGCGGTTGCGCGGCAGGAGACGGCTACCGCGGCAGGAGACGGCTAAGGAGGCTTCAGGTGTCCAACTTTCTTCAGCTGCTCTGTACTTTCAATCTCCTGCTGTTTTGATATACCCTTTTCTGATTTGCCTTCTGTGTTGTTTCAGATCCGTCAAACCCTGCAAAGATTCACAAAGAAACCCTTCAAACAATAAAAGATGATAATTTTTTCTTTTATTTTTGGAATTTTTCAGATTTTTATGATTTTTTAGATTTTATATTAACCCGAAATTACAAAAAGAAAATTTTACGCCATCCCCGGCAACGGCGCCATTTGATTAAGAGATGTTTTGTCGATCAAAAATATTTACCGCAATCAAGAACGGCGTCGCATGAAGCTAGCCGGTGAATACGGGTCGGTCCACAGGGATGTGTAAATCTCCTTTATGTTCTTACGAGTTAATTCCAAATGGTGTTTGGATTTATAATTAAGCCTAAAAATTGAAGTTGTATGATACTAGGATTAGAAACTTGCTAGGATTAGGTTTAGGAAAAATTTGGTAAACAAAGATCTACATCTCTTTCCATTGCCTTTAATTAAAGATTTCATATTAGTGTTATGGTAAATCTTAACAAAGGGGATTAGGATGATTGGGAAGATTGATTCTCCCTCTAGATCCTTGTCCTTCCTTTCTTAATCTTTACCCTAACCTCCATGGAAAACCTTAAAATCCGGGCATTTAGACTACTGAATCACCGCTACCTTGAGGGTAAAAGTGCCGTAGGGAGCGGAATAAGAAGGTATGCATGGAGTTCTAATGTTCATAAAAGTTTGGCAACGAAAAGAGATGAGAGATCTTCATCTCTCAAATCCTTCCCTATTCCTAACCCTAACAAGCGAGGAAACTACTCGCTCATTGAGGGGATGAAAAAAGACATGATTTTATTAAAGAGAGAAAACATCGATTGCGAGTTAATAAAAGCTAAACTAAATTAGAAGAAGGCGAGAAAATAATTTACCTAAGGCAGATATGAAAAACTACAACTACTGCAAGGAAAATAACCTACTTACTTTTGATGCGCTCTAACTTCAAGAAAACAGAATTTTATTCATGAGTAGAGGCATGAGAAAATACAAGGTTTTGGGTTCTATTTATAGGACATAGAAACCCTAGGTTTACAATTGCTCCGCATGTCTACAATTACAAATATACCCCTAGAAAATCTTTCCAAAGCCGCCAAAGAATTATGGTAAAAATTTCTGTGCATTAGGGCTTCAAACAGCCGCGGAACCGCGGCATGGGCGCGCTTGGGCCGCGGTTCCGCGGCCCGTTGGTGAGTTCAGCTCATCATTTTTTCTGGGCTGCCTTGGTATCTTTTGGGCTTCCTGATTCTTTATTCATTTTATCAAATTGGCTTCTGTATTAATTCCAGATCTTCAGTGAACACTTTGCAATGGATCTTTTAACCGTTTTTCTTGCAAATTTGGATCTTGCGTTGCCTTGTTGATGGTGAACCGTTCTTCTGCTAGGCTTTACTAAGATCTTCCTAATTGTTGGTCAAAAGTCCTTCTTTTGTGTCGTCTTTTGTGTTTTTCACTGTTTTCGCGCCAAGAACCTGTAACTTGTAACATGTAGCAGACATGGGTCAAAAGCACATGTTTTCATTGTAAAATGCATAAGAATGGGGAATACAAAATGCAATATTATGTTATGAACATGGATCAATAAATCTGTTCGTAGTCCGGCTTCAACCTATTCTCGAAACTTTTGCAGTCTAGGGTCCTGCGATTGTGCTGCTTTAATATTCTCGATCAACGATGACTGTACTTGCAGCTGCATCAACTGTACCGCAGAATGCGGTAGCACCACCTCCAATTCAAATCTTCCAAAATCTGCAACGATCTCCTTCTACGTAGTTAACACCTGAATTGCTGGTAACCGACTAAGCGCATCCGGCACGACGTTAACCTTCCCCGGATGGTACTTAAGATCAAGATCGTAGTCAGCCATCAGCTCCAACCATCTACGCTGCCTCATATTAACCTCTTTCTGTGTGAACACGTACTTCAAGCTCTTATGATCAGTAAAAACTTCGACCCTTTCGCCCAAAAGGTAGTGTCTCCAAATCTTCAAAGCGAAAATCACAGCCGCAAGCTCCAATTCATGCATTGGGTAATTCTTCTCATGGGTCTTCAACTGTCTCGATGCGTACGCTACAACCTTCCCATGCTGCATCAAAACACATCTCAATCCTTTCCCAGATGCGTCGCTGTGAATCACCAATCCTCCGGAATTGTCTGGCACGGTCAGAATAGGGGCGGTTATCAACTTCTGCTTCAATGTCTCAAAAGCTAACGCGCACTTATCCGTCCATACAAAAGGTACCTCCTTGCGCGTAAGCTTGGTCAACGGTTCCGCCAGACGAGCAAAGTTCTCCACAAATCTCCTGTAATATCCGGCGAGTCCAAGAAAACTTCTTATGTCCGCAACATTCTTTGGAATCGGCCAATCTCGAACTGCTACAATCTTTTCTGGATCGACGGCAATTCCATCGCCAGACACAACATGCCCCAAAAACTCTACTTCTTCCAGCCAAAACTCGCACTTACTCATCTTCGCATAAAGCTTCTCCTGTCTCAACGTCTGCAGTGCGATCTTCAAATGTTCAGCATGCTCCTCAAAACTCTTCGAGTAAACCAGAATATCATCAATGAACACCATAATAAACTGGTCCAAGAAAGGTGAAAAGATTCGGATCATCAAGTCCATGAATACCGCCGGCGCATTCGTTACTCCGAAGGGCATCACTAAGCACTCGTAATGTCCATACCGAGTTCGGAACGCCGTCTTGCAAATATCTTCTGCTTTCACTCGAACCTGATGATATCCGGATCGCAAATCCAGCTTCGAGAATACCCTCGCGCCACTAAGCTGCTCGAAAAGTTCGCCAATGCGAGGGATCGGGTACTTGTTCTTAATTGTCACCCGGTTTAATTCTCGATAGTCGATGCACATCCTTCTTGTGTCATCCTTCTTCTTTACTAGAAGAACTGGAGCTCCCCAAGGCGAGTTACTGCTTCGAATCCAACCTTTTTCAAGCAATTCAGCAACCTGTTTCTTGACTTCTTCCAACTCTACTGGTGCCATTGGATAATACGCTTTGGACACTGGCGCTGCACCAGGAATAAGATCAATTGCGAACTCCACGTCTCGCTTCGGCGGTAAACCCGATATATCTTCAAATACGTCCACAAAATCACGAACGACAGCCGGTTCTTCACTTAAATCAACTTCCATTGCTGCAAGAATATCATTTGTCGGCCTAACCCTAAACTCGACTGGCCCGACAGAACTGCTTCCTCCAGTGAAGGTAAACTCAGGATATCCGGGAATCTGGAAAATTACTTTCTTTGCCCTACAATCAATGTGAGCGTGGAAAGTGCCAAGAAAATCCATTCCCAAGACAACTTCATAGCTGCCCGTATCAATCACCAAGAAATCTGCAAAAAGCTCCCGTCCGCACACAACAACTGTACAATCTTTACATTCCCTACTAGCTATGATTTTCCCATTCCCAGTGTGTATGTCCCAGAAACTAGACAGGATCATGCAGTCAATCGAGTGTGTAGTTATAAACTTGGATGACATAAAACAATGGGATGCACCAGAATCAAATAACGCTAATGCGGGAAAACCATGAACGAGTAGAGTACCTGAAACAACTTCTCCTGACGCCTTAGCTTCTTCTGCTGTCAAGGTAAAAGCTCGAGCCTGATTAGGTCCTTGAGTCAGCTGCTTCTGTCCCTGGAACGGCCTCTGCGGAGGCTTCTGAAAATCATCTCTCGTACGAAACTTCGACGGACAAGCACCAACGGCGTGATCAGCCGCTCCACAAACCAAACAAAGTCCCAACCTCCTTCGACAATCCTTTTGCATGTGGCCAGGTAAATTGCAATAGTTACAGGTCATGCTCTTTCTTCGATCAACGATCACTGGCTTCTTCATGGGTGCTACACCTCTACGGTCCACTGGAATACCTCTGCAACCATGAGCTCGGTTAGGTACAAATGCTGGCTTCCTTACCGCAACTGCTGTCTGCTGCAAACTCCCCTTTATCCCAGATAAACTCTGCTGCTCTCGGGCTGTCGCAAGTACTTATGAGAAAGTGGTCAAACTCAGGGAGACAATCTGCCGCTGGATGTCCACGTCCAAGCTGCGCATGAACCTTCGTGCCCTGTCTGTCTCGTTGGCAACTAAAGGTCCAGCGAATCTACTGAGTCTTGTCCATTCTGCTGCATGCACATCCACGGGTGCTCCATTCTGCTTTAGCCCGATGAATTTCTCTTCCATTTCCTCCCGTGCGGTCCGTGGGAAGAACTTCTCTAGGAAACTCTTTGAAAAATTCGCCCACTTGATCGGCTTGGGCAAACGGTTCTCCTCCACAAGCCACCATTCTCGAGCGTAGTCTACTAACTGAATGCGTACTACATCAACTCTTTTCTCATCTGGAATCTGTGCCGCAATAAGCAAGTTTTCTGTGTCAACTAGCCACTGCTCTGCTGGCAACGGCTCCTCCAAACCAGTAAATGTGGACGGACCCAAACGTCTGAAATCTGCTACGGTCCCTACTCGGTCGACTGGTTTAGCTCCAACATTGTTCACAGACTGCTGAACGATCTGCAAACCTTCCTGAAACGAGTCTGCTTACTGCTGGATCAGCTCGGTCTGTTTCTTTTGATTCTCCAGCATTCCTCTTATCCCTCCAAGAATGGCGGCTTCGTCCACACGCCTCTGGTACGTCTTCAAATTCTTACCGGCCATATTCCTGAAATCAAAACACCCAACATTAGCATGATGATAGATTCAAAATATAGATCAAGGCTAGAACTCCAAGATACTTAAATAGAGTGCCGCATTGTAACTATGCCGCGGTATCATAGCCACAATTACATAACTCCACCTAAGTCGTCTAAGTCCTAGAGATAACAAGGAATCAGGTTTTCGAGTTGATATGCAAAGGAAGTTTGCACATCGTAAAGGATATAATCAGGAAGAATGTGATTCAAGAATGGTAAACGGCAAGGTGGCAGGACATGTTTCCTAAACACGGGTATTCTGATTCGTGTATTGGGTACAATACCCAATTACAAAAGAATCAACCCGACTATCCTATAGCTCTTATACCAAAAGAACCATGTCACGTCCTGCTTCCCAGAGTACGCTAAAAGGGGCACATGACATAGCCAACCATGCTACTTGTGGGTAGGAAGTATCCATCCACAGTCACATTACGGCTGTAGAGATATCAAGAACAAAATAAAGCTATCTAAAACATGTCCATAATTCAAGATAACATGAGTCAATACTAAATAAGTGCGGAAGCGAAAGATCCAATACAAAATAACTGGAATATATGTCCCATAATGCGGGCTCACATCAGGAAATAAATGCAGGAAAGAAAACTAACTACTGCTGACACTCACAGCTAGCCTGTCGGCTGAAGTACTCCTGCTCGGACTGCGACAGCGGTACAGAATCTGGGCCATGCAAAACCCAGATATCAGCGTGTCAAAACATCAAGTAATAACATAATAAACAGGCAATACGAATATAAACATGAATAAAGCAAGGGTAACAATAATATGAATCAGAGCAGTGTAGGGTAGTGTGCAGTGGGTAAACTAAACTGTGCTATCAGGTTCTCTATTCTAAAGTCTTTGAAATCAAATTGATGAATTATCGATGTAACTCAATAGTATCCCATACATACCGGGACCACGGCCACAATATTCTCGGCTGCAGCCGAGACATGCCGCTAGGCACAAAACAGGAATGTGTACACTCGATAGTATCCCGTACATACCCGGGACCACGGCCACAATATTCTTGGCTTAAACCAAGACATGCTGCTAGACACAAAACATGAATGTGTACACTCAGGACAGGTAGTAAACTGTCGAGTTACAAGTCAGGTTTCACCTTTGATTTCCCCATACCCCCAATTTATATGTGTATGTCAAGTCAGGTATCCACTAATCAAGAAACTAATGCCAACGCAGGATCAGGTAAACAGGTTTGTCTGGATAGACAACAGGAACGGTCCATGAGGACTACATGTCAGGTTTGTTGGCATCAGACACAAGATCAGGTAACGGATCAGGTCATGGTACATCATGTCAAGTCAAGCAGTATATGGTACCATGTCGGGTCAATCAATGTGTAGGTAGCAAGACAGGTCAAGAAGCAAGCGATATCACAGGTGTGCTCACAATCAGTTATATAATCAAGCATGGATGTCAACAATATGAGATAAGCAATAGGCAGTTTCATTCAATTAGCAATACCGTTATCAATTGTGTCACAGATATGATTTCAACCATATAAGCATGCAATAAGACAATTATGGCCTTTTAATCATGTTAATAAGTTTAAGAACTTTATAGGTGCAATGATTTATATAAAGGTTCAATACAGCTATTACAGGTTAACATGCACACGAGTGTTCAAATGGAACAAAACTATAGAGATAAATTCCATAAGCTATGTCAATATTTAAAATGTGATTAAACAGGTAAATGTAGTTATTAGGTTCAATTTCAAACTGTAGGTTCCAAGTTTAAAGATAAAATGATATATAACCATATTGTCCATGAAAATGAGAAATGATCGTACCAAGGTTAAATTTACAGGTTTAGGGTGTCATAATATATATGTAAATATTGTATAGCATGTAGCAAGGGGTACTTGCCTCGACGGGTCGCGAATCGGGAAAACGGAACGTGAAACGTCGGCGGGGAAACTCGCGACGGGCGCAGGGTTCACGGAATGAACCCAAACGACGAACAATGGAACCACACGGGTCGGGGTACCTTGCTGGAACGTCGGGTCACGTCGTCGGCATCGTCGGATTCCGGCCGAGGAATGAACAGTGAATGTCAAGACATGGAATCAAGAAAAGAAAAGAAAAACAGAGAAGAAAGGAAGTAGGATCAGAGAAGGGTGCTCACGATGATCCGTGGGACGGGTGGTGACGGTCGACCTCGTCGACGGAGCTCCGGCGGCCAGCCAACAGTGACCGCGACAGGAATCTGCATTTCAAGAAAACCTCACCAGAGAAGGGAAAAAGAGAAGAAAGGAAAAGAGGAAGGAAGCAATGCTCACTGAGGGGTGCTTGCGAGGCCGGGGCTACGGAGGCGAGGCCGTCGGCGGCGACAGATCCGGCGGTGTGTGCAGGGGTGTGCGGCCGTGGAGATGGTGTAGGGTGCACGGGAACGTGGGGAAAGGAGGAAGAGGGGGCTTGGTGAGGTGAGGATGAGGAGGCGAAGGTGTTGGAGACGGTGTCGTCGGCGTTGGGGCTGCGGCGGCGAGGAGCACGGTGACTAGGGTTCGTGGGGTTTTGGGTTACGCGTGAGGAAGAAATGGAGGAGGGAATGAGGTTTGAAATATAGAAGAGAGAGAGAGAGATACGGGGGAGAGGAGAGAGAGAGATATACGGGGTGTGGGGCCCGCGGGAAAGATAGGGGAGGCTGATTGGTGGGAGGGATTTTCTGGTTAAGGGAAAATTTAATTAATGATTTAAAAGATATGAAAGATATAGTATAAGGTTTTAATTAACAGTAAAATTTTGTATGTTTAGAAAAATATACGACGTTTTAAAAATAATAAAATTTGGGATTTTGGCGCAAAGTAAAACATTTCCAAATTGCGCCCAGGTCGGGTCTAAATATTTGAAATTGAAATAATAGAATTTTAAGCGGGATCCAAAATTTAAAATGAAGTGTTTTATGATCAAAAAGCATACCCCCAAAACGGACACATGTACGTGTACGTAGCCGTCCAAACTCGCCCGTTTCACTGAACGGGACGAGAACACGATGCACGGACGCTACCACAGGGTTAGGGGTGTCAAGCAGGCCAAGATGAATATTTTTAATTTTATTTTAGATGCCAAAAATTGTTATATGCAGAAATGAATTTGCCGGGTAAAATTTTACACTAAGTAACAAACAAGCAAGATAAATGGAATGAGTGCCACACTACGTTCAAACGGTAACTGAAATTAGTCATATTGGGCTCGGGTGTTACAGACGGCTCCAAGGGTTTTGGCTCCGATCCTGCCCCTAGATCCTCAATGCTGTCTTCTAATGTCAAGTGAGCTTCTTCGTTAGTTAACGCCGAATGAGAGATCATGTGGCAACTTGCCACATAATCCTCAGATTCTTCTGACGAGTCATCTCCGTCATTATTGTCATTAGTCTCAAGGTTATTGTTGAGAAATTCTTGGAGTGTGACCTGGGTTCGCGCCTTTTGGTTGTATTCCTCCAACGCGTCAATATGTTTTTGCAGGTCCGTGCGCTTGTCATTAGGCGTCACGGGCTTTTTGGTCTTCTTCTTATTTTTTGAAGACTTTGACGGCTGGGCATGGGCGTTTTGACCATCGCTACCAATTCTTAGTGTCGGGCGCGGCTTCAGCATTCCCTCAATGACCTCGGGTTCCAGTAGGTTTTTCCACCTGACTGCCGGGCATGTTCGGAAATCCTTCAACATTCTTTTCGTTTTGGATGAAAGAGCGACCTCCCATGGAGTTTCTTCTATAAAAGATCATAATGCCCCCGACGTGTCCACCTTTTTAAGAGCGTGCGGCTGGGGCGGGCTTACTTTTCAATTCTCGGACAGTGCGAATTTGCCTGTTTGTATTGGTCCTCAATCCATCCTTTGAAGACGAAGCAATCTTCGATTGGATGGTTTACTACTCGGTGGTAGGGGCAGTAATTGGGTTTGGTGACGTCATTGGGCTGTAATGGACGTCTCGGATCCGGCAGATTGATGAGTCTATTGCGTATCGCCAGTTCGAACAGTCTCTTTGTTTTCTCCCGCGGAAACGAGTAAGTACGTCTTAACTTTTCGTTAAGGAATCGTTGTCTATCATTTTGGCGATCAGCCGGTTTTGGACCAGTCGGCTGTTGCTGAGCATTGGCGACGAAGGTCGATTTCCCTTTCCCCTTTTCATTCTGCGGCTCCGACTTTGAAGAGGAAGGCCTATGGCCCATCTGGTCCATTTGGGCCAGCTTGTCAATCAAGGCCTGGAAGGTGGTCGACTTGAAGAACATCATGAATTGGGATATGGTTGCCTGCGAATTGAGAGTTCCCACAAACATGCCTACGGCAGGAGCTTCTTTTATGCGTTGTTCACACTTTGACCACAGGTTCTGCTACCGATTGGCGTATTGAACTCAGGTTTCTCCCGGCTTCACTCTAGCATTGATCAATGCCATGATCGGGGTACGTTCACTGGCACTTGCGAACCTTTGTGTAAACAGTAGCTCCATTTCGGCAAATGTCTTGACAGAGTCGTTTGGGAGCTCAGAGTACCATTCGAACGCTGTCTCCGACAAGCTGCCAACAAATTGGCGAAGCAGCAGTTTGTCGTCACCCCCAGTATTACCGCATAAGGATCTAAATTGAGCAAAGTGCTGGTGTAGATTTCCTGTCCCTTTATACACATGGAACTTAGGGATCGTATATCCTGGCGGGTAATTTATTTGATCGTACCAACCCGGATAGGGTCGTCCAGTCTTAACGACTTGGCCAGCCGCTTCGCTCGCCTGGTGAGCTCGTATCTGTTGAGCTATATAGTCGTTGATTGAATGAAATTCTTGTTGTGTAAATCAAATCAAATGATCCCCGGCAACGGCGCCATTTGTTTGTTCATTATTCTTGTTTGTGTAGTTGGAAATTGTAAAGAAATCACAACCAAAAATTATTTGACCGCAATCAACTACGGTGTCGGATGTAGATTGTAAGTGAGTGCGGATCGTCCACAGGGACAGTATAATAGTTCGTCTTTTGAATTAGATGAGTCGAAACTTTAAAGAAAAGAAAACAAAACAATTCAAGATTTGTATTTGAAGTTCAAGAATTAGAAAAACTAGATCTAATAACAAGAAAAAGATAGAATCAAGAATTAATAGTTTGATGATTTTTCCAAACCAAATATCAAGAATCGAAATGAGGCTCGTAGGAATCGATCGGATCTATAGATGTGATACAATCTTACGATGATGTATTCTTATCCTTCGATGGATTGATACTAGATCGATGATGATCGACAAGAATTAGGGATTTCTAGTGAAACTAGGGTTTCATCTTATCCCTTGTTCTTTCGTCGATATCATTCACATTCTAGCCTCTAGTAAATTCAAGAAACGATCGTAGATCCCTAATTTCGAGCGATAACAATCAAGAAAGCATCGCAACGAAACTAGGTCATCGATTCTTGAACTTGCTAGGGTTTACAAAACTCGTAGGACTTAAAAATCGTTTTAAGATTTGTTACATCATCATTCTATTGATCGTCTCGACTCCTTTACGAGCGGAGTTTTACTCAAACATCACAACAAGAACCACAATTACAAATTGAGATCTAATCATGAGGCAAGAATTTAAAGAAAGCAAGATTAAAGAATTTCACCTTTTATTTATATCAACAATTTCATTACATTCGCTCAAGAACTACAAGAGGAAGAACTCGATCGTCGATTTGGCTTCGCTCGGCTCCGTGAGTCGCGGATCGGCTTGGATCACTTGCTCGATTGGAGATCGGCTCGGCTCCTAAAAGGTTGAAGGCTTCTCGCTTGATTGGTACTCAAGATCTTGAATTTGGAGTGGAATTAGGGTTAGGGTTTCGCACAAGCCTTGTCACTAGACTTGTGGAAGAAGATGAAGAATTAGAGATTTGGGAATATCGAAGATTAACTAACTAAAGATTGATTAACCTTTAACCCTAGGTCTAGGCTTCTATTTATAGACTTTCCCAAACCCTAAATCTAGGATTAGAATTTGAATTTCCCTCCAAAAGTTTGTTGAGGAGATTTGAATTTCCCTCCAAAAGTTAGTTAGAGGAGAAGCTTCTAGATGTGATTAGTTAGGAGGAAGCTTCTAGAAATAGTTTGTTAGGAGCTTAATTAAGATTAACCTTGCTTAATGATCTTTGCTGATCTGGCAGTAGCTTCGAGAGAATTCTGGAATTTGAGGCATCTTAAATGAATGTGGGCCTCAAGAGATGAATTTTGCGCTGAAAATGGGAAGCTGATGGGGCCAAGACGCCGCGGAACCGCGGCGCAAGCCGGCTCCTGCCGCGGTTCCGCGGCACTTTTGGAGAATTGGGGCTTGGGCTCTCTGGTGCTTTCTTGGGCTGATGTATGGGGCTTTTTGTGATATGTTGAATATTGTAATTCATTCTGTATTGCTACCAGCTCTCAGGTCTTTGAGTTGGCGTAATGTTTGATCAGCAAAAAATGATAATTTTGGCTTTTCTTCCGGATTTTCCTGCACAGACTCAAGACAAGTGTTGCGCAAATACAGAGATGATGCGATGCCATGAAATGCGGTCAATTTCCCTTAAAGTGCCGGTTTAAAAGTCTAACACATGAAATCTGATATTTAACGACTGATTTGCTAATATGTGAAATATGAATACCGAACACTTCTAAATGAGTGCAAATGATAGGGAAATTGCCGTGTTAAAAATACATTATTTTCGACTGATCAAATTCCCCCAAACTTAATTTCGATCGTCTCGAGCGAATTGTTTTATTAAAAAGAGAAGGAGAAAATAAAGAAAGAGAAAAACTAACTAGCACACTTTCGTAGGCAACACGATTGCACCGAGCACGTGCAACAAGCCTTTAAAGCTCTAGGTGTCCCTAGTAGGAGGAGTGTTGTCTCCTGAGGGTTTCAGCGGATTGCACCCACAAAATCTAATAATAAAACAAAGATCATGAATATTACATTTAAAGAAAAGAATTGCAAAAGAAAAGCCTTGAAAATTAGGGTTTCCAACTAAGCTAGCTTTTCGGTTGTCATGAGCCCTATCTTAATGGTCATGAAAAGATGTCAGAAATCACGTCCTCCCTCAATAAAACATCGTCTTATTCTTCATTCATATCTTTATTCCAAACATCGATCATATAACCCTGCGTGTGTGTAAAGACATCCCTACACCCGGAGAATTCAATTCAAGCTATCATACTCTTGCCCATCAGCCTCAGTACTTTTTTTAATTAATGAATATTTAGATGAGATTGCTCACACACTTTCATGCGACCGTTAATACTTCTTGAGGTACTAACCGACCGATTACTCATGTGCTTGCTTATTTGGTGTATTTTCCTCGTCTTGCACCACCTCAGGCATAGCAGTGACTCCCAGACCAGTTGGCCTTAGGGCACTAGGTGAAGAGGCACCATCGCTATATATTTTTTATTGCCCTTGGTGATAACAAAACCAGTGTCCATTTTTCTCACCACTTTATATTTTCTTCATTCATTTTTTTTTATTTCCTTCATACTTTTGGGTTTAAAACAAGAGCATTTCAAGGTATCCTCTACTATCCCAGGCTTTAAGACGTGTGTAAGTGCGAATAGCAGGGTATCAACGTTCAAAATGTTTGGCTTCCAGAATAGAAACTATTTTTCAGACTTATTTTTATCCTCAGATTAGTGACGTCTTGGGACAACGGCTCATAACTACTTATTACTAGTTCGTATAAGAAAACTTCTAATTTTCTTGGTTTTCTTAAATTTTCTAATCTTATGGATGTAATTTTTTCACTATCTAAAATTTTATTATCTTATTTATGTAAAAAAAAATGTTTAAATGTTAAAATATTTTTATATTTTGAAAATTTTAAATTTTTATGGATTTTGAAATTTTTTTAAAATTTTTATAAGTTTTTAAAGAAATGTTTTGTGCTTATGCAAATGATATGCAAATAATGCGAAAATAAGCATAAACCTCCCCCAAACTTGTTTTCAACAGTGTCCTCACTGTTGCCTTCTGCTAAATCTCGCAAAACCTGTAAGCTTGGGAGGAATTATTAGTGGGGGCAAAATATTTAAGTGAAGATCCTCCCCCAAACTTATTTTTGGCTCAAAATTTTGTAAAAACTATCTTTTCAAGAGCCAGAAAAAATATACCCCCCCCAAACTTGAGTTATGCAATGTTAATCTTTGAAAATCATATGAGGAGGTCAAAAATCAGTGGTCAATGCCAAGCTTTGCAAAGACCAAACGTCAACACCAACCATTCGAAAATTTTATCAATGCAGTGCTCGGGTTGGTGGAAGAAGAAGTGGGGAAAGGGTAAGTGGTGGAATAGAATGTGTGTGCGTCTCATTTTGGAGAGACGATGCAGTGTATGTGATGGATTACTCGCATTCTTTTTACAGTTCAAAAGAAGGGGTGGAGGTTCAATTTCATTGATTCGGAGATGATTCATCTCAACACCCGTGCCATTCAAAAATGCGAGTTCATCAGCGAAGATTTCCTCAAAAGTTCCATCTATACCCCGATGAATAATTTCATCAAAAAGTGCGGGGTGATCTTCAGACTCTAAAATCAGTTCATAATCAGTGTTAATTGTTGACCCGGACATCTCGGTAGAAGAGTCCGTATGTGTATGATACAAAGTTGGGTCAAACAACAACGTAAGAAAAGAGTCATGATCAGTATCATGAGGATCGTCAAATTCGCTGCCGTCGACATCCATTAAGTCGACAGAACAGACCTGAGCAGTAGGTTCGGAGGGTACACTTCCCAACTTGTAAATGTTCAGCTCTATTGACCTATTCCCGAAGGATAGGGTCATAGAACCATTACGACAGTTGATTATTGCATTGGAAGTGGCCAAAAAGGGGCGACCTAAAATCACCGGAATTTGATTCCGTGGGTTCGCTACAGGCTGTGTATCAATTACAATAAAGTCCACAGGAAATATAAATTCCTCGATTTTTATTAACACATCCTCCAGTTCACCCCTAGGTTTGGTGATTAATCGGTCAGCCATCTGGAGAGTTATGCTCGAAGGCTTCAACTCTCCGATCCCTAGTTGCTCATAGACTGAGAAAGGAAGCAAGTTAACACTAGCGCCAAGGTCTAGTAGAGCACGATTAATGTGTTTTTCCCCGATAGAAATGGAAATAGTAGGATATCCAGGATCCTTACGTTTCCTCGGTAATTGTTGCGGGAAATCCGTGTCTACTGTTTTTGCCATGAATATCTTCTTGGGCGCTTGAGTCTTCCTCTTCCTAGTGCACAAGTTCTTAAGATTTTTCGCATAGGACGGAACTTGTTGGATAGCATCTAGGAGAGGGATGTTGATGTTAACTTGCTTAAAAATGTTCATAATCTTCTCCATATGTGGACTCGGTGTGTTAGCCCTTAACCGATTAGGATAAGGTGCTTTAGCAATAAGCGCTGGGTCCATCATAGGAGAAGGAAGTGTGTGTGGAACCGATCCCAGAATAGAAGTGGGGATCGTCCGTGGAGGAGTACAAGAGGTGGGCTGAAGTGGCGAGCCTTTTGGGAAACGAAGAATAGGCTCGGAAGAAGGTGGTGGGGTAGAAGAACTGGGGTCAGAATTAGAAGTAGAAGTGTGTGTGTGAGGAAAGGTCTCAGCCAGGGTTTTATTGATTGATTTATCAGTGTCATCAATTTCTTCTCCAACGTGAGTGTCAAGCACTCTTCCAGATCTCAACGTGATTGCATCCACATGATGTGAATAGCCAGGATTGGGTAAAGGTTGAGCTGGAAGTTTTCCTTTCTCTCTTGCATGCATTTCGGCTTTTAGTTGTGCAATTTGTTCTTCCATCGATTTGATGTTCTCGTTTTGAGAGATAATGATCTTCATCACATTCTCGACGGAAGATTGCAAACTTGCTGTCCCTTGGATGGATTGTTTCATGAAAGTATCCAAGGTTTGTGCTAGTGCAGAGGTATTATTTGTACCGGTCAATTGTAAAAAGTTTTCATGTGGTGCAAAAGTATTGGCCGGATTTTAAAAGTTTTGTGATTGGAAGGGGTGCTGACTCAATTGAAGTTGTGGGTGCTGTTGTGGTGGAGGGACCCTTTGGAAATGATTCGTGTTTGGAACCGTGTTTTGAGATTGTGATTGGTTCCAAGCAAAATTTGGGTGATTCCCCCAACCCTGATTATGTGTGGAAGAAAATGGATCATTTCTAGGTCTTTGAAATGCGGCATTAGTATGCTCATGACCTTGAAACGGACATTCTTCCGTCAAGTGAGAAGGATCAGAACAGCATCCACATACAGTTTTGGAGAGTGATATTTGACTTAGGGCGGCTAAGAATTTGTTTTCCATAGTCTCAAGTTTCTTTTGCATAGCTGAAATGTCAGCTCTAACTCCTATGGAAATATCATTGCCATCCCTAGACGATTGACTCACACCCTCCCACTGTAAAGATTTTTCAGCGAAATCTTCTAGAAATTTCCAGGCTTCCCCATCATCTTTAGTCATAAAGTTGCCTTGACACATTGATTCAAGGGTCTGTCTTGTGTTAGGATTAATGCCCTCATAAATGATTCGGCACAGTTCCCATCTCAGGATACCGTGATGTGGACATTGGACTAACAAATCCTTGAAACGTTCAAGACATTTTGAAAATGTTTCATTTGGAAGCTGAGTGAATTGATAGATTTCGCTACGGACTCGAGCTGTCTTTTGATGTGGGTAGAATTTCTTAAGGAATGCTTTGACGAATTCGTCCCAATTTGAAATGGAATATGCGGTAGTGTTATATAGCCACTTCTCGGCTAAATCGCACAAGGTAAATGGGAGAAGACGAAGACGTAAAGCATCCACAGAAAGCTGTGAGGTACCCATCATTGCGCATACATTTTCAAATTTGGTGATAAATGCGTATGCGTCCTCAGACTCGAGACCGTGAAATTTTGGTAGAAGGTTGATGTATTGGGGTTTTATTTGAAAATTTTCCCCGTTGGCTGGTGGGCTGGTGGAGTGGAAAGACAGGTGGAAAGGGGGCCTCGTGTAGGGTAGCATCTCTCTTGGAGAGAGATGCGAGGTGGATTCTGCGCACCAACGGACGGCGGCGGATTAGTGGAAAAGAAGTTCGATGGAGGTGGATCCATCGATGTGGGTGTGGTGGTGGGTAAAAGAAAGGGTAAATGTAGAAATACCGACTTTAGGGTCGATGAGAAAGGGAACGCGGACAAGTCAGGCACTAGAATCCCGTGTCCAGCCTATCTTGCACTAAAAAGGGTTAGTACAAGTGGCAGCGTGATTTTATAATTAGGGGAATGATATGAATGCGGTGTTTGTTTTGAAAAGGGACGGATTTTTGAAAAAAATGATGCAACACAACAAATGCAACACACAAAACCCTAGAATCTAGTGGTCACCTAGGTCAAACTCTAGACCACTCCTAACTGCCAAAAGACAAGTCGCAGGATAAAATCCTCCACTGCCTCTTTGTCCCCCTGTGGCCAGGTAAGTGCCAGGTAAGTGGGAAGGTACTCCACTACGTAAGTAGTGGGCCTAATTAATAACCACTAGCCTTAGACACACTTGCCTTAGACACCACAAGAAAACGCGGATAAGCAATGAATTACCCACGGCCTTCTCTTGTCCTAAGTGAGCGCGACGGTCCTTAGAGTCATCTCTAGATATTTTTTAGTTAATTGGGGTAAAATGCGGATGCAAGTTTTGCGGTTTTCGGGGCTTAGGAAGGGTAATGAACTCCCCACCTAATCTGGATTTGGCCGTGCCCCTTAATGTCCGTATTAATTATGCAAACAACCAAGAATCAAAACACGCACAAATTTTATTTTGCTTTTGCGGCGCAGCGATTATTTGCAAAGAAATCTGCACAAAATGTTAATTGGAGCAGATGAGGGAGGAGATAAGAAAGTGAGAAGCTTACAGAGAAAGTTTGGTGCAGTGAACAGTCCAAGGTGCCGCGGAACCGCCGCAGTACGGGGTGTTTTCCGCGGAATCGCGGTTGGATGGTGGGATCTCGGCACAGAAATTTAGGACAATGCTTCTGTTGCTCCCTTTAGCTTTCTGGAATATTCACAAAAATTTTATCCAAGCTCCAATAATTCCAGATTTCCTCGCAATCAAATCACAACACGTATTAGGGTTTGTGCGAGTTTAGATCTAAAAAAAATTGTAATGGAATAAATTTTTCAACTCAAATTTTAAAATACGAACAATTAGCGCACTATCCCCGGCAACGGCGCCATTTGATTGAATGAAATTCTTGTTGTGTAAATCAAATCAAATGATCCCCGGCAATGGCGCCATTTGATTGTTCATTATTCTTGTTTGTGTAGTTGGAAATTGTAAAGAAATCACAACCAAAAATTATTTGACCGCAATCAACTACGGTGTCGGATGTAGATTGTAAGTGAGTGCGGATCGTCCACAGGGACAGTGTAATAGTTCGTCTTTTGAATTAGATGAGTCGAAACTTTAAAGAAAAGAAAACAAAACAATTCAAGATTTGTATTTGAAGTTCAAGAATTAGAAAAACTAGATCTAATAACAAGAAAAAGATAGAATCAAGAATTGATAGTTTGATGATTTTTCCAAACCAAATATCAAGAATCGAAATGAGGCTCATAGGAATCGATCGGATCTATAGACGTGATGCAATCTTACGATGACGTATTCTTATCCTTCGATGAATTGATACTAGATCGATGATGATCGACAAGAATTAGGGATTTCTAGTGAAACTAGGGTTTCATCTTATCCCTTGTTCTTTCGTCGATATCATTCACATTCTAGTCTCTAGTAAATTCAAGAAACGATCGTAGATCCCTAATTTCGAGCGATAACAATCAAGAAAGTATCGCAACGAAACTAGGTCATCGATTCTTGAACTTTCTAGGGTTTACAAAACTCGTAGGACTTAAAAATCGTTTTAAGATTTGTTACATTATCATTCTATTGATCGTCTCGACTCCTTTACGAGCGGAGTTTTACTCAAATATCACAACAAGAACCACAATTACAAATTGAGATCTAATCATGATGCAAGAATTTAAAGAAAGCAAGATTAAAGAATTTCACCTTTTATTTATATCAACAATTTCATTACATTCGCTCAAGAACTACAAGAGGAAGAACTCGATCGTCGATTTGGCTTCGCTCGGCTCCGTGAGTCGCGGATCGGCTTGGATCACTTGCTCGATTGGAGATTGGCTCGGCTCCTAAAAGGTTGAAGGCTTCTCGCTTGATTGGTACTCTAGATCTTGAATTTGGAGTGGAATTAGGGTTAGGGTTTCGCACAAGCCTTGTCACTAGACTTGTGGAAGAAGATGAAGAATTAGAGATTTAGGAATATCAAAGATTAACTAACTAAAGATTGATTAACCTTTAACCCTAGGTCTAGACTTCTATTTATAGACTTCCCCAAACTCTAGATCTAGGATTAGAATTTGAATTTCCCTCCAAAAGTTTGTTGAGGAGATTTGAATTTCCCTCCAAAAGTTAGTTAGAGGAGAAGCTTCTAGATGTGATTAGTTAGGAGGAAGCTTCTAGAAATAGTTTGTTAGGAGCTTAATTAAGATTAGCCTTGCTTAATGATCTTTGCTGATCTGGCAGTAGCTTCGAGAGAATTTTGGAATTTGAGGCATCTTAAATGAATGTGGGCCTCGAGAGATGAATTTTGCGCTGAAAATGGGAAGCTGATGGGGCCAAGACGCCGCAGAACCGCGGCGCAAGCCGGCTCCTGCCGCGGTTCCGCGGCTCTTTTGGAGAATTGGGGCTTGGGCTCTCTGGTGCTTTCTTGGGCTGATGTATGGGGCTTTTTGTGATATGTTGAATATTGTAATTCATTCTGTATTGCTACCAGCTCTCAGGTCTTTGAGTTGGCGTAATGTTTGATCAGTAAAAAATGATAATTTTGGCTTTTCTTCCGGATTTTCCTGCACAGACTCAAGACAAGTGTTGCGCAAATACAGAGATGATGCGGTGCCATGAAATGCGGTCAATTTCCTTTAAAGTGCCGGTTTAAAAGTCTAACACATGAAATCTGATATTTAACGACTGATTTGCTAATATGTGAAATATGAATACCGAACACTTCTAAATGAGTGCAAATGATAGGGAAATTGCCGTGTTAAAAATACATTATTTTCGACTGATCAGTCGTCAAGGGCAGCTTTAAAGATGGTCTCTTCCTTGGCTGCTGATAGAGCCGGAAGAGAGTTTGATGTCTCCCCTCTATCGTATTCAAGGATTATTGGAGGGCTTCGGCTGGAGGATCCGGCTGTATCATCATCCCGACCATACCTTGGAATAAAAACGCCATTTGTTTTATATTGGCAGCTTGTTCCGCAGCCTCTTTGTCTTTCTTCTCGAGCATTCTTCGGAGAAATTCGGCATCGGTTTCCTGCTCCTAGAACTGTTCCGGTGACATCTCCGGGCTTTCTTTCGGTCCAGTGAGCGCGGCCATCTTCATTAGCATCTCCTGGAGATTTTGCTATTGTTGCTCCTAAGCCTTTGTCACAGACCGTGTAAGTGTTCGATGACCCGTAGAAGCGTGGCTTTCCTCTTTTCCAGAAGCCATATAAACAGTATGCACTACCATGTCCCCAGACTTGGAGCGTTTGGATTCAGTGCCTTTGAGATTCTTTGCAGACATGGGAATCTTCTCCGGCCTCCTCTTTTTATGGGTGGTTGGAGCCGAAGGGGTTGCTACAATAGGCACCCGGGCAGACGATACTTTCTGTAGTGTGGCGGCGGGATGGTCCTCTTCTTGTTGAACTTTGATTTTCTTGGATCGACGGGAGTAGTCCTTGTCGATCACCGAGTCTTGGACTCTTCGCCAGACCTTATGAATTTTGGAGGACAACCGCTGAGGGGGCTATTCTGGTTTTGCCTTTGTAACGTTCTCTACAGGCGGAAGAGATCTTTTTAGCACAGCGGTCGAACAATTCTTGTGCACCCTCCTAAGTGGTTCAAATCTGTTCCCAGTTGGAACAACGGCATCAATTTCCACCATCGGAGCTGGTGGAGTCAATCCAGAAGGGGAACTGCCCCCAATTTTCCTCACTCGGCGCCAGTGGCGACGTCGAGCATGTCTTGCAGACGGTATTGGCTCAGCTATGGGGGTGGCTTCATTATTCCCCCTGCTCTGGTGAAGGGTTGTTGTTGGTGCTAGCCTATTGAAGACTGACGCCCGCTGAGAAGAAACGTCCAATCCGTCAAAGACTGACCTTTGGGCAGGGGAGGCAGCCTTGGTGACTGTTCCCGAAGTGGGAGTCGGAACGGTCAGTCTTGCAAAGACTGACCCTTTAGTAGGAGAAGTCGCTTTGATGACTTCATTTATTGGGGCCGGGATAGCTATCCGCTTCAGGATAACTCCTTCGGGTATTGCGGGCTTCTTCACGGGCCCACTCGAGCTTTGGCCTAGTCTGTTAAAGACCGAGGTGTTAGACTTGGACGGCCCGTTGAGAGGGGCCGTAGTAGTGGTAAGCCGATCAAAGATCGACTTCTTCGGATCTTCCTGCGATGGCTCTGGGGCATTGAAGCTCATTGGTGGGAGCATGGTCCCGAAGAACAGTCCAGTGGTGGCCTGAGTCACCTGTTCCACTGGCATGGCGAAAATGGAGGCCGCTTGGGACCTATAGGTCACTCCTCCGGCAGGGACGGAGTGGGAGTTGCAGTTGCAGTTGCAGTTAGTACAGTTGGAAGTCATTGACGCCATATTTGCATGGAGAAAGACACCAAATCTGAGTACCTCGAATCCAGGGGCAAACATACAAAATAGTGATTCGTTCACGAAACACGACATACAAAGTGTGGAGTGGAAAAAGGAAAAGGTCCTACCGGGCGTGCCAGAATCTGTTCGCCGCCGAAAACAGAGACGGAACCGCGCAAATCGTCTTGCCTGAATTTGGGGGCAGATGCTATTTGGTTTTATCCGTCCAGCTCTCCGAAGATACCAAGTTGATTTATGGCACACTGTATCGAAGGTTTAGACAGATGCGGCCGTTGTAGCAGATTTCGTCAGATTCCCCCTCATTGTGAGGGGGTTTTGATTGTAGGGACGCTCTTCCCTGCAGGCGCAAGCCCCTGCAGTTAATTACGTTACCGCATCGCGGTAACCACTTTCTCCTGCTCCAGAAGGTCACTTCGTGTTGTGTGTGTTTGTTTTATTTTTGGTTGCTCGTGGATTGTATACGGAGACTAATTTATGTTGTCGCCCGTAGGACGTGGATTAGTCCAGATTCATATTTTCTTAGATTTGGATTTGAGTTAGTTTAAGGACCATTAGTCTTGTTTTAGACTAAGGTCAACTCAAACGTTTGTTGAGAAAACATTAGTCTAATTTTAGACTAAGATCTACTCAACAGGATTTTGGGATCATTTAGATCCAACAAAAGAGTATTTGTACTCTATCGTTTTAGCTTATGGACATTGCGGTCCATAAGTTTAAGGACATTATAGTCTGTGGAGTTTAAGAACATGATAGTCCATGAATTTAAGGACCTCATAGTCCGGTTTAAAGATATCATAGTCTGGTTTAAATACATCATAGTCTGTGGAGTTTAGTTTAGGGACATTGCGGTCCATTGGGATTAAGGAAATCATAGTCCATAGAGTTTAGTTCAGGGACGTTACGGTCTATAGTTAGTTTAAGGACATTACGGTCCATTGTTAGTTTAGGGGACGGTCCGTTGGGTTTAAGGACATCGTAGTCCATGGAATGTCTGGTTGTCGGGAAACACCACCTCTCTTAAGACGTTGAAGAATTACAATGACACATATCAGAGGTGTGAAGAGATGTACTCTTGAACCAATATTGGTTGGGATATCTGTAGTCAGGTTTGGGACTAAGACCAATTAAAGAGATTGGGAGCACATGGGCTCGGTTAATCTGAATTGGGGACTTGTGGCCAACTTGGGCTCAGTCCACTCAATTTTGAATAAAGTGTTGAACACACTTTTGGGCTCAGTCCCTTTTTGTTCAACGATGCTGGGTATTGATTTAGGTTCTGACACCCCTTTTTCTTTTTGTCTTTTGCTGAGTGTTAAACACTCTTTATGGCGCTGGGCCTTATGTATAGAGCATTTTTTAATTCCCTAGCGCTCACGTGAGGAGCACATAGAGCGCTTGGCGCTGAGTGCCAGACTTAGAGCACTAAGGCGTTTCTTATAAAATAGCGCTTGGAGCGCTAGGCGCTGAGCGCCAGACTTCGAGCGCTAATGCGCTTCTTATAAAATAGCGCTTGGAGTGCTGGGTGCTGAGCGCCATACTTGGAGCTCTAAAGCGCTTCTTAAAAAATAGTGCTTGGAGTATTGGGCGCTGAGCGCCAGACTTGGAGCTCTAAAGCGCTTCTTTTAAGTTGGAAGGCTCTGGCGCTTCTTTGGCGGCTCTGATCAGTTCTGTGCTATGAGAATTAAATTCTCGTTTTATAAAAGATTTTGTCTCATGGATATAAGAACTAAGTTCTTCTCTTTTTGATGAGATACTATGATCACTTTGTTTTTGTGAAAAACCTTGTCTTATGGATCTGTGATCTATAAAAAGAACGGAGTTCTTATGATGTGAGAGTTAGACTCTCAAAAATCGAGGAGTTGTTATGATCTCACTTATTATTATGTATCTTGAAGAAAATTCTTCTTCTTAGAGCTTGCTCTTCTCTTTGAAAATTCTTAAAGTTTGTGGGGGGTTCCTCTGTGCGAGACTTGAAGTCTTGGAGCCTTTATATAGTGGAGGCTGATTTGTTGAATCAGTTAAGGAAATCTATCATTGAGAGATTTCTGATTGATTTGGGGAATGTTTCCCACCGTTGGATCTTTGATCCAATGGCTTTTGTTTTACAGAAAATAGTTTTCTTGTTATTAACAAGATTGGAAAAGTATTTTCCCATACAGAACTTATTCTGTATCTTAGTGATTTTTAATCACCATTGGATCTTTGATCCAACGCACAATCTTTCCTATTTGGAAAGATTTTGAGGAGTATTTCCTCAACAGAATTTTATTCTGGTAATGTGATGATTTATCATTTTCGTTAGATCTTTGATCCAATGGTGGAGAACATTTAGTTCTAGCGCTGGCGCTCTTGGCGCTGGCGCACGTGAGCGCTGCTTTAGAGTCTTCAGCGCTGGCGCTCTCGGCTCTAGCTCTCTCATACTTTGCACGTGAGCGCTGCCTCAGAGTCCTTGACTCTTAGCGCTGGCGCTCTCGTGCTTTGCACGTGAGGCGCTGCCTCAGAGTTTTTGACTCTTAGCGCTGGCGCTCTTGGCGCTTTGTATGTGAGGCGTTGTCTCATTACTGAAGGTGTCTTTTCACCTTCCTTCTGTAACAACCGAGTTCATTTATACCAATTCCAGTTCCCGTATTTACTTATCTGTGGTATTTTCTTGATTTAACGGGTTTTGGGTGTGAATGGTATTTTTACATTATACATTGCATTCGACCCGACCCGCTTGCTTGAACCTGTTTGATTCATATTTATAGATTACCTTGACTTGTTACATAGACACGTGCATCTCATGTATACTGCATACTGGCATTTTACCTGGCATTGCATCTTTTACCATATAACATTTTAGGTCATGTAAAATAATTTAAAATTGCATTTCATAGCCTGCATGATACCCCTAACCCGGTGGTAGCATCCGCGCATCTTCTTCTCATCCCGTTCAGTGAAACGGATGTGTTTGGATGGCTACGCGCATGTACGTGCATCCGTTCTTGGGGTATGCATTTTCTTTACCTGAGCATTTATTTTGAATTTTGAAAGTCGCACATATTTTTCGTATTTTAAATCTGAATTTTTAGACCCGACCCGGGCTCGTTTTGAAATATTTTTATATCCCGCCAAAATTCAATTTATTTAATTTTAAAATTTATTTTAAATATTTTCATACAATTTCTTTAACAAACTGAAACCTAAAATTTTAAATCTAAAAATCTTTTAAAATTTTAAATCTAATTTCCTAACAAACTAACAACCCCTTTCTCTCTCTCTCCTCTGCATATATATATTTATATATTTTTTATTTATTTAATTTTTCTTTCCTTATTTAATACACAACCTCTTCTTCTTACTTCTTCTTCTTCTTTCTTCTTCCTTTTTCTTGATCTTGTTTCTTGATTCCGATGATCACCGTCGGAGCCGTGCTCGTCGCTGACGATCCGAGTGATTCAGTGAACGTACCTGACTTGCGTGATCACCCTCGTGCGTTGTTTGGAACCGTTCCGTGTACCATGCGTGCATCGCGACATTTCGCCGACGAAGAACGTTCCGTACACATCCGTTCTTGTTCCGTCTAGGCAAGTTAATCTTGCTACATGCTATATAACTTATTATATACCTATTTAAATAAATATCACGCCTGTATTTTAAATCAAGCATCCCATGTTTCATATTACAGCCTTTCGACGTTTCGTTTACATTTTTATAGTGCATTTTAGATCTAGAGCATGGAAACCAATCTTAATTACATGCTACATTATTTTAGACGCATCTATTTTAACAAATGGAATACCTGTATTTAAAATCATGCACCCCATGTTTAGTTTTATAACTTTTCGATGTTCCGTTTGCATCCATTCATATCATTTCAGATCTAGGTCATGAAAACTTATCTTGTTACATACTATACTATCATATACTGCATCAAATTGAATAGTTACATTTCATATTGCTTAGTTATATGTTCCGCACTTGTTAGTTTATCATTTTACGATTATGTGATACCCGTTTGCATCCATATCATTTAAAATATATATCGTCGTAATATTTCTTATTATTATCTTTAATTAGTGTATAATCTGCATTTTATAATATTATACATTTGAAAATATTATAGTTTACACATGAAACGTCGTTGAAAAGCGAATACGACAAATCTGAAATTTACTGTACACCTTACCTTATAAAATTCATTATAAATCATAGAAAAATCATTAGTATACGTTCTTTAGTTCTTTACGAAGATAACTTAGAATACTATAACTCTATGAAATATTTACTTGAAAAATAAATTGTTTAAATAACGTAAAATTCAAATGAAAATATCTCTAAACTGTTGTCCAGGGAAATTCCAGCAGCAAACTTTCAAATTCGAATGTTCATAGCTTTTTGTAGGGACAACCTGAGATGCTTATACTTATAAAAATGAAAACCTTATTAAATTATCTTTGTTTTGGTATAAGACACGTCCCTTTTGGAGAACGTTTGTTATTTTTAAGCTATTTTACAAATCAGGATGACGCTGAATTTCTGAACGGAACTTTCTTATGCATGGTTAATCAATACCACTTTTATAGTTATTAATCGGTTTGAATATTTTATCCATATTAATATTATTATATAAATATCTATTTAATAAATAATAGTGCTTGTGTTTTAATATTCAGCAAATTTTACTGATTTACAGTTTTATAGTATCCGTCTGTATCCGTACGGTTTATTACATATCTAGTTGCATGCCGAGACCATATTATTTCATTTTACTGTTACATTAGTATCCCATACTTGATCTTGTGCATCCTACATAGTCATAATGTAATCCCTGATAAATATTTGTGCATCCATACTTTACCGTGCATCCGTACTTGCTACAGTTTTAGTATGAGCATCCGCTTGACACATGTGCACTACCTGTTATGACCTGATATACCACTGTTTGACTTGATACCTAATACACCACTACTTGACATGACTTGATATATGTACACTACCTGACTTGACCTGATTTACCATAGCTTGACCTGTTACCTGATCTTGTTACTAATGCCAACAACCTTGACATGTTGTTCCTACGGACATTTCCTGTTGTCTATCCAGACAAACATGTACCTGCTTGACCCTGTGTTGGCATTAACTCCAGATTTATTAATACCTGACTTGAACACATAACCTGGGGGTATGGGGAAATCAATGATGAAACCTGACTTGTAACTCGACAGTTCGATACCTTTACTGATCAGTCTTACGGGCTAGGCCAGCCCCGGGATGATGCTGCTGACATCATTCATCGTTACCTACTACCTTTTACTGCTTTGCGGCACGTCTCGGATTCAACCTGAGAATCTTCACCGTGGTCCCGGGCACGCACGGGATACTATTGAGTTACATCGATGATTCATCAAATTGATTTCAAAGACTTGAGAGTAGTTAACCCAGTAAACCAATTTAGATTACTCATTGCACATCACTTGTGCCTTACCCTTCACTGTCAGTATTTATATTACTGTCATACCTGTTTTACCGTTCATACTCATACCTGCATGCCTTGCTACCCCTTGATTATATTATTGCTTGATGTTATGACGCACTGACGTCTGGGTTTTGCATGGCCTAGATTCTCTACCTTTGTCGCAGGCTGATCAGGAGTACTTCCGCCGTCAGGCTGAGCAGTGAGGATCCAGTTGGTATTCAGTTTTACTTTCCAGGTGTTTATTTATTGGATCTATTGCTTCCGCATATTATTTTATTCTTGACTCGTTTATTCTGGCTCATGGACATGTACTAGATAATTTATTTACTTTCCTGTTCTTGATATCTCTACAGCCGTAATGTGACTGTGGAGAGATTTTTCCTATCCACAGGTAGTATGTTGGCTCTGTCATGTGCCTATCTTAGCGCACTCTGGGAAGAGGGGCGTGACACCTTCTCCACTTTTCCTGAGTCAAACTTCTTTTTCACAATGCAGAGCTTGGAAACAGTTTCATCATGTGCAAAATTTTCTGTGCCTGGACTTAAATGTCTCTTTTTATAATTTGAAGCAATACTTCTTTTCTCTCTCACTTCCAGAGATTTATTTTAGTAGATAAGAGCTATGGCTTGTAATCGTCCACATACTCGCCGGTAACCATGGGAGGTGCCAATTGAGAAAATCGTTCATCGTTTTGCTGCACGCTTGGTGAACCCTACTCTTACAGATGACCAATGCGATACGGTACTGTACGAGCTCTTGACTCGTAAAGAATTTCCTCTCCCCATCGGCTCCATTTGGCTTCGGATGGTTTTCATGTCCATGCTCGATGGCATCCCTCCTTATCCAGCGGAGATGACTCCGGCAATGCTCGATGCCGCAGAGGACAAGATCGAGTGCTTTCAAGAGGCACTTTTGATTACCACAGCTCTGAGGGATCGCTATGTTCTGCTGCTAAGTCAGATACGGGCTCAACGGGTCATCATGTCTGCCTTCGATGATGAGCACGGTGCTGACCGATGGGAAACGACTATTCGTGAAGATCGCCGCTTTGACATGGTGGAGAAGGCAGAGAGGGAGTTAGATACTTTTATCCATAGTTTTATGAATCCCTGTACTTTCGATCCCATGTTTAGTGATCTATTTTCTGTAGAATGAAATGTTCAATTGAATGCTTTCTTTTTGTTGTTGGCCACCAAGTGCTCCCTATCTAACTCATGTTCTTTCTCTGATGTGTGCATGTGCGTATATGAATGAGCCTGATTTCACACATTTCTGTAAATGAAACTTAAACCGGTATAAACAGGCACAAACAGCTCTTGGCCGAAGATTTTGGCGAGAACAGGCGTTATAGTTACGTTAAGCATATAGTATGCAGGAGTATACAAAAGCAAGTAAAAAACATCTTTATTTCATTGACCCACATTTATTCCGAGTTAAGATCAACATCAAAGTTTTATTACATCAATAAAGCAAGCCCTAAATAAGTGGGCAAAAGTAAAGGAAATAAGAAAACAAAAGTCCTAATCACAAGTCGAGATTTGAGCGTAGCCTTCTTCCGTAGCTTTGACTTCAGCCAAGCCTTTCTCCAGCCCTAACGGACATTTCAGGAGAGTGAAAGAGAGCAAGATAAGTGTCGTTAGTGAGATAATCTCAAGTAGGATTCTCAAAGGGGTTTATATGAGAACAAGGGTGAACTAAAGTATAGTATGAGACAATTAGAACAATAAGTGTAGTATAGCATAATCATGTAGGTAAAAGTGTGGGTAAAAAGTCGTTTAGCAACTATTTCCGTATTTTAGTTTGTTTTAGTTTGGTTTCATAATGGTACACGCATTTTGGAAGTATTCCGTAAACACCCGGAATCACCGTAACACGACAAGGGAGTTAACGTTCCGTTCTGGCTCAGAACCATAGAGATCACGACCACGACATTTAGCATTCAGGGAGTTAACGTTTCGTTCCGGCTCAGAACCACAGTGATCACGACCACGACATTTAGCATTCCGCAAACGCCCGGAACCACAGTAACACGACAAGATAACTCCCGAAACACGTCGTACAACCTTACCATCCAAATTACCCATCCCCGTGTAAATGTGTGTTTAAGTTAAGTTATCAGTTACAAGATAGCACACAGAACTAACTGTAATACCCTGATCTTTTGTATCCGTATTCGAATAAATTAATTCCAAGAAAAAAATTTGTGCTATATACTCCTAAAATATTTTTCCTAATCTCTAAAATTTATCCAAACTTTCCATTCTTTTCTTTTCCTTTTTAAACTTCAACTCCAAGCCCGGCCCGAACCCTAACCTAAGCCCGTCCCTCACCCAAACCTAACCCGACCCATCTCCTCTCTTTCCCGCTCTTCTCTCTTCCCCGGCCCCTTCTTCCTCCACTCTCACACCCGCTCCCATGAGACACGTGCCCTCCAACGGCCATGACCAAGCCTTCGTCGCCCCAACATCCCCCGAGAAACCCTCGCCTGCTCCCCCTCTCTCGCAACAGCTCCCTTACTCGCCCTCTCAATCTCTCTCTCTTTCTCCATCCCTCTCATTCTATCACTCTTACCTTCCTCGCCACCATCACCTTCCCCTACACCACACCAAGTTCCCCGCCTCCACTACACCCCGGATGCCCGCCTTCACCGACCCCGTCGTCAACCTCCCCTGCGACCACCAAGCCTTTTTCGCCAACGAACTCAAGAACACCACACCCATCACCAAGCACCCACCATCATCGCCGAGGCCATTACCACATCACCACCACCACCGCGACCCACCTTGTCTCCACGACCACCGGAGCCACCGCCATTACCTTCTCTTTCCAAGCACCATCGAGCTTCCCTCCCTAAACCATCAACAAGATTCAACCGCCGATGAGCTGAGCACCTTGCCATCACCATCGCTGCTGTCCTAGTCAACCTCCACTGCCGACGACCCCCAGTGCAGCTCCGACGTCTGTCTGCGCACGCCCGTGCTACCTTGTACCTACTCCCATGCCACCTTGTACCCACTCCCTGAACCGCCGTGTCATCTCATACCCAGCTCACATGCCCACAGCGCACCATGACCATACCCACCTCCATACCAGCGTCGTGCCCTGCTTCCATGCCACGTCGTGCCCACTCCCGTGCCGCGCCATATTGTAGCCAAGCCTTACTGTGGCTGTATCCGTGCCGTGCAACTATCACTGTCATGAGCGCCAATTCGACTTAAGGCAAGTGTAAACCCCTCTTCCCTTGCAAATCATGCTACTAAAGCTTATATAAATTATATCGTATTGTTAAATAATTTTAGGTACATATGTATGGGTGTTATCGCGCGTGAATATATCAATACCGTTATAGCGTTAAGTTTAATCGATATGTATACCTTGAGTCATCGTGCTTATTCGTATTGGATCGAACCCACCTTGGGTTTATTGACCGTATAAATATCATTTAGGGTTTTCATGAATTAACAGGGTTCGTTCGCTACTAGCAAACACCGGCTAAGTACTCGATTTAAAAACCAAATCGAATATGGCGGAACATAAGTCTACTAGATTGCTTTAGTGATGATGAATGATATGCAAAAAGTTGGAATGAAAATACGGACCCTAACACCGTGAAATGTCACTCCTAATTAGTCTCACCAAATCTAGAATATTTCGTACACCTAACTTGTAAAAATCACAGTAATTTGGATACATACTGGAATGGTGTGTTCGAAGGCTTATATCGAAGCCAACTCAACACCCTAGAGTCCCCTGAAATACATATTTCTTTCCTGTTTAAAAACGACGACGTAAGCTATTTGGGAGTGCTGCTCTGGACTGCAGTCCAGAGTAGCACTGTTTGTCAACACCTAGTGTAGAGCGCTTTTACAACTCTGTATGGAAATGGTTCTATGCGGAACCCTATACCGCTGTGAAGGATATTCTATTAGTTAACTAATGGGGGCAGTTCCATTCATTTTTTCCATCGTTTTCTATTTTATTTATATTTTAAATTATCGATACGTACTGCAGACCCAAGCAGGGACAGAACGTATACCCTGACCTTAAAAAATCCATATCTTTCAGCACACAGTGGATATTGTCAATCCGTCTAGTGCGTTGGAAACCTAGTTTATAGACCTAAACTTTACCCCAGTGTTGCCTAAACATGATCCCAACAAGGTGAAAACGGTATTACGAAACGGACTTTCAGTTTAGGAACTGAATTTCCAGCGGAGAACACTTAAAAAGAAATGACCGTAATCCGTGAACCCGAAACCTGAAACCCAATTAACTTGAAACCAATTTCGCTGAATTTCTGATTACGTTTACTTTTACCCCTTTTTTTATCATTTTGCTTAATTTTGATCGTATGATTCTGTAGGGATTCTATAGCACCACACTAGGTTTAGGGTTACATCACACATGCTATAACAAAAGATTAGAGGGTGCTAAACAAATCCAAACATTAATCTAACTAGAAAAATAGAGTAACAACTAGCTAGTATCATATACTACAAGTGTCTAACACTAAGTGGGGAGAGATACAACCTTTATAGACCTCCTCCTGGACTCCTTGGATCGTGTAGGGTTTGAGTTGGTTGGCTTGTATCCTTCCGCGTTCACGATGATCCACCACGAAGTCTCTTTGAACCAAGCTCCAAGCTTCTCTTGATCAAGTATGAAGAAGAAGCAAACACTCCACTCAAGTAGGCTAGACTAAAGTGTAATGGTGATGTGGGTTTGGATCTCACTACAAAACCTTTTCTTTTTAATCCTTTCTCTTTCTTTTAAAACCCTAGTGAGCTTTTTTGAGGAGAGAGAGGAAGAAGGAGCTGGCACAAAACAAAACTCAAGATAATAATGTGATAACCTCCTCTAAACTCAAGAGAGTAAGAGAAGTCATCTATGCTAAACCATGGTTACAAAATATCTAGATATTTTGTAACTTGAGTTTAAGCAAAACCATGGGCTAAAAAACCATTGACTATTGTCAACTCAAGAGAGTTGAATAGACAATAGTCAACCATGATTATGTTGCCATTTTGCTTTTCTCAAATAAACAAAATATCTAAAAAATGTTACCATGTGAGTCTTGCATTGCCACCACCAATGTATCATCAACCATGACACATCTATACTTGCATGTGTGCATGTATATCAACATATACATACACTCATGCATGCAACATAAACAAATAGGTTTTAATAAATGAGCTAATGGACTTAATATTAAATCAACACTTGATTCAATAACCCGGTCATATCACATACGACCCATCCAATAGAAAAAGCCCGATTAAAATACGGTATTCAATACACGCATTTAATCGAGCTCCCGCGCATATCACATATGCACCCCCACATCTTTTCGCCTGAGCTAGGAGACCCCTTTGTGGGACTCTAAGACTCGTCAATACGATAGCAGTAGACAGTGATCGCATCACATGCTCATAAACCGTCAGTGACACAAGCTGTACGTAACGGCTCCCAGGTATTGAGCGATCAGAAGAAACACAAGTAAACCTGCTAAAACTCCCGTCGAGCCAACTGGTAACACTTACCGTACAGTCCGGTCTCTTCGTCAAATATGCTGCATATGTGAGTCTAGGGATGGTATAGTCGGCTCCAATAACCCAATAAGTCATACCGGTATATGGCTTATAACAGATCGAGAAACTACTGATAACACTTATCAGTAAATCTCAGCAGCCCTGACCAGAGATTTCCTATTATAGCCAATCGTACATGGTGCAACATCAACCCCCAATACCGGAAGAGACGAAACCCCTCCTATCGCTCATTGCCTCCATGTACCTCGGGACTGTACCCAAAATCCACCTGTTTGCACAACTCAGCGGAGCCGTGGTAGGGTGGAAATCAAAGTACAGTGGGAGACACACAAGACTCTATGATGATCTCGGGTCTACAAACTAACCTGTACCAGTGTCACCTGAGAACTGCTATCTGACGATAGATATAATACCACATAGGGGTTCTCGGCGAGTCCATTCAGTGTACTCAGTCTCCACTGAGCACCCGTATACGATCTTTGGTGTCACCACACCAATGGATATGGGATCATCCATTGCCCATTATATGGGACACGTAACGTATACGCTAGTCTACTCTGGTGACATCGATGCCCCGTCTCGATACACCCATGACTAAGAACATTTCAAGGATATGCTCATAGACCAACATGTCCCACTAGTATGATCCGCTGTTCGGTTGATAAAACTGCACATTTGTTATTGCAATTTTCCTACCATTTTCATATTAAAATTGGTCTTTATTATAATATATCATACATATGAGGGTTTATCTGTAAAAATAATATTTTCCATGTGTTAATATGTTATAATTAGAATTTGGTAGGAAAATGTATGCAAATAATATCATTGACCAAATCCTAGTAGAACAAAGTCTACTAAATATTATTTAAGTTGTTGTGCAGAATTTTTCCAAGTTGTTGTGCAGAATTTTCCAAGAAATCAAGTTGTTAAAGAAAACTTGCCTAATTAAGAAAGCAAAACTTGGAGACCAAGTCTGGCAGCAACCACGAGAATATTTTCATGTTACAAAAGTTCCAAGGATCGCCAAACGTCACAAAGACAGAGCTCCAAGAAAATGATGAATGGCCGAGATTAAATGGCCGCGGATCCGCGGCCATACCCCCCCTTGGGCCGCGGATCCGCGGCTAGATTGAAAAGATTGAAGCTGAAATTTTTTTGGAGAAATCTTTGCTGTTATTTACCTATTTTTTAAGCAAGGGTTCTGCCTTTAGGACTATAAATATGGACCGAGGGCCTCTTGGAAAAATTATCAAGCCGATGAGATCACGAAGTCCCAGACGGCTCACGCATCCAGGCTGATCATCAACTGTTCGTCTATCTCTTTAGAAGAGATTGAGAAGCAACCAGAAATTGTAATCATTTTCTAAGGATTCAAGTGTAATGAATATTGTTGATTAATAAAGGTAGCTTTCTTTTTCTTATTCTATTTCTTCGTAGTTTAATTATGCATTTTCTCTCCATCTCTTTTTCTCCCAACATGCGCGAGTAATTCTCCGCTTGTTAGGGTTCGTAGGATTAGGGTAGGCTAATGGATGATGGACATCCCTAAACTCTTTTTAAGTCCTATAAAGTTTATGAACTTTATCAAAAGAATCATTAACATCCTAATCGGGCGTGCTAACAATTCCTTGTTAGTCCCGACCGCGATTAGAGATTAGATTAATGATTGTTTTGGTAAAGGCTAAATATGAACGGAGTTCCGTGTCGAGATAAGGGTTAAGAGTGTGATTCCTTTTCCCTCCAGAAACCCTAATCTACACGCATCACCGTCATTCTAGTTTTAAATCTATTAAAGGATAAAAAGGGTAATTTTTAATTATTCATCCATAACTACTAAATCCTAACGAACCCTATAGGCCCCCTTATTATATTAACTGCATCCATAAATAATCTAGATCTGTATTTTGCATTAGTGCTTAACGTAGATCTAGAAACCATTCCACAAAATTCTTTATCCATCCTCTCTTTTTCAACAGATCTAAAGTAAGAGTAAAAGATTCAACGTTTCCCTGAGGACGACCCGTACTCATCTCGGTCTAGCTACACACGACACTGTTATTGATTGCGGTTATTCTACTAACACAATTTTTCGCAACCAATCAAATGGCGCCGCTGCCGGGGATACGTGCGTAATTTTTTTATTCTTACCATTTGTGTTGAATTCTTAGACGATTCATATCATTATTAACACAAAACTGCAAATTGCATATTTAACGATTTGTGCGTGAATTTTTGCAAGGAGATCTGGAGTCACAGACTTAAGGAAACAGGAGATCTAGGGTTCACACTTCTCTAGTATCTTTCTCAACTCCTTCTCTCTCCTCTCAAATCCAATAAAATCTATTTTCTGCAGGATTCTTTGCAAAATAGCGCCGCTCAAAAAAAATCTTTTTGCAAAAGTTTTGTAATTGGTTTCGTTTTGCATATTTTAATACGGACTTTAAGGGGCAAAGACCAAATCAAGATTAGGTGGGGATTTCATCACCCTTCCTAAGCTCCACAAATCACAAACCGAGCATCTAGATCAACCCTTCATTAATTTAAAAAATATCTAGACCAGACTCTAAGGACTGTCGCGCTCAATAAGGACAGAGGAAGGTCGTGGGTAATCTATCGTTTATCCGCATTACTTTTGTAGTGCCTAGGCAAGTGTGTCAAAGGCTAGTGGTTTTTAATTAGGCCCACTACTGTGGTTC
Organism: Agapanthus africanus; assembly: GCA_030015575.1. Classification (NCBI taxonomy): domain Eukaryota; kingdom Viridiplantae; phylum Streptophyta; class Magnoliopsida; order Asparagales; family Amaryllidaceae; genus Agapanthus; species Agapanthus africanus. The sequence goes on along the minus strand of CM057342.1, from coordinate 14,901,733 downwards.
CTTCCCACTTACCTGGCACTTACCTGGCTACAAGGGTAGTACAGAGGCGGTAAAGGATTGATCCTGCGGCTTGTCCTTTGGAAGTCTAGGAACGATCTAGAGACTGGACCTAGGTGACCTTAGTTCTAGGGTTGCTTGTGCATTTTAGAGTGATTTGTCTTGAGTCCCACTTTTTTCAAAACAAACCAATTTTAAATCACACACGCTGCCACTTGCACTAAACCCGCTTAGTGCATGCTCGACTGGACACGGGATCCTAGTGCCCGTCTTGTCCGCATTCCTGCTATCGACGCCGAAGTCGGTACTTCTTCATCTTCTTTTCCCCCACCACACACCACGACCGAGATGGACGGCCCTCCATCAGAGTATAACACCACGCTGCCACCGCCCGTAGGTGCGCAGAATCTACCGCGCATCTCTCTCCAAGAGAGATGCTATCCTATCCGTGGTCCTCTTCCCACTTGCCTATCTCTTCCACCACCTAACGGGGATAATTTCGAAATTAAATCCCACTACATCAATCTGTTGCCCAAATTTCACGGGCTTGAGTCGGAAGACGCATATGTTTTCATCACCAAATTCGAGAACGTATGTGCAATGATGGGTACTTCACAGTTGACTGTCGATGCTATGCGCTTGCGTCTTCTCCCATTCACACTGTGCGACTTGGCAGAAAAATGGCTTTATAATACTGTCGCACACTCTATCACTAATTGGGATGAATTCGTCATAGCATTTCTTAAAAAGTTTTACCCAAACCATAAGACTGCCCTTATTAGGAGCGAAATCAACCAGTTCACCCAGCTTCCCAATGAACCATTTTGGAAGTGCTTTGAACGTTTCAAGATCTTCTTTTCCAATGTCCTCATCATGGAATACAAAGATGGGATTTATGCCGAATTATATATGAGGGCATTAATCCAGCGACAAAGCAGATGCTTGAAACAATGTGTCAATGCAATTTCATGTCTAAAGATGACGGTGAAGTATGGAAATATCTGGAAGATCTCGCAAAAAACACTTTGCAGTGGGAAAGCGTAAGACCACCTTCAACTAAGGGAGGTATTCACCGGCTCGATGTTTCTATCGCAGTAAAAGCCGAAATGGCAGCGATATAGAAGAAACTCGACGCTATTGAAAACAAATTCTCATCATTCTCCCTAAATCAGGTCACGCTTCCTAAGACCGTCTGTGGTTGCTGTTCGGATCCTTCACACTTAACGGAAGAATGTCCTATGAATGCATCGTTTCAAGCTAATGCTGCTTTTCAGCAGCGACCTAGAAACGACCCTTATTCTTCCACATACAATCAAGGATGGAGGAATCATCCTAACTTTGCTTGGAATCAAAACCAACAAAGCAATTATCAAAGACCTCCTCCACAACAACCACAACCACAGAATCAGCCCCCCTTTCAGTCACAGAACTTTCAAAATCCGGCCAACATTTCTACACCACAAGTGGCCAGTACTGACAACTCTTCACTTGCACAAACTTTGGATTTGTTCATGAAACATTCCATGCAATTGTCGGCTGAGATGAAGTCTTCTATTAATACTATAAAGAAAGACTCCACCTCCCATGGTGAGAGTATTAAATCAATAGAAAACCAACTCGCACAGTTAAATGCCGCAATGAGTGCGAGAGAGAAAGGGAAACTCCCATCTCAATCCCTACCGAATCCTGGCCATTCACAAAATCATAATGTGAATGCCATTACTACGTTGAGATCAGGGAGAGTGCTGAATAACCGAGTGGGTGAGCAATTTGATGTTAGTGACACCATTGATACCCCAGCTTCTTCTTCTTCTTCCCCTAATTCGTCTAGTCTCCCACCTTCATCCGAGCCTATTCTCCGTTTTCCCCAAGGCTCGAACATTTCGCCAAATCTATCTAAGTCGATTCCCACTCCAATTTTAGGATTGAATCCGTCCCCACAGTCTTCTCCACAAACGTTGGACCCAAAACTTATTGATCGAGCTCCATTTCCAAACAGATTAAGGGCCAACAGACCTAACCCGCAAATGGAGAAGATTGTGGAAATGTTTAAGCAAGTTAGCGTGAATATTCCTCTCCTAAATGCTATTCAACAAGTCCCATCTTATGCAAGAATCCTTAAAAACTTGTGCACTAGGAAGAGAAAAACTCAAGTGCCTAAGAAGGTTTTCATGACGAGTAATGTTAGCACCGCTTTTACCCAACAAATACCAAAGAAACGTAAGGACCCCGGCTGTCCTACAATCTCTATTTCTATTGGGGGTAAAAATATTAATCGTGCTTTACTCGATCTAGGCGCTAGCATTAACTTGCTTTCTTATTCAGTATACGAGCAGTTAGGAATTGGAGAGTTAAAACCCGCCCATTGTACTCTCCAGATGGCAGACCGATCGATCACCAAACCTCGGGGAGAACTGGAGGATGTGTTAATTAAAGTCGGGGAATTCATATTTCCCGTGGACTTTATTGTTTTAGATACACAACCTGTGGCAAACCCACGCAATCAAATTCCGGTGATACTTGGTCGACCCTTCCTAGCAACTTCTAACGCTGTAATTAATTGTCGTAACGGTTCTATGAACTTATCCTTCGGGAAAATGACAATTGAGCTTAATATTTACAAGCTAGGAAGTCAGCCATCAGAACCTTCTGCTCATTTGCTGGATGTTTGTTCCATCCACGAGATAGCTTCCGAAAGCTGCATAGATGAGGAACTTTGCTTTGATGTTCTCGACAACACTAATGAGACATCGTTTGATCTTGCACCACTTCATAATGAGGATATGTTCAATGAGTCCGACCTTGAGATTGTACCCGTTGACTCGTTGCAAAAGTCAGCAGCACTTTCCGAGTCAATATCTTATGCAAGTTTTGAACCTCTTAGGGAGTCCGAATATCATTCCCTTACCATTGGATTTGAGAGGAGAGAGAAGGAGTTGAGAAAGATACCAGAGAAGTGTGAACCCTAGATCTCATGTTTCCTCAAGTCGACGAGATCACGAAGTCCCAGACGGCTCACACATCCAGGCTGATTATCAACTGTTCGTCTACCTCTTTAGAAGAGATCGAGAAGCAACTAGAAATTGTAATCATTTTCTAAGGATTCAAGTGTAATGAATATTGTTGATTAATAAAGGTAGCTTTCTTTTTCTTATTCTATTTCTTCGTAGTTTAATTATGCATTTTCTCTCTATCTCTTTTTCTCCCAACATGAGCGAGTAATTCTCCGCTTGTTAGGGTTCGTAGGATTAGGGTAGGTTAATGGATGATGAACATCCATAAACTCTTTTTAAGTCCTATAAAGTTTATGAACTTTATCAAAAGAATCATTAACATCCTAATCGGGCGCTCTAACAATTCCTTGTTTTGGAGAGAGTGAGACTTTGCCAGTGATTATATCCACTTCTCTTGCCTTAGAGCAAGAGAATGCACTTTTGGCAGTGTTGAGATCGAATCGGCAAGCATTTGGTTGGACAATGTCCGACATCAAAGGGATTAGTCCCTTAATTGTTGAACATTACATACATCTGATGGATGAAGCCAAACCAACCCGAGACCCACAAAGACGGTTAAATCCCGTTATGAAGGAGGCGGTGAAGAAAGAAATTGTCAAGTGCCTTGATAGTGGAATAATTTACCCCATATCTGATAGCCAATGGGTAAGTCCAATTCATGTGGTCCCTAAAAAGTCTGGCATCATGGTCATCACTAATGAGGCTAATGAGTTAATCCAAACACGCACCCAAACTGGGTGGGGCGTATGTATTGATTACAGGAAACTCAATGCCGCGACGAGGAAAGATCACTTCCCTCTACCTTTCATTGACCAGATGTTAGAACGATTAGCGGGACACGAATACTACTGTTTCTTGGAAGGCTACTCTGGCTATAACCAGTTCCCCATCGCCGAAAAGGTTCAAGATAAAACAACTTTTACTTGTCCTTTCGGAACTTTTGCTTATAGACGCATGCCCTTTGGGTTATGCAACGCTCCCGCTACATTCAGCGGTGCATGATGGGGATATTTTCAGATATGGTGGAAAATTTTCTGGAAATTTTTATGGACGATTTCTCCATTTTTGGGGACTCCTTTGAGGACTGCCTTCGTAATCTTGACGTAGTTCTTACCCGCTGTAAAGATAAGAACTTGACTTTGAATTGGGAAAAATGCCATTTTATGGTCCAAGAAGGTATTGTACTTGGACATATAATTTCACGAAAAGGCATTGAGGTTGACAGAGCTAAAATAGATGTCATTCAAAACCTCTCTCGTCCCAACTGCGTCAAAGATATACGATCTTTCCTTGGTCATGCAGGATTTTATAGGAGATTTATTAAGGACTTTAGCAAAATTGCTAGACCCTTAACCCTTCTATTGACCAAGGACACTAATTTTCACTTCGATTCGGATTGTGAGGCTGCTTTTGAATCGCTTAAAGAATTACTCACTACAGCCCCCGTTCTATCATCTCCGGATTGGAACCACCCGTTCGAGCTTATGTGTGATGCATCAGATTTTGCTATTGGTGTTGTCTTAGGACAGCACATTGATAAGATGCCACATGTAATTTACTATGCAAGTAGAACCTTGAATGATGCACAAATAAATTACACAACTACCGAGAAAGAACTCTTGGCAGTTGTATTTGCATTAGAGAAATTCAGGCCCTACTTGATTGGCTCGCCTATTGTGGTTTACACAGATCACTCCGCCCTTCGACATCTTTTATCGAAGAAGGATGCAAAGGCCAGGCTAATACGTTGGATCCTATTGTTATAAGAATTTGATCTCGTCATCAAAGACAAGAGTGGATGTGAAAACGTTGTAGCTGACCATCTTTCACGCATCACTTCTTCACCAACTTTGACCGTGCCGATAAATGACTCATTTCCTGACGAACAGCTCTTGACTGTATCCTACGAACCTTGGTTCGTGGATATCGTGAACTATCTTGCAACGGGACTTATTCCTAGTGATTGGTCGAAACAAGACAGATTTCGATTTCTATCCCAAGTAAAATATTTTTACTGGGATGAACCTTATCTATTCAAGTATTGTTCCGATCAAATTATTCGCAGGTGTGTCCCTAACGATGAATTCAAGAGCGTGTTATCATTTTGTCATGATCAGGCATGCGGCGGTCATTTTGGTCCTCGAAAAACGGCGGAGAAAGTTTTACAATGTGGCTTTTATTGGCCAACATTATTTAAAGATGCATATGAACATTGCAAAACTTGTCCGCGATGTCAGCATTTAGGTCGGATTTCACGAAGGAACGAGATGCCGCTCCAACCTATATTGGTTGTGGAAATATTTGATGTTTGGGGTATTGATTATATGGGCACTTTTCCCAACTCCTTTAGGAATCTATATATCTTGTTAGCGGTTGATTATGTCTCGAAATGGGTGGAAGCTATACCGTGTCGCACTAATGACAACAAAGTTGTCATTAAGTTCCTTAAAGAAAATATCTTGTCGCGAATCGGACACCCTCGCGCTATAATTAGCGACAACGGGACACATTTCTACAATAGGTCTTTCGAGGCCTTGATGCGGAAATATTCAATCACTCATAAGCTTTCTACGCCCTATCATCCCCAAACAAGCGGGCAGGCTGAGATCTCAAATAGGCAGATCAAACAGATATTGGAGAAGACGGTTTCGAAAAACCGTAAAGATTGGTCAACCAAATTAACGGATGCTCTTTGGGCATTCCGCACCGCTTATAAGACCGATCTTGGTATGTCTCCATACCGCCTTGTGTTTGGGAAGGCACGCCACCCTCCCGTCGAGATCGAACATAAAGCTATGTGGGCTATTAAAGAGCTTAATTTTGATCTTGATCATGCAGGCAGCTATCGGAAGCTGCAATTGAATGAGCTAAGCGAACTCCGCGATGAAGCTTACAATAATGCGGTGATAGTAAAGAACAGGACTAAAGTGTTCCACGATAAAAATCTTTCTAGAAAAACCTTCACATCGGGGCAACAAGTCCTTCTTTACGATTCCCGTCTCCATCTTCATCCGGGTAAGCTTAAATCTCGTTGGAAAGGACCTTTTGTGGTGTGGTATGTACACCCGCACGGGGCAGTTGAAGTCGAAAACTTGAAAAACGGTTCAATTTTTAAAGTAAATGGGCATAGATTAAAACCGTATTTTTCTGCTGACCCCGCGGAGGAGCTCCTGTTTTTACAGGAGCCGCTTTATCAAAACTAAATTTCCTCCGCCTCACCTCCATGTTTTGGTAACTTTTCTCATTTTAAGAATGGAGGTGAGTGAAAATGGATTTAATTGAATATCTGCGCGTGCCAAAGAATAAGTTTGGGGGAATTTTTCATTTAACTATTATTTTACCCCTTGTATCTCTCCCCTAGTATACAGGTCCATATTCCCAAAAGGCTACATCAGTGAGGACACTGCTGAAAACAGGTTTGGGGGGAAGGTTTGTATTCACTGAATTATCTTTGATACTGGGCATTAAAAAAAAATTTTATAACAAAAGAGTAGAAAGTGAAAAATTACATCCAAAAAATAGGAATAGTTTAAGAAAACCAAGAAAATTAGAAGTTTTCTTAAACGGACTGGTATTAAGTAGTTATGAGCTGTTGTCCCAAGGGTTAGTAAGATGAAGGAAGTCACTAATCTGAGAATAAAAATAAGTCTGAAAAATAGTTTCTATTCTGGAAGCCAAACATTTGAATGTTGATACCCTACTATATGCACTTACACACGTCTTGAAACTCGGGATAGTAGAGGATACCTTGAAATGCTCTTGTCTAAAAGCCAAAGTATGAAGGAAGTAAAAAAAAATGAATAAAATATAAAAATGGTGAAAAGAAAAAAAAATGAACACTGGTTTTGTTATCGTCAAGGCAGCAATAAAAAAAATATAGCGATGGTGCCTCTTCACCTAGTGCCCTAAGGCCAACTGGTCTGGGAGTCACTGCTAAGCCTTAGGTGGTGCAAGACGAGGAAAATACTATCACCAAATCAGCAAGCACATGAGTAATCGGTCGGTTAGTACCTTAAGAAGTATTAACGGTCGCTTGAAAATGTGTGATCAAATCCATAAATATTCATCAAGTTAAAAAGTACTGAGGTAGATGGACAAGAGTATGATAGCTTGAATTGAATTCTCCGAGTGTAGGGATGTCCATTACACACACGTAGGGTTATATGATCGATGTTTGGATGAAAGGTAGGAATGAAGAATAAAGACGATGTTTTATTGAGGGATGATGTTGTTTCTAACATTTTTTCATGACTATTAAGATAGGGCTCATGACAACTGAAAAGCTAGTGTAGTTGGAAACTCTTATTTTCAAAGTCTTTCTTTTATGCTTCTTATCTTTATATGTAAATTTCACCATCTCTTTTTTTATTGGATTTTGTGGGTGTAATCTGCTGAAAACCCTCAGGAGACAACACTCCTCCTACTAGGGACACCTAGAGGTTTAACGGCTTGTTGCACGTGCTCAGTGCAATCGTGTTTGCCTACGAAAGTGTGCTTAGTTTTCTCCTTTCTTTTTTCTCCTTCTCTTCAATAAACTAGTTTGCTCGGGACGATCAAAGATAAGTTTGGGGGTATTTGTTCAGTTGATAAAACTGCACATTTGTTATTATATTTTTCCTACCATTTTTATATTAAAAAAGGTCTTTATTATAATATATCATACATATGAGGGTTTATCTGTAAAAATAATATGTTCCATGTGTTGATATGTTATAATTAGAATTTGGTAGGAAAATGTATGCAAATAATATCATTGACCAAATCCTAGTAGAACAAAGTCTACTAAATATTATTAAAGTTGTTGTGCAGAATTTTTCCAAGTTGCTGTGCAGAATTTTCCAAGAAATCAAGTTGTTAAAGAAAACTTGCCTAATTAAGAAAGCAAAACTTGGAGACCAAGTCTGGCAGCAACCACGAGAATATTTTCATGTTACAAAGGTTCCAAGGATCGCCAAATGTCACAAAGACAGAGGCCCAAGAAAATGATGAACGGCCGAGATTAAATGGTCGCGGATCCGCGGCCATACCCCCCTTGGGCCGTGGATCCGCGGCTAGGTTGAAAAGATAGAAGCTGAAATTTTTTTGGAGAAATCTTTGTTGTTATTTACCTATTTTTGAAGCAAGGGTTCTGCCTTTAGGACTATAAATATGGACCGAGAGCCTCTTGGAAAAATTATCAAGCCGACGAGATCACGAAGTCCCAGACGGCTCACGCATCCAGGCTGATCATCAACTGTTCGTTTACCTCCTTAGAAGAGATCGAGAAGCAACTAAAAATTGTAATCATTTTCTAAGGATTCAAGTGTAATGAATATTGTTGATTAATAAAGGTAGCTTTCTTTTTCTTATTCAATTTCTTCGAAGTTTAATTATGCATTTTCTCTCCATCTCTTTTTCTCCCAACATACGCGAGTAATTCTCCGCTTGTTAGGGTTCGTAGGATTAGGGTAGGCTAATGGAAGATGAACATCCCTAAACTCTTTTTAAGTTCTATAAAGTTTATGAACTTTATCAAAAGAATCATTAGCATCCTAATCGGGCGCGCTAACAATTCCTGTTAGTCCCGACCACGATTAGAGATTAGATTAATGATTGTTTTGGTAAAGGCTAGATATGAACGGAGTTCCGTGTCGAGATAAGGGTTAAGAGTGGGATTCCTTTTCCCTCTAGAAACCCTAATCTACACGCATCACCGTCATTCTAGTTTTAAATTTATTAAAGGATAAAAGGGTAATTTTTAATTATTCATCCATAACTATTAAATCCTAACGAACCCTACAAGCCCCCTTATTATATTAACTACATCCATAAATAATCTAGATCTGTATTTTGCATTAGTGCTTAACGTAGATCTAGAAACCATTCCACAAAATTCTTTATCCATCCTCTCCTTTTCAACACATCTAAAGTAAGAGTAAAAGATTCAACGTTTCCCTGAGTACGACTGTTCCCCTCCGAAAGACGGCGACGACGTGAGGACGTCTTGCCTGAGATCCGGGGCAGATGCTATTTGGTTTTATCCGTCCATCTCTCCGAAGATGCCAAGTTGATTTATGGCACCGTGTATCGGAGGTTTAGACGGATGCGACCGATGTAACAGACTTCGTCAGATTCCCCCTCGCTTGAGGGGTTTTTAATTGCGGGGACGCTCTTCCCTGCAGACGCAAGCTCCTGCAGTTAATTACGCTACCGCATCGCGGTAACAACTTTCTTCTTCTCCAGAATTTCACTTCGTTTCGTGGGTGTTTGTTTTGTTTGTGGTTGCCCGTGGATTGTATACGGAGACTAAGTGATGCCGTCGCCCATAGGACGTGGATTAGTCCAAATCCGTATTTACTTAGATTTGGGTTTGGTGTTTTAGTTTAAGGATACGTTAGCCGTGTTCATCCTAAGATCAACTTAAACGTTCGTTAAGGATACGTTAGTCCTGTTTGAGACTAAGATCAACTTAACGTGATGATCCATTTAATATATGGCCGTCGGGACTCATCACCTCTCTGACGTCGTTGAAGGATTACAACGATAGGTGTCAGAGGAGTTCAAAGATGTACCATCGAACCATAGTTGATTTGAAGTTTTATAGTCCATTTGAATGTTTAAGGATACGTTAGCCGTGTTTGGGGCTAAGATCAACATAAACGGGATCGTTTAGATCCGGCAAACGAGCATTTGGAGGTTCTATTGTTCCAGTTTAGGGACGTAGTGGTCCATAGGTAGTTTAAGGACGTTGCGGTCCATATTCCAGTTTAGGGACGTGGTGGTCCATATTCCAGTTTAGGGACATGATGGTCCATAGGTAGTTTAAGGACGCTTAAGTCCGTAGGTTTAAGGACCCCACAGTCCGTGTTTTAGTTTAAGGACGCATAAGTCCGTGAGTTTAAGGACCCCACAGTCCGTGTTGATGTGTGGTCATCGGGACCCGTCACCTCTCTGACGTCGTTGAAGGATTACAACGATAGGAGTCAAAGGAGTTCGGAGATGTACCCTCGAACCGGTCGTAAATTATGCTCAGTCAATTTAATTTGAGAACTTACGGCCATGATTGGGCTAAGTCCAGTTGAGAATATTCGACGCTTTTATTTGTTTTTGGTCTATTAGACCTGTGCTAGGGCTTTGCCCGTGTTTAAATAATGCATTGCACTACTTTTTATTTTTGTTTGGGCTCTGCCCATAAGGGGTGCAAAGCATCAATTTGTTTTGGGCTCTGCTCATTTATAAATTATGCAGAGCATCAATTTTACTTGGGCTCTGCCCTTTTATAAAAGATGCAGAGCATCAATTTTACCTGGGCTCTGCCCATTTATTGCTTTGCAATTTATTTCGGCCTACTAGTTCTTTTTGATTTGGGCCTGGCCCTTCAGCAAAATAAATGCATTGCATTTGTCAGGCGCTTTGCGCCAATCAAAGAGCGCAAGCACTTGTGGTGAGGACACGTGTCACGCTCTGATGAGCGCAAGCGCAACAGCGCAGTGCGCTGTGTCAGTGCGCTGCGCTGTTGCGCTGCTGACACGTGGCGCTCCCTGGTGGCTTGCGCCAACACAGGAGCGCAACAGTGCAATTTTTCAAGTGCAAAGCACTGTTTTATGTTTTGATCGATTTTAAATCAAAGAAAACAAGTTTTTCTTGTTTTCAAAGAACCAATAGTTCAAAAGAAAGTGCAAAGCACTATTATTATTTATTTTTTCTTTTTATTGAAGATCATTGATCTTGTTCTCAGATCAATGATCTGTTCATAACAGAATTTTCTCTTTTTTCTAAAGGTTTTTTTTTACCTTTTTCTTCTCGAAATTTCTTCAGAGTTTTCTCTATTTGAAGTTCTGGATTCCTCACAATGTTCATGACTTTGATTTGAGCTCTAGGGGCCTTTATATAGTGCCCATAAATTTGTTAAAGAGATCTTTCTCTGAGTGATTTGGGGAATTTTCCCCACCGTTGGATCTTTGATCCAAGGGCTTCTGTTTTACAGAAGGCAATCTTCTTGTTTTAAGAAGAACAGAAAAATCTTACTCGAATTTAATTCTGTTTGGTGTAAACGCCCCAGCGCGTGACACGTGTCAAGCAGCGCAACTGCGCTGACACGTGTCACGCGGCGCAAAGCGCAGCGCAACTGCGCTAGCGCATCTGCGCTGACACGTGTCGCAAAGCGCAGATACGTGTCGCGCAGCGCAACTGCGCAAGCGCATCTGCGCTGACACGTGTCGCGCGGCGCAGTGCTTGCGCAACTGAAGCGTTGCTTCCTTTAATTTTGTTTTAAATAGAGCTTTGCTCTGATTGGGCGCGCTGCCTCGGGCGCTGCGCTGATGTATCAGCTTTTGACACGTGGCGCGTTGCGTGCAGCGCAAAGAATCTGAAGCGTTGCTTCGAATTTTGAATTTTGCAATTCAAACAGAGCTTTGCTCTGATTGGGGGAAACAAATGCCCCCCACTGTTGCACTCACGTGGCGCGCACGTGAGTGCAGCGGTGGCAAGATCCTGACCGTTGGATCAACGGGTGAGCTGAAGGGGCGCAAGAGCCTTATAAATAGAACCTCTGGCCCTTTAGAAAAACTTCACCATTTTCTAGATTTTGATTTCCAGAGCTTTGCTCTTGCTTCCTGAACTTTAGAGCTTTGCTCTCCTTTTCCAAGTTAAAAAACTTTAGGTAAAATTAATCTTAGGTTAAATTAATTTTAATTAACCAATAGAGCTTTGCTCTCATAGATCTTCTGATCTAAAGAAATCTCCTTTGGAGTTTCACTAACAGAGCTTTGCTCTCATGAATCCATAGATCTACAGAGATCTTGTTCATGGGTTTTAACCCATGAGCAGAGTTTTGCTCATGGATCCAAAAATAGATCTTTTTGATCTAAAAGTGAAGAACTCCTAAGAGTCTTCAAAAAACTTTGATTTCTTTAGGAGTTTTAAATAAATTTTCTCATCATCATCACAGAGCTAGGCTCTTTTAAGGAATCTTATTCCCCTGAGACCAGAGTTTGACAAGTGTCACTCTGTGACAGAGCTTTGCTCTGAAAGAGGAGATTTTCTCCTTGTCTCTAGGGATTTTTTATTAATGGGAATATTTTCTTGGGGACCAATTGACAATCCCATCCAATGATGGGGTTGTCTTGTTAACTGACGTATTGTCATCCCGATTTTGTGGGTCCCCCTTCGGTCTCCTACTCACTGCACTGCTGTGTAGTGTAATTAATTAATTTTAATTTAATTGATTTTTAATTTAATTAATTAATTAGTGAAAAAAAAATTAAACGCCAAGCGTTAGAATTATAACACTAACGGCTAATTTTGTTTACTTGCAGCGATCATGTCTCTCGACACCTCATTCCCGTTTGCTCGCTCGGAGGAAGGGTTCCCTGAAGCGCCTTTGGATCGCGAAGTCTTAGCCATGATTAAGGACCACGACCCAGAATATAAGAGTCTCCACCTTTGGGGGTCGTGGTATAATCAGATTATCATAGGTCTACGGAGCTTCACGTGCGCAGTACCGTCAGAACCCATTACGGCGATTCATTATGCCACCCCACCCTCGGTGCAGTATGCCGTGGAGATGGTTGATTGGACCTCGAAGGGCTTTCTTCATCCCGCTATAGATGCGATTCCGGTCCAGCGTCCTATGGTTTTAGATATCCTAGGACGCCGCATCTGTCAAGGCGAGGCGCGACCTTAGAGGCAATCATATAGCATAGGTCTGATCCCCCGCCACCCGATCGGCTATCTACCGTGGGCCCGGTATATCCTGTCGACGAAGAAATCGCAGTTGATAAGGTTAGGATTGTATACTGCGGTTTACGTCTCCCTCTTCCAGTATCCCACGCTTCCCACCTGGTGGTTCAAGGCTTTCCTGGAGCAGTGGAACATACCTACCCACACTTTCCTTGCAATGGATCGGGAAGTGTCGATTTCTCTGGAGGAGTTCACAGAGGTCTCCGGTTTACCGGTTATAGGGGAGCACTATGAGGAATTGCTTCCGACAGACGAGTATGTCTTCGGTGCCAAGCCGGTGGTAAGGGGCCTCACGCCGGAGAATGCTGTTCAACACCAATTCCCAAGTTTGATCAAAGTGTTGAACATCTATGAGGCCCTTTTCATCGAACATGGGAGTCGCGGAGTTAGCTTTGAGTATTTCATCACTCGGTTCCTCCGCCTAAGCGTCTTCTCGTCAGAATCTGCAAAGTTTGCTACCCTTGACGATCCTTTTGGTCTAGGTTTGGATAACCTGCCGGCGAAGGAAATAGACCAAAAGGTTTTTTTCCTTCCTGACTTCCCGACTGTGTCTTTTGCAGAAATTGCGGCCCCCGGGATGGACGAGGAGGCCTTTTTCTTAGGATTTCTTGGGCTATGGCTGAGTTGTTTGCACTCCCAATGCATTCTTGCCATATGCGGCCCTCTGTCTTTTACCCGGCTCACCGGATGACCATCGGGGTAAAGGTAGCCGTTGGGATAGCCAGCTTAGCACATTTGTACCACGGCCTCAGTCGAGCGGCAGATGCTAATGAGCCTGGGGTACTGCACGTGGTCTTCCCAATGCACTACTTCGTATCGTGGCTCGAGCTACACACATCGGGTGTCTTTGGCATGCACAAAAGGCCCTCGTTCTACGACAAGTGCGGTTTCCCTCGCATCATACAGTTGATTGGCGCATCAATTGTGACTCCATCGCCACGGAACGCTGGGGGTTTACTCCTTCGTCCCCACACCGTTGGAGACGGGATGTCTTTCATCGACATGGTGTTGACTATTGGAAAGGCGTCTACCGCTGCAGTGCGGCCATTGCAAGACACTTTCAAGGATGGAGCTTCAGTTTTAACGGCCCGGAGACCCTCCACTTATAGTTAATCAGACCGGGCTTCTTGGTGTTTAGGAAGAACGGGGCAGCTATTTTCATGAGATACAACCCGCATCGTTTCGCCCAGCAACTGAGCTACGATCAAGGGGTACCCTTGGAAGCTTTCCTACTGGAACCCGCTGCCACTGAAGAAGGGATGAAGAACACGCTGCATCATTTCATGTGCCTGAATACGGGTTCTCACTTTTTTATCAGTGCGCCGGCTTGCGCTCCATGACTCCTCAATATATATAAAGAATGGTACAATCATGCAACGGGAGCCGTTATAAAGGAGGAAAGGCGATTGCTGGTCGACCGTAAGGGTGCGCCTCCAGGTAGCGACCGCAACGCTCTTTTGGTGCCAAGGACCCCGGTAGTTCCCCCTCTAAAAGATGCTAGAGCCGGACCACCGCGTGTGCAGAGTCCTCCACACGGATTGCCGCTCCCTGATCTCGCGGATGCACCACCAGCGCCCTGTGCTCCAGTGGAGACAATGGTTGTAGCTTCGCCAGAGTCTGGTGTAGGTGCGGACATCGGGACCCGCCGCCTCAAGGTGGCTGCCAAGCGTAAGTCGATCCCTGGTGCCACTAGGGTTGGTGGGCAGAAGAAGAAAAAGAAGTCGCTCTTCGCCGCTGACGTCGTATTCGGTCAGGAACCCACGCTCCCTATGGTGAGGGCCTGAGTGAATATGGGACTAACGAGGTATTAGTCATGCTGCCGGATGACACGGACTTGGCGGCCGCCATCGCAGCTTCAGAGCGATTGGCGAGGCGCGACGCATGGCTAGCTAAGCTTGCGGAATCAGGTAGCCACTAGTCGCATTTTTTATTTCATCATATCTTTATTATTGCCTTTGACTAACGTTTTTTCTTCTTTTCTTCCAACAGGCATCACCACTGAAGAAGCCATTGCTTCTTCCCTCAAGACTTTCCAAGAGGAGGAACGCCTTAGATCGTCTCTAGGCCTTAGTAAGTTTCGATTCATCAAGTTTTCATTTTACTTGCGTTATGGTCGATCTAACCTCTCCCTTTTTATCACAGAAACCACAATGCCGATCCCGCCAGGTGACGCGGAGACTCTGCCAGCTGCCGATGTTCCTGCTTCCTCAGGGCTACCGCGGGAGGTCCGTCTTGAAGAGCCGATGAGAGATGCCTTAAAGGCTCTGGAGGCGACTCTAAACGAGGACGACGACACCTTGATTAAGGAAGCGTCGAAGAGGTCTATCGCGACGGCCCGGGAAGAGAGGAAGCGGTCGAGGCGCGAAGCGAAGGCACGCAGGGCTGCCTTGGCCATTGGAGTGGGCCCAAGCACCATCCCTCATGCTGATACTCCCTCAGAAGAGGCACCCATCGCCCTATCCACTGATCGCAGACCGGTGGCGCGTGCAGTTCGGAGTGCTAACGATAAATCCACTTCAGGTAATGAATCTTTCGAGATTTGTTTGTAAAAATTGTAAACTCGCCGGTTCTTATGTATCTCATCTTGCAGGGCCGAGTCCGACCGAGGGGGAGACAGAGACTGTCGAACCCAAGGAAACAGGGGGGGAAGCACTGGCCGAACTCGAGCCGACGGTGGGCAACGTCGCCGGGGTTGCAGAGCCTGAGTTGGGGGCCGAGGGATCTGCAGCCGAGAAGGTCATTGATGCCGAGCCTGAAGTGGCGACAGATGAAATGATCATTATAACTGAGCCCAGGGTAGTGGCGGACGAGGCACTTGAGGCCGGCAACCTCGTGGTGACGGTGGATGAGCCGATGGAGACCGCGGAGCCCGAAAAAGTAGCGGGTGAGATGGGCACGACTCTTGGGGAAGAGTCAGCCGCTCTCTCTCAAGAGTCCGGCAATGCTCCGATCATTGCCCTCCCCGTCTATAATCTTCCGCCGTCTCCTGGCCGCGCGAGCATGGCAACGGCCCCCATTGAGTCGGGTGATGAGGCCACGAGCGGTGGTCTCATGTCGATGGAGGAGGGAGTCGCCTCCATTTCGGCCGGCAGCTCATCAGGTAAATCCCAAGTTACTATCTTTCTTTACCTTACAATCCTTTCTGACAAGTTCACTCTCGTTCGTAACACAGGTGCAGCCGGCGCCGATGCTCCATTGCTCGAGGGAGTGCCTTCAACGACTGCCTTGGCGGTGATCACCTCTCAACCCTCTCTCATACCGTCGAAGATGTTGGAAGGTATGGGTTTGCAACTTATTAATCTTATCTTTTAGATGTATAATTTGTGTACTAAAGTCATATTGTTGTGTCTTTTCAGGAGTGCTCTTTGACCATCTTTATCAAGTGTTTCTCCCACACTTCTCCTTCCCATCTGAACTCGCTTCTCCCTCTGGTAGCGCTGGTGAGTATAGTTTCCGATTGATGTCTTTCTTTTTCAGCGATGGAATTATTTCTAACTTTTTCTCGTCCTGACTGCAGTGCTACAAATCGAAGGGGGAGACGAAAGATTGGTCACGCCACCTGCCCTTCCGGCTTTGCCACCTGCTTCAACTGGTATAGTAGACTATCTCATCAGTGACTCTTTCCATACTTCTGGAACCGTCATCTAATCGTATTTTGTCTTTTCAGCTTTCGTTTCGGTTCCGGCGCCCTTCGAGCCTCGTATCATAATGCCGGCGGGCCCTTTCCTGAGACGTCCATCCTCGAAAGGCGCCGCGAATAGTCTGCGCATGTTGAGCGATTATATCGAGGAACTCGACGTCGAGACTCCTACATCTGCTACAGACTTCGCCACGGCGGTTAACCCAATGCTGGTGATACTCGTCAATTTCCATGACGAGGGCATCGTTGCATCTTAGGTTAATCACTGCAGGGAGATTGAGGCTCGCTTTCATCAGCTGGAGTCGATGCGTCCTGCTCCTGAGGTTCTGGCCGTGAGTACTCAACGGGCAGCATGGCTCGAGCAAAGCACTTCTCATTTCCACCATTTGGAACAAGAAGCAGCTTTAAGGCTGAAGGAGTGTCAGGAGTCTTAAAGCGAAACTGCTCGCCTACGTGCTGAAGTTGAGGCGAACGCTGCTAAGGTAAAGGCTGTCTTCGAGGGCCTTCTGGAGCGTATCTCAAATGGGCTGAATTTGAAGCAGAAACTTGACGCTGCCAAGCCTAATGCCCAAGGTCGCGAAGCCACTCAGCAGGTCGTCGGGGAGCAGCTCGCATCTCTCTTGCAGCAACGGGCTCAAGTAGAAGCAGAACTGGCGGTGGTGGCCGATCAGGAAAAGGCATGGAAGGAAGTGTGCGAACAATTGATAAAACTATTTAAGACGCTTCCTTCCCAGTAGCTGCGTTTGTATCAATGTATTTGTAAAATTTTCCTTTTAAATAATATGTATCAATTCTTTATTCTTTTGTACGCTTCACCTTGTACTTCTTTGAATTAATGAATAAAGATACACATTTTTTTTCTTTGCAATGTCTTGTATGCTCTTTTGCTTTCTCCCTTCCTCTTATTATCAGCATGTTGACTTGATAAACATAAATGGCAGATAACTTAGTTTTTTTTTCAAGAGATATCGATGGCTTAGGCCGCATGTGCAGATCTGCCGCCTAAGACTTTTCAACTCTATGAGCCGTGAGGGTCTCATAGAGACTTTTCTCCCTACGGATCGAGAGGATCTCGTAGGTGGGTTTTCTCCTTAGGAATCGTGAGGATTCCTAAGTGTGTTTTCTCTTATAAGTCGTAAGGATCCTATAAGAGAATTTTTCTCTCTTACGAGTCGAGAGGACCCGTAAGCGGTTGTTTCCCTCCTTATCAAAACTCGACTTCGGAGAGTGAGACCCGTGAATAGTATGCAAGAGACCGTTTTAGACCGACTTGCAGGGTCCCATTGTTCAGGAAACAAGTTTTTTAATCCCTGCTGCCTGAGGCTTCATCTTGCAAGTTAAGACGAATCGGGAATTTCCCGCGGAGACACTGGTTTCTCTGCGAGCCGATACGAATCAGGAGGTTCTCATCAAGGACGCTGGTTTCCCTGAGTTGAAGTATTTGCCAAGGATATTTGTTTCCCTGGTGTTGAAACGAATCGAGAATTTCCCACGGAGACACTAGTTTCTCTGCGAGTCGACGCGAATCGGGGGGCTCTCATCAAGGACGCCGGTTTCCCTGAATTGAAGTATTTGCCAAGGATATTTATTTCCCTGGTGTTGAAACGAATTGAGAATTTCCCGCAGAGACACTGGTTTCTCTGCGAGTCGACGCGAATCAGGAGGCTCTCATCAAGGATGCTGGTTTCCTTGAATTGAGGTATTTGCCAAGGATTATTTGTTTCCCTGGTGTTGAAACGAATCGAGAATTTCCCACGGAGACACTGGTTGCTCTGCGAGTCGACGCGAATCAGGAGGCTCTCATCAAAGACGATGGTTTCCCTAAGTTAAGGTATTTACCAAGGATTATTTGTTTCCCTGGTGTTGAAACGAATCGAGAATTTCCCGCGGGGACACTGGTTTCTCTGCGAGTCGATGCGAATCAGAAGGCTCTCATCAAGGATGCTGGTTTCCTTGAATTGAGGTATTTGCCAAGGATTATTTGTTTCCCTGGTGTTGAAACGAATCGAGAATTCCCCACGGAGACGCTGGTTGCTCTGCGAGTCGACGCGAATCAGGAGGCTCTCATCAAGGACGATGGTTTCCCTGAGTTGAGGTATTTACCAAGGATTATTTGTTTCCTTGGTGTTGAAACGAATCGAGAATTTCCCGTGGAGACACTGGTTTCTCTGCGAGTCGATGCAAATCAGAAGGCTCTCATCAAGGATGCTGGTTTCTTTGAATTGAGGTATTTGCCAAGGATTATTTGTTTCCCTGGTGTTGAAACGAATCGAGAATTTCCCACGGAGACACTGGTTGCTCTGCGAGTCGACGCGAATCAGGAGGCTCTCATCAAGGATGCTGGTTTCCCTGAGTTGAGGTATTTACCAAGGATTATTTGTTTCCCTGGTGTTGAAACGAATCGAGAATTTCCCGCGGAGACACTGGTTTCTCTGCGAGTCGACGCGAATCAGAAGGCTCTCATCAAGGATGCTGGTTTCCTTGAATTGAGGTATTTACCAAGGATTATTTGTTTCCCTGGTGTTGAAACGAATCGAGAATTTCCCGCGGAGACACTGGTTTCTCTGCGAGTCGACGCGAATCAGAAGGCTCTCATCAAGGATGCTGGTTTCCTTGAATTGAGGTATTTGCCAAGGATTATTTGTTTCCCTGGTGTTGAAATGAATCGAGAATTTCCCGCGGAGACACTGGTTTCTCTGCGAGTCGACGCGAATCAGAAGGCTCTCATCAAGGATGCTGGTTTCCCTGAGTTGAGGTATTTACCAAGGATTATTTGTTTCCCTGGTGTTGAAACGAATCAAGAATTTCCCACGGAGACACTGGTTTCTCTGCGAGTCGACGCGAATCAGAAGGCTCTCATCAAGGATGCCGGTTTCCTTGAATTGAGGTATTTGCCAAGGATTATTTGTTTCCCTGGTGTTGAAACAAATCGAGAATTTCCCACGGAGACACCGGTTTCTCTGCGAGTCGACGCGAATCAGGGGGCTCTCATCAAGGACGCTTGTTTCCCTGAATTGAGGTATTTGCCAAGGATGTTTGTTTCCCTAGTGTTGAAACGAATCGAGAATTTCCCGCGGAGACACTGGTTTCTCTGCGAGTTGACGCGAATCAGGATTTTCTTCGTCAAGGACGCTTGTTTTCTCGAGTCGAAGGATTTGCCGAAGACACTGGTTTCTTCGGGATTGGTATGAACCGTCGAGATCTGGCTTCGTTTTCTGGCGGAGCCTGTTGGAAAAGTATGGTTCCCTCTTTGTTTGCGCCCTTGGATTGTATACAGGGATCGATGTGATCTCAACTGTAGGGCCAAAGTTTTATCATCATTTTTTTTTGTTTTATTTTCGCGATGCTCTATCATTTCAGCTTTTATATCGCGAAGGTCACGATTGCCCAATCATTTCGGCTATTTTTCGCGGTGCCCAATCATTTCGGCTATTTATTTTATTTTCACTCGCTGCTTTTTATTGCGAGTTGCCCAATCATTTCGGCTATTTTGCATGCATACATTTTTACTTGATACTTTTTATTGCAAGTTGCCCCATCATTTCGGCTATTTCATATGCATGTGCGGCCTACTGGCTTTTCGCCGTAAATATGAATTTAGACATCGATTTCGGCATCAGCACCGCTACAACTGGGATATTGCCAGGAGCGAATCATCATCTGCCTCCGTCGATGTTGAACAAAGGTGGCTTAGCGAACAGGGTTAAGGTCATGTCGGCTAAGGCTTTTAACTTCATGAGCCGTAAGGGTCTCACAAAGGTATTTCTCCCTACAAGTCGTGAGGATCTTGTAGGCGTATTTTCTCTTTAGGAATCGTGAGGATTCCTAAGTGTATGTTCCTCTGTAAGTCGTAAGGATCCTACAAGAGGGTTTTCTCCTTGTAAGTCGAGAGGACTTATAAAGGTTGTTCATCATGCGCACATATCCCTAATCACGGATGAAATTTGGTTAGGGAAATGTTTATTCGCGCCCGTGAATTGTATACAAGAGCCAGTACTGGACCACTTGTAGGGCAGTATCGAAAGTTGTGGGGGGGTTGCTTAAGCACAGGTTTAGGTCTCTGTAACTTAAGACTTTCAAATCTTATGAGCTGTGAGGGTCCCATAAGAGAGTTCTCCTTACGAGTCATGAGGATCTCGCAAGTGTATTTTCTCCTTAGGAATCGTGGGGATCCCTAAGTGTGTTGCTCCCTTGTGAGTCGTAAGGATCTCACGCGGGTGGTTTCTCCTTACAAGGTCTAGAGGACCCTGTAAGTGTCCTTTAACAAGGTTGCGCCCTCTCAGGTTTTCACAAACACTCGCCGGCAATCTTGCTGTTTTTACTCACGGAGCCCTTTCGGGTTTTCATTCGTGCCCTTTTTTGCTTATGGACATACCGTTTTTATTTATTATATATATTTTTATATATATATATTTTTTTATATATTATTTTTTTTATCTCGTCAGCCTAAGGATGCTGTGGTAGTAGTTTAAGGACGTTTCTGTCCAGTCATTAGTTTAAGGACGTTTCGGTCCGTCATTAGTTTAAGGACGTCTCGGTCCGCCATTAGTTTAAAGACGTTTCGGTCCGGTATTAGTTTAAGGACGTTTCGGTCCGGTGCTGAAGAAGGCCAGTTACTACTCATAGAGTTTGGGCTTAGGAAGATAGCGAGCGGACATGGTCGTCGTCATCTATCATTGACCTAGGCTATGGCTCATTAAACGTAGTATTTCTTTAGGAAGCGACCGTTTATTGGCCTGAAAGGCCTTTCACCATGCATATCCATGAGTAGATAGGCTCCACCCTGGTAGACTTTTTCTATGATGTGCGGGCCTTCATAGTTCGGCTCGAATTTTTCCCGCTTGGCGCGATTGGGGATCATAGGCCTTTTGACCACTAGCACGAGTTCGCCTTGGCGGAATGTTCTCTGCCGGGTCAATCTTTCATATGAGCGCGTCATCTTTGCTTTATAAGCCTCCAGATTTTGTTGCGCTATGAGCCGGGTTTCATCAAGGGCATCAAGCCTCAAGCCGAAGGTGAGCGTTTTCTTCATCTGTTAGCTCGTAGTGGACTGCCACTCGTAGAGAGGGTAACTCTATTTCGAGGGGGAGTACCGCTTCTGTACCGAATACCAACGCATATGGCGTTATGTTCGTGGCTGTCTTGAACGTAGTTCGATATGCCCAGAGAGCTTCTTACAGTCTCTCGTGCCAGTCCTTCTTATTTCGGGACACCGTTTTCTTCATGATCTTTGTCAAGGTCTTGTTGAAGGCCTCGGATAGACCATTAGCTCGCGGATTATAAACCGAGGAATATCTCCAGTCTATATTATGCTGTTGTGCAAAGCGATTGATTTTATGGCTTCTGTAGGCTGGTCCGTTATCGGAGATGATCCGGCGCGGAGTTCCAAACCGATATATGACGTGCGTCTTGAAGAAATGGAGGATATTCTCCGTCTTCACTTCCCTCAACGGTACTGCTTCTGCCCATTTGGAGAAGTAGTCAGTCGTCGCCAGGATGAAACGATGTCCTCTGGACGATGCTGGTTCGATGGGGCCGACTATGTCAGTTCCCCACATTTCGAATGGCCAGCTAGCCACTGTTGGATGGAGTGGATTTGGATGTTGGTGGATGAAGTCCCTATGGATTTGGCATGAGTGACATTGCTTCGCATATTCGAGGCAATCATGAATCATCGTGGGCCAGTAGTAGCCCATTCGTTTGATCTTCGACTTCATCTTCAGGCCTGCTTGGTGAGAACCACAGAGTCCGTCATGAACTTCCTGAACGACCCTTTTCGCTTCGTCAGGTCCCAGACATCTCAGCCACAGAGAATCAAATGACCTCTTATATAAAGTATCATTGACGAAGGCGAAAGACAGAGCTCGTTTCATGAGCTGATGTCTTGAGGATGCATCTTCGGGCTTTTGACGGTATTTGAAGTAGTATGTAAAGACTTCTCTCCAATCCTCAGCTTTTTCCCGGTCTTTTATTTGCAGGGTCACCTGTTCAGTCACTCCCTTTTCTTCGATGATTCCGGAGATATTTCTGCTGGGGCAAGCACCCGACGGCTCTGTATCACAATTCTGACGTCATCGAGGTTCTCATCAGCCAATTCCTTAGCGAGCTTGGCTAACGCGTCCGCCTTGCTATTTTCCGTGCGCGGTATGTTTTCTAAAGTGTATGAAGGAATTTGGGTCAACAGTTGTTGCACCTTTTCGCCGTACTTCACCAACTCTGGTTTGCACGTTTGGTAGTCGCCATTTACTTGACTGATGACCACCTGGGAGTCTCCATATATGAGGAGGTTTTCAATTCCCATGTTGATGGCGATCTCGAGACCTGCTATCAAGGCTTCGTATTCGGCTTCATTGTTTATCCTCGACTCCGTTAAGGAGAAAGCGAAGCGCATTATTCCTCCTTGTGGGGTCACGAAGATGAGGCCTACCCCCGATTTGATCATTGGCGTACTTTGTTTGCGCTTTTTCATGGAAGACGCTCCATCGAAATAAAGCTCCCATCGGGTATCACCACCGTCGATCGCGTCGAACGCATGTTCATCTCGAAGATCGCAATTTAAAGGAGAATCGGCGGCTATTGGATGCTCAGCGAGGAAATCGGCGATGGCCTGGCCTTTCACTGCCTTGAGAGGTTGATAGGTTATCGAAAACTCCATCAAGAGCAGGGCCCATTTAGCGAGTCGACCTGTCAATATGGCCTTCGACATCAAATACTTAAGGGGGTCCACCTTCGAGATGAGACGGACTTCGTGCGCCAATGCATATTGTCTGAGTTTTGTTATCGTGAAGATCAATGCCAGGCAATGTTTTTCGATGGGAGAGTAGTTGCTTTCTGCCCCCAGAAGAACTCGACTTAAGTAGTAGAGTGCTCTTTCTTTCCCCTGGTCATTCTCTTGCGCCCATAATGCGCCTAAAGAACCTTCGAAGGCGGTTGTATAAAGAATGAGAGGCTTTCCCTTAACCGGAGCAGCCAACACTGGCGGGTTCTGCAAGTACTGCTTGATTTCGTCTAGTGCACCTTGTCATTTTTGATCCCAGACGAATGGAGTTCCCTTCTTCATCAGGTGGCTGTAAGGACGGCACTTGCCTGAGAGATTGGCTATAAATCGCCGTATGTATGCGAGCTTCCTTTGGAGAGACCGCAACTGTTTGAGATTTCTCGGCGGAGGCATTTCCATGATCACTTTGATCTTTGACGGATCTATTTCGATACCTCGGTGTCGGACGATGAATCCCAGGAATTTGCCCGAAGAAACTCCGAATGCACACTTGAAAGGGTTCATCTTCAAGTTGTATTTTCGAAGGCGTTGAAATACGGTCTTCAGATGCTCGAGATGTTCCTCGTATGATTTACTTTTAACCACAAGATCGTCGATATAGCATTCGACGATTTCATGTATAAAGTCATCGAAGATCTTCGTCATGGCCCTCTGATAAGTAGCACCGGCGTTCTTTAAACCGAAGAGCATCACTTTATAACAGAATATTCCCAAAGGAGTCCGAAAAGCGGTGTGCTTCTGGTCTTCGGGATGCATCTTTATCTGATTATACCCTGATGAGCCGTCCATGAAGGAGAAAACCTCATGAGTGGACGTATTGTCTATCATCAGCTCGGTGACTGGCACTGGGAAATCGTCCTTCGAGCAGGCTTTATTGAGATCCCGGAAGTCTACGCATATGCGTACTGTCCCATTTTTCTTCATCACCAGGATGATGTTGGCGATCCATTCAGGGTATTGAACTTCCTGGATGAAGCCAGAGTCGATCAGCTTCTTGACCTCAGCGTTGATGCTCATCTAAAGCTCGAGCCGCATTCTCCTCGGCGCCTGTTTGACTGGCTTGACGTCCGGGGATATCGCCAATTTGTGCACAGCAATTTCTGGATCTAGTCCCGGCATTTCGGAATAATTCCATGCGAAGCAATCTCTATGCTGTATAAGGACGTCTTTTAATGCAGCCACCCTTTCTTCAGATAGTAGCTCGCTGACAAATGTCGGTCGCGGATCGTTTGCCGTCCCCAACTCAATTTTCTTGAGCTTATCTGCAGTGGTGTGTATTCCATTTTCCAGTTCTTTCGGATCTGGTAGAAATTCTGAGATCGCCTCATCATTGCTGTTTTCAAAGCACCAGGGAAGGTTGTCCATGTTCTCGGGCTTTTCTTTTGATATTGTTATCATGTGACAAGTACGAATTCGCTTCCAAGCCCAATGTGGAACTGGTTCTTCTTTCATGGCCTTAGGTTCGTGCTTCTGTAGCGGCGTTACCCTCCAGTTGTCAGACAGAGCGAACTTGCCAAGCTGATACTGATCTTCGACCCAATTCTTGAAGGTGAAGCAGTCTTCGAGAGGATGCCCTACCACTCGGTGATAAAAGCAATAGTCTGGATGAGAGACTCCGCCTGCTTGTTCGGGGTTTTTGGACTCCGGCAGTGTAAGCATCTGATATTTTAGAGCAAGATCAAGTATCTTCTTCGTCTTGTCCCGAGGGAAGGAATATGCTCGACCCATTTTTTTCATGAGGGATAGATCGGAACCGCTCATTTCCCGCTTGCGTGGCTTCTTAGTCCCACTTTGTTGCTGTTGAGCACCTTTTTCGCCTTTCGACTTATTTCTGCCTCTGCGTCGAGCCTTTTTTATAACAGGTTGACAGGGTGCGGCATTTTCGTCTTTCACGGCCTGTTGAAGGAGGCGTTGCGCTTTGTCTTTCTCGTAGATGGCCATTTCGCGGTTGTGATCGTCTCGGACTTTTTGACCAGCTTCCCTTATAAGCCTGTCCATTTGTTCTTCAAACGACGGACTGGGCGCTTTTGCATCAGGAACTTTTACTGGTTCAGGATTAGCGTCCTCCCATTGAGCATCTACTTCTTTATTGAAATCATGTATAACGTAACAATCGCGGAGTGGCTTTCGTTTCTTAGATCGAATATATCCAAGCCCAATTGTTTCCATCCTTCCACTAGGCAACTTGTGTTGGGTTCCGGGGACGTTCCAGACCCTGTCATAGAATTTGGCCTTTCTAGCGGTCTGTTTGAAGGGTATCCCTTGGCGCTTCAACAGCCTCTTCAAGCCTTCTGTATAATATCTGGGAAGATGGATGGGCTGAAGCCTGTCAAGTGTAGGATCCGCGCCGTGCCAAATTTCTTTCTCCACTTTGGTTTCCACCGAGCGGTAAAATAGAATTGCCTTTTCGCCTTCTCGCCTGGGAGGGACATAAAACGTCTGCAGCTCCTCTACACTGAAGGTATCGAGCGCATCCAGTTCTTTATAATGTTTAAGCGGCACCATGGCGACTTGTAGACTTTGCTCTTCGTCAGCGGACGTTTGTATTGAAGGTCGAGCAGGGAATACAGCATGGAATTCATCTTCCGAGTCGCTACCAAAGATTAACGTAGGAGTAGATGGCCCTGGCTTGTTGTGTTGGGGCGGCCCCAAATAAACTATCTCCTCTTCCTCCTCGGCATCACTGCCGAAGACAGGGATGGTGGCGTTAGCTTTGTTTTCCGACTTGTGACACCTTTCCGTGTCTTTGAAATCCAGTAAGAAGTACTTGGCATCTTCATATTTGCGGACTTCGTTCACGGAAAACGGATTCAGTTCTCCTGCCACGGTATACTCGAGACCATCCTTAGCGTATTTGATGTTGTATAGAAGGGATGACGTTGTACTCGTGTAACCATGGTCGGCCGAGCAGAGCATTGTAGCATGTCTTGGCGTCTATGACGTGGAACTTAATGTCCGCGATGAGTAGCCCAAAGCGTAGTGTCAGTATCACAGACCCAAGAGTTCTTGATGACTGGGAGTCGAACCCGGAGATGGTGATCTTGCCCCGAGCAAGGTGATGTACGCTCATGCAGATTTCTTTTAACACCCGTACATTGAGGAGGTTAACGGAGGATCCATTGTCGATCAGGATTTTGACTATCTTTATATCGTGGCAGTATCCTGAGACATAAAGGCGGCGATTGTGTTCGCATGTCCCAAGGAGAAGGTCTTCATCACCAAAAGCGACATCGGCCGTGTGCACTTCCTCCAATTCATCCTTCATCTTTTCTTCAGTTAGGAAAGCTTGGAATTGTTCCGGATCTTGTAATGCCTTGATTAACGAATCTCTCGCATCCTTTGATAGCAAAAGGGCATCAAGAATGCTGAGCTGTGAGGGTAGCTTCCTCAGATGCGCTAAGACGTTGTAATCCACCTTATTCTTCTTCGGCGGGTCCTCGGCGCTTAGCTCCCCCAGAACTTGGTCATCTAAGACGATATCTTCAGAGACCTTTTCTTTCCCTTTATCTTTTTTGTTTGAGGGTCCGAGATTCTTTTCAGGCAACATCCGATTCCGCAGCCGAATATTTTCGCAAACCTTCGGCTCTTCTTCTTTTCCCGAAGTGGACTCTTTAAAGAGAGGGGCAAGTTCCAGCTCCTCATCAGAATCGCTCCCGAATGTAGGCACTTGTGACCCGCCGGTGTTAACCATGCGACAATCGCCGGTAGTTCTTTTAAGCCCTTCGGTCGTATTTCTTTGCTCCCGACGAGTTTTGCGCTTTTCCCGCTTAAAGCGTTGTCGATGAGCAACGTATCCTTGCCACCATCTATCGAAAGCTTTGCACTCTTGAGTGGGGTGCGAAACCTTCTGATGATATAAGTAATAGGAGGGGTGCATTTCTATTTCACCAGTAATTTTTCCTTCGGAGGATGGTAGCTTCATGCCCATTGATATGGCCTTAGCAAACCTTTTCCTCATCTTGAATTGGCTTTTGTTGGTAGTGGAGGTATTTTTCTCCAGCGGGATCGTCTCAGCTTTTTCATCAAGTCGCTGGCGCTTGGCCTTTTCGAATATGACCGCCTCGCGTTCCCGATCAACTTTACTTTTTAAAAGAGCTTCATTGAGGAATGCGTCAATTACTTCATCCGATGGCCCCAGATTTTTTGGTTCAGGATCTGCCCCCAGCGTTTCAGTACAAGGAGTCTCCTCATCGTCCATGAACGAATGGGAAATCACATGACAGCTAACCACGTAGTCTTCGGATTCATCAGATGAACTTTCTCCCTCATCTTCCTTTTGAAAGACGTGATTGAGGAACTCTTGGAATGTAACGGGAGTCCTTGCCTTCTGGTTGTATTCCTCCAGCGCGTCAATTTGTTTTTGCAAGTCCGTGCGCTTGTCTCCAGGCTTCACGGGCTTCTTTGATTTCTTTTTCTTCTTCTTCGAAGATTTCGACGGCTGGTTGTGAATGCTTAGGCCACCTCCATCAATCATTTGAGTTGGACATGGCTTCAACATTCCTTCAATGATTTGAGGTTCCAGCGGGTTCTTCCACTTGATTGCGGGGCATGTCTAAAGATCGTTCAACATTCTCTTTGTCTTGGCTGATAATACAACCTCCCAAGGAGCTTCTTCAACGACAGAGCATGTTGCCCCCGGCGTACTCATCCCCTTAGAGGTGTGGGGCTGCGGTGGATTCACCTTCCATTTGTCGGACAACGCGAACTTGCCCTGTCGGTACTGGTCTTCAAGCCAATTTTTGAAGACGTAGCAATCTTCGATCGGATGACCCAGTACTCGATGATAAGGACAGTAGTTGGGCTTATTGACGTCATTTGGTTGCGACGGACGTTTTGGATCCGGCAGATTTATGAGTCGGTTGCGCAACGCCAGCTCGAATAACCTTCTCGTTTTATCTCGGGGAAAAGAGTAAGAACGTCCTAGCCTCTCCTTAAGGGCTACGTACGGGCGCATATTATTTTGACGAACAACCGGCTTCGAGTTGCTCGGCTGTTGTTGAGCATTAGCGACAACGATCGCTTTTCCCTTCTCCTTGTCATTTCGGGAGTCCGGCTTTGGAAGAGGGGGTTTATGGCCCATCTGATCTATTTGCGCTAGCTTGTCAATCAAGGCCTGGAAGGTAGTCGGCTTGAAAAACATCATAAATTGTGAGATGGCTGCTTGCGGATCAAGAGTTCCCACAAACATACCCACCGCGGGAGCTTCTTCAATGCGTTGCTCGCACTTCGACCATAAGTTCCGCCACCGTATAGCATATTGGACCCATGTCTCGCCCGGCTTCACCCTGGCATTAATCAACGCCGTTATCGAGGTACGCTCACTGGCGCTTGCAAAACGCTGAGTAAACAACAGCTCCATCTCCGCGAAGGTCTTGATAGAGTCGTTCGGGAGCTCAGAGTACCACTCGAACGCCGTATCTGATAAACTTCCAACAAACTGGCGAAGCAAAAGTTTGTCATCACCGCCGGTGTTGCCGCAGAGTGCCCTGAACTGGGCAACATGCTGGTGAGGATTGCACGTCCCCTTGTAGACATGGAACTTGGGAATTGTGTAACCGGGCGGGTATTTGATTTGGTCGTACCAACTTGGATATGGCCGCCCCGTTTTTACGACATGGCCAGCTGCTTCAGTCGCATGATGAACCCGTATTTGCTGGGCTATGTACTTATCCAGGTCATCCTTGGAGATTGTTTCTTCCTTAGCTGTTGACAGAGCTGGCGGAGGATTCGATGTCTCTCCCCTATCGTCTTCAAGGATGATCAGGGGATCTTCGGCCGGAGGATCTTGTTGGATCATCATACCCACCATGTCTTGGAACAGGAGGCCCATACGCTTTATGTTGGCTGCTTGTTCCGTAGCCTCTTTATCCTTCTTCTCCAATATGCGACGAAGGAATTCAGCGTCAGTTTCTTGTTCCTGACGTTCATCTGAGGACGTTTCAGGGGTTTCTTTTGGCCCAGTGAGTGCGGCCATCGCGTTCATCATCTCCTGGAGCTTTTGCTGTTGGTCCTGAGCTTTGGCCACTGACCGTGTAAGCGGTTTATGACCTATGGATGCACGACTGTCCTCCTTTCCCGACGCCATGTACATTGTATGAACTATTATGCCCCCGGACTTAGGACGTTTAGGTTCGCCGCCTTTGGCATTTGTTGCGAGCGCGGGGATTTTCTCCGGCCTCCTTCTTTTGTGGGCCGTTGAAGTTGAAGGGGCCGTTGTAGTAGGCACCCAGGTGGCTGTCGTCCTTTCCTGTTTGATCGGACGGTCCTTTTCTTCTTGCACCTTCGCCTTTTTCTGTTGACGAGAGCGATCTGGGTCAATTACGGAGTCTTGAACTCTCCGCCAAACCTTGTATATTTTTTAGGACAGCCGTTGAGGGGGCTGCTCCTGCTTCGTTTCCATAACTCTCTCCGCAGGTGGAGGAGATCTTTTCAGTGTAGCAGTTGGAGAGTTCTTACGTACCCTCCTCAGCAGTTCAAAACTGTTCCCAGTTGGAACAGCAGCATTGACTTTCACCACTGGAGCAAGTGGAGTTAGCCCTGAGGGGGAGTTGCCTCCTGCCTTCCTTACTCGTCGCCAATGGCGACGTCGAGTATGACGAGCCGTTGAGACTGGCTTGGAGATAGAGACAGCTTCTTTTTGCCCCATGTCTGAATGAGGCGCCGCTGGGGTTAACCTCTTAAAGACTGAGGTTGTCCTTTGAGGGGTGATATTCAATCTGTCAAAGACAGATCCTCGAGTGGGGGCAGGAGCAGGAATAGTCAGCCTTGAAAAGACTGACTCTTTGACGGGAGAAGCCGCCTTAACGACTTCCGGAGCAGCGGCCGTTGCCTTCCTTGGGACAGCCATTTTAGAGTTCACGGGCTTCCTAGCGGGCCCCTCAGAGTTCTGATCCAACCTGGCAAAGACAGAGGCTGTTGATTTGGCAATGGATGACCCGTTGACAGGGGCCGTTGTAGCAGTGAGCCGGTCGAAGACCGACTTCTTGTTCGCTTCTGGTGCGGGCATTGGCATAGTGAAGCTTGCAGGCGGGATCATGGTCCCAAAAAACAGGCCGGTGGTGGCTTGGGTCACCTGTTCTACCGGCAGAGCGAGGAAGGAGGCCGCTTGAGGCCCATATGCTATACCTCCAGGTAAGGTGGAGCGTCGGCTGCATTGGCACTTCGAGCAGTTCGAGCAGTTAGAGGCCATTGATGCTTGATTTCTGCGCCAGGCAAAAGACCAAATCTTAGTAACTTGAAAACCCAAAGGCAACCATTAACAAACCGCGATTCGTTCACGAAGACGATACACGAAGTGTGGAATGGAAAGAGGAAAAGGTCCCACCGGGCGTGCCAGAATCTGTTCCCCTCCGAAAGACGGCGACGATGTGAGGACGTCTTGCCTGAGATCCGGGGCAGATGCTATTTGGTTTTATCCGTCCATCTCTCCGAAGATGCCAAGTTGATTTATAGCACCGTGTATCGAAGGTTTAGACGGATGCGGCCGATGTAGCAGACTTCGTCAGATTCCCCCTCGCTTGAGGGGGTTTTGATTGTGGGGACGCTCTTCCCTGCAGGCGCAAGCCTCTGCAGTTAATTACGCTACCGCATCGCGGTAACAACTTTCTCCTTCTCCAGAATTTCACTTCGTTTCATGGGTGTTTGTTTTGTTTGTGGTTGCCCGTGGATTGTATACGGAGACTAAGTGATGCCGTCGCCCGTAGGACGTGGATTAGTCCAAATCCGTATTTACTTAGATTTGGGTTTGGTGTTTTAGTTTAAGGATACGTTAGCCGTGTTGAGGCTAAGATCAACTTAAACGTTCGTTAAGGATACGTTAGTCCTGTTTGAGACTAAGATCAACTTAACGTGATGGTCCATTTAATATATGGCCGTTGGGACTCATCACCTCTCTGACGTCGTTGAAGGATTACAACGATAGGTGTCAGAGGAGTTCAAAGATGCACCCTCGAACCAGAGTTGATTTGAAGTTTTATAGTCCATTTGAATGTTTAAGGATACGTTAGCCGTGTTTGGGGCTAAGATTAACTTAAACGGGATCGTTTAGATCTGGCAAAAGAGCATTTGGAGGCTCTATTGTTCCGGTTTAGGGACGTAGTGGTCCATAGGTAGTTTAAGGACGTTGCGGTCCATATTCCAGTTTAGGGACGTGGTGGTCCATATTCCAGTTTAGGGACGTGGTGGTCCATAGGTAGTTTAAGGACGCTTAAGTTCGTGGGTTTAAGGACCCCACAGTCCGTATTTTACTTTAAGGACGCATAAGTCCGTGAGTTTAAGGACCCCACAGTCCGTGTTGATGTGTGGTCGTCGGGACCCGTCACCTCTCTACGTCGTTGAAGGATTATAACGATAGGAGTCAAAGGAGTTCGGAGATGTACCCTCGAACCGGTCGTAAATTATGCTCAGTCAATTTAATTTGAGGACTTACGGCCATGATTGGGCTAAGTCCAGTTGAGAATATTCGACGCTTTTATTTGTTTTTGGTCTATTAGACCTGTGCTAGGGCTTTGCCCGTGTTTAAATAATGCATTGCACTACTTTTTATTTTTGTTTGGGCTCTGCCCATAAGGGATGCAAAGCATCAATTTGTTTTGGGCTCTGCTCATTTATAAATTATGCAGAGCATCAATTTTACTTGGGCTCTGCCCTTTTATAAAAGATGCAGAGCATCAATTTTATCTGGGCTCTGCCCATTTATTGCTTTGCAATTTATTTTGGCCTACTAGGTCTTTTTGATTTGGGCCTGGCCCTTCAGCAAAAGAAATGCATTGCATTTGTCAGGCGCTTTGTGCCAATCAAAGAGCGCAAGCGCTTGTGGTGATGACACGTGTCACGCTCTGATGAGCGAAAGCGCAACAGCGCAGTACGCTGTGTCAGTGCGCTGCGCTGTTGCACTGCTGACACGTGGCGCTCCCTGGTGGCTTGCGCCAACACAGGAGCGCAACAGTGCAATTTTTCAAGTGCAAAGCACTGTTTTATGTTTTGATCGATTTTAAATCAAAGAAAACAAGTTTTTCTTGTTTTTAAAGAACCAATGGTTCAAAAGAAAGTGCAAAGCACTATTATTATTTATTTTTTCTTTTTATTGAAGATCATTGATCTTGTTCTCAGATCAATGATCTGTTCATAAGAGAATTTTCTCTTTTTTCTAAAGTTTTTTTTTTACCTTTTTCTTCTCGAAATTTCTTCAGAGTTTTCTCTATTTGAAGTTCTGGATTCCTCACAATGTTCATGCCTTTAATTTGAGGTCTAGGGGCCTTTATATAGTGCCCATAAATTTGTTAAAGAGATCTTTCTCTGAGTGATTTGGGGAATTTTCCCCACCGTTGGATCTTTGATCCAAGGGCTTCTGTTTTACAGAAGGCAATCTTCTTGTTTTTACAAGAACAGAAAAATCTTACTCGAATTTAATTCTGTTTGGCACAAACGCCCCAGCGTGTGACACGTGTTAAGTAGCGCACAGCGCAGCGCAACTGCGCTGACACGTGTCGCGCAGCGCAAAGCGCAGAGCAACTGCGCTAGCGCATCTGCGCTGACACGTGTCGCGCAGCGCAAAGCTCAGCGCAACTGCGCTAGCGCATCTGTGCTGACACGTGTCGCGCAGCGCAGTGCTTGCGCAACTGAAGCGTTGCTTTCTTTAATTTTGTTTTAAATAGAGCTTTGCTCTGATTGGGCGCGCTGCCTCGGGCGCTGCGCTGATGTATCAGCTTTTGACACGTGGCGCGTTGCGCGCAGCGCAAAGAATCCGAAGCGTTGCTTCGAATTTTGAATTTTGAAATTCAAACAGAGCTTTGCTCTGATTGGGGGAAACAACGACCCGTACTCATCTCGGTCTAGCTACACGTGACACCGTTATTGATTGTGGTTATTCTACAAACACAATTTTTCACAACCAATCATCCGCATCATAATCTCATTAGTCCTGCATCATCCTAAGGGTTATATCAACATGTACCAAATGGATGAAAGCATGATCAAATGAACATGTCAAGATAAAAGATGCAACCAGATAGCATACTATCATGTCGAGCAAGAATGTCCTCTGAATACACACACACACACACACACACACACACACACACACACACACACCGGTACATACACTATCATATAATGGCCTCTAGGGCATACATATATCCAGCAATCTCCCACTTACACTAAGACCAATTATTGGCGTATCTCATACCCAACCTCTCAAAAAGTCGCTCATGCTGCGGCAAAGGGAGGGCGTTGGTGAGTGGATCCGCGGTGTTATCTTTTGTATCTACTCTCCGAATCTCGATCTCGCGGCAATCAACTATCTCCCGGATCAGATGATATCGCCTGAGGATGTGTTTGGATCGCTGATGGGACCTGGGCTCTTTGGCTAATGCTATAGCCCTATTATTATCACAATACAATGGTATTGGATCAATAAAGGTCGGAACTACTCCTAACTTCGAGACGAACTTCCTCATCCAGACGGCTTCCTTGGCCGCATCATTTGCAGCAATATACTCAGCTTCTATCGTGGAGTCTGCAACGGTATTCTGTTTGGAACTCATCCAACACACCGCCCCTCCATTGAGGGTAAAGACAAACCGAGAGATAGATTTGTTGTCATCCTTGTCACTCTGGAAGCTCAAATCGGTAAAGGCATCCATTTGGAGATCTCCGTTACCATACACAAAGAACATTTCTTTAGTCCTTCGCAAGTACTTAAGAATGTTCTTCACTGCTGTCCAGTGATTCTCCCCTGGGTTGGATTGATACCTGCTTACTACACCCAGTGCATAAGCTACATCAGGGCGTGTACATAGCATCGCATACATTATAGATCCTACAGCAGAAGCATAGGGTATAATGCTCATGCGAGCTCTCTCTTCATCAGTCTTTGGGCAAAAGTCCTTAGAGAGAGTGACTCCATGACTAGCGGGTAAGGAACCCCGTTTGGAGTCTTCCATACTAAACCTCTTTAGGATTGTGTTAATGTACCTGGTTTGGGACAATCCCAATAACCGTTTAGATCTATCCCTATAAATCTTTATGCCCAATATGTACGAGGCATCACCCAGGTCCTTCATGGAGAACCTTTGTGATAAGAACAATTTGACTGATTGTAGCATAGGAACGTCATTTCCTATCAGAAGAATGTCATCCACGTACAATATGAGGAATGTGACAGTACTTCCCATAATCTTCTTATAAACACAAGGTTCATCTGGATTTTTGACGAAATCAAACTCTTTGATAACATCATCGAAACAGAGGTTCCAACTCCGTGATGCCTGCTTTAATCTATAAATGGATTTAAGCAATCTGCATGCTTTCCCGCTGCTCCTACTATCAATGAAGCCCTTTGGCTGATCCATATAAACGCACTTTTCTAAATCACCATTTAGAAAAGAAGTTTTAACGTCCATCTGCCATATTTCATAGTCGTAGTGAGCAGCAATAGCAAGTAGGATCCGAATGGATTTAAGCATGGCTACAGGAGAAAAGGTTTCGTCATAGTCCAGTCCTGGTCTTTGTCGAAATCCTTTCACCACAAGCCTTGCCTTATAGGTCTCCACCTGCCCATCTACACCGATCTTTCTCTTAAAGATCCATTTGCACCCTACGGGTTTTACCCCAGAGGGTACAACATCCAAAGTCCATACTTTGTTGGTGTATATAGACTCCATTTCGGATCTCATAGAATCCAGCCACTTCACAGAGTCACCACTCGTGATATCTTGCTGAAAACCGGTAAGGTCATCATCATCCATGATGCAGTCTTCTCCATCACCATCAACGAGAAAACCGTAGTATCTCTCCGGTGGGTGAGAAGTCCTACCAGATCTACGGAGCGGCTGAGGTTCATTAGGTTATGTTGCAACATTAGGTTCAACCAAGTCGTCATTTGTAACTTGTGTCTCTAGAAGCTCTTCTAGATCTACCACATTGCCATCAGAATCATTTGGAAAAATCTCATTTTCTAAAAATATGGCATTTCGAGAAACAAACACCTTTTGTTCCTCTTTGTGGTAGAAAAGATATCCATATGAATCTTTTGGATATCCCACAAATAAACATTTGAACGATCGTGTCTCGAGTTTGTCCAGATTCTGCTTTTTGACAAAAGTCGGACAACCCCAAATTTTAACTCGCTTAAGAGATGGTCTCTTCCCATACCATATCTCATATGGAGTGGTAGACACGGTCTTGTTCGGAACTCTGTTCAATAGAAAAGCTGCAGTCTCCAAAGCATGCCCCCAAAAAGAGAGGGGCAACTCAGCATCACTCATCATGGATCGTACTATATCAAATAGGGTTTGATTCCGCTGCTCTGACACACCGTTGTGCTGTGGTGTGTAAGGGGGAGTGAGCTGAGAGAGAATCCCATTCTCTTTTAAGAAGTTCGAAAACTCTGTACTAAGATACTCTCCACCTTGATCCGATCGAAGTATCTTGATGCTCAATCCAGTTTGCTTTTCTACTTCAAGTTTGTACTTCTTGAATTTCTCGAAAGCTTCAGACTTATGCTTTATCAAAAACATATGACCAAATCTTGAGAAATCATCAGTAAAAGTTATGAAGTAAGAAAAACCGTCTCGTGCATGTGTAGACATTGGCCCACATACATCACTATATATGAGGCCCAAGAGCTCAGTAGCTCTTTCTCCGTGTCCAGTAAACGGAGTTTTGGTCATTTTTCATTTGATACAAGACTGGCAAGTCGCATAAGATTTACACTCAAAAGAATTTAAATATCCATCTTTATGAAGCTTGTTTAGTCTTGTTTCATAAATATGACTAAGTCTATAATTCCAAAAAAAAGCTTCATTTATATCTGAAAATTTTCTTTTATTTGTGTGTTGTATGTTGAAAACTTTGTGTTGATTAAGAACGTATATCCCGTTATTAAGTGTACCACAACCAATCAACTCTTAATTAAGTTTAATGTTAATAACATTGTGCTGCAATATAAAATGATATCCTTTATTGTCCAACAAATAAACGGAAATAATATTGCAAAGCATACTTGGTACAAAATAACATGGGTTCAAAACCAATATACAACCCGATGGCAACCCCAGATGATACTCTCCCACTGAAACTGCATGTACATTGGAACCATTTCCAACTTTTTAAAAAATTTCCAGAGAGGACTGCTTTGGATGTCAGTTTTCGTTCGTTCAAAGTTATTAACGTCGTCTAGGTTACTCTAAAGTTCAAGCCTGGCTCTGATACCCCTGTAGGGATTCTATAGCACCGCACTAGGTTTAGGGTTGCATCACACATGCTATAACAAAATATTAGAAGGTATTAAACAATTCTAAACATGAATCGAACTAGAAAAATAGAGTAACAGCTAGCTAGTATCATATACTACAAGTTTCTAACACTAAGTGGGGAGAGATACAACCTTTGTAGACCTCTTCCTAGACTCCTTGAATCGTGTAGGGTTTGAATTGGTTGGCTTGTATCGTTCCGCGTCCACGATGATCCACCATGAAGTCTCTTTGCACCAAGCTTCAAGCTTCTCTTGATCAAGGATGAAGAAGAAGCAAACACTCCACTCAAGTGTGCTAGACTAAAATGGAATGGTGATGTGGGTTTGGATCTCACTACAAAACCTTTTCTTTTTAATCATTTCTCTTTCTTTTAAAACCCTAGTGAGCTTTTTTTAGGAGAGAGAGGAAGAAGGAGATGGCATAAAACAAAACTCAAGAGAATAATGTGATTACCTCCTCTAAACTCAAGAGAGTAAGAGAAGTCATCCATGCTAAACCATGGCTATAAAATATCTAGATATTTTGTAACTTGAGTTTAAGCAAAACCATGGGATACAAAACCATGAACTAAAAAACCATTGACTATTGTCAACTCAAGAGAGTTGAATAGTCAACCATGATTATGTTGCCATTTTGCTTTTCTCAAATAAACAAAATATCTAAAAAATGTTACCATGTGAGTGTTTCATTGCCACCACCAATGTATCATCAACCATGACACATCTATTCTTGAATATGTGCATGCATATCAACATATACATACACTCATGCATACAACATAAAGAAATAGGTTTTAATAAATGAGCTAATGGACTTAATATTAAATCAATACTTGATTCAATAACCCGGTCATATCACATACAACCCGTCCAATAGAAAACGCCGGATTAAAATACGGTATCCAATACACGCATTTAATCGAGCTCCCATGCATATCACATATGCACCCCCATATCTTTTCGCCTGAGATAAGAGACCCCTTTGTGTGACTCTAAGACTCGTCAATACGCTAGCAGTAGACAGTGATCACATCACATGCCCACAAACCGTCAGTGGCACAAGCTGTACGTAACGGCTCCCAGGTATTGAGCGATCAGAAGAAACACAAGCAAACCTGCTAAAACTCCCATCGAGCCAACTGGTAACACTTACCGTACAGTCCGGTCTCTTCATCAAATATACTACATATGTGAGTCTAAGGATGGTATCGTCGACCCCAATAACCCTATAAGTTATGCCGGTATATGGCTCATAACAGATCAAGAAACTACTGATAACATTTATCAGTAAATCTTAGCAGCCCTGGCCAGGGACTTCCTGTTATAGCCAATCATACATGGTGCAACATCAACCCCCAATACCAGGAGAGATGAAACCCCTACTATCGCTCATTGCCTCTATGTGCCTCGAGACTGTACCCAAAATCCACCTATTTGCATGACTCAGTAGATCCGTGGTAGGGTGGAGATCAAAGTGCAGTGGGAGACACACAAGACTCTATAACGATCTCGAGTCCACAGACTAACATGTACCAGTGTCACCTGAAAACTGCTATCCGACGATAGATATAATACCAGATAGAAGACGATAGATATAATACCACATAGGAGTTCTCGGCGAGTCCGTTCAGCGTACTCAGTCTCCACTGAGCACCCGTATACGATCTTTGGTGACACCACACCAATGGATATGGGATCATCCATTGCCCATCATATGGGACAAGTAACGTATACGCTAGTCTACTCTGGTGACATCGATGCCCCATCTCGATACACCCACGACTAGGAACATTTCAAGGATATGCTCATAGACTACACATGTCCCACTAGTATGATCCGTATCATAATTTTAGTATTCCTGCATCATCCTAAGGGCTATATCAACATGTACCAAATGAATGAAAGCATGATCAAATGAACATGTCAAGATAAAAGGTGCAACCAGATAGCATACTATCATGTCGAGCAAGAATGTCCCCTGAATACACACACACATACTAGTACATACACTTTCATATAATGGCCTCTAGGGCATACATATATCCAACAGATTCAACGTGATTTTTACTAAGTTCCTAGGAAGCATAATGACTTGTATTGCATATGATTTGTTTAGCGGCATAATTCACATATTTACCTGACTGCGATAACTTTAGCGATAATGAGTGTCCTTATTAATTCTCAGTGTATAACGCATTGTCGAACGTGAATAAAATCGGTTTAGTTGTGTCGAGTGCACCAGTAAAAAGGTGAACGATTCGCCATAGTAAACAACACAGTGAATAGTGAATAAAGCAGTGTTATTAGTGCGTGCTTGTACACAACTAGCCTATACTTATAGATAGTGAAACCTGGGGAAAAGGGGGAAATCGAAGTGGAAAGAAACTTGTATTTAGGAAGATTAGCGATTTAGAGAATGATCATTCTGTTAGGAATATGTATGCCTCAGAAGCCATTATTGTATATTATAGTGGATGTTTGGACATATATAGAGAGGACTTTCTTGTTCGACATGATAGTATGCTATCTGGTTGCTCTTTATCTTAATATGTACACTTGTTTTATTATTTCGTCTCTATGATACATGTTGATAAAGTCCTTAGGATATTGACTAGACTACCAGGACTATGATGCAGATCATACTAGTGAGGCTTGTGTAGTCCACAAGCATATCCTTTAATAGTTTCTAGTCGAGAGGATATCGAGACAGGGCATCGATATTCCAGAGTAGACTAGTGTGTACGTTTCTTGACCCTGTATGGAGCGATGGTTGATCCCATAATCATCGGTGTTTGACATCAAAGATTGTGCACCGGTGCTCATTAGAGAATGGGTAAACCGAATAGGACTCGCCGAGAACTCTTAGATGGTACCATACCTATCGTCAGATAGCAGTTCTCTGGTGACACTTGTACAGGTTAGTCTGAGACCCGAGATCGTCATAGTGTCTTGTGTGGTTCCCACTGTGCTTTGATTTCCTCTCTACCATGGCTCAAAGGAGTCATGCAAACAAGTGTATTTTGGGTACAGTCCCGGAGCACATGAAGGCAGTGAGCGATAGGAGAGGTTTCGTCTCTCCCGGTATTATGAGTTGAAGTTGCGCTTGTTGGGGTCAAAAATTACACCCTGGTTGACCAAGTCAAAATTAAAGTCAACCCCAAGCCAAGTGGACCCAAGCCCAGGTCAAGACTGAGCATAGAAGAGACCGGCCCCATGACAAAAAGAATGAAGCCATAGATTGCTTTAATGTAATTCTTTTTTTTAGAAATAAATATATGTAAATTGAGCAGAAAGCCAAAATTTTGTAAACCCCATGGCTTATGTGCAAAAAAAAAGCTAATAAGACATGGAGTGTCACAAGTGCCATTTGGCAAAGCCCGATGGGCTATATGTAAAGTGTGTAGCCTATAAAGGCAAACATAATGAAAATATCTATGATAACTTTTCCATTCTCTAAAAATTCTAGGGTTTGTACCTCCTCCTTTCTCAAGGTTCTAAACCTTCTTCTTTTCTTTTGAATTAAATTAAGAGTTTAACTCTTCCCGTTCAAAAAATAAATAGTTTTTCACCATAAAACCCTTAAAAGGGAGCTCGGATCTGTCAACAAACCCCTAAAAGGGGAGATTTTAAGTCTCACCTCCTCCCCCCTCCCCCCATGATCCAGCCAACAAAGAGGAAGAAGAAGGATACCCATCTCAAAAAAAATCCCATTCAGGGAGGATCCGAGGCTCAAAAGAAGATCTAAAGATTTCTAGGAGTTTAACTCCATTCAAGATCTGTTGGAGTTTGACTGCATAAATCGAATCCATTTTTAGGAGTTTAACTCCAAATATATACATAATCTTTGTTAGGAGTTCAACTCCAAAGCCCCTTGAGAGTTCAACTCCTAACCCAGGGGCTAAGCCCCTTTTCCGCTGGTGTTTCTAGCGGTCGCGTGCCACGCACGTGACCCGTGGACGCCCAGCAGCCGCGTGCCGCAAACGTGACCCGCGGGCGGCTAGCGGTTGCGTGTAGGGCACATGACCCACGGGAGCTATGGGATCACATGCGCCTCACCCGACCCGCGGGCGCTCAGCGCCCAGCGGTCGTGTGCAGCTCACGTGACCCGCTGGCGACCAGCGCTCACGTGCTGCGCACGTGACCCGTGGGTGTCCAACGTCCATACGCCAGGCACGTGACCCGTGGACGCCTAGCGCCCACGTACCATGCATGTGTCTTTAAGACGCTCCTCACCTCTTATTTTACATGCACTCCACACCAGAAACACGTCCGTCGTTAGGAAAATTTTTCTAACGGGGCGCTGTCCCGCATCCCACAAGGGGGTTGCTAGCCCCCTTAACCCCCATCCCTCTATCCGGGTAGCAGGACCCCCGTAAACTCTATAAGGCCCCCGATATACCCAAGACCCCTCAAAACACAACACACGAACACTGCACATTGAGTTTGCATAACCAGTTTGACCCGTCAATCGGAGATTCCTTCACCTCAAAGGCGAGGGGTAATTAACGGCAGCTTAGTCCGTGGCTGCCGGAGATTTGGATCCCTACAATCAATAAACCCCCACCTACCCTAGGCAGGGAGAATCTGTAGTACGCCTGAAAAGCGACGCGTGTTCCCATCTCAATGGGGTGACGAAAAACACCCTACAACGCTATGCTCGATTAGCCATAATAGCAAGTCCCTGGTCAGGGCTGATGAGATTTCCTGGTAAGTGTTATCAGTAGTTTCTCGAACCGTTATGAGCCACACATCAGCATGACTTATCAAGTTACTGGGTTCTAACGATTCCACACATAGACTCGATATGCGACATATCAGACGAAGAGATCGGACTGTACGGTAAGTGTTACTTATAGGCTTCATGGGAGTTTGGACAAGTTAGCTTGTTGATCTTCTATTCGCTCAATACCTGGGTAGCCGTTACATCCAGCTAGTACCGCTGATGGCTTGTGAATTACTGGTGTGATCATTACCTAATGCTGGCGTGTTGACGAGTCTTTAGAGTCCCACATGGAGGGTTTCCCTGCTTCTGGCAAAACGATGTAGAGGCCATATGGTTTTACAGCAAGGTTCTGATCACATACGTGTACTGGCTACATGAATGATATTCGGACGGATAATACTAGTGGGTTTTGGTTTAAGCCGGATCCTAGTATTATATTATTGGATTGTTATCATCTCACAGTATTCGTATTTTTCGGAATACGAATACGGGTATGTATATACGGTGAGGGCATTCTTGTAATTTTGCAAGAGATGCTTCTAGAAGGAGACACCTCATTATTGGATTATCCATTTTGAGAAAATAGATTAATGAGATGGAAATTGGGGAGATATTATTAGCATGGGTGAAGCATAGCTCTTTATGTTATTTTATTTGTTTGGCTACACTATTGAAGTATGGTCGGTTATTTTATTTGTATTGTAAAATAATCTATGCTTCAATGAGTGAGTATACATGAGCCATTCTTCACTTACCAAAAAAACCTAGCTCATTTGTGGCTTTCATTTCTCTCTCCATTTTCTTCTCCTTCTTCCTTTTAGACCCTCACCCTCACATATGTTGTGAAACCATGGGTCTTATGAGATAAAACACTCCATTAGATACTCTACATCATCTAGACTATCTAGTTTAGCGAACTAGGTACCCTAGTTACCTCGGTTTAGAGGTTGGAGCTTGAAGTACATACTCTCGGGTGGATCATTTTCGACACGAGGAGGCCGACGTTGCAAGCTCGATCCATTCTTCTAGGAGCTAAAGAAGAGGAGGAGATGAAGAAGACCCGAAGGACATGGTTCAAGGAGGTATAACACTCTTACCGATTAGCTAAACTCCAAGTTTTTACTGTTAGTTAAGGTTTTCGTAAAGATCCTGTAGTTTAGTCGGTGTTGTGATGCATAGAAAAATCGTTTTTTGCAAATTTCGCCTCCTCCCGAACCCGTGGGGTGCACGACACTGACTTACACTGGTATCAGAGCCAAAAACCCTAACTAACAGTTTAGACGATGTATAAAGTTTCGAAACCGAAACATCGAAACCAAAATCCAACTTTCTGTCATTTTTTCCCAGAGCCTCTAAAAATTATTTAAACAGATGCAGAGTGCTCTTCTTGTAGTATGGAGAACACCAGAGAAAAACGAGAACCAAACTCTTAACTTTGGCCGGCCAAACACTACATTTTCCCGGCCTGGCCGGTCCACTATTGGAGTTTGGTCTTGATTTTTTTTGTGGTGTTCAGTATCTTGGATTTAGGGTTTCAGGTACTGTTTGATTTTGCCCAGATTGCATGTGATGTTATCTTTGTGTTGGGGCAATTCGGAGTGTTTCGAAGTCGCGGTTTTAACATCGTTTACTTGTTTCAGTTTGTAAATGAGATACAATATTTGGAATCCACATTATTTAGTTTTGTGAAAACTAGTTTGCAATTGTAAATCTAGAATTTTAGTCTAATTTGATCGATTGCCACGAAGTTTGATTCGGATCAAAACTTCGTCGCAATCTCGTATAGTACGC
Source organism: Agapanthus africanus (assembly GCA_030015575.1). Taxonomy (NCBI): domain Eukaryota; kingdom Viridiplantae; phylum Streptophyta; class Magnoliopsida; order Asparagales; family Amaryllidaceae; genus Agapanthus; species Agapanthus africanus. Next base: position 14,858,815 of record CM057342.1, on the reverse strand, counting down.
GAACACTCACCGGAAAACACTACTAGATAGCCACGCCCCATAGCCCCGACGAAGTGACTATAGGAGAACCCCGTGGCCCAAAGCATCCACTCGGGTGCTCAGGGTCATGGTGTTCCGCCCAAGTACACTTCGTTGACAGCATCGGGGGTGCGGCAATCTACTAAAGTTCCCGATAAGTATTCGATCATTTAATCGGGAATCTTGTTGAATTGCCCGAATTATTATTGAAAAGTGTTTTGAATTCGAGACTTAAATGCAAGGTTTATAAGGTTAGGCATGATATCCAGAATATATGATATTCCGGGTTTATGATGTCTAAGGAAAATGCGGATTTTAATTATTGTAGTTTTCATTTCTTTTCTGCGACCGTAAGTGTAATATATGGTTTATCCCGATCTCGTTGCTATACGTCAATGACATTAGGGATATGTATATTTACTTATGTTGATGACATGTAATGTTATGATATTTCTTTATGATGTGTTATATTGGATCGTCGTGATTGAATACCCAGGGTTTTTTGCGTGAGATGAGAGTTTTTCAATTTTCATTCATGTAATAAATTGTATGTAATATTCTTTTGTTGAAACACTTCTGGGTTGAGGATGTTGTCTCCATTGATGTATATTATTTACTTTTTCGCATTAGGATAAACCCAAGGTGGGGAGCACAAGTAACCGGGTTCTAGAGTCCAGTGGGAGACCATCTCGAGAAGTCAAGACCGGGTCGCCTAACTCTAGAATTGGCAGGGTTGCTTGCCGCTCTCATAGGGGTCTAGGGATGTGAGTTTGGCTATTCATTAAGACCGTGGAATCCGTGTTTTTCATTACCGTCTTAATTTAAAACACGAACCTCTTATAATATCCAATATTTCATATGTTGACTTCTGCTGCTTAAGTTCTATGATGTGATCATATAAACTGTGTGAGACGAATGCTATATATATATGATATATTAGTAGACACTATATATGTTTTGAATCTGCGCTAGTCCTGACCCCGCCCTGCCGTAAGTTAAGTAACCTTACGATGAAGACCCGGGTCCCTGTGGCGAATGTTGATGGCATATATGTGTGTTTTATTTTCTTTTCTTCTGTGACGTTTACGAAACATAAATGATGGGAACTCATTAATGAGATTAATGAAAAGAAAAGAAATCTAAAGATGTTGTAGAATCAAATTTTTAAAAAAAGTAGCTCCAGTTTTTACTTTGTAGTGGTATTCCATTATGAATATCCAGCACCTCATTCGATGAGGAAAGAGCCTAGAACCCTTCACCCAGAGTGACCTCTTTAGCAAAACCAGCAAATGCTACAACCCACTCGGTTTGTTTTGAAAACTACTCGATTTTAAAAGCGGAGCTTAAACCACTCCTTTTCAAATCACTAGATTCTACAACGATTTCAAGTTCGTTATGTTAAAAGGTTTTCTTCAAAACCAAACGTAGCCCTCCTTCATTTCAGATAAGAACTATTTGGTATTCGTGTTGCGTTTGTTGGTCTCCGTCAATGCGTAGTGTGCGGTAGCCAATTAGTGCTTATCTGCAGCATATAATGCGATTGGATTAGGGTATCCGTACGACCTTGTTGGTCTCCGTCAAGGGTCGTGTGGTGGGTTTAATTCAATCAAGAAATGACGGGTTGAACTTGACTGGCAGCCTATGGTTTGTTGGCCCCCGTCAAGGTCATAGGTCCTTAGGGGTAAAAACAGATATTAGGAATTTCAAGTGTTGAAATTTGCAATGATATTTCATACTTTCTATATGATAGTTGGATCCCGATACCCACTGCGAGTAAGTGTTACTTCTGAGAGTGTTTTCCACTTTACAATTAGCTGATCCAGTAGGTGTCTAAGAAAGGTGTTAACGGGGTTATGCCCTTATGGAAACGAGGTTATTTAATTAGTTCCATGCGAAAGCATGAGGAGACCCCCTCCGAGTACCAATACCTGCCTGACTGACCGATTGGCAAACCTATAGGGTGTAATTAATCCCGGTTAATCTTAACTTTTAGGGTTTGAAGGAAGATTTGACAAAAACAGTGGGGGTCATCCTGATTAGATAAAATAATAACCAATCTAATCTTGCAAGTGCGCTAAAGTGCTTTCTCTTCTCTCTCTCTCTCTCTCTCTCTCTCTCTCTCTCTCTCTCTCTCTCCAGGTAGCGACCATGACACACCTTAATAAAGATAATAATATGGATGTATTGACCGAACCCGCTTATTATACTGAGCTGGGGAATGTTAATTCTGCTCTACCTTATGACTGTCATAAGTCTGAGCAAGGGATAGGGGAATGCACGAATTCTCATGCCACCCGAACGAAGAAAGAACATTCTGATGCATCTTCTTCAGGCGTGTTCGCTATTGAGAACTGTTTCTCAGTTTCCTCTACGTCTTAGGTATTGGATACCGGATCAGGATCCCACGTTTGTAATCTGTTACATGGGTTAAGGAGAGGTAGAGAACTGGAAAAGGGTGATGTCTCTCAAAGTAGAGAATGGAGCAATTGTTGCAGCTAAAGAAGTTGGTGAATATCACCTAGTATTACCAAACGGTAATACATTGATTCTGAACGAATGTTATTACGTACCAAAAATGATGTGCAATATAATATCAGTTTCTTTGTTGCATAAAGAAGGAGATAACTTTGCATTAGAGAATAATGTTATGAACATTTTCCTAAATTAATTGTTTATTGGGTTTGGCACGTTGTGTAACGGTATATACGTTCCAAATCAAACCACGATTCTAAACATACAGAACACACACAACAGGAAAAGTTCAGGATTGAACGAAGCTTTCTTGTGGTATTGTAGACTTGGTCATATCAATACGACAAGGCTAGTTAAGTTGCATAAAGATGGATATTTGAATCCGTTCGAATTTACATCTTATGAAACCTGCGAGTCATGTCTCAAAGGCAAAATGACCAAAACTCCGTTTACGGGATACGGAGAAAGAGCTACTGAACTCTTAAGACTGATACATAGTGATATATGCGGTCCTATGTCTAAACATGCCAGAAATGGTTCCTCGTACTTTATTACATTTACTGATGATCTCTCAAGATTCGGACATGTGTTCATGTTGAAACACAAATCTGAAGCTTTTGAGAAATTCAAGGAATATAAGTAAGAAATAGAGAACTAAACGGGTAAAAGTATTAAAATCCTTCGATCTGATCGAGGAGGAGAATACTTGAGCATGGAATTCCGAGACTATTTAAAAGAGAATGGGATTCTCTCTCGGCATACTCCTACGTATACACCACAGCACAATGGAGTGTCGAAGCGGAAGAATCGCACCCTATTAGATATGGTGCGCTCTATGATGAGTAATGCTGAGTTACCTATTTTCTTTTGGGGTTATGCACTTGAGACAGCTGCATACCTATTGTAAAATAAATTAGTGGTAATGAGGTAGAACTGGAAGAATTTCTAGCCACACAAACTACAACTGATGATTTGGTAGAATCGGAGGATTCAATAGTCCCCGACGAACCTCGGTCACTCCGCAGAACTAGTAGGGTTCCTCATCCACCTGAGAGATACTGCGGTTTTCTCATAGACGGTGGGAACGAGGATTGCATCATAAAAGATGATGACCCAACTAGTTTCGAGCAGGCCATCAGTAGTGGGGACTCTATGAAATGGTTAGATGCTATGCGATCTGAGATGGAATCCATGTAGACCAACAAAATATGGATTTTGGAAGTTGCTCCTGAAGGGGTAAAACCTATTGGGAGTAAATGGATCTTTAAGAAGAAACTTGGTGTAGATGGAAAGGTTAAGACCTTCAAAGCTAAACTTGTAGCAAAAGGTTTTCGTCAATGACCAGATGTCGATTATGATGAAACATTTTCTCCAGTAGCTATGCTTAAGTCCATCAGGATCCTATTTGCCATTCTGCTTATCAAGACTACGAAATCTGGCAGATGGACATCAATACCGCTTTTCTAAATGGTGATTTAGAAGAGAGCGTGCATATGACACGGCCAGCAGGCTTTGTAGACAGTGGGAGCAGCGGAAAGGTGTGCAAGCTGCTTAAATCAATCTATGGATTAAAGCAGGTATCGCAGATCTGGAACATCTGTTTTGATGTAGCAGTCAAAGAGTTTGACTTCATCAAAAACATAGATGAACCTTGTATATACAAAAAGGTTGTAGAGAGTAAGGTTGTCTTCCTCGTATTGTTCGTAGATGACATACTCTTGATAGGAAATAATGTTCTTATACTACACTCGGTCAAGCTCTTCTTATCATAAAAGTTCTCCATGAAAGATCTGGGTGATGCCTTCTACATCCCGGGGATAAAAATCTATAGAGATAGATCTAAGAGGATGTTGGGATCGTCCCAATCCAGGTATATTGACACCATACTAAAGAGGTTTAGTATGGAAGATTATAAGCGTGGTAATTTACCCGCTTGTTCAGGAATCACTCTCTCCAAAGAGATGTCTCCCAAGACTGATTTGGAGAGGGCTCGCATGCAAGGGATACCCTATGCTTCTGCAGTTGGTCTATCATGTACACGATATTATGTACCAGATCGGATGTAGCTTACGCACTTAGTGTGGTAAGTATGTATCAATCAGATCCTGGGGAGAAGCACTGGACAGTTGTGAAGAACATTCTTAAGTACTTGAGAAGGACTAAATAAATATTCTTGGTGTATGGTAACGGTGAACTCCAGGTGGAGTCCTTTACCGATTCGAGCTTCCAGAGTGATAAGGACGACAGCAAGTCGGTCTCGGGTTTTGTCTTCACCCTCAATGGAGGGCAGTATGCTGGAAGAGTTCTAAGTAAGATACCGTAGTAAACTCAACGATGGAGGTTGAATACATCGTTGCCAACGATGCTGCCAAAGAGCCTGTCTGGATAAAGAAGTTCATAGCTGAACTTGGTGTGGTTTCATCCATTGAGCATCCAATACCTTTGTATTGTGATAACAATGGAGCTGTGGCTTTGGCCAAGAAACCCCGGTCCCATCAATGATCCAGACATATTCTGAGGCGGTATCACCTGATACAAGAGATAGTTGATCACCGGGAGATCGAGGTCAGGAGAGTTGACACGAAAGACAACACAGCGGATCCACTCACAAAGGCCCTCCTCCAGACGCAATTTGAGAGACTTTTTGGGATGTAGGTATGCGATACTGCAACAATTGGCTTTAGTGCAAGTGGGAGATTGTTAGGAATATGTATGCCCTAAAGGCCATTATTGTATATTATAGTGGATACTTTGACTTATATATAGAGGACTATCTTGCTCGACATGATAGTATGTTATCTGGTTGCTCTTTATCTTAACATGTACACTTGTTTTATTATTCTATCTATATGATACATGTTGATAAAGCCCTTAGGATGTTGACTAGACTACCAGGACTATGATGCAGATCATACTAATGGGCTTATGTAGTCCACAAGCACATCCTTTAATAGTTCCTAGTCGAAAGGATATCACGACAGGGTATCGATATTCCAGAGTAAACTAGTGTGTACATTTCTTGACCATGTACGGGGCGATGGTTGATCCTATAACCATTGGTGTTTGACATCAAATATTGTGCACATGTGCTCATTAGATAATGGGTACACCGAATAGGACTCGCCGAGAACTCCTAGATGGTACCATACCTATCGTCAGATAAGAGTTCTCTGGTGATACTTGTACATGTTAGTCTGTAGACCCGAGATCGTCATAGTGTCTGCCATGCCCCGCTTCCCAGTGTACGGGAAAAGAGACGTGGCAGGCCACGACGTATTTACTCAAAAGTAAACACGCTAAACGTAAATAAATAACACAAGAATAACAAGAGATGTAATAAAACAACAACTTTTATTGATAATCATTCTTTACATACAACTGAAAAGTAAAATACAATGATAGAAAGTGATGCCTAAACAATGGCATATGAACTGGAAAAAAATAGTACAAGTAAAAGCCCAAAAGTCTGGCTCCTCTGTGAACTGCTCCAAATCGTCCTGATTGGGTTCGGTCTCCTGAGAGTCGGGTCCTCCTGACGAACATTCCAAAGAAAGAATAGACATGAATGTCGTCAGCGAACTAGCACTCGGTAAGTCCCAAAAGATAGAATGTAATAGATAGGTAAAGAGAATAGAATAGGTAAAGTATGTGTTTGGTATGCTAACATAGTTGTTTGTAGCTTGATACAGAATGTATCAGTGTATACGAGAGGAGTCCAACTTGCTCCGTGGATTAAGGTAACATGTAAGTACAAGGCCCTATCAAAACCCACAGGACAACGGCACGGGATGTTCATGTAGGTGTCTTTTAGTGACCATCATCGTGCCACTTTTAACACATTCCGTACCAATCTACCCCGTTAAAACCCCGTAATGTATATTGTATTGAATTAAGGTTATCAGACTTGTTGAGACCATGGTATAAGTTGTTCATGTAAACTGATTCAAGATGTAAACGGTAGTCATGTAGCCAAGTTCAAGATATAGCCATGGTTCGGTTAAGTCAAGTCATATTGATATTGTTCTGGTATTCCTGTTCAAGTTCAAGTGTTCATGTTTGGTATATTAGATTCATGTTGAATTGGAGTTATGATTGGATTCATGTTTGGATTATATTCAGTTTAGACTGAGACTCGGATTGAGTCAGACACTTGAACAGATTTGGATCTTGAATTAGATTTTGGTGTTATCAGTAACTGTTGCACATAGATAGCAGGATTTGTGTCTTTTTCTAAGACAATTACCATTGATAACCCCGTTTTAGTTTTCTACCTTAAATAAGCAAGTATCCACTTTCTCTAGATCCCTAAGGCTCAAGAGAATTGGTCCCGATTAAACCTATATTTACTAGGGTCCTTAATGTAATTTTATATAAGTCGAGGGGGTTTTATGAAAAATATTTTTAGTATACTTTCAAAATAAATCTCAAGTATTTATTTTTGTTATTTAGGGTTTTCTTGAAGTTAAATTTTAAAGAATGAAGTATATTAGTGAAACTTGAATAGTTCAAGATATTTTAGTGTAAAGTTTGACTTATATTGATTCTTGATGGTATTTTCATGAAACTTGTAATTCTTTTATTTTGTTTAAAAACATGGAATTTAATAATATCTTAAAATATGTGGTTTGATAATATTTATATAATTATTAAAAATAATTTTTTATTATAAAATAGAAATTCTCGTTTTTCATAAAAATTGTATTACAATTCCATCGAGATCATATGCTCCGTGAGAAGGTCTGCATCTCGCCTTACTAGTCCCGAGGATATGCGATAATCCACACCATTCAATAGCGGGTTCCCCAAAATGAGTTGTAGAGGCACAATTGCTAAGAATTAAGTAACACGATTTAAAGAAATCCAGATTTTTAATAGTTTAAGGTATTTTGATAAAAAGCCGTATTTTGATATTGTTCAAGAGAATCGTGCTATGTCAAGATGTGTGTATGTGAGAGGTAGGTCATTACTTCGTGAGATTTTCTAAAGGTATGCTAAGCAAAAATAATTAAAATATGTCGTATGTAAATTTCATAGTTTTTAAACATAAAACCTTAATTAAAGTTATTTAACATGGAGTTTTAGAGTAAATTTGGTTTCTAAATATTAGTTAAATGATTACAAGTAAGGTATATACATGAGTACATATGATTCTTAAGAAGAATTGTGGTTTTCAAAAGTTTTAGAAATAAATGTCGGTATAACATCACTTACCGATATGTTTTGAAAAAGAGAAGTTTTATAGTAGAAAGAGAAGAAGAGATATGGGACTTACAAGTTTAAAGGAGAGAGAGAGGAGGTAGAGGATGAGGGTAGTAGCTTTCATGGAGTCGCGGGGTTGCCGGAAACGTCTCGAATTCTCGCCGGAAATTAACCTTGGGCTAACTATACTTGTACTTTTCTTAGACTTAGAAAATTTTTGAGAATTTTGGCAATAGATTTCAGAATGAAGAGGGTTGGGGTATGAGGTTGTATTTATAGCGTAAAATTAAGATTTTGGAATTGAAGAAAGAATTAAAATGCATTAAAAATTGGATTTAAAGCTAAATTTTAATTCTATGGATAATTGCAGGGAAAATAAACAGAACATGGGTAGTGGGGGTAGGCCAAAGGTCATGTATGCAAAGCACCGGGGCCATTCCCTATGGGGGACCGTCGACGCCTGGGTTTGGGCCGATCTCGTTGGTCCATTGGAGAAGATGGGGGGTGGGATTCATACCACGTGTCCTAGCTGGTGTTAACTCTAATTTGCATATGTTTGATTTTCTGTGACTTTTCATTTTATGTGCAGAGCACGTGTAAACTTTTGTGCTTCCAAAAAGTTTAAATGAAAAATCAGTAAAAAATATATGTGGCTGATGGGATTCGAACACATAGACTATGTCACAGCAGTGCAAGGTTTTACCAATGAACTACAAGTGCTTTCTTATTGTTCTTAAATAAAAACAACATTTAAAGTATACTCAGGCTTGCAAACTCCATTCTGTACATTAACTTGAAAAAAAATTGTATAATAAAAATAGAGTCGTTACATTCTACCCTCATTATAAAAATTTCGTCCTCGAAATTTACAATTACATAAAGACTAATTTACAAATAAGAAAGGATATCTTGCACGCATGTCATCCTCACGTTCCTGCGTTGATTCTCCTGGTGAATCTTTTCTCCACATCACTCGGACCAGATTTACTTCCTTGTTCCATAATGTCTTCACCTTTCTGCCCAGGATCTCAACGGGTTATTGTTCACAGGATAGGTCTGTCTGTACAGTGAGCTCGGAGTGATCAAGAATGTGGCTGGGGTCGCTCATATATTTTCGAAGCTGGGATATGTAGAACATGTCGTGCACTTCTTCCAATGATAGTGGTAGTGCCAAACGATATTCCACTTCTCCGACTCGTTCGAGTATGTCGAACGGTCCAATATATCTCGGACTAAGCTTACCCTTCTTGCCAAAGCGAATTACTCCACGGTTTGTAGAGATATTTAAGAACACATGATCTCCCGGTTGGAACTCCAGATGACGTCGCTTTGCATCATCCCGGTACTTCTGTCTGTCTTGGGATAATACGCATTCTTTCTCTGATCGTGCGAACTACGTCCACAGTTGCCACGATCATCTCTGGTCCAAGGAGTTCCCGATCTCCGACGTCGTCCCAACTTAATGTTGAACAACACTTCCTTCCATAGAGCGCTGCAAAAGGTGCCATACCAACACTCACCTGGTAGCTGTCGTTGTATGAAAACTCCACAAGATGTAGGTGATCTTCACACGATCCTCCGAAGTCTAGCATACAAGCTCTTAGCATGTCTTCTAGAATCTGAATTGTTCTTTCAGACTGTCCATCTGTTTGTGGATGATAAGCTGTGCTGAAGTTCAGACTCGTTCCCAGGCTAGCTTGCAGATTCTGCCAAAATTGCGATCGAAATCTGGTGTCACGATCGGAGACAATGCAAACCGGTACTCCATGTAATCTCCTCCATGTACTTCTTTTCTAACGTCTCGGTAGATTGGCCAACTCGAAATGGGATGAAGTGAGTCGACTTGGTGAGTCGATCCACAATAACTCATACTGCATCGTTACCTTTCGTGCTGCGAAGAATTGCAGTCACGAAGTCCATGGTGATGTGTTGTCATTTCCATTTTAGGATTGGTAACGGTTGAAGTAAACCAGCAGTCCTTTGATGTTCAGCCTTTACTTGCTGACACACCAAACATTTTGCTACGCTTCTGGCTACTTCACGCTTCATTCCATGCCACCAGTAATGTTGACATAGATCTTTGTACATCTTTGTACCACCAGGGTGTACTGAGTATGGAGAGCCGTGGGCTTCTTTCATCAACTCTTCCCGAACAGTACCTTGTGGTACACACAATCTACTTCCGTATCTCAAAGATCCGTCTTCGTGGATGATGAAGTCTGTTGGCAGTCCACTTTCTACTTGTTCTCGGATCTTTTGCAGCTTAGCATCATTTGCTTGAGCTGCCTTGATCTGATTGACAATAGTAAACTGAACTTGTAAGTTCATCAAATACGAAGCGTTACATGATATAACCACTTCTATATCCATACCGTGCAATTCCTGCTGAAGCTTCTATTGTGCGGTGAGATTCATTGATAGCGGCTGGCGACTAAGTGCATCAGGAACTATATTCACCTTCCCCGAATGATGTTGTAGGTTGATGTCGAAGTCCGCCATAAGTTCTAGCCATCTTCTCTGCCGTATATTCAACTCCTTCCGAGTAAACACATATTTCAGGATCTTGTGGTCCGTGTATATATCCACTCGTTCTCTTAGCAGATAATGGCGTCAAATCTTAAGTGCAAAGATAAGGGCCGCCAACTCCAAATCATGTGTTGGATAGTTGCTCTCATGAATCTTCAGCTGTGTTGATGCAAAAGCTACAACATTTCTATGTTGGTGTAGAACACATCCTAATTCCTTACCGGACGCATTGCAATGCACAACGAAACCTCCAGATTGATCCGGTATTACGAGAATATGTGCTGATATCAATCTTGACTTGAGTTCTACAAAAGCTTCTTCACATGCTTCTGACCACACAAATGCTTCATCTTTACGTATGAGCTTGGTCTGGGATGCTGCAATCTTTAAGAAACCTTTGATGAATCTTCGGTAGTATCCTGCTAATCCCAAGAAACTTCGAATTTCCTTCACTGTCTTTGTTGTTGGCCATTCGCTTACTGCTGATACTTTAGCTGGATCCACAGAGATTCCTTCACCTGAAATGATATGTCCAAGAAATCCAACTTGATCTAGCCAAAATTCGCACTTGCTATACTTGGCATAGAGTTGATACTGTCGCAAAGTCTCCAGGACAATTCATAAATGCTCGACGTGTTCTTTCTGACTCTTTGAATACACCAGAATGTCGTCGATGAAAATGACAACGAACATGTCTAGGTACTCTCGGAAAACTTGGTTCATCAGATTCATAAATATGGCTGGTGCATTGGTCACTCCAAATGGCATCACAAGAAACTTATAATGACCATAGCGAGTCCTGAATGCCGTCTTAGGAATATCAGACTCTTTGACCTTCGCCTGATGATAACCCAAACGAAGATCTATTTTGAGAAAACACATGACCCACTTAGCTGATCGAACAGATTATCAATGCGTGGTAGTGGATACTTGTTCTTTATCGTCACTTCATTCAGAGCTCGGTAGTCTATGCACATTCTGTAGGAACCTCCTTTCTTCTTCACGAGCAAAACTGGAGGTACTGGGATGAATCCAACCTTTCTTCAAAAGTTCGTCCAGTTGAATACAGATCTCCTTCAATCCTTCAGGACTTAACCGATATGGTGCTCTGATCACTGGTTGTGCACCAGGTACTAAGTCAATACTGAATTCAAGAGATCGATCAGGAGGCAAACCTGAGATGTCTTCAGGAAATATGTCACGCCCCACCTCCAATACAGAGAGTATTGTCCGCTCTGGCCGAAGCCGCACGGTTTTGTCCTTCGGGGCGAACCGGACCCGACCAGGGGCCACTTCCCAGGAGGTCACCCATCCCAGAACTTCCCTGTCTCGAGCACGCTTAACTATGGAGTTCTCAAGCTCCTGTAGTGCCGGTTCATTTAAAAGGCGCCTCTGCATTGAAAAGTGGTATCATTCCATTTATAGTACAGATCTGCCCCCTTTCAGAATGTATTCTGAAGAGTCCTCATCGTTCTCCAGTGGGTCCCACGGACTCAAGAGGTGGCCCTCATGGATTCAAGAGGTGGACCCCGCCCACTTAACATGACACTTGGCGTGGCACTTTGTTCTGTGTGGCACTTTGTTCCGTGAGCAAGAACCGGGTCCCGACAAAATACGTCTTAGAACTCTCGAACTACCTATGGCTTATCTTCTTCAGCCTGTAATGTTGTAACCACTGCGTTCTTTGGTTTAGCTTTGTAGGTGCTAGGCTCCAGGGTACGGTCTCCATTCTTGAAATAAAAAAACCGGATGATCTGGAATCTCGAACACTACCATCCTTTGACGACAGTCGATGGTAGCGTAGAAAGTTCCTAGCCAATCCATACCCAAGACTACATCAAAATTCGGTATATCCAGCACCTTGAAGTCCGCATAAAATTCTCTGCTGGAGACGACCACTAGACATAGATCGTATCCCATAGTTGTCTTTATAACGTCGTTCCCTGAATTGACATTCTAACTGGATACGAGCGGTTTAACTGGAATCGCATGAGTTCGGACGATCCGTTGCGGCATAAAGCAATGTAATACTCCAGTGTCGAAAAGTGCTAGTGCGGGAAGGGAAGCTACTAAGATTGTACCTAAGTTGTGTAGGATATGTTTAGATATAGAAAAAGATATATATTGATGTATATAAAGATTGAAAAGGTTTGAAAGATTGGGAGTTACCAGTGATGACTTGGCCAGTGGCTTCAGCTTCTTCCACAGTCATTGTGAAAGTCTGTCGCCTAGGCACATTCCTCCTTACTGGAGGCACATTCCTCTGTCCATTCTTTTGTCCTTGCGGTATATTTCTCTGTGCTTGATGAAACTGACGAGAAGACTGTGCAGGAGGTCCACATGGAGGTGGAGCTGGGAGAGCAAGACGAGGTGCAGGAGCCTAGATAGCTGGCCGCTGCGGAAAGGTGAGTACTGGTCAGGGTGTAGGAGCTACGATGAGACAATGTGGGCAATCTCCAATGGTGTGAGTGGATGCGCCACAAACTAAGCATAGGCGGTTAACACGCCTGCAATCCTTCGCCAGTTATCCATTCCTTTTGCAGTAGAAGCAAAAGTCTAGACTGGGCCGGTTAAATGGTACTCCCGGTCTCCTGGGTACAAAAGGTGGCCTAGAAGAGGCTCCTTTTGTAATCTAAGTAGCATGGCGCTTCACACCGGCAGACTGAGGGCTGCCCTTCTTCTTTACAACTGCCTCATATCTTCAGGCAGCCTTCAGAGCAAGATCGTGGGTTGGGAAATCCCCTGTAGTTAGAGCGGCTTGGATCTTTTGGTCTAACCCTTGCTGAAATCGTCGGGCTCTGATCTCAGCAGTCAGTATAAGATATGCCGCAAACCTATTACGGTCTTGTGTTAGCAGTGTAATATTTGATATTAGGAAATTGAATATTGAGACATATCTTACCTGCTAAGCATGGTGAACTCAGCATCGTATTCATCCACTGATTTGTTCCACATTGAACCTTGTTGCGGTGGATGAATTGCTGCTCCATGTCAAAACGGGCAGTCTCGGGAAAACATTTCGCGTCGAACATGATGCAAAACATCTTCCATTCAATCGGCTGGGCGAGTCGGCTTTCTTCAGCCTTCCACCAGAATCTGGCGTTATCAGTGATTTGCAGCTTTGCAACTCTTACCTAAGCGATCTTTGGCACTTGTGCTGCTGTCAGATCATCTTCAATGGACCGAGCCCATTCCTCTACCTCCAGGGGGCTCTCTTTCCCATAGAAGTGCTTCGGATGCAATGCCCGGAATCACTTCACTCCAGGTGCCTCAGATTTTAGGCGGTGCAATAGGATAGCAGTCTGCTGCTGCTGTCCCTCCAAGAGGTTCTTGATTGCCTCAAGCAATACCGTCTGCTCGTTGATAGGAGCTGCTACGGTAGGTGTAAGTGGTAGAGTAGGAGGTGGTGGGGTGTTGCCATTGACGTTCGTACTCGTGTTGTTGGGAGAATCCATAACCTTGAGAGAAAAGGTAGGGTTAAGATGGATTCAAGGAATTGAAATGTAAAGAATGTATAGTTGCCGATTCATATAATTCTTATGATGTATTGCTTAGGTTTCCATGCAGAACTGACCTGCATGGGCCGCCAACAAAACCTGTCACACCATGCTTCCCAGTGTACGGGGACGGAGACGTGGTGGGCCGCGACGTATTTACTCAGAAGTAAACACGCTAAGCGTAAATAAGCAATATAAATGAATAACACAAGAATAACAAGAGATGTAATAAAACAACAACTTTTTATTGATAATCATTCTTTACATACAACTGAAAAGTAAAATACAATGATAAAAAGCAATGCCTAAACAATGGCATATGAACTGGAAAAAAATAGTACAAGTAAAAGCCTAGAAGTCTGGCTCCTCTGTGAACTGCTCCAAATCATCCTGACTGGGATCGGTCTCCTGAGAGTCGGGTCCTCCCGACGAACATTCCAAAGAAAGAATAGACAAGAATGTCTTCAGCGAACTAGCGCTCGGTAAGTCCCCAAAGATAGAATGTAATAGATAGGTAAAGAGAATAGAATAGGTAAAGTATGTATTTGGTATGCTAACGTAGTTGTTTGTAACTTGATACAGAATGTATCAGTGTATACAAGAGGAGTCCAACTTGCTCCATGGACTAAGGTAACATGTAAGTACAAGGCCCCGTCAAAACCTATGGGACAACGGCATAGGATGTTCATGTAGGTGTCTTTTAGTGACCATCATCGTGCCACTTTTAACACATTCCATACCAATCTACCCCGTTAAAACCCCGTAGTGTATATTGTATTAAATTAAGGTTATCAGACTTGCCGAGACCATAATATAAGTTGTTCATGTAAACTGATTCAGGATGTAAACGGTAGTCATGTAGCCAAGTTCAAGATATATGTCAAGTCATGTTGATATTGTTCTGGTATTCCTGTTCAAGTTCAAGTGTTCATGTTTGGTATATTGGATTCATGTTGGATTGAAGTTATGATTGGATTCATGTTTGGATTGTATTCAGATTAGACTGAGACTCAGATTGAGTCAGACACTTAAACAGATTTGGATCATGAATTAGATTTTGGTGTTATCGGTAACTGCTGCACATAGAAGGCAGGATTTGTGTCTTTTTCTTAGACAATTACCATTGATAAGCCCGTGTTGGTTTTCTACCTTAAATAGGCAAGCACCGACTTTTTCCGGCTCCCTGAGGCTCAAGAAAATTGGTCCCGTTTAAACCTATATTTACTAGGGTCCTTAATATAATTTTATATAACTCGAGGGGTTTTATGAAAAATATTTTTAGTATACTTTTAAAATAAACCTAAAGTATTTATTTATGTTATTTAGGGTTTTCATGGATGTAAATTTTTAAAGAATGAAGTATATTAGTGAAGCTTGAATAGTTCAAGGTATTTTAGTGTAAAGTTTGATTTGTATTGATTCTTGATAGTATTTTCATAAAAATTATAATTCTTTTATTTTGTTTAGAAAACATGGAATTTAATAATATCTTAAAAATATGTGATTTTATAATATTTATAAAATTATTAAAAATAAAATTTTATTATTAAATAGAAATACTCGTTTTTCTTAAAAATTGTATTACAATTCCTTCGAGATCGTATGCTCCGTGAGAAGATCTGCATCTCGTCCTACTAGTTCCAAGGATGTGCGATAATCCGCACCATCCAATAGCGGGTTTCCCAAAATGAGTTGTAGAGGTACAATCTCAAAGAATTAAGTAACACAATTTAAAGAAATCCGGGTTTTTAATAGTTTAAGGTATTTTGATGAAAAGTCGTATTTTGATATTGTTCAAGAGAATCGTGCTATGTCAAGATGTGTGTATGTGAGAGATGGGTCATTACCTCGTGAGCATTTCTAAAGGTATGCTAAACAAAAATAATTAAAAGGTGTCGTATGTAAACTTCATGGCATTTAAACGTAAAAGCTTAATTAAAGTTATTTAACATGGATTTTTGGAGTGAAAATGGTTTCTAAACATTATTTAAATGATTACAAGTAAGGTATATACATGAGTACAAGTGATTCTTAAGAAGAATTGTAGTTTTCAAAGGTTTTAGAAACAAAGGTCGGTATAACTCTACTTACCGACATGTTTTGAAAAAGAGAAGTGCTATAGTAGAAAGAGAAGAAGAGATATGGGACTTACAAGTTTAAAGGAGAGATAAGAGGTAAAGAATGAGGGTGGTAGCCTTCGTGGAGTCACGGGGTCACCGGAAACGTTTCGAATCCTCGCCGGAAATTGACCATGGGCTAACTCTACTTGTACTCTTCTTAAACTTAGAAATTTTTTGAGAATTTTGGCAATAGATTTCAGAATGAAGAGAGTTAGGGTATGGGGTTGTATTTATAGTGTAAAATTAGGGTTTTGGAATTGAAGAAAGAATTAAGAATTCATTAAAAATTGGATTTAAAACTAAATTTTAATTCTCTGGATAATTGCAGGAAAAATAAACAGAACAGGGGTAGTGGGGGTAGGCCAAGGGTCATGTGTGCAAAGCACGGGGGCCATTCCCCACGGGAGGACCGTCGGCGCCGGGGTTTGGGCCGATCTTGCCGGTCCATTGGAGAAGATGGGGGCTGAGATTCATGCCACATGTCTTAGCTGGTGTTAACTCTAATTTGCACATGTTTGATTTTCTGTGATTTTTCATTTTATGTACAGAGCACGTGTAAACTTTTGGGATTCCAAAATGTTTAAAAGAAAAATCAGTAAAAATTATATGTGGCTAATGGGATTCGAACACATGGGCTATGACATAGCAGTGTAAGGATTTACCAATGAGCTACAAGTGCTTTCTTGTTGTTCTTAAATAAAAATAACATTTAAAGTATACTTAGGCTTGCAAACTCCATTCTGTACATTAACTTGAATTTTTTTTATACAATAAAAACAGAGTCGTTACAATGTCTTGTGTGGTTCCCACTGTGCTTTGATTTCCTCCCTACCACGGCTTAAAGGAGTCGTGCAAATAGGTAGATTTTGGGTACAGTACCGAGCCATATGAAGATAGTGAGCGATAGGAGGGGTTTCGTCTCTCCCGGTATTGGGAGTTGATATTGCTCTATACTCGATTGGCCATAACAGCAAGTTCTTGGCCAGGGCTGATGGGATTTACTGGTAAGTATTATCAGTAGTTCTCGAAACGTTATGGGTCATATATCGGTATGACTTATCAAGTTACTTGGGTCTGATGATTCCACCCCTAGACTCGATATGCGACATATCAGATGAAGAGACCGGACTGTACGGTAAGTGTTACTTATAGGCTTCATAGGAGTTTGGACAAGTTGGCTTGTTGATCTTCTATTCGCTCAATACTTGGGTAGCCGTTACGTCCAGCTAGTACCGCTGACAGCTTATGGGTAACTGATATGATCATTACCTACTGCTGGCGTGTTAACGAGTCTTTAGAGTCCCATACAGAGGGTTTCCCTGCTTCGGGCGAAACGATATAGAGGCCGTATGGTTTTACGGCACGGGACTAATCACATACGTGTACTGGCTACACGAATGATATTCGGATGGATAATACTAGCGGGCTTTGGTTTTAGCCGGATCATAGTATTATATTATTGGATTGTTATCATCTTACAATATTCATATTTTTCGGAATACGAATACGGGTATGTATATACGGTGACGGCATTCTTGTAATTTTGCAAGTGATACTTCTAGAAGGGAACACCTCATTATTTGATTATCTATTTTGAGAAAAAAGATTAATGAGATGGAAATTGGGAAGATAATATTGGCATGGGTGAAGCATGGCTTTTTATGTTATTTTATTTGTTTGGATACACTATTGAAGTATGGTTGATTATTTGTATTGTAAAATAATCTATGCTTCAATGAGTGGGTATACATGAGCCATTCTTCACTTACCGAAAAAACCTAGCTCATTTGTGACTTTTATTTCTCTCTCCATTTTCTTCTCATTCTTCCTCTTAGACCCTAACCCTCACATGTGCTGTGAAACCATGGGTCTTGTAACAGTCGAGATTTCTAATAAAATAACCCTTATTTTAAATTCCTAGAAGCGAGTGGTTATTTACGTATTTTGTGGGTAGAAGATTGTTTTTGAAGAAACTGGTATTAATAATTTTCAAAGTATCGAAATATGATTAAAGGAATTTTCTAAAATCTATTTATTATTTTTATAGGCTTAAAATGTTTTAATAAAATTTTATAATGCCTTAAAATAATATGCATATTTTTATTATCAATTAGAATAATTAATTCGTAATTAAAAATATTTTAAAGGATAAACTAGATTTTAATAACTAGCTAAAACCATAGGAATGAATATATTATTTAGTTTTAGCCCAAAATTATTTTTATACTAAAGATAATAATAAAATTTATATTCTGAAATTTTTCCATAATTTACCCGTATTTTTAACTATTTTTAACAATTTTTTAAAACTAAATTCAATTTTTAAAATAATAAACAGTTATTATTTCTTATTAAAATAAATTAAATGAATCCCTTTAACCTGGACCGTTGGATCACAAGATTCAACGGCCCAGAACCCTCTGTCGGCGCCCACGTGGTGGGGACTACGCGAAAGCGCGTGATCCCCACACGTGCGGGCACGAGGCGACGCGTAGTGCTGGGCGGCGACGTGGTGGTGCGCCCTGGGCCGTTGGATGCAGATCCAACGGCCAGGATCCTCTGGCGGCAGGCGAATCATTAACTAATGATTCGCAAATCATGGGCAATCATTGGCGGCGCGGATTTTGATGGGATTTTAACCGATATTTTGGATTTTATGGTTATTGAAAAAACCCTATAAATGGACCCTTCAAACACTGATTTCTCACACCTCAGAACTCCAAAAAGTTTGCAAAAAATACCAATGCCTTCGTATCGACGACGCCGACGCTACGGCTCCACCCAATCGCCGAGGAAAAATCTGAGCACGGAGCTATTGAGGATTTTGTACACGCCTACGTTTTCAATCCTTCGGCATCCGACTCAAACAAAAGGTAGGATCCGCCTCTCTCCCCTCTTTCTGTCGCCTTCTTCTTTTCTCAATAACCTAGTTCCAACCCCCTATTTAAAATGCTATTATAATATAAGTGCATGCCTATTTCCTTGTACCCTCAATAATGATAATATTAACCCATTTTTTAAAACTTTGTTTAATTTCCTCTGTACACAAAAATATATTGCACTCTCATACTACCTGAAATCTGATATGCTTAATGTCATAACCCATGAATTGTCAATTCACCTCTGATATACCCACACTTACCCATACTATCAAAATGATCTCGAAATAGGTTACTTCCACAAAATACCCTCGTTTAATTAAAATGTTATATTTGTTTAAAATATCCACAAGAGATAAAATATGTGAAATAAATATTTTAGATATGACATACATATATTTTACTTACACTTTTCATCAACTACTATAATGTTGTTAAACCCCCTTCAACCTTTTTAAAGAAGAAAATACTAAATTTAGATAACGGCTTATGGTTTTTCCAAAACGAACGTATTTTCTAAAACGTTACCTCGAATCTAAAATACTATAATTTCATAAAATTATTAATTTCATTTAAATACCCTATAAATGGACCCTTCAAACACTGATTTCTCACACCTCAGAACTCCAAAAATTTTGCAAAAAAATACCAGTGCCTTCGTATCGACGACGCCGACGCTACGGCTCCACCCAATCGCCGAGGAAAAATCTGAGCGCGGAGCTATTGAGGATTTTGTACACGCCTACGTTTTCAATCCTTCGGTATCCGACTCAAACAAAAGGTAGGATCCGCCTCTCTCCCCTCTTTCTGTCGCCTTCTTCTTTTCTCAATAACCTAGTTCCAACCCCCTAGTTAAAATGTTATTATAATATAAGTGCATGCCTATTTCCTTATACTCTCAATAATGATAATGTTAACCCATGTTTTAAAACGGTGTTTAATTTCTTCCATACACAAAAATATATTACACTCCCATACTACCTGGAATCTGATATGCTTAACATAACCCATGAATTGTCAATTCACCTATGATATACCCACACTTACCCATACTATCAAAATGATCTCGAAATAGGTTACTTCCACAAAATATTCTCGTTTAATTAAAATGTTATATTTGTTTAAAATATCCATAAGAGATAAGATATGTGAAATAAATATTTTAGATACAACATACATATATTTTACATACACTTTTCATCAACAACTATAATGTTGTTAAACCCCCTTCAACCTTTTAAAAGAAGAAAATACTAAATTTAGATAACGGCTTATGGTTTTCCCAAAACGAACATATTTTCTAAAACGTTACCCCGAATCTAAAATACTATAATTTCATAAAATTATTAATTTCATTTAAATACCCTATAAATGGACCCTTCAAACACTGATTTCTCACACCTCAGAACTCCAAAAATTCTGCAAAAAAATACCAGTGCCTTCGTATCGACGACGCTGACGCTACGGCTCCACCCAATCGCCGAGGAAAAATCTGAGCGCGGAGCTATTAAGGATTTTGTACACGCCTACGTTTTCAATCCTTCGGCATCCGACTCAAACAAAAGGTAGGATCCGCCTCTTTCCCCTCTTTCCGTCGCCTTCTTCTTTTCTCAATAACCTAGTTCCAACCCCCTAGTTAGATGTTATTATAATATAAGTGCATGCCTATTTCCTTATACCCTCAATAATGATAATGTTAACCCATGTTTTAAAACGGTGTTTAATTTCCTCTGTACACAAAAATATATTACACTCCCATACTACCTGGAATCTGATATGCTTAATGTCATAACCCATGAATTGTCAATTCACCTCTGATATACCCGCACTTACCCATACTATCAAAATGATCTCGAAATAGGTTACTTCCACAAAATACCCTCGTTTAATTAAAATGTTATATTTGTTTAAAATATCCATAAGAGATAAGATATGTGAAATAAATATTTTAGATACAACATAAATATATTTTACATACACTTTTTCATCAACTACTATAATGTCGTTAAACCCCCTTCAACCTTTTTAAAGAAGAAAATACTAAATTTAGATAACGGCTTATGGTTTTTCCAAAACGAACGTATTTTCTAAAACGTTACCCCGAATCTAAAATACTATAATTTCATAAAATTATTAATTTCATTTAAATATCTCGACCTTTATTGAATGGCCATTTTCCACAAGGATCATAATCCGTATAAAGATATCTTTTCGAAAGGAATATTTAGTACCTTATTAAAAGGAAATTTTCAAATAAACACCAATCCAGATTAGGACAAAAGAAAGGTTGTAGGTATCGGTCGTTTATCTAAACCAGACTTTGTGGTGTCTAGGCTAGACAAGTGAGAAAGGTAATTTTAAAAGGCCCGTCTCACGGTGATTCGTGAGCGGATCCCTCATTTCCTTACTTGTGCTTACCTGGCCACAATTGACGGTGAAGAGACGATTTGAGGATCTCACAACTTGCCCTTTAGAGCAGTCAGGAGCAGGCTAGTTTTTTAAATAAAAACCTCTTGCAACTTGTCCTTAAAAATCTCTTACAAAAGAATTTCAAATAAACACCACAACCTTTTATCGAATGGATATTTTCCGTAAAGCATTATGTTTTTCCGAAATGATAAATATTTCAAATCTCATTGTTTTTCTTAGAAGTAATAAAAGATAATTAAACACTATTATTCTTTTTAACTAAGCTTTCCCTAAGATGACACAAAATACTTTACGAACTTTAGAAAATAAAATGAGTGGTTGTGGAAGGTCATATTTAACGAGATCAATACTTTTTAAATTTCCAGTTTATGACAATATGACATATACAAAACATGATACGGTTAGGGTTAGAATGCGCGGATCTAGGTATGGAATACTTAATATGAAGATCCCGATATTCCGGGTGAACAGTCCAAAGTGTAGACGACTATACAAATATGAAGATCCCGATATTCCGGGTGAACAGTCCAAAGTGTGGACGACTATACAAATACGAAGATCCCGATATTCCGGGTGAACAGTCCAAAGTGTCGACGACTATACAAATACGAAGATCCCGATATTCCGGGTGAACAGTCCAAAATGTAGACGACTATACAATGTGGAAATTCCATACCTAGAAGTATACGCACTAACTCTAATTCGTCAAAACCTTTATACTGAACCACGGGGATGGGTAGTATGATTAGGCAAGGAAATTCGGAACTCGGATTCCCCTACTACTCGATCATGATCCCGGGAAGTGAAACGGTACATTTCACTTCCCCAGTTGTTGTTCCGTAGCCACAACGGAATAATCACGAGTATCCGGATCCTTGTTTAACAAACTAAAACGTTTACAATACCTATTGATACTCAACACCAAACTCACATCATATGCTATACCTACCTGTTATCTTATCTACCTTTCTTTCTAAGACACGAGTTATTCAGTATCTTGGATGTGGATATTTTACCAGTTTAGACTTGTTGTTTATTATGGAACTGAAGGGTGGTAATATCTGTGCACTTGAGTGATATTCACGCTAGACAAAACTCCATCGTAGTCATGGGACACCTTCGGGGATGTTCACGCTACCACATTGATTGCCATCCCAGACACAAGCACCAGCTCATACTGCTTCCAGCTAGTCATAGGATACCTCAAGAATACGAGTATGTCCACCAGTCAGTTCCATCCATACACACCTTGTTTAATCTGATCTAACTCATAGACTGAATATCTGTTTGACTTGACTTGAACCTTTAACAAACTAATACGAACTTTTACCTTCACCTATACTTCCCACTACTTATCTACATATAACTTACAACATACTCATGCTCATATATACCTCTCTTCAACGCCTTAAGTTTGTGCATTTCAAACATTTACACCCCTTACTTTATGTCTGCATGCATACATCATACTCTTATATACACCTGTTCATTTTTATACTCCTATTTCCTTATGAGGCAATCCTATCCGAGTATAACTCGCCGACGGACCTTCCTTTTCTTCCTCTATCTTTGGAATGTCCGTCAAATAAGAATGAGTATTATGGCAAAGATCAAGGTGTGAAGCCAACTTATGAAGATTATGCAGACTTGACGAGGGAAGATTAGTTAGATTTAATTTTTGTTGTTGCCCGAATGTTTAGGGCTTTTGTTTCTCCTCGATGTAATTAAACTACTTAGTTTATTTTACTCTTTCTTTTGGAATGTAATAAAATTTGGTTAATATAAATAAATGCCTTTCACTTTTATTATTTTTGTTTTGGTACACATCCTGTATGTTAAATATTCATACGCTTAACGTAACTGTATTGAATAGACCACCTTCAATACAGTTAGGTTGCGGACCGTGCCACGTCATCCTTCTCCTTCTTTTGGGTAGCGGGGCGTGACAGGTTTTTATGGGGGCCCCATGCAGGTCCTCTTGTGTACTAAAATGAAACCATTAACTGACTTATTATATTTGTGAATCTCATCCATCTATACCGATATCATAGTTTTCCTATGTCCCTTGTCCCTTCCTTGACATTCTGTACCCTGTCCATGACCTTCTGTTCAAGTCATGGCAAATCTTTCCGACGAGGATAACATGTCCGATATTACTTTTGAATCTACATCTAGAGATTCAGACGACGAAGTCGTAGACTCTCAGGAGATTATTTCCGACAGCGACTCGGAAGACGAAGAAGTCGATGCTGCAACTCCGGAGCCTGTGATGGCTAATAACTCCGAAAATGAAGAAGAAGATCCTATAGAAGAGGAGCATATACAGGAGAGGCCAGAAAAAGAGGCTATTGTGGCGGAAGAGAATCCTATGGAATATGATCCGGATGAGGATGTTCCTGCAAAGGGACAAAACCCTATATAGAGGGGGAATCGGAGGGCGAGGCTCCTGCCAGGGATAAGCCGAAGGACGAAGTTCCGAGTGAGGAGGAACTCGAGACCGAAAAAACTTAGGCAGTTGTCCCCACAAGGCACTGTAGGAATGGTCGTACCTTTCTTAGTGCGGAGGCCTATCGCAACTTGTTGAACTCCCATAATCGAGATTAATAAGTCTCTTCCTTTTCTTTGGCCGAATGAAACGATGCATGTCCTTACTTTTCGGTTGTACTCTCCATATTGAAGTTGGATAATAAAATCTTAGTTTCGAGCAAAAATCTCCCTTGTGTCTCTTGCTCTTCTTATTAGTCTCTCCTTTGCATTAATTGTTGTTCTTCCATGCAAGTATTATCTTGTCTCACCTCAGCCGTTTGTAACCTAACTTATTCTGATTCGGATCACCAATGGCTGGAAGACACCATGACCGCAACCGAAGGTGAAATGGAGTCAATGAAGCCGCTGCTCAGCAAGCAGCTATGCTACAAAGGATGTAAGGACTACTGGAGCAACAGCAGCAGCAGACAGCTGCCCTTCATCAGGAGCTACGAGAAAGTAGGCAGCAACAAGCAAAGATTTTAAGTAAGGCACTATCCCCGGTTTCTTAAGGTTCGGCGGGAGTGAAGCAGTTCAAATCACTCCACCCTAAGACTTTTTCGGGGAAGGAAAATCCCTTAAAAGCTGAGGAATGGCTCAAGGGAATAGTCAATGATCTCGGTGCTGCCTAAATTCCGAAGGACACATGGGTGAACATCGCTAAGATACAACTTACGGATAATTCCAGGATATGGTGGGAGGCAGAGGAACGTAGATTGAAGGAGCTCATCGACTGGGAAACGTTCAAACAGCGTTTTGATACCCAGTACTTTCCAGTCGTGGCACACTTAAGGATAGAAAGAGAGTTTATACATTTCCAACAAGGGAGCATGTGGGATAAGTCGGTGGACGAGTACACTTCGGAGTTCACAAGGTTAAGTCGGTTCGCGCATCATCTGGTGGCAACCCCGAAACTTTATGCTAAGAGATTCAGACAAGGATTGGACCTGAAGACGCAGTCCTCCATGTCTTCTGCTACTCTTTCGACTTATGATGAAATCTTAGAGGCGACACGAAACTTTGAAGACCTTCAGAGACGCATGAGGAAGGATGACCGTTTGTCTGGTATTAAGCAACCAGCCAATCAAATTCTTGGAAGATCATCTTCCAGATTCAACGGGAAACAACAAGCTAAGAGGTCAGCAGGACCAACTATCTTTGGAAAACCAGTCGTTATATGCAACCATTGCGGTAGAGCCGGGCACTTCATGAGAGACTGTCGCATTATGAATAAACCTTGCATAGTCTGTGGGTCTCCAGATCATACTATTGGGAATTGTCCTCAGAGAGGGAGACAATCAAGCCCCGTCAACCAGCTGGCTAACTATGTGGCACCAACACAGGGAAACCGGTCACTTTCCACCACTAAACCAACCGGTCAAGGGGCATCACCAAAGGGACCACCCTTGCCATCACAGGAGCGTATTTTTCAGCAAGCGCAGAGGAATGGACCCAAACGCCAGACTTTCACCATGACAGCCGAGAAGGCTGATACCACATGGTAAGACAGCAGAGATACTCTTTTATTTTTCAACCTTTCTTTTGATACCGTGCTTATTTATCCTTCGATGCAAGTCTCAGTTAAACTCACTATAATTCCTCTAGTTTTCGTAATTTCGACCAGTTGCCTTTATGTTATATCTCTCAAGTTTTCCATCAATTCACAACCTCCCTTCAACTTCTAAACTTTTCTATTTGGAAGCAACTACCGATTTTACATTTTCCGATTCCTTGTACCTAAACCCTTCAGAGACTTTCCATGCATCAAGTGATACACCAACTCGCGGGAGCGACTCATGCAGCAAAAAGGATTCCTGACAGCGTTACTGATTTCCGTGCCTAGTAGTGGCCACTCCTTTGAAAATTTCAAATATGAAATTATTCTAAGGAGGGTAGATCATAACTATCACAACCATTCTTGCAATTCTTAGCAAACCCAGAAGTTTTAAACATCCACAACAATTTTTCGGAGAAGGGACCTGGTGGTGTGATGTATCAGCACGGAGATATAGTTGCATATGCTTCAAGACAATTAAAGGTGCATGAGCAAAACTACCCAACGCACGATTTAGAACTTGCCGCGGTTGTTTTCGCACTCAAGATTTGGAGACATTATTTATTGGGTGAGAGGGTAGATATTTACACCGATCACAAGAGCTTGAAGTATATCTTCACCCAGAAGGAACTCAATATGAGGCAGAAGAGATGGCTGGAATTAATGGCAGATTTCGACGTAAATTTACAATACCATCCGGGAAAGGTGAATGTAGTTCCGGACGCTTTGAGTCGCCAACCAATGATTTCGAGTCTGACTTCTCATTGGAGGAATCGTTAAGATCTTAATGAACTAGAGACTGAGTTGATCCTTCATGAATTTGCAAATTCACTCAACATTAGTCGAACGGATCAAGACCGCTCAAATGGAGGACCCGAGATTGCGAAGGATCAGATAACAAGTGGACGCAAATCTGCGGACGGACTTCATCTTCCACGAAGATGGCTCTTTGAGATATGGATGCAGAGTCTGTGTACCTAAGGGGGAGATGAGAGAGGAATTATTAAAAGAGGCACATAGTTCTCCATACTCTGTTCATCTAGGAGGAACAAAGATGTACAAGGACCTCAGGCAAAACTATTGGTGGCATAGGATGAAGCGGGAGATAGCCAAGAGTGTATCCAAATGTCTTGTTTGCCAACAAGTAAAAGCTGAACACCACAGGATGGCAGGTCTATTACGGCCATTACCAATACCCAAATGGAAATGGCAAAACATTACTATGGATTTTGTAACCGCACTCCCTCCCAGCTCTAAGGGAAACGATGTTGTATGGGTGATTGTGGATCGACTCACCAAGTCGGCGCATTTCATTCCTTTTCGAGTGGGTCAATCAACCGAAAGCCTTGCAAAAAGGTATATGGAGGAGATTGTCAGATTGCACGGCGTACCGATTTGCATCGTGTCCGACCGAGATACACATTTCAGATCTCAGTTTTGGCAAAGCCTACAAGAAAGTCTGGGCACGAATCTGAGTTTCAGTACCGCCTACCATCCTCAGACCGATGGCCAATCAGAAAGGGTTATTCAAATTCTCGAAGACATGCTCCGGGCCTGTATGTTGGATTTTAAAGGATCTTGGGAAGATCACCTGCACTTGGTAGAGTTTGCTTACAACAATAGCTACCAGTCTAGTATCGGCATGGCGTCTTTCGCCTCTTTGTATGGACAAAAGTTTAGGTCACCGTTATGTTGGGGATCGAGAACTTCTAGGTCCCGAGATGATTGTCGAGACAGTGGAGGTGAAAAGAACCATCAGAGAACAATTACGCATAGCACAAGATCGGCAGAAGCATTGGGCAGATACGAAGAGAAGGCCACTAGAGTTCCAATCAGGAGAACACATGTTTTTGAAGATTTCTCCTAACCGGGGAGTGATACGTTTTGGGAAACGCGGGAAACTCAGCCCACGGTTCATAGGTCCCTTCGATATTCTCGAACGAGTTGGAGAGGTTGCGTATCGTCTAGCCTTGCCCCCTTCTCTGGAAGGCGTACACAACGTTTTTCATATCTCTCAATTGAGGAAATATGTCAGTGACCCCGGTCACGTTTTGGATCATTCTGAAATCACCGTGGGGACTGCTCTAACCTATGAACAGCAACCGGTGGAGATCCTAGATCGGAAGGAAAGGATTTTGAGAGACAAGACGATCAGATTGGTTAGGGTCATATGGAGGAAGGACTCTCCCGGAGAGTCCATGTGGGAAAGAGAAGACGAGATGAGAGAACGATAACCTTACCTATTTGAAGCTTCCTTTATGTAAAATTTTTCTCTCTCCTTTTGACCTACCTTCTGAATTTCGAGGACGAAATTATTCTAAGGAGGGTAGATTGTAACGGTCGAGATTTCTAATAAAATAACCCTTATTTTAAATTCCTAGAGTCGAGTGGTTATTTACGTATTTTGTGGGTAAAAGAATGTTTTTGAAGAAACTGGTATTAATAATTTTCAAAGTATCGAAATATGATTAAAGGAATTTTCTAAAATCTATTTATTGTTTTTATAGGATTAAAATGTTTTAATAAAAATTTATAATGCCTTAAAATAATATGCATATTTTTATTATCAATTAAAATAATTAAATCGTAATTAAAAATATTTTAAAGGATAAACTAGATTTTAATAACTAGCTAAAACCATAGGAATGAATATATTATTTAGTTTTAGCCCAAAATTATTTTTATACTAAAGATAATAATAAAATATATTTTCCATAATTTTCCCGTATTTTTAACTATTTTTAACAATTTTTTAAAACCAAATTCAATTTTTAAAATAATAAACGGTTATTATTTCTTATTAAAAAATTAAATTAATCCCTTTTAACCTGGACCGTTGGATCACAAGATCCAACGGCCCAGAACCCTCTGTCAGCACCCACGTGGTGGGGACCACGCCAAAGCGCTTGATCCCCAAACGCGCGGGCACGAGGCGACGCGTGGCGCTGGGCGGCGACGTGGCGGTGCGCCCTGGGCCGTTGGATGCAGATCCAATGGCCAGGATCCTCTGGCGGCGGGCGAATCATTAACTGATGATTCGCAAATCATGGGCAATCATTGGCGGCGCAGATTTTGATGGGATTTTAACCGATATTTTGGATTTTATGGTTATTGAAAAAACCCTATAAATGGACCCTTCAAACACTGATTTCTTACACCTCAGAACTTCAAAAATTCTGGAAAAAAAATACCAGTGCCTTCGTATCGACGACACCGACGCTACGAATCCACCCAATTGCCGAGGAAAAATCTGAGCATGGAGCTATTGAGGATTTTGCACACGCCTACGTTTTCAACCCTTCGGCATCCGACTCAAACAAAAGGTAGGATCCGCCTCTCTCCCCACTTTCTGTCGCCTTCTTCTTTTCTCAATAACCTAGTTCCAACCCCCTATTTGAAATGTTGTTATAATATTCGTGCATGCCTATTACCTTGTACCCTCAATAATGATAATGTTAACCCATGTTTTAAAACGATGCTTAATTTCCTCTGCACACAAAAATATATTGCACTCTCATATTACCTGGAATCTGATATGCTTAATGTCATAACCCATGAATTGTCAATTCACCTCTGATATACCCACACTTACCCATATTATCAAAATGATCTCGAAATAGGTTACTTCCACAAAATACCCTCGTTTAATTAAAATGTTATATTTGTTTAAAATATCCATAAGAGATAAGATATGTGAAATAAATATTTTAGATACGACATACATATATTTTACTTACACTTTTTCATCAACTATTATAATCTTGTAAAAACCCCTTCAACCTTTTTAAAGAAGAAAATACTAAATTTAAATAAGGGCTTATGGTTTTTCCAAAACGAACGTATTTTCTAAAACGTTACCTCGAATCTAAAACACTATAATTTCATAAAATTATTAATTTCATTTAAATACCTTGACCTTTATTGAAGGGCCATTTTCCACAGGATCATAATCCGTATAACGATATCTTTTCAAAAGGAATATTTAGTACCTTATTAAAAGGAAATTTTCAAATAAACACCAATCCAGATTAAGACAAAGGAAAGGTTGTAGGCATCGGTCGTTTATCTAAACCAGACATTGTGGTGCCTAGGCTAGACAAGTGGGAAAGATAATTTTAAAAGGCTCGTCTTACGGTGATTCGTGAGCGGATCACTTCTTTCCTTACTTGTGCTTATCTGGCCATAATTGGCGGTGAAAAGGCGATTTGAGGATCTCACAACTTGCCATTTAGAACAGTTAGGAGCAGGCTAGTTTTTCAAATAAAAACCTCTTGCAGCTTGTCCTTAAAAATCTCTTGCAAAAGAATTTCAAATAAACACCACAACCTTTTATCGAAAGGATATTTTCCGTAAAACATTATGTTTTTCCGAAATGATAAATATTCCAAATCTCATGGTTTTTCTTAGAAGTAATAAAAGATAATTAAACACTATTATTCTTTTTAACTAAGCTTTCCCTAAGATGACACGAAGTACTTTACGAACTTTAGAAAATAAAACGAATGGTAGTGGAAGGCCATATTTAACGAGATCAATACTTTTTAAATTTCCAGTTTATGACAACATGACATATATAAAACATGATACGGTTAGGGTTAGAATGCGCGGACCTAGGTATGGAATACTTAATATGAAGATCCCGATATTCCGGGTGAACAGTCCAAAGTGTTGACGACTATACAAATAGAAAGATCCCGATATTCCGGGTGAACAGTCCAAAGTGTGGACGACTATACAAATACGAAGATCCCGATATTCCGGGTGAACAGTCCAAAATGTGGACGACTATACAATGTGGAAATTTCATGCCTAGAAGTATACGCACTAACTTTAATTCGTCAAAACCTTTATACTGAACCACGGGGATGGGTAGTTTGATTAGGAAAGGAAATTCGGAACTCGGATTCCCCTGCTACTCGATCATGATCCCGGGAAGTGAAACGGTACATTTCACTTCCCCAGTTGTTGTTCCGTAGCCACAACGGAATAATCACGAGTATCCGGACCCTTGTTTAACAAACTAAAACGTTTACAATACCTATTGATACTCAACACCAAACTCACATCATATGCTATACCTACCTGTTATCTTATCTACCTTTCTTTCTGAGACACGAGTTATTCAGTATCTTAGATGTGGATATTTTACCAGTTTAGACTTGTTGTTTATTATGGAACTGAAGGGTGGTAATACCTGTGCACTTGAGTGATATTCACGCTAGATAAAGCTCCATCGTAGTCATGGGACACCTTCGGGGATATTCACACTACCACATTGATTGCCATCCCAAGCACGAGCACCAGCTCATACTGCTTCCAGCTAGTCATGGGATACCTCAAGGATACGAGTATGTCCACCAGTCAGTTCCATCCATACACACCTTGTTTAACCCAATCTAACTCTTAGACTGAATATCCATTTGACTTGACTTGAACCTTTAACAAACTAATACGAACTTTTACCTTCACCTATACTTCCCACTACTTATCTACATATAACTTACAACATACTCATGCTCATATATACCTCTCTTCAACGTCTTAAGTTTGTGCATTTCAAACATTTACACCCCTTACTTTATGTCTGCATGCATACATCATACTCTTATATACACCTGTTCATTTTTATACTCCTATTTCCTTATAAGGCAATTCTACCCGAGTATAACTCGCCGACGAACCTTCCTTTTCTTCCTCTATCTTTGGAATGTCCGTCAGATAAGAATGAGTATTATGGCAAGGATCAAGGTGTGAAGCCAACTTATGAAGATTATGCAGACTTGACGAGGGAAGATTAGTTAGATTTAATTTTTGTTGTTGCCCGCATGTTTAGGGCTTTTGTTTCTCCTCGATGTAATTAAACTACTTAGTTTATTTTACTCTTTCTTTTGGGATGTAATAAAGTTTGGTTAATGGAAATAAATGCCTTTCACTTTTATTATTTTTGTTTTGGTACACATCTTGTATGTTAAATATTCATACGCTTAACGTAACTGTATTAAATAGACCACCTTCAATACAGTTAGGTTGCGGACCGTGCCACGTCATCCTTCTCCTTCTTTTGGGAAGCGGGGCGTGACAGGTCTTGTGAGATAAAACACTCTATTAGATACTCTATATTATCTAGGCTATCTAGTTTAGCGAACTAGATACCCTAATTACCTCGGTTTAGAGGTTGGAGCTTGAAGTATATACTCTCGGATGGATCATCTTCGACACGAGGAGGCCGACGTTGCAAGCTCGATCCATTCTTCTAGGAGCTAAACAAGAAGAGGAGATGAAGAAGACCCGAAGGATATGGTTCAAGGAGGTATAACACTCTTACCGAGTAGCTAAACCTCCAAGTTGTTATTGTTAGTTAAGGTTTTCGTAAAGATCATGTAGTATAGTCGGTTTTGCGATGCATAGAAAAATCGTTTTTTACAAATTCCGCCTCTCTGCGAACCCGCGAGGTGCGCGACACTGACTTACACATTCGAATAGCGACTCTTATATATATTAGGTTTGGACTTAGCGGTCCGGCTGACAAGGTTATGTCCCGGGCAACAGTGAGCCGTAGTCTCGGGTACGCACGAGTCCCTTGTTAAACATGATCACTCATTTCCGCAAACTCTATTTCAAAATTTGACTTAGAGACCAGTGGGAACACATGTCATACATTGCATTGATTATTGACATATCGATTGCCTGCATTTATTGCCTCCACTGTTATTACATTTATTTACTTGTCTTATTATTATCATAATATTGCTATTGCGTCGCCCTGACGACCTGAGTATGCATGCTCAGGGCTTGGAGAGGACCCAGTTCAGGAGTCAGACCTACCTCTTGAGCTAGCAGAGATCTAGACGGTCGTACCATCAGTACTTTTACTGCTTTCCATAAATCAACCTTGTATTCACACTTGGTTAGTAGTTTCTTTTCTTTCGAACTATTGTAAACTGTGAACAATGAAATTTGATGTAATAAACTAGTGATGTGTTTCTCATACTTCTGCGCTGTGTTTACTGATTACCATGTAATGCTAAAAACTGATGTATGACTACGGTGGGGTTGTTTCCCTGACCGTAGGAGCACAGATGGCCTAATCGCCTCCCGTATTCCGTATCTTGGGAAGCGGGGCATGACACCGACAAGATAAGAGAATCACATGTCTTTTCAAATCAAGTCATTTCATTTCCACCCCATGTCTAGCATCCATGCTCTCACGCATAATCGTTCAGGTAAAACAAGTTATGATTCGAGTCAAGTTTGGTTATGTAAGCCACATCAAGTGTAACGGTGTTTCGCAAAGCATAGTTAAAAAGGAAGGTATAAGGTATTTATTACAAAACATGGAACTTGGGAAAGTCAGGGTATTTTAATGTAGAAAAGGTTTTTAAAAGTTAGATATTTATTGAGATACGGGTTTTGGAAACCTTAGGGTATTATTTTGAAAATACAAGTTTAGTGAAACTTAAGGTGTTTTATTGGAAATACATCTTTTTAAAAGCTTAGGGTATTTATATAATAAAAAACAAGTTTTGGAAACATACGGTATTTAACTGAAAATATGATGTTTAGAGGGCATATGGTATTTAGATGAAAATACCGATTTCAGAAAAACTTGAAGTATTTATGTGTCCATACAAAGTTATAAAACTCTAGGGTGTTTGGAAACGTTCGTTGCGTGTATTTAGGTACTTTAGCGACAAAATGTTCATTTACAATTTCGGCGACACTTCGACTTATATAAGGTGTTTTACCATTTTACAAATGGGCAGCATAACAGTGTGGCAAAGTTCACGAGTCTAATATTGAAAAGGGGTTGGGATAGGTCATTATCCCAACCTTAACAGGTATAAACTTCTAGCATGAGTATAGTAAAATTGCAAGTCGAAGTAAAACACCCCTCGGGTTTGTTGGGGTCAAAATTTACACGCTTTTGTCTAAAAAAGTCAAAATCAACGTCTGAATAAGTGGGGCCAAGCCCGAGTTCAAGTCAAGTGGGTTCAAACCCGGTTCAAGCCAAGTTCAAGTTCCAAGGGCCGGCCCCATGTCAAACTAGAAAA
The DNA here is from genome assembly GCA_030015575.1 of Agapanthus africanus. Lineage (NCBI taxonomy): Eukaryota > Viridiplantae > Streptophyta > Magnoliopsida > Asparagales > Amaryllidaceae > Agapanthus > Agapanthus africanus. The sequence continues at coordinate 14,825,542 of CM057342.1, read as the reverse complement.
TAAAATAAATATGTAGCAAATAAATGAACATGCAGTTTGTTAGAAGGGCAAGATAGCCAAAAATTGTAAAGCCCAAGAGGCCCAATGTAAAGTGCGAAGGCTATAAAACCAACTCTCATGATGAAATAAAGGATGTATTCTCCTCTAAAAAAAATTATGGTTTTGGAAGCTGTCATCTTTTCGCTTTTTTCCTCACATAGGTTCTCCTCTTTTCAGAAAAATTATTTCTTTTAGAAGCAAAAAAGGATTTGTTTTTTCTTCTTTCTTCGTTCATGAAGATCCAATGAATAAAGAAGAAACAGGGAGGGAAGAAATCATCTTCAGAGGACATCAAATAAATTTCTCTTGGCAGCGAGATCCCAAGATCCAAAGATCTAAAGATCTATCAAAATATATATGTTAATAAATAATAACGGAATCGAAGAGTGCGCTTCACATCTCGAAAGCTTAAGCTTTTTGAAAGATTAGCCTTTCATCATTAGGGTTCACCTTATGCAAATCGGCGCCGGCGCTAAGGGCTCTTTCCATCAACTTGCGCTCTTGCGCTACGCAATGCACGTGCGCATGCGCTATAGGCGCCTTTTGCCAATATGCGCATTTGTGCTACATGCGCATGCGCCAGAGGCACCTTTTTCCAATGCGAGCACTTGCGCTATGCGCAACACACGTGCACATGTGCCTAGGGGGCCTTTTGCTAATTTGCGCCAGTGCCACGTGTAACGAATGTACGCATGTGCCGGTTCCAGCACCAAAGGTGTCTCTTGTAAACTAGCACCAGCGCCAGCGCCACGTGCAATGCAAATGCGTCAACGCCAGCGCCAAAGCGCACTTGGGCACCGGACCATAAATTAGGACTTAGCAAAATTTGCCAAGTGTCGAAGCTTAAGCTTTGTGGAACTCAAGTTCCCAGCAAATAATGCTTCTTATTAGAAAATAATTTCTGGCAGGGCGCTGCTCCGCACCCTGCAAGGAGCTGGTAGCTCCTTTGACCCCAGCCTGCTATTCGGGTAGCGGGACCTTTGTAAGCTTTGCGAGGCTCCCGACATGTCCAAAACACCTTCAACTCTATTTTCAAAACATCATACGCGTATATTGCCCATTAAGTTCGCATAATCGTACGACCCGTTAATCGGAGGTTCTCTCGTTCTGGAGCGATGGGTAAGTAACGGTAGTTTAGTCCGCGGCTACCAAAAATTAGGATCCCCCGATCAATAAACCCATGCTTATCCTAAACAGAGAGAATCTGTATACGCCTGACATGCAAGCACATTTCTATCTATATAGGGTGTCGGAAAAACAATCTACAAGGTTTATTTAACATTACACTAAATACAACATATAATGGCAGTGTTGTTAACATTGGGAGCAAGCAAGATTTATCAAGATGAATATATGTCCAAAGAAGGTAACAAGGGCTAAGGGGAAAGATAGTCCTTTTTAAAAAGAAGACGGTGTCGGATATTGTCGAAGCTCGGCTTCTTTACGTATTCCTATCACCTCGGATTTTTTTCTGAGCACATGGATAGTACCGATGCGTAGAGGATCGAACAACGGTCGTATAGAACTTTTCGATGTATTTTTCAGAGGTCCGGGTAGGGAGAAAACCCTAAAATAGTGGGCGCTATATATAGCCCCTAGCCAGAGCCGAACCCGGCCCCAAATTAAGCCGACTACCCTCCGAGATCGCGCCACGTGGGCGCATCATGTAGCCCACAATAGGCCCATGCTTTCTCGCGCTGGTACGCACGTGCTTGCATGCAAACATGCGCTGGGCCTGGCCGGAGGGCCTGAGCCTTGGGCCAGGGCTCAGTTAAAAATTCTTTTTTTCTTTTTTTTTTTAAACTGTTTTTAATATTCGAATTTTCTTTCTAAAATTTAATTAAAAATACTTTTAATTATTAGAAAATTATGAAAAATATCTCGGAAAATTCGAAATAAATATTTTATCATTTTCAACCATTTTCTTCTCAAGATAATTTTTTCTTCAAAGTTCACTTTTCTTAATAAATCTTAGAAAATACTAAAAATAGTATTTAAATTCTTTCTATTTCCCAAAAATTATATTAATCATTTATAAACTCAAAGCAACCCTTTCAAACTTTTCTATCAAAATAACTTAGAAAATAATCAATGACTTCAAATAATTATTAAAAACTTTTATTCGGTATTACACATCAATTGTCCCTTGGATTTCCCTTAATCCTGCTTATGTCCTCATTTTCATGGTAAATTAGCTTTGGCCCTTCCCATTTTAATGGAATTTTCACTTGCCCCTTCCTTCTAAGGAATGCTCATCGTACGGGCAGGAAAATTACACTCTACCCCTTGCTTCTTAATGAAATTTGCATTTGGCTCCTTCATTTTCAATTAAATAAGATTGGCGATGTACTCGGAAAAAATATGAAACACCATGTTTTAATGATAGCGGCCTTCAAATATCTGACCTCACTCATAGATTCATGACAATTCTTATAAAATATTACTAATCAAACATAATTAAAAAGTAACTTAATTAAGAAGAGTATATGATTGTTTCCCGTGTCACCGTCAAATTTCTTTTTCCTACAATAAAAAGTAAAAAAAAAAACACTTATTCTTGTTGTAATAAATTTATTCAACAATGAAAATCTAATTAAACTGATTTGTCCACATTAATAGCAAAAAATTCCTACAAAATAGCTTTTTCCTATATAAAAAATTAATATTGTGACTGTGAGCTATATTTTGACAAGAGAAATCAAAATAATTGAAAACCTCTCCACATATATATGATTCTCTTTCAATATTTTTGCAAAACTATTTATTTAGAATATTAAGTTATCTTTCTTTTTTTAGTTTTGCCTTGAAATCCCTATTTGAGACAACTTTCAATTTGGTTCAAAATTTTCATGTTTTTTTCTTCTAGATTGAAATTAAGTTATGTTTAGAGATACAGTATTAACTTATATATAATTAATCAAAACATGGTAGGATTGGTTTGATTTAGAATTTTGTTTTGCTAAAAAGCCAACTCTAAAAAAGCATTCACATAAATAAGTGCATGCCTTATTTCAAAATTCTCACAAAGCCTTATACAGAAAATGAATTTGAAATGCAATTTAATTCAGGAAAATGCAACATATTTTTTTCATATGTGATGCCCTCATCTGCTTCCAGTAACTTTTGTTTTAATTCAACTCTGCACAATATATTTTCAGACAAATTATCTGTATTTATTTTCACTTGAGTTATTGCTATTCAATATAGATTATTGCAAAATATCTATGGAAAGTATTTTTTTTCCAACACAACCACCCGCGCATGGCGCGGGGCCACTTGCTAGTTGTTATTCTAACTCCAAATCCAAATAGAGCCTAAACTTAAACAAGCCAAACGTAAAAAACGAAGGAAAAAAGGGTTAATTGCTAAATAATACCCCAATGTTTCACTTACTTTGCATCTATATACATTTTTGTTTTTTTCGCTGCACTTAGATACCCTAGAGTACAAACCATATGGACTTTTTAAAAAATAATGGTGGATATGATGGTCAATTGAGAGGGACAAAGTATTAACGGTTTGTATTTTAGGGTATATAAGCGCATCAAAAAAAATCAGGTATATAAGTACAAAATAGACGAAACATAGGGGAATTATATAGTAATTAACCCCTCAAAAAATTAAATATAAAAGGATCAAAACAGAAAATCCCACACACGACTACACGAGTGGGTGACTCGTGCGCTTGATCGCACAAGTCTCCTCACTCTTTAACTCCCCAACGCTGTCCTCTCCCTCTCTCCTCTCTCTCTCTTGCGCTATCATCTCTCTCATGGCGGTGGCCAACGCGTGGGCCCTACCCTCTCCCCTCCTCCGCCTCGATCCCCCTTCCTCCTCCTTCACCACCCATCTATTCCCCATCTCCGGCGGCGGCGCGGTGCTACGCAGGAGCATCTTAAGGATCTCCAAGGGGCCCACAATCCTAGGTTGCCGCTGCGTCAGCAGCAGCAGCAGCAGCAATACTGGAATCAATTATTCTGAATGGGATTGGAATCGATGGAGTCGCCATTTCTCCGAGACCGACCAAGCCGACAGTTACGCTTCTGTGCTCAAGGTGAGAATTAGGGCACCCCCTCTCAATTTCAATTAATTGTAGCAATTGATTGATACTCAATTCGTGGGATTTGGATTTTATTTGCAAATCTTTTTTGGCTTTATGAGACATTTGAAATTGATTTTCGACTTGAATTGAATCCTTGCTTGCACCTTTGAATTGCTGTACCCAAATTTGACGATTTATAAACAATTTGAGGATGCGTGCCCAATCTGTAGAATTTGATTGCTGCTATAACTGGTTGCAATTAACTTGCCATGTTAGAACTGAATTAAACGATTATTAGTTATATTAACAGGTTAAATTTTGTAACCTTGAATTGCCAGTAGAACTGGAATTTCCAGTTATTTTTGCATTGGATGAAGTATCTGGTTAATTTTTCCTTGATTTGAGTTTTAATATCTGGGTTGCAATTGACATTTCCTTTTATCAAAACTTTCTTAAAGCATGTTTACATCATGTTCGAGGCCCAGCTGGGGCAGTGGTTGACCAAGCTTAGCTTGGTTGGATAGAGATTTTCCTTATCTTTAGAGTTTGTAGATTCAAATACATACATACACAAATTTAATTATTGGGAGATTGTTTGTCTATTTATATATTTTTATACGGATGCTGTGATATATATATAACCAGTGGGTCAAAAAGCTAGCAATAGAAATCTATCAAGTAATAATAAAAGCCTTGTGATGCACATTATCTTCACCTTCATCACAATAATATTGATCTTTTCCATCATAATGAAGTTGATTCCGGAAGAGAAGTCTCCATGGATAGATTGATTAAATGTCATCGACTGTGTAACTTGACACTAGAGAGTCCCTAGACAAGGAAGTATAAGGAAGAGAGGGGCTTGCCCTATGCTTAGAAAGTCTCGGATTAAGCTCCTGCAATCATGGGTCAAGGATTCATGACAAATTCCAAATACTTGATTACACCTGTATGTCATAAATTCTTGGGCCATTTCTTTTTCAAGGAGATTTTTATCTAGAATGACAGGTAGTATCTTTTGTTCAAAGTATGATATAGTGAGTTCCTTACATGTGCGTTTTGGATCCTAGTATAAGACACTCTGGCGAACAGTTGACTGTGGTTACCTCAACAGGTTGTGATATGTGAAAGTTCTGGAACATTTTTTTAAAGTAGCAACATGGTTTTAAACGGGGGGACAAAATCAATTTTTGAGCTAAATATATTGTAACAAAATTAAAAGCTTATTTGTTCTCTTGTATCTTGTCATCAATGGTAGTTTCAACTTGAAGATGCTATTGAGAAAGAGGACTTCTTGGAAGCGGCCAAATTGAAAAGAGCTATTTCTGAAGCAACATCGAAGGATTTTGTAGCAGAAGTTATGTCAGAGTTGAAGGTTTGGTCATGCTTTCCATCAATACTGTTCATTTGATTAAGAAACTCTGAATTCTGATATTATATCCTCTAATTTTGTAGAATGCGGTAGAAGAGGAGCGTTACCACGACGCATCAAGATTATGTAAACTTGCAGGGAGCGGGCTGGTAATCACCTGCTATATTTTATTATATACCGTGCTGTGATATTCTAGTTTCTGTCTGGCTTAGGGCATTGCTGGGAGTCCTATGCTCCACACTACCCTTTTCCCATATAGCCTTTTTCTTTTAGTAAAAACTCTGCATTTCACTGATGTAACCATTAAATTTAATATTCACGAACGAGGGGGTGAATATATTTTTGTTTATATGAGGGAATAAATGGGCTTTCAACATAAACGGATTCCATTCAATAAGACTCAAGCCATGTTGAGGGTTTTCCCCATCTTATATCTTATACCCATGTGCCTCGCTCATTGTTTTACCAATATGGGACTGTGTTATCCAATATCTCAACACTCCCTCTCACATGCAACGTGGACCGTCCAACACATGTAGATGCTAGTCTTTCAGAGACAAGTAGATGGTTCTCTCAAAGGTTCAAGCATGGCACAAAGAGGCTAGTCTATCAAAGTGCATGTAGACGGCGCTCTCGTGCTATTAAGTACAAATCTACGAATGTTATCGACCTAACTCTGATATCATATTAAATTTAATATCTATAAACGAGGGGGGTGAATATATATTAATTAATATGAGGGCACAAACAGGTTTTCGATATAAACGGGTTCCATTTAATAAGACTCAAGTCTTGTTGAGGGTTGTTCCATCTTATTTCTTATGCCCATGTACCTCATAGTTTTTCCAATGTGGGACTTTGTTATCCACATATCTCAACGGTAACTAAGCAGCAAATATTTAGACTGTCATTTGAAATTAACTTAGTTTCTTTTATCCTAATCTAATAATTGTTTTGATTGTCTACATATTTCCCTGATAGGACTTATTCCATCACCAGCCTTGGCATTTTTCCACGTCTGATATAAAAATATGTTAAGCCAGCAAAGATTGTCAACTGAGGAGATATTTCAGCCCCACCTACATTTGTAGGCACCCAGGGCCCATTTGGCTTATCTTATAAGTGTCACTTATAAGTCATGGTCATTTACAAGTGACTTATAATTTTAGAGTTATAAGTGAGTAAAGAGATTGGTAAAACTTGACTTATAAGTAGTGAAGTGTTTGTTAAACTTGACTTATAAGTTATGTGTTATGTCAAAATGACCAAAACGGACATGCTGATGATTTTTATGTAAAATGCTATTTTAATTGCATTTGTTTACATTTAGAATATATTTATTAATAAAATAATTGAAACCAAGAGTTTATAATAATAAAATAATTGAAATTATCACCAATCTAATTAAAAAAATAAGTGAAATTTATAAAATAATATATTTAGCTAACAAAATAATTAAATAATTAAAATTAAGAGTTTTTAATAACAAAACATTATATTTAATTAACAAATTAATTAGAATATATTTAATAATAAAGTAATTGAGCAAATGGATTAAGAAACGGCATTAATATATCCCATCGATGTGGTAGTTTTTAATAAAATAAGGGGTAAATGGGTCTTTTACCTATTTGGTACTTTTTTGGCACTTATAAGTGGGGTTTGACCACTTATAAGATAGGCCAAACGGGCTCCCATTCACTCCCTTTTATTGACATTTCGATTAGACTAGAGCCTACAGTAACAACAACCTGTATGAAGACTTCTGCAGTATTACCTTTACAAGGCGAGAAGTGTTCGTTCCACAGTGTATCATGGAAGGGGGGCTAGGGCGTATGTGAGGCCTTTTGCATTATTGGCCTTCCCACAAAGGATATAATTTTCTTGGCTCACTGAATCCCAGTTACTTGATTTAGTTTGATGATTGGTCCGCGTCAAGCAAGATCGTAATGCAGGTGAATACCTATCATGTATGAAAACCCAAAAGGGCCAAGTGTGACCACAGTGGATAAATAAGTAGGAACTTGTATTTTTCCGCGCTATATGGGACGTTGTATTAGAGCAGGAGGAAGCATCACCTGAATTTGTTTTGATGGCCTAAATTCAAGAAATAAGGTGTTTGAAGCTCCGGTCAGCAGGGTGTACAAAACCAGATATGGATAGTTGTCCTTCCTATAACAACGAATACCGGTCTATCAAGAGATACCAATCTATATGGTATCACCAGTCTTAGCTATCCCTTCCTAAATATTGGATACTTGCCGGCTGAATCAGAAATCTCTTTGGATAGCCTCAATTGAATGATGTGGTCCTTTCCACAGAAAAAGATTTGCATTCTATGAAATGCTCAATTACCCATAGAGGCCACTCATAAAAGACATGTAGTAGATAGGTAGGCTACAAATGACAAAACCAATTAAGGTCACCCTCCACCTAATGATGTTTACACCCGGTCAACTGCCTCTCTCTCTCTCTCTCTCTCTGTGTGTGTGTGTGTGTGTGTGTGTGTGTGTGATGGAGAACCAGTATACTTGCAGTTAAGCTTCACAAAACATAGATCTCCAAAATAAGTAGTTGTGACTTATGAGCTACAATACAGAGTTTGCTGTGTGAAGGTAAGCCTTTACTCCGCTCATCGCCTTCAACGCTAATATACTTTTATGGAACTTTACTATTAGGCTTGCATGTGACTCGAAGCAATAGAACACCACCCCCTTCAAGGGCTATACTCTCCTGGACATTGCCCACTTCAAACAATGAACTAAGAGAAGTATCACACACATCTTACAAAATGGATTACTCTCTCTGCCTTGCTTGTTATGAGCCTCCTATCAATATTCTACCATGAGTTTTATTTGGTTTGCCTTTACAGTTAACTGAACTTCAGAAGAAATTCATTTACTGCTTGTTTCTTATCAGGTAGGATGGTGGGTTGGCTGGTCAAAGGATTCTGATGAACCCTTTGGAAGAATAGTGCACGTAACCGCTGCTGTAGGAAGATACGTGGCAAGGAGTTACAGCTCAAGGTAGGTAATTTAATTATATTATAGCAAGGACTTGCCATCATTAGTTATTGATATTTCTCTTATTTCAGACAACTACTCACTGGAACAGCAGGGACTCCACTATTTGAAATCTTTCTAGTCAAAGATCATGACGGAACTTACATTTCGCAGGTACTATGATCGCTTGCTTTGCTCGATGTTAAAATTTGGAGACATTCTGCCTTCAGCTCTGAAGCTAATTCGTGATGCAGGTAGTATTCTTGCAGCCGGTTAAAGGAAATTCAAAAATTCCGTCTTTATCGCCATCCAAAGCGAAGGATGCTTCACCCATAGCTGAAACCGAGAACTCATCCATGGAGACAAATTTAATAAGCGAAGACGTGGCGGGAAAAAGTGATGAAGACTCAGAAGAGATAAATGAGGATGCTGAAAACACAAAGGATTCTACTGAAGAAGGTTTAAAAAGCGTCATTAATTTTCTCAAGGAAAAAATTCCTGGATTTAAAGTTAAAGTTTTGAATGTTAATGGGCCGGAGGAAATCAAAGTGGATTCAGAGTCTTTGGAGAAGTTAGTGCAGGAAGATGATGACGAGACTTATACCTCTGATGATTGGAAAGATGAAGCCACTAATATTGAAAGCATTCAGCAAGAAGCTGTTCCAGTGGATGAAGGTGGTGATTCAACCGAAGGAAGTAGGAATACAACCATAAAGCTTTTTATTGGCGGGGTGATTCATAACAAAGAGGATGTATTGTCAAAGTCCTATGTTCGTCTTCCAGCAGAAATTAAGAATACAGAAAAGGATTCGTTTGTACTTCATATTCCTGGGGGAAGTAATGAACCAGATGATGGAGAAAGGAAAGCTGCAAAAATAAAAGTCGCTGCTATTGCTGCTCAAGCAGCCTCAGATCTTATGCCTTCTGAAGTTGCAAAAGCATTTTGGGGTTCGGACAAGGCTACTTCAAAGGTAAGCTCAAGATAAACCAGTTTTTATAGTTTGCATTTTGTGAGAAATGGAGAGCTCTATATATTACTGAAATGTTGCTGAAGGTAGAGGAACCTGGCTTGGAGCATAGAATGACCCAAGCTTTTCGTTTACGAGCATTGCTAAGTTAGATGTTGATATAATACTTATCAAAATTGAGTTGATGAAGTAAACGTAAATAAGCAACTTCATTTTTCAGTTTCCGATAAGAAGTAAGTTACTCAGGCTATTATGATTATTGTTTATGTATCTATAAATAATGTTACCTCTCATCTGTACCAGGGTGTTTAAGTGAACACTATTACTCACACTTGTGATCAAAATTCATAATGCACGTCTGACTTCATGTAACTCTGCTTTTAACCCTGAAATGATTCATGTTATACTATAATGTTTAAGTGAACGCTATCATTCACACTTGTGATCTGAATTCTTTGTGCACCTCTGATTTTATTTATCTCTGCTTTTACCGCATATGTGATTTATGTTGTACCAGGGTGTTTAAGTGAATACTGTTGTTCCAACTTGTTTTCAAAATTCATAATGCACTTTTGGTTTCATTTTATGTGTGCTTTTAAGTCGTGCGTAACATGTAGTGTGCATTCAGCCAAAACGATGTTGTTCGTTTTCATATCCAGTTACAGTACATGGATATTAAGTTTTATAGCATTCGTTTGTTCACTTGCAACTCCTAGAAACATCAAATGTCAAGATGACCTTTATAACATTATTTTTCAGTATGCTTTATCAGAAAGCCCATATCCATGAAGCTTTCTCAACATTTCGTGAATTTTGCCCGTAAACTAATCAAGTGTTAATTATGTCAGATTTCTAAAGAGGTCCGAGACGTTATCAAACTTGCAGTTAGCCAAGCTCAGAGAAGGAACAGATTGTCTAACACTACCGTATTCAATCGGATAATTACTGCAAATGACGGTTTGGATCCCTTTGATGGTATGTATATTCTCTAAAATCTCTATCATGACTTTGGATCTTTAACAGAATATTCTCAAGTTTATGATCTGTTATGCTCAGGTTTGTATGTGGGTGCCTTTGGCCCCTATGGCACCGAGATTGTACAGTTGTGTCGGAAGTATGGCCACTGGAATAGTACCGATGAAATTGATTCCGACATTGAGTTTTTTGAGTATGTTGAGGCAGTGAAGTTGACCGGTGATTTAAATGTTCCTGCAGGGCAGGTATGTAATTAGTCTTCAGTTCCCACTAATTTGTTCTATAATGAGTTGCAGGTAACAATTTTAGCTTATTTATGATATCAGGTTACTTTCCGTGCTAAAATTGGCAGAGGAAACCGACCTACAAATCGGGGAGTGTATCCAGAGGAGCTTGGTGTGGTAATTTCTCTCCCTCATTTTTTTACTTATTCCGATTACCATACTGGGTTGAATATGCTTGACCTTAAGTATTGTGACAATCTTCTTATACACTTATTTTTATGGCTATAAGGGGCCTGCAAGGACACTGCGGGCCCCGGTCTGCAGTGGCCTCACCCATTGCGGCCACTGAAGGCCCCCTGGGCCCCACCCACAATGGGTGAGGCCACGGAAGGCCGGGGCCTGCAGTGTCCCTGCAGGCCCCGATTGCGCTATTTTTTATATATTATTAATACAATAATGGAGGGCTCAACTGATAATATTTTATGATCAATGGATAGTTTTTTCCCCCTTTTTTTCCATTTTCTATTTGCTAATCGGATCAAAAGGTTATTACCGTGAACATGATCTTTCATAAACAATTGTTGACAATTAGTAGACTAATGGTCCATTTTCTTACAAGTGGATCTTGAACCAGCCTTAACTTTGCGGGTCAGTGATGTCTGCCTCATACGCAACGTGCAGAAAACATTATCCTATACCCACAATATCGCAAGTCGGCTAAAAATTGCTACCCTCAAACCATTAATTGTCAAATTTGGTTCAGCCATGATTTGACCATCAACAGATAAAGGGACAATAAACCCTGATTGTTGGTTCAGATTTTGTGGCATATGCTTGAGAAAGTGATAGCCATGCTAAACTTGACAATCAGTTGGTGGGTAGATAACATATTTTGTGGTCGTGCATTCCGAATCTATGCCGAAATCTACTAGATCAGAAAAGGTCTAATTAAGAGGTAAGACGGAAGTTTTCAATATGAAATTGCATTCATCTTTGAGAAACAAAACGATCCAGGGCCCAAGGGAATTTCTCTACTGAGACATCATAGTGATAGCTAGTTTTAATACTTTGGTCTATGAGAAATATTGGACAATGATGATTTCTGATTGTTGACGGGTTTCTTGGGACAATTAAATTCTGAATAAGGATCTTGCGTGAACACAATCTTGATCTACCTATTTAGCTGAGCAATTGCTTCTGAAATGCAGGTTGCGAGCTATAAAGGTCAAGGAAGAATAGCGGAACCGGGGTTCAAGAATCCCCAGTGGGTTGAGGGAGAGCTTCTCCAGCTTAACGGCAAGGTATAAATGCCTGCTTTAAGCTAATTTTTTAAAGATTTATATCCTTTCTTATTGGCATCATCCAGACGATGAAGCTCACTAATTGTTGAGAGAGAATTAATTAATCGTAAATATAACTGTAAACTTTTTTTGTGCAGGGATTCGGGCCACATGTGAGAGGCGCGGAGCTTGGGTTTCTATATGTAGTCCCAGAGCAGAGCTTCCTCGTTTTGTTTGACCGCTTGAAACTCCCAGAGTAAGGTTATTCACACAGGAGATTTTCTTTTGAAGAAGTTGGTTATCATTTTAAATGGAGGCTGGCTTTAATTAAGAGAGATGACGTTTCCTATTTTTTCTCTTCATCTTTTTCATATAATTTCCTGAAGTGAAGTGTTACTTTTTGTTTATACTCTTCTTCCTGCTCTTGTATTCATATTCCTTTCTTGTATAAAGCCTGAAAATGAAGGTTTATTATGCCCCTGTAATTCGTAGGATATATTTTGTATGATCTCGTTATGTGTATGCTTTTGAGATTAAGTTTGTAGCCCGTATTTGTACATTCTTGTGTAAGGGAAGTTTGTTAATTTATTAATCCAATCCCAAAAGTTTGTACTTAAGGTTGCTGTCTTCTGCTTGAGATCTCTGTTAAAGCCACTTATATGGTGAACTTTATTATCTCATCTGCATGTAAGCGAATATGGATGTTAAATATTGCTTCTGGTGTCTGTAATAGAACCATTTTTTTTTATATAAAAAAAAATGACCGTGGGAACATAGGTGGAATAAATTATCCATCCCTTGTCATTAATGGGTATCTAGGGCTTCAATCCGGGTCTCCCAATGGGTTACTTCAATCCCCTTTTAGAATCAAATTTTAAGGAGAGTACTTAATTTTCATGCGATTTTACATGCCTTATATTTTCTTTCTTAAAATATTTGGTCAAATATTGTGAGTTTGTATTTATTTCTGCAAATTATAGAGTTTGCGGTATGTACATTGTCATTCTGTACGGCCCGATTGCAATCATATCATGTTGTGAAAAATTATAAGGTGTGTTGGTCATGTGTCATGTCATATGGGAGAAAGATAACATATCATATGGGAGAAAGGTAACAGTAAGTTGTCCAAAAGGTAGGATTGGTAATTTTCATATATCTATATCATGAACCACATCCCAAATAATTTCTCTATGGTTTCTACCCCATGTGACCTAGTCCTGAGGGTTGGTATTGTCCCAACCTTTTTCAGAGCCCCACTTGTTACCGTTTTCTTCTCTTTGGAGGGGCAGCTACGAGACTGCGGTCGAGTGCAACGCTGTCTTCTAAATAAAACTGAAATATAATTTAATATGACGTGGCAGTGGCAGTGGCACTTTAAGAAAGAAGCGCATAAATTAGCAAGCACAAAAGTGGAACAATGGCACTGCTCTCGTGAAGCATGCTCCTTCACTTTGTTCGCCCCCATTTTCTTCTCTTCGTATCAAATTCAACCCCTTTTGCTTTTCGCCTTCGTCCCTCACTCTCAAAACCCTAACAATCTCAAAAATCGATCGAGAGATCCAAAAAAGAAAAAAAACACCCCAAAATGGCCATGACCTCAGATTCCCCCTTCAGATCCCCGCTCTCCTACCTAACCAACCCCTCCCCCTCCCCTCCTCGCCGGCCTCATCCCCAGCAGCCGCCGGCGCCGATTGTCACGTGGTCGGAGCCTTCCGATCCTCCGCCGGAGCTGCCGCAGGATCAGATCGACACGTGGTCTGCGCGAGCCGATCCGCCGCCGTCCGAGGCCGCGACGGCGGAAACGGCGGGATCGAGGTCGGTGGGATCGATCCTGAGGGGGAGACGGACGGTGACGGCCGTTAAGAAGGTGGCGATCGCCGTTAGGGTTTTGGCGGCGGCGCTCTGCATGATATCGTTCTCGGTGATGGCCGCGGACAAGGACAAGGGGTGGACGATCGACTCCTTCGATCGATACAGCGAGTACAGGTAACTTGCAAAAGTTTGGTATTGTTTCTGCAAAATAATTTATTTGTGTAAGGAGGTTACATGGAAAAGCTATTTTTATTTTTGCAGATATTGTTTGTCGGTGAATGTGATAGGGTTTGTGTATGCAGCGTTTCAGGCGTTTGCGGAGGTGCATCATATGGTGCACAATGAGCATATCATTGGTAGGCCTCTGGGGCTTTATTTTGACTTTGCCATGGATCAGGTGATTTCTCCCCTATAAAACTTTCATCCATAAATGATCTAGTTTATCATCATTATTAGTTTATCATCGGTAAAGAAATCGGCAACAATTGAACAAAATATAGATTAAATATCTACTTTTGTTTGGAAATAGCATTTCGCTCAAGTCGTATACGCTTCAATGTAGTCTAACCAAACTAATCTTAAATCGACAATAAAATTCTTGTGTTTTAATACCGTAGTTGGAGAATTGATATAACAAGTTTAGCCTCGCAGCGCTGGGATCATTGTTATACCGGTTTCTTTTTTTCTTGAATATAATTAAGTCATAACCTGATGCAAGCATGGTTTGAACCCGCAGACCTCTTGCTAGCTTTATCTATAGTGGCAGTCACATTATTATACCAGTGGAACTTACCAATAGGGCTCTCGCATTGCTATAGTGACATGAAGTGGTTACCAACTTTTGTAAAACTTGACCATATCTAACTAAAGCTCAAGGTCAAGTTTTAATCCAACAATATTTGTCATACAAAATTGGAGTCACTTGGTGAAATTTTGACCATTTTGTAGAGCCTTCTCAAATATTGAAAAATCACGTCGTCTTTTCATAATCTCCGAATTGGAAATTACTTTTTAATATAGTTTGCGTTGATTTGATTCTTATTGGATTACCCCATATTTTTTTGTTTAACTAAGGAGTTCCATATGTTTTGAGTGATTATGTAGATACTAGCATACCTTCTGGTATCGGCATCGTCGTCCGCCTCCGCTCGCACTGACTACTGGGTAACAAACTGGGGTTCCGATGCGTTCCCAAGCATGATCGCCGGCTCAGTCACAATGTCTTTCTTTGCCTTCATTGCCTTCGCCATCAGCTCCTTCATCTCTGCATATAAACTCTTCACCCCTCTAACTTTTTAATTCCAGATATTAGCTAATGTAAAGCTTGAGTAAGGATCAACAACACATGTATCTATGTTTGATATTGTATGGCTCGTAAAATATTTGCAGCAGCAATGGAAATGATTTGTAAATCATATTGTTGGAGATGGGGAAATTGTGATTCTGGACAAAGACTGTTATTGCAAAGGTTAATCACTGATTATGTATGAACTGCGATTTCACATAGATCAAGTCTTGTCACTTATTTAATTTCACAGCCGTCTCTTTCCAATTTTATGCATTTCAGTTAAAGTTGCTCAATTTGATCATATGTCTCATGAAACTGCCCTTAGTTTCGATTCATAAAGTATTATTTGTTTGTCCTGGCATTTGTACAAGTTTTCCTTCAACTTCATGAAACATGTATGCTTTCATACGATAAACAAGAATAATTGTAAACATATGTGATTTAAGCTTGACAATATTTGTTACAATTAAAAAAAAGGCTACAAGAAAAATTGTTCAAGGGTCTAGCTAGTGCCACAAACAACTGCTCCTTCCTCTACCTCCTGGGAACCTGAAAATAGCAATGCCGAAATTTAGAAAACACAACTGAAGTCCAAAATAACAAAGATCAAGAGCGTAGAGTATGATAATGTTATTAGGGCATGCATGCAGATGAAGTACACTAAATGGCCTGATTCCTATCGTTCATGACTGCACACCAGGGATGTCAGCAGTCTAATATTATTAGTTTCAAAGTTACATTTGTCAGCATCATCGTCCTCTTATCAAAGCAGACGGTATTGGTTTTAAAGCTATATATTTGAGTCGACATCGCCGGCCTCTTGGAATTTTTCCAGTCAACATGTTACACAGAACTGGCTATTAAGCAAGGCATAATATTAGAATGATAACTTCAAAAATAGTTTCTGACATAAAAGGAACCGAGGGAAGTGATGCTATAATTGCTACAGAAAATTGTGGTCAAATATAAGTCGCAAATGAAACCGAGTGCGGAACAGAATACATCCCCCTTCACATTTTAGCAGCAATGCACATAAAAACATGTAAAAGAAAAAGGAAAGGATTAACATAAAGTCATACTCATAACTGAAACCATGATTTTTGCCGAGCATAAATCACTCACTGATTTGCATCTGGTTCAGTCTATTAAACCAAACCGAGTGCAAAATCATGTGGAATATATCATACTTCACTGGTCTCAAATTCAAAAGAAAAGGCCTCTTCAACTTCTTCACATTCTCATGCATGGTTACATACTTTCTAGCAGAAACCTTCAAGAGTAAATCCTTCAGATTCGGTATATCTTTCTCTGCCACCACAATTGAGAACGCGCCCCAATTCAACATTTCATCAAAAGGCGGCACAAAATTATCAGCTATTATTACCGGAACACACACATAATAGATGGCCTCAACAATCCTCAGGCTATTTACTTCATATCCAATTGGACAAATGCAAAATTTGCTCAACTTCATATGTTGAATATACGACATTTTCTTAGATATCTGACATGGCAGGGGGGCGTATATTTTAATATTTTCATCTTTGCCTCTCCAGTGATTTATAAGGATGGGTCTGACTCGGCCATGCATTTGCCCAGCAAAAAAGGTGGATTGATCTTTTGGAAACGGGTTTCCCTCCGAGGTCTCTTAGGAGTTTCTTAGGGTTTGTTATGTATGTTTCAGGAAGAGAAATGTCCCTTCCTATGATAAATCCTTCTGTGAGATCGGCATTGCATAGAGCTTTGATGGTGTCTTATTCAGTTCTGGATGTAATCTTGTTGTGAAAGGCCCCTGAGTAGTGTTAAAGAAGAAACAAAAAGATAAATTAAGATTTTGGAAAGATGGAGCTGAAACATGATATGGCTCTATTTCAGAAACATTCGAGTCATCCAGTTTTATGTCCGTAAAGAAATAAATGGAACTGTAACACCTATGGGCTATCCAACAATCCAAACTACCTCATAGATTATTTGACTTTCATATGTGTTGGTTTGTGTTTTCATTGTGTCGCCTTTAAGTTTTTCCCTAATAAGCATTCATCATGAAAGCTTATTTACAATCGTTTTCCCAAGCCAAAATGAACTTTTTGACGGAGAAAAAGAAAAGGAAATATAAACAACCTTACTGTACATATTGAGTGCAAAAGATATTGTGTTAGTCCATAGTTGAGTCGGGGAGAGGACGCAAAACATTGTCATTAATCTAGGATGGAAATATTATAGATTACATGAGTATTTCATGAACCATTAGCATTTGAAGAAATTTCTTGGTTTCTAATCTATTTACATGTTCCACTAATGAGATTGATGTTATCCACCATTCATCGATCAACAAAGCTCGCTAATGCACTAAAATGTTTGATTTTTTAGCGTGTGCACGCGCACGAGCGTGTGCTATCATGATATACTGTTTATCGAAGCCATAGAAGTGAACTTTTATATTTCCAAGGGATAGAATGAAAAATCAGACGGATGATTTAGCAATCACGATATACAGAAAAAGACAGAGAAATAAGAAGAGCGTACCCAATCATGACAAGCAACAAGAAAGTGATCTGCACCTCGGGTCCGATTCCAAAAGGGGTATCTGCCTGCTATCCAGTCCACGTAGTTCTTCAAATAGATCGCCCAAGGTTTCAAATCATGTGAGTTAGGCTTAAAAAGAGTGACTTGTAACTGGCGTGAATTATATGGGAGATAGAACAAATGGGCCTTGTTCGGATCCTTCACAATAAATTGTGTGTTTGCCTCCATCAATTTTAGAAACCATCCTTCAGAAGCATAAATCTTTAAGCACAGGTGCATGGAAAATGGGTCTCTGTCCATCTCGATAGATGTAAACTTTAAGTAATTCCATCAGCTCGTAGCTCCTGGACACAAAGCATTAATGGGTTTAAGGTTCCAAACATAATCCAAAAAAAATTCAGAATTACCTCTTATTATCTAAAGTGCAGAAGATAACATAAGCATGCATAGCGGGTAGCAACTCAACAGATTATGTAAAACAAGCAATTTTGAATTTAAGATCAACCAAGTGCATAAAGAACATTGTGGAATCTTTCGCATTACAGTTGACAAATAAAAATACAGATAGACCAGAAGACTGAAAAAATAAAACGTTAGAAAATTGTTGGAGTTACCTCTTGAAAACCGAAACGTTTCGAAAGAGTGGGGCATAAAGATCAGGATCATCTGAAACTATTGGAGCTTGGCTGATCTCCTTCTTAGTATATATAAGTTGCCTGTCCGTTTCCGTCAAACTGATAGGTTCCTAAATAAACCAAAGAACTATTTAATTCTTCTCGATAAAAAGAGGAAGAAGTGCACAAAGACCCCTTCAGATTTTAAGAAATAAGGGATATCAGAACACACACACACACACACACACACTACCTCTGATTGTGAAGGCAGCATCTTTAAGCCTTGACTACTAGATTTCACCTCATTGGACATAGAATTATTTGGCGGCTACAAAAAACAAGCAACTTATAAATATTCATATATTGAACAAGTTTTTATTCCGTTCCAAATAGAAAAGGAAACAAATCTCTACCTCACTTTTACTAGATGACCCAGTGGATGGAAGCAGCCCAAGAAAGGGAGGAGAAACTACAGGATTAGATACAAAAGGTACCTACATAAACAAAAATGAGCATATAAGTATATTTCTCGAAAGAAATTGTTACTCCTCCCAAAATCAAGTAATAAAGATACATTGAGGCATTTATAAGCATTAGATTTCTCCTAATCATAATTAGATTTTCGATGGGTGAAGGTCGTGGTGAAAAATTAGACTTGTAGTATCTACATGAGCAGCAGCAATATCTTAGATCAAACCTTTTCTACAAAACTAAAATGGCATCCAAGAACAAAACAAATCCACCTAAGTGATTTCCCACTAAGACTATAATGTTTATATCTTTTTAAATGTGGAGAAATAGTAAGTTGAGACAATTTGATCAGTACTTCTTGTTGTAAAGGCGGGTTTTGGAGATCACCACTATTAGATTTCACTGGATTCTTCGAATACTTCTCCATGGGATAGAGTGGTGGAGAGGCTATACTAGGGGAACTAGTGGGCATCTACAAAGAGGAAAAGAAGAAGAAGAAGAAGATGTTGTTTTATAGAAATTAAGTGCTGATTGAAGTCCAACTAAGGGATTTTGAATTGTAGGGCAAGCTATGCATGAGACATTTGCTAAAAACAGAAAAGGGAGAAATAATATATATTTCCCAAATTTTGTTAGCAACAAGTTAATTAGAATTTATAAATGAAATTTTAAAATGCAGCAGTTCAACCAATTCAGTGGCAACAAAATGCTCAAGCCCATACAATACAAATATAGGAGTTTCGTGTTATTCTTAAAACTCCCTCCCTGTAAACCAAAACTCTAAAGTCATGGTGAGGGCTGAGGGAAATATTTTAAGCCCAACATGCAAAGTCTCTTCAAGCCAAAGCCAGAAGATACGCTTTTGCGAAGTTTTAATGTAAATTAATCTATATTTAATACGCACACTATGGAAATGGAACCATGGTTGCTCTA
The DNA here is from genome assembly GCA_030015575.1 of Agapanthus africanus. Classification (NCBI taxonomy): domain Eukaryota; kingdom Viridiplantae; phylum Streptophyta; class Magnoliopsida; order Asparagales; family Amaryllidaceae; genus Agapanthus; species Agapanthus africanus. The sequence continues at coordinate 14,805,996 of CM057342.1, read as the reverse complement.
ATACCATTTTAAAGTCCTTTTCACTACACCAAAACTCTAAAGTCATGAAGAGGCTTGAGACATATTTTATATTCTAACGGCTATCAACCATAATTTAAATTCAAAAGTGCAGCTCCAATTCCAAATCTTACAGCTATTGCACCGGTCTCAGGAAATGCAAATCTTGCGTGCAACAAAGTTCCAAACATACAAACAGTAGATTTCAAGCTTATTTCGCTATGAATGCTGCATAATATGAATACCGTTGCACAAACACATAAGATAGAATTCAGATGTAAATGCAAGACCTTGAGGTCATTGCAGCTGCATTTCACCTCAATACAGGAATATAAATTATAGTCTCCAAAGAAATAAAAATTCTCCAAATATATGTAGGTGGTTGTGGCCTTATGCCAAACTTCGACCCGGCCCAATTACTGGGTATTGAGAAAAATCGCGATCATTGCGATTCTTTCTCGTGACCGCATCAAGCGCGAGTGTGAGGGATCGTGGGTTTCCATCTCGCGGAGAAGAATCTCGGAGGCAGTTCGGGGGCGTAGGACAGAGGATGTGGCCTACATATCTCCTCTAAGGTATCGATCAATACATCTCGTCCTCTTCACCGAAGCCCCCAAAAATCCCAAACACATCATGGTGTTCCTCAACTCTTCACTGGTATCAAAGCTATCGCGGATCCTCCGTTGACCCCGACTTCGACTCGACCCAACGCGCACCACCTCAGAAGTTCCTCCGATCCCCGTTCTCCTCCCTCGCTGACGAGCACGATCCCTTCGACAAGCACGAGACCCAAGTAAGTCGTCCTCCGACCACGAGACCCTCACAGCCGACCCCCTTCGCCGCTCGCTGCCATCAACTGGAGACACCATTTCGATAGTTATCGACCCCATCTCCGTGCCCTAGTTTCTTTTCTCGGGTACGATTTATTTTGGACTTGGTATAACCCAAATTCCTTCACTGTTTAAATTTTTTATCATCAAGATCTCATGGTTTCTATTGTGAAATAGAATTGTTTGTTGATTTGAGTTTTTTTTAAAATTTTCTAGCACTCTACATCGTTGTTGCAACGCCCATAACTATTTTTTTTGTGGATAGAATTTTTTTTTCCTGAAAAGTTTAATTAGTGCATGATAGTATAATAGATAAAATAGTCTGGAAGTTAATCCGCACTCCTATTTTTTGTTGTTAACATAATGTTTTTAAACATAAACTGAAAATATCCTGAAGTGGTGCATATATTTTTTTTCAAACATAATCTGCTATTTTAATAAAACAATAGTAGCCACCTGAAATAGAAATTGAATTGTTATGCTAGCGGTTTTTAATTATTGTGTTTGTTATGCTTGTTTAATATTTTTTTGCTAATTCAAATTCATGTTCATGCTTCATATGATAATCAATATTTTAGATCTTTTACCTTACACCCATGTTAATTTAATATAGTTGCCAATTAATTCTACCTGATTATTAGTAGAAAACTGTAGATAAAGTTTTTTGTTATTTATATATTATAATTTTGAGATTAACCGTTTTTTGCATGCACAATATTAATATAGTTTTTATATAAATTAATTTAACATGATGTTATTATTTGCATGTTGCTTGAGTTTTTTTTAAAATCAATTTGATATTGCATATTAATATTTTTTTAAAAATTTAATATTGTGCTTATTTTTTTTTTATAGTCTAAGTATATCTTTCATTCATTTTACTCTATATGTTGTAGGCGCTTAGTTTTTTATTTTTCCCTACATTTATTCCCTTTTTGAACTATTATCACAGAAAAATACCGACATGGCTAGTAAACTTATTGTTTTTGACCTGACAAAGATAGAACGCCTTAATGGTACCAATTATGACATGTGGCATATGAAAATTAGATGTGCACTTATTCATGACAATCTAGATAGTGTCCTTGAAGTCACTGCTTCAACTCTTAATGATCATCCCACAGACGTTTAGAAAAGAAAGTTTGATCAGTGGCAGCTCAATGACAAGAAGGCTAAAAGCCTGATGTTTATGTTCATGGAAGATAGTCTAATTAAAGTTTTTGAAAACTATAATACTGCAAAAGAAATATGGCATGCAATTAAAGAAAAATATGACACCATTTCTGAGGTGAACATACAACTATTGATGCATAAATTTAATTCATGTCGCATGCAAAAAGGTGACAATATCACTGAACACGTGAATAAAATGATTGTCATGGCTAAAGACCTAGTTTCTGCAGAATCAGAAATTCCTAAAAAACTGCAAGCGGCGACTATTTTAAATAATTTGCCACCCTCAATGGATATGGCTGCTACAACTCTTAGATTGAATGAAACCATTAAGCGTGTTACTGACTTGCCAGCCAAGTTAGCAATGGAGCAAGACCTACTAATAAGGAGAAGAGGTTCAGATGTGAACCTTGTGCAAGAAGAAGTCAATGTCGTGCAATACCGGAAGGCTTAAGGAACACAAAGATGTCATCATATTGGACCCTCCAAGCCATCCTTCAAAGGACATAGCCAGCAACGCATTCGGAGCAAGAAAAGACCTTCTGGAGCTTCCTATATCCGTAGGAAGTTTGGCCACTTCAAAACCAACTGTCCACATGCCAAGAACAAGGGCTATTCTAAATGCCCAGAACAAAAAGGATCTGGCAAGCGAGCATTCATCAATATAATCGAGTGCAATGTTGCAACCACCGATACTGATGGATGGTGGATAGACTCGAGAGCGACCCGACATATTGTAAACACGAAGGAAGGAATTGCTGACTTCCAGAATCTGAAGAATGGAGAACATAAGATCTATATGGGGAACAATACATATCTAGATGTAGAAGGTGTTGGTTCATATAGATTGGACCTTGGGGACAGTATTATGATTCTCAAGGATATGTTTTATGCACCTAGCATAAGACGTAATTTGATCTATATTCCTGTCTTGCTGAAAAAGGATCTTGAAGTTAGGTTTTACAACAATAGGGTTTCTATTGATAAAAACAAGAAAGTTTTTTCTATGAGTAAGTTTATAGTTGACCATGATTTATTCTGTTTTCTGTTGTAAAACCTGAGCTTGCAATAAGAATTCTAATTTGAATTATTCTGTGTGTCTTTTATCTGATTTTGATCTCTGGCATATAAGATCAGGACATCCTGGTAATAATAAGATAGATCAGATAATTAAGATGAACTTATTACTAAATCTGACAAGAATAAGGACATTACCCCGTAAACATTGATTGACTAGGAAAATGACTAGAAAGCTATTCCCGGAAGGTCAAAGGGCAAATGAACTTTTAGAATTAGTTCACTCTGACATTTGTAGACCCTTAAGTGTAAAGACACGTGGTAATAAGGAATATTTTATAATCTTCATAGATGATTATTCAAAGTATACTCTTTGTATATCTTTTAAACAGAAAATCAGAAGTTTTTGAATGTTTTAAAAGATATAAGACAGAAGTAGAAAGGAAATTTGGAAAATATGTTAAGGTGTTGAGAACTGATAGAGGTGGGGAATTCAACGCAATAGAATTTGATGACTACTGCATTCTGGTCAAAGGGCGAAAAGAAAAAATAAAATATTGATGAATGCAGTAAGATGTATGTTGTCTTATTCTGGTCGCTCCAAGGACTTCTGGGAAGAAGCGATATTGACTGCAAATTATGTTTTGAATAGAATTCCTACAAAATCAGTCGAGTCAACACCCTATGAGATTTGGAATGGACACAAACCCAATTTGAGCCATTTAAGAAAATGGGGTTGTGACGCACATGTTCTCATTCCATATTAGGTTAGAGGTAAACTGGATCTCAAAACCCTAAAATATGGATTCATAGCTTATTCTGAAAAATCCAAAGAAAATAGATTCTTCCATGAAGAAAAAAGGGTCATTAAAAGTAGAGATGCTACGCTTCTAGCAAATCTAGAGGAAAGGGAATAAGTTCAAGAGGATGTACCATATCCACCAAACTTAGATGATGTTCCCAGAAATAACCTGAATATAGTGGATGAAGTTAATCATCCAATTATGAAAAATGAACCTTTAAATGAGAATATACCTATGGAAAATCAACCAGCTGAACCTATCCAACCTGCAAACGTTAGTGGCAACAAAAGACCTAGAACAACACCTGCATGGATGGATGACTACCATATATATTCATGTGAACCGTCTTGTTTCTAGATAGATATTGATGTGGATGATCAAGCCGACCCTCTAAATTATGAGGACGCGATAAACACGCATGAATCAGATCAATGGCTGGAAGCCATGGAAAAGAAACTTGACTCAATACAAAAAGACAAAGTATATGAGCTATATGACTTACCAAAAGATAGGAAGTCAATAAGATGCAAATCGGTGTTGAAGAAGAAATATCGAGCTGATGGGTCCGTTGATACGATTAAGGCTCGATTGGTTACCAAAGGCTTTACTCAAAAGGCAAGTATAGATTATCGAGAGACTTACTCTCCGGTGGCCAAATATGCATCTATTAGAATAATCTTAGCGATTGCTGTATGTCTTGACTTGGAACTTTTCCAAATGGATGTCAAGACTGAATTTCTCAACGGAGAGTTGAAGGAAGTAATATATATGAGACAACCTGAGGGATTTCAGGTCGAAGGACGGGAAAATAAGATATATAAATTGAAAAAGTCTCTATATGGTTTAAAACAGTCATTTAGATAATGATATCTCAAATTTCACAATACCGTTATCCAACTTGATTTCGTTGCAAACAAATTGGATAACTGTGTGTATGTCTTGAAGAGTAGGAGCAGTTTTTCAATATTATCCTTGTACGTGGATAATATTTCGCTCGCTGAAAATGACATAGAAGTATTAAATAAGATCAAATCAACACTTGGTAGTGAATTTGAGATGAAGGACATGGGATATGCATCCTATGTTGATCCTTAGAGATAGAAAGTCCAAAATGTTAAGTTTGAACCAAGAAAGGTATTTGCATACAATACTTAGAAGATTTGGTATGCAGAATTGCAATCTGGCGCCTGCAGAATTGGTTATGGGAAAATGGTTGTGTAAAGAACAATGTCCTGGAGAAAGACAGAAACCGCTTAATGCCCCATATGCCTAAGCTGTTGAAAGCTTGATGTATGCAATGTTGTGTACTAGACCAGACTTGGTGTACCCGGTGAGTCTAGTTAGTAGATACCAAAGTAATCCCGGTCCAGCACATTGGGAGACTGTTAAGAGGATTTTGAAGTATCTAAAGGGTATTGTGCACCATAAGTTGGTTTATCAAGCAAACTCGCTTGAGATTCTTGGTTACTCCGATACTGATTTTGGTGGAGACAAAGATGACGGAAAGTCCACTTCGGGACATTTGTTCATCTTTGGAGGTGCAGCTGTTTCTTAGGTAGCAAGAAACATAGATGTGTAGCAAGGTACACACAAGAAGCTGAATACATAGCCTGTAGTATGGCTATTACTCATGCAGTCTGGATTAACCGGTTCCTAGAGAACTTCGATCTCAATTTGATAGATGGACCAATTGAGATTTACTATGATAATCAAGCAGCCATCAACATGATTCACAGTGGTGCAAATAGTTCGAAAGGAAGACATATTGAAGTTCAATATCACTGTATTCCTGATATAGTGGAGAAGGAAGAAGTCAAAGTGACTTATTTTCCTATTAGTGACATGATAGTTGATCCCTTGACGAAGGGCATCCCGGCAGAAATATTCATCAAACGTGTTGGTTTGATGACACTTAGAAATGTCTAAATTAAAAAAAAATCATGAATATTGAAAAGAAGACAAATCATGGATAATGATAGTCTCGGTTTTCACGAAAAGTGAAAAGCGTACATATCTTACGAATAGTGGGAGTGTGTATAATTACATCTTGTGTCACATCTCACAAACATTGGGAGTATGCTCGGAAATTATTTGACCATTTCAGCCAAGTGGGAGATGTAAGCGGTTGTGGCCTTATGGCCAAACTTCGACTCGGCCCAATTATTGGGTATTGAGAAAAATCGTGATCGAGAAAAATCGTGATTGCCGCGATTTTTTCTCGTGACCGCGTCAGGCCTCCGAAACCCCCAGTCACTAAGGTAAACAAAGTAGAAAAATCACGTGTGAGGGATCGTGGGTTGTTGGTCTCGCGGAGAAGTAGGGCAGAGAAGGTGGCCTATATGGAGAGGAGATCATCTTTCTAAGGTATCGATCAATACATCTCATCCATTTCACCGGAGCCCAAAAATCCCAAACGCATCATGGTGTTCCTCAACTCTTCAATATCTACCTCAGAGTCCAAAGGCGGCGCAGCTGACACATCGCCAAAAATCGTCACCTCCTAAAAATTATTATTAAAGAAAACAACCAACACAAAGCTAAAAGTAATCCAAGAACTCGTCGAATAAACTAAAATTCATCCAAAATTCTTTTTAAAAAAAAAGAAAAATAGATTCAAGTGAGACCTTTAGCTTATATGCACTAGAATCGATGGGAGATTCAGGCCCAGCGAAGAAAGCCCGATCGGCGACGGGATTCACGCCAGCGAACTCTGAGAATACGGCGACGGTGGCGATCAGGACGGCAGCAGCGCGATGTAGCCTCTCCATCCCGCCGCCGTCAGTCCTTTACGGGATCGAGAGCAGCCGCCATCGAGGCGGTGACTGGATCGGGATCCGGCGGTGACCGTATCGCAAGAGAGATTGGGATGGTGTGACGCCATGGATAGCCGAAATTTTGGAAGGAAAGGCGGGCTGGAGTTGGGGTTACAGACGGCAAAATTACGAAATTAGCCCTATAGTTGTAGAGAAATTTGTGTGTGGTTTGATTGGTCTGGGGGGTAATTATGTTTTGTATGTGAGGGTAATTTGGGGAGAACGAGAGTCAAAGCCATGATGCGTTACAACTGGAAAAAATATAGAAAAATACCCACTTCAAATTTTGATCAAACTTACCACCTATTTGACACTATTTACGAGCGAGGTATCGTGGTCCTCCCATTGGCTAGGATTTAAAGAGATTCATAGTCTCGGTTAAGAAAACCACTTGCAATACACCAACATCTGAAGCCTTCTTATTTTACATAAATCTTGACTGTTGATTTGATTTTTGGAAGAATTTAGACCGTTGAAGAAAACAACACAACATGGATTCTTAAAGTATTACTAAAAAATATATCAACTACCACATGGGAATTTTTAAATCATGCAAGGGTGATTTTTTATAATTTAGCTATTTATTTTGAAATTTTTTTTTTTGATCGTCCGGTGTATTTCATGTATAAGAACGGTCAATTTCTTCGAAATTGACGACTTAATCTTAATATTTTTATATTTTTCATTTCAATTTTTAATTGCTCCATGTTGTATCTTTTAGCATTTGCCATCCATAAGTGAACATGCCAGTAGGTTACCCAAAGTTAATTTAAAGCTCTGTTTAGAATCTTACTCTTATATCTAATTTCTTCAAAAATCTAGAATTTTGTTCACTTTTCCATTGAAAGCGGATTGGACTGCAACAGATATATATTATGTGTGGCATATACGACATTAAGGTATCGGCATGACAAGTTCATGAGCGGACCGGTTTTTACCTTGGCAAAAAAATAACTCAAACGTTTTTATCTGCTTGCTTGCTGTACAGGCGTTGGTTTAAAAAAACAAGGATATTATCTTTTTTTTAAAAACCTGATTCAGTCATTAAAGCATTGATTTTGGAAATTTGTTCCAAATCATATGAAACCTATCACAAGGTGGCAGGTGCATTTCTAAATTAAGCTAACCTATAATTCTCCCTATATATTTATTCTGTGTACCTTGTTTTTATAATTTGCTAAATATTTTTGGATATGTATCTAATTAACACTTTACATTTAGGAAATGTATATGAAAATATCGTGAATGAATTTAAGATTCACAAAGGATTTGGGCAATTATTGCATGAAATGCCATACATGTTCAAAGTATCTGAGCTTTGTAGTATGCTATAAATTTGAAGGGTTTCCAAGCATACCCATTCAAGAAAATCTAAATCGAGAAAACTTATAAGAAACAATGATGGGGATGTTAACCACAAGCTCCGCCTCTATATGTTGTGGAGATGCAATGTCGTTGGATCTTGTTGATGACAAATACAATGATGGTGGAATGGACCAAGGCAAACAGATCGAAGAAACGTCGATATTTGAGGTTTAAGATCTGATCGCAATGAGTTGAGAGATGATTTAGTAGCCCTCAACACGACAGGATAGGTTCGGTAAAAAAACAAGATGCTTCTTTTTTTTATTGTAAATTTTTAAAGTGGTGAGAGTAGTTTTATTTTATAGATTAAGAAAGTAATTGCCTCATGTTCCGATGTACTAAGTTTTATTAGCGAAATGTTTTTTTGCTCGTGTGTGTAAGTTTGAGTTTTATCTTTATTTTCTCCTCAACGGTGATATCTAAAGACTACTGGATTGTCTCAAATAAATTGTTGATTAAATTTCATAAACAAACGTTTCACCCAAAGGAAAAAAAAATCAAGCAACACAAAACAAAAATTGGTTTAAAAAACTCAGCCGATAAAGTTAAGTTCATCGAAAACGGCGGGCGAGTATCTTGATTTAATTGGTAATTACGAAATTGGCCCTTGTTAAGTACAGTATTATGGTGACTTATGAGGAAGTTTTGATAGGTCTGGAGATAATTATGCTTCCAATGCGGGGGTAGTTTGGGGAGAATCAGTACTCGAAGTCAAAAGGGGAAGGAAATAAGATATTTTATTATTTGGTTTTGAATGGCAATTCCATTTCGTGTTACAACAGGAAATAATCTATGACTCAATTATCGAGAAAAATCCTCAACTTTGGCAGAAAGAAATACTCATAACTTTTAAAATATGTTATTTACAGGAAATTCAATAATTATAACCCGGAAATGTAACTGAAAGTAACTAAAAGAATCATAACGATAAATATGAACATCAAGATGAACGACGTCAATCATCAAATAGATTGTAAGTGATCGTGTGGAGAGAGACTCTCTCCTATGTATAGTGAAGCTCAACTTTCTTAAGTAACTAATGTAAGAAAAGCATGGCCGGAATATACTTATAACAATAAAATGATGTCTAAACCGCACAAGCTCTATTTCAAATGATTATTCGGTCACATAAATATAAGTGTAGGAAAAAGGAAAGGGGGAAAAAATGAAGAAAAACACAGCTGGAAATACCGCTTAAAATAACATTTTACATGTTACCAGCCCTCCCTCATAGACTTCCGAAAGAAAACAGATAGCGGGTTGGCATATGCAACTCTTCCCTCAACAAATTCGAAGATTGTTCAACCCAAATGGATCGGCTTATTTCACGTATAGAGGGACGTGCATAAATTGGTTAATAGGAAAAATATTTTCTTTCTCAACATGATTGTTTTTCCTTGAAGAATATCGTTCTTTCTGATCATCATCCATTAATTTTCTACAGCATTGTCAAAGTTGAATTTGACATGCGAAAACATAGACGCAAATAGGAATTACAACCAAGAAACTTACAAAGAATCATCACACAACGATGAGTGACACACATAGTTGTACTTAATCGTTTAAATAAAGTTAAAAAAAAATTAATATTTAACCGTATCAAAATTGTACTAAATCATTTAAACTAAGTTTTAAAAACTCATATTTAAGTTAAGAGGAAATGTCTAGCCTTCCTCATCTGGTTGCGGGATTCATAAAAATGAATTGTCAAATCCTTACAATTGTAAATATATGGATTTAGTATTTTTATTTTTTTGGTTTGTGCCAAGTTAAGGATTATGACTAAAAAAAAGTTTAAAATCTTTTGTTTGGTTGTACCATATTGACATGGGTCTCAAAACCAGGATTTGGTGGTAACATTTAAATAGTGAAAATATCTTTTGTTACCTCCAAATAAGACAAAATCTCCAATTTCTAAAACAATTAAAATGGTTTTTGCTGTTTCTCTCACGAATTGTTACAGATGTCGTGGAGTCAATCAATCGAAGGAAACACCAATATCTTTGGTCCTTGCATATCGTTTCCCTATCGATGTACCTGTGGAGAAAACCAAGTTATACTTTCGAAATATATCTAGGCTTAATTATATCTTACATGATGGTTAGCTTTAACATGGATATATTTTATTGCCATCCAATCCTTCCTTTTCCATTTAAAGCACGGATGAACAAAGGAGAAAATGCTAGTAGGCATCGTCCTTGGAAACTTAGTAACAAAAGTTATTCTTTATATTTCAATACCTGGGAACATTAATATGTAACTATGTTAGGCTTGGCATCTTCTTTTCTACAGTTTCGATCTTCATTTTGTAACTATCTTTTATCTTAACATGTAAAAATTGGTCTTATTGTCCTCGTCTTTGGCAAAAAAAATATATAAAAAATCACCTAAATAGAAAGAAAATATGCAAGCATCCATCTAAGGAACCTACATCATTTGCATTTTGCCCTCATTCGCTTACTTGCCATTGTATGGTGCTAAACCTTTCTCATTTTCTACTTTCTTACTTTCCATGGTTTCCTCCCAATTTGGTGTTCGCCACGATGGTATCAACTTAACCAAGACGCATCATATCAGAATACTAGATACTATAACAGCTGGACTAGATACATTTAAAATTATGTTTTCTAATGTAGAAGGGACTTTTATGACAACTCAATTAATATATTATTATGATACGGACTAGTCTCCTAAAGCAGTTATACACCAAATGGGCGTACTAATACTGTCACATTTGATCGAATAATGAACCGATCAAAGTTGAAAGCATATACCGACATGTAATACCTCCATTCTGCCATTGACCATTATTTGCTTTGTATGATAGTCTTGTTGCTCACAAAGTTTCTCTATGGCAGGTTTGGACAATATGGAACATAGATACGAAAACAGCTCGATATATGCAATTATGTATGTGTATTACAAAATATAATAAATTTTGAGAAGAGACATGCAGCAATATTACACAAGAATAATATAATCAAGATTTTAGCTTTCATCTATAAACATAAGCATTCTTGAGCTTAACGAAATTATAAATATAAGAACCTAAAAGTAAAACACATAACGGCTAAAACAAAGAGAATGTGAACCCTCTTGATTGAATGGACATCCATATACCCGAATTCATCATAGGCATGATCGTGAAAAATTTAGTCCCATCTCTATAGTCCAGCAAGAGAGAAATCGGAAACATTAAATATTTTAAATATTTTTGAACATTGAACATTAAATATTAAATATTTTTGTCACGTCCCGATTCCCAAAATACAGAAATACGGAAAGCAACTAGGCCAGCCATGCTCCTAAGGTCAAGGAAAAATCCCGCCGTAGACACACATCGACTTCCAGCGTTACATGGAAAGTAAGATATCAAGTACAGATAACAGTCACTAATTATTACATTTAAACAAAACAAGAGTTCACAACAGATGCAAAGTTTTTAACAACCGAAAAGAAAGATAACTAATGAAGCGACAATACATGTTCCAATGTTGAAAGTGATACTAAACGATAAAAACCAGATACCGCTGATCTTGATCTCCGTGAGCTCTTCGAAATGAGTCCGATCCTGTTCCGGGACCAGATCCATTTTTTTCTCTGAGCATGCATACTCAGGTCGTCAGAGCGGCACATAAATGTGATATAACAATATATAATATGTTGCAGGGACCATAGACAAGAACTAGAATTTATAAAATGGTAAAACAATATGAATATGATGACAACATAGCATGTAAATCATGGCAAAAATCAAATGTAATATTCATGTCACTAAACCTAACGGTCTTTATGTCATTTGAAATCGAACGGTGCAAAAGAATTCTCGTGTTTAACAAGAGTCTCATACATGGCCGAGACTACGGTCCGCTGTGTCCGGGACATAACCTTATCAACCATGCCGCTTGGCAAACGACTTAAACAGTCCAATATCAATAATATCGAATGATCATTCTCTAAAACAGTAAACCTTACTAAATACAGATTCGGTTTCCCCATTTCCACCAGGTTAAAGAATGCATTCATGAATCATATTGATTGTGTAAAAGTACATGTCATTTCATTCATTCATTCCCACTTTCATGTACAATAGTCTGACTTCCATTCACTTGTGCACTTGCGTACTTACCGCAACCCAATTCATTAACGTATTCCAATTCGACATTGCAATACCACCAATGAGATGCCAATATAGGTGGGTTTTAAACATGAGTCAAGCCATTACTATGCATTGATATTCAGTTAACCATGTTATATAGCATGAACAATCAAGTATGAGGGTAAAACAGTCATATGGCATGATAAAATACATTAACTAAACTTTAACTATTAATAAACATCCAACACCAATCAGTTTGTAAAAATTATTAAAAATACATACGATCAGAATCAAGCATGACAATATAAAATGCGCAGAAAATAAACTCATTCAGCTAATCAACAAAATTGAATTCATCCCTATACCTATTCTATATTGGGAGATATCCTCATTTTAATTCAGGTAAATAGTGCTGGAATTCCAGTTTCAGAACTGGAGACCCAACTTCGAGTGAAATCTTCTATAGATATGTTCTGAATTTTTGGCCGCTATTGTTCGATGAATTTTGGGGTTTTCAGTTATCTTTCTAACGAAACAAACGGAACATTGTTATCATGAATTTACAGGGAGTTATGGTTGTTACAGGGTCGATAGGTACAATTAGCATATCGGGAAAACAACAGTACCCTTCAGCAGTATAAAATACTTTGAAAATAGCAAACGGTAATGAAAATTAACGAAACCAGCACCAAATAACAGATAACTCATTTACGTACACATTGATATAGGTCTCATCATAGCAGGACGTTCATACAAGATTACTTCAATAGTTTAAAACAGACAACAGCGGAGAATACTTCTCTGAACTGCAGTCCAGAGCCGTGTTTCTCCCCAATTTACGGCAATAAAAATACATATTTTCCAGGAAAACTTATTACAAATATTGAGTATTTTACGTTAGCTTCAAAATAAACCCACAAACGATACAAAACGATTTTTTCTATGATTTGTTATGATTTTTATAAGGCAATGCATACAGAAACATTTAGATTTGTCGTCGCCTATTGGAGACGACATTTCATGTTCGTAACTTCAGTATTTCAATCCCCATTTTTTACACAATGTCAATTAACAGTAAACGAAACTATTGATAAAAAATTAGGGGTTTCAAATTAGGGTTTTAGTTCAGGTAACTTGATCGAACACTTGAAGTACATAACTGTAACTATCGGAAATTTGATTTTATCTAATCGATTCGAACGGGATTCGATCCCTACAATTCCCACATGTCTTAACACGGGGTTTTAGACCTAATTATGTTCAATTTAGCACAAATCACATAATTTACGGTTCGTAGTTAAAATTCGATCGATGATAATACGACATAGATATAAACTACCGTCTCGATCACACACACACATAATTATGTAGCATGATAGCAAGTGGGGAAAACACTTGCCTTAGATCGCTGAAATAGAAGCTATACGGACTCGAGAGATCGTCTCAACACACGAGACGGTGACGAAGTGAAGTGGTGATGGGTATGGGGTGTGGTGCGTGGTGCGGTTTTGGGTGCGGGAGTGGTGCGGTGGTGGCACGGGCGTGGTGCGGATGTGGCCCGGTGGTGGCTCGGTTCTTGTTGGCGACGACGACAATGATGACTCGGGTTGCAGGAGGGAAATGAGAGGAGATGGTTGTGGCGATGGCACAACTAGATTGACGACGACAACAGTGACATGGAGGGGATGCGGTGTAGAGGAAGAGGCTCGGTTTATGGTTGTCGGCGGTGGAGTTAGGGCTAGGTTGTTGCGGTAGAGCTTGAGTTCGATTTGGAGAGGAGAAGAGATGGCAGAGGAGCTCGGGTTTGGGTCGACGAGGGCGCTCGGAGGTCGTGGTGGTAGTCGAAGAGGTGGGAGGAAGTCGGTGAAGCTGGGTTTGTGAGGAGAGAGAGGAAGAGAATGAGAGAGAGACCTAGGGTTAAGGCTTGGTTGGTTGGTTGGTTGCGAGATTGCTGGCGTGATATTTGAAAAGGCTTGGTTGGTTGCGAGATCGCTGGCGTGATCTGGGGAGGAAGTGTGTTGAAGTCACGGGTGCCGTTGGGTTACATGGGCGCGTCGTAGGAAAAATGGAAGGAAAGAAGAAGGAGAAGAAGGAGGGGCTCGGGCTCGGGCCAAGAAAAAAAAATGAAAGGAAAAGGAAAAGAAAGAGAAGGAAGGGAGTTGGGTTGGGCTAGGAGAAATAAGAGAGTGGAAAAAGAAAAAAAGATGAAAGAAAGTGTGGGCTATAGTGCACTCAAGGCAATTATTGTAATCGAAAGTAGTCGATTATGATAATTAAAGGAGGACTATACAGGTAGAACAGTCTTTCTCGATATGATAGTATGTTATCTGATTTGTGTTTATCATTAATGTGCACACGTTTTACTTGTTATTATGTGTTACTAATACATAATTATAAAGCCGTAGGATCTTTGCTTGACTACCAAAGTTGTGACGGTGATCATACTTGTGAGAGATTAGTAGTCCATAAGCACATCCTTTAAATGTCCCTAGTCGTGGGAGTATCAAGACTGAGCATCGATATTCCAGAGTAGACTAGTGTATGCGTTTCTATACCCCGATGAGGGGCGGTGGTAGGTCTCATAGCCATTGGTGTATGGCACCTAAGATTATATACATGTGCTCACATGAGGTGAGTACACCGGACGGATTCACCGAGAACTTCTAGATGGTGTTATACCTATCGCCAGATAGCAGTTTTCAGGTGACATGAGTACAGATAGTCTGTTGACCTGAGATCGTCATATGTCTTGTGTGAGTTCCCATTGTACTTTGATTACTACCCTACCATGGCTCTACTAAGTCGTGTAAACAGGTTTTAGTTAGGTACAGTCTCGAGCCACATGAAGGCAGTGAGCGACGTTAGGAATTCGTCTCTCCCGGTATAGGGAGCCGATGTTGCGCTGTGTTCGTTTGGCTATCACCATAAATCCCTGACAAGGGTGGATGAGATTTACTGATTGTAGATCGGTAGTTTCTCGGTAGGTAATGAGCTTTACACTGACACGATTTATCGCGTTATTAAGAGTCTGACTTTATCCACCCCTAGACCCGATATGCGATACTCTTAGACGAAGAGACTGGACTGTACGGAGATTGTCACTTACAGTCTCTGTAGGGATACGGATGAGTTTGCTCGTCGGGCTTTCTTTCGTTCAATACCTGGGTAGCCGTTACGTACAGCTAGTGCCGTTGACGTGCTTGTATTTAAACCCACTGCCAGTATATTGTCGAATCTTTAGAGTCCCACACAGAGGGCTTCCCGGTTCAAGCGAAACGACATAGTACGTGCAAATTTTGATACGCACTCAGATTCGATTAAATACGTATATTTAGTGCACGTACTTTAATCGAGCGTTTTGATAATACTGGCAGGTTTGAAAGATAGTCGGATCATTGTGAGCAAGTATTATATATCTCTCGTTATCTCTCTTTTGGTATTCGTATTTTTATACGAAAACGATATTTGTATTTTGACACAAATACTGTATTTATACGAATACGACAATTTGTATAAATACAGACATTTGTATCTTAATACGACTATGGGTATTCGTATTTTGATAAGAATACGGATACATGTATTTTGATACATACTTGGTTTATATATATGTATATATGTATATGTGTGTGCGCGCGCGCATGTGTGTGTATTTATACACATCTTTTTCTTTTGTATTTGGAAGCTTGGAGTCATGTGTGGGCTCATGACTTATGAGATGACTCATGTGGTGAGTCACACAAAGTTTTTACAACTCCATTTTGGATAAGAGAGAGAAGAGAATGGCTAATGAATTTTTATTCATTCATTCATTCTTCTTCTCTCTTCTTTTTTGAGCTTCCATCTTTGAGAGGAAAATTGTAAAGAGAGAAATTTGAGATAAACCATCACTATATCAATCTCACAAATAATTCTTAACAGGTTTTGTTTATGAGTTGCTTCACTTAGTTCTTGGATGTGAAGCTAAAGCATGAATTCGGGTTCCTTCGAGTGTATCATCTTCGACAAGGAAGACCGGCGACCAAGCTCGTTCCCGACAACTTTAGAGTCGAGCTAGAGTTCATGGAGCGGTGTAGGGGTCTTCCGCAATAGCGCGGATACGCTACAAAGATAGCTAACCCCCTAACCTTATATGTTTAGTTATCTAGTTAGTGTTTGGAATTGATTCTAGGGTATAGGTCACTAATGCTTCCATTTAAATTTTTGTTTTCACTTCTGCCTTCGCCGCGAGTCTTGCAGCGCGAGCACTAGGGTCCTAACAGAAAGAAAAGAAGTGCTAGGCCTGGCTTAGGGCTTGGGGAAAATAAAAGGAAAGAAAAAAATAAAAGAAAATTATTGGGAAAGAATTAGGAAATGAAACTTTATTTAAATACGGAAATGTTCATAAGGAACCGATTATTACATCATACCTCCCTCACGGAAAATTTCTGTTGGATATGTATTCCCCAGAGGCCTTTATTGTATAGGATGCTAATGATATGTATATACATAAACAATCTTGCTCAATATGATAGTACGCTATTTGGTTTACATTTATCTTAACATATGATGTGTTCTACTTAGTATATCATATCTTATATACATGTTAATAAAGCCCTTAGGGTATTTGCTTGACTATCAGGACTATGATGCAGATCATACTAGTGGGGCTTGTGTAGTCTGCAAGCACATCCTTTAACAGTTCCTAGTCGAGAGAATATCGAGACAGGGCATCGATATTCCAGAGTAGACTAGTGTGCACGTTTCTTGACCCTGCATGAGGGCGATGGTTGATCCCACAATCATTGGTATTTGACATCAAAGATTGTACACAGGTGCTCATTAGAGAATGGGTACACCGAACAAGACCCGCCGAGAACTCCTAGATGGTATCATACCTATCATCAGATATCAGTTCTCTGGTGACACTTGTACAGATTAGTCTGTAGACCCGAGATCGTCATAGTGTTTTGTATGGTTCCCACTGTGCTTTGATTTTCTCCCTATCACGGCTCTTCAGAGTCGTGCAAACAGGTGGATTTTGGGTACAGTCCCGAATCACATGGAGGCGGTAAGCGATAGGAGGGGTTTTGTCTCTCCCGGTATAGGGAGTTGATGTTGCGCTATGCTCGATTGGCTATAACAGCAATTCCCTGGCCAGGGTTATTGAGATTTACTGATAAGAGTTATCAGTAGTTTCTCGAACCGTTATGAGCCACACATCGGCATGACTTATCAAGTTACTGGGTCTGACGTTTACCACCCCTAGACTCGATATGTGACATATCAGACGAAGAGACCGGACTGTATGGTAAGTGTTACTTATAGGCTCGTTGGGGTTAGGATGAGTTCGCTCGTCAGCCACCTTTTCGACATATACCTGGGTAGCCGTTACGCACAGCTAGTGCCGCTGACGGGCTTGGGGTTAAACCCACTGCCAGCGTACTGTCGAATCTTTAGAGTCCCACACAGAGGGTT
The DNA here is from genome assembly GCA_030015575.1 of Agapanthus africanus. NCBI lineage: Eukaryota > Viridiplantae > Streptophyta > Magnoliopsida > Asparagales > Amaryllidaceae > Agapanthus > Agapanthus africanus. The sequence goes on along the minus strand of CM057342.1, from coordinate 14,788,442 downwards.
TCTCTGGTTCAGGCCAAACGATGTAGAGGCCGTAAGGTGTTACTGCAGGGTTTCGATCATATACGTGTACTGGCTACACGAATGATGTTCGGAAGGATAATACCGGTAGGCTTTGGTTTAAGCCGGATACCAGTATTATATTATTGGATTATTGGTATCTCATTGTATTCGCATTTTTCGGGATACGAATACGGGTATATTTATACGGTATACGGTGAGAGGCATTCTTGTAATTGTACAAGAAAAGACTTCTAGAAGGAGACACCTCATATATGAATTTTATTTTGTGAAAATGAAATTAATGAGGTAGAATTTGAAGACTTTTCCGAGCATAGATGAAAGCATGGCTAAGGATTATTATATTCATTTGGATTTACTATTGAGGCATGGTTGATTATTTTTGAGAAAAATAATCCATGCTTCAATAATTCAAAATCTTAAGCCTTTCTTTTATTCAACACTTAGTTCATTTTTCTCATTCTCACTCTCATATTCTCTCTCCAAATTATCTCCTCCTTCAAGCTCAACCATAATCCTTCACATGAGTTGTGAAACATAGGTTTTGAGATTAAATAATCCACTTGATTATCTCTACATCATCTATGTAGTCTCTCTTAGCAAGCTTGACTTCTTAGTTACCTCTTTAGTGGAGGTTGAAACTTGATCCAAAACTCTCAGGTGGATCATCTATGGCTTAGCGGTGACCGGAGATCGAGATCATTCCAAGCACCCAAGGAGCTCAGAAATGCAGCGGAAAGAAAACCCAAATGACCGGTTTCAAGAAGGTATAATCCCTATCATAGTGGCTAAAACTCCTAGTTATGGTTTAGGATACGATCCGGGTTCAAAAGTCGACGTTGCATGCTTCAAAATTATTGTTTGCTACTTCCGTCTCCCCACAAGTGTTGTGAGGATGTGCAATATCTACTAACATGGTATCAGAGCCTAACTAAACCAAAACCAGTATTTTAGACGATGTTTAAAGCTTCGAACACAAAACTCCAAAACCGTAAAATCAAAAACCAAGTTTCTGGAAATTTTTAAATGTCTTCTGAATTTTTTTAAAACATGTGCAGATGACTTGTTATGAGATAACTTGAACACCCTAGAAAAACAAGCCCAAACTTCACAATTCTCGCCGGCCAAAATGCTATTTTTCCCGGCGGCGCCGGTCGACTAGAGGAGTTTGGGCTTGGTTTTTTCTAAGGTGTTATGTACACTTGGTTTTGGGATTTATGGTATTGTTTATTTTTGCTCAGATTGCATGTGATGTTGTCTAAGTGTTAGGAAAATTCGGAGTGTTTCAAAGTCGAATATTTAACATCGTTTTTCCGCTTTTCAGTTTGATATGTGTTGAGAAACGTCCACTAATTGCTATACGACGATTGGTGGGAGTTGCACATATATGTATCATGTGATGGTATGTGTATATGGATGTATTGGATCGTCGTGGATGCATAGCCGGGGGAGTGAGAAGAGTGTTTTTCTTTTCTTTCATTCTTGTAATTTGTAAAAGTGATGTAATATTATTTTGCGGGGCACATCCGGGTTGAGGTTATAGCCACCGTTGTATTATTTCTTTTTACTGTTTTTGCTCCTATGATAGACCCAAGGTGGGGTGCACAAACTACCGGGTTCTTGAAGTGCCGAGTGGCCTACTCATTTTATTGAGGGAGGTTGCTTCACTTCGGGAATTTGGCGGGTAGTTTGCTGCACCCGTAGGGGTCTAGGGTGGGGTTTGGCTGTTCATCACGACCGTGGAATCCGTCTTTCGTTCAGGGCTTAAACGAAACACGGAATTCCTAGTATATCCAATATATTCATCTGTGATCTGGAATGCTTATTATTACGTGAGACGAATGACTATATATATATGAGATATATAATAAACGTTGCTTATGTTTTGCACCCGCGCTAGTCCAGCCCTCGCTCTGTCGTTAGTTAAGTAACCTAACGGCGTATGACGGGGCCCCGTGGCAAATGCGGATGGCATAAGCGTACGTTCTATTTTCGTTTCTTTTTCTGTAATGATAAGGTTAAATGATGGGGAAATATTGATGAGATTAATGTTAAGTAAAGAAACCAAGGATGTTGTATAATCAAAATTTTCAAAATGGATAGCTCTAGTTATTTCTTTGCACAGTGGTATTCCTTGATGAATATCCAGCAGCTCATTCGATGAGGAAAGAACCGAGATCCCTTCACCGGGAGTGACCTCTTTAGTAAAACTAGCAAATGCTACAACCCACTCGGTTTATCATGATAGCCTCTCTAGTTCTTGCTTTGCATAGTGGTATTCCTTGATGAATATCCAACACCTCATTCGATGAGGAAAAAGCCGAGATCCCTTCACCGGGAGTGACCACTTTAGCAAAAGCTATCCGGTTTGTTTTTGAAAAACTACTCGATTTTTAAGCGGAGCTTAAACCACTCCTTTTCAAATCATTAGATTCTACAACGATATCAAGTTCATTACGTTAAAGGTTTTCATCAAAACCATTTGTAGCCTTCCGCCATTTTCGGAAGTAGAGTACTTAGTATTCGTGCTACGTTTGTTGACTGTAATTAAGGCGTAGTGTACGGTAGCTAAGTGATTTCTTCCTACAAAGCATATGATGCGATCGATTAGGACATTCGTATGACTTTGTTGACCATAGTTAAAGGTCATATGGGTGGGTCTAAATCGATCATGAAATGACGGGTAGAACTTGACTAGCGCTTATGATTTGTTGACCATAATTAAGATCATAAGACGCCAGGGGTAAAAACAATATCGGGAATTTCAAGTGTTGAAATTTGCAATGAGATTGCATACCTTCTATTTGATAGTTGGATCCTGATCCCACTGTGAGTAATAGTTACTCCCAGGAGAGTTTTACACTTTACAATTAGCTAATCCAGTAGGTGTCTAGAAAGGTGTCAACGGGGTTATGCCTCTAGGAAAACGAGATTTATTTTAATTAGATCTGTGCGAAAGCACGGGGAACCTCTTTCGGAGTACCGACACTAGCCTGGTTGACCGGTTAGCGAACTTGTAGAATATAATTAATCCTGGCTAATTTTCTTTTTTAGGTTTGAAGGAAAATTTGATAAAAAGCAGTGTGAGATATCGATTAGATAAGATTAATAACCAATCTAATCATGCAAGAGCAATCGCTGAGCGTTTTCTTTTCTCTCTCCTAATGGCAGATGCCAATGTCGGGACTTAAGCTTCTATTAGACAAAAATAAACTCACGGGACCAAATTATAAAGAATGGCTGAGAAACGTGAATATTGCCCTTACTTATGATAAGGTTGCATACGTCCTTACTGCTCCAGCCCCTCTCTCCCAGGCCCTGATTCCTCTATAGCGGATAAGGAAATCCGCAAGACATGGGATATTGATTGCGCCACAGCCAAATGCCTTGCGCTTACTTCGATGGACAACGAACATCAAAAGCAGCATGAGAAGATGGATGTGCAATCCATCTTTCTCCATACAAAGGACATGTATGGGGAGCAATCTCGTGCCCTGCGTTACGAGGTCTCAAGAAAGTTGTTGCAGATGAGGATGGTTGATGGCACATCTGTAGGTGATCATGTGTTGAAGATGATATGTCTTATTGAAGAACTAGAGGACCTGGGATGGACGATGGAAAATGAACAATATGTTGATATAGTTCTACAGTCTCTCCCCTACCTATACTCAGTTTATAGTGAACTTCAACATGCACAATCTAGAGAAGTCACTTTCTGAACTTCTCAATATATTGAGGAGTGCAGAGAGCACGCTAAAAATAGCGAAAACTCCCTTTCTTGTTGCTGGGCCATCTTCCTCTTCCGTCCCAAAAGCTAAAGCTAAGGGAAAGAAGAAGAAGAATCCCATCAAACCGAGAGGTGGAATGGGAAAGGCACAGGGGAAAGACAAGACTGGGGATGCGGCATCGGGAAAAGGGGAATGCTTCTATTGCCACAAGACTGGGCACTAGAAGAGAAACTGCGTTGGGTACCTCGCTGATCTCAAGAAGAAGAAGTATGCTGATGCTTCCGCTTCAGGTGTGTTTGTTACCGAAAACTGTTTTTCTATAAACTCTGCATCCTATGTATTAGATACCAGTTCAGGATCTCATATCTGCAATTGTGTGCAGAGATTGAGAAATAGCAAGGTTTTGAAAAAATGTGACCATACTCTCCGTGTTGGAAATGAATCAAATGTTCATACTGTATCCGTGGATGAGTATTATCTGGGGTTGCCTTCAGGGTGTATATTGGTTTTGAACCTATATTATTTTGTGCCATCTATGTTGTGTAACATAATATCTGTATCTCTGTTGGACAATGAAGGATATAATTTTGTATTACAAAGTAATGTTATGAGCATTAATCTAAATCAACAGTTGATTGGACATGGCACATTAAATAACGGAATCTGCGTCCTGAATCAACACACAGTTTTTAACATACAACACACAAACAAAAAGAAGATTTCAGAGATAAATGAAGTTTTCATTTGGCATTGTAAACTTGGTCATATTAACGAAACAAGACTAACAAAGCTACATAAAGATAGATATTTAAATCCGTTTGAATATAAATCTTATGCAACTTGTCAGTCTTGCATCAAAGGTAAAATGACCAAAACTCCGTTTACTGGACACGGAGAGAGAGCTACTGAACTCTTAGGCCTCATACATAGTGATGTATGTGGACCAATGTCTACACATGCAAGAAGTGGTTTTTCATACTTCATAACTTTTACCGATGATTTCTCGAGATTTGGACACGTGTTTTTGTTGAAACATAAGTCTAAAGCTTTTGAAAAATTCAAGGAGTATAAACTTGAAATATAAAAACAAACTGGATTGAGTATCAAGAAACTTCGATTAGATCGAGGAGGAGAGTACCTAAGTACAGAGTTTCTAGATTTCCTGAAAGAGAATTGGATTCTCTCTCAGCTCACTCATCCGTACACACCACAACACAACGGTGTGTCAGAACGGAGAAATCGTACCCTATTAGATATGGTACGTTCAATGATGAGTGATGCTGATGTTTATCCCAATCAGAGCAAAGCTCTGTTTAAATACCAAAGTGGAAAAAGAAGCAATGCTTCTGTTCTTTCTCCAATCAGAGCCAAAAAAAAAAAAAAAGTGCGCAACTGCGCAGTTACGCGACACGTGTCAACGCGCAGTTGCGCAAGCAAAAAATAAAAAATAAAAATAAAAAAATAAAAAAATAAAAAAAAAATTTTATTGCAAAAACAGAATAAAGATTTGAGAAAATCTTTTCTCTTTTTGTTAAAACAATAAGATTTCTTCTGTAAAACAGAGACCTTTGGATTAAAGATCCGACGGTGGGGAAAATTCCCCAAATCACTTAGAGAATAATCTCTTTAACAAACTTTAACTAATTTATGGGCACTATAAAAAGGACCCTAGATCTCAATTCAAAGGCATCAATATCTTGCTAAAAAGAAAAGAGAAGAGAACTCTTGAAAAATAAAAAATAAAAAGGTAAAAACCTTTTAAAGAAGAGAAAATTCTCTTATGAACAAGATCATAGATCTTTAACGATAAATAAATAAATAAATAAAAATAGTGCCTTGCACTTGTTTTATGAACCATCGGTTCTTGAACCTAAAAGGTTCTTAAATTAATAGTGCTTTGCACTTTCATGAACCTTTGGTTCTCTAAGATAAGAAAAACTAGAAAAACTTGTTTTTTCTTAGATCTAAAAAAAAATAGTGCCTTGCACTTGTTTTATGAACCATCGGTTCTTGAACCTAAAAGGTTCTTAAATTAATAGTGCTTTGCACTTTTATGAACCTTTGGTTCTTGAAATAAACAAACTTGTTTTTCTTTGATCTAAATTAGATCAAGAAATCAAATAGTGCTTTGCACTTCTTTTATGAACCATTGGTTCTTGAATCTAAAAGATTCTAAAATTAATAGTGCTTTGCACTTATAAATTTGCACTGTTGTGCTTTTTGATTGGCGCAAAGCGCTTGATAAATGCAATGCATTTTCTAAAGGGCCAGGCCCAAACCAAAATGACCTGACAGGCCAAAATAAATTGCAAGGCAATAAATGGGCAGAGCCCAAATAAATTGATGCTTTGCATCCTTTATACAAGGGCAGAGCCCAAATAAAATTGATGCCTTGCATCATTCCTAAAAGGGCAGAGCCCAAAACAAATTGATGCTCTGCATCCTTTCTGGGCAAGGCCCAAATAAAAATAAGAAAAAAATGCAGTGCAAAAGCAAATAAAATGTTGAACATTTCAACTGGACTTAGCCCAATTTTGGCCATAAGTCCTTAAATTAAATTGATTGAGCAAAATTGCTCTTCTAAATCAATTTACATCCGGTTCGAGGGTACATCTCCGAACTCCTTTGACATCCGTCGTTGTAATTCCTCAACGACGTCAAAGAGGTGACGGGTCCCAACGACCACACATCGATATGGACTGCGGGGTCCTTAAACTCGTGGACCGAAATGTCCATAAACTAATGTTGGACCGAAACGTCCTTAAACTAATATTCATCCCAAAATGGGAATATCGGACCGAAACGTCCCTAAACTAATATCGGACCGAAACGTCCCTAAACTAATATTGGACCACCGCGTCCCTAAACTGAAATATGGACCACCACGTCCCTAAACTGGCACAATAGAGCCCAAATGCTCTTTTGTCGGACCTAAATGGTCCCGTTAAGTTGATCTTAGTCTCAAACTGGACTAACGTATCCTTAACAAATGTTTGAGTCGATCTTAGCCTCAAAAATGGCTAACGTATCCTCCGAACAGACTTTAGTCCCAAATTGGACTATGAATCTCCCAAACTGGAACAATATGGCCCAAACGCTCTTTTGCCGGATCTAAACGGTCCCGTCTAAGTTGATCTTAGCCCCAAATACGGTTAATGTGTCCTTAGATATTTAAATAAACAATAAAACTCCAAATCAACTTTGGTTCAAGGGTACATCTCTGAACTCCTCTGACGCCTGTAGTTGTAATCCCTCAACGACGTCAGAGAGGTGACGAGTCCCGACAGCCAGACAATTAAATCAATCACTACGTCAAGTCGATCTTAGTCCAAAACAGGACTAACGTATCCTTGACGAACGTTTAAGTTGATCTTAGCCGCAACGCGACTAATGTATCCTTAAACCAAAAAAAAAAAAACACCAAACCCAAATCTAAGTAAATACGGATTTGGACTAATCCACGTCCTACGGGCGACGGCATTACTCAGTCTCCATATACAATCCACGGGCAACCACAAACAAAACAAACACCCACGACACGAAGTGAAATTCTGGAGAAGGAGAAAGTTGTTACCGCGAAGCGGTAGCGTAATTAACTGCAGGGGCTTGCGCCTGCAGGGAAGAGCGTCCCCACAATCAAAAACCCCTCAAGCGAGGGGGAATCTGACAAAGTCTGCTACATCGGCCGCATTCGTCTAAACCACCGATACACGGTGCCATAAATCAACTTGGCATCTTCGGAGAGGTGGACGGATAAAACCAAATAGCATCTGCCCCGAACCTCAGGCACGGACGCGAAGTCCAGGCCGCCGTTCGGAGGGGAACAGATTCTGGCACGCCCGGTGGGACCTCTTCCTCTTTCCACTCCACACTTCGTGTGTCGTGTTCGCGAACAAATCGCGGTTTGCTGTGATTGCCTGTGGATTCAAGGTACTAAGATTTGGTGTCTTGCTCCGTGCAGAAAACAGAAGATCAATGGCTTCGAACTGCATCGCCTGCAGCAACAACTCTCGCTCCGTCATTACTGGAGGAGTGACTTATGGGCCCCAAGCGGCCTCCCTTTTCAAAATGCCGGTGGAGCAGGTGGCTCAAGCCACCACTGGACTATTTTTTGGGACCATGCTCCCATCAATAAGCTTCAACGCCCCAATGACATTGCAAGAAGCTCCAAAGAAGTCGGTCTTCGATCGACTCACCACTGCCGCGACCCCTCTCAACAGGTCGCCCAACTCCACTGCTTCAGGTTTTAATGGATTAGGCCAGAGCTCCATCGGGCCCATGAAGAAGTCTGCCATACCAGAAGGCGTTATCCCGAAGCGGATAGCCATCCCAACTCCCGTTCCTGGCAAAATCACCAAGGTTGTTTCCCATGTTCAGAAGTCCGCTTCTGACAAGTTGGCCGTCCCCGTTCAACGGACGTCGGTCTTTAAAAAGCTGGTACCGGTATATTCTGACCAACACAGGGGGCATGAGGAGGTTACCCCTATAGCTGAAACAACTCCATCAGCACGACACGCTCGACGTCGCCACTGGCGTCGGGTAAGGAAGGCTGGGGGCAACTCCCCCTCTGGGATAACTCCGTCAGCTCCGATGGTGAGAATCGATACTGCTGTTCCAACCAAGAACAGCTTTGAACTGCTCAACAGGGTGCGCAGAAATTCTCCTACTGCGATGTTGAAACGAACTCCTTCACCTGTGGAGAATACTCCAGAGAAGAAGTTAGAGCAGCCCCCTCAACGGCTGTCCTCTAAAATTTACAAAGTCTGGCGACAGGTCCAAGAGTCGGTGATCGATCAAGACTGCCTCCGACGACAGAAAAAGATGAAGGTTCGGCAGGGGAAGGATGTTCCCCTCCGAACGGCGGCCTGCGACGTCGGGACGTCACGTGCCTGAGGTTCGGGGCAGATGCTATTTGGTTTTTATCCGTCCACCTCTTCGAAGATGCCAAGTTGATTTATGGCACCGTGTATCGAAGGTTTAGACGGATGCGGCCGATGTAGCAGACTTCGTCAGATTCCCCCTCAGGGTGAGGGGTTTTTGATTGTGGGGACACTCTTCCCTGCAGGCGCAAGCCCCTGCAGTTAATTACGCTACCGCATCGCGGTAACAACTTTCTCCTTCTCCAGAATTTCACTTCGTGTCGTGTGTGTTTGTTTTGTCTGTGGCTGCCCGTGGATTGTATACGGAGACTGAGTAATGCCGTCGCCCGTAGGGTGTGGATTAGTCCAAATCCGTATTTGCTTAGATTTGGGTTTGGTGTTTTTAGTTTAAGGATGCATTAGTCGCGTTGCGACTAAGATCAACTTAAACGTTCATCAAGGATACGCTAGTCCTGTTTTGGACTAAGATCGACCTGACGTAGTGATTGATTTAATTATCCGGCCGTCGGGACTCGTCACCTCTCTGACGTCGTTGAGGGATTACAACGACATACGTCTGAGGAGTTCCGAGATGTACCCTTGAACCAAAGTTGGTTTGGGATTTTATTGTTTATTTAGATGTCTAAGGACACGTTAACCGTATTTGGGGTTAAGATCAACTTAGACGGGACCGTTTAGATCCGACAAAAGAGCGTTTGGGCCCTATTGTGTCAGTTTAGGGACGTAGCGGTCCATATTCCAATTTAGGAACGTGGTGGTCCATTATTAGTTTAGGGACGTTTCGGTCCGATATTAGTTTAAGGACGTTTCGGTCCGATATTAGTTTAGGGACGTTTCGGTCCGTCGCCAGTTTAGGGACGTAGTGGTCCATTATTAGTTTAGGGACGTTTCGGTCCGTCGCCAGTTTAGGGACGTAGTGGTCCGTCATTAGTTTAGGGACGTTTCGGTCCGATATTAGTTTTAAGGACGTTTCGGTCCGATATTAGTTTAAGGACGTTTCGGTCCGATATTAGTTTAGGGACGTTTCGGTCCGTCGCCAGTTTAGGGACGTAGTGGTCCATTATTAGTTTAGGGACGTTTCGGTCCGTCGCCAGTTTAGGGACGTAGTGGTCCGTCATTAGTTTAGGGACGTTTCGGTCCGATATTAGTTTTAAGGACGTTTCGGTCCGATATTAGTTTAAGGACGTTTCGGTCCGATATTAGTTTAGGGACGTTTCGGTCCGTCGCCAGTTTAGGGACGTAGTGGTCCATTATTAGTTTAGGGACGTTTCGGTCCGATATTAGTTTTAAGGATGTTTCGGTCCGATATTAGTTTAGGGACGTTTCGGTCCGATATTAGATGAGTGGTCGTTGGGACTCGTCACCTCTTGGACGTCGTTGAGGAATTACAACGACAGATGTCAAAGGAGTTCGGAGATGTACCCTCGAACCGGTCGTGACTTAGTTTGTGAGAGGCATTTAATTTAAGGACTTACAGCCAGGATTGGGTTAAGTCCAATTTTTATTTTAGGCTCTGCCCGATTAAAAGAATCAATCTAAACAGGACTCTGCCTCTTTTTATTCTTGCAGTTTGATTTGGGCTAAGCCCTCAAGCATTTCCAAACAGGGCTCTGCCCTTTGTATGATTTGATTTGGGCCAGGCCCTCAAGAATTTTCCAAATAGGGCTCTGCCCTTTTATTTTTGTGATCTGATTTGGGCCAGGCCCTTAAGAATTTTTCCAAATAGGGCTCTGCCCTTTTATTTTTGTGATCTGATTTGGGCCAGGCCCTCAAGAATTTTTTCAAATAGGGCTCTGCCCTTTTATTTCTGATTTGGGCCAGGCCCTTTTAAATAATGAGTTGCAGGAACTCAAGAATCTTCTGATTGAAGAAACAAAAGTGCATAGCACTTTTGATCTACATTTAGATCAAAAGAAAACAAGTTTTTCTTCTTGTTTTCTTTTCACAGAACCAAGGGTTCATATCAAGTGCAAGGCACTATTTATTATTCTTTTATTTTTTAGAACCAGGGGTTCATATCAAGTGCAAGGCACTATTTATCTTTTTATTTTCTGTTCTTCAGAAATTTTACCTTCTTTTTTTTTTGTTCTTGATTAATCTTCAAGAGCTCTCTTTTTTCAGAAGCTTTTTCCCTCTCTCGATGATGATTGATTATCTGATGCCCTTTGAATGAGGCCTGGGGTCTTATTTATAGTGCCCACCAATTTGTTGGATTTGTTAACAAAATCTTTCCTGAATAATTTTGGGAATTTTCCCACCATTGGATCTCTGATCCAAGGGTTCCTGTTTTACAGGAGAACAGAAAAGATTTATCTAAATCTTCATTCAGTTGCTGCGCAACTCACCAGCGTGTGACACGTGTTACGCATCCGTGCGCTTGCGCAGTTGTGGTTGCGCAACTGCGCAGACACGTGTCACGCATCCGAGCGCTTTCGCAGTTGCGATTGCGCAACTGCGCAGACACGTGTCGCGCACCCGTGCGCTTGCGCAGTTGCGATTGCGCAACTGCGCAGACACGTGTCGCGCATCACTGCGCTTGCGCAGTTGCGATTGCGCAACTGCGCAGACACGTGTCGCGCTGCCATGCATTTGCGCAGTTAAGTCTTTAATTACGTTTTCTGAAGAGCCTTGCTCTGATGGGACGCACCGTCTCGGGCGTTACGCTGCCGAATTGGCTTCTGCCACGTGGCAAATTGCGCACTGCGCACGGAAACCGAAGCGTTGCTTCAAATTTTGAATTTTCAAAATTCAGTAGAGCCTTGCTCTGATTGGGGGAAACAGATGCCCCCCCACCGTTGCGCTCACGTGGCGCGCACGTGAGTGCAGCGGTGGCAAGATCCTGACCATCGGATCGACGGGTCAGGTGAACAGGCGCAGGCGCCTATAAATAGGACCCTTGGTCCTTGGTAATTTTTACCATTCTCAAGAATTTTTACCCAGAGCCTTGCTCTTGTTTAAAACTTCAGAGCCTTGCTCTTGTGACTTCCTTAAGAACTTCTAAGTTCTAACTTCAGAACCATTTTAGGTAAATTAATTTAATTTAAATCAAATTTAAATAATCAGAGCCTTGCTCTTATAGATCTCTGATCTAAAGGAAACCCCTTTGGGGTTTCTTCAACAGAGCCTTGCTCTTATAGATCTTTGATCTAAAGGAAACCCCTTTGGGGTTTTTATTCACAGAGCCTTGCTCTCAAAAATTTGCAGAGACTCTGTTCTTAGGTTTTAACCCATGAACAGAGCCCTGCTCATAGGTCAATTAAAAAACTTTTTAAAAGTTTCCATGGATCTTTAAGATCCCAAAATTTTAATCCTTGGTTATAAATTTTTATTACTGCTACAGAGCTAGGCTCTCTTTTTTTTTAAGAAGTTTTATTCTTTTGAAACAGGAGTTTGACAAGTGTCACTCTGTGACAGAGCTTTGCTCTGAAAAGAGGAGATTTTCTCCTTGTCTCTAGAGATCCCCCAGTGAGGATATTCTCTTGGGGGTCCTTTTTATTAACTGACAGTCTCATCCAATGATGGGACTGTCTTATCAAATGATGCGCCGTCATCTTGATTTTGTGGGTCCCCCTTTGGTCCCCAACCCACTGCATTGCAGTGTGATGTATGCCTTTGATATGTGAAGCATTGGAACACTAACAGTTGTTATTATTTTTTTTTTTTATCTACAGGAAACATGTCTGAAGATTTGTCTTTCCCCTTTGTTCGCTCAGAAGGAGGGTTCCCACATGCACCAGTGGACCGGGTGGTGTTTGCTCTGATCAAAGATCACGATCCTGAGTGCAAGAGACTTCACCTATGGGGGAGGTGGTATAGCCAGATTATCCAAGGCCGTCGCAGTTTTAGTTCCGCCGTGCCCTCTGAGCCCATAGTCTCGCTCTCTTATGCGGACAAACCCCCGGTGGAGTATGCCGTGGAGGTTAAAAATTGGAATTCGGACGACCTCCTCCAGCCCGCAATCGGCGCTATTCCAGTGCAACCGCCGCCAGCCATAGATATATTGGGAAGGCGAATCTGTCAGGGTGAAGCACGCCCTTGGGGACAGGCTTACAACATTGGACTGAATCCGCGACCGCCTGCTGGATATCTGCCATGGGCCCGGTACATTTTAGCGGCGAAGAGAACTCATCTGACGAAGATCGGCTTATACTCCGCCGTTTACGTCTCGCTTTTCGAGTATCCTACTCCTCCGACGTGGTGGACAAAGGCTTTCGTTGAACAATGGAACATCCCCACACATACTTTCCTGACAGCGGATAGGGAAGTTTCCATTTCTCTGGAGGAATTCGTTGAGCTTTCAGGTTTACCGGCGAGGGGGGAGCATTATGAAGAGCTGCTTCCTCCTGAAGAGTACGTCTTTGCCACCAAGCAGATTTTATGCGATCTAACTCCGGACAATGCCATTCAGCATCAGCACCCGGGCTTGGTGAAGGTATTGGAGATCTACGAGGAGCTCCACTTGGAATTAGGCGACCGAGGCGTTAGTTTCGCGGACTTCATTGCTCGTTTTATTCGCCCGGAATTTTTATCAGAGCAGGGTGAGAAGTTCGCCCAACTCACTGATCCTTTTGGTTTCGGCCTGGACCACCTGCCTTCATCGGACATTGACCAGCGAAGTTTTTACCTTCCCGGCACTGCCAGCGTCCCTTTCTCAGAGATCGCCGTTCCTGGCATGGACGAGGAGACCTTCTTCATCGGATTCTTAGGTCTGTGGCTATGCAGCTTCGCGCTTCCCATGCACCCACGCCTTATGCGGTCTTCTGTTTTCTACCCGGCGCATCGAATGGTGGCTGGTCTGCAATTATCAGTGGGGATCGCTGGGTTGGCTTACCTCTACCATGGACTTAGCGTAGCGGCGGACGCTAGTGAGCCTGGGGTACAGCCTGCTAACTTCCCGATGCACTACTTCACTTCTTGGATGGAGCTGCATGTTCGAGGAGTGTTTGGTGCCCACAAAACTCCTCCGTTCTTTGAGAGATTTAAACTTCCGAGAATCATGCGATTGGTTGGGGCTTCCATCGTGTTCGCACCTCCGCGGGAGTCTCGGGGACTGCTTCTGCGTTCGCATCTAGTCGGGGCGAAGACCTCTTTTGTGGATAAAGTCATCACCATAGGTTCCGAGACCACTAAGTCGGTGGTGTCGCTGCGTGATGACTTTAAGGGCGGTGTTTCCGTGTTAAAGGCTCGAGAAATCCTCCACCTTTATTCCATTCGGCCGGGCTACTTGGTATTTAGGCAAAATGAAACGGCCCTCCTCATGAGGTATAATCCGCATCGATTTGCTCGGCAATCGAGTTATAACCAAGGGGTCCCGTTGGAAGCCTTCTTGGGAACACCTGCAGTCGGCTTAGAGGGGGTACGGAATGCAATGCATCACTTCATCCGGCTGAACACCGGCTCCTACCTTTTCATCAGTGAGCCCAGCTGTACCCCTAAGATACTCAATTCGTATGTAGCCTGGTATGCGCACGCGATGGGCCCAATTATCTTGATGGAGAAACGTCTACTGGTCGATCGTAGGGCTGCGCCTCCCGGCGGCAATCGCAAGGCTCCATTGCAGCCCAGGGTTCAGGTTATCCCTCCGACGAAAGAGGCCGGAGCTGATCGACCACGGGTGTTGGCCCCTCCGCGTGGACTGCCACTGCCTACTACGGTGGATGCCCCAACGGCGCCCCGTGCTCCTACAAAGACGGTTAAAGCGGCATCGCCGGAGTCGGGTGCAGGAGCGGACATCGGGACTCGCCACCCGAAAGCGACTGCCAAAACTGGCAAGCGCAAAGCTGCTCCCAGTGGGTCCAAGGCTGGCGGGCAAAAGAAGAAGAAGTCCACTTTATCCCTCGACGCGATTCTTAACTTAGAGTCCACGGCTCATCCTGCCGAGACCATATGCGAGTACGGCAGCAATGAGGGTTTCGTGGTGGACCCTGAGGACACCAATCTAGCCGCCGCCATTGCAGCTTCGGAGCGATCGGCGAGGCTCGAAGCAATGTTAAGCAGACTCGCTGAGTCAGGTAATCATCAGCCTTCTTATTTGTCATTTTATCCCACTTTTTATTATTATCTTCAGCTAATATTTGCCTCATTTTCAACAGGTGTATCCACTGAAGAGGCCATTGATGCCTCTCTGAAGACCTTCCAGGAGGAGGAGAACAAGCGTACCTTAGCGAGCGTCGGTATGTTTTATCCCTTTCTCTTTTATACGGAAAGTTCGTTATCTTTTTATGATAGTCGACCTGACCTTCTCTTGTTTCTTTACAGGGGTTGTATTAATCGGCGCAAGGGCCCTTCCCAAGCCCGTCATCGAAGTCCCAACTCCGTCGAAGCTGCCGCAAGAGCCTCGGCTTGATGCAACAACGAGGGATGCTCTGAAAAATCTGGAGGCATCCCTCTACACGGATGAGCAGGCTTCGCTCAAGGAAGCTCTGATGGCATCTGTCTCATCGGCTCAAGAGGAGCGGAAGCGGTCTAGACGCGAAGCTAAGGCGCGCAGAGCTGCTCTGGCCGCAGGAGCGGGCCCTAGCACCGTTCCTCACGCTAGTACTCCTTCTGAAGAGCCCCCTGTGGCCCTGTCTACCGCTCGTCGGCAAGTTGCGCGCGCGGTTCGGAACGCCAATGATAAATCCGCTTCGGGTAGTACTTCTTTCAGAGCCTTGTTGTATGACTTGTAAAACTATTGGCTTATACATATCTCATCTTGCAGGGTCAAGTCCAACTGAGGGGGAGGCGGAGACGACCGTCGAACCCAAGGGAGCGGAAGAAGCGGTACTCGCCGAACCCGAACCGACAGTGGACAACTTTGTCGAGGCCATGGGGCCTGGAGCCGAGATTGAGGAACCTACCGCGGAGAAAGTCATTGATGCCGTACCCGAAGTGGCGGCAGATGAGATGATTGTCTCGACCGAGCCGAAGGCGGTAGAGGGCGAGGTACTTGAGGCTGGGGACCTCGTAGTGCCGATGGACGGGGCAGCTGTAATCGCTGATCCTGAGGGAGCAGCAGGTGAGGCGGCCATGATTCCTGAGGACGAGCTAGGCGCTCCTTCTCAGGAATCTGGCAATGTTCCTATCTTGGCCCTCCCTGTCTATGGTTCCCCACCGCCTGCAGAGCTTGAGAGCATAACAACGGTTCCCCTTGAGTCGGGTGATGAAGCTACAGGCGGTGGTCTTCCGTCAGTGGAGGAGGGGACCGCCTCAGTTTCTGCTGGCAGCTCGTCAGGTAAATTTTTTTTATCACCAGCATTTCCCCCTTTTTTTTTGTATATATCTTGTGATCTCTTCTAACAAATTTGTTCTTGCAGGTGCGGCCAGTACCGATGCTCCACTGCTCGAGGGGGCACCGTCAACTACTGCTTTGGCAGTAGTCACCTCTCCGTCTTCCCTTGTGCCGTCACGGATGTTGGAAGGTATGGATTTACGACTCATGCATTAATCTTTCAAAAATGCGGCTTTTGTACTAACGTTACACCATTGTGCCTTTGCAGGAGTGCTTTTTGATCACTTGTATCAAGTGTTGCTCCCGCACTTTTCTTTCCCATCCGAACTCGCTTCTCCTTCTAGTGGCGCCGGTAATATCTTTATTTACTCCTTTTTTCTAGCAATGGGATGATTTCTGACTTTTCCTTTTCTTTATTGTAGTGCCACAAATCGAAGGAGGGGATGTAAGCCCTGTCGCGCTACCGGCCCTTCCGGCTCTGCCGTCCGTTGCTGCTGGTATAGTAGATCCCCTTTTTGGTAATCCTTTAACATCTTTTGAACCATCGCTTAACCCTGTTTTGTTTTGCAGCTATTGTTCCGGTTCCGGTCCCCTTCGCGGCTCGCGTCCTTTTACCGGCAGGTCCCTTTCTGAGACGTCCGTCTTCAAAGGGTGCGGTGATGAGTCTAGGCATGCTGAGCGGGTATATTGAAGAGCTCAGCATGGACGCTCTCCCTTCTGCTGTCGATTTCGCTGCGGATGTTAACCCAATGTTAGCGGCGCTCGTAACTTTTCATGACGAGGGCGTCGTTGAATCTTGGGTTAACCACTGCAGGGAGATCGAGGCCTGCTTGTATCGGCTGGAGTTGACGCGTCCTGCTCCCGAAGTTTTAGCTCTGAGCGCCCAACGCACAACTTGGCTCGAGCAAAGCACTTCGCACTCCCGCCACTTGGAGCAAGAAGCAGCTCGGAGACTAAGGGAATGCCAAAAGACCTCAAACGAAACGGCCCATCTGCGCGCTGAGGTTGAGGCAAATGCTGCCCAAGTGAAGACTATCTTTGAGGGTCTCTTGGAGCGCATCTCCCATGGGCTAAACTTAAAGAGGAAGCTTGACGTGGCTGAGCGCCATATCCCAAGTCGGGAGGCTGCTTATCAGGGCGTGAGGGAGCAGCTTGCAATGGTCTTGCGGCAACGAGCCCAAGTGGAGGCAGAGCTGGCGGTGGTAGCCGATCAAGAGAAGGCATGGAAGGACATCTGCGAGCGATTGCTACACCTATGCAAGACGCTTCCTTCCCAATAACTGCCATTGTATCAATATACTTGTAATTTTCTTTTTTGAATAAGATGTATACATTCTTTATTCTTTTATACGATTCGCCATGTACTTGATTGAGTTAATAAATAAAGATACACATTTTTTTGCAATGTCTTGTATTATTTCTTTGCTTTCTCCCTTCTCTTATTATCAGCATGCTGTCTTGATAAACATGATTGACAGGTAACAGAGTAAGCATTTTGGTTTCTTCAAGATATAACGATGGCTTAGGCCGCAGGTTCGGATCTGCTGCCTAAGACTTTTCAACTCTATGAGCCGTGAGGGTCTCATAGAGACTTTTCTCCCTACGGATCGAGATGATCTCGTAAGTGGATTTTCTCCTTAGGAATCGTGAGGATTCCCAAGTGTAGCTTTCTCTCATAGGTCGAAAGGATCTTATGAGAGAATTTCTCCCTCTTACGAGTCGAGAGGGCTCGTGAGCGGTTGTTTCCCTCTTTGTCGAGAATTGACTTCAGAGAGTGAGACCCGTGAATAGTATGCAAGAGACCATTTAGGATTGACTTGCAGGGTCCCATTGCCCTTCTTACGAGTCGAGAGGGCTCGTAAGCGGTTGTTTCCCTTTTTGTCGAGAATCGACTTCAATGAGTGAGACCCGTGAATAGTATGCAAGAGACCATTTAGGATTGACTTGCAGGGTCCCATTGCCCTTCTTACGAGTCGAGAGGGCTCGTAAGCGGTTGTTTCCCTTTTTATCGAGAATCGACTTCAAAGAGTGAGACCTGTGAATAGTATGCAAGAGACCATTTAGGATTGACTTGCAGGGTCCCATTGTTCAGGAAGCAAGTTTTTTTTTTTGAATCTTTACTGCCTGAGATATGAGTCAGAGAAGCTCTCGTCACGGAGTGTTTGTATCCGTGAGTTGAGAAGTTTTGCGAGGGATTATTTGTTTCCCAAGCGCCAAGGATTATTTGTGTCCTTGGGGTTTGAAACGAGTCGATGGCTCTCACGGAGGCGCTGGTGGCTCTGCGGGTCGACGCGGATCAGGAAGGCTCTCGTCAAGGAGTGTTTGTATCCGTGAGTTGAGAAGTTTTGCGAGGGATTATTTGTTTCCCAAGCGCCAAGGATTATTTGTGTCCTTGGGGTTTGAAACGAGTCGAGGGTTCCTACGGAGGCACTGGTGGCTCTGCGGGTCGACGCGGATCAGGAAGCTCTCGTCAAGGAGTGTTTGTATCCGTGAGTTGAGAAGTTTTGCGAGGGATTATTTGTTTCCCAAGCGCCGAGGATTATTTGTGTCCTTGGGGTTTGAAACGAGTCGATGGCTCTCACGGAGGCGCTGGTGGCTCTGCGGGTCGACGCGGATCAGGAAGGCTCTCGTCAAGGAGTGTTTGTATCCGTGAGTTGAGAAGTTTTGCGAGGGATTATTTGTTTCCCAAGCGCCAAGGATTATTTGTGTCCTTGGGGTTTGAAACGAGTCGAAGGTTCCTACGGAGGCACTGGTGGCTCTGCGGGTCGACGCGGATCAGGAAGCTCTCGTCAAGGAGTGTTTGTATCCATGAGCTGAGAAGTTTTGCGAGGGATTATTTGTTTCCCAAGCGCCAAGGATTATTTGTGTCCTTGGGGTTTGAAACGAGTCGAGGGTTCCTACGGAGGCACTGGTGGCTCTGCGGGTCGACGCGGATCAGGAAGCTCTCGTCAAGGAGTGTTTGTATCCGTGAGTTGAGAAGTTTTGCGAGGGATTATTTGTTTCCCAAGCGCCAAGGATTATTTGTTTCCTTGGGGTTTGAAACGAGTCGAGAATCCCCACGGGGGCACTGGTGGCTCTGCGGGTCGACGCGGATCAGGAAGCTCTCGTCAAGGAGTGTTTGTATCCGTGAGTCGAGGAGTTTGCTGGGAGGGTATGGTTCCCTCTTTGTTTATGCCCTTGGATTGTATACAGGGATCGATGTGATCTTAACTGTAGGGCAAAAAGTTTCATTCTTTCATCATTTTTTTTTATTCTTTCCGCGATGCTCTATCATTTCAGCTTTTATATCGCGAAGGTCGCGATTGCCCAATCATTTCGGCTATTTTTCGCGGTGCCCAATCATTTCGGCTGTTTATTTTATTTTTACTCGCTGCTTTTTATTGCGAGTTGCCCAATCATTTCGGCTATTTCGCATGCATACATTTTACTTGCTTCTTTTTATTGCAAGTTGCCCTATCATTTCGGTTATTTCGTATGCATGTGCGGCTTACTGGCTTTTCGCCGTAAACCTGAACTTGGACACTGATTTCGGCATCAGCACCGCTACAACTGGGATATCGCCAGGAGCGAATCATCATTTGCTTCTGTCATTGTCGAACAAAGGAGGCTTAGCGACCAGGGTTAGGGTCCGGTCGACTAAGGCTTTTGACTTTATGAGCCGTAAGGGTCTCACAAAGCTATTTCTCCCTACAAGTCGTGAGGATCTTATAGGTGTATTTTCTCCTTAGGAATCGTGAGGGTTCCTAAGTGTTTTGTTCCTCTGTAAGTCGTAAGGATCCTACAGGAGGGTTTTCTCTTTGTAAATCGAGAGGATTTACAAGGGTTATGCAAACATATTCCCAGTCACGGATGGACCTTGATTAGGGAAACGTTTATTCGCGCCCGTGGATTGTATACAAGGGTCAATATTGAACCACTTGTAGGGCAACATTGGAAGTTTGTGGGGGTTTGCTTAAGCACAGGTTTAGGTCTCTGTGACTTAAGACTTTCAAATCCTATGAGCCGTGAGGGTCCCATAAGAGAGTTCTCCTTACGAGTCGTGAGGATCTCGCAAGCGTGTTTTCTCCTTAGGAATCGTGGGGATTCCTAAGTGTGTTGTTCCTTTGTGAGTCGTAAGGATCTCACGCGGGTGGTTTCTCCTTACAGGGTCGAGAGGACTCTGTAAGGGTTCTTTAACGAAGTTGCGCCCTTTCGGGTTTTCACAAACATTCGCCGGTAGTCCTGCTGTTTTTACTCACGGAGCCCTTTCGGGTTTTCGTCCGTGCGCATCTTGCTTATGGACATACCGTTTTTTTTTTATTCTTTTTATTTTCTTTTTTCTCTTTTTTTTTTTTACGAGGTCGCGCCCTTTCGGGTTTTCACGAACACTCGCCGGTAGCCCTGCTGTTTTTACTCACGGAGCCTTTCTGGTTTTCATCCGTGCCCTTCTTGCTTATGGACATACCGTTTTTTTTAATTTTTTTTATTTTTTTTTTTATTATTATTATTTTTTTTTAATTATTTTTTTTTTTTTTTTTTTTTTTTATCTCGTTAGTCTAAAGATGCAGCGGTAGTAGTTTAAAGACGTTTCGGTCTGATATTAGTTTAAGGACATTTCGGTCCACCGTTGAGAGGGTCGGCTACTGCTTATAAAGCTTGAGCTTAGGAAGATAGCGAGCGGACATAGTCGTCGTCATCTACCATTGACCTAGGCTGTGGCTCATTAAGCGTAGTATTTCTTTAAGAAGCGACCGTTTATTGGCCTGAAAGGCCTTTCACCGTGCATGTCCATGAGTAGATAGGCCCCGCCCTGGTAGACCTTATCAATGATGTACGGTCCTTCATAGTTTGGCTCAAACTTTCCCCGCTTGGCGCGATTGGGGACCATGGGCCTTTTGACGACTAGCACGAGTTCGCCTTGGTGGAATGTCCTCGGGCGGCTCAATCTTTCATATGAGCGCGTCATCTTTACTTTATAAGCTTCCAAATTTTGCTGTGCTAGAAGCCGGATTTCATCAAGGGCGTCAAGCTCTTCAAACCGAAGGTGAGCATTTTCTTCGTCCGTCAACTCGTAATGGACTGCCACTCGTAGAGAGGGTAATTCTATCTCGAGGGGGAGTACTGCTTCCGTCCCAAATACCAACGCGTACGACGTTGTGTTTGTGGCCGTTTTAAATGTAGTTCGATACGCCCAAAGAGCTTCTTGCAATCTTTCGTGCCAATCTCTCTTATTTCGTGACACCGTTTTCTTCATGATTTTCGTCAAGGTCTTGTTGAAGGCCTCAGCTAGACCGTTAGCTCGGGGGTTATAAACTGAGGAATATCTCCAGTCTATATTGTGCTGCTGTGCGAAGCGGCTAATCTTATGACTTCGGTAGGCTGGTCCATTGTCAGAGATGATCCTTCTTGGGGTTCCAAACCGGTATATGACATGCGTTTTGAAGAAATGGAGGATGTTCTCCGTTTTTACTTCCCTCAACGGTACCGCTTCTGCCCATTTGGAGAAGTAATCAGTCGTCGCCAAGATGAAACGATGTCCCTTTGACGATGCTGGTTCGATGGGACCGACTATGTCAGTTCCCCACATTTCAAATGGCCAACTAGCCACTGTTGGATGCAGTGGATTGGGATGCTGATGGATGAAGTCTCCATGAATTTGGCATGAATGACATTGCTTCGCGTATTCTAGGCAATCCTGCATCATCGTGGGCCAGTAGTAACCCATCCGCTTTATCTTTAACTTCATTTTAGGGCCTGCTTGGTGGGAACCACAGAGTCCGTCATGAACTTCCTGAACGACCCTTCTCGCTTCGTCAGGTCCTAAGCATCTCAGCCACAGAGAGTCGAATGACCTCTTATACAGAGTATTATTGACGAAGGCGAAAGACAGAGCTCGTTTCGTGAGCTGGTGTCTTGTGGACGCCCCTTCAGGTGTTCGGTGGAACTTGAAGTAATCTATAAAGACTTCTCTCCAGTCCCTGGTATTTTCCGAGTCCTTTATTTGCAGGGTTGTCTCCTCTTTCGCTCCTTTTTCTTCAGACGATTCTGGAGATATTTCTGTTAGGGCGAGCACTCGACGGCTTTGTACTATGATTCTAACGTCGTCGAGGTTCTCGTCAGCCAGTTCTTTAGCAAGTTTGGCTAGTGCGTCCGCTTTGCTGTTTTCCGCGCGCGGTATACTTTCCAATATGTAGGAGGGAATTTGGGTTAGCAGTTGCTGCACTTTTTCACCGTATTTTACCAATTCCGGTTTGCATGTTTGGTAATCGCCGTTCACTTGACTGACGACTAGTTGGGAGTCCCCATATATGAGGAGGCTTTCAATCCCCATATCGATGGCGATCTCGAGGCCTGCTATCAAAGCCTCATATTCAGCCTCATTATTCGTTCTCGGCTCCGTCAAGGAGAAGGCGAAGCGCATTATCCCTCCTTGTGGAGTCACGAAGATGAGTCCCACTCCTGATTTGATCATTGGCGTACTTTGTTTGTGCTTTTTCATAGAAGATGCTCCATCGAAATAAAGCTCCCAACGGCTATCACCACTGTCGATTGTGTCAAACGCGTGTCTGTCTGGCAAATCGCAATTTAAAGGAGAGTCGGCAGGTATGGGATGCTCAGCAAGGAAGTCGGCGATGGCCTGGCCTTTTACCGCCTTGAGAGGTTGATATGTTATCGAAAATTCCATCAAGAGCAGGGCCCATTTAGCGAGTCGTCCCGTCAATATGGCTTTTGACATTAGATATTTGAGAGGGTCCACTTTTGAAATCAGACGGACCTCGTGGGCCAACGCATAGTGCCTAAGCTTTGTTATTGCGAAGATCAATGCCAGGCAGTATTTTTCAATGGGAGAATAGTTGCTTTCTGCCCCCAGCAGCACTCGACTTAAGTAATAGAGTGCCCTTTCTTTCCCTTGATCGTTCTCTTGTGCCCATAGTGCGCCTAAGGAACCTTCAAGGGCGGTTGTATAAAGAATAAGAGGCTTTCCCTTAACCGGAGCAGCCAACACCGGCGGGTTCTGCAGGTATTGTTTGATCTCATCCAGTGCGCCTTGGCATTTTTGATCCCAAACGAATGGGGTTCCTTTCTTCATCAGGTGACTATAAGGACGGCACTTTCCTGAAAGGTTAGCTATAAATCGCCTTATATACGCGAGCTTCCCTTGGAGAGACCGCAGCTGTTTGAGAGTCCTCGGCGGGGGCATTTCCATAATCGCTTTAATCTTCGACGGATCTATTTCAATACCCCGGTGTCGAACGACGAATCCCAGGAATTTGCCCGAGGAAACCCCGAACGCACATTTAAGAGGATTCATCTTCAAGTTGTATTGCCGAAGGCGTTGAAATACGGTCTTCAGATGCTCGAGATGTTCCTCGTATGACTTGCTTTTAACCACGAGATCGTCGATATAGCATTCAACGATTTCATGTATGAGGTCGTCGAAGATTTTTGTCATGGCTCTCTGATAAGTAGCACCGGCGTTCTTCAAACCGAAGGGCATCACTTTATAACAAAATATCCCAAGAGGGGTCCTGAAAGCTGTGTGTTTCTGATCTTCAGGATGCATTTTTATTTGATTATACCCCGATGAGCCGTCCATGAAGGAGAAAACTTCATGAGTAGACGTGTTGTCTATCATCAGCTCGGTGACTGGTACTGGGAAATCATCTTTCGGGCAGGCTTTATTGAGATCCCGGAAATCTACGCATATACGCACCGTCCCATTTTTCTTCATTACCGGGACAATGTTGGCAATCCATTCAGGGTATTGAACTTCCTGGATGAAGCCAGAGTCTATAAGCTTTTTGACTTCGGCGTTGATGCTCATCTCAAGCTCGAGTCGCATTCTCCTCGGCGCTTGTTTGACGAGCTTGATGTCCGGAGATATCGCCAATTTATGTACAGCAATTTCTGGATCTAGTCCCGGCATTTCGGAATAGTTCCACGCGAAGCAATCTTTGTGTTGTAGAAGCACATCCTTCAACGCAGTCACCCTTTCTTCAGATAACAGCTCGCTGATGAATGTTGGTCGCGGGTCATTTTCTGTCCCCAACTCAATTTTCTTGAGATTATCTGCAGTGGTGTGGATTCCATCCTCCAGTTCTTTCGGAGCTGGGGGAAATTCTGAGATCACCTCATCGCTGCCGCTTTCAAAGCACCAAGGGAGGTTGTTCATATCGTCGGACCCTTCTTTTAATATTGTTATCACATGACAGGTGTGAATTTTCTGCCCACTCCGATGTGGAACTGGTTTTTCTTTCGCGGTTTCGGGCTCGTGCTTCTGTGGTGGTGCTACCCTCCAGTTATCAGACAACGCGAACTTGCCAAGCTGATATTGATCTTCGACCCAATTCTTGAAGGTGAAGCAATCTTCGAGCGGATGCCCTATTACTCGATGGTAAAAGCAATACTTTGGGTTGGAGACTTCGCCTGCTTGCTCAGGGTGTTTAGACTCTGGCAGAGTAAGCATTTGATGTTTCAGAGCAAGCTCAAGTATTTTCCTTGTTTTGTTCTGAGGAAATGAGTATGCTCGACCCATTTTCTTCATGATGGCTTGGTCAACAACGCTCGACTCTCGGATGCGTGGCTTCTTAGCTTTGCTTTGTGGTTGTCGAGCGCTTCTCTTGCCTTTCAACTTATTTCTGCTTTCGAGTCGAACCTTCTTCATAGCAGGTTGACAAGGGGCAGCGTTTTCGTCTTTCATCGCCCGCTGAAGGAGGCGCCGTGTCTTGGCCTTCTCATAGATTGCCATTTCACGATCGTGATCATCTCGGGCTTCTCGACTGGCATCCCTTGTAGGTTTGCTCATTTGGCCTTCAGACGATGGGTTAGGAGGTCTCGCATCGGGAACTTTTACTGATTCAGGATTAGCGTCTTCCCAGTGAGCGTCTGCTTCTTCATCAAAGTCATACATGGCATAACAGCTGTTTATTAGCTCACGTTTCTTTGAGCGAATATACCCGAGTCCTTTCGTCTCTGTTCTCCCGTTAGGCAGTTTGCACTGAGTCCCGGGAACGTTCCAGACCTTGTCATAGAATTTGGCTTTTCTAGCGGTCTGTGTGAAGGACATCCCTTGGCGTTTCAGCAGTTTCTTTAAACCTTGGGTGTAATATCTGGGAAGACGGATAGGTTGGAGCCTGTCGAGCGTGGGATCCGCGCCGTGCCAAATTTCTTTTTCCACCTTGTTTTCTTCAGAACGGTAGAATAGGATTGCTTTCTCGCCTTTTCGTCCGGGAGGGATATAGAATGTCTGCAATTCTTCTACGCTGTTGGTGTCGAGTGCATCCAGTTCTTTGTAATGTTCAAGCGGCACCATGGTTATCTGTAGACTTCGCTCTTCATCGGCAGAAGCCCATATCGAAGGCCGAGCAGGGAATACAGCGCGAACTTCATCCTCTGAATCACTGCCGAAGATCAATGAAGGAACGGATGTTCCTGGTCTGGTGGATTGGGACGGACCTGAATAGATTATATCCTCCTCCTCCTCGGTGTCACTGCCGAAGACAGGGATGGTTGTGTTAGTTTTGTTCTCCGGTTTGTGACACATTTCCGTGTCTTCGAAATTCGGTAAGAAGTATTTGGCATCTTCATACTTGCGAACTTCGTTCACGGAGAATGGATTCAACTCTCCTGCCACTGTGTACTCGAGGCCGTCCCTAGAATACTTCATGCACTGATGCTGTGTAGAAGGGATGATATTGTATTCGTGTAGCCATGGTCGGCCGAGCAGAGCATTGTAGCACGTCTTGGCGTCTATAACATGGAACTTGATGTCTGTGACGAGCACCCCGAAGCGTAGCGTCAATATCACAGATCCAAGGGTCTTTGAGGATTGAGAGTCGAAACCGGAGATGGTGATTTTATCTCGGGCGAGGTGTTGGACACTCATGCAAATCTCTTTTAACACTCGCACATTGAGTAAATTGACAGACGATCCGTTATCGACTAAGATTTTTCCTATCTTTATATCATGGCAGTATCCTGAGACATAAAGTGGGCGATTGTGTTCACACGTTCCGAGGAGAAGGTCTTCATCACCAAAAGCAACGTCGGCTGTGTGCACCTCTTCCAATTCATCCTTCATCTTTTGTTCGGCTAGGAAAGCTTGGAACTGGTCCGGATCTTGTAGGGCCTTAACCAAAGAATCCCTCGCCCCTTTTGATAGCAATAGGGCATCGAGAATGCTGAGTTGTGAGGGTAGCTTTCTCAGATGCGCCAAGACATTGTAATCTACTTTATTCCTTTTTGGGGGATTCTTGGCGGTTAACTCTTCCGCAACTTGGTCATCCAAAGCGATGTCCTCAGAGACCTTCTCTTTCCCTTTGTTTTTCTTATTCAAGGGTCCGAGGTTCTTTTCGGGTAATGTTCGATTGCGCAGCTGTATATTCTCGCAGGCCTTCAGTTCTTTTTCTTTTCCCGAAGTGGATTCTTCGAAGAGGGGACCAAGCTCTAGCTCTTCATCGGAGTCGCTCCCAAATGTAGGCACTTGTGACCCGGTATTGTTAACCATGTGACAATTGCCGGCAGTTCTTTCAAGTTCTTTAGTCGTATTTCTTTGCTCTCGGCGAATTTTACGTTTTTCCCGTTTAAATCGTTGTCGATTAGCGACGTATCCTTGCCACCATCCATTGAAAGCTTTGCAATCTTGGGTGGAATGTGAGACCTTCTGATGGTATAAGCAATAAGAGGGATGCATTTCTACCGCGCCAGTAACTTTTTCTTCAGAGGGTGGTAGCTTCATGCCCATCGATATGGCCTTAGTAAATTTCTTTTTTATCTTGAATTGGCTTTTGTCAGTGGTGGAGGCATTTTGCTCCAACGGGATCATTTCGGCTCCTTCCTCAAGTCGCTGACGCTTGGCCCTTTCGAATATAGCCGTCTCGCGTTCTCGATCAACCTTGCTTTTCAACCGTGCTTCATTAAGAAACGCGCTAATCATTTCAACTGGTAACCCTGGGGTTCTTGATTCGGCATTTGCCCCCAGCGTTTCAGTGCCAGAAGTTCCTTCATCGTTCGTGGTCGAATGGGAGATCATATGACAGCTTGCTACATATTCGTCAGACTCATCCGATGAACTTTCTCCTTCATCTTCTTTTTGGAAGACGTGATCAAGGAAATCTTGGAGCGTGATGGGAGTTCGCGCCTTTTGGTTATATTCATCCAGCGCATCGATTTGCTTTTGTAAGTCCGTGCGCTTGTCGCCAGGCTTCACGGGCTTCTTAGATTTCTTCTTCTTCTTTTTCGAAGATTTTGACGGCTGGCTATGAACGCTTGAACTACCACCATCGGTCTTCGGAGTCGGTCGTGGCTTCAACATCCCCTCAATAACCTGCGGTTCCAAGGGGTTCTTCCACTTGACCGCTGGGCAGGTTTGAAGATCATTTAGCATTCTCCTCGTTTTGGCCGATAATACAACCTCCCAGGGAGCCTCTTCAATGACGGAGCATGTTGCCCCCGGCGCATTCGTTCCCTTATAGGTGTGAGGCTGCGGAGGGTTCACCTTCCATTTGTCAGATAGCGCAAATTTGCCCTGACGGTACTGATTCTCCAGCCAATTTTTGAAGACGTAACAGTCTTCGATTGGATGTCCCAACACTCTATGATAAGGGCAGTAATTAGGATCGTTAACGTCACTTGGTTGCGACGGACGTTTTGGATCTGGCAGATTTATGAGCCTGTTGCGCAATGCCAGCTCGAATAACCTCCTTGTTTTATCACGGGGGAAGGAGTAAGCCCGTCCCATCCTGTCCTCAAGGGGTACGTACGGGCGTGTATTATTTGGACGAGCAACCGGCTTCGAATCGTTCGGTTGTTGTTGGGCATTAGCGACGACGATCGCTTTTCCCTTTCCTTTGTCGTTTCGGGAATCCGGCTTCGGGAGAGGGGGTTTATGGCCCATCTGGTCCATCTGCGCCAATTTGTCGATCAAAGCCTGGAAGGAAGTCGGCTTGAAGAACATCATAAATTGTGAAATGGTTGCTTGTGGATCGAGTGTTCCAACAAACATTCCCACCGCAGGGGCTTCTTCTATGCGCTGTTCACACTTAGACCATAGATTACGCCACCGTATAGCGTACTGAACCCATGTCTCGCCGGGTTTTACCCTGGCATTGATCAGTGCCGTCATCGGGGTACGCTCACTGGCACTTGCAAAGCGTTGGGTGAAGAGTAGCTCCATCTCCGCAAAGGTTTTTATAGAGTCGTTGGGAAGCTCAGAATACCATTCAAACGCCGTATCAGATAAACTTCCAACAAACTGGCGAAGCAAAAGCTTGTCGTCGCCGCCGGTATTACCGCAAAGAGCCCTGAATTGGGCCACATGTTGATGGGGATTGCCGGTCCCCTTGTAAACATGAAACTTAGGAATTGTGTAACCTGGCGGGTACTTGATTTGGTCATACCAGCCCGGATATGGCCGTCCCGTTTTTACAACGTGGCCGGCTGCTTCGGCCGCCTGATGCACCCGTATTTGTTGAGCAATATATTCATCCAAATCAGCTTTTGATATGGTATCCTCTTTAGCTGCGGATAGAGCCGGTGGAGGATTCGATGTCTCTCCCCTATCATCTTCAAGAATGATCGGGGGATCTCTAACAGGTGGATCTGGTTGAATCATCATACCCACCACATCCTGGAACAGGAGGGCCATTTTCTTTATGTTGGCTGCCTGTTCCGCAGCCTCTTTGTCTCTCTTTTCCAGTGTTCGGCGGAGGAACTCAGCGTCGGTCTCTTCCTCTTGGCGTTCATCTAAGGACGTCTCAGGATTCTCTTTTGGCCCCGTGAGTGCAGCCATTGTAGTCATCATCTCCTGGAGCTTTTGTTGCTGCTCCTGAGACCTGGTCACTGACCGGGTAAGCGGTCGGTGGCCCGTAGAAGTACGACTTTCTTCTTTTCCCGAAGCCATATAGACCGTATGTACTATCATGCCCCCTGACTTGGGGCGTTTAGGTTCGCCGCTTTTAGATTTTGTCATCGTCGCGGGAGCCTTCTCTGGTCTTTTCCTTTTATGGACCTTTGAGGTTGAAGGAGCCGTTGAAGTGGGCCTCCTAGCATTTGTTGCCCCCTGCCGTTTAATGGGGTGGTTCTTGTCTTTTTCCACCTTCGCCCTTTTCTGACGACGGAAGTGGTCTGAGTCAATCACGGAGTCTTGAACTCTCCGCCAGACTTTATAAATTTTGGACGACAGCCGTTGAGAGGGCTGTTCTTGTTTTGCCTCCGGAGCTTTCTCCACGGGCGGAGGAGATCTTTTCAATACGGCGATTGGGGAGTTCTTTCTCACTTTCCTCAGTAATTCAAAGCTGTTCCCAGTTGGAACAGCAGCATTGACCTCCGCCACTGGAGCAGGCGGGGTTAGCCCTGAAGGGGAGTTGCCCCCTGCTTTCCTTATTCGTTGCCAGTGACGACGTCGCGCACGACGAGCCATTGGGACTGGCTCGGAAATCGGGATAGTTTCTTGTTGCCCCCTGTTTGGGTGTGGGGTAACTGCCGGTGTCAGCCTATCAAAGACTGATGCTTTTTGACCAGCTGAAGGAGGAGTAGGAACCGTCAATCTTGTGAAGACTGACTTTCTGATAGGAGAAGCCGCTTCAACGGCTTCCGAAGCTGTGGCCGTTGCCCTCTTTGGGACAGCCACTTTATGATCCTGACCTAGCCTGGTGAAAACAGAGGCTGTCAGCTTAGTAGCGGGCGACCCGTTGACAGGGGTCGTGGTAGCAGTGAGCCGGTCGAATACCGACTTCTTGTTCGCTTCTGGTGCGGATATCGGCATGGAGAAGCTTGTAGGTGGGACCATGGTCCCGAAGAACAAGCCGGTGGTGGCTTGCGTCACCTGGTCTACCGGCAAAGTCAGGAAGGAAACCGCTTGGGGCCCATATGCTACACCTCTCGGTGAGGTGGAACGTCCGCTGCAATGGCATTTCGAGCAGCTGGTGCAGTTGGTGGCCATTGGATCTTGAGTTCTGCGCCAGACAAAAGACCAAATCTTAGCAACTTGAAATCCGAGGACAACCATTTAACAAACCGCGATTGGTTCACGAAGACGACACACGAAGTGTGGAGTGGAAAGAGGAAAAGGTCCCACCGGGCGTGCCAGAATCTGTTCCCCTCCGAACGGCGGCCTGCGACGTCGGGACGTCACGTGCCTGAGGTTCGGGGCAGATGCTATTTGGTTTTTATCCGTCCACCTCTTCGAAGATGCCAAGTTGATTTATGGCACCGTGTATCGAAGGTTTAGACGGATGCGGCCGATGTAGCAGACTTCGTCAGATTCCCCCTCAGGGTGAGGGGTTTTTGATTGTGGGGACACTCTTCCCTGCAGGCGCAAGCCCCTGCAGTTAATTACGCTACCGCATCGCGGTAACAACTTTCTCCTTCTCCAGAATTTCATTTCGTGTCGTGTGTGTTTGTTTTGTTTGTGGCTGCCCGTGGATTGTATACGGAGACTGAGTAATGCCGTCGCCCGTAGGGTGTGGATTAGTCCAAATCCGTATTTGCTTAGATTTGGGTTTGGTGTTTTTAGTTTAAGGATGCATTAGTCGCGTTGCGACTAAGATCAACTTAAACGTTCATCAAGGATACGCTAGTCCTGTTTTGGACTAAGATCGACCTGACGTAGTGATTGATTTAATTATCCGGCCGTCGGAACTCGTCACCTCTCTGACGTCGTTGAGGGATTACAACGACATACGTCTGAGGAGTTCCGAGATGTACCCTTGAACCAAAGTTGGTTTGGGATTTTATTGTTTATTTAGATGTCTAAGGACACGTTAACCGTATTTGGGGTTAAGATCAACTTAGACGGGACCGTTTAGATCCGACAAAAGAGCGTTTGGGCCCTATTGTGTCAGTTTAGGGACGTAGCGGTCCATATTCCAATTTAGGGACGTGGTGGTCCATTATTAGTTTAGGGACGTCTCGGTCCGATATTAGTTTTAAGGACGTTTCGGTCCGATATTAGTTTAAGGACGTTTCGGTCCGATATTAGTTTAGGGACGTTTCGGTCCGTCGCCAGTTTAGGGACGTAGTGGTCCATTATTAGTTTAGGGACGTTTCGGTCCGTCGCCAGTTTAGGGACGTAGTGGTCCGTCATTAGTTTAGGGACGTTTCGGTCCGATATTAGTTTAGGGACGTTTCGGTCCGATATTAGTTTAAGGACGTTTCGGTCCGATATTAGTTTAGGGACGTTTCGGTCCGTCGCCAGTTTAGGGACGTAGTGGTCCATTATTAGTTTAGGGACGTTTCGGTCCGTCGCCAGTTTAGGGACGTAGTGGTCCGTCATTAGTTTAGGGACGTTTCGGTCCGATATTAGTTTTAAGGACGTTTCGGTCCGATATTAGTTTAAGGACGTTTCGGTCCGATATTAGTTTAGGGACGTTTCGGTCCGTCGCCAGTTTAGGGACGTAGTGGTCCATTATTAGTTTAGGGACGTTTCGGTCCGATATTAGTTTTAAGGACGTTTCGGTCCGATATTAGTTTAGGGACGTTTCGGTCCGATATTAGATGAGTGGTCGTTGGGACTCGTCACCTCTTGGACGTCGTTGAGGAATTACAACGACAGATGTCAAAGGAGTTCGGAGATGTACCCTCGAACCGGTCGTGACTTAGTTTGTGAGAGGCATTTAATTTAAGGACTTACAGCCAGGATTGGGTTAAGTCCAATTTTTATTTTAGGCTCTGCCCGATTAAAAGAATCAATCTAAACAGGGCTCTGCCTCTTTTTATTCTTGCAGTTTGATTTGGGCTAAGCCCTCAAGCATTTCCAAACAGGGCTCTGCCCTTTGTATGATTTGATTTGGGCCAGGCCCTCAAGAATTTTCCAAATAGGGCTCTGCCCTTTTATTTTTGTGATCTGATTTGGGCCAGGCCCTCAAGAATTTTTCCAAATAGGGCTCTGCCCTTTTATTTTTGTGATCTGATTTGGGCCAGGCCCTCAAGAATTTTTTCAAATAGGGCTCTGCCCTTTTATTTCTGATTTGGGCCAGGCCCTTTTAAATAATGAGTTGCAGGAACTCAAGAATCTTCTGATTGAAGAAACAAAAGTGCATAGCACTTTTGATCTACATTTAGATCAAAAGAAAACAAGTTTTTCTTCTTGTTTTCTTTTCACAGAACCAAGGGTTCATATCAAGTGCAAGGCACTATTTATTATTCTTTTATTTTTTAGAACCAGGGGTTCATATCAAGTGCAAGGCACTATTTATCTTTTTATTTTCTGTTCTTCAGAAATTTTACCTTCTTTTTTTTTTTGTTCTTGATTAATCTTCAAGAGCTCTCTTTTTTCAGAAGCTTTTTCCCTCTCTCGATGATGATTGATTATCTGATGCCCTTTGAATGAGGCCTGGGGTCTTATTTATAGTGCCCACCAATTTGTTGGATTTGTTAACAAAATCTTTCCTGAATAATTTTGGGAATTTTCCCACCATTGGATCTCTGATCCAAGGGTTCCTGTTTTACAGGAGAACAGAAAAGATTTGTCTAAATCTTCATTCAGTTGCTGCGCAACTCACCAGCGTGTGACACGTGTCACGCATCCGTGCGCTTGCGCAGTTGTGGTTGCGCAACTGCGCAGACACGTGTCGCGCATCCGAGCGCTTGCGCAGTTGCGATTGCGCAACTGCGCAGACACGTGTCGCGCATCACTGCGCTTGCGCAGTTGCGATTGCGCAACTGCGCAGACACGTGTCGCGCTGCCATGCATTTGCGCAGTTAAGTCTTTAATTACGTTTTCTGAAGAGCCTTGCTCTGATGGGACGCACCGTCTCGGGCGTTACGCTGCCGAATTGGCTTCTGCCACGTGGCAAATTGCGCACTGCGCACGGAAACCGAAGCGTTGCTTCAAATTTTGAATTTTCAAAATTCAGTAGAGCCTTGCTCTGATTGGGGGAAACAAAGGATTACTCTGTTAAACCACAAAAAGCAAAAGCTATTTGGGTGCCCACTACAACGGCTCCCTTAACTCCAATCACTCAAAAAAGGAGGCCACAAAAAGCCCCTGTGAACATGGCGAAGTATAAAAGCGCCGAATACAAACGTCCCAAGTCTGGGGGCATGGTGGTGCACACTGTTTATATGGCTTCTGGAAAGGAGGAAAGCCGCACTTCTACGGGCCACCGACCGCTCACCCGATCCGTGACGAAAACCCAGGAGCAACAACAAAAGCTTCAGGAAATGATGACTACAATGGCTGCACTCACTGAGCCAAAAGAAAGCTCTGAAACGTCTTCGGATGAGCGTCAAGAACAAGAAACCGACGCTGACTTTTTACGCAGAGTCCTCGAAAAGAGGGACAAAGAAGCTGCAGAGCAAGCGGCTAACATAAAACAGATGGCGCTCCTCTTCCAAGATATGGTAGGGATGATGTTACAGCCGGACCCTCCTGCTGAAGATCCTCCGATCGTCCTTGAAGACGACAGAGGAGAAACGTCAAATCCTCCGCCGGCTCTATCAACAGCCAAGGAGGAGGCAATCTCCAAAGTCGACCTAGACGAATATATAGCTCAGCAGATCCGGGTTTATCAGGCGAATGAAGCGACTGGGCAAACTTTTAGAACCGGACGACCGTATCCGAGCTGGTATGACCAAATTAATTACCCGCCAGGATATACGATCCCTAAATTCCACGTATATAAAGGGACAGGGAATCCGCATCAGCATGTCGCTCAATTCAGGGCCTTATGCGGCAATACTGGAGGCGATGACAAATTGTTGCTACGTCAATTCGTCGGCAGCTTAGCAGAAACAGCCTTTGAATGGTATTCGGAGCTGCCTAACGACTCTATCAAAACATTTGCAGAGATGGAGCTGCTGTTTACACAAAGATTCGCGAGTGCTAGTGAACGCACTCCGATAACAGCACTGATAAATGCCAGGATAAGGCCAAGCGAAACGTGGGTCCAATACGCAACACGATGGCGGAACCTATGGTCGAAATGCGAACAACGCATAGAAGAGGCACCTGCGGTAGGCATGTTTGTGGGCACTCTCGATCCGCAAGCGACCATCTCGCAATTCATGATGTTCTTCAGGCCGACCACCTTCCAGGCCTTGATCGACAAATTAGCCCAAATGGACCAGATGGGCCATAGACCGTCTCCTCCAAGACCCGATCCCCGAAATGAGAAAGGAAAAGCGATCATCGTCGCCAACGCTCAGCAACAGTCGAGCAACTCAAAGCCGGTCGCTCGCCAAAACAACGTGCGTCCACGCCCATCCCTCGAAGAGAGGCTAGGACGTCATTACTCGTTTCCTCAGAATAAAACGAGAAGACTGTTCGAGCTGGCAGTGCGCAACAGACTCATTAATCTGCCGAATCCAAAACGTCCGTTGCAGCCAGGCGACCTTAATAATCCCAATTATTGCCCTTACCACCAAACGGTAAGTCACCCGATTGAGGATTGTTTCGTCTTTAAGGGATGGATCGAGGATCAATACCTGCAAGGCAAGTTCACGCTGTCTGAAAGCTGGAAGGTAAACCCCCCACAGCCGCACTCTCCAAAGAAGACGGACACGCCGGGGGCAACTTATTCTTTCGTCGAGGATGAAAACGATGGAGAAAACTTATCGGATGAATCCGAAGACTACGTAGCGACTTGTCATGTGATTTCTCATTCACTGATGGATGATGAGGAGGATCCTTGCGCTGAGAAATCAACGGCGGACCCTGAAACAGAAATTCCGCGGCCGTCAGACAAGTTGATCGATGCCTTCCTAAATGAAATTCGTCTGAAAGCAAAAGCCAATCAAGAGCATGAAATGGCCATACTGGAAATAACCAAGGTATTCCCGTCAAATCAAAAGCCATACACTGCGGGTAAAAACAAATTCAAGACGAGGAAACGATTCGCCAAAGCTCTATCAGTAGGAATGAAGCTACCGCCCTCTGAAGAAAATCCTTTCTCTGAGGTAGAGATACACCCTAACTTCTGTTTATATCATCAAAAGATCATACATCCTACCGAAGACTGCGAATTCTTTAACTGTTGGTGGCAAGGGTACGTCGCTCAAAAGCGACACTCCGACAGAACAAAGTGTGAAGCTTGTGGACATCGGAAAAATGCGATAGATGAGCGCAAAAGAGCCACCGCCGACTGTCATATAGCCGACTTCAAGGGATCACAAATTATCACCTTTGGAAGCGACTCTGACGAAGAAGCTACCCCCAACTCTTCCCTCGGGGAACCTATTTCAAAAATAAAGGAATTGAGAAGCTGCGAGAACGTTCAGCCATGCAATCGCATGCTACTCGGAAAAAATCCCGACCCCGTAAGCAAGGGACCGAACAAGAAGAACAAAGGAAAAGGAAAAAAGGCCCTCGTCGCCAGCACTCACCAACAATCAGGTGACCCTAGACCGGTTGCTTGCCAAAGCAACAAGCGGCAATCCCTCCAGGAAAAGTTGAAACGTCCTTACTCGTTTCCGCAAGATAAAACAAGGGGACTGTTCGAGCTGGCAGTGCGCAACAGACTCATTAATCTGCCGAATCCAAAACGTCCGTTGCAGCCAGGCGACGTTAATAATCCTAATTATTGCCCTTACCACCAAACAGTAGGTCACCTGATCGAGGACTGCTACGTCTTCAAAAACTGGGTTGAAGACCAATACCAACAGGGCAAGTTCGCGTTGTCCGAAATTTGGAAGGTGAACCCGCCACGACCGCATGCTCCGAAAAATATGGACACGCCGGGGGCACCATGCTCATTCATAGAGAAAGCCTAACGGACCACTACGTCCTAAAATGGATAACGGACCGAAACGTCCTTAAACTAACAACGGACCGAGATGTCCTTAAACTAATGATGGACCGCAATGTCCTAAAAACTTGCAAATGACCGAAACGTCGTTAAACTACTCCCAACCCGCAGTATCTTCAGGCTGACGTTAAAAAAAATATATAAAAATAAAAAAAATAATAATAACGGTATGTCCACAAGCAAAATGGGCACGGATGAAAACCCGAAGGGGCTCCGTGAGTAAAAACAGCAGGGCTACCGGCGAGTGTTCGTGAAAACCCGAAAGGGCGCGACCTCGTTTGAAAAAAAAAAAAAAAAACGGTATGTCCATAAGCAAAATGGGCACGGATGAAAACCCGAAAGGGCTCCGTGAGTAAAAACAGCAGGGCTACCGGCGAGTGTTTGTGAAAACCTGAAAGGGCGCAACCTCGTTAAGAAACACTTATAGGATCCTCTCGACCCTGTAAGGAGAAACCACCTGCGTGAGATCCTTACGACTCACAAAGGAGCAACACACTTAGGGATCCCCACGATTCCTAAGGAGAAAATACACTTGCGAGATCCTCACGACTCGTAAGGAGAACTCTCTTATGTGACCCTCACGGCTCATATGATTTGAAAGTCTTAAGTCACAGAGACCTAAACCTGTACTTAAGCAAACCCCCACAAACTTCCAATATTGCCCTACAAGCGGCTCATAATGGCCCTTGTATACAATCCACGGGCACGAATAAATATTTCCCTAACAAAGTCCCATCCGTGACTAGGGATATGCTTGTACAGCAAACAACACTTGTAAGTCCTCTCGACTTACAAGGAGAAAATCCTTTTGTAAGATCCCTACGACTTACAGGGGAACATACACTTAGGAATCCTCACGATCCCTAAGGAGAAAACACACCTACAAGATCCTCACGATTTGTAGGGAGAAATACCTTTGTGAGACCCTTACGGCCCATGAAGTCAAAAGCCTTAGCCGACAGGACCCTTAACCCTGTTTACTAAGCCACCTTTGTTCAACATCGACAGAGGCAAATGATGATTCGCTCCTGGCAATATCCCAGTTGCAGCGATGCTGATGCCTAAACCGGTATCAAATTCCAAGTCCTTTCACGGCAAATGATGATTCGCTCCTGACAATATTCCAGTCACAGCGATGCTAATGCCAAGATTGGTATCAGATCCCAAATCCC
This sequence comes from Agapanthus africanus, assembly GCA_030015575.1. Taxonomy (NCBI): domain Eukaryota; kingdom Viridiplantae; phylum Streptophyta; class Magnoliopsida; order Asparagales; family Amaryllidaceae; genus Agapanthus; species Agapanthus africanus. The sequence goes on along the minus strand of CM057342.1, from coordinate 14,751,710 downwards.
CTACTCATAAAAAAAAAATGCATACGAAATAGCCGAAATGATGGGGCAACTTGCAAACAAAATCAGCAAGTAAAAATATATGCACGAGTAAAAGGAAAATAGCCGAAATGATTGGGCAACTCGCAATAAAAAGTAGCGAGTAAAAATAAAATAAACAGCCGAAATGATTGGGCACCGCGAAAAATAGCCGAAATGATTGGGCAATCGCGACCTTCGCGATATAAAAGCTGAAATGATAGAGCATCGCAAAAAAATAATAATAATAATAATAAAAATAAAAATAAAAATAAAAATAAAAAAATGAAAGAATGAAACTTTTTGCCCTACAGGTGAAATCACATCGATCCCTGTATACAATCCAGGGGCACAGATAAAAAGGGAACAATACCTTCCCAACAGGCTCCATCAGAAAGCGAAGCCAAATCTCGACGGTTCATAGATAACCTAGAGACCTTCTCGACATTTGTCGCAATATTACAGACACGATGTCAACAAACGAAGCAAACGAAGATCCCGAGCTTCAGGGTCTCGACGTCAACGTCTACAGCCTAGAGACCAACAACAGTGTGCCTCCTCATTCCAACAGGACACAGATGTTACACCATCAAGCGGAGCGATGGCAAAATCCCAGCTTCACCTCAGCATTCGTCTCGATACAGTAGACGCAATGTCAACAACAGCGTTCCTCCGCAGTCCAGCTGGAGGCAGATGCAACGTCAACAAAAGACCTCACGGTCGAAACAAAGCGGAGTGATGGCAAAATCCCAGCTCCACCTCAGCATTCGTCTCAATACACCAGACGCAGTGTAAGCAAATGAAGCGAAGGCCACATTCCTAGCTTCAACGTCTTTACGGTAACTCACATAAAACCGGAAAGACAATCGGAGACCATCTCACATGAAGTGGTCACCTCCTTGACGTTCGTCTCGATACAGTAGACGAAATGTCAACCTCAGCGTTCTTCCTCCAGCAGGGATTCAGACATGATAAAGCAAATGAAGCGAAGGCCACATTCCTAGCTTCAACGTCTTTACGGTAACTCATATAAAACCAGAAAGACAACCGGAGAATCTCGTACCAGCACAGAGTGGTCACCACCTCGACGTCCGTCTCGATACAGCAGACGAGATGTCGACCCCAGCGTTCTTCCTCCAGCAGGGATTCAGACATGACAAGGCAAATGAAGCGAAGGCCACATTCCTAGCTTCAACGTCTTTACGGTAACTCACATGAAAACGGAAAGACAATCGGAGATCATCTCGCATCAGCACAGAGTGGTCACCACCTTGACGTTCGTCTCGATACAGCAGACGAAATGTTAACCCCAGCGTTCGTCCCCCAACAGGATTTGGACACACCAAAGCAAACGAAGCGAAGGCCACATTCCTAGCTTCGACGTCTTGACGGTAACTCATATAAAACCGGAAAGACAACCGTAGATCATCTTGCACCAGCACAGAGTGGTACTACTTCGACGTCCGTCTCGATACAATAGACGAGATGTCATCCCAATGTTCGTCTCGACACAGCAGACGCAACGTCATTAAACAAATGGAGCCACGGCAAAATCCCTAGTTCCAAACCTCGACGGTTCACCAGCAACCTAAAGACAACCTCGACGTCCGTCTCGATACAGCAGACGAGATGTCGCCCCAACGTTCGTCTCGACACAGCAGACGCAACGTCATCAAACAAATGGAGCCACGGCAAAATCCCTAGTTCCCACCATGACATTCGTCTCGATACAGAGGACGCAATGCCAGCAAACGAAGCAAAGGCCAAATTCCTAGCTTCAGGGTCTTAATGGCAAGTCATATAAAGCTTGAAAGACTATCGGAGATCATCCCACACCAGCGCGGAGTGGTTATGACTCATCGGGGCTCTCCAAAATGAGCCTAACCTCAAGTAAAAAGCGGCATGGCAAATTCCTAGCGCTTGCTCTTCCGACGGTCAAACTGCCAAGGAGGATTGCTTGAAGACGTCTTGTCCAGCCCCCGAAGGGATCAAAGACACGGCAGTCGCGGGGCTACTCGAACAGCACGATTGCCTATCGAGGACTATATCAGCTTATGCGACGGTACGATGGCCAAAACCCTAAGTACCACCGACCTTAACGGGCTTCTGTCGTAAAGAGCAGAGGTTAAATGCGACGTTAAGATGTTCTTGCGAGAAACGTTCGATTCGGCTCGACTTGTGAAAAATTGTCGAGGCGGCTCGACTCGTGAGATAAAGCCTTAGGCAATGGGCATAAAAGAAGTCTGTTTCCTAAGCACTGGGACCCTGCAAGTTGGCCCAAAACGGTCTCTTGCATACCATCCACGGGTCTCACTCTCCAACATCGAACTTCGACAAGGAGGGAAACAACCGCTTACAAGTCCTCTCGACTCGTAAGAGGAAAAAATTCTCTTGTAGGATCCTTACGACTTATAAGAGAAAACCACACTTAGGAATCCTCACGATTCCTAAGGAGAAAACCCACCTACGAGATCTTCTCGATCCGTAGGGAGAAAAGTCTCTATGAGACCCTCACGGCTCATAGAGTTGAAAAGTCTTAGGCAGCAGATCTGAACCTGCGGCCTAAGCCCTCGCTATCTCGTGAAGAAATCAAGAAGCTTACTCTATTACCTGCTAATTGTTACGACATGCTGAGAAAGAGGAAAAGCAACAGAAAGAACATCCGATTTACATTTGATCAAGCGTTCAAGACACAATCATTCATGCATGGGCAAAAAGACTCAGGACAAAAGATATATAATAAAGACAAGCTGGGATATTAAAAAAAAAAATTCCATTAATATTGCCCGAAGTTCTTACAGTCATAAAAACAATAAACGAAAGTTACAATGGAATAACCTCAGATCCAGGGCATGGATTGAGGAATTCAAAAGCGATCCTATCTATGACTTTCCAAGCCTCGCAGACCATCCTAGTGTGCTTCCTTTCGCGAGCACAAGCGTCAGGGTCCCTCCCGATGTCTTCCACCCTCCGATAAGCAGCGAGTATGGCAGACTGTTGAAAGATCTCGTGCAAGAGGTCAATAAGACTGTCTCGCCGTCTCTTCGAGATAAAGTTCAATAGGTACACAGAGTTCACCTTGTCCTCAGCGGCATCCAACGCCTTAAGCGGCACACCGGAACAGAATAGGGGAAGCGCTTCCCAGATAGCTCCCACGATAAGTTTAAGAAGAAAGTAACGTCGGGGAAGCAGTGGACCGTTGTATGCGTCGAAGCGACTCATTATTTCAGCACACTCCTTGTTTGTGAACTCCCGATTTTAAGAGCGGCCAAATCGGCGGATGCCCTCATGAGAGATGATCTCGTTAAGAGCATACATGTGGACGTTCATTGTTCCTGTGAAAGAGGATCAACAAAATTATCAGAAAGACTAATTAAGTAAAATGATATAATGCACTGAGGAATAAAATGTCATCTTTAACTTCCAAGATCCATGAAGAATTCTTAAGAGTTCTTCTATATGATTTGGGAGGAGCAAAGCTCCATTAATGAAATGAGAAAATACAGGGAAAATCTTTTAGAGAGCAAAGCTCTATTAATGGAACTCTAATAGGGCTCTCCTTAGTCTTCTATAGACCCCCTTAGAGCAAAGCTCTACCAAGTGAAACCCTAAATGGGTCTTCTTTAGATCTGGGATCTATTTAGAGCAATGCTCTTAAAATTGATTTAATTTAATTAAAATTAATATTTTTACCTAAAATTCTCTAAAAGTTTGAACTTTTAAAAGTGTTTAAATAAGAGAGCAGGGCTCTGAATTCTGAAAGTAAAATTTTAGAGATGAGAATCATCTAAGGGACCAAAAGTCCTATTTATAGGCATCAAGTGCCCTTTCAGCTTCCAAGAGATGGCGCGACGGTTCGGAGTCTGCCACCGCTGCGCTCACGTTAGGAGGCCACGTAAGCGCAACGGTGGGGGGGCATTTGTTTATCCCAATCAGAGCAAAGCTCTGTTTAAATACCAAAGTGGAAAAAGAAGCAATGCTTTTGTTCTTTCTCCAATCAGAGCCAAAAAAAAAAAGTGCGCAACTGCGCAGTTGCACGACACGTGTCACGCAGCTGCGCAGTGCGCACTTGCGCAGTTGCGCGACACGTGTCACGCAGCTGCGCAGTTGCGCGACACGTGTCACGCAGCTGCGCAGTGCGCAACTGCGCAGCTGCGCAGTTGCGCGACACGTGTCAACGCGCAGTTGCGCAAGCAAAAAATAAAAAAATAAAAAAATAAAAAAAATAAAAAAATAAAATAAAATTTTTTATTGCAAAAGCAGAATAAAGATTTGAGAAAATCTTTTCTGTTTTTGTTAAAACAATAAGATTTCTTCTGTAAAACAGAGACCTTTGGATTAAAGATCCGACGGTGGGGAAAATTCCCCAAATCACTTAGAGAATAATCTCTTTAACAAACTTTAACTAATTTATGGGCACTATAAAAAGGACCGTAGATCTCAATTCAAAGGCATCAACATCTTGCTAAAAAGAAAAGAGAAGAGAACTCTTGAAGAATAAAAAAAAAAGGTAAAAACCTTTTAAAGAAGAGAAAATTCTCTTATGAACAAGATCATAGATCTTTAACGATAAATAAATAAATAAATAAAAATAGTGCCTTGCACTTGTTTTATGAACCATCGGTTCTTGAACCTAAAAGGTTCTTAAATTAATAGTGCTTTGCACTTTCATGAACCTTTGGTTCTCTAAGATAAGAAAAACTAGAAAAACTTGTTTTTTTTTAGATCTAAAAAAAAATAGTGCCTTGCACTTGTTTTATGAACCATCGGTTCTTGAACCTAAAAGGTTCTTAAATTAATAGTGCTTTGCACTTTTATGAACTTTTGGTTCTTGAAATAAACAAACTTGTTTTTCTTTGATCTAAATTAGATCAAGAAATCAAATAGTGCTTTGCACTTCTTTTATGAACCATTGGTTCTTGAATATAAAAGATTCTAAAATTAATAGTGCTTTGCACTTATAAATTTGCACTGTTGTGCTTTTTGATTGGCGCAAAGCGCTTGATAAATGCAATGCATTTTCTAAAGGGCCAGGCCCAAACCAAAATGACCTGACAAGCCAAAATAAATTGCAAGGCAATAAATGGGCAGAGCCCAAATAAATTGATGCTTTGCATCCTTTATACAAGGGCAGAGCCCAAATAAAATTGATGCCTTGCATCATTCCTAAAAGGGCAGAGCCCAAAACAAATTGATGCACTGCATCCTTTCTGGGCAAGGCCCAAATAAAAATAAGAAAAAAATGCAATGCAAAAGCAAATAAAATGTTGAACATTTCAACTAGACTTAGCCCAATTTTGGCCATAAGTCCTTAAATTAAATTGATTGAGCAAAATTGCTCTTCTAAATCAATTTACATCCGGTTCGAGGGTACATCTCCGAACTCCTTTGACATCCGTCGTTGTAATTCCTCAACGACGTCAAAGAGGTGACGGGTCCCAACGACCACACATCGATATGGACTGCGGGGTCCTTAAACTCGTGGACCGAAATGTCCATAAACTAATGTTGGACCGAAACGTCCTTAAACTAATATTCATCCCAAAATGGGAATATCGGACCGAAACGTCCCTAAACTAATATCGGACCGAAACGTCCCTAAACTAATATTGGACCACCGCGTCCCTAAACTGAAATATGGACCACCACGTCCCTAAACTGGCACAATAGAGCCCAAATGCTCTTTTGTCGGACCTAAATGGTCCCGTTAAGTTGATCTTAGTCTCAAACTGGACTAACGTATCCTTAACAAATGTTTGAGTCGATCTTAGCCTCAAAAATGGCTAACGTATCCTCCGAACAGACTTTAGTCCCAAATTAGACTATGAATCTCCCAAACTGGAACAATAGGGCCCAAACGCTCTTTTGCCGGATCTAAACGGTCCCGTCTAAGTTGATCTTAGCCCCAAATACGGTTAATGTGTCCTTAGATATTTAAATAAACAATAAAACTCCAAATCAACTTTGGTTCAAGGGTACATCTCTGAACTCCTCTGACGCCTGTAGTTGTAATCCCTCAACGACGTCAGAGAGGTGACGAGTCCCGACAGCCAGACAATTAAATCAATCACTACGTCAAGTCGATCTTAGTCCAAAACAGGACTAACGTATCCTTGACGAACGTTTAAGTTGATCTTAGCCGCAACGCGACTAATGTATCCTTAAACCAAAAAAAAAAAAAAAAACCAAACCCAAATCTAAGTAAATACGGATTTGGACTAATTCACGTCCTACGGGCGACGGCATTACTCAGTCTCCGTATACAATCCATGGGCAACCACAAACAAAACAAACACCCACGACACGAAGTGAAATTCTGGAGAAGGAGAAAGTTGTTACCGCGAAGCGGTAGCGTAATTAACTGCAGGGGCTTGCGCCTGCAGGGAAGAGCGTCCCCACAATCAAAAACCCCTCAAGCGAGGGGGAATCTGACAAAGTCTGCTACATCGGCCGCATCCGTCTAAACCTCCGATACACGGTGCCATAAATCAACTTGGCATCTTCGGAGAGGTGGACGGATAAAACCAAATAGCATCTGCCCCGAAGCTCAGGCACGAACGCGAAGTCCAGGCCGCCGTTCGGAGGGGAACAGCTGAGTTACTACTTTCGTTCTGGGGGCATGCATTGGAGACTGCAATATATCTATTAAACAGGGTTCCGACCAAAACCATGCCTACCACTTCATATGAGATATGGTATGGGAAGAGACCATCTCTTAAACGAGTTAGGATATGGGGTTGTCCTGCTTTTGTTAAAAAGCAGAATCCAGACAAACTCGAGACACGATCGGTTTTGTGTAAATTTGTAGGGTATCCCAAACATTCATATGAGTATCTTTTCTACCATAAGGAGGAACAAAAAGTGTTTGTTTCTCAATATGCCTCATTTTTGGAAAATGAGTTTTTTACAAATGATACTGTTGGCAATACGGTAGAGCTGGAAGAAATTTCAGAGCCACAAACAAATACTGACGATTTGGTTGAACCTGAAGTTTCAATAGAACCCAACGAGCCTCAATTACTCCGTAGATCTAGTAGAACTTCTCGTCCACCAGATAGATACTATGATTTTCTAATTGATGGTGATAGAGAAGATTGCATCATAGATGATGATGACCCTACTAGTTTTCAGCAAGCTATCACGAGTAGCAACTCGGTAAAATGGCCGGATGCCATGCGATCCGAAATGGAATCCATGCACACCAACAAAGTATGGACTTTGGAGGTTGCGCATTCTGGAGTAAAACTCATAGGATGCAAATGGATCTTTAAGAAAAAGATTGGTGTGGATGGACAGGTAGAGACCTATAAAGCTAGGCTTGTGGCGAAAGGATTTCGTCAAAAACCAGGATTGGATTATGATGAGACTTTTTCTCCAGTTGCAATGCTTAAATTCATTCGAATCCTGCTTGCTATTGCTGCTTACTACGACTATGAAATCTGGCAAATTATCTCATTCTCACTTTCACATTCTCTCTCCAAATTATCTCCTCCCTCAAGCTCAACCCTAATCCTTCACATGAGTTGTGATACATAGGTTTTGAGATCAAATAATCCACTTGATTATCTCTACATCATCTAAGTAGTCTCTTTTAGCAAGCTTGACTTCTTTGTTACCTCTTTAGTGTAGGTTGAAGCTTGATCCAAAGCTCTCGGGTGGATCATCTATGGCTTAGCGGTAACCGGAGATCGAGACCATTCCAAGCACCCAAGGAGCTCAGAAACGCAGCGGAAAGAAGACCCGAAGGACCGGTTTCAAGAAGGTATAATCCCTATCAAAGTAGCTAAAACTGCTAGATAGGGTACTAGTTATGGTTTAGGATACGATCCGGGTTCAAAAGTCGATGTTGCATGCTTCAAAATTATTGTTTGCTACTTCCGCCTCCCCACAAGTGTTGTGAGGATGTGCAACATCTACTAACAATTTCGTTTTCAAAATTTAAAGAACGAAAAACGACGACAACAAGCTACACAAAAAGGTGAGGAAAGCGCTGACAAATCTCCTCCTTATAGCTCTGACCTCTGAGGGCAACCGCTGACCCGATATTTGAAAATACCTTAAAGGGGGGTGAATAAGGTTATTATAATGACCTATGGAAAATTTAAAACTTAGATGCCATTTCTAAAGTGATTATCGAGTTTTTGCGGAAAATATTTAAAACAAGTTTTAAACAAGAAATTTAATATGATAATCAACACAAACACAGAAAGGTAAAAAGAGTAAGAGCAATGCAAACAGCAATATGTTGACCGAAGTTCACCATCTCCTGTGGCTAGTTCCCGCCTGAGTCTCCTACTCAGGATTTTTCAACTATGCTTGTGAAGTACACAAATCCCACTTCACATGAATATGAAGAAACAAGATATCTCTCTTCACAAGGATCAATCACCTAAACTGCAATTCCCTAGAAAACAAGTCTTCTTCTTCTCTGCACCGTGATTCTCTAGGAAAACCACACTTTCCTCTCTAATCCACTTCTCTTTAGGAAGATATCTGTTTCCACTCCGAATCTACAATTCAAGTGAAAGGAGAAACACCACTTCTCTTAGGTTACAAATCAATTTAATTACAAACGATTTTTCTCACTCGCAACCCTATTGATGTCAAAGATTATTTCCGGTATGGCACAAGAATTGTTTTGAGAGATATGAACAAGTTTATGGCCGTTTACCGCCGAAAACAGAGACGAACTGAGATTGATCGTTTTGCCTGAATTTGGGGGAAAACGCTATTTGGAACATATCCATCCACCTCTCCGAAGATACCAAGTTGATTTATGACACCGTATATCGGAGGTTTGGATAGATACGACCGATATAGCAGACTTTATCAGATTCCCCCTCATTTGTGAGCGGTTTTTGATTGTGGGGACGCTCTTCCCTGCAGGCGCAAGCCCCTGCAGTTAATTACGTTATCACGTTGCGATAACCACTTTCTCCTGCTCCGGTAGTTCACTTCGTGTCGTGTGTCTATTTTGTTTGTTATGGTTGCCCATAGATTGTATACAGAGACTAGTTTATGTCGTCGCCCGTAGGGCGCAGATTAGTCCAAATCCGTATATTTGTGAATTTGGGTTTTGAACTTAGGTTATATGTTCCGTCAGTTCAGGAAATATTTTGTTTTATTTAAAGAACGTTAATCTGATTTGAGATTAAGATCAAGTTAAATATATGAGCATTTGGGCTCAATTTATTTTGACTAAGGATGCGTTAGTCTTGTATGAGACAAAGATCAACTTAGAAATATTTTTTTAAAGGATTTTGTCATATTTGAGACTAAAATCACTTGGTTTATTGATATTTTGATCAACAGGGGGTTCATCATTTAATTATACTTTGTTTAAGTGATTAAAAGATACTTTGTTTTATCTAATCGATTCGAACGGGATTCGATCCATGCAATTCCCACATGTCTTAACACTGGGTTTTAGACCTGATTATGTTCAATTTGGGCTCAATTTATTTTGATTAAGTTCACGCGTCTAACCCTAACCGTACTGGGATAGCATGTCATATGGTGTCATTAGTTGTGTTTAGCATAAGGCAATGCTCATATGATTGGATTTTCATAAGGGTCCATGGTATTCTAGTACAAATATAATTTAGGGAAGTTCATTGTACGCAATTATAATTTGAGAAAACACATGGTATTTTAGTGTAAATATTATTTTAGAAAAAACCATGGTATTTTAATGTAAATAAGATTTTAGGAAAAAACCCACAGTATTCTAGTGTAAATAAGATTTTAGGGAAAACCATGGTATTTTAGTGGAAATAATATTTTAGGAGAAACCGTGGTATTTTAATATAAATATCGTTTTAGGAAAAACCATAGTGTATTTTAATAATGTCTTATCTCCGGCTTTCCGAGACTCAAAAGATAAGAAGCCACATACCCACCAACTGACTAATTAGTTGAAATACTAATCATAGTAATCATAGGGTAGTTGTGTGAAAATACAATGTTTGGGAAGTTTTAGGGTATTCATGTAAGAATATGCTATTTAAAATCTTAGGGTGTCCTTGGTAAAAGTACACTATTTAAAGTTGGGGTATTTTAGTAAAATTTAGCTTTTGGAAAGATATGGGTATTTTTGTGGAAAGCTTAACTTTTGAAAGATAAAGGTTTTTTATAAATAAAAAAACTTAACTTTTATAAGGCGGGAATATTTTATCGAAACTTAACTTTCGAAACATTAATGGCATTTTAGTGAAATCTTGACCAGGATATCTAAGCATGAATGTAGCTTAGGATTATGAATAGTAAGTGTGGGATAGATCGTTACCCCATGCATTAACTACAATAAATTTATGATTTTTCAAATATAGATTGGTAGCAGTATAAACATGAGCATAAATTTTAATCCGTATTAAATTATTTTAGCGAAATTATTTTTCAGATCTAAACAGTAAAGAGAAGGTGACAAGTGAAGAGGTGGATCCTACCAAGAGTAGAGATGAAGCCGAAACGTCGCCTTGTATGGAAATGCGAGCCCCTCTCTCCTCGGATTTTTGCTGGACCAACGGGCAATACCACGGCGTCGGCGTCGAGAAAATAAAGGCCGCAATATTTATTTTGGAATTTTTTCGACGTACAGATTGGGAGAAAACTGGATGAGAAAGAGCTCTATTTATAGGTGATTTTTCCAACAAACAAATCGCCAAAACTGGCCTGAATCCAACCAAAACCGCACTCGAATCGCCCAAAATCCATGCCCGTTAAGATTTGGCCGGCACCACAAACGACAGCCGTTGGATCTCGTGCAGGCTCACGTGGCCGCACGCACCTGCACACGCAAGCACATGATCCCCACGCGCCGTCACCACACACAATTCTGGGCCGTTGGATCTTGGATCAAAGATCCAACGACCCCAGTTCCTCCCCCCTTTTTAATTTTGTTTTCTTTTTCTTTTATGTTAAATTTAAAACTGTTTTAGAAACTGAATTTTTATTTGAAAAAAATAATTTAAAATGTTGAAAAATTCTATTTTAATATTTTCTTCAATTTGAAATAAAATTTGGTCAAAAATAATTTCCTTCTTCGGCATTAAAAATATCTTATAATACTTAACCTTTTAAAAAAATCATTTTAAATTCTTAAAAATTATATTAATTAGTTTTAAAAATAAATAAATTATTCCCAAGCATTATCTCCTAACTGAAAAATAATTTAACGCCCGGGAAAATTGAAAAAAAAACTTTTATTTATGTAAAGAAAAATCACATATGTTACAATCTACTATCCTTAAAATAATTCCATCCTTGAAATTACGGGAAAGGAAAAAAATTACATAGAGAGAGTTGCAAAAAGATGGAGATAACGCTCTCTCATCTCATCCTCTCTCCCACGTAGATTCGTCTGGGAAGTCTTTCCTCTACATAACCCTGACAAGCTGGACTGTCTTGTCCCTCAGGGTCTTCTCCTTCCGGTCTAAGATCTCAACTGGTTATTGCTCGTAGGTCAGGTCAGCCCCCACGATAATTTCGGAATAATCCACGACGTGACTAAGGTCACCAACATACTACCCTAGTTGCGAGATATGGAAGATGTTGTGCACGCCCTCCAATGATGGTGGTAAGGCCAGGTGATAAGCAACCTTACCGACTCGTTGTAGGATGTCAAACGGGCCGATGAATCGCGGGCTGAGCTTTCCGCGCTTCCCGAATCGTATCACCCCCCGATTCGAGGAAATATTTAGATACACGTGATCACCCGGTTGGAATTCTAAGTGCATCCTCTTTGTATCTACCCAGTATTTCTTCCGGTCTTGCGCTATCTGTAAATGTTCCATGATAGTTCTCATCACCTCCACTGTCTCGACAATCATCTCGGGGCCCAGAAGTTCTCGATCTCCGACATCGTCCGAACTCAAAGGAGACTTGCACTCTCTCATATAAGGCCGCAAATGGCGACATGCCGATACTTGCCTGGTAGCTATTGTTGTATGTGAAATCTATCAAATGCAAGTGATCTTTCCAAGATCTTTTAAAATCCAACATGCAGGCTCAGGGCATATCTTCATGGGCGGCCACAAACATTTATGCCATGAAGCAATGGGATGCACCAGAGTCAAATATTGTAAGTGCAGGGGTTGAAGCTACTAAGAGTATATCTATGTTTTTAAAAGAATGGTTTATAGGTGAGCCCAACTAGAATCGCAAAGAAGGAAAAGAAAATGGGGTACCAGAAGTAGGATTGATTTTAAAAGGGTACATATGATAAGCTCCTCAATAACCTCAGCCTCCTCGGCTGTCATGGTAAAAGCCTGTCGCTTAGAACCATTGCGCTGGGCTTGCTGGAAAACGCGCTTCTGTGTAGGCAAAGGTGGACCCCTCGATGATGCCCCATAACCGGTTGGCCTAGCTGCGAGGAGTGGCCGAGTCCCTTGTTGCGGTGCCCATTGTTGCCCGGCTTGTTGACGAAGCCAAGTAGTCTCATCCTCTGAAGACAGTCCCCAATTGAATGATCCAGAAACCTACAAACTACACAGAGTTTGTTCAGGACATGGCAGTCTCGCATGTAGTGCCCGGCTTTACCACAGTGATTGCAAATTATGGCAGATTGTCTTGAAACGCTTGGCCATGTTGGCCTCCTGAATTGTTGCTTTCCATTGAAGCTGAAAGATGTTCCCCCTGATATGTGATTTGCCGGTCACTTCACACCGGACGATCGGTCCTCTTCTTGTTGCGTTTCTCGAGATCCTCAAAGTTACGAGCTGCATCAAGGATCGCATCGTAAGTCGAGAGAGCGGAAGTGGACATGGCAGATTGTGTCTTCAGATCCAACCCCTGTCGGAATCTCTTCGCATAAAATTTGGGGGTTACCACTAGAAAGAAAGCGAATCGACGCAACATTGCGAATTCTGCAGCATACCCATCCACGGTCTTCTCCCACATCGACCCTTGTTGGAGCTGAACAAACTTTCGCTCCATTTCCAAGTGTGCCACCGTGGGGAAGTGTTGGTTATCGAAACATTCCTTGAATGTTTCCCAGGTGATAGGCTCCTTTAGTCGACTCTTCTCGGCATCCAACAGATGCGCGCATTGTCTGTGAGTTGCAACTTAGCCATATTAACACATGCATCTTTCGGGACCTGAGCAGCGCCAAGATCGTTGACCGTTCCACGAAGCCATTCTTCAGTTTCCAAAGGAGTCCCCTTTCCGGAGAAAGTTTTAGGGTGTAGTGATCGGAATTGCTTAACCCCGGCTGATCTTTGGGGAGTTGAGGTCAACGCCTTCCCCAACATATCTGTCTGTTGTTGCCTACTCTCACGCAGCTCTTGATGAAAGACGACAGTTTGTTGTTGTTGTTCCAACAGCCTTTGCATCATTGCTGAGCAGCGGCGTTGTTGATCTGGTTTCCTCGTCTGTTTCGGTTAGGGTAACGGCCAGACATTGTTATCTGAGTAAGAAGATGGGGTTACTACAAAGCTCATGGATAGGATAATAACTTGCATGAAGGAAAAAAATTAGTGCAAGGAAAGGATCAATCAAAAGTATAAATGGATAATGAATTTTTGAGACACGATATGTATGAAAAATGCTTGAAACTGAAATTTTATTATTCATAACTTCAAACAAAATACAACCAAAGGATAAACATGACCCTACTGCTATACATTGCTTTTATTTAGCCAAAAAGAAAAAAAAATCCTATCAATCCCGATTATGGAAGTTTAACATGTTGCAATAGGCTCTCGCGCTAAGATAAGGACGGTCATTCCAATAGTGCCTTGCGGGGAAAGCTGTCTGAGATTCTTTGGCCTCAAGTTCCTCCTCACTCGAAACTTCATCCTCCGACTCTTTCTCAGCTAGAGCCTTGTTTTCGGACTCCCCCTCTATGGGGTTTTCTTCTTCTGCGGAAGCCTCCTTTTTGGGATTATCTTCCATAGGATCCTCCTCTTCTGCAGGGGTCTCTTCGGGGTCATTGGCCATCATGGGCTCCGGAGCTGCGACTTCGACTCCTTCCTCCTTGGAGTCGCTGTCGACATAAATAACCTGTGGGCTTTCGACCTTATCGTCCGAACTCACGACTATAACGTCAAACATAATGACCGACTGGGTGTCCTCGTCAGGAATGGGTGCTGCTCCAAGGTTGGCCATAGCCTGAAAAGGAAAGGCCATGATAAGAAAATGGAATACGAAGGAAAATAACGACGGATAATAGGGAATATATGGAAATGATAAAATATATAAGATTCAAAAACGTAATAATGTCAGTTAATGTTTTTGTTTTAGTATATTGATGACCTGCATAGGCCACCACTAAGACATGTCACGACCCGCTTCCCAAAGTACTGAAATGGTGACGTTGCACGGTCCGCAACTTAACTGTATTCTCGTGAGTTTGGACGGCGAGGTCGAAGGCCCAAGAGTTATTTATGCCGACAGCGATTTCGAGGAGGAAGGAGTCGAAGACGCAACTCCGGAGCCCATGATGGTCTATGACTCCGAAGATAAAGAAGAGAATCCTATAGAAGAGGAACCAGAAGAAGATAATCCTATAAAGGAGGAGCCAGAAGAGGCCCCTGCAGAAGAGGAGGATCCTATGGAAGATGATCCCGAAAAAGAGGCTCCCGCAGAAGAAGAAAACCCCATAGAGGAGGAGTCCGAAAACGAGGCTCCAGCCAAGGAAGAGTCGGAGGATGAAGCTTCGAGTGAGGAGAAACTCGAGACCAAAGAACCTCAGACAGCTGTCCCCGCGAGGCACTATGGGAATGGCCGTACCTATCTTAGTGCGAGAAACTGACGCAACATGTTGAACTTCCATAATCGGGAATGATAGGATTTGTTTTTTTTTTCTTTTGACTAAATAAAAGCAATGTATAGCAGTAGGGCCACGTTTATCCTTTGGTTGTATTTTGTTTGAAGTTATGAATAATAAAAGTTCAGTTTCAAGCAATTTCCCTGCATATCGTGTCTCAAAAATTTGTTATCCATATATACTTTGATTGTTCCTTTTCTTGCACTAATTTTTTTCCTTCATGCAAGTTATTATCCTATCCATGAGCTTTGTAGTAACCTAACCCCTGTCTTCTTACTCAGATAACAATGGATGGCCATCACCCTAACTGAAATAGACGAGGAAACCGGATCAACAACGCCGTTGCTCAGCAAGCAGCAATGATGCAGATGATGCAAGGGCTGTTGGACAGACCGCTGCCTTTCATCAAGAGCTGCGTGAGAGTAGGCAACAACATGCCGAGATTTTGGGAAGGCGTTGGCCTCAAGGATCAGCTGGGGTTAAGCAATTCCGATCACCGCACCCCAAAACTTTCTTTGGGAAAGGGACTCCTTTGGAAGCTGAAGAATGGCTTCGAGGAACAGTCAACGATCTTGGCGCTGCTCAGGTCCCAAAGATGCGTGGGTTGATATAGCCAAGCTACAACTCACAGACAATACGTGCATCTGGTGGGATGTCGAAGAGAGTCAACTAAAGAAGCCTATCATCTAGGAAACATTCAAGGAACGTTTCGATACCCAATATTTGTCGGCAGTGGCACACTTGGAAATGGAGCGAAAGTTTGTTCAGTGTCAATGTGGAAGAAGTGCGTAGATGAGTATACGGCAGAATTCGCAATGCTGGGTCGTTTCGCTTTCCATCTAGTGGCAACCCCTAAACTTTATGTGAAGAGATTCCAACAGGGTTGGATCTGAAGACACAATCTGCCATGTCCACTTCCGCTCTCCCGACTTATGATGTGATCCTTGATGCAGCTCGTAACTTTGAGGATCTCGAGAAATGCATCAGGAAGAGTGACCGATCGTCCGGTGTGAAGCGACCGCAAAATCACATATCAAGGGGAACATCTTCCAGGTTCAATGGAAAGCAATAACTCAGGAAGCCAGCATGGCCAAGCGTCTCAAGACAACCTACCATAATTTGCAATCATTGCGGCAAAGTCAGGCACTACATGCGAGACTGCTGTGTCCTGAACAAACTCTGTCTAGTTTGTGGGTCTCCGGATCATTCAATTAGGGACTGTTCTCAGAGAAGGAAACAACTTGACCCCGTCAACAAGCCAGGCAACAATGGGGCACTGCAACAAAGGACTCAGCCACTCCCCACAGCTAGGCCAACCGGTCAGGGGGCACCATCGAGGGGTCCACATTTGCCTTCACAGAAGCGCATTTTCCAACAAGCCCAGCACAATGGTCCTAAGCGAAAGGCTTTTACCATGATAGCCGAGGAGGCAGAGGCCACTGGGGAGCTTATCACATATACCCTTTCCTTTTAAAATCGATGTTACTTCTAGTACCACATTTTCTTTTCTTCTTTACGATTCTAGTTGGGCTCACCTATAAACCATTCTTTAAAAAACGCAAGTATCCTCTTAGTAGCTTCTACACCCACACTTACACTATTTGACTCCGATGCATTTCACGAATTCATGGCACAAAAGTTTATGGTCGCCCACTATATTCCAGTGGCACCCCTCGCCACTGGATGGAATGTCAACACGGAAAATGGCGTGATTAAGTCCATAACGAGATACGATCTGTGCTCTGTGGTGATCTATGGTCGAGGATTCTACATCAATTTCATGGTGATAGATATGCCTAACTTCGATGTAGTCTTGGGCATGGATTGGTTGGGAACACTTTACGCTACCATCGACTGCCGCCAAAGAAGGGTAGTGTTCGAGATCCATGATCATCCGATGTTCATATTCAAGAGCGGAAGTCGATCCTCAGATCGAGCAACTTATAAAGCCATACCGAGAAAAGAGGAGGTGTTAAATACCCTACAGGTGGAGGAAGAGATGCTTATGGTGGTAATAGGGTTTGAATACGTGTTCACGGATGTGACAAGTCTACCACCAGATCAAGCGATCGAATTCACGACAGATCTGATGCCGGGCACTCAACCAATTTCAAAAGCACCATACCGGATAGGGCCAGCAGAATTGACAGAACTTTGAACGTAAATTGATGACCACCTACAAAAAGGAGTTATTAAACCGAGCGTCTCACCTTGGGGTGCTCCGGTTCTCTAGGTACCAAAGAAGGATGGAACTAGACGGATATGTATCGACTATCGGGAGCTAAACAAGGTCATAATCAAGAAGAAGTACCCTTTGCCGAGAATCAACGATTTGTTTGATCAGTTGGAAGGCTCTTGGATGTTCTCGAAATTAGATCTCGGGACAGGTTATCATCAGCTCAAGGTCAAGACATATGATATTCCCAAAACGACTTTCAGGACCGAGTACGGGCACTACGAGTTTCTGATGATGTCTTCCGGAGTGACCAAAGCCCTGGCGGTATTCATGAATCTGATGAACCAAGTGTTCTATGAATATATGGACAAGTTTGTCGTCAGCTTCATCGACGATATTTTAGTGTATTCAAAGAGTTGGGAAGAACACATGGAGCATCTGCGCATTGTGCTCGAAACCTTGTGTCAGTATCGACTGTATGCAAAGCTCGGCAAATGCGAGTTTTGGTTGGAGCGGGTAGCTTTTCTGGGACACATTGTGACTGGTGAAGGAATTTCTGTAAACCCGTCCAAGATTGACGCAATACAAAAATGGCCGACTCCAGGAACAGTTACTGAGATCAAGCGTTTCTTAGGACTTGCCGGATATTACCGCCGCTTCAGAGAAAACTTCTCCAGGATTGCGGAGTCGTTGACTAGTTTGACCCGGAAGGATGTGTCGTATGTATGGTCTGAGGCTTGTAAGAAAGCATTCTCGGAGTTAAAGACTCGATGAACCACAACACCAATTCTTACTATTCCCGAAAGAACCGGAGATTTCGACATTCATTGTGATGCCTCAGAAAAAGGACTGGGTTGTGTGTTGCATCAACACGACAAGGTAATGGCGTATGCATCGAGACAACTAAACATTCATGTACGCAACTACCCAACACATGATTTGGAGCTCGCCACGGTAATCTTCGCACTCAAAATTTAGAGGCATTATCTATTAGGGGAGAAAGTGGAGATTTACACCGACCATAAGAGTTTGAATTACATCTTCACTAAGAAAGAGCTCAACTTGAGGCAAAGAGATGGCTGGAATTAATGGCAGATTTTGACATAAATCTGCAGTATCATCCAGGGAAGGTAAATATGGTCCCTAACGCTCTGATTCGCCAGCTGATGACTTTGAGTCTGATTGCTCACTGAAGGAATCGACGGGATCTTAATGAGTTAGAGACATAGATGATCATGCCAGGGGCACTCGCGTCGCTTATGAATCTACAAATTCAGTCTGCATTAGTTGATCGGATCAAGAAAGCTTCAAGTTGGGGATGCCAGATTGCAAAAGATCTGAGAGCAGGTAGAAGCAAACTTATGGACAGACTTTATTATACACGAGGACGGATCACTAAGGTATGGAAGCAGGATTTGTGTGCCTACGGGGAAAATCAGAGAGGAGTTGGTAAAAGAAACGCACAGTTCTCCATACTCCATTCATCCAGGGGAACGAAGATGTATAAAGACCTCCGACATAACTATTGGTGACATGGGATGAAGCAGGAAACAGCAAAGAGTGTGTCCAAATGCTTGGTTTGTCAACAAGTAAAAGCTAAACACCACAGAACTGCCGGTCTACTACAACCTTTACCGATACCCGAATGAAAGTGGCAAAGCATCGCGATAGATTTCGTGACTGCACTCTCACAGAACGAAAGGCAACGATGCAGTGTGGGTAATATTGGACCGACTTACCAAGTCCACACATTTCATTCCCTTCTGTGTCGGTCAGTCAAACGAAAGCCTAACGAAGAAGTATATGAAGGAGATTGTCCGATTGCACAAAGTACCGGTATGCATTGTTTTCGATTGAGACACTTGTTTCAGATCCCAGTTCTGGCAGAGTCTACAAAGGAGTCTTGACATGAGTTTGGGTTTCAGAGTAGCCTATCACCCCTAAACCGATTCCCAATTAGAGAGTCTCATTCAGTTTCTCGAAGATATGCTCCGAACCTGCATGTTCGATTTTAAGAGATCTTGGGAAGATCACTTGCACTTGGTAAAGTTCGCATACAACAATAGCTACCAGGCAAGTATCGGCATGGCGTCATTTGCTGCTTTATATGGGAGAAAGTGCAGGTCTCCTTTGAGTTGGGGCGATGTCGAAGATCGAGAACTTCTGAGCCCCGAGATGATTGTCGAGACAGTGGAGGTGATAAGAACCATCAGGGAACTACGGATAGCGCATGACCGGCAGAAACACTGAGCAGATACAAAGAGGAGGCACCTGGAATTCCATTCGAGTGATCACGTGTTTTTGAAGATTTCCTCAAATCGGGGGTGATACGATTCGGGAAGCGTGGAAAGCTCAGCGCGGGATTCATCGGCCCGTTTGACATCCTAGAACGAGTCCATGAGGTTGCTTATCACCTGGCCTTACCACCATCATTGGAAGGTGTGCACAGTGTCTTCCATATCTCGCAGCTAAGGAAGTATGTCGGCGACCCTAATCACGTCGTTGATCACTCCAAAATCACCGTGGGGGCAGACCTGACTTACGAGCAACAACCGGCGGAGATCCTAAATCGAAAGAAGAAGACCCTGAGGGACAAAACAGTCCAGCTTGTTAGGGTTATGTGGAGGAAAAACACTCTGGGCGAATCTACGTGGAGGAGAGAGGATGAGATGAGAGAGCGTTATTCCCATCTTTTTATAACTCACTCTATATAATTTTTTTCCTACCCCGTAATTTCGAGAACAAAATTATTTCAAGAAAGGTAGATTGTAATGTTTGTGATTTTTATATACATAAATAAAAGTTTTTTTCAATTTTCCTGGCATTAAATATTTTTTTAAGACTTCATTTATGAGATAATGCTTGGGAATAATTTATTTATTTTTAAAACTAATTAATATAATTTTAAATTCGTAAATGCTTGGGAATATTTTAAATGGTTGGTGGGTAGGTGGCATCTTATCTCTCGAGTCTCGAAAAGCCAAAGATAAGGCATCATTAAAATACCATGATTTTTCATAAAACGATATTTACATTAAAATACCATGGTTTTCCCTAAAATATTATTTACACTAAAATACCTTAGGATTTTCCTAAAATATTATTTACACTAAAATACCGTCGATTTTTCCTAAAATATTATTTACTCTAAAATACCGTGGGTTTTTCCTAAAATAATATTTACACTAAAATACCATGGGTTTTCTCAAATGATAATTGCGTTAAAATACCATGAACTTCCCTAAATTATATTTGTACTAAAATACCATGAACCTTTATGAAAATCCAATCGTATAAGCATTGCCTTATACTTAACACAACTCATGACACACCACATGACAAACCATCTAATACAGTTAGGGTTAGACGCGCGAACCTAAATATGGAATATTTTGAAGATTCTGGTATTACGGGTGACAATTATCTAAGAAGATCCCAATATTACGAATGACCATTAACTATTGAAGATTCCGATATACGGATGACCATATACTATTGAAGAATCTGACATACAGATGGTCATATAACTGTTGAAATTCCATATCTAGATGAACTACGCGCTAACTCTAATCTGTAACCTATTTTCACTGAATAAACCGGGGTTGGGTAGTTTGATTAGGCAAGGACGTATACATGCCTCGGATTCTTCTATTACTTGACCTTGGTCATGGGAATGAAACGAATACTATTCACTCCCACCGCTGTTGTTCCGTGGCCCAAACGAAATAATCGTGAGAACACGGTACCCTTGTCTAACAAACTAAAATGATCATAATACTTAGTAAATACCTTATAAAGATTATCACTACACTCGCATGACATCATGCAACGCACACGCTTGTCTTTTCTTATTTTCTTATGAGGCAATTCTATTCGAGTGTAACTCGTTGACAGATTTCCTTTTCTTTCTCTCTATTCCTGAAATGTCCGTTAGATAAGGACGAGATTCGTGAAGAAGACGAAGAAATGGAACCCACAGATAAAGACTACGCGAAGTTGATGCCCGACTTTTAGGATAGCTCTTTTACTTTTCCAATTGCCCACCTGTTTAGGGCTTGTATTTCCATTCCATTGATGTAATAAACAATTTTTTTTATTTTCAGTGATGTAATAAAATATTCAGTTCATGAAAATAAATGATTTTGTTTTTATTTATTTTGTTTTGGTACATTACCTGCATGTTATTTATACGCTTAACGTAACTGTATTGAGTTAAACCGCTCTCAATACAATTAGGTTGCGGACCGTACCACGTCACCGCTTCAGTACTTTGGGAAGCAGGTCGTGACACCAAGTAGGTTAATCAGAGCCTAGAATTTCAATTTAGTAAATCTCTCCTTTTTGCATAAAATATTAGAGATAGAGATTCAAATTAGAGATTTGACAGAGTAATGTCAAATCAAGAAAAGTTCAGTGGTGTCTATAGAGTGATTTTTGTCACCCCATTGAAGTAGGATGCACTCGCTTATCAGGCGCGTACAGATTTCCGCCTAGAGTAGGCAGGGGTTTGTTGATTATAGGGATTCTAATCTCCGGCAGCCGCAGACAAAGCCGCCGTTAATTATCACTCACTTTGAGGCAAGGGAACAACGGGGCGTATAAGTCATGCGAACTCAGCGTGCAACATGCACGTGTTGTGTTTTGAAAACAATTTTGATAGTGCTTTGAGCATATCGGAGGTCTCGCGGAGTTAACGGGCTGGGGGTCAAGAGAGTTAGCAGCCCTCTTGCGGCATGCGGGACAGCGCCCGTCAGAAAAAAAATATGAGAGGAAGTATTTTGAATGTGTCAGAGACCTCCAAGGAGGAGAAAAGAGAGGGATGGGAATAGGTAAATGCTTCCCAACAATCTACAGCATTGTGAGCCATCTCATTAGGTAAAATGCTGCCAGAAACGCAATCTCTCTTTGTCAGTGCCGAGGTGTGTGAGGAAAAGGTGTACTCTAGCAATGTGTATCCGAGTGTCTCATTGTTGACAGTTCCCTATCCATAATTTAAAAACACGCAATAAAACAGTTAAAATAGGGACGTTAAAGATATATAGTAAATGTCATAAAACACCATCACGTTTCCCTGGCTTGCTACATAACGACAATGAAGGATTTTTTTTTGGGAGGGGGGGGGGGTTACCACCATTGCATGGCGTTTAACAACTTTTAGATGGTGTTGAGGAAACTTTCAAAACGTTTTTTAAGCATCGAATGATGTTTAGTGCAATTCTTAAAAGTTTTAGGGTGTTGGATGATAAATGGAAGTAGCTCAAAGCAAGGTTTGAAATCTCGGCCAATTCGACCGATCCTGATCAGATTTTGTCGATTCCGATCCTAAAAATGACCATCCAAGCTCCGATAATGAGATTGATATCGAGATTTTAAACCTCGGTATTAGGTTCACTAATTGGTTATTTTCACTTAAGGTTAAGTTTATTAATGGATTAGTGGGTTTATTAATGAGTTATTGGTTTATTTGACTTCATTATTTACTAATAAATTGTTTAAAAGTTTGCATTTATCTTTAAAACATATTTAAAAAGCCATTCTAGACATCATTAATTATTAAAAATGTGTCAATTTGTTATTAGTTATTTTTACTATTTATTTAAGTTTTTTACTAATTTTCTTCATTTACTCAAATGTTTAAAAAGTCTGATATATCCGATCCGAGAAGGGCCGATATTGTCGAGATGGCAGATTCCGATCCAAAATGTAATCGTCCGATACCGGATATAATCGTCCGATACCGGTACTGATTCCAAGATTTTAAACTTGGTTCAAAGGTATTTTATGGTAATTTAGCCAAGGATATTTAGAACTTGGTTCAAAGGCAGATTCCGATCAAGTGTGTGCTTATTTGCAAATGATGCTGAACGATGAGGATATTTAGAACCTAGGAGGTAAGGGAAAAAGAAGGGGGTGTGGTTAGGAGGAGATGTAAAGAAAGAACCTTTGATACTGTTTAGCCTAAGATTATTTTCTGATTGCCCAGAAAGTTGCTCCTCTCTTGGAAACATCAAGAATTCCAATTCTGCCACATTAGTGAACTTTGGATGAGATTTATCGTCAGGATCCACAAAGTGTTCAATCTCTGCAAGTGTAAATTCTCATACCCTCATCGGACCCTGGAAAGGTGATATCTGATGTCATAGAAAAGCTGGTTATTTTACATAGTAATAATTTATTTGGCATGAAATCAACATGTAGGCACTCATCAGGCATAATTTACTGATAATTTCTCTATAGCATACACGCTAGACATTTTAAAAGGAGATTAAAATCAGCATACAGAATTCGATAATTTAAAGCACGTGTGCATCCAAATAATGATGCTTCATTGTAGATTCCAGCCTTCCCATATCCTCCAACAAAATCCCCATCTCACACTATTTAAAGACATAAAGATTTTTCATACTAAGCCTCACAATGCAGCGCATTAACAATAACTGAGGCAATTATCTGCCGAGGCAGAGGGGGGAATTCAAAGACATGAAAATGGTCTCATATCAAGCCTCATAAAGAATCACATTTGAGAAATTCCTAAAACTATATTATCAAAGATCTGAAGGGCATCAAGAGATCAATGCAGGATATTTCAGTTCTAGCATAGGCTACTTTTGTACTACAAGAACTGTATCTTTCAAATTGAACTGATCGATGTCTGAAGGACCTCTATAATTACATAGGTAAACATTAGCTGGAAAAGTAACATAACATGCAATTAGGAATTAAAATGATCTTCACAAGCGCGCACATCCATTTATTGTTTGAATTTAAATTTAAAAAGTTAGTGAGAATGAAGAAAGGTTGTCATTATTACTATTTTGTCTCATTATAGTGACATGGCAATCTCTAAAATGACAACTTTATTCTCCCTTTTTTTCTTGCATTCCTAAAGAAGATGAGATATGAGTGAGCTATAAAAGAGTTACCATTATAATAGTAGAAATATGTAGTCAGATATTTTAAATGGGGGGTTCTCATATAAACATGCAATTAGTAATATAATGTACTTAACCTACATGGCCTAGTTTGAATGAACCTAACATAACTGAAAAGAGCACGTGCATGGATGCATGCGATGGGAAAAAGTAAGAAATGAGCAATTTTAAGGTAATTTGAGGATAAAAATGTTTCCCTGTTTTTGATATGAGGTTATAAAATATTATTAGCTAGATAGACATTGCTATCAAATTGTTTGCCGCATGCACTGGATAAAATGTAGCTCAACAATTTCTCATACGTAATGAAACAATTTGAACAGCATTACAAATACAGATTGAAGGAGAAAAGATGAAACCTCATTTCTGAATACTTGTCCAATTTGAGCCGCTGCAAATGGAAGCCTGTTGCCATTATAATAATACAGGTCCTTGAACTCAACAAATATGCCCTGAGCCGTCTCCGGTCTCATATACCTATAAGCAAGCGAATTATAGATCATCATCACAAAACACAATAAAAATGTAGATAAGACATGGCATATATATAAATAAGTTATTGCCAAAGGTGATTGATTCCCCACCCGGAAGCAAACCCGACGGGAAACATGAGGTTATATGGGTATGGATCCGACGAAGGATTCTTGGTGTCTGGTGCAGTGATTCCATATTCTTTCAGCTTCACACCCAAATCTTTAGGAGAGAGATCATCCAAGACCGCAATTACTTGCTTCAGCTCGTCGGCCATTTCAGATGACAAGGTAAGGTCCTTCTCAAACTTTTCTTTGCAAAAGTCCTTGAGCAAGTGATCTGCACGGTAGCAACTTCCGGTCTTTTCATCCTTAACAATCAGATCGGTGAACTTGTCCACATATATGTATATATATGTGTGTGTGTGTGTGTGTGTGTTCAATAAGTAAAATGATTCCATTACATCGTCATTTTCTTGTAAAAGCTAAAATAAGTTGTCATCGTTTTTAGATTTATTTTTACTTTGAAGGCAACTATTTTTCTGCTGTTCACCCTATACGTAGTTGTATACTTCATTCAAAATCCTGCGATTTTTCTACTTGATTGATTCGCGCACCTCGATTTTAAGAAATCAAACAGAGATAATAGCTTAATTAAGCACGGTAGCTAGAAAAGAGATGATCGGAACTAACGCCGTTACCTTCCGCCAGAAGGCGAGGACGTTAGATTTAAAGGCGCAGACAGCCCCCGCCATAGATCTTAAAAGAAGGACTATAAAACTGCCTCCTCTCCAGCGTCTTCACCACCGCCATCATCAGCGCCTCCCTGCTAACGGAAGGCCCCCGCCGCCGTTAGAGCAGACGGCGGCGGCGCCGTGCTCGATCTTGTGGGAGGCGACGGCAGCCTCGGTCTCTGCAGGAGAGGCGCCTCAGCGATGGGGTCCATTGATAGGGGGAAGGGGGAAGGGGGAGGGAGGAGAGGTGGCCGGCGATGGGGATTTGGGTTTTGATTTAGGGTTTTGGCGGGCGGTGAGTACCGAAGCAAGGAGAATCTTTAAATCTTTAAAGCCTTGCTTACCGTTTTATATAGTTTATAAGAAAAACAATTAATGATACAAATGCCGGAGATCTCTCTAAATTGTTGTATTTTTTAAATTTTTAGTTTTCTCTTGTATTTTTAAATCTTTAAAAATATTTGTTTTTCTGTTTTTCCGTATTTAAAAATCTTTCTTCTTCACCACACACAACACATCCATGCATACTACACACAAGTACACAACACACACCCAGAGGACTCGGGAATAGGAAGTGTCACGACCCGCAAGTACGGAACGTGACCGGCACTTAAATTACGAAGCGTCTAGAGGCGCAACGTAATCTAAGTAAGCCGAAGCCCAGAAATCTAAACCATATAAAAGAAGAAGTAAAGGAAAACATATAGGAAAACAAGTTTAAAAACAAGATCAAATTTTCTAAAAAATTTCGGCAGAGTCTCCTTTGTAAAAACTGGCCCCAAACGGGTACAAACAAGTATAATATATACAAACGATAAAATGACATCCCCAAGCGGGAGCTAGCTCTACGCCAACATGCGGTAACAACCACACCAAGCACAATAATATACAACGCCAAAGGGCGAAACTCAAAACTCAAAAGAAAACAAATCCACCAGATTCCATAATAATACAAGCGCGATTCTAAGGTCGAAGTAAATAACTAGTCCGGTAAACTTATCAAGTAATACAAGTATGGTTGATGGAGCTTATTAGATACAAATAAAATAATAAAAGTACAACGGCGGTTCAAATACAAGTGAACCAACCTATCATGCAAATCACCATGAATGAAAAGATGTGCCAGCAAGCTGCCAGGGAAACCTGTACATCGAACCTGTAATAAAATTTGGCACAACGGGGATGAGTTGCCAACTCGTGAGTAGAAGATATCTGCGAAAAAAAATCGAATGCACGACGCTATCCTAGGTCATAATAATATACTAATATATTACTAATCATCTAGTAATGGCAGAATAATAAACTACGTGTAGTGCAAAAGCTCCGTGCTCGTGTCAGTGCCTCAAATAGTAATATGTCATGTGAATGAGTATGCATGCACCATGAATGTAAAACAATCAATCCTGAATCTGGATATATCTGTATAAGAAAACTTTAACTTTTATCATGGTAATTTGTATAGAAATCTGAATATCATTGATGAAATCCATGGAAATCCGTGTCAAGTATCGACACAAAACATGTAAATCTCAAGTCTCAATGCCTCATAGTCTCAATATCTCATAATCTCAATATCTCGGGCTCCGTCGGTCCGGATCGGCCCATATCATCAAATCTCACGATAACGGTCGATATCCTCCGGATATCCGCCGCGCCAGACATCACCGGTAGGTAGTCTTCCACTGCCAGGCTCATCGTCTACAACTCGATCTTCTTGCCTCGGGGTACCATACCGGGCCCACCATGTACCCGAGACAGTTCATTCACTCCTCGAATCGGGTCTCGAAATCCAACAGAAAACATGAAATCTCATGGTGGACGACACATACATCACGAGAAAACCGCAACTATATTTTAAAAAAAAAAGAGGAGGAGAGGGAGAAGTTTTTATATATATATTCTTGCGGTTTTCCCCAAAAATCCAGAAATCTCATAGAAATCCAAAATCCCAATATCATGAGTAAGCAAATGATAAGTGTCGGCATAATCCCCACAATACTGCATGATAACATGAAAATGTGAATGCATGAAATGTCTAAGTAATAAATGCAATGTCTAGACTAACACCTGAGAGTAATCACAATATTATATTGATCTAGCCTCTAGATGATTTTATCAATAAAAGATAATATGTTCTAAAATGTACGCGGCATAGCAGTTACCGATGATGATGTGTGTGAGCCAGCAAATAAGTGTGCGTGGAATATGCGCATCATCGGTAAAAGTGCTGGTGTCCTAACAAGCAGAGTTTCATACTGATCAAAAAAACATATGTATGAACCGCAACATGATGATTACAATATGAAAATAAAGGTCAAATGTGTACTAACCACTCAATTGGAATATACATATCTAACTACATCTATATGACTCGAGTTTGAACTGGTATCCATTTAACCCCCTAAGAACTAAACTAAAGAAACTAGTCGATAAGAAATAAGAATCTACCTAAGGTCTGAGTCCATATCTCTAATAGTCGGCGATCCAGCCTCAATAGCGTCACGTACATAGTACGACTTTCTCGAATCAAGAGTGCGGATCAATCATCACATCTATGCCTCGTACGGTAAAATCCATCGTACGACATCCTAATATCGGGGTATGGGTCAAGTATCACCTACGCACATCATCATTCGTTTTCGTCAAATAATGTCATGATTAAGGTACTGTACTGTAATCGCATACATCCCAATATCATCAATCATATACCATGTCAGCGTAAATATACATTGCCAATTGGTCCTCAGAAATATCATGTCGCATATATCATATCTTGATCAAGTCACATATATCAGATCGTGATTAAGTCACATATATATATCATATCGTAATCAAGTTACACATATCTCATATCGTAATCAAGTCACGGGTTACAGTCCGGGTTCTATTTTTAGAGTCTCATGTACCTCAATATCATCACCACCTATTATTGTTTATGTATATATATCCATTATCTCATTTTCTAATGATCCGCTAACATCATAACACGACTGTATAGCCAAGAACTCACGGCATCAAGCCCAGTTATATTGTTTCATCCCCATGTATCATATCACAGCCTTGTATCATATATACATGCTGTGTATATATATACCTACACATAACCCTATATATATATATACACATACACATATACACCAAGTCAAGTTTCTGTGTGTGTGCGTGTGTGTATCTATCTGAAACCTACAAACCTCCTCCAAGATATTCATCCTCTGGTAAGGTCTTTCTAAATCCGTCTAGTCCAACCTAAGGTCATTACTAGGGTCCTACTCACCAAGAATCTAAGGTCACGTCTGGCTTCCTAATGACAATAAGTAATATTCCTATTCTACGTTTGCGGGGGTGCTAAACGCCATCCACCCGATTTCCCCCGTAGATATACATCTACTCACCTGGTCCTTGTCTGCCGAAAACGATGTCGCCCTTCTCTTCTTCCTCATCCGAAGTCCACGTGAGGGGTACCTATACGCAAACATATATAATATCATAAACTGAATCATGGACAAAACCAAAACGACGCACGAAGCGCGCATAGATTAAAACCTATGACCCGCTCATGCAAAAGAACCAAATGTCGCTCGATATCGGCGTACAAACGCCGATTGATCGAGGTAAAACATCAACAAACAACTCGTAGTTTCAAAACTCATTATTTATAATATAAAATATGGTTTAAATCATCGAAAACTTAAAATCGATCAAATCGTCCGATTTCGTAAAAACCTAGAAAACGTCAATTTGCCATTTTACTTCAAAACTTGATGTTTAAATGAAATTAATGATCATAATACTCATTAAATAGCATAACTAGATTATATAAATCATTACTGTATTTGTAACACCCTATTTTGTATTAAATCGAAATTCTAGTCTGTAAACTTGCCCGATTTCGATACTTTTAAAAAAAAATTTACAATTCCACAATTACACTTGATTTTGCACATTTCAAATTGTTAAACCCCCTCCTTGAAACCTTAAGGATGTGCTAAAAACCTAGCTTTATTTTTAATCCCTCATTTTAAAGAAATTTTCAAAACCTAGTTTAATAAAAATAGCAATATTGTGACAATTTTAAAGTGAAAGCTAGAA
Source organism: Agapanthus africanus (assembly GCA_030015575.1). Classification (NCBI taxonomy): domain Eukaryota; kingdom Viridiplantae; phylum Streptophyta; class Magnoliopsida; order Asparagales; family Amaryllidaceae; genus Agapanthus; species Agapanthus africanus. The sequence goes on along the minus strand of CM057342.1, from coordinate 14,722,530 downwards.
ATTTGTAATTAGATTATGCTTCACATTCAATTTACCTATTAATCTACACATTAACACCACAATCTATTAATAAAAACCCTAATTATAATTTGATCTAGCCTAATTATATGTTCTGTAAAAAATCTAGTTTGCAAAAAGAACCTAATTCAAACAATTTAAATGCAACAACTAGCAACATTGCTACTAGATTAGGTTTAACATTTCCTAATATGCTAAACTACAAATTTAGATCAATACCCAAGAATGAAAACCCTAATTACAACACAAATCCTTTACTAGAATTTCCTAAACAAAAATTGTCACGCCCCGCTTCCCAGAGTACGCAAGATTTGGGCACGTGACATAGCCAACCATGCTACCTGTGGGTAGGAAGTATCCATCCACAGTCACATTACGGTTGTAAAGATATCAAGAACAGTAAAATAAACTAAACTAATACATGTCCAAATCCATAATAACAAGAATCAATAAACAATAAGTGCGGAAGCTAATGATCCAATACAATGAATGAACAGTATGTCCCATAATGCGGGCTCACATCTGGAAATGAAATGACATAAATAAACTAAACTCTAAAGAACTCACAGTTCAGCCTGCTGGCTGAAGTACTCCTGCTCGGTCGACGTCAAGGGCACGGAATCTGGGCCATGCAAAACCCAGACGTCAGCGCGTCATGATATCAAGTATATAGCATAAACATGGTAATAAACAATGCAAGCATGAACATGAATAAAGCAGCAACAAGAAGTAATAAACAGGGTAACGTGCAGTAGTGACTAAACTGTCCTATCAGGTTTTCTACTCTATAGTCTTTGAAACCAATTGATGAATCGTCGATGTAACTCAATAGTATCCCGTGCGTGCCCGGGACCACGGTCATGATTCTCGGGGCTGAATCCGAGACGTGCCGCTAAGCAGTAAAAGGTAGTAGGATAGATGAGTGATGTCAGCATCAACACTCCGGAGCTGGCCAAGCCCGTAAGACTGATCAGAACAATGTATCGAACTGTTGAGTTACAAGTCGGTTTCACCTTTGATTTCCCCATACCCCCAAACTATGTATGTCAGTCAGGTATTCAGTAGTCAAGGACTAATGCCAACACAAGTCAAGTAAAGGTAGGTCTGTCTGGATCGACAGCAGGAATGGTTAGGTCTGTCGGCATTAGGCACGAGATCAGGAACAAGTAATGTCGTGGTACAACGGGATGAGTCGGTAAGTATGTATATGTCAGGTGTAGCAGGGTCAGGCCAATATGTCGTGCAATCGGTAAGTGCTCACAACAGGTACACAATCAATAATGAACAGTAGCAGGAAACAGTAAATAACAATATTAATCTAGGTAAACACAGTGATGTTTCGTATTCTCTTATTAATCCGGTTCACGCACCCTTGAGGTGCAAAAGCCACAAGACGAACAATATCGATAATATACGTAATGGAGTTACACGAATCTGAACTAAGCACAATAATTGTCTCATGAATGATTTTAACAAATGAATTAGGAATGATCTACTTGGTTTGATTAGTTAAGTATGAATTAATAGCAGACCGGTTAAAGCGAGCAATGATTTCATTGATTTAAGGTTACGGATAATCGTGGCTAGCAATTCTAAGTTATAAAAGGTATCGATGTTATATTAGTTGTGTGGTTATAGTATGATGATTAAGTTGTAGCATGTTAAGCAAGTATTCGGATACTTGCCTCGGCGGTTCCGCAAACCGAAACACGGATGCGATGTCGGCAGAAACTGCGATATGGAAGCACGGGCCACGGATCGAGTCCCAACAGAGGTCAACGGGATCACACGGACCAGGGGACTTCGCTGGAGCGTCGGGTTCGTCAGACGGCACGGTCGGATCCGGCAGCAAACAGAACAACAAAGTTAGCAAACAAAACTACGCATTCACGATACGGACCAGCGGGGGGTGTTGTACCAAAAGGAAGGAGAAGGAAACTTACAGGGAAGAAACAGGGTGCAAACACGATGGCTCGACGGCACTGGATCACCGGCGAAACGACGGCGGCGACTGCAGCAAAGGGAAAGGCCTCGGGTGTGCAGGGTAGTGTGCTGCGGCGAGTTGGAGAGGAGTGTGGTCGGCTCTGGTGGTCGTGGGAGAGAGGGAGGTGGTCGGAGGTGGCGTCGACGAGGTCGCCGGCACGTTCCTCCGGCGAACAGCGGGGTAGGCGATGGGTTAGGGCTCGGGTTTACTGTTCCGGCGAGGGGAGGAGGGCAGCGACGACGAGGTCTCGACGAGGAGGGTGAGAGGGAGTCGTGGAGGCGTCGACGGTGAGAGGAGACGTCGACGGCGAGGTCTACGAGGGTGGAGGCGAGGTCGGGAATGGGTCGCAGGCGTGGGGAGGAGCGGGAGAACGGGAGGAAGAGGGTAGGTGGGTGCGGTGGAGGTCGTGGTAGTGAGGGCGGCGACGGCGAGGTCTCGAGGAGGCCGGCGGTGAGACTGCGGGAGGCTAGGGTTAGGGTTGAGGGGGTTCTCTCGTGGTGGGTTAATGGGGAGGAGGCGGCTGTTGCATGAGAAATATTAATAAAGGAAGAGAGAGAGAGAGAGGTTAGAGAGAGAGGGAGATTGGAGAGAGAAAGGAAGAGATTGAGGGAAGAGAGAGAGAGAGATAGGGAATGGGAGAGGGGCCCACGAGCTCGATTGTAAGCTCGTGATTGGCTGAAACAAAACAGAAGGGAAAATTTGAAGGATTTTTGGGGATTATGCTGTTAGGAAATATTTCGTATGAAATTATTTTAGTTTTATATTAAATTGAAACGGGCCCTTTTTGGCGCGAAATGAAACATTTCCAAATCGCGCCCGGGTTGCGCCCAAATGTTCCAAATTCAAATTATAGGATTTTAAGCGGGTTCCAAATTTTGAAAAGAGGTGTTTAATGGTTAAAATGCATGCCCCCAAGTCGGACACTTGCACGCGCGCGTAGTCGCCCAAACTTGCCCGTTTAGCCAAACGGAACGGAATCTCGACACGCGGACGCTACCACGCGACTAGTGGCGACGAGTAGGCCAACATGGACATCTTAAATTTCATTTTCGGAGTTAAAAATTGTTATGTGCTAAAATGACTTAACCGGGTAAAATTTAGTAATAAACACCAGAAAATCAGGAAAATTGGAATGAGCAATAAATAACCCTCAACTAGTAATATACATAGCATTATTGGGCTCGGGTGTTACAAAAATTCATAACCAAATTACACACTAAAACTTTTTAATCTAGCAAACTAAACTACAATTAAACAACTAGATTAGGATTATACCTTACAAGTGTTGATTCCCTTGCACTAAACCTCCAAAGTGGCCTCTTTTCCCCTTGCTTTAGACTAACTAGGGTTTGAGAAGGGATAGCTTAAGGTTTTGGGTTGAATTTGTGAAGGAAAATTGTGAAATTTTGTGGATTTCGGAGGATTTTTGCAAGAATTTTGATGCAAAAAAAATGGGGAAAAATGAGGGGGGGGGTTCCTGCTGTGAAGCTCGACCAGAGGGTAGAGGAGGGATTGGTGAGAGATTTGTGTAGAAATTTCCACACAAAAAGCCTTTTCCAAACTCATTTAATGTCCATCATATCAAATTTTACATAAAAAACCCTATTTAAATTCATTTTCCAACCTATTTTACCATAAACAACTAAACTTGAAATGTTTTGCTAAAATTTTTGTTACACTTAATTTTAGTTTATAATGGTTCCTAATTATGTAATTTACCCAATTAAATTTGTATTTATCACTAATTAAATATGTTTTTAAAAGCTTAAAATAGTATTAAAAATAATTAATTAAGGAATTTTTTTAATTAACTAGAAAATTTTAAGTGACATTTTAATGACCAATTTATAGTAATATCTTATCTAAATTTTGTATAATTAGGTCTAAAATGAAAAATACCTATTTTGACTTTTTACGGAAAAGACTGCTAATTTTGCCGAAAATCAGAAAATTCACTTAAACGATTTTATTTATTTAATTATTTATTTAATTATTTTTTTAAACGTTACAGGAAGCGCGCCAAAGGAAAAAAAAAATCTTTCTTCTTAATCCATCATTTTGTAATTTGAAATTCTGGATTTTAAATATATAAAGGCTTTTAACTTTTCGCTTTAGTTTCGGTTTTAACACTCTTTTCAAATGGCTGTAAATTTATTTTATATTTTTATTTATGGATATAATATGATTTAAAATTAAATCATTTCAAATCTTTTTAGCTTTGTTAATTTTAAATACGTCTCTTTTTAATTTTAATTTTATAACTTTTACATGTTGGAAACCATTTTATATTTTTGGGTTTCAAAATCCTACGAATCTTTTTAGATTTTTATATCTATTCTCTATCAAATGTATTATATTACAAATAATGATTGATAAGTACCTTAATTCTATAGCAAAATTAACAAATATTATTAAAGAAAATCTTATATCCTAAAGTATTGCCAAACTAACATTTTAAAGCTTTTATTCAAACATTCTAAATGGACGCATTGGTAGATTTTATTGTATATTTGATTAATTCTGTAATATTCAAATTGATTATATTTGTTGCATAAAATTAGATAAATATCAAAATATATTTTGTCATAAGTACTCTATATGTGGCTGTTAAGACATAACAATTTTCATATTTCCCTAACAAATCTATTGTTTTCAGGTATAAGAATCTACGTTAGATACGACAGACAGTATTCTTTTAGAAAAAAAAAATTCTAAAGAGCCAATTTAGATAATTAAAAGATACCATATCGGTTTGTATAATATGTAGTTGTTAAGGATAGGAGTTCATATATGTATTTTTTAACTAATCTACTATTTAGGTTAGGGGTATCTTTTTAGAATATTTATCTCCAAAATTAGTTCATTTTAGTTAAGACGGGAAAAGGGCTCAATTTGATTTCAAGAGTGTTATAGGATAGATCACTATATAATCTTTTTATATGTTTTTTTTTATTTTAAAAACTAGTTTTAAGGATTTTACAGTTATTTGATTTTATAGGATGTTCTTAACCGTTAGATATTCTTAACAAAACACCCGATGATTTTGACCGTCGGGAATTTTCTCATTTCTTTTGAATATTCCTATCAAAATAAATACTGAGCAACACACGCACTCTCGTTTTCTGGTTAGAATAGCATAAAAGTAGAGATGTTTAATTTGGAAATACTCCATATCAAATTGAGAAGAAAACCTTTTCTATTCTTTTTCTCTCTCTCTTTTTTTTCAATATTAATCCTCTACACGTGTAAGGTTTTGTTTTTTTGCTATTTAAAAATTATTATTCATAGTATTCTGCTGCGTTGCACCGACCGATAGAAATTAGGGAAAAACAACGAATATCAATCCATTTCATAAAAATACAAAATAGGTTGGAGAGCAGGAGTCGCTTCTCTCCCATAATAATCGGACGGCGCGGAGCTGCCGGAGTATGCGCCGGCGGCGAGGGCTGACGTGGAGGCAGACATCGAGTGGGGTCCACTGCCGCCGATGAGGTGGGTCCCACTCGATTTTACTCTCGGTTCTCGTTGTACGAATCATTCAACTAAACCCTAAAAATGCTTGATCATTTGGTTTTGTGTATATACTCTTGTAATCGAAAATTGTGATTTCTTGTGATTCGAATGCTTAGTTCCATTAAACAAGAAAGAAATATATAATGTTTGAGTTCCAAGCGTTCAATTATAACCGAATTAGGAATTCACAGATTTTCAATCACCTGAAATTTTTTTGAGGAAAAGGAGTCCACATAGCAGTAATTGTACAGACAATTACTTGATATATTGGTTTATATACATGGTTTTATATCTTTGCATGCATAATCGTCCTTGATAACGAAGAAGGCTCGTAATTTACTTGGATGGTGGTACTAAGCTTTAAAAAAGGCCCTAACATTGACGAATCAAATTCGTTATTCATGCAACATTTTCTCGTATTGATCGTGGTAGTTTGTTATCATAACACTTTTGTTTGCGTGCGCACATTTTGCATTGCTTGCATCTCAATTCTAAACCCATTTTTACGGACGATTTCTGTTTTGATATGCCATCATCATCAAATCCTTTTCCCATGGATCGGCTATGAAGCAACGCTGCGTGCGAGATACGACAAAGTTTTATGAGTGATAGAATTAGAAGGCTTAGTGTCAACCATCGAGTTCTTAGCTGATGAAACAATGAACAATAGAAGGGATTTCCATTATCCTATATTGAGTGGCCGGCATCTCCAAATATAGATTGTTGAGAAAAGTTTGGAAGACATTAAAAGATGATCACTATAGAGACTACAGCTAATATCCAAATGACAATGCATATTATATTCATAAACATGATACATTTTTATTCAACTACATAATCAAACTTCACACCATACATAGCAGCACAATGGAATGCTACATTAGCTAATAAGAGTAGAAGTGAATACGCTGATTTTATTAGCCACGTTTTCCATAATTTGCCTAATTGTCCAAGCACCAACAGTAATAATCAGATGCAGAAATCTCTAGCAAAGAGTCTGGAGTCATCCTCTCAAGTTCCCTCTGCCTCGAACTTGCGAAGTTATTATGAGTTTGAGCTTCGCCTGACCCTGAGGAGTAGTCTCGTGGGTGAGCCTGTGACCGCATCCGTACATAAAGCCTCATGGTTGCCACACAGTCCTCATATGGATCTTGTATTCCATTTTGAATTTCATATCTGTACATTTGAGGTGAAGGCATGATTTAAAATAATTATGATTGAGTATATGAAATGAATATTTCGAAGATGACCAAACACAGCCATTTTTGTTATATCCAGTTGTCAGAACAGGATTTTGATGGACTATTGAAGTACTGTTTATATTATATGGCTGTCATCATCATCATTAAGCCTTTTCCCATGAAAATGATCCGGCTATGGAGCAAAGTTTCATATAAATATTAGAGAGAAGCCGGGCGTGTAACAAAATATTCCCATAAACTTCATACCATATAGCATATATATCATGGTATAACATATGCAACATCGGTTTAGGGCCAACTATAGGAGAAGGAACAAGTGGTCCTTAAGGTCCCCTGAATTGAGGAAAAGACCGGAGGAAGAATAACTAGCGTCTCTCTCTCTCCTAAAATCATGGTCCTAGGACCACTTGATATAATATCTCCTTATACAAGGAAGCTAAATATTGAAATATAAGTGGCTATAATATGTTGATAAAGCGGAGTCCTGATATGACCCCGCCGTTATGTTAATTCAGTGTCAGAATGCTGCCTAGGCCGATTTTGGACACTATTGGTGTCTTGTTGTTAGTATTTTGATTATAAGAAGCAAGAATTTAGACCTACCCAAGATAGGTTTGTATTAGATACTTGAGTGAGTTGCTAAGCTTGCTTGTTTTCATCAATGGGGGATAGTTGGCAGTGTCCCTGTGGAAAAAAAAACAACCATGCAAGTTGGAAAACTATAGCTCTAATTGTATATTTTACGAGAAATCTTTAATGTCAACTAACAATGATGATCACCTGATGAGAAAAGATGGGTATTCAATTCCAAGACTTTTAAGGTCGTGATATAATCCGTGCCCTACCAAAATCCTCGCCTTTCCACCCCTTGATCGAATTTTCCATATCGCTTCTCCATTGCATAAGAAATCTTGAATCTTCCTTTGTGCTTGCCTCAGTGGCATTGCATCTCTCAAGTGTTCAGGTCTTATTCCAGTTGTTTCGTACCTAGGAATCAGTCAAAGCTTGTAGGTATCATAAGAGTATAAATCCCTCCGAGGGAGTTTTCATTCCAATACTATCTAATGGTTGTTATTTTTTTCTATTACCTGTAGTTTGTGACTGGTATCTGTGGTTTGATGTAGGTATGAAAGATGATGTTTTCATCTTCATCGGTGAGGCAAACCCTAGCACAGAGATCTAACGAACCATCGCTTCCTCCTCCAACCATTTTGCAGCCTAACATAGCCACCTTGGTCCCTTGAGCTCCTGAATCAAAGTCAGTTGAACTTTGCAAACCCAACCTTGACATACGATTGATTAGACCCTACAAGAACAGGTTTAGAAACACTTTATCTAATATCCTGCTCTTGCAATTATTGATGAGAAAGTGTATAAATATTTTGATCCAGTATGTGTATGTACTCTTTTAGCTGACCCCAAAAATCTGGGTTAAAAGATTGTCGTCGTCGTCGTAACTATCTATACTCTTTTTATTACATGTGAATAACTTCCTTTATATAACAAATATATATTAAAATTTCTAACAATAATGAATATATATTGATACGAACCATTTGTCTCCATTTTTCTTAGACCCGGCCCTCTCTATACCGAGGGTATTCAAGATCAATATCACTTATATAGGGCCATTTTTAGGTCGTCTTAAACTTCTTTTGTATCTCATCTTGTCCATTCTTTCATGAATGATCAAAATGCATAAACTTTATTCAAACAAAATATCTCTAGTTAACTTAAACTTACAGAAGCAGTACGATACATTTGGCATGATCCGCGATGATTTCTTAGCACAGTCTGGTTATCAAAAATGTTCAAACACAAGTTGCACCCTCGAACATTAAACACCTTGGAGCACTCCATCTTTGGCAATGGACCTTGAAAACAGGGGGAAATTAAGCAAGTTCTAACATCAAGTTGAAAGGTAGATTAAACTTGTGATGTATATGACTTTTAAAGTTGTCGATCACTGACCTATTAGATGCTCCCTTAGAGACTCGAATGATCTGCAGTGCTTTTGACAAACCCCACACTTGGGTTCATGGACCGAGTGATATGAGACCCTCATGTGCTCCACCAAATGCTCCATCTTGTTATATTGCTTAAAGCAAGCTGCACACTTGTTCCTAGTAAAGGAAAACAAATACACGTGTTAAAATGGGGTGCATGAATGTAGATTCTTCTTTGTGGGATATTCAAATATCATGAATATAATGTGATTAAGCTTCTCTAGAATGAATGCCATCATTAACTAGACATGTTTGTCATAAAAATTAGAAGAGCTATCAAAGTAGAGGGTCTACAATTTTTTATTTATCTTCAACGTATTTCTTTAAGGCATATATCTAATTATTATATTAATTTATGTTGCCTTTTCCATTTTCCAACTTGCACATATAAAAAGTTGAAATTTTTAGCTAAAAATGGTTCTGACTTATATCACCAAGTTTCTTTGTGCTTATGTTACTTCCTTTACCACCATTGTTCCTTATGCTAAGAAATTATGGGCAAAACTCTTAAAATGTTGACTTTTGGTGATTAGAATCAGCAATGCACAGTATCAATGAAGGTATGCTACAACCAGTTTGTTATCATTATGCACATGAGTTAAACGAAGATTGTGCATAAGAGTGAATTCAGGCAATTGATTAGAAGCAATAACCTACCTCAAAGTTTCAGAAGAATCAGCCCTATTATCCATCGCAGATGAACTAGTTCTTAACTTAGTACGTATTAGCTAATGGATTTGAGGTGGGTGAAAGAGAGGGAGCAATCGGGTCTATATATATGTGAGGGTGGGCGTGAGGCCTTCGTTCTTTGTGGCGTAGAGGCATGATAACCACAATTTCTCTCCAACTAGGTTAAGGTTTTTAATGGTTTGGATTTAGGTGCATTCTGAAACAAACCAGGACTGAATTGTTTTGGTTGGTAGAAAGAGTCAGTTTTGGCCAATTTCATTTCTTTAGGAGCTTCTTAACTTAATGAAATGGATATGTGATTTCCATTTCTGGCGTTTTGTAAGCAAAATGAAAAGATTAAAGCTATGAAATAATTTAGAAAAACTGTCCGAATTGTTGCAGCCAATGCGGTTGCAACAGATGTCTCTACTTTGTAAAACCTAGATTAGGCCCCAAGACTGTTTAAGCCAATATTCCTTGAACCAGCACTTAATGGTCCTGCCTGCTTTGTTCTTCCAAAGGTATATCTTATGTATCTGATTTGGTATCACTCGTAATCACATAAGTGACATGATCAGAGTTCTAGTAGTTCGATTCATTAGTTTATTCCTAATACTATGCAAGGTATATTTTTTGTGTGCATCTTCTTATCCAAATTCTTCATATCTGATTATCCAATGCTCATTGAAAGATGAATAGAGGGGGACAACGACAAAGGATTTGACTTTGGGCATATATCTTTTTGCGCAAGTGTTTTATTTGCTTATCAGCCCTGTAGGATTCTCGTCTTTGAAAGATACCCGGTCAAAAGATGGTCAAAGAAAGACGATGATGATAACAAATATTCCGTGTCGGCACATCGAATTCTCTTCAGGAGAATGTCAAAGAGAAAAAGTTTGTTGTACTTGCACCATAAGAGTTCCATCAAGACGCTTACCTTCCAAAAACGGTCAGTGTTCCTCTGCCTTCGAGGAGTTTCTCACCTTATAGCTGCATTTTACTTAATTGCAAATCTATATCTTAATTCAGAATATAATAAAAGCAATAAAATTAACATAACAATATTAGGATATTGCATGTATAGGAGTGGCACATTCCTGCAGATAAATTTTTGCTGCTTTTAATTGTATTGTTCTCTTTCTAACAATAACGCAATCTTACACGGAGACCTCTTTAACAATCTGTTGAGGTCATTCATAGTATTCTGGTTTACCTACTTACCTCTTTATTATCTCTATCACATTCATCTTGTATGCATGATTGATGCCTTCATTCTGATTTTAGATCCTTTTGTATAAAGCAATAGAATATTATATATTCAGTTGGGTGTATTTAGATCCTTTGACCACTACTAGCATGCATCTGCAGACCATCGACCCCCAGAATAAATGGATGTGAATATGAGCATGTATTGCCAAACTAGGAGTAAGTTTTTAACGAACGACGTTAGTGTTGAAAATATGTTCTGCTCATTGTTCCCGCCCAAAATTAGGGTGTCCATGCTTGGTGCGCAAACTCCACAGTGCACACTTGCACAAGTTTCACGTGCAATGCATGTTGTGCAAACTCCTGCACATGTGTGGCGCTACGTGCAATGCACGTTGCGCATGTGCCATATGCGGGTGCGTTGCGTCACGTGCAATGCACATACCGCAAGTGCAACCCTTTGAAGCGCAAGCTTCATATCGAAGCAAAACTTCAGTTGGAAAAAATCTTCCTGATTGATATTTCTGAACAAGAAAATCTCTGGATCAACGATCCAATGGTGCGCAGTGCACCTTGAATCGATAAGTATCAATTCAAATCCGGTAGTTAAGGATTTACCCTAACTACTCCTCTCCTATAAATAGGAGATTTGGAAGAAAATTCTCGAGAGGAGAAAAGAGAAGGAAGGATCATCATCATCTTGCGATAGAGAAAAATTTTCTGAAGAGATCGAAGCCTCCATCAAAAAAGAACTGTTTCTTCAAAACCCTAGAAAAAACTAGATAAATAAAGAAGAAAGACTCCTTCCTCCTCATCTCCTTGAAGCTTCGTCAGAGTCTTGGCTATGTGCATAAAATCAAAGATCTTGAAAAGACTTTAACTTCTCCTTCATGAAAATGGAAAAACCATCGAAGAACAATGAAAGAAACGAAGCCTAGGCTTCATGGAACAAAGTTCCCGCAAAGGACATACTCTTTTCATCAAAAACATGATGAAAAGCTCATGAACCGAAGCATACGTTTCAAAAACGAAAGCAAAGCTTTCTGGAAAATCATCGATTTTCATCTAGAGAACAAGAAATATGGACTTGAAGCATTTGCTTCATTGAAAGCAATTGCTTTCTCGGAAGTTAATAACTTTCCCCATGATAGGGTGCACCCCAACAGATGCGCAAATGCCAAAGGCATTCTCTGTAATTATTGTGCATGCGCACCTCGTACAACGCACATAATAGCACCATCGCCAAAACCTAAGACAATGCACATGCGCACCGCGTGCAATGCACGAGCTCAAGTGCCATGACTCACCAAGCACAGTGCAAGGCATGCGCATCATGTGCAACGCACGTGAACTAGTGCCATGCACACATGTTTCCTAAGAATAAGTGCGCATGATGCCAAGCAAAAACTTGTTAGCAAATTGGCCAAGTATGGAAGCCTAGGCTTCATTGATAATCCAATGATCTATAGAGAGCAAAGCTCTCCAAATATAACCAAGTCATCTAAGTTGACCTAGATTTCAAATGAGACTATGTGTGCTTAGGAAGAGCACATGTTCTCCAAAACCCTCTAAGTAGAACTTAGTTCTTAATTGAGACCAACATGTTCTTAGACAGAACTTCTGCTCTTATGTGAACCGCTAAACCTCACAAATGTGAGAACTGAAACCTAAGTTCATCCTCATTGGCAAACCAAGCTACTAACGTGAACCTCGTTAAGCAATGCTTGACCCAAATATCAAAAATATAAAATAAGTACGGATTTGGACTAATTTGCACCCTACGAGCAACGACAAAATCAATCTCCGTATGTAATCTAAGGGCAACCCAAAATAAAAAACCAAAAGACACGATACATAAAGGAAACGACTTGGAGTGCAAAAAGTCGTACACGGCAACGTAATTAACTACAGGGGTTTGCGTCTGTAGGAAAAATATATCCCCACAAACAATAAACCTCTCATTCGTGAGGGGGAATCTGAAGTCGATTATATCGGTCGCATCGTTCCAAACCTCCGATATACGACACTATAGATCAACTTAGTATCTTCGGAGAGGTGAATGGATCAAACGTATGCATCTGCCCTCAAATTTAGGCTAGACATCCAATTCTAGTTCGTCTGACCGGTTTTCGGCAGTAAACAGATTCTGGCATGCCCGATGAGACAATTTTTCTCTTTCTACTCCGCACTTCCTGTGGCATGTTTTCGCGAACAAAATCGCAGTCTTTATATGGTTGCTCTTCGATTTCGTGGTACTGAAACTGGTGTTCTATCTCCTGTGCAGATCTTAATGGCTCCCTGCACGAACTGCAACTCCAAGACCATCGCACCTCAGCTGATCATGTCCGGTCAGTTCATCGCCCTAATGCTTTGCATCCCTACGGCCCAGCTTATGCAAGAATTGAACGGGTTTCAATTTGGGCAGATGCCTGCCCTCCCGACCATTAGTGTCTTAACGCCAAGGGAAGAAGCTCCGAAGAAGTCAGCCTTTGACAGGCCGGCAACAAGTTCCACAGGCCTTTCCGAGAAGCCTGGAAAACTAGAAGGCTCGGTTTTTAAGAGGCTGAACACAAGCTCCGTAGATCCATCAAAGAAGCCCGCGATATCAAAGAACCCAGTCTTTAAAGGGCTGACCTTCATTACTCTGGACACTTCAATTATTTCGGCCGCTCCAAAAAATCAATCATCAAGAGGCTGGCACCTGCAGCTCGTGGTACTCTTGAGACGCCAAAGGGTTCTTCATCTCCAAGATAGTCTATCTTCCATAGACTGGCACCTCAATCTCCTACTCTGTCTAAGATATCAAATGACTGACACCTCAAGCTTCGAAACCATACATGTGGCATACTGATGAAGCTCCAAAACTGAAGAAGCTCATGTTTCAAGATGCGCTCGACGTCGTTACCGGCGTCGGCAAAGACAGACTGGGGGTATCTCCCCATCAGGGCTAACTCCACCGATGCCCACTATCAATGTGGTTGTTCCAACAGAGAACAGTTTTGAACCGCTGAAAAAGGTTAGACGAAACCCACTTTCCGCTATCTTGAAGAAGTCTCCACCATCCGTGGAGGCGTCCAATGAATAGAAAATTGTTCTCCCGCCGCTGCGACTCTCTTTTAGAATCTACAAAGTCCGAAAGAAAGTCTGCAACTATGAAATCAACACCAAGCCTTCTTCGAAATTGGGGAAAGTCAAGAATCAGCCAAAGGCTGATAAACCAGTTCTCAAATCTGAGGTGATCCTCCCAAAGAGGCAAAGGCCACAGAGATCCCTGCCCTCTAGGGTAAATCCCAAAAGGCGAAATGTCAGAAGCTCTATGCACGAGGCCGAAGTAGTCCACATCATGCGAATGATTCATATCAACGAAAGTGAAAATAACGCTTCCACCGGTCATAGACCCCATACTCGGGTCTCTGACTGCAGTCCAAAGGCAGTAAGAGCTGTAGGAATTAGCCGCTCAAGCAGCAACGCTTGTCAGTCCTCCGTCCAAAGCTCGTCTGGAAGACAAACGAGATCTTGCAGGTCAAGGGTCTAATGTTGACTCCTTGAAACGTTCCCTTGACAAGAAAGATAAAGAGGCAGCAGAAATGGCCATCAATATGAACAAAATAGCCTCTTCATGCAGAAGATGTGTGGGATGATGGCCCGGCTATCAGAATCGTCGATCGAAGTCACCGGTGATCCCTGATAATGAGAAGGGAGATGCCACAAGTTCTTTGTAGGCCCTTTCAATTTCAAAAGATGAAACTATCTCAAAAGCTCAGCTCAACGAGTACATCGTTCAACAGGTCAAACTTCTTACTGCTAACGAAGCAAACGCCAAGTTGATCAAGACCGGTCGTCCATATCCAGCGTGGTACAACCAGAAGCAGTACCTTCCGGGATATACTATCTCGAAGTTCAATATTTTCTGGGAAACGGGGATTCCCTACCAGCATATCGCATAGCTCAGAGCAATGTGCGGTAGCACCGGAAGCCGTGATAAGTTAATCCTCCGACGGTTCATCAGTAGCCTGGCAAATAGTGCCTTTGAATGGTAGTCGGAGCTCCTAAATAACTCTGTAGAGACCTTTGCTGACATCGAGCTGCTCATCATGCAAAGGTTCGTTAGCGCAAGCGAGCGTACTACGATCTCCGCGCTAATCAACGAGAGGATGAAATCGAACGAAACACTGGTGCAATATGCTATCCAGTGGATGAATCTTGCTTCAAAATGTAAGCAACCCATCACCGAACCTTCGGCCGTCGAGATGTTCATCGGCACTCTCGACCCGCACTTGAAGGTCTATTCGTTATCCTTTACCAAGCCTACTAAATATCAAGAGCTTCTTGACAAGCTGGTTCAACCGGAGCAAATTGACCGAGTCTCCTCCACAGGAGGGGACTCTCGATACAGCAAGAATAAGAACAAAGCGGCGTTTGTCGCCAATGCTCAGCAGCAACAGGCGGCTTCAAAGCACCTGGCCGTCGAAATGATAACCGTTCGGGCCCCACCCTCGAAGAAAAGCTAATGCGTGAATACTCCTTTTCTCGTGACAAGATGAAGAAGCCGTTGGACCTTGCCATGAAGAATCGCATGCTGTCGTTACCTAAACCACGGCGACCAGCACAAGCAAACGCGTTCAACGACCGTAATTACTGCCCATACCATCTGGCTATAAGCCACCCGATTGAATACTACTTTGTATTCAAGAACTGGGTCAAAGATCAGTACAAGCAGGGCAAAATCATGCCGATCGATAGCTGGAAGGTGGGTCCGCCATAGAGACATCCCAAAGAAAGCTGATGCGGCAGGAGGCCTTTTGCTCAATGGTAACGAAAAGCCCATAGGAAATGGTCCTCTCATAAAAAACTAAGAGAATGCTAAAAGAGCTACGCGCTTGCCCCGCGATCAAGTAGAAAAACCCGCTTGAACTGCACATCATTGAAGGGATGCTAATGCCACGTCCTACAACAAAGGTCGATGATAAGGAGAAAAGCCTTTCAATCCCATGTTCTAAGAAGAAGAAAAAGAAAGCCAAGAAACCCGTACAGCCTGACGATTACGTCGACAAGCGTACAAACCTTCAAAAGTACATTGATCCGTTAGAAGAATTTAATGAGAAGGCGCACATTCTAATTACGCTCGAGAAATTCCTCCAGCATATCTTCAAAAACAGCAATGCTGAAGAAGAGGACCTAGCGGAAGAAGAAGAGCATTTGGAAAGTAGCCACATGGTCTCCTACTCTTTTGTATCGGATGAAGATACTCCTCCAGCGTCAGATAGAGACACTTCGTTAGTAAACAACATGATTAAGCAGGGGGCAGGATCCGCACAAAGTGCTCTAAGCCTGCCATAAGAAGATCCGATTGATACGCTGATAAAAGAAGCTGTTCAAGAGAGTGAGGATATTATAAGGCACGAAACGACCATCTATGAAAAGGCCAAGCGATTGCGCCTAAGCAAACAAGCCACGGAAGGGACGTGTCATGATACCTCCCAACTAAAGCAATCTCTAGCCATAAAGTGCAGAAGTAAGGCCAAGGTCGAGAAGTGGTTCGCCAAAACCTTGTCAAAAAGGATAAAACTACCACCCTTCATGTTGTATACTCCCGGGGTGCCGTATTTCGATGGTGGGAAAGGACATCTGAAATATTGTCTTTATCACCGAAGAATCTCACATCCTATCAATAAATGCAATGTATTTAAGAAATGGTGGTTGGGGTATGTCTCCCACGGAAGAAAATTGAAGAAGAAAAAGCGAAGAGCTCGTGCTCGTCAGCTTGAGGATGACGAATCTGAGACAGGCGACAAAATGAAATCAATAGTGAAAAATTGCCACATAGTTTCTCGTAAAGCTCAACCTCCAAAAAGAAAAGGGGGAAAAGAATCTACCTTCGGGAGTGATTCTGAAGATGTGGTCGTTTTCAATCCGCATTCATTCGCAAGCTCTGCATCGGAAAAATAAGAAGAGACGAAAGCCTGTGACAACATTTAGCTGCGCAATCGCATCTTTCCCGAGAAAAATCTCAGGCCCACAAACAAAGCTTCAAAGAAGCAGGATAAAGCGAAAGAGAAAGTGACTGAAGAAATTAAGGTCAACGAAGAAGTTGACAAAGACCTCACTGCCAAGAACCCACCGAAGAAAACCAAGGTGGACTATAACATTCTTGCGCACCTAAAGAAGTTTTCATCGCACTTGAGCATATATAATGTTCTACTCTTGTCAAAAGAACCGCGGGAGTCCCCAATCAAGGCTTTAAACGAGCCTGATTAGTTCCAAGTTTTCTTTGCTGAGGAAGAAATAAAAACTGAATTGGCAGAAGTACATATTGCTGATATAACCTTTAGCGAAGATCTCCTTCTATGGACGTTCGAACATAATCAACCGATCTATGTAGTTGAATACTGCGAAAATGTGAGGATAAATAAGATTCTCGTCGACAATGGATTCCCGGTCAACCTGCTCAATGTGAAGGTGCTCAAAGAGCTGGCCATGGACACCAAGTATCTTGCTCGAGAAAAGATCACGATCTCCGGGTTTGATTCCCAGTCTTCTCGAACCTGTGAGTCCGTAGTGCTGACACTTCGGTTCGGACAACCCGTCACTGACGTCAAGATCCATGTCATTGACGCCAAAAAATGCTATAAGGCTTTACTCGGTAGACCCTGACTATACGAGTACAACGTCATTCCGTCTACACAGCATCAATGTATGAAGTATTTCAAAAACGGCAAAGGGCACATCATCAGAGGAGAACTTAACCCCTTCTTTGTGATCGAAGTGCGTAAATGCGAAGATGCCAAGTATTTCTTGCCCGACTTTGAAGACACCGAAAAATGTGGTAAACCCGCATCGGAAGGGAAGAGCAAGCAGAAGCGGAGGCTGCTATTTCGGTCTTTAGAAGCGACTCCGAGAACAAGGAGGAGATAATATTCTCATGCCAATCTCAGGTGGGAAATGGCGAGCGAAGCATTTTGGCTTGTGAGTTGTATAACATTTTGGCATGTGGGAAATGCCAACCTCCACCGGAAACGGGGTTGTGGGTTGCGGGTGCGCAACATGTGTCTCCGAAAAAAACGTGTTTAGTGGAACGGGCAATCACTCATGTTTGAGTTAGCAATTTCTTATCATTTTTGCTTATTAGTTTAGAAATTGCATGCTAGATATCTATATGCTCTTTACTCGATATTGTTACTTGCTTGTGGTTTATGTTGCACAATTGTAATCAGCTTAGCCTCTATCTTTATTGGATTATCCTTTACTTAGCTATTCAATTGTGGTTTGTATTTGCAAGTATAGTTTCGAATTTTTAGTTTGGGGATATCAATAGTATATTCCTATTCACCCTCTCAAGGAATACTTTCATCTGACCCCAAGGTAAAGTGTCATGGTGGCGTCTAACACTGAATCTCTGATATCCATTTATATATTCGTTTAGGAAAATTACTTGGGACGTATCCCACCTCAGAAGGGATTGGAGATACAGCAAGTGCGTGGTTACTCTAACAGTGTTTTGAAGGATTGCAAATCTAGAAGAAATCAATTAACACAATGGTGTGATGGACTACACCCAGTACTATAATCTTGACAACCTCCTATGTTAACGGGGGTTCTATGTTTAATGTCAGAATGAGTTTATTCATATCTAAAAGGAGGATAAATTAAACGCTTTGAGACGGGTACATAAACTAAGCCAGGTCATTAAGGTACAAACAGAAAGAAAGAAGTGAAATTCGCATAAGCACAATATTAAACGCACAAAAAGGTTTTTTCATTCATACGTAAAAAAGTAGAAGAAAGAGTATCGATATAAAACAAGTGTAAGGAAATAAAAGACGAACATCGGTCACAATTCAGAGAGGCAATATACTAGCATTGGTACAAGGGTTAATTAACTCGAAAATAAAGCCAAACAAGGCCTCGCTGGCATCCTCTTCCATTGCTTTATGCTTTCGTTCACAAAGACAAGCTTCAGGATCTCCACTGATATTTTCTATCCTCGCATATGACAATATGATCGTCCTCTGCTGATAAATTTGGTGCAAGAGAGTAATCGTGTGGTCCTTCCGATTTTTGGAGATTATGCCCATCAGGTAGACCGAGTGCACTTTGTCTTCGGCTTGATCAAGTGCCTGGAACGGCATCTCCTCAGAGAGCTCAGGCAAAATATCCGAGATTGATTTAAAAGTCATCTCCAGAAGGGCAAAGCGGTGAGGAAGCAATCGCCCACAATGGTCCTCGAAATGGCGTAGCACAGCTTCACATTGGGCGTCCGTATAGTCTGGCCTGTAAGAGCGGATGTTGGCATAAGAGATGATATCCTTAATTTTGTACAGATGATCATCCATAGTATGCGAGAAAGAAAGACAAAAGGAGCGTTAGCTCAAAGTGCAAGAAAACACTGTAAGTTGATAGTGTGGAGTCTCTAGCTTTAGAGCTAAGAGGCCCATTGGGTCAAAGTAGACCCATTAAGGTTGGGCCTTAGAGCATGCACTATATAGAAAATCTAAAGATTTTCTAATTGAGCATAAGCTTCAAAATCTCTGGAAGACCATATCTTCATCTTGATTTGACAAAGAATGTTTTTTTGTTAAAAATTAAAAGAGGGAGAAGCTTAAGCTTCGTTAAGAGCAAAGGCTCTAAGGAGAACAAGTTCTCAAGAAAATCAAGAAAGATTAAGGAGGTGCAACCTCAACCCTTAAAGCTTATGCTCTATTTATAGAGGTATGGGGTCAGTTCAGATTCCCCCGATCTTGAGACGATCCAACGGTGCACAAATGCGCACCACTTCACCTACGTGCAATGCATGTGGGTGCAGTGGTGGGGGGCATTTGTTCCCGCTCAAAATTAGGGCATACCTTTGCTTGGAGCGCAAACTCCACGGTGCACAATGCACAAGTTTCACATGCAATGCACGTTGCGCAAACTCCTGCATATATGCAGTGCTACGTGCAATGCAAGTTGTGCATGTGCTATATGCGGGTGTGCTGCGTCATGTGCAATGCACGTAGCGCAACCCTTTGAAGCTCAAGCTTTAGATCGAAGCAAAGCTTCACTTGGAAGAAAATCTTCCTGAATGATCTTTTTGAACAAGAAGATCTCTGGATCAACGATCCAACGATGCGCAGTGCGTCTTGAATTGATAAGTATCAATTCAAATCTGGTAGTTAAGGATTTACCCTAACCACCCTCCTATAAATAGGACACTTGGGAGAAAAATCTCTAGAGGAGAAAAGAGGAGGAAGGATCATCATCATCTTGCAATAGAGAGAAATTTTCTTAAGAGACCGAAACCTCCATCAAAGAAGAACCGGTTCTTCAAAACCCTAGAAAAAACTAGGTAAATAAAGAAGAAAGTCTCATTCCTCCTCATCTTCTTAAAGCTTCAGCTTCATTAGAGCCTTGACTCTGTACATAAAATCAAAGATCTTGAAAAGACTTGAACTTTTTCTCCATGAAATGGAAAAACCATCAAAGAACAATGAAAGAAACAAAGTATAGGCTTAATGGAACAAGGTTCCCGCGAAGGACATACACTTTTCATCAAAAACATGATGAAAGATCATGAACCAAAGCATACGCTTCTAAAACGAAAGCAAAGCTTTCTGGAAAATCTTCGATTTTCATCACGAGAACAAGAAATATGGACCTGAAGCATTTGCTTCATTGAAAGCCATTGTTTTCTCGAAAGTTAATAATTTTCCCCATGATAGGGCACATCCTAACAGATGCGCAAATACCAAAGGCATTCTTTGCAAGTATTGCACATGCGTACGTCGTGCAACGCACATGATCGCATCATCGCCGAAACCCAGGACAATGCGCATGTGCACCACATGCAACGTACCGGCGCAAGTGCCATGACCCACCAAGCGTAGTGCAAGGCATGCGCATCACGTGCAGCGCACAAGAACAAGTGCCATGCGTACATGTTTTCTAAGAATAAGTACGAATGATGCCAAGCCAAAACTTGAAGACTTGGCAGATTGGCTAAGTATGGAAGCATAGGCTTCATTGATGATCCAATGATCTATAGAGAGCAACACTTTCAATATATGACCAAATCATCTAGGTTGATCTAGTTTTCAAATGAGACTATGTGTCCATAGACAGAGCATATGCTCTCTAAAACCCTCTAAGCAGACCTTAGTTCTCAAATAAAACTAACATGTCCTTAGACATAGTTTCTGCTCTTATATGAACCGATAGACCTCACAAATATGAGAATTGAAACATAAGTTCACTTCTATTAACAAATCAAGCTACTAACATGGACCCCCTTAAGCATTCCCGCCAAGCAATGCTTGACCCAAATATCAAAAATATAAAATAAGTACGGATTTGGACTAATCCGTGCCCTACGAACGACGACAAAACTAGTCTCCGTATACAATCCAAGGGCAACCCAAAATAAAAAACCAAGACAGACATATAAAGGAAATGACTTAAAGTGCAGAAAGTCGTCGTCACACACGACAATGTAATTAATTAGAGGGGTTTACGCTTGTAGGAAAAATATGTCCTCACAAACAATAAATCTCTCATTCATGAAAGATAATCTAAAGTCGGTTATATCGGTCGCATCCTTCCAAACTTCTGATATACGGTACTATAAATCAACCTAGTGTTTTCGGAGAGATGAATGGATCAAACCTATGCATATGCCCCCAAATTCAGGCTAGAAGTCAAATCCCAGTTCGTCTGACCGGTTTTCGGCGGTAAACACTCATCTCTTTACTTTTTTCGATCACATTTTCCTTCCGTCTTGACCTTTTTTCCTCCGTTAGTAGAATGCCGATTTATCCTTTGCAATTATGGCCCTCGCTTGGTCCTCGATTTCCTAGGCCACTGATTTTGTATTAACAAAGAGAAGGAATGTCAGTTATAAAACCTTACAGCCTTGCTTCCATAGTCGACCCCAGTTCAATGAGAAAACGCATTGATGATGATGATAAGTAGATTAGGATTTCAAGACATTTCATCTATTATATTGACGTTTTCAGAAAATGGGTTTTGTTTCTTTTTGAAAGGAGACATGCTATAGTTGAGGATCCCCATCACACCTAAAGTTGGAAACTGGGAATATCTCCTTTAATTTGATGAAATAATGCAACAGAATAAAGTTTTGAATTTAGATTCTCGTAGGTGGAGGGGGGAGACCCCATGAAGGCATGGAAGTAATATTATAATAAAAGCTTTGTGGTCTGGAGCGGTATCTAGCTTTATTGACCACAGATAAAATTAAATCCCATAAAGTTTAGCAGTTGAAATCATCTCAGCATGCATAGTCTTGTGCTCTGCATGGCCGCACATATAGAATACAACCTCTTCATGCATAATTTGTATGAAAACTATAGAAGCAAATCCGCACATATAGAATACAACCTCTGCATGCATAATTTACATCAACTACTCTCCAATTAAAAGTGCCGATTTCTTGATTAAGAAAAGTATGGAAACAAAAGAAGGGCGTTCGTGATCCTAAATTATTAGTTGGCTTCCGTCATTCCAGATTCCACTAGAAATATGGGAGTACTCTAGAATGGTTGATAATAGATTTGCTATGGGAATTAAACTGATACATATAGAAGATACTAGAATTTGGTATGGAACAGAAAATCCACATTTATGATCAAATCTAACTTGGATCCATTGTATAAATGTATGTTTGTATAGCACGTACTATATATAGAGTGGTGAAATTAGTTTGTAGTTATGGAAGAAACCCAGGTAAAATCCTGTTCAGATCAAACGAAAGGATAGTCGCCGGAGGTAGATCCTGTTCAGACGAATAGTAGGTGGAGTTGCCTGTGATATGATAGATTCCATTAATTTGGGTAGAGCTAGTACCAGATAACGAAAGATATATAACTTCATGAGTAAAGCTATCTTTATTTTTCATGAAGATGTAATTTATTTTGGAGTTTACCTTAACTCAGTTAATCTTCTAAATTACAGTAAAACTTTGAAGAAAGGAAGTTGAGCAAATAAGAATACATCTTGAATCTTATGCATCTCTATGTTAGAGCAAACATAAAACTTATATCTGAAAAAGTTTACATTCCAATTAAGCTTAGTTTTCATGGAAATATTATGATGGGAAATGAATTTTATATCCGAATTTCCTCCCAAAAAGAAAAGAAGGTGGGATCAGAACTCAGTACCTGAGTTAATTTTTTTTTATTGTAGTATGAGTTTAGATAGTCGGCATGTAAAGCATTAATCATGTACAAAATGTCTTAACGACCCTCGATAAAAAAATAAATTCCAAGTTATCTTTGCAACGGTAATTACATGTTGTTTTACCAGGATCATTACCGTATTAAAAATTTCCGAACATTCAAGATTCAGATTTATAGAACAAGACCAGTTAGAAGTGTCCGATTGGAGAGCATATTATCTCCCATCTTTTTCATGACACATGCTTGTTATCTCTCTTTTGCCAGTTCTTTGAACCGATGACAAAATATAATCGACACTGTAATTTAATCTATTAAGTCATTAACCTGTGCTTTTTATATTTGAAAATGCTTTCCGTTTGCCTCTTGGTTTTATTTGTCCCTCTGACTTGATTGCAACTTCTTATGGCAATCTATTATCTTTTCCTTTCTTCTTGATAGATGCCAACTGGTTTTTCTCTGATCTATAGGATGCCAATTGGTCTTTTAGGATCATGTCAAGCCCCTCTTCGCTATAGTTTCCTCAACCAAAGCCTGGACATTAATTGTGATAAGATTAATTTGAAGGTAACAGACAATCACCACGACGACGACGACGACAAGCCTTCATCTCAAATCTTTTGGGTCGGTTATATGAATCATTCTCTTCCATTCCGCTCTATTAAGAATGGTCTTCTCGGTCAAATCAATAATTAATATATCGTTCTCTATCCATATTCGTTTAGGTCTATCCTTACCTCTAGTTGCTCTCATTTTGTTTAACCGGAGTATTGATTGGTTTTCGTTGAATATTTCCAAACCATCTCAATTGGTTCTTCCGCATCTTATCCTCTATAGAAACTACCTCTACCTTGTTACGGATATACACTTATTTCTTATCCTGCCTTGCAATATATTAGCACTCATCCATTTTAATATTTTTATTTCAGCCACACTCATTTTTTTGACATGTTTCTTAAACTTTTGTCAAATCTTTTGTGAAGCCTTCTGGTCCATAGCTATTAATGTTAGATGAGTAAAGACTTAGATGATGATGATAAAGTTTGTGCTCTTTATAGATGTGAATCAAGTTGTCACACCATCTCCATCTGTTTCTCTTACTTTCTCCGATTTACAATTATAAGCAACAAACTATTTATATATGATATGTCCGTACGTGCTATGAAGCACGGATACTTGTATATGCCTCATGAATTGTCCCCGATTGTATATCGAAGTTCGAGACTCTCGGAAACTCTCGGATTCATTCGGGCTTGCAAATGTCTCGCCAACATCCTTCAAATTGACGCATCTTTTCTTTCTCTCGAAAAGTAAGGCACTCAAAAGTTTGAAAGTGTATTGAATATCTAATATAATGGAATCATATATTTATATTGTTATATTTGGTATGTATAGCTTAATATAAATTCATATTTAGTTAATGTTAAATTGATATAGAAACGTATCTTGTATCCTGTTTTTTTGGGAATTGTGAATCCGTATTGTATCGTATCCCGTACCTGTATCTGAACCCATGCTACATAGGGTACATGATATGATAAGCTACAGTTAACAACACAAGTATTTTGCATGTGCGATGCTCGTTGACGATAGTATATTTTATGATCCGTAACTTTGAATACTTATTATGTGATTTAATTATTAAGATGTGATAATAAAATTATAGAGATTGTTTGGATGTCGATACCTAGATATATATGGAGAGGACATAAATGGAGGATGCTTGAAATTTAAATCTCACTGAGTCAATTAAAATATTATTAAAGGTTGATGAGGTGGATAGCTTAATATGAGGAATAGAATGAAAGAATTTTATGTTTTTTTCCAATTTTTTATATAAAAAAAAGAGACCGTAAATAGATGACCTTAGAGATAACATACAATTCAAAATTAAAACAATGCTTTGTACTTTTTATTTGCACAGAAATTTATTGATACTAAAGTTTTCTGCATGTTTCCACAACAAAAAACAAGATATGTACATGCATGAGCAGTTAGCATCAATAATGGAAGAGTCAGAGAAGGCCTTTACAGTAGGTCTGCCATAAGGCACAACTCAAAAACAATTAAAAAATTTGAGATGCTTAACATAATTGAAGTCCCCTAATTGGGAGTAATAATTCAAATATGGTCAACCTCGTCGTCATCATTATCATCGTATATGCCTTTAACAATTCCCCAAACTTAACTTACCAAGAATAGGCTTTGAAGCTAATGGTAGTCACTTCAACTTTTAATTGTCGAAGTAAACTATTTCCTTCGTCCCTCACCACAGGTATGAAGTTTTGATGGAGCGGTAAGGACTAGGATGATATCATAGCCACTAAGTTCAATATATCAATGCAAAAGGTTCGGTTTAAGTCAAACAATGATCAACAAAGTATAGAAGTATTAGAGTCTTGCTGCAGTATTAGGGTTTTAGGATTGATTTCATGATTGTTCATCTAACATGCAATTCTAGCATTAAATATTTGTGGCTCTTGATGTTCCAAAGTTCATGACTGTTTGCTAAATGCTTTGAATGATTTAGGTCGATTAATCCTTTTTGTAGCTTGAAGCAGTAGCTAATATTAGGTCCATGTCACCACCTGTCTCCTCCCAGACTTGCATCAAGTTTGGCAAAAGAACAATGGAGATACTAATTGATTGTGACAAATCCTTGAGAAATGGACAACATTCATGTTCCCAGTAACAGATTTACTAATGATTGTACTACTGAAACTAAACACTATTGATGCTCTTGCTATGAATAATAGACAAAATTAAAGATGATATTTCATTTCACAAGTTTGTTACTGAGACATTTTGTAAATTCCCGGTTCCGTCAATAAAAATTTCACATCATATTTTTCCAAGTTCCCTTGAATGTTTTTCTATTTTCTCCATATTTACTTTGTCTGTAGGAATTTAGATACACATTTTTAATTCTGAATTTATTTCCTAAACTAAAAATTTCTTGGCCCAACTTTCCCCTACCCAGCCCACTCCTATTTTTCTGTACAAATCCTAATTCCCTAAACTCCCGGCCCAACACCCAAACCCAAGCCCATGCACTTACCATACCCGACCCATCATCCCTCTCTTCCCCACTTATCCATTCGTTTCCCGCTCCTTTTTCACCGCGCCCCCACATCGTCGTTGCTCACCCTACGTCCCGTTCCTCGTCGCCCCACGACCCCACGCCTCTAACCACGGCTTCGCGCGCGCCCACTCACCCCTCTCGACCTCGTCTCCCTCTCCTCCCCATGCAAAACCGAGACCTCATTCTCACTACTTTCCCCTGCACCCATGCCTCCTCCTTGACCCTTCACCGCTCGCCGACTACTCTCCCCAACAGCCTCGCCTCCTCTCATCGCCACTCCTCACATCCCCCTTACAACTCCAAGACACCTCAACCCATCACCTTCGTGCACCCCGCTGAGCTCTCCTCAACGAAGACACGCCGACGAACCTCTTCCCTCCTCCTCGTCGCCGTCCCGTTTCGCCGCCGGCATCTTCCTGTACATCACCTGGGCTTCGACGTTGCAGCCACTCGAGCTCCTCAATCCTCCTCGACGCCAACAGAGACCTCCCTCTGAGCAACTCCGACGACGATACCCACCTCTTTCCTCCACCACCGAGCTCCATCAACCCCCAGCATCTCAACTGTGTCGTCGTCTCCTCGCCTTCGAGCGTCGCCACCACCTCCACCTCCCAACGATCGAGATCCTACCATCGCAAGATCAACCCACCTCGACAGCGAACCCTAGCCGCGCCGTTCGTGGCGCGATCTTGCCGTTGCCGCTGTCGTGCGTCGTCAACGCGTCGTCAGGAAAGTACCCTGCTTGCTCCATGCTAATTGTATCTATTACATTCTAGATGACAATAAATACAGTATATACTTTACTTGAGAATCAATAATGTGTACCTGTTCGATGCCAAACCAGAGGGGAAAAACCCCGTTAAATTGACGGAAACTGATCACATAGGTTGGCCCGTATAGTAATGAACGTCGTGTTATAATTTGGCTGAAAAATACAGTCGTTACTGACGTGATCGGTCATTCCCATTTAAGCCCGTTAAAACTGAAATTTTCCGCGTCTGAAACTTGTAAAAATCACAATTAATTGATTATAAATTGGAATGTTGCGTTCGAGGTCTCAAATCGAAGCCGACTCGACGACCTAGAACCCCATAAGAGTGTTAATCTGATCCTATACTAAAAAGATGACGGAAACTGGTTCGGAGTGCGGCTCTGGACTGCAGTCCAGAGCAGCACTGGTTGTTGATTCTCATTTTGTAATGCTTATACCCTGCTGTATGAACATGTTATAAGGCGGAACTCTATACCATAGCGAAGATGAAACAGTTAGCTAACTAATGAAAGTGATTTCATCCATTTCTACTGTCGTTTACTATTTAAAATGTATTTTAGATTAACAGAACGTATAGCAGACCCAAACAGGGACAGAACTTATACCCCATTGTTGTACAGTGCATAACTTCCAGTACACCATGGATATCATCGATCCGTCTGGTTCGTTGGAAACCTAACTGATGAACCTAAACTTCATTCAACTATAGCGTCGCCTAATTTTGATCCCAACAGGATGAAAATTGTATTGCGAAATGGACATTCAGTTCAGGAACTGAATTTCCAGCAGCGAACACTTAAAATGAAACGACTGTAACTTGCAAACCCGAAATCCGATTGTCCTGAAATTAATTTTGTTGAACTGCCGACTGAGTTTACTTATTACCGCTTTTATATCTTTTTGCTTAATTATGAATGCATGATTTAATACAAATTTTCTATGTTCATAAGATGCATAACGAC
This sequence comes from Agapanthus africanus, assembly GCA_030015575.1. Classification (NCBI taxonomy): domain Eukaryota; kingdom Viridiplantae; phylum Streptophyta; class Magnoliopsida; order Asparagales; family Amaryllidaceae; genus Agapanthus; species Agapanthus africanus. The sequence goes on along the minus strand of CM057342.1, from coordinate 14,694,952 downwards.
TCATACTGCACATGAACTGTTTAGCGGCATGACTCATAGTTCTACCTGACTACAAGACCTTTAGTGATAGCGAACATTCGTGTTAACTCTCAGTGTATATTGCATTGTCGAACGCGTGTAGTATTGGTGTGGTTGTGAAAGTACGCCAATGAATAGTGAGTGATTCGTGACAATGAACCATACAGTGAACAATGAAGGAAATCGTGTTATTAATGCGTACTTGTACATAACTAGCCCATACTCATGAATAGTGAAAACTGGGGGAAAAGGGGAAAATCGAAGTGGAAAGAGAATTGTATTTAGCGAGAACAGTGATTTATAGGATGATCATTCGAACAGCGACTCTTATATATTAGGTTGGGCCTAGAGGTCCGGCTGACAGGGGGCGATAGCGGGCCGTAGTCTCGGGTATGTACGAGACCCTCGTTAAACATGATCCTCCTTTCCACAACTCGATTTCAAAAGTGACTTAGAGACCGATATGGACACATGTCATACATTGCATCAGTTAGTGACATATTGATTACCTGCATTTTATTTTTCACCGTTATTATTTTCATTTTCTTGTCTTTTATTATTGTTATAATAATTGCTATTATGTCACTCTGACGACCTGAGTATGCATGCTCAGTGATAGAGGTAGATTCGCCTGATCTCGAGGAGAAGGTGAAGATCCAGACTAGTGAACCAGTTACATTTCTCTATTGACATTCCTGGTTAGTTGCATTTTTGCTTACTTCTATTGAGCTCAAATTTCTTTATATCCGATAGTTTTAGTGACTGCATTCTCTTTACCCATATTGTATTTTACTGATTACCATATAATGTTAGAAGCCAAAATGTGACTACGACAGGATCTCTCCTTGATCGTAGGAGTATGACTGGCCTTGTCACCCTTGTATTCCGTATGTTGAGAAGCGGGGCGTGACATGGTTTTGTTGGTATCAGAGTCTTGGGTTTAGAATAAGATTGCAGTTCAATTTAGGGGTCCCTTGAATCATACTTTGTTTATTTGCTTTCACTTCCGTATACCACTTGTGCATCACCACTCAAGTTCATGTTTTGAATCTTATCTATTTTATCTTTTCCTCGTGCTCCGCATCATTAATCGTTACTTTCATTCGTGTTCTACTATCTTATCATGACCCTTACTTTTCAGGCCATGGCCAACCCTGGGGCAGCACCGCTTCTTAATGAGGACACCCGGTCCTGCATTTCTTTCGACTGTATATTAGTGAGTTCAGATGACAAGGTCGATGGACCACAGTTCATCTTCGACGACAGCGAATCCGAGGACAAGGGAGTCGATGTCGCAATTCCAGAGATCAATATGATTAATGATTCGGACGATGAAGAGAAAGACCCAGAAGAGGACCCTGAAGAAGAGGATCCCGAAGAAGACCCAATAGAAGAGGATCCACAGGAACATGCAGTGGAAGGGGACCCAGAAGAAGACCCTGAGGAGGAGAATCCCGAAGAAGACCTGAAAGAAGAGGACCCACAGGAAAACGCAATAGAGGAGGATTCATATGAGGATCCTAAAGAGAAGAATCCTGAGGAAGACCCTATGCAAGAGGATCCAGAAGGGGACCGGGAAGAGGCATAACATATGGAGGAGGATTCTGATGAGGAAGCTCCCGCCGAAAAGGAAGAGTTAGGAGAAGAAAACCCTATGGGGGAGGAATCCGAAAACGAAGCTCCAGTCCAGGAGGAGTGGGAGGATGAAATCTCGAGTGAAGAAGAGCGCGAGGCTGATGAATCTCAAGCTGTTATTCAGGCAGGACACTTTGGGAATGGACGCTCCCATCTTAGCGCGAGAGCATATCGCAACTTGTTGAACTTCCACAATCGCGACTGACGCAACTTATTTTCTTTTCTTAGGGCCAAATAATAATGATGTATAGTTTAGGGCCAAGTTTATCTCTCAATTGTACTCTGTCAAGATTTTCTGAATAATAAAGTTTCGATTCGATCAAATTTTTCTTGAAGTATTGTACTTTTAAGCTCGCTTGATTCATAAATTGATCCTTCTTACAACATTTCTTTCTCTTATTACAAGTAATTATTTTATCTCATCCTTGAACTTTGTAATCACCCGACCCTCCAATTTAGCTGACTTGGAAGGAAGTGCCTTGCGTATGGACAGAAGAATGTACTCAGGCTTTTGAGATACTGAAACATAAATTGACCTCAGAATCTATTCTTACAGGGCCAGACGATTCAGATGGTGTGGTGATACCCGACGATGATTTATGGAAGGGTTGAAGTTGCGTTCTGATGCAAAACGGTCAAGTAGTTGCTTATGCCTCACGACAGCTGGAAAATCACGAGGGGAATTACCCAACACGCGACTTGGAGTTAGCCGCAGTGGTTTTCACATGAAAGATCTGGAGACATTACTTACTGGGCAAAAATGTGGAAGTGTATACGGATTACAAGAGTCTGAAATATATGTTCACTCATAGAGAATTGAATATGAGACAACGCCAACGGCTATAACAAGGGGCGGATTACGACTTGGAATTTACAGTACCATCGGGGGAAAAGGAAATGCTGTACTCGACGCCCTCAGTCGCAAGCCAGCGGTCATGATGTTGACCAGGCAGGGAAGCATCATTGAGGGTTTTCAGAGGCTCGAACTAGGGATTGTTACACCGAGTGCAATCAGACAGTTTTAGCAGTTACAGGTGCAGTCTTCATTTGTAGATCGCATTAAGGCTACACAAGCTGATGATCTTAGATTGCAGAAGTTCAGAGAGCAGGTGGAAGCCGGACTGAGGACAGACTTACTCATACATGAAGACAGTTCTCTGATATTCGGTAGCAGACTCTGCGTACCCAAAGCGGATGTCCGATAGGAGGTACTAGCCGAGGCTCTTAGTTCAGCTTATTCTGTGCATCCGGGAGGCACGAAAATATATCGAGATCTAAAACAGCACTTTTGGTGGAACGGGATGAAGCGAGAAATTGCGCGGTTTGTATCCAGGTGCTTGATATGCCAGCAAGTGAAGGCGGTCGATCAGAGGACAGCGAGACTGTTACAACCGCTTCCGATACCAGAATAGAAGTGAGAGCACATCACTATGGATTTTGTGACGGCCTTACTACGGAACCCTAAGAGCAACAACGCCGTTTGGGTTATCGTCGACCGCCTCACGAAAGCTGCACACTTTATACCCTTCCGGATGGGACAGTCGACAGAGTCACTTGCGGAGAGATATATGCAGGAGATAGTGCGACTTCACGGAGTTCCGGTAAGCATTGTGTCAGATCGAGACACCATATTTGTTCCGCACTTTTGGAGGATCTTACAGAAGAGTTTGGAAACCCGTCTCAAGTTCAGCACAGCTTATCACTTGCTTGCCTATATTCGAGGACTTGGCTCAATTTGATTTCTTCTTGATTATACCTACATTATATATATATATATATATATAAGAATTATCCAATGAAAATTGAATACTACTGTACATTCACAGAACACTAACATTATGCATAAGTACTACTATAAATAATGATTTCTCACATAACAAAAGAAGTATGCTTTAATTCTATAAACGGTTATGCTTCGTTATCTTTTATCATCATTCTATAATTAATATTTAATTATAATTAACTACTACAGAATATATTGTACATATCATGAATTATTGTTACTTGTTTTAGTATTAATTCATTCATGTCGCTTAGAATCGTTGTAGTGGTCTTTTACCGCCTTAAATTATATATCGAGTATGGGTTTGATTTATGGTATTTGCCCGACTGTGTGGCTTTATGATATTTTGGTGCCTGATCGTGCGGCTATTAGTATTTTATCGCCCGTGTCTGTCCACACTATATTATATGTTCATTTTCAATATTTTTATTGTATCCCAATTTGGGAGTTTAGAAAATACAGAGGAGATGCTGCCGAAATTTTCTGTAACTATTTATTCATTAAAACCGCGGCGCATCCATTCGTTTAAAAGTCATATTTTTATCGAATGTTTCCTATACCGTGGCGAAGATAAATCTGTTAGCTAAATATTAAAAGTGGTTTCATTCGTTTTTATCATCTTTTTCTAATTTAATCACATTTTAAACCATCGGTACGTATTGTTGTCCCAAGCAGGGACAGAACACATGTCCTGATATTAAACATTGCATAACTCTCAGCACACAACGAATGTTATCGATCCGTCTGATAGGTTGGAAACCTAACTGTTAAATCTAAATATTATCCAACTGTAGCGTCGTCTTATTATGCCCCTAACTGGGAGTAAAATGCGTTACGAAACGGACTTCCAGTTCAGAAACTGGATTTCCCGTAGTGAACACTTAAAATGAAATGACCATAACTAGCAAACCTGAAACCCGATTGACGTGAAACCAATTTTGCTGTACAGATAATTAAATATACTGCTTACCCCTTTTATATTGTTTTGCTAAATTCTGCACGTGTGATTTATAGTAAATTATGCAAGTGGTAAGACACTGGCTGCTGATATTTTTATTCATATCGTAATCAATTGCATTCTCATCATATCATGTAGCGGTTATATTCTCATTGAGTAGTGGTCATATACATTGATAATTTAGTGACTGTGATACATTACCCAGTGATAAATATTAGTGATTAGATTGCGGCAAGTACGTTAGTGTATATGCGTGATTGAATAGTGAAAGTGACACGTACTTGTACACAATCAGCGGAACCAGTTAATTATTGCATTGTCGACGCCTATGGGGCATATGTAAGTGTAACTATAACTGGCATGGGACGGTTATGGAAGCACTTATATTAGTGTCATAGGTAAGGCGTCAAACACTGTCCATTTATCTTGGATACCAGTCGAGACATGCTTGATGGAGATCCTGTCTCCAGTTCTCGCGTAGACTTGTCATGGACCGACTAGTATTTGGGTTTATGGTCGGTATTTGATGTAGACCGTGGGTGTGGGGTGGTTTGAGTGTAAGTTCGATCAACGGAATCTCAGGAGTCCCACTGCCGGCATATACAGCGATTTTGGGAGTCATATGGGTGATATTACTGATTATTAGCGAGCGTGATTCGGGCCCGTGTTCCCTTGCCCCTGGGGCCTACCCTTGGATTAGGGATACTCCCGCAGTGGTTGACGCTCACTCTTGGACTGACGATAGATTTAGTGACATGGACTTTAAGACTTAGAGACTGGTAGGCTTAGTGACATGGACATGCATTGATTACTGATTTGATATACCTGCTTTACTGTTTACCTGTACCGATTATTTCATGCGCGTCATCGTTCTATATTTACTGCTTTATGTTCATCATTATTGCACGTGTTTACATATGTTTATATATATATATATTGTTATTGTGTCGCTCTGACGATTTGAGTATGCATGCTTAGAGTGAGAAGTTGACTTAGCTCGGATCAGGATCGGCCGTACCTCGAGAATATCGCGGACATTTAGATCAACCATGCCAGCGCTGTCTTTCCCTTGATTCCTATCCGGTATATCTTTTATCTATTCTGATAGATGTAGTGACCGCATTTCTCATTATATGTGCATTGATTACTGATTACCACGTAATGGTAGAAGCCGAAGTGTGACTACGGCAGGATATTTCCTTGACCGTAGAAGTATGGCTGGCCTTGTCACCTCCGTATTCCGTATTTTGAAAAGCGGGGCGTGACAATCTTCTTATTTTAGTAGATTCGTCTCATCTTTCTATCATGCCAATAACGAAACGACATGCTCTCCTTTTGGATTCCACTGATTATCTTTATCGAAGTTCCTTTCTTTGAAATTTCTGATTATGTGCGGCATTTTCCAACCTCTATGCTCTGATATATAAATTTTTAAAACAAAACAAAACAAAACAAAAAAAAAAACAAGGCTCTAGTCAATACACGAAAAATAAAATGAGATGAAATCTTCTGAAATAATTAAAAAAAAACCTTGAATTGAATTACTTTTTGATAGGTAAATATGTGAAGAGATATACATTGGGTCTTCTTGGTACTTAGTCTTATATACTGAGATGTGCACAAATGATTACGAAAGAAACTTCTTTTTCCCCATATTCATGAACACATGCTTATGTTATCTACAAATTCATGTATAGCTTTTTTCCGAATAGTTTTCTATAATTTTCTCCCTACTATACTACACCAGACAAAGCAAGTTATGTCACAAGGATGGCTGAACCTGAACAACATCCTTGTCACTCGTACAAGAACAATTCATTATCATCCACTTGCATTATTATCTACATTTAACTTAAGATTTTGTCTATCTCAATGCAGATACAGCATTGTACACATATGAGGTGTGACAATGGGAGATGATGTGGGCCTATTTTGGTATGAACTATATACTTGTTTCTATAGCAAATTTATCAACGTTTGCCTTCTCTAAGTTGATGATCGACCGTAGAATATCATAAAGACGTTTCCTTCCGCGCATGCCATTTAAGACGGAAATGTAGATCGCCGCAACATGGGATGTTTTGTCAATCTTTTTATGAAGCTTTGTGCTGCAAGCTGAACCCGTTTTGATAAGATGCGGCTCTCATTGGAAAAACGTGTACATCATCTTCAATGCACATATAGAATTGGACATGATGAGGTGTAACGACAAAACCCTAGAAACATATGGTGTGGGACTATCTTTGTAGGGGCTTATAACCTATGGTATGAGGGCATGAATGTCTTGTAATCTAGTGGAAAAATGAGTCACAACCACGGGCATCAAAACAAGTGGCATGTGGAGCTTGGCAGTTTGCTTAGCTTTGGATGCATTCATTCTAGTAGTTTGGGTGGCTCTTCTCTTTTCTATCCTTTTCTTTTCTGTTCTCAAATCATTTCTTTGGTTTGATTGGATCAAGCTACCATCTTCCTTTCTCTTCAATGATTCCACAACTTTGCTTTAACATGGCTGATATTGTCCCCCCCAAAATTTGAAAGATCTATTTGGAAATATGTTGCCTCGTCATTGTTTATCATTTATTCTTTTCTTCCAAATTTCTAGTTTTTTTTTCCGTTCTAGATACATATCGACTGAATGGTTATGATTATAGTGAGTCTTGTTGTCCATTATTTTTGTTGCGGGATTGTCATTGTTAGTGCATGTGTGTTATCGCAAATAGACGGAAACCTTTTAAATGAGCAAGTACACTTCCTATGTTATTTGTATGCACCATATAGATACTTTCAATTCAATTTGTAGAATATCTAATGTGATGTTATAGTCTCGTGATTAATGTTTTCAAAGTTCAAGTCTACGATAAATCAAGCCCCAGGATATTAATTTGGAGTGTCAATGCATAGACAAGACTTTTTTGGGCTATTGTTGTGTAATGATGTTAGACCAAGCATCACCTTCAAATTTTGACACAAATGTATATTGAGACCGAATCCATGGTCAATGTAACTGTGTAATCTATCACGGAGTCTTGTTTTAAATTTGAATCCATTTTGGAGCATAAAAAAATAAAGGGAAAAACGATTCTAGGCCCCTAGTAAAAAAGATGTAGGCTTAGGTACCTAAGGTTTAGAAAGTTTGGCAAAAATCCCTAATACATGCTTTCATATTTCGAGGTCCCTATCTTTTGACCGATTTATCGAATACCCAAAATGTCTTTTTCTATGACAAGTCGGGTCTTTTCAACCGTTAAGTAGTCAAACTGTTAAACTATTGTTTGCAAAAGCTCAGACACGAAAATTGTGAGGGCCGAGGAGGGCAATACGGGCATTTAATAAAGTGCATTAATAAATTCCTCATGGGCTGCAAAAAAATTGACCCAAAAATCCAGAAAAGCATGTATTAGGGAATTTTGGCAATTCTTTAAATCCATGTACCCAAGCCTACGGTATTTTGGTCCTGGGGCCTCGAACTACTCCGCCCTCCCCCCCCACCCCCCACCCCAAAAACAAAAGTGGACTGACAAGTACAATGTGGAGAAAAGTTATCTTTTTCTATAATGGAAATAGACTTTGTTAGATTCACCATTCTCCATTCTTTTAAAACAAAGAAAAGAAGAAAATTTCTCCATTCTTAAGATATCCACATCGTCAAAAAAGGACAACACGATAAAAAAATATTGTTCATTTGAATTATAAAAATTCAATCCCTAAAATGATAAAGTAAAAGAACTTTTTAGACAAAATTTTACTCTAACATATTTCAACTTTCTAGATTTCTTTTTAATGTTTTTTTTAATATTAAAACGAAGGCAACACGTACACGCATTATTAAACGACGGTTTAATGAAACTACATCAAAATTCATTCAAAATAAGAAAAAGTTAAGGAAAGGGAAAAAAAGAGGATAACACATCCCCTATAAAAACTAAATACGAGTCTTATTCTTGCAAAAAATAAAATAGCAGCCTCCTTCCACATAAACTATTTTTCGGACCCATTACCACTCATAGTTGTCCTCTTTCGATTCACGCTGATTCGACCTCCAAAATGAAGGGATCTGAATTCCCTAAAACCGCTACTGATCTGACACGGTCCTTACCTTTTTATTGACCCTTTCTGCAGCTGACACAGTCCTTACCTTTTTATTGATCCTTTCTGCAGCAGCATCTCACCAAACTCAATGATGCCTTCAGTTATATTTAGAATACTCAAAACGTATTTTTCTTAGAGTCTCTAAAATTTTATTATTTCTCTTAAACCAAATATTCCAACAAATAGCAGAAACCATTATTTTCCAATTACCCAAATGCCCTCTATCCAACCCGATTCCCCAAAAACTCCATAGATCAATCAAAGGTGCTCAGCAAAGATGAAAACCTGAACAATCTCCAATTTATTCCAAACACTCCTAGCTATCAGACACAAGAAAAATAAATGGTTCACTGATTCTGGTCGTACCTCATAAATACCGCAATGCATCGGATCTATCCACTTCCTCATGCCTAAATTGTCTCTTGTCAAAAGTGCGTCATTGGAAGCCAACCATAAAAAGACGCGAACTTTTAACGGCACGGGAAACCTCCATATCTTCCCATCATTTGTCTCGTTTGTCGATACGATCCCTCCATAATTCAGGATATTATAAAAGGATCTCTCTTAAAGTTAACTTTTTACTTGGATGTCTTTCTTACTTAAAGTTATTCAATACACATCCACCAAACCATGTAGTATTGCCTTTCTAGAAGTTTCCATAATCTTGCATTTCTACTTTGAATTTTTTTAATTATCTTTTAATAATTTTTTGCAATGTATTTAATAACTCAAACACGACGCGTTATTGACATTCAAATTTAAGTTTTTTCTGCAAAATCTAACTGGAATAACTTAGAAGAAACCATTAATTTAACTAATAGTATGGTAATATCGCTTCACAATTTCAGCTATAATATTGTTGGGTGTGGTAATATCATATTTGGACGATTCTTTCTAGGGGTAACGGTATCTATCTATAACAGCTGTAGGAGTAAAAAAAGAAGAAGAAGCGGGGGCCGTATACGGAATCCGCATACATATATATACGGCCCGTCCCATTCGACAACTGCTCTAACATGCTCATGCCTTCCCCGCATTGTGGGCCCCCACCCCCTTTCTTTTATTATTATTAAAAAAAATCCCCACTCGCTAACGTCCTGTCACCTTTTTCGAGGCTCCTATGTGAAGGCCCCTCCCCTTCTCCCATAATAACAATACTGCCCCTCTCTCTCCAATTTAATCTGCCTCTTTTTCACAGAGGAAAATTTTCTTATGTGTGAATAATTTCTCTTTTTAGAGCTTGTTCTTTCTTTTTCTGTAGAAAATCCTTTTTTTCCTGGTTGATTGTTGGATATAAATAAATTATAAGGATGACTTTCTTGACCCTTTTCATCGATTTTTGTGTAGATTTATCTTTAATTATCTTCTTATCGATGCTCGGATTATGATCGATAGAGCAACGAGAACAAGAGATAAGAATCAACTGTGATGAAAGCCGGCATATTTTTTACCGCTACAGTCAAGAAGTAAAATGTTGAACAAAAAAAGTTCGATATAATTGGTTCAAAAGTTTGATGCCGCGAGTTCTAATTTTTAATGTTGTCTTTTTAGAACGATTTGATATAAAGAAGAAACAAACATGTTTCAGAATATACTTGTTTGTATGTTTATTTATTTATTTTCACGAATTTCCTTTTTATGCAGAGGTGCTATCTTTTTCAAGGTTATTGTCGTTTTGATCGAGTCGTTTTTTCTTCTTCCATGATTAAAAGAGCTATTCTTTTATTGTGTTTCATAAAATTAATACTCAACCGGATTTTTGGATAAGCGTTTTGAAGAGAACGATGTTTACATCTACATAATTTATTATGGAGAAATGATTATTTAGGGCCTGTTTGGTTGCAGGATTATGGATTTGGATTTACTGTTTGGATTGTGGAATCCTACGATTCCATAATTTTATGTTTGATTGATAGATTTGGATTTCTAGAATTTCTTTGTTTTTTTTATGGAGGGCCCACCACAAAACAAGGATCCTTGAATCCTAAAAATTTTCAAGGATTTTCAAGGATTTGACCCTGTTCATTGTACTTTTAGATGGGACACGTGTGCTTATTTAATAATCCTCTCTCTCTAGAATCCTTAAATCCAAATCCCACTTTTTTTCAACAACCAAATAAAGATTACAAGGATCTACCGTACTATTTTGGAATCCAAATTCCATAATACTGCAACCAAACAGGCCCTTAAAATCGCTATGTAATTGATAATTTGTTTTCCTTTTGAGTGGTAGATTTTCAAGAATTTTTTTCGTCTTATCGATCCTGATCCTGATCCTATCCCTTCTCTCCAATATAAATTTTTATAAAAAAAAAAAAGAGCTTAAAATAAACAAAAATTGATGGAGGGAAAAGTTCATGAATCTTCATAAGACTTTTTCCCAAAAATATAATTGCATGCATCATTCTAAAGTTACAAATATTAGTCTCCTCTGATGTATTTTATGGCATGTCACCATTCACTAACTTTTTGGGCGGGTGCAGATGCATCTCCTATATGAATTTAGTGACGTCTCTTTCACACAACGCATTGTTAACCTTTTTGAGTTCCTGCTGAAATTAGTGGAAAGAACTAAATTGATCACACAATAATTGAGGTCATAAAAACAAAGCAGGAACTTATCCAATCAGTTCCTTAAAATCCTATCCAATTTGATGATGCAACGTGATAATGCTCGATACCGGTGATCTTTCAGATCATGACACGTGGAAGATGACGTGTCCCAAAGCTCACAAGAAAGGACCTACAGTGGCCGACTAGGCCACTCCTGTGCCCGTCCCACAAACAAACGCCGGCTCACCACTGAGCCCCCTGCACAATTGGCCTCCTCGGCCTCCCAGCTCGTCTCCAGGCTCCCGCTCGTCCGCGAGCTCTCCCGCTCGTCCGCGAGCTCTCCCGCCGAGGTTATCTTCCTCGGTCTCATCGACCGATCAACAGCACCGATCACAGGGGCAACCGCCATCCCGTGAATCTCGCCATGCGCGAGATATCCGCCGGCCACATCCCACGTTCCACGCCATCACGATCCCCCATTAACTAGCATGTCTCACCATTAATGGGAGATCCCGTTCATCACGCGGGCGTGACGTCGGGAGCGTAACGGCCGGCACGATTCCTGCGCCTGCCCTGCCTGCTGCCACCGCTATATAAACCCCTTCTTCAGACGGTCCAAGTAAGCCATTTTCACTCCACTAAGCCGTTACTCTGCTCGGATTTCCTCTCTAACTTGACCGTCGGAGGATCCTTGGTGGTACAACCACCCCGGAACTTCCTCGCAGGTAGCTCGGCGACAATAACCTCAAACCCATTGAGATCCACACGCTTCAAGAGCCTGCCTCCAGATCCAATCCCAGCCTTCCATCGCCGCCGTCAGCAGATCAACGAAAGGTAACATCTTGGCGCGATCCAGGTCGCGTCAGCTGGTGCCGTCTGTGGGAAGATCTTGATTCCACAAAAACAAAAGTTCATATTCCGATCTCAATCTAATGGAGAGCGATCATCACAACGATCCAAGCACTAGCCGCCGCCTCCCCCTCAACGGAGGCGCAGACGAACCTCCTCCGCCGAATGCCATCAACGCCCTTGCCGGCCGAATAGACCGACTCGCGTCCGTCGTGGAGGCGCTCATCTGTATCCAAACGGCAGGGCAAGATCCCCAGGTCGCCGCTCCCCCGTCTCGGGACCGGGACCCCTACAGAGGGAAAGAAGGCTTTGCTCGCGTAGGCCCGGTCGATCGTCGCCTTACTGTTTCCAACAGTCACGGGTCCCCCGGGCCGACATATTCAAGAACCTGGTGGGCACCGCTTCGTTTGGCTCCGAGGTCTCACGCCAGAGAGCTTCGCCTCGAGTCTCGTCACACCCTTTTCCCTACCGAGGCGGTTGCGGTCAGCTCGCCTGTTCGCAGGCATGACCGGCACTCCCTCCCTCGACGGGGTCGCGCACGCGAGACTCGCCACGGCAGCTCAAAAACAAGCTCGCCGGAGGGCATAAGGAACCTCACCGAAAGGAACCGAGGCTCATCAAAAATCATGGCCATGTCAGCGGGGGTCCGTCGAGCTCCTACGAGAATCAGCGCACCGCGCCAACCGTGGAAGCCGACAGCCGCCCGAGGAAGAAGGCCAGGGAGACCGAGCCAATCATTTTTGACGACGTGGACTTCCACGGCATATCCCTGCCCCACAACAACCCTCTGATGATTACGGCTCGGGTCCACCAATACGAGGTGCACAGGATACTGGTCGACTCAGGTAGCTCGGCGGAGATTCTCTTCTACGACTGCTTTATGCGCATGGGGCTAACCCCAGCAGACCTAAAGCCGACCTCCGACGTCCTTTCAGAATTCACAAACCACTCCATCCCGGAGGAAGGGGGTAATCAATGATCCCTCTGTTTTATAGTCCACAACGCCCCCGGAGTTCAACGGTCGCCCGTTTCACCCGCAACTGTGCCACCATACGGTAGACATCGCGCCGCTCGATGCGAAATCGAAACGACACTACTCCGGCGCTTCGCGTTCCCCACGCGATCATAACACGTGTCACCGGCGACTGTCCCTCTTCCCGGTACTCACACCAGGGAGGACGGACGGAACCTCGCACGAGAGGCAACTGAGTGGCTTCTGTTAGTTGTATGTATGCCCTAGAGGCCAGTATTGTACAGATGATGTATATTATATTGGATGCTTGGACATATATAGAGATGACTTTCTTGCTCGACATGATAGTATGCTATCTGGTTGCCATTTATCTTAACATGTACACTAGTCTCTTTATACTGTCTTATAGTTACATGTTGGTAAAGCCCTTAGGATTTGTACTTGACTACCTGGGCTATGATGCAGATCATACTAGTGGGAACATGGTAGTCCATAAGTACATCCTTCAAGGTCCCTAGTCGTGGGTATCTCGAGACGGGGCATCGATTTACCAGAGTAGACTAGCGTATACGCTTCTCGACCCATGTGATGGGCGATGGATGATCCCATATCCATTGGTGTTTGACATCAGAGATGGTATACGGGTGCTCAATGGAAACTGGGTACACTGGACGGACTCGCCGAGAACTCCCAGATGGTATTATACCTCACGTCAGATAGCAGTTCTCAGGTGACACTTGTACAGATTAGTCTGTAGACCCGAGATCGTCATAGAGTCTTGTGTGATTCCCACTGTGCTTTGATCTCCACCTTACCACGTCCATGAGGGCGTGCAAAACGGTGGTCTTTGGGTACAGTCCCGAGTCACATGGAGGCAATGAGCGATAGGAGGGGTTTCGTCTCTCCCGGTATTGGGAGTTGATGTTGCGCAGTGCTCGATTGGCCGTAACAGGGAAGTCCCTGGCCAGGGCTGATCAGAGATTTGCTGGTAAGTGTTACCAGTAGTTTCTCGACCCGTTACGAGCCTCATATCAGCGCGACTTATCGGGTTATTGGGGTCTGACGTTTACCACCCCTAGACTTGATATGCGACGTATCTGACGAAGAGACTTGACTGTATGGTAAGTGTTACTGGTCGGATTCGCAGGAGTGTGAGCGGGCTAGCTCGTCGATCTTCTGATCGCTCAATACCCGGGTGGCCGTTACGTTTAGCAGACCGCTTGCGGCTTGTGGGTGCTTGATATGATCATCATCTGCTACCGGCGTATTGACGAGTCTTTAGAGTCCTACACAGAGGTTTCCTGGCTCAAGCGAAACGAAATAGGAGCGCATATGAGATATGTGCAGGACCGAGAATAATGCGTGTATGTGATACCGCATTTCATTCTCGCGATATATGTTTCGAATGGTTATATTCGATATGACCTAGTTATCGAATCATTGATTCGATAAATCGATGCATTGAATACTAGTCGGTTATGTGCGACATGACCGGATCATTAAATCAAGTGTTGATTTAATGATTTAATGTATAATTATATATTTGATATATTACTTTGCATTAACTAGTATTGGTTCACTTTAAACGGATTTTTCTCACTTGGATTGCACATTGTATATGTGATATACTTTCGTGCACTTTTCTGTATCATGTTTGATGATACTTGATCATTATGTTAAGTGTATAGAATTAATCCATGGTTAATTTGATAATTAGGGTTTTGCATATTCATTTATTTATTTATTTATTTATTTATTTATTTGGAAAAGAATTTGATGAGAATGGTGGCTTTTTTTGTTTTAAGTTGAAGCTTCATGAAGCTTTGACTTTGCTAACCATCCTTATCCTCATGCTTAACCCTAACCCTCTAAAGTGACCATGGTTAATTCTCTACACTTAACCCTAGTTCAAGTTATGATAAGTATTTGATTTATATTTATTTATATAATAACACTTATCATAATTTTTTCTAGAGCTCATCTTCTTCTTCTTCTTCAAGCTTGCTACTCCAATGGCAACTTGAGCTTTAGTGAGTTAAATCCAAATCCAAAGTGAACCCACCTCCTATTTCTTCACCCTCTACCTCTTGCCAAGTTGTTTTGGGTGTTTTCTTCACAAGTTTCACAAGTTTGTGAAGTCGGAGCTTGAGTTTGTGCAACCTCGACGTAGATCGTCTTTGACACAAAGCCGACGAGCTATTCCGCTTGCTTTCCCGATGAAGCCGATGATCGAGTCGAGGATTCATGATGGACAGCGAGGACATGACGTTGCGGAGCCGTGGAGGTGGAAATCCGGATCTACAAAGGTTGTATATCCGTATCATAGTAGTTAACTGTTAACTAGATTTCTATTTCGCCTAAACATCTAGTTAAAGATCCGTAGTCTAGGGTTTCTCGGCACTAAAAATTTTAATTTGGCATGTTCGATGCCTTGTGAGAACCCACTAGGGTGCCTAGGAACCTTTCACTGGTATCAGAGCCTAGCTAGAGCCTTAGGCGAAGTCCCGACGACGTTTGAAACCCGATCGAACCGAAATCCAAAACCTAAAAATGCTCTCTGGACTTTTTCTAAAAATTCGGATTTTTGTCAATTAAAAATATGTAGAAAATCAAGCAGGGTGTTATATGAATTACTGTGAAATACGAGGACTTGATTCAAATTTTCCACCGCGGAAGCGCGGCACATGCTAGGCATGTGCGGCCCTTCCGCGGCGGTACTGTTCCTTTATGCATTTTTTTCTTCACAGTAACTCATATAATTAAATGCTGTGTTTTCTGGGATATTTTTATTGTGACTTTACAGAAGAGTATTTTGGGGTACTATTGGGAATCTGTATTTCGATCGGATTATCAAATTTCGTCTTTTAGTGTTTTTCCAGATAATTGTAGAATATGTTAAAGAGTTCGACCGGATATAAATACCCAGGTTTTCCCCTGCCGGAATATCCAAGTGTTGGATTATTGTGTGGTTAAAAGACGTTCTGAGTAGTGCAAGTAACGCGATGGTCCCTCTAGAAGACACAAACCTTAACTCGATTATGTGACCGTCTTGAACTGCCCTTTGAACCTTCGGGTTTGGGGCAGTACGGCGTGCCACATGTGAGGCGTTGGCTTGACCCTTCTACGGCTGGACCGTCGGTACTGAGGTATGAAGTGAATGTCTTTGAGCCTATTTCATGTGTTGATCGGTGTCGGGAAAACTTGGGTGTTCGAATGTTCGATCGGAAAGTTTGATATATTCTATTTATCCGGAATTGGATACAATAATTGGAATTCACAAACAGTTATGTGATAACTGAATGAATGTTATAGATCTAGCAGTTTAGTTTCACAAGATATCGAAAAGAGTTTTCGATGATGGGACTAAAATGCGGGGTTTATAACTGTTAGGCATGTGATGTCTAAAGAGGTTGCGGATTCCAATTGTTGTAGTTTTACACTTTCTTTTCTGTGACCGTAAGTGTAGTATGTTCATATCGCCGGTTTCGTTGCTATACGTCAAGGACAATTGGGGTATGCATACTTACTTACGTTGATGACATGTGATGTTATGTATTGCTGGATATGTTATATTGGATCGTCGTATTCGAATAGCCGGGGGTTTTTATGTGAGATGAGTGTTTTTCATTTTCATTCATGTAAAAACTTGTATGTAATATTCTTTTATTCGGGGCACTTCCAGGATGCGGAAGTTGTCACCCTTTGTGTATTATTTACTTTTCTGCACTAGGATAGACCCAAGGAGGGGAGCACAAGTAACCGGGTTCTGGGGTCCAGTGGGAGACCAACTCGAGGTGTCGAGTCCGGGTCTCCTAACCCTAGAATTGGCAGGGTTGCTTGCCGCTCTCGTAGGGGTCTAGGGGTGTGGGATTGGCTATTCATCACGACCGTGGAATCCGTGTTTTATACTGGCTCGTATTGAAAACACGGACGTCCTAGTATATCCAATATTTCATATGTTTATTCTGCTGCGATATCTGTGATGTGATTCTGTGATGGATATTGTATATAGTATATATATGATATATTATATAGACGTTACTTATGTTTTACACCCGCGCTAGCCCTGCCCTGCTCTGTCGTTAGTTACCTAACCTAACGGTGCACGAGGGGACATCGAGGCGAATGCGGATGGCATAAGTGTACGTCATATCTATCTGTGATGTTTAGGTATTTAAATGATGGGACTTCATTAATGTGATTAATGAAAGATAAGAAACCTAAGATGTTGTAGAATCGAATTTTAAAATAAAACAGGTAGCTACAGTTCTTGCTTTGCATAGCGGTATATATGATATACCCCGCACCTCATTCGACGAGGAAAGGACCGAGATCCCTTCACCGGGAGTGACTCCTTTAGCAATAACTGGCAGATGCTGCACACTCGGTTTGGCTTTGATTGCTTTTAAGAGTTTTTGCTTTGCACAGTGATATATATGATATATCCCGCACCTCATTCGACGAGGAAAGGACCGAGATCCCTTCGCCGGGAGTGACTCCTTTAGCAAAACTAGAAAAGCCTCAAAATCACTCCATTTCAAAACATCATTTGATTCTACAACGATATCAAGTTCATTACGCTCATGGTTTTTATGAAAAACCTGCGTAGCCCTCCGTCATTTCAGATAAATTACATATAGTATTCGTGCTACATTTGTTGGCTTTCGTCAAGGTGTAGTGTGCGGTAGCTATGTGCTGTTTATCTGCTGCATATGATGCGACTGGATTAGGGTAGTCGTACGGCTTTGTTGGCTTTCGTCAAGGGTCGTGCGGGTGGGTTTAATTCAGTCAAGAAATGTACGGGTTGAACTTGACTAGCGGACTGTGGTTTGTTGGCTTTCGTCAAGGTCATAGCACGCTAGGGGCAAAATATTATCGGGAATTTCAAGTGTTGAAATTTGCATAAGATTGCATACCTTCTATGAGATAGTTGGATCCCGATACCCGCTGCGAGTAAGAGTTACTCCTGGGAGAGTTTTACACATTACAATTAGCCGATCAAGTAGGTGTCTAGAAAGGTGTTAACGAGGTTATGCCTCTGGGAAAACGAGGTTTACAGTAATTAGGTTCGTGCGAAAGCACGGGGGACCTCCCTCAAAGTACCGACACTGGCCTGGCTGAAAGATTGGCGAACTTGTAGTGTGTAATTAATCCCGGCTAGTCTTTCCTTTTAGGGTTTGGAGGAAGATTTGATAAAAAGCAGTGGGAGCCATCCTGATTAGATAAGATAATAACCAATCTGATCTTGCACGAGCATACGCTAAAGTGTTTTCTTCTCTCTCTCTCCAGGTAGCGACCATTTCATGCCTTAATAAAGATAATAAAATGGATGTATTGACCGAACCCGCATGTTATACTGTGCTGGGGAACGTTGGTTCCGTTCTTTCCTATAAGAGTTATAGGACTGAACAGGATATAGGGGAATACCAGGATTCCCATGCCACCCGAATGAAGAAAGTACATGATGATGCATTTTCTTCGGGTGTGTTCGTTACTGAGAACTGTTTCTCCATTTGCTCTACGTCCTGGGTATTGGATACCGGGTCAGGATCCCATATATGTAATCAGTTACATGGGCTAAGGAAAGGTAGAGAACTTGGAGAAGGTGATAAAGACATTAGAGTTGGAAATGGTGCAATTGTTGCAGCTAAGACTGTCGGGGAATATCACCTTGTATTACCAACTGGTAATACATTGGTTCTGAACGAATGCTATTACATGCCGAACCTGATATGCAACATTATATCGGTTTCTTTGCTAAGTAAAGAAGGATATAATTTTGTATTACAGGACAATGTTATGAACATTTTCCATAACCAAAAGTTGGTTGGATCAGGCACGTTGTGCAATGGCATTTATGTTCTAAACCAATCAACAGTCCTGAGCATAACAAACACACACAAGAGGAAGAGTTCTGAACTCAACGAATCCTTTTTGTGGCATTGTAGACTGGGTCACATCAATGTGACACGACTGGCTAAGTTGCATAAAGATGGATATTTGAAACCTTTCGAATTTTCATCTTATGACACTTGCCAGTCATGTCTCAAAGGCAAGATGACCAAGACTCCGTTTACGGGACACGGAGAAAGAGTTACCGAACTCTTAGGACTGATACATAGTGATGTATGTGGTCCCATGTCTACACATGCCAGGGATGGTTCTTCGTACTTCATTACATTCACTGACGATCTCTCAAGATACGGACATGTGTACTTGATAAGACACAAGTCTGAAGCTTTTGAGAAATTTAGAGAATATAAACAAGAAGTCGAAAACCAAACCGGAAAAAGTATTAAAATCCTTCGATCTGATCGAGGAGGTGAATACTTGAGCAATGAATTCCTGGAATTCCTAAAAGAGAATGGGATTCTCTCTCAGCTGACTCCTCCATATACACCACAGCACAACGGTGTATCAGAACGGAGGAACCGCACCCTATTAGATATGGTGCGCTCTATGATGAGCACAGCTGAGTTACCTATTTCCTTCTGGGGGTATGCGCTTGAGACAGCCATACATCTATTGAATATGGTCCCCACCAAATCTGTGCCTACCACTCCATATGAGATATGGAAAGAGAAGAGACCATGTCTTAACTATGTTAAGATATGGGGTTGTCCAGCCTATGTCAAACGACAAAATCCGGACAAACTCGAGGCACGGTCTGTTCTATGCAAATTTGTAGGATATCCCAAGAATTCTCAAGGGTATATCTTCTACCATCCTGAGGAACAAAGAGTGTTTGTTTCTCGGCATGCCACCTTTTTAGAAAAGGAATTTCTTGAAAAAGAGATTAGTGGTCATGAGGTAGAACTGGAAGAGGTTCCAGCTGCAGAAGCTACAACAGAAGATCTGGTGGAACCAGAGGATTCTGTAGTTCCCGATGAACCTCAGCCTCTCCGCCGATCTAGTAGGGTTCCTCGCCAACCTGAGAGATACTACGGTTTTCTCATTGATGGTGGCAGTGAGGATTGCATCATGGAGGATGATGACCCAACTAGCTTCGAGCAGGCCATCACTAGTGGGGACTCAGTGAAATGGCTGGATGCTATGCGGTCCGAGATGGATTCCATGTACACCAACAAAGTATGGACTTTGGAAGTTGCTCCTGAAGGGGTAAAACCCATTGGGAGCAAGTGGATCTTTAAGAAGAAACTTGGTGTAGATGGGAAAGTGGAGACTTTCAAAGCTAGACTTGTAGCAAAGGGTTTTCGTCAAAGACCAGGTGTGGACTATGACGAGACCTTTTCTCCAGTGGCTATGCTTAAATCCATCCGAATCATGCTTGCCATTGCTGCCTTTCATGACTACGAAATCTGGCAAATGGATGTTAAGACCGCCTTTCTAAATGGTGATTTAGAAGAGTGCGTGTACATGACTCAGCCAGAGGGCTTCGTAGACAGTGGGAGCAGCGGGAAGGTGTGCAAGCTGCTTAAATCCATTTATGGATTAAAGCAAGCATCGCGGAGTTGGAACATCTGCTTTGACGTCGTTATCAAAGAGTTTGATTTCGTCAAAAATCCAGATGAACCTTGTATCTACAAGAAGGTGGCAGAGAGTAAGGTTGTATTCCTCGTATTGTACGTGGACGACATACTCTTGATAGGAAATGACATTCCTATGCTGCAATCGGTCAAGCTCTTCTTATCACAAAGATTCTCAATGAAAGATCTTGGTGATGCCTCCTGCATATTGGGAATCAGGATCTATAGAGATAGATCCAAACGGATTTTGGGATTGTCCCAATCCAGGTACATTGACACCATACTAAAGAGGTTTAGTATGGAAGAGTCCAAGCGTGGGAACATGCCCACGATCTCTGGAGTCACTCTCTCCAAAGAGATGTCTCCCAAGACTGATTTGGAGAGAGCTCGCATGCAAGGGATACCCTATGCTTCGGCAGTAGGCTCTATCATGTATGCGATGCTATGTACCAGACCCGATGTAGCATACTCACTAAGTGTAGTGAGCAGGTATCAAGCTGATCCTGGAGAGAGTCACTGGACAGCTGTGAAGAGCATTCTCAAGTACTTACGAAGGACTAGAGATATGTTCTTGGTGTATGGTAACGGAGAACTCCAGGTGGAGTCCTTTACCGATTCCAGCTTCCAAAGTGATAAGGACGACTCTAAGTCGCAGTCGGGTTTTGTCTTTACCCTTTACGGAGGGGCGGTTAGCTGGAAGAGTTCCAAGCAGGAAACCGTGGCAGACTCGACGATGGAGGCTGAATACATCGCTGCCAACGATGCTGCTAAAGAAGCTGTCTGGGTCAAGAAGTTCATTACTGAACTTGGTGTGGTTCCATCCATTGAGCATCCAATACCTTTGTATTGCGATAACAATGGAGCGGTGGCTTTGGCCAAGGAACCCAGGTCCCATCAGCGGTCCAGGCATATTCTGAGGCGGTATCACCTGATCCGGGAGATAGTTGATCGCCGGGAGATCGAGGTCAGGAGAGTTGACACGAAGAACAACACGGCGGATCCACTCACGAAGGCCATTCCCCAGATACAGTTTGAGAGACTCTTCGGGATGCTCGGTATGAGATACTACAGCAGCTGGCCCTAGTGCAAGTGGGAGATTGTTAGTTGTATGTATGCCCTAGAGGCCAGTATTGTACAGATGATGTATATTATATTGGATGCTTGGACATATATAGAGATGACTTTCTTGCTCGACATGATAGTATGCTGTCTGGTTGCCATTTATCTTAACATGTACACTAGTCTCTTTATACTGTCTTATAGTTACATGTTGGTAAAGCCCTTAGGATTTGTACTTGACTACCTGGGCTATGATGCAGATCATACTAGTGGGAACATGGTAGTCCATAAGTACATCCTTCAAGGTCCCTAGTCGTGGGTATCTCGAGACGGGGCATCGATTTACCAGAGTAGACTAGCGTATACGCTTCTCGACCCATGTGATGGGCGATGGATGATCCCATATCCATTGGTGTTTGACATCAGAGATGGTATACGGGTGCTCAATGGAAACTGGGTACACTGGACGGACTCGCCGAGAACTCCCAGATGGTATTATACCTCACGTCAGATAGCAGTTCTCAGGTGACACTTGTACAGATTAGTCTGTAGACCCGAGATCGTCATAGAGTCTTGTGTGATTCCCACTGTGCTTTGATCTCCACCTTACCACGTCCATGAGGGCGTGCAAAACGGTGGTCTTTGGGTACAGTCCCGAGTCACATGGAGGCAATGAGCGATAGGAGGGGTTTCGTCTCTCCCGGTATTGGGAGTTGATGTTGCGCAGTGCTCGATTGGCCGTAACAGGGAAGTCCCTGGTCAGGGCTGATCAGAGATTTGCTGGTAAGTGTTACCAGTAGTTTCTCGACCCGTTACGAGCCTCATATCAGCGCGACTTATCGGGTTATTGGGGTCTGACGTTTACCACCCCTAGACTTGATATGCGACGTATCTGACGAAGAGACTTGACTGTATGGTAAGTGTTACTGGTCGGATTCGCAGGAGTGTGAGCGGGCTAGCTCGTCGATCTTCTGATCGCTCAATACCCGGGTGGCCGTTACGTTTAGCAGACCGCTTGCGGCTTGTGGGTGCTTGATATGATCATCATCTGCTACCGGCGTATTGACGAGTCTTTAGAGTCCTACACAGAGGTTTCCTGGCTCAAGCGAAACGAAATAGGAGCGCATATGAGATATGTGCAGGACCGAGAATAATGCGTGTATGTGATACCGCATTTCATTCTCGCGATATATGTTTCGAATGGTTATATTCGATATGACCTAGTTATCGAATCATTGATTCGATAAATCGATGCATTGAATACTAGTCGGTTATGTGCGACATGACCGGATCATTAAATCAAGTGTTGATTTAATGATTTAATGTATAATTATATATTTGATATATTACTTTGCATTAACTAGTATTGGTTCACTTTAAACGGATTTTTCTCACTTGGATTGCACATTGTATATGTGATATACTTTCGTGCACTTTTCTGTATCATGTTTGATGATACTTGATCATTATGTTAAGTGTATAGAATTAATCCATGGTTAATTTGATAATTAGGGTTTTGCATATTCATTTATTTATTTATTTATTTATTTATTTATTTGGAAAAGAATTTGATGAGAATGGTGGCTTTTTTTGTTTTAAGTTGAAGCTTCATGAAGCTTTGACTTTGCTAACCATCCTTATCCTCATGCTTAACCCTAACCCTCTAAAGTGACCATGGTTAATTCTCTACACTTAACCCTAGTTCAAGTTATGATAAGTATTTGATTTATATTTATTTATATAATAACACTTATCATAATTTTTTCTAGAGCTCATCTTCTTCTTCTTCTTCAAGCTTGCTACTCCAATGGCAACTTGAGCTTTAGTGAGTTAAATCCAAATCCAAAGTGAACCCACCTCCTATTTCTTCACCCTCTACCTCTTGCCAAGTTGTTTTGGGTGTTTTCTTCACAAGTTTCACAAGTTTGTGAAGTCGGAGCTTGAGTTTGTGCAACCTCGACGTAGATCGTCTTTGACACAAAGCCGACGAGCTATTCCGCTTGCTTTCCCGATGAAGCCGATGATCGAGTCGAGGATTCATGATGGACAGCGAGGACATGACGTTGCGGAGCCGTGGAGGTGGAAATCCGGATCTACAAAGGTTGTATATCCGTATCATAGTAGTTAACTGTTAACTAGCTTTCTATTTCGCCTAAACATCTAGTTAAAGATCCGTAGTCTAGGGTTTCTCGGCACTAAAAATTTTAATTTGGCATGTTCGATGCCTTGTGAGAACCCACTAGGGTGCCTAGGAACCTTTCAGCTTCACTGCTCGGTCAATCCTTAGAAGGCTTCCCACGACCCCTCCAGCGCTAAGGATCGAAACCCTCACCAAGTGGTAGCTGAGCG
Source organism: Agapanthus africanus (assembly GCA_030015575.1). Lineage (NCBI taxonomy): Eukaryota > Viridiplantae > Streptophyta > Magnoliopsida > Asparagales > Amaryllidaceae > Agapanthus > Agapanthus africanus. The sequence continues at coordinate 14,671,199 of CM057342.1, read as the reverse complement.
GCTACCCTGCTCGGCTATCCCTGGCTGGTAGCTCCCTACTCCACAACACCAGGGATAGAAGCCCTCACCAAGAGGCAGCCGAGCGGCTACCCTGCTCGGCTATCCCCTACTGGTAGCTCCCTACCCTACAACGCTAGGGATCAAAGCCCTCGCCGAGAGGCAACTGAGCAGCTTCACTGCTCGGTCCATCCTTAGCAGGCCTCCCATGGCCCCTCCAGCGCTAAGGATCGAAGCCCTCACCAAGAGGCAGCCGAGCGGCTTCACTGCTCGGTCCATCCTTAGCAGGCCTCCCATGGCCCCTCCAGCGCTAAGGATCAAAGCCCTCACTAAGAGGCAGCCGAGCGACTACGCTGCTCGGCTATCCCTGGCTGGTAGCTCCCTACCCCACAACGCCAGGGATCAAAGCCCTCGCTAAGAGGCAACTGAGCAGATTCACTGCTCGGTCAATCCTTAGCAGACATCCCATGGCCCCTCCAGCGCCAAGGATCTAAGCCCTCACTGAGGCAGCCGAGCGGCTACCCCGCTCGGCTATCCCTGGCTGGTAGCTCCCCTACCCCACAACGTCAGTGATCAAAGCCCTCACTAAGAGGCAGCCAAGCGGCTACCCCGCTCGGCTATCCCTGGATGGTAACTCCCCTACCCCACAACGCCAGGGATCTAAACCATCACTAAGAGGCAGCCGAGCGGCTACCCCGCTCGGCTATCCCTGACCGGTAGCTCCCCTACCCCACAACGCTAGGAATCAAAGACCTCACTAAGAGGCAGCCGAGTGGCTACCCCGCTGGGCTATCCCTGGCAGGTAGCTCCCCTACCCCCACAACGTCAGGGATCAAAGCCCTCACCAAGATGCAGCCGAGCGGCTACCCTGCTCGGCTATCCCTGGCTGGTAGCTCCCTACCCCACAACGCCAGGGATCGAAGCCCTCACCAAGAGGCACCGGGCAGCAACCCTGCCCGGCCATCCTTAAGGATCAAAGCCCTCGTCAAGAGGTACCGGGCAGCAACCCTGCTTGGCCCGTCCTTAGTAGGCCCTGTTTCCCCCAATCAGAGCAAACCTCTGTTTAAATTTCAAAATTTGAAATGAGCAGCGCTTCATAAGAGCACCAGCGCTCTGAGGCAGCGCACGCGTGCAAAGCACGAGTGCGCTCGCGCAAAGAGCGTCAGCGCTCTGAAGCAGCGCACACGTGCAAAGCACGAGTGCGCTAGCGCTGGAACTAAATGATTCCCCACCGTCAGATCAAAGATCCAATAAAGATGATAAATCATCAATTGACCAGAATGAAATTCTGTTAAGGAAAGATTTCTCAAAATCTTTCCAAACAAAAAGATTGTGTTCTGTAAATCAGAACACCGTTGGATCAATGATCTAAAGGTGATTAAAAATCACTAAAATACAGAATAAATTCTGTGTGGGGAAAGATTTCCCAATCTTGTTAAAAACAAGAAGATTGCCTTCTGTAAATCAGAAGCCCTTGGATCAAAGATCCAACGGTGGGGAAATCCCCAAATCAATTAGAGAAAAGATCTCCTTAACCGATTGAACAAATCAGCTTTCACTATATAAAGGCCCCAAGACTTCAAGTCTCATATAGAGGAACCCCCCCTAAACTTTGAAAAAAGTTCAGAAGAGAAGAGCAAAGCTCTCGGCAGAAGAAGAACTTTTCTCCAAGGTAAAATCAGAGAGATAAAAAATCTCATCAGGAAAAGAACTTAGTTCTTATGACAGATCATAGATCTATAAGACAAATTGTCTTTTACAAAAGAGATCATAACATCTCGTTATAAAAAAGGGGGGAGAATGATTCAATTCTCTTAGGATCACAGATCCATAAAGGTAAAGTCTTTCATAAAAAATATAAGAGATTGAAATATCTCCTATAAAATAAGAACTTTGTTCTTAGATTCATGAGACAAAGTCTCTTATAAAAGAGAATTTAATTCTCAGAGCGCAAAACCGATCAAAGTTGCATAAAGAAGAGCCTTAGCGTTCCAATTTAAAAGGAGCGCTTCGGTGCTCCACATCTAGCGTAAAGCGTTGCGGAGCGTTAGTGCTCCTAATTTAAAAGAGCTTTAGCGCTCCTAATGTAAAAGAGTCATAGCGCTCCAAATTTAAAGAAGCGCTCTGCGCTCAAAACTAGCGTACATCGCCAAGCGCGCCACGTGTTCCTCACGTGTGCGCTACTTAATAGAAGCGCCTCAGCACTCAACAGTTAGCGCAAAGCGCTGCAGCGCCTCAGCGCTCCAAATATAGCGCACTGCACTCATTGTTTGGCGCTCAGCGCCAAGCGCGCCACGTGCTCCTCACGTGTGCGCTACTTGACAGAAGCGCCAAGCGCGCCACGTGCTCCTCACGTTTGCGCTACTTCACCAGAAGCGCAATGCGCTCATTGTCTGGCACACAACGCCAAGCGCGCTACGTGCTTCTCACGTATGCTCTAAGAATATAAATTGTTATATAAATAAAGCCCAGAGCTATGATGAATGCTCAGCATCCAATAAAAGACAAAAGATTGTCAGAACTCAAATCAATGCTCAGCATTATTAAATGTTTAACATTTTAACTGAATGGGCCGAGCCCAAAGTGGCCACAGAACCCTCATTCAGATTAATTGAGTCCATATGCTCATAAATCTCAGATCTTAGTCCCAATTGGACTGCAGATCTCCTAACCAAAATTGGTTCAAGGGTACATCTCTGCACTCCTTTGATATGTGTCGTTGTAATCCTTCAACATCTTCAAAAAAGTGATGGGTCCCGACAACCAGATATTTCATGGACTGTGGGGTCCTTAAACCCATGGACTATGATGTCCTTAACTTTGGACCGTGCGGTCCTTAAACCCATGGACTATGATGTCCTTAACCTTGGACTGTGGGGTCCTTAAGCCCATGGACTATGATGTCCTTAACCTTAGACCGTAATGTCCTTAAACTAATTATGGACCGTAAGTCCCTAAACTAAAACAATAGAGCTTAAATGCTCTTTTGTTGGATCTAAATGATCTTGTTAACTTGATCTTAGTCTAAAAATTAGACTAACGTATTCTTAATAAATCGTTAAGTTGATCTTAGTCTAAAATTAGACTAACGTATCCTTAACAAACGTTTAAGTTGATCTTGGTTTCAAATGAGACTAACGCATCCTTAAACCCAACCCCAATACCAAATCTAAGAAAATACAGATTTGGACTAATCCACGCCCTACGGGCGACAACATAAATTAGTCTCCGTATACAATCCACGGACAACCAAAAACAAAACAAACACCCACGACACGAAGTGACCATCTGGATAAGGAGAAAGTGGTTACCGCGATGCGGTAGCGTAATTAACTGTAGGGGCTTGCGCCTGTTGGGAAGAACGTCCCAACAATAAAAAGAACCCTCAACGAGGGGGAATCTGACGAAATCTGCTATATCGGCCGCATCCGTCTAAACTTTCAATATACGGTGTCATAAATCAACTTGTCATATTCGGAGAGGTGGACGGATAGCACCAAATAGCATCTGCCCTCGAAATTCACCCAACGTCCCGGTCGCGTCTTTCGGCGGAGAACAGATTCTGGCACGCCCGGTGGGACCTCTTCCTCTTTCCACTCCACACTTCGTGTGTCGTGTTTCGCGAACAAGTCGCGGTTTGACATGGTTGCCTTTGGATTTGAAGTACTAAGATTTGGTATCTTTCTCCGTCAAGAAAAACAGAAGATCAAATGGCTTTCAACTGCACAAGCTGCAACCACGGCAATAACTTTCACTCCATCCCTGCGGGAGGAGTGACCTACGGGCCTCAGGTGGCCTCCGTTTTTACAATACCGGTGGACCAGGGGACGCAAGCCACCATAGGGCCATTCTTTGGGACCATGCTCCCACCCATAAGCTTCAACACACCACTGCCATCACAAGAAGCTAAGAAGAAGTCGGTCTTTGATCGGTTCACAACTACTGCGACTCCTCTCAACGAGTTGTCCAAGTCCACTGCCTCAGTTTTCAACAGACTGGGCCAAATCTTAGATGGACCCATGAAGAAGCCCACTATTCCTGAAGAGGTTATCCCGAAGCGGATAGCCATTCCTATCCCTGAAGTCGTCAGAGCAGCTTCCCCTGCTAAGGAGTCAATCTTTGCAAGGCTGACCGTTCCAACTCCCACTCCAGGTGAAGTCATGAAGGTTGTTTCCCCTGTTCGAAAGTCGGCCTTCGCAAGACTGTGTAGGGTTCCTAGGCACGCTAATGAAATCTCAAAAGGTATCAACCATACCAATTTCAAATTTTACAAGTGCCGAGAAACCCTAATACGGATCGTTAACTAGATTTTAGGCGAAACAAGCAACTAGTTAACAACTTAACTAAGTGAACGGAAATACAACCTTTGTAGATTCGGTTCTCCTCCTCCATAGCTCCATGATGAAGTCTCCTTGCTATCCAAATCGAATCCCGGGCTCTAGCGTCGGCTTCATCGGAGAAATGGGCGGGCTAGGTCATCGACTACGATGCCGAAGATGATCTACGTCGAAGCATCACAAGATCAAGCTCCCACTTCACCAAGTCATGAAACTTGTGAAGAAAACATCCTATACTACTTGGCAAGAGGTAGAGGATGAAGAAATAGGAAGTGGGTTCACTTTAGATTTGGATTTCTCACTCATTTTCACAAGTTGCCATTGATGGAGGCAAGCTTGCTTCAAGGTTGAAGATGAAGAAGAAGGAAAAAGAATATGATAAGTGTTATTCAAAAAGAATAATAAAATGAATACTTATCATATCCTAACCTTGGTTAAGTGTAGAGAATGAACTAGGGTTAAGTAGAATGGTTAGGGTTAAGCAAGAGACAAATTGGTCACTTAGTCAAAGCTTCATGAAGCTTCATGAACAAACAAAGAAAGCCACCATTTTGCTCTTTATCATTTCCATAATAAATAAATAAATAAATAGATATGAAAATCAAAACCCTAACCATTTAAATAACCATGGTTTAATCTTTACACAAAATCAAGTAAGCATGTATCATCAAACATAATACAAACAAATGCACAAAAATATATCATATATACAATGTGCATATCAAGTGAGAAAATCCATTTAAAATGAACCAATACTAGTTAATGCAAAGTAATATATCAAATATATAATTATACATTAAATCATTAAATCAACACTTGATTTGACGATCCGGTCATATCACATATAACCGACTAGTATCCTATGTATCGGCTTATCGAATCAATCCTTGATTCGATAACTAGGTTATATCGCATATAACCAATCGAAACATTCATCGCGAGAATGAAATACGGTATCACATACTCGCATTATTCTCGGTCCCGCACATATCTCATATGCGCTCCTATTTCGTTTCGCTTGAGCCAGGAAATCTCTGTGTAGGACTCTAAAGACTCGTCAATACGCCGGCAGCAGGTGATGATCATATCAAACACCCACAAGCCGCAAGCGGTCTGCTAAACGTAACGGCCACCCGGGTATTGAGCGATCAGAAGATCGACAAGCAAGCCCGCTCACACTCCTGTGAATCCAACCAGTAACACTTACCGTATAGTCCGGTCTCGTCGTCTGATATGTCGCATATCTCGCCTAGGGGTGGTAAACGTCAGACCCCAATAGCTCGATAAGTCATGCCGACGTGAGGTCCATAACAAGTGTGAAACTACTGATAACACTTACCAGTAAATCACTGCAACCCTGGCCAGGGATTTCCTGTTATGGCCAGTCTAGCATAGCGCAACATCAACTCCCTATACCGGGAGAGACGAATCCCCTCTTATCGCTCATTGCCTCCATGTGATTCGGGACTGTACCCAAAAGCCACCGTTTTGCACGCCCTCTTGGACGTGCTAAGGTGGAAATCAAAGCACAGTAGGAATCACACAAGACTCTATGACGATCTCGGGTCAACATACTACTCTGTACCAGTGTCACCAGAGAACTGCCATCTGACGTGAGGTATAATACCATCTGGGAGTTCTCGGCGAGTCCGTCCAGTGTACCCAGTCTCCACTGAGCACCCGTATATCATCTCTGATGTCAAACACCAATGGATATGGGATCATCCATCACCCATCTGTATGGATCGAGAAGGTATACGCTAGTCTACTCTGGTATATCGATGCCCCATCTCGATACACCCACGACTAGGGACCTTGAAGAATGTACTTATAGACTACCATGTCCCCACTAGTATGATCCGCATCATAGTCCAGATAGTCAAGTACACATCCTAAGGGCTTTACCAACATGTAACAGAGAGACAATCAGTATACACATTAAGGTAAAGAGCAACCAGATAGTATACTATCATGTCGAGCAAGAAAGTCCTCCCTATATACGTCCCAGCATCCACTACAATATACATCCAATGTACAGTAATGGCCTCTAGGGCATATATATAACTAACAATCTCCCACTTGCACTAGGGCCATCTGATAGCAATGGTTGTAGTATCTCATACTCAACCATCCCATAAAAGTCTCTCTCTGGGAATAGGCCTTCGTGAGTGGATCCGCCGTGTTGTCCTCTGAGTCTACTCTCCTAACCTCGATCTCCTTGGAGATCAACTATCTCCATGATAAGGTGATATTGCCTTAGAATATGTCTGGATCACTGATGGGACGGGCGTTCCTTGGCATAAGCCACAACTCCATTGTCACACAATGGGAGGAACTAAGTTCATCTCATGAACTAATATACACCCAGACAGCCTCTTTGGTAGTATCTTAAGTAGCGATATATTCAGCCTTTATCGTCTAGTATGCCACGGTATCTATCTTAGAACTCTTCCAACATACCGTCCCTCCTCTGAGGGTAAAGACAATGCCTGTGACTGACATTCAGTCGTCTTTATCACCCTGGAACCCTTCCAGTGATTCTCCCCAGGATCAATTGGTACCATCTCACTACATCTAGTGAGTATCCTAACATCCAATTACATCTATCTCATAGATGAAAACTCAGGATTTAGGAGGTATCACTTTGATCCTATATGGAGAATCCTTGTGATAAGCGGAGATTGACCGAGCGTAGCATAGGAAACTCCTTCCCTATCAAGAGTATGTCATCCACGTACTCTACGAGGATCACCACCATACTCCCTACTACCTTTTTGTATATACAAGGTTCATCTACCATTTTGATGATGTCAAATTGTTTGACTACTACATCAAAACAGATGTTCCAACTCCGCGATGCCTGCTTTATCCTATAAAGCATCTTACACACGTTTCCGCTACTCCCACTGTCTACGAGGCCATCTGGCTGTGTACTTATAGACGCACTCTTCTAAAACACCATCTAGAAAAGCAGTCATGGCACCCAACCACCAGATATCGTAGTCATGGTATGTAGCCGTGGAAAGTAGGATTTTGATGGAATTAAGCATAGCTCCTTAGAAAAAGTTTCATCATGATCCACACCTGGTCAATCATGCAAAGCTTTACCAAGTCTAGCTTTGAAAGTCTCAACTTTTCCATGTACACCAAGTAATCTTCTCAAGATATACTTGCTCCTGATGGGGATTTAACCCTTCAGATATAGCAACCAAAGTCCATACTTTGTTGGTATATAAGGATTCCATCTCAGATCGCTAAGCATCCAGCCATTCTTACAGAGTCCCACTCCTGATGGCCTGCTCGAAACTAGTTGGGTCATCATCTCATGATGCAATCCTCGCTCCCACTGTCATAGAGAAACCGAAGTATCTCTCAGGTGGGTGAGGAACCCTGCTAGATCGGCGGAGAGGCTGAAGTTCGTTGGTTACTACTGAATCCTTTGGTTCTATCAAATCATCATCTGTAGTTTGTATAGCTGGAACGATTCCAGTTCTACATAACAGTATTTGCCTTGAGCTTGTCCGGATTTTGCTTTTAGACATAGGCCGGACAACCCCAAATCTCAACTAGCTTAAGACACGGGCTCTTCCCATATCATATCACATATGAAGTGGTAGGCTACTGATTTGATTGGAACCCTATTCAATAGGTATGCAACTTCATAAGTGCATGACTCCTAAAAGGAAATAGGTAACTCAGTAATACTCATCATAGAGCACACCATATCGAATAGGGTGTTATTGCTCCGCCCCGATATACCATCTTGCTATGGTGTATGCAGAGGAGTAATGCTGAGAGAGAATCTCATTCTCCTTTAGAAAAGTTCAAGAATTCCGTGCTCAAGTATCCTCCTCTTCGATCACATCAAAGGACATAATACTTATACCCGTATTGGTTCTCTACTTCAAGCTTATATTCTGTAAATATCTCAAAAGGTTCGGACTTGTGTTTCAACAGGAACATATGTCTGAATCTTGAGAGATTATAAGAGAATGTAACGAAGTACAAAGAACCGGTCTTGGCATTTATAGACAGGGGATCTACATACATCAACATGTATGAATCCCAAGAGTTTACTAACTCTTTCTCTGTTTCCAATAAACAGTGCTATGGTCATCTTATCTTTGTGACATGACTGGCAAGTTTCACAAGATGTAAATTCAAACTGATTTAAATATGCATCTAAATGTAACTTCAGCCAGTCGGGTCGCATTGATATGACCTAGTCTACAACGCCTCAAGAAGGATTCGTTCATTTCTGAACTCTTCCTCTTGAGTGTGTTCTATATACTAGGAACTGTAGTTTGATTTAGAACGTCAATACTTTTAGATAACGTGCCTGAATCGATCAACTTTTGATATAGGAAATGTTCAAAACATTATCCAACAATACAAAATTTTATCATTTCTTTACTACTAAAGAGACTGATATGATTTTGTATATCAGGTTCGGTATCTAATAGCATTTGTTCAGAATCAATGTATTGGTAATACAGGGTGACAGTGACCAACAGACTTGGCTGCAACTCTTGCCCCGTTTTCTGTCTCATGAAACTTATCACCCGTTCTCAGTTTTTCTACCTTTTTGTAGCCCTATGTAACAGATTACATATCTGAGATCCTGATCCGGTATCATATACCCAGGATGCGGAGGATACTGAGAAACAGTTCTTTGTAATGAATACACCCGAAGATGATGCATCAGCATGCACTCTCTTCGTTTGGGCAGCACGGGAATTCTGGTAATCCCCAATTTCCTGCTCTGTCTTATAACAATTATAAGTTGGAGCGGGACCAACGTTCCCCAGCTCAGTATAACAAGCGGGTTCGGTCAATATCCGTATTATTATCTTGATTAAGGCGTGATATGGTCGCTACCTGGAGAGAGAGAGAAGAAAACACTCAGCGTGCGCTCTTGCAAGAATAGATTGGTTTTTTTTTTTTTTATCTAATCAGGATGGCTCCCACTGTTTTTTATCAAATCTTCCTTCAAACCCTAAAAGGAAAGACTAGCCGGGATTAATTACACACTACAAGTTCGCCAATCTTTCAGCCAGGCCAGTGTCGGTACTTTGAGGGAGGTCCCCCGTGCTTTCGCACGAACCTAATTAATGTAAACCTCGTTTTCCCAGAGGCGTAACCTCGTTAACACCTTTCTAGACACCTACTTGATCGGCTAGTTGTAATGAGCAAAACTCTCCCAGGAGTAACAATTACTCGCAGCGGGTATCGGGATCCAACTATCTCATAGAAGGTATGCAATCTCATTGCAAATTTCAACACTTGAAATTCCCGATAATATTTTGCCCCTAGCGTCCTATGATCTTGACGGAGGCCAAACAACCCATAGTCCGCTAGTCAAGTTCAACCCGTCATTTCCTGATTGAATTAAACCCACCCGCACGACCCTTGACGGAGGCCAAACAACGCCGTACGAATACCCTAATCCAATCGCATCATATGCTAGCAGATAAGCACTAGTTAGCTACCGTACACTACGCCTTGACGGAGGCCAAACAACCGCATCACGAATACTAACTAGTACTTATCTGAAATGACGGAGGGCTACGACAGGTTTTTCTGAAAATCTATTGCGTAATGAACTTGATATCGTTGTAGAATCAAATGAAGTTTTGAAATGGAGTGATTTTGAGGCTTTTCTAGTTTTGCTAAAGGGGTCACTCCCGGTGAAGGGATCGTTGGCCCTTTCCTCGTCGAATGAGGTGCGGGATATATCATATATATCACTGTGCAAAGCAGAAACTATAGAAGCAATCAAAAACAAACCGAGTGTGTAGCATCTGCCAGTTATTGCTAAAGGAGTCACTCCCAGTGAAGGGATCTCGGTCCTTTCCTCGTTGAATGAGGTGCTGGATATATCACATATACCTCTGTGCAAAGCAAGAACTGTAGCTACCTGTTTTATTTTTGAAATTCGATTCTACAACATCTTAGGTTTCTTTCCTTTCATTAATCACATTAATGAAGTCCCATCATTTAAGTACCTAAACATCACAGATAAATACGACGTACACTTATGCCATCCACATTCGCCTCGATGTCCCCTCGTGCACCGTTAGGTTAGGTAACTAACGACAGAGCAGGGCAGGGCTAGCGCGGGTGTAAAACATAAGTAACGTCTATATAATATATCATATATACTATATACTGTATCTATCACAGAACATCACATGATCACATCATAGATATCGCAGCAGAAGAAACATATGAAATATTGGATATACTAGGACGTCCGTGTTTTCAATACGAGCCAATATAAAACACGGATTCCACGGTCGTGATGAATAGCCAATCCCACACCCCTAGACCCCTACGAGAGCGGCAAGCAACCCTACCAATTCTAGAGTTAGGAGACCCGGACTCGACTCCTCGAGTTGGTCTCCCACTGGACCCTAGAACCCGGTTACTTGTGCTCCCCTCCTTGGGTCTGTCCTAGTGCGGAAAAGTAAATAATATATAAAAGGTGACAACTTCCGCTACCTGGAAGTGCCCCAATAAAAGAATATTACATACAAGTTTTTACATGAATGAAAAAGAAAAGCACTCATCTCACATAAAAATCCCCGGCTATTCAAACACGACGATCCAATATAACATATCCAGCAACTCATAACATCACATGTCATCAACGTAAGTAAATATGCGCATCCCAATTGTCGTTGACATATAGCAATGAAACCGGCGATATCACATATTACACTTACGGTCACAGAAAAGAAAGTGTAAAACTACAACAGTTGGAATCCGCAAACTCTTTAGACATCACATGCCTAATCAAATGAAATACTTAGACATCACATGCCTAACAATTATAAACCCCGCATTTTAGTCTCATTATCGAAAACACTTTTCAATATCAAGTCGGGCAATTCAACAAGATTCCCGACATTCTGATCGAATGCTCATCGCAAACTTTAGTAGGCAACTGCACCCCCGACGCCGCCGACGAAGTGCACCAAGGCGGAACACCGCTGCCGCGAGCACCCAAACGGATGCTTTTGGCGATGGGGTTCTCCTATAGTCACTTGGTCGGGGCTTTGGAATGTGGCTGTCTATTAAGTTTACCCGGCGAGTATCCGCGTACGCTACGTGATTGCGACGGACTTTTGATCGCATCAAAATTCCGTGGCAACCTATCAAGTGAGACTAAAGTGCTATGTTTATAACATTCATATCAGCTATCTCATAACTACTTGTGAATTCCAATTATTGTATCACATTCCGGATAAATAGAAAATGTTAAACTTTCCGATCGAACAATCGAACACCCAAGTTTTCCCGAAACAGATCAACACATGAAACAAGTTTAAAAACATCCAGTTCATGCCTCAGTACCAACGGTCCAGCCGTAGAAGGGTCAAGCCAACGCCTCACATGTAGCACGCCGTACTGCCCCAAACCCTAAGGTTCAAAGGGCAGTTCAAGACGGTCACATAATCGAGTTAAGGTTTGTTGTCTTCTAGAGGGACCATCGCATTACTTGCACTACTTAGAACGTCCTTAAACCACAGAAAAATCCAACACTTGGAAATTTTCCGGCAGGGGAAAAGGTGGGTATTTATATCCGGTCGAACTTTTTAACATATTTTAAAATATCCGGAAAGCCACATAGACAAAATCTGATAATCCGATCGAATGTACGAACTCCCAATACAACCCAAAATACTCAACTCTTGAGTACAGATTAAAAATTCCCATAAAACTCAGCACCTGAAACCATGAGTTACTGTGCAAAAAATAAAGGCAACTTCCATCATTTGGCCGCGGAACCGCCGCAGAAGCCAGGCTTCTGCTGCGGTTCCGCCGCACTATGAATAGTTCATGGAAAAAATTTTGCACCGAAATTCTTAGATTTCCCTGCTGAATTTTTTAAGCATTTTTAATCTGGAAAAAACCCAGTTTTTGAAAAAAGTCCAGAGAGCAAATTGGGATTAGGGTTTCGGTTCGTTCGGATTTCAAACGTCGTCTACGTATCGCCTAAGGCTCTAGCTAGGCTCTGATACCACTGTAGGGTTCCTAGGCACGCTAATGAAGTCTCAAAAGGCATCAACCATGCCAATTTCAAATTTTACAAGTGCTGAGAAACCCTAATACGGATCGTTAACTAGATTTTAGGCGAAACAAGCAACTAGTTAACAACTTAACTAAGTGAACGGAAATACAACCTTTGTAGATCCGGTTCTCCTCCTCCATAGCTCCATGATGAAGTCTCCTTGCTGTCCAAATCGAATTCCGGGCTCTAGCGTCGGCTTCATCGGAGAAATGGGCGGGCTAGGTCATCGACTACGATGCCGAAGATAATCTACGTCAAAGCATCACAAGATCAAGCTCCCACTTCACCAAGTCATGAAACTTATGAAGAAAACATCCTATGCTACTTGGCAAGAGGTAGAGGATGAAGAAATAGGAAGTGGGTTCACTTTAGATTTGGATTTCTCACTCATTTTCACAAGTTGCCATTGATGGAGGCAAGCTTGCTTCAAGGTTGAAGATGAAGAAGAAGGAAAAAGAATATGATAAGTGTTATTCAAAAAGAATAATAAAATGAATACTTATCATATCCTAACTTTGGTTAAGTGTAGAGAATGAACTAGGGTTAAGTGGAATGGTTAGGGTTAAGCAAGAGACAAATTGGTCACTTAGTCAAAGCTTCATGAAGCTTCATGAACAAACAAAGAAAGCCACCATTTTGCTCTTTATCATTTCCATAATAAATAAATAAATAAATAAATAGATATGAAAATCAAAACCCTAACCATTTAAATAACCATGGTTTAATCTTTACACAAAATCAAGTAAGCATGTATCATCAAACATGATACAAACAAATGCACAAAAATATATCATATATACAATGTGCATATCAAGTGAGAAAATCCATTTAAAATGAACCAATACTAGTTAATGCAAAGTAATATATCAAATATATAATTATACATTAAATCATTAAATCAACACTTGATTTAACGATCTGGTCATATCACATATAACCGACTAGTATCCTATGTATCGGCTTATCGAATCAATCCTTGATTCGATAACTAGGTTATATCGCATATAACCAATCGAAACATTCATCGCGAGAATGAAATACGGTATCACATACTCGCATTATTCTCGGTCCCGCACATATCTTATATGCGCTCCTATTTCGTTTCGCTTGAGCCAGGAAACCTCTGTGTAGGACTCTAAAGACTCGTCAATACGCCGGCAGCAGGTGATGATCATATCAAACACCCACAAGCCGCAAGCGGTCTGCTAAACGTAACGGCCACCCGGGTATTGAGCGATCAGAAGATCGACGAGCAAGCCCGCTCACACTCCTGTGAATCCAACCAGTAACACTTACCGTACAGTCCGGTCTCGTCGTCTGATATGTCGCATATCTCGCCTAGGGGTGGTAAACGTCAGACCCCAATAGCTCGATAAGTCATGCCGACGTGAGGTCCATAACAAGTGTGAAACTACTGATAACACTTACCAGTAGATCACTGCAACCCTGGCCAGGGATTTCCTGTTATGGCCAGTCGAGCATAGCGCAACATCAACTCCCTATACCGGGAGAGACGAATCCCCTCCTATCGCTCATTGCCTCCATGTGATTCGGGACTGTACCCAAAAGCCACCGTTTTGCACGCCCTCTTGGACGTGATAAGGTGGAAATCAAAGCACAGTGGGAATCACACAAGACTCTATGACGATCTCGGGTCAACAGACTACTCTGTACCAGTGTCACCAGAGAACTGCCATCTGACGTTAGGTATAATACCATCTGGGAGTTCTCGGCGAGTCCGTCCAGTGTACCCAGTCTCCACTGAGCACCCGTATATCATCTCTGATGTCAAACACCAATGGATATGGGATCATCCATCGCCCATCTGTATGGGTCGAGAAGGTATACGCTAGTCTACTCTGGTATATCGATGCCCCATCTCGATACACCCACGACTAGGGACCTTGAAGGATGTACTTATAGACTACCATGTCCCCACTAGTATGATCCGCATCATAGTCCAGGTAGTCAAGTACACATCCTAAGGGCTTTACCAACATGTAACAGAGAGACAATCAGTATACACATTAAGATAAAGAGCAACCAGATAGCATACTATCATGTCGAGCAAGAAAGTCCTCCCTATATACGTCCCAGCATCCACTACAATATACATCCAATGTACAGTAATGGCCTCTAGGGCATATATATAACTAACAGACTGACAATCTTTTCTCAACGGACGTCAATCTTCAACAGGCTAGCGCCAATAGCAGCCTCTCCTCAAAGTAAGGGGCAAGAAGAAGCTCATCCAACAGCGGAGGTGATCCCGGCCGCACGACATGCTCGACGTCGCCAATGGCGCCGAGTGAGGAAAGCTGGGGGCAATTCCCCTTCTGGATTGACTCCGCCAGCTCCAATGGTAGAAGTCGATGCTGCTGTTCCAACTGGGAACAGCTTTGAACTACTAAGGAGGGTTCGCAAGAACTCTCCGACGGCTGTGCTGAAAAGATCTCCTCCACATATGGAGAACGCTACAAAGGTGAAGCCGGAGCAGCCCCCTCAGCGGCTGTCCTCCAAAATTTACAAGGTTTGGCGACAGGTCCAAGACTCCGTGATTGATCAAGACTACTCCCGCCGACAGAAAAATATGAAAGTTCGGCGAGAGAAGAACCACTCTGTCGTACCACAGAAGGTATCGTCTACCTAGGTGCCCGCTGCAACGGCTCCCTCAACTTCAACCGCCCACAAGAGGAGAAGGCCGGAGAATATTCCCATGTCTGCGACAAATGTCAAGGGCACTGAGCCTAAACGCCCTAAGTCTGGGGGCATGGTGGTGCATACCGTCTATATGGCATCTGGAAAAGAGGACAGTCGTATCTCTACAGGTCCCCAGACCACTTTTCGGACTCCTATGGGCATATTCTGCTACAAAGCGATGCCTTTCGGTCTGAAGAACGCCGGCGCTACCTATCAGAGGGCCATGACGAAGATTTTCGATGACCTCATATATGAAATCGTCGAATGCTATATCGACGACCTTGTGGTGAAAAGCAAATCGCACGAGGAGCATTGGGAGCATCTGAAGATAGTGTTCCAACGTTTTCGGATATACAACTTGAAGATGAACCCTCTGAAATGCGCATTCGGAGTCTCTTCGGGCAAATTCCTAGGATTCATCGTACGACATCGAGGCATCGAGATAAACCCGTCGAAGATCAAGGCGATCATGGAAATGCCCCCGCCAAGAACACTCAAGCAACTGCGGTCTCTCTAAGGGAAGCTCGCGTATATCCGGCGGTTCATAGCTAATCTCTCCGGAAAATGTCGTCCCTACAATCACTTGATGAAGAAGGGAACCCCGTTCGTTTGGGATCGCAAATGCCAAAGCGCGCTGGACGAAATCAAGCAATATCTACAGAATCCTCCGGTGCTAACTGCTCCGGTCAAGGGAAAGCCTTTCATTCTGTATACAACCGCACTTGAGGGTTTCCTAGGCGCATTATGGGCACAAGAAAACGACCAAGGGAAGGAGAGAGCCTTCTACTATTTGAGTCGAGTTCTTCTGGGGGCAGAAAACAATTACTCCCCCATTGAAAAACACTTCCTGGCGTTAATCTTCGCGATAACGAAGCTCAGGCACTATGCGTTGGCGCATGAGGTCCATCTCGTATCGAAAGTGGATCCTCTCAAGTATTTGATGTCAAGAGCCATATTAATGGGACGGCTCTCTAAATGGGCCTTACTCTTAATGGAATTCTCGATAACTTATCGACCACTCAAAGCAGTGAAAGGCCAGGCCATCGCCGACTTTCTTGCCGAGTATCCTATACCTGCCGACTCTCCCTTGAACTGCGAATTGCCAGACGAGCACGTGTTTGACACGATCGACGGAGAGAAAGGAGGGAGTGATAGCCGATGGGAACTTTACTTCGACGGGGCATCTTCCATGAAGAAGGGAAAGCACAGCTCCCCTATAATCAAGTCTGGGGTAGGCCTCATCTTCGTGACTCCACAAGGAGGGATAATGCGCTTTGCCTTCTCCTTAACAGAGCCGAGGACAAACAATGAAGCCGAATATGAAGCTTTGATAGCAGGTCTTGAGATCGCCGTCGACATAGGAATTGAATACCTCCTCATATACAGAGATTCCCAGCTGGTCGTTAGTCAAGTAAATGGCGACTATCAAACGTGCAAACCAGAGTTAGTAAAGTACGGTGAGAGAGTACAGCAACTGCTGACCCAAATCCCTTCCTATGCCCTGGAAAGCATACCGCGAGCGGAGAATAGAAAGGCGGATGCGTTAGCCAAACTCGCTAAAGAACTGGCTGACGAAAACCTCGATATTGTGAGGATCGTTGTGCAAAACCGTCGGGTTCTTGCACCGGCAGAAATATCTCCGGAGTCGTCTGAAGAGAAAGAAGCGACCAAAAAGACCGCCCTACAAATAAAAGACCAGGAAAAGGCTGAGGATTGGAGAGAAGTTTTTATAGACTACTTCAAATTCCGTCGAACACCTGAAGATGCGTCCTCAAGACATCAGCTCATGAAACGAGTTCTATCCTTCGCCTTCATCAATGACACTTTATATAAGAGATCATTTGATTCTCTATGGCTAAGATGCCTGGGACCTGAAGATGTAAAGAGATTCGTCCAAGAAACTCACGACGGACTCTGCGGTTTTCATCAAGCCGGGCCGAAGATGAAGCTGAAGATCAAAAGGATGTGCTACTATTGGCCCACAATGATCCAAGACTGTCTTGAATACGCGAAGCAGTGCCACTCGTACCAGATTCACGGGGACTTTTGATTGTGGGAGATTTTGTATATGCGTTTTAAAAGATAGATCAAAAGTTAAGAATACCGCAATCAATAACGGTGTCGCTTGGTAGCTAGCCGGTTGAGTACGGGTCGGTCCACAGGAAGATGGATCCCTATTCTATGTGTTCTAACGAGTTAATCCGATCAAGTCGGGTTTTGTTTTAGATCTAAGAATGAGAATAAGTTAATAAAAAGGCTTGCTAGGGTTAGGATTAGGTCAGTTCAAAATATGGATTCTTCTCACTGCTTTTAATGCCCTAGTTAGGATTTTAGGTGTTAGGGTAATAGTTAACAAAGGGGATTAACACGACTAGGAAGAAACTTAGTTTCTTCCTTTTGGTCCTTGTCCGTCCTTTCGGTCCTTGTCCGTCCTTTCTTAACTCTTAGCCCTAACCTCTATGTAAATCAACCACAACCGGTTTTAACTAGGGAATCACCGCTATCTCGTGGGATAGGGTGCCGTAGTGAGCGGTGTGTGATTAATTTAAATAGAGTCCTAATTAAAAATTATGGAGGCAAGAAAAGGAGGGAGAGAGATTTCATTCTCTCAAACCTTCCCAATCCTAACCCTAATAAGTGAGGAATTACTCACTCATTAGGGCATTAACAATGGAATTCATTTTTTATAAATTTTTATATTAGAAAACTAAATTGCAAATATTAAAAGAACAGATAAAAAAAAATGCAAGAATTAAATTCAGAAAAGGAATGCGAGATAAAAATAAAAATACCTTTCTTTATTGATGCATTCTTGAACGATTACAAAGGAATTAAAATTTTAAACTAGAAAATAAAAAGTGGCATCTCCAAAGAGGCACCCAAAAGAGGCACACCTTTATTAGGCTTTAGGGTTTCCTATTTATAGATAGGAGAACCCTAGGGTTTACATTTGATCCATATCTGAAATTACAAGCCCGTCCTAAGAAAACCGGGTCAACGCACCGACACCACCGACAAGCTGCACCGACACGTGCATAGCACGGCCGCGGATCTGTGGCGGAATGCTATGTTTGGCCGCGGATCCGCGGTCATCTTGAGGGATCATCTGCTCAAATTCTCAGGGTTGCTTCATGTTGCTATTTAATTCTGTTATCTTCTCTTGATTCTTCAGAATCTTTTCTACTTTCTTCCAGATTTCCACAGTGCAGAATTTGTGGACTTTTACCGTAAGCTTTGTGTTGAAGTCTTGAATCTAGTGTTGTCCTTGAATTTTCTTGTGTATGGAACTGTTTACTGATCTTCATTTGTTCCTTGAACTGTTAGGCGGTATCATATAGATTCATCTATTTGTTGGTAGTAGTCTCACTTTTGTAGCGTCTTTTTCCTGAATTTCACTGTATTGTTCTGAGAACCTGTAGCCTGCAACTATTTAGCAGATATGGATCAAAAGCACCTATTTATTTGTAATATGATTAAGAATGGGCGATATAATAATGCAATATTCTGATATGAACAAATACTCCCAAACTTATCTTTTGCTCGTCCCGAGCAAAACTAGTTTTATTCTCGAAAAAACCCAACCTCACTTTGCAGGGAATCGCGATTGCACTGAGCTCGTGCAACAAGCCGTCAAATCTCTAGGTGTCCCTAGTAGGAGGAGTGTTGTCTCCTGAGGGTTTTCAGCGGATACTACCCACAAAATCCGATCAATTTGGCATGTTGACTTTCATTCTTCAATTTGGTATTCTAGCAAGAAATTCTATTATCTTTAACTTTAGAAATCATCAACCCGTATTTTTCACACTCACTTATCATTTAACTTAAGATCGTATATGTTCTGCAAATTTATTAAGCTTTCAGCATCTTTTGAATTTTCCTTCTAAGGTTCCATCTCAACTTAGGAATTTTTATCATCTTTACTGAAGGTATAAGTCCTATCTTTCATTCCTATTTTTCATCCAAACCCCAATCATATACCCCTACGTATGTATATGTATCACCCCTACACTTGGAAATTCAATTCAAGCTATTATACTCTTGTCCATCTTCCAAAATACTTTTAGTTGGTGAATTTTAGATGAAATTGCTCACACATCCTTTATGCGACTGTTAATACTTCTTGAGGTACTGAATGATCGATTACAAAATGTGTTTGCGCATTTAGACGTATTTCCTCATCTTGTAATACCTAAGGCTTAGCAGTGACTCCCAAACCAGTTGGTTTAAGACACTAGGTGATAAAGCACCCTCGCTATATAATTTTTTTATTTATGAAGCCTTAAGTAATTACAAAACCAGTGTTTGTTTTATTTATATCTCTTTATTCACACTTGTACCTTTATTTTATTTTCCTTCATACTATGGATTTTAGACAAGAGCATTTCAAGGTATCCTCTACTATTCCAAGTTTTAAGGTGCGTGTTTGTGCAAGTTGTGGGGTATATATTTTCAGAATTTAGACTTAAGGTTCGGAATTATTTTTCAAACTTACACTTCACATAAAAATTCAATATTCTTCCCTTATTTTGACTTAGCCCAAGAACTGAACTTAAAATTTGCCTATTTCTAAATAAACTATAAGGGCATATATTTTCTATAATTAAACTTTAAGAAAGGTTATTTTTAGAGTTTTTAATTTACTAAGTTTAGGATCTAGCTTTTCCTTACTACTCAACCGTCATGTTGAATTTAAGTCAAATATGGCCAAAATTGAACTTTTCAATTTTTATAATTTATAATTTTTTTTTTGATTTTTATGGATTTTAAAATAAATATGCACATGCAAAAATATACACATGAATGCGAAGGAAGAAGGCTTACTGAGCATACCCCCAAACTTAATCTTGACAGTGTCCTCACTGTCAGGCTACACCAAGAGGGTCAAAACTGTCGGCACTCCCTTGTTTTTTTTTGTTTTTTTATTATTATTAATAACAGAAAAAGAAAACAAAATATATATACACAAAAAGGTTCCCCCCAAATTTAAGTGAAACAGTGTTTTCACTGTTGAAGCATTAAAGTTCAGAGTTAGGGAGGAGAAAACCACAGTATCAAGCTATACAAGGCTTTATGCAGGCCAAAGGTTAGCACCAACCATTCAAAAAATTTATCGTTATAATGGTGTGGTTAGTGAAAGAATGGAGTGTAGAGAAAAGAAATGAGAAATACACGAGACCGTGTGGAGATAGAAGCAGTATACGGTCTCGGTGGAGGAAAAGAATGGCGGAAGGGAAAAAGAAATGGTGGCGGTTCGACTTCTTTAGGTGGAGGTTGATTAATCACAAAATCTGTGTCATTTAAAAATGCAAGTTCGTCAGCAAAAAATTCTTTAAAACTCTCATCGATGTAATTGAACATTTTGCTGTCAGTAAGTTTTGTGCCAGAATTTATCATACTTGATTTTTCAAAAATTATGGAGGTAGGAGACTCGAAAAACTTATCTACCTCATTTTCAAAAGTATCCAAATCAAGTTGGTTTTCTAGAATGATCAAACTTGAATTATCAGATTGTGATTCATCAACACTCACTGAAATTATCGGAAGAATAGAAGAGGAACCTGAGAAAGTGGGAGAAAAAAGTTGAATACGAACTTGAGGGTGGAAATGGAGTGTATAAATTAACACAATTTGTAATGACCGATATTTAAAAAGCGATTGTGCTAATCTATCAACCCACGGAGAAATGAGATCAAATCCCTCAAGATTCGTGAGAAAACATGGATACATCGAACTTAGCAAACCAGACATTGAAAATGAAAGTGTAACGGTTTCTTGCAAAGTCGGAACAAGGATGGAGGGAAGTGATTGAGGAAGGGTATCGGTTAAAGATTCAGGAGGGTGTGCGCAGTCAATGAAAGGGATATAATGAATTGGAAAATCCGACTTCTCAAGTAAAACTGCTTCATCCTCAATAATTTCCCCAATACTCTCCTCAAAATTTAGCTTATCCATGCCATTCTCATTAAAATCAAGACGCATATGAAGTTTGGGAAAAACATTTAATGACTCGGGATAATGAACTGGAGAGAAAAATTCAATCAAATCTGCGGGTTCATCATCCAAAATATTCCCAGCGCCGATATCCTCGATCAAGTGAAAATCAATTTTTTCAGACACCTCATCAAAAGCATGGATATTTGTCAATTCAGGTTCTAGAGTGGAGGTGTAGAGGTCAAAAGGATTGGTGACGGTTTCACTCGAAAGGGACCCTTCACAATCAGGTAAATTAAACACTACAATATCGCACAACTCATTAGGCGTTCTATTTTCAACTGGTGAATTATTTGGAACACTTGATAGACATTCAAAACCGGAGTTGTGGGATTCAATTGGGGATGTGTAGGTTTGATTTGGAAGTGTGTACAGCTCACCCTCACCACTCAAATTCTCAATCTGTCCAATCTTTTCTTGCCCTAGTTAAGAATATAGGTGTTAGGGTAATAGTCAACAAAGGGGATTAGCACGACTAGGAAGAAACTTAGTTCTTCTTTTTGGTCCTTGTCCGTCTTTTCTTAACTCTTAGCCCTAACCTCTATTTAAATCAACCACAACCGGTCTAACTAGGAAATCACTGCAATCTTGTAGGATAGGGTGCCGTAGTGAGCGGTGTGTGGTTAATTTAAATAGAGTCTGTATTAATTAAAATTATAGGGGCAAGGAAAGAAGTGAGAGATTTCCTTCTCTCAAACCTTCTCTATCCTAACCCTAACAAGTGAGGAATTACTCACTCATTAGGAAAGTGACAAAAGAATTCATTTTTATAAATTTTATTTTAAAAGTCTATCTAAGTTGCAGATAATAAAAGACAGATTAGAAATATTGCATGAATTAAATTCAGATAAACAAAAGAATGCAAGATAGAAAATAAAAGTACTTTTATTGATGACCTCTCAACAAGTGCATTACAAGGAAATTAAAAGTTTAATCTAAGAAATTAAAAAGAGGCATGCCTAATTAGGCTTCTGGCTTTCCTATTTATAGATAGGAGAAACCCTAGGTTTTACATCTAATCCAAATTTGAATTTACAAAACTTCCCTAAGAAAGCTGGGTCAAAGCACCGACACCCGCCGACACGTGCACCGACACATGCGTTGCACAGCCGCGGTTCCGCGGCGGAAAGCCATGTTAGGCCGCGGTTCCACAGCCATATTGTGGGATCTTGAGTTCAACTTCTTAGGGCTGCTTCATGTTGCATTTTCCTTCTGTTTTCTTCAGTTAGTTCCTCAGAATCTTTTCTAGTTTCTTCCAGATTTCCAACAGTGCGGAATTATGTGGACTTTTATCGTGAGCTTCACGTTGAAGTCTTGAATCTTGTGCCGCATTTGTACTTTGTGCATTGAACTGTCTAGTGATCTTCATTTGTTCCTTGATCCGGTAGGCGGCATCATACGGATTCATCTATTGTTGGTCGTAGTCTCACATTTGTAGCGTCTTTTCATGAATTTCACTGTAATGATCTGAGAACCTGTAACCTGCAACTATTTAGCAGACATGGATCAAAAACACCTATTTATTTGTAATATGATTATGAATGGGCGATATAATAATGCAAAATTCTGATATGAACAAATACCCCCAAACTTATCTTTTGCTCGTCCCGAGCAAAGCCAATTTATTCTCAAAAAAATCCTAGCCTCACTTTCGCAGGGAATCGCGATTGCACTGAGCTCGTGCAACAGGCCGTTAAACCTCTAGGTGTCCCTAATAGGAGGAGTGTTGTCTCCTGAGGGTTTTCAGCGGATACTACCCACAAAATCCGATCAATTTGGCCTGTCAACTTTCATTCTTCAATTCAGTATTCTAGCAAGAAATTCTATTATCTTCAACTTAGAAATCATCAACCCGTATTTTTCACACTCAGTTTTCATTTAACCTAAGATCGTATATATTCTGCAAATTTATTAAGTTTTCAGCATCTTTTAAATTTTCCTTCTATAGTTCCATCTCAATTTAGGAATTTCTATCATCTCTACTGAAGGTATAAGCCCTATTTTTCATTCCTATCTCTCATCCAAACCCCAATCATATACACCTACGTGTGTGTAATTTTTACCCCTACACTTGGAAATTCAATTCTAGCTATCATACTCTTGTCCATCGTCCAAAGTACTTTCAGTTGGTGAATTTTAGATGAAATTGCTCACACATCCTTCATGCGACCGTTAATACTTCTTGAGGTACTAAACGACCGATTACAAAATGTGTTTGCGCATTTAGGCGTAATTCCTTGTCTTGTAATACCTAAGGCTTAGCAGTGACTCCCAAACCAGTTGATCTAAGGCACTAGGTGATAAAGCACCCTCGCTATATATTTTATTTATGCAGCCTCAAGTAATTACAAAATCAGTGTTCATTTTTCTTTATTCACACTTGTACTTTATTTTATTTTCCTTCATACTAAGGATTTTAGACAAGAGCATTTCAAGGTATCCTCTACTATCCCAAGTTTCAAGGTGCGTGTATGTGCAAGTGAAGGGTTCCTAGGTACACTAATGAAGTCTCACAAGTGATCAAATATGTTTAATTCAAAAAATTCCTTGTGCCTACAAACCCTAATACGGATCGTTAACTAGATAACAAGGTTATGCGATGCAAGTTAACGACTTTAACTTAAAGGAAAGAGACTACAACCTTTGTAGATCCGGTCCTCCACCTCCTAGGCTCCGTGATGACGTCCCTCCACTGTCCAAATTGAATCCATGACTCTAGCATCGGCTTCATCGGAGAAATGAGCGGACTTGGTCGTCGGCTTCGATGCCGAAGATGATCTACGTCGAGGCATCACAAGATCAAGCTCCACCTTCACCAAGCCATGAAAACTTGTGAAGGAAACACCCTATACTACTTGGTAAGAGGTAGAGGATGAAGAAATAGGAGGTGGGTTCACTTTAGAATTGGATTTCTCACTCTTATTCTCAAGTTGCCATTGATGGTTGCAAGGTTTCTTCTTGAAGAAGAAGAAGAAGAAGATGAAGAAAGAATATCATAGAATATGATAAGTATTATATTATTCTTTAAAATAGAAAACAATATGATACTTATCATCATCTCAACCTTAGTTAGGTGTAGAGATTAAACTAAGGTTAGTTGAATGGTTAGGTTATGAAGAAGAAGACAAAATGGTTACTTTGGTCAAAAAATGCATGAAGCAACAAGAACATTCTAGTATGAAAGCAACCATTTATCTTTTCTTTTCTCATTTAACCAAAAACAAATAGATAAAGAATTAAATGAAATGAAACCCTAACCATTCACTAATCATGGTTTAAGTCTTTACACAAACCCAAGTTTGCATGTATCATCAAACATGATACAAACAAGTGCACAAAAGTATATCACATATACAACTTGTGAAATTCAAGTAAGAAAATCCATTTAAAGTGAACAAATACTAGTTAATGCAAATTATTATATCAAATATATAATTATGCATTAAATCATTAAATCAATGCTTGATTTAACGATCCGTTCATATCGCATATAACCGACTAGTATCCAATGTATCGACTTATCGAATCAATCCTCGATTCGATAACTAGGTTATATCACATACAACCATTCGATACATTCATCGCGAGAATAGAATACGGTATCACATACACGCATTATTCTCGGTCCCGCACATATCTCATATGCGCTCCTATTTCGTTTCGCTTGAGCCAGGAAACCTTTGTGTAGGACTCTAAAGACTCGTCAATACGCCGGCAGCAGGTGATGATCATATCAAACACCCACAAGCCGCAAGTGGTCTGCTAAACATAACGGCCACCCGGGTATTGAGCGATCAGAAGATCGACGAGCAATCCCGCTCACATTCCTGTGAATCCAACCAGTAACACTTACCGTACAGTCCGGTCTGTTCGTCTGATATGTCGCATATCTCGCCTAGGGGTGGTAAACGTCAGACCCCAGTAGCTCGATAAGTCATGCCGACGTAAGGTCCATAACTATCGTGAAACTACTGATAACTCTTACCAGTATATCACTGCAACCCTGGCCAGGGATTTCCTGTTATGGCCAGTCGTGCATAGCGCAACATTAACCCCCAATACCGGGAGAGACGAATCCCCTCCTATCGCTCATTGCCTCCATGTGAATCGGGACTGTACCCAAAAACCACCTGTTTGCACGACTCAGTAGAGCCGTGGTAGGGTGAAAATCAAAGCACAGTGGGAGACACATAAGACTCTATGACGATCTCGGGTCAACAGACTAAGCTGTACCAGTGTCACCAGAGAACTGCCATCTGACGTGAGGTATAATACCATCTGGGAGTTCTCGGCGAGTCCGTTCAGTGTACCCAGTCCCCACTGAGCACCCGCATACCATCTCCGATGTCAAACACCAATGGATATGGGATCATCCATCGCCCATCACATGGGTCGAGAGGATATACGCTAGTCTACTCTGGAATATCGATGCCCCGTCTCGATATTCCCACGACTAGGAACAATGAAGGATATACTCATCGACTACCCAGGCCCCACTAGTATGATCTGCATCATAGTCCTGAAAGTCGAGTACACATCCTAAGGGCTTTATCAACATGTAATCAGAGAGACAGAAAGTATACATGTTAAGATAAAGAGCAACCAGATAGCGTACTATCATGTCGAGCAAGAAAGTCCTCCCTATATACGTCCCAGCATCCACTACAATATACATCCAATGTACAGTAATGGCCTCTAGGGCATACATATAACTAACAGCAAGTTCTAGAGTATATATTTTCAGAATTTAGACTTAAGGTTCAGAATTATTTTTCAGACTTACACTTCAAATAAAAAATTTCAATACTCTTCCCTTATTTTGAGTTAGCCCAAGAACTGAACTCAAAATTTGCCTATTTCTAAATAAACTACAAGGATATATATTTTCTGCCGTTAAACTTTAAGAAAGATTATCTTTAGGGTTTTTAATTTACTAAGTTTAGGATCTAGTTTTTCCCTACTATTCAACTGTCATGTTGAACTTAAGTCAAATATGGTCAAAATTGAATTTTTTTCAATTTTTATATTTTAAAAAATTTTCAATTTTTTATTTGATTTGATTTTTTTTATTTTCATTTTTAATTTTATATTTTTTTATTTTTTATTTAATTTTTATAATTTTTTATAAAGATACAATGCGGAATTAAATATGCAAAGAAAGAAAAAACAAATATGTACAAAAATAAAAATATGCAATACAATGATAACTATTTACAAACCACCTCCACCCCTAAACTTACCAAAAGCAGTGCCCTCACTGCTTATTGCCTCGCCGTCCCCTCGAACGTGAACGGGAACGTTCCTCTCTCGCCAGCAGGGTGGTCATACCGTGCTCTATTTCTGTCACTCGATGATCCAGGTTGGTCACCATCCCTATCAATCTGTCTATCCCCCTAGTGGCTCTCCTAAGTAAACGTGCATGTGTTGCAGGGGTAAGCTCTTCCTCGCTCGCGGTCGAGCTGGAGCTGGGTGTCTTGGCGGGTACGTCCTCAGCCGGCTCAGTGCGCGACCATTCATCATTTAAGCGTGTGTAGGACGTGGAAACGCCCTCAAGAAGAGGTCTAATAGAGATCCCTCCATACATATAAAACTCAAATTCCTCCACAGGGAGGAAATAGCGACACAGTTGTGTCACCAATATGGGGCATGGATAATTGGCAGTCCTTCTGCCCGCACCAATCGAATGAAGTAATACCGTGCACATATCATAGCTTGGGTTCCTAGTCATCAAAGTGTGCACGATATGAAGTGATGGTGTAAAAAAATGTCGTATAATGCTAACTACCAAAAATATTATTTTGTGCCCAACGGCACACAGTCAATACGTTTGCAAAGAGGGTTCTAGATTGGATGCCTTTACGTGGCTTCCTCGAACAATCATTACCCATCAAAGATAGGTAATCCTCGAATTGGAGGGGTTGATCATGAGTAGGTAGTCTAGGTATTAAGGTGACTTCATGGATGAAGTCCCTATCGATTATGATTTCCCTATCCCCCCAATTTAGCCTAATGTATCCGTGTTGTGAGAGGCAACTGTCTTCCATGCACTCGTAAAATCGGGTGACAAGATCTGGAAGAGCGAAGGAGTTTGGATGGTTAAAAAGTAAGAAATTCCACCCTCGCTTTCGGATCTCTTCACCGAAATAGCTACCGTAGATCGTGTGTGCAAAGATTTGGGAAAAGTCCCTCTCAAATTGCAGAGTTGGTGCCATTACAGAGAGCTAATTCAGATATTTTAATTTTAACAGAGAGAGAAAAGAAGTGCAAACCTCCTCTGAAATTTTCAGAGGGTGAAGAGGCTAAGCAGCGGCGGATCGGCGGCAGAAGCGTGTCTTCGGCGGCGGAAGCGCGGCTACCTGGTGAGTTCTCCTAACTCTGGATGCTGCGGCGGCTAGGGTTTTGAGACAGGAAATTTTTAGGGTTTGGTAAAATACAGAGAGGGCTCAGGTTCTATTTATAGGAGGGTGGTTTGGTTATTTTCAAAAAGGTCCTCTTAAAAAGAGAAATTTATTTGTAAATAAATTTTTTATTTTTTTATTATTTATTATTTATTAAAACTGAAAATTTACAAAAAATACACCCAATCTGGATTGGTGTTATAACCCCTTAAAAGTTCGTTTTAAATATGCAAAGCAATTAACACACAAAATCTAAAACACTTGCAAATTTTTTTTTATTTGGCAGCGCAAAGAATCCTGCACAAAAACAATTTATTGGATAGGAGAAAGAATTTTGCGCAAAGAACCCTGCAGGAAAATTTTTGAGTGCAGATCAGGGGGTTACAGAGGAGAAATGGAATGCTTACAGAGCAAAATAGATTGCCGACGTCTGCAGTTGACCGC
Source organism: Agapanthus africanus (assembly GCA_030015575.1). NCBI lineage: Eukaryota > Viridiplantae > Streptophyta > Magnoliopsida > Asparagales > Amaryllidaceae > Agapanthus > Agapanthus africanus. Next base: position 14,643,258 of record CM057342.1, on the reverse strand, counting down.
GGTTCCGCGGTCAAACCTGCACTTGTGCCGCGGTTCCGTGGTGGAACAATTGGTTCAGATCTCCAAAATTTTTCTGTTTTCTGTTGTGGTTCTCCTCTGTCTGTTCAGATCTTCTGTTTCTTGATTTGTTCACTGGGTTTTTCCAGATCTGAATATGTCCGTCTTCTTTTCCTGCACACTTGCACAAAAACCTTTCAAGAAAAACAAGATGATTTTTATTTTTATTTTATATTTTTTTTGTTTTGTTTTAAATTTTTTCAATCTTTATAAAAAAAATTTAAATTTTTTTTATTAACCCGAAATTATACAAAGAAAGAGACTACCGTCTTCCCGGCAACGGCACCATTTGATTAAGAGAGATTTTGTATATGCGTTTTAAAAGATAGATCAAAAGTTAAGAATACCGCAATCAATAACGGTGTCGCTCGGTAGCTAGCCGGTTGAGTACGGGTCGGTCCACAGGGAGATGGATTCCTATTCTATGTGTTCTAACGAGTTAATCTGATCAAGTCGGGTTTTGTTTTAGATCTAAGAATGAGAATAAGTTGATAAAAAGGCTTGCTAGGGTTAGGGTTAGGTCATTTCAAAATATGGATTCTTCTCACTGCTTTTAATGCGCTAGTTAGGATTTTAGGTGTTAGGGTAATAGTTAACAAAGGAGATTAGCACGACTAGGAAGAAACTTAGTTTCTTCCTTTTGGTCCTTGTCCGTCCTTTCTTAACTCTTAGTCCTAATCTCTATGTAAATCAACCACAACCGGTCTTAACTAGGGAATCACCGCTATCTCGTGGGATAGGGTCCCATAGTGAGCAGTGTGTGGTTAATTTAAATAGAGTCCTAATTAAAAATTATGGGGGCAAGAAAAGGAGGGGTAGAGATTTCCTTCTCTCAAAGATTCCCAATCCTAACCCTAACAAGTGAGAAATTACTCACTCATTAGGGTATTAACAATGGAATTCATTTTTTTTATAAATTTTTATATTAGAAAACTAAATTGCAAATATTAAAAGAACAGATAAAAAAATGCAAGAATTAAATTCAGAAAAGAAATGCGAGATAAAAATAAAAATATCTTTCTTTATTGATGCACTCTTGAAGGATTACAAAGGAATTAAAATTTTAAACTAGAAAATAAAAAGAGGCATCTCCAAAGAGGCACCCAAAAGAGGCACACCTTTATTAGGCTTTAGGGTTTCCTATTTATAGATAAGAGAAACCCTAAGCTTTACACTGATCCATATCTAAAATTACAAGGCTACCCTAAGAAAACAGGGTCAACGCACCGACACCACCGACAAGCTGCACTGACACGTGCATAGCACGGCCGCGGATCCGCGGTGGAATGCCCTGTTTGGCCACGGATCCACGGTCATCTTGAGGGATCATCTGGTCAAATTCTCAGGGTTGCTTCATGTTGCTATTTAATTCTGTTATCTTCTCTTGGTTCTTCAGAATCTTTTCTACTTTCTTCCAGATTTCCACAGTGCAGAATTTATGGACTTTTACCGTAAGTTTTGCGTTGAAGTCTTGAATCTTGTGCTGCCCTTGAACTGTCTTGTGCATGGAACTGTTTATTGATCTTCATTTGTTCCTTGAACTGTTAGGCGACATCATATAGATTCATCTATTTGTTGGTCGTAGTCTCACTTTTGTAGCGTCTTTTTCCTGAATTTCACTGTATTGTTCTGAGAACCTGTAGCCTACAACTATTTAATCAAAAGCACCTATTTATTTGTAATATGATTAAGAATGGGCGATATAATAATGCAATATTCTGATATGAACAACTTTATCCACCAGCATCCAAATCCGCTACATCCAACGGTGGCTAGCTGGCCATTCGAAATGTATGGAACTGACATAATCGGACCCAACGAACCGGCATCATCCAAAGGACATCGGTTCATATTGGCGACAACTGATTATTTCTCTTAGTGGGCGGAAGCAATACTGCTAAGAGAAGTGAAGACGGAGAATATCCTCCATTTCTTCAAGACACACGTCATTTATCGGTTCGGCACTCCGCGACGGATTATCTCCGATAATGGGCCAGCCTACAGAAGCCATAAGATTAGCCGCTTCGCACAACAACATAATATAGACTGGAGATACTCTTCGGTCTATAATCCCCGAACTAACGGTCTAGCTGAGGCTTTTAACAAGACCTTGATGAAGATCGTGAAAAAGACGGTGTCCAAAAATAAGAAGGACTGGCATGAGAGACTGCATGAAGCTCTCTGGGCGTATCGAACTACGTTCAAAACAGCCACAAACACAACGCCGTATGCATTGGTATTCGGCACAGAAGCGGTACTCCCCCTCGAGATAGAGTTACCCTCTCTACGAGTGGCGGTTCACTACGAGCTAACCGACGAAGAAAATGCTCACCTTGGGCTTGAGGAGCTCGACGCCCTTGATGAAACCCGGCTCATGGCGCAACAAAACCTGGAGGCTTATAAAGCAAAGATGATGCGCTCATACGAGATATTGACTAGGCCGAGAACATTCCGCCAAGGCGAACTCGTGCTAGTGGTCAAGAGACCTATGATCCCCAATCGTGCCAAACGGGGGAAATTCCAGCCGAACTACGAGGGCCCGTACATCATAGACAAAGTCTACCAAGGTGGGGCTTACCTGCTCATGGATATGCATGGCGAAAGACCCTTCAGGCCAATAAACGGCCGATTCCTAAAGAAATACTACGCCTGACGTGTTGCGGCCTGGGTTAATGATAGATGACGACGCCTATGTCCACTCGCTATCTTCCCAAGCCCAAACTTTATAAGTGGTAGCCAACGAAACCGTTGCAACAACGGACCGAGATGTCTTAAAACTAACAACGGACCGAAACGTCCCTAAACTAATGACGGACCGAGATGTCCTAAAACCAACGGACCGAAACGTCCCTAAACTAATGACGGACCGAGATGTCATAAAATTAACAACGGACGGAAACGTCCCTAAACTAATGACGGACCGAGATGTCCTAAAACTAACAATGGACCGTAACGTCCTTAAACTAACTACAGACCGCAATGTCCTAAAACTAACGATGGACCGTGATGTCCTAAAACTAGCGATGGACCGAAACGTCTCTAAAACCGCTACAAAACGTAGCATCCCAAGGCTGACACAAAAAAATAAAAATATATATAAAAAAAAGAAAGAAAACGGTATGTCCATATGCGAGATGGGTACGGATGAAAACCCGAAAGGGCTCCGTGAGTAAAAACAGTAGGGCTACCGACGAGTTTTGTGAAAATCCGAAAGGGCGCAATCTCGTTAAAAGACACTTGCAAGGTCCTCTCGACCCGGTGAGGAGAAAATACTTACGTGAGATCCTTACAACTCACAAAGGAGCAACACACTTAGGGATCCCCACGATTCCTAAGGAGAAATTACACTTACGAGATCCTCACGACTCGTAAGGAGAATTCACCTTTGAGATCCTAACGGCTCATAGGATTCAAAAGCCTTAAGCTACAGAGATCTGAACCTATTCTTAAGCCATCACAATCTCCAGTGCTTCCCTACAAGCGTTTTAATATTGACCCTTGTATACAATTCACGGGCACAAATAAACATTTCCCTAACAGAGTCCCACCAGCGTCTAGGGATATGCTCATATGGTGAACGACCCTTGTAAGTTCTCTCGACTTATAAGGAGAAAACACTCTTGTAAGATCCTTATGACTTATAAGAGAACATACACTTAAGAATCCTCACGATTTTTAAGGAGAAAACCCACCTACGAGATCCTCATGACTCGTAGGGGGAAATACCTTTATGAGACCCTTACGGCTCGTAAAGTCAAAAAACCTTAGTCAACAGGATCCGAACCCTGTTTGCGAAGCCACTTTTGTTTGACATCAACAGAGGCAAATGATGATTCGGTCCTGGCAATGTCCTAGTTGTAGCGATGCTGATGCCTAAATCGGTGTCAGGTTCCAAACTCAAATCAGCGAGCCAAAAATGCATATAAAATAGTCGAAATGATGAGGTAACTTGCAACAAAGTCAGCAAGTAAAAATATATATACATATAAAATTGCCGAAATGATTGGGCACTGCGAAAAATAGCCGAAATGATTAAGCAATCGCGATTTTTACAATATAAAAAACTTAAATGATAGAGCATCGCGGAAAGAAATAAAAAATGAAATGAAATGAAACTTTTTGCCCTACAGATGAGATCATATCGATCCCTGTATACAATTCGGGGGCAGAAACAAAGAGAGGATCATATCATCCCACCAGGATCCGTCAGAAAGAGAGCCAAGTCTTGATGGCAACATCTGCATCTCGAGAGAACAACAACAGCGTTCCTCCTCATTTCAGCAGGGTTCGGGCGCGGCAATCAACTTTGGAGCCATGGCAAAGTCCCTGTTCCAAATCTCGACGGTTCACAAACAGCCTAGAGATCACCAACAGCGTTCCTCCTCATTCCAGCAGGATCCAGACGCGACAATCAACCTTGGAGCCATGGCAAAGTCCCTGTTCCAGATCTCGACGGTTTACAGACAGCCTAGAGATCACCAACAGCGTTCCTCCTCATTCCAGCGGGATCCAGACGCGACAATCAACCTTGGAGCCATGGCAAAGTCCCTGTTCCAAACCTCGACGGTTCACAGACAGCCGAGAGAGCAAATCCTGGTCACACAGAACACGGCCAAAGTCAATCCTGACCCCGTGGGAAGCAGCCAGAGCAAATCCTGGTCACGTAGAATACGGCTAAACTCAATCCTGACCCCGTAGGAAACTCCCAGAGCGAATCCTGGTCACGCAGAACACAGCCAAAGTCAATCATGACCCTGTGGGAAGTAGCCATAGCAAATCCTGGTCATGTAGAACACGGCTAAAGTCAAACCTGACCCCGTGGGAAACTGCCAGAGCGAATCCTGGTCACGCAGAACACGGCCAAAGTCAATCCTGACCCGTGGGAAGTAGCCATAGCAAATCTTGGTCATGTAGAACATGGCTAAAGTCAATTCTGACCCCGTGGGAAACTGCCAGAGCGAATCCTGGTCACGCAGAACACAGCCAAAGTCAATCCTGACCTCGTAGGAAGCAGCCAGAGCAAATCCTGGTCACGTAGAACACGGCTAAAGTCAATCCTGACCTCGTGGGAAACTGCCAGAGCGAATCCTGGTCACGCAGAACACGACCAAAGTCAATTCTGACCCCGTGGGAAGCAGCCAGAGCAAATCCTGGTCATATAGAACACGGCTAAAGTCAATCCTGACCCCGTGGGAAACTGCCAGAGCAAATCCTGGTCACGTAGAACACGGCCAAAGTCAATCCTGGCCCCGTGGGAAACTGCCAGAGCAGATCCTGGTCACGTAGAACATGGCTAAAGTCAATCTTGACCCCGTAGGAAACTACCAGAGCAAATCCTGGTCACGTAGAATACAGCCAAAGTCAATCCTGACCCCGTGGGAAACTGCCAGAGTGAATCCTGGTCACGTAGAACACGGCTAAAGTCAATCCTGACCCGTGGGAAACAGCCAGAGCAAATCATGGTCCTGTCGAACATGGCTAAAGTCAATCCTGACCCCGTGGGAAACAGCCAGAGCAAACCCTCGATCTCCCCACCAAAAGCAATGCTTTGACTCTGGAGCAAGTCAATTCATCAAACACTTATGCGTCCTCTCGACTTGTAAGGAAGAAAATTCTCTCGGGAGATCCTTACGACTCTCAAGAGAAAACACACTTAGGAATCCTCACGATTCCTAACGAGAAAATACACCTACGAGATCCTCTTGACTCGTAGGGAGAAAAATCTTTATGAGACCCTCATGGCTCATAAAATTGAAAAGTCTTAGGTGACAGATCCTAACGCTGTTTCCTAAGCCATCACCACCCTGCAAAGAGTCCACGATGGATAGCTACATACTATCTACAGGCCACACTTGCTAAAATCACGTGGCAACAACACAACAAAGAGAAGAAAGCAACAGTATAACAAAAAATGTGTATATTTTATTCATAAATTCAATTGAGAACAAGACAAATCATATAAAAGAATAAAAATGGATACATGTTATTCAAAAATTACAAGTGTTCAATCTATGCAAAAACAGCTATTGAGAAGGAGGCGTCTTCAATAAATCAGCTAGCTGCTCGTGCACTCCTCTCAACTCCTTCTTATGATCAGCCGCCGTGGCCAGCTCCGCTTCAATTCGAGCCCGCTGTTGCAAGCACGATGAAATTTTCTCATCGATTTCCCATTGGGTCTGCGTAACCCACTCAATAGAGTCGAGCTTCTGCCTCAATGCCAGCCTGTCCGAAATACATCGCTGCAAATTGTCAAAGACGGCTCTCAGTTGCGCGGCATTCGCTTCAACTTGGGCGCGCAGCCGGGCAGATTCACCTAAAGCTTCCTCGCGTTCCTTCCGCCTCAAGGTCGCTTCTTGTTCAAAATGGCGGAGGAAGGACACGTTCTGCTCGACCCACGCAGCCCGCTGGGAGTTCAAAGCTAGAATTTCAGGAGCAGGACGCCTAAGTTCAAGCTCACGCAAGCAGGCCTCAATCTTTCTGCAGTGGTTAACCCAAGACTCAACGACACCTTCGTTATGGAAGTTTACAAGCATCGCCAATATTGGATTAACCTCGGCAGCAAAATCTGCAGCGAATGTAGGGGCCTCTGCGTCAAGCTCCTCGATGTATTCGCTCAACATACGCAAACTGGTCATAGCGCCCTTTGACGATGGACGTCTAGAAAAAGGGCCTGCCGGCATTGTGATGCGAGACTCGAACGGAGCTGGAGTCGGTGTGAGACCACTGCGAAATAAATCAAAGTCAGATGTCGGCTCAAGAAATAAAGAAAATGCATGAACAATAGAGTCTACCATACCAGATACGACAGGGGGCAGAGTTGGGAGTACTGGTGGCGTAATGATTCCCTCGTCCCCTCCTCCAATTTGTAGTGCTGCAATCAACTCAAAATTAACAACGATCGGGTCGTCCGTCCAAGAAAAGAAGGGACGTTGGTTTAGAAAGCTATACTCACTGGCACCAGCAAGCAGAATAACTTCCAACTGGAAGGAGAAGTGCGGGTTCGGCACTTGATACAGATGATCAAAAAGAACTCCTGCAAGATCACGATGATTGTTCATATCAGAATTTTGCATTATTATATCGCCCATTCTTAATCATATTACAAATAAATAGGTGCTTTTGATCCATGTCTGCTAAATAGTTGCAGGTTACAGGTTCTCAGATCGTTACAGTGAAATTCATGAAAAGACGCTACAAATGTGAGACTACGACCAACAATAGATGAATCCGTATGATGCCGCCTACCAGATCAAGGAAAAAATGAAGATCAGTAGACAACTCAATGCACAAAGTACAAAGGCAGCACAAGATTCAAGATTTCAACGCGAAGCTCACGATAAAAGTCCACATAATTCTGCTTTGTTGGAAATCTGGAAGAAAGTAGAAAAGATTCTGAGGAACCAAGTGAAGAAAACAGAAGGAAAAAACAATATGAAGCAGCTCTGAGAAGTTGAACTCAAGATCCCACAATATGGCAGCGGAACAGCGGCCAAACATGGCTTTCTTCCGCGGAACCGCGGCCGTGCAACGCACGTGTCGGTGCTTTGACCCGGCTTTCTTAGGGTAGTTTTGTAAATTCAAATATGGATCAGATGTAAAACCTAGGGTTTCTCCTATCTATAAATAGAAAAGCCAGAAGCCTAATTAGGCATGCCTCTTTTTAATTTCTTAGATTAAACTTTTAATTTCCTTGTAATGCACTTGTTGAGAGGTCATCAATAAAGGTACTTTTATTTTCTATCATGCATTCTTTTGTTTATCTGAATTTAATTCGTGCAATATTTTTTATCTGTCTTTTATTATCTGCAATTTAGATGGACTTTTAAAATAAAAATTATAAAAATGAATTCTTTTGTCACTTTCCTAATGAGTGAGTAATTTCTCACTTGTTAGGGTTAGGATAGGGAAGGTTTGAGAGAAGGAAATCTCTCTCACTCCTTTCCTTGCCCCTATAATTTTAATTAATACGGACTCTATTTAAATTAACCACACACCGCTCACTACGGCACCCTATCCTACAAGATTGCGGTGATTTCCTAGTTAGACCGGTTGTGGTTGATTTAAATAGAGGTTAGGGCTAAGAGTTAAGAAAAGACGGACAAGGACCAAAAGGAAGAACTAAGTTTCTTCCTAGTCGTGCTAATCCCCTTTGTTGACTATTACCCTAACACCTATATTCTTAACTAGGGCAAGAAAAGCAGTGAATAGAATCCTTATTACAAACTAACCTAATCCTAACCCTGGCAAGACTTTAAATTAAATTAATCTCATTCTTAGATTTTAAAACAAAACCCTACCAAAAATAGGACTTAACTCGTTAGAACTTAAAGAAAGAACACCATTTTCCTGTGGACCGACCCGTACTCAACCAGCTAGCTACCAAGCAACACCGTCTTGATTGCGGTAAATTTAAACATTAAAAAGCACGTACACAAAAACTCTCTCAATCAAATGGCGCAGTTGCCGGGGAAACGGTAGTTATTTTCTTTCTGTAATTTCGGGTTAATTGAAATTGAAAAAAAATTATAAAAATTGAAAATATAAAAACTAAAAAAAATATATCATCTTGTTCTTTTTGATCGGTTTTTGTGCGAATTGTGCAGGAACGGAAAACAGACTGATTCAGATCTGGAGCAAGCCCGGTGAACAAATCAACAAACAGAAGATCTGAACAGACAGAGGAGAACCATAACAGCACACAGAAAAATCTCGGAGGCCTGAACCAACCGAACCACCGCGGAACCGCGGCCAAAGTAGAGGTTTGACCGCGGAACCGCGGTCAAATTGCTGACGTCAGCACTCAGATTTCTCTGTGAGTATTTCTTGTCTTCTCTTCTACCCCCTGAACTCCACTGAAAAATTTTCCTGCAGGGTTCTTTGCGTACAACTTCTTCTCCCTCTCCAATAAATCATTTTGTGCAGGATTCTTTGCACCGCAAATAAAAAGAAATTTTTTTTGGCAAGTGTTTTAGATTTTATGTGTTACTGCTTTGCATATTTAAAACGGAATCTAAGGGGCTATAACACCAATCCAGATTGAGTGGGGGTTTTATTACCCTTCCTAAGACCCCAGAAATCACAAAAAGCATATGTATCACCCTCGAGTTAATTAAAAAATATCTAGACTCAGCCAATTAAGGACTGTCACGCTCATTAGGACAGAGGAAGGTTGTGAGCATTCAGTCGTTTATCTAAACCTGACTTTGTGGTGCGTAGGCTAGACAAGTGAGAAAGGTAACTTTAAAAGGCCCGTCTCACGGTGATTCGTGAGCGGAACCCTCTTTTCTTCACTTGTGCTTACCTGGCCATAATTGGCGGTGAAGAGGCGATTTGAGGGATATCTCACAACTTGTCGTTTTGGACCAGTTAGGAGCAGTCTAGTTGACTTAGGAGAGCCTAGTTTTAGGCCTGATTGTGCATGCTCAAATTGTGACTGTTTGAAAGTGTGTCGTAATCCGTACAAATTTTTTGCAAAATTCTTTATAAATTTTTTTAAAAAAAACACAACAAAATTTTTACAAAAACTTTCCATTTGTCGCTAGAATTCCATTGCACCCAACCTTCACCCACATTTCCCCATTGACGTTTTCTTACCCTCACATTCTACGTTTGACTACACTACAACTCGTTTAGTGTATGTCCGGTTGGACTAGGGACACTAGCACCCGTTTAGTCCGTGTCTCGTTGGTCGCTACTGACGACGCGTTCGACTCCGAAGTCGAAACTCCATCCACTTCTTTTTCATCTTTACCTTCATCCTCACATTCATCATCTTCTAAAGAGATGTCAGGATTCAATTCTAACAACCCTTTACCTACTTCGGGACTGATTCCACCTTAACTGGGTGCGAATAACCCGCAACAACCATCTGTTGAAGCGCCATAGCGAATCGCGTTCCAGGATCTTTTCTATCCTACCCGTTCCGCACTTCCTACTTGTCTTTCACTTCCGCCGGCAAGTGGAGATAATTTCGAAATTAATCCCCACTTCATCAATATGTTGCCCAAATTTCATGGGCTGGAATCCGAAGATGCCTATATCTTCATTAACAAATTCCAGAATGTTTGTGCAATGATGAAGACCGCTCAACTGTCCGATGATGCTATAAAGCTACGAGTCATTCCATTCACATTATGTGACCTAGCTGAAAAGTGGCTATATAGTACAGCATCGCATTCCATAAAAAGTTAGGAAGAGTTTGTTAAGGCATTTCTTAAAAAGTTTTACCCACATCACAAGACCGCCGGAATTCGTAATGAAATTAACCAATTTTCCCAGCTTCCTTCCGAACCTTTTTGGAAGTGTTTCGAACGATGTAAAGACCTTCTTGTTCAGTGCCCTCATCACGGTATCGAGAGATGGCAACTTTGCCAAATTTTATACGAAGGACTGAACCCAGCAACTAAGCAGTTGCTGGAAACCATTTGTCAAGGTCACTTCCTAACCAAATCCGACGAGGAAGCTTCGCAATTTCTCGACGATCTTGCTGAAAAAACACTTCAGTGGGAAAGCACTAGACAGACCGCTTCATCCACCTCATCTACTTCATCTGGTCCGTCTAGGGCAGGCGTTCATCAACTTGACATGTCAATTGCAATGAAGGCCGAAATGGCCGCAATTACACGAAAACTAGAAGGGATTGAGAGCAAATTCTCATCGCCTTCTTCTGCCCCCGCTTTACCCCTTCGCACTATATGCGCTTGTTGTTCGGATCCGTCCCATTTGACCGAAGAGTGTCCTTACAACCCACCTGCTCAAGAACAGGATCAAGTCAATGCTGCCTTTCAGTAGAGACAAAAAAATGATCCATACTCTTCAACTTACAATCATGGTTGGAGGAACCACCCCAATTTTGCTTGGAATCAAAATCAACAACAATTCCAAGGCAACAACAATTTCCAGAGGCCTCCTCCACAACAACAAGCTTCTCAACAAACTCAATATCAGCAACCTTTCCATCTCCAATCTTACCAAAATCAAATGAACAATTTTGCAACCAACAACTCTTTTCCTCAAAACAATTTTGTTCCACCAAATAACGATAAGGTCTCCTCGCTAGAACGAAGTCTGGATGCGTTTTTAAAACAATCTACTCAATTCTCAGCCAACATCCAGTCTTTTATTCAGTCTTTGGTGCAACACACTGCATCACATGGGCAAAGCATCAGAACCATTGAAGCCCAAATTGCACAACTGAATGCTGCTTTAAGCGAGCGAGAGAAGGTGAAGCTTCCATCTCAACCACTGCCAAATCCTGGTCACCCACAAAATGCACATGTTGCTCATGAACAACAAAACCATAATGTGAGTGTCGTGACTACATTGAGATCTGAAAGGATGTTGCACAACAATGTTGGCATTGATGATGACACCCCGGCCACCGCTTCTTCTTCTTCATCTTCATCTTCTTCATCTTCAGAGCCTGTTTTCCATTCTTCACAAGGCTCTACTTCTTCTATTACTCCGAACGGACCTACATCTCACTCCACGAAAACACCAGCACCGGGATCCGTTCCAACTCCGCAATCTCCTCCAAAAATATTGGACTCAACCAATTTTCAAAATGTTCCATTTCCAAACAGGTTGAGATCCAATAAACCAAATCCACAAATGGAGAAGATTGTAGAGTTATTTAAATAAGTCAGCATTAATATTCCTCTCTTGGATGCAATCCAATAAGTCCCTTCTTATGCTAAAATCTTGAAAGATTTATGCACCAAGAAGAGGAAATCACAGATACCTAAGAAAGTTTTCTTGGCTAGTGCAGTAAGTGATGCTCTTACTCAACCTTTACCTCAAAAACGAAAGGACCCTGGCTGTCCTACAATTTCAACAACTATTGGGGATAAGAACATAAACCGCGCACTATAGGATCTTGGTGCCAGTGTTACCCTGCTTCCTTATTCAGTGTATGAGCAATTAGACGTTGGAGAGCTGAAACCCACACATTGTACTCTCTAAATGGCCGACCGATCCATCACCCATCGTAAGGGGGAGTTAGAGGATGTGTTGATTAAAGTAGGGGACTTCATATTCCCCATTGATTTCATTGTTATGGACACACAGCCTGTAGCTAACCCCTGGAGTTAAATTCCGGTGATACTCGGTCGACCATTCCTTGCGACTTTTAATACGGTGATCAATTGTCGAAATGGTTCGATGAACCCATCTTTTGGAAACATGACAATTGAACTCAACATTTTTAAGTTGGGGAATTAGCCTACCGAACCTAATGCTAATATACTTGATATTTGCTCGATCCAAGAGATCACCCAGGAGGACTGTAAGCTCGAGAAATTTCTGTTCGATCACAGCAATTTTGACGCCACTAGTGCGTTCCTCCTTGAATCTGATACTGCTTTCACACCCGATAAAGACTACAAGTGTTTCACTTTCACGAACGATCTTGACCATTCACCACCCGAGTTTGAATCCTTTGAATTTTCGGATGAGCTAACTGAACCATTCGACTCGGTTGCTTACACTCGTTTTGAACTTCTGTTGGAATCCTTCGAGTTTGAGACAATTTCATAAATTTTACCTTCAATTGTTTCGCCTCCAACACTCGAACTCAAGCTATTGTCGTCTCACCTTAAATATGCTTACTTAGGTGAGAATGAGACCCTTCCTGGCTTCTCTAGCCCCCGAGTAAGAGAAAGCTTTTTTAACGGTTTTACAAAACAATCGGCAAGGTTTTGGCTGGACTATGGCGGACATCAAGAGGATTAGTCCCCTAATAGTTGAACATCATATACATATGATGGATGATACCAAGCCAGTAAGGGATCCACAGAGACGCCTCAACCCATTCATGAAGGAGGCTGTTAAAAAGGAGATCATAAAATGTCTTGATAGTGGTATCATTTACCCTATCTCTGATAGCCAATGGGTTAGTCCCATTCACGTTGTCCCAAATAAATCGGGCATAACGGTCATAACTAATGAGGCGAATGAGTTAATACCTACTCGCACCCAAACTGGGTGGCGAGTATGCATCGATTATAGAAAACTCAACGCCGCGACACGGAAAGACCACTTTCCATTACCTTTTATTGACCAAATGCTAGAACGATTAGCCGGGCATGAATTTTATTGCCTTTTGGATGGCTACTCCGGTTATAATCAAATTCCCATTGCCGAAAAGGACCAGGACAAGACCACATTCACTTGTCCGTTCGGCACGTTTGCATATCGTCGCATGCCCTTTGGGTTATGCAATGCGCCCGCTGCCTTCCAGCGGTGTATGATGGATATTTTTTCAGACATGGTGGAAAAATTCTTGGAAATTGGAACGTTTCCAAAATAATAAAATATTATTTTCGGGAATTTTTATAATTTAATATTATTTTAATGAATATTTTAATATTCCGGCATAATTAAATACAAATAAAATTATGGAAAATTATAGAAAATTCTAAAATGGGGTATTTATTGGAATTATGCCATTTTAAAGTTTTTATGATCACTTATATGCTAATTTAGTGCTAAATGCGATTAAAAAATCGCTAATCGGATTTTTGGCATTTTTGTGCAAAGCATGCACATATCATTTTTCTACACTGGTGTTGCATTTTCTTACCATGCCTTACTTTGGGTTTACTATTCTAGTGAGAAGGATTTTTTTTTCTTAGGAAAAGAAAAGAAAAGAAAAGGAAAAGGGATTAAAGAAGTAGGTATGGTGAGAGAGGGGGTAGGTGAGAGTGTTGACCTAGCCTTTTTCTCTTCATTTCCTTCACTCATCTCTCTCCCTTCAGCCCCTTGCTGCTGCTGCTCTTGCTTCCTCCTCCTCCTTCTTCAAGCCTCCAAAACACCATGATAACCTCATCAAAACCTCACTTCCTTTTTACAAAAAGTGTGCATAAGCTCGCAAGCTATAGGATGGACCAAGAAAGCTTTCGTTTTGGCGCTGTTGAGGATTCTTGAGGGTCTTATGAGGTAATTTCTTCACAATTAGAGTGTTAATTCTTGTGCTTAAGCTTCAATTCAAGTTTCATATCGATATCGTGTAGTTTTGTGCACTTTGGTTAACCCTAGAGAGGATTAGGGTGATTTTGAGTTGTGGCTTTGCAATTGGACTAAAATGGTGACCTTAGACCCTATATTGACCAAGACCCTGACCTAGCACAACCTGAAACCCAAAAATACGGAATTATGGAACTTTTCATGTCGGTTTGTGTGATCTGTGAAGGTGTTCTGGAATCTGGAGCAACTCGGGGGCACCAAAAATAAAATTGAGCTGACAGTGAGTCGTGCAGGCACCTAAGAAGCTACCACCAAGACCCGAGCCCCTAACTCCAAACCGTGGCCGCAAATTTAATCATTCTGGCCGCAATTTGCGGCCAGAGTAGAGGGGAATGGTTCCATTTTTGTTCCAGGGCTCATTTAGCACTAGATTAGACCCCTCCTATATATAGTTTTGGCTAATGGTCATCTGGGGAAAATCTGGAGGCATTTTGGGGTGTTTTAGGCGATGTTTTCCGTATTTTTAAATGCACTTTCTTTGTATTTGGATTTTTATTTGGTTGTCGGGTGTTCATACATCGACAACAGGGGTTAAGTGTTGGATTTGCATGTTTGGGCCATAGGTTCCAACCTATGAGCACACCGTGCGCTGTTTCGGTTTTCTGCCTTGATATTAATATGTATTGGGACTGTTTATTATTCTAGGTACCCTCGCAAGGATTCCGAGGTGAAAGAGCATGGCATCATCGATTTCAGAAAGCGAAGACCAGGTGAGTAGATTTATATCTACGGGGAGAAGTCGGGTGGATGGCGTATAGCACCCCCGTAGTCCGTGGTGATGTATACGAATACGTATACACACGTATAATTATTATGTGTTGTTTAGGATTATTGATGGCAATATTGGTATTTTTGTTGATGAGAATATATTGGTTTAGTATAGTGCGAACCCTAGAGTAGTGGTTGCACTCACACATACACTTACACACATACTTGCATTCATTCTTTCATTTAGTTGTGCGCATATGATGGTGCGTATATCTACACATGGGTATGGGACTATGTGTTCATATACGGGATTTGAGGATGATACGTGGGTTTGAGATGATACTTGATGTGAGGCCGTGAGATCGGCGATGTGACATAGTTCGTTTTGAGGTACGATATGATAATTTTAGCGGGCCTTTGGACATGTGTTTGACCCGCATTCATATTTATATAGAGGGTATCGATTTGTACTAGACTTAGAGTAGTACCCCAGATTATGCGATCTGATGATGGTGATACCTGATATGTGATGAGATAGTGTGATATTGACCCCTACCCAGCTATTGGGATGCCGTACGACGATTTACCGTACGAGCCGATATTGATGATAGATCCGCACTCATGACTCGAGGATATCTTACGATATGTTATTGAGGCGGGATCACTGACTATTATATCTATATATATTGACTCAGATGTAGGTGGTTTCATACCCCTCCTGTCTAAATTACTTAGTAGACCTTAGACTGAGCCGAGACATACCTATTTCAAAACTAACGAATCGGGGATATTTTAAAGATAGGCAGAAGGGTTATACGGATATTTTCAAACGATGCATCTTTCGTTAAAACACCGTAACCCTTGTTTTACTAAAAACCCGATTCGTCCTATTTCAAATGGCACCACTGCATGACATGTACATATTGGTGTAGATTCATTACTTTTGCGTTGATTATTCGATTCCGCATATTCATGCTATTTGCCTTGCATCGCTTGTGTTGTGGTTATATTTCAGTCATGCTGCTCGGACACCAGCACCATTATCGATGATGCATATGTTCCACGTACACTTGTTGCCGGCTCACACACTCATCATCGATAATTGCCATGTCACTACACTGTAGTACTATTGCATTTAGTACATGATCTTTGCATGACATGATGATATGCATACCTTCCTTTACATGTCGCATACTTCGTGCTTTTTGATTATACGCATTGAGATATGTTGTTTCTATGATATTTCTGGATTTGGGAACCGAGGGTGTTTCAAAAGAGAATATGTCATTGCTTTAAAAACCCGGTTACCCTTGATATGATATTTCAGTGCGTCCACCATGTGTTTTCTCGGTGCTGAGAGCGACATGTGAAACCCGAATCGAGGAGTGGACGAGCCGATTGCGGGTACATGGTGGACCCGGTATGGTTCCCCTCGGCAAGATGATCGATGAGCTTTGCCGATTGAGCCTGGAGGCGGGCGAGTACCTACCGGTGATTGGTTGGACCTGGCGGTTATCCGGAGGATACTGACCAGAGTCGATAGATGGATATGGGCATACTGCCGGGGCCGAGGGCCGATACCGCAGACAGAGCCCGCGGGCCGATTCGGACTGACAGAGCCCGATATATGAGGATTTACGTGCCGATGCTGGGCACAGTTTTCATGACGTTTTCGAGTGCCGATGCTGGGCACTCCGGTTCCATGATTTTGACGTGTCGCGAGGGACACGGGTGGATTATATCCTCATATTTCCATGCACAGGTTTTATGATATTTACTTGCATGATGGTTATTTTCATTGGGTGACGAGTGGACGGGATCCACGTGTGTGCAGATTTGATTACATTGATCATACCTCATATTCATGACATGCTATTACCTGAGGCACTAGCACGAGCACTTGGCACTACACTCATGTATAGAGGTTACATTGCCAGTTTAGCATGCTTCAGCTTTATTCATATTGAGGTTTATTTATATCTGATCGTATTGACCTAGGATAGGTCATGCATTCGATCTCTGCTTGTAGATATTTTTCTATTCACGAGTTGGCAACTCACCCCTGTTGTGCCCCAGTTCTTGCAGGTCTGCCGTACAGATTCCATAGCGGCATTTCTGGCACACTGCTTCCTTATGGGTGACTTGCTTGGATAGGTGGGTTCTTTTGTATCAGATCCGCCATTGTTCATGTATTATTTATTGTATCTAGAATTTCCATCAACCAAAACTTGTATATTGTTTCAGACTTAGAAAACAGTGTTGTATTATTTCGACCTTAGAGTCGCGCTTGTAGTATTGCGGTTTTCTGGCTGTTTTTGAGTTTCTTTTGGTTTTGATCCTCGCCCTTTGGCGTTGTATATTGTTTTTTTCTTGCGTGGTTGTGGCCGTCGACTGACGAAGAGCTAGCTCCCGCTTGGGGATGCCTTTTATCATGTTATATATATTATTCTTGTTGTACCCCATTCGGGGCCAGTTTTTACAAAGGAAACTCTACCGAAATTTTCAGGAAAGATTACACATTTAAAAATACATATTCGGCTTAGTTATTTTAAAACTTGATTTTCAAAACATGTTTTCTTTACCTCTTAAAACTAGTTTTTCCCTTATTTACTCCTTAATTGGTTTTAGAATTCTGGGCTTTTGGCTTACTTGGATCAGATGGAGTCCTATAGACTTCATAGGATTCAAGGGCCAGTCACGTGCTCTTTCGGGTCATGACAGAAATCTTCATGGATGATTTCTCCATTTTCGGCGACTCCTTTGATGAGTGTTTGCTACATTTAGACGCAGTCCTTACCCGTTGTAACGATAAGAACCTTACTTTAAATTGGGAGAAGTGGCACTTTATGGTACGAGAAGGTATTATCTTAGGACATATCATCTCACAAAATGGCATTGAGGTAGATAAAGTTAAGATTGAAGTCATCTCCAATCTCCCTCCTCCCAAATGCGTCCGAGACATTCGAGCCTTCCTTGGCCATGCCGGTTTCTATAGACGGTTCATCAAAAATTTTAGTAAGATTGCTAGACCCTTGACTCTTTTATTGGCCAAGGACACCACATTTGAGTTCGACTCGAGCTGTATGAAGGCGTTCGAGTCATTGAAAAACTCACTTACTTCTGCTCCCATTCTTTCGTCTCCTAACTGGACGCATCCATTTGAAATTATGTGCGATGCATCTGATTTTGCCATTGGTGCTATCCTTGGACAGCACATTAATAAGATGCCGCATGTGATCTATTACGCTAGTCGAACCTTGAACGAGGCCCAATTAAATTACACAACAACCGAGAAGGAATTCTTAGCTGTTGTGTTTGCATTAGAAAAGTTTAGGCCCTATTTAATCGGCTCTTCAGTCATCGTATACACTGACCATTCAGCTCTTCACCATCTTTTTGCGAAGAAGGACGCTAAATCTCGGCTGATACGTTGGATCCTCTTACTACAAGAGTTTGACCTTGTCATCAGAGACAAGAGAGGATGCGAAAACGTAGTCGCCGACCATCTTTCACGCCTTCCTTCCTCACCGACGCTTCAAATTCCTATAAAATACGTTTTTCCAGATGAGAAGCTCTTGACTGTATCATGCGAACCTTAGTTCGCAGATATTGTGAATTATTTGGCCACCGGACTTATACCAAATGAATGGTCGAATCAGGACAGACTCCGATTTTTATCCCAAGTAAATCATTTTTACTGGGATGAACCTTATCTATTCAAATACTATCCCGACCAAATTATTCGTCGGTGTGTCCCCGACAATAAGTTTAAGAGTGTGCTGTCATTTTGCCATGATCAAGCGTGTGGCGGGCATTTTGGACCTAAAAAGATAGCCGAAAAGATCTTGCAGTGTGGCTTTTACTGGCCACAACTTTTTAAAGACCCACATGATTACTGTAAGACATGCTCCCGGTGCCAACACTTGGGCGGATATTTAGGAGAAACGAAATGCCGCTCCAACCAATTTTGGTTGTGGAAATTTTTGATGTTTGGGAGATAGATTTTATGGGACTGTTTCCCAATTCTTTTGGGAACGTGTATATTCTCCTCGCTGTTGACTATGTTTCTAAGTGGGTCGAGGCTGTGCCCATGTAACAACCGAGTTCACTTATACCAATTCCAGTTCTCGTATTTATTATCTGTGGTATTTTATTGATTTATCGTGTTTGAGTGCGAATAGTAATTTTACATTTACTTTGCACTCGGCCCGACCCGCTTGCTTTAACTTGTTTGATTCACATTTATAGACGACCCTGGCCTGTTAAATAGACGCGTGCATCTCAGGTATACTGCATATTGAATTTTCATTTGGCATCGCACATTTTATCATATAACATTTTAGATCACGTAAAATAAATTAAAATTGCATTTCATAGCCTGCATGATACCCCTAACCCCGTGGTAGTATCACGACCCAAATGTGGCACGTGATCGGCACTTAAATCACGTGACATCTCAAGACATCGACGCGGTTTAAGTAAACCGAAACCCGGAATCTAAACCCTTTTTGAGATCATTAGAGGTGAGTTTAAATAGTCATCAGATGGAATTAGTTTAAATAACCTTTAAATTTAACTATGTTTGAAAAGCATCTATAACTTTTTGAAAATCTGACCGCACCTCCTTTGAAAATTTTATATAAAAAAACCCGATACAACAAAATAAAATAGTATCCCAACGGAAGCTAGCTTTCACGTCTAAAAGACGGAACAACCAAACAATCTATAACAGATGTCGACTCTAAAGAGTGTGACATCACCACCCATAACTCTAAGTCTCGATTCTAAGTCCATGGTATATCATTTCTAAGTTGATGGAGTTTCTGCTAGATACAAGAATAAAAGAATAATCAAGAGTGAGTATGATACAATAATAACTCACTTACCCATCAATCCCCAAAAGAAGGTATGCCCCAAACCGCTGATAATCCAAGCAATAAAACCTGCAAGAAACTGTGGCACAACGGGGATGAGTTGCCAACTCAGTGAATAAAAGTACATCTAAAGGTAGAAATCGAAATGTATGACGATACCTAGGTCATAAGTATAGTACCATCATAATCTGTACTGATATGCTATATGACATGTATATGCAATACTAATTATCATGCAATCCCAAGTATAATATCCCACTGTCTTATGAATCAAAATCATGAATCTATAGTTCGAACTTGAATCCTTTTATTTGTATATGAATGTCTATACCAATATATATGCAGGTACTGTCCTCCGGATCAGTTCTGGTTGGATCCACTAATAATCTCTAAATGTGTATCTCATGATAATGATCATATCAATATATACCAATATATATAGATGTCTAGCATCGACATCGAAATCCGAAATCTCTCGTGTCCACCATCGACACATAAATACAGATATCGTCGACACCACCTCGCCACCCGATATCCTGGCTACGATCAGTATCCTCTGGATATCTGTCGCACCAAGTCGAACCCCGGTCACTATCCTCTGGATATCTGCCGTGCTCGTTTTTTTTATCTCCGGAATCGAGTATCCTCGTTAGGCTCCCCCACCTCAATGCGGCATCGTGCCCCTCGGTCTTGATCCGGGTCCACCATGTAT
Organism: Agapanthus africanus; assembly: GCA_030015575.1. Lineage (NCBI taxonomy): Eukaryota > Viridiplantae > Streptophyta > Magnoliopsida > Asparagales > Amaryllidaceae > Agapanthus > Agapanthus africanus. Next base: position 14,622,885 of record CM057342.1, on the reverse strand, counting down.
CCAACTGTATATCTCCCCTACTCAATCTGGATAGCATAAAAATCCGCGACCGTATATCTCCCCCACTCGGTCCGGAATAAAACCAAAAAACACAAAACTCATGATGAACGTTTTACTCATTATATCAAATATCAAATAAGGAATAAGAATAATTGCATAGTTTGTATTGATGATATACTATATGTGTATATATATAACAGTGTCTCATACCACCGATATATATATATATATCATCAGGAGTAGAATACTCAGAAATCTCAAGAAATCAAATACATCATCTATAGTATTACAACATGAATAGGAAAAGACTACGTAATCATATCACATAACATAATGAGTTCAATTCTAATGTGTCATGGCACTACTAATGATGTGTAGTGTAGTATACGCGTCTGTGCTCGTGCAACATGGAAATCATTAGTATTTGTGCAAGTGTTCTACGGTGTATCATTCTACATATTAACGCATATATAACCGAACGATTCTACAGTGACATAGCAATTCCAATGAGGTGTAGTGTAACATATATTTAAGTGCTTGTGCAGCATAGTACTCATTGGTATTTATGCAGTGTTCTATCAGAGTGTGCGTAACGCGGAACATATAATATAGAATACGTAATACAACCTTATAAGAAGTCTAAACATACTTATTGTAATTACTTGTTATGAGCTATACCATTATTTTTAGAAATGATTGGAACGTTAAGTTTAAAATAAGGAAGCTGCCTAAGATTTAAAAGAGATGTTTGTTTTTGAAATTGACACGCATCCTGGTAGTTTATTTAAAAGACAACGAACCGGGGTTTTTAAAATAATATAGCTCATACCAGTATTACATCCTAAAACAGAATATAATCTATCTATACCAGTCAAAGAATAAATTGGCCGTTATTCGGCATACCAAGTTCATCATTTAAGATATTTATATATCCTTGTATTATAGCTCATCATATCGCTATCTCCATATCATCTTAAGTACGGCATAACCCCTCGTACAAACTCATCAAATCATACCCATATCATATGGATCAATATCACGTATATCTCATTTGAAAACTATATGTAAGACTTATGCAAAAATGAGAGTATACAAGATGAAAAGCTAACTTAAGTAGATATCATAATAATAATCATACGGTTGCGGGGTTGCTATATGCCATCCACCCGACTTCCCCAGTAGATGTAAATCTACTCACCAACTTAGAAGCTCGCTGAATCCTCGCTGCTACATCGCCAACTTCATCTCGGAATTCTCGAATCGTACCTATATTTGTATTTAAATCCTATAGATGTGAATATCATATTGAAAACCAAAACAATAAGCCAAACGCCCGTAGGTTAGAACCTACAGCACACTTAGCCCAAAAACGACCATATAAATCTACCGTTAACGTATAAACGTTAACGGTTCAGCTGAAATCTCAAAATATGAAAACTCCGTATCGTAAATATCTGAAATTTGATAACCCATTTTCTAAAACGTTTCCAGATTTTATTGTATAATTATTTAAACAATACAAACAATACAGAAACTTGTAAAATACCAACTGAAAGCTACCGAAGGAAAATCAACACCAAAAGCCAAGGGATGACCGGCGTCGCCGGAATTTTAAGGTAAGTCGCCGGATTTCCTAGGGTTTTTGGGGCTCTTGTTTGAAGTGGTGTCTCCTAATAGTCTCATTATACTTTTGATCTTGCTGGATTTTCTAATGATCATTCCTAGTGGTTCCAGATTCACTTACAGTGAATTAATTTATCACAAAACCTAGTTTATGATGTAGCACAGCTAGAGATGCTACGCATCTCAGGTTACAAAACTTAAGTTAATCTGAGTTAACCCTTTTTTCTGGTCATGACATAAAAACAGAACGTATGGTATGACACATCCGTGTCGTATCTAAGAATCTTAATCCCAAAACTGATATTTGTTTACAGATTTGACCTATTGAAGAATTAACTTAATTAAACAATTCCAAATATACCTAAACATCCATAGAGAGATACCCCAAAAATTCACAACACCCAAGTCACTCAAGGGTCCGGCGAGCTCGGAATTCTTGTGATGGTCGCCGGCCAAAGTCCGAGGTCATGGGCTCGTATTCCTATGGTTTATTCTAGGTCTGGTATATAAAATTTTGTAGTTGTTTGATTTGTTTATTTATCAACCAAACAACAGCAGATTCAAACAGAGGCTACTCTTAGCAACTACGATATCCGATTTCTAAAATAAACGATACAGAATTAAAGTTACCGGGTTTGAAGTTATACCAACTGAAAGATCATTAGAAAGGCTTCCTCCAAGATGCATAGCTCAATCTATTGTGACTTGAAGGTGGTAGTAGTTGTTCCCCTCCGAATCACGGAGACGCGACCGCGTAGGTTCGTCTAGTCTGAATTTGGGGGCAGATGCTAATTGGAGCTATCCGTCCACCTCTCCGAAGATGCCAAGTTGATTTATGGCACCATGTATCGAAGGTTTAAACGGATGCGGCCGATGTAGCAGACTTCATCAGATTCCCCCTCGTTCAAGGGGTTTTTGATTGTGGGGACGCTCTTCCCTGCAGGCGCAAGCCCCTACAGTTAATTACGCCACCGCATTGCGGTAACAACTTTCTCCTTCTCCAGATGGTCACTTCGTGTCGTGGGTGTTTGTTTTATTTGTGGTTGCCCGTGGATTGTATACGGAGACTAATTTATGTTGTCATCCGTAGGACGTGGATTAGTCCAAATCCGTATTTTCTTAGATTTGGGTTTGGGGTTTTGGTTAGCCTTGTTTGAGGCTAAGATCGACTTAAACGTTTGTTAAGGACACGTTAGTCTAATTTAAGACTAAGATCGACTTAACGGGATCGTTAAGATCCAACAAGAGAGCATTTGGACTCTATTGTTTAGTTTAGAGACATTGCGGTCGATTACCAGTTTAAGTACATGGTGGTCCATTGTAGTCCGTGGAATATATGGCTGTCAGGACCCATCACCTCTCTGAAGACGTTGAAGGATTACAACGACAAATATCAGAGGAGTTCAGAGATGTACCCTTGAATCAATATTTGTTGGGTGATCTGTCGTCCAATTTGGGACTAGAGTCTGTTTGAAGGTTTATGAGCATATGGGCTCAGTTGAACATTTTATTGTTCTGGCTATTGAGCCTTTATTTGGGCTCGGCCCTTTTATAGTGCATAGTATTGGGCTCTGCATAGCATTTATATTTGGCCTGTTAGACCTTTACTTGGGCTCTGCCCTTTTTTAATAATACATAGCATTTATAGTGGTCTGATAGTGCGCCACGTGGCCTGTCAGGCGCTTTGCGCTAATTAAAGAGCACAATGCGCTAGCGCATGCGAAGGTGACACGTGTCACGCTCTGTGCTAAGCTTAAGTTAGTTAGTGCAACGCGCTTTCTGTGTGCGCTGCGCCAGTGAATGACACGTGGCGCGCTCTGGTGCAGTGCGCCAGTGCAAGAGCGCAGTGCGCTGTTTTAGAAGCGCAAAGCGCAGATTGCGTATGTGGTTGACACGTGGCGCGTTCTGGCTTAGTGCGCCATTCCAATAAGCGCAAAGGCGCATTTTATTAGTGCAAGGCACTGTCCAATAGCGCAGAGCGCATCTTGATCAAATTAAGATCAAAGAACAATTTATTTGTTCTCTCAAAAGAGGTTCTACCTCGAGATTCAAGAACCAAGGTTCTTATTCTCATCAAAAGGCTGTGCCTTTATATAGATCAAATGATCTAGGAATGAAGTAAATTACTTCTTTAAATCTTTTATGATTGGATCTTTTTGATCTTTTTCTTTTTATTGAAGATCTTGATCTTGTTCTTAGATCTTTGATCTTTTTAGAAGAGATTCTTCTTTTTTAATGAGATGATTTCATCTCTGTTCTTCAAGAATCAAATTCTTTACCTTTAAAGATGAAGAAGATGATCTTCTTTCTTCAAAGGCTTGCATTTCTTCTCTTTGAGGTTTTTTCTCAAATTTTTGCAGAGGGTTCTCTCTCTTCTTTATCTCTTTATGTGAGACTTGGAGTCTACGAGCCCTTATATAGGGTAGGCTGATTTGTTAAGTTAGTTACAGAGATATTTCTCTGATTGATCTGGGGATATTTCCCCACCGTTGGATCTTTGATCCTAAGGCCTCTGTTTTACAGAAGATAATTTTCTTATTTTAATAAGATTGGAAAGATCTTTCTAGAATTTTAATTCTAATTAATTAATAATTTATTATTTAAATTCCAGTGCTGGCGTAATTGGCGCTAGCGCGCCTGCGCTTGACACGTGTCGCGCAGCGCAACTGCGCTAGTGCACCACTTTTTGACACGTGGCGCGCAGCGCAGAGCGCAGCGCAACTGCGCTAGCGCACCTATGTTTGACACGTGGCACGAAACGCAGAGCGCAAGTGATCTGAAGCGTTGCTTCAATTTTTACTTTAGATTTTTAATACAAAGCTTTGCTCTTTTCTTGGGAAAAGGAAGCGTCGCTTCATTCCAAATCTTGGAATTTGAACAGAGCTTTGCTCTAATTGGGAGAAGCAGAAGTGTCGCTTTATTTTCATTTTTAAGACAGAGCTTTGCTCTGATTGGGGGAAACAGTAGTGACCTTAGTACTTAGTCTCCCTCTTTCTTTCTCTTCTCTTGATTTTAATAAAGGATTAAATTGGAGAAGGAGAAGTTTGGCTCAGTTTAGGATATAGGGTTTTATTTAGGAGTTAAAAATAGGTGTGAGAATGTGCTGTAGAGGAAGAAGGAGGTGGAAATTGCAAGGTGATGGTGTAAAGGAAAGAGAAGGAGGTGTCATACTAGAAGTGGGGTGTTGCATTCATGCAAGGGTGAGGTGTAATATTATGAAGAAGGAGGTGTTCAGTTTAAAGCAAAGCCTAGAGGAGGTGTTAGCATATAATTAAGGGAAGAATGGGGTGTTTTGTGTAAGGATTAACATATAATGATATGTGTCATTCATGATAAATATAACAATAAGCAAAACCTTCATATCATAAATCAATTTCATATAATATAAAGGATATGAAAAGATACATCTTTTACTTAATTATTATTAGCTTAATGACAAATACAATGTTATGATAAAATAATTAAAATATCATTTTCTTGATATCTCCCACTTATTCATAATTATCAAAATAATTTCATTTTTCGGATATGATTCCGATACCACATTTCATAGGCGATATCATTTTTGTAAACTTATCAATTTTATTATTCTTATAATAAAATTTTATAATTAAAATATTCTAAATTTTCCAAAATGTCACAGGTAGTCCCCCATAAAGAAATTCGTTAACCAAAGAAAATCTTTTTAAATTTAAAATAAAAATAAAATCCTAACTCCTAATCTCACACACACTCACACAGCTCTCTATCTTTTCCTCTGGGCTCCACACCACGAACCAATGAAAACATTTCTTTCCCTATTCACCGGGCCCCACTCAAATCCCCTATCTTCTTTCCTCTTCTCTTTCTCTCTCTCTCCCTCACCGCTGTCTTTTTCTCTCTCTTCCATATAAAAACAATTTTATCTCTCCTAACTGTTCACCTAACCCTCTCTCTCTCCTCTCGATCTCTTTTCTCTCTCCTCTCACTCTCTCAGAATCTCTCTCTCTCCCCTTTCGCTATACCTTTCTTTCTCTCTCTTTATATATTTCTTCCTCCTTCCCTTTTTTTAACGAACCCATAACTGTGAAACCCTAGCCGCCTACCTCTACCTCGCCGTCGCCCAAAACACCGACGACGCCATTCCCGACCTCGTCGCTTCCTCACCCTCATCGCCTCCGCCTCCATCTCTTCTCATTCCCGAGCCCTGCACACGCACCCGAGAACAGCCCGAGCCCCTGCACATCGCTTCACCGCGACGATCACTGGAGTGATCTCGTCGTCGTCCATCGTCCCAGATCCGACGCAACGATGAGCCTAGCACCTCCTTCTTCCTTCTTCTTTCTTTCTTTCTTCCTTTCCTTCATTCTGTTTCTTTTAAAACCCTCTGTTCTTTGCAGTTACCTCGCCGGAGCTCCGTCAACGTCGTCGACACCCTCACGATCCTCTCCACAGACCACAGAGAGCTTCCTCTTCTCACTCTTCTCCTTCCTCCTTCCATTCTTCTCTTTTCTTTCCTTCCATGCATTTCTTTCATTAAAATGTTCGCTGCCTTTTAGATCGCCGAAACCCGGTCGTGCCGTCGACGATCCGACGACCCAGCGAGCGTACTTGACCCGTGTGATCACATTGTGCATTGTTTGGATCCGTTCCGTGTGCCGTGCGCGCGTCGCGACTTTTTCCACCGACGTGAGACGTTCCGTACACCCGTTTCTTGATCGGTCTAGCCAAGTAAAACTTGCTACATGCTATTTAAATTATTTTATACTTATTTAAATGCATATTAAATCTGTTGTTTAAATCTAGTGTCCCATATTCCATTTCGATGTTCAGTTTATATCATTTTAGATCTAGAACCTGAAACATATCATGTTGCATATTAGATTACAATACATTGTACCCACGTCCATATTTATATCACATAGTGCTTGGTTGCATAGCCCATAATGCCCTTTTTAGTAGCTTATAACCTTTCGGACACCCGTTTGCATCCATTTAGCCTAATATATATACAATTGCATCCCTAGATTATTTAATACATAATAATGTGATTTTAACATTCCATATTTGATAAAGTGTATTTAATTAGTGTTGGAACCATAACCCGAACTCAAATCGATAACCGTGCATCCATATGTTTTAATTTATACCTATTTGCATCCCACATCACAATGTTCCATTTTTATTGTTCCATTAGTACCTCATACTTGTTTTGTATACCCATGCTTATTTTAGTTTGATTATGAGCACCCACGTGACATTTTGTGCAACCCTGACATGACTTGATACACCTACTACTTGACACGACATGGTACCGTGCACTTCTTAACATGACATGATACCTATATACTACCTGACTTGACCTGATGTACCATGGCTTTACCTGTTACCTGATCTTATTACTAATGCCAACAAACTTGACCTGTTGTCCCTACGGACATTTCCTGTTGTCTATCCAGACACACCTATACCTGCTTGGTCCTGCGTTGGCATTAGCTCCAGATTTATTAATCCCTGACTTGAACATATATAACTTGGGGGTATGGGGAAATCAACGATGAAACCTGACTTGTAACTCGACAGTTCTCTTACTTATACTGATCGGTTTTAGAAGGTAGGCCAGCCTTGGGATGATGCTGCTGACATCATTCATCTATACATATTTCCTGTTTTAGTGCCTAGCGGCATGTCTCGGTTCCAGCCCGAGAATCTTGACCGTGGTCTCGGGTATGCACGGGATACTATTGAGTTACATCGATGATTCATCAAATTGATTTCAAAGACTTGAGAGTAGTTAACACAGTAGACCAGTTTAGATTACTCACTGCACACTACCGTTCACTGTCTTATTTATATTGTTGTTTTACCTGTTTTACCGTTCGTGCTCATACCTGCATGTCTTGTTACCCCTGTTTATAGTATTGCTTGATGTTATGACGCACTGACGTCTGGGTTTTGCATGGTCCAGATTCTTTACCTTTGCTGCAGGCCGAGCAGGAGTATTTCAGTCAGAGGCTGAGCAGTGAGGACTTGTTAGTAGTTAGTTCATTTTACTTTCGGTATTTTCATTCCTGATGTGAGCCCGCATTATGGGACGTACATTCCAGTTTATTCTTGTATTGGATCTTTTGCTTCCGCATTATTTTATTCTTAACTCGTTTTATTCTGGCTTATGGACATGTATTAAATAGTTTATTTTTGTTCTTGATATCTCTCTAGCCGTAATGTGACTGTGGAAGGATATTTCCTATCCACAGGTAGTATGGTTGGTTATGTCACGTGCCTATCTTAGCGTACTCTGGGAAGCGGGGCGTGATATAGTTTCTTTGGTATCAGAGCCATGGATTTAAGTTAATCGGGTTTGATTCCTTTGTAGTTGGGTATTGGACCCAATACACGAATCAGTATACTCGTGATTAGAAACATGTCCTGCCACCTTACCGTCTTGCCATTTTTGAATCTTGACTTCCTCCTGATTCTACCTTTACGATATGCAAACCTTCTTTGCATATTGACTCGAAACCTGGTTTCCTTTTTGTTATCTCTAGAACTTAGGCGACTTGGGTGGAGTTATGTGATTATAGCTATGATACCACGGCATGGTTATAATGCGGTACTCTATTTAAGTAACTTGGAGTTCTAGCCTTGATTCATATCCTTGATCTATATTTTGAATCTGTTATCATGCTAATCCTTTTGGTGCTTTGATTTCAGGAACATGGCAGACAAGAATCTGAAAACGTACCAAAGACGTGTTGACGAAGCCGCTATGCTTGGAGTAATCCGTAGGATGTTAGAGAACCAAAAGCGACAGACCGAGCTGAACCAGCAGCAAGCTGAAGCTTTTCGGGAAGGTTTGAGGACCGTTCAGCAGTCCGTGAACAATGTGGTGGCCAGACCAGTTGATCGTGTGGGTACCGTGGCGAATTTCAGGAGACTGGGTCCATCTGTCTTTACTGGCCTGGAGGAGCCGTTACCAGCGGAGCAGTGGCTGGTTGACACGGAGAATTTACTCGTTGCGGCACAGATCCCAGAGGATAAGAGGGTGGATGTGGTACGCATCCAGTTGATGGACTACGCCCGTGAATGGTGGCTTGTGGAAGAGACCCGCTTGCCCAAGCCGATCAGTTGGGCAGATTTTTCGAGGAGTTTCTTGGAGAAGTTCTTCCCGCAGACTACATGGGAGGAAATGGAAGAAAAGTTCATCAGTTTGAAGCAGAACGGCGCACCTGTGAATGTACATGCAGCTGAGTGGATGCGGCTCAGTAGATTCGCTGGACCTTTGGTTGCCAAAGATGCTGATAGGGCAAGGAGGTTCATGCGCAGTTTGGATGTGGACATCCAGAGGCAGATTGTCTCCTTGGGTTTGACCACTTTCTCACAAGTACTTACAGCGGCCCGAGAGCAGCAGAGCCTATCAATGAAGACTGGGAGTACACAGCAGCCAGCAGTTACAACATGGAAGCCGGCATTTGCACCGAACTAAGCGCATGGACGCAGAGGTATTCCAGTGAACCGACATGGCGTAACACCTATGAAGAATCCTGTTGTCGTTGATCAAAGAAGGAACGTAATTTGTAACTACTGCCATTTACCCGGACATGTGCAAAGAGATTGTCGAAGGATGTGAGGACTCTGTTTGGTTTATGGATCGGCGGATCATACTATCAACGATTGTCCGTCGAAGCTTCGCACGAAAGATGATGTTCAGAAGCCATCGCAGAAACCGTTTCAGGGACAGAAGCAGCTGACTCAGAGTCCCAATCAAGCTCGAGCATTTACCCTGACGGTTGAGGAAGCTAAGGCTTCAGGAGAAGTTGTTTCAGGTATTCTACTTGTTCATGGTTTTCCCGCATTAGCATTATTCGATTCTGGTGCATCCCATTGTTTTATGTCGTCCAAGTTTATTGCTACACACTCGATTGCTTGCACGACCCTGTCTAGTTATTGGGACATACACACTGCGAATGGGAAGATCATATCTAGTAGAGAATGCAAGGATTGTGCAGTTGTTGTTTGCGGACGGGACCTTTTTGCAGATTTCTTGGTGATTGATACAGGCAGCTATGAGGTCGTCTTGGGAATGGATTTTCTCGGCACTTTCCACACTCACATTGATTGTAGGGCAAAGAAAGTAATTTTTCAGATTCCAGGACATCCAGAGTTTATCTTTACTGGAGGAAGCAGTTCTGTCGGGCCAGTCGAGTTTAGGGCTAGGCCAACAAATAGTGTTCTTTCGTCGAAGGAGGTTGATAAAGATGAAGCGCCAAGCATCACGACTTCTTCGGTCTCATTCAGAGGGATGGTTTCACTGCCCGTGGCTTCGTCCCCTGACTCTACGAGGGCCGTTGTGACACTCACAATGCCAGGAGATGGCAAGGAAACACAGGTGGAAAGAGCGGCAATTGGAGCAGTCCCGGACTCCTGAGAAAGAGTAGCCGCTTCGAGCTCAGTAGTTGTCGTCATCTTGCCTGCCACCTCCTCACCCGGACTTGGCCCTGCAGGGTAGGGTATATGAGAATCTGAGGATTAAAACTCTGACAAAAAAACTCAGTGTTACGTTACTTTGGGATGGCTTTTCAATTGCTTCCCGAACCGCGCTCACCGCCTGCCTATGAGTGGTAGACAGGGTGGCCGGAGCACCCTATGAAGAAACAGGGACAGGGGGAGCAGCGCTCGAGCCTGCACCTACAGCCAAGGCAGCATTACGTTCTTTTGCTGCACGCCTCCTGCGCTTCCTTTCTGCCTGGGCCGTGATAGCTGATCTTCTTAAGACCTCCGACAAGGAGACGTCATCGTCCGAGCCAGGATCTACCTCTAGAGCCGTTATGGCGTCCGTCATCGATTGCTTAAGTGAAGCTTCTTTCGGTAATACTGACGGAGATGGGACTTCGGTAGCCGGACTTGGAAGCGTCTCCGCACCGCCCTGCGAAGTCGGTACTACACTCGGGATAACCTGAGTAGAGGTAGTCCCTATAATAAGATGGGAAAAGAAGAGTTAGTTTACCCATAAAAATGGGAATGGAGACGCGGTGAGCCAAAATATTCCGATGCCTAAGGATGCACGAAACATTTCCTCCTCCTCAAAAGTCTTGAGAGAAGCTGCGAGAGCCTCTTCAGTGGAGATGCCTATTGAAGAAGAAGTGTCAATCAAGGCGTGATAATAAAAACGTAACAGCGAAAAGATACGACTGAAGTTTACCTGACTGTGCAAGGATGGCCAGTCCTGCTTTGTGGCTTGCTAATCGCTCGTAAGCTGCAATAGCAGCCTCGAGGTCGGTATCATCCGGCGCCACGAATAAGCCTTCATTGGTACCGTAACTTATGCCCTCGCTGTAAGGAGCATGAGGCTCCTGGCCGAATGCAACGTCTACAGAGAGTATTGACTTCTTTCTCTTCTGTGAGCGAGTGCCCGTAGCCGCTAGCATAAGCTTACGCTTGGTGGGCACCTTTGGACGACGAGTCCCGATATCTGAACCCACGCCAGACTCGGGAGACGCTACAGTCACCGCTTTCACGGGAGCACGGGAGCACGGTAGCTCTGTCATATCACGTGGTACTACAACTGCAGCAACCTCTCTCAAAGGAGGATGAACGACGATCCGTTGCTTCAAAGGAATGGCTGGATTACCTGCAGGGGCCGCACCCTTACGATCAAGCAACAACTTCTTTTCCTCCCTGATGACAGCACCCATCACATGCTGGTACCATGCCACGTACATGTTTAATGCCTTTGGGATGCAGCTGGGCTCACTGATAAAAAAGTTAGAACCGGTGTTGAGCCTCATGAAATGGTGTAGCGCGCTGCGGATGCCTTCTTCCGTGGCGGGCGGCTCAGCTAGAAAGGCCTCAAGAGGAACACCCTGATTGTAGCTAGATTGTTGGGCGAAACGATGCGGGTTGTATCTCATAAACAACGCCGCATCATTCTGCCTAAATACCAGAAAGCCCGGCCTGATTGAATATAGGTGGAGAATCTCCCGAGCTTTCAAGGTAAAGGCGCCATCTTTAAAGGTGTCCCGCAGCGGCTGCACCGCTTTCGCGGATCCTTTGCCGATACTTAAGACCTTTTCAACAAAGGTCATGCCATCCCCGACGGTACGCAGGCGAAGGAGTAAGCCCCTAACCTCTCGTGGGGTCGGTTCCAAAATAGAAGCGTCAACCAGCCGCAGCAGTCGAGGAAAGTTATTTCTTTCATAGAAAAAGGGGCCTTTTGTGAATTCCAAAAGCGCCAAGCATATGCAACTCGAGCCACGATGTGAAGTAATGCATTGAGAAGTTCACGGGCTGCACCCCCGGTTGAGTAGTATCTGCCGCTAGGCTGGCCGTGATATAAATAGGCTAACCCAGGGACCCCGACGGCCACTTTCACTCCAATAACTATTCGATGCGCTGGGTAGAAGACGGACGGCCTCCTACGGCGTGGGTGCATCGGAAGTGCAAATCAGCTCAGCCATAGCCCGAGAAACCCCAAAAATAATGTTTCGTAGTCGATCCCAGGAGCTGCAAGCTCTGCAAATGGGACGACCGGGGTGTCGGGGAGAAAGAAACTCTTCTGATCCGCCTCCGCCGTCGGCAGGTTGCCCAAACCTAAGCCAAAAAGATCATCAAGTTTGGCGAACTTCACGGCTTCCTTCGACAGTACTTCCAAGCGGAGAAAACGAGTGATAAAATCCGTAAAATTAACCTCACGGCTCCCAGACTCGAGAAATAGGCCCTCGTAGATATTCAACACCTTAATCAAACTTGGTGATTGATGTTGAATGGCGTTGTCCGGGGTAAGGCCCATCATCACCGAATTGGCGGCAAAGACGTACTCATCATGAGGAAGTAGTTCTTCATAATGCTCCCCTCTAACAGGCAAGCCGGAAATCTCTGCGAACTGTTCTAAAGAGATGGAGACCTCCCGATCCAACAAAAGGAAGGTGTGAGTTGGAACGTTCCATTGTTCCAAAAAGGCTTTTACCCACCATGTAGGAGGCGTGGAGTACTGAAAGAGAGAAACGTAAACTGCAGGATACAACCCGAGCCTCAGCAGCTGCAACTTCTTGGCGGACAGAATGTACCGGGCCCGCTGCAAATATCCGGCTAGGTGACGGGGAGTCAAGCCTATGTTGTATGGCTATCCCCAAGGGCGCGATTCACCCTGGCATATACGCCGCCCTATGATATCCAACGCCATTGGAGGCTGTACGGGTATCGCAGCCAAAGAAGGCTGAAGGAGACATCTGAAGTCTAATTAACCTCCTCCACGGCATAGTTCACCGGGGGTGGGTCAGCGTAAGAGATCGCCAGAATAGGCTCCAAGGGTCCGCGCAAGAAAAGCTACGCCGACCCCTGATGATTTGGTTGTACCATGTTCCCCATAGATGAAGATTCTTGTGCTCCGGATCATGGTCTTTGATCAGTGCAAAAACTTCTCGGTCTACGGGCGCTTCGGGGAATCCGCCTTCTGAACGGACAAAAGGAAACGAAGTATCGAAAGACATAGTACCTGCGCGGAAAAGAACAAAGTTAGCCGTCAATGTTACAAGTCAAGTTCGGTACTTGGTACTTTAAATCCGTACCACACTGTGATGCAGTGAAAAGGGACCAAAGGGGACCCACTTAATCTAAGATGACAGTTCATCATTAATAAAAAACAATCTCATCATTTGATGAGACTGTCATTAAACGAGCAAATCCTCAAAAGATTCTCATTTAATGAGAACTTCTCGAGCCAAGGAGTAAATCTCCCATTGAGAGCAGCGCTCTATAACAGAGTGACATCTGTCAACTCTAATGATGAAAGGAATAAAAATTCCTCAAGAGCCTTGCTCTGTAAAAAATGATGGAATAACCCATCAGAAAACTTAAAATAAGATTTTTAATGAATTAAAATTCTGAGATCTTCAAGATCTATGAACAAACTCTTAGAGTTCTTCATAAGAGATTGACAAATCTATATGATTTGAAAAGAGCATGGGTTAGGAAACCCTAAGAAAGATCTAAGAAATCTAACAAGAGCAAAATTCTGTTGAGAAACCCTAAAAAGGTTTTCCTGAAGATCTATGATCTAAGAAGAGCAAAAGCTCTGATTAATGGGTGAAACCCTAGTTTATCGACTAATCTCTTTAAATATTTGATCTTTTACCTAAAAATTTGACAGAGTTATGTCTTTAAGAGAGTTCTTAAAACAGAGAGCTATGCTCTAAAGGAGAAATTGATTCTCAGAAAACAAGAAGGAAGATGAACATAAGTCATCTTAAGGGACAAAGGCCCTATTTATAGGCGCTGAGAGCCGTTTCAACTTCAAAGTTGATCTAATGGTGGAGATGCTGCCACCGCTGCACTCATGTATGAACCACGTGAGCGCACCGGTGGGGGGGCATTTGTTCCCCCAATCAGAGCAAAGCTCTGTTTAAATTTCAAAATTTGAAATGAGCAGCGCTTCATAAGAGCGCCGGCGCTCTGAGGCAGCGCTCACGTGCAAAGCACAAGTGCGCTAGCGCAAAGAGCGCCGGCGCTCTGAGGCAGCGCACACGTGTAAAGTACGAGTGCGCTCGCGCAAAGAGCGCCAGCGCTCTGAAGCAGCGCTCACGTGCAAAGCACGAGTGCGCTAGCGCTCACGTGCAAAGCACGAGTGCGCTAGCGCTGGAACTGAATGATTCCCCACCGTCAGATCAAAGATCCAATAAAGATGATAAATCATCAATTGACCAGATTGAAATTCTGTTAAGAAAAGATTTCTCAAAATCTTTCCAAACAAAAAGATTGTGTTCTGTAAATCAGAACACCGTTAGATCAATGATCCAAAGGTGATTAAAAATCACTAAAATACAGAATAAATTCTGTGTAGGGAAAGATTTCCCAATGTTTTTAAAAACAAGAAGATTGCCTTCTGTAAATCAGAAGCCCTTGGATCAAAGATCCAACGGTGGGGAAATCCCCAAATCAATTGGAGAAAAGATCTCCTTAACCGATTGAACAAATCAGCCTTCACTATATAAAGGCCCCAAGACTTCAAGTCACATATAGAGGAACCCCCCATAAACTTTGAAAAAAGTTCAGAAGAGAAGAGTAAAGCTCTCAGCAGAAGAAGAACTTTTCTCCAAGGTAAAAACAGAGAGATAAAAAATCTCATTAGGAAAAGAACTTAGTTCTTATGACAGATCATAGATCTATAAGACAAATTATCTTTTACAAAAGAGATCATAACATCTCGTTATAAAAAAGGGGGGAGAATGATTCAATTCTTTTAGGATCACAGATCCATAAAGGCAAAGCCTTTCATCAAAAACATAAGAGATTGAAATATCTCCTATAAAATAAGAACTTTGTTCTTAGATCCATGAGACAAAGTCTTTTATAAAAGAGAATTTAATTCTCAGAGCGCAAAACTGATCAAAGCTGCATAAAAGAAGGGCCTTAGTGCTCCAATTTAAATGGAGCGCTGCAGTGCTCCACATCTAGCGCAAAGTGCTGCGGAGCCTTAGCGCTCCTAATTTAAAAAAGCTTTAGCGCTCCTAATCTAAAAGAGACTTGGCGTTCCAAATTTAAAGAAGCGCTCTGCGCTCAAAACTGGCGCACAGCGCCAAGCGCGCCACGTGTTCCTCACGTGGGCGCTACTTAACAGAAGCGCTTCAGCACTCCACAACTAGCGCAAAGCACTGCAGCGCCTCAGCGCTCCAAATATAGTGCACCGCGCTCATTGTTTGGTGCTCAGCGCCAAGCGCACCACGTGCACCTCACGTGTGCGCTACTTAACAGAAGCGCCTCAGCGCTCCACATCTAGCGCAAAACGCTGCAACGCCTCAGCGCTCCAAATATAGCGCACTGCGCCCATTGACTGGCGCTCAGTGCCAAGCGCGCCACGTGCTCCTTACGTGTGCGCTACTTCACCAGAAGCGCAATGCGCTCATTGTCTGGAGCACAGCACCAAGCGCGCCACGTGCTTCTCACGTGTGCGCTAAAAGAACATAAATTATTCTATAAATAAAGCTCAGAGTTATGATGAATGCTCAGCATCCAATAAAAGACAAAAGATTGTCAGAACTCAAATCAATACTCAGCATTATTAAATATTTAACATTTTAACTGAATGGGCCGAGCCCAAAGTGGCCACAGAGCCCTCATTCAGATTAATTGAGTCTATATGCTCATAAATCTCAGATCTTAGTCCCAATTGGACTACAGATCTCCCAACCAAAATTGGTTCAAGGGTACATCCTCTGCACTCCTCTGATATGTGTCGTTGTAATCCTTCAACGTCTTCAGAGAGGTGACGGGTCCTGACAACCAGATATTTCATAGACTGTAGGGTCCTTAAACCCATGGACTATGGTGTCTTTAACCTTGGACTATGGGGTCCTTAAGCCCATGGACTATGATGTCCTTAACCTTGGACCGTAATGTCCTTAAACTAATTATGGACCGCAATGTCCCTAAACTAAAACAATAGAGCCCAAATGCTCTTTTGTTGGATTTAAATGATTCTGTTAAGTTGATCTTAGTCTAAAAATTAGACTAACGTATCCTTAACAAATCGTTAAGTTGATCTTAGTCTAAAATTAGACTAACGTATCCTTAACAAACGTTTATGTTGATTTTAGTTTCAAATGAGACTAACGCATCCTTAAACCCAACCCCAAACCCAAATCTAAGAAAATACGGATTTGGACTAATCCACGCCCTACGAGCGACAAAATAAATTAGTCTCCGTATACAATCCATGGGCAACCAAAAACAAAACAAACACCCATGACACAAAGTGACCATCTGGAGAAGGAGAAAGTGGTTACCGCGATGCGGTAGCGTAATTAACTACAGGGGCTTACGCTTGCAGGGAAGAGCGTCCCCACAATAAAAAAACCACTCAATGAGGGGGAATCTGACGAAGTCTGCTATATCGGCCGCATCCATCTAAACCTTCAATATACGGTGTCATAAATCAACTTGGCATATTCGGAGAGGTGGACGGATAGCACCAAATAGCATCTGCCCTTGAAATTCAGACCGGACGTCCTAACGTTCCGGTCGCGTCTTTCGGCGGAGAATAAGCCCCTCTCGCGCTAAGGATCAAAAGCCCTCGCAAAAGACAACCGGGCCCGCCCTTGCTCGATTATCCCTTGATAGTAGCTCCCTACCCTAACACACCAGGGATCAAAGCCCTCGCCAAGAGGCACTGGGCAGCAACCCTGCCCGGCCCATCCTTAAGGATCAAAAGCCCTCGTAAGAGGCAACCGGGCCCGCCCTTGCTCGGTTATCCCGAGCCCGTAGCTGCCTACCCCAACACACCAGAGATCAAAGCCCTCGCTAAGAGGCACCGAGCAGCTACCCTGCTCAGCCCCATCCTTAGTGGGCCCCTTACGGCTCTTCCCGCGCTATGGATAAAAAGCCCTCGCAGCAGGCAACTGGGCCCGGCCTTGCTCGATAATCCCTGGCCGGTAGCTCCCTACCCCAACACACCAGGGATCAAAGCCTTCGCCAAGAGGCACCAGGCAACAACCCTGCATGTCCCGTCCTTAAGGATCAAAAGCCCTCGCAAGAGGCAACCGGGCCCGCCCTTACTCGGTTATCCCTGGCCGGTAGCTCCCTACTTTAACACACCAGGGATCAAAGCCCTCGCCAAGAGGCACCGAGCAGCTACCCTGCTCGGCCCCATCCTTAGTAGGCCCCTTACGGCCCCTCCCGCGCTAAGGATCAAAAGCCCTCGCAAAAGGCAACCGGACACGCCCTCGCTCGGTTATCCCTGGCTGGTAGCTCCTTACCCCAACACACCAGGGATCAAAGCCCTTGCCAAGAGGCACCGAGCAGCTACCTTGCTCGGCCCCATCCTTAGTAGGCCCCTTAAGGCCCCTTAAGCGCTGAGGATCAAAAGCCCTCGCAAGAGGCAACCGGGCCCGCCCTTGCTCGGTTATTCCCGGCTGGTAATTCATTACCCCAAAACGCCAGGGATTAAAGCTCTCGCAAAGAGGCAATCGAGCAGCTTCACTGCTCGGTCCATCCTTAGCAGGCTTTGTATGACCCCTCCCGCGCTAAGGATCTTAGTCCTCGCCAAGAGGCAACTGAGCAGCTTCACTGCTGGGTCCATCCCTAGCAGGCCTTGTACGACCCTTACAACGCCAGGGATCGAAGCCCTCACCTAAAGGCACCGGGCAGCTACCATGCTCGGTCCATTCTTAGCATGCCTCTCCGAGCCTTCCATGCTAAGGAACATTGTCACGCCCTGCTTCCCAGTATACGGGCAGAGGACGCGACGAGGCCGATACGTATTTACTCTGAAGTAAATACGCTAAGCGTAACTAAGCAATATAAAAGAAATGTACACAACAGACAAAAGGTATAATAAAACAGCAACTTTATTTATTCACATTCTTTTTACAATACATGGAAAAGTAAATACAACTGAATGGAAGCAATACCTAAATAGTGGCATAACAGAAATGAAAAGTACTGAAATAAAAATGTGTACAATGAAGCTAGAGCTCTGGGTCGTAGGCAAGCTGGTCCAAGTCCTCACTAGTAGGCTCGATCTCCTGAGTGTCCAGATCACCTGACAACATTCCAAAGAAGAAAGAGAAGGAATGTCGTCAGCGAACAATCGCTCGGTAAGTCCCAAGGATAAAGGAGAAGTAGAAAAGACAGAAAGAGAGAGAGAGTGTGTGTAACTTTTAAAGTTATATTATATTGTTATAATATTGTATTTAGTATTAACGCTGTTGTTTGTAGCTTGGTACAGAAGGATACCAGTGTATACGAGAGGAGTCTCTATATGCTAGAGACTAGGGCAAACGGAATGTACAAGGCTCCGTTATACAACTCGGAACAACGACAATTGGATTCAGGTTAGGTGTTTTAATCTTGCAGTCTCGTGCCACTTTTAACACCTTCCATACCAATCTACCCCTTAAACCCTGCGATGTCTTGAGTGTATTGTTTGTATTGTATTTCAACTTGTAATTGAATTGTAATATAAATTGTATATTTAGATGACTTGCCAAAACCATGATATCAGTAAAATGGATGTACTGGAGAATAATGGATGTAACTGGAAGATCATGTAAATGGAAGTATATCCATGGTTCGGTTCGGTCAATACAGATTAAATAAATTGAATATATGGATTCATGGATTCATGTTGAATTGTAATATTGTAGATTGTACTTGAATCATATTCAAGTCAGATTATTAAGTAAAGACTCAGTCTGAGTCAAAACAATTAGAAAAGAAATTGAAGTCTTGATTGTTTTGATGTTATCGGTAACCACTGCGCATGGACGGCAGGATTTGTGTCTTTTTCAAAAACGATTACCGTGTTGGTAACACCGTTGTTAAGTTGTCTACCTTAAATAGGCAAGCACCCACTTCTCCGGCTCCCTGAGGCTCAAAAGATTGCTCCCGCTTAAACCTATATTTACTAGGGTCCTTAGGGTAATTTATAGAACTTGAGAGGGTTTTATATAAAAATACTTTGTATACTTTTTAAAATACACCCCAAGTATTTATTTATCGTCTTTAGAGTTTTTCATAGTTGTAGATTTTATATTTGTGACATTTCTAGTGAATAAACCTATTTTTTATAATACATGGTATTTATTTGTAATATTGAACTTGTATGGATTTCATGGTATTTTAATATAAAATGATTCTTGTTATTTTAGAAAAAGTTAGAATATTTATATTACCACAAAAATAGATATTTTAATGATACATATATATATATATATATAAATAAATTTTAATATATATTATATTTCTAGAAATCTCATTTTCTTAAGATATTCGTATTTTAAATCTTCGGGACCGAATGCTCCTTGCGGAGGTCTGAATCTCGCACTACTAAGCCCAGGGATGTGCGATAATCCGCACTATCCCAGTCGGGTTCCCCAAAGTGGGTTGTAGCGGTGCTTTGCAAAGATTTGTAAAATACTTAATATTTTAGAAAACGGTTTTATTAGTAAATGGTATTTTTTTGAAAGGTTTCGCTTTCCCGTATTCTATGTTCCTGAAAGGTATTGTGCTATATTGCATATGAGTGTTGTGAGGAGGTAGGTCATTACCTCGTGATCTACTTAAAGGTATAGCAAGATTGTGATGTTTTAATGTCGAAATGAAACTACATGGTATTTTACTGAAAAAGAGCGGTAAAAGTTACGAAAGGATATAGATTGTCATGAAATTTGTTCAACATGTTTGTTAATGATTAATAGTCAACATGTAATGGTTTGGTATGATTGAATTTAAGAAAAGGTTGAATTTTTAGAAAGAACCGAATCGGAAATCGGATTAAATCCGATTCCGTCGGGTTTTGAAATTTTGTATTTTTAGAAAAGAAAAGAGAAGTGGGAGGTGATACTTACGGGTTTGTATGTTAGAAGAGAGGAAGAGGGAATGGTAGGAGGCGCCGGTGTATCGTTTCGTCGCCGGGAGCTCCTAGGGTTGTCGTCGGAAAATCGCCGAAGCTTTCGCCTTTTGTTAACTCCAAAAGTACATTAGAATTTCTAGAGATTTCTTGAGAGTTTTGATCAGAATTTTAGAGTGAAGGGTGTGTGTTTAGGGGTTGTATTTATAGGGTAAGGCTAGGGTTTAGGGTAGGTGAAAGGTTTAATTGAAAAAATGTATTAAAATAGAGTAATTAGGGTTTTAAAGGAGTTCTGGTACTGGTATGCACATTTAAACTATACAGGAGTACAGGGGAGAAGAAAAGGCCCAACTTTTATGTTGGTGACTTGGAGGTCCGGCCGAGTCCGGCTGGCGGCGGCGGCCCGAGTCGGCCTATCCGCCGGCCGATATGGCCGAGTCAGGCGGCCGGAATGCTCCCTGTCACTTCATTACCCCTGGTACAGTTAGTTTATTTAGTGTAGTGGGATTTTACGGGTTTAGCACGTGTAGACTATTGAACTTTAAAATTTTAAAAAGAAAATAATATTAAAAATAATGTGGGGTATGAGATTTGAACTTTGGTGGTTTGGTTCAGCAGTGCAAGGTCTTACCAATGAGCTACAAGCTCTTTCTTGCTATTAAAAAGCAAAACAAATTTGTAACTTGTGCTCAGGCAAAATACCCTTTTCTAAAATTTTGAAAAAAATGTACAGAAAGTTGTACAGAAAGTTCAGGCTTGTTACATTCTACCCTCCTTATAAAAATATCGTTCTCGAAATTTGTAAAATGAAAGTGTAACCGATTCAAGGAAAGTTTGGTGACTAAATTACTGATAGTGTAGGAAAAAATAACAAGATGATACAAGGGGTTTAAAAATGTGAAAGAGACTTACTAGTGTTACCTTGGTCAACTGTCTTGGCTTCTACGGCTGCTAAGGTGTAAGCCTGTCGCCGTGGCATATTCCTCCTAGTTGGAGGCACATTCTTCTGTCCTCGAGGCATGTTCCTCAGCGCCTATTGGAATTGGCGATTTGGCTGTGCGGGTGGTGGGGCAGGGAGTGCTAGACGAGGTGCAGGAGCCTGGATAGCTGGCCGCTGCGGATAGTTGGTGGGTGTATGAGCTGGGTTGCTATTATAAGGACAATTTCCAATTCCGTGTTTGAATGCGCCACAAATTAGACACAAGCTTTTTGCGTGCCTGCAGTCCTTCCATAAGTGTCACTTTCTATGGCAGTAGTAGCAAAAGTATGGACTTGATTGGTTACTAATTTCTTCCGGTCTTCGTGGTTCAACCATTGGCCTTGAAAAGGCTCATCCTGCCATCTGAGTAGCAAGGCGTTTCAAACCGGCAGATTGAGATCTTCCTTTCCTCTTTACTACTGTGTCGTATCTTCGGGCAGCCTTCAAAGCCAAATCATGGGTTGGGAAATCCCCTGTAGCTAATGCAGCTTGGATTTCCGGGTCCAACCCTTGCTGAAATCTTGTAGCTCTGATCTCAGCAGTCGGTATGAGATGGGCCATAAACCTGTTACGGTCTTGTGTTAGCTGTGTAGTATGTGATATTAAATCGAACATTGAAACATATCTTACCGACTGAGCATGGTGAACTCAGCGTCATACTCATCTACTGACTTAGTCCACATCGAATCTTGTTGCAGATGGATGAACTGCTGTTCCATGTCGAACCTGGCAGTCTCAGGAAAGTATTTTGCGTCGAACATGTGTCGGAAAGTCTTTCATTCGATAGGTTGGTCAAGACGGCTTTCTTCCGCCTTCCACCAGACCCGTGCATTGTCCGTGAGCTGTAATTTTGCCACACGAACCCAAGCTATCTCTGGCACTTGTGCCGCTGCCAGATCATCTTCGATACTCTGAGCCCATTCCTCAGCTTCCAGTGGGCTCTCCTTTCCTGAGAACTGTTTGGGGTGCAAAGCCCTGAATTGCTTCACCCCAGGTGCTTCTGCCTCGGGACGGTTCATTAAAAGAGCAATCTATTGCTGTTGTCCCTTGAGGAGGCTGCGGATTGCCTC
Organism: Agapanthus africanus; assembly: GCA_030015575.1. Taxonomy (NCBI): domain Eukaryota; kingdom Viridiplantae; phylum Streptophyta; class Magnoliopsida; order Asparagales; family Amaryllidaceae; genus Agapanthus; species Agapanthus africanus. Next base: position 14,600,891 of record CM057342.1, on the reverse strand, counting down.
AAGCAGAACCGTTTGCCCGTTGAGTGGAGCAGGGACGGCAAGTGTGAGCGGTAGTGGTGGAGATGTGTTGTGGACATTGGTTCTAGTGTTGTTTGGGGAATCCATAACGTTGAATGAAAAATTTAGGTTAGGACAGATTCAAAGTATATGATTCAAAGAATATGAAATGATAGGATTCAAAGAATATGAATTGTAAAGAATGTTTTAGTTGCTAGTTCTTGTGTTATATTGCTTAGGTTGTTCACGCAGAACAAAACTGTATGGTAGGGTTCCATACAGCTCGGACCTGCATGGGCCACCAACAAAACCTGTCACGCTCCGCTTCCCAGTATACGGGCAGAGAACGCAACGAAACCGCTACGTATTTACTTTGAAGTAAATACGCTAAGCGTAACTAAGCAATATAAAAGAAATGTGCACAAGAGACAAAAGGTATAATAAAACAGCAACTTTATTTATTCACATTCTTTTTACAATATATGGAAAAGTAAATACAACTGAATGAAAGCAATACCTAAACAGTGGCATAACAAAAATGAAAAGTACTGAAATAAAAATGTGTACAATGAAGCTAGAGCTCTGGGTCGTAGGCAAGCTGGTCCAAGTCCTCACTAGTAGGCTCGATCTCCTGAGTGTCCAGATCACCTGACAACATTCCAAAGAAGAAAGAGAAGGAATGTCATCAGCGAACAATCGCTCGGTAAGTCCCAAGGATAAGGGAGAAGTAGAAAAGACAGAAAGAGAGAGAGTGTAACTTTTAAAGTTGTATTATATTGTTATAATGTTGTATTTAGTGTTAACGCTGTTGTTTGTAGCTTGGTACAGAAGGATACCAGTGTATACGAGAGGAGTCTCTATATGCTAGAGATTAGGGCAAACGGAATGTACAAGGCTCCGTTATACAATCCGGAACAACGTCAATTGGATTTAGGTTAGGTGTTTTAATCTTGCATTCTCGTGCCACTTTTAACACTTTCCGTACCAATCTACCCCTTAAACCCTGCGATATCTTGATTGTATTGTTTGTATTGTATTTCAACTTGTAATTGAATTGTAATATAGATTGTATATTTGGATGACTTGCCGAAACCATGATATCAGTAAAATGGATGTACTGGAGAATCATGGATGTAACTGGAGAATCATGTAAATGGAAGTATATCCATGGTTCGGTTCGGTCAATACAGATTGAATAAATGGATTCATGTTGAATTGTAATATTGTAGATTATACTTGAATTATATTCAAGTCAGATTATTAAGTAGAGACTCAGTCTGAGTCAGAACAATTAGAAAAGAAATTGAAGTCCTGATTGTTTTGAAGTTATCGGTAACCGCTGCACATGTGCGGCAGGATTTGTGTCTTTTTCAAAAAATATTACCGTGTTGATAACACCGTTGTTAAGTTCTCTACCTTAAATAGGCAAGCACCCACTTCTCCGGCTCCCTGAGGCTCAAGAGATTGCTCCCGCTTAAACCTATATTTACTGGGGTCCTCAGGGTAATTTATAGAACTTGAGGGGGTTTTATGTAAAAATACTTTGTATACTTTTCCCCAAGTATTTATTTATCATATTTAGTGTTTTTCATAGTTGTAGATTTTATATTTTTGACATTTCTAGTGAATAAACCCATTTTTCATAATACATGGTATTTATTTGTAATATTGAACTCGTATGGATTTCATGGTATTTTAATGTAAAATGATTCTTGTGATTTTAGAAAAAGTTAGAATATTTATTTTACTACAAAAATAGATATTTTAATGATACATACATGCATACATATATATATATATATATTTATATATTTATATAAAAATAAATTTTAATATATATTATATTTCTAGAAATCTCATTGTTCCCCGCCGAAAGACGCGCCGAAGACGCGGTGAACGTCTTGCCTGAATTTCGGGGCAGATGCTAATTGGTGCTATCCATCCACCTCTCCGAAGATGCCAAGTTGATTTATGGTACCGTGTATCGAAGGTTTAAACGGATGCGGCCGATGTAGCAGACTTCGTCAGATTCCCCCTCATGGTGAGGGGTTTTTGATTGTGGGGACGCTCTTCCCTGCAGGCGCAAGCCCCTGCAGTTAATTACGCTACCGCATCGCGGTAACAACTTTCTCCTTCTCCAGATGGTCACTTCGTGTCGTGGATGTTTGTTTTGTTTTTGGTTGCCCGTGGATTGTATACGGAGACTAATTTATGTTGTCGCCCGTAGGGCGTGGATTAGTCCAAATCCGTATCTTCTTAGATTTGGGTTTGGGGTCGGATTTAAGGATACGTTAGACTCATTAGAGACTGAGATCAACTTAAACGTTTGTTAAGGATACGTTAATCTAATTTTAGACTAAGATCAACTTAACGGGATCGTTTAGATCCAACAAAAGAGCAATTGAGCTCTATTGTTTAGTTTAGGGACATTGTGGTCGATTACCAGTTTAAGGACATGGTGGTCCAATGTTAGTTTAAGGACATTACGGTCCAATGTTAGTTTAAGGACATCTCGGTCCAATGTTAGTTTAAGGACATCTCGGCCCAAGGTTAAGGACATCGTAGTCAATGAGTTTAAGGACCCCACAGTCCAGGTTAAGGACATCGTAGTCCGTGGGTTTAAAGGGACCCCACAGTCCGAGGTTAAGGACATCATAGTCCATGGGCTTAAGGACCCCACAATCCAGGTTAAGGACATCATAGTCCGTGAGTTTAAAGACCCCACAGTCAAGGTTAAGGACATCGTAATCCGTGAGTTTAAGGACCCCACAGTCCGTAAAGTGTTTGGTTGTCGGGACCCTTCACCTCTCTGAAGACGTTGAAGGATTACAACGAAAAATATCAGAGGAGTAAAGAGATGTACCCTTGAACCGATTTGAATTGGTTGAAAGATCTGTAGTCCAATTTGGAACTAAGATCTGTTAAAATATTCATGAGCGGATGGGCTCAATTAATATGAGTGGAGGACTTATGGCCAATCTTAGGCTAAGTCCAATAAATGTTTAACATTTTTATTCTGGCTATTGAGCCTTTATTTGGGCTTGGCCCTTCTGACAATATTTTTGCCTTTTATTGAATGCTGAGCATTCATCAGAGCTCTAGCTCATTAAAGAACAATCTATGTTCTGTCAGCGCAACATGTGATGCGCCAGGCGCTTTGCGCCAGTCAAAGAGCGCAGTGCGCTTCTGCCACGTGGTGCACATGTAAGGAACACGTGTCGCTCTCTGCGCTAGGCGGCAGATGATACGCGCAGATGCCAGTTTGTGAGCGCTGAGCGTTGATCCATGAGCGCTGGTCCATGAGCGTATTGCGCTTTCAATTTAATGGCGCACCAGTGAGTGACACGTGTTGCGCTTGGCGCTGAGCGCCAGCCCATGAGCGCAGTGCGCTATTTCAGAAGCGCAAAGCGCAAGTTGTTTATTTGGAGCACACGTGGCGCATTTGGCGCTGAGCGCCGATACAGAGAGCGCAGAAGCGCAGTTCAAGAGCGCAAGGCGCAGTTCAAGAGCGCAAAGCGCATTTGACCAATTTTATGATCTGGGAACAAATTTATGTTCTTTTAAAAGAGACTTCGTCTCAAGATTTAAGAACAACAGTTCTTATTTTGCAGGAGATATTTTCTATCTCTTATTTTGATGAAAGGCTTTGCCTTTATAGATCCATGATCTATGAGAAGAAATATATTCTTCTTTTATTTTATGCCGAGTCTTGGGGTAAAAATTTATACCCCGGTTGACCGAGTCAAAGTCAAGGTCAATCCGAAGCAAGGTGGGCCCAAGCCCAGGTCAAGTGGGCCCATGCCCAGATCGAGTCCGAAACATGAAGCGGCCGACCCTCCCCATGCCAAAAATGAAATCATGTAATAAATAATTTTTATGTAATTTTTTATACATGAATGTATGCAAAATGGGCATAAAGCCAATATTTTGTAAGCCCATGGCTTATGTGCAAAAAATGAAATGGCACATGAGCCATGGGATAGGCAAAATGCCATTTTGTGAAGCCCAAGGGCCTATATGTAAATATGTAAGCCTATATAAGGCAACATGATGATGAATAAAGCATAGACTTTTTATTCCCCCAAAAATTAGGGTTCTTTGTGCCTCCTGCTCCTTCTCCAAGGTTCCAAAAACCTTCTTCTTTCTTTTGAATTAAATCAAGAGTTTAACTCTTCCTTTTCTCAAAATAAATAGTTTTTCACCACAAAACCCACAAAGGGGAACTCAGATCTCCTACCAGATCTCGAAAAAGAAGAGATTTTTAAAATCTCACATCTCTTGATCTTCAAGATCCGGCCAAAAGACAAGAAGAAGAAGGAGACCTATCTCCAAGAATCTAACTTTGGACAGATCCAAGGCTCAAAAGAAAAACCAAAGATTTCTAGGAGTTTAACTCCTTTCCAGATCTGTTGGAGTTTAACTCCATAAATTAAATTTCTGCTAGGAGTTTGACTCCAAAAATCCCCTTTGGGAGTTCAACTCCCCAACCTAGGGGCTAAGTCCCTTCCCGCGGTCACGTGTGTGCCACGTGACCCCGGGCGCCAAGGCGTCGTTCGGTCACGTGTGCCCACGTGACCCCCGGGCGCTGAGGCGCCTAATGGTCACGTGTGCTCCACGTGACCCCGGGCACCAAGGCGCCCTTCGGTCACGTGTGCCCACGTGACCCCGGGCACTGAGGCGCCCAATGGTCACGTGTGCCCACGTGACCCCGAGGCGCCTAGGCGGCCATCGGTCACGTGTGCCCATGTGACCCCGGGGCGCCTAGGCGCCCATCGGTCACGTGTGCCCACGTGACCCCGGGCGCTGAGGCGCCCAATGGTCACGTGTGCCCACGTGACCCCGGGCGCTGAGGCGCCCAATGGTCACGTGTGCGCCACGTGACCCCGGGCACCATGCGCCCACATGCTGCGCACGCGTCTTCAAGATGCTTTCCCTCCTTTTTTTATGCACCCCTTTACGGGGGAGGCATATTTAGTGTGGAGTGCATAAAAAAAGGGGGGAAAGCGTCTTGAAGACGCGTGCGCAGCATGTGGGCGCATGGTGCCCGGGGTCACGTGGCGCACACGTGACCATTGGGCGCCTCTGCGCCCGGGGTCACGTGGGCACACGTGACCATTGGGCGCCTCAGCGCCCGGGGTCACGTGGGCACACGTGACCGATGGGCGCTTAGGCGCCCCGGGGTCACGTGGGCACACGTGACCGATGGGCGCCTTGGTGCCCGGGGTCACGTGGAGCACACGTGACCATTAGGCGCCTCAGCGCCCGGGGGTCACGTGGGCACACGTGACCGAACGACGCCTTGGCGTCCGGGGTCACGTGGCACACACGTGACCGTGGGAAGCACCCGCGGGAAGGGACTTAGCCCCTAGGTTGGGGAGTTGAACTCCCAAAGGGGATTTTTGGAGTCAAACTCCTAGCAGAAATTTAATTTATGGAGTTAAACTCCAACAGATCTGGAAAGAAGTTAAACTCCTAGAAATCTTTGGTTTTTCTTTTGAGCCTTGGATCTGTCCAAAGTTAGATTCTTGGAGATAGGTCTCCTTCTTCTTCTTGTCTTTTGGCCGGATCTTGAAAATCAAGAGATGTGAGATTTTAAAAATCTCTTCTTTTTCGAGATCTGGTGGGAGATCTGAGTTCCCCTTTGTGGGTTTTGTGGTGAAAAACTATTTATTTTGAGAAAAGGAAGAGTTAAACTCTTGATTTAATTCAAAAGAAAGAAGAAGGTTTTTGGAACCTTGGAGAAGGAGCAGGAGGCACAAAGAACACTAATTTTTTGGGGAATGAAAAGTCTATGCTTTATTCATCATCATGTTGCCTTATATAGGCTTACATATTTACATATAGCCCCTTGGGCTTCACAAAATGGCATTTTGCCTATCCCATGGCTCATGTGCCATTTCATTTTTTGCACATAAGCCATGGGCTTACAAAATATTAGCTTTATGCCCATTTTGCATACATTCATGTATAAAAAATTACATAAAAATTATTTATTACATGATTTCATTTTTGGCATGGGGAGGGTCGGCCGCTTCATGTTTCGGACTCGACCTGGGCATGGGCCCACTTGACCTGGGCTTGGGCCCACCTGGCTTCGGGTTGACCTTGACTTTGACTCGGTCAACCGGGGTGTAAATTTTTACCCCAACAAAGTGCCCCCCATCAATAAATGCACACTGCACATTTGAGTTGTGTGCATGAAATTGATGGATCTTGAAGCTGAACTTCGAGGTGGAACATCATTCTGGGGGCGGAGCACCATCCCGGGGAGCATGATTCCTGGGGATCGGAATATCATTCTGACTCGCGGAGCATAATTCTAGGGGATTGGAGCATCATTCCGGTGAGCGGAGCATGGTTCCAGGGGATCGGAGCATCATTCCGATGGGCGGAGCATGGTTCCAGGGATCGGAGCATCATTTCGAAGAGCGGAGCATAATTCCAGGGGATCGGAGCATCATTCCGAAGGGCGGAGCATGATTCCAAGGATCAGAGTATCATTCTGATGAGCGGAGCATGGTTCCAGGGGATCGGAGCATCATTCCGATGGGCGGAGCATGATTTCAGGGGATCTGAGCATCATTCCGATGGGCGGAGCATGGTTCCGGGGATCGAAGCATCTTTCCGATGGGCGGAGCATAATTCCAGAGATTCGGAGCATCCTTCCGAAGAGCGGAGCATGATTCCAGAGTTCGGAGCATCTTTCTGAAGGGCGGAGCATGATTCCAGAGTTCGGAGCATCTTTCCGATGGGCGGAGCATAATTCCAGAGATTCGGAGCATCCTTCCGATGGGCGGAGCATAATTCCAGAGATTCGGAGCATCATTCCGAAGAGCGGAGCATAATTCCAGGGTTCGGAGCATCTTTCCGAAGAGCGGCAGACATTCTGACCGAAGCATGATTTCGATACAGAGGTAGATTCCTAGGCGAAGTATAATTCCGACGAGGGAGGCAAATATTCCGAGGCGAAGCATGATTTCGACACGGGGTACACTCTGGGACGGAGCATGATTCCGCCGTAGAGGTTGTTGGTTTGATTTGATTTGGGTTGACATCAGCATCGCTACACTGGAATATGGTACCAGGAGTGAATCATCATTTGTCATGAGAGGATTTGGGGATTGGTTTTTTTTTTGTTTGGCATCAGCATCGCTACACTGGAATATGGTACCAGGAGCGAATCATCATTTGCATTGAGTGGATTTGAGGATTTCGGTTTTGGTTTGGCATCTGCATTGCTGCACTGGAATGATGCCAGGAGCAACTCATCATTTTCCCCAGGAGGACTTGGGAATTGGTTTTGTTTTGGCATCTGCATTGCTGCACTGGAATAATGCCAGGAGTAACTCATCATTTGCCCCGGGAGGATTTGGGAATTGGTTTTGTTTTGGCATCTGCATTGCTGCATTGGAATAATGCCAGGAGCAACTCATCATGTGCCCCGGGAGGATTTGGGAATTGGTTGCTTAGGAGACAGGTTTAGATCCCTGTCACCTAAGGCTTTTCAATTTTATGGGCCGTGAGGGTCCCATAAAAGCATTTTCTCCCTATGGGTCGTAAGGATCCCGCAGGTGTATTTTCTCCTTAGGAGTCGTGGGGACTCCTAAGTGTGTTGCTCCTTTGTGAGTCGTAAGGATCTCACACGAGAATTTTCTCCTCGCAAAGTCGAGAGGACTTTGCGAGTGCATTTCATCTCTTTTTTTTTTTTACGAGTTTGCGCCCTTTCGGGTTTTCACGAACTCGCCGGCAGTCCTGCTGTTTTTACTCACGGAGCCCTTTCGGGTTTTCATCCGTGCCCATTTTGCTTGTGGACATACCATTTTATTTATTTTATGTTTTTTTTTTCTTTTTCATTTTCTTCTTTTTTTTTGGACTTTGAATGTGGTCTCACCAGTAGGACTTGGGAGAGGTTGGGATCGTTTTACGCCCGTGGATTGTATACGGTTTTGCAGGATGTATGATCCAGACCGTAGGGCCGGAAAAACATTTCGGGACTTTGTGGGCGTCTGCATCGCTGTACTGGAATATAGTACCAGGAGCGACTCATCATTCGCCATTTTGGGGTATGGGATTTGGAATTTGGTTGGCGTCTGCATCGTTGCACTGGAATATGGTACCGGGAGCGACTCATCATTCGCCACTTGGGGTATGGGATTTGGAATTTGGTTGGCGTCTGCATCGCTGTACTGGAATATGGTACCAGGAGCGACTCATCATTCGCCACTTGGGGATTGGGGAGCGATGGCTTAGGAGACAGGTTTAGATCCCTATCACCTAAGACTTTTCAATTTTATGGGCAGTGAGGGTCCCATAAAAGCATTTTCTCCCTACGAGTCGTAAGGATCCCACAGGTGTATTTTCTCCTTAAGAGTCGTGAGGACTCCTAAGTGTGTTTTTCCTTGGTGAGTCGTAAGGATCTCACGGAGGTTTGTTCTCCTCATGTATCGTGAGGACACATGAGTGGGTCTTCTCAATGAAGCATAATTCCAAAGGCGGAGACCAGCCGCGTAACTGGTGGTTGCGGTGGGGCATGGGTATGCTGAGAATTATTTGAGCCCGTGGATTGTATACGGTAGTCAATTTGGGGACTAACCGTAGGGCCGGAAGAATTTTGAGAAATTGGATTTTGGTTGGCGTCTGCATCGCTGCACTGGAATATGGTACCAGGAGCGACTCATCATTCGCCACTTTTTTTGTTTTTTTTTGTTTGTTTTTTTTTTACCGCGATTGCTCTATCATTTCAGCTTTTCTTCTCGCGAAGATCGCGATTGCCCTACCATTTCGGCTTTTATTCGCGGTTGCCCCATCATTTCGGCTTTATTTCATCTTTATTTTACTCGCTGATTTTTATTGCGAGTTGCCCCATCATTTCGGCTTTATTTCATCTTTATTTTACTCGCTGATTTTTTTTACGAGTCGCCCCATCATTTCGGCTTTTCTTTATTTTTCTTTTATTTACACATTTTTTATTTACATTTTTTTTACATTCCCAGTTTAACGACTTAGAGGTCGACTGTTCCTAGTTTAATGACGTGGTGGTCGATTGTTCCCAGTTTAATGACGTGGCGGTCGATTGTTCCCAGTTTAACGATGTAGTGGTCATCTGTCTCCAGTTTAACGACGTATAGGTCATTTGTTTCCAGTTTAGGGACTTAGAGGTCTACTGTTTCCAGTTTAACGACTTAGAGGTAATTTGTTTCCAGTTTAACGACGTGGAGATCATCTGTTTCCAGTTTAACGACGTGGAGGTCATCTGTTTCCAGTTTAACGACTTGGAGGTCATCTGTTTCCAGTTTAACGACTTGGAAGTCATCTGTTTCCAGTTTAACGAATTGGTGGTCATCTGTTTCCAGTTTAACGACGTAGTGGTCGTCTGTTTCCAGTTTAAAGACTTAGAGGTCTTCTGTTACCAGTTTAAAGACTTAGAGGTCATCCATTTCCAGTTTAAAGACGTAGAGGTCATCTGTTTCCACTTTAAAGACTTAGAGGTCATCTGTTTCCAGTTTAAAGACGTAGAGGTCATCTGTTTCCAGTTTAAAGACGTGGAGGTCATCTGTTTCCAGTTTAAAGACGTAGAGGTCATGTGACGAGAAGCTTAGAGAAGATACCTGATCGGGTAGTTGTCGGGGGTACCGCTGGAGCTTGCATGAGATGCCTTATTATTTTGTCGGAGTTGATGGCCTTGCCCCCAGCTGGGACCAAGGAAAGCCGTTCAAATACCGACCTGCGTTCGAAGATGGCAATTGAAAATTGTTAACCCCCCTGCAAATAGAAACATGATTTCAGTATAGAAAATCGATATATACATCGATTGAGCTCGCATAAACGTTTAACCCGAAATATGGGAGGAGAGATGGGTCCCACCGGGCGTGCCAGAATCTGTAGGGTGTTTTTCGTCACCCCATTGAGATGGGAATACGCGCGCGCTTGTCAGGCGTACTACAGATTCCCCCTGCCAAGGGTAGGCCGGGGTTTATTGATTGTGGGGATCCGAATCTCCGGCAGCCGCGGACTAAGCTGCCGTTAATTACCCCTCGCCTTTGGAGCGAGAGAACCTCCGATTAACGGGTTAAACTGGTCATGCGAACTCAATGTGCAAGGTTGTGTTTTGGAGGGGGTTATGGATATATCGGGGGCCCCGCAAAGTTTTTACGGGGGTCCCGCTACCCGGATAGCGGGCTGGGGGTCAAGGGGGCAGCGCCCCGTTAGAAATTTTTTCTAACGGGGGAGGTATATTTAGTGTGGAGTATGTGTGTGTGTGTGTATATAAATGGGGGGAAAGCGTCTCAAAGACGCGTGCATGGCACGTGGGGCATGGTGCCCGGGGTGACGTGCGCGCGCATGGGCGCTTTAGTGCCCGTGGTCACGTGTGCGCCACGTGACCCCGAGCGCCAAGGCGCCCTTCGGTCACGTGTGCCCACGTGACCCCGAGGCGCCAAGGCGCCCTTCGGTCACGTGTGCCCACGTGACCCCGGGCGCTGAGGCGCCCAATGGTCACGTGTGCGCCACGTGACCCCGGGCGCTGGGGCGCCCAGTGGTCACGTGAGCGCACGTGACCCCGGGCACTAAAGCGCCCATGCGCGCGCACGTTACCCCGGGCACCATGCCCCACGTGCCATGCACGCGTCTTTGAGACGCTTTCCCCCCATTTATATATATACACACACACACACACATACTCCACACTAAATATACCTCCCCCGTTAGAAAACATTTCTAACGGGGCGCTGCCCCCTTGACCCCCAGCCCGCTATCCGGGTAGCGGGACCCCCGTAAAAACTTTGCGGGGCCCCCGATATATCCATAACCCCCTCCAAAACACAACCTTGCACATTGAGTTCGCATGACCAGTTTAACCCGTCAATCGGAGGTTCTCTCGCTCCAAAGGCGAGGGGTAATTAACGGCAGCTTAGTCCGCGGCTGCCGGAGATTCGGATCCCCACAATCAATAAACCCCGGCCTACCCTAGGCAGGGGGAATCTGTAGTACGCCTGACATGCGCGCGCGTATTCCCATCTCAATGGGGTGACGAAAAACACCCTACACTGAGATCTTTTGATCTCTTTTATGAAAAGACTTTTTGTCTTTGTAGATCTATGATCTTTTATAAGATATTTCTTCTTTTTAATTATGAGATGATTTCATCTCTTTGTTCATCGCCATTCTCTTTACCTTGAAGAAGTATATTCTTGCAAGAGCTTACTCTTTTTCTTTTGAATTTCTCAAAGTTTAGGGGGGGTTTCTCTATATGAGACTTGAAGTCTTGGGGCCTTTATATAGGGCAAGTTGATTTGTTGAATCAGTTAAAGAGATCTTTGCTCTCTTCAAATCATGAACCCATAGATCTAAGGAGATCTTGTTTCAGGGTTTCTTAACCCATGAACAGAGTTTTGCTCATGAAGAACTCTTAGAGTTCGTTCATAGATCTTGAAGATCTCAGAATTCTTAATTTATAACAAAATTGATTTTAACTTTTTTCTAATTGGTTCTTCCATCATCAATTTTTCCAGAGCAAGGCTCTTGAGGAATTTTGATTCCCTCATGATCAGAGTTTGACAAGTGTCACTCTGTCATAGAGTATTGCTCTCAAAGGGAGATTTACTCCTCTTCCCGAGGGATCTCTCATTTAATGAGAATTTCTTGAGGATCTCCTCACTTAATTAACAGTCTCATCAAATGATGATGCTGTTTTTTATTAATTATTAATTGATGAATTGTCATCTAGATTTTGTGGGCCCCCTTTGGTCCCTCTCCATTGCATTGCAGTGTGGTACAAATTTTAAAGTACCAAGTGTCAGAATTTAAATTAAATTATAGCACTGACAGTTGACTTTTGTCCCTTTTTGCGCAGGCGACATGTCTTTCGACACTTCCTTTCCGTTCATCCGATCAGAAGGCGGATTTCCTGAGGCGCCTGCAGACCGAGAGGTTCTCCCGCTGATTAAAGACCACGACCCGGAACACAAAAATCTTCACCTGTGGGGTAGATGGTACGATCAGATTATCAGAGGCCGCCGGAGCTTTTCTTGTGCGACGCCTTCGGAGCCTATCTCGGTGATCCCGTATGCAGATGCACCCCAGTGAACTATGCCGTGGAGGTGGTTAATTGGACTTCGGAGGGTCTCCTTCAGCCTTCGATCGCCGCAGTACCCGTGCAGCCAGCGGCGGCTTTGGATACCCTAGGGCGGCGCATATGTCAGGGCGAGTCACGCCCTTGGGGACAGCCCTACGACATTGGGCTAACTCCCCGTCATCCGGCCGGGTACTTGCAGTGGGCCTTGTATATCTTGTCGGCGAAGAAATCGCAGCCGCTAAAGCTCGGCTTATGCCCTGCAGTGTACGCTTCCTTGTTCCAGTATTCTGCACCTCCCACATGGTGGATCAAGGCGTTTTTGGAGCGGTGGAACATCCCGACCCATACCTTCCACATATTGGATAGGGAGGTCTCCGTTTCCTTGGAAGAATTCGCCGAGGTTTCTGGTTTACCAGTTAGGGGGGAGCACTACGGGGAGCTGCTTCCTTCGGATGAATATGTTTTTGCCACCAAGTCAGTGGTGATGGGCCTCACCCCAGAGAACGCCATTCAGCACCAGTTCCCAAGTCTGATAAAGGTGTTGAACATGTATGAGAGCCTCTTCCTTGAATCCGGAGGCCGAGGGGTCAGCTTTACGGACTTCATTGCCCGTTTTCTTTGCCCGGAAATTTTGTCGCGACAAGGCGAAAAGTTTGCTAAACTTGATGATCCCTTCGGCTTTGGCTTGGACCGTCGTCCGAAACTGGAAGCTGATCAAAAGGGTTTCTTTCTTCCTGACGTCGCGATCGTCCCTCTGTCAGAAATCGCCGCTCCGGGCATTGATGAGGAAGCGTTCTTTCTCGGGTTCCTCAGTTTATGGTTAAGCTGGTTCGCGCTTCCTATGCATCCTCGTTACATGAGGCCTTCCGTCTTCTACCCCGCGCATCGCATGGTTGCCGAAATACAAGTGGCCATCGGGATCGCCGGGTTAGCCCACTTATATCACGGTCTTAGCTTAGCAGCGGATACCACTAAACCAGGTGTGCATCCTGCCAACTTCCCGATGCATTACTTCACTTCATGGATGGAGCTGCACGTGCTTGGGGTCTTTGGCATCCATAAAAGACCTTCTTTTTATGACAGATGCAAGTTCCCATGGATAATGCGGCTGGTTGACGCCTCCATCATGAGTCCGTCACCACGGGAAGCTAGGGGCTTTCTCCTCCCTCTGCGCACGGTTGGAGCCGGTATGCCTTTCACAGACAAAGTCTTGACCATCGGCCAAGAAACTTCAAAAGTGGTGCTGCCATTACAAGACATCTTTAAAGACGGGGCCTCCGTGTTGAAAGCCCGGGAGATTCTCCATTTGTACTCCATCAGGCCGGGCTTTCTTGTATTCATGCAAAATGATGCAGCATTATTCATGAGATACAATTCGCATCATTTCGCGCAGCAGCTGAGTTACAATCAGGGCGTCCCACTTGAGGCCTTTTTGGCAGAACCTGCTGCTACCGAAGAGGGAATGCGGAGTGCGCTGCATCATTTTATGCGCCTGAACACGGGGTCTCACTTCTTTATTAGCGAACCGAGCCGTGTCCCGAAGGCCCTTAATGTACACGTGGCCTGGTATCAACATTCAATGGGCGCTGTTATCAGGGAGGAGAAGCGACTGCTGCTCGACCGCAAAGGTGCACCCCCTGCTGGTGATCAGAACGTCCCTTTGAAGCGACAGACCATTGTCCTCCCTCCGCTAAAAGAAGCTGCCGTGATTGAAGTCCTGCATGACAGGCCTGAGCTACCGGTGCCCCGTGCTCCCGTAGAGACGGTGAATGTACTACCGGTGTCCCGTGCTCCCGTAGAGATAGTGAATATAGCTTCCCCTGAATCTGGCGTGGGTTCAGATATCGGGACTCATCGTCCTAAAGTGCCCACCAAGCGTAAGCTAGTGCTGGCTGCAACCGGAGCTCGCTCACAGAAGAAGAAGAAAAAGTCGATCTTTTCCGTCGACGTTGTACATGGCCAGGAGCCTTATGCAACTTACGGCGAGAGTATGAGCGAGTATGGGACAAACGAGGGCTTATTCATGCCGCCAGATGATACTGATCCGGCGGCTGCCATTGCAGCTTCTGAGCAATTGGCAAGCCACGAAGCGGGACTGGCTATCCTCGCGCGATCAGGTTACCATTAACTGTATTTTTTTTGTCATTGCATCATATTTCTATCATTATGTTTTGACTGACACTTTTCCTTCTTTAACAGGCATTTCCACCGAAGAAGCTCCCGCAGCTTCTCTCAAGACTTTTGAGGAAGAGGAAAGACTTCAAGCATCCTTAGGAATCGGTATGCTTCGGTTCATCACGTCTTCGCTCCCGTTTCTTATAGATGATCTGACCCTTCTTTTTCTTCTTATCGCAGGAACTACCTCTACTCAGGTTATTCCAAGCGTGGCACCGACTTCACAGGGCGGTGTGGAGATGCTTCCTGGGCCGGCTATCTCAGTTCCGCCGGTATTATCGAAAGAAGCTTCACTTAAACAACCGATGATGGATGCCATAATGGCTCCAGAGGTAAATATTGGCGCATACGAGGATGTCCTGTTGAAGGAGGCCTTTAGAAGATCTGCCCTCACGGCCCGGGCGGAGAGGAAGCGTAGGATGCACGCGGAAAGGGAGCGTACCGCCGCCTTAGATGCTGGTGCGGGTTCAAGCGGCTGTTATCCTTACCCCTACTCGTTTAGAAGATGCTCCGGCTGCTTTGTCTACCGCCCACAGACAGGCAGCACGTGCGACTTGGGAAGCAATCGGAAGACCAACTCAAGGTAACGTGACATTGGGTTCTTTTGTTAAAGTTTTAACTTTCAGGTTCTTATGTATCCTATCTTGCAGGGCCAAGTCTTGCCGAAGAAGTGGCGGCAATTACTGAGCCTGGGGTAGCGGTAGAGGGGATTGCCACGATCGCCGAACCCGAGGCAACGGTAGGAGAGATGGCTACGATCGCCAAGCTCGAGGTAGCGGTGGGCGAGATGGCGGCAACCACTGAGCCTGAAGTGGGCACCCTTTCTCAAGAGTCTGGAACTGTTCCAATCGTCGCTCTTTCCCCTTGCGGCTCCCTGCCGTTGCCGGGCGCTGCGAGTATCACGACGATTCTCGTGGAGTCGGGGGATGAAGCCACGAGCGGCAAAACCATTCCGATGGAGGAGGGTGAAGCAGTCGCTGTATCAAGTGACGCTCTTGTCGCAGTTCCGACCGGTGACTCACCAGGTAGATCTTGGGTCATTGCTTTTTTTTTTTATTCTGCAATCCCTTTCAATCTCTCATGACAGTATTTCTCTTGTTTCTAATGCAAGCGTAGCGAGCGTTGAAGCTGTGCCACCTAAGGAAGCATCGCCAGTTGTTGCTTTGACGGTGGTTACCCCTCCGTCTTCTCTTATATCTTCTCAAATGCTGGAAGGTATGTGTTTGTGATAAATTTGAATCGGGCACAGAATCTTTCGTGTACTGACCATGTATCATCGTGATCTCGCAGGAGTTCTTTTTGACCATTTGTATCAGGTGCTGAACCCACACTTCTCTTTCCCGTCGGAGATTAGTCCGGCAGCTGGTGTCGGTGAGTATCTTTCCTAACCGACGTCCTTTCTTTTCTTTAACGGGCAGTCACGTTATTGCTAATTCTTCTTTGCATTGCTCGTAGCCTTACAAATTGAAGGAAGGGTCAAGGGTATCGCCGCGCTACCGGAACTCCCAGCTTTGCCCCTTGTTGCAGCCGGTATAATAGACTCTTTTGTTCATATATATTTTTTATTTTTTAAGCCGACATCTGATTGTGATTTGTTTTATAGCGGTCACATCGACTCCAGTCCCGTTCGAGTCTCGTGTTATAATGCCGGCATGGCCCTTTTCCAGACGTCCATCCTCAAAGGGTGCAGTAACCATTCTGCGTATGTTGAGCGATTATATCAAAGAGCTTGACGCGGAGGCCCCTACGTTTGCTGTAGATTTTTCTGCCGAAGTTAATCCAATGCTGGCGACGCTTGTGAACTTCTATAACGAAGGCGTCGTTGAGTCTTGGGTTAACCACTGCAGGAAGATTGAGGCCTGTCTGCATGAGCTTGAGCTTATGCGTCTTGCCCCTGAGATTCAGGCTTTGAACTCCCAGCGGCATGGGTCGAGCAGAGTATGTCCTTCCTCCGCCATTTAGAACAAGAAGCGACCTTGAGGCGGAAGGAACGCGAGGAGGCTTCGGGTGAATCTTCCTGGCTACGCGCCCAGGTTAAAGCGAACGCCACACAATTGAGAGTTGCTTTTGACACCTTGCAGCAATGTATCTCGGACGGGCTTGTATTGAGGCGTAAGCTCGACTCTATTGAGCGGGTTACGCAGAGTCACGAAGCTGCCCAACGGGAAATCGATGAGAAGATTTCATCATGCTTGCAGCAAAAGGCTCGAATTGAAATGGAGTTGGCCGCGGCGGCTGATCACGAGAAGGCACTGAAAGAAGTGCGAGAGCAGCTTGCGGACTTTTTGAAAACGCTTCCTTCTCAGTAGCTGTTTTGCTCATAATCTTTTAAATAACATGTATCCATTTTTTTGCTCTTTCATATGATTCAACTTGTACTCCATTGAATTCATGAATAAAAGATACATTTCTTTCGCACCATCTTGTGTTATTTCTTGCTTTCTTGTCCTTTCTGTTTTGCCGGCATGTTACCTTGGTAAGCGTAGCCTGTAGAAGATAGAGAACATTCTGTTTTGAATTCTTTGAGAGGTAGTGATGGCTTAGGAAGCAGGTTCAGATCTGCTACCAAAGACTTTTCAACTTCATGAGCCGTGAGGGTCTCATAAAGACTTTTCTCTCTACGAGTCGAAAGGATCTCGTAGGTGTATTTTCTCCTTAGGAATCATGAGGATTCCTAAGTGCGTCTTCCCTTATAAGTCGTAAGGATATTATAAGAGAGTTTTCTTCCTTATGAGTCTAGAGGACCCGTAAGTGTTTAACGAGATTGACATTATTCGCATTTCACGGCGTCAGAAGTTGCTCCGGGCGTTTCCCACGGGGTCAAGATTAACTTTGGCCGTGTTCCACGGAGTCGTTGGATGACATATTTCCGAACCGGGGTCATATAAATGACGTATTTCCACGACGGGGTCATGTGGATGACGTGTTTCCGAGACGGGGTCATGTGGATGACGTGTTTCCGAGACGGGGTCATGTGGGTGACGTATTTCCGTGACGGGGTCATGTGGATGACGTATTTCCGAGACGGGGTCATGTGGATGACGTATTTCCCAGACGGGGTCATTTGGATGACGTATTTCCGCGACGGGGTCATGTGGATGACGTATTTCCGAGACGGGGTCATGTGGATGACGTATTTCCGAGACGGGGTCATATGGATGATGTATTTGCACGACGGGGTCATGTGGACGACGTATTTCCGCGATGGGGTCATGTGGATGACGTATTTCCGAGACGGGGTCATTTGGATGACGTATTTCCACGACGGGGTCATGTGGATGACGTATTTCCGAGATGGGGTCATGTGGATGACGTATTTCCAAGACGGGGTCATGTGGATGACGTATTTCCACGACGGGGTCATATGGATGATGTATTTCCGAGACGGGGTCATGTGGATAACGTATTTCCGCGACGGGGTCATGTAGAGGTCGTATTTCCGAGATGGGATCATGTGGATGACGTATTTCCGAGACGGGGTCATGTAGATGACGTATTTCCGCGACGGGGTCATGTGGGTGACGTTGCGTCTGTTGTAATGAGGTGAACATCGAAGTGGTCTCTAGGTTGTCTGTGAACCGTTGAGGTTTGCCTTCTTCTTCTGATGGAGCTTAGGGAGGGAAGGTATGATTCCCTCTTCGTTTGCACCCCAAAATTGTATACAGGGATTGATGTGATATCACCTGTAGGGCAGAAAATTTCATTATATATATTTTTCTTTCCGCGATGCTCTATCATTTCATCTTTTATATCGCTAAGGTCGCGATTGCCCAATCATTTCGGCTATTTTTCGTGGTGCCCAATCATTTCGGCTATTTATTTTATTTTTACTCGCTGCTTTTTTATTGCGAGTTGCCCAATCATTTCGGCTATTTATTTTATTTTTACTCGCTGCTTTTTTATTGCGAGTTGCCCAATCATTTCGGCTATTTTGCATGCATACATTTTTACTTGCTGATTTTTATTTGCAAGTTGCCCCATTATTTCGGTTACTTCGTATGCCTGTGTGGCTCGCTGGCTTTTCGCTGCAAGTTTGGAATTAGACACCGATTTCGGCATCAGCACCGCTACAACTGGGATATTGCCAGGAGTGAATCATCATTTGCCTTTGTCAATGTCGAATAAAGGTGGCTTAGCAAACAGGGTTAAGATCCTGTCGACTAAGGCTTTTGACTTCATGAGCTGTAAGGGTCTTATAAAGGTATTTCCCCCTGCGAGTCATGAGGGTCTCGTATGTGCGTTTTCTCCTTAGGAGTCGTGAGGACTCCTAAGTGTTTGGTCTCTCGTAAGTTGTAAGGATCTTACAAGAGTATTTTCTTCTTATAAGTCGAGAGGATTTACAAGGGTTGTTCACTGTGCAAACATATCCCTAGTCACGGATGGGACTTTGTTAGGGAAATGTTTATTCGCGCCCGTGGATTGTATACAAGGGTCAGTATTGAGCCGCTTGTAGGACAGCATTGGAGGTTGTGGTAGCCGCTTAAGAACAGGTTCAGATCCCTGTAGCTTAAGACTTTTGAATCTTATGAGCCGTGAGGGTCTCATAAGAGGGTTTTCCTTACGAGTCGTGAGGATCTCGCAAGTGTAATTTCTCCTTAGGAATCGTGGGGATCCCTAAGTGTGTTGCTCCCTTGTGAGTCCTAAGGATCTCACGCTTGTGGTTTCTCCTCACAGGGTCAAGAGGACCTTACAAGTATCTTTTAACGAGATTGCGCCCTTTCGGGTTTTCACAAAAACTCGCCGGTTGCCCTGTTGTTTTTACTCACGGAGCCCTTTCGGGTTTTCATCCGTGCCCCTTTTGCTTATGGACATACCGTTTTCTTTTTTCTTTCTTCTTTTTTTTCTCTTTTTTTTGTGTCAGCCTTAGGATGCTGCAGTCTATAGTAGTTTATCGACGTCTCGGTCAACAGCTAGTTTAGGTCATAGTGGTCCATCGTTAGTTTAAGAAAGTTTCGGTCCATGGTTAGTTTAAGGACGTTTCGGTCGGTTGTTAGTTTTAGGACGTTTCGGTCCGTGGTTAGTTGAAGGAGTTTCGGCCCGTTGTTAGTTTAAGGACGTTTTGGTCCGTTGTTCGGCTACTATTTATAGAGTTTGGGCTTAGGAAGATAGCGAGCGGACATAGTCGTCGTCATCTATCATTGACCTAGGCCGTGACTCATCAGGCATAGTACTTTTTTAGGAAGCGACCATTTATTGGCCTGAAGGGCCTTTCGCCATGCATGTCCATGAGTAGATAGGCACCACCCTGGTAGACCTTGTCTATAATATATGGGCCTTCATAGTTCGGCTCGAATTTCCCCCGTTTGGCACGATTGGGGATCATAGGTCTTTTGACCACTAGCACGAGTTCGCCTTGGCGGAATGTCCTCGGCCTAGTTAATTTTTCGGATAAGCGCATCATCTTTGCTTTATAAGCCTTCAGATTTTGTTGCACTATGAGCCGGGTTTCATCAAGGACATCGAGCTCCTCAAGCCGAAGGTGAGCATTCTCTTCGTCTGTCAGCTCGTAGTGAACTGCCACTCGTAGAGAGGGTAACTCTATCTCGAGGGAGAGTACCGCTTCTGTGTCGAATACCAATGCATACGGCGTTGTGTTTGTGGCCGTTTTGAACGTAGTTCGATATGCCCAGAGAGCTTCATGCAGTCTCTCGTTCCAGTCCTTCTTATTTCGAGACACCGTCTTTTTTACGATCTTCGTCAAGGTCTTGTTAAAAGCCTCAGCTAGACCGTTAGCTCGGGGATTATAGACTGAAGAGTATCTCCAGTCTATGTTATGCTGTTGTGCGAAGCGGCTGATCTTGTGGCTTCTGTAGGCTGGCCCGTTATCGGATATGATCCGTCGCGGAGTTCCAAACCGATAAATAACGTGTGTCTTGAAGAAATGGAGGATATTCTCCGTCTTCACTTCCCTCAGTGGCACTGCTTCTACCCATTTGGAGAAGTAATCAGTTGTCACCAAAATGAATCGATGTCCTCTGGACGATGCTGGTTCGATGGGCCCGATTATGTCGGTTCCCCACATTTCGAACGGCCAGCTAGCCACTGTTGGGTGTAGTGGATTTGGATGCTGATGGATAAAGTCTCCGTGAATCTGGCATGACTGGCACTGCTTTGCGTATTCGAGGCAGTCCTGGATCATTGTGCGCCAATAATAGCCCATCCTTTTGATCTTCAGCTTCATCTTTGGGCCGACTTGGTGAGAACCGCAGAGTCCGTCGTGAATTTCTTGGATGACTCTCCTTGCCTCTTCAGGTCCCAGGCATCTTAGCCATAAAGAATTGAATGATCTCTTATACAGAGTATCATTAACGAAGGCGAAAGACAGAGCTCGTTTCATAAGCTGATGTCTTGAGGACGCATCTTTAGGTGTTTGACGGGATTTAAAGTAGTCTATAAAGACTTCCCTCCAATCTCTAGCCTTTTCTTGGTCTCTTATTTGTAGGGTCGTTTTCTCGGTAGCTCCTTTTTCTTCGGACGACTCCGGAGATATTTCTGCTAGTGCGAGAACCCAACGGCTTTGCACAATGATCCTCACGTCATCGAGGTTCTCGTCGGCCAACTCTTTAGCAAGCTTAGCCAGTGCATCCGCCTTGCTATTTTCCGCACGCGGTATACTTTCCAGCGTGTAGGAGGGAATTTGAGTCAGTAATTGCTGTACTCTCCCACCGTACTTCACCAATTCTGGCTTGCACGTTTGATAGTCGCCGTTTACTTGACTAACGACCAGTTGGGAGTCTCCATATATGAGGAGGTTTTCAATTCCCATGTCGATAGCAATCTCGAGACCTGCTATCAAAGCTTCATATTCGGCCCCATTGTTCGTTCTCGGCTCTGTTAAGGAGAAGGGCCTACCCCTGATTTGATTATGGGGGTGCTTTGTTTACGCTTCTTCATGGAAGATGCTCCGTCGAAGTAAAGTTCCCATCGGGTATCATTCTCTCTTCTTTCCCCGCCGATCGTGTCAAACTCGTGCTCGTCCGGCAATTCACAGTTCAAGGGAGAGTCGGCAGGTATCGGATGCTCAGCGAGGAAGTCGGCGATGGCCTGGCCTTTCACTGCCTTAAGAGGCCGATAAGTTATCGAGAACTCCATCAAGAGCAAGGCCCATTTGGCGAGACGTCCTGTTAATATGGCTTTCGACATCAAATACTTGAGAGGATCCACCTTCGATATGAGACGGACTTCATGTGCCAACGCATAGTGTCTGAGCTTCGTTATCGCGAAGATCAATGCCAGGAAGTGTTTTTCGATGGGAGAATAATTGCTTTCTGCCCACAGTAGAACTCGACTCAAATAGTAGAGGGCTCTCTCCTTCCCTTGGTCGTTCTGTTGTGCCCACAGCGCGCCTAAAGAACCTTCGAGGGCTGTTGTATACAGAATAAGAGGCTTTCCTTTAACCGGAGTGGTCAGCACCGGAGGATTTTGTAGGTATTGTTTAATTTCGTCAAGTGCGCTTTGGCACTTGTTATCCCAGATGAACGGGGTCCCCTTCTTCATTAGGTGACTGTAGGGGCGGCACTTGCCGGAAAGATTGGCTATGAATCGCTGGATATATGCGAGCTTTCCTTGGAGAGATCGCAGCTGTTTGAGAGTTCTTGGCGGGGGCATTTCCATAATCGCCTTGATCTTCGACGGATCTACCTCGATGCCTCGGTATCGGACGACGGATCCCAGGAATTTGCCCGAGGAAACCCCGAACGCACATTTGAGAGGGTTCATCTTCAAGTTGTATTTCCGAAGGCGCTGAAACACGATCTTTAGATGCTCTAAATGTTCCTCGTATGATTTGATTTTAACTACGAGGTCGTCAATATAGCATTTGACGATTTCATGTATGAGGTCGTCGAAAATCTTCGTCATGGCCCTCTGATAGGTGGCTCCGGTGTTCTTTAGACCGAAAGGCATCACCTTGTAACAGAATATGTCCAAAGGGGTCCGGAAAGCGGTGTGCTTCTGGTCCTCGGGATGCATCTTTATCTGATTGTATCCTGATGAGCCATCCATGAAGGAGAAAACTTCATGAGTGGGCGTATTATCTATCATCAGCTCAGTGACTGGCACCGGGAAATCGTCTTTTAGGCAGGCTTTGTTGAGATCCCGAAAGTCCACACATATGCGCACCGTCCCATTTTTCTTCATCATCGGGACGATGTTGGCGATCTAGTCAGGGTATTGAACCTCTTGGATGAAGCCGGAGTCGATTAGCTTCTTGATCTCGGCGCTGATACTCATTTCAAGCTCGAGCCGCATTCTACTCGGTGCTTGTTTGATCGGCTTGATGTCCGGAGATATCGCCAATTTGTGGACAGAAATCTCTGGATCTAGTCCTGGCATCTCGGAATAGTTCCATGTGAAGCAATCTTTATGTTGTATGAGCACGTCCTTTAGTGTAGCCACCCTTTCTTCAGACAACAGCTCACTGACGAACGTCAGCCGTGGGTCACTTGCCGTCCCCAAATCAATTTTCTTGAGATTATCTGCAGCAGTATGTATCCCATCTTTCAGCTCTTTCGGTGCCGGTGGAAATTCTGAGATCACCTCGCCATCATTTTTTTCGAAGCACCAGGGGAGGCCATCCGTATTCTCGGGCTCTTCTTTTGACAGCGTTATCATATGACAAATACGAGATCGCTTCCAAGGCCGATATTGATCTGGTTCTACTCTTGCGTCTTTGGGTTCATGCTTCTGCGGCGGGGTTACCCTCAAGCTGCTAGATAGAGCGAACTTGCCTTTCTGATATTGGTCTTCGACCCAGTTCTTGAAGGTGAAGCAGTCTTCGAGAGGATGTCCTATCGCTCGGTGATATGAGTAATAGTCCGGGTGAGAGACCTCGCCTGCTTTCTCGGGGTGCTTGGACTCCGGGAGGATAATCATTTGATGTTTTATAGTAAGATCAAGTATATTCTTTGTCTTATCTTGGGCAAAAGAGTACGCTCGACCCATCTTCTTTATAAGAGACGAATCCTGATTGTTCGATTCCCGATCGCGTGGCTTCTTGGTCCCGCTTTGTCGTTGTCGAACGCCTTTCCCGTTCTTTGTTTTGTTTCTGCCTCTGCGTCGGGCCTCTTGTGACGGGTTGACAAGGAGGAGCATTTTTATTTTTTACAGCCTGCTGAAGGAGGCGTTGCATTCTTGCTTTCTCGTAGATGTCCATTTCGCGATTATGGTCGTCTCGAACCTTTTGACCCGCTTCCCTTATAAGCTTGTCCATTTGTTCTTCGAACAACGGACTGGGCATTTTCACGGCGGGAGTTCGTGCCGGTGCAGGGTTAGTATCTTCGCATAGAGTATCTCCTTCTTCATCAAAGTCATGTATGACATAGCAGTCACGGAGTAGCTCCCGTTTCTTAGATTGAACATACCCAAGCCCGGTCGTTTCCATTCTCCCGTTGGGCTGCTTTTGTTGAGTTCTAGAAACGTTCCAGATCCTGTTATAGAACCGTGCTTGTCGCGTAGTTTGCTTAAAGGGTACACCTTGGCGTCTCAAGAGTCTCTTTAGTCCGTCTGTGTAATATCTGGGAAAACGGATGGGCTGGAGCCTGTCAAGCGTAGAATTCGCACCATGCCAAATTTCTTTCTCCATTTTGGTTTCCTCAGATCGGTAGAATAGGATTTCCTTTTCACCTTTTCACCTGAGAGGGACGTAGAATGTCTGCAGTTCTTCCACACTGTAGGTATCAAGCGCGTCTAGCTCTTTATGATGCTTTGGCGGAACCATGGCAACTTGCAAACTTTGATCTTCATCAGCGAAGGCTTGTATTGATGGCCGAGCGGAGAATACGTCATTGACCTCATCTTCCGAGTCGCTGCCGAATATCAAAATAGGAGCGGACGGTCCCGGCTTGTTGTACTGGGGCGGACCTGAATAAACTATTTCTTCTTCCTCCTCGGTATCACTCCCGAAGACCGGAATAGTGGCGATAGCTTTGTTCTTATCCTCCGGTTTGCGACATCTTTCTGTGTCCTCGAAATCTGGCAGGAAGTATTTTGCATCTTCGTACTTTCGGATTTCGTTCACGGAGAACGGGTTTAGTTCCCCTGTCACAGTGTATTCGAGACCATCTTTGAAATACTTCATACACTGATGTTGTGTAGAAGGGATAATATTGTACTCGTGTAACCAGGGCCGGCCGAGCAAAGCGTTATAGCAGGTCTTGGCGTCAATGACGTGAAATTTAATATCTGTGACAAGTAGCCCGAAGCCCAGCGTCAGTATCACTGACCCGACCGTCCGTGATGACTGGAGTCAAAACCGGAGATGGTGATTTTATTACGAGCGAGATGCCGAACGCTCATGCAGATTTCCTTCAACACTCTCACATTGAGGAGATTGATAGAGGATCCATTGTCGACCAGGATCTTGCCTATCTTGATATCATGACAGTATCTAGAGACATATAGGGGACGGTTATGCTCGCACGTCCCGAGGAGGAGATCTTCATCGCTGCATGTGATATTAGCTGTGTGCACTTCTTCCAGCTCGTCCTTCATCTTTTCTTCGGCGAGGAAAGCTTGAAATTGGTCGGGCTCTTGTAATGCCTTGATCAATGAATCTCTCGCCTCTTTGGATAGCAAAAGGGCGTCGAGAATGGTTAACTACGAAGGTAGCTTTCTCAAGTATGCCAGAACGTTGTAGCCCACCTTACTTTTCTTTGGCGGGTCCTTAGCTGTCAGCTTTTCGACGGCTTGGTCATCAAGGATGATATCCTCAGGGACTTTTTCTTTTCCTTTATCTTTTCTATTTGACCCACTGTTTGAGGGTCCAAGATTCTTTTCGGGCAGCGTACGATTGCGCAGCTGAATATTTTCACAGGTTTTCGGTTCTTCCTCTTTTCCCAAGGTGGACTCTTTAAAGAGAGGGCCAAGAGTCATTTCTTCGTCAGAGTCGCTCCCAAAGGTGAGAACTTGTTATCCCCCAGCGCCGATCATGTGACAGTTGCCGGTAGTTCTTTTACGCTCCTCGGTCGTATTTCTTTGCTCCCGACGAGTTTTGCGTTTCATCCGCTTGAAATGTTGCCGGTGAGTAACATATCCCTGCCACCATCTTTTAAAAGCATTGCACTCTTCAGTAGGGTGCGCAATCTTTCGATAATATAAGCAGTAGCTGGGATGTATTTCCGCTTCACCAAGAATATTTCCTCCGGAGGGTGGCAGCTTCATTCTTATTGATATGGCTTTAGCAAACATTTTCCTCATCTTGAACCTGTTTTTAGTTGCGACGGATGTACTTTGATCTGACGGGAGTGTTTTAACCTCTTCGTCCAGTCGCCGACGTTTGGCCTTTTCGAATATGGCCATCTCACGCTCTCGATCAGCTTTGCTTTTAAGAAGAGCTTCGTCCAGGAATGCATCAATCATTTCGTCTGATGGGCCTAGAAGTTCCGGCTTAGGATCTGCCCCCAGTTTCTTTGTGTAAGGAGCTTCTCCATCGTTTATCAACGAGTGAGAGATCACATGGCAACTTGCTATGTAATCTTCAGATTCATCCGACGAGTCTTCTCCATCATCTCCGTCCTCAAGGACGTGACTGAGAAATTCTTGGAGTGTGATTGGGGTCCGCGCCTTCTGGTTATATTCTTCCAACGTGTCAATCTGTTTTTGCAGGTCCATGCGCTTGTCACTAGACTTCACGGGCTTTTTGGTCTTCTTCTTCTTCTTCGAAGACTTTGACGGCTGGGTGTGAACGCTTTGGCTATCACCACCGATCTTTGGAGTTGGGCGCGTCTTCGGCATTCCCTTGATGATTTCGGGTTCGAGTGGATTTTTCCACCTGATCGCCGGGCATGTTTGGAGATCCTTCAGCATCCTTTTCGTCTTGGCTGAAAGAACGATCTCCCATGGAGCTTCTTCTACGAAAGAGCATGATGCCCCTGGTGTATCCGTCTTCTTGGGAGTGTGTGGCCGAGGCGGGTTCACCTTCCAATTCTCGGATAATACGAATTTGCCATGTTGGTACTGATCTTCTATCCAGCTTTTGAAGATGTAACAATCTTCGATCGGATGGCCCAACATTCGGTGATAAGGGCAATAGTTAGGATTGCTAATGTCGCCTGGTTGCGCTGGGCATCTTGGCTCCGGCAGAGTGATGAGCCTGTTGCGCAGTGCTAGCTCGAATAACCTTTTCGTCTTGTCTCGAAGGAATGAGTAAGGGCGTCTCATTTTATCTTCGAGAGACCGAGTTCTATTATTTTGGTGATCAACTGGTCTCAGACCACTAGGCTGCTGTTGAGCATTGGCGACGACGATCGCTTTCCCCTTTCCCTTCTCGTTCCGAGGCTCCGGCTTTGGAGGAGACGGTTTATGACCCATCTGGTCCATTTGGGTCAGCTTGTCGATCAAGGCCTGGAAAGTAGTCGGCTTAAAAAACATCATGAACTGGGAGATGGTCGCCTGCGGATCAAGAGTGCCCACGAACATGCCCACCGCCGGCGCTTCTTCGATGCGCTGTTCGCATTTCGACCACAGATTCCGCCAGCGTATTGCGTATTGAACCCATGTCTCGCCTGGATTTACCCTGGCGTTAATCAATACTGTGATTGGGGTACGCTCGCTAGCGCTTGCGAATCTTTGCGTAAATAACAGCTCTATCTCCGTAAATGTCTTGACAGAGTCGTTCGGGAGTTCAGAGTGCCACTCGAATGCCGTTTCTGACAAGCTGCCGACGAATTGGCGAAGTAGCAATTTATCATCACCTCCGGTGTTGCCATATAGAGCCCTGAACTGGGCGACATGCTGGTGGGGATTGCCCGTCCCTTTATATACATGAAATTTAGGGATCGTATATCCCGGTGGGTACTTTATTTGGTCATACCAGCCTGGATATGGTCGCCCAGTTTTAACAACTTGGCCAGCTTCTTCATTCGTCTGGTGAGCTCGTATTTGCTGAGCAATGTAGTCATCCAGAGCGGCCTTGGAAATGGTTTCCTCTTTGGCTGTTGAAAGAGCCGGAGGAGGATTCGATGTCTCCCCTCTGTCGTCTTCAATGATGATCGGAGGGTCTTCAGCTGGAGGTTCCGGCTGTAACATTATCCCAGCCATGTCTTGGAACAAGAGAGCCATTCGTTTTATATTGGCCGCCTGTTCCGCAGCCACTTTTTCTTTCCTCTCAAGCATTCTTCGGAGGAACTAGGTGTCAGTTTCTTATTCCCGACGCTGCTCCGAGGTCTCTGGATTTTCTTTTGGCCCAGTGAGTGCGGCCATTGCAGTCAGTATCTCCTTAAGCTTCTGCTGCTGTTGTTCCTGAGCCTTCGTTATTGACCGGGTAAGCGGTCGATGTCCCGTAGAAGCACGGCTCTCCTCTTTTCCGGAATCCATATAAACAATATGCACCATCATGCCCCCAGACTTGGGGCGCTTAGATTCAGCATCTTTGCGGTTCGCCGCATTCACAGGGGCTTTCTCTGGCCTTCTTCTCTTGTGAGCAGTTGACGTCGAGGGGGCTATTACAGTGGGCACCTAAACAATTGTTGCCTTTTATGGCTTGACAGATCGGTCCTTTTCTTGCCGAACTTTTATCTTTTTCTGTTGGCTAGAGTAATCCTGATCAATTATTGAGTCTTGAATCTGTCGCCAGACTTTGTAAATTTTGGAAGAAAGCCGCTGAGGGGGCTGTTCTGGCTTCTCCTTCAATCATTCTCCATGGGTGGAGGAGATCTCTTCAGCACTGCAGTAGGAGAGTTTCTGCGCACCTTGTTGAGCAGTCCAAAGCTGTTCCCGGTTGGAACAACAGTATCGATCTCCACCGTTGGAGCTGGTGGAGTAAATCCAGAAGGGGACTTGCCCCCAGCCTTCCTTTCTCGGCGCCAGTGGCGACGTCGAGCCGTTGGGATTGTTTCAGCTTTAGGGGTGATTTTGTTATGCCCCCTGTCTTGGTGAGAAGCTGGTGGTACCAGCCTCTTGAAGACCGACGTCCGTTGAATAGCAGTATCCGATCTGTCAAAGACAGACTTTGACCAAGAACAGGAGCCGGAGTGGCCAGCCTCGTAAAGACTGATCCTTTGACAGGAGAAGCTTCTTTAGTGACCTGGAGAGCAGGAAGGCTATCCGTTTTGGGATGGCCGCTTCAGGTATCGTGGGCTTCTTGACGGGCTCATGGGAGTTCAGGCTCAGCCTATCGAAGACTGATGCTGTTGTTTTGGCATTGGACGACCCGTTGAGAGGGGTTGTGGTAGTAGTGAGCCGATCAAAGACCGACTTCTTCCGCACATCTTGTGGTAGTGGGATGTTAACGCTCACTGGTGGGAGCATGGTTCCGAAGAATAACCTGGTGGTAGCCTGTGTCACCTGCTCTACCGGTATTGTGAACAGGGAGGCCGCCTGGGGCCCGTAAGTTACACCTCCAGATGAGGTGGAACGGAAGTTGCAGTTGCAGCTGGAACATTTCGTGCAAGTAGACGCCATTGATCTTTCGTTTTCTACACTGTAACACCCGAGCCCAATGCTACTAATTTCAGTTACCGTTCGAACGTAGTGTGACACTTATTTCATTTATCTTGCTTGATGGTTAATTATTGTAAATTCTACCCGGAAATTAATTTCTGCATATAACAATTTTTGGCATCTAAAATAAAATTAAAATATTCATCTTGGCCTGCTTGACACCCCTAACCCTGTTGTAGCGTCCGTGCATCGTGTTCTCGTCCCGTTCAGTGAAACGGGCGAGTTTGGACGGCTACGTGCACGTACGTGTGTCCGTTTTGGGGGTATGCTTTTTGATCATAAAACACTTCATTTTAAATTTTGGATCCTGCCTAAAATTCTATTATTTCAATTTCAAATTTTTGGACCCGACCCGGGCGCGATTTGGAAATGTTTTACTTTGCGCCAAAATCCTAGATTTTAATATATTTAAACCATCATATATAATTTAGTTAACCATATAATATTTTTACAATCTTTTTATCTCCTTCTCAATTTATTCTCTCAGCCAATCGCAACCTCCCCTTTAACCCCGTGGGCCCCACTTCTCTCTCTCTCTCTCTCTCTCTATTTCTCCACTTTCTCTCTCTCCCTCTTCTCTCTCTCGCTCTCTACTTTCTCTCTCTCTCTCTCTCATATATTCTCTCGTATTTCTCTTTATCATTCTTTCTCTTCTTGCTTCATGTCTCGTTTCTCATTTTTTTTAACTGTTCTTTTGTTGTCGGAATTCCGTCGTGCCGGTGACGCTTCACGACGTTCCAGCGAGGTACCCCGACCCGTATGGTTCCTTTGTTCGTCGTTTGAGTTCATTCCGTGAACCGTACGCCCGTCGTGAGTTTTCCGCGCCGATGGTTAACGTTCCGTTTTCCCGATTCGCGACCCATCGAGGCAAGTTAATCTTGCTACATGCTATATAATTCATTTTATACCTATTTAAATAAATACCATACCTATAGTTTAAATCTAGTACCCCATGTTTAATTTTATAACGTTTCGATGTTCCGTTTGCATCCGTTTATATCATTTTAAATCTAGATCATGAAAACTTATCTTGTGACATACTAGATTACATTATACTGCATCCATATCATTTAAAATATATATCGTCATAATATTTCTTATTATTATCTTTATTAGTTTATAATCTTCATTTTATAATGTTATACATTTGAAAATCATATAGTTTACACATGAAACGTCGTTGAAAAATCGGCTATGACAAATCTGAAATTTACTGTACACCTTACCTTATAAAATTCATTATAAATCATAGAAAAATCATTAGTATACGTTCTTTAGTTCGTTACGAAGATAACTCAGAATACTATAACTCTATGAAATATTTACTTGCAAAATAAATTGTTTAAATAACGTAAAATTCAAATGAAAATATCTCCAAACTGCTGTCCAGGGAAATTCCAGCAGCAAACTTTCAATTTCGAATGTTCATAACTTTTTGTAAGGACAACCTGAGATTCTTATACTTATAAAACTGAAAACCTTATTGAATTATCTTTGTTTTGGTATAAGACACGTCACTTTTGGAGAACGTTTGTTATTTTAAAGCTATTTTACAATTAGGGTGACGCTGAATTTCTGAACGGAACTTTCTTGTGCATGGTTAATCAATACCACCTTTATAGTTATTAATCGCTTTGAATATGCTATCCATATTAATATTATTATATCATATTTATATCACATATTGCTTAGTTGTACATCCCACATTACCATTTTATAGTTTTATAATTTTTCGGATACCCGTTTGCATCCATCGCATTTAAGATACATATAATTGCATCCATAGATCACATTACTACATAATAATGTGATATTAACACTCCATGTTTAATAAATTGCATCCTAATTAATATTGGAACTATAAATGTAACCCTAATCGATAACTGTGCATCCATATCTTTGAAATTATATCTATTTGCATATCATATTACATATTCCAGTTTATTGTTCTGATAGTACTCATGCTTGTTTATTTATACACATGCTTATGTTAGTTTGATTATGAGCACCCACATGACATCTTGTGCTTCCTGACATGACCTGTTACACTTCCTACTTGACATGACATGGTACCGTACATTCTTGACATGACATGACACATTTATACATTACCTGGCTTGACCTGATGTACCATGGCTTTACCTGTTACCTGATCTTGTGTCTAATGCCAACAAACATAACATGTAGTCCTCATGAACCGTTCATGTTGTCTATCCAGACAAACCTATTTACCTGATCCTGTATTGGCATTAGTTCTTGATTACTGAATACTTGACTTGACATACATAACTTGGGGGGTATGGGGAAATCAAAGGTGAAACCTGACTTGTAACTCAACAGTTCGATACCTATTCTGATCAGTCTTACGGGCTAGGCCAGCCCCGGAGTGATGATGCTGACATCACTCGCCCATCCTGCTACCTGTTACTGCCTAGCGGCACGTCTCGGATTCAGCCCGAGAGTCTTGACCGTGGTCCCGGGCATGCACGGGATACTATTGAGTTACATCGATGATTCATCAATTTGGTTTCAAAGACTCTAGAATAGAAAACCTGATAGAACAGTTTAGTTACCCACTGCACACTACCCTGCACTGCTTGATTCATATTATTGCTACTCTCGTTTTATTCATGTTTATACTGCATTGCCTGCTACACTGTTCATATTATATTACTTGTTGACATGACGCGCTGACGTCTGGGTTTTGCATGGCCCAAATTCTGTACCGTTGTTGCAGTCCAAGCAGGAGTACTTCAGCCAGCAGGCTGAGCTTAGTAGTTAGTTTTATTTCCTGCATTTACTTCCTGATGTGAGCCCGCATTATGGGACATACATTTCAGTTATTTTGTATTGGATCATTTGCTTCCGCATTTATTTATTATTGACTCCTGTTATCTTGGATTATGGACATGTTTTAGATAGTTTTATTGTGTTCTTGATATCTCTACAGCCGTAATGTGACTGTGGATGGATGCTTCCGACCCACAGGTAGCATGGTTGGCTATGTCACGTGCCTATTTTAGCGTACTCTGGGAAGCGGGGCGTGACATGGTTCTTTTGGTATCAGAGACATAGGTTAATTAGGTTGATTCTTTATAGTTGGGTATTGTACTCAATACACGAATCAGAATACCCGTGTTTAGGAAACATGTCTTGCCACCTTGCCGTTTTACCCTTTCTTGAATGACATTCTTCCTGATTATATCTTTTGCGATGTGCAAACTTCCTTTGCATATCGACTCGAAAACCTGATTCCTTGTTATCTCTAGGACTTAGGCGACTTGGGTGGAGTTAAGTAATTGTGGCTATGATACCGCGGCATAGTTACAATGCGGTACTCTATTTAAGTATCTTGGAGTTCTAGTCTTGATCTATATTTTGAATCTATCATCATGCTAATGTTGGGTGTTTTGATTTTAGTATATGGCAGATAAGAATTTGAAGACGTACCAGAGGCGTGTGGACGAAGCCGCCATGCTTGGAGTGATAAGGGGAATGCTGGAGAATCAAAAGAAACAGACCGAGCTGATCCAGCAGCAAGCAGACTCGTTTCAGGAAGGTTTGCGGACCGTTCAGCAGTCCGTAGACAAGGTTGAAGCTAAACCAGTTGACCGAGTAGGGACCGTGGCTGATTTCAGGCGTTTGGGTCCGTCTACATTTACTGGTTTGGAGGAGCCGTTGCCAGCCGAGCAGTGGCTAGTTGACACGGAGAATTTGCTGATTGCGGCACAGATTCCATATGACAAAAGAGTTGATGTGGTACGCATTCAGCTAGTGGACTACGCCCGAGAATGGTGGCTTGTTGAGGAGACCCGCTTGCCCAAGCCGATCAAGTGGGCGGATTTTTCTAAGAGTTTTCTGGAGAAGTTCTTCCCGCGGACTGCACGGGAGAAAATGGAAGAGAATTTTATTAGGCTAAGGCAGAATGGAGCACCCGTAGATGTGCATGCAGCAGAATGGACGAGACTCAGTAGTTTCGCTGGACTTTTAGTTGCCAACGATGCAGACAGGGCACGGAGGTTCATGCGCAGCCTGGACGTGGACATCCAGAGGCAGATTGTCTCTCTGGGTTTGACCACTTTCTCACAAGTACTTGCGGCAACCGAGAGCAGCAGAGTTTATCTGGGATGAAGGGGAGTTTTTCTGTCGGGCCAGTCGAGTTTAGGGCTAGGCCGACAAATAATATTCTTGCATCAATGGAAGTGATGAAAGTGAAGAGCCGGCTGTTGTTCGTGATTTTATGGACGTGTTTGAAGATATATCGGGTTTACCGCCAAAGCGAGATGTGGAGTTCGCAATTGATCTTATTCCTGGTGCAGCGCCAGTATCCAAAGCGTATTATCCTATGGCACCAGTAGAGTTGGAAGAAGTTAAGAAACAGGTTGCTGAATTGCTTGAGAAAGGTTGGATTCGAAGCAGTAACTCGCCTTGGGGAGCTGCAGTTCTTCTAGTAAAGAAGAAGGATGGCACAAGAAGGATGTGCATCGACTATCGAGAATTAAACCGGGTGACTATTAAGAACAAGTACCCGATCCCTCGCATTGGCGAACTTTTCGAGCAGTTTAGTGGCGCGAGGGTATTCTCGAAGCTGGATTTGTGATCCGGATATCATCAGGTCCGAGTGAAAACAGAAGATATTTGCAAGACGGCGTTCCGAACTCGGTATGGACATTACGAGTACTTAGTGATGCCCTTCGGAGTAACGAATGCGCCAGCAGTATTCAGGGACTTGATGAACCGAATCTTTTCACCGTTCTTGGACCAGTTTATCGTGGGTTTTTTTTATTGACGATATTCTGGTTTATTCGAAGAGTTTTGAGGAACATTCTGAGCATTTGAAGATCGCACTGCGGACATTGAGACAGGAGAAGTTATATGCGAAGATGAGCAAGTGCGAGTTT
Source organism: Agapanthus africanus (assembly GCA_030015575.1). NCBI lineage: Eukaryota > Viridiplantae > Streptophyta > Magnoliopsida > Asparagales > Amaryllidaceae > Agapanthus > Agapanthus africanus. The sequence continues at coordinate 14,567,306 of CM057342.1, read as the reverse complement.
TGGATGGAGGAAGTAAAGTTTTGGGGCATGTTGTGTCTGGCGATGGAATTGCCGTCGATGCAGAAAAGATTGCAGCAGTTCGTGATTGGCCGATTCCAAAGAATGTTGCGGAGATAAGAAGCTTTCTTGGACTCACTGGGTATTACAGAAGATTTGTGGAGAACTTTGCTCGTTTGGCGGAGCCGTTAACCAAGCTTACACGCAAGGAGGTACCTTTTGTACGGACGGATAAGTGTGCGTTAGCTTTCGAGACGTTGAAGCAGAAGTTGATAACCGCACCTATTCTGACCGTGCCAAACAATTCCGAAGGATTGGTGATTCACAGCGACGCATCTGGGAAAGGATTGGGATGTGTTTTGATGCAGCATGGAAAGGTTGTAGCATACGCATCGAGACAGTTGAAGACCCATGAGAAGAATTACCCAACTCATGACTTGGAACTTGCGGCTGTGACTTTCGCTTTGAAGGTTTGGAGACACTACCTTCTGGGCGAAAGGGTCGAAGTTTTTACTGATCATAAGAGCTTGAAGTATATGTTCACATAGAAGGAGCTTAATATGAGGCAGCGTAGATGTTTGGAGCTGATGGCTGACTACGATCTTGATCTTAAGTACCATCCGGGGGGTTAACATCGTGCCGGATGCGCTTAGTCGGTTACAGCAATTCAGGTGTTAACTACGCAGAAGGAGATCGTTGAACATTTTCGAAGATTTGACTTGGAGGTTGTGCTATCGCATTCTACGGGACAGTTAATGCAGCTGCAAGTACAGTCATCATTGATCGAGAATATTAAAGCAGCACAATCGCAGGACCCTAGACTGCAAAAGTTTCGAGGACAGGTTGAAGCCGGACTACGAATAGATTTATTAATCCCCGAAGATGGTTTGCTGAGGTTTGGTACCCGTTTGTGTGTGCCAAAGGGAGATATTCATGAAGAGCTTATGAAGGAGGCACACAGTTCAGCTTATTCTGTACATCCAGGAGGCACAAAGATGTACCGAGATATTCGACAGCATTTCTGGTGGGAAGGCATGAAACGGGAGATTGCTCGCTTTGTGGCTAAGTGCTTGGTGTGTTAGCAAGTTAAGGCTGAACATCAAAGGGTTGCTGGTTTATTGCAACCACTTCCGATTCCTCAATGGAAGTGGGAACATATATCCATGGATTTCGTGACGGCTTTACCGCGGAGTCCAAAAGGCAACAATGCAGTATGGGTGATTGTTGATCGGTTGACCAAGGCAGCTCACTTTATTCCTTTTCGGGTTGGTCAATCAACAGAGACCTTGGCGAAGCGGTACATGCAGGAGATTGTAAGGTTGCATGGAGTACCGGTGAGCATCGTGTCCGATCGGGACACTCGGTTCTTATCACACTTCTGGAGGAGTTTACAGGAAAGTTTGGGGACTCGATTGAAGTTTAGCACAGCTTATCATCCTCAAACTGATGGTCAGTCAGAGAGAACGATCTAAACTCTTGAAGATATATTGAGGGAATGCATGTTGGACTTTAAGGGTTCTTGGGAGGATCATCTACATTTGGTGGAGTTTTCTTACAACAACAGTTTTCAGGCAACTATCCAGATGGCTCCATTTGAAGCATTGTATGGTCGTAAATGCCGTTCACCTGTTTGTTGGGACGATGTCGGTGAACGAAGATTATTGGGACCGGATTTGGTTGTACAGACAGTTGAGAAGGTTAACACTATCAGGAATCATATGAAGGCAGCACAAGACCGACAGAAGAATTGGGCAGACACGTCAAGAGGACCTCTAGAGTTCGCCGTGGGTGATTTGGTGTTCTTGAGGATATCACCGACTAGAGGGGTGATTCGTTTTGGAAGTCGAGGAAAGCTTAGTCCTCGATTCGTTGGACCCTTTGAGATCTTGGAGCGTGTTGGTGAGGTAGCATATCGTTTGGCGTTACCGCAGTCCTTGGCGAATGTGCACGATGTGTTTCACGTATCTCAACTCCGTAGGTATGTTCGAGATGAAACACATGTATTGGATCATTCGGAGCTAACAGTACGGGAAGACCTGACTTTTGAGGAGCGACCAATTGAAATTGTGGATCGAAGGGAAAAGGTTCTTAAGAACAAGGTAATCCCTCTTGTGCTTGTTTCTTGGGGTAATCACTCGCATGGAGAGTCCACTTGGGAACGAGAAGATGAAATCCGGAAGAACTTTCCTCACCTTTTCTTGTAGTTATCTATCTTTGTATTCTTAGAATTTCGAGGACGAAATTCTTTTTGTAGTTGGGTATAATGTAACACCCGAGCCCAATGCTACTAATTTCAGTTACCGTTCGAACGTAGTGTGGCACTTATTTCATTTATCTTGCTTGATGGTTAATTATTGTAAATTCTACCCGGAAATTAATTTCTGCATATAACAATTTTTGGCATCTAAAATAAAATTAAAAATATTCATCTTGGCCTGCTTGACACCCCTAACCCTGTTGTAGCGTCCGTGCATCGTGTTCTCGTCCCGTTCAGTGAAATGGACGAGTTTGGACGGCTACGTGCACGTACGTGTGTCCGTTTTGGGGGTATGCTTTTTGATCATAAAACACTTCATTTTAAATTTTGGATCCCGCCTAAAATTCTATTATTTCAATTTCAAATTTTTGGACCCGACCCGGGCGCGATTTGGAAATATTTTACTTTGCGCCAAAATCCCAGATTTTAATATATTTAAACCATCATATATAATTTAGTTAACCATATAATATTTTTGCAATCTTTTATATCCTTCTCAATTTATTCTCTCAGCCAATCGCAACCTCCCCTTTAACCCCGTGGGCCCCACTTCTCTCTCTCTCGCTCTCTCTCTATCTCTCCACTTTCTCTCTCTCCCTCTTCTCTCTCTCTCTCTCCACTTTTCTCTCTCTCTCTCTCATATATTCTCTCGTACTTCTCTTTATCATTCTTTCTCTTCTTGCTTCATGTCTCGTTTCTCATTTTTTTTTAATTGTTCTTTTGTTGCCGGAATTCCGCCATGCCGGTGACGCTTCACGACGTTCCAGCGAGGTACCCCGACCCGTGTGGTTCCTTTGTTCGTCGTTTGGGTTCATTCCGTGAACCGTGCGCCCGTCGCGAGTTTTCCCCGCCGACGGTTAACGTTCCGTTTTCCCGATTCGCGACCCATCGAGGCAAGTTAATCTTGCTACATGCTATATAATTCATTTTATACCTATTTAAATAAATACCATACCTATAGTTTAAATCTAGTACCCCATGTTTAATTTTATAACGTTTCGATGTTCCGTTTGCATCCGTTTATATCATTTTAAATCTAGATCATGAAAACTTATCTTGTGACATACTAGATTACATTATACTGCATCCATATCATTTAAAATATATATCGTCGTAATATTTCTTATTATTATCTTTAATTAGTTTATAATCTTCATTTTATAATCTTATACATTTGAAAATCATATAGTTTACACATGAAACGTCGTTGAAAAATCGGATATGACAAATCTGAAATTTACTGTACACCTTACCTTATAAAATTCATTATAAATCATAGAAAAATCATTAGTATACGTTCTTTAGTTCGTTACGAAGCTAACTCAGAATACTATAACTCTATGAAATATTTACTTGCAAAATAAATTGTTTAAATAACGTAAAATGCAAATGAAAATGTCTCCAAACTGCTGTCCAGGGAAATTCCAGCAGCAAACTTTCAATTTCGAATGTTCATAACTTTTTATAGAGACAACCTGAGATGCTTATACTTATAAAACTTAAAACCTTATTGAATTATCTTTGTTTTGGTATAAGACACGTCCCTTTTGGAGAACGTTTGTTTTTTTTAAGCTATTTTACAAATTAGGGTGACGCTGAATTTCTGAACGGAACTTTCTTGTGCATGGTTAATCAATACCACTTTTATAGTTATTAATCGCTTTGAATATACTATCCATATTAATATTATTATATCATATTTATATCACATATTGCTTATTTGTACATCCCACATTACCATTTTATAGTTTTATAACTTTTCGGATACCCGTTTGCATCCATCGCATTTAAGATACATATAATTGCATCTATAGATCACATTACTCATAATAATGTGATATTAACACTCCATGTTTAATAAATTGCATCCTAATTAATATTGGAACTATAAATATAACCCTAATCGATAACTGTGCATCCATATCCTTGAAATTATATCTATTTGCATATCATATTACATGTTCCAGTTTATTGTTCTGATAGTACTCATACTTGTTTATTTATACACATGCTTATGTTAGTTTGATTATGAGCACCCACATGACATCTTGTGCTTCCTGACATGACTTGTTACACTTCCTACTTGACATGACATGGTACCGTACACTCTTGACATGACATGACACCTTTATACATTACCTGGCTTGACCTGATGTACCATGGCTTTACCTGTTACCTGATCTTGTGTCTAATGCCAACAAACATAACATGTAGTCCTCATGGACCGTTCCTGTTGTCTATCCAGACAAACCTGTTTACCTGATCCTGTGTTGGCATTAGTTCTTGATTACTGAATACCTGACTTGACATACATAACTTGGGGGGGATGGGGAAATCAAAGGTGAAACCTGACTTGTAACTCAACAGTTCGATACCTGTTCTGATTAGTCTTACGGGCTAGGCCAGCCCCGGAGTGATGATGCTGACATCACTCGCCCATCCTGCTACCTGTTACTGCCTAGTGGCATGTCTCGGATTCAGCCCGAGAGTCTTGACTGTGGTCCCGGGCATGCACGGGATACTATTGAGTTACATCGATGATTCATCAATTTGGTTTCAAAGACTCTGGAATAGAAAACCTGATAGAACAGTTTAGTTACCCACTGCACACTACCCTGCACTGCTTGATTCATATTATTGCCACTCTCGTTTTATTCATGTTTATACTGCATTACCTGCTACACTGTTCATATTATATTACTTGTTGACATGACGCGCTAACGTCTGGGTTTTGCATGGCCCAGATTTCGTACCGTTGTTGCAGTCCGAGCAGGAGTACTTCAGCCAGTAGGCTGAGCTTAGTAGTTAGTTTTATTTCCTGCATTTACTTCCTGATGTGAGCCCGTATTATGGGACATACATTTCAGTTATTTTGTATTGGATCATTTGCTTCCGCATTTATTTATTATTGACTCCTGTTATCTTGGATTATGGACATGTTTTAGATAGTTTTATTGTATTCTTGATATCTCTACAGCCGCAATGTGACTTTGGATGGATGCTTCCTACCCACAGGTAACATAGTTGGCTATGTCACGTGCCCATTTTAGCGTATTCTGGGAAGCGGGGCGTGACATACACCGAGTAAGACACCAAATCATAATACCTCGAATCCCAGGGCAACCATATCAAACCGCGATTCGTTCGCGAACACGACACACGAAGTGTGGAGTGGAAAGATGAAAAGGTCCTACCGGGCATGCCAGAATCTGTTCCCCGCCGAAAGACGTGCGGAAGACGCGGTGAACGTCTTTCCTGAATTTCGGGACAGATGGTAATTGGTGCTATCCGTCCACCTCTCCGAAGATGCTAAGTTGATTTAAGGAACCGTGTATCGGAGGTTTAAACGGATGCGGCCGATGTAGCAGACTTCGTCAGATTCCCCCTCGTGGTGAGGGTTTTTTTTATTGTGGGGACGCTCTTCCCTGCAGGCGCAAGCCCCTGCAGTTAATTACGCTACCCCATCGCGGTAACAACTTTCTCCTTCTCCAGATGGTCACTTCGTGTCGTGGGTGTTTGTTTTGTTTTTGGTTGCCCGTGGATTGTATACGGAGACTAATTTATGTTGTCGCCCGTAGGGCGTGGATTAGTCTAAATCCGTATCTTCTTAGATTTGGGTTTGGGGGTCGGGTTTAAGGATACGTCAGCCTCATTAGCGACTAAGATTAACTTAAACGTTTGTTAAGAATACGTTAATCTAATTTTAGACTAAGATCAACTTAACGGAATCGTTTAAATCCAACAAAAGAGCAATTGAGCTCTATTGTTTAGTTTAAGGACATTGCGGTCCATTACCAGTTTAAGGACATGGTGGTCCAATGTTAGTTTAAGGACATTACGGTCCAATGTTAGTTTAAGGATATCTCGGTTCAATGTTAGTTTAAGGACATCTCGGTCCAAGGTTAAGGACATCGTAGTCCATGAGTTTAAGGACCCCACAGTCCAGGTTAAGGACATCATAGCCCGTGGGTTTAAAGGGACCCCATAGTCCGAGGTTAAGGACATCATAGTCCATGGGCTTAAGGACCCCACAGTCCAGGTTAAGGACATCATAGTCCGTGAGTTTAAGGACCCCACAGTCCGTAAAGTGTTTGGTTGTCGGGACCCTTCACCTCTCTGAAGACGTTGAAGGATTACAACGACAAATATCAGAAGAGTAAAGAGATGTACCCTTGAACCGGTTTGAATTGGTTGAAAAATCTGTAGTCCAATTTGGAACGAAGATCTGTTAAAATATTCATGAGCGGATAAGCTTAATTAATATGGGTTGAGGATTTATGGCCAATCTTGGGCTAAGTCCAATAAATGTTTAACATTTTTATTCTGGCTATTGAGCCTTTATTTGGGCTTGGCCTTTCTGACAATATTTTTGTCTTTTATTGAATGCTGAGCATTCATCAGAGCTCTAGCTCATTAAAGAACAATTTATGTTCTGTCAGCGCAACATGTGATGCGCCAGGCGTTTTGCGCCAGTCAAAGAGCGCAGTACGCTTCTGCCATGTGGCGCACATGTAAGGGACACGTGTCGCTCTCTGCGCTAAGCGCCAGATGATGTGCGCAGATGCCAGTTTGTGAGCGCTGAGCGCTGGTCCATGAGCGCATTGCGCTTTCAATTTAATGGCGCACCCGTGAGTGATACGTGGTGCGCTTGGCGCTGAGCACCAGCCCATGAGTGCAATGCGCTATTTCAGAAGCGCAAAGCGCAAGTTGTTTATTTGGAGCACACGTGGCGCATTTGGCGCTGAGCACCGGTACAGAGAGCGCAGAAGCGCAGTTCAAGAGCGCAAGGCGCATTTCAAGAGCGCAAAGCGCATTTGATCAATTTTATGATCTGGGAACAAATTTATGTTCTTTTAAAGGAGACTTCGTCTCAAGATTTAAGAACAACAGTTCTTATTTTGCAGGAGAGATTTTCTATCTCTTATTCTGATGAAAGGCTTTGACTTTATAGATCCATGATCTGTGAGAAGAAATATGTTCTTCTTTTATTTTATGTTGAGATCTTTTGATCTCTTTTATGAAAAGACTTTTTGTCTTTGTAGATCTATGATCTTTTAAGAAGATAATTTTTCTTTTTAATTATGAGATGATTTCATCTCTTTGTTCATCGCCATTCTCTTTACCTTGAAGAAGTATCTTCTTGCAAGAGCTTGTTTTTTTTCTTTTGAATTTCTTAAAGTTTTAGGGGGGGTTTCTCTATATCAGACTTGAAGTCCTGGGGCCTTTATAGGACAAGTTGATTTGTTGAATCAATTAAAGAGATCTTTTTCTGATTGATTTAGGGATGTTTCTCCACCATTGGATCTTTGATCCTAAGGCTTCTGTTTTACAGAAGGCAATCTTCTTGTTTTTAACAAGATTGAAAAATCTTTCTATAACAGAATTTAATTCTGATTAATTAATGATTTATCATTATTATTAGATCTTTTGATCTAACGGTGGGGAATTTTTTAATTCTAGCGCTAGCGCACCCGTGCTTTGCACGTGGTGCGCTGCTCAGAGCGCAGCGCGCCCTTGCGCTAGCGCACCCGTGTTTAACACGTGGTGCGCTGCTCAGAGCGCAGCGTGCCCTGCGCTAGCACACCTAGCGCTAGCGCGCACATGGTGCGCTGCTTAGGGCGCAGCGCACTTGGCGCTGCATCTAAAGTATTGCTTCAATTTTGAAATTTGAATTTCAAACAGAGCTTTGCTCTGATTGGGGGAAACACTCATTTTCTTAAGATATTCGTATTTTAAATCTTCGAGACCGAATGTTCCTTGCGGAGGTCTGAATCTCGCACTACTAAGCCCAGGGATGTGCGATAATCCGCACCATCCCAGTCGGGTTCCCTAAAGTGGGTTGTAGCGGCGCTTTGCAAAGATTTGTAAAATACTTAATATTTTAGAAAACGGTTTTATTAGTAAATGATATTTTTTTGAAAGGTTTCGCTTTCCCGTATTCTATGTTCCCGAAAGATATTGTGCTATATTGCATATGAGTGTTGTGAGGAGGTAGGTCATTACTTCATGATCTACTTAAAGGTATAGCAAGATTATGATGTTTTAATGTCGAAATGAAACTACATGGTATTTTACTGAAAAAGAGCGATAATAGTTACAAAAAGATATAGATTGTCATGAAATTTGTCCAACATATTTTTTAATGATTAATAGTCAACATGTAATGGTCTGGTTGATTGTATTTAAGAAAAAGTTGAATTTTTAGAAAGAACCGAATCGGAAATCGGATTAAATCCGATTCCGTCGGGTTTTGAAATTTCGTATTTTTAGAAAAGAAAACAGAAGAGGGAGGTGGGGCTTACGGGTTTATAGGTTAGAAGAGAGAAAAAGGGAATGGTAGAAGGTGCTGGTGTATCGTTTCGTCGCCGGGAGCTCCTAGGGTTTTCGTCGGAAAATCGCTGAAACTTTCACCTTTTGTTAACTCCAAAAGTACACTAAAATTTCTAGAGATTTCTTGAGAGTTTTGATCAGAATTTTGGAGTGAGGGGTGTGTGTTTAGGGGTTGTATTTATAGGGTAAGGCTATGGTTTAGGGTAGGTGAAAGGTTTATTTTAAAAAATGTAATAAAATGTATTAAAATAGAGTAATTAGGGTTTTAAAGGAGTTCCGGTACTGGTTTGCACATTTAAACCATGCAGGAGTACAGGAGAGATGAAAAGGCCCAACTTTTATGTTGGTGACTCGGAGGTCCGGCCGAGTCCGGCCAGCGGCGGCGGCCCGAGTCGGCCGATCCGCCAGCCGATTCGGCCGAGTCCGGCCGAGTCAGGTGGCCGGAATGCTCCCTGTCGCTTCATTACCCCCTTAATACAGTTAGTTTATTTAGTGTAGTGGGGTTTTACGGGTTTAACGCGTGTAGACTATTGAACTTCTAAAATTTTAAAAAGAAAATAATATTAAAAATAATGTGGGGTATGGGATTTAAACTCTCGTGGCTTGGTTCAGCAGTGCAAGGTCTTACCAATGAGCTACAAGCTCTTGCTTGCTATTAAAAAGCAAAACAAATTTATAACTTGTGCTCAGGCAAAAATACTCCTTTTTGAAATTTTGAAAAAATGTACAGAAAGTTGTACAGAAAGTTCAGGGTTGTTACAAACATGACCTCACCACGAGGCATCCGGTCTATCTACGTCTGAGCGATCTCCACCTCGACTTCGGGGCCATGGAAATACCATATTCCCGCCGGTCTTTGCACACTTGGCAAGTGAACGGATTCAACTCGACGCGTAATCGCTAGACGAAGAACCGATATAACCCGAAGGCTGTACTATGCAACTCCAAGTGTTTACCGACAAAGAAAAATACGCGCGCAAATACTTCTGCAAAAAGTCTTTATTCACAAAGTCAAAGCTTTTATAAGGGTATTGTAGGCTCCCCGTCCTTACAAAATGCCCGGAGGCCTACAAAATTCCCGTTGCGACAAAAGAAAAGAAACAAGAAGACAGGGGCCTTCAGGCCTCAGGGCCAGACGCAACCCGAGGAAGCTCAGCATCTACCACGGCTCGGGCAGCGTCTAGGGGCTCAGCGCCCATCACATCAACCTCGGCATCGCCCTCACCAAGAATCTCTTCCCCGGCTTCGTCCCCCTGCTCATCATCCCCGCGAGGATATTCGGCTCGGAGCTATTCGTCAGCGAACTCTGGCATCCGAGACTTGATGGCGTCGAGGGCCTCGTGCCAGATGGCGGTAGTGGCCGAGGTTAGGACAGTGTAAAAGTCTTCTGACTTCTTGTAGTTCTCCACCGCCTTCGCCGCTCTGAGATCGGCTTGCTTCGTCCCCTCTACCGCCGCCTTCAGCTTCTTCCGGTGGGCGCTCGCCGACTTCTTCATGGTGCCGATGAGCACCTTAGAGTCCTGAAGCTTGGCCTCGGCAGCCTGGGCGGCCTCGTGGTACCGAGCAACCTCCTGCTTCACGGCCGCCACCTCCTGCTTCCCGGCCTCCACCTCGCCCTCCAGGGCAGCGACACTCGCTATCGCCACCTCCAGCTACAGCTATGAGCTCTCCTCCAGCGAGGAGAGCTCGCCCGCGGCTCGTATCGCCGAGGCAATTTCCTCTTCCTCCATGTGGATGACGAGGGCGACGTGCTGGAGGACCTGAAGAAATCAGAATGGGGTCAGAAAGGAGAAGAGAGGCACAAAATCTCGCGAATGATGACACGCTGAGTGAAAAATCGAGCCAGGTACGAGCACTAACCTGCACGGCCTCTTGGGCGATGGCCGCTATTTGCGCCTTGAGAGTCCCCCGAGGGACCTTGCCCCCGGCCTGTTAGTTGTATGTATGCCCTAGAGGCCAGTATTGTGCAGATGATGTATATTATATTGGATGCTTGGACATATATAGAGAGGACTTTCTTGCTCGATATGATAGTATGCTATCTGGTTGCTCTTTATCTTAACATGTATACTTGTCTCTTTATACTATCTTATAGTTACATGTTGGTAAAGCCCTTAGGATGTGTACTTGACTACCTGGACTATGATGCGGATCATACTAGTGAGGACATGGCAGTCCATAAGTACATCCTTCAAGGTCCCTAGTCGTGGGTGTATCGAAACGGGGCATCGATATACCAGTGTAGACTAGTGTATACGCTTCTCGACCCATGAGATGGGCGATGGATGATCCCATATCCATTGGTGTTTGACATCGGAGATGGTATACGGGTGCTCAGTAGAGAATGGGTACACTGGACGGACTCGCCGAGAACTCCCAGATGGTATTATACCTCACGTCAGATGGCAGTTCTCTGGTGACACTTGTACAGGTTAGTCTGTAGACCCGAGATCGTCATAGAGTCTTGTGTGATTCCCACCGTACTTTGATTTCCACCATACCATGTCTATGAGGGCGTGCAAAACGGTGGTTTTTTGGTACAGTCCCGAGTCACATGGAGACAATGAGTGATAGGAGGGGTTTCGTCTCTCCCGGTATTGGGGGTTGATGTTGCGCAGTGCTCGATTGGCCGTGACAGGGAAGTCCCTGGTCAGGACTGATTTAGAGATTTACTGGTAAGTGTTACCAGTAGTTTCTCGACCCGTTATGAGCCTCACATCAGCACGACTTATCGGTTATTGGGGTCTGACAATTTCCACCCCTAGACTTGATATGCGACATATCAGACGAGGAGACCGGACTGTATGGGAAGTGTTACCGGCAGGCTTTTACAGGAGTTGGAGCGGGCTTGCTTGCTGATCTTCTGATAGCTCAATACCCGGGTAGCCGTTGCGTCCAGCTAGTACCGCTGACGGCTTGTGGGTGCTTGATGTGATCATCACCTACTGCCGGCGTATTGACGAGTCTTTAGAGTCCTACATAGAGGTTATACTGGCTCAGGCGAAACGAAATAGGAGCGCATATGTGATATGTGCAGGACCAAGAATAATGCGTGTATGTGATACCGTATTCTATTCTCATGACTTTTAGTATCGGTCGGTTATATATATAGGATATAACCGGGTTATCGAATCAAGCGTTGATTCGATAAGGCGATACATTGGATGTTAGCCGGTTATATGTGATATGACCGGATTATTAAGTCAAGTGTTGATTTAATAATTAAGTGTATAATTGTATATTAGATATACTAATTTACACTTGCTAACACTTGTTCACTTAGGGTTTTTTCTCACATGCACACTACTTTAACATATATATGATATATGTTAAAATGTGTTATCAATTGTATCATGGTTGATGATACAACATTCATGTGTGTATGAGACATACACCATCCTATTTGTTATGATTGGGTTTAATGTTTAAAAGTAATTACAAAATTAGTGGAAAATTAGTGAATGCATGAAGCTTGTGGAAGCTTGTGGATGCATTGACTAAAGTCCACTAGGTTTGTTTTTACTTTGGACTTTAACCTAACCATCACACACTTAGCTATGGTTATGGCTCTACAAGGGTTTGTATATGATACTCACTCACCATGGTTACCCTTAACAGTTGATCATTATCCTCTCTTTTTTCTTTTGTTCATCTTCTTCATTCTTGAACAAGAGAAAAAGCTTGCTAGGGTTTTGAAAAAAGAGTGAAACTTTGCGAGAAATAAAAATCCAAAGAGAACCCACTTCCTATTTCTCCATCCTCTACTAGATTAGCATTTTAGTATAAGGTGTTTGCTTCACTAATTCTCAAATTAGTGAAGTAGTGGCTTGAGTCGCAATTCCCTCGACGTAGATCATCTTCGGCCTCGGAGACTTCAAGCAAGGTCGCACCTTTCGCCTCGTGAAGCCATGCAAGGGTCCGGGAGAACCACGATCGCAGCGAAGGGACTTCATCAAGGAGCTAGAGAAGTGAAGGACCGATCTACAAAGGTTGTATTTCGTATCCCTTTAGAGTAAAGTTGTTTACTTGCCTTTAGAGTCGCCTAAACTCTAGTATACGATCTTGCTTAGTGTTATTCAGCACATAAAAATTTAATTTTGGCATGGTCGATGCCTTGTAGAGCCTTGTTAGTGTGCCTAGTAACCCTACAGTGGTATCAGAGCCTAGTTAGAGCATTAGGCGATGTGTTAACGAAGTTAAAACTCCGAACGAACCCGAATACGCAAATTTAACCCCTTCTTTGGATTTTTTGCAAAATCTGTGATTTTTTGGAATTAAAAATACCTAAAAAATTCAGCAGGGTTTTCTAAGCATCACTATGAAATTCGATGACGTAATACGTACTTATCACCGTGGAACCGCGGCTGTACCCTGCTTGGGCCGCGGTTCCGCGGCCGTACAGAGGGAATGGGTCGTTTTGTTTGCACGGTAATGCTTATATTTGAATGTTCTATTTTATGGATATTTTTAAACTGACTCAAGTGTTGAGTATTTTGGGGTTTATTTTGTAATCGTCAATTCGCTCGGAAAATTTAATTTTGTTATGTTATTCCGGGTAATTTAGTAAGTATTAAAATGTTCGAACGGATATCACTAACTCAATTTTTTCCGGCAAGAAAAAAAAGTTTCAAGTGTTGAATTTTTACCGAGTTTAAATCTTTCGGAACAACGTGCAAGAAATGTGACGGACCCTCTAGAAGAAAACAAACCTTAACTCGATTATGTGACCGTCTTGAACTGCCCTTTGAACCTTAGGGTTTGGGGCAGTACGGCGTGCCACATGTGAGGCGTTGGCTTGACCCTTCTACGGCTGGACCGTTGCTACTGTGACGTATTCTGGAATTTTTGAACTCCGCTCAAGTGTTGAGCTATTTAGGAAATCTTGGGTGTTTGATGATCTGTTCGGAAAGTTTAATACTGTCTATTTATCTGGAATGTGATACAATATGTGGAATTCATAAAGTTGGGCATGAAATGCGAAATATGTGATATTTCGGATTTACGATGTCTAAAGAGATTGTGGATTCCAAATGTTGTAGTTTTACACTTTCTTTTCTGTGACCGTAAGTGTAGTATGTAGTGGTATTGCCGGTTTTCGTTGCTATACATCAACGACGATCGGTGTATGCATACTTGCTTACGTTGATGACATATGATGTTATGTGTTGCTGGATATGTTATATTGGATCGTCGCGTTTTGAATAGCCGGGGGTTTTATGTGAGATGAGAGTTTTCTTTTTCATTCATGTAAAATTAAATGTATGTAATATTCTTTTATTGGGGCAATTCCGGGTTGAGGTTGATGTCACCTTTTGTATATTATTTACTTTTCCGCACTAGGATAGACCCAAGGAGGAGAGCATAAATAGCCGGGTTCTGGAGTCCAGTGGGAGACCAACTCGAGGAGTCGAGTCCGGGTCTCCTAACTCTAGAATTGGTAGGGTTGCTTGCCGCTCTCGTAGGGGTCTAAGGGTGTGGGTTTGGCTATTCATCGCGACCGTGGAATCCGTGTTTTATAGTGGCTCAAAATAAAACACGGATGTCCTAGTATATCCAATATTTCATATGTTTCTTCTGCTGCGATATCTGTAATGTGATCATTTGATATGTTGAGATGGATACAGTATATAGTATATATAATATATTATATAGACGTTACTTATTTTTTACACCCGCACTAGCCCTGCCCTGCTCTGTCGTTAGTTACCTAACCTAACGGTGCACGAGGAGGCATCGAGGCGAATGCGGATGGCATAAGTGTACGTCGTATTTATCTGTGATGTTTAGGTGACTTAAATGATGGGACTTCATTAATGTGATTAATGAAAGAAAAGAAACCTAAAAGATGTTGTAGAATCAAATTTTTCAAAAAAGGTAGCTACAGTTTTGCTTTGCATAACGATATATATGATATATCCCGCACCTTATTCGATGAGGAAAGAGCCGAGATCCCTTCACCGGGAGTGACCTCTTTAGCAAAACTGGAAAATGCTACAACACTCGGTTTGTTTTTGATTGCTTTTGGAGTTTTCCTTTGAATAGTGATGTATTTGATATATCGTGCACCTTATTCCATAAGGAAAGAGCCGATATCCCTTCACCGGGAGTGACCTCTTTAGCAAAACTAATAAAAGCCTCAAAATCAATCCATTTCAAAATTCACATGATTCTACAACGATATCAAGTTCATTACGCTCATGGTTTTCTGAAAAACCTGCGTAGCCCTCCGTCAATTCAGATAAGTAATATTTAGTATTCGTGCTGCGGTAGTTTGACATGCGTCAAGGCATAGTGTATGGTAGCTGATTATTACTTATCTGTAGCATGAGATGTGATTGGATTAGGGTATTCGTACGGCGTTGTTTGGCATGCGTCAAAGGTCATACGGGTGGGTTTAATTCAATCATGAATTGTACGGGTTGAACTTGACTAGCGGACTATGGGTTGTTTGGCATGCGTCAAGGTCATAGCACGCTAGGGGCAAAAGCATTATCGGGAATTTCAAGTGTTGAAATTTGCAATGAGATTGCATACCTTCTATGAGATAGTTGGATCCCGATACCTACTGCGAGTAATTGTTACTCCTGGGAGAGTTTTACACAGGACAATTAGCCGATCAAGTAGGTGTCTAGAAAGGTGTCAACGGGGTTACGCCTCTGGGAAAACGAGGTTTACTCTAATTAGGTCCGTGCGAAAGCACGAGGAACCTCCCTCAAAGTACCGACACTGGCCTGGCTGAAAGATTGGCGAAGTTGTAGGGTGTAATTAATCCCGGCTAGTCTTTCTTTTTAAGGTTTGAAGGAAGATTTGATAAAAACAGTGGGAGCCATCCTGATTAGATAAAATAATAACCAATCTGATCTTGCAAGAGCATACGCTAAAGTGTTTTCTTCTCTCTCTCTCCAAGTAGCGACCATTTCATGCCTTAATAAAGATAATAATATGGATGTATTGACCGAACCCGCATGTTATACTGTGCAGGGGAACGTTGGACCCGTTCTATCTTATAAGTGTTATAAGACTGAACAGGAATCAGAAGAATATCTGGATTCTTACGCCGCCCAAACGGAGAACATGCATGTTGATGCACCTTCTTCGGGTGTGTTAGTCATTGAGAACTGTTTTTCAGTTCACCCTACGTCCTGGGTATTAAATACCGGATCAGGATCCCGCATATGTAAACAGTTACATGGGCTACGGAAAGGTAGAGAACTGGGAAAAGGTGATCATTCCGTTCAAGTAGGGAATGGTGCAAGTATTGCAGCCAAAGCAGTTGGCGAATATCACCTTGTATTACCAAGTCGTAATACACTGATTCTGAATGAGTGCTATTATATACCGAACATGATGTGCAATATTATATCAGTTTCTTTACTGAGTAAAGAAGGATATAATTTTGTAGTACAGGATAATGTTATGAATATTTTCCTAGATCAAAAGTTGATTGCATCAGGCTCGTTACATAATGGCATATTCATTCTCAATCAAAATACAGTCCTCAATTTACAAAACACACACAAGAGGAAGAGTTCAGAACTGAACGAATCCTTCTTGTGGCATTGTAGACTGGGTCACATCAATGCGACTCGACTAGCTAAGTTGCATAAGGATGGATATTTGAATCCGTTTGAATTTTCAACTTATGACACTTGCCAGTCATGTCTCAAAGGTAAGATGACCAAAACTCCGTTTACGGGACACGGAGAAAAAGTTACGGAACTCTCAGGGCTTATACATAGTGATGTATGCGGTCCCATGTCTACACATACCAGGGACGGTTCTTCCTACTTCATTACATTCACTGACGATCTCTCAAGATTCGGACATGTGTTCCTGATGAAACACAAGTTTGAAGCTTTTGAGAAATTCAGAGAATATAAACACGAAGTAGAGAACCAAACAGTCAAAAGTATTAAGATCCTTCGATCTGATCGAGGAGGAGAATACTTTAGCAATGATTTTCTGGATTATCTAAAAGAGAATGGGATTCTCTCTCAGCTTACTCCTCCTTATACACCACAGCACAACGGTGTGTCGGAACGGAGGAATCGTACCTTATTAGATATGGTACGCTCAATGATGAGTACAGCTGAGTTACCTATTTCCTTCTGGGGGTATGCGCTTGAGACAGCCATAGACCTATTGAATAGAGTTCCTACCAAATCTGTGCCTACCACTCCATATGAGATATAGAAAGGGAAGAGACCACATCTTAATTACATTAAGATATGGGGTTGTCCGGCCTATGTCGAAAGACAAAATCCAGACAAACTCGAGGCAAGATCTGTCTTATGTAAGTTTATAGGATATCCCAAAAATTCACAAGGGTATATCTTCTACCACCCCGAGGAACAAAAGGTGTTTGTTTCTCGACATGCCACTTTCTTAGAAAAAAGTTTTCTTATGAAGCAGATTAGTGGCATTGAGGTAGAACTGGAAGAGGTTCCAGCGACACAAACTATAACAGAAGACTTGGTAGAACCAGAGGATTTAGTAGTACCCGACGAACCCCAGCCTCTCCGCCGATCTAGTAGGGTTTCTCATCCACCTGAGAGATACTACGGTTTTCTCATTGATGGTGGGAGCGAGGATTGCATCATGGTTGATGATGACCCAACTAGTTTCGAGCAGGCCATCACGAGTAGGGACTCGGTGAAATGGCTGGATGCAATGCGGTCCGAGATGGAATCCATGTACACCAACAAAGTATGGACTTTGGAAGTTGCTCCTGAAGGGGTAAAACCCATTGGGAGCAAGTGTATCTTCAAGAAAAAACTTGGTGTAGATGGGAAAGTGGAGACTTTCAAAGCTAGACTTGTTGCAAAGGGTTTTCGTCAAAGACCAGGTGTGGACTATGATGAAACATTTTCTACAGTGGCTATGCTTAAATCCATCCGGATCATGCTTGCCATCGCTGCATATCATGACTACGAAATCTGGCAAATGGATGTTAAGACCGCCTTTCTAAACGGTGATTTAGAAGAGTGCGTGTACATGACTCAGCCAGAGGGCTTCGTAGATAGTGGGAGTAGCGGGAAGGTGTGCAAGCTGCTTAAATCCATTTATGGATTAAAGCAAGCGTCGTGGAGTTGGAACATCTGCTTTGACGTCGTTATCAAAGAGTTTAATTTCATCAAAAATGTAGATGAACCTTGTATCTACAAGAAGGTGGCAGAGAGTAAGGTTGTCTTCCTCGTATTGTACGTGGATGACATACTCTTGATAGGAAATGACATTCCTATGCTGCAATCGGTCAAGCTCTTCTTATCACAAAGATTCTCAATGAAAGATCTTGGTGATGCCTCCTGCATATTGGGGATTATGATATATAGAGATAGATCTAAAAGGATATTGGGATTGTCCCAGTCCATGTACATTGACACCATACTAAAGAGGTTTAGTATGGAAGAGTTCAAACGTGGGTTTTTACCCACGATCTCAGGGCTCACTCTCTCCAAAGAGATGTCTCCCAAGACTGATTTGGAGAGAGCTCGCATGCAAGGGATACCCTATGCTTCGGCTGTAGGCTCTATCATGTACGCGATGCTATGTACCAGACCCGATGTAGCATACTCACTAAGTGTAGTGAGCAGGTATCAAGCTGATCCTGGAGAGAGTCACTGGACAGCTGTGAAGAGCATTCTCAAGTACTTACGAAGGACTAAAGAGATGCTCTTGGTGTATGGTAACGGAGAACTCCAAGTGGAGTCCTTTACCGATTCGAGCTTCCAAAGTGATAAGGACGACTCTAAGTCGCAGTCGGGATTTGTCTTTACCCTTTACGGAGGGGCGGTTAGCTGGAAGAGTTCCAAGCAGTAAACCATGGCAGACTAGACGATGGAGGCTGAATACATCGCTGCCAACGATGCTGCCAAAGAGGCTGTCTGGATCAAGAAGTTCATTACTGAACTTGGAGTGGTTCCATCCATTGTGCATCCAATACCTTTGTATTGCGATCACAATGGAGCGGTGGCTTTGGCCAAGGAACCCAGATCCCATCAGCGATCCAGACATATTCTGAGGCGGTATCATCTGATCCGGGAGATAGTTGATCGCCGGGAGATCGAGGTCAGGAGGGTTGACACGAAGAATAACACAGCGGATCCACTCACGAAGGCCATTCCCCAGATACAGTTTAAGAGACTCTTCGGGATGCTCGGTATGCGATACTACAGCAGCTGGCCCTAGTGCAAGTAGGAGATTGTTAGTTGTATGTATGCCCTAGAGGCCAGTATTGTACAGAGGATGTATATTATATTGGATGCTTGGACATATATAGAGAGGACTTTCTTGCTCGATATGATAGTATGCTATCTGGTTGCTCTTTATCTTAACATGTATACTTGTCTCTTTATACTGTCTTATAGTTACATGTTGGTAAAGCCCTTAGGATGTGTACTTGACTGCCTGGACTATGATGCGGATCATACTAGTGGGGACATGGTAGTCCATAAGTACATCCTTCAAGGTCCCTAGTTGTGGGTGTATCGAGACGGGGCATCGATATACCAGTGTAGACTAGTGTATACGTTTCTCGACCCATGAGATGGGCGATGGATGATCCCATATCCATTGGTGTTTGACATCGGAGATGGTATACGGGTGCTCAGTGGAGACTGGGTACACTGGACGGACTCGCCGAGAACTCCCAGATGGTATTATACCTCACGTCAGATGGCAGTTCTCTGGTGACACTTGTACAGGTTAGTCTGTAGACCCGAGATCGTCATAGAGTCTTGTGTGATTCCCACCGTGCTTTGATTTCCACCTTACCATGTCCATGAGGGCGTGCAAAATGGTGGTTTTTGGGTACAGTCCCGAGTCACATGGAGACAATGAGCGATAGGAGGGGTTTCGTCTCTCCCGGTATTGGGGGTTGATGTTGCGCAGTGCTCGATTGGCCGTGACAGGGAAGTCCCTGGTCAGGGCTGATTTAGAGATTTACTGATAAGTGTTACCAGTAGTTTCTCGACCCGTTATGAGCCTCACATCAGCACGACTTATCGGTTATTGGGGTCTGACAATTCCACCCCTAGACTTGATATGCGACATATCAGACGAGGAGACCGGACTGTATGGGAAGTGTTACCGGCAGGCTTTTACAGGAGTTGGAGCGGGCTTGCTTGCTGATCTTCTGATAGTTCAATACCCGGGCAGCCGGTGCGTCCAGCTAGTACCGCTGACGGCTTGTGGGTGCTTGATGTGATCATCACCTACTACCGGCGTATTGACGAGTCTTTAGAGTCCTACATAAAGGTTATACTGGCTCAGGCGAAACGAAATAGGAGCGCATATGTGATATGTGCAGGACCGAGAATAATGCATGTATGTGATACTGTATTCTATTCTCGCGACTTTTAGTATCGGTCGGTTATATATATAGGATATAGCCGGGTTATCGAATCAAGTGTTGATTCGATAAGGCGATACATTGGATGTTAGCCGGTTATATGTGATATGACCGGATTATTAAGTCAAGTGTTGATTTAATAATTAAGTGTATAATTGTATATTAGATATACTAATTTACACTTGCTAACGCTTGTTCACTTAGGGTTTTTTCTCACATGCACACTACTTTAACATATATATGATATATGTTAAAATGTGTTATCATATTGTATCATGGTTGATGATACAACATTCATGTGTGTATAAGACATACACCATCCTATTTTTTATCATTGGGTTTAATGTTTAAAAGTAATTACAAAATTAGTGGAAAATTAGTGAATGCATGAAGCTTGTGGAAGCTTGTGGATGCATTGACTAAAGTCCACTAGGTTTGTTTTTACTTTGGACTTTAACATAACCATCACACACTTAGCTATGGTTATGGCTCTACAAGGGTTAGTATATGATACTCACTCACCATGGTTACCCTTCACACTTGATCATTATCCTCTCTTTTTTCTTTTGTTCATCTTCTTCATTCTTGAACAAGAGAAAAAGCTTGCTAGGGTTTTGAAAAAAGAGTGAAACTTTGTGAGAAATAAAAATCCAAAGAGAACCCACTTCATATTTCTCCATCCTCTACTAGATTAGCACTTTAGTATAAGGTGTTTGCTTCACTAATTCTCAAATTAGTGAAGTAGTAGCTTGAGTCGGAATTCTCTCGACGTAGATCATCTTCGACCTTGGAGACTTCAAGCAAGGTCGCACCTTTCGCCTCGTGAAGCCATGCAAGGGTCCGGGAGAACCACGATCGCAGCGAAGGGACTTCATCAAGGAGCTAAAGAAGTGAAGGACCGATCTACAAAGGTTGTATTTCGTATCCCTTTAGAGTAAAGTTGTTTACTTGCCTTTAGAGTCGCCTAAACTCTAGTATACAATCTTGCTTAGTGTTATTCGGCACATAAAAATTTAATTTTGGCATGGTCGATACCTTGTAGAGCCTTGTTAGTGTGCCTAGTAACCCTACACGGCCAACCTCTCCATGTCGGACAGCAAGCTGTCAGCAACGGAGAGCCCCGAGGGTACCTCAAAACGAAGCTCCCCCTCGTCCACCAAGATCGGGGAGGCTGGGGCCCGCGGAACCGTTCGGGAGAACCTCTTGAGAGACGATGGTGGAGAGCCGGTCTCCACCTCTAAAGCCTGGGCCTCCGGTCCCCGAACCCACTTTCGGCTCGGCGCCTAGCTGGGCTCTGGGGCACGGCCCGCACTCGAACGCTGGGGTGGGACGGCTGCCGGGGGAACCGGGACTGACGTTGGACAAGAAGAGCTGGCACCTCTAGCCTTCGATCCTTTCTTCGGCTTGCGCATGGCCGCTCGGAGATGGCTTAAGTCCATGGGTTCTGCACAAGACAAGATACAATGGAATTAGCAACATAAACAAAAATGAAAACAAATGCAATCTCCTAACTTACCGACGAACTGGACGGGGCTGAGCCCAACCCAACTAAGGGCCCGCTCAGAAAGCAGCACGTCGGCCCGAGGAATGGGCTCCCACTCCGCCACTCTCACCGCGTCGGGATCGTTGGACGGACTTCCCCACCAGCACATATCCCTAGATCACTGGGTGGGCACGGGCCAGTCCTCACCCTCCGGCAGCCCAACAAAGAAAAACTTCGTCTTCTAATCGTGGATGGAAGAAGGCAAAACGACGACTCCCGACCCGGCAGCACTCCCCCGTTGTTTCCTAAAGGAGAGGTAAACACACGTCGGGTCGCCCGTGCGAGTGCCGGGGTGACCTTTGTAAATGAGAGAGGAGGCAATGATGGACAGACCGGAGGGGATCATCTGCAACTTCAAACGGACCAGGAACCCGAGGAGAATCCTCCAGGAGTTCGGCACTAGCTGGCCCGGGGCTAACCCGAAGTAATTCAGCGCTCTAACCACCTCGGGAGAGAAGGGCAGACGCATTCCGGCCCAAAAGGCTTCCACCTACAGGGAAATCTCCTTGCCCCGTACCTGATCTGCCCTCTCCCCCTCCCCGGCCAAACGCAACGTGTAGTCGGGAGGAATATGGAAATGAGTCCGAGTGTTTCAAGCTCTCACTCGTGCCTCACTATAGACGGCACGCCAGGCGCATCCGCGACCTCCACTCGGGGAGCCGCCCCCGTCGCGCGACCTTGGGAAGAAAACCTAACCCTAACTTCCTGCGAGGACTCCGGTACAGAAGAAGAAGAGGAGGAGGAGGAAGAAGAGGAAGACTCTACAGAGGGCTCCACAGACTCTACACCAACTACATCTACATACTCCTCAAAGAAAGACATCTAACCTGATGAAGAGGAGTTCTCGGAAAAGCAAACGAAGAAATCCCGACCTAAAGAGGAGAACGCCGAGCTAACAAGACCAAAGACGAGCAGATTATGAAGAGGAATGAGCCCTCATGTGGACCCCACCTCTACTTATTGCCACCGGCGTTCTCATCCAACGGCGACAGTCATCTCCCGCCGAAACGGTTCAGTACACTCGACGGCCACGATCGCTCCACCTGTCGTACGCACATTGGCATATCCCATCAGACGCCAGAGGTCTGCGGCCCATCGCGTCGGCTAACCAGCGTCCGACACGTGGACTGTCGCTTCAGTAAACGTACACATGATCCAACACACCCTCTTTAATGCAGAGATCTCTCCCCTGATCCGCTGGCGTCATCCAGAAAATACAGCAGATTGCCCAGGAACACGCCCCGACGATATCTTCGGAAAGGAGCTCACCTCGGGTGACCCGGCAGACCACTCTCGACCCGACCCGTCAGCTGATCGGGACGAGAGTGGGGGGCTAATGATGATGCTCGATATCGGTGATCTCCCACATTATGACACGTGGCAGATGACGTGTCCAAAGCTCACAAGAAAGGACCTACAGTGGCCGACCAGGCCACTCCTGTGCCCGTCCCACAAATAAACGCCGGCTCGCCACCGAGCCCCCTGCACAATTGGCCTCCTCGGCCTCCCAGCTCGTCTCCGGGCTCCCACAGAACCAAGATACATCGGCTCTCCCGCTCGTCCGCGAGCTCTCCGCCGAGGTCATCTTTCTCGGTCTCATCGACCGATCAACAGCACTGCTCACAGGCGCAACCGCCATCCCGCGAATCTCGTCATGCGCAAGATATCCGCCGGCCACATCCCACATTCCACACCATCACGATCCCCCATTAACGAGCCTGTCTCTCCATCAATGGGAGATCCCGCTCATCACGCGATCGTGACGTCAGGAACGTAACGGCCGGCGCGATTCTCTCGCCTGCCTTACCTGCTGCCACCGCTATATAAACCCTTTCTTCAGACGGTCCAAGTAAGCCATCTTCACTCCACTAAGCCGTTGCTCTGCTCGGATTTCCTCTCTAACTTGACCGTCGGAGGGTCCTCGGTAGTACAACCACCCTGGGACTTCCTCGCAGGTAGCTCAACAACAACAACCTCAAACCCATTGAGATCTACACGCTTCCGGAGCCTGCCTCCAGATCCAATCCCAGCCGTCCATTGACGCCGTCAGCAGAGCAACGGAAGGTAACATCTTGGCGCGATCCAGGTCGCGTCACAACGAAAAATAGATATGAAATTGTTTCAATATTGCATCCTACAACTGCCACAAAAATTAATAAAAAGTGTTTGTTCGCACATTTAGCAGCGCTGGCTCTGATAACTGTTAAGCAAATATCCGTTTTCTCGCCGTTCAGCAGTCTCAGCTTAATAACAAAATGATTTGTAATATAGTCAGCCAGGGGATGCCCCAGAAATTTGGGTCAGAAAGGCACATCGGCAACCATACATAATAAAGTTTTGTTAAGATGATTGACTGCATTGTATATTTACACCATCATAATTAGATAATCGAACAAGGTTTAAATTACTATGAGAATAATAGTTTTTACAATATTATATATCTAGACTTCATAAATTGGACCACATGGTCGGTCCATTTTATACGCCCACAAATACTCGGTCCTTTTTTCCTGGAATTTGAGAGGTGCACATGCCCCCTCTCGGTTGAATGTGGGTCCGCCCCTGCAGTCAGCAACAGTAAAAAAAAGAGTTTAATATGTATAATTTACATCCATATTTGCTAGACAATGACCGGTCATTTGCTTACGCCTTCAAAGTATCTTATATTAAAAATTGCAGAAACATATCAATTTGATTCTCCAATTTGTTTTAAAAAATGTATTATGCTCGAAATAACATGATAACATGAGGATTTGTGTTATGTCAATGTATTAGAAACTCTTTTTTTTTTTATAGTTTTGGTTTGATTAAGCTGCTTGTTGTGGTATGCAACATGTAATGATCCACCAAGAAGGAAAAATAAAAAGTTCCTTGTTTCATAAAACTAAAAAGAGTTTAACGCGGCTGTAAAGTTTATAACCAAATTGACTATGAACTACACCCATATTTTTCTGTCTTGGTTTACGTTCTAACTTAAAAAATGGTATCCACCCGAACAGGATAACGTGAGTGTGTACTTCACAGCCGCATTTATGCCAACTATAAACAGGGTTAACAATAATGGCAATGTTGAAATAAGTTTCACCTCTGAGGGCATTTAGGCAAAGTACACACTGTCCTTGTTCCCTGAACCCGTCATCTTCCCATGTTCCTCAATAAACTGCCACCTCTCTCTCTCTCTCTCTTCCCTTTAATCTCTCCCTAGAATCTCTAACCGCCCTCTCTCTCTCTCTCTTCTCTCTAGAACCTTAACCCTAATCCTCTTCGGAAACAGCTCATCTTCTTCCTTCAGTCTCAAAAACAAAAAATGCCTGATCCCTAACGAGCTCTCTCTCTTCCTTCTGCTGCTCGCTGAGCTCCACGCCGTTGACGATGCACTAGGGTTTCGGATCACTCAAATCTCAAGCTTCCTACTTCTATTCTAATTCCCCCAATTTTCTTCATCTATTCGTTGATTTTTTCCGCTTGAGATCCTTCTCGCGTTCCGATCTGTAGCTTAATGAAGTTTTTGAGCACCAAAAGTTATTTTTGTTGATATTTACGTCCAATAGTCGCCGATGCGGCGAAATGCAGGCAAAGAGGAAAGGGATTTTCACTTCAAAATTGGATTTTTGGTTTCTTTTCTTCATGAATTCAGCTTGATTTGATGGTTTTTTCCCAAATGAAGAGCCTGGCTTTCATCAAGCAGAGGTTGAGCCGTGGGAAAACTGTGAGGGCTCAGAGGAGTCTTTCGCTTGGCGATTACAAAAAGGCGGTGTCTTGGTCCAAGTATTTGGTTTCTTATGGGGGTGAGATCAAGGAAGAGGGAGAAGAGGAGTGGAGTGCAGACATGTCCCAGTTGCTGATTGGAAATAAGTTTGCGGCGGGGAGACATAGTAGGATTTATCATGGGATTTACAAGGAGAGGGAGGTGGCAGTGAAGTTGATTAGTCAGCCTGAGGAGGACGCCACATTGGCTGGGTTGCTTGAGCAGCAGTTCAATTCGGAGGTTGCGTTGTTGCTTCGTCTTCGCCATCCGAATATCATTAGGGTAACCCTTTCTCTTAACCCACTAGGGAGCTTATCATGGATGCTTGTATGTGCATTGGATAGATCTCTTAGTTATATGTTGTTGTTTTGTTTAAAAGATGTTGCATTAGCAGATTTTTAATTCCGATGATTCCATGTAAGATGGTTCGATCCTGGTATCATTTGCAATTACGGAGGAATGCAATTATGAGAGGTTTTCTATCTCTTAATAGACTCCATTAAGTTTAGACTCTATGAATTCGGTTGGAAGGCATATTAAAGATTATGTCATGTGTAAGATGGAGAGTGTTGATATTATTTTAGTGGATAAGTTTAGAGGAATAATAGTTTTTGTCTAGAAGTTCGAGGTTGAAGCGAGTGTGCATTGAGAAATATCTAGAAGTGATTATAGTTTGTTACTTGAGATCAAATATTCATCATGATGGTCAGTTCGAGGTTATGTTGTCTATAAATTAAAGCAAGGCGGTTATAGAGTTGAAGTGCTTCCAGAGTTGATATGCTAGAGTTGAAGTGCTTCCAGAGTTGATATGCTAGAGTTGAAGTGCTTCCAGAGTTGAAGGCGGTTATAGAATTTTGAGGGAATCTTTTTAAGACAGCTATAAGAACATTACTCCCTTGGTTTCAAAAAGGAAGTCCTTTTTTGATTACGCACATTTATTAAGAAGTGGTTAACTTTTCTAAAAATCTACTCATGCTAAATGCTAATTTGCTAGTTTAACCCTAATAATTACACTTCATTGTTTTTACTTGAAACCTTAACAAACAATCAACAAGAAATTTATTAGGGTTGTATTTGGAAATCTATTTATACATTGCATATTTTCAAGATGCATGGAGTACTTTATTGTTCATGAAAACTTAAAAGGACTTTCTTTTTAAAACAAATAAAAGATCAAAAAAGGACTTCCTTTTTGAAATGGAGGAAGTGTTATTTTATGGTTAGTGTGGTTTAATTAAGAAATATGTCCAAAACATAAATGGAGCTAAAATAAGAATTTTGAGATGGTAGAGTTGGAATTACTTTAAAAGATGGGATAGGATATAATATGATTGCATGCATTAGAAAAATGTTGTTCCCTTAGGCAAAATGATTTTGTTTTGACATGTTCATGGTGTCTGTTAAGATTGCTAGTTTTCAGTGGCACAATTGTAGTTACTATAGCAATAATGATTTGATATAGACCTAGGGAGTTGAAAAGATTTGGTACTTTCTAATTTGATCAAGTAGATGACTTCTAACAGTGTTGAATGATCAAAAAGGATTTTTATGGTCTTTATACCAGAAATTTGGCATAGAAGGTATTGAATTTGACTATTATTGCCACTTACAGTCAAGCATAATCTAAAACTTCATTTATCCTTTCTGCTAACATTATTCATGATAACCTAGTTATATTAGGATTTTCCTTGTCAACAATTGGTCATGAGAATATTAGACAGTTCTTTAACAATGTTGTAACTTTGTGCTCGTGCTTTAATACTTTCATATATAACGATCGTAGCTTTAGCATTCATGACATTGTCATTCGTGTTGCCATGTTAATAGGTCTATTTTAAGTGTAAGTGATGCATAATTCCCTTTGTTACTTGATGGCAATGCTCCATCTCAGGCTGGCATATTTTGGAATCAATTGTACTCAGTTTCCGTCATGATATTATTGTAGCTTATTTACTGAAAACTCTCAATAAATTTGGGTCATTTTAACAAAACTCTCATTACCTCTGAAACTATCAAAAAACAAACAGCCACGACTTACCGGTCAATGTTGACTTACCGGTCAATGTTGGTCAACGTTACTGTTCATGTCGAATGATCATTTGCCATTTTCATAATTATACATTACATCTTATATAATTTAATAATTATTAAATATTAATTAATTAATTAATTATTACGTTTTTTCTTAAGCTGGATCCACGCGCTTGGCGGCAGCCGCGGCTGCGGTGGGGTTGAAGAAGAGGCGGTTGATGATGATGACGATCGGTGATGATGGTGATCGGAGATGATGATGAGGTCGAGGTTGATGATGATGGGGTTGAAGAGGAGGTTGATGGTGATGATGAGGTTGATGATGGCGGGATTGAAGAGGTTGATGATGATAGAAATGGTGATGATGATGGTTGATCGAGAAAGGGGGTCGAGGAAGAGAGGGGGCGCGGTGCGGCGCGGGTGAGGGTTCGGGAAAGGGGAAGGGGCTGGAGGTCAGGCCGAGGAGGAGGCATGGCGATGATGGAGACGGGGTTTGATGAAGATGAGATGAGGATGGTGATGATGGAGGTAGAGGGGATGTTGAAGATGAGATGAGGATGGTGATGGTGAAGGTAGAGGGGCAAGGCCGGGGCCGGAGGTCAGGGTAGGGTGGCGCCTGAGATGATGGCGCTGGTGCTAGGAAGAAGAAGAATGATTTTTTTAATTAATATTTTTTTGAAGGGTTAGATAGGGGTATTTTGGGGGTTTTAAAAAAATTGCTGACGTGGAAACTTAAGTGATGTGACGGTGACGTGGCACGGACGGTGCTAGCATATCGCCGTTAAGTTTGGTAGTTTCTTGATAGTTTCAAAGCTAATGAGAGTTTTGTTAAAATGGCCTGAACCTGCTGGGAGATTTAAGGAAATAATCCATTATTGTATGATAGACAACATGGGAATGATCTTCGTAAGCAAAGGGAAAGACATTTATTTTAGGTCTAAATTTTAGGTTTAGACAAGCGATCTGTAGGGGGAATGTGATGTAATATGGGCTTTAGCTTTGAACTACAAAAATTCTCCTTTTTGGAGTGTTTATTTTCGTTTTGATGATTTTCCTCATGAAATTAAAATATCTTCAGTAGTCTAAATAGGAGAGATATTCTTCATCCCTCCAATGCTGTTGTCTCCTGGTTTAACCTACACAAGCTTCACCTTTTTGTACTGAAGAATGTTCTTTATGCAGTTGAGGTGGTTGTGTTTGAACTAAAACTCAATTCTGATCGAGCCTAAAAGGAGTTTAGTAGTTTTGATTTATTTATAAGGTATTTCTGTTTTGAGTAATTGTGATATGAAGTTATATCAGGATTCGGTTAGAAGTATCTATATATTTTGAGATGGGGTGTTATGGCTGTGGAAATTTATCTTGTGGAGGCTATGAGAAGTTTTCTTGAGCGATTTCTTTGAAGCATTGGTTGAATGTTGAGAATGAGTCTGCAAATCGTTGCCATATTTCTTTATATTCTGTTGTCTTCCTCCCAACACTTAACAAACTAGTATGAGATATTTGATCGGGCTATTTTCCTAGTGGGAAAGGAATAAGTCTGGTTTGCGGTGTGTGAAAATTAAGACTGATGATCCAATAAAATGATGAGGCTTGGGGTAGAGAATGATTTGAGCTTGAAGGCTGTGAGAATAATTAACAAACCTGTAACAATTGGTTTGTTTCTGATGCAAAAACTGTTTGTTTGTTTGTTATAGAGAATCATTGAATTATCTTCTAGGGAATAACCAAGCAATATAAGATGTAGGCATGAAAAATCTTTAACAAACTTATGTTTCTATTTAAAAAACTGAATTAAATGTCTGTGGGGTATATAGCACACACTACACAGTAGAGTTTGGTAGTCATGTCAGGGTTTCTTGGGTAAGATGGAAGCCTGACCTTTAAATTAACCTGCAGATGTTATTTCCTAAACTTTTTACTTCCAAATTACTCTTCACGTTTTATCACTGTTCTGTTACTGACGTGGTTCTGTTTGGACTCAAGACATGCATTTTACTTTACTCTGTAGTTCATTGCTGCTTGTAAGAAGTCTCCGGTGTTCTGCATCATCACAGAGTACATGGCAGGGGGCTCACTGAGAAAATATCTTCATAAACAAGAGCCTCACTCTCTCCCCCACAAACTAGTTCTGAAACTAGCTCTTGAAATTGCCCACGGAATCAATTATCTTCACTCTGAGGGAATACTTCACAGGGACCTGAAGTCGGAAAATATACTGCTTGGTGAAGATTTATCAGTGAAGGTAGCCGATTTTGGAATCTCATGCTTAGAGTCTCAATGTGGTAGTGGAAAGGGATTTACAAGCACTTATCGGTGGATGGCACCAGAAATGATCAAGGAAAAGCATCATACAAGGAAGGTCGATGTATATAGCTTTGGGATCGTTCTTTGGGAGTTAGTTACTGCATTGATCCCTTTCCATGACATGACTCCTGAACAAGCTGCCTTTGCTGTAGCCCAGAAGGTAAAACAGATATTTTATTTTATGGTCGATTATTTTGTTGATATTAGATTTCATCTACCAAGTTACATAGTTGGTTAGCAAATGGCATGCAAACTTATTTCATTTTTTGCATCTTTGATTTGCCAATTGACATGTACATTACCGATCAGCTGCTTATCGTTTTTTTACTACTAGATGCAAAGTGCCACTAATTTTGGGGATTCTGTCTTGAGCCCTACCAAGTAATTACCCAAATTCACGGACTGCATATTGTATATACGAATGTTACAATAGAAACGTAATTCAGATGGATATAACTAAGGAAAATCGGAGAATAAGAGTTAGTTTTCTTTCTTATATAATTGCGGTGCTATCTTCTTTATGTATTTCCCAGTAGGAGTTTAAAATTTGCTGGTAATATATATCCCTTCTGAAGCTTCAAGTCAGGCATGCATGCAGTGCATGCTTTGTTCAAGCTTTATTTTGATATTCCGCTTTCTTGCTGCTGCAGTATGGAACTTCCGTCGGTAGAATTGCAGTCCTTTTTTGACCATTTCAAAAATTCCCATTAATGATTACAATCATCAACATTGAGATCATTGTCATCATCATACAACCCTTCTTTCATCACACTGAGGTTTGCTAAATGTATGACTCAAACTTCAATTAAGCAAGAGTCAATAAATGCTTGGGTAACTAAAAAGCGCTCAAAGCCCCTGTACAACAAATTAGTGCTAGAAGCGACATGGTAGGATCTGTCGCAGAGGATTGCATGCATCTCAATATATCAATTGGGGATCTGACAGACTTAAAACTTACATAGTTAAGCACTCGCCTTTCTTAGGAGTAAAAATACATTTTTAAGATTTAGAAAGTGAGATGAAATGAGTACTTTAATTTTTGTTTGAGTTGGTTTTGTAGTTTTTGCTTATTTAAATAGCTTTTACAATGAAACTAATATAAAGGGTTTATGAACAGGAGTATCATTTTAATGTGAATTGGTTTAATGTTATTACCTATACTTCGTTAATACTTGGATCCTACTATATCCAGAAACAAGTTGGCTTTAGCCTTTGGTATATCTCTTTGCCTGTGCACTTATAATAGACAGCTAAGTAGGATTGATTCGGATGCGGATACAGAGTCAAATTCGCGGATCCATAATTTTCCCAAAATAATGATACAATTCGTTTGGATAAGCAAGTTTTATTGTCTAAAACTATATATGCAGCATAGTAACAAAATCTTATCTCAGTAGCTAATCTA
This sequence comes from Agapanthus africanus, assembly GCA_030015575.1. Lineage (NCBI taxonomy): Eukaryota > Viridiplantae > Streptophyta > Magnoliopsida > Asparagales > Amaryllidaceae > Agapanthus > Agapanthus africanus. The sequence continues at coordinate 14,536,338 of CM057342.1, read as the reverse complement.
ATCAAAAAATAAAATGAATTTTGATAGTGTTGACGTATATATAACTAGTTGATGTTTTTAGGGATTCATACAAGTTCGAAATCTCTAGAACATAATATAGGCTTTAAGATGTTCCAAAAAGAGTTCTACAATCATACTGGATGGGTCCGGAAAAAGTTCGACATGGATACAGGTCCGATACAAATCCGATATGGATACGCCTCCTTGGCAATGATGGACAGATTGCAGAAAACCCATTCACAATAGTGATCTTTACATTACATTCCTCATCTGAAACATGGTCATGTGAAATGCTGTGCATGATTGTAGGTAAGACTGAAAGGACATGTAGGAAACAAAAAAATTTACTCCCCAGCCCAACAAAAACGTGATTGGTGTTTAAATTGGTAATATACAAGGAATATACGGTTTACACAGTTAATTCAAAATTTACGCTAACGTGCATCTATTTTTGCAGAATGCTAGGCCGCCTCTGCCTCCATCATGCCCTCCAGCATTCAACCATCTCATCAATCAGTGCTGGTCAACAAACCCAGATAAAAGACCGCAATTTGAAGAGATAGTCTGCGTACTCGAAAGCTACAAAGAATCATTCGATGAGGATCCTTCATTTTTCTTGTGGTATAGGCCTGAGAATCGAAGTCTCGTTGGATGTTTCCCAAACTGCATCCCCCTTCGCAGGTCCTCGTCTCTCGAAGCGTAACATATATGTTGTTCTTCAGTTGTTTCGTATGTGATATGTAAATGTTTATGTCAAGCTCGTTCTTATTATGCCTATGCTTATGCCGGCCTTGCCAGAATAGGTTAAATGCTTGGTCGTAATTTAGCCCTCTTTTTTTTATTGCTCAACTTATATAGTTTTAGAATTGTTAATTAGTTGAGTAAATCTGAGAATGGTAGTTTTATTTGATCTTTGTGTTGGTATTGGATTTTATCTTGCTCTAAGTTAAATATCAGTGTTGTGATTTATTGCTCTCTTTAGTAAATCTGAGAATGTAAATTTATAGGATTTTATCTTGGGATTCAGGTTGAGCAGATCCAAGACAGCATATATATATTGCAAATTTAGTAATCAGAGAAGTCAAAACCATATTGGTATAACATTGGAAGGGCAAGAGATATCACCGAGCAAACAGTTTAGATATCTAGGTTTCATCATCCAAAAGAATGGGGAGATCGATAGTGATGTTAATCAACGGATCCAAGCTGGTTGGTTGAAATGGAGAAGTGCAACAGGGATTTTGTGTGATCGTAACTTTCCGTTAAAATTGAAAGGGAAGTTTTATCGGAACGCTATTCGGCCTGCCTTATTATATGGAACAGAATGCTGAGCTCCTAAGAAACATCATACATAGAAGATGCACGTAGCGGAGATGTGCATGTTTCGTTGGATGTACGGTAACACTAGAAAAGATAAGGTGCGAAATGAGGAAGATAAGGTGCGAAATGAGGATATTCGTGCAAAAGTTGGTGTAGTACCTGTGGAGGAGAAGATGCGGGAAAACCGGTTAAGATGGTTTGGTCATGTGCGACGCAGATCTATAGAAGCACCGGTTCGACGAATAGATACTCTCGATATGGGAAATGGCAAAAAGGCAAAAGGGAGACCGAAGAAAACATGGATGGAGGTGATACGAAACGATATGGTTGCCAAAGGACTCAATGAAAATATATTGTTCGATAGGAGTGAGTGGAGGCGGAGGATTCATGTGCTGGACCCGGCGTGATTCTCATGTTGGTTCATGTAGGTTACCCCATATGCTTGGGATAAAAGGTTCAGTTGTCGTCGTTTTTTTTTTCAGCCCATGGGAGAAGTTAATAAAATTCGGCCTGACTTTTGGATCCAATATTTGGGTTTGATAGAACATATACGCTGGAGTTGAGCTTAAGAATGTGGTCTGAGGAAAAATATTCTAGGTGCGGGAGGTGTCTGTGTTCGGTCACGTCAGGTCGTGAGAGAATAAGAAATAAAAGTATAAGCCCCACAAAACCGTTTAAGGGTGTCCGAAAAATTCCATCTCTTTTCTCATCCGTCAGGATGTATTGTATTCCGGTATACTGGGTAATTTTTCATGGTTCAAGGATAAGTTTGTTGGTGGATTAAAGAATTATAAATGGTTTTTAGATGACTGGGAAAAAACTTTTCGATGATGGCTTGCAGAGAGATTTTTCTGCAAGCGTGTCCAAACGCTTGCAAGGGCTTTGCAGAGAAATTTTCTCTCCAAGCAGAGGATTTTTTCGATGAATGTGGTAGGGAAACATGTAGCTGGGGATGGAAACAGCTAATGCCATAGCGTTAATAGGTGAATCCCACCATGAAACGGGGTGTGTGCGTGACCTCAGCTGCACCTGCACCTGCATAGAACTCGCGTGGTAGATAAATTATTTCGGCACCATAATTTGACATGGAGATAAATTACTATATAAAATCAACAAATTTGCTTCTAATTTTTATTTGTTTTTTATGATATGTATTGTTGAATAAGAAATCGTCGATAGCATAGTCCATAGTCCCGATCTGAATTTTGAATTTTTTTAATCGGATATTTGCCTGAAGTGTTCATATCAAAACCTGGGCTTATGATAAAGAAAATATACATGTGTGAACATTTTTATTGTCTTTATTGTAAAATTTATTTTAAGTTTATTTAAATATGAAACGATTTGCAAATGACAGTTTGGCCGAGTGGTCTAAGGCGCCAGATTTAGGCTCTGGTCCGCAAGGGCGTGGGTTCAAATCCCACAGCTGTCATTAATTTTTTTCTCTTCTTTTTTAATTTTATTTCTTTCATTGTTTTTTATATATAAAAATAATACTTATATAGGAAGGTTTTGCAATGACCTATGATGCACGCCGAGCACCAAGTAAATTCCAAGTTTGATTGATTTATACCAATTTAAAATTCCTTTTCACTGCACAAATGTCTTAGTTACGAACTAACGTGCAGGTGTCTTTGCATGCAATAAGAGGGGCAAAGCCTCTATTCTAGATCTGGTGTCATTTGTTATTGTCTTAAATTAGTATCACATCACATCACATTAAAGTTTAGTTACTTTAATTAATTGGATGAGGTAGCAATTTGCAGTAACATGAGGGTCTCTGTTTGGTTGCAGGATTATTAGTTTGGATTTGGATTTTGGATTGTGGAATACTAGGATTCCACAATTTTGTATTTGGTTGCAAGATTAGGATTTCTAGGATTCTTTTGTTTTGTATGGGGGGCCCACCACAAAAGAAGGATTCATGAATCCTAAAAATTTTCAAGAATTCTCAAGGATTTGGCACTATTCATTGTACTTTTAGATGGGGCACATGTACATTATTTATTTAACAATACTCTCTCTCTCTCTATCTCTCTCTAAAATCCTCAAATCCAAATCCCATTTTTTTCCACCAACCAAACAAAGATTACAAGGATTTACAAATCCAATACTAGAAATCCAAAACCAACCAAACAACAAATTACCAAATTCAGAAATTTCAACCATACTATTTTGGAATCCAAATTCCATAATCCTACAACTAAACAGCCCCTAATGAGATTCCTTTGGTTGACGTTAAATTTTTTTAAGCAAGCTATCTTCTTTTAGGAAGTTAAGAAAATAATTTCTTAATTTACCTTTTAAATCATACTGTTATGTCTCTACTCATTATTTTATCATGGGGCAAGAATGGACAAACAGTAATAAAAGTTGTATGGCTCTAAATTTAAACATTAATTATAACTAGTGGTTCAAATTCTTCATTACCATTGCCAACTGTGTAAATTAGGTGACATGATGAGGCCAAATATAGTTCTAACTCAAATTGTTTTGTATATGGATATCAAACTCAGATATATAAAATGATGCAAAAAAGAATATTTTTAAGACATACATTTTGTTCAAATAAAATTTTGGAGAGATCTAAACATGTGCAATCATCAATGAAAAGTGCAAGATGTGTTCTTAATTATCATTTCACCTTCTCATAGTTAAAGATATCATGCATTCTTTATCAAGCGAATCCATAGAGCGCCCTCATGGAAGCATTTGAACCAGGCAGAAGTATTATAACAACAATTATTGTTACATGAGACGACTATTTCTTTTCACACGACGCCAATTGATCTTAGCCCGAATGATAAATGATAATGAAAAACATTTGCATCCAACTCTTAATATGTTAGGTTTTTATGTTAAAACCTCACAAGTGCAATGATTATAGGATTTTAAGAAGGAAAAAAGCATAGCTCATCATTATCCAACTCTTAATATGTTAAGTTTTTCCTAAAAGAAAGGGGGGTGGGGGAATCACATGTTTAAGATATTTATTAATCAGCAAATTAAGACCATAGAAGAATGATTTCTTGTTTAAAGAATCCGGCAAAATAAAGCTATAAATAACAAAGCATGATTTGTAGAAGAGTAAAATGAGGACGTGGTCACAATCCCCAGTCTGGAGTGTGGATCCCATCTCAACTGAATCTTAAAGACTCACCCTTTCCTGTTTTATCTTATTCGGCTTTGAAGGGTTCACGGTCCCGTAAACCTCTTTAGGGCCCGTTTGGTTGTAACATTTGGATTATGGAATTCAAGTAACAGAGAGGGATTCCTTTCTTTTTAACGGGGCCCACACCAAGAGAAGGATTTATGGATTCTTATATTTTATTGGAATTTGGCTGGATTTTTACTATTCACATGGGGCTGCCGTACTTTAATTATTCAAAAATTAGTTCTCTTCATCTCTCTTTAAAATCCTCAAATCCAAATCCAACTTTATATTCACCAATCAAATAAGGATTACAAGGATAAATAAATCCAATACTAACGAAAACAACAAATTATTAAATCTAGAAATTTTCAACCACAGTGTTTTGGAATCCAAATTTTATAATCCTCATGGAACTTATAGAATTCGTCGACAAAAGATGGAACTCAGAAACGTAGCTCTCATTCAACGGCAGAATGACTATTTTGCCCATCGAACAAGGACTGTGACACCTCACCTCCCACTGGTTTTTTTGTCACCAAAAAATTGACGTGCTGTCCGCTGTGGTCCCCGCTTCTCATGTGGTCCCCGCTTCTCTAGTTGTTCCAACTTCCAACTAAACTATTGTCTCCGTATTATTGGATGCCCCTTTTCTTCATTGATGAGTTTAAGTAAATTTTATTAAACCCCGTCCCATCCGTATTTTGAGGATTTTTAGATAACCCCGTTGATCTTTAAATATGCTATAAACCCCCATCGAAGGGTATTTTCGTAAAAAAGTTGAAATGTATTTTTCTCATAAAATATCATATTCCGTTCATTTCGAGGCTATTCAATCTATCTCTAAGACATTTTGAGGTTATTCAGTCTAATTGTGACTCACACAAACTAATCAAACTAATGATTTCATATATTATTGGTAGTTCATTGGGTTTTATAGTATTTTTAAAGTTTAATTGGGATATTCAAAAAGTCAAAAAGATGTACAGGGTTAGTAGAATTTAGGAATTAATTTATTAAAAATGGCCACCTATTTATATCTTCTAATTAAATACCTACTTATTAAAATTTAGGGTAAATTGTCAAAAAAAAAAAACAATTGATTTTTTCCGCTGTCAAAAACCCTCGGTCCCGAAATGGTAGTCAAAAACCCCTTGGAAAGTTTTACTGCAGTGTCTGCATAGTAGCCTGCTATATTTAACCAAGCCATACAAACTGTAAATCCCCAGTTCTATGTATATATTTTTCCAGATTTTTCATATTATTTTTGCACATTTATATATATATTTTTATTTATTTTATTTTAATTTCCTAATCTAAACCCTAAAACTACCCGACCCGCCCCTCACTTCTTCTTCTTCACCTTCTCTTTCTTTTCACGCCTTCTTCCCTCACGTCCCTTCTTTTTTCGCCATCGTCGCCGCGTGAACGGCGTGCGCCCTTGACTAAGCCCCTCCAACGGCCACCCGCACGTTCCACGCTGCCCCCGCTCACCACCGAATCTTTCCACTATTCTCGTGCTGCCTCCGTGAGACCCGTGCCACCTCGTCGCCAACGGCCGCGTGATCTGCGCACCGACCCCCACGATCTTTTCAATGTCGGTCTTTCTCAATCGAGCCCCCTCTCCCTTCTTTTCCCATCTTGCTCCACTCACTCTCCTTGGTCCCCTCCAAGCTTTCTCCCTCACCACCACCGCCAACGAGCCCCACTCCTTTTCCTGTCATGCCCCGCTTCCCAAAATACGGAATACGTGGGGTGACAAAGCTAGCCATGCTCCTACGGTCAAGAAAATACCCTGCCGTAGTCACACTTCGGATTCTAACATTACGTAGTAATCAGTAATCATAGCACAAGTAATGAGAAATACAATCACTAATTCTATCAAAACAGATATAAAACCAACCAGATAGAGTCAAAGGGAATGATAGTGCTGACGTCGCTGATCTAGATGTCCGCAATGTCCTCAAGATAAGAAAGGTCCTGATTCGAGCTGAGTCCAATTCTCATTCTGAGCATGCATACTCAGGTCGTCAAAGTGACACAATAGCAATATATATATATATATATATATATATATATATATATATATATATATATATATAAACGATGATAAACGTAAAGCAGTAAGCATAGAGTAATGGCATGAGCATGAAATAATCGGTATATGTAACGATAAAACAGGTGTATCAAATCAGTAAGCAATGCAATGTCCATGTCACTAAAGCTATCAGTCTCTAAGTCTCAATGTCCAAGTCACTAAACCTATCGTCAGTCCAAGTATGAGCGTCAACCACCGCAGAAGTATCCCCAATCCAAGAGTAAGCCCCAGGGGCAAGGGAACACGGGCCTGAATCACGATCAGTAAGAATCAGAAACACTATCGGTACAAATCCCGAAATCACTACATATGCCGGAAGTGGGACTTCTGAGATTTTGTTGATTGAACTCACACTCAAACTACCCCACACCCCGCGGTCTATATCAAACACCAACCATGAATCTAAATACTAGTCATTCCATGGCCAGTCAACACGAGAACTGAAGACAGAGTCTCCATCAAGCATGTCTCGACTGGTATCCAAGATAAATGGATAGTGCTCGATGTCTTACCTATGGCACTTATATAAGTGCTTTTATATCCGTCTCATACCAGTTATAGCTACACTTATATATGTCTCATAGGCGTCGACAATGCAATAACTAACTGGTTCCGCTGATTGTGTACAAGTACGTATCACTTCCGTTATTCAGTCACGCTTTTACACTAACGTACTTGCCACAATCCAATCACTAACATTTATCACTTGGTAATGTAACACGGTCGCTAGGATATCGATGCAAATGAACACTATTTACAACGGTATAACAGGCATGCAACATGATGGGGATACAGTAAATGCACTGCTAAAAACATATGAGCAACCGGTATCGGTTGGATTAGAAAAATCATATAAAATCACACATACATAATTTGGCAAAACAATATAAAAAGCATAAACAGTGTATTAAATTATCTATACAGAAAAATTGGTTTCGAGTCAATCGGATATCAGGTTTGCGAGTTATGGTCATTCCATTTTAAGTGTTTACTGCTGGAAATCCAATTTCTGAACTGGAAGTCCGTTTTGTAACACGTTTTACTCCCTGTTGAGATCATAATTAGGAAACGCTACAGTTAGATAATATTTATTTTTATCTGTTATGCTTCCAAAGAATTAGACGGATCAATAATATCCATTTTAAGCAGAGAGATATGAACTGTCTAAGGTTAAGGTATACACTCTGGTTCTGCACGAAACTGCAGCACACATCGACGGTTTAAAAAATGTTATAAATATCAAAAGACACTGAAATGCAATGAGACCTGCACCGTTGGAAAGATAATTCAATTATATAAACTTTAATGTACGGTTCCACACACTTGCACACTTAAACAGGGAGAAACATGCGTTCCAAAACGGGTAAAGGTAAAGAATCTAGCTCTAGACTGCAGTCTAGAGCCATGAATCGCCTCAGTTTTCGTCGTCGTGTTGTAGCAGTGTAGAAATATAAAACACAGGGGGTTATATTTTATCGAGCCGGCTTCGATACGGGTCCTCAAACACAACGTTTGGTATATATCTAATTTACTACGATTTTCATAAGCTACGTGTGCGAGAAATTTCAGATTTGATGAAGCTCAATGGGGATGTCATTACATGATGTAAACTTCACTATTTTTAACCTAAATTCCTGCATGATATTCTTTATCAACAAACGGATCTATTTATAACAAGTTTCGCCATATTTGATCAAGTTTACACATAATATTTCGTATTGAACACATAGATTTAGCAACCGATTAACGGTCGAAAAGTCGATTCAATTATTTGGCCTATACGAAATTAAATCACGGGTTTCTATAAGCCATTAATTTCAACATAATAAGTTCGATTATGTCTCAAACAGTATTGCCAAATCGATCATGACTTATTAGTAAAATTGTTATGGTATTTTCGATATTCTGTATATTTATCGATATGAATAAAATAGCATGTAAACAAGTGAGGAGTTCATTTGCATGAAGATGATCGGGGACACAACCGTGATGACGACGACGACAGCAATGGCACGATCATGGTGTGATGGAGGCATGAATCTCCTTCAGATGTTGCCTTCCGTTGATCTGTTGATGGCGGTGATGGGTGGCTGAGGTTGGATCTGGAGGCCGTCGCTCCTGAAGCGTGTGGATCTCAACGGGTTTGAGGTTGTGGTTGCCAAGCTACCTACAAGGAAGTCCCGGGGTGGTTGTACCACCGAGGACCCTCCGACGGTCAAGTTAAACTAGAGATCCGAGCAGTGTAACGGCTTAGTGGAGTAAAAATGGCTTACTTGAACCGTCTGAAGAAGGGGTTTATATAGCGGTGGCAGCAGGCAGGGCAGGCGCGAGAATCACACCGGCCGTTACGCTCCCGACGTCACGCCCGCGTGATGAGTGAGACCACCCATTAATGGAAAGACAGGCTCGTTAATGGGGGATCTGTTTCCTCCAATCAGAGCAAGGTGTTTCCCCCAATCAGACCAAAGCTCTATTTTGAATTTTAAAATTCAAAAATTGAAGCAACGCTTCAGATCCTGTGCACTGCGCGCCACGTGTCAAGCGCAGACGCGCTGGCGCCAGGTGCGCTGCGTCCCAGGCAGCGCACCCCCAATCAGAGCAAAGCTCTATTTTAAAAATTCAAAATTTAAATTGAAGCAACGCTTCAGATTCTGTGCGTTGCGCGCTGCGCGCTACGTGTCAGACGTATATGCGCCAGCGCAGTTGCGCTGCGCTCTGCGCTGCGCGCCACATATCGAACGTATGTGCGCTAGCCGAAGGTGCACCAGCGCTGGGATTAAAAATTCCCCACCATCATATCAAAATATCTACTAATAATAAATTATTAATTAATCAAAACTAAAATTCTGTTATGGAAAGATTTTTCAATCTTATTGAAACAAGAAGATTATCTTCTGTAAAATGGAGGCCTTAGGATCAAAGATCCAACGGTGGGAAATATTCCCAAATCAATCATAAAGATCTCTTAAAACTGATTTAACAAATCATTTGGCCCTATATAAAGGACCATAGACTTCAAGTCTAAGATATAGAGAATGCAGAAGGGAAAGAAAAAAAGATAGAAAAGAGAGAGAGAGAAACCCTCTGCAAAAAAGAGCAAGCTCTTAAGAAAAGAAGATTTTTCTTCATCTTCAAGGTAAAGAACTATGTTCTTGAACAACAGAGATGAAATCATCTCGTAAAAAGAAGAACTATCTTCTAAAAAGATCAGAGATCTGAAAAAAAGAAAAGATCAAATATCTAATCATAAAATTATAAAAAGAAGTAAAATACTTCATTCACAGATCTTTTGATCTATAAAGGCAGAGCCTTTTATAAAAACAAGAACTTTTGTTCTTGAATCTTGAGGAAAAAAGCCTCCTTTGAAGAACATAAATTTGTTTTTTGATCTTAAAATTGATCAAATGCGTTTTGCGCTACTGAAAAGTGCCTTGCACTCATGAACTGCGCCTTTACGCTCCTTGGATCGGCGCTCAGCGCCAAAACGCGCCACGTGTCAACCATAGAAACCACTTGCGCTTTGCGCTCCTGAATACAGAGCGCTGCACTCATGGGCTGGCGCTCAGCGCCAAGCGCGTCACGTGTCACTCGCTGGCGCGCCAACAGACTAGCGCAAAGCGCTCATAAATTAAAAGCGTAATGCGCTAACAAATTAGCGCTTAGCGCTAAGAACGCCACGTGTCCTCTTCGTGTGCGCTACCCGACAGAAGCGCAATGCGCTCTTTGACTGGCGCAACACGCCTGGCGCGCCACGTGGTGCACTGTCAGAACAAACTTTGTTTCTGATACAAGACAAAAATGTCAGAGCCCAATGCCTAGCATTATTAAAAGGGCTGAGCCCAAATAAAGGCTTAATAGCCAGAACAAAAATAAAATGTTAAAACATTTTAATTGGACTTAGCCCAATTCTGGCCATAAATCCTCAACTTATTTTGAATTGAGCGCATCTGCTCTTTCAACCAACTCACCTTGGTTCAAGGGTATATCTCTTCACTCCTTTGATATTCGTCGTTGTAATTCCTCAACGTCTTTAAAGAGGTGACGGGTCCCGACAACCACATATTTCACAGACTATGACGTCTTTAAATTGGACTGTGGGGTCCTTAAACTCATGGACTATGATGTCCTTAATCTCGAACGTGATGTCTTAAAACTAATATCGGACTGTGGGGTCCTTAAACCCAAGGACTATAATGCGCTTAACCTTGACCGCGATGTCTTTAAACTAACATCGGACCGTGGGGTCCTTAAACTCATGGACTATGATGTCCTTAACCTCGACCGTAATGTCTTAAAACTAACAACGGACTGTGGGGTCCTTAAACCCACGGACTATGATGTCCTTAACCTGGACCGAGATGTCCTTAAACTAACAATGGACCGTAATGTCCTTAAACTAATCGACCGCAATGTCACTAAACTAAACAATAGAGTCTCAATTGCTCTTTTGTTGGCTCTAAACGATCCCGTTAAGTTGATCTTAGTCTAAAATCAGACTAACGTATCCTTAACAAACGTTTAAGTTGATCTTAGTCTCAAACGAGGCTAACGTATCCTTAAACCCAACCCCCAAATCCAAATCTAAGAAAGATATGGATTTGGACTAGTCCACGCCCTACGGGCGACAACATAACTTAGTCTCCGTATGTAATCCACGGGCAACCAAACACAAAAAAACACCCACGACACGAAGTGACCATCTGGAGAAGGAGAAAATTGTTACCGCGATGCAGTAGCGTAATTAACTGCAGGGGCTTGAACCTGCAGGGAAGAGCGTCCCCACAATCAAAACCCCCTCAAACGAGGGGGAATCTGACGAAGTCTGCTACATTGGCCGCATCCGTTTAAACCTTCGATATATTGTGTCATAAATCAACTTGGCATCTTCGAAGGGGTGGACGGATAGCACCAATTAGCATATGTCCGGAAATTCAGGCAAGACGTCCGCCGCGTCTTTCGGCGGGGAACAGATTCTGGCACGCCCGGTGGGACCTTTTCCTCTTTCCACTTCACACTTTGCATGTCGTGTTCGTGAACGAATCGCGGTTTGATATGGTTTCCCTTGGGTTCGAGTTACTAAGATTTGGCGTTTGCTTGGTGCAGAAAGCGAAGGATCAATAAGTGCTCCAACTGCAACTGCAATTCGCGCTCTGCCTCGTCTGGAGGCATAGCCTACGGTCCCCAAGCAGCCTCCCTGTTCACAATGCCGGTGGAACATGTCACTCAAGCCACCACGGGATTGTTTTTCGGGACCATGCTCCCGCCAACGAGCTTCACCGCTTCTGTGCCAACACCAGAAGCTCCCAAGAAGTTGGTCTTTGATCGACTTACAACTACTACGGCCCCTCTCAACGGGTCGTCCAGCTCCAACACCTTGGTCTTCTCCAGATTGGGCCAAAGTTCAGGTGGGCCCAGGATGAAGTCTGCACCTCAAGAAAAGGTTATTCCAAAAAGAGTGACCAACCCTGCTCCCGAAGTCGTCAAGGCGGCTTCCCCAACCAAAAGGTCAGTTTTTGCAAGACTGGCTGTTCCGGTTCCCACTATGGTTCATGTCCCTGCTTAGAATTCTGTTTTTGATCGTTTGGATACCGCTTCTCAACGGAAATCAGTCTTCAAGAGACTGACGCCAGCAACAACCCCTCACTTGGATAGGGGGCAAGACAAAGCCATTCCCATCGCTGAACCAACACCAACGACCCGACACGCTCGACGTCGCCACTGGCGCCGGGTAAGGAAGGCCGGGGGCAACTCCCCCTCTGGGCTAACTCCACCAGCTCCACCAGTGGAAGTTAATGCTGTTGTTCCAACCGGGAACAGTTTTGAACTGCTGAACAAGGTACGCAGGAACTCGCCTACTGCCGTACTGAAAAGATCCCCGCCACCGGTGGAGACTGTCACGGAAATAAAGACGGAGCAGTCCCCTCAACGGCTGTCTTCCAAAGTTTACAAAATCTGGCGACAAGTCCGAGAGTCGGTGGTTGATCAGGACTATCTCCGCCGACAGAAGAAGCTAAAGGTCCGACAGGAAGAAAACCGTTCTGTTAAGCCACAGAAGGCGATGGCTACTTGGGTGCCCACTGCAATGGCCCCCTCAACTTCGACCGCTCATAAGAGGAGAAGGCCGGAGAAAATCCCCATGCCTGCGAAAAATGTCAAAGTCACTGAGCCCAAACGCCCTAAGTCTGGGGGCATGGTGGTGCATACCGTCTACATGGCATCCGGGAAAGAGGATAGCCGCGCTTCTACGGGCCACCGACCACTCACCCGATCCATCACGAGAGCTCAGGAACAGCAGCAGCAGAAACTTCAGGAGATGATGACTGCGATGGCCGCACTCACCGGGCCAAAAGAAAGCCCGGAAACATCCACGGAGCAGCGCCGTGATCAGGAAACTGATGCTGAATTCCTTCGGAGAATGCTTGAGAAGAAGGACAAAGAGGCTTCGGAACAAGCGGCTAATATAAAGCAAATGACCCTTCTATTCCAAGATATGGTGGGCATAATGATCCAGCCGGATCCCCCAGCCGAAGATCCTCCAGTGATAATTGAAGATGATAGAGGAGAAACATCAAATCCACCTCCGGCTTTTTCAGCAGCCAAGGAGGAAACTATTTCCAAGTCCGCCCTGGATGATTATATCACTCAGCAGATATGAGTTCACTAGGCGAATGAAGCGGCTGGTCAAATTGTTAGAACTGGGCGACCGTATCCAGGCCAGTATGATCAAATAAAGCACCCGCCGGGCTACACGATCCCCAAGTTCCATGTGTACAAGGGGACAAGTAATCCCCATCAACATGTCGCCCAGTTCAGGGCTCTTTGTGGCAACACCGACGGCGATGATAAACTTTTGCTCCGCCAATTTGTCGGCAGCTTATCGGAGACGACATTTGAGTGGTACTCCGAACTTCCAAACGACTCCATCAAAACTTTCGCAGAAATGGAGTTGTTATTCACCCAACGATTCGCAAGTGCTAGTGAACGCACCCCAATAACGACATTGATCAATACCAGGGTGAAGCCGGGCGAGACGTGGGTTCAGTACGCAATCCGATGGCGGAATCTGTGGTCGAAGTGCGAACAACGCATCGAAGAAGCACCAGCGGTGGGCATGTTCATGGGCACCCTAGACCCTCATGCAACTATTTCACAGTTCATGATATTCTTCAAACCGACCACATTCCAGGCTTTAATCAACAAACTATCCCAGATGGATCAGATGGGTCATAGACCATCTCCTCCGAAGCCGGATCCTCGGAATGAAAAGGGGAAAGGAAAAGCAACTTTCGTTGCCAATACTCAACAACAGCCGATCAACTTAAAGCCGGTTGTTTGCCAAAACAACGTGCGTCCATGCCCATCCCTCGAGGAGAGACTGGGACGACCTTACTCGTTTCCCCAGGAAAAAACGAGGAGGCTGTTCGAGCTAGCAGTGCGCAACAGACTCATCAATTTGCCGGATCCAAAACGTCCGTTGCAGTCAAGCGATGTCAACAATCCTAATTACTGCCCTTACCACCAAGCAGTAAGCCATCCAATCGAAGATTCATTTTCAAAGGATGGATTGAGGACCAATACCAGCAAAGCAAGTTCGCATTATCCGAAAACTGGAAGGTGAACCCGCCACAACCTCATGCTCCTAAAAAATTGGACATGCCGGGGGCATCGTGCTCTTTTATAAAAAAAAGCTCCATGGGAGGTCGCTCTTTCAGCCAAGATGAAAAGAATGCTGAAAGATCTTCACACATGCCTAGCCGTCAGGTGGAAAAGTCCGCTAGAGCCCGAGGTAGAAAAAGCTGCCATGTGATCACTCACTCGTTAATAAATGGTGAAGAAGCTCCTGATGCAAGAAAATTAGGGGCAGATCCTGAGCTGGAACTTCTAGAATCATCAGAAGAAATAATTGACGCATTCCTGAATGAAGCTCGTCTAAAAAGCAAAGCTGATCGGGAGTGCGAGATGGTCATATTTGAAAAATCCAAACGCCGGCGACTGGACGAAAGGGTTGAAACACTCCCACCAGATCAAAGCATATCGGCCGCAAATAAAAGCAGGTTCAAGACAAGGAAAAAGGTTCGCTAAAGCCATATCGATGGGGATGAAGCTGCCCTCTATCAGAGAAAATTCTCCTGGCGGTATACATCTTGATGAAGCGGATGTACATCCTAATTTCTGCTTATATCATCAGAAGATCGCACACCCTACTGAAGACTGCAACTCCTTTAAGTGTTGGTGGCAAGGGTATGTCGCTCACAGGCAACACTTCAAGAGGACAAAGCGTGAAGCTCATAGACAGCGGAAAAATACGACATATGAGCATAAAAGAATTGCCGGCAATTGTCATAGGGTTGATCCCGGGGGATCGCGAGTTCTCACCTTCAGGAGCGACTCCGACGAAGAAATAGCCCTCGGCCCTCTCTTCAAGGAATCTATCTCTGAAACGAAAGAACCGAGGAGTTGCGAGAACATTCAGCCGCGCAATCACACGCTACCCGAAAAGAATCTCGGACCCGCAAACAAGGGATCGAACATAAAGGATAAGGGGAAGGAAAAAACGGCCTTCGTCGCCAACGCTCAACAACAATCGAATGGCCCAAGACCGGTTGTTCGCGAAAGCAACAAGCGAAAATCCCTCGATGAGAAGTTGAAACGTCCTTTACTCATTTCCCCGGGATGAAACAAGGAGACTGTTCGAACTAGCAGTGCGCAACAGGCTTATCACTCTACCAGAGCCGAAACACCCACTACAACTGAACGATGTCAACAATCCCAATTACTGCCCCTACCACCGAGTATTAGGCCATCCGATCGAAAATTGCTTCGTCTTCAAAAATTGGGTTGAAGACCAATATCAACAGGGCAAGTTCGCGCTGTCCGAAAACTGGAAAGTGAACCCGCCACAACCTCGCGCCCCTAAAAAGGTGGACATGCTAAGGGCATCGTGCTTATTCATAGAAAAAGCCCCATAGACCGAGAAGTCCGTAAACTAGAAATTCGCCTCAAATATGGCAGTGAAGGACCGTTATAACCTAAAACCAGTGATGGACCGAAATGTCCTTAAACTAACCATTGACCACTATGTCCTGAAACTGGCTGTTGACTGAAATGTCGATAAACTACTACGGACCGCAGCAACCTGAGGCTGACAAAAAAAATGGTACGTCCACAAGCAAAATGGGTACGGATGAAAACCCGAAAGGGCTCCGTGAGTAAAAACAGCAGGGCTACCGGCGAGTTTTTGTAAAAACCCGAAAGGACGCAGACTCGTTAAAAAAAATGGTACGTCCACAAGAAAAATGTGCATGGATGAAAACCCGAAAGGGCACCGTGAGTAAAAACAGCAGGGCTACCGGCGAGTTTTTGTGAAAACCCGAAAGGGCGCAATCTCGTTAAAAGACACTTGCAAGGTCCCCTCGACCTTATGAGGAGAAACCACCTGTCTGAAATCCTTACGATTCACAAGGGAGCAACACACTTAGGAATCCCCACGATTCCTAAGGAGAAATTACACTTGCGAGATCCTCATGACTCGTAAGGAGAAGGCTCCTATGGGACCCTCACGACTCATAGGATTCAAAAGCCTTAAGCTACAGGGATCTAAATCTGATCTTAAGCCATCACAATCTCCAATGTTTCCCTACGAGCGTCTCAATACTGACCCTTGTATATAATCCACGGGTGCGAATAAACATTTCCTTAACAAAGTCCCATTCGTGACTAGGGATATGCTCGTACAGTAAACAACACTTGTAAGTCCTCTCGACTTATAAGGAAAAAATACTCTTGTAAGATCCTTACGACTTATAAGAGAACACACACTTAGGAATTCTCACGATTCTTAGGGAGAAAACGCACATACGTGATCCTCACGACTCGTAGGAAGAAATACCTTTATGAGACCCTTACGGCTCATGAAGTCAAAAAAGCTTTAGTCGACAGGATCTGAACCCTGTTTGCTAAGCCACCTTTGTTCAACATCGACAGTGGCAAATGATGATTCGCTCCTGGCAAATGATGATTCCAGTTGTAGCAGTGCTGATGCCGAAATCGGTGTCTAGATCCAAGCTTGCAGCAAAAAAAAAGGCGAGCCACACGTGCATACGAAATAGCCGAAATGATGGGGAGACTTGCAAACAAAATCAGCAAGTAAAAATGTATGCATGCAAAATAGCCGAAATGATTGGGCAACTCGCAATAAAAGCAGCGAGTAAAAGGAAAAATAGCCGAAATGATTGGGCACCGCGAAAAATAGCCGAAATGATTGGGCAATCGCGAACTTCGCGATATAAAAGCTGAAATGATAGAGCATCGCGGAAATAAAAAAAAGGAAAGAATAAAATTTTTGCCCTACAGGTGAGATCACATCGATCCCTGTATACAATCCAGGGGCACAAACAAAGAGAGAACCATATAATCCTATCAGGCTCCATCAGAAAGAGAGCCAAGTCTCGACGGTCACATCTGCATCCCAGAAAGCCAACAACAACGTTCCTCCTTATGCCAGCAAGGCACGGAAGCGACACAACGAAACAAAGCGGTGTAACGGCAAAATCCCAGCTCCACCTCAGCATTCGTCTCGTTACAGCAGACGCAATGTCAACAACGGCGTTCTTTCGCAGTCCAGAAGGATACAGATGCAACGTCAACAAACGACCTCACGAACGAAACAAAGCGGAGTAACGGCAAAATCCCAGCTCCACCTCAGCATTCGTCTCGTTACACCAGACGCAATGTCAACAACGGTGTTCCTTCGCAGTCCATCAGGATGCAGACGCAACGTCAACAAAGGACCTCACGGTCAAAACAAAATGAAGCGAATGCCAAATTCCTAGCTTCAGGGTCTTGACGGTAACTCATATAAAACCTGAAAGACTGCCGGAGATCATCCCACATGGAGTGGTCACCACCTCGACGTTCGTCTCGACACAGCAGACGAGATGTCACTACAGCGTCGTTCCTCCAACAGGATTCGGACACTCCAAAGCAAACAAAGCGAAGGCCAAATTCCTAACTTCAGGGCCTTGACGGTAACTCGTATAAAACCTGAAAGACTATCGGAGATCATCCTATACCAGCGTGGAGTGGTCACCACCTCGACGTTCGTCTCGATACAGCAGACAAGATGTCACCACAGCGTTCTTCCTCCAGCAGGATTCAGACGCGACAATCAAACAACGGAGCCACGGAAAAATCCCTAGTTCTAAGCCTCGATGGTTCACCCGCAACCTAAAGACAACCGCAATATTCATCTCGTTACAGCAGACGCATTGCCAGCAAACGAAGCAAATGCCAGATTCCTAGCTTCAGGATCTTGACGACAACTCATATAAAACCTGAAAGACTATCGGAGATCATCCTACACCAGCGCGGAGTGGTTATGACTCATCGGGGCTCTCCATAATGAGCCTAACCTCAAGTAAAAAGCGGCATGGCAAAATTCCTAACGCTTTCTCTTCTGACGGTCAAACTGCCTAAGAAGATTGCTTGAAGACGTCTTGTCCAGCCCCCGAAGGGATCAGAGACATGACAGTCGCAAGGCTACTCGAACAGCAAGATTGCCTATCGAGGAATATATCAGCCAACGCGACGGTACAACGGACAAAACCCTAGTACCACAGACCCTAATGGGCCTTTGTCGTAAAGAGCAGAGGTTAACTGTGACGTTAGGATATCCTTGCAAGAAATGCTCGATTCGTCTCGACTCGTAGGGAAAAGCCTTAGGCAATCGGGATAAGAATCGGTTTCCTAAGCACTGGGGCCTTGCAAGTCGGTCCAAAATGGATTTTTGCATACTATTCACGGGCCACACTCTCCAAAGTCGAATCTCGACAAGGAGGGAAACAACCGCTTACGGGTCCTCTCGACTTGTAAGAGGGAAAATTCTCTTGTGATATCCTTACGATTTTCAAGAGAAAACACACTTAGGAATCCTCATGATTCTTAAGGAGAAATTACACTTATGGGATCCTCTCGACCGGTAGGGAGAAAAGTCTTTATGAGACCCTCACGGTTCATAAAGTTGAAAAGTCTTAGGTAGCATATCTGAACCTGCTTTCTAAGCCATTACTACCCCTCGAAGAAGCCAAAACAAGATGCTCACCATATCATCTGCCGGCTATGTTTGCTAAGGTAACATACTGATAACAAAAGAAAGAAGTAAGCAGAAAGATGACACAATACATTGCGAAAGAAATGTATCTTTTATTCATGTATGCAATTAGGTACAAAATACATCATATGAAAGAATAAAGGAATGAATATATTTTATTCAAAATTTACAAATGACGCAGAAGCAACTATTGGGAGGGAAGCGTCTTAAGTAGGGCAATCAATTGCTCACGCACTCCCCTCAGCCTCTCGTCATGGTCAGCTGTCGCGGCCAACTCTGCTTCAACCTGAGCTCGTTGCTGCAAATAAGATGAAAGCTGCTCCTCGAATGCCTGCTGAGCTGCCCCGTGATTTTGTGCATCCCGCTCGACGACGTCAAGCTGCTGCCTCAGTGTTAACCCATCAGAGATGCATCGCAGAAGGCCTTCAAAGATAACTTTCAACTGTGCAGCATTTGCATCAACCTGAGCATGCAGTCGGGTAGATTCACTCGAAGTCTCTCCGCATTCCTTACATTTTAAAGCCGCCTCTTGTTCAAGATGACGGAAGTAGGGAGTGCTCTGCTCAACCCACACAGCCCGCTGAGCGTTCATAGCCAGGACTTCTGGAGCAGGACATCCAACCTCGAGCTCATGCAGGCAAGCTTCAATTTCCCTGCAGTGATTAACCCAAGACTCGACGACGTCTTCATTATGAAAGTTCACAAGCGTTTCCAGCATTGGATTAACCTCGGCAGTGAAATCTGCGGCAGATGTAGGAGCTTCCGCGTCAAGCTCCTCGACGTATTCGCTCAGCATACGCAGACTGGTCACGACACCTTTTGAGGATGGACGTCTGGAAAAGGGCCCTGCCGCCATTATGATAAGAGACTTGAATGGGGCTGGAGTCGATGTGACTGCTGCAAAATAAATCACAATCAGATGTCGGCTCAAGAAATAAAGAAAATACACAAAAAATAGAGTCTACTATACCGGCTGCAACAGGAGGCAGAGCTGGGAGTGCTGGTAGCGCAACGACAACCTCGTCACCTCCTTCAATTTGTAAGGCTACAAGCAATATAAAAAATAGTTAGCAGTAATGCGATTGCCCGTTAAAGAAAGGACGTCGTTTAATACTCACCGACACCAGCAGGCAGACTAATCTCCAACGGGAAGGAGAAGTGGGGGTGCAGCACCTGGTATAGGTGAACAAAAAAGACTCCTACAAAGACGCAATGTTAGTACATGAATTATACAGCCTAGAGATAATACTGATGAGTCACAAATCCATACCTTCCAGTATCCGCGACAGTACGAGAGAAGGTAGAGAGGTGGTCACCGTCAGGGCGGTAACTGACGGCGCTATCTCAAGTAGCTCGACATCAGCACTAGCCGCACCTGCATTAGAAATAAGATAAACCTTGTTAGGAAAGATTGCAGAATAAAAAGAAGGGCGGTAGCATAAAATCTACCTGATGAGTCGCCAGCCGGAGCCGTGACAAGGGCGTCACTTGATTCAACAACGGCGTCTCCCTCCTCCATCGGGGTGGCCTCACCTCCCGTCGCCTCATCCCATGACTCCATGAGATCCGTCGTCACGCTTGAGACGCCAGGAGAGAACCGTAGGCAGGAAGAGCGATGATCGGAGCGGTGCCCGACTCTTGAGAAAGAGCGGCCACATCAGACCCAGCAATTACACCCGTTTCGCTCGCCGCCACCTCAGGCTCAGTAATTGCAGCCGTCTCATCCACCGCTGCTTTAGGCTCGGCCGTGGTAGCCGTCTCGTCGGCCACTACCTCGAGCCCGGCAATTGCTACCACATCGTTGCCACCGCCCCGGGTTCGGGAATAGCAGCTACCTCCTCCACCGCTCCCTCAGGCTCAACGGTCGCCGCCACTTCTTCGGGAAGACTCGGCTCTGCAAAGATAAGATATATGAGAACCGATAGTTTAAAACTTTGACAACGGAGCCTCAAGGCACATTACCTGGAGTTGATTTACCATTTGCTTCCCAAGCCGCACGTGCCGCCCGTCTGTGAGCAGTAGACAAGGCAACCGGAGACTCCTCTGAAGGAGTAGCAGCAGGAGTAACGGCGCTCGAACCAGCTCCTGCAGCTAAAGCAGCACTACGCTCCCTTGCTGCGCGCCTCTGGCGCTTCCTTTCCTCCCGAGCCGTCAAAATAGACCTTTTAGAAGCCTCCTTTAACAGGACGTCATCGTCCACATCCAGGGGTACCTCTGGAGCTGTCAAGGCTTCCGTCATCGGTTTTTTGAGTAATGCCTCTTTCGGCAGTGCCGAAGAGGCAAGAATTTCCGCATCAGCTTGCGGGATCGGCGTTGTGGCCCCTGCGATAAGACAAAGAAAGGGTTAGATTACTCATAAGAAACAGGAATAGGAACATGGTGAACCGAAATGTACCGATGCCTAAGGATGCTCGAAGTCGTTCTTCTTCCTCGAAAGTCTTGAGAGAAGCAGCGAGAGCTTCTTCGGTAGAAATGCCTGTTAAAGAAGGAAAAGCGTCAGTCAAAACACGATAATAGAAATACGACGCAATGACGAAAAATACGGCTAATGGTTACCTGATTGCGCGAGGATAGGCAATCCCACTTTATGGCTCGCCAATCGCTCAGAAGCTGCAATGGCAGCCGCCAGATCAGTGTCATCTGGTGGCATAAATAGGTCGTCGTTGGTCCCGTACTCACTCAAGCCCTCGCTGTAAGGAGCATGAGGTTCCTGACCAAATACAACGTCGGCAGAGAGGATCGACTTCTTATTCCTCTTCTGCGCGCGAACTCCGGTCATAGCCAAAACCAGCTTGCGCTTCGTGGGCACTTTGGGACGGCGAGGCCCGATATCCGAGCCCACGCCAGATTCGGGTGAAGCTACGGTTACCGTCTCCACGGGAGCGCGCGGGCACCGATGGCACGTCCACCATCTCCACAGGAGCATGGGGCAATCTACGCATGGGGCTTAGCATACGTGGAGGCTCAACTGCAGCAACCCCTCTTAGCGGAGGAGGGACAGCGATCCGTCGCTTCAAAGGGACGTTGTGATCGCTGGCAGGGGACGCACTCTTACGATCGAGCAGCAGCCACCTCTTTCTCTGATGACAGCGCCCATCGCATGTTGATACCAGTCCCCGTGTACGTTAAGGGCTCTCGGAATGCAACTCGGCTCGCTAATAAAGAAGTATGAGCCCATATTTAAGCGCACAAAGTGATGCAGTGCACTCCGTATTCCCTCTCTGGTGGCAGCAGGTTCTTCCAAGAACGCCTCCAGTGGAACCCCCTGGTTATAACTCAGCTGCTGAGAAAAATGATGGGGATTATATCTCATAAAAAGCGCCGCATCATTTTTCCTGAATACGAGAAAGCCCGGTCTAATGGAATATAGGTGTAGAATCTCCCGGGCTTTCAACACGGAGGCCCCGTCCTTAAAGGAGTCGCGCAATGCCAGCACCGTCTTGGAAGTTTCCTGGCCGATTGTCAGGACTTTGTCCGTGAAAGACATACCAGCCCCGACCATGCGCGGACGAAGAAGCAAGCCCCTAGCCTCCTGCTGAGACGGTTTCACGATAGAAGGGTCGACCAGCCGCATAATTCTTGGGAATCTGCACTTCTCGAAAAACGAGGGCCTTTATGAATACCGAATACTCCGAGCATGTGCATTTCCATCCACGAAGTAAAATAGTGCATCGGGAAGTTGCGGCATGCACCCCCGGTTCAGTTGTATCCGCTGCCACGCTAAGACCATGGTACAGATGGGCCAGCCCGGCAATCCCGATGGCCACGTGTATTTCGGCCACCATTCGATGTGCTGGGTAGAAGACGGACGACCTCATATAGCGAGGGTGCATAGGGAGTGTGAACCAACACAACTATAGCCCGAGAAACCCGAGAAAGAAAGTTTCCTCGTCAATGCCCGGAGCGGCGATTTCCGACAGAGGGATGATCGCGGCATCAGGAAGATAAAAGCCCTTCTGATCATGTTCCACTACTGGTCGACGGTCCAAGCCAAAGCCGAAGGGATCATCAAGCTTGGCAAATTTTTCGCCTCGTTGCGATAGAATCTCCGGACGAAGAAACCGGGCAATGAAGTCTGCGAAACTGACCCCCCGGCCTCCGGATTCCAAGAAAAGACTCTCGTATATATTCATCACCTTTATCAGACTAGGAAACTGGTGCTGGATGGCGTTCTCCGGTGTTAGGCCCATCACCACTGGCTTGGTGGCAAAAACATACTCATCTGGAGGAAGAAGCTCCTCATAGTGTTCCCCCCTAACCGCCAGACCGGAAATTTCAGCAAATTCTTCTAAGGAGATGGAAACTTCTCTGTCCAGTAGAAAAAAGGTATGGGTTGGGATGTTCCATTGCTCCAAGAACGCCTTAATCCACCATGTCGGAGGAGCAGAATATTGGAATAATGAAGCGTAAACCGCAGGGTATAGACCAATCTTCAGCAGTTGCGTCTTCTTCGCTGACCAAATGTACCTTGCCCACTGCAAATACCCAGCCGAATGTCGGGGAGTCAACCCGATGTTGTAAGGTTGTCCCCAAGGGCGCGACTTGCCCTGGCATATGCGTCGCCCCAAAGTATCCAAAGCTGCCAGCAGCTTCATGGGTAGGCGGCAATCGAAGGTTGAAGAAGACCCTCCGAAGTCTAATTGACAACCTCCACGACATAGTTCACCGGGGGCGCATCTGCATACGAAATCGACGAGATCGAGTCTGATGGCGTCGCACAGGAGAAGCTTCGACGACCTCTGATTATCTGGTCGTACCATCTACCCCACAAGTGAAGGTTTTTGTGTTCCGGGTCATAGTCTCTAATGAGCGCAAGAATCTCCCGGTCCACAGGTACCTCAGGGAATCCTCCCTCTGAACGGAAAAACGGGAAAGAGAGATCGGAAGACATGTCGTCTGCAAGAAAAAAATAGAATTCGATTGTTATTACTATAATTTAATTTCAAAATTCTGACACTCGGCACTTTGAAATTTGTACCACACTGCAATGCAGTGGAAAGGGGACCAAAGGTGGACCCACAAAATCCAGATGACAATGCATCAATTAATAAAACAGCCTCATCATTGGATGAGACTGTCAATTAATGGGGAAATTCTCAAGGAATATTCTCACTGAATGAGAAATCCCTCGAGAAAAGGAGAAAATCTCCCTTTAAGAGCAAAACTCTGTAACATAGTGACACTTGTCAAACTCTGGTCATGAAGGAATAAAATTCCTTAAAGAGCCTGGCACTATAATGATGATGGAAAATCCATCAAATATTAATTAAAATTAAAATTAATTCTTGAGAATTAAAAATTCTAGAATCTTAAAGATCCATGAAAAAACTCTTAAGAGTTCTTCATCAAAGATCAGAAAATCCACATATATTATCAAAGAACAGAGCTCTGATTCATGGGATAAGAAACCCCAAGAACAGATCTTTTTATATCTATGGGTTCATGAGAGCAAGGCTCTATTAATGAAACCCTAAAAGGGTTTTCCTTCAGAACAAAGATCTATGAAAAGCAAGGCTCTGTTAATGGGTAAAAATCTTAATTTATTAAAAAAATTAATTTTACCTGAATTTGGAAAGAGTTCTGACTCTTGAAAGTTCTTAACTGAAGAGCAGGACTCTGAATAAAATTCTCAAGAAGAAGATGGAAATCATCTAAGGGACCAAAGGTCCTATTTATAGGCATTGAACTGCCTCTTCAACTTCTGAGTTGATCCAAGGGTTCAGATGTTATCACCGCTGCACTCACGTGTGCATCACGTGAGCACAACGGTGGGGGGGGCATTTGTTTCCCCCAATCAGAGCAAAGTTCTGTTTTGAATTTCAAAATTCAAAAATTGAAGAAACGCTTCAGATCCCGTGCGCTGCGCGCCACGTGTCAAGCGCAGAAGCGCTGGGCCAGGTGCGCTGCGCCCCAGGCAGCGCACCCCCAATTAGAGCAAAGCTCTGTTTTAAAAATTCAAAATTTAAATTGAAGCAACGCTTCAGATTCTGTGCACTGCGCGCTGCGCGCCACGTGTCAGACACGGGTGCGCTAGCGCAGTTGCGCTGCGCTCTGCGCTGCGCGCCACGTGTCAGACACGGGTGCGCTAGCGCAGTTGCGCTGCGTGCCACGTGCCGAACGTATGTGCGCTCGCGCAAGGTGCGCCAGCGCTGGAATTAAAAATTCCCCACCGTCAGATCAAAATATCTACTAATAATAAATTATTAATTAATCAGAACTAAAATTTTGTTATGGAAAGATTTTTCAATCTTATTGAAACAAGAAGATTATCTTCTGTAAAATGGAGTCCTTAGGATCAAAGATCCAACGGTGGGAAATATTCCCAAATCAATCAAAGAAAGATCTCTTAAAACTGATTTAACAAATCATTTGGCCCTATATAAAGGACCCTAGACTTCAAGTCTAACATATTGAGAATACAGAAGGGAAAGTAAAAAAGATAGAAAAAAGAGAGAGAGAAACCCTCTGCCAAAAAGAGTAAGCTCTTAAGAAAAGAAGATTTTTCTTCATCTTCAAAGTAAAGAACTATGTTCTTGAACAACAGAGATGAAATCATCTCGTAAAAAGAAGAACCATCTTCTAAAAAGATCAGAGATCTGAAAAAAAAGACCAAGGTCTTTAATAAAAAAAGAAAAGATCAAAGATCTAATCATAAAATTATAAAAAGAAGTAAAATACTTCATTCACAGATCTTTTGATCTATAAAGGCAGAGCCTTTTATAAAAAACCAAGAACTTTTGTTCTTGGATCTTGAGGAAAAAGCCTCCTTTGAAGAACATAAATTTGTTCTTTGATCTTAAAATTGATCAAATGCGCTTTGCGCTACTGAAAAGTGCCTTGCACTCATGAACTGCGTCTTTGCGTTCCTTGGATCGGCGCTCAGCGCCAAAACGTGCCACGTGTCAACCATATACACCACTTGCACTTTGCGCTTTTAAAACAGAGCGCTGCTCTCATGGGCCGGCGCTTAGCGCCAAGCGCGCCACGTGTCACTCACTGGTGCACCAACAGACTAGCGCAATGCGCTCATAAATTAAAAGCGCAATGCGCTAACAAACTAGCGCTTAGCGCTAAGCACGACACGTGTCCTCTTCGTGTGCGCTACCCGACAGAAGCGCAATGCGCTCTTTGACTGGCACAACACGCCTGGCGCGCCACGTGGCGCACTGTCAGAACAAACTTTGTTTCTGATACAAGACAAAAATGTCAAAGCCCAATGCCTAGCATTATTAAAAGGGCTGAACCCAAATAAAGGCTTAATAGCCATAACAAAAATAAAATGTTAATACATTTTAATTGGACTTAGCCCAATTCTGGCCATAAGTCCTCAACTTATTTTGAATTGAGCACATCTGCTCTTTCAACCATCTCACCTTGGTTCAAGGGTACATCTCTTCACTCCTTTGATATTCGTCGTTGTAATTCCTCAACGTCTTCAAAGAGGTGACGGGTCCCGACAACCACACATTTCACAGACTATGACGTCTTTAAACTGGACTGTGGGGTCCTTAAACTCATGGACTATGATTTCCTTAACCTTGACCGTGATATCTTAAAATTAACATCGGACTGTGGGGTCCTTACACCCATGGACTATGATGTCCTTAACCTAGACCGCGATGTCTTTAAACTAACATCGGACTGTGAGGTCCTTAAACTCATGGACTATGATGTCCTTAATCTCGACCGTAATGTCTTAAAACTAACAACGGACTGTGGGGTCCTTAAACCCACGGATTATGATGTCCTTAACCTAGACCGAGATGTTCTTAAACTAACAATGGACCGCAATGTCCTTAAACTAATCGACCGCAATGTCACTAAACTAAACAATAGAGTCTCAATTGCTCTTTTGTTGGATCTAAACGATCCCGTTAAGTTGATCTTAGTCTAAAATCAGACTAATGTATCCTTAACAAATGTTTAAGTTGATCTTAGTCTCAAACGAGGCTAACGTATCCTTAAACCCAACCCCCAAACCCAAATCTAAGAAATATACGGATTTGGACTAGTCCACGCCCTACGGACGACAACATAACTTAGTCTCCGTATACAATCCACGGACAACCAAACACAAAACAAACACCCACGACACGAAGTGACCATCTGAAGAAGGAGAAAGTTGTTGCCGCGATGCGGTAGCGTAATTAACTGTTGGGGCTTGCGCCTGCAGGGAAGAGCGTCCCCACAATCAAAAACCTCTCAAACGAGGGGGAATCTCACGAAGTCTGCTACATCGGCCGCATCCGTTTAAACCTTCGATATATGGTGCCATAAATCAACTTGGCATTTTCGGAGAGGTGGACGGATAGCACCAATTAGTATCTGCCCCGAAATTCAGGCAAGACGTCCGCCGCGTCTTTCGGAGAGGAACACAAGGCTCTGTTCAAATTTTGAAAATTTGAAATGAAGCAGCGCTTCATAAAAGTGCCCGCAAGAAGCGATCACGTGCGAAGCACGGGTGCGCTAGCGCTAAGAGCGCCCGCGCTAAGAGCGCCAGCGCTCTGAAGCAGCGCCCACATGCGAAGCACGAGTGCGCCAGCGCCAGAACTAAATGTTCCCCACCGTTGGATCAAAGATCCAACGAAGATGATAAATCATCAAGTTACCAGAATAAAATTCTGTTAAGAAAACATTCTTCAGAATCTTTCCAAACAAAAAGATTTTGCTCTGTAAATCAGAACACCGTTTGATCAATGATACAATGGTGATTAAAAATCACAATGGTGCAGAATAAATTCTGCATGAGAAAAGATTTCTTAATCTTGTTAAAAACAAGAAGATTGTCTCCTGTAAAACAGAAGCCCTTGGATCAAAGATCCAACAGCAGGGAAATCCCCAAATCAATTAGAGAAAAGATCTCTTCAACTGATTCAATAAATCAACCTACCATATATAAAGGCCCCAAGACTTCATATCTGATATAGAGGAACCCCTCCCCCCCCCCCACACACAAAAGTTTTGAGAAATTTCAAAGAGAAGAGCAAAACCCTTAGCAAAAGAAGAATTTCTTCAAGGTAAAATAAAGAGATCAAAGTATCTCATCATAAAACGAACTTAGTTCTTATATCAGATCATACATCTATAAGACAAACTGTCTTGCACAAAAGAGATCATAACATCTCATTATAAAAAGGGGGAGAATAATTCAATTCTCTTTGGATCACAGATCCATAAAGGCAAAGCCTTTCATAAAAAACATAAGAGATTGAAATATCTCCTATAAAATAAGAACTTTGTTATTAAATCCATGAGCCAAAATCTCTTATAAGAGAAAATTTAATTCTCAGAGCGCAATACTGCCTAAAAAGAGCCTTAGCACTCCAATTAAAAAGAGCGCCTCAGCGCTCCAAATCTAGCGCACAGCGCTGCAGAGCCTTAGCGCTCCAAGTTTAAAGAAGCACCTCAGCACTCCAAAGTCCGGCGCACAGCGCCAAGCGCTCCACGTGCTCCTCACGTGTGCGCTATTTTAAAAGAAGCGCTCTGCGCTCATTGACTGGCGCACAGCGCCAAGCGCGTCATGTGCTCCTCACGTGTGCGCTATTTCACAAGAGGTGCTCTGCGCTCATTGACTGGCGCACAACGCCAAGCGCGACACGTGCTCCTCACGTGTGCGCTATTTCACAAGAAGCGCCATGCGCTCATTGACTGGCGCACAGCGCCAAGCGCGCCACGTACTCCTCACGTGTGATCTATTTCACAAGAAGCGTTCTACGCTCATTGACTGGCACACAGCGCCAAGCGCGCCAAGTGCTCCTCACATGTGCGCTATTTCACAAGAAGCGCTCTGCGCTCATTGTCTGGCACTCAGTGCCAAGCGCCCCACGTGCTCCTCACGTGTGCACTGAGAGAATATAAATTGTTCTTTAAATGATAAACCCCAGAGCCATAATGAGTGCTCAGCACCCAATAAAAGACAAAAACTGTTGTCAGAATCCAAATCAATGCTCAACATTGTTAAATGAAAAAGGACCGAGCCTAATTAAATGTCCAACATTTTAACTGAATGGGCTGAGCCTAAGTTGGCCACAAATCCCCAATTCAGATTAATTGAGCCCATATGCTCATACATCTTTGATCTTAGTCCCAAATTGGACTACAGATCTCCCAACCAATATTGGTTCAAGGGTACATCTCTTCACTCCTCTGATATTTGTCATTGTAATCTTTTAACGTCTTCAGAGAGGTGACGGGTCCCGACAACCAGACATTCCACGGACTGTGGGGTCCTTAAACTCATGGACTATGATGTCCTTAAACTTTACAGACTATGATGCCTTTAAACTTTACAGACTATGATGTCTTTAAACTGTCATAGAGCCCAAATGCTCTTTTATTGGATCTAATGATCCCGTTAAGTAGATCTTAGTCTAAAATTAGACTAACTATCCTTAACAAACGTTAAGTTGATCTTAGTCTAAAATTAGACTAACGTATTCTAAACAAACGTTTAAGTTGATATTAGTCTCAAATGAGATTAACAATCCTTAAACCCAAACCAAAACCCAAATCTAAGAAAATACGGATTTGGACTAATCCACGACCTACGGGCGACAACATAAATTAGTCTCCGTATACAATCCACGGGCAATCAAAAAACTAAACAAACACACACGACACGAAGTGACCATCTGGAGAAGGAGAAAGTGTTGCCGCGATGCGGTAGCGTAATTAACTGCTGGGGCTTACGTCTGCAGGGAAAAGCGTCCCCACAATAAAAAAAAACCCTCAAATGAGGGGGAATCTGACGAAGTCTGCTATAACGGCCGCATTTGTCCAAACCTCCGATATACGGTGTCATAAATCAACTTGGCATTTTCGGAGAAGTGGACGGATAGAACCAAATAGCATCTGCCCCTAAATTCAGGCAAGACGTTTGTCTTTCCCGGCTTTCGGCGGAGAACAGATTCTGGCACGCCCGGTGGGACCTTTTCCTCTTTCCACTCCACACCTCGTGTGTCGTGTTTTTCCCGTGATCAGATAATCGTGGTGTGTATGTTTGTGGTTGCCCTTAGGGGAGTGGATACTGAAGTCGGCGCTTCGTCTCTATGAAGAATGGCGTTTGTTCCCACCTTAGCAACTCAGGCTCTGTCATATCTGGTAGAGTCAAGTACGGGCCACTTGCAAGCTCAAATCTCTGCAATTAGGTTCTTCAAGAAATCAACGGTCTTCTCTTTGGGTCGATGCTCCCACCTCCCACCCTCGGTGTCTCAACGCCGATGGAGGAAGCCTAGAGGAAGTCTGTCTTCCACAGGCGGGCTCCCCAAGCAGCAGTTTTGCCAACGGAATCAGTCTTCAAACAACTGGCACATGCCAAGGACCAAGGTCGACGCAGGGGGCAGAATATTCAAACTCTCAAAGGAAACATGGGGCAGGCTCAGCAAAATCCTGAAGCTAATCAAATCCCAACCGTAAGAAATGGTCGACGTCGATATCGGCATCATATAAAATGAGCTAGGGGCAGTTCCCCGTGTGGTCCTATTTCAACCCCAGTGGTGAATATTGTTGTCCCAACTGGGAACAACTTCAAACTATTGTGAAAGGTCAGACAAAATTCTCCTACCGTAATATTGAAGAAGTCTTCACAGCCCATGGACATCCCACGAGAGCAGAAACCAGCTCGCTCCCCGAGACAACTTTCCTCATCTATATATAAGGCGTGGAAGCAAGTGAAGGGGGCTCACCCCAACACGGATCCTGATACAACAGTTTCTCCCAAAACCAAAGTGGCTTTTCACAAAAAAGAGAGGCCCAATAAAGCTCGAGTGCCCGAGAACATGGATGACCTCTCCTAATGCTTCGAGAACGAGGATGATGACGAAGTGATCTCAGAGTTTCCACCGGCGCCAAAAGAGCTGGAAGATGGGATACATACTGCTGCAGATAAACTCAGAAAAATCGACTTGGGGACGGAAAACGACCCCACGGCTGACGTTCGTCAGTGAGATATTGTCTGAAGAAAAGGTGGCTACGCTCAAAGACGTGCTCATGCAGTATAAAGATTGCTTCGCATGGAACTACTCCGAGATGCCGGGGCTAGATCCGGAAATAGCGGTGCATAAATTAGCGATTTCTCTGGAAGTCAAGCCAATCAAACAAACACCAAGAAGAATGCGGCTTGAACTTGAAATGAGCATCAATGTTGAGCTCAAGAAGCTAATCGACTCCAGCTTTATTTAAGAGGTTCAGTATCCTGACTGGATCGCCAACATCGTCCCGGTGATAAAAAAAATGGGACAGTACGCATCTGCGTAGACTTTCGGGACCTCAACAAAACATTTCCGAAGGATGATTTTCCCATGCCAGTTACCGAGTTGATGATAGACAACACGTCCACTCACGAAGTCTTCTCTTTCATGGACGGCTCGTCAGGGTATAATCAAATAAAGATGCATCCTGAGAACCAGAAGCATACCGCTTTCCGGACTCCTCTGGGCATATTCTGCTACAAAGTGATGCCTTTCGGTATGAAGAACGCTGGAGCCACCTACCAGAGGGCAATGACGAAGATTTTCGATGACCTCATACACGAAATCGTCGAGTGCTATATTGATGACCTCGTGGTAAAAAGCAAATCACACGAGGAGCATTGGGAACATCTAAAAATAGGGTTCCAACGTCTTCAGAAATACAACTGAAGATGAACCCTCTGAAATGCGCGTTCGGGGTTTCCTCGGGAAAATTCCTAGGATTCATCGTACGACATAGAGGCATCGAAATAGACCCGTCGAAGATCAAGACGATCATGGAAATGCCTCCGCCAAGGACTTTGAAACAACCGCGGTCTCTTCAAGGAAGGCTTGCATATATTCAGCGGTTCATAGCTAACCTCTCCGGCAAATGTCGTCCCTACAGTCACTTGATGAAGAAGGGAACCCCTTTCGTTTGAGATCGCAAATGCCAAAGCGCACTGGACGAAATCAAGCAATACCTGCAGAATCCGCCGGTATTGACCGCTCCGGTCAAAGGAAAGTCTCTCATCCTGTACACAAGAGCCCTTGAAGGTTCTTTAGGCGCGCTATGGGCACAGGAGAACGACTAAGGGAAGGAGAGAGCTCTCTATTATTTGAGTCGAGTTCTTCTGGGGGCAGAAAACAACTACCCCCCATCGAAAAACACTACCTGACGTTAATCTTCGCGATAACGAAACTTAGACACTATGCTCTGGCACACAAGGTCCATCTCATATCAAAAGTGGATCCTCTCAAATATTTGATGTCAAGAGCCATACTAACAGGGCGACTCACTAAATGGGCCCTCCTCTTGATGGAGTTCTCGATAACATATCATCCTCTCAAGGTAGTAAAAGGCCAGGCCATCGCCGACTTCCTCGCTGAGCATCCAATAGCTGCCGACTCTCCCTTGAACTGCGAATTGCCAGATGAGCACGCGTTTGACACGATCGACGGGGAGAAAAGAGGGAGTGATATCCGATGGAAACTCTACTTCGACGGAACATCTTCTATGAAGAAGCGAAAGCACAACTCTCCCATAATCAAATTTGGGGTAGGCCTCATCTTCGTGACTCCACAAGGAGGGATAATGCGCTTTGCCCTTTCCTTGACAGAGCCGAGGACGAACAATGAAGCCGAATATGAAGCTTTGATAGCAGGTCTTGAGATCGCTGTCGACATGGGAATTGAAGACCTCCTCATATACGGAGACTCTCAGCTGATCGTTAGTCAAGTAAATGGCAACAATCAAACGTGCAAACCAGAGCTGGTAAAGTACGGTGAGAGAGTGCAGCAATTGCTAACTCAGATCCCTTCCTACGCTCTGGAAAGCATACCGCGAGCGGAGAATAGAAAGGCAGATGCATTAGCCAAACTCACTAAAGAACTGGCTGACGAAAACCTCGATGATGTGAGGATCGTTGTGCAAAGCCGTCGAGTTCTTGCACCGGCAGAAATATCTCCGGAGTCGTCTGAAGAAAAGGGAGCGACCGAGCAAACGACCCTACAAATAAAAGACCAAGAAAAGCCTAAGGATTGGAGAGAAGTCTTTATAGACTACTTCAAATCCCGTCGAACACCTGAAGATGCGTCCTCAAGATATCAGCTCATGAAACGAGCTCTATCCTTCGCCTTCGTCAATGACACTCTATATAAGAGATAATTTGATTCTCTATGGCTAAGATGCCTGGGACCTGAAGAGGCAAGGAGAGTCGTCTAAGAAACCCACGACGGGCTCTGCGGATCTCATCAAGCCAGACCAAAGATGAAGCTGAAGATCAAAAGGATGGGCTACTATTGGCCCACGATGATACAAGACTGTCTCGAATATGCAAAGCAGTGCCATTTGTGCCAAATTCACGGAGACTTCATCCATCAGCATCCAAATCCGCTACACTCGACGGTGGCTAGCTGGCCGTTCGAAATGTGGGGAACTGACATAATCGGGCCCACTGAACCAGTATCGTCCAGAGGATATTGGTTCATACTGGTAACAACCGATTACTTCTCCAAATGGGCAGAAGCAATACCGCTAAGAGAAGTGAAGATGGAGAATATTCTCCATTTCTTCAAGACACATGTCATCTATCGGTTCGGCACTCCGCGACAGATTATCTCCGATAACGGGCCGGTCTACAGAAGCCACAAAATCAGCCGCTTCGCACAACAATAAAATATAGACTGGAGATACTCTTCGGTCTACAATCCCCGAGCTAATGGTCTGGCTGAGGCTTTCAACAAGACCTTGACGAAGATCATAAAGAAGACGGTGTCTCAAAATAGGAAGGAATGGCACGAGAGACTGCATGAAATTCTCTGGGTGTATCGAACCACGTTCAAAATTTTAAATTTTGAAATGAAGCAGCGTCGGCGCTGAGAGAGTCAAAGACTCTGAGGCAGCGCTCACGTACAAAGCACATGAGCGCTAGCGCTAAGAGCGTTGCACTCTAAGCCGCGCACTACGTGCAAAGCACGTAAGTACTAGTGCTAAGTGCGCTACACTCTAAGCAGCACAACACGTGCAAAGCACGAGAGCCCTAGCGCTGGAACTAAATGTTCTCAACCGTTGAATCAAAGATCCAATGAAAAGTATATCACGAGGTAATGGCCTACCTCCTCACACACTCATATGCAACATAGCACCATACCCTTGGGAACATAGAATACGGGAAAGCGACACATTTTCATTTAAATACCATTTACTTAATAAAACCATTTTCTAAAAGATTTAGTATTTATACAAATCTTTGCAAAGCGCCGCTACAACCCATTTTGGGGATCCCGTTCGGGATGGTGTGGATTATCGCACATCCTCAGGCTTAGTAGTGCAAGATTCAGACCTCCGCAAGGAGCATTCGGTCTCGAAAGATTTAAAATACGACATCTTAAGAAAATGAGATTTTTAGAATATAAAATATATATTAAAATTACTTTTGTATAAATATATGTATATTAATCATTAAAATACATATTTTGTTATGATATAAATATTCCACCTTTTTCTAAAAATCACAAGAATCAATTTTACACTAAAATACCATGAATTCCATA
Organism: Agapanthus africanus; assembly: GCA_030015575.1. NCBI lineage: Eukaryota > Viridiplantae > Streptophyta > Magnoliopsida > Asparagales > Amaryllidaceae > Agapanthus > Agapanthus africanus. Next base: position 14,502,157 of record CM057342.1, on the reverse strand, counting down.
CAAAACCAATATTACAAATAAATACCACTTATTATGAAAATAGGATATTTTCACTAGAAATATCACAATATAAAATCTACATTCATTATAACTCTAAAGACGATTAATAAATACTTGGATGTATTTTGAAAACTATACAAGAGTATTTTTACATAAAACCCCTCAAGTTCTTTAATTTACCCTAAAGACCCTAGTAAATATAGGTTTAAACGGGACCAATCTCTTGAGCCTCAGGGAGCCGGAGAAGTGGGTGCTTGCCTATCTAAGGTAGACAACTTAACAACGGTGTTATCAATACGGTAATCGTCTTTGAAAAAGACACAAATCCTGCCGTCCATGTGCAGCGGTTACCGATAACATCAAAACAATCAGGACTTCAATTTACCTTTCTAATTGTTTGACTCAGATTGAGCCTCATTATAATCTGACTTGAATATGATTCAAGTACAATCTACAATCTAAATCTACAATTTACAATATTACAATTTAACATGAATCCATGAATCCATTATTCCATATATTCAATCTATCAATCTATACAACTTGACTGAACCGAACCATGGATATACATTCCATTTACATGATCATCCAGTTTATATGATTCTCCAGTTACATACATGATTCTACGGTTACATCCATTTACTGATATGATGGTTTCGGTCAGTCATCTAATTATACAATCAATACAATTTACAATACAAACAATACAAATAAGATATCTCGCGGTTTAAGGGGTAGATTGGTACGGAAGGTGTTAAAAGTGGCACGAGACAGTAAGATTAAGACAAATAACCTATATTCCGTTGCTGTTGTATCGTGGCTTAACGGTTCCTTGTACTTTCCGTTTGCCCTGGTCTCTAGCATATAGAGACCCCTCTCGTATACACTGGTATCCTTCTGTACCAAGCTACAAACAACAGCGTTAACACAACATTACAACAATATAATACAATTTTAAAAGATACCTTCTTATTCTATCTATTCTATAAACAACAGCGTTTACACAATATACACTGGTATCCTTTTGTACCAAGTGACAATATCCGTACAGTAGTGGGAGTATGGTAGAACTGGAAGTGATTCCAGAACCGCAAACGATTACGGAAAATTTTATAGGACCTAAAGATTCAATCAGGTTTGACATTCCATTAGCCACTCCGCAGATATGGTGAGTAACCTCAGACACCCGAGAGGTACTCCGGTAGCCTCAAGGACGGTGACAGGGAGGTTCTTATCTACCCAGACTTGACACTACTGTTGTTCCAGGCTATGAGACCCGGTAGGAGGGTTGTTGTGGTCAGTGGGAGCAGCGGAAGCATAGTGGGCAAGTAGCTTATGTCTATTTATATACTAGAGCAGTTATAGCGGAGATTTCTAATTTTGATGTGACGGTCATGGGTTTGACTTCATCAGAATAGGGGATGGATCAGTTAAGAAGGTAGTAGGGTGTGATGTCTTGGTATTTGGATGACATACACAGAATAGGAAGTAAAATTCCTATACTACGATCGGTTGTACTGTGGTCGTCACACAGTTGTTTCTCCAGACAGGATATGGATATAATATTTGACATTCTGGTTTCTAGATCTATAGTTTTAGATCTGGATTTGGGTAGTTTCCCAATGTAGGTACTTTAACAGTATTCTAATGGTTTTTCGAATAGATGACTACTGGCATGGTGGTGTACCTGCAGGTGTTGGAGTCACCCTCTCTAAAGGTGTCTTACAGACTAAAGGGGAGAGGGATGTGCATGATTGGCATATCACTTGCTCAGACAATTGAGTCAATCATGAGATATAAAGTACCACACCAAATGTTGTTTTTGCACTAGATGCAATAAGTTTGTATTAATCCAATCCTGGAGAAACATAAGGAAGCAGTTTTAGAACATAAGTGGATGTTCTAGGGATTTGATGACGGCAGCCTCCTTCGGAAGACGGTTATCATTCCAGGCTTCAAAGGTGACTAGGATGACAGAGTGATTGTCAGAGTTATAGTTTTCCCTCTGACGAAGGGGGAAGTATTATGGACAGATGGTCCAAGAGGATACTGTGGGAGGTATGGTGCCGGATACTGATTAGGTTCAGTTATCGATACAGTCTAAGAAGTTTGGATTTGGAGTTCATTTATGAACTAAGGTCCCATCAGATGTCCAGACATATTCTAAGACAGGTATTAGTCAATTCGGGAGATGGCTTTCTCCGCGAACTTGAGATTAAGAGAGACATAGAAAGAAACTTCAGGACGGATCCACTCACTGAGGCTATTTCTCAAACACAATAGTTTTACAAACGGGCTTTGTGAAAATGATTAGTAGGGGAGTTGGGTGTTGGTTTTACACGGGCTGTGAGTACGCAACATCGCAATAATTAGCCTTAAGTGCAAGTGGGAGATTGTTGGATATAGTGCCCTCAAAGTCAATTATTGGATCGCAGGTACGTGATTGCAATGATTGCGGAGGACCTATACCAGTAGGATAGTCTTACTCGAGATGATAGTATGCTATCTGGTTTGCCTTTATCAGTCGTGTACATGTTCAGGTGACTGATTACATGTTACACTTTGATAGAGCCCTTATGTCACGCCCCGCTTCCCAGAGTACGCAAGATTGGGCACGTGACATAGCCAACCATGCTACCTGTGGGTAGGAAGTATCCATCCACAGTCACATTACGGTTGTAAGGATATCAAGAACAAGATAATAAACTAAACTAACACATGTCCAAATCCATAATAACCAGAGTCAATGATAAATAAGTGCGGAAGCAAATGATCCAATGCAATAATAGAAAGGTACGTCCCGTAATGCGGGATCACACCTGGAAATAAAATGCAATAAATGAACTAACCACTACAGAACTCACAAATCAGCCTGTTGGCTGAAGTACTCCTGCTCGGTCGTCGACAGTGGTACGGAATCTGGGCCATGCAAAACCCAGACGTCAGCGCGTCAAGACATCAAGTATATAATATAAACATGGTAATAAGCAATGCAAATATGAACATGAATAAAGCAGTACTCAGAAGTAACAGAGCAGGGTAATGTGCAATGGTGACTGAACTGTCCTATCAGGTTTCTACTCTATAGTCTTTGAAACCAATTGATGAATCGTCGATGTAACTCAATAGTATCCCGTGCGTGCCCGGGACCACGGTCAAAACCCTCGGGGCTGAATCCGAGACGTGCCGCTAAGCAGTAAAAGGTAGTAGGATGGACGAGTGATGTCAGCATCAACACTCCGGAGCTGGCCAAGCCCGTAAGACTGATCAGATCAATGTATCGAACTGTTGAGTTACAAGTCGGTTTCACCTTTGATTTCCCCATACCCCCAAGCTATGTATGTCAGGTCAGGTATTCAGTAGTCAAGGACTAATGCCAACACAAAATCCGGTAAGAGTAGGTCTGTCTGGATAGACAGCAGGAATGGTCAGGTTTGTTGGCATTAGGCATGAGATCAGGTAACAGGTAAAGCCATGGTACATCAGGTCAACCAGGTAATGTATAAAGGTGTCATGTCATGTCAAGAGTGTACGGTACCATGTCATGTCAAGTAGGAAGTGTAACAGGTCATGTCAGGAAGCACAAGATGTCATGTGGGTGCTCATAATCAAACTAACATAAACATGTGTATAAATAAACAAGCATGAGTACTATCAGAACAATAACTGGAACATGTAATATGATATGCCAATAGATATAATTTCAAGGATATGGATGCACAGTTATCGATTAGGGTTACATTTATAGTTCCAATATTAATTAGGATACAATTTATTAAACATGGAGTATTAATATCACATTATTATGTAGTAATGTGATCTATGGATGCAATTATATTTATCTTAAATGCGATGGATGCAAACGGGTATCCGAAGAGTTATAAAACTATAAAATGGTAGTGTGGGATGTACAACTAAGCAATATGTGATATAAATATTATTAATATGGATAGCATATTCAAAGCGATTAGTAACTATAAAAGATGTATTGATTAACCATGCACAAGAAGGTTCCGTTCGGAAATTTAGCGTCACCCTAATTTGTAAAATAGCTTAAAAAATAACAAACGTTCTCCAAAAGAGACGTATCTTATACCAAAACAAAGATAATTCAATAAGATTTTCAGTTTTATAAGTATAAGCATCTCAGGTTATCCCTACAAAAAGTTATGAATATTCAAACTTGAAAGTTTGCTGCTGGAATTTCCCTGGACAGCAGTTTAAAGGCATTTTCATTTGCATTTTACGTTATTTAAACAATTTATTTTGCAAGTAAATATTTCATAGAGTTATAGTATTCTGAATTAGCTTCGTAACGAACTAAAGAACGTATACTAATGATTTTTCTATGATTTATAATGAATTTTATAAGATAAGGTGTACAGTAAATTTCAGATTTGTCATATCCGATTTTTCAACGACATTTCATATGTAAACTATAAGATTTTCAAATGTATAATATTATAAAATGAAGATTATAAAAGTATATAGCATGTAGCAAGATTAACTTGCCTCGATGGGTCGCGAATCGGGAAAACGGAACGTTAACCGTCGGCGGGGAAAACTCGCGATGGCGCACGGTTCACGGAATGAACCCAAACGACGAACAAAGGAACCACACGGGTCGGGGTATCTCGCTGGAACGTCGAGAAACGTCACCGGCACGACGGAATTCCGGTAATAAAAGAACAGTTAAAAGAAATGAGAAACGGGACATGAAGCAAGAAGAGAAAAATGATAAAGAGAAGTACGAGAGAATATATAAGGGATAGAGAGAGAGAGAAAGTGGAGAGAGAGAGAAGAAGGAGAGAGAGAAAGTGGGGACCACGGGGTTAAAGGGGAGGTTGCGATTGGCTGAGAGAATAAATTGAGAAGGATATAAAAGATTGTAAAAAATATTATATGGTTAACTTAAAGATTTAAAAGATAGGTAATGAACAGTAAGATATCAGGTTAGTTAGAAAAATATATGCGATGGTTTTAATAATATTAAAAATTTGGGATTTTGGCGCCAAATGAAACATTTCCAAATTGCGTCCGGGTTGGGTCCAAAAATTCGAAATTCAAATAATAGGATTTTAAGCGGGTTCCAAATTTTAAAATGAAATGTTTTATGATTAAAAAGCATACTCTCAAAACGGACACACGTGTGTGCACGTAGCCATCCAAACTTACCCGTTTTACTGAACGGGACGAGAACACAATGCACGGACGCTACCACGAGGCTAGGGGTGTCAAGTAGGCCAAGATGAATATTTTAAATTTTATTTTAGATGCTAAAATTTGTTATATGTAGAAATGACTTTGCCGGGTAAATTTTACAGTAAGCAACAAACAAGCAAATTAAATGAAATGAGTACCACATTATGCTCAAACAGTAACTGAAAATAGTAGCATTGGGCTCGGGTGTTACACCTTAGGATCTTGCTTGACTACCAACAGTATGAGGGCGATCATATAAGTGAGAGTTGGGTGGTCTATAAGCATATCCTTAATTGTGGTCCCTAGTCGTGGGAGTTTCGAGACAGGGCATCGATACTCCGGAGTAGACTAGTGTATACAGTCGAGACCCCGAAGAGGGGCGGTGGTCGGTCTCACAAGCCACTGGTGTCAGTTGGATCACCTAAGATGTATACAGGTGCTCATTGGGTTATGAGTACACCGGACAGGACTCGCCGGGAACCTGCTAGTTGGTATTATACATATCGTCAGATAGCAGTTCCCTGGTGACATGTGTACAGGTTAGTTCATCGACCTGAGGTCGTCATTTGTCTCGTGTGAGTTCCCACTGTGCTTTGATTTCTACCCTACCACGGCTCAAAGGAGTCGTGCAAACAGGTAGTTTTTGGGTACAGTCCCGAGCCACATGGAGGTACGTGAGCGGATCGGCAGGGGATTCATCTCTCCCGGTATTGGGGGTGGAGGTCGCGCTGTGTCTAGGAAAGCCATTACACCAAGTTCTTGGCCAAGGCAGGTGATATTTACTGGTAGGTACTCCAGTAGTATCTCAGGGTGTTCAGGGCTTGTCTCCAACACGACTTATACAGCTATTGGGGGTCTGACGTTACTAGCCCCCTAGGCCGGATATGCGATACTCATAGACGAACGGACCGGACTGTATATACATTGTCACTGTTAGGCTCAGTAGGGTTTTCGGATGAGTTCGCTCATCGGCCTCCCTTGAGGTCAGTCCTTGGGCAGCCGTTACGCATAGGTAGTGCCGCTGACGGCTTGTGGTTAAACCCACTGCCAGGGTACTGACGAGTCATTAGAGTCCCCCACAGACAGTTTCCCAAGTTCGGGCGAAACGTTGTAGAGGCCGTATGGTTTTATGGCAGGGTTCGGAAATTGCACGTGCGTTTACGCACGTGTCATATTTCGGGCAGATAATACTGGTGGGCTTTGGTTTAAGCCGGATCCATGTATTATACAGAGTAGATATAATATCTTTGTCTCAGTTTCATTTGTATTCGGTCGTAATACGAATGCGTGTATATTTATACAGTTACGGGGTTGTCCTGAAATTCGTTTCGGGATCACTTTTGGAAGTTGCCAGTTTCCAGTTTTCTATCGCCCGTCTTTTAACATTCGGTTAAAGACGGATTTATCTTTTCTTGAGATGAGTGTGGAAGGTTCTAGAAGTTTCTAGAAGAGGTGACTAGGTTGAATGGTGTTGATGTTTCATTGGTTGCATTTAATGTATTCATACTTTGTGTTCACACTTTGTGTTCACACTATGTGTTCACACATGATATTTTCTTATTATCACCTCCCCCTCTCCTACACTCACCCCCCACCTCTATATATTGTGGTCGGCCCCCTCCTTGGTGCCCATGAGATTTTTCACTCACTTGATTTGATTCATCTGGAAAAAAGATGATAGGTTTCGGTGTATGGAATTTCACAGCTCATTTCATTCCATCACCTAATTCCCATGGCAACTTCATTAACCGTTCGTCCATGGTTTTGGACGAAGCGAGACAAAGTATTCCACTCATTCTCTACATCAATCTTGGTCATCTCTTCTAGCAAACTTGATGACCGAGTTGCCTCGAGTCAGAGGCGGGAGCCCGTTTAAAGATCCGATGACGTGGTGCCACCTAGACGAGGAGATCGGAGATCGACGAGATCGGAGCAGCCGCAACGGAGCGTGGGATGATGGTTAAAGAACGAAGGACTCGGATCGTTCGGTATAACCTTTCTTCCCTCTTTGTAGATTGTTAGTTTAGCGTTAATGGCAGATCCGGGCTATAGTATGCGATAGCGCCAGTTATAAAAGTTTTTGTTCCGCATTTGGCGTCTGAAAGACGGCCGGAGCGCTACCGTAGACTTACATGGTATCAGAGCCACGCCATTAAGCTTTACTAATTTGTGCTAACGCGTTTAAAACATCGATCGAACCGGATATCAAAAACCGCAAAATTCAAGTTCTGAGTTTCTGTTGATTTTTAAAGGGTTCTAAAAATAATTTTACATATCACAGAAAATTCAGCAGGGTTTTCTAAGAACACCGTACAAATTTGGGCACGTGATTCGACAAGACCGCCGCGGAATCGCGGTCAAAACCTATGGTTTGACTGCGCTTCCGCGGCCATTCAGTGAGATCGTGGCTCCAAATTTGCACAGTGGGTTCTTGTCTGGAATTTGGGGGTTTTGGTATATATCTTTTGGGCCCAGATTTTGTTACTGTTCAACAGATGTTCGTGGGGGCCTACTTCGTGATATTTAGTCAATCGAAATTTAAACATGTTAGTTTACAGTACTTACATTATATCTCCGACCGGGAATGTCATTTGATCGGTAAACCGCGTCTGATTGCTATAGTTCTTTTAGACGGGTTTGCGAACGTGACATTCGCGTTGATGTTCTGTGTTGTGCTGTGATGTTGCGGATTTGTCGTGGTGGATAGCAGTGTGCAATGGTAGTGCAGTTTGGATTTATTTTTATATTTGATATTGCGGGGCGAGCGTCCAACATGTGGACTGCCGTCACTGCCTGTTGTATAATATTCTTTTGGGGCACGACCAGGTTGCGGTCGATGTACCTGTTGTACTATTTTTCATTACTGTACTAAGTTTTACCCCGCGACGGAGTGCACGGATAGCCGGGTTCTGGGGGGCAACGGGTCCGCATCTCATGGCTTTGAGAGGCAGAGGGGCCTCACTCTAGAATTGGCAGACTATTCGCCGCACTCGTAGGGGGTACAGGTTGACCCAAGGAGGGGTGCTCAAGATTACCGGATTCCGTGAAGTGCTGGGTGGTCCATTCACTTTGCTGTAGGGGGCTGCCTCGCTTCAGGTTTTGGCGGGTAACTTTCCGCACCCGTAGGGGTCTAGGTTTCATTGCATAGGCTATCCACACGACAGGGGAACGTCGGGTTTCAGCAGCGGCTCTGTGAAACCCGGGGATCCCAGATTATCTGTATTGTTCTGTGATGCTTATTACTTTTCTGTAATGTTGCATATTATCACGCCTGAAGCGATTATTGTATATTGGTTTATATACTATTAGATGTTGTATATATTTTACACCTGCGCTAGTTCAGTCCCCGCTCTGTCGTTAGTTAAGTAACCTAACGGGTGATGACAGGACCCAGTAACGAATGCGGATGGCATATACGTACATTTTATTTTCGTTCATTTCTAGTGTGAATAATTGATGGGACTGCGTTGATTCTGATCAATGCAAAGTAAAACAAACCTGTTTGGATGTTGTTGGAACAATTTAAAAAGTGTTATTACCAAGATGTTTCCTTTTGTTTTGCACAGTGGTATTCGGTTGAAATATCCTGCACCTCATTCGACGGGGCAATGGCCGATATCCCTTCACCGGGACTGACCCCTTGGGAAGAAATTTGCGTCAGGGTAATAACTTCACTATAGTCGATTACATGTTGCTATGCATCGCGGTATTCAGTGGAATATCCTGCACCTCATTCCATGAGGTAAGAGCCGAGATCCCTTCACCGGGAGTGACCTCTTTAGCAAAAGTTTTCGCCACTATATTTTATAAAAAGCTATCAGGTTCCTTCAACTAGATCAAGTTCATTACGTTAAAGGTTTTTCGCCAAAAACCAGCCGTAGCCCTCCGTCCTTTCATATGAATGGTCAGTAGTATTCAAGCTATGTTGGTCTGGCCCTTAGCTAGGACATAGTGATTGGTAGCTGCTGGGGTGTTCATATGTTGCATAGATAGATGCGTTGGTTTGGGACAGTCGTACAACCATGTTGGCCCTTAGTCAATAGCGAGTACGGGTGGGTTCAAATTAACAAGATAATGATGGGAAGAACTTGACATGTGACTTATGATGGGTTGGCCTTAGTCACGATCATAAGAGCATGGGGTAAAAATCACATCGGGAGTTTCTAAAGAAACTGAAACTTGTCAGGCATGCGCATACCTTCTGGAGTGTGATAACGCGAGTGGATTCCGTCACGTTATCATGCGATGAGAGTTGGATCCCGATTCCCACTGATGAGTTGGTTTACTCTTCGGGTGATCCCGATTGATTCTTCTATCAGGTTTGGAGGAGAATTTGACAGTACAATGGGAGGTTTCCGGATTAGATAAAGTGATAACCATTCTGATCTAGGTTAGAGTGAACGCAGAGTGTTTCTTTTCTCTCTCTCTTTGGTAGAGACCTTTGACCGACCCTAGACTATGACTCAGTGACCAAGTTGACCGAACCTTCTTAAAATACTGGCTTTTGGATTGTCTAAGTTGCATAAGTCATTGCCACTCCTTCTTTTACCCTTTGAATTTCTCAGAACACCCCGTATTACTACGGACATCCACTTCCATTGGATAGATCCATCGTATGGTTATATACGAACTCGAAGGGACTTCTTCGAGGATGGATCAAGGCTCAGGAGAAATAGAATTGGTTTATTCAGTTGTCTTTTATTATCACCTTCTCTCAGGTTGCGAGGGCTCCTTGGTTTAGGAGAGTACACCTATTACGCTTATTGGATAGTCTTATTCCAAACCATAGGCAGGTTCCGAAAGGTAGGGAATGAAGAAAACCAATTAGCCTAAGTAGGGTGTAACGTTTTGAAAATCGTTTCGGTGAAATTTCAAAAAAATCGGTAAAATAAGGGGGTTTTCTGTAAAAAGCCAAAATACAAATATCTTATTATAAAAATTAAATATACATATTCTAGCTATATAATTGCTATTATTTGGTGTTTATTGAGCCGCTGGTGAAATTTCAAATTTTCTGAAAAAAAAAATAATATTATTTTATTATTATTTTAAGCCGTCACTAATACATTTAATTAAGGAAAATTACAAATTGGAATGAGTTGAAACAAATTTTGTGCATCATAAAATATTAAATAAAATTTTATCATGTGGTTTTTGGAACGAAATTATTTGCCAAAACGGTTTAGAAATTATTGAAGAAAAAAAGGCTTTTTTTTAGCGTAAATGGATGTTTGGGGTATTGTATTTATCATTTTTCATCACCCCACACCCGTACCCACACCCACACACCCCCATTCACTTCTCCCCTTGGCTGAATTCAGCAGCCCCCATCTTTTTCCCCACTTGAATTTCAAAGGAAAGAAATGAAAGAAAAGGAAAAGAAAATGGTTAAATGAGGTGGACTTTTGACTTTGGTTTGACCTTGACTTTCCCCCCCCACTTTCCCTACCTCCCTCTCTCTTCGGATAGCATGTTAACTAATAGTTTAGACATTGTAGTTATTACCTGCTACTTCATGCATACTGTTATTCATTGTTATGCCGTAGTCATGGATTCTCATGCTTATATTCATGGTCTTACATGCTATTGATGATTCGGATTCTCATGATATTTTATGGATTTGGAGGAAAACCGCAAAACATATATAAACTGCTTTCTTTCTTTTTAAATAAAAAAATGCGGTTTTCCTATAATGTATGAGTCGTCCACCATGAGTTTGTTGATGGATTTCGAGACCCGATTCGAGGAGATGGATGAACCGTTTCGGGTACATGGTGGGCCCGGTGCGGTACCCGGGGCAAGAGGAATGTGTTGTTGACGTTGAGCCTGGCAGGGGAGCACTACCGACCGGTGATATTACCGATGCGTCGGATATCCGGAGGATACCGTCGTGGTCTTGAAATGGATGGTTGGGGCCGGTCTGGATTGACGGCACCCTAGATATCGATTTTGAGATATTGAGGTACAGAGATTGTGATACGGAGATATCGAGATATTTGGACACTTGTTTTGTGTCGATGCTGGGCACTGTTTTATGCTGATTTCATTTATGGTACCTCACTTTAAAAATACAGAAATCTCACTGATTTATGAAAGAAGTTTTCGTCAGTACATGCATTCTGTTCCGTGCATTCATACCTCATTCATATGATATATTGTTACCTGAGGCACTGACACAGGCACATGAGATTACACTCGGGTTAGATATTTACCCTAGCCTTGTTATAGGCTGCTGGTTATATTTGAGTATATATTATGATCATTGACCCAGGTTGCGTTATTTATGCGATTTCTGTGCGTAGATGTTTTTCTATTCACGAGTTGGCAACTCACCCCCGTTGTGCCCCAGTTTCTTGCAGGTTTGCTGTACAGGCTTCATTACGGCTTTGCGGGCTCAGTTTCATTCGGGTGACTTGCTAGTAGGTGGGTTTTTCTTGTATCGTACCCATCATATTACCTTGTATAATATTATTCCGTTGTATCTAGTAAATTCCATCAACCAAACATGTATTTATTGAGATAGAGACCAGTGTTGTTTATTCTTTCGACCTTAGAGTCGCTCGTTATATTTCTGGTGGTTTTAAGTTTCCTTTTGAGTTTTGATCCTCGCCGTTGGTGTTGTATATTATATTGCTTATGTGGTTGTGACCGTCGATTGATGAATAGCTAGCTCCCGCTTGGGGATGCCTTTTTCTTGATTTCGTATACTATTCATGTTGTATCCCGTTTGGGAGCCAGTATTTACAAAGGAGACTCTGCCGAAATTTTCAGTAAATTTTTGATGTTTTAAAAACCGCATAATTCGGCTTATGCTATTGAAATTACTTGCTTTAAGTTGGTTTTTCCTGCACTCTACTATTTTTCTTGGTTTGGATTTCTGGGTTTTCGGTTTACTTAGATTACGTACGCCTCGAGACGTTCGTAGTTTAAGTGCCGGTCATGTTCCGTACTTTCGGTTCGTGACAAAGTTGGTATCAGAGCGTTAGGTTTTAACCTTCGGAGCGTAGGATGACCCTTGGTTGATGGAATAGGTGACTAAAGTAGAGTGACGTATCGTTGGTATGTTCCGCGGCATATTTACGACACGCCACTCCACTTATGAAGCCTTAGGATGTACATTTCCTTGTTCAGTATTATATTCCTTCCTGATCTAGCCTCATCGGTACCAGTTTGGTTTTACTGCTACGGTTACAGGCAGGGAGAGCTACGGCTAGAGTTGCGGTCAGCACAAGCTCGTCACGAACGAGGACTGGCCAGGGCGAAATTCGGGCGACACACAATTGCAGAGATGTGTCTTTTTACTGTGTTTCCGCGCCATGAGCATTTGGCGGATCGCCTTTATGAGATTACTCGGACGTGCCGATTTGCACTAGAGGATTGAGACACTAATAGAGGCCAGCCAGATTTTGATGACCATTGAAGTATTGCTTACTCCTGATGATTGAGGCACCGTTCAGCGTGCAAACGAGCGAGCCAGTTATTGCTGCGAACGACGAGATATTGCCCCCGATGCTGGAGTTAGTGCAGAATGAGTTGTACTAAGAGATGATAGAAGGTCGCTAGTCATCGAGGATGAATGACTAGGACATGTGGATCGTTCGCCTACCCCGATACTAGGTCATCAGATAGATTGATTCCAGCTGGAGACGACTTCACGCGGAGACGATGGGAGTCGACAGAGACGATCGAATGTCAGAAACCTATTATTCCAAGTTTAAAGTAGTCGGAAAGACATACAGGCAATTCTATGGTCCCTCTAGAAGAATGAAACCCTAACTCGACTTAATGACCGTGTGAAAGCCTTTGAACCTTCGGGTTGGTGGCAGTTCTACGGCGCCATTAGTGAGGCTTGGGTTTGCCCTTCTACGGCTGGACCACCGATGCTGTGGTATGTACTCGATACTATTAAACTGTGCCCAAGATGTTGAGCTCTTGGGGGATTATGAGGTTTTGACGACTCGATCGGATGGCTCGACTTAATTCGGATGCTAGGTGGTGAGATGCATTTCTTGGGAGACTCCCGATATGAGGACAGTCGTTGGAGCTCAGTCCATGCAGCCCGACGAGACGAGTCCAAAGCAGACGACATTAGAGAAAAGTGGAGTACGAGGTTTGCACCAGATCTAGATGAGATGACGTTCCACTCCGCCGACATCAGAGATGCGATGCCCATGCCGAGGCATGGTACTTGGACTTACCTTCCAGAAGGAGTCGCGATGAGTATGCAGTCGTTCCAGAGCAAGATGCAGATATAGGAAAGGACAATGACTTCCGGACAGTTGGCAGAGACGAGACATGGAAGAGACCGTGAGCAGGATTCCTTCCAGGACACTGCTGCAATGATACTTGCACCCAGGATCAGATGGGTCACGTACATTCAGAGAGCCAGAGGCCGACGCCAGTGATATGCTGTCTTACGAGTGGTCGCGATGATTGACCGAGAGATGACCAGAGAAGTGCCAGAACGGGATCATCCCCGTTAGCACACCTGACAGGGCCGATGAGCCGATGAACCGAAAGATTGGTAATTCACAGTGAAGACCTTGACCCAGGAGTGGTCATGGTTACGCACACAAGCAGGACAGAGTTCATGATCATCGACGAGACGTCCCACTAGTGACCGTGACAGTTGGCCGAGATTCTTAGAGGATGCGCTTGAGCGGTACTGTTCCGCCATTATTGATCACGATGTTTTGGGTGATTTATGCGTATGATTTGATTTTGATGATTGAGGATTTACGATCTTTGCACAGTGTTGCACTTGATATCGTTTTCGTGCTTTGGCTTCACATGTTTGTGATTTTACGGTTTTAGACATTTGAGTTGATTTTGTGCGTATGCACGCACACGATTTGGTTCATGCGCTCTGTATAGTTTATATATGCTTGCAGTGCAGTGATACACCTTTTGTGCACTTAGAGGCACTGGACTTCGATTTCGATTGTGATACTCGATATTTGTTTCGTGCACCTTGTGCACCTGATTTGATTTTGCGCATGTTCGGCGCTTGATATTGGATTTCATGATTTCATACATGATAGATGCACCGGCCTTGGATTTTCGCGCATGTCGAGCGCATGTTTTGAGATATGATTTTGGTGCACACCAGATACACTAAATCGAGATTTTTCGTGCATGTCAGATGCACCTGATTTTGCTGTCAGGCACACACGTTGCCTACGACTGATGCTTTGTGCACACCCGATGCACTTAGATCTTGTTTCTGTGCACTTGTATGGCACGCATATAGATTTTGATTTCCGTGCGCACCAGACGCACGTAGCATTCATGTGCATATTTTGGGATTGATTTCGTATAGAGCAGTACGTTTTTATGATATTGCTATGTGTTTTCGTACTGAGCAGGACTAGTCAGAGGACAGTACCTGAATATATTTTTGGCATGCATTTCCTTCAGATACTTACAGATATAGATTCGATATTTACATGTATAGTTTCGAGTTATGTCATATTGGTTTTGATTTGGATTTGGCATTGATGTCTTCTCCATGACTCCGATGATTGCGGGATGCTTGACGGAGTTTTGATTTGAGTTATATACTCATTTTTCAAGCGCATGCGCTGCGCTACGATTTGTTTTATGTATTTACAATTTCGGAGCCCCGACGACTTGATGGTTTTCTTAGATGTTTTAGTATTTGGGGGAGTTTGAATTTAAATTCGGGGACCGAATTTCTTTAAGGAGGGAAGATTGTAACGTTTTGAAAATCGTTTCGGTGAAATTTCAAAAAAATCGGTAAAATAAGGGGGTTTTCTGTAAAAAGCCAAAATACAAATATCTTATTATAAAAATTAAATATACATATTCTAGCTATGTAATTGCTATTATTTGGTGTTTATTGAGCCGCTGGTGAAATTTCAAATTTTCTGAAAAAATAAAAAATAATATTATTTTATTATTATTTTAAGCCGTCACTAATACATTTAATTAAGGAAAATTACAAATTGGAATGAGTTGAAACAAATTTTGTGCATCATAAAACATTAAATAAAATTTTATCATGTGGTTTTTGGAACGAAATTATTTGCCAAAACGGTTTAGAAATTATTGAAGAAAAAAGGCTTTTTTTAGCGTAAATGGATGTTTGGGGTATTGTATTTATCATTTTTCATCACCCCACACCCGTACCCACACCCACACACCCCCATTCACTTATCCCCTTGGCTGAATTCAGCAGCCCCCATCTTTTTCCCCACTTGAATTTCAAAGGAAAGAAATGAAAGAAAAGGAAAAGAAAATGGTTAAATGAGGTGGACTTTTGACTTTGGTTTGACCTTGACTTTCTCCCCCCACTTTCCCTACCTCCCTCTCTCTCCTCCCCCCCTCCCATTCCAGCAGCCCCCCCTCTCCTACAGCAGTAGCAGCCCCCCCCCCCCATTCCCCTTCTCTTTTCTCTTCAAAACTTCATCAAAAATTGCCCCAAAATCCATCAAAAAAATCCCAAAACCCAAATCCGACTCCTACCCATTTTAGCTTAGCCCGTATAGCATGGATCTTTGTGAAAAGAGAGCATTTTGGAGGGCCATGGATGCTTGTGGATCTTCAAATATTTTGGGTATAATTCTAAACATTTTTTCTTAATTTGTTACTAATTTCTTAAAGCTAATTTAATTAAGTGTTAATTTGGTTTATGTGAGTTTAATTGCATGATTAAAATTTTCAAGTTAGGGTTTGTTGTGGAAATGAGTTGTGTTTGATTGTGCATGGTTTAGTGATGTAGATTAACATATTTAGTTTTGTAGAAAACTAATCTAGTTGTTAATTACAAGTTGTTACTTGAAAAATATCCAAATTAAGCTTTTGTTGCAAACTAGGTTTTTTGATTTAATTCGAAATATGAGATTAAAAATATGGTTAGGGTTTTTATCGTATTATTAACTTTATTATGTGTAGTTTAATGCTTTAGATCATGGAAATCCAACCTAAATTATAGTTTGTGCATTTTTGGCTATGAAATTGTTAAAAAGGGTATTTTGTAAACTAGAATATTAGGGTTTTTGGAATTTAATGAGATTAAATTCCGGAAATTGTTTCTATGACTTATTTAAGATATTTAATAAGTATATTGGCCGCTACATTCATTTAAACGTCATGTTTTGTACAAAACGGCGAATTGTGCTTGCTAGATTTACGGAAAAATGACTTTTTAAGTGAAATTGGGGTTTTTGTGAGTTTTAACCTAGTTTATATTAAAATTAGTGTTCGTGAATGTGCAAATGGGTGTGATTGGATTTTTCTCGATGGTTTGGCGTTTGTACGCCGACATCGAGGGTTTTTGGGTCGATTTGTGAAGCAACCATAGGTTTTGACCTATGTGGGATTCGTGCGTCGTTTTGGTCATGAGTCGGATTTTAATGCGATACGGTGCGTTATGATATGTAGGTACCCCATGTGGACTTCGAGACGACAAGCAAGCGCGTGGCGGCGTCGGCACCGGCAAGCGAGGACCAGGTGAGTAGATTTATATCTACGGGGAGAAGTCGGGTGGATGGCGTATAGCACCCCCGCAGTTCGTGGTGATGTATACGAATACGTATGCACACATATATATATTGTTTATATATTGTTTGAGATTATTAATGATAGAGATGGATCCTTGGTGTGATTGGATTGGTTTAGTGTTGCGAAACCCTAGAGTAGTGGTTGCACCACACATACACACACCCCCATATTTGCATACATTTTTCTTTCATATGTGCGTACATGGGATTTCATATTGATGTGTATATTTACACATGGGTATGGGGCTATGTGTTTATATACTGGATTTGAGGATAGTAATTGGGATTTGAGATGAGTCGATGATATTGGGCTTGAGGCTAGAAGACCCGTGATGTGTTTTGGTTCGTATTGAGATACGGCATGATGTTTTAGCGGGTCTTTTGACGTAGTGATTCTTATACATGCATGCATACATAGATGGTATCAATATTGTACTAGACGTAGATCAGTACCCCGATCATGATATTTGATAAAGAGGATATCAGATGAATAGTATAATGAATGTGATATTGACCCGTACCCAGATTTGGGATGCCGTACGACGGATTTACGTACGAGCTATATTTTGATCATTGATCCGCACTCTTGACTTGGGATGTCTGATTATAGATATGATATCGGATATGATATTATTGAGGCGGGATCACCGACTAATATATATACAGGTATGTATATGTATCGACTCAGATGTTAGGCGGTTTCCTTACCTGTAGCTTAGCTTGTTAGTTCAGCCGTATAGTTTAGTGTAGTTGTTAGATTAGATTAGACTCCCACCTATTTAAAACTAGCGAGTCGTGGGTATTTTAAAAGACAGGTCAAGGGATCCTACGGATATTTCAAAGGACGTATCTTTTCATAAAAACACCGTAGCCCCTATTTTCAAAACCCCATGATTCGTGTTATTTCAAAAGGCACCATTTATAGGACTTATATTAGATTAATGCAGATTAGTTATAGTTGCGTCTAGTTTTCAGCTCCCGCTCCTTATTGTGGTTCGCTTCGCATCGCATGCTTATATTATGTTTCATACTCCATTATTGATATCATGCTGTTAGGACACCAGCACCATTACCGATGATGCGTATGTACCACGTACACTTACTTGCCGGCTCACACACATCTTCATCGGTAATTTCCATGTCACGTACACCTTAGAAAATATTATTGCTTGATATAGCATGTTAACTAATAGTTTAGACATTGTAGTTATTACCTGCTACTTCATGCATACTGTTATTCATTGTTATGCCGTAGTCATGGATTCTCATGCTTATATTCATGGTCTTACATGCTATTGATGATTCGGATTCCCATGATATTTTATGGATTTGGAGGAAAACCGCAAAACATATATAAACTGCTTTCTTTCTTTTTAAATAAAAAAATGCGGTTTTCCTATGATGTATGAGTCGTCCACCATGAGTTTGCTGATGGATTTCGAGACCCGATTCGAGGAGATGGATGAACCGTTTCGGGTACATGGTGGGCCCGGTGCGGTACCCCGGGGCAAGAGGAATGTGTTGTTGATGTTGAGCCTGGCAGGGGAGCACTACCGACCGGTGATATTACCGACGCGTCGGATATCCGGAGGATACCGTCGTGGTCTTGAGATGGATGGTTGGGGCCGGTCTGGATTGACGGCACCCTAGATATTGATTTTGAGATATTGAGGTACAGAGATTGTGATACGGAGATATCGAGATATTTGGACACTTGTTTTGTGTCGATGCTGGGCACTGTTTTATGCTGATTTCATTTATGGTACCTCACTTTAAAAATACAGAAATCTCACTGATTTATGAAAGAAGTTTTCGTCAGTACATGCATTCTGTTCCGTGCATTCATACCTCATTCATATGATATATTGTTACCTGAGGCACTGACACAGGCACATGAGATTACACTCGGGTTAGATATTTACCCTAGCCTTGTTATAGGCTGCTGGTTATATTTGAGTATATATTATGATCATTGACCCAGGTTGCGTTATTTATGTGATTTCTGTGCGTAGATGTTTTTCTATTCACGAGTTGGCAACTCACCCCCGTTGTGCACCAGTTTCTTGCAGGTTTGCCGTACAGGCTTCATTACGGCTTTGCGGGCTCAGTTTCATTCGGGTGACTTGCTAGTAGGTGGGTTTTTCTTGTATCGTACCCATCATATTACCTTGTATAATATTATTCCGTTGTATCTAGTAAATTCCATCAACCAAACATGTATTTATTGAGATAGAGACCAGTGTTGTTTATTCTTTAGACCTTAGAGTCGCTCGTTATATTTCTGGTGGTTTTGAGTTTCCTTTTGAGTTTTGATCCTCGCCGTTGGCGTTGTATATTATATTGCTTGTGTGGTTGTGACCGTCGATTGACGAAGAGCTAGCTCCCGCTTGGGGATGCCTTTTTCTTGATTTCGTATACTATTCATGTTGTATCCCGTTTGGGAGCCAGTATTTACAAAGGAGACTCTGCCGAAATTTTCAGTAAATTTTTGATGTTTTAAAAACCGCATAATTCGGCTTATGCTATTGAAATTACTTGCTTTAAGTTGGTTTTTCCTGCACTCTACTATTTTTCTTGGTTTGGATTTCTGGGTTTTCGGTTTACTTAGATTACGTACGCCTCGAGACGTTCGTAGTTTAAGTGTCGGTCATGTTCCATACTTTCGGGTCGTGACAAAGGGTGTGCAGAAGGTAATATGTAAAGACAAAATAAAGGGATTAGAAAGAGGGCAAAGTAAGTTGCGACTGTTATCATTCACGACCAAACAGCGTACTTCATCGCCACTCCTATTTCACCTTTAAAAGAATAAGGTATTATTCAGTTGTCTTTTATCATCACCTTTTCTCAGTTGTGAGTACTCCTTGGTTTAGGAGGGTACACCTATTATGCTTACTGGATAGTCTTCTTCCAAACCATAGGCTGGTGCCGAACGGTAGGGAAGGAAGAAAACCATTTAGCCTAACAATGGTGTACAGAAGGTAACGACTAAAGACAAATAAAGGGATTTGGAGAGATGGCAAAGAAATATACGGTTAGAGTCATGAATTGGATTATGGAAGAGGCATTACTATGAATACCAGGATACCCCTACGAAACATTTTCATGTTTCAGTGCATTGTTAATGGAAAACTGTTTTCCCGATTAGATACTTACTCCAGGGTGTGTATTCACCAGGTTTCATTCTCATATCTGTATGGTTTTACAGATGATGAGTGGGAGGAAGTTATTGGGAATTAGGTGATCATCCTCATTATATCGGAATTCGTTGTAATTGGTGATATTTGAGGAAATCTCCTGGGTACAGTTTTCAACCTACGACGCACAGGTTTTGAGTTATTCAACTCAGCGGACTTATACAGAGTATTGTATGTTGTCCAGTGTCCATCAGGACAAAGGGATAGGTCCTCGTACTATGTTCTGCTTACTTATGACTTCTCTAGTTTTTAGACAAGTGTTTCGTAGAAATACAAGGTCTAAGTTTTGAGAAGTTGTGGGTATAAGAATAGAGTAGAGGACCAGATGTCACAAGTATCAGGATTCTTCAAAGAGATCGAAGATGTAGATACTTATGATTGGTATTCAGATGATAGTAAAAGTTTTAAGAAAATTGTTTCTCTTTCAGGTTACTCATAATTGGATGGATTCCTAAGTTGAGTAATGCTGATTAGCCTCTCTCCATTAAAGTTGATATGCACTGGAGACAGCTGCATGTTTAGAATCTGGTTCCAATTAAATAAGTGCCAAAGTTTCTATATTGGATATAGAATGGTTCATATCTTAACGATGTTAAGATACGGGGAGTTGTCCGGCTTATGCTTAAAACCAGACTCTGGATAACTCAGGGCACGTTTCTGTAATGGCAGTTTGTGGGTTGGCCCAGGATATGACGAGGGTTGACTTTCTACCATCTGGGAGATCAATAGTGATATTGTTCTTGACTCGTCACAGTTTTAGTAAAATGGATTTTTTCAGAAAACAGTAGTGGGAGTATGGTAGAACTGGAAGTGATTCCAGAACCTCAAACGATTACGGAAAATTTAATAGGACCTAAAGATTCAATCAGGTTTGACATTCCATTAGCCACTCCGCAGATATGGTGGGTAACCTCAGACACCCGAGAGGTACTCCGGTAGCCTCAAGGACGGTGACAGGGAGGTTTTTATCTACCTAGACTTGACACTACTGTTGTTCCAGGCTATGAGACCCGGTAGGAGGGTTGTTGTGGTCAGTGGGAGCAGCGGAAGAATAATGGGCAAGTAGCTTATGTCTATTTATAGACTAGAGCAGTTATAGCGGAGATTGATCATCTAATTTTGATGTAACAGTCATAGGTTTGACTTCATCAGAATAGGGGATGGATCAGTTAAGAAGGTAGTAGGGTATGATGTCTTGGTATTTGGATGACATACACAGAGTAGGAAGTAAAATTCCTATACTACGATCGGTTGTACTGTGGTCGTCACACAGTTGTTTCTCCAGACAGGATATGGATATAATATTTGACATTCTGGTTTCTAGATCTATAGTTTTAGATCTGGATTTGGGTAGTTTCCCAATGTAGGTACTTTGACAGTATTCTAATGGTTTTTAGAATAGATGACTACTGGCATGGTGGTGTACCTGCAGGTGATGGAGTCACCCTCTCTTACAGACTAAAGGGGAGAGGGATGTGCATGATTGACATATCACTTGCTCAGGCAATTGAGTCAATCATGAGATGTCAAGTACCACACCAAATGTTGTTTTTGCACTAGATGCAATAAGTTTGTATTAATCCAATCCTGGAGAAACATAAGGAAGCAGTTTTAGAACATAAGTGGATGTTCTAGGGATTTGATGACGGCAGCCTCCTTCGGAAGACGGTTATCATTCCAGGCTTCAAAAGTGACTAGGATGACAGAGTGATTGTCAGAGTTATAGTTTTCCTTCTGACGAAGGGGGCAGTATTATGGACAGATGGTCCAAGAGGATACTGTGGGAGGCATGGTGCCGGATACTGATTAGGTTCAGTTATCGATACAGTCTAAGAAGTTTGGATTTGGAGTTCATTTATGAACTAAGGTCCCATCGGATATCCAGACATATTCTAAGACAGGTATTACTCAATTCGGGAGATGGCTTTCTCCGCGAACTTGAGATTAAGAGAGACATAGAAAGAAACTTCAGGGCGGATCCACTCACTGAGGCTATTTCTCGAACACAATAGTTTTACAAACGGGCTTTATGAAACTGATTAGTAGGGGAGTTGGGTGTTGGTTTCACACGGGCTGTGAGTACGCAACATCGCAATAATTAGCCTTAAGTGCAAATGGGAGATTGTTGGATATAGTGCCCTCAAAGTCAATTATTGGATCGCAGGTACATGATTGCAATGATTACGGAGGACCTATACCGGTAGGACAGTCTTACTCGAGATGATAGTATGCTATCTGGTTTGCCTTTATCAGTCGTGTATATGTTCAGGTGACTGATTACATGTTACACTTTGATAGAGCCCTTAGGATCTTGCTTGACTACCAACAGTATGAGGGCGATCATATAAGCGATCATCAGCAGGGGATTCGTCTCTCCCGGTATTGGGGGTGGAGGTCGCACTGTGTCTAGGAAAGCCATTACACCAAGTCCTTGGCCAAGACAGGTGAGATTTACTGGTAGGTACTCCAGTAGTATCTCAGGGTGTTCAGGGCTTGTCTCCGACACGACTTATACAGCTATTGGGGGTCTGACGTTACTAGCCCCCTAGGCCGGATATGCGATACTCATAGACGAACGGACCGGACTGTATATACATTGTCACTGTTAGGCTCAGTAGGGTTTTCGGATGAGTTCGCTCATCGGTCTCCCTTGAGGTCAGTCCTTGGGCAGCCGTTACGCATAGCTAGTGCCGCTGACGGCTTGTGGTTAAACCCACTGCCAGGGTACTGACGAGTCATTAGAGTCCCCCACAGACAGTTTCCCAAGTTCGGGCGAAACGTTGTAGAGGCCGTATGGTTTTATGCCAGGGTTCGGAAATTGCACGTGCGTTTACGCACGTGTCATATTTCGGGCAGATAATACTGGTGGGCTTTGGTTTAAGCCGGATCCATGTATTATACAGAGTAGATATAATATCTTTGTCTCAGTTGCATTTGTATTCGGTCGTAATACGAATGCGGGTATATTTATACAGTTACGGGGTTGTCCTGAAATTCGTTTCGAGATCACTTTTGGAAGTTGCCAGTTTCCAGTTTTCTATCGCCCGTCTTTTAACATTCGGTTAAAGACGGATTTATCTTTTCTTGAGATGAGTGTGGAAGGTTCTAGAAGTTTCTAGAAGAGGTGACTAGGTTGAATGGCGTTGATGTTTCATTGGTTGCATTTAATGTATTCATACCTTGTGTTTACACTTTGTGTTCACACTTTGTGTTCACACATGATATTTTCTTATTGTCACCTCCCCCTCTCCTACACTCACCCCCCCCCACTTCTATATATTGTGGCCGGCCCCTTCCTTGGTGCCCATGAGATTTTTCACTCACTTGATTTGATTCATTTGGAAAAAAGATGATAGGTTTCGGTGTATGGAATTTCACAGCTCACTTCATTCCATCACCTGATTCCCATGGCAACTTCATTAACCGTTCGTCCATGGTTTTGGACGAAGCGAAACAAAGTATTCCACTCATTCTCTACATCAATCTTGGTCATCTCTTCTGGCAAACTTGATGACCGAGTTGCCTCGAGTCAGAGGCGGGAGCCCGTTTAAAGATCCGATGACGTGGTGCCACCTAGACGAGGAGATCGGAGCGCCGCAACGGAGCGTGGGATGATGGTTAAAGAACGAAGGACTCGGATCGTTCGGTATAACCTTTCTTCCCTCTTTGTAGATTGTTAGTTTAGCGTTAATGGCAGATCCGGGTTATAGTATGCGATAGCGCCAGTTATAAAAGTTTTTGTTCCGTATTTGGCGTCTGAAAGACGACCGGGGCGCTACCGTAGACTTACATAGTGACCTGTAAGGTCACCTAAAGCAGTATACGATGATAAAGATAAAAAAGATAGCATACTATCACCTCGAGTAAGACTGTCCTACCGGCATAGGTCCTCCCTCAATCATTGTAATCACGTGCCTGTGATCCAATAATTGACTTTGAGGGCACTATATTCAACACTTAGAACTTTGATCGATTACCAGATTTGAATCTACCCCAAGTACAACACAGTACTCATAAAATTTGGGTAGAAACAAAATATCAGAAAAATCACAAAACACCAAGCTGGATACACTGCAGGAAAAACGAGTTGACTCGGAGTCGACTCGGCCGCGGATCCGCGGCGGAACGCTTGGTTTCGCCGCGCTTCCGTGGCGGTCTGACCGATTCACGATCTCGTTTTCCTTGGGTGTCCCCAATAATGGAAAAGACATTACTAGGAATACCCGGATACCCCTTCGAAACATATTCATGTTTCAGTTTCACTGTGTATTGTTAATAGAAAAAATTGATTTCCCAATTAGTTCTTACTCCAGGGCATGTATTTACCAGATATGATTCTCACATTTGTATGGTTTTACAGATGATGAGTGGGAGTAAGCTATTGGGAATTAGGTGATTGTCCTCATTATATCGGAATTTGATGTAATTGGTGATATTTGAGGAAATCGCCTGGGCTGTTTGCCGGACGACAGATATTTGGTTTTGAATATCCGTTTTTATGCATCAATTTTAAATTGATATATCTGTACGTTTATTTTTATAAAGTGAGATATAACTTTTTGAAATTATGTCCATGACATTTACCTATATCAGTGGATGGTTAGGTAAGGAGCATTAAACAACGGTGTGATTCTTCTTAACCATAAGTATAGTTTTCAACCTACGACGCACAGGGTTTGAGTTATTCAACTGATATTTTTAAAAACGACAGAAAAGTGCAATTTTTAAGGTCCCTGGAAAAAATTTTGGACCAGTTTTTAAAAACGACAGAAAAGTGCAATTTTTAGTTCGTGTTTTGCGATTTTTCCGGCGATCGAATTTCTAACACTTTGCCAACATGTTAGTAATGGTTTAACCTGTCTCTGATGCCACTGTAAGTCTATATCACTCACCCCGCTAGCTAGTGGGGAGGCGGAATAGGTAAAAATCAAAATTTTCTTACTTAGTAACATAGACTATGCTTGAGGATCTTTCCTAAACCATTGCTAACAAATAAACTAGAGGTTTTATCTACTATGCTAGAAGATTATACCTCATGCTACAAGTCCTTCGGGTCTTCTCCGTCGTCCTTCTTGTCTCCGTAGGCTCCATGGGTCGATCCGAATCGTGGCTTCTTCAACGGCCTCCTTGAGTCGAAGATGATCCACCCGAGAGTCTATAGTTCGAGCTCCACCTCAAGACCGAGGTAATTAGGGCAACAAGCTTGCTAAACTTGATGGACTAGATGATATAGAGTATGAAGATAGATTTGTTTGTCTATTGAAACCCTAATTTTCTCAACACATGAGAGATTAAGGGATTTCTAGTGAGGAAGAAGAAGAAGAGCAAGCATGGAAGCTCTCATGAAGAGAGAGAAGATGAATGAGATAATGATCCATGGAAAAAAGAAAACAAATCTTTTATCATGATAATTGTGATGGCTAAATTTGATTTGACCATTATCATGTCACAATAAATGCTAAGCCAAAATATCTAGTGCTTAACAAAAATATCTAAGTCAATAAAAGTCAATAAGGTCAAATGGTCAAACCCAATTAGCCATGACACAATTATCACTAAAAAGATTAGTAAACATTTTCCACCACCTCATAATGGTTTTAATCAAGTCAATGGTCAAAACCCTAATGAGGCATCTTCTTCTTTGCTCCTCGCATCCATGCATACACACCCGCATCCGCATTCCGAAGAATACGAATACTAAGAGACAAAACTAATCTATCAATATAATACTAGGATCCGGCTTAAACTAAAACCCACTAGTATTATCCACTAGAACATCATACGCGCACAAGTGCACGCATGTGATCGTAGCCCTGCCGTAAAACCATACGGCCTCTACACCTTTTGCCCAGTGCAGGGAAATTCTCTGTGTAAGAATCTAAAGACTCGACACTACGCTGGCAGTGGGTTTAACCACAAGCCGCAAGCGGTACTAGCTGTACATAACGGTCCCCAGGTAGATGTCGATAAGAAGGCCGATGAGGAAAACCCACCCGAACTCCTATTGAGCCTGAGTGTGACAATCTCCGTACAGTCCGGTCTGTTCGTCTAAGAGTATCGCATATCGGGCCTAGGGGTTGTTAGTTATATGTATGCCTTAGAGGCCATTACTGTACATACGATGTATATTGTAATGGATGCTTGGACATATATAGGGAGGACTTTCTTGCTCGACATGATAGTATGCTATCTGGTTGTACTTTATCTTAACATGTACTCTGATTGTCTCTATATTACATGTTGATAAAGCCCTTAGGATATGTACTCGACTACTGGGACTATGATGAGATCATACTAGTGGGGCCACGGTAGTCGACGAGTACATCCTATAACTGTTCCTAGTCGAGGGTGTATCGAGACAGGGCATCGATACACCAGAGTAGACTAGCGTATATTCATCTTGACCCATATGATGGGCAATGGATGATCCCATATCCATCGGTGTTTGACATCAAGGATGGTGTACGGGTGCTCAGTGGAGACTGGGTACACTGGACGGACTCGCCGAGAACTCCCAGATGGTATTATACCTCACGTTAGATGGCAGTTCTCCGGTGACACCGGTACAGAGTAGTCTGTTGACCCGAGATCGTCATAGAGTCTTGTGTGATTCCCACTGTGCTTTAATTTCCATCATACCACGTCCAAGAGGGCGTGCAAAAAGGTGGCTTTTGGGTACAGTCCCGAATCACATGGAGGCAATGAGCGATAGAAGGGGATTCGTCTCTCCC
This sequence comes from Agapanthus africanus, assembly GCA_030015575.1. Classification (NCBI taxonomy): domain Eukaryota; kingdom Viridiplantae; phylum Streptophyta; class Magnoliopsida; order Asparagales; family Amaryllidaceae; genus Agapanthus; species Agapanthus africanus. The sequence goes on along the minus strand of CM057342.1, from coordinate 14,475,508 downwards.
GGTATAGGGAGTTGATATTGTGCTGTGTTCGATTGGCTATAACCGGAAATCCCTGGCCAGGGTTGTTGAGATTTACTGGTAAGTGTTATCAGTAGTTTCTTGAACTGTTATAGATCTCATATCGACACGACTTATCAAGCTACTGGGGTCTGACGTTTACCACCCCTAGGCGAGATATGCGACATATCAGACGACGAGACCGGACTGTACGGGAGTGTTACTGATTGGATTCACAGGAGAATGTACAGGCTTGCTTGTTGATCTTTTGAGCGCTCAATACCTGGGTAGCTGTTACGTTTAGCTGACCGCTTGCAGCTTGTGGGTGTTTGATATGATCATCACCTACTGCCGGCGTATTGACGATTCTTTAGAGTCCTACAAAGAGGTTTCTTGGCTCATGCAAAACGGAGTAGGGGCACATATGTGATATGTGCAGGACCGAGGATAATGCGATATGAGATATCGTATTCTATTCTCGCGATATTTGATATCAGCCGGGTCATCGGGTCAAGTGTTGATTCGATGAATCGGTACGGATAAATATTAGTCGGTTATATGCGATATAGCCGGATTGTCGGATCAAGTGTTGATTCGATAATTTAATGTATAATAATATATATGATATATTAAATTATATTAACTAATATTAGCTCACTAAAAGATTCTTTTTCTCACTCGGGTAATACATTGATATATATGCGATATATGTTAATTGTATTATTTTATTGCTATAATAAATATTATATATGTGATATATAATATTGTAACATGTTATAATTATTAATGCAACATGATTAGTGGAGATTAAACAAGGTTAGGGTTTGATTTGGGTTAGCACATTCTTGTTGCTTCTAGAAGCATTTCTTTTTGTCATGAAGAAGATATTTGTGTTGATATTTTCTAGTGACTCACTTATAACTCAACCCAAACCCTAACCCTAGTAAAATCTCTACATAGGTTACTACAACCATGGTTGTATAAATGATTATGATAACTTTTTATTATTCATCACAAAATGATAATTCATTCTTCTTCTTCTTCTTCCTCCTTTTGCAAAGCTTTCTTGCTTTGATATTTTGTGATGAAAATATGTGAGTAAAAGATAATAAAAGAGAGCAAAAATCCCACTTCATCATCCTCATCTATCCTTGCCATTTAGATGAGAGTGTTCACTTCATATTATGAGTGTTAGTTTGTGTTAACGAAACTTCAAGGTAGATCATCTTTGTATCGAAGATCGGAAGCAAGACTGCATCTTTCTCTTCGTGGAGCCTCTCGAGAGTCCGGAACACGATGATCGCGGCGAAGGGACCTCAACACGGAGCTTAAAAAGTGAAGGACCGGATCTACAAAGGTTGTAATCCCTCTCACTTAGTGTTAAAGAGTTTAACATGCTAGTTTTCGCCTAAACTCTAGTTTAAAGATCCGGTTTCGGGTTGTTTGGCACGGCTAAATTTTTAATCGGGCATGGTTGATGCCTCGTAGACCCTTGTGCGAGTGCCCAACAACCCTACAGGGGTGGTAAACGTCAGACCCCTAATAACGGTATAAGTCGTGTCGGAGTGTAGCCCAAAACACCCAGAGAAACTACTGGAACACCTACCAGTAAATCTCACTTGCCCTGGCCAGGGACTTTGTGTAATGGCTCTCCAGACACAGCGCGATATCAACCCCCAATACCGGGAGAGACGAATCCTGTCTAACCGCCACTGCCTCCAAGTGCTTCGGGACTGCACCCAACTACTACCTGTTTGTACGACTCCTTTGGGCCGTGGTAGGGTACTAATCAAAGTACAGTGGGAACACACTCGAGGCGAAGTAACAGTGTCAAGTCGACGGACTAAGCCGTACTCATATCACCTGGGAACTGCTATCTGACGATAAGTATAGTACCAACCAGTAGTTCCCGACGAGTCATGTCCGGTGTACTCGTAACCTAACGAGCACCTGCATACTATCTCCAGTACGATGTACTAATGGCTGTGGGACAGACCATCTCCCCTGCTGGGATGAGAAGCGTATACACTAGTCTACTCCGGAGTATCGATGCCCCGTCTCTTTAATCCTACAACTAGGGACCTGTGTAAGGATGTGCTTTTAGATTACCCATCCCCCACTAGTGTGACTGCCATCACAACGCTGGTAATCAAGCAAAGATCCTAAGGGCTCTACTAATATGTATAAACGATATGCTAAAAGAAACACATGCACATATTGAAGTAGAAACAAACCAAGTAGCATACTACCATTTTGAGCATGACTGTCAATATAACTGTGAATATCCCAAGCTTCCATTAAGTAATATACAAGCTAGTATGATATAGTAATGGTCTCGAGGGCATATACACTAACATGAAGGGTGTGAAAATTGAATGGGTATTTATAGGAAAAAAATAGGGTTAGGGTTTGATAAAAAAATGCATTAAAATGGGTTTAATTGGATTTTATTAGTCTTTGTAAATGTTCAGGGATTTTAAACAGTACAGGGGTTATGGGGAGGCAAAGATGCACAGAAGTCAAGAAGGGTAAATCAGATTTGAGGCCGAGACGGCCGGCGGCGGCGGACGAGTCAGGCGAGTCGCCGGCCGATCTGGGCCGAGTCGAGCCGATTTTCCCTGCCATGTGTACTTTGTCGTTTGGTCTACCTCCTGGACTCGTTTGTTTTATATGTGACTTTTGGTTTTACGGGTAATACACGTGTAGACTCTTGGGCTTCTAAAAAAATTTTAAAAAATCAAATAAAAATTAATGTGGCTGATGGGATTTGAACTCTGGTGCTTTGGTTCAGTAGTACAAGGTCTTACCGGTGAGCTACAAGCTCTTTCTTGCTATTAAAAAGCAAAACAAATTTATAACTTGTGCTCAGGCTCAAGTACCCCTTTCTGTATTTTTAAAAAAATTGTACAGAAAGTTTAGGGTTGTTACATTCTACCCTCCTTTAAAAAAAAATTCGTCCTCGAAATTTGTAAAAGGAAAGTGTAACAGATTCAAGAAAAGTTTGGTGACTGAAATACTAATAGTGTATGAAAAATAACAAAGTGATGCAAAAGTTTGAAAATGTTGAACAGAATTACCAGGGTTACTCTGGCCAACCGTCTCAGCTTCTACGGCCGCCAAAGTGTAAGCCTGGCGTCTCGGTACATTTCTTCGTGCATGCTGGTACATCGATGGTTGTCGAGGTAAAGGTAGCCTACGTAGAGATGGTGCAGGAAGAGCTAACCAAGTAGGTGGAGCTTGTATAGCTGGTCTAGTTGCGGAATTAGGGCCGGTTCGGTTGTGTGGGCAAGTTCCTATGGTATGTGAGGATGATCCACATATTAGGCAAAGACCATTTTCTCGTCGGCAATCCTTGACTTAGTGTCCGGTTCTCTTACAATAGATGCAGAAGTTTGGTTCAGTCTCAGAAAATGATCCTCCGGGCTTCATAGCTGGCGTTGGGAGAGTTGGCCTAGAAGAGGCTCCCTCGGTAATCTGATTGGCGGGACGTTTCATACCGACCAACTATGGCTTTCCTTTCTTCTTCATAACAGCTTCGTAACGACGGGCTGACTTCAAAAATGCTTCATGTGTCGGGTATTTCCCCATTGCTACGGCGTCTTGAATCTCATGGTTCAATCCTTGCCGGAACCGCTTGGCTCTGATCGGTGCAGTAGGAATTAGATGAGCGGCGAATCGGCTAAGCATGGTGAATTCTGTATCGTACTCGTCCACCGACTAATCCCACATGGATCCTTGTTGCAGGTGGATGAATTTCTGTTCCATCTCGAAATGTGCGGTTTTTAGAAAATATTTGCCATCAAAGAGATCACAAAAATTCTTCCACGCGATTGGCTGCTCGAGTCGGCTCTCCTCGGCCTTCCACCATACTCTAGCATCGTCGGTGAGCTGTAGTTTAGCGATTCTGACCCAAGTCATTTCTGGAATTTGAGCTATGGCTAGGTCATCTTCAATACTCTGCGCTCATTCTTCAACCTCAAGTGGTTTCTCCTTTCCTGAGAAGTTCTTTGGGTGTAAAGACCGAAATTGTTTCACTCCTGACGCCTCTGCTTCAGAGCAGATGATACTCTATTGAAGGAGAGCGGTCTGCTCCTGCAAAATCGTGCCTTGAGCCTGCTGACCATCAAGTAAGATTTTGATAGCCTCCAGAAGCACCGTCTGTTCTGTGAGTGGAGCGGTTACGGTAGGTGGATGTGGTTGGATTGTAAGGGTAGGTGGCGGTGGTGTACGTCCATCGTTGGTGCTATGGTTGCTGGGAGAATCTATCACCTTATATTAAGAAGTAAGATTAGGATAGATTCAACGGAGATTGAATTGCAAGGAATATAAAGTTGTTGAATCTTATATTTCTTGTTTTATATTACTTATGACTTCATGCAGAACTGACCTGCATGGGCCGACAAAAAAACATGTCACGTCCCGCTTCCCAGTAGACGGAATCAGGTACGTGACGAGACCGCGGCGTATTTATTTCGAGAAGGTCATTTCCCGAAATAAATACGCTAAGCGTAATATAAGCAATTTAAAAAGACAAGGTAATAAGCATGAAAGTAAAACTTCAACAACTTTATTTATATTCAACTTGATTCATTTACAATACATGATTTTTAACTGAAAGAAATACAAAGATTGAAACGCCTAAACAGGTGGCATACATCAACAGAGAAAAGGTAACTGGTCTAGGCCTGTGACTCGGTCTGTTGGTGCTCCTCCTCTGGGATGTCTACTCTTTCAGTCTCCTCGGTATCTGACGAACATTTCAAGAAAACAGAGAAAGGTGGAATGTCTGTCAGCGAACTTTCGCTCGGTAAGCCCCAAAGGAAAGAGGAGTAAAGAAAAATGTAATGATAGGAAAAAATTACAATATGAATTATTGAGTATGTCATATCATCTTGTCAAGTTTATTTATCCTGCGGTTTTATTGTAATACAAATGAACAAGTATAGTAATGTGTGATGAGTAGATAAACTTGATATCATGAGCATGATAGTATAAAAGTAACATAGCCATATAATGTAAGTGTAGTGAACATGCAGTGAAGGTAAATGTCTTAACAGGTCTCTGCTTGGGTATACTAATCTAACGTAAGTTCAAGGGTGAATGTCAACCCAGTCTCAAGAGTGTTCTCGAACCCAACAGGCTGTAATCCAGGGGTAGGGAACCACGAGCCCGAATCAAATGTTAGTAACGGGACTTCAACCTAGTGTTGAAGTATTCCAAACTCAACAGGCTATAATCCAGGAGCAAGAAAACACGGGCCCTCATGATAGCTTGTTTGTGTTAGTAGATATGGACTCATGATCTAAGGGGACTCTTGAGATTTTGTTGGATTCATGAATGAACTATCCCAACACCCCGTGTATTTATTATATTGATAGTAATGATTGTGCTGATGGTAGTGTATTGTATTGTCTTGTAAATTGAATTATATAAATGGATGACTTGTCGAAACCATGATATCAGTAAATGAAAGTAGCTAGAGAATCATGTAGATGGATGTATATCCATGGTTCGGTTCAGTCAATACACATTGAATAGATTGAATATATGAATTTATGGATTCATGTTGAATTGTTATATATATACTCAAATCTCATTCAAGTCAGATTGATTATATTGAGACTCAGTCTGAGTCAGACAATTAGAAAAGAAATTGAAATCATGAATTAAGTTTTGATGTTATCGGTAACCGCTGCACATGGGCGGCGAGATTTGTGTCTTTTTCAAAGACGATTACCGTGTTGATAACACCGTTTGTTAAGTTGTCTATCTTAGATAGGCAGGCACCCATATCTCCGGCTCCGTGAAGCTCAAGAGACTGGTCCCGCTTAAACCTATGTTTACTAGGGTCTTTATTGTAATTTAGTATAATTTGAGGGGATTTTATATAAAAATAATTTTGTATAGTTTTCAAAATACACCTCAAGTATTTTATTATCGTCCTTAAAGTTTTCATTGATGTATATTTTATCATTGTGACATTTCTAGTGAATAAAACTTATTTTTCATTATATATGGTATTTAATTGTAAAGTATTTAACTTGTATGGAATTGCATGGTATTTTCATGTAAAGTGATTATTTTTTATTTAGAAAAGTTGGAATATTTATACTATATCAAAAATAGATATTTTGATATATATAACACACACACACACAATAATAATAATTAAATTTATTATTTTTCTAGAAATCTCATTTTCTTAAGATATTTGTATTTTTAAATCTTTCGAGACCGTATGCTCCTTGCGGAGGTCTACATCTCGCACTACTAAGCCCGAGAATGTGCGATAATTCGCACCATCCCGAACGGATTCCCCAAATGGGTTGTAGCGGCACTTTGCAAAGATTTGTTTAAAATATATAATCTTGTAGAAAATGGTTTTAATAGTAAAATGTATTTATATGTAAAGTTGTGTTTTCCCGTATTCTATGTTCCCGAAAGATATCGTGCTATGGTAGATATGTGTGTTGTGAGGAGGTAGGTCATTACCTCGTGAACTATCGAAAGGTATAGCAATGAATTATAATGAATTATGTCAAAACTAAACTATGTGGTATTTTTCTGTAAAAGTGCGATAAAAATGGAAATATGAATTATTTTGCTATGAAATTTGTTCAATATGTTTTGTTAATATTTAATGGTCTTGATGTGAAAGTTTGGTATTGTTGTATTTAAGAAAATTGAAACTTTTTAAAGAAAACCGAATCGGAAGTCGGGTTAACTCCGCTTCCATCGGGTTTTAGAAATACAATTTTTTAGATTAGAAAAGAGAAGAGAGAGGAGGGACTTACAGGATTAGAGTCAAGAGAAAAGGAAGAGCAAGAAGTAGGAGGTGCCGGTGCATCGTTTTGTCGTCAAAATCTCTTCGGAACGTCGTCGGAAGTTCGCCGGTGTTCGCCCTTGCTAACTCCACTTGCACACAAAAAGTTCTATAGAATTTTCTTGAGAATTTGGACAGGAATTTCAGTGTAAAGGGTGTGAAAAATTGAGTGGGTATTTATAGGAAAAAACTAGGGTTAAGGTTTGATAAAAAAATGCATTAAAATGGGTTTAATTGGATTTTATTAGTCTATGTAAATGTTCAGGGATTTTAAACAGTGTTATAAGGAGGCAAAGAGGCACAGAAGTCAAGAAGGGTAAATCGGATTTTGGGCTGAGTCGGCCGGCGGCGGCCGAGTCAGGCGAGTCGCCGGCCGATTCTCCCTACAATGTGTACTTTGTCGTTTGGTCTACCTCCTAAGCTCGTTTGTTTTATATGTGACTTTTGGTTTTACGGCTTATGCACGTGTAGACTCTTGGGCTTCTAAAAAGATTAAATGTGGCTAATATGATTTGAACTCTGGTGCTTTGATTCAGTAGTACAAGGTCTTACCAGTGACCTACAAGCTCTTTCTTAGTATTAAAAAGCAAAACAAATTTATAATTTGTGCTCAGACTCAAGTATCTCTTTTTGTATTTTTAAAAAATCTGTACAAAAAGTTTAGGGTTGTTACATTCTAAACTGCTTTAAAAAAATTTCGTCCTCGAAATTTGTAAAAGAAGAGTGTAATAGATTCAAGAAAAGTTTGGTGACTGAAGTACTGATCGTTAATGAAAAATAATAAAGTGATGCAAAAGTTTGAAAAGGTTGAACATAATTAACAGGTTACCCTGGCCCACCGTGGAGATATACTATATAAATAACTGGATAAAATAATAACAGCTCTAATTTCTAAACTCCCTCCTCTTTGTTTCTCCAAAATCTCTAGATTTGTGAATCGAAAAGCTTCGAGCTTTTCTCAATTCCCCAATTCTAAAGGTGCGATCTTTTTGCTTCAGTCCCATTTTTTTTTTTCAATTTTCCCTTTTTGATTGCATTGTAAATTTAGAGATGGATCTGTCGGATTGCCATATAAAAACTAGATTTTGATTTAGGATTTCGATTGTTCACTTGTTTTGCCTTTGGATTTTATGGTTTGCACTTTTGAATCAGGGCCTTTTTTGTGTGTGATCTCAATGATTTTGATCTGTTGAGTTGATAAAAGTTGCATCTTTATGTGTGTGATCTCAATGATTCTCGACTCGTCACCATCGGATCCAAAGCTTTGATATCCCTGGATTGTATTTGTCATTTGAAGATGGTTATGGATTTAAAGATTGAATTTTGAATCGTTTTTTGTGATCTTTTATCAACCTTCATCACTCAATGCATTGAACTGTAACTGATTGTGAGAGATCCAATGAATTCGTCAATCTTTTGTCTTTTGATAATAATACTGGGATTAAGTACCTAGCCATTTGATTTATGTCACAACTGCATTTTGCAGATCCGGTACCATTTTCAAGTCCAAATTGTTAGTTGGATTTTTGTGAATTAGTGAAAGCCTATTTGCAATGCCTGGAATTATAGTTGATGGATCTGCTGAAAATGAGAACTCCACTGATATGAATCTTTCCCCGATCAAAGAGAACGCGGCAACAATGGAATCCCCACCGAGTCCCAAGAGCGAAGCCCTTGAACCACCAACAGAGAACCGCTTTGATACGTTGATTGATCGTCTATACAACAACGTTTGTGAGTTGGAGAGCTCTGGTGATGAGTTGTCCCCATCACGCCATAGCTTTGGATCCGATGGTGACGAGTCGAGAATCGATTCGGAACTTCGCCACCTCGTTGGTGGTGAGATGAAAGCGATTGAGATAATGGAGGAAGAAGGAGAAGAGGGTAATGCCAAGATCCAATGTCCTACTATGTCTTCAGCTTCATCCAAACAATCGAAGAGGCCGTCTGTCACATCCACCCCTCAAAGCGCATCGATACTGACTCTTAGAGGCAACATAATGAAGAAACTAAAGAATGGATCTGAAGATTCGCCAGAATCTAATAACCCTGAACTTGGCCGGTTTCTTCTAAAACATGCGCGATATTTGATTTCCTCCAATAACCACAGAAGAGCTCTCAAGTATGCAGTTAGAGCAGCCAAATCTTTTGAAAAGTGCTCGGATGGTAAACCCAGTTTGGATTTCGTCATGAGCTTGCATGTTATAGCTGCAATTCATTGTAGTTTAGGTAAATTCGATGAGGCAGTCCCTGTTCTAGAGCAGTCTATTGAGATTCCTTCTGTTGAAATAGGGCAAGCACACGCGCTCGCTAAATTCTCAGGTTTTATGCAATTGGGAGACACCTATGCAATGCTAGGCCAGCTTGAGAGCTCGATAGGTTGTTATAAGAAAGGCTTAGAAGTTCAAAAGCAGGCTTTGGGTGATGTTGATCCTAGAGTTGGTGAGACTTGTCGATACTTAGCAGAAGCACTTGTGCAAGCCCTTCAATTTGACGAGGCCGAGAGATTATGCAAAATGGCCCTCGACATCCATAGAGAAAGTGGGGAGCCTTCATCTTTGGAAGAAGCTGCAGATCGAAGATTAATGAGCCTCATCTGTGATACCAAAGGCGATCATGAAATTGCTCTTGAGCATTTAGTATTGGCTAGTTCAGTAATGGTTGCTAAAGGATTAGAATCCGAGGTGGCTTCAGTTGATTTGAGCATTGGAGACAAGTATCTATCTTTAGGCCGATACGATGAGGCTGTTAGTGCATATCAGAAAGCTCTTTCCATTTTCAAGTCCTCAAAAGGGGAGAATCACCCAAGTGTAGCATCAGTTTTTGTTCGCCTTGCTGATCTCTTTAATAAAACTGGTAAGCTCAAGGAAGCAAAATCTCATTGCGAAAATGCCCAAAAAATTTATGGAAAGCCCATTCCAGGGACTAATTCAGAAGAAATTGCAAGCGGCTTGACCGATGTTTCTGCCATCTATGAATCGATGAGCGATCATGGACAAGCTCTAAAGTTGCTCCAAAAGGTGTTAAAGATTTACAAGACCGCGCCAGGTCAGCAGAGTACTATCGCAGGGATCGAGGCCCAAATTGGTGTGCTGTATTATATTATGGAAAACTATGGGGAGTCTTATTCTTCGTTCAAGAACGCGACTGATAAGCTAAGGGCTTGTGGAGAGAAGAGGTCGGCGTTCTTTGGCATCGCTTTGAACCAAATGGGGCTTGCTTGTGTGCAGAGGTTTGCTATAAATGAGGCAGCCGAGCTTTTTGAAGAAGCTAGGGTTGTTCTTGAGCAAGAATATGGGCCTTATCATCCTGATACTTTGGGAATTTATAGCAATCTTGCTGGGACTTACGATGCAATGGGCAGGTATGAGCTCTTAACTGGCCTTAGATTATGTTTGTTCTGAAAATTTCTTCTAATTGCTAATGTTTTTTTATGATCATAATTCCATAACCATTCTTTTCCCATTAATACGAGATTAAGCTCATTATTCAACCAAAAACTAGCTTAAGGATTTTCCAAATTTCCTCGGTTAAATTTGTTGACTACATTCAACTACGAGCCTTTTTCAGCTAACTGCTTATGGTTTTTTTTTTTGATTGCTGTAATATCCCTTAAAGTGCTATGGCTAATGATATAAAAGCGAAAAAGACGGACTTAAAACCAAGTCTAAGGGGTTCTACTGTATTAAACAAAACATTTATAATAGTTAACCAATTTCCTATTATGCAGAGTAGAGGCTGTTAGAAGGGCATGCGCTTTACATTATCGACATAATTGCTTGCTTCCTCAAAACACAAAAGTGGTTGGTTATACCCTGGACCAGTTGTCATCAATCATTTCTCTTACTAATTAATGTTTGAATATATAGTCTCTTAGAAGTGCTGGCTTTGTTAATGTTATGATATGCCCCCCACTTGTCCCTTGATGTTATCATGAACTGTGACATATATTGAATTATTATGAGCTTTTTATGGAAAAAGAGTCCCTGCAATTGGAAATCCAATAGCATGGGTGCTCTAGGTGATCCTGGGCCATAGATCCTACGTGCTTTTGGATGAATCTCGACCGTTGAATTCGATTTTGGATGATTCTGGACCGTTGGATGCAATAGGACGTGTCCTATTTTCCTTCAAATAGGAGGGACTCCGAATCCACTTTTTATACCCTTTTATATTACAAAGTTGCCTCAGTGATCAGTCTTCTTTTGTATACTTTATCTATTCTTTGCCTTGTTGCTTTTCTCTTAGAAGCATCCTTTAATCATTCAGGCATGTGGTCTTCAACTTTTCTGAAATATATCTCTAAATTCTGTTATCTGTTTTCTGAAAGAGAAAAAAAGGAAAGAAAGAATGGCTGCATGCATCCTCTTCTAATGAGGTCAGGGATGAGAAGAATTTGTTTGTTTTAGAGCTGATTTTGGTTATGAGATAATGACTTTGGATCCTGATTGTATAGTTGGTGATAAAACTTCTAATAGCAGATTTTTTTGTTTAAAAATCAGGCTGCCCATTTGACCCATTTATTTATACCTGTCCATTGTTGATCCTTACCCGTTTACTTGTGATGATAATTTTATATTAATTGTGATATTGAAGACGTAATTTTCTTCTCAAAAATCCGAAGTAGTTGTTTCAATTCCCAAGTGGATCACATCTAAAATTAAAAAAATAAAATGAGATAAGTAATGATTTGGAAAACTGGATGATGCAGGTTGGATAAAGCCATTGAGATATTGGAACATGTTCTCGGAATAAGAGAAGAGAAGTTTGGAACGGCGAACCCAGATGTAGATGATGAGAAGAGGAGGTTGGGTGAGTTGTTGAAGGAAGCTGGGAGAGTGAGGAGTAGGAAAGCTAGGTCACTTGAAACTCTTTTGGATTCAAAACCCCGTCTTCTTAAGAAGGGTGTTGTTGCAGTGATTAGCCAACCTTGAAGCATGAAATTATCTATACTAATAAAATGAAGATTGATTTATGGGATTATAATTAGTTTTGTTAAAAGGATAGAAGAGAAATGATTCAGAAAGTGGATTGTATATTTATTGTTGCAGAGTTGATTAATTTAGTTTTTTGATTGTTTTACATACGCTATATTTCTAAACTGTCGTTTCCTTATATACATGTTTTTCATTTGTTCAAGACTTGAAAACGATGGAAAGTATTTTAATGAGTGAGAACGCATTTATAAAAGAAATAAAATGAACTAGCATTTAAATTAAAATTCTTGTTCAAACTCCTCTTGCCCCATACATATTTAGGTCCAATAGAAATGCACCCCACAGGCTAGAAAACAAAATGAGATATATGTCTTGTATAAAGATTGATGGAATCGCTTTGGAAGAAACAACTTGGAAGAAAAAACCTTGGTTTTTATTTTGGTTGACTTCAATACCTCAATAACTTAAAATTATATAAATCATTTATCTAAATCCCCATAGTTAATCATTTGATGATTGATCTGACATTTAAATGAGCTATTAGTGTTCGCTTTAAGATATATATGAAAATGAAGAGCGTAACACCAACAATGGAAGTAGTGTTTGATTTATCACTCTTTTCATATGATATTGAATTGGATCATCTTAATGTGTGAAAGAGCTAACCTTACCATCTTATATGCATGGGTTGTCCTTAAATAAACCCCATTTTTTCATGATCAACAGAAATTTAAAAGCTGAAGTTCTGCTATAATGTATGAGTCCTAACTTTTCTTTTTGGCACTAACCTTCATAATTTATAACTTTACCGTCGTGGCCTGTCAATCATATTACCCACATTTCCGTCTTTGAATACATGACAGATGAGCTAGAGATCCATAAATTCACGTCCCATTTTAACCAAATGAGCATCGCTCTTATGATAAAATTTTCCTCCAGTGAGAGCAGATCGTTGATTCGATTCTTTCAATTCCTGAAGTGGTCGCATCCAAAAACAAATGTGTCCCACATCTAAACATCATGCCACTAATCTAAGACCTAGGGATTCATCTTCAGATTCAACGTAGAAAAGAAAGATTTTTCCATATTCAAGATACAAAGGCAGAGAAAATTCCAAATACTATGCAAAAATCTCCATCAAGAATAAAATTCAACAGTCACCAAGAACTATTTAGGCTTACAATAAAGAAATTGGGTGGAACAAGAAATGAAATATGTAATTAACAAATTTTCAGCAAGACATGCAAGATATATAATGCTTCTTTACTACCTATGAGTCTATGACAGCAGGAATTACAACAACATACCAATGAAGCTTTTACAGCATGAATCACATAGCATCTTTTATGCATTAGTACCCCAAAAACAATTATTCTCACATACAACACAGGACACAGAAATAAGAAGAAGAAACCAAATATAGTTTTACAGAACTTTATATCTGTTGCATGCAAGCAGGCATGCTCAAGAATAGAATGTACAATTTTCCAGCAAATTGAAAGAATGGAACCTATCTACTCCATTTTGAAGTGTAAGTGTATACTATCTTGTATCAACAAAGTTGCTTATGAACTTGCTGTGAGCTCCATGTAGCCTTTGCCGATGGCAAAGAAGTCGGAAAAATTATTGTCGGCTTCCTCTTGCTCTCTTCCAGATACGGAAAATCTTCAGTGTAATGCAAACCCCGGCTCTCGTGCCTCGCAAGTGCGCTACTAATAACAAGTTTTGCACAACAAAACAGATTCCTCATCTCACAAGCCTCGATCCCAACCATCATCTGTTTCCACCCCCGACGGAACAAGAACTCTTCCCACTCTGCCTCCAGATCCCCGACCCTCCACTCTGCAGTCTTCAGCCTCTGCGTAGACCTCACGATCCCCACGTACTCCCACATTATGCATTGCAGCTCTCTCCTCACTTCCTTATTTTTATGCTTGATCTCATCCAAAACATCATCTTTTATTGACACTGGGGGCACCGGGTGCGCCCAAAGTGCAGATGAACGTCTCACCGCCTGGCCACTGTGATTAATGGACGGCAGAACGGCTCGCTGAGCAAATACGAGGGCTTCTAGAAGAGAATTGCTGGCAAGGCGGTTGGCGCCATGGAGGCCGGTGCAGGCGACCTCGCCGGCGACGAAGAGACCGGCGACGTTAGTCTCACCATGGAGGCCAGCGCGAACCCCACCGCACATGTAGTGGGCAGCGGGGACCACGGGGATTGGGTGGCGGGTGATGTCGAGCCCGTATCGTAGGCATTCTGCGGCGATGTTGGGGAAGTGGGCCAGGATGGAGTTGCGGGGGCGGTGGCTGATGTCGAGGAGGACGAAGCTCTCATTCCGTTTTTTTAACTGGTCGTCAATGCTGCGGGCAACTATGTCTCTCGGGGCGAGTTCTGCACGGGGGTCATACAAGGGCATGAAACGCTCATATGATTGGTTATATAGGATGCCGCCATCGCCTCTGACTGCTTCAGTGATGAGGAATGCGTTGTCACGGGGTTTGAGAGGTTTGATGGGGAGGCCTTCATCAGCTAGGGCTGTTGGGTGGAACTGCACAAATCTTCAAAACGACAAAAAATTTGTCAAAAAAGAATGTCTGTGTGCTATGACTATAATGTGACATGTTGCAGACAATTTTATTCCTTAAGGGAAAGTTGTATACACATAGTATTTAAACTTCTTTGCGAAAAAGTTAAGTTGAAAATAAGAGATTCCTATATGTCGAGTTAGAGGTTCCTGAATAGAAAGGATAGAAAATTACGGTTGTAAAGATTTTGCTAACTAGGTCTGTAATAATGACATACATGAGCACGCGCATCATGCACACGTGTGTGCACACATAACTGTGATGTTAATGCCTCAACTGTGTAGATAAAAGAAATGTCATTTGTCAAAAGCCGAATTGAACTTTGCAGAAAAACATGTTGGAGTACATTTTCTTCATTTGCAGGGGCTATAAATGTTTGTCCTCGAATAATTTGAGTAACAGAGGATACGTAGAATTTGAGTTTCTGCTATAGAATATCACTAACACAGCCAACCAGGTTGTTAATTTCCGGAAAAACAGATAAAATCACGGATACTAAGATTTATTATAACTATCATGACATATCTATGTAGTATCAAATTATTATACTTACTCCATATTGGAGATAACAGCCTGAGCGCGATGAGCCATCGCAATGCCATCTCCAGTAGCAACCTGAATTTTGAACATTTATACCATATAATCAGAAGGGTCACTGATCCAACATCAACTTTTATAGATATCACACAAAGGTAGAAGAATACCGGTGGATTGGTGGTTGTGGGGTAAATATGTCCAACTCCCCCTGAAGCAAGCAATGTCACCTTTGAGAGGAATCGAACCACCTAGGATAATTTATTTTTTCTACAAATTAGTGATCCGGGAAATTTCCTTGTGTGATAAAATGATCTCCATAATAATATCACAAGTAGCTAAAGAAAATCAATAAAGAAAAGTTCAAGGTCAGTTAAGTAGAACCTGTTGTGTCTCCGTATTAAAAGCATCAACACCATGGCAATAAATTCCCTCATTATCCTGCAGAATATCATCAGATTAAACTGTCTCAGATGGTTCGACTATTGTTTTTTGGCTCAAAACTCTTTAGTAAGGTGCTTCATACTCATGTACGCGTGCAGATGCACGAAGACGGATGAACATGACACTGATAATAAACTCATAAGATGATAAACTATATTGCATGCATATACCTTAAATCATACGACAAAAAGGTAACATTCATCTTAGGGCCATCCTTCAAAGACGAACCCTTTTAATCCATTGAACTATTTTAAGGGTCGTCTTCTGGGTGAAATTGATAGTTATTCTCTAGTCTCATCAAGTGATACATGGCAAATAGCCATGCACCAAAATTCTTCATCCAGAATATGCATAATAAATTCATTTAGGACAAGTGCAATGAGACATGAACTTGATATCGATCCTTAGTTTATGCCTATGGTGATTAATGAGAGGCATGGTTGTTTCATCTCCAACTGCTCTAACCCAAATTACCTTCTACAATCTAAATTACTTCAATGACTTCTACATAGCCGATAAGTATGTTTTTATAAATCTTGCAACTTTTTTAAAAATTTGGCATTATATTATTCTTCAGCTTATGCAATTGTCCAAACAAATGATTTTCTTTCCTCCATGTGCTATTTTGATTTGCATAGTTTCAAGAACTATAGAATAATATATCTAGCGCAATCAAAGCAAAAAATCATACTGGAGAAAGTTCTTCAGTGTGAACCTTCCGTATAACATTTCTTTTCGTTTTTTTAGTAGATATGAAAACTACATATTGTTAACTTTTATCTGATTGAAGCATTTCAAATGTTGAACGCTCGATCAGTATCTATCAAGTAACAAAGGAGATGGCCTGTTAAGCAGCCCCAAAGATTTGTGATAACGGCTTTTGTTGTTGTAGTCGGTCTTTCCAAAATATCAAATAAATCGTGGGGAAGGAACCTGAGAAGTAAGTAGATCTATTGCAAAGTGGTGCCCAAACATAAAAATGTTAGGATCATCTTCTACAGCCTTCAATAGCGCTCGCTCAATCTCTCTCCCAGTCATGTCCGCAGCATGAACGATTCTGTGATGAGAATGCCCACCCTCTCTCGCTAGATGCAGTTTTCCATCATCTCCATGATCAAACGATGCACCAATAGCAATCAATTCTTTTACTCGATCAGGACCTTCTGTGCAAACTACCTGTACAATTTTGCACCGAAAGCAACCCGAATTACAACTCAAATAGAGGCAACTTCAGAATAGGTCACATGTTATTCCCCATCAAAAGATTATAAACATTTTTCAAGGACTTTGAGCTCCTTCTATATATCATTTTCCAACTGTCTTAAAAGTACACAGATCTTCTTGAATGGCATGTACAGTCATATGACATTTTTGTGCCAGAGACGATATATATAAATGAAATGCCTCATGTGAAAAACTAACAAACAGCTACCGTCTCTTAAATGAAAAGAATTTCAATGGGTTTGGAGAATAGCTTGTTGGTGAGTAAGGGTAGCTGTCACGTTAAAAATGAATTTTCGTAACATGTCTTTTGATATTGAATTATCCCGTGAAGTTTTTCAAATATACTTTAACAGTTTATTTCTGAAGCTTGGCTATGTTTTGTAGAGGTTTATAATAGTTCATTACAGTAAAAAAAGGTAACGATGTCTTTTATCAGCAAAAAAGTATTGATATCTTTTTTTAGCCAGCAAATTTGATATATTTATCACCTTGCATACATCAACTATGAAGATTATATGCCTTCATTTAGTTAATTTCTTTTCCTCATTACAAATACATTCATAAAATCAATGTTTCACACCGTATTAACACCGGACATAGAATAAAGAAACAAGTAGGGAAAGGATGATTAAAAACTAGAGAGGTGCAGGTTTATGTGAGATATATAAAATAATTCACAAAAGCAAATCTAGGGAAAATATACCCTGACTGTCTCTTCGTCGCATAAATAAGCCCCTGCAACAATTGTATCACGCATGTGATTCTCTACAGAATCTGAAGGGGACAAAACAGCACTAACACCGCCTTGTGCATAATTTGTATTGCTCTCTTGAGGCTCGGCCTTAGTGATAATGGCAACAGACCCATGTTTTGAAACTTCAAGAGCGTATTTTAGGCCAGCAACACCACTACCAACAACCACAAAGTCAAAATACATTGTGGCACTTTCTTGCATGCATGAGACCGTAACAGAGGAGGTGGAAGTATTGCTGTGATAGAGAGAAGCATTAAGAGAGCCATGTCTCTTCATACATATGAACTGTGATGCTGCAGATAACCTACGAAAGAAGAAGCATACACTTAAATGAATCAGTTAGCTAGAAGTACTTCAATAGACATTTTACCGTTAAGATTCGGTATTTTGAATTCTTCATTAGACGGCAGAATTAAGCAAACCATTAGATACCACAATGTTTTACTTTTTATTTTTGAGAAACGTAGATAGGGGGTCAAAGTGACTCTAACCTAAAAGAGCATTTCATTGAAAAATGTGAAACGAGATGTTATTACAAATTACGAAATCAAAAGAACTGCAATTTCCTCCTCAAAAGAGCAATTTACATAGAACAAGCTTCTTTCGCTGATATTCAACAGCAACTTCAGTATATCATTCCGCAGGATTCCTCTTTATTTTTAAGTTGTCTGTCCAAAACTCCAACAAAATATTGATCTTATGAAGAACAAAATAGTTTTTTTTAAATGATTATTTAACATTGAAATCTCTTGCATATCATTCAGCACAATCTAGAATATTGCTTGGATGTTAGTTGCCTATAAAAGCCAATAGCACACAACCTATAAAGAATATTGCAGATTACAACATCTTTAACTTTTTGGTGACTGCTAAGATCATTAAAACAAACTGCAGGACAAGGGGTCCACTTAGAAAAATATCCAATGTGTTTGATACATGTGAATAGCAATTAAAATTCGTATCGTCCAATTAAAAGATGAAATTTCTTCCTTACGATTATCTCAACACGTAGTCTTTTATATTGGCCTTAGACATTATATAACAAATTTTCTACCAAATACTGAATCTTATGGACTTTCTGCCTAATCCAAACAAAATGTTATAATATATCTGTTTTTTAGTTCTTGCATTGAGAATTATATGCCCAGTATCCTACCACAGCCATAATCGCAATAGAATTAAGAGAATCTGAATTTGTATAATTTTGATCGATGAAAGAAGTGATTGTAAAGGTGTTAATATTTCTTTTAAGAAACCATGTGGAAATAGAACTGAAGAATCTCTTGAGGATAATGTGTACGTACAATTTGAGCCATTTATAAATAGGAATATTTATAAATTCAAGGAAGCTTCCTTGGTGCCTACTAATGCATATCACTTCTCAAACTTCTGGACAAGATGAGCACATGATAAATGAAATAATTGAGCATACCTCCAACCTTACTTTAAATTAGACTACAGAATGAGGAATCTTAATCATAATAGGCAAGGTTGAAATTTCAGTATACAGACTTCTAGCAAGGGGAGAAAATATTTAAGAAGATTGTTTAGAAATGACCCCTACATGAACAAAGGTCTTGGAAATAAATTCATGTTCACTTATGAGTGACACTTCATGAGCTACCAAGGTATCAGCAACCAAACTATGCAGCATAGTAAAGCATAACATTCAAGCGTCAATAGATGACCCGATTGGAAATAATACATAGTTATCATTAATATGGTTTTCTTTTTTATGTAAGAACTGGACTCAAAGAGCCTCTCATGTATTAATAGAAACTAAAAGGTTTTACAACTGTTCAAACAAACATTACAGAAGATAGACTAGACGAACAAAACACTTCAGAAAGAAGAGAAAAAATATTTTACACGCCTTTAGATATAACACACCTCGAAATATCAATTTGCAAACAGGTCTTGAAAGCTATGCCGCATGCCTTTGGAGTTTGCCAATGACCTTTTCCGATGCATATATTAGATCCATACTGCAAGTTGGCACTCCCATTTAACAGACATGTTGTCATTCTGCAAAACCAAGTAATGCTCAGAAATTATAAAATATCAACTAAGGTACAAAATCAGGTAACTAGATAAAATGGTATCATTTGTTTAGTTCTGTGACAGTTGTTCTTTCGTTATTACATAGAAACAGGTAGAATATGAATATTAATTTACGTGTATGGCAAGCAGATTTAAACAAGACAAATACCAAATATGAACGATGAATGAAGGGAAATTAAATTAAATGATCAAACTGAATATTTATACAGGCAAATAATATAACAGTTCTCAGAAAGTTAATATTAAAATCAAGCTCAGAAAAATATACTACTCTTTTAAGCAATGCAAAGTAATTCCAGCATCATAATTAGCAGTCAGCATCCTTAATTGGCAATTGTCTAATGCTGTCCTAATCATAACCATTATTGTTACTAACCAAGTCAACCCAAAATACAATATTTGCCTGTCACAATCAAATTTATTAGGGTTATTTTTAAAATCTCGCCTCATTTGAAGCTTGAACCTCACTGCTCTACAAAATCATATGCATGCTCCTTCAAGTTTCAATGATTAGTAACGTCGCCTACAATCAGGGAAAGCACAGAAAACGGCTATTGTGTGAATGCATTATCACTCTTCGTTTACTGTAATATTCATAGTTGAACTTAATTCTTAGTTAACAAGTTACGAATCTATCAACTTCACCATTTTATAGACTTTTCTGTTAAAGCAGCCATGGAAAATTCTCGGAGGATGCCAATTAGCCAAGTGGATTCATGGCAACATTCCTTGGAATCATATGCCTAAGGATAACATTCCCAAAATAATTAACCTTCCTTTCCGTGTACCAAGCGCAGCTTATTCGTACCAAACAAGACGCATGAAAAAAAATTTGAATTATGTGGGTCCCACCCGAATTAAACCCAAGGACCTAAACTTCTGTTCTTCCCTAATTGGCTTAGCTGTGGTCGACTACAGCCTCATAATCCTCTAAATTTATGCCATATTTGGTAATTGATGATGCTCGATATCGGTGATCTCCCAGATCATGACACGTGGCAGATGGCGTGTCCCAAAGCTCACAAGAAAGGACCTACAGTGGCCGACCAGACCATCCCTGTGCCCGTCCCACAAACAAGAGCTGTCTCACCTCTGGGCCCCCAGCACAATCGGCCTCCTCGGCCCCACAGCTCGTCTTCGGGCTACCACGGAACGAAAATACCTCGGCTCTCCCGCTCGTCCACGAGCTCTCCCGCCGAGGTCATCTTCCTCGGTCTCATTGACCGACCAACGGCACCGCTCACAGGCGCAACCGCTATCCCGCCATGCGCGAGATATCCGCCGGCCACATCCCACGTTCCACGCCATCACGATCCCCCATTAACGAGCATGTCTCGCCATTAATAGGGATCCCGCTCATCACGCGGGCGTGACGTCGGGAGCATAACGGCCCGCGTGATTCTCGCACCTGCCCTGTCTGCTGCCACCGCTATATAAACCGCTCTTCCAGACGGTTCAAGTAAGTCATTTTTACTTCACTAAGCCGTTACTCTGCTCGGATTCCCTCTCTAACTTGACCGTCGAAGGGTCCTCGGTGGTATAACCACCCCGGGATTTCCTTGCAGGTAGCTCAACGCCAACAGCCTCAAACCCATTGAGATCCACACGCATCAGGAGCCTGCCTCCAGATCAAACATCGGTCGTCCATCGCCGTCATCAGCAGATCAACGGAAGATAACATCTTGGCGTGATCTAGGTCACGTTAGCTGGCGCCATATGTGGGAACCCTTGATTCCACAAAAACAAAAGTTTATCTTCCAATCTTACTCTAATGGCGAGCGATCATCACGATCATCACGACGATCCCAGCACCAGTCGCCGCCTCCCCCTCAACGGAGACGCGGAAGAACCTCCTCCGCCAAATACCATCAATGCCCTCGCCGGCCGGATAGACCGACTCGCGTCTGTCATGAAGGCGCTCATCCGTGTTCAAACGACAGGGCAAGTTCCCCAGGTCGCCACTCCTCCACCTCGAGACCGGGACCCCTACAGGGGGAGAGAAGACTCCGCACACGTCGGCACTGCCGACCACCGCCTCGCTACATCCTATGGCCGCAAATCTTCCGGGCCAGTACCTTCTGCGACTCGCTGGGCACCCCACAGTTCAACACCGAGGTCCGTCACCAGAACACCTCGTCCCGAGATCCTTCGCGCACCTGTCCCTCCCGAGGAGATGTCGGTCAGCTAGCCTGTTACCGGGCATGACCGAAACCCCCTCCCTCGATGGGGTCGCGCGGACGGGACTCGCCACGGCGGCTCGAAGACTACCTCGCCGGGGGATCTAATGAACCTCATTGAGAGGAACCGGGGCCGCGGCCAAACACAGGCTTCCAACAGCAGAGACCAGGAATCAGAATGTGCTGAGTCGTCGGGGTACCACGTTCGACTCGACGCCCTCGAGAAGAAAATCGAAGGTATGCATCGGGGAGGCCACCGATCGAGCGACGGGGCTAAATATGCCGCCGACTCGCTCACCAAACCATTCACCGAGGAGCTGCTCGCCGTCCACGTCTCCTCTAGCAACAAGCCTCGAAGGTCTCCCTCTTCGACGGTAAATCTGAGCCGAAGGACCATTTGGACGCGTTCACTGCGGGAATGAGCTTCCAAGATAACTCCGACGCCGCCCAATGTCGAGCTTTCCCGGCCACTCTCATCCGCGCCGGACGAGACTGGTTCCGAGGACTCGAGCCTCACTCAATCTTAATTTTCGACGAGCTGGCCAATCAATTCCTCGGCTACTTCGTCGGGAACAAGCGGCAAAAACGCATGGTTGGCCACCTCATCATGATCAAGAGCGGGGATAAGGAGACGTTCAAAGCATACATCACCCGCTTCTACAACGCCCTTCTCGAGGTCCTAGAGCACCAGGACGAGACCGTCATCACAACACTTAGGTCTGGTCTTAGGTACAAGGAGTGGTTACGCTCCTTTGCATTAGCGCAATCTAAGACCATGGCCGAGATAAAAGCCTGGACCGAGCGCGAAGTCCAGCTCGAATCCAAGGTGAATGCAAATCTCCCCCGGGCAGAGCAAGCCGACCAGAAGAAAAGGGCAAGGGAAGAGAGAAGGGGACCTGAGCGGGCAAAGCCCTATCTCCGGAAGTTTCAGGAATACACCCCGCTCAACATCTCCCAGACAGTGCTACTAGAGAAGGCCAAGGGCGAAGGATTCTTCAAGCTTCTTCCGATCTCGCGAATGGCCTCAAAACGAACCCGAGGCCCCTACTGCGGTTTCCACATGTCGCTAGGCTACTCCACGGAGAGCTGCAAGCAGCTCCGTGACTACATCGAGGAGCTCATCCGTTCTGGGCCCCTCGCAGCGTACTTAAGGGATAAACGGCAGGCTGACCGCGAGCAGGAGCAGCGTCCCCCTCCCGCCGAGCTGACCATTGGCCAAATCATGGTCGTGTCAGCGGAGAATACGTCCGGTACCCACGAAGCTCGGTACCCTATGTCGGGCATAGATGCCAACGGACATCCGAAGGGCTCAAGCTGCACGAATAAGAACATCTACTAGCATGTATTTTCTTTCCAAAGCAATGTACACCTTTCTTGAAATCTTTTGTTTATATAATAAAGAGATCAATAAAGCATTGCAGAAAAAGAATCTTATTCATTCAAAATGAACTATAGGCTCCTCAGCCGTACAAAAAAAAATTATTACAACAGCGGGGGAATGGGGTGCAGAGAGCACTGCTCGTGGTACTCTGAGAATATTTCCGCCAGTCGAGCCCTCGCGGCGTCTAACCTCTGGCTTCGATGCCCCCCGCTAGCGTCGACATCGAGCCTCAATTGGTAGCATTCAAGGACGAGCGGCTCCGAGCGGCTCAGCCGGCTCGGAGAGATCAGGCCGAAACGCCTCAGAGACCTTAGTTTGCCAATGGCCTCGTCTTTCAGCTGCTCGGATAAGGGATTGTAGAGCCCCGACGACACCCTCCAGATGGAGTACATCAACAGCTGAGCTAGGGAGGAGCGCCGGGGGAGCAATCGACTGAAATGATCCTCGATCCGGCCTATCGCCAACTGCACCGTGTCATCAGTACAGTACTGATCGTAGAGGTACACGTTCTCGAAGTTTATGATATCTTAGATGGTGAAAGGGAAGTCCTCCATTCTTGCGTTTTGGGTGTGAAGAAAGGAGTGATCGACGCTCTCTCTGTTTTATAGCCCAAAACGCTCCCGGAGTTCAACGGCCGTCCGTTTCACCCGCAACTGTGCCGCCACGCGGCAGACATCGCGCCGCTCGATGCGAATTCGAAACTACGCTCTGGCGCTTCGTGTTCCCCACGCGGTCATGACACGTGTCGACAGTGATTGTCCCTCTTCCCGGTCCTCACACCAAGAAGGACAGACAAAGCCCTCGCCAAGAGGCAAGCGAGCAGCTTCACTGCTCGGTCGGTCCTTAGCAGGCCTCCGTTGAGGGTCCCCGCTCGGCTATCCCTGGCTGGTAACTCCCCTACCCCACAACGCTAGGGATCGAAGCCCTCACCAAGAGGCAGCCGTGCGGCTACCCTACTCGGCTATCCCTGCCTGGTAGCTCCCCTACCCCACAACGCCAGGGATCAAAGCCCTCGTCAAGAGACACCGGACAGCAACCCTGCTCGGCCATCCTTAAGGATCTAAGCCCTCACGAAGAGGCAGCCGAGCGACTTCATTGCTCGGCTATCCCTGGCTGGTAGCTCCCCTACCATGCAACGCCGGGGATCAAAACCCTCGCCAAGAGGCAACCGAGCAGCTTCACTGCTCGGTCGATCCTTAGCAGGCCTCACATGGCCCATCCAGCGCTAAGGATCTAAGCCCTCACGAAGAAAGCGGCTACCCTGCTCGGCTATCCCCGGCCGGTAGCTCCCTACCCCACAACGCCAGGGATCAAAGCCCTCGTCAAGAGGCAACTGATCTCGGTCAATCCTTAGCAGGCCTCCCATGGCCCCTCCAGCGCTAAGGATCTAAGCCCTCACGAAGAGACAGCCGAGCGGCTACCCTGCTCGGCTATCCCTGGCCGGTAGCTCCCTACTCCACAACACCAGGGATCAAAGCCCTCGCCAAGAGGCAACTGAGCAGCTTCACCGCTCGGTCCATCCTTAGCGGGACTCCCACGGCCCCTCCAGCGCTAGGGATCTAAGCCCTCACCAAGAGGCAGCCGAGCGGCTACCCTGCTCGGCTATCCCTGGCTGGTAGCTCCCTACCCCACAATGCCAGGGATCAAAGCCCTTGCCAAGAGGCAACTGAGCAGCTTCACTGCTCGTTCAATCCTTAGCAGGCCTCCCATGGTCCCTCCAGCACTAAGAATTTAAGCCCTCATGAAGAGGCAGCCGAGCGGCTATCCTGCTCGGCTATCCCTGGCTGGTAGCTCCCTATCCTACAACACCAGGGATCTAAGCCCTCACCAAGAGGCAGCCGAGTGGCTACCCTGCTCGGCTATTCTTGGCTGGTAGCTCCCTACCCCACAACGCCAGGGATCAAAGCCTTCGCCAAGAGGCAACTGAGCAGCTTCATTGCTCGGTCAATCTTAGCAGGCCTCCCATGGCCCCTCCAGCGCTAAGGATCTAAGCCCTCACGAAGAGGCAGCCGAGCGGCTATCCTGCTCGGCTATCCCCGGCTGGTAGCTCCCTACCCCACAACGCCAGGGATCTAAGCCTTCACCAAGAGGCAGCCGAGCAGCTACCCTGCTCGGCTATCCCGGCTGGTAGCTCCCTACCCCAACACACCAGGGATCAAAGCCCTCGCCAAGAGGCACCGGGCAACAACTCTTCTCGGCCATCCTTAAGGCTTAAAGCCCTCGCCAAGAGGCA
This sequence comes from Agapanthus africanus, assembly GCA_030015575.1. Lineage (NCBI taxonomy): Eukaryota > Viridiplantae > Streptophyta > Magnoliopsida > Asparagales > Amaryllidaceae > Agapanthus > Agapanthus africanus. Next base: position 14,450,355 of record CM057342.1, on the reverse strand, counting down.
CAGGGAAGCAACCCTGCTCGGCCATCCTTAGTAGGCCTCTTACGGCCCCTCCCGCGCTAAGGATAAAAAGCCCTCAAAAGAGGCAACCGGACCCGCCCTTGCTCGGTTATCCTTGGCTGGTAGCTCCCTACCCTAACATACCAGGGATTAAAGCCCTCGCCAAGAGCCACCGGGCAGCAACCATGCTCGGCTATCCTTAAGGATCAAAGCCCTCGCCAAGTGACACCGGGCAGCAACCTTGCTCAGCCATCCTTAGTAGGCCACTTCCGGCCCCTCCCGCGCTAAAGATCAAAAGCCCTCGAGAGAGGCAACCGGGCCCGCTCTTGCTCGGTTATCCCTGGCTGGTAGCTCCCTACCCCAACACACCAGGGATCAAAGCCCTCACCATGAGACACCGAGCAGCTACCCTGCTTGGCCCGTCCTTGGTAGGCCACTTACGGCCCATCCCGCGCTAAGGATCAAAGCCCTCACCAAGAGGCACCGAGCAGCTACCCTGCTCGGCCCCGTCCTCAGCATGCCTCTCCGAGCCTCCCACGCTAAGGAACATGACCTCACCACGAGGCATCCGGTCTGTCTACGTCTGAGCGATCTCCATCTCGACTTCGGGGCTATGGAGATACCGTCTTTGCATACTGGGCAAATGAACAGATTCAACTCGACGCGTAATCGCTAGACAAAGAACTGACATAACACAAAGGCAGTACTATGCAACTGCATGTGTTTACCGACAAAGGAAAATACGCGTGCAAATACTACTGCAAAAAGTCTTTATTCACAAAGTCAAACCTTTTACAAGGGTATTGTGGGCTCCCCAGCCCTACAAAATGCCGGAGACCTACAAAATTCCCGATACAACAAAGAAATAAAACAAGAAGACGAGGGGCATCAGGCTTCAGGGCCAGGCGCAGTCTCTGGAAGCTCAGCGCCCATCACAGGAGCCTCGACATCGCCCTCGCCGGGATTCTCTTTCTCGGTCTCGCCCCGGGGCCGTCCCCCTGTTCGTCATCCCCGTGAGGATATTCAACTCGGAGCTCGTCGTCAACGAACTCCGGCATCCAAGCTTTGACGACATCAAGGGCCTCGTGCCAGATGGCGGTAGTGGCCGAGGCTAGGACGATGTAAAAGTGTTCCGATTTCTGGAAGTACTCCACCGCTTTCGCCACTCTGAGGTCGGCTCGCTTCACCCCCTCTACCGCCGCTTCCAGCTCCTTCCGGAGGGTGCTCATCGACTTCTTCAAGGTGTCGACAAGCACCTTAGAGTCCTGAAGCTTGGCCTCTGCGGCCTCGGCGGCCTCGTGACACCTGGCAGCCTCCTGCTTCACTGCCGCCACCTCCTACTTCGCGGCCGCCATCTCCTGCTTCCCGGCCGCCATCTCGCCCTCTAGGGCAGCGACCCTCGCCATCGCCGCCTCCAGCTCCCGCTTTGAGCTCTCCTCCAGCGAGGAGAGCTCTCCCGCAGCTCGGATCGCCGGGATAATCTCTTCGTCCTCCATATGGATGACGAGGGCGACGTGCAGGAGAACCTGAAGAAATCAGAAGGGGGTCAGAAAAAAAGGAGAGGCGCCAAATCTCACGAATGGTAAGAAGCTGAAGCAAAAGTCAAGTAAAGTACGGGCACTAATCTGCACGGCCTCTTGGACGATTGACGCCATCTGTGCCTTGAGAGTCCCCCGAGGGATCTTGCCCCCGGCCGACCTCTCCATGTCCGACAACAAGCTGTCAGCGACGGAAAGCCCTGAGGGCACCTCAAAGCGGAGGCCTCCCTCGTCCACCAAGATCGGGGAGGCCGGGGTCCGTGGAACTGTTCGGGGGAACCTCTTGAGGGGCGACGGCGGAGAGCCGGTCTCCATCTCCGAAGCTTGGGCATCTTTTCCCCGAACCCGTTTTCTGCTCGGCGCCTGGTTGGGCTCCGGGGCTCGGCCCGTAGTCGAACGCTGGGGTGGGACGACTGCCGGGGGAACCGGGACAGACGTCGGACGAGAAGAGCTGGCACCTCCAGTTTTCGATCCCTTCTTCGGCTTGCGAATGGCTGCTCGGAGGTGGCTCAAGTCCATGGGTTCTACACAAGACAAAATACAATGGAATTAGCAACACAAACAGAAATGAAGACAAACGCAAGCTCCTAACTTACCGGCGAACTGAGCGGGGCTGAACCCAACCCAACTAAAGGCCCGCTCAGAAAACAGCACGTCGGCCCGAGGAATGGGCTCCCACTCCGCCACTCTCACTGCGTCGGGATCGTTGGACGGATTTCCCCGCCAGCACCTATCCCTAGACCACTGGGTGGGCACGGGCCAGTTCTCACCCTCTGGCGACCCAACAAAGAAATTTTTTTCTTCCAACCATAGATAGAAGAAAGCAAGACGACGACACCCGACCCGGCTGCACTCCCCTATTGTTTCCTAAAAGAGAGGTAAACCCATCTCGGGTCGCCGGCGCGGGTGCCTGGATGACTTTTGTAAATGAGGAAGGAGACAAGGATGGACAGACTAAAGGGGATCATCTGCAACTTCAAGCGGACCAAGAACCCGGGGAGAATCCTCCAGGAGTTCGGCACTAGCTGGCCCGGGGCTAGCCCAAAGTAATTTAGCGCTTCAATAAGCTCGGGAGAGAAAGGCAGGCGCATTCCGGCCCAAAAGGCCTCCAAGTACAGGGCAATCTTCTTGCCCCGTACCTGATCTGCCCTCTCCCCCTCCCCGGCCAAACGCAACGTGTAGCCGGGAGGAATATGGAAACGAGTCGGAGCATTGGCAAGTTCCTCCTCGTGCCTCACCGTAGACGGCACGCCAGGCGCATCCACGACCTCCACTCGGGGGGCCGCGCCCGTCGCGCGACCTTGGGAAGGAGACCCAACCCTAGCTCCCTCGAAGGACTCCGGTCCAGAAGAAGAAGAAGAAGGGAAAGAAGAGGAAGACTCTACAGAGGGCTCCCCAGACTCTACACCAACTACATCTACAGACTCCTCAGAAGAAAACATCCAACCTGATGAAGAGAAGTCCTCGGAAAAGCAAACACGAAAATCCCGACCTAAAGATGAGAACGCCGAGTTAACAAGGCCAAAGACGAGGAGATTATGAAGACGAATGAGCCTTCACGTGGACCCCACCTCTACTTATTGCCACCGGCGTTCTCATCCAACGGCGACAATCATCTCCCGTCGAAACAGTTCAGTACACTCGACGGCCACGATCATTCCACCTGTTGCATGCATATTGACATATCTCCTCAGACGCCAAAGGTCTGCGGCCCGTCGCGTCAGCCAGCCAGTGCCCGATACGTGGACTGTCGCTTTAGTAAGCGTACACACGATCCGGCGCACCCTTTTTAATGCAGAGATCTCTCCCCTGATCCGTTGGCGTCATCCAGAAAATACAGCAGGTTACCCGGGGACACGCCCGACGATATCTTCGAAAGGAGCTCACCTCGGGTGACCCGACGGACCACAGTCGACCCGACCAGTCAGCTGGTCGGGACGAGAGTGGGGGCTAATGATGATGCTCGATATCGGTGATCTCCCGGATCATTACACGTGGCAGATGGCGTGTCCCAAAGCTCACAAGAAAGGACCTACAGTGGCCGACCAGACTACTCCTGTGTCCGCCCCATAAACAAGCGCCGGCTCACCTCTGAGCCCCCGGCACAATTGGCCTCCTCGGCCTCACAGCTCGTCTTCGGGCTACCACGGAACGAAGATACCTTGACTCTCTCGCTCGTCCGCGAGCTCTCCCGCCGAGGTCATCTTCTTCGGTCTCATCGACCAACCAACGGCACCGCTCACAGGCGCAACCGCCATCCTGTGAATCTCGCCATGTGCAAGATATCCGCCGGCCACATCTTACGTTCCACACCATCACGATCCCCCATTAACGAGCTTGTCTCGCCATTAATGGAGATCTCGCTCATCATGCGGGCGTGACGTTGGGAGCGTAACGGCCGGTGTGATTCTCACGCATGCCCTGCCTGCTGCCACCGCTATATAAACCCCTCTTCCAGACGGTTCAAGTAAGTCATTTTTACTCCACTAAGTCGTTACTCTGCTCGGATTCCCTCTCTAACTTGACCGTCGGAGGGTCCTCGGTGGTACAACCACCCCGGGACTTCTTTGCAGGTAGCTCGACACCAATAGCCTCAAACCCATTGAGATCCACACGCTTCAGGAGCCTGTCTCCAGATCAAACATCAGCCGTCCATCAGCAAATCAATGGAAGGTAACATCTTGGCGTGATCTAGATCATGTAATGGAGTTAAGTTTTCTAAGCTGCAGTTTCATAAAGTTTGCAAAACCAAACTCCAAATTCCTAACTTTGCCTTGTTTGGCAATCATTTTTTGAGTTGAGATAACTGCACAACTCCTATCCGATCAAAGTTTTGTAAGCTCCGTTTTTTGGGGATTTGGGGCTAGCAAACCACGGTTCGCATCCCCTGCCTTCGCCTAAAAATAAACTAAAGTTATCCCAACTCCACATCCAAACAGGGCCTACATATACCCGTACAAAATCAAAAGACTTTGCCTCTTTCTCCTTTATTCATCTTAATCTAATTGCGCGATCAAACAAAGCACCTGTATGACAAAAACAAGCACGAGCTAGAAAACCAACCCCCATGCAAAAAGACTAGAAAACGGCAATATGATTTATGGTTTCACAAACATGAGAACAGTTACAAACCAATTTTGAACCGAGACATAAGAACCCATTTCATCAAACGCGTGATCTGCTAAGCATACAAAAACCAAACATCTTACAAAAAGCAAAGAAGATGTGAGAGATCTCACCTCTGCGAAGCTTATTTCGATCCACCCAACTTGTTTCGATCCAGCCTCCACGAACCCAATAGTAAATCTAAGGAATCTTGGGATTCTTACAATGAATGAATGCTAAAGAAAATATTGGGGAGAAAATTCAAGAAAAGAGAATGAAAAGGGAAACGAACAGGAAAGAGAGAAAGGCACCTATACTCTCGATGCGCCACATCTGACCTTTGTTTTTTGTTTTTTTTCTTCTTTCCTTTCTTGGTTTAAATTCAACCAATCGTAGCCATGAGGCTTACAATTTTTCAGCATTTGGTATAGAATTTTTGGACGGCACTTTTTTTGTTTTTATTCTTGGAATTTGGAGCCTAGAGGCTGCTTGCTTGCGTTGATTTGCGGATCCCTTGGAAGGTGGTCCACTGGTTTGAACAGCCATTGACATATTGCGGGGTTGTGCAATGGGTAGGTTTTATTAGTCCGGCTCTACAGCTGGTTGTGTGACTTACCATGAAGTGCAGGTTGAAACACGATGTTCCTCCATGTTGAACATGTCTTATTGAATCGTCCTTCTTATATTATCAAATGCACCCAGAATTAAGATTGTGAAATGAGTCGGTATAAACCTGTATTTCTACGGCATGTCTTTATTCGACGGGTATAAATCTTGAATAAAACATGCTTGTTTCTATACAGAAATCCGTTGTCATGCCATCAAATACACTCAAACTCAGGGTCGCGCAATGGAACGGTTCCTCTTGATGGGTAAAAATCCCTCTCAAACACGGGTGATAGTATATTGAACGTGTTTTGAATCTCTTATTAAATTAGATGACTTTGTGAATCATGAACCCGTGTTTAAAACCACCAGCATCCACTTGCTACCCAAACACCACTTGTAATACTACCCATACACTATCTGTGATTGTCTTGTATGAGTAGTACAGTATGATACCTACTATGCAATATCCACTAGGGAAAGAAATTGTCATCAAAAGCAGAAAAGTTAGGGTTGTAAGATAGGTCGGTTTCAACGAACCTAATTAGGCTTTTCTATGTTTAACTGCTCAAGCATGTTTGATTAAATATTGGAGCTGACATATATACATTGTTTTCAAATTAAACTTGTTTAGAAAAAGAAGAAGAAACTATTCAAACCATTACTTAGCCTTGCCCTTATCTGCTATCTATAACCGCCTGAACTTAGCGGACATTATTTTCATCTCAGATGTTAAAATTTTTACTTCATTAGCTAAGATCTGTTTCCTAATATGTTGATGTTCTTTCTTGCTACATGTCTTCTATAATTTTTATACAAGTTTTTTACATGATCGCATTGCATATCTACTGAGAGAACACATGCATTTACCTGGCTATTTTCTCGACAAATTTGATAATGATTTTTTCCAAGTTTCGAGCTTCCATATGCAAACCATGATAAAGACATTGCTTAAATCTAAATCGTTTTCCCATATCTTACAGATTCAGATGGATTTATATGTAATTTTAAAATCTAAAGGAAAATACTACAACCATATAAAAGATTGTGGTATATGTATGTTATTTCAATATTCATTTATATGCTTTCCTTAAATCATTTCCTTTCAACATAATATATTCCCTTCAGTGCAAAAAGAAATAGATTTTGTAATTGGAAATTTTGAATACACGTGCGCGTGAGAATAATGGAGTAAAGAGGCCATATGAAGGAATTTACTCTATGGTGTCGAAAAATTATACCCTCCATGATTCTTTTGACGATCGGTGTTGATCATCTTCATCCTTATCATCTGAGATGTGGATACATCAAATTTCACGTGATTCTACTATTTTTTCACTGTTAAATTAGCGACGTAAAAAATTCCATTGCCGGTAAACCGTTAATTTTGCACTCACTAAATCAATGGTGAAAAGATGGTAGAATATCTAAAATTTGGTGCATCCACATGTTTGATGACAAGGATGAAGATGCTCAATGTCGACTGTCGAAAAAAAAACGTGGAGGTTGTGTATTTTTAACGCCAAAGAAGTAAATTTTCTCATATTACACATTTCCTCCATTATTCTCTTTATGTGTGTGTAGAGAGAGAATAATGAAGAAAAGAGGTCCTAAGAGACTTTTTCATTAGGCGTCGTCAAAAATCTATATCCTTCATAATTTTATTAGACGATCGACATCCATCATCATCATCTTTATCATGTGAGATGTGGATAAACCAAATTTCATATAATTCCGCCACATTTTCACCGTTGATTTAACAATGTAAAAAGTTCTATTGTCGGTAAACCGCTAAATTTGCACCTGCTAAATTAACGGCTAAAACAGTGATGGAATCACATGAAATTTGGTGTATCCACGTCTTACATGATAAAGATGATGACGATGGGACACGGATTTTCAGATGCCACAAGAGGAAATTTTCCGAAAAAAGTTAAATCTCCACCGATTTTTTCAACAGTTGGTATCCACCATCTTTATCTTCATCGTGCAAGATTTAAATACACCAAATTTGATGAGAATCCAACATCTCTTCAATGTCGATGCAGTGGGTACAAAATTAACGGTTTTCCTGCTGTATAACATCTTTAGTATTTTCACATCATAAAATCAATGGTTAAAAGATGTTTGATTCTTATCGAATTCGGTATATCCACATCTTGCATGATGAAGATGAAGGTAGTAAATGTCGATCGTCGAAAAATCAGTGGAGGTTTGACTTTTTCGACACAGAGGAAATTTCTTCCTTTGACACGTGAGATTCCGTTTTACACACACACACACACACACACATATATATATATGATTCTAAAATGTTGACATACACAGAAGAAATTTACTTCATCTTTATCATCTAAAATGTTGATATACCAAATTTCATATGATTCTACCACTTTTTCGGAGATAATCCGTCGCGGAGTGCCGAATCGATAAATGATGTGTGTCTTGAAGAAATGGAGCATGTTCTCCTTCTTCACTTCTCTTAACGGTATGGCTTCTGCCCATTTGGAGAAGTAATCAGTTGTCGCCAATAAGAACCGATGTCCTTTAGATGACGCTGGTTCGATGGGTCCAATTATGTCGGTTCCCCACATTTCGAACAGCCAGCTAGCCACCGTTAGGTGTAGCGGATTTGGATGCTGGTGGATGAAGTCTCCATGGATCTAGCACGAGTGGCACTGCTTCGCGTATTCGAGGCAGTCCTGAATCATCGTGGGCCAATAGTAACCCATTCTTTTGATCTTCAGCTTCATCTTCGGCCTGGCTTGATGAAAACCGCAGAGTCCGTCATGAGTTTCTTGGATGACTCTCCTTGCTTCTTCTAGCCCCAGGCATCCCAGCCATAGAAAGTCGAACGATCTCTTATATAGAGTATCATTGACGAAGGCGAAAGACAGAGCTCGTTTCATGAGCTGATGTCTTAAGGATGCATCTTCAGGTGTTCGACGGGATTTGAAGTAGTCTATAAAGACTTCTCTCCAATCCTTAGCCTTTTCTTGGTCCTCTATTTGTAGGGTCATTTGCTTGGTCGCTTCCATTTCTTCATACGACTCCGTGGACATTTTTGCTGGTGCAAGAACCCGACGGCTTTATACAACGATCCTCACATCATCGAGGTTTTCGTCAGCTAGTTCTTTGGCGAGTTTGGCTAATGCGTCCGCTTTGCTATTTTCTATACGCGGTATGCTTTCCAGGACGTATGAAGGGATTTGAGTCAGCAATTGTTGCACTCTTTTGCCATATTTTACCAACTCTGGCTTGCACGTCTGATAGTCGCCGTTTACTTGACTAACGACCAGCTGGGAGTCTCTGTATATGAGGAGGTCGTCGACTCCCATGTCGACAGCGATCTCAAGACCTGCTATTAAAGCCTCATATTCTGCTTCATTGTTTTCCCCCGGCTCTGTTAAGGAAAAGGCAAAGCGCATTATCCCTTCTTGCGGAGTCATGAAGATAAGGCCTACCCCAGATTTGATTATAGGGGTGTTGTGCTGTCGCTTCTTCATGGAAGATGCCCCATCCCATCGAGTATTACTTCCTCTTCTCTCCCTGTCAATCGTGTCAAACGCGTGCTCGTCCGGCAATTCACAATTTATGGGTGAATCGGCAGGTATCGAATGCTCAGCGAGGAAGTCGGCGATGACCTGGCCTTTCACCGCCTTGAGAGGTCGGTATGTTATCGAGAATTCCATTAAGAGTAGGGCCTATTTAGCGAGCCGTCCCGTTAGTATGGCTCTTTACATCAAATACTTGAAAGGATCCACCTTTGATATGAGATGGACCTCATGCGCCAAAGCATAATTCCGAAGCTTCGTTATAGCGAAGATTAACGCCAGGCAGTGTTTTTCGATAGGGGAGTAGTTGTTTTCTACCTCCGGGAGAACCCGACTCAAATAGTATAGGGCTCTCTCTTTCCCTTAATCATTCTCTTGTACCCATAGCGCGCCTAAAGAACCTTCAAGGGCTGTTGTGTATAGAATGATGGGCTTTCCCTTGACTGGAGCGGTCAGTACCAGCGGATTCTTTAGGTATTGCTTGATTTTGTCGAGTGCACCTTGACATTTACGATCCCAAACGAACGGGGCCCCTTCTTCATCGGGTGACTGTAGGGACGGAATTTTCCGAAGAGATTAGCTATGAACCGTCGGATATACGCGAGCTTTCCTTGGAGAGACCGCAATTGCTTGAGAGTTTTTGGCGAAGGAATTTCCATAACCGCCTTGATCTTTGATGGATCTATTTCGATGCCCCGGTGTCGGATGATAAACCCCAGGAATTTGCCCGAGAAAACTCCAAATGCGCATTTGAAACGGTTCATCTTCATATTATATTTCCGAAGACGCTGGAACACTATTTTCAAATGCTCCCAATGTTCCTCATATGATTTTCTTTTCACCACGAGTTCATCGATATAGCATTCGATGATATCATGTATGAGGTCATCGAAAATCTTCGTCATGGCCCTCTGATAGGTAGCGCCGGCGTTCTTCAGACCGAAAGGCATCACTTTGTAGCAGAATATGCTCAGAGGAGTCCGGAAAGCGGTATACTTCTGGTCTTCGGGATGCATCTTTATTTGATTGTACCCCGATGATCCGTCTATGAAGGAGAAGACTTCATGAGTGGACGTGTTATTTATCATCAACTCGGTAACCAGTATGGGAAAATCATCCTTCGGGCAAGCTTTATTGAGGTCCCGAAAGTCCACGCAGATGCGCACCGTCCCATTTTTCTTCATCACTAGGACAATGTTGGCGATCCAGTCGGAGTATTGAACTTCTTGGATAAAGCCGGAGTCGATCAGCTTCATGACTTCAGCGTTGATGCTCATTTCAAGTTCGAGCCGCATTCTTCTTGGTGCTTATTTAACTAGCTTGACATCCGGAGATATCGTCAATTTATGCACAACTATTTCCGGATCTAGCCCCGGCATCTCGGAATAGTTCCATGCGAAGCAGTCTTTATACTGCATGAGCACGTCTTTTAGCATAGCCACCTGTTCTTTAGACAGCAGCTCACTGATGAACGTAGGCCGCGGGTCATTTTCCGTCCCCAAGTCAATTTTCTTTAGGTTGTCCGCAGTAGTGTGTATTCTATCTTCCAATTCTTTTGGCGCCGGTGGAAATTCTGAGATCAACTCATCTTCATCCTCATTTTCGAAGCACCAGGATAGGTCATCCATATTCTCGGGCACTCCTTCTTCTGACAGTGTTATCACGTGACAGGTACGAGATCGTTTCCAAGACCGATGTTGATCTGGTTCTACTCTCGCCACATACATTGCTTTTGGTACATGCTTTTGCGGTGGGGCTACCCTCCAACTGTTGGATAGAGCGAATCTGCCGAGTTGGTATTGGTCTTCGACCCAATTTTTGAAGGTGAAGCAGTCTTCAAGAGGATGTCCTATCGCTCGGTGATAGGAGCAATAATCCGGGCGATGGACCTCGTTTTCTTGTTCGGGGTGCTTGGACTCCGCGAGCGTAATCATCTGATTTTTCATGACGAGGTTGAATATCTTCCTTGTTCTTGAGGGAATGAATATGCTCGACCCATCTTTTTTGTTAGAGATGGATTCCGGCTGACCTTTTCTTGATCATGTGGCCTTTTGGATCCGTTTTGCCACTGTCGAACGTTTTTTTCCGTTCTTCGACTTGTTTTTGTCTCTGCGTCGGGCCTTTTTCTCGTCTTGGGAATGCATGGCGGGCTGACGGTGAAGGGCATCGTCGTCCTCCATAGCCTGCTGAAGGAGGCGTTGCGTCTTGGCTTTTTCGTAAATGATCATTTCGCGGCTGTGGTCATCCCGAACCCTTTGACATGCTTCCCTTATTAGCTTATTAATATGTTCCTCAAACGATGGGCTCGGCATTTTTACGGCGGGACCTCGTTCTGGTTCAGCGTCAGCGTCTTTTAAAAGATCATCCCCTTCTTCATCGAGATCATTTATGACATAGCAGTCATGGAATTGCTCTCGTTTCTTGGACTGGGCATATCCAAGCCCAATCGTTTCCATTTTTTCGTTGGGCAGTTTTCGTTGAGTTCCGGGGATGTTCCAAATCCTGTTGAGGAACTAAGCTTGTCGAGAAGTCTGTTTGAATGGTACGCCTTGGTATCTTAATAACTTTTTCAATCGCTCGGTGTAATACCTGGGCAGACTAATAGGTTGGAGCCTGTCGAGCGCAGGATCGGCACCATGCCAGACTTCTCTTTCTACTTTAGTCTCCGTGGATCGATAGAATAGAATCGCCTTTTCATCTCTTCGCCTGGGAGGGACGTAGAATGTCTGCAACTCTTGCACACTATATGTCTCCAGTGCATCAAGCTCTCTGTAGTGCCGCTACGGAACCATGGCGATTTGCAAACTCCGGTCTGCTCCAACGAAGGTTTGCATCGACGGGCGGACGGAGAATACGGCGTTGGTTTCATCTTCGGAGTCGCTGCCAAAGACCAAAATTGGAGCGGATGGTCCGAGTTTATCATTCCGCTTCTGAGACTGTCCCGAGTAGATTATTTCTTCATCCTCCTCGGTATCGCTTCCAAAAGTAGGAATGGGAGTGACAGGCTTCTGTTTAAGCTCCGGCTTATGACACTTCTTCATGTCTTCGAAGTCTGGCAGGAAGTACTTGGCGTCTTCATATTTTCGGACTTCGTTCACATAGAATGGGTTTAGCTCTCCCATAATGGTGTACTCGAGGCCGTTTTTGAAATACTTCATACACTGGTGTTGTGTATAAGGGATGACGATATATTCGTGTAACCAAGGCCGACCAAGTAAGGCGTTGTAGCAAGTCCTAGCATCGATGAAATGAAATTTGATGTCTGTGACGAGAAGCCCAAAGCGCAATATCAATATCACGGACCCGAGCGTCTGCGACGACTGAGAATCAAATCCAGAGATAGCGATTTTATCTCAGGCTAAATGTTGCATGCTCATGCAGATTTCTTTTAGCACCCGCACGTTGAAAAGGTTGAGAAAGGACCTGTTGTCAACAGGTATTTTCCCTATTTTGATGTCATGGCAGTCCAGTGACATATAAAGGACGGTTGTGGCCGCACGTACCAAGGAGAAAATCATCGTCGTTAAATGTAATGTTAGCCGTGTGGACTTCTGCCAGCTCATCTTGTATTTTCTTCTCTGCGATGAAGGCCTGGAACTGATCGGGCTCTTGTAACGCCTTGACCAAGAAATCTCGTGCTTCTTTAGACAGAAAGAGAGCATCCAGTATGCTTAGTTGTGAGAGTATCTTCCTCAAATGCGCTAGGATATTGTAATCCACCTTGCTTTTCTTAGCCGTGTCCTTGGCTGCGAGCTCTTTGACGACCCCATCATCGAGGGCAATCTCCTCATGGATTTTCTCCTTCCCCTTTTCTTTTCTGTTCGAACCTTTGTTTGAAGGTCAGAGATTTTTTTCAGGCAACGTACGATTACGCAGCTGAATGTTCTCGCGGTTCTTCATCTCTTCTTCTCTTCCAGAGGTGGATTCCTTAAAGAGGGGGTCAAGGGCCATTTCTTCGTCAGAATCACTCCCAAAGGTGAGAACTTGCGATCCTCTGGTATCAACCATGTGACAGTTGCTGGCAGCTCTTTTGTGCCCATCTGTCGTGCTTCTCTGCTCCCAACGAGCTTTGCGCTTTATTCGCTTGAATTGTTGTCGACGGGCGACATATTCCTGCTACCACTTCTTGAAGGCGTTACACTCTTCGGTAGGGTGCGTGATCCTCCGATAGTATAAGCAGTAGTTTGGATGTGCATCCGGTTCGTCGGGGCACGTACTTTCTGAAGTACTTTCTTTAAAAGGTGGCAACTTCATTCCCATTGGCAGGGCCTTAGCGAGCCATTTCCTCGTCTTAAACCTTGCTTTTGCCGGTAACAAGGGCACTTTGACCCGGTTGGGGTATTTTATAGCTTCTCATTACCGGAGCTTCTTCAGCTTGACGTTGACGCTTGGTCTTTTCATATATGGCCATTTCACGCTCTCGGTCAGTTTTGCTCATCTGAAGAGCTTCTCTTAGCAGCCTGTCAATCAATTCGTCTGATGGCTCCAGAGATTTTGGTTCCTGTTCTGCCCCCAGTCTCTCTGCATCAGGAGCTTCTTTACCATATATTGATGAGTGAGAGATCATGTGGCAGCTCTCCATATAATCCTCGGGCTCTTCTGAAGAATCGTCTCCTTCATCAGCGTTATCGTCTTCATTCCCAAGAACATGATTGAAGAATTCGTCCAATGTAATTGGGGTCCATGCCTTCTGGTTATATTCTTCCAGCACATCGATGTATTTCTGCAAACATGTACGGTTGTCGTCGGGTTGGACGGGCTTCTTGGCCTTCTTCTTTTCCTTTAAAGACTTCGGAGGCTTGGCCCGAAGGTTCTGTCCACCATCACCAACTTTCAGCGTTGGGCGCGGCTTCAACATCCCCTCAATAATCTCAGGCTTCAGTGGGCTCTTCCACATAATCGCCGGACATGCTTGAAAGTCCTGCAGCATTCTTTTAGTCTTAGCTGAAAGGGCCACCTCCCATAGGTCTTCCTCTATAAGTGAGCATGATGCCCCCGGTGTGTCCACCTTTTTAGGAGCGTACGGTTGTAGCGGGTTCACCATCTAGTTTTCGGACAGCGCAAACTTGCCTTGTTGGTACCGGTCTTCGATCCAACTTTTGAAGATGTAACCATCTTCGATTGGGTGACCCAATATTCGGTGGTAAGGACAGTAATTGGGGCTGTTAACATCGCCTGATTGCGTTAGGCGTCTCGGCTCTGGCAGAGTGATAAGCCTGTTGCGCTGGCTCGAATAATCTCTTCGTCTTATCCGAGGGAACGAGTAAGGGCGACTCATCTTTTCTCCGAGTGATCGTTGTTTATCGTTTTGGTGAGCGACAGGCTTCGGGCCACTCGGTTGTTGCTGAAAATTGGCGGCGAAGGTCGCTTTCCCTTTCCCTTATTCATTCCGAGGATCCGTCTTTGAGGAGGACGGTCTATGGCCCATCTGGTCCATTTGGGCCAGCTTGTCGATCAAGGCCTGGAAAGTGGTCGGCTGAAGAACATCATGAATTGGGAAATGGTTGCCTGAGGGTCAAGGGTCTCCACGAACATGCCCACGGCAGGAGCTTCTTCTATGCGTAGTTCGCATCTCGACCACAGGTTCCTCCACCGAATGGCATATTGAACCCAGGTTTCTTCCGGCTTCACTCTAGCGTTAATTAGTGCGGTGATCGGGGTGCGTGAATCTTTGTGTAAACAGTAGCTCCATTTCTGTAAATGTCTTGACAGAGTCATACGGGAGCTCGGAGTACCATTCGAATGCTGTCTCCGACAAGCTGCCAACAAACTAGCGAAACAGCAGTTTGTCGCCACCCCCAGTATTACCGCACAGAGCCCTGAATTGAGCAATGTGCTTGTGTGGATTACCCGTCCCTTTATACACATGGAATTTAGGGATCGTATATACTGGCGGGTACTTTATTTGATCGTACCAACCCAGATAGGGTCGTCCAGTCTTGACGATTTGGCCGGCCGCTTCGCTCGCCTGATGAGCTCGTATCTGTTGAGCTATATAGTCGTCAAGGGTGGCTTTGGAGATGGTATCTTCCTTGGCTGCTGACAGAGCCGGAAGAGGGTTTGATGTCTCCTCTCTATCGTCTTCAAGGATTATTGGAGGATCTTCAGCTGGAGGATCTGGCCATATCATCATCCCGACCATATCTTGGAACAAGAGCGCCATTTGTTTTATATTGGCCGCTTGTTCCGCGGCCTTTTTGTCTTTCTTCTCGAGCATTCTTCAGAGGAACTCGGCATCGGTTTCCTGTTCCTGGCGCTGCTCCGATAATGATTCCGGGCTTTCCTTCTGTCCAGTGAGTGTGACCATCTTTGTCAGCATCTCCTGGAGTTTTTGTTGTTGCTCCTGAGCCTGTGTTACAGCCCAGGTGAGTGGTCGATGACCCGTGGAGATACGGCTATCCTCTTTCCCGGAAGCCATGTAGATTGTGTGCACTACCATGCCCCCAGACTTGGGGCGTTTGGATTCAGCATACTTGAGATTTGTCGTGGACACAGGGATCTTCTCCGGACTTCTCCTTTTATAGACGGTCGAAGTTGAGGGGGCCATTGCAGCGGGCACCCATATAGACGATACCTTCCATGGCATGGCGGTGAGATGGTCCCCCTCCTGTCGACCCTTCATTTTCTTCTGTTGGCGGGGGTAGTCTTGGTCAACTACATAGTCTTGGACTCTTCGCCAGACCCTGTGGATTTTGGAGGACAGCCGCTGAGGGGGCTGCTCCGACTTCGCCTTCGTAACATTTTCAGCAGGTGGAGGGAGACCTCTTCAATACGGCATTTGGAGAGTTCTTGCGCACCCTCCTGAGCGGCTCAAAGTTGTTCCCAGTTGGAACAGCAGCATCGATTTCCACCACTTGAGCTGGTGCGGTAAATCCAGAAGGGGAACTGCCCCCAGCTTTCCTCACCCGACGCCAGTGACGACGTCGAGCATGTCGTGTAACCGGGATCATCTCTGTTGTCGGTGTATCTTCATCATACCCCCTGATCTGATGAGAAGTTGTTGTCAGCGTCAGCCTATCGAAGACAAACGTCCGTTGAGAGGGTATAGTCAATCTTGCGAAGGCCAACTTTTGGGCGGGAGAAGCACTTGTAACAACCTCACCCGAAGTAGGAATTGGGATGTCCAGTCTTGCAAAGACCAACCCATTAGCAAGAGAATCCCTTCTGATGACTTCGTTTACTGGAGTTGGAATGACTATCCGCTTCGGGATAACTCCTTCGGGTATTGCAGGCTTCTTCACGGGCGCGCTTGAGCTTTGGCCTAGTCTGTTAAAGACCGAGGCGTTGGACTTGAACGACCCGTTGAGAGGGGTCGTGGTAGTGGTAAGCCGATCAAAGACCGACTTCTTCGAAGCTTCCTGTGATGGCACTGGGGCGTTAAAGCTCATTGGCGGGAGTATGGTCCCGAAGAACAACCCAGTGGTGGCTTGTGTCACCTGTTCCACCGGCATTGCGAAAATGGAGGCCGCTTGGGGCTCGTAGGTTACACCTCCAGATAGGACAGAGCGGGAGTTATTGTTACACCATCTTCTCTTCTGCACAGAGTAAGACACCAAATCTTAGTACCTCGAATCCACAGGCAACCATAGCAGACTGCGACTTGTTCGCAAAACATGACACACGAAGTGTGGAGTGGAAAGAGGAAAAGGTCTCACCGGGCGTGCCAGAATCTGTTCGCCGCCGAAAGACACGACCGGACGTTAGAACGTCCGGCCTGAATTTTGGGGGGCAGATGCTATTTGGTTTTATTTGTCCACATTTTCGAAGATGCCAAGTTGATTTATGGAACCGTGTATCGGAGGTTTGGACAGATGCGGCCATTGTAGCAGACTTCGTCAAATTCCCCCTCGCTTGCGAGGGGTTTTTGATTGTGGAGATGCTCTTTCCTACAGGCGCAAGCCCCTGCAGTTAATTACGTTATCGGGTTACGATAACCAGTTTCTCCTTCTCCAGAAATTCACTTCGTGTCGTGTGTGTTTGTTTTATTTTTGGTTGCCTGTGGATTGTATACAGAGACTAATTTATGTTGTCGCCCGTAGGGCATGGATTAGTCCAAATCCGTATTTTCTTAGATTTAGGTTTGGGTTGGTTTAAGGATCGTTAATCTTGTTTTAGATTAAGATCAACTCAAACGTTTGTTGAGGATACGTTAATCTAATTTTAGACTAAGATTTACTCAATAGGATTTTCTTTAGTTTATAGGGACATTGCGGTCCGCAATTTAGTTTTTAGGGACGTTGCGGTCTAAAGGGTTTAGTTTTAAGGACATTACGGTCCAAAATTTAAGGACATCATAGTCTGGAATTTAGTTTTTAGGGACATTGCGGTCCGCAATTTAGTTTTAAGGACGTTGTGGTCCATGGAGTTTAGTTTTAAGGAAATTGCGGTCCACAATTTAGTTTTTAGGGACGTTGCGGTCCGCAATTTAGTTTTAAGGACGTTGAGGTCCATGGAATTTAGTTTTAAGGACATTGCGGTCCACAATTTAGTTTTTAGGGACGTTGCGATCCGCAATTTAGTTTTAAGGATTTAGTTTTAAGGACGTTGAGGTCCATGGAGTTTAGTTTTAAGGACATTGCGGTCCACAATTTAGTTTTTAGGGACGTTGCGGTCCGCAATTTAGTTTTAAGGACGTTACGGTCCTCTGGGTTGTTGGTTTAGGGGGTATACCAAGAATGATTGGTTATTGGAACCCTCCGCCTTTCTGAAGACGTTGAAGAATTACAACGACATGTATCAAAAGTGTGGAGAGATGTACCCTTGAACCAATGAATATTCATCAAAGATTTGATAACCTTGTTTGGGACTAAGTCCAATTTAAAAGAAGACCTATGGGCTCAATCGATTTTGGGGTTTGGCCAACCTTGGGCTCAGCCCACTTAGTCTTTGTCATTTCCCTTTTTTTATAAAGTGTTAGACATTTGTTGGGACACAGTCATTTCTCGGTGCACATAATGCTAAACATTTATGTGAATACTGACACCCACTTTCTTTTTGTTTTGTATGAGTGTTGAACACTCTTTATGGCGCTAGGCTCTTCTTGAGGAGCGCAGAGCGCTCTGTATTAAGTAGCGCCCGTGTGAGGGGCACGTAGGGCGCTTGGCGCTGAGCGCCAGCATTTGAGCGCTAAGCGCTCTTTTTATTTTGAGCAGCGCCCACATGAAGGGCACGTGGAGTGCTTGGCGCTGAGCGCCAGCAGTTGAGTGTTGAGCGCTCTTTATTGTGCAGCGCCCACGTGAGGAGCACGTGGAGCACTCGGCGCTGAGCGCCAGACTTGGAGTGCTAAACACTTCTTATTAAATAGCGCCCATGTGAGGAGCACGTGGAGCGCTCGGCGCTGAGCGCCAGATTTGAGTGCTAAGCACTGAGTTTTTTATTCTACCCAATTCAATTCTCTGAGAATTTGGTTCTCCCTTGTGAAAGATTTCGTCTTATAAATCTGAGATCTAGAAAAAAGAACTAAGTTCTCCTGATGTGAGAGTTAAACTTTTAGATGTGGAGGAGATGTTGTGATCTCTCTTCTTTTTATGAAAGACGTTGTCTTATAGATCTGTGATCTGGAAAAAGAACTAAGTTCTTCTAATGTGAGAATTAAACTCTCAAATATAGAGGAGATGCTATGATCTCTTTTTTTTTTATAAAAGACTTTGTCTTATAGATATGTGATCTGGAAAAAGAACTAAGTTTTTCTTATATGAGAGTTAAACTCTCAAATATAGAGGAGATGCTATGATCTCGCTTATTGTTATTTACCTTGAAGAAAATTCTTCTTCTTAGAGTTTTTTCTTCTCCTTTTCTTTTCTGAGGATTTGAAGTTTATGGGGGGTTCTTCTCTGCAAGACTTGATGTCTTAGGTCCTTTATATAGGGGAGGCAGATTTGTTGAATCAGTTAAGAAAATCTCTCATTGAGAGATCTCTAATTGATTTGGGGATTTTATCCACCGTTGGATCTTTGATCCAAGAACTTCTGTTTTACAAAAGACATCTTTCTTGTTTTTAGCAAAATTGAGGAAATATTTTCCTATACAGAACTTATTCTGTATCTTGGTGATGTTTAATCACCATTGGATCTTTGATCTAACGGTGCTCTGATTTACTGAGCACAATCTTTCTTATTTGGAAAGATTTGAGGAGTATTTCCTCAACATAATTTTATTCTGGTAATTTGATGATTTATCATCTTCGTTGGATTTTTGATCCAATGGTGGAGAACATTTAGTTCTAGCGTTGGCGCTTTCGTGCTTTGCACGTGAGGCGCTGTCTCAGAGTCTTTGACTCTTGGCGCTGGCGCTTTCGTGCTTTGCACGTGAGGCACTGCTTCAGAGTCTTTGACTCATGGCGCTGGCGCTCTTGGCGCTTCCTCAGAGTCTTTGACTCTTAGTGCCGGCGCTCTTGGCGCTTCCTCAGAGTCTTTGACTTTTAGCGTTGACGCTCTTGGCGCTGGCGCTCTCGTGCTTTGCACGTGAGGTGCTGCCTCAGTTCAAATTTTAAATTTTGAACAGAGTTTGCTCTCTGATCGGGGGAAACACTGACCCTGTGGGTATAAACTATATGTCTGGCCGCATCTCACGCTCCGTCTACCCGCACAGCCCATAGCGAATCCACCGCGGCCTCTGCCAAACTGCCTCTGTGCTGATAAATCAGTATGAATCCTCTTTGGTTCCGGAACGACCGAAGTCTCAGAAATACGCTCCTCTACCAATAGGGCTACGTCCACTGCGGCTGCATATGTGTCAAAATGCTGGGAGCAGATAGCGAGGACCAACTGGGTAATCAGGCCTCAAACAAATATCTTGATCCACATCTCCTCAGTGTCCACAAAATATGGAGCATACATAAATAGCTGGGTAAACTGAACGTCGTACTCTGCCACCGTCATACCCGGAGTCTGGCGTAACGACTCAAAACTGTGAGCTCGAGCATCTCTGACACTCTACGGAAGAAAATGGGCAAGAAACACCATCACGAACTCAGCCCAGGTAGAAGAAAGACCTACAGCTCTGCCCCTCTCTAAAGACTCGCACCACTTCTGGGCAAAACCTTCCAGACGAAAACTCACGAACTCTATCCATCTCGCGTCGGAGCATCTCAGCGAATGACAGATCCTGACCATCCGATCAATAAACGACTGTGGATTCTCAGCTGTATCGGTGTCGGTGAAGTCCGGAGGCTTCAGCCTTATGATCTCAGATAATGATACCGTGATAACCTCTGTAGCTGTAGCTGCGACTGTCGGAACAGTAGGCACCACCGTGGTCCCCGTAACAGGTGGGTCAACCTCATGTCTCTGCGCTCGACTGGCCTCAACTAACGATCCCATCATCTGGCACAAATCCTGCATACCGGCCTCTAGCATAGTAATACGGTCTGTCAAAGGTGGATCAACCTGCTCTTGTACAACGGGCGTACCGCCCTGGTCAGTCCTTGTCTCCGATGAGCCTGCCCTGAACTCGGCTCTCGCGGCCGCTCTCTGTGCCCTCGTAGTCTTCGGCGGGATAATGGCTGGGAATGAAAATAGGATTCGATAAGAACATGGAAATCGAATCATAAGGATGTATATAATTACGGAAGGAATTTCAACCAACAAGTCCTAAGATCACTTAGGCGGAGTACCGTGTCGTAAGTATGCCGCGGAACATACACACGCCACGTCACTCTACTTAAGCTACCTATTCCATCATACCAAAGTCATTCTACACTCCGAAAGATAAAACCTAGTGTTCTGATACCAACCTTGTCACGATCCAAATTTAGATATGTGACCGGTACTTAAACCACGTGATGTCAACAGGCGTAACGCAATTTAAGTAAGCCGAAAACCCAGAAATTTAAACCATCAAAAGGAATAAGTGATGAAAACATTGTTAAAAACATTTCAAAAATCTCAAGTAAAAATCTTTAAACCTAAGTTTATTTTCATAAAAATTTCGGTAGCACCTCCTTTGTAAAAACTAGCCCCGAAATGGGTACAAATATAGAATATAAATAAAGCATCCCCAAAACGGGGGCAAATCATGCCCAAGGCGGAAACAATCACCACAAGCATATATACGACGCCGTAGCGAAGAAATATAAATGAAAAACAGTATAAAGAGGTAAAACTACATAATAAAGGCCGGCTCACACAAGCTCAACACCCAGAGTCACAAAATAATACAATATCGATCCTCAAAACTCGTCTCTAAGTCAATACATGGAAATGGTAGATGGAAAATACTGGATACAATAAGATATACAATAGATAGAATCATATAGCCGCAACCCACCTATACCAAACGGCCTCACAGCCAACCGTAGCGGTATCCGCAAAAATAGAGATAATAAGAAGCCCTGCCGTGACTACTCTGAGGGTCAAACCCGCTAAACACTATGGCACAACGGGGGTGAGTTGCCAACTCGTGAATAGTAAGTAACATCATACCGATAATCGCAGGTATGCACGAACAGCGATAATCTATAACATGCAATCTGGTAGCATAAATATGGCAATATGGATATGCAACAATCATGATCAAGGTACTCCATCAGGTACTACAAATACATGAAGCAATGCATATCAAATTAATGCTGAGTATGGGATAAAACATAACATCATCAATGAATCATCATCGTGGAAAAACCCGGTGTCCATCAACGACACCCCAAATCTTAATATCTCAGGCACCGTCACTCTGATCGGCCCTCATATATGTAAATATTATAGAACCCGAGTGTCCAACATCGACACTCGAAACATCATGATAACTCGTGTCCATCAACGACACGTAAATAGTCATCTCTCAGGCGCGGCATACCCAGATTGGCCCTCAATATATCTCATGTCATAACTCCCAAATGGTATCCTCCGGATATCCGTTGAATTCTATACTGTCACCAGTAGGTAGTGCTCCCTCCGCCGGGCTCACCGCCTTTCTATACGAGTCTTCTTGCCCTGGGGTACCTCACTGGGTCCACCATGTACCGGCAGACAGTGCCTGCAACTCCTTGAATCGGGTATCTAACACAAGTCTCAGAACCGAGAAAACGCATGGTGAACGCATCGAAATATCATATCAAGAGAAACCGGGTTTTCAAAACAAATGCATAATTTCTTGAAATATCCCCACGATTCTCAAATCCATAAATCACATGAAATTTGTATCTCAATGCGTAAATCTATGAAATATGATATACGCAACATAAAACAGTAATATGAGCATATTAAGAGAAAACTGCTCTTTTAAATGAATCCAGTTTTAAAATATATCATGTGGTTCCCAATTCCTTCGAAATCAAATGCAACATCATATAAAAGTGTACATGTAGCTATAGCAAGATGTGTGTATATACATATCAATAATGATACAATCCCACATAGGTGTATATGTAGCTATAGCAAGATGTGTGTATATACATGTCAATAATGATACAATACCACATGGGTGTATAAGTAGCTATAGCAAGATGTGTGTGTATACATGTTAATAATGATACAATACCACATGGGTGTATGTGTAGCTATAGCAAGATGTGTGTGTATACATATCAATAATGATACAATACCACATGGATGTATGTGCAACTATAGCAAGATGTGTGTGTATACATATCAATAATGATACAATACCACATGGGTGTATGTGCAGCTATAGCAAGATATGTGTATATACATGTCAATAATGATACAATACCACATGGGTGTATGTGTAGCTATAGCAAGATATGTGTATATACATGTTAATAATGATACAATACCACATAAGTGTATATATTGTGCGTGTCATGGCAATTACCAATGGTGTGTGTAGCATACAATTTAGTGCTCGTGCAACATGAACCGTCAGTAATGGTGCGGTGTCCAATAGGTACTAAGTCAAGGCACAACAAGTAATAATATGTAATGATGGTCATGCACAATCAACTCATATGCGTATAAACATGCGGCTATAATATCATATCTAGCCCTGACGCATAACGTCATACAGGCGATTTCCCCGTAGATGTTAAATCTACTCACCGATGATCTCGAGCTAGATAAATCCAACCACTTGCTTCCCTTTTTCGTAGCGTCCGATGTCCCCGCTTGCGATCCTAAAATTTCACAAACACAATACATAAGGCTAAATATCCTGAGCCGACACAAAGACAACGAAACGCGAGAATAACGTCCACAAGATATACACGTTGTGCACTTGGTGCACAAACGCGCTCGCTACAACGCTACAAACTATAATTAAGATCGCTAAACGATACAACTACCAAGCCTAGAACCCAATCGTACCGATCGCTCACTCACAACACCATATATATCGTAGAAGATAATATATATATCATCACAAAGTCAATTAAAACCAACGTCTAATTATACCGAAAACCTAGTAAGTATCGATTAACCATTTTTGTCCAAAACTAAATGTTTAATCAAATCTAGTGGCCACAATTATCACATAATAGCTTAATTAAACCACACAAACCCTTACTAACTTTTTAATCTCACCCATTTTAGATTTAGTAAAAGTTAGTTTGCAATCAAGCTTAGTTTGGACAATTTGGAAAATAACAATTTACAATTTAACAACTATGCTAGATTTTGCATGTCTAAACATGTGAGACTACACATCACAACCATCAACAACTAATCAAAATCCTAACTTGATCACAAACCCTCTCTTGAAATTTCAAACTTGCAATATAGCACCATATAAATACCTACTTAAGTTTGATTTAAGAATTTAACCAACAATTAATCAATAGGGTTAGGATTTATACCTCACAAATTTGTAGATCTAGCTAGCAATTTGACCACCCAAAATAGCTTCTTTGCTCCAAGATCGATGCTAGATTAGGCTAAGGAATAATGGGTAAGCATTTGATTTAGAGTTTGCGGGATTTTTGATGGATTTTTGAGTTGGAAATGGATGTGGAGAAAATTTCGGGCTGCTCATGGGAGGCTCGGCTAAGGAGGAGAGAGGGATGGGTTTATGTGAGTGTGTGGAAAAATATCTAGATTAAGTTAACCCTTAAGCCTCCATTAATGCACCTCACATCAATCTAATCTTTATTTCATTTTCTTTTCTATTTCCATTAACCTTGAAAAGTCTAGAAACCTTAAGATATTTGGAGAACAAGTAAACAATTTGTAAACTTGTATTTAAGTTGATATGGTTCACATTTGTATATTTAACCCATTCCAATTTGTAATTACCACTAATCAAGTGTATAAATAAAAGCTTATAATAATATTAAAAATTATTAATTAAGGAAAATATTTAAGTAAACTAGAAATTTACAAGTGACCAATTAAAAACCAAATACTAGCAATCACATAGCTAGAATAGGTACATTTAAGTTATTGAAAAATGATTATATCTTGGTTTTTACGGAAAACACAAATTATTTTACCGATTATCGGAAAATCCACCTAAACGATTTCTAAAACGTTA
Source organism: Agapanthus africanus (assembly GCA_030015575.1). Lineage (NCBI taxonomy): Eukaryota > Viridiplantae > Streptophyta > Magnoliopsida > Asparagales > Amaryllidaceae > Agapanthus > Agapanthus africanus. The sequence continues at coordinate 14,426,132 of CM057342.1, read as the reverse complement.
CAGTGTTGGATGTAGACCGCGGGGTGTGGGGTGGTTTGAGTGTGAGTTCGATCAACAGAATCTTAGGAATTCCACAGCCGGCATATTTCTTGATTTCAGGATTTGTACTGATCGTGTTTCTGATTCTTACTGATCGTGATTCGGGCCCATGTTCCCTTTTCCCTGGAGCTTACTGTAACAACTCCAATTTTAGTGTACAAAAATTTGTTTAAAAATAAATGTATACTTGGAGTAATTGCAATTCCGTGAGTACCATAAATATTTGTTTTGTTAATTAATTACAAGAAGGAGCTTGTAGCTCATTGATAATACATTGCACTGCTGAACCAAGCCACCAGAGTTCAAATCTCATACCCCACAATATTTTTAATATTGTTTTATTTTGAATTTTTAGAATACCAAGAGTTTACACGTGCATATCTCATAAAAACCCCACTACACCCTGAAAAGTAACCATGCCGGGAGGATCACCAACACGGATTCCAGCCTCCTGACTCGGCCAACTCGGCCGGCGGACCGGCCGACTGGGGCCGCCGCCGCCGGCCAGAGTTGCCGATTCCGCCGAGTCCCCAACATATAAAATGTGCCTCTTGGACTCCCCTGCACACCTGTATGGTTTAAATACCTAGACCAGTAACAGAGCCCCTTTAAAATCATATTAAACCCAATTTTTATTACAATTATCACAATTTTTCAATTAAACCTTTCATCTACCCTAACCCTAGCCTAATCCTATAAATACAGCCCCTACACACTACCCCCTCACTCCAAAATTCTGAGCAAACTCTCAAAAAATTTCCTAGAAGCCTAGTTTCCTTTGAAGTGAGCAAAGAGGTGAAGCTCCGGCGAATCTTCCGACGACAACTCTAGGAGATCCCGGCGACGAAACAACGCACCGGCGAAGTCTACCGTTCCCTCTCCCTCTCCTCTTTAAGCTAAACCCGTAAGTCCCACCTCCCTCTCTCCTTTGCTACTCTAAAAACATCTTCTAATAAAACCCGACGGAATCGGAGTCAAACCGATTTCCGATTCTGTTTCTTTCTAAAAAAATCCCACTTTTCTTAAACACAACCCTATTAAATCATTACATGTTGACTATTAATCATTAACAAATATGTTGAACAAGTTTCATGACAATCTATATCATTTTGTAACTTTTATCGCTCTTTTTCAGTAAAATACCATGCGGTTTCATTTTGACATTAAATCATCACAAACTTGCTATACCTTTAAGTTAGATCACGAGGTAATGACCTACCTCCTCACAACATGCATATGCAACATAACACAATACCTTTTGGGAACCTAGAATACGGGAAAACGAAACATTTCAAATAAATACCATGAATTAATAAAACCATTTTCTAAAGGATTAAGTACTTTACACAAATCTTTGCAAAGCGCCGCTACAACCCAATTTGGGGAACCCGACTGGGATGGTGCGGATTATCGCACATCCCTGGGCTTAGTAGTGCGAGATGCAGACCTCCGCAAGGAACATTCGGTCTCGAAAGATTTACAAAATACAAAATCTTAAGAAAATGAGATTTCTAGAAATATAATATATATTAAAAATTATTTTATATAAATATATATATATGTATATGTATATGTATAATTAAAATATCTATTTTGTGATAATATAATTATCCAATTTTTTCAAAAATCACAAGAATCACTTTAAATTAAAATACCATGAATTCCATACAAGTACAATATTACAAATAAATATCATATACTATGAAAGTAGGTTATTTTTACTAGAAATGTCATAAATATAAAATCTACAGTTATAACAACTCCAAAGACGATAATTAAATACTTGGGATGTATTTTGAAAATTATACAAAAGTATTTTTACATAAAAACCCCTCAAGTTCTATAAATTACCCTAAGGACTCTAGAAAACATAAGTTTAAGCGGGACCAATCTCTTGAGCCTAAGAGAGCCGGAGAAGTAGGTGCTTGCCTATTTAAAGTAGACAACTTAACAACAATATTATCAACACGGTAATCGTCTTTGAAAAAGACACAAATCCTGCCGCCCATGTGCAGCGGTTACCGATAACATCAAAAAAATCAGGATTTCAATTTCTTTTCTAATTGTCTGACCCAGACTTAGTCTTCTCTTTAATAATCTGACTTGAATATGATTCAAGTACAATCTACAATATTACAATTCAACATGAATGCATATATTCAATCTGTTCAAACTATTCAATCTATATTGACTGAACCGAACCATGGATATACTTCCATTTACATGATTCTCCAGTTACATCCATGATTCTCCAGTTACATCCATTTACTGATATCATGGTTTCGGTAAGTTACTCAATTATACAATCTATACAGTTTACAATACAAGACAATACAATACAACTATACAACAAGATATCTTGGGGTTTAAGGGGTAGATTGGTACGGAAGGTGTTAGAAATGACACGAGACAGTAAGATTTAATACACCAAACCTGAATCCAGTTGTTGTACCGTGGCATAAACGGTTCCTTGTACTACACTTGCCTCTAGTCTCTGGCATATTGAGACTCCTCTCATATACACTGGCATCCTTCTGTACCATGCTACAAAGAACAGCGTTAACAATAAAACAATATAATACAACTTTAAAAGCCACCTTCTCTTTCTGTTTATTCTATTTCTCCCTTATCTTTGGGACTTACCGAGCAATTTGTTCGCTGACGACATTCTCTTTCTTTCTTCTTTGAATGTCGTCAGGTGATCTGAACACTCCGGAGATCGAGCCCACTAGTGAAGACTTGGACCACTTCATTGAAGACCCAGAGATTTAGTTCATTGTAAACTTTTATTTCGGTAGTTTTCCTTTTCTGTTATGCAATTGTTTAGGCATTGCTTTCATTCAGTTGTATTTACTTTTCCATGCATTGTACAGAAAGAATGTGAATAAATAAAGTTGTTATTTTATTATATCTTGTCTCTTGTGCATTTATTTTTATATTGCTTAGATACGCTTAGCGTATTTACTTCATAGTAAATACGTATCGGCCTCGTCTCATCCCCTTCGCTGTACACCGGGAAGCGGGGCGTGACAGGTTTTGTTGGTGGCCCATGCAGGTCAGACCTGTATGAAACTCTATCATGTAGTTCTGTTCTGCGTGAACAACCTAAGCAATATAACACAAGAACCAGCAACTAAAACATTCTTTACAATTCATGTTCCTTGAATCTTATCATTTCATACACTTTGAATCTGTCCTAACCCAAATTTTTCTTCAAGGTTATGAATTCCCCAAACAACACCAGCACCAACTTCAACAACACTCCACCTCCACTACCAATCACACCTGCCGTTCCTGCTCCACCCAACGAGCAAGCGGTTCTGCTTGAGGCGATCCGCGGCCTCTTAGAAGGACAGCAGCAACTCTTGAACCGTCCCGAGGCTGAAACACCTGGGGTAAAGCAATTCAGAGCTTTACATCCCAAACGGTTCTCAGGAAAGGGAAGCCCACTGGAAGATGAAGAATGGGCACAAAGTATAGAGGATGATCTGGCGGCAGCACAAGTGCCAGATATAGCTTGGGTCCGTGTTGCGAAACTGCAGCTCACGGACAATACACGGAACTGGTGGAAGGCGGAAGAAAGCCGTCTCGAACAGCCCATTGAATGGAAGACTTTCCGCGTCATGTTCGACGCGAAGTATTTCCCTGAGACTGCCAGGTTCGACATGGAACAACGGTTCATTCATCTGCAACAAGGTTCGATGTGGACCAAGTCGGTAGATGAGTATGACGCTGAGTTCACCATGCTCAGTCGGTAAGATATGTCTCAATAATTCAAATTTTAAATGTCACATATTACACAGCTCACAATCCTTTAACAGATTCGCGGCACACCTGATACCGACGGATGAAATCAGAGCCCGTCGATTTCAACAGGGTTTGGATTCGGAGAACCAGGCTGCACTAGCCACAGGAGATTTTCCGACTCATGAATCGGCTCTGAAAGCTGCACGTCGTTATGAGGCAGTGATAAAGATGAGGGGCGGACCTCAGTCTGCAGGAGTTAAGCGCCCTGTCAACCAGATGACAGGAGGAGCCTCTTCATCATCCATGAAGATGGATCTTTGAGATACGGCAGCAGATTATGTGTACCAAAAGGTCCTGTTCGGAAAAAGTTAATGAAAGAAGCTCACAGCTCTCCCTACTCAGTACACCCTGGAGGTACAAAGATGTACAAAGATCTACGTCAGAATTACTGGTGGCATGGAATGAAGCGTGAAGTAGACAGAAGAGTCGCTAAATGCTTGGTGTGTCAGCAAGGAAAGGCTGAACATCACAGGACAGCTGGATTACTTCAACCGTTACTAATCCCAGAATGGAAGTGGCAACACATCACGATGGATTTTGTGACTGCTCTTCCTCACAGCATAAAGGGTAACGATGCCGTATGGGTCACTGTGGATCGACTCACAAAGTCGGCTCACTTCATCCCATTTCGAGTTGGCCAATCAACTGAGAAATTAGCAAAGAAGTACATGGAGGTAATAATCTACTTGAGATTTAAACTCTTTAAATATATACAATCTCTGATACCCATGAACTCATACAGGAAATTGTGAGATTTCATGGAGTACCGGTCTGCATTGTCTCCGATCGTGACACCAGGTTTCGATCGTAATTTTGGCAGAGTCTGCAAGCAAGCTTGGGAACAAGTCTGAACTTAAGCATGACTTATCATCCACAAACAGATGGTCAGTCTGAGCGAACTATTCAAATCTTGGAGGATATGCTCAGAGCATGTATGTTAGACTTCAAAGGATCGTGGGAAGATCGCCTACATCTTGTGGAGTTTTCGTACAACAATAGCTACTAAGCAAGGATAGGAATGGCACCATTTGCAGCATTATATGTGTAGGGTGTTTTTCGTCACCCTATTGAGATGGGAATACGCGCGCGCTTGTCAGGCGTACTACAGATTCCCCCTGCCTAGGGTAGGCCGGGGTTTATTGATTGTGGGGATCCGAATCTCCGGCGGCCGCGGACTAAGCTGCCGTTAATTACCCCTCGCATTTAGAGCGAAGGAACCTCCGATTGACGGGTTAAACTGGTCATGCGAACTCAATATGCGGTGCGTTGGTGTGTGTATATTTTTTTTTGTTTTGTTCTACTTGTAAAAAGAGATATATACATATATATATATATATATATATATTTTCTATATACAAAAATAAATAAGTATATAAATATTTAGAGATTTTTTTTTATTTTTAAAAATTTATTATTATTATTATTTTTTTTAATTTTAAAACATTATTTATAATTTATTTAATATTTATTATATATAAAAAAAGGGATTAAATAAAGAAAAAGAAGAAAAGAGATTTTTTTTTTTTTTTGAAAGTGGGGTCACATGTTAGCATGTGACCCCTCATATGAGGGAGGTCACATGCTAGCATGTGACATGGAGGGTCACATGTTAGCATGTGACCCCTCATGTGAGGGGGGGTCACATGCTAGCATGTGACCCCTCACATGCTTAGCATGTGACCCAGGTCACATGTTAACCATGTGATGGGGTCACATGCTTTGCATGTGACCCCGTCACATGTTAAACATGTGACAGGGCATGTGACCCCGACACATGTTAACCATGTGATGGGGTCACATGCATAGCATGTGACTGTCTTTTTTTTTTTTTTTTTTGAACGTGGAGTTCAACTCCAAAAGAATTTTACATGGCCAAAAAAAAATTATAATGTGGAGTTAAACTCCCCCAAAAAGGTATTTTTTTGTGGAGTTAAACTCCAAAAGTATTTCTGCGGTGGAGTTAAACTCCAAAAGAATTTTATTTGTGGAGTTGAACTCCAAAGGAACTTTATTTGTGGAGTTGAACTCCAAAAGATTTTTGTAGTGGAGTTAAACTCCAAAAGAATTTTTGTAGTGGAGTTAAACTCCAAAATAATTTTCCTGGTGGTGGAGTTGAACTCCAAAAGAATTTTATTTGTGGAGTTGAACTCCAAAAGATTTTCTCCTTTCTCCTTTGAGAAGAAACCCAAAATGGGTTCTCTTGAAACTCCAAGATCTAGATCTTGGATGATAAAAAAAGAGACCCTTTTTCTTCTCTTGATGGAGTTTTGGGAGATGGGTTTATGGTAAAACTTTATTTAGTTTAAAAAAAAGAGAGCTAAGCTCTTGATTTATTTAGAAAATAAAAAGGAAGAGGAAGAACTTGAAAAGGAGAGAGTGGACGAACAAACCTTAGTTTTTGAGGGAATGAAAAAAGTCTTCTTCTATTCATCATCATGTTGCCTTATATAGGCTTACATATTTACATATAGCCCCTTGGGCTTCACAAAATGGCATTTTGCCTATCCCATGGCTTATGTGCCATTTCATTTTTTGTATATAAGCCATGGGCTTACAACATGTTGGCTTTATGCCCATTTTGCCTACATTCATGTATAAAAAATTACATAAAAATTATTTATTACATGATTTCATTTTCGGCATGGGGAGGGTCGGCCGCTTCATGTTTCGGACTCGACCTGGGCATGGGCCCACTTGACCTGGGCTTGGGCCCACTTGGCTTGGGGTTGACCTTGACTTTGACTCGGTCAACCGGGGTGTAAATTTTTACCCCAACAAAGTGCCCCCCATCAATAAATGCACACCGCACATATGGGTCGTGTGCATGAAATTGATGGATCTTCTTTCACGTGGAGGCGACTTGCTTTGGTTCCCACTTTTTGGGATGCACTGCCCTTTTTACGACGTGGACGGTCGACGCTCTGTTACGAAGCGATTTGGGTTCCCAATTTGCGGAAGCCTGCACTGCCCTTTTTGCGACATAGACGGTCGACGCTCTGTTACGAAGCGATTTGGGTTCCCAGTTTGCGGGAGCCTGCACTGCCCATTTTGCGACATAGACGGTCGACGTTCTGATCCGGAGCGATTTGGGTTCCCAATTTGCGGGAGCCTGCACTGCCCTTTTTGCGACATGGACGGTCGACGCTCTGATCCGAAGCGATTTGGGTTCCCAATTTGCGGGAGCCTGCACTGCCCTTTTTGCGACATGGACGGTCGACGCTTAACGCGTCTCCGAGACGGAGTGTCCGTGGTAGACGTTTCCCTGGTCCGGAGCGATCTGGTTCCTGCTTTGTAGGAAACCTGCACTGCCCTTTTTGCGACATGGACGGTCGACGCTCTGATCCGAAGCGATTTGGGTTCCCAATTTGCGGGAGCCTGCACTGCTCTTTTTGCGACATGGACGGTCGACGCTCTGTTACGAAGCGATTTGGGTTCCCAATTTGCGGGAGCCTGCACTGCCCTTTTTGCGACATGGACGGTCGACGCTCTGATCCGGAGCGATTCGGTTCCTGCTTTGTAGGGAGCCTGCACTGGCCTTTTTGCGACATGGACGGTCGACGCTCTGTTACGAAGCGATTTGGGTTCCCAATTTGCGGGAGCCTGCACTGCCCTTTTTGCGACATGGACGGTCGACACTCTGATCCGAAGCGATTTGGGTTCCCAATTTGCGGGAGCCTGCACTGCCCTTTTTGCGACATGGACGGTCGACGCTTAACGCGTCTCCGAGACGGAGTGTCCGTGGTAGACGTTTCCCTGGCCCGGAGCGATCTGGTTCCTGCTTTGTAGGAAGCCTGCACTGCCCTTTTTGCGACATGGACGGTCGACGCTCTGATCCGAAGCGATTTGGGTTCCTAATTTGCGGGAGCCTGCACTGCCCTTTTTGCGACATAGACGGTCGACGCTCTGATCCGAAGCGATTTGGGTTCCCAATTTGCGGGAGCCTGCACTGCCCTTTTTGCGACATGGACGGTCGACGCTCTGTTACGAAGCGATTTGGGTTCCTAATTTACGGGAGCCTGCACTGCCCTTTTTGCGACATGGACGGTCGACGCTCTGATCCGGAGCGATTCGGTTCCTGCTTTGTAGGGAGCCTGCACTGCCCTTTTTGCGACATGGACGGTCGACGCTCTGTTACGAAGCGATTTGGGTTCCCAATTTGCGGGAGCCTGCACTGCCCTTTTTGCGACATGGACAGTCGACGCTCTGATCCGAAGCGATTTGGGTTCCCAATTTGCGGGAGCCTGCACTGCCCTTTTTGCGACATGGACGGTCGACGCTTAACGCGTCTCCGAGACGGAGTGTCCGTGGTAGACGTTTCCCTGGCCCGGAGCGATCTGGTTCCTGCTTTGTAGGAAGCCTGCACTGCCCTTTTTGCGACATGGACGGTCGACGCTCTGATCCGAAGCGATTTGTTTGACTTGCTCTGCTTCTTGCAGTGTCAGGGGTAGATTTGACTTGCTCCGCTTCTCGCGGTGTCGAGATTGGATTCTGACTTACTCCGCTTTCTGCGGTGTCGGAGTGGAAGTTGACTGGTTGATTTTGATTCCGAGGCGGAGCATAATTCCGACGAGGAGGTCGTTATCCCGAGGCGAAGCATGATTTCGACACGGGGTAAATTCTGGGACGAAGCGTGATTCCGCCGCAGAGATTGTTGGTTTGATTTGATTTGGTGTTGACATCAGCATCGCTACACTGGAATATGGTACCAGGAGCGAATCATCATTTGTCATGAGAGAATTTTGGGATTGGTATTTTTGTCGGCATCTGCATTGCTGCACTGGAATAATGCCAGGAGCAACTCATCATTTGCCCCGGAAGGATTTGGATTTGATTTTTTTTTTGTTTGGCATCTGCATTGCTGCACTGGAATAATGTCAGGAGCAACTCATCATGTGCCCCGAGAGGATTTGGATTTGGTTTGTTTGGCATCTGCATTGCTGCACTGGAATAATGCCAGGAGCAACTCATCATGTGCCCCGAGAGGATTTGGGAATTGGTGGCTTACGAGACAGGTTTAGATCCCTGTCACATAAGGCTTTTCAATTTTATGGGCCGTGAGGGTCCCATAAAAGCATTTTCTCCCTACGAGTCGAAAGGATCTCGTAGGTGTATTTTCTCCTTAGGAGTCGTGGGGACTCCTAAATGTATTGCTCCTTTGTGAGTCGTAAAGATCTCACGCGGGAATTTTCTCCTCACAAAGTCGAGAGGACTTTGCGAGTGCATTTCATTTCTTCCTTTTTTTTTATTTACGAGTTTGCGCCCTTTCGGGTTTTCACAAACTCGCCGGCAGTCTTGCTGTTTTTACTCACGGAGCCCTTTCGGGTTTTCATCTGTGCCCATTTTGCTTGTGGACATACCATCCTTTTTTTTTCCTTTTTTTTCCTTTTTTTTTTGGAATCTTCCCTGCCGGTGGTGGGACTTTGAATGTGGTCTCACCGGTAGGACTTGGGAGAGATTGGGATCGTTTTACGCCCGTGGATTGTATACGGTTTTGCAGGATGTATGATCCAGACCGTAGGGCCAGAAACATTTCAGGACTTTGTTGGCGTCTGCATCGCTGCACTGGAATATGGTACCAGGAGCGACTCATCATTAGCCGTTGGTATGAGATTTGGAATTTGGTTGGCATCTGCATCGCTGCACTGGAATATGGTACCAGGAGCGACTCATCATTCGCCACTTGGGGATTGGGATTTGGAATTTGGTTGGCGTCTGCATCGCTGCACTGGAATATGGTACCAGGAGCGACTCATCATTCGCCACTTGGGGATTGGGGAGCAATTGCTTAGGAGACAGGTTTGGATCCCTATCACCTAAGACTTTTCAATTTTATGGGCCATGAGGGTCCCATAAAGGTATTTTCTCCCTGCGAGTCGTAAGGATCCCGCAGGTGTATGTTCTCCTTAGGAGTCGTGGGGACTCCTAAGTGTGTTTTTCCTTGGTGAGTCGTAAGGATCTCACGAAGGTTTGGTTCTCCTCATGCATCGTGAGGACACATGAGTGGGTCTTTCCAATGAAGCATAATTCCAAAGGCGGAGACCAGCCGCGTAACTGGTGGTTGCGGTGGGGCATGGGTATACTGAGAATTATTTGAGCCCGTGGATTGTATACGGTAGTCAATTTGGGGACTGGCCGTAGGGCTGAAAGAATTTTGGGAAATTGGATTTTTGTTTGGCGTCTGCATTGCTGCACTCGAATAATGCCAGGAGCAACTCATCATCCGCCCTTGTTTTTTTTTTGTTTTTTTTTATTTTACCGCGATTGCTCTATCATTTCAGCTTTTCTTATCGCGAAGGTCGCGATTGCCCTATCATTTCGGCTATTTATTCGCGGTTGCCCCATCATTTCGGTTTTATTTTCATTTTTATTTTTACTCGCTGATTTTTATTGCGAGTTGCCCCATCATTTCGGCTTTTCTTTATTTTTCTTTTATTTACACATTTTTTTATTTACATTTTTTTTACATTCCCAGTTTAACGACTTAGAGGTCGATTGTTCCCAGTTTAATGACGTGGTGGTCGATTGTTCCCAGTTTAATGACGTAGTGGTCTTTTTTGCTTATCCCAGCTCCTTGAACATTGATCTTGGCGGGGCTGTGCTGATGGCCTAGCTCCGTGGCTTGCCGATACGTCCGAGGATTGAGAGGTTTTTCCAAGCTTATATTGGTCCTCTGCCCAATCTTTGAAAACACAGCAGTCTTCAATGGTATGACTCAGCACTCTATGGTATGGGCAGTATATGGGATTGCCAGTCATATTCATTACATGTGGCCTCTTCGGAATAGGCAGTTGCAGGCCATTGTTCAGGGCTTCCTTGAATATATCGCGGACCTCATCCCTCCTAAAGGAGTACACCTTCTTCCTTCTCTCCATCAGAGTAGGTGCCCTCACTGACGCCGGTCCCCGAGGCCGATCAATCTTTGGTTCGCCCTGCACATGTCTGGGAGGGTTAGGTTCCCGAAAGGTTTCGGTCTCCATTTGCATGAAATTGGCGGTCGTAGCTTGACTGTTTGCTAACACGCCTTTAGACAGCTCTATCTCTCCCGTCTTGTATTGCTTTTCGACCCAATCTTTGAAGACGAAGCAGTCCTCAATGGAATGACCTATCACCCTATGATAGGGGCAATATTTTGGGTCGTCGATCATATTCTCTTCTTGCGGTCTCTTTGATTCTGGCAGTTGTAGACCGTTTCTTAGGGCGTCCCTGAATATCTTGTGGACCTTTTCCCTCTTGAAGGAATAGACCTTTTCCAGCTTCTTTTTCAGGGGCGATTCCCCCCCGGCGTATGTATCGGAGGGACTGGAGGCTAATCGCGGCCGTTTTTCGCGAAGGCGCTCCGCTTTTAGATTTAAAGGGATATCAGTTGGCTGCTCCCGGGTACCAATCCCTGGCTCATGAGCCAAAATTTGATTCTGCTGTGATTGCAATAGGGCGACTTGGGCCGCGAGATCTGCCACGACGTTTGCCAGCTCGTCGACTTTGGAATAAACCTCGGCCATCTTCTCATCCCTGTCCTGAAATTGCCTTTGAAGCCAATGGAATAATGCATGTTCTGTAGTTCCGGCTATGACAACCGGGTAATCTTTATTGCCTGAGCTCCATTCCATAGGAACCACGGGATCCTCTGGCTTATCGGCCTGAGCGGGCTCTTCATCATTTAGATCAAGCCGATGCTGGGTAGCGTCAACCGTATCATCACCATGGCTGTGAAGAAGAAGAGGGTTCGTTTCCTCATGTCCGGCCATGTAGACAGTGTGGATAACACATTCAGCCATTCTTTCATCACTGGCAGCTGGTTTCGCGGAGCGGTCCGGGCTTTGGAAATTCATAAATTTTAACATGGCTAGAGCCCTAGCCCTTTTGTTGGCTCTATATCTGAGCCGCTTCTGCCTCAGCTTCTTTGCCTTAAGCGCTTGGCAGGCTTCTGCTCTTTGGGAAGCCATTATGAGTTGATTAGCGGGGAGCTTAGAGAAGACACCCGATCGAGCAGTTGTCGGGGGTACCGCTAGAGCTTGCCTGAGATGCCCAGTTGCTTCGTTGACGTTGATGGCCATGCCCCCAGCTGGAGTGATGGAGGGTCGTTTGGAAACGGATTTGTGCTTGGGCTGAGGTGCCCTCGCGACCACCACATTTGGTCTCCTGCCTCTCGAGACCGGTTTGTCCGCCACCGGGGCTTGAGGAGCCGGGATGGCGCCAACTGGCATGAACACAATAGAGCCGAATGGTAGCAGCGGCTCCTCCCATTGTCGCCCGAGACTGGCCGGAAGGACCGTCCTGGAGTCTATCTTCATCGTGTAGGAGACAGGAGCTGAGTTCATCATCGAAGACATCGTCGAAAGGTGATTGCTTGAAAATCTGCATGAAAGAGCATTATTTTAGTATAAATATAGACATGTATATTGATTGAGTTCGCATGAACGTTTAACCCGAAATATGGGAGGAGAGATTGGTCCCACCGGACGTGCCAGAATCTGTAGGGTGTTTTTCGTCACCCCATTGAGATGGGAATACGCGCGCGCTTGTCAGGCGTACTACAGATTCCCCCTGCCTAGGGTAGGCCGGGGTTTATTGATTGTGGGGATCCGAATCTCCGGCGGCCGCGGACTAAGCTGCCGTTAATTACCTCTCACATTTAGAGCGAAGGAACCTCCGATTGACGGGTTAAACTGGTCATGCGAACTCAATATGCGGTGCATTGGTGTGTGTATATTTTTTTTTGTTTTGTTCTACTTGTAAAAAGAGATATATACATATATATATATATATATATATTTTCTATATACAAAAATAAATAAGTAAATAAATATTTAGAGATTTTTTTTTATTTTTAAAAATTTATTATTATTATTATTATTTTTTAATTTTAAAACATTATTTATAATTTATTTAATATTTATTATATATAAAAAAGGGATTAAATAAAGAAAAAGAAGAAAAGAAAAGAAAATAATTATGTTTTTTTTTAATTTTTAAATATTATTTATAATTTATTTAATATTTATTTTAAATAAAAAAAGGAGGAAGAAAGAAGGAAAGAGAATTTTTTTTTTTTTGAAAGTGGGGTCACATGCTAACATGTGACCCCTCATATGAGGGAGGTCATATGCTAGCATGTGACATGGAGGGTCACATGTTAGCATGTGACCCCTCATGTGAGGGGGGGTCACATGCTAGCATGTGACCCCTCACATGCTTAGCATGTGACCCAGGTCACATGTTAACCATGTGACGGGGTCACATGCTTTGCATGTGATCCGTCACATGCTTTGCATGTGACCCCGTCACATGTTAAACATGTGACGGGGTCACATGCATAGCATGTGACTGCCTTTTTTTTTTTGAACGTGAAGTTCAACTCCAAAAGAATTTTACATGGCCAAAAAAAAAATTATAATGTGGAGTTAAACTCCCCAAAAAAGGTATTTTTTTGTGGAGTTAAACTCCAAAAGTATTTCTGCGGTGGAGTTAAACTCCAAAAGAATTTTATTTGTGGAGTTGAACTCCAAAGGAACTTTATTTGTGGAGTTGAACTCCAAAAGATTTTTGTAGTGGAGTTAAACTCCAAAAGAATTTTTGTAGTGGAGTTGAACTCCAAAATAATTTTCCTGGTGGTGGAGTTGAACTCCAAAAGAATTTTATTTGTGGAGTTGAACTCCAAAAGATTTTCTCCTTTGAGAAGAAACCCAAAATGGGTTCTCTTGAAACTCCAAAATCTAGATCTTGGATGATAAAAAAAGAGACCCTTTTTCTTCTCTTGATGGAGTTTTGGGAGATGGGTTTATGGTAAAACTTTATTTAGTTTAAAAAAAAGAGAGCTAAGCTCTTGATTTATTTAGAAAATAAAAAGGAAGAGGAAGAACTTGAAAAGGAGAGAGTGGACGAACAAACCTTAGTTTTTGAGGGAATGAAAAAAGTCTTCTTCTATTCATCATCATGTTGCCTTATATAGGCTTACATATTTACATATAGCCCCTTGGGCTTCACAAAATGGCATTTTGCCTATCCCATGGCTTATGTGCCATTTCATTTTTTGCATATAAGCCATGGGCTTACAACATATTGGCTTTATGCCCATTTTGCATACATTCATGTATAAAAAATTACATAAAAATTATTTATTACATGATTTCATTTTCGGCATGGGGAGGGTCGGCCGCTTCATGTTTCGGACTCGACCTGGGCATGGGCCCACTTGACCTGGGCTTGGGCCCACTTGGCTTGGGGTTGACCTTGACTTTGACTCGGTCAACCGGGATGTAAATTTTTACCCCAACAATATGGAAGGAAGTGTCGATCGCCATTAAGTTGGGACGACATCGGAGATAAGGAAGTTCTTGGACCGGAGATGATAGTAGCGACTGTTGATGTGGTTCGTACTATCAGAGAAAAGATGCGCATAGCCCAAGATCGACAGAAGCATTGGGCTGATGCAAAGAGACGTCACTTGGAGTTCCAGCCAGGAGATCACGTATTCTTAAAGATATCTCCGAACCGCGGAGTGATCCGATTCGGAAGACGGGGTAAGCTAAGTCCGAGATACATTGGACCGATTGACATACTCGAACGAGTTGGTGAAGTGGCATACCGCTTAGCACTTCCACCTTCGTTGGAAGGAGTGCATAATGTGTTCCACATATCCCAACTCAGAAGGTATGTGAGTGACCCCAGCCATATACTTGATCATTCCGAGCTTACAATACAGCCCGAATTATCTTGTGAACAACAACCTGTGGAGATTCCGGATAGAAGAGTGAAGACACTTCGGAACAGGGAAGTTAACTTGGTCCGAATGATGTGGAGAAAAGACACTCCAAGAGAGTCCACTTGGGAAAGGGAAGATCAAATGCGTGCATGATATCATCATCTCTTTGTAAACTAGTCCTCAAATAAAAGTTGTAAATTTCGAGGACGAAATTTTTGTAAGGAGAGTAGACTGTAACAACTCCAATTTTAGTGTACAAAAATTTGTATAAAAATAAATGTATACTTGGAGTAATTGCAATTCTGTGAGTACCATAAATATTTGTTTTGCTAATTAATTACAAGAAGGAGCTTGTAGCTCATTGGTAATATCTTGCACTGCTGAACCAAGCCACCAGAGTTCAAATCCCATACCCCCATATTATTTTTAATATTGTTTATTTTGAATTTTTAGAATACCAAGAGTTTACACGTGCATATCTCACAAAAACCCCACTACATCCTAAAAAGTAACCATGCCGGGGGGATCACCAACCGACGGGACCGATTTCGGCCGCCTGACTCGGCCGGAATCAGCCAACTCGGCCGGCGGACCGGCCGACTCGGGCCTCCGCCGCCGACCGGAATTGCTGATTCCGCCGAGTCCCCAACATATAAAATGTGTCTCTTGGACTCCCTTGCACACCTGTATGGTTTAAATACCTAGAACAGTAACAAAGCCCCTTTAAAATCATATTAAACCCAATTTTTATTACATTTATCACATTTTTTCAATTAAACCTTTCATCTACCCTAACTCTAGCCTAATCCTATAAATACAACCACTACACACTACCCCCTCACTCCAAAATTCTGAGCAAACTCTCAAAAAATTTCCGAGAACCTTAGTGTGCTTCGAAGTGAGCAAAGAGGCGAAGCTCCGGCGAATCTTCCGACGACAACCCTAGGAGATCCCGCTGACGAAACAACGCACCGGCGAAGTCTACCGTTCCCTCTCCCTCTCCTCTTTAAGCTAAACCCGTAAGTCACACCTCCCTCTCTCCTTTGCTACTCTAAAAACATCTTTTAATAAAACTCGACGGAATCAGAGTCAAACCAATTTCCGTTTCGGTTTCTTTCTAAAAAAATCCCACTTTTCTTAAACACAACCCTATTAAACCATTACATGTTGACTATTAATCATTAATAAATATGTTGAACAAGTTTCATGACAATCTATATCATTTTGTAACTTTTATCGTTTTTTCAGTAAAATACCATGTAGTTTCATTTTGACATTAAATCATCACAAACTTGCTATACATTTAAGTTAGATCACGAGCTAATGACCTACCCCCTCACAACACTTATATGCAACATAGCACAATACTTTTTGGGAACCTAGAATAAGGGGAAACAAAACATTTCAAATAAATACCATGAATTAATAAAACCATTTTCTAAAGGATTAAGTATTTTACACAAATCTTTGCAAAGCGCCGCTATAGCCCAATTTGCGGAACCCGACTGGGATGGTGTGGATTATCGCACATCCCTGGGCTTAGTAGTGTGAGATTCAGACCTCCGCAAGGAGCATTCGGTCTCGAAAGATTTACAAAATACAAAATCTTAAGAAAATGAGATTTCTAGAAATATAATATATATTAAAAATTATTTTATATAAATATATATATATATATATGTATAATTAAAATATCTATTTTGTGATAATATAATTATTCCAATTTTTTCAAAAATCACAAGAATCACTTTATATTAAAATACCATGAATTCCATACAAGTACAATATTACAAATAAATACCATATATTATGAAAGTAGGTTACTTTCACTAGAAATATCATAAATATAAAATTTATAATTATTACAACTCTAAAGACGATAATTAAATACTTGGGGTGTATTTTGAAAATTATACAAAAGTATTTTTACATAAAACCCCCTCAAGTTTTATAAATTACCCTAAGGACCCTAGTAAACATAGGTTTAAGCGGGACCAATCTCTTGAGCCTCAGCGAGCCGGAGAAGTGGGTGCTTGCCTATTTAAGGTAGACAACTTAACAACGGTGTTATCAACACGGTAATCGTCTTTGAAAAAGACACAAATCCTGTCGCCCATGTGCAGCGGTTACCGATAATATCAAAACAATCAGGACTTCAATTTCTTTTCTAATTGTCTGATCCAGACTTAGTCTTCTCTTTAATAATCTGACTTGAATATGATTCAAGCTACAATATTACAATTCAACATGAATGCATATATTCAATCTGTTCAAACTATTCAATTTATATTGACTGAACCGAACCATGGATATACTTCCATTTACATGATTCTCCAGTTACATCCATGATTCTCCAGTTACATCCATTTACTGATATCATGGTTTCGGTAAGTTACCCAATTATACAATCTATACAGTTTACAATACAATACAACTATATAACAAGACATCTCGGGGTTTAAGGGGTAGATTGGTACGGAAGGTATTAGAAGTGGCACGAGACAGTAAGATTTAATACACCTAACCTGAATCCAGTTGTTGTACCGTGGCATAAACGGTTCCTTGTACTACACTTGCCTCTAGTCTCTGGCATATTGAGACTCCTCTCGTATACACTGGCATCCTTCTGTACCATGCTACAAAGAACAGCGTTAACACTAAAACAATATAATACAACTTTAAAAGCCACCTTCTCTTTCTGTCTATTCTATTTCTCCCTTATCTTTGGGACTTACCAAGTGATTTGTTCGCTGACGACATTCTTTTTTTTTCTTCTTTGAATGTCGTCAGGTGATCTGGACACTCCGAAGATCGAGCCCACTAGTGAAGACTTGGACCACTTCATTGAAGACCTAGAGCTTTAGTTCATTGTACACTTTTATTTCAGTACTTTTCTTTTTCTGTTATGCCATTGTTTAGGCATTGCTTTCATTCAGTTGTATTTACTTTTCCATGCATTGTACAGAAAGAATGTGAATAAATAAAGTTGTTGTTTTATTATATCTTGTCTCTTTTGCATTTATTTTTATATTGCTTAGATACGCTTTGCGTATTTACTTCATAGTAAATACGTAGCGACTTCGTCGCATCCCCTTCGCCGTATACCGGGAAGCGGGACGTGACACTTACCCTTGGGTTGGGGATACTTCTGCGGTGGTTTACGCTTACACTTGAACTGACGATAAGTGTAGTGACTTGGACATTAAGACTTAGAGACTGATTGCTTTAGTGACATGGACATTGCATTGATTACTGATCTGATACACCTGCTTTATTATTATATGTACCGGTTATTTTATGCTCGTGTCATTACTCTATGCTTACTGCTTTATGTTTATCATCATTGCACATATTACATATTTATATATATTGCTATTGTGTTGCTCTGACAACCTGAGTATGCATGCTCAGAATGAGAAGTGGACTTAGCTCGAATCAGGATCTGTCTTACCTCGAGAATACTGCGCACATCTAGATTAGCGACGTCAGCGCTATCCTTTCCTTTGACTCTATCTGGTTAATTTTACATCTGTTTTGGTATAATTAATGACTGCATTTCTCATTACTTATGCTATGATTACTGATTACCACATAATGCTAGAAGCCGAAGTGTTACTACGGCAGGATATTTCCCTGACTGTATGAGCATGACTGGCCTTGTTACCCCTCGTATTCCATATTTTGGGAAGCCATGTGTGACATGGTTTTGTTGGTATCAGAGCCAGGTTTGGTTTAAAATGAGATTATAGTTTCCGACTAGGGCTTGACAATTTAAGACACCCAATCGGTCTAGATTGTAAACTTGTTATCCTTGACTGGGATCCCTATAGTTTGTCAAGCTATATTTTGACTCCATCCTCTAGAGTTTTGGGTGACTTAGTAGAGTTATATGATTGTAACTATGAACTGCAGTATAGTTATAAGGCAGCACTCTGCTTGAGTGATTTGGAGTTCTGCCTTTGATTTCTGCTCGATTGAGTTTTACCTCACCACATATTCTTATTTCGTTTGTCAATTCTATATCTTATTCTGATTCTTAAATCTTAAACCGTCATCCGAAAATTTGTTGTTCCGGAATCATGACTTCCCACGTCTCTCCTTCCACCTCCGCTTTCCAGGATCATCCCGCCGAGATTTTTGGGCGTACTGCAAGGATTGAGGGAAGCCCAGAAAAGGACGAACGATATTTTAGCTGAGGGGTTAAGGAGGCAGCTAGTTCGAGCACCAGGAGGAGCCCCGATTGTGAGGGAATCCCTGTTAGTAAAAGAGGAGGTGTATAGATGAAGCGCCCATTTGTTCCTTAGCAAAAGAAGTAGCAGAGAACCCAAGTATGCGGTTATTGAAAGAGATTGGGGAACTTTCAGAGATACTGTCGCCAGGCTAAATGACAATATTTGATTTGTGTATTTGGCGAACACCGCGTCAACGGTTGCCCTCAAGGGATACAAGGAGGAGATCCGTCAACGCTTTCTCCATCCCTTGAGTAGTTGTTTGTTTTCGTTCTTTAATTCCGAGGACGAGAGAGTCGGAGTCGTAGATCCATAGATCAATTTGATCAATGACTCGGACGATGAAGAAGAGAATCCCGAAGAAGACCCAATAGAAGAGGACCCTGAGGATGACCCAGTGGAGGAGGACTCAGATGAAGATCCGGAAGAGGAGGATTGTGAGAAAGAGGGTCTAGATGTAGACCTAGAAGAGGCGGAACATACGGAGGAGGATCCCAATGAGGAAGCTCCCGTAGAAGAAGAAGAACTAGGAGAAGAAAACTCCATAGGGGGAAGGGTCCGAAAACGAGTCCCTAGCCGAGACAGAGTCGGAAGATGAAATCTCGAGTGAGGAGGAACTCGAGGCTGAAGAATATCACGTAGCAGTTCCTGCAAGGCACTATGGGAATGGACACCCCTATCTTAGTGCGAGAACTTATCGTAACTTGTTGAACTTCCACGATCGCGAATGACGCGACTTCTTTTCTTTTCATCTGGCCAAATAAAAGCAATGTATAGCTTATGGCCACTTTTATCTTTCAAGTATGCTTTGTTAAAAAAATCTCTGAAAGATAAAGTTTCCGATCACGCAAATCCTCCTTGAGTATTGTACCTTTAAGGCCCGCTTGATATATTGATTGTTTCATCTTACAATAATTTCTTTTCCTTCTTGAGATTTATCCCATCCTTGAACCTTGTAGTAAGCTGAACCCCAGCTTAGTGGACTATAGACTAGTGCCACATTCCCGACTTCTTTTCGATTAGGCCGTATCTTACCGCAACCCATGCCCCGGCTAGTCCCTAATGCATTACTAGTATTATTCCCTATTACTGTAATTACATTCAGTGACGTTTCTTATTCGAAAATTGGTTTTCTCTAATTTTTGTGTTTTTCTAAATTGCGTATTAATAGCTACTTTTGTTTTACTTACTTTAAATACTCTACTGTTTTTCAAATTTTCAATAGTGCAAACTTACATCGCATATCCTATTTTTGTTTTATTTTCTCCTGTATTTTTCCGTGTGAGCATTCTTAAGCTATTTTATAACTGCATGGTTTGTAGTTTTACTAATGTAGTTTCGGATCTTAAGATCTATCAACCATTTTTTTTTCTGCTATTGTTATTTGTTGTTATTCTATTCTTCCTTGTATTGTATATATATAGTTTATCACAATTCATTGTTATGTCTTTATGTATGACCGTTCCTTTTAACTGCTCTATTTCTTATATATATAAATATTTGATTTTCATCTGGTTGCTTTGCGTAAATCACTACATAGCAGTATTTGATTTTTAGTTGCTTTTCGCATAGCATTTTATAGTTTATCGTTTATTTTAATTTCGAGGAAGAAATTTTCTTTAAGGGTGGTATGATATAATACCCAGTCCTCGTTATACTTTTATTCAGCATTTAATAAAATATTTATTCCAAAATTTTCCAATACAAACTTTTCCTTATATCTTTTCTAATTATGTTTTTCCTAACTAAACTAAATTAAACCCTATCCCTAACAGCAACCCAACCTCTCATTTCTCTCTTTTTTCTTTTAGCCCTGAGGCCCAGTCCCCAACCCTGGACCGGGACCTTTCCCTTCCCTCCTTCCCTCTTCTCTTTCCTCTCGCGATCTCCTTCTCCCTCGCAACTTCCTCCGCTCAACCCGCTCCTTCCCGCAACCTAGTCCTCGTCCCAACGTCCCCCACGTCGAGCTCCCACCTTCCTCTCCTCTCGAGCACCTCCACCAACCACGACGACCTCCCCACTTCCTCCAAGCACCTCGCCACCGCTGACCTCTAACAACGCCGTCGATCTCCTCCCCGTCACCAGCACCACCTCCCTCAACTATTACCAAGTACCTAGCTCCCCGACCTGTAACACCCTAGTCCGATCGTACGTTTCTTTTTTTTGGATATATTGGGTTTTGTTTTACTATTATTATAATTTGGAGTTTAATACTTTTAATTAAGATATATGCATATAATTATGGTTTTTCAAGTTTGTTAAATATGCATATTATTAGTATTTAAATATTTATTTGTCTAACACTATTTTATAACCATATTTATATTTTAGTATCATAATTTAAACAAAAGATATTTTATTTGGTATTTCTTTAAACAATACATATACATAAGATTTTACCCATTTTTAAATTCTATTTATAAGATATTTTGTCTTACGATATTTATTTGGTTAGAATATTTAATTTTTGAAAAGTCATGAGAGCCCCTGTTAAATCTTTTAACCATATAAATATTTTTACTAAACTAACAACTCAATTTTCTCTCTCCAATCACCATATATGTCTCACCTGATAACTTGATTATTTTTTAAAACAAATACTATTCTCTCTCTCCAAACAAATATCTTTTCCAACCGATTTCTTTATTCCCATATTCTATTCTATCTACATATATTTTTTTTTAAATCACTAACTATATTTCACCAAACCCCCGCTCTCTTTTTCTATATATATTCCCTAACAAAATCTCTCTCTCTCCAATCTAATATAATCTCTCTCAGCATATTCTCTTTCTCAAATCTACTCTCTTTAAATATTTTTCTACAAACATATATACATACATACATACATATATTATTGAAGATATTTTGTTATGATAGTTTAACTGAAAATATATTTTTAGTTGTTTGATATCATAAAATCTTATATATATAACTAATTGTATTTATTTTTATTAACCCATAACTATATACATATCTACATATATTTTCACTATATACTAATATGTATATATACATATACTTTTCTATTATTCTAACTATATACAAACAAATATGTATATATACAACTTTTCTAATATCTTATAGAAGTATATAACAACCCATCATATTTTTCTTTTATAAAATCAAATCCAAATCTTATCTCATCAGAATATTTATCTCTCCAATTATAATACTCTCTCCAATCTTTAAACATCTCTCTTCTTTATAAATAACAATCTAATTATTATCATCTCGCTTCTTATATAAATCAACCTTCTTTTCTTCCCATCACAATATTTTCTTCTTCTTCAAAATTAGCCGAGCAATCAGATCTTGGAGTTGTTCTTCGTGTCGTCGTGTTTATCTGTCTCCGAGGCAAGTACTCTTACTCTTTTATTTTTTTTTAGTCAATGCAACATCGGGAATTCTCTAAATAAATTATTAACTTACAATATTTAAATAAAATTGTAATATTTTGCCGCTTTATTAATATATCTTATAATACTTGTACATATGATGAAAACCCTAGGGTCTAGAATACCTATTAATCATTTCATCAAGTGAACAACTGTAAAAATGCAAACGTAATAAAATAACTTTTAACATGTAAATGTGGTTTAATATATAAAAAGCTTTATAAGTTTATATGTTTCTGTTGCAACAATATTGGTATACACTAGCATGCAGAATGCCAACACTTATATTCTAATTTAAAACACAAAAATATACCATTATTACTGTTAATCAATAAACACTTTGGGCTTAATATTTTATATATATAAATTAAACTTTCTACATTATCACTCATTATAATATCGCTGCACTCTATGTGCCCTAATCATATAAATTATTTTGATACTATAATTTATATTAATATTTTCTATTATCACATGATTATAAAACCTATTATTAGCACTTACATGATAACCAGTCAATCTGTCATTTATTTTTATCTTACTTACTATTACCTCGTAATTATACTATTACCACCACCCGCTTTACGCATCTGTAATTTGTCATTCTCATTTAACTATATTAACCCTTTAAAACCATATTTCAATTTATTATTCTTTTCAATAAATAAACTCGGATGTTAAATACAGATACTTGCATATTTATGTTGAGTATTGTTTACATTTTTGACCTTATCATATTCTATCATCTATATTTAATATTTTACTTGAGACTATCATTGTCGGCATGATTGAGAAACCTTAACATGCTATTCTTGTTTATGGACACTATCATTTTATAACTATTGTACTTGACATGCCATGATTACTCATTGCTCCACACTACTCATATTAAAACAAGTTCTCTATTTTGAATGCTGAATTACATGACATGACACACCACTATTCACCAGTTTTATTTCCATACAATTACCATACTACAAGTTCCTGTCTTTTCAGCATTCTTATTTAGTGCTTTAGTCTTTACCATAGCAGCTATAAATACGTGGGTGTTGGGGTAGTTTGAGTGTGCGTTGTACAACAGGATCTCAGGAGTCCCATGCCGGCAGCTCGTACCGGGCTATAGCGGTCACATGATTACAGCTCGTACCGGGCTATAGCGGTCACATGATTACAGCTCGTACCGGGCTATAGCGGTCGCATGTTTACAGCTCGTACCGGGCTATATCGGTCACATGATTACAGCTCGTACCGGGCTATAGCGGTCACATGTTTACAGCTCGTACCGGGCTATAGCGGTCTCTTGTTCATTCCACAGTTGGGCCCGTATTTCCTAGCCCCTGGGGCACCACTCTTGGGTTAGGAATACTCCTGCAGAGGTTGACGCACACACTCAAGCTTACGATAAGATAGTTTACCTTTTAGTGGCCTGTTAGGTTATGACAAGATCCCTTACATACATGTTTCATAGTATTAGTGCATTTAATTACTTATATACATGTTTTCTTGCGCATCGGGCTTCACTTTTATATATTCTTGTTATTATGTTACACACACTTTATACGTTGAGTACTTGCTGGGGTGTTCTGACATCTCTGAGATTTGCCATCTCAGGTTTAGAGACAGGTTTTTAGGCTGAGCGGGATCAGAGCGGCTACCAGGACTTTGTTGAAGATCAGTAATCGTAGGTTTATTTTTCTTTACTTTTAGCCTTTAGCATGTGCGCCCTTATGGGACATTAGGAGTTTTGTATCTCTTTCGGATCTTATTTTATTCCGAATCTTTTGTTTTGGATCTTTAATTGCATCAATTATCTAGTGGACCCATTTTTAGGATTTCTTGTGGTTTCATTGCAGCATGATTATCAGTATTATTTATTTTGGTATTGGATTTTATTTTTGACAGGTTAATCTAGACAGCCTTATGTGACTATGGAAGGACTTTTCCTTACCGTAGGTAGCACGGCTGGCCTTCGTCACTTCCCGTATTCCACATTTTGGGAAGCGGGGCGTGACAAGGTTTTGTTGGTATCAGAGCCCAGGCTGACATCAAAGTTAGTCTTGGTTCTACCGACCTTTTAGGTTAGAATCACATGTATAGGTTCTCCCCAGTGTGTCATGCTGCATATTCTTTTGACTCTGGTTATAGGATTCGGGCGACTGAAATAGAATTACGATATTGTACCCATGTACCGCGGCATGGTTACAATGCGTCATTCTGTTTGAGTAACTTAGAGTTCTACCTGATTGTTCCCACTGATTTGATTTCCTTTCACATGCCGATTTTTCGAGCCCAAACCGTGACTTTTAATACCTTCATTTGCTTCATTGATCCTTAATTTTTCATACCCATCTATTTTCATTGATCCTTATAATTAGTTCGCGACCTTGTATTTTCGTTCTTCAAATTTCGAGGACGAAATTTTCTGTAAGGTGGGTAGGATGTAACACCCTAGTCCGATCGTACGTTTCTTTTTTTTGGATATATTGGGTTTTGTTTTACTATTATTATAATTTGGAGTTTAATACTTTTAATTAAGATATATGCATATAATTATGGTTTTTCAAGTTTGTTAAATATGCATATTATTAGTATTTAAATATTTATTTGTCTAACACTATTTTATAACCATATTTATATTTTAGTATCATAATTTAAACAAAAGATATTTTATTTGGTATTTCTTTAAACAATACATATACATAAGATTTTACCCATTTTTAAATTCTATTTATAAGATATTTTGTCTTACGATATTTATTTGGTTAGAATATTTAATTTTTGAAAAGTCATGAGAGCCCCTGTTAAATCTTTTAACCATATAAATATTTTTACTAAACTAACAACTCAATTTTCTCTCTCCAATCACCATATATGTCTCACCTGATAACTTGATTATTTTTTAAAACAAATACTATTCTCTATCTCCAAACAAATATCTTTTCCAACAGATTTCTTTCTTCCCATATTCTATTCTATCTATATATATTTTTTTTAAATCACTAACTATATTTCACCAAACCCCCGCTCTCTTTTTCTATATATATTCCCTAACAAAATCTCTCTCTCTCCAATCTAATATAATCTCTCTCAGCATATTCTCTTTCTCAAATCTACTCTCTTTAAATATTTTTCTACAAACATATATACATACATACATACATATATTATTGAAGATATTTTGTTATGATAGTTTAACTGAAAATATATTTTTAGTTGTTTGATATCATAAAATCTTATATATATAACTAATTGTATTTATTTTTATTAACCCATAACTATATACATATCTACATATATTTTCACTATATACTAATATGTATATATACATATACTTTTCTATTATTCTAACTATATACAAACAAATATGTATATATACAACTTTTCTAATATCTTATAGAAGTATATAACAACCCATCATATTTTTCTTTTATAAAATCAAATCCAAATCTTATCTCATCAGAATATTTATCTCTCCAATTATAATACTCTCTCCAATCTTTAAACATCTCTCTTCTCTATAAATAACAATCTAATTATTATCATCTCGCTTCTTATATAAATCAACCTTCTTTTCTTCCCATCACAATATTTTCTTCTTCTTCAAAATTAGCCGAGCAATCAGATCTTGGAGTTGTTCTTCGTGTCGTCGTGTTTATCTGTCTCCGAGGCAAGTACTCTTACTCTTTTATTTTTTTTTAGTCAATGCAACATCGGGAATTCTCTAAATAAATTATTAACTTACAATATTTAAATAAAATTGTAATATTTTGCCGCTTTATTAATATATCTTATAATACTTGTACATATGATGAAAACCCTAGGGTCTAGAATACTTATTAATCATTTCATCAAGTGAACAACTGTAAAAATGCAAACGTAATAAAATAACTTTTAACATGTAAATGTGGTTTAATATATAAAAAGCTTTATAAGTTTATATGTTTCTGTTGCAACAATATTGGTATACACTAGCATGCAGAATGCCAACACTTATATTCTAATTTAAAACACAAAAATATACCATTATTACTGTTAATCAATAAACACTTTGGGCTTAATATTTTATATATATAAATTAAACTTTCTACATTATCACTCATTATAATATCGCTGCACTCTATGTGCCCTAATCATATAAATTATTTTGATACTATAATTTATATTAATATTTTCTATTATCACATGATTATAAAACCTATTATTAGCACTTACATGATAACCAGTCAATCTGTCATTTATTTTTATCTTACTTACTATTACCTCGTAATTATACTATTACCACCACCCGCTTTACGCATCTGTAATTTGTCATTCTCATTTAACTATATTAACCCTTTAAAACCATATTTCAATTTACTATTCTTTTCAATAAATAAACTCGGATGTTAAATACAGATACTTGCATATTTATGTTGAGTATTGTTTACATTTTTGACCTTATCATATTCTATCATCTATATTTAATATTTTACTTGAGACTATCATTGTCGGCATGATTGAGAAACCTTAACATGCTATTCTTGTTTTTGGACACTATCATTTTATAACTATTGTACTTGACATGCCATGATTACTCATTGCTCCACACTACTCATATTAAAACAAGTTCTCTATTTTGAATGCTGAATTACATGACATGACACACCACTATTCACCAGTTTTATTTCCATACAATTACCATACTACAAGTTCCTGTCTTTTCAGCATTCTTATTTAGTGCTTTAGTCTTTACCATAGCAGCTATAAATACGTGGGTGTTGGGGTAGTTTGAGTGTGCGTTGTACAACAGGATCTCAGGAGTCCCATGCCGGCAGCTCGTACCGGGCTATAGCGGTCACATGATTACAGCTCGTACCGGGCTATAGCGGTCACATGATTACAGCTCGTACCGGGCTATAGCGGTCGCATGTTTACAGCTCGTACCGGGCTATAGCGGTCACATGATTACAGCTCGTACCGGGCTATATCGGTCACATGATTACAGCTTGTACCGGGCTATAGCGGTCACATGTTTACAGCTCGTACCGGGCTATAGCGGTCTCTTGTTCATTCCACAGTTGGGCCCGTGTTTCCTAGCCCCTGGGGCACCACTCTTGGGTTAGGAATACTCCTGCAGAGGTTGACGCACACACTCAAGCTTACGATAAGATAGTTTACCTTTTAGTGGCCTGTTAGGTTATGACAAGATCCCTTACATACATGTTTCATAGTATTAGTGCATTTAATTACTTATATACATATTTTCTTGCGCATCGGGCTTCACTTTTATATATTCTTGTTATTATGTTACACACACTTTATACGTTGAGTACTTGCTGGGGTGTTCTGACATCTCTGAGATTTGTCATCTCAGGTTTAGAGACAGGATTTTAGGCTGAGCGGGATCAGAGCGGCTACCAGGACTTTGTTGAAGATCAGTAATCGTAGGTTTATTTTCCTTTACTTTTAGCCTTTAGCATGTGCGCCCTTATGGGACATTAGGACTTTTGTATCTCTTTCGGATCTTATTTTATTCCGAATCTTTTGTTTTGGATCTTTAATTGCATCAATTATCTAGTGGACCCATTTTTAGGATTTCTTGTGGTTTCATTGCAGCATGATTATCAGTATTATTTCTTTTGGTATTGGATTTTATTTTTGACAGGTTAATCTAGACAGCCTTATGTGACTATGGAAGGACTTTTCCTTACCGTAGGTAGCACGGCTGGCCTTCGTCACTTCCCGTATTCCACATTTTGGGAAGCGGGGCGTGACACCTCTTCTCCTCACCATTGCACTCGATCTCTTCCGCGGCAACTCATCGACACCCCGACGAGCCCCTTTTTCCCCCTCCATCAACAACCGAGCTCCTTCCTTCACAAACCAGCACCTACAGTGATCCATCATCACCCACTTCAACACCCGCAGCCTCTGACCCATCGCCTAGACCATCACCGCCATGACCTCATCGTCTTCGCCACCGTCACCAGCAACTCCCCCACCCCTCCTCGACACCCTCACTCACTCCTTCAACCTCTCACCATCACCATCCTCAAGAAACTCAACCCCTTGCCTACATCACTGTAGGGTGTTTTTCGTCACGCATCGCTTGTCAGGCGCATTACAGATTCCTCCTGTTTAGGGTAGGCTGGGGTTTATTGATTGTGTAGATCCGAATCTCCAACAGTCGCGGACTAAGCAGCCATTAGTTACCCCTCGCCTTTGGAGCGAGGGAATCTCCGATTGACGGGTCAAACTGGTCATGCGAACTCAATGTGCAGTGTACGTATATGTGTCTTGAGGGATTTTGGATATATCGGGAGCCTCGCAGATTTTACGGGGGTCCCGCTACCCGGATAGCGGGCTGGGGGTCAAGCGGGCTAGCAGCACACTTGCGGGGTGCGGGGCAGTGCCCCGTTAGAAATTTTTTATAACGGGAGAAGTGTTTTGGAGTGTGTATGTATATAAAAAAAAAGGAAAATAGCGTCCAAAGGACGCGTGAGGGCCGGCTCCCCACGTGCCTGGCACGCGGGCGCTCGGCGTCAGTAAGAAAATGGGCTTAGCCCCTACACTGGGAGTTGTACTCCCAATTGACTTTTGGAGTTGAATTCCTGACAAAGAGGACAAAGGGGCTTAACCCCTGCACTGGGAGTTGTACTCCAAAAAAGAAAGATTTATTATTATTATATATATATTAAGGAGTTAAACTACTAGGATATTTTTGGAGCTGATGAAAGGGAACCCTTTTCTTCTCCCTTGAGCCCTGGATCTTCCCCAAAGTGGGATTTTTGGAGGTGGGTCTCCTTCCTTCTCTCTATTAGCTGCATCTTGGAGAAAAGAGTGTGAGATTTTAAAAATATCCCCTTTTAGAGATTTGATGGAAGATCTGCGTTCCCCTTCAAGGGTTTTGTGGTGAAAAACTATTTCTTTTTGGAAAAGGAAAAGGAGAACTCTTGATTTAATTCAAAAAAGGAAGAAGGTTTAGAACCTTAAGTAAGGAGAAGAAGGCACGGAAACCCTAATTTTTGGAGAGAATGAATTGTATGCTTTATTTCATTATCATGTTGCATTATATAGGCTTACAAATTTACATATAGCCATGTGGGCTTTACAAAATGGCATTTTGCCAATCACATGCCTCATGTGCTCATTTTTTTTGCACATGAACCATAGAATTTATAAAAATTTGGCTTTTTGCCGATTTTTCTTACATTCATGTATGAAAATTACATCAAAATTATTTATTACATAATTTTCATTTTGGCATGGAGGAGGCTGGCCGCGGGGCTTGACTTGGACATGGGCTCACTTAACCTGGGCATGGGCTCACTTGACCTAGGCTTGGGTCCACCTGGCTTGGGGTTGACTTTGACTTGGTCAACCGGGGTGTAATTTTTTACCCCAGCAATCACCACCGGAGCCGCCAGCATCTCCTCGTCGCCAACCTCGTCTCCTCCCCAACCGACGTCGCCTAACAACTCCCCGCCTCTGCCCCATGCCTCCCTGTGCCCTGCACCAGGTCTCCGCCGAGCTTCCAAGCTAAGCCACCTCGGCCGCCATTGAACGCCTTCGAGCCTCGTCTCCATCGTTGTTGCCATCGCCGACGATCCCCTGCCACCACTTTGAACCACCCTCTAGCGACCCACAACCTTCACTATAGCCAGCTCCACATCTCCACTGTCAAGACGCCTTCGGAGCTCACTACTGCCGCACCCCAAGCCGCTCCAGCACCTCCAGCTCCTTGTTCCTGCGTCGTCAGCCACTGTCGGAGCTCCAGGTCTCCACCGTCGAACTCCGGGTCACCAAGCCTCGTCTCCATCGCCGAGGCCAAGTCGAAGTTTAGCCGTAGCTAGTCATGTCGTGCCCGCTCCATACGTAGTCATGACTCATCGTGGTCGTACCCGTGCCGTTACCGTGTCGCTGCTGAGCCGCCGCCGGAGCTCTAGGCCGTTGCCGACGAATCCTAGGCCACCAAACCTCTCTCCATTGCAAACACAAGCGATCACTGCCCAGAGCCGTCAAGCCCAATCTCGAGCCGAGGCCAAACCTTTTGTTGTTGCTGTGGGTTGCGGTTCTCGTGTGATTCGTCACCCTCATAGTCGTTGCACTGTAGTCGACACATCGTCAAGGCAAGTTAAACACTTGCTTTACATGTTATTTTATTCATATCGATAAGTATACAGAATATCGAGAAATACAATAGCAATTTTACTAAAAAGTCTTGATCAATTTGACAAAATTGTCTGGGACATAATCGAGCTTACTATGTTATGATTAATGGCATATAGAAACTCGTGAATTAATTTCGTGCATGCCAAATAGTTGAATCGACTTTTCGACCGTCAATCTGTTGCCAAACCTATGTGTTCAATACGGAATCCGATGTGTAAACTTAATCAAGTATGGAGAAACCCAAGATAAATTAGACCATATTACCGTTAATGAATACTCTGTAGAAGTTGGTTTGCAAATTAATACCACTTCACCAATAAAATGACATCCCGATAACCCTTGCGAAATCTGAATTTCTCCTAGACATGTTAGACCGTTAAAATCATAATAAATCATTTATATATCGGATTTTGGTTTTCTATGGCTCGTCTCGAAGCCAACATATAAAAATATAATACCACATAATTGATCTCTGAATTTTAATAAGTTATGCCAATAAAAACCGAGACGATTCATGGCTCTAGACCGCGGTCCAGAGCCAGAGTCTTTACTTTTACCCGTTTTGGAACGCATGTTTCTCCCTGTTTAAGCGTGCAAGTGTGCGGAACCATATATGAAAGCGTGGATAATTGAATTATCTTTCTAACGGTATTAATCTCATTGCATTCCAGTGTTGTTTGATATTTATAACACTTTTTAAACCGTTGATGTGTGCTGCAGTTTCGTACAGAACCAGAATGTATACCTTAACCTTAGGCAGTGCATATCTCTGTGCGTGCAGCGGATATTATTGATCCGTATGATGCGTTGGAAACAAAACAGATAAATATAAATATTATATAACTGTAGTGTCGCCTAGTTATGATCTCAACAGGGAGTAAAACGTGTTACAAAACGGACTTCCAGTTCTGAAACTGGATTTCCAGCAGAGAACACTTAAAATGGAACGACCATAACTCGCAAACCTGATACCCGATTGACTCGAAACCAATTTTGCTGAAAAGATAATTTAATACACCGTTTAAGCTTTTATATCGTTTCGCCAAATTATGCACATGTGATTTTATGTGATTTTTCTAATCCAACCGACACCAGTTGTTCATATATATTCAGTAGTGCATTTAGTCTATCCCTATCATGTTGCATGACTGTTATACCCTTGTAAATAGTGTTCATTTGCATCGATATCCTAGTGACCGTGTTATATTACCAAGTGATAAATATTAGTGATTGGATTGTGACAAGTACGTTAGTGTAAAAGCGTGATTTAATAATGGAAGTGATACGTAATTGTACACAATCAGCGGAACCAGTTAATTATTGCATTGTCGACGCCTATGGGGCATATATAGATGTAACTATAACTGGTATGAGACGGATATGGAAGCACTTATATTAGTGTCATAGGAAAGACATCAAAACTGTCCATTTATCGTGGATACCAATCAAGACATGCTTGATGAAGACCCTGTCTCCAATTCTCACGTAGACTTGTCATGGAGCGACTAGTATTTAGATTCATGGTCGGTGTTGGATGTAGACCGCGGGTGTGGGGTAGTTTGAGAGTGAGTTCGATCAACGGAATCTCAGGAGTCCCATTACCGGCATATTTTATGATTTCGGGATTTGTACTGATCGTGTTTCTGATTCTTACCAATCGTGATTCGGGCTCGTGTTCCCTTGTCTCTGGGGCTTACTCTTGGGTTGGAGATACTTCTGCGGTGGTTGATTCTGACACTTGGACTGACGATAGGTTTAGTGACTTGGACATTAAGACTTAGAGACTGATTGCTTTAGTGACATGGACATTGCATTGATTACTGATCTGATACACCTGCTTTATCGTTACATGTACCGGTTATTTTATGCTCACGTCATTACTCTATGCTTACTGCTTTATGTTTATCATCATTGCACATATTACATATTTATATATATTGCTATTGTGTCGCTCTGACGACCTGAGTATGCATGCTCAGAGTGAGAAGTGGACTTAGCTCGGAGCAGGATCTGTCTTACCTCGAGGATACTGCGGACATCTAGATTAGCGTCGTTAGTGCTTCCTTTCTTTTAACTCTATCTGGTTAGTTTTACATCTGTTTTGATAGAATTAGTGACTGCATTTCTCATTACCTGTGCTATGATTACTGATTACCACGTAATGCTAGAAGCCGAAATATGACTACGGCAGGATATTTCCTTGACCGTAGGAGTATGACTGGTCTTGTCACCTCTCATATTCCATATTTTGGGAAGCGGGGTGTGACCATACCTATCGTCGGATAGCAGTTCTCAGGTGACATGAGTACATGTTAGTCTTTAAACCTGAGATTATCATTTGTCTCGTGTGAGTTCCCGCCGTACTTAGATTACTACCCTACTATGGCTCTACTGATTCGTGTAAACAGATTTTAGTTGGGCGAGCCACATGAAGATAGTGATCGATTGTTAGGAATTCTTTTTTCTCGGTATAGAGAGTCGATGTCGCTCTGTGTTCGGTTGGCCAACACCATAAGACCTAGCCAAGGCAGAGGAGATTTTCTGATGGTTAGATCAGTAGTTTCTCGGATTGATCCTGAGCCACATCGGCACAAATTATCGGGTTATTAAGATCTGACGTTTTCCACCCTTAGACCCGTTATGCCATACTCTTAGAAGATAAGACCGTACGAAGATTATCACAGATAGACTCGATAGGGATTCGAATGAGTTTGCTCATCGACCTTCCTTTCGACAGATATCCAGGTAGCCGTTACATATAGCTAGTGTCGTTAACGTACTTGTAGTTATGGATTTATCCAGCAACTCGCTGCCAGCGTTCTATCGAGCCTTTCGAGTCCCACAGAGGGTTTTTCCGGTTCAAGCGAAATAATGCAGTAGCCGTATATTGATACGCGTAGGGTTCTGATTAAATTCGTATGTTAGCTATACGAAC
The DNA here is from genome assembly GCA_030015575.1 of Agapanthus africanus. NCBI lineage: Eukaryota > Viridiplantae > Streptophyta > Magnoliopsida > Asparagales > Amaryllidaceae > Agapanthus > Agapanthus africanus. Next base: position 14,392,871 of record CM057342.1, on the reverse strand, counting down.
TTTAATCGGACGGATGGTAATACTGGCCGTTTAGGATTAAGCTGGATTATTAAATCAGGTATTGATTTAATAATTTACATATATATTCTGATATGTATAGTATTATGTTCGTTGCATTTTTCTATCTCGTGGGTATTCGTATTTTAATACGAATATGGGTATGTATATACGGAGACGTAATTTTGTATGCATACAAAAATACGTGTAGAAGGAGGACACTTCATATTGATTTCTACATATATTTTTTAAATGGAAATGAGGTGTAATGCAAGGTGGCATTGAGTATGGTGAGAAGAATGACTTTGGAATTTTTAATTCCATTTGTCATTGCTATTGAAATACGGTTGCATTTTTGTATTTGATAAATCTTTTATTAAAAGGAAAAATGTTATGGTTGAATTGTGATGAGGCTCTCATTCTCTTTCTTGTTCTCTCTCCAGCTATCAAGCCTCCTTCTTTTTCCTTACTCTCTCATGAGTTGAGAAACAAAAGAAAATAGAGATAATAAAACTACCAGAAATTTCATGAAAAACATCAAAGCGCAATGCGATAAGTGAGCCACGACAAAGCCCAAAACCCAAAAGAATTTACCCAAAAATATTTTATCTACATATCGGTAAATGTCGGGTAAAATAGTGGCATCATGAAATGTCGGCCGACATTTACCAAATATCGGTAAACGAAATAGTTCTGCAAATCTATGTCGTTTTCTTCCAAAACCGACATGTCGCCAACATTTCGGTGATATTGGCCGACATTTAGAACACTGCATTTATACCATTTAAAATGTGTTCAATTGGCACTTCTAATCATATTGTCCCTCCATGAAAGAAAATCTCTATTGAAAATTTTATCACCTTCTGTAACGACCCGAAAAAGCACGTGACTGGCCCTTGAACCATATGAAGTCTATAGGACTCCACCTGATCCAAGTAAGCAAAGCCCAGAAATCTAAAACCATATAAGGAGTAAATAAAGAAAACCCAGAAATCCAACTTTGTCACAACCACGCAAGCAATATGATATACAACGCCGAATGGCGAGAATCAAAACTCAAAGGAAACTCAAATAAGCATGAAAACCGTAACACTACTAAGCGATACTCTAAGGTCGAAATAATACATCACTAGTGTCTGAGTCTGAAACAATATACAAGTTTTGGTTGATGGAATTTCTAGATACAAAAGAATAATACATGTACTATAGTGGTTCTGATGCAAAGAACCCTCCTACCAAAAGCAATTCACCCGCAAAGGAAGCACTGTGCCAGAAATGCTGCTATGGAACCTGTACGGCAAAACCTGCAAGAACTGTGGCATAACGGGGATGAGTTGCCAACTCGTGAATAGAAAACATCTAGAAGCAGAAATCGAATGCATGACGTAATTCTAGGTCAATACGATCAGATATAATATAAATCTCAAATGAAGAGGTCTGAAGCATGGTAAAGTAGCAATGTAACATCTAAACATAAGTGTAGTGCCAAGAACTCGTGCCAGTGCCTCACGTAATAACATATCATAAATATGATGTATGTATGCGGTAAAATGGGAACATGAGATATCATGAATGGAAACATCAGAAAATCAGTGTCGAGCATCGACACAAACAATATATCTCAATATCAAATGAAACCCATATATCATGTATCCGATATGTATGCAGCATTCATGAGGATACTCTATCAGGTACTACTAATATATAATGTAATGCATATAAAATAAATGTGGGGTAGGGGAGATATAATATGCCATCGACCATAAAGGCCCCTCACATCGTCCATAAAGGCCCCGAGCACATAGGCTCCTCTCAAATCGAGCACATAGGCTCCGAGCATATCGAGCTCATAGGCTTCGAGCACATAGGCTCCTCTCACATCGAGCTCATAGGCTCCTCTCACATCGAGCTCATAGGCTCCGAGCACATAGGCTCCTCTCACATCGATCTCATAGGCTCCTCTCATAATGCATATGTAAATTTGCATAGATCATCATGATGATATATTAAGTAGGCGTATATATATATCAGCGTCCCATACCACTAATATATATATACTCTATGGGTATACATATATATTTCAGCGTCCCATACCACTGATATATATACGCAGGAGTAAAACAATACAGAATCATCATATGCAACCATATCACAGTGCGAAATCCATGAATTATAATACATGCAACATGAACACTAATATGAGCATGCAACTATGTAAAAGCATATGCACAAAGGAATATGAATCAATAACATAAAAGCATGCAATGCAATGCGAGCCGTAGAGTAAATGGTAAATGAATAGTAATGCCGCTTGCCATTTGAAATAAGACAAATCGGGGTTTTTAGTAAACTAAAGGCTACGGTGTTTTTAAGATATTCCCGATTCATTAGTTTTTGAAATAGGTATGACTCGGGTCTAGTCTAGCATCTACTATGCAAACTACAGATCTAAGTATCAAGTCAACCGGGAGGGGTATGGAATCCACCTAAATCTGAGTCGATATAAATATATATAAGTATAATAGTCGGTGATCCCGCCTCAATAGTATCGCGTACAATACAGCATACCATATGGCAATTCTCAAGTCGTGAGTGTGGATCTATTCTCAATATAAAACTCGTACGGTAAATCGTCGTACGACATCCCATTAGCTGGGTACGGGTCAATATCGCATCATCTCATCAATTACCTGGTATTCTTATCATCACATCACATGATCTGGGGTACTGATCTAAGTCTAGTATAAATCGATACCATTTATATAAGTATGAATGCGGGGGTAAAACACATGCTCAAAGGCCCGCTAAGATCACAGGTCATATCCCAAATACGAATCATATCAAATCACCGATCTCACGGCACTATGCCCAATATCATCGACTCATCTCCAATGTCATCCAATATCATCAAGCACAGTGTAAGTATAATGAATATGCAAGGGTGTACGTGTAGGTGTAAATCTATTCTAGGGCTCGCGACTATGAACTACACTAGTTGCTTCTAATCCTAACTATCCATAATACACCTAACACAATATCCACGACGCACTATAACTATCATATATATATAGTATATCAACTACGGACTGCGGGGGTGCTGCACGCCATCCACCCGACTTTCCCCTGTAGATATAATCTACTCACCTTGCGTCTTCATTGTCGACGTCACCACGCGTTTTCTTGTCTTCCCGAAGTCTTCATGGGATACCTACACATTAACGTATCGCAAATGCGTATCAAAACCAATTCCAGCTAAAACGGCATACGAATCTCAAAACGATACGCTATGATCTATAGGTTAGAACCTATGGACAACACCTTCCAAAACCATCAATCAATCCTCGGTATCGTCGTATAAACGCCAAATAGTCGAGGTAAAACACAATACACAATTTCAGAACTAAAAATACGGAATACGGAAACACGAATCCAAAGCAGCAACTAAGGAAATAGGCTCCAGATTTCACCCTAGGTCAAACTAGACAAATCTACACATACCAGGGGTCTAATCTATACATATAGGGGCTACAGAACCAAAACGACACAAAATGGGGCAGGTCTGGCCGCAAATTGCGGCCAATAGGATTAAATTGGCGGCCAGGAAAATGAGTTAGGGGCCGGGGTCTTGGGGTTAGCTCCATGGGTGCCTGCACATGTCACTGTCCATTCAATATAATTTTCAGAGTCTCGGGTTGATAGAAGATCTCATATAAGCTTCACAGATTTCATAACTTTTCCGATATCAGTTTCTAAATCCGTATTTCGGGTTTCAACTCTCAGGTTTAGGTCTCAATTCATGCACTAGGGTGTTTATCTAACCTTTACTGAGCTCAATTTCACATTACAACACAAAATTCCCTCAAACCCTAACTAGGTTCTCCTCAAATCCACAAAAACACACAATATCGGTTCTAAACTAAACATGGGGTATAAGTAATACTAAAACTAAGCTAAGGGTTCAGTAAATACCTCATTTGGCAACTCAAGAATTTTCTTGAGTTGCCCCTAGTGGCCAAAATCCTTGCTTTCTTGGTCCTATGTGTAGATCTTGAGCTTGTGCACATTTTTTGTGAAATGAAGATGGGGTTTTGGTGTAGTTTTCATGGTGATTTGGGGCTATTGAAGAGGGGAGGGAGGTGAAGAGCAGCAGCAGCAAGGGCTGAAGAGGGAGAGAGATGAGTGAAGGGAATGAAGGAGATGGCTAAGTCCTTGGGTCAAAGGAGACCATACCTCTCTCTCTCACCAACCTCATATTTTATTCCAAAAACCTTTTCTTTTCTTTTCCTTTCTTTTTCCTTTCTCACAAGAATAGTAACCCCAAAATAAAACCATGGCAAGAAAAATGTAACACAAGTGTGGAAAAAGATATGTGCATGTTTGCATAAAATTGCTAAAAAACCGATTAGCGATTTTTTAATCGCGATTAGCACTAAATTAGCATATAACTAATCATAACAACTTAAAAATGGCATAATTCCCTAAAATAACCTATTTTAGAATTTTCCATAATTTTCCAAAAAAATTCCCCATTTATTTGTATTTAATTATACCGAATTATTAAAATATTCAATAAAGTAATATTTAAATTATAAAAATTCCCAAAAATAATATTTAATTTTTTTGAAATGTTACAATCTACCCCCCTTAAATAAATTCGGTCCCCGAATTTAAATTTAAACCCCCTAGTACTAAAACATTTCAGCAAAAATCCAAATTGTCGGGGCTCCGAAAACATCAATCCTAAGGCGTATATAAGAATACCCCATGCGTCAGGTGCGCACGAAAAACAAAATCCATATATGTGCCACAAAACAACACCTAGGTGCAACAGGTGTGCACGAAACATCTGCCAAGGACAACGGGCGTGCCTGACAGCGAGATCAACGTGCACAAAACAAATCAAAACACCAAAGGTGCATCCAATGCTGGCAGCGCAAGATATTTACTTGCCTCTTGCTCACGGTCTGGCGTTCTCTGTCTCTGGGTCCTTATCTTCTCTGCGGATTACCTATCTCGCAATCAATCGGCTCATCGGCCCTTTCAGGTGTGCTAACGGGGACGATTCCGTTCTGGCACTTCTTTGGTCATCTCTCGGTCAATCCTCATGACCACTCGTAAAGCAGCATGTCACTGGCATCGGCCTCTGGTCCTCTGAATACATATTACACATCCGATCCTGGGTGCAAATATCATTGCAGCAGTGTCCTGGAAGGAATCCCGCTCAAGGTCTCTTCTGATCTTGCCTATGCCGGTCTGTACGGAAGCTGGTAATTTTGCATATCTCTTTTATCGCTCGATGGACATCTGCGTCCTCAGCACAGCATTTTCTCGGAAATTGGTCGCATCCCAACGCCTATGTAAGTATATCAGGTCTCTAGTCTCGACGGGAAGTAATGACAGCTCGTCAGTGTCTCCCACGAACCTCTGGTTCCACTTGTCTCTATCGTCGTCCACTATGACGTCACGCCATGCTATCTACGCACTGCACTGTTCTCGGCCACGGTCAATCTGAAGTCTCTCGCACGGACTCGAAATCGCGTACTCTGTAGCTTCATCATTCTGTAGATGATGTCTGGCCGAACAGGTCCTCGGGAACGCATCCCAACCATCGGAGGAATACTCAATACTCGTCCGTCCTCGATCAACTCGCAACGCATCTGGGTAAGGTCCTTTATCCGAACCTGGTCAACTACCACGTCGACGATGCCGAACTCTGGCCTGCTGGGTGTGCACAATATGACCCCTCCTGGGTCCAGGTCTTCTCGTATCGTATTCCAGAAAGGTCCCGTCGAGGTCTCTCTCAAACCTCATTCCTGCCGAATTGCCCGGAAGTCATCGTCCATTGCTGAAGCTAAATTTTTGTTCCGGAACGGCTGCATACTCGTCGCAACTCCTTCTAGAAGGTATATCCATATACAATGCCTCTACGTGCGTATCGCATCTCTGATGTCATCGGAGTGGGACGTCATCGCGTCGAAATCTCTTGCGAACCCTTTACTTCACTCTGCTTCAATGTCGACTGATTCGGGCTCGTCTCATCGTGGCTGCATGGACTGCGCTCCAACGGCTATGCTCGTATCTGGAGTCTCCCAAGCAGTGTGTCCCATCACATAATATCCGAATGATGTCGAATCATCCGACCGAATCGTCAGACCCTCATAATCCCCCAAGAGATCAACATCTTGGGTACAGTTTAATAGTATCGAGTACATACCACAGCATCAGGGGTCCAGCCGTAGAAGGGCAAACCCAAGCCTCACTAATGGCGCCGCGGAACTGCCGCAAACCCTAAGGTTCAAAGGCTTTCACACGGTCATTAAGTCGAGTTAGGGTTTCATTCTTCTAGAGGGTCCATAGAATCGCTTGCATGTCTTTCTGAATACTTTAAACTTGAAAAATGGGCTCCTGACATTCGATCGTCTCAATCGACTCTCAACGAACCTGCACGAAGTCGCCTCTAGCTGGAATCATTCTATCTGATGACCTCGCATCGGGATAGACGAACAATCCACATGTCCTAGTCATTCGCCATCGATGACTAGCGACCTTCTATCATCTCCTAGTACAACTCGTACTGCAATAGCTCCAACATCTGGGGCAATATCTCGTTGTTCGCAGCAACAACTGGCTCCTTCGCCTGTACGCTGAACAGCGCATCAATCCTCCAGGAAAGGCGATACATTGGCGGTCATCTCTAAATCGGTCTGCTCTAGATCTGAGTAAGACTCTCCACACTGGAAATCTTCAACTCAACTGGGCCTGCTCCGGCGCATAAATCGAACGAATCACCTTCGTCTCTCAAATCGGGTAGACTAGCTATCATCTGTCTCATATCCGCCTGGAAGCTCCGGCGATCTCAGCTCGTAAGCTCCGGAAGCGACATCCTATGAATCTCAGCAACAGCTGGTCCATCTGTCTGCACGGTGGGCGACATCATAATCTCTGAGGTATGGTGTACATCAACAGTCATCTCTCAACTGGAAGCTCTAACAATGGCCCGATCATCCGGTGCACAACCAAGAACTCGCCTCCACTAGAGGTCACAATCACCAATACTAACTCGAGACGTTCCCATGTCACCAGAAAACACAACGGTCGGCCCTCGTACCAGACGAGCTCGCCCTGATCGTAACCCTAGCAGCAGCCCAAACTGTGCTCAAACAATGGCGACAGGAACCTCAATCGAGTATCGAAGAGAGCAGATCAATGGCAAGAAAGAAAACAACAGATCCAGAGTGGGTACATGATCATAAGAAGGAACAGCATCAATGAAAGTATGATCATGGAACTAGTAGAATCGAGGATCTCAAATGGATGTATAATCATGGATATGAAGAGAATCACTGATCTCGAAAATATATGCATCCTAAGGTTCCTTAAGCGGAGTAGCGTATCGTAAGTATGTCGCGGAACATACCCACGGTACGTCACTCTACTTTAGTCACCTATTCCATCAACCAAGGGTCATCCTACGCGACGAAAGTTCGGATCTAATACCCCCTCGACTAAGTCCAAGTTCCGTAAGGTCAAGCCTAAGTTCCGTATATATATAGACACCCTAGGCTCCACATAGTCAAACTTAGACTCGAACCAAGGTTAACCTAGCGCTCTGATACCAACTTTGTCACGACCCGAAAGAGCACGTGACTGGCCCTTGAACCATATGAAGTCTATAGGACTCCATCTGATCTAAGTAAGCCAAGCCCAGAAATCTAAAACCATATAAGGAGTAAATAAAGAAAACCCAGAAATCCAACTTAGTCACAACCACGCAAGCAATATGATATAAAACGCCGAATGGCGAGAATCAAAACTCAAAGGAAACTCGAATAAGCATGAAAACCGTAACACTACTAAGCGCGACTCTAAGGTCGAAATAATACATCACTAGTGTCTGAGTCTGAAACAATATACAAGTTTTGGTTGATGGAATTTCTAGATACAAAAGAATAATACATGTACTATAGTGGTTCTGATGCAAAGAACCCTCCTACAAAAAGCAATTCACCCGCAAAGGAAGCAGTGTGCCAGAAATGCCGCTATGGAACCTGTACGGCAAAACCTGCAAGAACTGTGGCACAACCAGGGTGAGTTGCCAACTCGTGAATAGAAAACATCTAGAAGCAGAAATCGAATGCATGACGTAATTCTAGGTCAATACGATCAGATATAATATAAACCTCAAATGAAGAAGTCTGAAGCATGGTAAAGTAGCAATGTAACATCTAAACATAAGTGTAGTGCCAAGAACTCGTGCCAGTGCCTCACGTAATAACATATCATAAATATGATGTATGTATGCGGTAAAATGGGAACGGGAGATATCATGAATGGAAACATCAGAAAATCAGTGTCGAGCATCGACACAAACAATATATCTCAATATCAAATGAAACCCATATATCATGTATCCGATATGTATGCAGCATTTATGAAGGTACTCTATCAGGTACTACTAATATATGATGCAATGCATATAAAATAAATGTGGGGTAGGGGAGATATAATATGCCATCGACCATAAAGGCCCCTCACATCGTCCATAAAGGCCCCGAGCACATAGGCTCCTCTCAAATCGAGCACATAGGCTCCTCTCATATCGAGCTCATAGGCTCCGAGCACATAGGCTCCTCTCACATCGAGCTCATAGGCTCCGAGCACATAGGCTCCTCTCACATCGAGCTCATAGGCTCCTCTCATAATGCATATGTAAATTTGCATAGATCATCATGATGATATATTAAGTAGGCGTATATATATATCAGCGTCCCATACCACTAATATATATATACTCTATGGGTATACATATATATTTCAGCGTCCCATACCACTGATATATATACGAAGGAGTAAAACAATCTAGAATCATCATATGCAACCATATCACAGTGCGAAATCCATGAATTATAATACATGCAACATGAACACTAATATGAGCATGCAACTATGTAAAGGCATATGCACAAAGGAATATGAATCAATAACATATAAGCATGCAATGCAATGCGAGCCGTAGAGTAAATGGTAAATGAATAGTAATGTCGCTTGCCATTTGAAATAAGACAAATCGGGGTTTTTAGTAAACTAAGGGCTACAGTGTTTTTAAGATATTCCCGATTCGTTAGTTTTTGAAATAGGTATGACTCGGGTCTAGTCTAACATCTACTATGCAAACTACAGATCTAAGTATCAAGTCAACCGGGAGGGGTATGGAATCCACCTAAATCTGAGTCGATATAAATATATATAAGTATAATAGTCGGTGATCCCGCCTCAATAGTATCGCGTACGATACAGCATACCATATGACAATCCTCAAGTCGTGAGTGCGGATCTATCCTCAATATAAAGCTCGTACGGTAAATCGTCGTGCGGCATCCCATTAGCTGGGTACGGGTCAATATCGCATCATCTCATCAATTACCTGGTATTCTTATCATCACATCACATGATCTGGGGTACTGATCTAAGTCTAGTATAAATCGATACCATCTATATAAGTATGAATGCGGGGGTAAAACACATGCTCAAAGGCCCGCTAAGATCACAGGTCGTGTCCCAAATACGAATCATATCAAATCACCGATCTCACGGCATTATGCCCAATATCATCGACTCATCTCCAATGTCATCCAATATCATCAAACACAGTGCAAGTATAATGAATATGCAAGGATGTACGTGTAAGTGTAAATCTATTCTAGGGGTCGCAACTATGAACTACAATAGTTGCTTCTAATCCTAACTATCCATAATACACCTAACACAATATCCACGACGCACTATAACTATCATATATATATAGTATATCAACTACGGACTGCGGGGGTGCTGCACGCCATCCACCCGACTTCTCCCTGTAGATATAATCTACTCATCTTGCGTCTTCATTGTCGACGTCACCACGCGTTTTCTTGTCGTCCCGAAGTCTTCATGGGATACCTACACATTAACGTATCGCAAATGCGTATCAAAACCAATTCCAGCTAAAACGGCATACGAATCTCAAAACGATACGCTATGATCTATAGGTTAGAACCTATGGACAACGCCTTCCAAAACCATCAATCAATCCTCGGTATCGTCGTATAAACGCCAAATAGTCGAGATAAAACACAATACACAATTTCAGAACTAAATACACGGAATACGGAAACACGAATCCAAAACAGCAACTAAGGAAATGGGCTCCAGATTTCACCCTAGGTCAAACTAGACAAATCTACACAAATCAGGGGTCTAATCTATATATGTAGGGGCTACAGAACCAAAACAACACAAAATGGGGCAGGTCTGGCCACAAATTGCGGCCAATAGGATTAAATTGGCGGCCAGGAAAATGAGTTAGGGGCTGGGGTCTTGGGGTTAGCTCCCTGGGTGCCTGCACATGTCACTGTCCATTCAATATAATTTTCAGAGTCTCGGGTTGATAGCAGATCTCATATAAGCTTCACAGATTTCATAACTTTTCCGATATCAGTTTCTAAATCCGTATTTCGGGTTTCAACTCTCAGGTTTAGGTCTCAATTCATGCACTAGGGTGTTTATCTAACCTCTACTGAGCTCAATTTCACATTACAACACAAATTTCCCTCAAACCCTAACTAGATTCTTCTCAAATCCACAAAAACACACAATATCGGTTCTAAACTAAACATGGGGTATAAGTAATACTAAAACTAAGCTAAGGGTTCAGTAAATACCTCATTTGGCAACTCAAGAATTTTCTTGAATTGCCCCTAGTGGCCAAAATCCTTGCTTTCTTGGTCCTATGTGTAGATCTTGAGCTTGTGCACATTTTTTGTGAAATGAAGATGGGGTTTTGGTGTAGTTTTCATGGTGATTTGGGGCTATTGAAGAGGGGAGGGAGATGAAGAGCAGCAGCAGCAGCAAGGGCTGAAGAGAGAGAGAGATGAGTGAAGGGAATGAAGGAGATGGCTAAGTCCTTGGATCAAAGAAGACCATACCTCTCTCTCACCAACCTCATATTTTATTCCAAAACCCTTTTCTTTTCTTTTCCTTTCTTTTTCCTTTCTCACAAGAATAGTAACCCCAAAATAAAACCATGGCAAGAAAAATGTAACACAAGTGTGGAAAAAGATATGTGCATGTTTTGCACAAAATTGCTAAAATACCGATTAGCGATTTTTTAATCGCGATTAGCACTAAATTAGCATATAACTAATCATAACAACTTAAAAATGGCATAATTCCCTAAAATAACCTATTTTAGAATTTTCCATAATTTTCCAAAAATTTTCCCCATTTATTTGTATTTAATTATACCGAATTATTAAAATATTCAATAAAGTAATATTTAAATTATAAAAATTCCCAAAAATAATATTTAATTTTTTTGAAATGTTACACCTTCCCTTTCTATTCCCGCATTTCCCCAATTAAGGAGAATTTTAGAGGCTTGCTACTTAGTTGCATCGACTTGACTATATGACAATAAGGTCATCTTAGCTGAGCTCCCCCGTATTCTCCAACTTCTAGATTTTCTGGTGAGTCCCTCTCTCGCCAATTTTTTGTTGTCGAAGTATCGTATTTAACATATTAAATATCAAATATTGGAATGTAAAATTGCATTAAATGGGCATTTTCTATATGCTTGGTAGGGATACGAGTCAATGTCTTCATGTCGGGATTTTATATCCATATCAGATTCATATCGGGCATTACATATGTAGATTTCAAACATATAAGATTATATCTATTATCCTATATAATTAGCTATTGGAGCTAAAATATAAGGGAAACCGTTTACCTTGTATAAAGCTTTGATTAGTTGGTGGCTTAGCCATTATATACACAAACACAGGGGAGAAAGGCTGAACCTTGTAGATTTAAAATCTACAAAGACATGCTTCTAATCAAATATAATTTTGTAAAATTACGACCATATATATGCTCTGACATTGTAATACCAAAGTACATCGGCAACAGCAACTTAATAGAATAAAAAAACACTTTTTAAATCAGGAAAGCCCTTAAACCGGTGCTAAGATTTATAAACTTTTGGTCAAGATCGGGAAATACTTAACTCACATGCAAGAGTAAAAGAAAAACATTAGTATCAGTCTATTAAGAAAACTAAAATAAGGAACACCTTTCGAGAGAATGTAAATTAACCAAACCAAAAAAAGTTGCCAATATCAAGTAATTAAAACCTAAATAATTTTTTAATCCCTAAGAAATTTTAGCCCTAACCTGAACAACAGTCTCAATATTGTTAACAAAATGGCTCCAAGTTTGTCTGGGGGAGGGGAATCCAAACATTTATCACTATGACATCCTAAAATAGTTTCAAGTCAAGACTATGAAATCCTCAAATCAAAATCATCTGGAAATTTTCAAGTTACACAATGCATGGCTCGCCCTAATATTTCGCTCTTCCTTCGCCGATTTTTCCAACGTAGAACTTACAATCGGTATTAATACTCTTCGATTACCAACAAACAAAACTTTATGCCGTTATTCAACTTAGGTCACGTAAATTTATCAGGAATTCTCTAATATCCGACACAATCCATGAAAGCAGTACTAAATTAGATGAGATCTTGCATCTAGTATCCCTAAAACTAAGCCACTACATCCAGAAAAGGTGCGAAAGAAAGGAATATATTTGAATTGAAGATCACGGTACCTATCACTGATGCTATGATGTGATCAGAACAGATTGAATCGGGATCGGGCGAGGGATCAGATCGGATCCGAAACTAAAAGCTGTGAGATTGATGATGAATTGCCGGAGTCGATGGCTCGCCGGAGATTGGCGGCGGCGGCGGCGGCGGCGGAAGAGGAGAGACGAAGATGATCGATGACCCGCAGTCGAGTTTTTTTCTTTCTTTTTTTAACGCTGTGCTATGTGAAGCTGTGATGTTTGGTATCTGGAGAATTTTGGGCCGAATGCTAAGAACTTGTGATCCAAGCCCGCTATTGGTTTAAACCCATGACATTGATGTGACATATATATATATATATATATACACACACATACACAGACACTTGTAATTTACACGTGTGGTGATGCCATGTATCAAATTTCAATGACTTTGTTTTTTCATAAAAACGATAATAATAGCCCAGGTAATCACCATGTATTGGCTTCGGTTTTTCTATAATAAATTGTGTGTTTGTTGCAGTTATGATTCTTGATTGGATTTTTAAGGATGTTTTTATTGATTTTTCTTAAAAAATAGGAATGTCCTCTCAGTAATCGATTTCAAAATTGGAAAAAATCTTCTATAAGCACTGTAATAGTAAAGATATAGAGAGAGCAATGAAGGAAAGATGAAATTTAATTTTATGGCGTCGGAAAAATACATCCTCCGTAATTTTTTTTGCCGATTGATATCCATCATTATCTTTATCATGTAAGATGTGGATATACCAAATTTCATGTGATTCTACATCATTTTTACCATTAATTTAGTGGTGCAAAATTAACGGCTTACCGACAATAGAATTTTTTACAATGCTAAAGAAATTTCATGTATTCGCATCTTAGATGATAAAAACGATGATGATGGATGCCTATCGTCGGAAAAATCACGGAGGGTGTATTTTATCGACGTCGTAGGAGGAAATTCTCTCATATGGCACATTTCCTCCATTATCCTGTGTGTGCATGTGTATGCATGCACATACAGAGTGTTGGATATATATGCCCTATAAGCCATTATTGTATTTATATAGTGGATGCATGGACATATGTATGCAGAAGACCGTCTTGCTCGATATGATAGTATACTATTTGGTTTGTCTTTATCTTAACATGTGTATATATTTCACTTATTATTACGTATCATCAATACATATTGATAAAGAACGTAGGATTGTTACCTGACCACCAGCATTGTGACGGTGATCATACTTGTAATACCCAGTTCTTTTGTACACTACTATCCATATTTTTCATAATATATTATTTACAAAATTTATTTATTTTATTTATAATCATTTCCTTTAAACTCTATTCCGTCTTATTTTACTTCCCATTTTCCAAGCCCGTTCCCTTTTTGCTCCTAACCTAATCCCGATCTCCTCTATTGTTGTGTCTCAGCCCGCTCTCTCCATCTCTCTGTATTTTTCTATTTCCCTTTTCCCATAAAGCCAAGCCAAGAAAATTTCGCCATAGGATTAAGACCATACCAAAACCGATCAAATAAGTTCGTCGGCCCTGAAAACCACAATTAATTAACCTCCAAGCCCAGCCTTTTTCATTGTTCCCTTTTACCCAAAATAAATTTAAAACCAAAACAAAATATATAATTTCCCATTTTAACCTCAGCCATTTCTTTTTCCCCCTACAAAATAAATTCCCTTTTATCATATAAACCTAGTCCAAGCCCAAACCTTAATTCCCCTTTTCCATTCCCCATTTAATTCTTTTTCTTTTACCGAGCCCGGCCCACTTTCTTCCCTTTTTAATAAATTCCTTATTTTTCCCTGGCCCAAGCTATTTGCCCATGGCCCAACCTTTCTCTTCAGCCCAACACTTCTTCTCCCCAACGTAAACCTTCTCTTCCCGCTCAATCTTCGCCGACCCACGCGACCCCGCCCGCCTCGCCATCGCCCGCTTCTTGCGCCCACCTCCGCGACGACCGCGCCCCGCCAACAACCTCCGCCTGACTCGCTTGCTGGATGACCCAGCCACCCACGTTCCCTCGCAACACCCCAACGAGCCCTTCTCGCTCGCGCCGACGCCCCGCGGTGGCCGTTTCCTCAACGGCCACGACGACCTCGATCCATTTGCTCATCTCTCGTTACTTCACTCTCACCAAATTCTCTCTCATCGATCCCCTCTCAGAAACCTCACCGGCCACTTCACCGCAACACCCCCTATCTCCTTGCATCGGACCTACCAACACTGCCGGCGCCCCGCTGCCACCACCGAATCCTTCACCATCGATCTCGTCATCATCTCCTCCCTTCACTCCATCGCACAACACCAAGCCCCGCCACCATCTCCACTCTTCTTCCTCCAGAACCCACCGCCGACCGCCATCACCTTCACCGACCTCCTCTCCCCGACCACAACCACCTCACCGCATCACCGCCGAGCTCCTCTGCATCACCTCGGCCGCCATAGCTACCCGACGGCACCTCCATCGACCCCACGTGAGCCTCTCTCTTTCTCTCCCTCTCTCAATCTCTCTGTCTCTCTCTCAGTCCCCCCCCTCTGTCTCTGTCTCCCTCTCTCTACATCTCTCTCTCCCTCTCTCTATCTCTATGTTTCTCTCTCACTCTCTCTGTCTCTCTCTCTCTCTAAACCTCTCTCTCTCTGTCTCTCTCTCTCTCTAAATCTCTCTCCCTGTTTCTCTAAATATCTCTCTCTCTCTCTCTCTGTATCAGCACCACTATCCCCTCACACCAAAGCAAGGAACAACCCAGAGCTGTGCGGAGATTAACTGGTTTGAGTACAACTACCTGATTCCGAGGTCAAACCTGTGTTGCGTTCGTGACGCGATCGTGCCATTGCCGCCGCCGTGCATCACCAGAACGTCTCCAGGCAAGTACCCTACTTGCTACATGCTAATTTATTCGTGTTACAAACTAAAATCGTATAAATTCCATATTCATAATACCCGATAAATTATATGACATACCTGTTCGATGCAAGATCCCACTGAAAATCTTCACTTAATTTGACGGATCTCATTTGCATAGTCTGGCCCGTATGGCAGTGAACCTTGTGTTGAAATTTCACTGCAGAATATGACCGTTAACGACTTAAACGAACACCCCCAATTACACCCACAAAAACTGGGAATTGCCCGCACCTGAAAGTCGTTAAAATCACAATAAATCGTGTACATATTGAAATGATGCGCTCGAGGGCTCAAATCGAAGCCGACTCGACGACCTGTAACCCTATGTAAGTTTCTAATGGTTTCTGTACTGAAATTGTGACGATAATTGAGTCAGAGTGCGGCTCTGGACTGCAGTCCAGAGCGACTCTGGTTACTGTTTGCTGTCCCGTAAATGTGTACCACCTTATTTCCTGAACTCTTATGTTGCGGAACTTTGTAGTTTATTAAATGTGAATCTGTTGGCTAAATAACGCAAGTGATTTCGCCCTGTTTCACTGTCGTTTACTATTTAAAATGCAATTTAAAAGATCGGGACGTATAGCAGTCCCAAACAGAACCAGAACGGACACCCCAATGTTGAATAGTGTATAACTCCTGACGTACAGACGCGATTGAGAATCCGTCTATTGCGTTGAAAACCTTACTGAAAACCCTAGATTTCATTCAACCGTAGCATCGCTAAAATCTAATCCCAACTGGGATTAAAATGCGTTGCAAAACGGACTTCCGATCCTGAAACCGGATTTCCAGCAGTGAACGCTTAGAATGAAATGTCCATATCTAGCGATCCTGAAACCCGATTGACGTGAAACCAAATTTTCTGTGTAGATACCTATCCCCTGTTCATTGTTTCTCTAAATTTGGCATGTATGATTTATGATAAATTATGCAAGTGGTAGTATACCGACATATGACATCTCAATCATGCCTTAGACACTGTTTTCTCACCACATCATATATATGTCATTGCATTGATAACCTAGTGATCATGTGCATTACCCAGTGTTAGGTATTAGTGGTGATTGTGGCAAGTACGTTAGTGTTCGTGCATGAATGGATAAGTGAAAGTGACACGTACTTGTACACAATCAGTGGACCCTATTGTTCTATTGCATTGTCGATGTCTGTGGAACGCGTATAAGTGTGACTATAAGTGGTATGGGACACTTATGGAAGCTCTTGTATGGGTGTCACAGGTAAGGCACCAGACACTGTCCATCTATCTCGGGTATCAGTCGGGACATGCTTGATGGAGATCCTGTCTCCAGTTCTCGCACAGACTTGTCATGGACCGACCGGTATTTGAGGTTATGGTTGGCGTTTGATGTAGACCACGGGGTGTGGGGTAGTTTGAGTGTGAGTTCAACAGAATCTTGGGAGTCCCATGCCTGCTTATATATATGGAAATATATGGAGATTTACAGGGTACATGATTATTACCGTGAGTTATATTTTGGGCCCGTGGTTCCTTGCCCTTGGGTCCTATCCTTGGGTGGAGGACACTCTCGAGTGGTTGACTCTCACACTTGGACTGACGATAGGCTTAGTGACCTGTACAGTGAGACTTAGAGACTGATAGGGATAGTGACATTGACATGCATTACTTACTGTATTGACACATCAGACATATTATTTTACCGCTTTACTGTTCACCTGCTCTTTTAGACACACCGCATTGACTACTTCGAGTTCACATCTTTACTGTCTTGGTTTACTGTTATACATCCATTATTACTGTATGAGTTACCACCTGCATTTATATATTTATTGCTATCGTGTCGCTCTGATGACCTGAGTATGCATGCTCAGAGTGAGAAGTGGACTTAGCTTGGACCAGGACCAGACGTACCTTGAGGACATCGCGGACATTTTGATCAGCTACCCAGAACTATACTCTCTTGATTCCCATCTGGTTAGTTCTTTGTATTTGTTTTGATTTTTATACTGCATTTCTCATTACTTGTGCATGGTATTACTGGTTACCACGTAAAGCTAGAAGCCGAAGTGTGACTACGGCAGGATATTTTCTTGACCGTAGGAGCATGGCTGGCCTTGTCAACCCCTCATGTTCCGTATTTTGGGAAGCGGGGCGTGACAATACTTGTAGGGGCTGGGTAGTCCATAAGCACATCCTTAAATGTCTCTAGTCGTGAGAGTATCGAAACTGGGCATCGATTTTCCGGAGTAGAGTGGTGTATACGTTTCTAGACCCCGACGAGGGGCGGTGGTTGGTCCCACAGCCATTGGTGTGTAGCACCTAAGATTGTATACAGGTGCTCACTGGAGGCGAGTATACCGAACGGACACGCCGAGAACTATTAGATGGTATTATACCTGTAATACCCAGTCCTCGTTAAACTTTTATTCAGCATTTAAATAAAATATTTATTCCAAATTTTTCCGATGTAATCTTTTCCTTATATCTTTTCTAATTATGTTTTTCCCAACTAAACTAAATTAAACCCTATCCCTAATAGCAGCCCAACCTCTCCTTTCTTTCTTTTTCTTTTAGCCCTAAGTTCCAAACCCCAACCCTGGCCCGAGACCTTTCCCTTCCCTCTTCTCTTTCCTATCGCGATCTCCTTCTCCCTCGCAACTTCCTCCGCTCAACTCGCTCCTTCCCGACGGGCCCCAGTTTCCCCCTCCATCAACAACCAAGCTCCTTCCTTCACAAACCAGCACCTGCGGCGACCCATCATCGCCAACTTCGACACCCGCGGCCACTGCCCCATCGCCTGGACCATCGCCGCTACGACCTCATCGTCTTCGCCGCCGTCACCAACAACTCTCCCACCCCACCCCAACACCCCCACTCACTCCCACAACCTCTCGCCATCACCATCCTAAAGAAACCCAACCCCTTGCTTACATCACCACCGGAGCCGCCAGCATCTCCTCGTCGCCGACCTCGTCTCCTCCCCAACCGGCGTCGCCTAACAACTCCCCGCATCTTCCATGTGCCCTGCACCAGGTCTCCGTAGAGCTTCCAAGCTGAGCCACCTCGACCGCCAATGAACGCCTTCGAGCCTCGTCTCCATCGCTGTTGCCATCGCCGACGATCCCCTGCAACCACCTTGAACCACGCTCTATCAACCCACAACCTTCACTGTAGCTAGCTCCACATCTCCACCGTCGAGATGCCTTCGGAGCTCACTACTGCGAGATGCCTTCGGAGCTCACTACCGCCGCACCCCAAGCCGCTCCAGCACCTCCAGCTCCCCGTTCCTGCGTCGTCAGCACTGTGGGAGCTCCAAGTCTCCGCTGTCGAACTCCGGGTCACCAAGCCTCGTCTCCATCGCCGAGGCCAAGTCGAAGTTTAGCCGTAGCTAGTCATGTTGTGCTCGCGCCATACGTAGTCGCGCCTCGTCGTGGCCGTACCCATGTCGCTGCTGAGCCATCGCCGGAGCTCTAGGCCGTTGCCGACGAATCCTAGGCCACCAAGCCTCTCTCCGTTGCAAACACAAGCGATCACCGCCCAGAGCCTTCAAGCCCAAGATCAAGCCGAGGCCAAACCTTTTGTTGTTGTTGTGGGTTGCGGTTATCGTGTGATTCGTCGCCCTCATAGTCGTTGCAGTGCAGTCGATACATCGTCAAGGCAAGTTACACACTTGTTTTACATGCTATTTTATTCATATCGATAAGTATACAGAATATCGAGAAATACAATAGCAATTTTACTAATAAGCCTTGATCAATTTGACAAAACTGTCTGGGGCATAATCGAGCTTACTACGTTATGATTAACGGAATATAGAAACCCGTGAATTAATTTCGTGCAGACCAAATAGTTGAATCGACTTTTCGATCGTCAAGCGGTTGCCAAACCTATGTGTTCAATACGGAATCCGATGTGTAAACTTAATCAAATACGGAAAAATCCAAGATAAATTAGACCACATTACTTTTAATGATTACTCTGTAGAAATTGGTTTGCAAATTAATACCGCTTCACCAATAAAATGACATCCCGATATCCCTTGCGAAATCTGAATATCTCCTAAACATGTTAGACCGTTAAAATCATAATAAATCATTTCTATATAGGATCTTGGCGTTCTATGGCTCGTATCGAAGCCAACATATAAAC
This sequence comes from Agapanthus africanus, assembly GCA_030015575.1. Taxonomy (NCBI): domain Eukaryota; kingdom Viridiplantae; phylum Streptophyta; class Magnoliopsida; order Asparagales; family Amaryllidaceae; genus Agapanthus; species Agapanthus africanus. The sequence continues at coordinate 14,373,188 of CM057342.1, read as the reverse complement.
TTACAGCATCAAATAATTTATCTATGAATTTTAATAAGTTATGCGAATAAAAACTGAGGCGATTCATAGCTCTAGATTGCAGTCCAGAGCCAGAGTCTTTACCTTTACCCGTTTTGGAACGCATGTTTCTCCCTGTTTAAGCGTGCAAGTGTGTGGAACCATATATGAAAGTGTGGATAATTGAATTATCTTTCTAACGGTATTAGTCTCATTGCATTCCGGTGTCGTTTGATATTTACAACACTTTTTAAACCGTCGATGTGTGTTGTGGTTTCGGGCAGAACCAGAATGTATACCTTAATCTTAGACAGTGCATATCTCCCTGCGTGCAGCAGATATTATTGATCTGTATGATGTTTTAGAAACAAAACAGATAAATCTAAATATTATATAACTGTAGTGTCGCCTAGTTATGATCTCAACAGGGAGTAAAATATGTTACAAAACGGACTTCCAGTTCTGAAACTGGATTTCTAGCAGAGAACACTTAAAATGGAATGACCATAACTCGCAAACCTGATACCCGATTGACTCGAAACCAATTTTGCTGTAGAGATAATTTAATACACCGTTTACTCTTTTATATTGTTTCGCCAAATTATGCACGTGCGATTTTATTTGATTTTTCTAATCCAACCGACACCGGTTGCTCATATGTATTCAGCGGCGCATTTACTGTATCCCCATCATGTTGTATGACTGTTATACCCTTGTAAATAGTGTTCATTTGCATCGATATTGTCACGCCCCGCTTCCCAGTGTACGGGGAAGAGAACGAGACTGGCCCGCTACGTATTTACTCTAAAGTAAATATGCTAAGCGTATCTAAGCAATATAAGTAATATAAACAAGAGATAAAGACAAAAGATATAACAGCAACTTTATTTATTAACATTCTTTTTAGAATACAGCTGAAAAGTAAATACATGGAATGAAAGCAATGCCTAAACAGTGGCATAATAGAAATATAAAGGAAATGTAATGTACAAGTGAACTAGAGCTCTAGATCTTCAGTAAACCGGTCTAAGTCCTCGCTGCTAGGCTCGATCTCCAGTGAGTCCGAATCACCTGACGACATTCCAAAGAAGAAGAAAGAGAATGTCGCCAGCGAACAAATCGCTCGGTAAGTCCCGTAAATAGACAAGAATGGAATAGACAGAATAAAGAGTATATTGTTATTATGTTGTATTTAGTATTAACGTTGTTTTTGTAGTTTGGTACAGAAGAATGCCAGTGTATACGAGAGGAGTCCCACTATTCCGGAGACTAAGGTATACGGAGCACAAGGAACCGTTCAGTCACGGTACAACGGCAATGGATATTCAGGTTAGGTGTGTTATGGTTACAGTCTCGTGCCACTTCTAACACCTCCCGTACCATTCTACCCCTTAGAAACCCCGCGATGTCGTGATTGTATTGTTTGTATTGTTTGAATTGTATATTGTATATAAATGGATGACTTGCCGAAACCATGATATTAGTAATGGAACGGATATAATGGATGAACTTGTAAACCGAGTATATCCATGGTTCGGTTCGGTCAAGTTGTATAGATTGAATAGATTTAATATATGGATTCATGGATTCATTGAATATATACTTGAATCATATTCAAGTCAGTTTGATTATATCGAGACTTAGTCTGAGTCATACATTTAGAAAAGACATTGAAGTCCTGAATTAGTTTTGATGTTATCGGTAACTGCTGCACATGGACGGCAGGATTTGTGTCTTTTTCAAAGACAATTACCGTGTTAATAACACCGTTTGTTATATTGTCTACCTTAAATAGGCAAGAACCCATATCTCCGGCTCCCTAGGCTCAAGAGACCGGTTCCTCTTAAACCTATGTTTACTAGGGTCCTTATTGTAATTTAGTATAACTTGAGGGTTTTTTATGTAAAATGGTTTTGTTATACTTTCAAAATATATCTCAAGTATTTAATTATCGTCTTTAGAGTTTTCATTGGTGTTTCTTCTATTCAATGTGAAATTTCTAGTAAATATGACATAGTTTTTAAAGTATAAAGTAATTATTTGAAATGTTGGAATTGTATGGTATTTTCTTGTAATTGGGATGTTTTTCTTGAATTTTGGAAATGTGGAATATTATAAATATTAAAAATAGATATTTTGATATTAATTAAATATCTATTTACCTATTAAAAATATAAGTTTTATTTATGATAGAAATCACATTTTCTAAAGAAAAATGTATTAGAAATCTTTCGAGATCGTATGCTCCTTGCGGAGTCCTGCATCTCACTCTACTAAGCCCGAAGATGTGCGAAAATCCGCACCATCCCGAACGGGGTTCCCCAAAATGGGTTATAGAGGTGCTATTGCAAAGATTTGTTAAATAAATTTCTTATAGAAAAATGTTTTATAAATTGAAGGTAGTTATATGTAAAGTCGTATTTTCCCAAATCTATGTTCCCAAATTCTATCGTGCTATATTAGATATGTGTGTTGTGAGGAGGTAGGTCATTATCCCGTGAGTTTTCTAAAGATAACACGATTAAAAGGTATAAACATGTCGATATGAAATATAAAGGTATTTTAATGTAAAATTGAAATACAACTTGTTATGCTTATCATTTTGATGTCAAACTTGTTCTATTGTCTTTGTTAATGATTACTAAACAATATATCAAAAGTCGTAGGTTTGTTATTAAGAAAAATTGTATTTAAAAAAAAAGAATCGGAAGTCGGATAACTCCGCTTCCGACATGTTTTAAGAATGAAGAGTTGGGAATATCAAAAGAGAGAGAGAAGGGGGGCTTACTGGATTTGATGAGAGGGGATAAGTAGGAGGAGGTCTAGGATTCGTCGGTGCTTCATTTCGTTGCCAGAAACTCCTTGTATCGTCGCCGGAACTTCGTCGGAGTTTCGCCCTTTGTTAACTCCACCTGTACACTATGGGAACTTGGAAATTTCTTGAGAATTTTGGCAGGGAATTGTGAGTGAGGAGGTGTGAAATGAGGGTGATATTTATAGGGAAAATTAGGGTTTAGGGTGTTTAAAGAATGCATTGAAATATGCATTAAAATTGGGATTAAATGGCATTTTATTGCTCTCTGAAAATATTCAGAGTAAACAAACAATGTAGGGTTAGTGGGGTAGCTGAAGAGGTGCAGGGGTGAAGAATTGAGAGCATTAGGGACGGGGGAGACCGGCGGCGCCGGGCTTTTTGCCAATGTCGCCGGGTCATTCCCGACGAGTGGGGTTGGTTTTGGGGTATTGGGTCGAGGTCATTTGGTATTCTACAGTGCACGTATTTGATTATCTTGTATTGTCACGCCCCGCTTCCCAGTGTACGGCGTGTATCTCTTCAGTTTACGTGTAGTGCACGTGTAGTCTTTTAGGCTTCTAAAAAGGTTTAAAGAATACAAAATAAAAATAATGTGGTTGATGGGATTTGAACTCTAGTGCTTTGGTTCAGCAGTGCAAGGCCTTACCAGTAAGCCACAAGCACTTTCTTGCTATTAAAAATTGAATCAAATACTTATAGTACTCACAGGAATTGTAAATACCCTAAGTGTACATTAACTTTTAAACAATTTTATATACATAGGATTTGGAGTTGTTACAGATATCCTAGTGACCGTGTTATATTACCAAGTGCTAAATGTTAGTAATTGGATTATGGTAAGTACGTTAGTGTAAAAGCGTGATTTAATAATGGAAATGATACGTACTTGTACACAATCAGTAGAACCAGTTAATTATTGCATTGTCGACGCCTATGGAGCATATATAAGTGTAACTATAACTGGTATGGGACAAATATGGAAGCACTTATATTAGTGTCATAGGTAAGACATCGAGCATTGTCCATTTATCGTGGATACCAGTCGAGACACGCTTGATGGAGACCTTGTCTCCAATTCTCGCGTAGACTTGTCATGGAGCGACTAGTATTTAGATTAATGGTCGGTGTTTGTCACGACCCAAATTTAGGCACGTGACCGGCACTTAAACCACGTGACGTCAACAGGCGTAACGCAATTTAAGTAAACCGAAAACCCAGAAATCTAAACCATCAAAAGAAATAAGTGATTATTCTCCGCCGAAAGACGCGAGACGAGACCGCGTAGGTTTGTCTTGCCTGAATTTCGAGGGCAGATGCTATTTGGTGCTATCCGTCCATCTCTCCGAAGATGCCAAGTTGATTTATGACACCGTGTATCGGAGGTTTAGACGGATGCGGCCGATGTAGCAGACTTCGTTAGATTCCCCCTCGTTGAGGGGGTTTTTGATTGTGGGGACGCTCTTCCCTGCAGGCGCAAGCCCCCGTAGTTAATTACGCCACCGTATCGCGGTAACCACTTTCTCCTTCTCCAGATGGTCACTTCGTTTCGTGGGTGTTTGTTTTGTTTTTGGTTGCCCGTGGATTGTATACGGAGACTAATTTATGTTGTCGTCCGTAGGACGTGGATTAGTCCAAATCCGTATTCTCTTAGATTTGGGTTTGGGGTTGGGTTTTAGGATACGTTAGTCTCATTTGTGACTAAGATCAACTTAAACGTTTGTTAAGGATACGTTAGTCTAATTTTAGACTAAGATCAACTTAACGATTTGCTAAAGATATGTTAGTCTAATTTTAGAATAAGATCAACTTAACAGGATCATTTAGATCTAACAAAAGAGCATTTGGGCTCTATTGTTTAGTTTAGGAATATTGCGGTCCATAATTAGTTTAAGGACATTACGGTCCAAGGTTAAGGACATCATAGTCCATGGGTTTAAGAACCCCACAATCCAAGGTTAAGGACATCATAGTCCATGGGCTTAAGGACCCCACAGTCCGAGGTTAAGGACATCATAGTCTATGGGTTTAAGGACCCCACAGTCCGAGATTAAGGACATCATAGTCCATGGGTTTAAGGACCCCACAGTCCGAGGTTAAGGACATCATAGTCCATGGGTTTAAGGACCCCACAGTCCAGTTTAAAGACGTCATAGTCTATGGAATGTATGGTTGTCGGGACACGTCACCTCTCTGAAGACGTTGAAGGATTACAACGACAAATATCAGGGGAGTGAAGAGATATACCCTTGAACCAATTTTGGTTGGGAGATCTGTAGTCCAATTGGGATTAAGATATGTTAAAATATTTATGAAAATATGGGCTCAATTAATCTGAATGAGGGTTTTGAACCAACTTGGGCTCGGCCCATTCAGTTAAAATGTTAAACATTTGACAATGCTGAGCATTGATTTGGGTTCTGACAGCCTTTCTATCTTTTATTGAATCCTGAGCATTGATCATAGCTCTAGGGCTTTATTTTAAAGAACGGTTTATGTTCTATCAGCATACACGTAAGGGACACGTGGCGCGTTTGGCGCTAGCGCCAGTTAATGAGTGCAGGGCGTTATATTTGGAGCGCTGAGGCGCTGCAGTGCTTTGCGCTAAATACGAAGCGCTGAGGTGCTTCTGTTAAGTAGCGCACACGTGAGGAGCACGTGGTGCGCTTGGCGCTGTGCGCCAGTCTTGAGCACAGAGTGCTTCTTTAAATTTGGAGCGTTGAGGCTCTTTTAAATTAAGAGCGCTAAGACTCTGCAGCACTTTGCGCTAGATGTGGAGCGCTGAAGCTCTTTTAAATTAGGAGTGCTAAGACTTTTTTGTTAAGTAGCGCACACGTGAGGAGCACGTGGAGCGCTTGGCGCTATGCGCCAGTCTTGAGCGCGGAGCGCTTCTTTAAATTTGGAGCGCTGAGGCTTCTTTTAGATTAAGAGCGCTAAGCCTCTGCAGCGCTTTGCGCTAGATGTGGAGCGCTGAAGCGCTCCTTTTAAATTAGAGTGATAAGGCTCTTCTTTTATCCAACTTTGATTAGTTTTGCACTCTGAGAATTAAATTCTCTCTTATAAGAGACTTCGTCTCAAGGTTCTGAGAACAAAGTTCTTATTATATAGGAGATGTTTCAATCACTTATTTTGATAAAAGGCTTTGCTTTTATGAATCTGTGAATTGAATTATTCTCCCTCATTTTATAATGAGATGTTCATGATCTCTTTGTATAAAAGACCTTAGTCTTATAGATCTATGATCTGTGAGAAAAATTATGTTCTTCTTTTTATTTTATGATGAGATCATTTAATCTCTTTGTGAAAGATCTTGGTCTTGTAGATCTGTGATTTTAAAGAAAGAAGTGAATTCTTCTTTTTATATGAGACGATTTCATCTTTCTGTCTATTTTTACCTTGAAGAAAATCTTCTTCTTCTACCGAGAGCTTGGCTCTTCTTTTTGAGATTTCTCAAAGTTTTGGGGGGTGGGGGTTCCTCTGTATGAGACTTGCAGTCTTGGGGCCTTTATATAGGGCAAGCTGATTTGTTCAATCGGTTAAGGAGATCTTTTCTCCAATTGATTTTGGGATTTCCCTACCGTTGGATCTTTGATCCAAGGGCTTCTGATTTACAGAAGGCAATTTTCTTATTTTTTAACAAGATTGGGAAATCTTTCCATACAGAATTTATTCTGTAATTTTGGTGATGGCGGTGCTCTGATTTATAGAGCACCATCTTTTTGTTTGGAAATATTTTGAGGAATCTTTCCTTAACAGAATTTTATTCTGATCAATTGATGACTTATCATCTTTATTGGATCTTTGATCTGCCGGTGGGAAGCTTTTAGTTCCAGCGCCAGCGCACCCATGCCTTGCACGTGGTGCGCTACTTCGAGTGCAGTGCACTTAGCTCCAGCGCTTACGTGCTTTCCACGTAGTGCGCTGCTTAAAGTGCAGCTCTTAGCGCTAGCGCCCATGTGCTTTACATGTGGGCTCTGCCTCAGAGTATTTGACTCTCTCAGTGCTGGCGCTGCTATGAAGCGCTGCCTCATTTCAAAATTTGGATTTTTTTGAACAGAGCTTTGCTCTGATTGGGGGAAACAAATGTCCCCCACCATTGCGCTTACGTGGCCCACATGTGAGTGCAGCGGTGGCAGCATCTGCGCCCTTAGATCAACTCAGAAGTTGAAATGGCTCTCAGCGCCTATAACTAGGACTCTTGGCCCTTAGGATGATTCATGTTCATCTTCCTACTTTCTGAGAACTTTTATTCTCCTTCAGAGCATAGCTCTTCATTTTAAGAACCTTCAAGAGTCAAAACTCTGCCAAATTTTTGGTAAGATTTGAACTTTATCAATAAAGCTTTGCTCTTCCTCAGATCATAGATCTCAAAATGTTTTTAGGGTTTTACCCATGAACAGAGCTTTGCTCTTCATAGATTTTAGATCTAAAAAATGTTATTAGGGTTTTACCCATTAACAGAGCTTTGCTCTTCATAGATCTTAGATCTAAAGAAAACCTTTTTAGGGTTTCTTAACCCATAAACAGAGCTTTGCTCTCTTGAATAATGAAGATTTGTTAATCTCTTATGAAGAACTTTTAAGAGTTTGTTCATGGATCTTGAAGATCTCAGAATTTTAATTCATTAAAAAAAAATTATTTCAATTTTTCTGATGGGTTATTCCATCATTTTTACAGAGCAAGACTCTTGAGGAATTTTTATTCCTTCATCATTAGAGCTTGACAGATGTCACTCTGTCACAGAGCACTGCTCTCAAGGGGAGATTTGCTTCTTAGCCCGAGGGGTTCTCATTGAATGAGAATCAATTGAGGATTTCCTCGTTTAATGACAGTCTCATCAAATGATGAGACTGTTTTATTAATGATGAACTATCATCTAGATTATGTGGGTCCCCTTTGGTTCCTTTTCACTGCATTGCAGTGTGGTACGGATTTAAAGTACCTAGTGACAGAACTTAAAATGTAGCATTGGCGGCTGAAAATTTATTCTTTTCCGTGCAGGTACTATGTCCTTCGACGCTTCCTTCCCATTCGTCCGTTCGGAAGGCGGGTTCCCTGAAGCCCGCATAGACCGAGAGGTTTTTGCGCTGATCAAAGACCATAACCCGGAGCACAAGAATCATCATCTATGGGGAACATGGTACAACCAAATCATCAGGAGTCGGCGGAGCTTTTCTTGCGCGACACCTTCGGTTCCTATTTCGGCGATCCCTTATGCAGATGCACCCCCGATAAACTATATTGTGGAGGAGGTGAATTGGACTTCAGAGGGTCTCCTTCGGCCTTCTATGGCCGCAATACCCGTGCAGCCACCGGTGGCTTTGGACACTCTAGGGCGGCGCATATGTCAGGACGAGTCGCGCCCTTGGGGACAGCCATACAACATTGGACTAACTCCTCGTCACCCAGCCGGATATCTGCAGTAGACCCGATACATCTTATCGGCGAAGAAGTCACAGCTATTAAGGCTCGGATTGTACCCTGCAATCTATGCTTCTTTGTTCCAGTATTCCGCACCTCCTACATGGTGGGTCAAGGCATTTTTGGAGCAGTGGAACATTCCGACCCACACCTTCCTCTTATTGGATCGAGAAGTCTCCATTTCTTTAGAGGAATTTGTTGAGGTTTCTGGTTTACCCGTTAGGGGAGAACATTACGAGGAGTTGTTTTCTCTGGATGAGTATATTTTTGCCACCAAATCAATGGTAATGGGTCTTACCCCAGAGAACGCCATTCAACACCAATTCCCAAGTTTGATAAAGGTGTTGAATATCTATGAGAGCCCCTTTCTCGAATCCAGAGGCCACGGGGTTAACTTCACCGATTTCATCGCCCGTTTTCTTCGTACGGAAGTACTATCGAAGGAAGCCGCGAAGTTCGCCAAACTCGACGATTCTTTTGGCTTAGGTTTGGGAAACTTGCCGACGGTGGAGGCGGATCAGAAGAACTTCTTTCTCCCCGACACCCCGATCATCCCTTTTGCCGAGCTGGCAGCTCCTTGGATCGACGAAGAAACGTTCTTTTTGGGGTTTCTCGGGTTATGGCTGAGATGGTTTGCGCTTCCGATGCACCCTCGCCATATGAGGTCGTCCGTCTTCTACCCAGCGCATCGAATGGTTGCTGGGATATAAGTGGCCGTCGGGATCGCTGCGTTAGCCCACTTGTATCACGGCCTCAGCTTGGCAGCGGATACTACTGAGCCAGGGGTGCAGCCTGCCAACTTTTCAATGCATTATTTCACCTCGTGGCTCGAGTTGCACGTGCTTGGCGTCTTCGGTATCCACAGAAGACCTTCTTTTTATGACAGATGTAAGTTCCCTTGGATAATGCGGCTAGTCGACGCATCCATCGTAAATCCGACACCGCGGGAAGCTAGGGGTTTGCTCCTTTGTCCACGCACGGTTGGAGATGGTATGTCCTTCACCGATAAAATTTTGACCGTCAGCCAGGAATCTACAAAAACGGTGCTGCCATTACAGGACATTTTTAAAGACGGGGCATCTGTGTTGAAAGCTCGGGAGATTTTTCATCTGTACTCCATCAGGCCGGGCTTTCTCGTATTTAGGCAAAATGATGCGGTGCTGTTCATGAGATACAACCCGCATCATTTCGCCCAGCAGCTAAGCTATAATCAGGGTGTCCCGCTTGAGGCTTTCTTGGCAGAACCCGCTGCTATCGAAGAAGGTATCTGAAGCGCGCTGCGCCATTTTATGCGCCTAAACACAGGGTCCAACTTCTTCATCAGTGAACCGAGTTGTGTTCCGAAGGCCTTGAATGTGTATGTGGCATGGTATCAACATTCTATGGGCGCCGTCATTAGGGAAGAAAAGCGATTGCTGCTTGATCGCAAAGGTGAGGCGCCGGCTGGTAACCCCGCTGTTCCCTTAAAGCAACGGACCATTGTCCGTCCTCCCTTAAGGGAAGCTGCTGCGGCTGTGGCGCCACGTGATGTGCCTGAGCTACCGATTCCCCGTACTCCCGTTGAAGCGGTGACTGTAACGTCTCCTAAATCTGGCGTGGGTTCAGATATCGGGACTCGTCGTCCCAAGATGCCCACCAAGCGTAAGCTTGTGCTAGCGGCGACCGGTACTCGCTCGCAGAAGAAGAAGAAGAAGTCGATTCTTTCTGCAGACATTGTACTCGGCCAGGAGCCTCATGCTCCTTATAGCGAGGGCCTGAGCGAATATGGGACCAACGAGGGTCTATTCATGTCGCCAGATGATACTGATCTGGAGGCTGCCATCGCAGCTTCCGCGCGTCTAGCTAGACACAAAGCAGGACTGATCATCCTTGCACAATCAAGTAAACTTCAGCCGTATCTTTTTTCATTGCATTACATTTTTATTATCATGTTTTGACTGACACTTTTCCTTCAACATGCATTTCCACTGAAGATGCTCTCGCGGCTTCCCTCAAGACTTTTGAGAAGGAAGAGAGGCTTCGCGCTTCGCTGGGCGTTGGTATATTTCGGCACATTGTGTCTTCATTCCCCTTTCTTATGGGTAATCTGACCCCTTTTTCATCTTATCGCAGGGACTATCTCGACTCAGGTCATCCCCAGTACAGTACCAATCCCGCGTGGTGATGCGGAGATGCTTCCAGGGCTAGCTATCGAAGTCCCGGCCTCCTCAGCATTGCCAAAAGAGGCTTTACTTAAGCAACCGATGACGGACGCCACAACGGCTCCAGAGGTAACTCTTGGTGTGGACGATGACGTCTCCATGACAGAGGTCCTAAGAAGATATGCTCTCACGGCCTAGGCGGAAAGGAAGCGCAGGAGGTGTGGGGCAAGAGAACGTAACGCCGCCTAGGCCGTAAGGGCAGACTCGAGCGCTGCTTCTCCTGTCCCTGCTTCTTCAGAGGGTGCTCTGGTTGCCCTGTCTATCACTCATAGACAGGCGATACACGCGGCTCGGGAGGCAGCTGAAAGGCCATCTCAAGGTAACGTAACTTTGGGTCTTTTTATTAAAGTTTGATCCTCAGATTCTCATACATCATACCCTGCAGGGCCGAGTCCTGATGAGAAAGTGGTAGGTGAGACGACGGCAACCACTGAGCCTGAAGTGGCCACTCTTTCTCAAGAGTCTGGAACTGCCATAATTGCCACTCTTCCCCTTGCGGTTCCTTTCCGTTGCCGGGCGCTGCGAGTATCATGACGGCTCTCGTGGAGTCGGGGGATGAATCTACGGGAGGCGAAACCATTCCGATGGAGGAGGGTGAAGCAGTCGCCGCATCCAGTGACGCCCTTGTCGCGGTTTCGACCGGCGACTCACCAGGTAGATTTTGGGTCATTGCTTTCCTTTTCATTCTGCAGTCCCTTTCAATCTATTCTGACAGTATTTCTCTTATTTCTAATGCAGGTGTAGTGAGCGTTGAGGTTGTGCCACCCGAGGAAGCATCACCAGTTGCTGCTTTGACGGTCGCCGACCCTTTGCCTTCTCTCGCGTCCTCCCAAATGCTGGAAGGTACGGATTTGTGACTTATCGGTTTCATTGTAGGCAATATACTTTATGTACTGACATTGCGTTATTACACCCTCGCAGGAGTCCTTTTTGATCATCTGTATTAGGTGATGCACCTACATTTCTCCTTCCAGTTGGAGATTGCTTCATCTAGTGGCGTTGATGAGTACAGTCCCTAGCTAATATCTTCTCTTTTCTTTTATGGGCAGCCAAGTTGTTGCTAATTCTTCTTTGTTTTGACTGCAGCACTACAGATTGAAAGAGGAGATGAAAGAATAGTTGCGCCACCGGTACTCCAGCCTTGCCACCTGCCGCAGCCGGTATAGTATAATTCATCACACATGTGATTTATTTATTTTGCGAGTTAGCTTTTAACCGTAATTCATTTTGCAGCAGTCGCACCGGTTTCTGCTCCCTTCGAATCTTGTGTATTAATGCCAGCAGGACCATTTTCTAGACGTCCATCTTCTAAGGGCGCTGCGACCAACCTTCGTATATTGAGTGAATCCATTGAAGAGCTTGACGCGGAGATCCCTGCACTCGCTGCAGATTTTGCTGCCGAGGTTAATCCTATACTGGCGACGCTCGTGAACTTCCATAGCGAGAGCGTCGTTGAGTCTTGGGTTAATCACTGCAGAAAAATTGAAGCCTGTCTGCATGAGCTTGAGCTCGGACGTCCTGCTCCCGAGGTCCTGGCTGTGAACTCCCAACGGGCTGCGTGGGTCGAGCAGAGCACTCCCTACCTCCGCCATCTTGAACAAGAAGCGGCCTTAAAGTATAAGGAGCGCGAAGAGACTTCAAGCGAATCTTTCCGGCCGCACGCTTAGGTTGACGCAAATGTTGTACAGCTGAAAGCTACCTTTGAGGGCCTTCTACGATGTATTTCTGACGGGCTAATACCGAGACAGAAGCTCGACCTCATTAAGCGAGATGCGCAAAGTCGTGGGGCAGCTCAGCGGGTCGTCGATGAGCAGCTTTCATCTTATTTACAACAACGGGCTCAAATTGAAGCGGAGTTGGCCGCGGCAGCTGACCGTGAAAAGGGGCTTAGGGGAGTGCGCGAGCAACTGTTGGTTTATTGAAAACACTTCCTTCCCAATAGTTTTTTTGTACCAATTAACATTTGTAATTTTTTAATAACATGTATCCATTTTTTATTCTTTCATATGATGTATCTCCCAATTAAACTTATAAATAAAAGATACATTTCTTTCGTACTATATTGTGTTATCTCTTGCTTTCTTCTCTTTTCTTTGTTGCCGGCATGTTACTTTAGTAAGCGTAGCCTATAGATGATAGAGAGCATTCCATCTTGAACTCTTCGAGGGGTAGTGATGGCTTAGGAAGCAGCTTCAGATCTGCTGCCTAAGGCTTTTCAACTTTATGAGCCGTAAGGGTCTCATAAAGACTTTTCTCCTTACTAGTCGAAAGGATCTCGTTGATTTATTTTCTCATTAGGAATCGTGAGGATTCCTAAGTCTGTTTTCTCTTGGGAGTCGTAAGAATCTCACAAGAGAGTTTTCTTCCTTATGAGTCGAGAGGACCCGTAAGTGATTGATGAGATTGACATTATCCACATTTCACGGAGTCAGGGGTTGCTCTGGGCATTCCCCACGGGGTCAGGATTGACTTTATCCATGTTCTACAGGACCAGGATTTGCTCTGGACGCTTCCCACAGGGTCAGGATTGACATTAGCCGTATTCCACTAGACCAGGATTCACTGTGGACGCTTCCCACGGGGTCAGGATTGACATTAGCCGTGTTCCACTAGACCAGGATTTGCTCTGGATGCTTCCCACGGGGTCAGGATTGACATTAGTCGTGTTCCACTAGACCAGGATTTTCTCTGGACGCTTCCCACGGGGTCAGGATTGACATTAGCCGTGTTCCACTAGACAGGATTTGCTATGGCTATTTCCTACGGGGTCAGGATTGACTTTAGCCGTGTTCTACAGGACCAGGATTTGCTCTGTACGCTTTCCACGGGGTCAGGATTGACATTAGCCATGTTCCACTAGACCAGGATTTTCTCTAGACGCTTCCCACGGGGTCAGGATTGACATTAGTCGTGTTCCACTAGACCAGGATTTGCTCTGGACGCTTCCCATGGGGTCAGGATTGACATTAGCAGTGTTCCACTAGACCAGGATTTGCTCTGGACGCTTCCCACGGGGTCAGGATTGACATTAGCCGTGTTCCACCAGACCAGAATTTGCTCTGGATGCTTCCTACGGGGTCAGGATTGACATTAGCCGTGTTCCACTAAACCAGGATTTGCTCTGGACGCTTCCCACGGGGTCAGGATTGACATTAGCCATGTTCCACTAGACCAGGAGGGGTTGACTTTATCCGCATTTCACGGAGTCGAGGGTTGACTCTCGGTTGTCTGTGCACCGCCGAGTCATGGAACTGGGAATTGTCGCGGTTCTGCTTTGCTGATGTTGCGGCTGTTGTAATGAAACGAATATCGAGATGGTCTCTAGGTTGTCTGTGAACCATCGAGATTCGGAGTAGGGACTTTGCCATGGCTCCAAGGTTGATAGTCGCGTCTGAATCCTGCTGGAATAAGTAGGAACGTTGTTGGTAAACTTTAGGCTGTTTATGCGGCCGTCGAGACTTGGCTTTTCTTTTGATGGAGCCTGGTGGGAAGGTATGGTTCCCTCTTTGTTTGTGCCCCTGTATTGTATACAGGGATCGATGTGATCTCACCTGTAGAGCAAAAAATTTCATTTTATATATATATATTTTTTCCGCGATGCTCTATCATTTCAGCTTTTATATCGCGAAAATCGTGATTGCCCAATCATTTCGGATATTTTTCGTGGTGCCCAATCATTTCGGCTATTTGTTTTATTTACTCACTGCTTTTTATTGCGAGTTGCCCAACCATTTCGGCTATTTTGTATGCATACATTTTTACTTGCTGATTTTGTTGCAAGTTGTCCCATCATTTCGACTATTTCATATGTATTTGTGGATCACTGGCTTTTTGCTGCAAGTTTGGGATTTGATATCAATTTAGGCATCAGCATCGCTGCAACTGGGATATTGCCAGGAGCGAATCATCATTTGCCTTTGTTAATGTCGAACAAAGGTGGCTTAGCAAACAGGGTTAGGATCATGTTGACTAAGGCCTTTTGACTTTACGAGCCGTAAGGGTCTCATAAAGGTATTACTCCCTACGATTCGTGAGGATCTCGTAGGTGCATTTTCTCCTTAAGAATCGTGAGGAGTCTTAAGCGTATGGCCTCTTATAAGTCGTAAGGATCTTATAAGAGTGTTTTTCCTTATAAGTCGAGAGGACTTACAAGGGTTGTCCACTGTGTAAACATATCCCTAGTCGCGGGTGGGACTTTGTTATGGAAAATGTTTATTCGTGCCCGTGGATTGTATACACGGGTCGATATTGAACCACTTATAGGGCAAAATCAGGGTGTATGACTGCTTAAGAAAGGTTCAGATCCCTATAGCTTAAGGCTTTTGAATCTTATGAGCCGTGAGGGTCTTATAAGAGGGTTCTCCTTACGAGTCGTAAGGATCTCATAAGTGTAATTTCTCCTTAGGAATCGTAGGGATCCCTAAGTATGTTTCTCCTTTGTGAGTCGTAAGGATCTCACGCAGGTGGTTTCTCCTTATAGGGTCGAGAGGATCTTGCATGTGTCTTTTAACGAGATTGTGCCCTTTCAGATTTTTATAAAACTCGCCGGTAGTCCTACTGTTTTTACTCACGGAGCCCTTTCGGGTTTTCATCCGTGCCCATTTTGCTTATGGACATACCGTTTTCTTTTTTTATTATTATTATTTTTTTTGTGTCAGCCTTGGGATGCTGCGATCCGTAGTAGTTTCTCGATGTCTCGGTCAGTGGCCAGTTTTAGGACATAGTGGTCCATCGTTAGTTTAAGGACGTTTCGGTCTGTTGTTAGTTTAAGGACGTTTCGGTCCGTTGGCCGGCTACTACTTATAGAGTTTGGGATTAGGAAGATAGCGAGCGGACATAGGCGTCGTCATCTATCGTTGACCTAGGCCGTGACTTGTCATGCGTAGTATTTTTTCAGGAAGCGGACGTTTATTGGCCTGAAAGGTCTTTCTCCATGCATGTCCATAAGTAGATAGGCTCCACCCTGGTAAATTTTGTCTATGATGTACGGGCCTTCATAGTTTGGCTCGAATTTCCCCCGTTTGGCACGATTGAGGATCATAGGTCTCTTGACCACTAGCACGAGTTCGCCTTGGCGGAATGTCCTCGGCCTAGCCAATCTTTCGTATGAGCGCGTCATCTTTGCTTTATAAGCTTCCAGATTTTGTTGCGCCATGAGCCGGGATTCATCAAGGGCGTCGAGCTCCTCAAGCCGAATGTGAGCATTTTCCTCGTCGGTTAGCTCGTAGTGAACCGCCACTCGTAAGGAGGGTAACTCTATCTCGAGGGAGAGTACCACTTTTATGCCGAATACCAATGCATACGGCGTTGTGTTTATGGCCGTTTTGAACGTAGTTCGATACGCCCAGAGAGCTTCATGCAGTCTCTCGTGTCAGTCCTTCTTATTCTTGGACACCGTCTTTTTCACGATCTTCGTCAAGCTCTTATTGAAAGCCTCAGCTAGACCGTTGGCTCGGGGATTATAGGCCGAAGAGTATCTCCAGTCTATATTATGTCGTTCTGCAAAGCGGCTAATTTTGTGGCTTCTGTAGGCTGTCCCGTTATCGGAGATAATCCGTCGTGGAGTGCCGAACCGATAAATGACGTGTGTCTTGAAGAAATGGAGGATATTCCCCGTCTTCACTTCTCTTAGTGGTACTGCTTCTGCCTACTTGGAGAAGTAATCGGTTGTTTCCAACTGGACGATGCTGGTTCGATGGGGCCGATTATGTCAGTTCCCCACATTTCGAATGTCCAGCTAGCCACCGTTGGGTGTAACGGATTTGGATGCTGATGGATAAAGTCCCCTTGAATTTGGCGCGAGTGGCATTGCTTCGCGTATTCAAGGCAATCCTGGATCATCGTGGGCCAGTTGTAGCCCATCCTTTTAATCTTTAGTTTCATCTTCGGCCCAGCTTGGTGAGAAGCACAGAGTCCGTCGTGAGTTTCTTGGATGAGTCTCCTTGCCTCTTCTGGTCCCAGGCATCTTAGCCATAGAGTGTCGAACGATTTATTGTACAGAGTATTATTGACGAAGGCAAAAGATAGAGCTCGTTTCATCAGCTAATGTCTTGAGGACACATCTTCAGGTGCTCGACGGGATTTGAAGTAGTCTATAAAGACTTCTCTCCAATCCTTAGCCTTTTCCTGATCTTTTATTTGTAGGGCCATTTGCTCGGTCGTTCCCTTTTCTTCGGAAGACTCAGGAGATATTTCTGCCGGTGCAAGAACCCGACGGCTTTGCACAACGATCCTCACGTCATCGAAATTCTCATTGGCCAGTTCTTTGGCGAGTTTGGCCAATGTATCCGCTTTGCTATTTTCCGCACGCGGTATACTTTCTAGGGCATAGACAGGGATTTGAGTCAGCAGTTGCTGCACTCTCTCGCCGTACTTCACCAACTCTAGTTTGCACGTTTGATAATCGCCATTTACTTTACTAACGACCAGCTGGGAGTCTCCTGTATATGAGGAGTTTTTCAATTCTCATGTCGACAGCGATCTCAAGACCTGCTATTAAAGCTTCATATTCGGCTTCATTATTCGTCCTCGGCTCTGTTAAGGAGAAGCCAAAGCGCATTATCCCTCCTTGTGGAGTCACGAAGATGAGGCCCACCCTGGATTTGATTATGGGGGTGCTTTGTTTGCACTTCTTCATGGAAGATGCTCCATCAAAATAGAGTTCCCATCAGGTGTCATTCTCTCTTCTCTCCCCGTCGATCGTGTCAAACGCGTGCTCGTCGGGCAATTCGCAGTTCAAGAGAGAGTCGGCAGGTATCTGATGCTCGGCGAGGAAATCGGCGATGGCCTGGCCTTTCACTGCCTTGAGGGGTCGGTATATCACCGAGAATTCCATTAAAAGTAGGGCCCATTTAGCGAGCCGTCCCGTCAATATGGCCTTTGGCATCAAATATTTGAGAGGATCTTCCTTTGATATGAGATGGACCTCATGTGCCAATGCATAGTGCCTAAGCTTCGTTATCGCGAAGATCAACGCCAGGCAGTGTTTTTCAATGGGAGAGTAATTATTTTCTGCCCCCAGAAGAACTCGACTCAAATAGTAAATGGCTCTCTCCTTCCCTTGGTCATTTTCTTGTGCCCATAATGCGCCTATAGAACCCTCAAGGGCGGTTGTATACAGAATGAGAGGCTTTCCCTTGACCGGAGCGGTCAGCACCGGCGGATTCTGCAGGTATTGCTTAATTTCATCCAGTGCGCTCTGGTATTTGCGATCCCAGACGAACGGGGTTCCCTTCTTCATTAGGTGACTGTAAGGATGGCACTTGCCGGAAAGATTGGCTATGAATCGCCGGATATATGCGAGCGGAGAGACCGCAGCTGCTTGAGTGTTCTTGGCTGAGGCATTTCCACGATCGCCTTGATCTTCGACGGGTCTATCTCGATGCCTCGGTGTCGGACGTTGAATCCCAGGAACTTGCCTGAGGAAACTCCGAATGCACATTTGAGAAGGTTCATCTTCAGGTTGTATTTCCGCAGACGTTAGAACATGATCTTCAGATGCTCCCAATGCTCCTCGTGCAATTTGCTTTTCACCACAAGGTCGTCAATATAGCATTCGAAGATTTCATGTATGAGGTCATCGAAAATCTTCATCATGGCCCTCTGATAGGTGGCACCGGCGTTCTTTAGACCAAAAGGCATCACCTTGTAGCAGAATATGCCCAAAGGGGTCCGGAAAGCGGTATGCTTCTGGTCCTCGGGCTGCATCTTTAGCTGATTGTATCCTGATGAGCCATCCATGAAGGAGAAAAATTCGTGAGTGGACGTATTATCTATCATCAGCTCGGTGACCGGTACTAGAAATTCGTCCTTCGGGCAAGCTTTGTTGAAATCCCGAAAGTCCACACATATGCGCACCGTCCCATTTTTCTTCATCACTGGGACGATGTTGGCAATCCAATCAGGGTATTGAACCTCCTGGATAAAGCCGGAGTCAATTAGCTTCTTGACCTCGGCGTTGATTCTCATCTCAAGCTCGAGCCGCATCCTTCTCAGCACTTGTTTGACTTGCTTAACGTCCGTAGATATCACCAATTTGTGCACAGCGATCTCTGGATTGAGTCCCGGCATCTCTGAATAGTTCCATGCGAAGCAATCTTTATACTGCATGAGCACGTCTTTTAGCGTGGCCACCCTTTCTTCAGACAATAGCTCACTGACGAATGTCGATTGCGGGTCACTTATCGTCCCCAAGTCAATTTTGTTGAGATTATCTACAGTAGTATGTATCCCATCTTCCAACTCTTTTGGCGCCGGTGGAAACTCTGAGATCACCTCGTCATCATCATTTTCGAAGCACCAGGGGAGGTCATCCATATTCTCGGGTTCTTCTTCTGACAGTGTTATCACGAGACAAGTACGAGATCGCTTCCAAGACCGATGTTGGTCTGGTTCTACTCTCGCCGCATACGTGGCTTTCGGTTCATGCTTCTGTGGTGGGGTTACCCTCCAACTGCTGGATAAAGCGAACTTGCCTTGCTGATATTGGTCTTCTACCCAGTCTTTGAATGTGAAGCAGTCTTCGAGAGGATGTCCTATCGCTCGGTGATAGGAGTAATGGTCTGGATGATGAACCTCACCTGCTTGCTCGGGGTGCTTGGACTCTGGGAGCGTCATCATCTAATGTTTTATGACAGCATCGAATATCTTCTTCGTCTTGTCTTGGGGAAAAGAATATGTTCGACCCATCTTCTTCATAAGAGACAGATCTTTGCTGCTCCATTCTCGATCGCGTGGCTTCTTAGACCCACTTTGCCGCCGTCGAACGTCTTTTCCGTTCTTTAGCCTCTGCGTCGGGTCTTCTATGAGACGAGTTGACGACGAAAGGCATCGTCATTCTCCGTATCCCGTTGAAGGAGGTGCTGCTTCTTGGCTTTCTCATAAATGGCCATTTCGCGGATATGGTCATCTCGGACTTTTTGACCCGCTTCCCTTATAAGCTTGTCCATCTGTTCTTCGAACGACGGACTTAGCATTTTCACGGCGGGACCTCGTTTTGGTTCAGGGTTAGCATCTTCCCACAGAGAATCTCATTCTTCATCGAAGTCATGTATGACGCAGCAGCCATGGAATCGCTCTCATTTCTTGGATTGAACATATCCAAGCCCGATTGTTTCCATTCTCTCGTTGGGCAATTTTTGCTGAGTTCCGGGGACGTTCCAGATCCTGTCATAGAACTTAGCTTTTCGAGCAGTCTGTTTGAAGGGTATGCCTTGGCGCCTCAACAGCCTTTTTAGTCCTTCTGTGTAGTATCTGGGCAGACGGATGGATTGGAGCTTGTCAAGCGTAGAATCGGCGCCATGCCAGATTTCTTTCTCCACTTTGGTTTCCGTGGATTGATAAAAGAGAATCGTCTTTTCATCTTTTCACCTGGGAGGGACATAGAACGTCTGCAGTTCTTCCACACTGTAGGTATTAAGTGCGTCGATCTCTTTGTTATGCTCTTGCGGAACCATGGCGATTTGCAAACTCCGATCATCGCCGGCAAAGGTTTGTATTGATGGCTGAATAGAAAATACTGCATTTACCTCATCTTCCGAGTCGCTGCCGAAGACTAGCATAGCGGTGGACGGTCCCAGCTTGTTGCATTGGGGCGGTCCTGAATAAACTATTTCTTCCTCCTCCTCGGTATCACCCCCGAAGACCGGAATGGTGGTGATAGCTTTTTGTTTGCTCTCCGGTTTGTGACATCTTTCTATGTCTTTGAAATCTGGCAGGAAGTATTTTGCATCTTCGTATTTGCGGACTTCGTTCATGGAGAATGGGTTCAATTCCCCTGTCACGGTATACTCGAGACCATCCTTGAAATACTTCATACACTGATGCTGTGTAGAAGGGATTATATTGTACTCGTGTAACCAAAGCCTGTTGAGCAAAGCATTGTAGCATGTCTTGGCGTCAATGACGTGAAATTTGATGTCCGTGATGAGTAGCCCAAATCGTAACGTCGGTATCATAGCCCCGAGCGTCCGTGACGACTGGGAGTCAAAACCGGAGATGGTGATTTTATCACGAGCAAGATACTGAACGCTCATGCAGATTTCCTTCAACACTCTTACATTGAGGAGGTTAACGGAGGACCCATTGTAAATCAGGATTTTGCCTATCTTGATATCATGACAGTATCCGGAGACGTAAAGGGGACGGTTATGCTCGCATGTCCCAAGGAGGAGATCTTCATCGCCGAAGGTGATATCGGCCGTGTGCACTTCTTCCAGCTCATCCTTCATCTTTTCTTCGGTTAGGAAAGCTTGAAATTGGTCAGGTCTTGTAATGCCTTGATCAAAGAATCTCTCGCTTCCTTAGATAGCAGAAGGGTGTCGAGAATGCGTAGCTGTGAGGGGATCTTCCTTAAGTGTGCCAGAAAATTGTAATCCACCTTGTTTTTCTTGGGCGGGTCCTTGGTTGCCAGCTCTTCGACGACTCGATCATCGAGGGTGATATCCTCAGGGATCTTTTCTTTCCCCTTATCCTTTTTGTTCGACCCCTTGTTTACGGGTCCGAGATTCTGTTCAGGTAATGTGCGATTACGCAGCTAAATGTTCTCGCAGCTCTTCGGTTCTTCCTCTTTTCCTGAGGTGGATTCTTTGAAGAGAGGGCCAAGAGCTATTTCTTCTTCAGAATCACTCCCGAAGGTGAGAACTCGCGATCCCCTGCTATCAACTATGTGACAGTTGCCGGCCGCTCTTCCACGTTCGTCTGTCGCATTTTTCCGCTGTCGACGAGCTTCACGCTTCATCCTCTTGAAATGCTGCATGTGAGCGACATACCCTTGCCACCAATTTTTAAAGGCGTTGCATCCTTCAGCAGGGTGCGCAATCTTTCGATGATATAAACAGTAATTAGAATGCACATCCTCTTCATCAAGATGTATTTCATCCGAAGTGTTTCCTTCGGAGGGTGGCAGCTTCATTCCCATTGATATGGCTTTGGTGAACCTCTTCTTCGTTTTAAGCCTGCTCTTGTCTGTCGTGGGCCTGCCTCGGTCTGGTTGAGGCGCTTCAACCCTTTCATCCAGTCGCCGACGTTTGGCTTTTCCAAATATGGCTATTTCGCGCTCTCGATCAGCCTTGCTTTTCAGAAGAGCTTCGTTCAAGAATGCATCAATCATCTCGTCTGACGGTCCCAGGAGCTCTGATTCGGGATCTGCCCCCAGTTTCTCTGCGTCAGGAGCTACTTCATCGTATATCGACGAGTGAGAGATCATATGGCAACTTGCCACATAATCTTCAGGCTCATCCGATGAGTCTTCTCCGTTGTCATCATCTCCATCCTCAAGGACGTGGCTGAGAAATTCTTGGAGTGTGACTGGGGTCCGCGCCTTCTGGTTATATTCTTCCAGCGTGTCAATATGTTTTTGCAGGTTCGTGTGCTTGTTATCAGGTTTCACGGGCTTTTTGGTCTTTTTCTTCTTCTTCGAAGACTTTGACGGCTTGGTGTGGGCGCTTTGACTATCACCACCAATTTTTGGAGTTGGGCGCGGCTTCAGCATTCCCTTGATGACTTTGGGTTCTAGCAGACTTTTCCATTTGATCGCCGGGCATGTTTAGAGATCTTTCAGCATTCTTTTCATTTTGGCTGAAAGAACGACCTCCCATTGAGTTTCTTCTACAAAAGAGCACGATGCCCCCGGTGTGTCACCCCTTTTAAGAGCGTGCGGTTGAGGCGGGCTTACTTTCCAATTCTCGGACAGTGCGAATTTGCCCTGTTGGTACTGGTCTTCAATCCAGCCTTTAAAGACGAAGCAATCTTCAATTGGATGGCCTATCGCTTGGTGATAGGGGCAATAATTAGGATTATTAGCCTCACCGGGTTGCAATGGGCGTTTTGGATCTGGCAAATTGATGAGCCTGTTGCGCACCGCTAGTTCAAACAATATTCTCGTTTTATCCTGGGGAAACGAATAAGGGCGCTTCATTTTCTCATTAAAGAATCGCCGTCTCTCATCTAGGCGATCAGTTAGTTTTGGGCCACTGGGCTGCTGTTGAGCGTTGGCGACGAAGGTCGCTTTCCCCTTCCTTTTTTCGTTTCGAGGCTTCGACTTCGAAGAGGAAGGCCTGTGGCCCATCTGGTCCATTTGGGCCAGCTTGTCAATCAAGTCCTGGAAAGTGGTCGGCTTGAGAAACATCATGAATTGGGAAATGTTCGCCTGAGGGTCGAAAGTACCTACGAACATGCCTACCGCAGGCGCTTCTTCGATGCGCTGCTCGCATTTTGACCATAGATTCCGCCATCGTATTGTATACTGAACCCATGTTTCTCCAGGCTTCACCCTAGCATTGATCAATGCCGTGATTGGGGTGCGTTCGCTAGCACTCGCGAAACGCTGGGTGAATAGCAACTCCATCTCTGCAAATGTCTTGACAGAGTCATTTGGGAGTTCGGAATACCACTCGAATGCTATCTCCGACAAGCTGCCAACGAATTGGCGAAGCAGTAGCTTATCGTCACCTCTAGTGTTGCCGCATAAGGCTCTGAATTGAGTGACGTGCTGATGTGGATTTCCCGTCCCCTTATATACATGGAATTTGGGGATCGTGTATCCCGGCGGGTACTTTATTTGGTCGTACCAACCCGGATAGGGTCGTCCAGTTTTAACAATTTGCCCAGCCGCTTCATTTGCCTGATGAACTCGTATCTGCTGAGCGATGTAATCATCGAGGGCGGCTTTTGAGATGGTCTCCTCCCTGGCTGCTGGCAGAGCCGGCTGAGGGTTTGATGTCTCTCCTCTATCATCTTCAATTATTACTGGAGGGTCTTCGGATGGAGGGTCCGGCTGGATCATCATGCCCACCATATCTTGGAATAGAAGGGCCATTTTTTTTATATTGGGCGCTTGTTCCGCGGCCTCTTTGTCCTTCTTCTCAAGCATTCTCCTAAGGAATTCAGCATCAGTTTCCTGCTCACGGCGCTACTCCGAGGATGTCTCCGGGCTTGCTTTTGGTCCCGTAAGTGCGGCCATAGCTGTTTGCATTTCTTGGAGCTTTTGTTGTTGCTGCTCCTGAGCCTTAGTCACTGATCGTGTAAGCGGTCGATGACCTGTGGAGATATGGCTATCCTCTTTTCCGAATGCCATATAGATGGTGTGCACTACCATGCCCCCAGACTTGGGGCGTTTAGATTCAGTATTCTTGCGATTCGTCGCAAACACCGGGATTTTCTCCAACTTTCTCCTCTTGTGAGCGGTCGAGGTTGAGAGGGCCGTTGCAGTGGGCACCCAAGTAGCTATCGCCTTCTATGGCTTGACAGGGTGGTCCTCTTCTTGCCGAGTATTCATCTTTTTCTGTCGGCGGGGATAATCTTGATCTACCACGGAGTCCTGGACCTGTCGCAAAAATTTATAAATTTTAGAGGACAGCCGCTGAGGGGGCTGCTCCAGCTTCGCCTTTGGGGCATTCTCTATAGGTGGAGGAGATCTTTTCAGCACAGCAGTTGGTGAATTCCTGCGCATCCTGTTAAGTAGTTCAAAGCTGTTCCCAGTTGGAACAGCAGCATCAACTTCCACCATTGGAGCTGGCGGAGTCAGTCCAGAAGGGGAATTGCCCCCAGCTTTCCTCACTCAGCGCCAGTGGAGACGTCGAGCATGTCGTGCAGACAGGATCACCTCCACTGTTGGACCAGCTTCCCTGCCCCCTGTTCTGATGAGAGTTTGCTGTTGGCGCCAGCCTTTCAAAAACAGATGCTTGCTGAGAGGGAACGGTCAATCTTGAAAAGGTCGATTTTCATGTAGGGAAAACGGCCTTGGTTACTTCACCCAGAGTGGTAGCTGAAACGATCAGTCTTGTTAAGACCGACCCCTTAGCTGGAGAAGCCGCCTTGGTGACTTCCGGAGTAGGAATGACTATCCACTTCGGGATAACGCCTTCCGGTATTGCGGGCTTCTTCACGGGCCCGTTGGAGCTTTAGCCCAGTCTATTGTAAACCGAGGTACTGGATTTAGTCGACCGTTGAGAGGGGCCGCAGTAGTGGTAAGCCGATCAAAGACCAACTTCTTATGAGCTTCTTGAAATGGTACAGGGGCGCTGAAGCTCATCGGTGGGAGCATGGTCCCGAAGAACAGCCCAGTGGTGGCCTAAGTCACCTGCTCCACTGGTATTGTGAAAAGGGAGGCCGCTTGGGGCCCGTAAGTTACTCCTCTAAATGAGGCGGAACGGGAGTTGCAGTTGCAGTTGGAGCAGTTAGAGGCCATTGATGTTCTTTTTTCTGCACGGGAGCAAAACCAAATCTTAGTACCTCGAACCCAAGGGCAACCATATTAAACCATGATTCGTTCGCGAACACGACCCACGAAGTGTGGAGTGGAAAGAGGAAAAGGTCCTACTAGGCGTGCCAGAATCTGTTCTCTGTCGAAAGACGCGAGACAAGACCGCGTAGGTTCGTCTTGGTTGAATTTCGAGAGCAGATGCTATTTGGTGCTATCCGTCCACCTCTCCGAAGATGCCAAGTTGATTTATGACACCGTGTATTGGAGGTTTAGACGGATGCGGCCGATATAGCAGACTTCGTCAGATTCCCCCTCGTTGAGGGGTTTATTGATTGTGGGGACGCTCTTCCCTGCAGGCGCAAGCCCCTGTAGTTAATTACGCTACCGCATCGCGGTAACCACTTTCTCATTCTCCAGATGGTCACTTCGTGTGGGTGTTTGTTTTGTTTTTGGTTGCCCGTGGATTATATACGGAGACTAATTTATGTTGTCGCCTGTAGGGCGCGGATTAGTCCAAATCCGTATTCTCTTAGATTTGGATTTGAGGTTGGGTTTAAGGATACGTTAGTCTCATTTGAGACTAAGATCAACTTAAACGTTTGTTAAGGATACGTTAGTATAATTTTAGACTAAGATCAACTTAACGATTTGCTAAGAATGCGTTAGTCTAATTTTAGACTAAGATCAACTAAACATGATCATTTAGATCCAACAAAAGAGCATTTGGGCTCTATTGTTTAGTTTAGGGACATTGCGGTCCATAATTAGTTTAAGGACATTACGGTCCAAGGTTAAGGACATCATAGTCCATGGGCTTAAGGATCCCACAGTCCGAGGTTAAGGACATCATAGTCCATGGGCTTAAAGACCCCACAGTCCGAGATTAAGGATATCATAGTCCATGGGTTTAAGGACCCCACAGTCCAGTTTAAAGACGTCATAGTCTATGGAATGTATGGTTGTCGGGACCCGTCACCTCTCTAAAGACGTTGAAGGATTACAACGACAAATATCAGGGGAGTGAAGAGATGTACTCTTGAACCAATTTTGGTTGGAAGATCTGTAGTCCAATTGGGACTAAGATCTGTTAAAAGATTTATGAGCATATGGGCTCAATTAATCTGAATGAGGGTTTTGAACCAACTTGGGCTCGGCTCACTCAGTTAAAATGTTAAACATTTGACAATACTGAGCATTGATTTGGGTTCTGACAGCCTTTCTGTCTTTTATTGAATGTTGAGCATTTATCATAGCTCTAGGGTTTTATTTTAAAGAACAGTTTATGTTCTATCAGTGCACACGTGAGGGACACGTGACGCGCTTGGCACTAGCGCCAGTTAATGAGCGCAGTGCGCTATATTTGGAGCGCTGAGGCGCTTCTGTTAAGTAGCGCACACGTGAGGAGCACGTGGCGCACCTGGCGCTGTGCGCCAATCTTGAGCGCAGAGCGCTTCTTTAAATTTGGAGCGCTGAGGCTCTTTTAAATTAAGAGCGCTAAGGCTTTGCAGCGCTTTGCGCTAGATGTGGAGCGCTGAAGCTCTTTTAAATTAGGAGCGCTAAGACTTTTCTGTTAAGTAGCGCACGCGTGAGGAGCACGTGGTGCGTTTGGCGCTATACGCCAGTCTTGAGCGTAGAGCGCTTCTTTAAATTTGGAGCGCTAAGGCTTCTTTTAGATTAAGAGCGCTAAGGCTCTGCAGCATTTTGCGCTAGATGTGGAGCGCTGAAGCGCTCCTTTTAAATCGGAGCGTTAAGGTTATTTTTTTATGCAACTTTGATTAGTTCTGTGCTCTGAGAATTAAATTCTCTCTTATAAGAGACTTTGTCTCAAGGTTCTGAGAACAAAGTTCTTATTATATAGGAGATGTTTCAATCTCTTATTTTGATAAAAGGCCTTGCCTTTATGGATCTGTGAATTGAATTATTCTCCCCCCTTTTATAATGAGATATTCATGATCTCTTTGTATTAAAGACCTTAGCTTTATAGATCTATGATCTATGAGAAGAATTATGTTCTTCTTCTTATTTTATGATGAGATCCTTTAATCTCTTTGTGAAAGGTCTTGGTCTTGTAGATCTATAATCTTAAAGAAAGAAGTGAATTCTTCTTTTTATATGAGACGATTTCGTCTTTCTGTCTATTTTTACTTTGAAGAAAATCTTCTTCTTCTACCGAGAGTTTGGCTCTTCTTTCTGAGATTTCTCAAAGTTTTTTAAGGGGGGATTACTCCGTATGAGACTTGAAGTCTTGGGGTCTTTATATAGGGCAAGCTGATTTGTTCAATCGGTTAAGGAGATTTTTTCTCCATTTGATTTGGGGATTTCCCCACCGTTGGATCTTTGATCCAAGGGCTTCTGATTTACAGAAGGCATTTTTCTGGTTTTTTAACAAGATTGGAAAATCTTTCCATACAAAATTTATTCTGTAATTTTGGTGGTTTTCAATCACCTTTGGATCATTGATCCGACGGTGCTATGATTTACAGAGCACCGTCTTTTTGTTTGGAAAGATTTTGAGAAATCTTTCCTTAACAAAATTTTATTCTGATCAATTGATGATTTATCATCTTTGATCTTTTATCTGAAGGTGGGGAGCTTTTAGTTCCAACGCTAGCACATCTGTGCCTTGCACGTGGTGCGCTGCTTAGAGTGCAGCGCACTTAGCGCCAGCGCTTACGTGCTTTGCACGTAGTGCGCTGCAGCGCACTTAGCGCCAGCGCTTACGTGCTTTGCACGTAGTGAGCTGCTTAGAGTGCAGCGCTCTTAGCGCTAGCGCTTACGTGCTTTTCACGTGGGCGCTGCCTCAAAGTTTTTGACTCTCTCAGCGCTGGCGCTGCTATGACGCGCTGCTTCATTTCAAAATTTGAATTTTTTTGAACAGAGATTTGCTCTGATTGGGGGAAACAGTGATGAAAACATTGTTAAAAACATTCAGAAATCTTAAGTAAAAATCTTTAAAGTTAAGTTTATTTTCTTAAAAATTTCGGCAGCACTTCCTTTGTAAAAACTAGCACCGAAACGGGTACAAACATGGAATATAAATAAAGCATCCCCAAAACGGGGGCAAATCACGCCCAAAGGCGGAAACAACCACCACAAGCATATATACGACGCCGTAGCGAAGAAATATAAATGAAAAATAGTATAAAAAGGTAAAACTACATAATAAAGGCCGGCTAACACAAGCTCGACACCCAGAGTCTCAAAATAATACAATATCGATCCTCACAACTCGTCTCTAAATCAATACATGAAAATGATAGATGGAGAATACTGGATACAATAAGATGTACAATAGATAGAATCAGATAGCCGCAACCCACCTATACCAAACGGCTTCACTGCCAACCGTAGCGGTATCCACAAAAGTAGAGATAATAAGAAGCCCCGCCGCGACTACTCTGAGGGTCAAACCTGCAAAACTCTATGGCACAACGGGTGTGAGTTGCCAACTCATGAATAGTAAGTAACATCATACCGATAATCGCAGGTATGCATGAACAACGATAATCTATAACATGCAATCTGGTAGCATAAATATGGCAATATGGATATGCAACAATCATGATCAAGGTACCCCATCAGGTACTGCAAATACATGAAATAATGCATATCAAATAAATACCGAGTATGGGATAAAACATAACATTGTTAATGAATCATCATCGTGGAAAAACCCGGTGTCCATCAACGACACCCCAAATCCCAATACCTCAAGCGCCGTCACTCTGATCGGACCTCATACCTGTAAATCTCATGGAAACTGAGTGTCCAACATCGACACTCGAAACATCATGAAAACTCATGTCCATCAATGACATGTAAATACTCATCTCTCAGGCGCCGCATACCCATATCGGCTCTCAATATATTTCATGTCATAACTCCCAAATGGTATCCTCCGGATATCCGTTGAGTTCTATACTATCACCGGTAAGTAGTGCTCCCTCCGCCGGGCTCACCGCCTTTCTATACGAGTCTTCTTGCCCAGGGGTACCTCACCGGGTCCACCATGTACCCGCAGACGGTGCATGCCACTCCTCAAATCGGGTATCTAACACAAGTCTCAGAACCGAGAAACTCATGGTGGACGTATCGAAATATCATATCAAGAGAAACCGGGTTTTCAAAACAAATGCATAATTTCTTGAAATATCCCCACGGTTCTCAAATCCATAAATCACATGAAATCCGTATCTCAATGCGTAAATCCATGAAATATGATATATGCAACATAAAACAGTAATATGAGCATATTAAGGGAAAACCGCTCTTTTAAATGAATCCAGTTTTAAAATATATCATGAGGTTCCCAATTCCTCCGAAATTAAATGCAACATCATATAAAGGTGTACATGTAGCTATAGTAAGATATGTGTATATACATGTCAATAATGATATAATACCACATAGGTGTATATGTAGCTATAGCAAGATGTGTGTATATACATGTCAATAATGATACAATACCACATGAGTGTATATATAGCTATAGCAAGATATGTGTATGTACATGTCAATAGTGATACAATACCACATGGGTGTATGTGTAGCTATAGCAAGATGTGTGTATATACATGTCAATAGTGATACAATACCACATGTGTGTATGTGCAGCTATAGCAAGATATGTGTATATACATGTCAATAATGATACAATACCACATATGTGTATATGTTGTGCGTGTCATGGCAATTACCAACGGTGTGTGTGTAGCATATAATTTAGTGCTCGTGCAACATGAACCGTCAGTAATGGTCCGGTGTCCAATAGGTACTAAGTCAAGGCACAACAAGTAATAATATGCAATGATGCTCATGCACAATCAACTCATATGCGTATAAACATGCGGTTATAATATCATATCTATCCCTGATGCATAACGCCATATGGGCGATTTTCCTGTAGATGTTAAATCTACTCACCGATGATCTCGAGCTAGGTAAATCCAACCATCTGCTTCCCTTTCTTCGTAGCGTCCGAAGTTCCCACTTGCAATTCTAAAATTTCACAAACACAATATATAAGGCTAAATATCCTGAGCCGACATAAAGACAACGAAACGTGAGAATAACGTCCACAAGATAGACACATTGTGAACTTGGTGCACAAACGCGCTTGCAACAACGCCACAAACCATAACTAAGATCGCTAAACGACATAACTACCAAGCCTAGAACCCGATCGTACCGATCGCTCGCTCACAACACCATATATATCGTAGAAGATAATATATATACCATCACAACGTTAATTAAAACCAACGTCTAATTATATTTTGTCCAAAACTAGATGTTTAAACAAATCCAGTGGCCACAATCATCACATACTAGCTTAATTAAGCCACACAAACCCTTACTAACTTTTTAATCTCACCAATTTTAGATTTAGTAAAAGTTAGTTTGCAATCAAGCTTAGTTTGGAAAATTTGGAAAATAATAATTTACAATTTAACAACTAGGCTAGATTTTGCATGTCTAAACATATAAGACTGCACATCATAACCATCAACAACTAATCAAAATCCTAACTTGATCACAAACTCTCTTTTGAAATTTCAAACTTGCAATATAGCACCATATAAATACCTGCTTAAGTTTGATTTAAGAATTTAACCAACAATTAATCAATAGGGTTAGGATTTATACCTCACAAATTTATAGATCTAGCTAGCAATTTGACCACCCAAAATAGCTATTTTTCTCCAAGATCCATGCTAGATTAGGCTAAGGAATAATGGGTAAGGATTTGATTTAGAGTTTGTGGGATTTTTGATAGATTTTAAAGGATTTTTGAGTTGGAAATGGAGGTGGGGAAAATTTAGGGCTGCTCATGGGAGGCTCGGCCAAGGAGGAGAGTGGGAGGGGTTTGTGTGAGTGTGTGGAAAAATATCTTGATTAAGTTAACCCTTAAGCCTCCATTAATGCACCTCACATCAATCTAATCTTTATTTCATTTTCTTTTCTATTTCCATTAACCTTAGAAAAGTCTAGAACCCTTAAGGTATTTGGAGAACAAGTAAACAATTTGTAAACTTGTATTTAAGTTTACATGGTTCACATTTGTATATTTAACCCATTCCAATTTGTAATTACCACTAATTAAGTGTATAAATAAAAGCTTATAATAATATTAAAAATAATTAATTAAGGAAAATATTTAAGTAAACTGGAAATTTACAAGTGACCAATTAAATACCAAACACCAGCAATCACATAGCTAGAATAGGTACATTTAACTCTATATTGAAAAATGATAATATCTTGGTTTTTACGGAAAACACAAATTATTTTACCGATTATCGGAAAATCCACCTAAACGATTTCTAAAGCGTTATAATCTTCCCGCCTTAAAGAAATTCGGTCCCCGAATTTAAAATTCTTACTATGCGTACCTTCAAGGAGATGGGAGAATTTCTTCTGTATCTTGCTCTGGCTTCCCAAGTGACCTCTTCACTATTTGGGCTACACCAAAGAACCTTCACAGATGGAAAGACCTTTGACCGAAGTTTCTTCACCTGCCGATTCAATATGACTACCGGCTGCTCGGCGAACGAAAGATCATGCTCTAGCTGAACGGTCTGGTACTGAATCATGTGAGAAGGGTTATGAAGGTACTTGCGAAGTATCGATACATAGAATACGGGGTGAATATCTGGAAAACTAGGCGGAAGTGCCAAACGATAGGCAGCGATACATGGACTGATGCGTGCGAGCAGAGTTTCCAGCAGTTGAAGACTCGGTTGACGACTGCACCAGTTCTATCTTTGCCTTCTGGATCGGGCGGCTATGTTGTTTACTGTGATGCTTCTCGAGTGGGGCTCAGTTGCGTACTGATGCAGCATGATAGAGTGATTGCTTATGCTTCTAGGCAGCTGAAGAAGCACGAGCAAAATTATCCCACTCACGATCTTAAGATGGCCGCGGTGGTCTTTGCGCTGAAGATTTGGAGACACTACTTGTACGGAGAGTCGTGTCAGATCTTCACGGATCACAAGAGCTTGAAGTACATTTTCCAGCAGCAGGATCTGAACCCGAGGCAGCGTCATTAGATGGAGCTTGTGAAGGATTGTGATTGTGAGATCCTTTATCACCCGGGCAAGGCGAATGGGGTAGCTGATGCTTTGAGTCGTAGGCCCAGGTATAGCTTGTCCCAGTTGAGCGCAGTTCAGCGATAGTCTTCTGCAGATTTGCAGATCTTGTGCGATGGTAGAGTACAGTTTGAGTTCGCTTCCACTGGGGGACAGCTTGCTCATGTCCACGCCCGTCCACTTCTACTTGATCGTATCCGTGAGGCGCAGCCCAATGATGCCCGTTTGTCTGAGATTCTTGAGCTTGTTCGGCAGGGTACAGTTTCGGAGTTCATGATTGATGACTAGGGTGTGCTACGATGCGGGACTCGCTTGTGTGTACCAGATGCTGATGGGTTGAGACGAGGGATCATAGAGCAGGCACATCAGTCAGCCTTTAGCGTTCATCCAGGTTCCACCAAGATGTACCGTGACTTGAGAGACTTTTACTGGTGGGAAGGGATGAAGCGCGATATTACGGACTTCGTTTCGAGGTGCCTGACTTGTCAGCAGGTCAAGGCTGAGCATCAGAGGCCGGCAGGTGAGTTGCAGCCTTTACCCGTTCCGGAGTGGAAATGGGAGCAAATTTCCATGGACTTCATTGTGGGTTTACCCAGGACCAGTCGAGGGTGTGACTCCAGTTGGGTGATTGTCGACCGGTTGACGAAAGTGGCTTACTTTCTTCCAGTGAAGGCCACTTTCGGTTATGCTCGGTATGCTCAGTTGTATATAGATGAGATTGTGCGTTTGCACGACGTTCCCACATGCATCGTATCCGACAGAGGCATCCAGTTTACTAGCCGTATTTAGCAGAAGCTTCAGGAAGCTTTGGGTACCCGGTTGTGTTTTAGCACCGCTTTTCATCCATAGACCGATGGTCAGTCGGAGCGAATTATACAGACTCTGGAGGATATGCTTTGTGCGTGTGTGCTTGATTTCGGTGGCAGTTGGGATCGTCACTTGCCATTGATTGAATTCTCCTACAATAACAGTTATCAGGAGACGATTCAGATGGCGCCTTTTGAGGCTTTGTATGGTAGGAAGTGCCGATCGCCGGTCTGTTGGACCGAACTCAGCGAGGTAGGGTTTTGGGACCCCAGCTAGTTCAGAAGACTGCGGAGAAGATCCAGTTGATTCAGGACAGAATGAAAGCAGCCCAGTTCAGACAGAAGACTTATGTCGACCGTCGTTATCGCAGACTTGAATTCGCAGTGGGGGATCATGTATTCCTGCGGATTTCTCCGATGAAGGGCGTTATGATATTTGGGAAAAAGGGGAAGCTCAGTCCCAGATTTGTAGGTCCTTTCAATATCCTTGAGCGAGTTGGAACTGTTGCCTATCGTTTGGCACTTCCGCCCTGTTTTCCGGATGTTCAGCCCGTTTTCCATGTGTCGATACTTCGTAGATACCTTCATGATCCTTCTCACATGATTCAGCCCCAGATCGTTCAGCTTGAGCATGATTTTTCGTTCACCGAGCAGCCGGTAGTTATATTGGATCGGCAAGTGAAGAAACTCCGGTCAAAGTTCTTGCCATCAGTGAAGGTTCTTTGGCGTTGCTCTACTAGTGAAGAGATCACTTGGGAGACCGAGAGCGAGATGCGAAAGAAATTCCCTCATCTCTTCGAAGGTACGCGTAGTTAAATTTTTAATTCGGAGACCGAATTTCTTTAAAGGGGGAAGATTGAAGTGTGAGATGTTTGAAGTGTGAGATGATGTTTATATTACAAAATACTAAGTGAGCCACGACAAAGTTTGAAGTGTGAGATGTAATGCGAGATGATGTTTGAAGCCTAAGATGATGTTTGAAGTGTGAGATGTAATATAAACATCATTGGAAACTTAATATTTTTGATCTTAGGTTATCATCTTAGGCTTTTCATACAAAAAATCTGAATAACTTAATATTTTTTCAAAAAAACAAGTTATAGAAATGATGTTTATATTACAAAAATATAAAACCCGAGATTTGATAAAAACACTAGACATATCACGATATCTGATAACCGACCTCAAAATCTTCGACCCGACACGACATTAACATTCGAAATTTAGAACATTGTATAAATGAATCTTTTAAAGTGCAATGCGATAAGGCTAGGTTCGTTAACCTTCTTATAAATTGATCTAAAATGTTAACATAGTGTTGAATTGATTTCATGAATTTCTCTTAGCAGGCGAATTAGAAAACAAACACTAATTCATTATTTGCCGCATGTGTTTAAACTACATGGTGAGTTAGATCTCCTACATGAAAATTCTACTTCTAGGATGAATGGAAAGCCACGCACTTTTGAAATTTGAAATTGAGGTAAGAAATCATCTCTCCTCATGGTAGTTTTTTCATAGTTTTCAAAGGTATTGGTAGTTTTCTGTCACGGGCTGGAACCTATTGGTAGTTTATAGTAAATAAGCTTAGAATAAATACATGATAAAATCTTAAAATATCTTCTTGTAAGTTACATGCCTACATGCAAAGAAGCGCAATAAAAATAAATACTTGCAGAAAAGTATTTAAATAGAAGAATGAAGGAGTCTATTTTTTCTAAGGGTCTAATCGTATATCAAGGGTGTTTATAATGGGTATTGTGTAATGGGTTTGACTATATTTACAAAGATCCATTACCTATCACCCAATACCCATTTATTAAATTGCACACAATTTTATTTCCTTGATGAGTTTTAAGTAAAAATTTCATGTTGAGCGCCTCTCATCTTCTCTTATTTCTGTTTGCACCCATCTAAAATCCCTAATTGCGAAGCGCCTCGCTATCGAAATCCCTGGCTTCGCCATCTAAATCTCTCACCCACGCCTTCAAAATCCGTCGCCCTCGCCATCAAAATCCCTCTCCCTTACCCTCGAAAGCCCTGGTTCTGTTCCTCAAAAGCCCTAACTACAAGCAACAACCCTTTCTTCAAATCTCCCGGCTCTCTATTACTTCCTCTTCGATTCAACTCGACTTCTTTTTCTTTGACCTCGACAGAGGCCCTCCCCTTCTCCCTCGAGTACTTCATCTTCTTTGATCTCGATCTCGATCTCCTCGCTTATTCCTCTTCGACGACCAATATCAAATTCTGATCTCATCACTATAATTTTAGTTTTGGGGTTTCTCGATTTTTTTACCCAATCAGTTACTATTTCATCACTTATCGTTTCATATTTTGGATTTATCGGTGTTAAAATTGAAGTATGATTTATGTGGTTGCTTGGTATTGTTATAACATATTCATTAGACATTCTAATTTTTCTTGTTGTATGTTATTGAAATTGTTACACACACACAGCGGTGTCCATGTAACCTATATCTTAGGATTTTAGCGTGTCACATCTTGTCTTTTCCATGTCCTGTATTCATGTTCATGCAACCTTACACTCACATTTGTTATTG
This sequence comes from Agapanthus africanus, assembly GCA_030015575.1. Lineage (NCBI taxonomy): Eukaryota > Viridiplantae > Streptophyta > Magnoliopsida > Asparagales > Amaryllidaceae > Agapanthus > Agapanthus africanus. Next base: position 14,338,099 of record CM057342.1, on the reverse strand, counting down.
TATGTGATGGGGCTCCTTTTCGGGCCTTCGTCAGATGTTGTGTTCCATTGATCTCCCGGTGGCCTTAGTTGATTATCTTCCTTCGCGTGTGGGTCTCAATGGGTTTTTGGAGGAAGAGGTGAGATGAGGTGAGGGAGTTGCTGCCGTGTACCTGCAAAGAAGTCCCGGGATGGTTTGGTACCACCGAGGACCCTCCGACGCTCAAGTTAGTGATGAGATCCGAGCAGAGCAACGGCTTAAAGTGTAAAAGATGGCTTACTTGACCCCTCTGTGATGGGGTTTATATTGCGGCGATGGCACGCAGCGGCAGACGCGAGAATCTCGCCGACAGTTATGCTCTCGACGACACGCCCGCGTAAAGAGCAGATCGCCCATTAATAGGGATCGCAGAGGCATGGAACGTGGGATATTGCTGGTGGAGAATCCGCGCATGGCGATATTCGCGGAGCGGCGGTTACGCCCGTGGACGGTGGAGCTGGTTGGAGGGGCCGAGGAAGATGGCCTCGGCGGGGGAGCTCGGTAACAAGCGGGAGGGCCGAGGCATCTTGGTCCTGTGGTAGCTCGGAGACGGGCCGGAAGGGCCGAGGAGGCTCGAGCCCATCTTGCTCGGAGTAGAGCAAAGGGACACTTGGCATGGCTGCTGAAGTGCTGGGGGGTAAGGAGTGGAGTACAACTTTGGAGACAGGGTTGGAGGAAAGCCCCCCACCGTAGCACACTGGCTCCTTCTCTGTGGCCCCCAGGGGCCCAATTGGTTTACGCGTGTGACACGTCATCCGCCACGTGTCACGATCTAGGGAATTACCATTCTTGAGCATCATCATTAAGCCCCCACTCCTGTCCCGACCAGCCGTTTGGGTTAGGAGTGGACTGCCGGGCCGTCTGGGGTGAGCTCCCTCCTAAGGTTTCGTCGAAACGCGTCCCCGGGCTATCGGTTGTCTTTGTTGGGCAGGAAGCTACCCGTCAGGATGCGCCGAGTAGGAAAGGGCTCGGCGGCTTTGCGAAGAGGGCTTCAGATCCTCAGCGTCTGATGGGCATGAGGATGCCCACTGGGGATGCGCCGAGCAGGAAGGAACTCGGTGGCCTCGCGATGAGGGCTTGAGATCCTCAGTATCTGATGGGCAGGAGGATGCCCGCTGGGGATGCGCCGAGCAGGAAGGAACTCGGGGGCCTTGCGATGAGGGCTTCAGACCATCAGCGTCTGATGGGCATGAGGATGCCCACCGGGGATGGGCCGAGCAGGAAGGAACTCGGCGGCTTCGCGATGAGGGCTTGAGATCCTCAGCATCTGATGGGCAGGAGGATACCTGTTAGGGATGTGCCGAGCAGGAAGGAACTCGGCGGCCTCGCGGTGAGGGCTTGAGATCCTCAGCATTTGATGGGCAGAAGGATGCCCGCTGGGATGCGCCGAGCAGGAAGGGACTCGGCGGCCTCGCGATGAGGGCTTCAAACCATCAGCGTCTGATGGGCAGGAGGATGCTCGTTGGGGATGCGCCGAGCAGGAAGGAACTCGGCGGCCTCGCGGTGAGGGCTTGATCCCTGGCATTGTGGGGTAGGGAAGCTACCAGCCAGGGATAGTCGAGGAGGGTAGCTGCTCGGTGCCTCCCGGCGAGAGCTTTGATCCTTGACATTGGAGGGGCCGTGAGAGGCCTGCGAAGGATGACCGAGCAGGGTAGCTGCTCGGCGCCTCCTGGCGAGAGCTTTGATCCTTGACGCTAGAGGGGCCGTGAGAGGCCTGCGAAGGATGGCCGAGCAGCACTGGAGGGGCCGTTTGAGGCCTGCGAAGGGTGGCCGATCAGGGTAGCTGCTCGGTGCCTCTTGGTGAGGGCTTTGATCCTTGACACTGGAGGGGCCGTGAGAGGCCTGCGAAGGATGGCCGAGCAGGGTAGCTGCTCGGTGCCTTCTGGCGAGGGCTTTGATCCTTGACGCTGGAGAGGCCGTGAGAGGCCCGCGAAGGATGGCCGAGCAGGGTAACTGCTCGGTGCCTCTTGGCGAGGGCTTTGATCCTTGACGCTGGAGGGGCCGTGAGAGGCCTGCGAAGGATGGCCGAGCAGGATAGCTGTCGGCGCCTCCTGGCGAGGGCTTTGATCTTGACGCTGGAGGGCCGTGGGAGGCCTGCGAAGGATGGTCGAGCAGCACTGGAGGGGCCGTTTGAGGCTTGTGAAGGGTGACCGAGCAGGGTAGCTGCTCGGTGCCTCTTGGCGAGGGCTTTCTGATCCCTGGCGTTGCGGTAGGGATGCTACCCGCCAGGGATAACCGAGCGAGGGATCCTCGGGCTCGACTGTCTCTGAGAGGACTTTCTGATCCTTAGCGTTGCGGTAGGGAAGCTACCCGCCAGGGATAGCCGAGCGAGGGATCCCTGGGCTCGACTGCCTCTGGGAGGGCTTTTTGATCCTTCAGGACGGGGATCGAGTAGGGTTACTGCCCGGTGCCTCTTGGCGAAGACTTTGATCCCTGTCGGTTGTGGTAGGAAGCTACCATCCGGGGATAGCCGAGCAAGGACTCGACTGCCTCTGGGAGGACTTTGGTTCTTGGCGCGGGAAGAGCTATAGGGCTGTAAGAAGCCTACCAAGGACCCTTGGCTGGGCAGGGTTACTACCCGGTGCCTCTTGGCGAGGGCTTTTGTCCTAAAGGATAGCCGAGCGAGGGATCCTCGGGCTCGACTGCCTCTGAGAGGGCTTTCTGATCCCTGGCGTTGCGGTAGGGAAGCTACTCGCCAGGGATAGCCGAGCGAGGGATTCTCGGGCTCGACTGCCTCTGGGAGGGCTTTCTGATCCCTGGCGTTAAGGTAGGGAAGCTACCCGCTAGGGATAGCCGAGCGAGGGATCTCGGGCTCGACTGCCTCTGGGAGAGCTTTTTGATCCCTGGCGTTGAGGTAGGAAAGCTACCCGCCAGGGATAGCCGAGCGAGGGATCCTCGGGCTCGACTGCCTCTGTGAGGACTTTCTGATCCCTGGCGTTGCGGTAGGGAAGCTACCCTCCAGGGATAGCCGAGCGAGGGATCTTCGGGCTCGACGGCCTCTGGGAGGGCTTTCTGATCCCTGGCGTTGCGGTAGGAAAGCTACCCGCCAGGGATAGCCGAGCAGGGTAGTTGCTGGGCTGCCTTTTAATGAAGGCCTAGATCCTTGGGCGAGGTGGCCCTCGAGCCGCCGTGGTGAGCCCCTTCTGTGCGACCCCGTCAAGGGAGGGGGTGTCGGTCGTGAGGAGGCTTGAGGCGAGGCGCCCTGGATGAGGATCTTGGCATGGAGTTGTGGGGCTCCCAGCGGGTCTCAGAGAGTATCGGCCCATGAGACCCGTGGCCATGGGACGCTTCCTGCCGGTGGTCAGCCGCATCGATGAGGGCAGAGTCTCCTGGAGGCGGAGGAGCGGCGATCTAGGACCCTGACCCGGCCACTTGGACGCGGACGAGCACCAACTGATGGACTGTAGTCGGTCTATTCGGCCGGCGAGGGCGTTGATGACGGTCGCCGGAGGAGGTTCATCCGTGCCTCCGGTGAGGAAGGGGCGGCGGCTGGTATCCGGATCTTCAGGGTGATCGCTTGCCATCTGGATGGTGATCGAAAGGCCAACTTTGTTTTTTTTGTGGAGTTTCTTTTCCCACAGACGGCGCCAATTGATGGGGCTCCTTTTCGGGCCTCCGTCAGATGCTGTCTTCCGTTGATCTTCCGGTGGGCTTAGTTGATTATCTTCCTTCGCGTGGGTTTCAATGGGTTTTTGGAGGAAGAGGTGAGGTGAGGTGAGGGAGTTGCTGCCGTGTACCTGCAAAGAAGTCCCGGGATGGTTTGGTACCACCGAGGACCCTCCGACGCTCAAGTTAGTGATGAGATCCGAGCAGAGTAACGGCTTAAAGTGTAAAAGATGGCTTACTTGACCCCTCTGTGATGGGGGTTTATATAGCGGTGATGGCACGCAGCGGCAGGCGCGAGAATCTCGCCGGCAGTTACGCTCCCGACGTCACGCCCGCGTAAAGAGCGGATCACCCATTAATAGGGGTCGCGGAGGCATGGAACGTGGGATGTTGCTGGCGGAGAATCCGCGCATGGCGAGATTCCTGGAGCGGCGGTTACGCCTGTGAGCGGTGGAGCTGGTCGGAGGGGCCGAGGAAGATGGCCTCGGCGGGGGAGCTCGGTAACGAGCGGGAGGGCCGAGGCATCTTGGTCCTGTGGTAGCTCGGAGACGGGCCGGAAGGGCCGAGGAGGCTCGGGCCCGTCTTGCTCGGAGTAGAGCAAAGGGACACTTGGCATGGCTCTGGGGGGCAAGGAGTGGAGTACAACTTCGGAGACAGGGTTGGAGGGAAGCCCCCCACTGTAGCACGCTGGCTCCTTCTCTGTGGCCCCCAGGGGCCCAATTGGTTTACGCGTGGGACACGTCATCCGCCACGTGCCACGATCTAGGGAATTACCATTCTTGAGCATCATCAGTATGATTGCAAAGTGCATACACTATCTCCAACTTTTTATTCATCTTGTTTTGATGAAACGTATCTAGAGTATATTTATTCTTGGTGATTCCCGGTGTTCAGTTGTTGGATGTCCTTTTGTTAGCATAGAAATACTAGCATGTATTGCTGCTCAGTATAGAAATCTTTTGAACTTGGAGTGTACAAAATTTATCTCTCTTATGTGCACACAATCACATACACTCTGATTTACTGTAAAAAAGGTTAAAAATATAAAAAAAAGGGAAAAATATAGAATAGAGAAGTTCTTGAGATTTTGGCAACTGAAAACTTGTTTTCTAGCTATCAAATTTCAAAGCCATCAAAACTCTTTTATAAATTGATCACTGTTTTCTTTGGCTATGGTATTCTTATGCTTATTGCCCTTTGTTTTATAGAGTGCCGATCCTTTTCATTATACAAATGTCTAATGGCTGTAATGCCATCTTGCAGATCAGGCTGAGCTGAATAAAGTGAAGTGACCATGCAGCAGGGGAATGAGAAGCCAATAAACTTTCCTGGAAGACCTGCCACACCCTTTCCAGTTCCTCCACAAAGTTCTACACCTTTCAGATCCTCCACTTCTCTGGTTGGTTTTGGATCAAATCCACCTCAAACCACAATGCCATTCGCAGCATCTGGGCCCTTGGCTGGCCCAGAATCATCGAGTTATAGGCCTCAACCTCCTCTGCCTGTTAGGTTTAATGGACCGTCGAGTCCACCATCAGCTTTCCCCACACAAAGTTCAACTGCTCCCCTGCAACCACAAGCCTCTCGTTTTCCGCCACCTGGCCAACCTATGCCTTCTTTTCGTGGTCCTTCGATGAGTCCAACAACTATGCCCCCGCCTCGATCTCTTCATCCCCAGACTCAATTTCCATTAGCCCCACCCCAAACCCCAAATCAAGCACCTCCTAGAGGTTATATGTCCCCTCCACCACCCGAGTCACTTTTTTCTGCCACTAGGCCACCTCCACAGCCACCCTTATATAGCCCACCTAATTCCGTCCCAAGGGCCAATGTGTTCCAGCCACCAATCGTGTCACAATTTTCTGCTCCAAGACCGGTTTCCCAACCACCTTTGCATGCATATCCAACCGCCACGGTCCCTCCCGTGCGCCCTCCTTTTCAAGTCTATCAAGGATCCCAAATGCCGCCGCCGCCTCTTGTTGGAGTTCCTTTGGGTTTTAATTCACCAGGTGGGCCTCCTACTGCAGGACCACCTCCTATAGGAGGTACCCTTCAAGGTCTGGTTGAGGATTTTCAGTCGTTGTCTGTCGGGTCTGTTCCTGGATCAATTGATGCCGGGATTGATCTAAAATCACTGCCAAGACCATTAGACGGTGATAGGGAGCCAAGCTCAGTTGTTCAGACATATCCTCTAAATTGTCACCCTAGATTTATGAGGCTGACTACACATGCAATACCAAGTTCTCAATCACTGCTTTCTAGGTGGCATTTACCGCTTGGTGCTGTAGTTCATCCTCTGGCAGAAGCTCCCGATGGGGTCAGTAAGACTCTGCTTTTTTATGCTTGTTATACACATACAGACATACACACAAACACACATCTCCACATTTACATTTTGAGTCTGATTATATACATTACAAGCAACATCTATTCTCATTAGTATTTATGTTGCTTACTGCAATTTTTTCAGGAAGAGGTTCCAATTGTAAATTTTGGACCAGCAGGTGTTATTAGATGCCGGAGATGCCGTACATATGTGAATCCATATGTAACTTTCACGGATTCAGGAAGGAAGTGGCGCTGCAACCTTTGTGCTTTGCTAAATGACGGTATGCCCTGTTAATTTCTTTCTTCTTTTCCTTCTAAAGTTTATGTATCATCATGATATTTTTGCAGTTATATATATATATATATATATATATATATATATATATATATATATATATATATATATATATATATATATATATATATATATATATATATATATCATAAGAATGCCACTAGTTGATTAAAATATCAATCCTCTTTGCAACCATTTCTTTCATGAGTTGGTTCTGAAACTAGTTGGTGCTTTTGTTTCAAATGTTCCAAGCTGTGATTGTTTCATTGTTATGATGCCTAATGGTTGTTTAATGTTTGGGATACTCATAAGCTCACAAGTCTCGATGTTATAGGGCGGACTTTGTTCACATACAATGAGCATCCAACTTAGTGCAAGTAAGGTTTCATTAGGGGCCTGTTTGGTTGCTTGGAAATGGAGTTGCATGGTACATGCATATGTTGCCAAAAAAAATAAATAAAAAACTCTTCAAATTCCCATCTTTGGGTAGCTACAAGTTGAGTCAGAATTAGATATGAAGTTGCAAAATGTAACAACTTCTTGCAACATTTGCAACAACATGAATAGGCCATGTCATTTATTAGGAGTGCCACATAAGAATATGCCACCTAATCAAACTTGCAGCAATTGTTGCACGTTTGACTAGTTCTACCGAACGAAATCCAATTACAAAAGTTTAAAACATCCAAACAATGGGCTTTTTATTTGCAACAAATACTCATGCTGCTGTGCAAATGCTTGTGGCTGCCTTGTGCCCCACATTTTGGATGAGTCTTGTGCGTAAGATGTATGAGTTTATAAGATTTGGGGGGTTAGGACTTAGGAACTGCTAAACTGCTTGATTATGTCTAATCCCAAAATTCTGCTGAGGAAATTTTATGTGCTGATTTTATGTATGTTTATATTTCTCCAGTTCCAGGGGAGTATTTCTCTCCTATAGATGCCTCTGGCAGGAGACAAGATATGGATCAAAGACCTGAGCTTTGTAAGGGGAGCGTAGAACTTGTTGCTCCAACTGAATATATGGTGCGACCACCAATGCCGCCATTGTATTTTTTCCTTATCGATGTTTCAGTATCTGCTGTTCAAAGTGGTTTGCTCGAGGTACCAACTGTTAGTCTGTAACTTATTACCTGCAAATAGCATGCTTCTTTCAGACTTAAATTCAAGGCATGATGATATTAGTTTATTATTTTTTCCTGGTGGTGCTCACACCATAATTGTATTTTTGCAGGTTGTAGCTAAAACTATAAAGTCTTGTCTTGATGAGCTGCCTGGCTTTCCTAGAACGCACATTGGCTTCATAACTTTTGATAGCACATTACACTTCTATAGTTTGAAGGTGTTTTACTTTCTTGTCCTAATAGTCTGAATGCTAGATGTAGTTTGCATCATGTTGGCTTTTATCAGATCTGTACCAAACTCCAACTCTTTGATAATATTTAAATTCATGCAACATTATTATTTATTCTCTATTTTTTTTGGGCCTGTGCCAGTCTTCTTTGACACAGCCTCAAATGATGGTGGTAGCAGATCTGGAAGATATATTCTTACCCTTACCCGATGATCTTCTTGTGAATCTCTCTGACTCGAGACATGTCGTGGATGCTTTCTTAGATAGCTTGCCCACTATGTTCAAGGACACTACAAACGTGGAATCTGCCTTTGGCCCTGCTCTGAAGGCTGCGTTCATGGTTATGGTATGCCTTTAAATGAGATTTTTTTTGGTGCCTTCAGCAGAACAAATTTATTATATGCTTATGGTACATTTTGCAAACTATTATATATACTTTTCACAGACTCAACTTGGAGGGAAGTTGCTGGTCTTTCAGAGCACTTTACCTTCTCTCGGTGTTAGCCGCCTAAGGTTGCGCGGTGAAGATCCTCGTTTATATGGGACTGACAAGGAACATACCTTAAGAGTTCCTGAAGATCCATTCTACAAGCATATGGCTGCTGAATTCACAAAAAATCAAATTGCAGTGGATATTTATGCTTTCAGTGACAAGTATTCTGATATAGCTTCTTTAGGTGCCTATGCTGGAAAAAAACACGTCAATATTGATTAGCCACTATTCCATTATTTTTCATACGTTTCTGTTTACTAATTTTTCAGGATCTCTTGCCAAATATACTGGTGGCCAGGTGTATCATTATCCATCTTTCCAATCACTCATTCATCAGGAGAAACTTAAGCATGAGTTGGCCAGGGATATCACTAGGGAGACGGCTTGGGAGGCTGTGATGCGCATCAGATGCGGAAAAGGTCTGCTTGTGCTGTTGAACTTTCTTATATTTCTGGTAGCCTCAGTTTTGCTCCCTGAATATGCTAATGATTTTCTAAAGAGAATATCTGCTTTTCAGGTGTTCGGTTTACTACATACCATGGACATTTTATGTTGAGGTCTACAGACTTGTTAGCCCTTCCTGCTGTAGATTGTGACAAAGCCTTTGCCATGCAGTTATCTTTGGAAGAGACCTTGATGACAACCCAAACGGTTTACTTTCAAGTTGCTTTGTTGTATCCTTCTGAAGAATATTAAGTCATTTCATTTAGACGGAATGGCTGCTTATCTTTATTTCTTTTTATTAAAATTTTAAAAATCCGCTTTTATACACATCTATATAGAGTCTTCCTTAGCAAGATCTAGATATACTTCCTCTTCAGGTGAGAGACGCATCAGAGTTCATACAGCAGCTGCACCTGTTGTAACAGATCTTGGTGAAATGTACCGCCAAGCCGATACTGGGGCCATTGTCTCAGTGCTGAGCAGGCTTGGTAGGTTCATATTTTTGCTGCAGTTTCTCTTATTACTTTTTGGCTTGTATGGACATTCAAAGAAAAAACAAATATTTAAATTACCTATTGTCATGGCAATTATATATGTTTTATCTTATAAAAAATTATCTGAAATACCAATGAGCAATTACTCAGTTGGTATGATACTTCCCCTCCTGAGAAAGTGTGGGGTTTGAACCCTAGGACGGGAAATGGCCACAAATTAATGCTTTCGAGGCAAATCCATGGATCCCCTAGGTGCATTTGTGTGCTGTGTTCGTGGGTACGGTGTGTGCTTGGGTGGGGCTTACGGGCCAGTTTCATAAATAGATAAAAAGTCTGAAATGTCTTATATGGAAATAAACAGATACTAGAAGCTGTTTCCTTTAAATTTTCATGATTGCTAATCAACTCATATTAGAGGGTTCCATGTGGCATTCAAAGAGATGACTACATGGGATTCCACAAGCTCCATATTAAAAAAATTCCAAATTGCAAGTCTCCATGTGGCCATGTGGATTTATAAATATATTGGTTATTCTGTTAATAAGTTTTTTTTTGGTACACCAAAAACCTGCAGCGATCGAGAATACCCTGTCTCATAAGCTCGAAGATTCTCGCCTTCTCATTCAGTTGAAAATTGTGAAGAGCCTTAAGGAATACCGCAACCTTTATGTAGTGCAACATCGGTTGGGTGGGCGGTTTATCTTTCCTGAATCTTTAAAATACCTGGCACTATATGCATTATCTCTTTCCAAGTCGGTAGCACTTCGTGGTGGATATGCTGATGCTTCTCTAGATGAACGATGTGCTGCTGGTTACAGGATGATGATTTTACCAGTGAGCAGGCTGCTTAAATTTCTCTACCCAAGTTTGCTTAGAGTCGATGAGTACCTCATAAAGGTAATTACTATTAACTTTTTCCTCAACTTTGAAACAGATGCAAATTCTCTATCGAGTCCAAGTTTATGATTGTCGTAGTCCATAATAAATGCATAATATGTTGTCGACATACTTAAGTGCTTAATGTATTCTTACACATATTTTCAGTGCACACAATTTGAGGTATTTTCTTTAAAAGCTTTCCACAAAATTTGTTTAGTTAGAATGCCATGGATGCACAAGCTTACTGCAAACATCACCTAGTGTACTGTATTTAGTTTGGGTGTTGCTAATTCAGTTTTGGTTTGTGTATATGCTTGCAGGCCTCAGATGATTTTGAACAAACCTCAAAACCATTAGCTTTAACTGCACGTAGTTTAGATGCCAGAGGTCTATATATTTATGATGATGGATTCAGCTTCGTTATTTGGTTTGGCAGCATGCTCCCATCTGATTTAGCAGATAAATTACTTGGAAATCTCTCTTCCTCCCCTGACTTATCTAAGGTACGGCTCTTCATCATAGTAGATTTTGAGAAATGTAAATGGCCATTTTGGAGTTTTACTTCTGCATGCCTGCTATAGCGTTAATGGGCTCTGATTTACTCATGAAAGACAAAAGTGTTCTCAATTTTCAAAGTTTTTCTAGAAACAAATTACAGAACCCATGGAATGGAAATGCCTCATTGATTCTCTTGTTGTTGTGCTGAATTTGAATTTTGTGTTCAGACATTTGAAGGGTTTGGCAGATGTCTAATTGCATGGCTGTAGGCACGACAAATGAGGCGAGTCCTTGTTGACTTGCCTCGTCTAGGCGAGTCAGGCGAGGTGAGCAGTTTGGGAAATTCCCAAATCCGACTTGCTGCGATTCACCTTGCTTGATTTGCAGGTCAACTCGCCCTGACTCGTCTAACTAGCCGTTGGCGAATTCCAAGGGCTGGTTTTACCTCGCCTCGCCTTGTTTTCCCTACCCAACGGTCAGATTCGCCTCAATATTGCCTCTCTTATGATTCCCCCCCCAACGCTAATAACAGCTAGTTTTGGAAATTCCCAAATCCGACTTGCTGCGATTCACCTCGCTTGATTTGCAGGTCAACTCGCCCTGACTCGTCTAACTAGCCGTTGGCGAATTCCAAGGGCTGGTTTTACCTCGCCTCGCCTTGTTTCCCCTACCCAACGGTCAGATTCACTTCAATATTGCCTCTCTTATGATCCCCTCCCAACGCTAATAACGGCTAGTTTTGACCGAGCCAACTCGCCTCTCGTGATTTTTTCTTCATTTTTTAGTCTATTTATTTGCCTTTTTATTAATTTTTTTTAAAAAGAAAATGTGAAGTTAGGCGAGCAACTCACCGAACTCCGCCTCGTGAATCGCTTTGAGGCGAGTCGAAGCGGAGACAAACAGCTGAACCCGCCTCGCCTCACGAATCACCTAGGCGAGTCAGTGAGGCGAGTGAGTTCAGCTGATCGTCTCCGCTGCTTCGACTCGCCTCGTCTGGCAAACGAGACGGGTCCGACTTGCCTCGCCTGTGGATTGGCCCAGCTCACCTCATTTGCCAGGCCTACCTGGCGGCACAACAAAATATTTAAGAAAAACTCAGAAAACAACTTTTTACATGGGAGCTCTTTATAATTTTAAAAGCCGTATGCATCTTGAACTTGTACAGAAAATCACTTCCTCTGCATCAAATTTTGCTCTGTAATCAAAGCTGTCAACTTTTGTTAACTCACTTTTAGTTATATTTACCTTTGGTCCACCTTATAAGTTCTAACAGATTTGGAATAATTTTTGTGTGTGAGACATTCAATGCCTGGAATCCATTTTATCTTCTCCATCCTTGAGCGCTTAATTTTTGCAACAATGCCAATTTCAAACTAAGTCGCCACTTCATATGCAGTGATAAATTTCTTTCCATGCATATTTATGTGAAATCATCCTTTGCATGGTCATAAATATTTGATCGTTTTATTGAATAGGCATATATATTGTAAATACATTCTTTTCTGCCTTAAATACCATGTTCTGAAAATCTGAAAGTAGTGGTTCTCATACTATTTGCCTTTGTGATTTTCACACTCTTTGTCCTTGCCTTATTCTAAAATTAACATTATTTATTACAGTGGAACATTTTACACCCATAGATCAATGATAGAGAAGAAATATAAGTGTAAAACTCAATGCCACTAGATTTACAGAGAAGCATCCACTTAACTGTAGGTTGTCAGCTGGCCTCTATTATTGTGCTGGGATTCTGGCAAATGCAACAATGAGTCAAGAAAGAGTCTTTGCCCTATACCATAAAGCCGACTATTTTAGTAGAGAGACCTACTTTGTATATTAGGCAACAAATGATCATTGTGAAGACGGAAGCATTTGAGTTTAAGTCGACATGTTTGAGAATAAAATTGCAAACTATAGACTATTACCTGAGGCAGTGACTAGATATGATGGTTTCGGCTTTAGGTTTCATGTATTAGCTCATAAGTGTGTTGTATTTCGGCTCCAATTTGACTACCATCGATACCCATCTTCTATACCTTAAAGAACAATATTTATATATTTACAAAGAATGGCAGACCTATTATGCTAGTTATCAGCTAAATTTTTTAAGAATTATTAAGGTGTTCAGTTTTGTACCATATATCACACTTGTAACTTGCGGCCTTGTTCATCACTAGGAGGCACTTTCAATGTTTTAAATATCATATATCGGTATCGTATCGTCCCAAAGATTTTCATATCGGATATTAGATATCATGACATATTGGGAGATAATAAAAAAACATTTTTGTATCATAAATGCCACAAATAAAACTTAATAGGAATAGTCGGTTTTTTTAAATGAGTTTTTTCTCAATAACTCAGTTATAGTGTGGTCATATAAAGTGGCTGGTTATAAGTTCGAATCTTATTTGAAAAGATTTGATATTAAACACAAATAACTGTATATAGATCCAGAGAGAAGAAAAGTTGATTTGAATGCTAGACCTTTTTTAGCAGTTTTAACTTTAACTTATCCTTCATTACAGTGATGGATCTAGAAAATTTCATTAGCGGAGGCACTAAAAGAGCAAGATTCCGTTTAAAACTCATTGTTATACAAAAATCCTTAAAAAATTAAAATAATATTTTAAATCAATTTAGTTTCAAATATGAAAGAAACTATTTTCTTTAAACGAAAAAAAAACATTGATACTCATTCCCTCTAAAAATGATCCAAAAAGTAGGTAATGAAATTTCAACCCATGACCTTTTGTTGGGAAACAAAACATATTACCATCTGGACTAAAATCTTGTTGTGTTTTATTTATGTCTACAAACATATATAATAGATACCAAAAAATTCTACAAACTCATATATAGCATATATTTATCTCTATTATCCAGAATTTTAGACAGGGCACTTGCCCCTTTTGCCTCTTTTGTGTATCCGTTTATAATTCATTATGGGTTAGGTTGGGTTTATTACCAATGTTACTTAAAAACCAATAATCCATATAAAATTAGGAAAATATCGCGATATTTGGACAGATATATCAATATATCGAACGATTTTTACCTAAAACTTCAAAAAGATATAAAATCAATATATCGTATCATTTCCTCTCCAAAACCGATATATGATATATCCGTGATATTTAGAACATCGGGCACATTTGATGTTTTAAAAGCGGGAAGAAAAAGTAGAGCGGCCGGTGTGCCCGGCTGCTTGAGCGGTCGCTCTGAAGTGAGTAATATCTTATTTTGGTCTAATTTTGATTTTTTTCTTGTAAGTTTATTAATTTTTGTTTTAATAGAGTAGTCAGATACATGATCTCTTATTAAGTCGAGTTTTAAAATGGAAATCGAAACTAATCAAAGTCAAAATCGAAAACTAAACATCAAAAGGGCTAAAGCTCTAACCCAAGGTTGCTCAAAAACCTTAGTTTTGAAATCCAAACTTAAACTCAAAATAGTTAGCTGTTTGTTCCCTTCAAAACAAAAATTATATCTCCTCAACCTTGTAATCTAAGTCTTCAAGTCGAAACTCTTAGCCGCTTGAAACTAAAGCCTCCAAACCGAAAATCATAGTTGCTCACAATCGAAGCCTCCAAGTCGAATTCAAAGGACCAGACTCGAAATTGAAGGTTCGAAGTCATAGTCGAATTCAGTAAAATCCTAGTTCGAAGTCTTAGCCAAAAAAGGACATGGAAAGAATTAGGGTTTTTGGGTTAATTAGATATAATTATCATACCAAATAAAATACATATTTACTTATAGGACTTTAGAAGGATGTAAAGATCAATAAAGATGGAGTGCTATTAAATGTATTAAAACCACATTCATAATCCTTTAAATGAACCCTTATTCAATAAGAAGTAGATCATAGATATCCTTTTAAAGGTGTGAAGATAACACACCGCTTAAGAGGTAAAAAGCGGAGCGGCGGCGGCGGCTGCCGAACTGCTTAAGCGACCGCTTTTTATGGCACTGGGCACTTTACGAACCTGTGAATTTTTTAGCAGGAAATCCTTCTACCTTTTCGCTATATGAGTTCGCTTTTACTTTTAGAAACATGCACTTTGTCCCTAACGTCCGGTGTCTTTAGAAATTCCGTTTCTACCACCTTTTGCTTTCCGAAATAACGCTCAATGAAAGTAGTAAATTTGGAAGGGAATAGCAGCAAGACGAAAACAAAGAATTTCTGACTATTAAAATAGTGGGGAAGTGGAGGTAATTAAAATTTAGGACGATTTTCTATTCTTTTATACAGGCAGAAGCAAACAGTATCTTTTGGTTTATTCTAGTTTCCAACCCTTTATATTGTATTTGCAGGAAGTTTTCACAGAACAGGACAACGATGTGTCAAGAAAGCTGATGAAGATTCTAAATAGATTAAGACAAAAGGATCCTTCATCTCATCAGTTGTGCCATCTGGTAAGGCAAGGGGAACAGCCAAGAGAGATTTCCTTGCTTCTCTCGAAGCTCGTCGAGGACCAATTAGCCGGAACTAGCAGTTACTTAGATTGGATTCTTCAAATATACCGTCAATCACAAAGCACTTAAAGTAGAACAGAGTAATCACTGCCCTGTACTAAAATGGAGTCATCAAGCATGGATCACAGAGACAGTTGGTGTTTTCATTTGAGTGTTAAATCTGTAGAATGTTCCCATAGTTTTGAATGGTTGTATTATTTTTGTTTGGCCTTTTTTTTCTCCTTTAGCCCTTTCTGTCTAGCGAGCATATTTTGCATGTTGTATTCTAATAAGGATTTTATTCGAACCACATTTTGAATATTTCATTATGAACATTGAAACGAAGGCCTAGTGTGTATCATCGCTATTAAACATTTAAATTATTTCTTCAGGTTTGGTTCATGTGCTCGTTTGCCTTTACAAGAGGATATTGGAAGAGAAATTTGTTTGCCAGAGTGCTGAATTTCTGTTTTGTTTTATATTGTCTTCCACTTTTCTTGTTTATTCTGTGTATTTGTGATATGTTATTCAGTTTGTAGTGTGTGCTCTTGGTGGGAATTTTTATTTTCTAGTATGCCGAAAATACCTGAGTGCATTAAGATATTACTCATCTATTAGTTTGAAGTTCTAGCTGTTAAATTATGAATGCACACATTTTATTATCATCCAATAATGATTTTGTTTGCATGGCTTGATGTGAGAACAAAGCCAAGGACGAAAGGAAATAGTATTATAAATAGTATTTCAATGTTTAGTCGTTGCACATTCTTTTATGAAGAGTGAAATAGGAAGCTCCGTCGTGATCAATGTGTAATAACTTAGCAATTGAACCTTTTTTCTTTATCTTTCTTTTCCTTAAAGAAAATGGTGGGAAACACTCGGTGCATTTTATTAAAATTCCTTGACGAAATATTAATCCGACGGTGAAACTAAAAAATAGCTGAAAAATAAAATCCAAGAAAACAAATCTCTAAAATCAGAGTTTAAAATTATAAATTTGTTCAAAATAGAAGTTTTAAAAAGAAAACTTTGGGCCCCACAACTAAAGAGGGGGTGAGCTTGTGGGTGTCTTTTGAAAACTTATCCAAAATAGATTTTTGTCTATTTAAGAAAAACTCTGCGCCTCCTGTAACAATTCCTCTATATTCTTACGCACGCACCCAAATGGGCTCCTCCCCCTTTATTGATCTTTATTGATCGTCATTTGCTTTTTGTCTGTGTTCTCGTTTCCACACTTCGGTGGCTGTTTATTCCCTTAACCCCTCAATAAATTTCTCTTATTCCCCTTTTCGGCCCTAATTCTCACTGAAGGGATTTGATCATGGCGAATCCCAGCGACCAAATCCCCCACCAAAGCCCAGGTGATTTTTTTCCCAGTTCTATTTTATTGGTGTCATGATTCGAAGTCGAATGATTTAAATTGTTGGGGTTTTGATCTGAAGGATGTTGATAAATGATTTGTAAGTTTTGATCCAATTCTCTATCCTCACAATTTTAATTTTTTCAGGCTAATTGCAAAAGTATGAGGGGGGTTCTGCCCCTGAATCTAACCCTGTTTTGCTTCAAGATTCCTTTTTTAATGGCTGTATGTGTGATTAAGTGCTTGGAGAACAAATTATTTGAGTGATCAAGATAATCTTGAAGCAACCAGGCTTAAGTAATTGGGCAAAGCGCTGGCTACTGTTCAGTTGCAACTCGTGCAGTTTAGCCTGTTATTTTGATGAGGTTTGATGATGATTGCAGTACTGATTAGTGGTATAATTAAGTAGTTGATGAGGAAATGAGTACTGAGTACTTAGAAGCAGCCGAAACAAACTTTGATGGAGTTAGTTAAGAAGGATATGATAACTGTTAAATTAATCAAGGAGATGGCACGTGACTGAGCTGAATGCAAACATTTGTTTCATGTAACCGACCTTTGTAGTTTGGCTCTTGTTATTTTCTGTAGGTTTGATGACGTTTGGAATCTTGGCGATCACTTTAGTTCTTTAATTTTACTGTAGTGTTTATGTAGATGTAAGTTGCTTGCTTGCTTACGGGTATTATGAACTCTTATGTGAAGACTTATTTTGGATAGGCGAGGAGGAATTGGAAGGGCTATACGATTTATCTAATGAGATTAAGTTTTATAGAATTATATTTGACAACGCAAGATCACTGTCGGAAGCTGGGTTTCAGAAAAAGAAACATATAATTTAATATGCATGATAGAGCTTAATTAATTATAAAGCAGTGATCATGGATGTACAACCTTTGGGATATATTGACGAGATTGAAAAAACTGAACAAAGATTGAATGTCATTGGCGCTTTTAACTTATGTAAGTGCAACCCATCATAAGGCAGCTTCCTTGATCAGATTGGCAGCCACAACAGCCAGCAGAAGCCGGAAGTTCGGAACAATACATAGCCTTTGAGACTGGAGCTATTCAAATCATATTAACAGTTTATCTGTGCTATTCAAACTCTAAATCAGATAATCGCGGTCTTAAGCAATACAACAAGAAGCTCTTATCCCATCTGAAAACAATATAAGCTTCATAAGGCTTAAATTGTTTACCCTATCAACTAGTTAGGCTTATAATTGAATGGTGCCGCAACTGCTGCTTAAGCCTAAATGCCACTTAAGTCGTGTGTAGTATGGTGAAGTGACAAGAGGTGCTTCTATGCTTTATGGCCCCAGGAGCAATTTAATAATTAATTTCCTGGGTGCTTCTTTGCTTGTTATAAAGCCACTTAATGCTGAAGCAATTAATTATCATTTTGGGAAATCCAGACTTAACCTCTTGTTTTATTTAAAAACAATTTTAGCGACTTCTTGTGAATGTGCTTTAATGTTGTCACTGTATAATTAACCATGCAAGCTTAATTTTTTTATAATAAAGTTGGCTCCATACTCAATAGTAAAATAAAGCCCTAAACAAATTTCAGTTAAAAAAGTTGTAAAAAAAATTAGGAGCTTTTCCTCTTGGTTCCATGTTTTGATATATAACCATTTCTTGGTTCATGCGTTCAACAGTATCCACACTTGTTTCATAGAGTGTAACTTGAGGTAAATTAACCTAAACTTCAGGCAAGTTAACCTAAACTTGGTGGAGAACGCATGACGAATGTTTAAAAGACAACTGTTTCTCCTATTCCTTAGAAACAGCCATAGCATGCATTGAACTTTCTAGATTCTTCTCTTTCCTATTTTAAGTCATAATTTAAATTCTCATGAAATGTGCAAGAGAAAAATGATGATGGATGCAATTTGCTCTTGTGTTTTCTGTAGAACTGGGAATTTCTACTTTTTTACTGCACTAACTCTGCTTACAATGTATTAAACTCAAGGGTCTGACTTGTCGAAACCAGTTGATGGGAATGAACAAGGTGCAAAAGGCGAGTCTGCCAATGATATTGCAAGAAGGCCATTCTTTGCACCTTCAGAACCAGTGAGGGAGGATCAAGTGCAGAATGCTGTGAAATTTCTATCACATCCAAAAGTCAGGGGTTCTCCTGTTATTTACAGGCGTTCCTTTCTTGAAAAGAAAGGCCTCACAAAGGATGAAATAGATGAAGCCTTTCGCCAAGTGCCCGTAAGTTTCTAACATTTTTCCTTGCATTGCGGGTAGCAATTTATAGCTCTTTCAGTGAGCCAATACTATTGTTTTTAGTGCTCATACATGAATTGAACTCATCATCTTTTACAGGATCCACCATCAAATGCTACATCTGTTGAGGCTGCTGCCACAAATCAGGGTAATTATCCTGACAGTTGGCATGTGTATCTGTAATAAGATCAGTAATTAGTCACAACATACGCATTTTACTACTGCGACAATTTATTTCTTTTATATGGAATGGGGGAAGGTGATAGCCCGTGGTTGAGTATAGGAGAGGAGTTGCTGATGGAAGAATTGCCCTTTGGAATGAAGAGAAAAGAAATGGGAGAAAAGTGATGGTCATAGTTTGGAGAAAAACTCCTCCTGGTCTAGGGAGTTTGAGTTAAAGAAAAACTAACAACAATCAAGGAAGAGGTGTGTGTTTAATTAAAAAAAGAAAAAAAAAGAAAAACTGGTGACTCGGACAGTCGATGACAGTAGTCATCGAATAAAACATTGGGGAGTAGTTGCAAATCTACCCAACCTTATTATCCACTATATATCTTTCTGGGGTAACCAGGAATATTCTCAAGAAATATTATTTCAAATGAATCCAGTGCCATAGGGATGCTTTGTCGAGTATACCCAACTCCTGCTTTGCAATCTATTTATTAAAGGTTGAATCTTCTCCAACTACATGAGTCGTGTGTCTTCATCTGTGATTCTCCCAACTCTTTTCTTTCTCCACTTTTAGATGACATTTCTGATCAAAGCTTGATACCGATTGAATGATACTTCCAGCATATTAGGCGTACGACATTTGTCTGTAGCTAACTTCATTTGAGTAAAGTATGCATCGCTGCTTCAATTAGGCACCTAAACATATTGAAAGCCTTATTTGAAACAAGATCCAATGTTCATATCCCGTTTAAAAATCCCTCAGATTCCTCTGTTCTTTTGCCAATTTTATTTTTTGTTTCCATGATGGTGCAGTGCATTATCTTTTTGTCATATTTACTATGTGTTTATCGATTATATGTTACTGATGTATGTTTCGTTTTATTTCCCATTCTAACAGTTGCCCAGCCAAATCCGGCTACCAACTTGCAACCCCAAGCTGTTGTTCAGTCTCCACCAGCAGCAGGCGTTGCCATGGTCCCAAGTGTGCAGCCATCTAGGTTTCACTGGTCCCATGCTTTAATTGCTGCAGGTGTTCTTGCTGCTTCTGGTGCCGGAACTGCTGTATTCTTCAAGGTATAATGCAATTCTTGTAATTCCCACCTATTTCGCTACTACTTTCCTTTTAAATGTTCATCTGATATGCGAGCATGTTGTGACTCATTCTTCTGTTTATACTCCTAATTTTTTTTAATCAATTTACATTGTTTATGTTGAGAACATGCTCGTTTTTAATTGGCTATGGATGTTCCTTAAGCATTAAAAATAATTTCTTTAAGAAAATTCGGCTATTTTTCTTTGTTTCTAGTCTTCTCCCTGTGTCTATTAGAATTGGAGCACGCTGGTTACTAGGATGATGAAACCCCCTCTTGTCCATATTTTCCTCAAACAGGATTTTTTGCCAGATTTTAGAACTTTGTAAATCTTTCATGAAACTATTCCTTATTGCTGACAGTATTTTGATGAGAGATGACTTGCATGATGTTCTTTCTACTTGTTAATGGCATTTGTAAGGCTGTGTGTGTACGCGCATGCGTGTATTCACAATAATTTAGAATCACATCCATTAATTTATATTTTTTTTGTATCTAGAATGTGGTTGTTCCCAGGTTGAGAACTTGGATAAGGAAAGTTGTAGCAGAGGAAGAAGAATCTGAGAAGGAAGATAAACCACGGTCACTTCTTGCTGAACAAACAGCAGAAGCTGCAAAAGCAGCTGCCACGGCTGCTGCAGTTGTTGCTAAAGCGAGTGAAGAACTGCTTAGTTCAAAAAATGAAGGTTAGCAACATCTATTGATCTTATTTAGTCCAAAATTTTGATTCTTTATTTATTTTATTAATCTTACTTGGTCCTGGGAATTATTAAGTTGTAATTGTTTCCTACCTTCTTATCCTGTGCTAGACAAAAAGTACTTTGAGGCATTTATGAGCATGATGGATGTCCAAGTGAAGGAGATGAAATCTATGGGTGAAGCTATCCGTAAGTTGGAAAGCACAAGGGATAATAGTCACTCTCAAGACAAGATGGTAGAAGAATACATCCGATCGAATATCGGAAATGGTAATTTAATAATATGAATTACTACAGACGGTAATATTCTATATAGCGTCCCTTCATGTTCTCGTCTGAGTCATGATGGAAAATGACTAATCCATAGTTAAACTATGCATTATTAATTGACATTCATGCAAGCATACATTATTACTTAGCATTCATGCAGTTATTATATTCTGGTAAATAATTTTGGTATAAAAGATCAATAATTAATTTTTTATTTTGTAGTTTTCATGCGATAACTAAGAATATGGTCAAAAGATTGGAATTAATATAGAGGTGGTTCAAATGTAAACTACATCTATATGCTTTCTAATTTGCCAACGTGTTATACTTCTGGTGTTTTGTTCATGCATCAATGTTCAAACCATTCTATTTCTCAGTGTACCACTGTAACTTTTTGCTCTCGCTAGCATGTCTGATTTCATATACTTGCATTGTGCAAAATCCTATTTGAGTTTCTTGCAAGGCTTGCATATAACATTTTCACTCTTACAGTTTGAAGAGTACAAATACTTTTGGCAGACTTAGTCAAATTTTGGGAATTTTCTTACAACTTAGATATATATCGCAATGCCTCACGGAAAATAATACAATTAATAATCAGCATAATTTTAACTTTTATTAAGTTTACTTTTTCTGGCCACTAGCTTTGAGAACTAATATCCTTCTATCCGGAATATCTGCAGGGACTACTAACAATTCCTGGAGAACTCCTCAGGCCAACCAATCGGATAGTAGCCTCTCTTATGCTTCGAAGGTATGTGATAAATACCTTACTTTTATAACTTTTCGTTTTAATTATAAAAATATAGTTTTATAGTTAGTTCTTGGAGTTCTCATTTGTTCAGTATTTCTTTTTAGCAAGCGAAAGTGAATGGCACAGCAAATCCTGATAATGATGCAGGTAGTTTCTCTAATTTCCTCCCCATTTTGGGTCTTTTTGTTGTATTGTTATTTACTTCATACCTATTTATGCGGATTTAACTTATCCAATACTTTTCGATAGCAAGGTCTTCATCCCCACCAGCAACTATAGATCCCGCATCCCACCCTAAGTCGTACATGGAGGTATGAAACTTCACATAGATGCTTAACAAAGTATTAGTTTAATATAATTGTCATCTTAATTCTCATTTTTTCATCAACTAAATATTGAAGTTTAAGTTGGCATATTCATCTTTTTACTTGTATGGAGTAATCATGTTAGAATAAATTCTGTCTTGCTTTGTGCTACACTTCAGTAGGCAACCATTAAGAACATATCTTATATATGTTACAATCAAGCATACAAGGTCCAGCAAATTTAGTCAAAATAATAAATGTTATATATCATCAGTAGGGAAAATCATCATTTACCCAACATTGCAGTTCGAATCTATTCTGGCTCATGCATACTTTCCTTCAGCAAGATGAACACCATTGTGTTCAAAACTTATTCTTGAATTTTTCCTATTGATAATTTTCATCATATAGTTTAAAGAAGCTAGGTTAAGGAAATTACATGTTATAATTTTCCGAATGGTGAATGTTGAGTTCGCAGATCATGGCTATGATACAAAGAGGGGAGAGGCCTTCTAACATCAGGGTAAAACTTCGTCCATTGGTTCTATGGTTTCTTGCAGGCATCCATATTTATTCGCTTTTATCATGTTTTAATTCTATCACATGCATATTTGTTTACCCAGGAAATCAATGACATGCCACCAAACCCTAATCAGAAGCCATCTGAACCCATTATGGCACCTAGACCCAAGGTCAGGATGCAGATATGTTTTCATACGTGTCTTTTATGCTTTGTAATATTATTTGTATGTACACATGCATGTTTGTATAGGATGACATTCATGTGTCTCACATCTTATATTATCGCATGCTAATTCATCGCATGCACATGATTACACCACAATGAAAGGTTGTGTGTGAATGTGATATTTATCTTAGCTTTCCTCGACAATAATCAATATATTCATCAACTTTTCATATAATTATGTATTAATTGCATATAACACCCTTAATGCAACAATTATCGCCTCTCTACCAGTTTATTTTCACATAACACTCCTGGTGCCAGTCTCGTTATACTTAGAATAAGAAATTTGATTTGATTCTTGACCAACTCAGTGGTGTCATTTGCCACCATTTGAGGTGATGACCACTAAACATGGTAAAAAGATGAAGGGTGTTGTATGCAACTAACTTGAGAATCAAAATTAGTCGAAGAAATGGAACAATAATTACTTTGTGTGATCCTTAATTTCTTCTTTCATTTCTAAACAGCCATGGGAGGTTGCTCAGCAAAAGCCCAGCTCCAACGTGAGCTCTGAAAACGAAGATAACGGCTCTCACGATTCTTCAGAACCTTGGTGGAAAAAGAAGACGGTTAAAATAACTGAAGTGGACACCGAAGCCGAGGGAATGAGGCAAAACATCGTGGGTTCCAGTGATCATCGACCAACTCAGCGAGGGTGGATCCCGCCTCAGCCGCCATCTGTTGCCATTCCTGAGTCTGCTGTGGCTATAAGACAGCCGAAGAAGCAACCATCCGGTGAAATTACTGGCTCAGATGATGGGGAGGTTAGCGTGGGATCATTTAAAGATGCGAGAATCGATCCGCCGGAATTTCCTCATGATCTTATAAAAGAAAAGAAACGAAGCGAGATAGAAGAAGTGCACAAGGATGGGATTGAGATAAATTAACGGTGTTTTCTTGTCTGTTGTGATATGACAGTGATAATAATGGTATTGTCGCATGCTGTACCAATGCGAATCACCTTGCATACATATCAAACAAGAAAGCAGCTAAAAACATTGGATGTTGCTTGTTATATTCAGACTTTTGCAAGATATTAGAGGTAATTTGAACGCACATTTGAAAGTACTACTGGGAATAATATTCTCCTTATATGAGAAACCATTGTAATGGTGTAACGTTGCATGCTTTTAGGTAGAATCACTGCATATGGATAATTTTTGGAAATTGTCAATATATTCTGATATATTGTTCTCTTGCGGCAACATGGCTGCAGATATTTAGTACCCTGTTTCTTTTTTGTCTTGACCAGTGGCTAGTCAAGTGAACAGAGCTTGTTGGGTTCGAAAAGAAGTATTGTAGGGATTATGACTGTTTCAACTTCTTATAGCATATATTTGTTGTATAACAGGTCATGACATGAGGCAGGCAACCCGGATTTGAGCCCAAAAACCTTTTGCTCAATCATGAAGAGACGCTAAACTAGAGTAGCACTCACGGCTCTTATATTAATTTGGAATTATTTTGTAGTGTGTGTTGACTCTATTTGAGCCGATGATGTTAGAAATGAGAAAATAACAAACTTAAAATGACCATGGATACAAAATAAATAAAATGTATGAATAAGCAACCACCTCAGATGCCGCTATAAATTTCTTTCGAGCATATTGGGCCTGGGGAGTTCACAGGCAATGGTACCCAGGGAGCTCTCGAGGCCCGTTTTTGGCATTTCTTTCCACGCATATTAATGTAGAGGTTATTACTTAAAAGAGGTTCCTAGAACTTACCTAATTACTAAAATATCTCTCAAAACTTTGATATTTGATTATCACCCAAGCATCCCTAGGTTTTCATTCATCAAATTTATTTATTTATTAATTATTAACATCGTAAGTTAATTATTAAATACTTAATTAGTAAAGATGTACATGCCCAAACCATCTTAATCGATTCTCCTCCTTCTTATGATCTATATATGGGGGTGATCTCCAACTTATTCATAAAGGATTAAAATATGACAAAATAAATTTAATGGATGGAAACCGTTATAATGGTTCTTTTAAGGGCAACTGACATGTTTCGGGATACCAAGCAAATTTCAAGTCCGGGGTGTTTTAGTAATTATCAAGGTATTTTGAAAATACCTCTATTGGGTTGGGTTTTGTTGAAGCCCGGGTATAAATTTTTTATTTGGGTTGGGGTATGCATATAATAATCAGAAAAATGCCAGACCTCCCATGCCGGTATGTCGTTTCGTATTCCAAGCATTTTGAAGAATCATGATGTTTTGTTTCATGTGCTGCCTTTTTCTCAAACAAAAGAAAATATTTGAAGATTCTAACAACTGACAAAATTACCCTTCTTCCTCTACCTTACAACCTCAAAGCCCAACCCAAAAATTGAAGCTCACTCCTAAAAAATAAAGGAGCGAGTCATGAGAAATTGGGAGAAAGAAACGTACGTCCTCGCCCCCAATCTTTTAATGCATTCAATACATGCTGCTGGACTTCTTGGTCCTCCTCGGTCTTATAATCATAATACTTTTGCTCTACTGTTCTCGTTTATAGTCTTCGTTGGCCTCCTATTCACTTAACCCCTCAATAGATCCATTACTGATGATGCTTATAAGTAAGAATTCCTCAGATCACGACACGTGACGAATGATGCGTGATCCGCGACAACTCACTAGATTCCTGAGAGGCTACCGAGGCAAAATCGGTGTGGAGCACTGATGATCTTCCTCGGTTCGTCTCCGAGCCTACACTCCGTTTCTTACCTAAGAGCGACCTAGCCGCTGAACTGGCGCCCATCCTCCTGTGCTTGTCTCCGAGCTATTGCGGATCGGAGCTTCTTCGGCCTCTCGGCTCGTCTCTTAGCCTTACGCCAAGCTAAGCCTCCTCAGCTCTCCCGGACAAACGAGAACGTGAGATCCTAGCGCTTCCGCAACGGCTCCGCGTATCTCGCCAAAGCGAGATATCCGCAGCCTCACGTTCCGCGTCCCACGCTGACGCATCCTCCCATTAATAGGCGTATCCCGCCATTAATAGGAGAATCCCGTCATTCATGCTGGCGTAACATCAAGGACGTAATTGAAGGCGAAGATCTCACGCCTGCTCTCTCCATGCGACCACTATAAAAACCCCTCTCAGACGACTCAGGTAAGGCAAATTTTAATCCAATAAGCCGCTACTCTGCTCATTTTTCTCGGCTAACTTGATCGTCGGAGAGTCCTACGGTGGTCACCCACCCCGGGACTTCTTTGCAGATTGCTCGGCTTCACCTCAAAATCAACCCACTGAGATCTACACGTCTAAGGAGACAACCTTCAAACCAAATCTCAACCGTTCAACAACACTCGCTACAGATCGACGGAGGAAAGGATCTGAAGGAGATCCGACCTCCATCAGTTGGCGTTGTCTGTTGGAACGCTTGTAAGTTTCTTCACCCTATCAAAGTTGATCTTCTGTTTTTGACCTAATGGCTGTAAGTACGCGGCGGCGCCCCGGCCGTCTAACAGACGCCGATATGCGGAACAAAACTTTTACGACTGGCGCTATCGCGTACTTTCTCCCGGATCGTCCATTAAAGCTAAACTAACAAATTGTAAAGAGGGTAGAATTGTTATACCGAATGATCCGAGTCCTTCGGTCTTCAACCATCATCCCACGCTATGTTGCAACTGATCCGAACTTTGCTTGATCTCCGGTTTCGTCGTCCAGATGGCACCACGTCGACGGATCTTTAAACGGGCTCCCGCCTCTGAACCGAGGCAACTCGATCGTCAAGTTTGCCAAAAGAGACGACCAAGATGAAGTAGAAAATAAGTAGAATACTTTGTCTCGTTACGTCCAAGACTATGGACGAATGGTTAAAAGAAGTTACCATTTGGAATCGGGTGAATGGAAATTGAACTAGAAATGAAATTTCCATACACAAGTTATCATAATCTTTTTCCACAAAATGAAAACATCAAGTGAAGTAAGGAGAGAGAGGGGGCCGGCCACTTTATGAAGAGGAGGGAGGTGAGTGTAGGAGTTGCAAGTGGTGACCATATCCAAATGATAGTTATCATAACCTAAACACAAAGCATGAATCACTAAAAGCAATAAATGCAAACCAATCAAATTAAACCTAGTCATGCTTTATCATTAATGAACCATTAATGACACAAGTGAGTCATAAGCCTTGTCATCGCTTCTAGAACCTTCTAGAAGTATGACTCACCTCGAAGACGAAAAAACAATTCCGTATTTAACCGAATGTCAAAATACGGCTGATAGAAAACTGGAAACTGGCAACTTCCAAAAATCATCCCGAAACGAATTTCAGGATAACCCCGTAACGGTATAAACATACCCGCATTTATATTACGACCGAATATAAATGCAACTGAGACAAAGATATTATATCTACACAGTATAATACTGGGTTTCGGCTTAAACCAAAGCCTACCAGTATTATCTGCCCGAAAACTGACACGTGCGAAAACGCACGTGCATTTTCCGAACCTTGCCATAAACCCATACTGCCTCTACAACGTTTCGCCCGGACTTGGGAAAGTGTCGGTGGGGAACTCTAATGACTCATCAACACACTGGCACTGGGTATAACCCTAGCACGTCAGAGGTACAAGCTGTACGTAACGTTTTGCCTATATGTTGATTGGAAGGGAAGCTGATGAGCGAACTCATCTATAAACCCTACTGAGCCTGACAGTGACAATATCTGTACAGTCCGGAACATTCGTCTATGAGTATCGCATATACGGCCTAGGGGGTCGGTAAACGTCAGACCCCCAATAGCTGCATAAGTCGTGTCAGAGAGCAGCCCAGAACACCCTGAGATTCTACTGGTATACCTACCAGTATATCTCGATTACCCTGGCCAGGGATTTCGTGTAATAGCTCTCCTAAACACTGCGCGATCTCACCCCCAATACCGGGAGAGACGAATCCCCGAAGATCCGCTCACTTGCCTCCAATGTGGCTCGGGACTGTACCCAAAATATACCTGTTTGCACGACTCCTTTGACCCGTGGTAGGGTATAAATCAAAGCACAGTGGGAACTCACATGAGACAAATGACGACCTCAGGTCAATGAACTAACCTGTACACATGTCACCAGGGAACTGCTATCTGACGATATGTATAATACCAACTAGCATATTCCCGGCGAGTCCTGTCCGGTGTACTTATAACCCAATGAGCACCTGTATACATCTTAGGTGATCCAACTGACACCAGTGGCTTGTGAGACCGGCCACCGCCCCTCGTCGGGGTCTCGACTGTATACACTAGTCTACTCTGGAGTATCGATGCTCTTTCTCGAAACTCCCAGACTAGGGACACTTTTAAGGATGTGCTTATAGACCCCAGCTCTCACGTACATGATCGCCATTGTTGGGGTAAAAATTTACACCCCGGTTGACCAAGTCAAAATCAAAGTCAACCCCAAGCCAAGTGGGCCCAAGCCCAGATCCAGTAGGCCCATGCCCGGGTCGAGCCCGAACATGAAGCGGCCGGCCTCCCCCCATGCCAAGATAAAAATTTTGTAATAAATAATTTTGTTGCATTTCTTTTATTTTATTTATGGATAAATGTAAGAAAAATAGGCATAAAGCCAAATTTTTGTAAAGCCCATGGCTTATGTGCAAAAAGAAATGGCACATGAGCAATGAAATAGGCAAAATGCCATTTTGTGAAGCCCAAGGGGCTATTTGTAAAATGTATGGCCTATAAAGGCAAAGATAATGAAAATATCTCATAACTTTTTCTCTCTCCAGAAATTTCTAGATCTGAGATCTCTTTCTCCTTCTTCAAGGTTCCAAAACCTTCTTCTTTCTCTTGAATTAAATCAAGAGTTCTACTCTCATTTTTATAAAACGAATTAGTTTTTCACCACAAAACCCATCAAGGGGAACTCAGATCTTCCATCAGATCTCAAAAAGAAAGGATTTTGAAATCCCACATCTCTTGATCTTCAAGATCCAGCTAACAGAGGAGGAAGAAGAAGAACATCTTTCACTAAACCCTCAAAAAAAGAGAAGAAAAACACATTCAGGAGTCCAACTCCTCTCTGATTTCTCTTCTGAGAAATTTTTTTCAGGCTAAAAGCCTCCTGTGCCTCTCCGGCGCGCAGCGCAAGTGCGCAAGGCGCCCGCGTGCCGACACGTGGCGCGCGCGCTTGCGCATCTGCGCGCTTGCGAAAGTACGCAAGGCGCCCGCGTGCCGACACGTGGCGCGCCCGCTTGCGCACCTGCGCAAGTGCGCAAGGCGCCCGCGTGCCGACACGTGGCGCGCGCGCTTGCGCACCTGAAGTGCGCAAGGCGCCCGCGTGCCGACACGTGGCGCGCGCGCTTGCGCGCCTGCGCAAGTGCGCAAGGCGCCCGCGTGCCGACACGTGGCGCGCGCTTGCGCACCTGAGCGCACAGTGCTCAAGGCGCTGGCCCCCACGCATCCCTTGGATGCCTTTTCCCTCTCTTTTTGTGTACATACTTACATATATACATATGTATACAAATTTATACACACACATACTCCGCAACATTCTTCCCCTCAAAAAAATTTTCGGGCCGGGGCGCTGCCCCGAACCCCGCAAGGGGGCTGCTAGCCCCCTTGACCCCCAGCCCGCTATCCGGGTAGCGGGACCCCCGTAAAAACTCTGCGTGGCTCCCGATATATCCAAAACCCCATTTCAAAACACACGCACACTGCACATTGAGTTCGCATGACCAGTTTAACCCGTTAATCGGAGGTTCCCTCGCCCCAAAGGCGAGGGGTAATTAACGGCAGCTTAGTCCGCTGCTGCCGGAGATTCGGATCCCCACAATCATTAAACCCCAGCCTACCCTAGGCAGGGGGAATCTGTAGTACGCCTGACAAGCGCGCGCGTATTCCCATCTCACTGGGGTGACGAAAAACACCCTACAGCCATCATACTGCTGGTAGTCAAACAAGAATCCTATGGGCTTTATCATGATGATAAAGACAAACCAGATAGCAAACTATCATCTCAAGTAAGACTGTTTTATCGGTATAGGTCCTCCCTCAATCATTGCAATCACGTACCTGCGATCCAATAATTGACTTAGAGGGCATTATATCCAACAATCTCCCACTTGCACTTAAGGCTAATTATTGCGATGTCATGTACTCACAGCTCGTGTGATACCGAGCATCCAACTCCTCTACTAATCAGTTTCACAAAGCTCGTTTGTAAAACTGTTGTGTTCGAGAAATAGCCTCAGTGAGTGGATCCGCTTCGGTGTTACTTTCTGTATCTCTCTATATCTCAACTTCGCGGAGAAGACCATCTCCCGAATTGAGTAATACCCGTCTTAGAATATGTCTGGATATCTGATGGGACCTAGTTCATAAATGAACTCCAAATCCAAACCTCTTAGACTGTATCGATCACTGAAACTAATCAGTGTCTAGCACTATGCCTCCCACAGTATACTCTTGGACCACCTGTCCATAATACTGTCCATCGTCAGAGGAAAACTATAACTCTGTTATCCATGTCACCTATGAAGCCTGGAATGATAACTGTCTCCCGAAGGAGGCAGTTGTCATCAAGTCCGTAGAACATTCACTTATGTTCTAAAACTGCTTCCTAATGTTTCTCCAGGATTGGATTAATATAAACTTATCGCATCTAGTGTAATAACAACATCTGGTGTGGTACTTGACATCTCACGATTGACTCAATTGCCTAAGCAAGTGATCTGCCAATCATGCACATCCCTCTCCTCTTTAGTCTGTAAGACACCTTTAGAGAGGGTGACTCCATCACCTGCAGGTACACCACCATGCCAGGAGTCATCTATTGTAAAATACTATTAGAATACTGTCAAAGAACCCACATTGGGAAACTACCCAAATCTAGATCTAAAACTATAGATCTAGTAACCAGAATGTCAGATATTATATCCATATCCTCTGTGGAGAAACAACTGTGTGACGACCAAAGTACAACCGTTCAGTATAAGAATTTTACTTCCTACTTTGTGCATGTCATCCAAATACCAGGACATCACACCTTACTACTTTCTTAACAGATTCATCCCCTATTCTGATGAAGTCAAACCCATGACTGTTACATCAAAAATCAGATGATCAATCTCCGCTATATCTGCTCAAGTCTATAAATAGACATAAGTATCTTGCCCACTATGCTTCCGCTGCTCCGACTGACTATGACAACTCTCTGGCAGAATAATATATATACGTACACTTCTAAAACTAGTTTAGAACGACGCTATACATTTCCTCCTGCCGGGTCTCATAGTCTGGAACAACAGTAGAGTCAAGTCTGGGTAAACAAAAACTTCCCTGTCACCGTCCTTGAGGCTACCGTAGTACCTCTCGGGTTTCTGAGGTTACCCACCACATCTGCGGAGTGGTTATTGGAATGTCAAACCTGATTGAATATATAGGTCCTATTAAACTTTCCGTAATCGTTTGCGGTTCTGGAATCACTTCCAGTTCTACCATACTCCCACTATTGTTATCTGAAAAAATCCATTTTAATAAAACTGTGGCGAGTCAAGAACAATATCACTATTGATCTTCCGGATGGTGGAAAATCAACCCTCGTCGAAGCTAGGGTCAACCCACAAACTGCCATTACAGAAACGTGCCTTGAGTTATCCAGTGTCTGGTTTTAAGCATAAGCTGGACAACTCCCCTTACGTTAACATCGTTAAGATATGAATCGTTCTATATCCAATATAGAAACTTTGGCACTTATTTAATTGGAACCGGATTCAAATTATGCAGCTGTCTCCAGTGCATAATAATTTAATAGAGAGAGGCTGATCAGTATTACTCAACTTAGGAATCCATCTAATTATGAGTAATCTGAAAGAGAAACAAGTTTCTCAAAAACCATTACTATCAACTGAATACCTCTCACAAGTATCTACATCTTCGATTTCTTTGAAGAATCCTGATACTTGCGATACATGGTTCTCTACTTTATTCTTATACCCACAACTTCTCAAAACTTAGACATTGTATTTCTACGAAACACTTGTCTAAAAACTAGAGAAGTTACAAGTAAACAGAATATAGTTCGAGGACCAGCCCTTTTGTCCTGATGGACACTGGACAACATACAATACTCTGTATAAGTCCGCTGAGTTGAATAACTCATAATCTGTACGTCGTAGGTTGAAAACTGTTCCCAGGAGATTTCCTCAAATATCACCAATTACAATGAATTCCGATATAATGAGGATGATCACCTAATTCCCAATAACTCGCTCCCACTCAACATCTGTAAAACCATGCAGATGTGAGAATCGTTCCGGGTAAATACATACCCTGGAGTAAGTATCCAATCGGAAAATCGGTTTTCTATTAACAATGCACAGTGAATATGAAACACAAATATGTTTTGTAAGGGTGTCTTGGTATTCTTTAGTAATGCCTCTTCCACAATCCAAATCATGAATTTAACCGTATATTTCCCTGCCATCTTTCCATTTCCCTTTATTTGTCTTTAGTCGTTACCTTCTGTACACCATCATTAGGCTAAGTTGTTTTCTTCCTTCCCTACCGTTCGGCACCAGCCTATGGTTTGGAAGAAGAATATCCAGTAAGCATAATAGGTGTTCCTCCTAATCTTAGGAGTACTCGCAACTTGAGAGAAGGTGGCGATAAAAGACAACTGAATAATACCAGATTCCTATTTCTCCTGAACCAGAATCCATCCTTGAAAAAAAATGTCCTTCGAGTTCGTATATAACCATACGATGGATTTATCCAATGGAATTAGATGTTTGTAGTGATACGGGTTGTTCTGGAGAAATCAAAGGTGAAGTAGGAGTGGCGATGAAATACGTGGTTTGGTCTGAATGTAAATAGTCGCAATTTACTTTGCCCTCTTTCTAATTCCTTTATCTTGTCTTTACATATTACCTTTTGCACACCCTACTTAGGCTAATTGGATTTCTTCATTCCCTACCTTTCGGCACCTGCCTATGGTTTGGAATAAGACTATCCAATAAGCGTAATAGGTGTACTCTCCTAAACCAAGGAGCCCTCGCAACCTGAGAGAAGGTGATAATAAAAGACAATTGAATAAACCAATTCTATTTCTCCTGAACCTGGATCCATCCTCGAAGAAGTCCCTTCGAGTTCGTATATAACCATACGATGGATCTATCCAATGGAAGTGGGTGTCCGTAGTAATACGGGGTGTTCTGAGAAATACAAAGGGTAAAAGAAAGAGCAGCAATGACTTATGCAATTATAGATAATCAAAAAGCCAGTAAGTTAAGAAGGTTCGGTCAACTTTGGTCACTGAGTTATAGTCTAGGGTCGGTCAAAAGTCGCTGCCAAAGAGAGAGAGAGAAAAGAAACACTCTGCGTGCACTCTAGCCTAAATCAGAATGGTTATCATTTTATCTAATTAGGAAACCTCCCACTGTTTTCTCAAATTCTCCTCCAAACCTGAAAGAAGAATTAGTCGGGGTCACCCGAAGAGTAAACCAACTCATCAGTGAGAATCAGGATCCAACTATCATCGCATGATAACTTGATGGAAGCTACTCAAGTCATCACACTCCAGAAGGTATGCGCAAGTCTGGCAAATTTCTTGTATGTTTGAAACTCCCGATGTAATTTTTATCCCATGCTCTTATGACCTTGACGTAGGCCAACAAGTCATAAGCAACATGTCAAGTTCTACCCGTCGTTGTCCTGATCAACTTAAGTCATCGTACAAGCCCTTGACGTAGGCCAACAAGGTGTACGTCTGACTTAAACTAATGCATCTATCTATGCAACAAATGAATACCCAGCAGCTACCAAACACTATGCCTTGACGTAGGCCAACAAACATAGCTTGAATACTACTGACCATCCATAAGAAACGACGGAGGATTACGGCTGGTTTTTGGCGAAAAACCTTTAACGTAATGAACTTGATCTCGTTGAAGGAACCTGATAGCTTTATAAAAATATATAGTAGCGAAAACCTTTTGCTAAAGAAGTCACTCCCGGTGAAGGGATCTCGACTCTTTCCTCGTGGAATGAGGTGCAGGATATTCCAACTGAATACCGCTATGCAAAAAAAAAGGAAACGTCTTTGTAATAATTTTAAAATTTGTTCCAACAACATCAAATATAGGTTTGTTTTATCTCTGCATTAATAAGAATCAACGCAGTCCCATCAATCAATCACACCAGAAAAGAACGAAAATAAAATGTACGTATATGCCATCCGCATTCGTCACTGGGTCCCGTCATCACCCGTTAGGTTACTTAACTAACGACAGAGCGGGGACTGGACTAGCGCGGGTGTAAAACATATACAACATCTAATAGTATATATACTAATATACAATAATCGCTCCAGGCATGATAATATGCAACATTACAGAAAAGTAATAAGCATCACAGAACAATACAGATAATCTGGGATCCCCGGGTTTCACAGAGCCGTTACTGAAAAACCCGACGTTCCCCTGGTCGTGTGGATAGCCTGTGCAATGAAACCTGGACCCCTACGGGTGCGGCAAGTTACCCACCAAAACCTGAAGCGAGGTAGTCCTCACAACATAGTGAATGGTATACCCGGCACTTCACGGAATCCGGTAAATTGAGCACCCCTCCTTGGGTCAACCTGTACCCCCTACGAGTGCGGCGAATAATCTGCCAATTTTAGAGTGTGGTCCCTTCGCCTCTCAATGCCATGAGATATGAACCCGTTGCCCTCCAGAACCCGGCTATTCGTGCACCCCACCGTGGGGTAAACCTGGTACAGAAATAGTACAACAGGTACATCGACCGCAACCTGGTCGTGCCCTAAAAGAATATTATACAAACAGGCAGTGACGGCAGTCCACAAGTCGGACGCTCGCCCCGCAATATCAAATGTACAAATAAATCTGAACAACACTATCATTGCACACTGCTATCCACCACGACAAATCCGCAACAACACAGCACAACACAGAACATCAACGCGAATGTCACGTTCGCAAACCCGTCTAAAAGAACTATAGCAATCAGACGCGGTTTACCGATCAAATGACATTCCCGGTCGGAGATATAATGTAAGCACTGTAAACTAACGTGTTTAAATTTCGATCGACCAAATATCAAAAAGTGGGCCCCACTGCTTACTGGTGAACAGTAACAAAACCTGGGCCAAAACGATATTTACCAAAAACCCCAAAATCCAAAATAGAACCCACTGACAAAATTTGGGAGCACGTGCTCCCCACGTGGCCGCGGTTGCGCGGCCAAACCATGGGTTTGGCCGCGCTTCCGCGGCAGCTTGGAGGGATCACGACCCCAAATTTCGTCGTAGTTCTTAGAAAACCCTGCTCTGATTTTTAAGACATCCAGAATTAATTTTTGAGACCATTTAAAATCAACAGAAACTGTCAAGGTAGGATTTTGCAATTTTCGATTTCCGGTTCGATCGATATTTTAAACGCGTTAGCACAAGTTAGTATAGCAAAATGGTGAGGCTCTGATACCACTGTAAGTACGCGGCGGCGTCCCGGCCGTCTAACAGACGCCGATATGCGGAACAAAACTTTTACGACTGGCGCTATCGCGTACTTTCTCCCGGATCGTCCATTAAAGCTAAACTAACAAATTGTAAAGAGGGTAGAATTGTTATACCGAATGATCCGAGTCCTTCGGTCTTCAACCATCATCCCACGCTATGTTGCAACTGATCCGAACTTGCTTGATCTCCGGTTTCGTCGTCCAGATGGCACCACGTCGACGGATCTTTAAACGGGCTCCCGCCTCTGAACCGAGGCAACTCGATCGTCAAGTTTGCCAAAAGAGACGACCAAGATGAAGTAGAAAATAAGTAGAATACTTTGTCTCGTTACGTCCAAGACTATGGACGAACGGTTAAAAGAAGTTGCCATTTGGAATCGGGTGAATGGAAATTGAACTAGAAATGAAATTTCCATACACAAGTTATCATAATCTTTTTCCACAAAATGAAAACATCAAGTGAAGTAAGGAGAGAGAGGGGGCCGGCCACTTTATGAAGAGGAGGGAGGTGAGTGTAGGAGTTGCAAGTGGTGACCATATCCAAATGATAGTTATCATAACCTAAACACAAAGCATGAATCACTAAAAGCAATAAATGCAAACCAATCAAATTAAACCTAGTCATGCTTTATCATTAATGAACCATTAATGACACAAGTGAGTCATAAGCCTTGTCATCGCTTCTAGAACCTTCTAGAAGCATGACTCACCTCGAAGACGAAAAGACAATTCCGTATTTAACCGAATGTCAAAATACGGCTGATAGAAAACTGGAAACTGGCAACTTCCAAAAATCATCCCGAAACGAATTTCAGGATAACCCCGTAACGGTATAAACATACCCGCATTTATATTACGACCGAATATAAATGCAACTGAGACAAAGATATTATATCTACACAGTATAATACTGGGTTCCGGCTTAAACCAAAGCCTACCAGTATTATCTGCCCGAAAACTGACACGTGCGAAAACGCACGTGCATTTTCCGAACCTTACCATAAACCCATACGGCCTCTACAACGTTTCGCCCGGACTTGGGAAAGTGTCGGTGGGGAACTCTAATGACTCATCAACACACTGGCACTGGGTATAACCCTAGCACATCAGAGGTACAAGCTGTACGTAACGTTTTGCCTATATGTTGATTGGAAGGGAAGCTGATGAGCGAACTCATCTATAAACCCTACTGAGCCTGACAGTGACAATATCTGTACAGTCCGGAACATTCGTCTATGAGTATCGCATATACGGCCTAGGGGGTCGGTAAACGTCAGACCCCCAATAGCTGCATAAGTCGTGTCAGAGAGCAGCCCAGAACACCCTGAGATTCTACTGGTATACCTACCAGTATATCTCGATTACCCTGGCCAGGGATTTCGTGTAATGGCTCTCCTAAACACTGCGCGATCTCACCCCCAATACCGGGAGAGACGAATCCCCGAAGATCCGCTCACTTGCCTCCAATGTGGCTCGGGACTGTACCCAAAATATACCTGTTTGCACGACTCCTTTGACCCGTGGTAGGGTATAAATCAAAGCACAGTGGGAACTCACACGAGACAAATGACGACCTCAGGTCAATGAACTAACCTGTACACATGTCACCAGGGAACTGCTATCTGACGATATGTATAATACCAACTAGCATGTTCCCGGCGAGTCCTGTCCGGTGTACTCATAACCCAATGAGCACCTGTATACATCTTAGGTGATCCAACTGACACCAGTGGCTTGTGAGACCGGCCACCGCCCCTCGTCGGGGTCTCGACTGTATACACTAGTCTACTCTGGAGTATCGATGCCCTTTCTCGAAACTCCCACGACTAGGGACACTTTTAAGGATGTGCTTATAGACCCCAGCTCTCACGTACATGATCGCCATCATACTGCTGGTAGTCAAACAAGAATCCTATGGGCTTTATCATGATGATAAAGACAAACCAGATAGCAAACTATCATCTCAAGTAAGACTGTTTTATCGGTATAGGTCCTCCCTCAATCATTGCAATCACGTACCTGCGATCCAATAATTGACTTAGAGGGCACTATATCCAACAATGGCGAGCGAGAACCATGGCGATCCCAGTACGAGTCGTCGCCTCCCCCACAACGGAGGCGGGAGCGGCTCGTCTCTTCCTCCCAATGCTATTGTCGTCTTATCCATCCGGATCGACAGACTCACGTTGATGGTGGACGCGCTCATTCGTGTTCAAGCGGCGGGCCCAGCCCCCAGATCGCAGTTCCACCTCCCAGGGATCACGACGTCGGCAGAAGAGCGGATAACATTACTCCCCTTGATGCCCCCGAACACAGGCGTGCCGACTCCGACAATCGCGGCTCCCATGTAGCGACCAATTCAATGATCCGCTGGGTGCCGCACGACTCTACGACGAGGTCCCGGGAAAGAGACCATCGCCGTGATGCCCATCGCGCTCCCGCGCCTCCCGAGGAGGTGTCAGTCAGCTTTCCCGCTTCCAGGTGCGACCGACACCCTCTCACTCGCCGGGACCATGCAAACAACTCGCGTTAAGGCTGCTCCAAAAGGACGTCGCTTGAGGATCTGAGAAATTTGATAGAGTGGAATCGAAGCCGCATTACCACGCAGACCAGGAGCGGAAATGGCCACCACTCTAACTGTGCCGAATCCTCGGGGTACTACAACTGCCTCGAGGCCCTCGAGAAGAAAATCGAGGGCATACACTGGGATGGCCAGGCGTCCGGCGGAGGGGCCTGATACTCCGTCGATTCGCCGACAAAACCCTTTACGGAGGAACTGTTGGCCGAGCACGTCTCGTCCAGGAACAAACAGCCCAAGGCGGCCC
This sequence comes from Agapanthus africanus, assembly GCA_030015575.1. Classification (NCBI taxonomy): domain Eukaryota; kingdom Viridiplantae; phylum Streptophyta; class Magnoliopsida; order Asparagales; family Amaryllidaceae; genus Agapanthus; species Agapanthus africanus. The sequence goes on along the minus strand of CM057342.1, from coordinate 14,300,313 downwards.
TCTTCGACGGGAAATCCGACCCAAAGGACCATTGTTCATCTCAGAAAACTGCATTTTAATACCACTCATTCATTATCTATTTTTTTTATATATCAGTACTATTAATCAGTGTCTGCTCAGTAAATACAGATTACAGGTATCCGTGACACAATACTGGAAACACACTCAAAATCACGGATATAACGTTTATGAGCCGACACTGCAACCGAAACTGCAAACCGATCGATATTCAAAGCGTTTTTGCAAATATACTAGTGTACATACATTTTGGTCCAACACATACAAGTGTGCACCAGCTCTTTGATGGCTTGGACCTAGAGGGGGGCTGCCATGATGCAAGGGGCACAAGTGGGCACATGTGAGAAGTGATGTGTTATAAATGCAAAAAGATGTGATGTGATTTAAAAAACATAATGTTTCCCTCCAAATCCCTGAGTTCAACACATGCTTCTACAAAGAAATCAAGCAATACCAGTGGAATTGTGGATAGCACACAACATCACACAACAAGCATGAACCCCAATGTCCAACATAAAACAGGCGACACCCTTGAAATAGCTGATCTCGTCGGCCCCTAGCCCCAATGAGTCCTATGTTTGTTCTGTCCATCCCTTACTGCCACGTCATCTTATTTTTATTAATTATTTAATCTTCTTTTGTGCCTATATAAGGCAGATCAGTGAGCAAGGGATATGGGTCATACTTTGTATACATTATCTCATAGCTTACACTCTTTGTTTCTCTTTTCTCTTTTGTTCTTATACATAGCTCGTTCCCTTGAGCTCTTTGCCTTCTCTAGATCTTGCAATCTCTTCATTGAGCTTGCAAGTTTAAGTTTTGGTTATTGATATCAAGGGTTGTATCATTACTTGATGATTAATAAAACTTTCTTTTTGCCTATCTCGCATCGAACATGTTGAGTTGGACGCTTTCCCTAAGCTGAGAGTGCTAGCTAGCTGCCAAATGAAAGCGAAGCTCCCCACTCATGCTTCGCCCAGTGTAAAAGAGTGATTAAGACGTGTATTAGGAGAAGACTCTTGCTAAAAAGAAGAGTTTGATTTTGATTCTGGCTCAGAACCGAACCTGGTTCACCTTTCGTCTTACGTATGTTAGTGTGTTGTTTCCTGCTCTTCAAGTTAGAGAAGGACTTACACCATCCGGGGACGGGAAGCCTCTGAACCGCCACGTCCCTTTCTAACAGTTGATTCAATAGCTGTCCTTCGCCTATTCTTCCAATGTCTCAACTCCTTGCCTTACTCAATGCTTCTCCATCAATTGCAGCGGGAAGGACAGGAATAGGGGAAGGAAGAAAGAGACCATCTTGGCCTGCAGAAAGGAATGCTCTTAACTACCATTTCACCTTGGGTTCCTTGCCTTCTCTTGATCTTGCAAGCTCTTCATTGAGCTTGCAAATTTAAGTTTAGGTTATTGAACTCATGGCTTGTAATATCACTCTTGGTACTTAGTATTATTTCTCTTGCGTTTACTTACTTGCAATTACATTCTTGCTTTACTTACTTGCATTTTATTACCTTGCCCTTTATTTACTTGCAATATTGTTTTACTCTTTTCTTTGTATCTTTTCATTTGCTCTTTTTCTTTTGTTGTTTTGTTGTTTGTGAATATGGTGTTGTTAGGAAAAAGAACGGTATTGTAAGTTAAGGTTTTCGTTTCTCATTTTCTTTGCCCGTTATTTTCCAATTGAACTCCATCCAAACCTTACGCAAGCGTTCCGTTAGGCACCCTACCCTACCGAGGTATCGGTGATCCCTAACCGTGACTGGTTACGTTCGGTTTGGCCGGAAGCGAAAGCAAGAGATGAGAACGGACGGACAAGGGTCAATAAGCCGGATTTCACTAATAACGTGCTTAAGCACCCTAATCCACGTTGTTGCCGATTGCTCTAGCTTCAATAGTCAAGTTCGGCATAAAAGATTGAGTATGGAAATCCATAACTTACACTAGCCTATCTAATCCTAACAAACATATACTTTGCATATATACACATATGTTAGATACGAACATTTTTGACCCGCGCATTAACTCGTCATAACAAGAACGTTAAACGCTCTGTCTCCCTGCGGACGACCCGTGCTCATCGCGGCTAGCTACACACGACGCCGTCCGCGGTTAAAACTTAATAGAACTTTAAAACACGGCGCGCGCAAAAACGCGCCGATCAAATGGCACCGTTGCCAGGGAGATGGCAATGTTTTAATTCTTGTTATTTCGGGTTAATCTCTGTATATCCTGTTTATATAACTAACACCATTCTTAAAAACAAAAAAAAATCAAAAAAAAATTCAAAACCGAAACCAAAATTGACATTGCTAACATTTTGTTCTCTAGATTTTTGACTTGCAAGCACTCTGGAACTAATCAGAAAAGATAAGCAATACCATTGAGACACTAGTGGAACACTGAGATATCTGTAGAAATTTGGAGCCCCAACACCACAAGAAAACCGGTGACTCACCCCAAAAATCCGGTGCCGCCGGCCTGATCTTACCCTTTGGCTCCAAAATTTTTCTCTTTGCTCCAGTGTTCTAATATTATCCCAGTTTTATTGCTTTTTTTTTTTGTAATTTTTAGTGTGCAGGTGTTTGGGCATTCATATCGCTTTTTCGCACTAATAATCCGTTTTTCCGACATTTTCAGATTTTTGCGGATTTGTGAACTGCGATCGTGGGGAGCAAATTGTACATTCAAATCTAAGGTGATTACGAAATATAGCGTCAAAGATCCGGGTAGTTTGACCCGCGCAAGCGAACTTTCCAAGCTATTCGAATTCACTTCAACGGGGTTTCTTAACCCGAAAATTTATCGGTACGTACTTTCCTAAACATCTTCTTCTCAAATCCGACGCATCCAATATACTATCTTTGCAGGATTTTTTGCAAGTTCGCTTTCAAAACGCTAAAGTTGACTAACCCGTATTTGTTGCAGTGCTGTGCATAATCGTAAAAAATGATTGTTTGATTTTTTGAACAATTTTTTATTGAATTGTGCATTGTATCCATTAATACGGACTTAAGGGCAAGCGAACCCCACAATATACGGTAAAGGATTTCATCACCTTTTCCGTGGCCCACAAATCACGAATTGAGCACGTTTACCCACACAAATTTTAAAAGAAACTAGACTTTAAGTTTTTAAGGACTTTGCGCTCATTAGGAGAAGTTAACTGTATTTAGAACACCGCTTAATAGTATATCGTTCACGGGGTGTCTAAGAAAGTGATCACGGCGAAACTGCCAAAAGAGAAAGGGTTATCTAATTAAGGACTTTTGCGAAAGCGTTGGAAAACCTTCCCTTACATCTGCATTTACCTGGCCTCGTGATCAGTATATCTTGATCCCGTTTCTCGACATAGTTTTACTTCAAAAATCAAGTTCTTGAGCAGGTCTAGTTGATCTAGGTGAACCCTAGACCGATTAGGTGTGTGGTATCGTGTCGTGATTGTTTTTTGTCCAGATTCTTTCTGTGTGTATATTTCATTCTTTTGTTGATAATTAACATAAAAAAACACTTTTTTTCCCTCTCCTTTTCTCCCCTTTTCTTCTCTTCATATCATGGGTACCCCATCTAGAAAAAATCTTGCCGAACTTTGGTACCCACAACCAGACATTACTTCTTACGGTTCTTGCTTTGGTCGAACTTCGAATGATCCCTCCATGCCAAAAATCTCTTTGAAAGATCGGATAGACACGTCTAGGATAAACAATTGGACTCCGCAATCCACTTTGTATCAACCGTTTCAACTTCCTCCACCTTCTTATATTGATACCCCTTTTGAGAGTCATAATCCAACTCCAACACCCATGACCACTGCCGATAGAATTTTACAATCTCGTAACCGATCTTTCACTTCTTTCACCACTGCCAATTCTTTTGATCAACAATTCCAACCACCTCCTTATCATAATGTTGATCTTCATCCTGTCCAACCATTCAATTCCTATCAATCCTACCCGACTTTTACACCTTTCCTAAACATTGCTTCTGAACAGCCATTTGGGAGTTTCCAGTATCCAAACAAGTTTTGATCTTTTACTGAAACCCCTTCACAACCCATGTCTAGTCTGGAACAGTCGTTGGAAGACTTTCGGGTAGCGTCATGCCAACAGATGCTGGATTTGAATGCGTCCATGGCCGCCCTCATACAACCTAGTGACCCGGTAGCTAGTTTCCAACTAGCTCCGTATTTTCCAATGTATGATGAGGCGATAGGACATAGTGAGAATTTGAGTGGTGTGAGTGAGTTGTACACCCTTCCAAATCAAACCTACCCATCCCAAATTGAATTCCACAACTCTGGTTTTGAATGTCTATCGAGTATTCCAAACGATTCACTGATTGAAGATAGAACGAATGATGAGTTGTGCGACTTTGTAGTGTTTGATTTACCTGATTGTGAAGGGCCCTTTTCGAGTGAAACCAATCCCAAACCTTTTGACCTCTACATCTCCATCTTAGAACCAAAATTGATTGAAATCCATGCTTTTGATAAGATGTCTAAGAAAATTGATTTTTAACTTGATTGAGGATATCGACGCTGGGAATATTTTGGATGATAAACCCACAGCTTTGGATGAGTTTTTCTCTCCAATACATCATCCCGAGTCATTAACTGTTTTTCCCGAACTCTATATGCATCTGGATTTTGATGATGAATGTATGGATGTGTTGAATTTTGAGGAGACTTTTGAGGATAGTTTTGAGGATGAACCAATTTTACTTGATGAGTCAGATTTTCCAATTCATCCTGTCCCTTTCACCGACTGTGTACACCCTCCTGAACCTCTAACCGCTAACCTTCCTCAATCACCCCCTCCATACTTTCCATCATTCCGACCTTACAAGAAACCGTATCACCTTCATTTTTTATGTCTGGTTTACCAAGTTCGGTCTACCCATGTTTTCTCATGAATCTTGAGGGATTTAAACCCATTTCTCAACGAGTTAATGAATTAGTACAATCACTTTTTACAAATCGGTCATTACAAATTGTACTAATTTATTCACTTCATTTCCACCCTCAAGTTCGTATTCCATTTCTTTCTCCCCTCCGCCATTCTTCTCCTCCACCGAGACCGTATTCCACTTATATCCCCATACGGTCTCGCGTATTCTCCATTTCTTTCTTCTCCGCATTCTTTCACCAACCGACACATTATAGCGATAAAATTTTTGAATGGTTGGTGCTAACTTTTGGCCTGTGTAAGGCCTTGTATAGATTGATACTGTTCTCTCTCCCCTAATTCTGAACTTCAACGCTTAACAGTGGCAACACTGTTTCACTTAAGTTTGGGGGGAACTTTTTGATGTAGATATTTTTGGTTTCCTTTTTTGTTTTGTATAAACTTTTTTAGGGAGCACCGACAATTTTGATCCTCTTGGTGTAGCCTGACAGCGAGGGCACTGTCAAGTTTATGTTTGGGGTTGTGTTCGGTAAGCTTTCTTCTTTCACATTCATTTGTATATTCTGCATTTGCATACATATTCAAAAACCCTTAAAAATAAAAAAAATTTCCAAAAATATAAACACTTTGTCGTCAAGTTAGCTAATAGGGTAACTTAGATTTTTGTTTCAGAAAGTTTAGTTATTACGTTTGAAATAACTAAATCCTAGGCCTAGAAATTGAAAACCCTGAAGATAACCCTCATTCTGTTTAAACTTGGTAATTATACGTCCTTGCAGTTTTTTTTATAGAAGCAGGTAATCTTGAGTTTAGTTCTTGAGTTAAGTCGAGATGAAGGGAAGGTATTGAAAGTTTTACTGAAAGATAAGTCTGAAAAATAGTTTCTATTTTTGAGTCCGAACTTAGAAAGTATATTCCCTACAAATCGCACTTACACGTACCTTGAAACTTGGGATAGTAGAGAATACCTAGAAATACTCTTGCCTGAAAACCTAGTATGAAAAAAACGGTATTTAAAGCTAACCACCAAAAGAGCATCATTGAAAAATATATCCAGTCTTGAAAAAGAAAAATAAAGAAAAGAAAAATAAAATAAAATAAAAAATAAAGTCAAGACCTGAAAACTGATATTTACGCTTTAAGCTCACACATTCAGTAATCGGCTGTTAGTGCCTCAAGAAGCATTAATATTCGCATGATAGGTATGTGAGCAAAACCGTCCATCATTAATGAAAAGTAGTAGTATTAGATAATAAGGCAAGGGTACTATAGCTTGAATTGAATTCTTGAGTGTAGGGATGATATTTTACACACACGTAGGGGTATACGATCGATATTTGGAGGAAAAATAGAAATAAATAATAAGACTTATGTTTTCTGTAAAATTGATAAAAATTCCTGATTGAATACCGCACTTTAGAAGGAAAGCTCAAGAAACTGAGATCTTTCTAAACTGTAAAAACGTATTTTTTTTGGATCTGAGGTTGAATAAATTGGAGGTGTGAAACATAAGAGTTGAATATTTCTAACTTAGGATGATAGAATTTCTAACTTAAATACTAAACTGTAGGAGTCGAATCAACGTTAACTTATGAAACAATCTTGACGGGATTTTGTGGGTGTAATCTGCTGAAAATCCTCAAGAGACAACACACCTCCTACTAGGGATACCTAGAAGTCTAACGGCTTATTGCACGAGCTCAGTGCAATCGCGTTCCCTGCCAAAGTGAGGTTAGGATTTTTTGTTTTGCTCGGGACGAGAAAAAGATAAGTTTGGGGGTATTTGTTCATCTCAGAAAATTGCATTTTAATACCACTCATTCATTATCTATTTTTTGTATATATCGGTACTATTAACCAGTGTCTGCTCAGTAAAAACAGATTACAGGTATCCGTGACACAATACTGGAAACACACTCAAAATCATGGATATAACGTTTGTGAGTCGACACTGCAACCGGAACTGCAAACCGATCGATATTCAAAGAGTTTTTGCAAATATGCTAGTGTGCACACATTTTGGTCCAATACATACAAGTGTGCACTAGCTCTTTGATGGCTTAGACCTAGAGGGGGGCTGCCATGATGCAAGGGGAACAAGTGGGCACATGTGAGAAATGATGTGTTATAAATGCAAAAAGATGTGATGTGATTTAAAAAACATAATATTTCCCTCCAAATGCTTGAGTTCAACCCAGGCTTTTACAAAGAAATCAAGCAATACTAGTGGAATTGTGGAGAGCACACAACATCACACAACAAGCACGAGCTCCAATGTCCAACATAAAACCGGCGACACCCTTGAAATAGCTGATCTCGCCGGCCCCCTAGCCCCAATGAGTCCCATTTTTGTTCTGTCCATCCCTTGCTGCTATGCCATCTTATTTTTATTACTTGTTTAATATTCTTTTGTGTCTATATAAGGCAGTTCAGTGAGCAAGGGATGGGGGTCATACTTTGTATATATTATCTCACAGCTTACACTCTTTGTTTCTCTTTTCTCTTTTGTTCTTGTATATAGCTAGTCCCCTTGAGCTCTTTGCCTTCTCTTGATCTTGCAACCACTTCATTGTGCTTGCAAGTTTAAGTTTTGGTTATTGATATCAAAGGTTGTATCATTACTTGAAGATTAATAAAGCTTTCTTTTTGCCTTCATTTCACCTTGGGTTCTTTGCCTTCTCTTGATCTTGCAAGCTCTTCATTGAGCTTGCAAGTTTAAGTTTAGATTATTGAACCCATGGATTGTAATATCACTCTTGGTTCTTTGTATTCTTTCTCTTGCTTTTACTTACTTGCATTTACATTCTTGCTTTACTTACTTGCATTTTATTACCTTGCCTTTTATTTACTTGCAATGTTGTTTTACTTTTTTCTTTGTATCTTTTCATTTGCTCTCTTTCTTTTGTTGTTTTAGTGTTTGTGAATATGGTGTTGTTAGGAAAAAGAACGGTATTGTAAGTTAAGGTTTTCGTTTCTCATTTTCTTTGCCCATTATTTTCCAATTGGACTCCGCCCAAACCTTACGCAAGCTCTCCGTTAGGCATCCTACCCTACCAAGGTATCGGTGATCCCTAACCGCGATCGGTTGCGTTCGTGTCACGGCCCGCTTTCCAATGTACGGATAGATAACGCGACGAGGCCGCTACGTATTTACTCTGAAGAAAACACGCTAAGCGTATCTAAGCAATATAAGTAAAATGCACAAGAGACAAAGACAATAGATATAATTGAACATCAACTTTATTTATTAACATTCTTTTTACAATACATCTGAAAAGTAAATATATGGAATGGAAAGCAATGCCTAAACTGTGGCATAACAGAAATGGAAAATACAGAATGTAAATATGTACAAATAACTAGAGCTCCGGGTCGAAAGCCAGCTGATCCAAGTCCTCGCTGGTGGGCTCGATCTCCAGAGAATCACCTGACGACATTCCAAAGAAGAAGAAATAGAATGTCGTCAGTGAAAAAATCACTCGGTAAGTCCTGTAAATAAACAAGAATTGAATAGACAGAATAGAGAGTATATTGTTATAATGTTGTATTTAATGTTAACACTGTTGTTTGTAGCTTGGTACAGAAGAGGCCATTGTATACGAGAGGAGTCTCACTAGACCAGAGACTATGGTATACGGAGTACAAGGAACCGTTCAGCCACGGTACAACGACAATTGACTTCAGGGTAGGTGTCTTTATGGTTGCTGTCTCGTGCCACTTCTAACACCTTCCGTATCAATCTACCCCTTATAAACCCCGCGATGTCTTGATTATATTGATATATTGTTTGAATTGTATATTGTATATAGATGGATGACTTGCCGAAACCATGATATCAGTAATGGAACGGATATAATGGATGAATATGTAGATGGAATATATCCATTGTTCGGTTCAGTCAATGTAGTTTGTTATAGATTGAATAGACGGATTCATAGATCCATGTTGTATTGAAGTTTGATACTTGAATCATATTCAAGTCAGATTGATTATATTAAGACTCAGTCTGAGTCAGACAATTAGAAAAGAAATTGAATCCTAAATTAGGTTTTGGTGTTATCGGTAACCGCTGCACATGGACGACAGAATTTGTGTCTTTTTCAAAGACGATTACCGTGTTGATAACACCGTTTGTTAAGTTGTCTACTTTAAATAGGCAAGCACCCATATCTCCGGCTCCCTGAGGCTCAAGAGACTGGTCCCGCTTAAACCTATGTTTATTAGGGTTCTTATTGTAATTTAGTATAACTTGAGGGGGTTTATGTAAAAATAATTTTGTATAGTTTTCAAAATACATCTCAAGTATTTTATTATCGTATTTAGAGTTTTCATTGATGTATATTTTATCAATGTGACATTTCTAATGAAATAAACCTAATTTCATAATATATGGTATTTATTTGTAATGTTGGAATTGTATGATATTTTCTTGTAAATGAGATATTTTTCTTGAATTTTGGAAATGTGGAATATTATAAATATTAAAAACAAATATTTTGATATTAATTACACATATATTTATTTACTAAAAATATAAGTTTTATTTATAATAGAAATCGCATTTTATAAAGAAAATTGTATTTTAAATTTTTCGAGATCGTATGCTCCTTGCGGAGGTCTGCGTCTCACTCTACTAAGTACGAGGATGTGCGATAATCTGCACCATCCTGAACGGGTTCCCTGAAATGGGTTGTAGAGGCGCATTTGCAAAAATTTATTAAAATACACATCTTGTAGGAAAAATGTTTTTATAATTGAAGGTAATTATATGTAAAGTCATATTTTTTCCAGATCTATGTTCCTAAATTTCATCGTGCTATGTTATATATGAGTGTTTTGAGGAGGTAGATCATTACCTCATAAGTTTTCTAAAACTAGCATGGTTAAAAGGTATAAACATGTTGATATGAAACATAAAGATATTTTAATATAAAATTGAAATAAAACTGGCTATGGTTATCTTTTTAATATCAAACTTGATCTATTATCTTAGTTAATGAGTATTAAATAATATACCAAAAGTTGTAGGTTTGTTATTAAGAAAATGTTGTATTTTTTGAAAGAAAAGAGAATCGGAAGCCGGATAACTCCGCTTCCGACACGTTTTAAGAATTAAGAATTTGAGAATAGTAAAAGAGAGAGAGAAGGGGGACTTACTGGATTAGGGTCAAGAGAGGAGGAAGAGGAAGTTTGGGGAAGCACCGGTGCTTCGTTTTGTCGCCGGAAACTCCTCGGATTGTCGTCGGAAGTTCGTCGGAGGTTCGCCCTTTGCTAACTCCACTTGCACACAAAAAGTCTTGGGAATTTTCTTGAGAGTTTGGGTAGAGATTTGGGATTGAGGAGGGGTGATTTTAGGTGTGGTATTTATAGGAAAAATTAGGATTTAGGGTAATGAAAGGGTGTATTAAAATTTTGTATCAAAAATGGATTAAATGGGGGTTTTAATTTGCTCTGTAAATGTGTAAAGAAATTAAATAGTATAGGGGTTATGGGGTAGGCCAAAGGTTGCAGAGGATAGAAGAACATCGGGGTTTCAACTGAGTCGTACCGACGTTGCCGGCCGATTCGACCAAGTCGCCGGCCCGAGTCGACCGAGTCGGGCTGCGTCTCCTCGCCATGTGTCCCCGTCGTTTAGTATACTGCAGTAGACTCGTTTGTTTTATGTGTGACTCTTCATTTTACGTGTTGTGCACGTGTAGACTCTTGGGCTTCTAAAAAGATTAAAAGAAATCAAAATAAAAAGATAATATGGCTGATGGGATTTGAACACTGGTGCTTTGGTTCAGCATTGCAAGGTCTTACCAGTGAGCTACAAGCTCCTTCTTGCTGTTCAAAAGTAAAACAAATTAGTATAGCACTCACAGAAAATATAAATACCCTAAGTATACATTAACTTTTAATCAAATTTATGTACACAAGAATTGGAGTTGTTACTGTCTACCCTCCTTAAAAAAAATTCGTCCTTGAAATTTACAATTTATTTTAAGAACTAGTTTACAAATAGGTGAGGGTATCTTGTACGCATCTCATCTTCTCTTTCCTATGTTGATTCTCCTGGAGTGTCTCTTTTCCACATTACTCGAACTAAGTTGACTTCTTTGTATCGAAGTGACTTCACTTTTCTGTCTAGGATCTCAACAGGTTGCTGCTCACAAGATAAGTCGGGCTATATAGTGAGCTCAGAATGATCGAGAATATGGCTGGGGTCACTCACATACCTTCTGGGTTAGGATATGTTGAACACATTGTGCACTCCTTCCAATGAAGGTGGAAGTGCCAAGCGATGAGCCACTTCACCGACTCGTTCGAGTATATCAAACGGTCTAATTTACCTTGGACTTAGCTTACCCCATTTTCCAAATCGAATCACTCCACGACTTGGAGATATCTTCAGAAATACATGATCTCCCGGCTGGAACTCCAAATGATGGCGCTTTGCATCAGCCCGGTGCTTCTATCGATCTTGGGCTATGCGTATTCTTTTCCTGATAGTACGAACCACATTAACAGTTGCTACTATCATCTCAAGTCCAAGAAGTTCTCTATCACCGATGTTGTCCCAACTTAATAGCGACCGACACTTCCTTCCATAAAGTGCTGCAAAAGATGCCATTCCGATGCTTGCTTGGTAGCTGTTGTTGTATAAAAACTCTACAAGATATAGGTGATCTTCCCACGATCCTCTGAAGTCTAACATACACGCTCTGAGCATATCTTCCAAGATCCGAATAGTTCGCTCAGACTGACCATCTGTTTGTGGATGATAAGCTGTGCTGAAGTTCAGACTTGTTCCCAAGCTCGCTTGCAGACTTTGCTAAAATTGTGATCGGAATCTAGTGTCACGATCGGAGACAATGCAGACCGGTACTCCATGAAGTCTTACGATTTCTTGCATGAGTTCATCGATATCAGAGATAGTATACTATGAAGAGTTTAAATCTCAAGTAACTTACCTCCATGTACATATTTGCTAATGTCTCAGTAGATTGGTCAACTCGAAATGGAATGAAGTGAGCCGAATTTGTGAGTCGATCCACAATAACCCATACCGCATCGTTACCCTTTGTGCTGCGAGAGAGTGTAGTTACAAAATCTATTGTGATGTGTTGCCACTTCCATTCTGGGATAGGTAACGGTTGAAGTAATCCAGCAGTCCTATGATGTTCAGCCTTTACTTGCTGACACACCAAGCATTTAGCGATGCTTCTGGATACTTCACGCTTCATTCCATGCCACCGGTAATTTTGACGTAGATCTTTGTACATCTTTGTACCTCCAGGGTGTACTGAGTAGGGAGAGCTGTGAGCTTCTTTCATTAATTCTTCCCGAACAGAACCTTTTGGTACACATAATCTACTGCCGTACCTCAAAGATCCATCTTCATGGATGATGAAGTCTGTTCTGAGTCCATTCTCTACTTGTTCTCTGATCTTTTGCCATTTAGCATCACTTGCTTGAGCTGCTTTGATCTGATTGACAATAGTATATTGAACTTGTAAATTCATCAAGCTTGAGCGTTACCTGGCATGACTACTTCAATCTCCATCTGATGCAATTCCTGTTGAAGCTTCTACCGAGCGGTGAGATTTATTGCTAATGGTTGGCGACTAAGAGCATCAGGTACCACATTCACCTTTCCCAGATGATATTGCAGGTTGATATCAAAGTCTGCCATGAGTTCTAACTATCGTCTCTGCCGTATATTAAGCCCCTTCTGAGTAAACACATATTTCAGACTCTTGTGATCTATGTATATGTTCACTCGTTCACCAAGAAGGTAATTGCGCCAAATCTTAAGAGCAAAGATTACAGCCGCCAACTCCAAATCATGCGTCGGATAATTGCGCTCATGAATGTTCAGCTGTCTTGAAGCATAAGCCACAACCTTTCCGTGCTGATGTAGAACACATCCTAATCCCTTACCAGATGCATCACAATGCACTTCAAAACCTCCAGATTGGTCCGGTATAACGAGAATTGGCGCTGATGTCAACCTTGACTTGAGTTTTATGAAAGCTTGTTTGCATGCTTCTGACCACACGAATTCTTCATCTTTACGTGTGAGCTTGGTCAGGGGTGTTGCTATCTTCGAAAAGCCTTCAATGAACCTTTTGTAATATCTATCTAAACCCAAGAAACTCCGAATGTTCTTCACTGGCTTTGGTGTCGGCCATTCGCTTACTGCTGAAACTTTCTCTGGATCCACAGAGATTCCTTCGCCTGATACAATATGTCCGAGGAAACCAACTTGATCTAGCCAAAACTCGCATTTGCTGTACTTGGCATATAGTTGATGTTGTCGTAGAGTTTCCAGGACAATTCGTAGGTGCTCGGCCTGCTCTTTCCGACTCGTAGAATACACCAGGATATTGTCGATGAAGATGACAACAAACCTGTCTAAGTACTCCCGGAAAACTTGATTCATTAGGTTCATGAATATTGCTAGTGCGTTGGTCACTCCAAATGACATTACAAGAAACTTTTAATGACCACAGCGAGTTCTGAATGCCGTTTTATGGATATCAGATTCCTTGACCTTCACCTGATGATAACCCGAACGAAGATCTAACTTGGAGAAAACACAAGATCCACTTAGCTGATCAAACAAATCGTCGATGCGCGGGAGTAGATACTTGTTCTTTATCGTTACTACGTTCAAGACTTTATAATCAATGCACATTCTGTATGAACCTTTCTTCTTTTTCACAAGCAGTACTGTTGATCCCCAACTTGAAGTGCTAGGACGAATCCATCCTTTCGCCAATAATTCGTCCCACTGAGTTCGGACCTCCTTCAAACCTTCCGGACTTAATCGATAAGGTGGTTTGATCACCGGTTGCGCTCCTGGTATTAAATCAATGCTGAATTCAAGAGCTCGATCGGGAGGCAAACCTGATATATCGTTAGGAAACACATCGTCGAACTCTCGAACCACATCTGGCTTTGATCCTTCCTCCGCTTGAATTGCTGCAATTACTGCCATGTTTGGTTTCGCCTTGTAAGTACTTGTCTCCAGGGTACGGTCTCCACTTTTGAAATAGAAAACCGGATGCTCTGGAATCTCGAATACTACCCTCCTTTGACGACAGTCAATGGTAGCATAAAATGTTCCGAGCCAATCCATACCTAGAACCACATCGAAGTTCGGTATGTCCAGCACCTTGAAGTCAGCATAGAATTCTCTGCTCCAGACGACTACTGGACATAAGCTGTATCCCATTTTTTCCTTTAGAACGCCATTTCCTGTACTGACATTCCAGTTGGATACAAGCGGTGTGACTGGAATCGAATGAGTTCGGACGAACCGTTGCGACATAAAGCGATGAGATACTCCAGTATTGAATAGTGCTAGTGCAGGAAGTGAGGCTACTAAGATTGTACCTAAGGTATGTGGGATATGTTTTAGGTATAGGAAAAATATGTAGGTAGGTGTTAAGACTGAAAGAAAAGCTTGAGAACAAAAGGTTACCAGCGATAACTTGGCCAATGGCCTCAGCTTGTTCCACGGTCATCATGAAAGCCTATCGCCATGGTACATTCCTCCTGGCCGGAGGAGCATTCCTCAGAACTTTCCGTTGAGCTTGATGGAACTGACGAGGAGGAGGTGCAGTCGGTGGTCCTTTAGGTGGTGGAGCAAGGAGAGCGAGTCTTAGAGCAGGCGCCTGAAAGGCTGGTCGCTGCTGGTATGTGATTGCTGGCCTGGGTGCAATATATGGATTTTTCTACAAGGACAAGACCCAATATCTTGAGTAGCTGAGCTGCAGACTAAGCAAAGGCGATTTGCACGCCGACAGTCTTTCATCAGATGCCCATCTCTCCTGCAGTATGTGCAAAATGCCGGGCCGGGCCAGTTGATTGGTATTCCCGGTCTCCTGAGCACAAATGGTGGCCTTGATGAGGCTCTTCCTGCCATCTGGGCGGCAGGGCGTTTAACTCCAGCAGATTGAGATCTGCCTCTCATCTTTACCACTGCCTCATAACGGCGGGCAGCTTTCAGAGCCGATTCATGAGTCGGAAAATCTCCTGTAGCTAGTGCTGCCTGGATCTCCGAATCTAACCCTTGTTGAAATCGACGGGCTCTGATCTCATCCGTCGGTATCAGGTGTGCCACAAATCTGTTAAAGTATTGTGTTAGCTGTGTAGTATGTGATTTATTGAAAAATTGAATTAATGAGACATATCTTACCGACTGAGTATGGTGAACTCAGCGTCATATTCATCTACTGACTTGGTCCACATTGAACCTTGTTGCAGGTGGATGAACTGCTGTTCCATGTCGAATCTGGCAGTCTCAGGGAATTACTTTGCGACAAATATGTCACGGAAAGTCTTCCATTCGATGGGTTGATCAAGACGGCTTTCTTCCGCCTTCCACCAAACCCATGCGTTGTCCGTGAGCTGTAATTTTGCAACATGGACTCAAGCTATCTATGGCACTTGTGTCGCTGCCAGATCAGCTTCAATGCTCTGAGCCCATTCCTCAGCTTCTAGAGGGTTCTCTTTTCCCGAGAATTGTTTTGGGTGCAAAGCTCTGAATTTCTTCACCCCAGGTGCTTCTGCCTCTGGTCGGTTCATAAAGATAGCAGTATGCTGCTATTGCCTTTCCAGGAGGCTGCGAATTGCCTCAAGCAGAACCATCTGCTCGTTGATCGGAGCAGCGACGGCAAGTGTGAGTGGCAGTGGTGAGGGCGTGTTGTTGACATTGGTGCTGGTGTTGTTTGGGGAATCCATAACCTTGAAAGAAAAATTAGGGTTAGGACAGATTCGAAGTATATGAAATGATAAGATTCAAGGAATATGAATTGTAAAAAATATTTCAGTTGCTGTTTCTTGTGTTATATTGCTTAGGTTGTCCATGCAGAGTTGAACTGCATGGTAGGGTTCCATACATCTCTTACCTGCATGGACCACCAACAAAACCTGTCACGCCCCGCTTCCCAGTGTATGGGCAGAGGACGCGACGATGCCGCTACGTATTTACTCTGAAGTAAACATGCTAAGCGTATTTAAGCAATATAAGTAAAATGCACAAGAGACAAATACAATAGATACAATTGAACATCAACTTTATTTATTAACATTATTTTTACAATACATCTAAAAAGTAAATACATGGAATGGAAAGCAATACCTAAACAGTGGCATAACAAAAATGGAAAATACAGAATGTAAATGTGTACAAATAACTAGAGTTTCGAGTCGAAGGATAGCTGATCCATGTCCTCGCTGGTGGGCTCGATTTCCAGAGAATCACTTGACGACATTCCAAAGAAAAAGAAAGAGAATGTCTTCAATGAACAAATCGCTCGGCAAGTCCCGTAAGTAGATAAGAATGGAATAGACAGAATAGAGAGTATATTGTTATAATGTTGTATTTAATGTTAACACTGTTGTTTGTAGCTTAGTACAGAAGAGGCCAGTGTATACGAGAGGAGTCTCACTAGACCAGAGACTACGGTATATGAAGTACAAGGAACCGTTCAGCCAAGATACAATGGCAATTGAATTCAGGTTAGGTGTCTTTATGGTTGCTGTCTCGTGCCACTTCTAACACCTTCCGTACCAATCTACCCCTTATAAACCCCGCGATGTCTTGATTGTATTGATGTGTTGTTTGAATTATATATTGTATATAGATGGATGACTTGCCGAAACCATGATATCAGTAATGGAATGGATATAATGGATGAACATGTAGATGGAATATATCCATGATTCGGTTCAGTCAATGTAGTTTGATATAGATTGAATAGACGGATTCATAGATCCATGTTGTATTGAAGTTTGATACTTGAATCATATTCAAGTCATATTGATTATATTGAGACTCAATCCGAGTCAGACAATTAGAAAAGAAATTGAATCCTGAATTAGGTTTTGGTGTTATCGGTAACCGCTGCACATGGACGACAGGATTTGTGTCTTTTTCAAAGACGATTACCGTGTTCATAACACCGTTTGTTAAGTTGTCTACTTTAAATAGGCAAGCACCCATATCTCCGGCTTCCTGAGGCTCAAGAGACTGGTCCCGCTTAAACCTATGTTTATTAGGGTCCTTATTGTAATTTAGTATAACTTGAGGGGGTTTTATGTAAAAATAATTTTGTATAGTTTTCAAAATACTCCTCAAGTATTTTATTATCGTCTTTATAGTTTTTATTGATGTATATTTTATCAATATGACATTTCTAATGAAATAAACCTAATTTCATAATATATGGTATTTATTTGTAATGTTGGAATTGTATGGTATTTTCTTGTAAATGAGATGTTTTTCTTGAATTTTGGAAATATGGAATATTATAAATATTAAAAATATATATTTTGATATTAATTACATATATATTTATTTACTAAAAATGTAAGTTTTATTTATAATAGAAATCACATTTTCTAAAGAAAACTGTATTTTAAATTTTTCGAGATCGTATGCTCCTTGCGGATGTCTGGATCTCACACTACTAAACTCGATGATGTGCAATAATCCGCACCATCCTGAACGGGTTCCCCAAAATGTGTTGTAGAGACGCATTTGCAAAGATTTGTTAAAATACACATCTTGTAGAAAAATGTTTTTATAATTGAAGGTAGTTATATGTAAAGTCGGATTTTTCCCAGATCTATGTTCCCAAATTCTATCGTGCTATGTTACATATGAGTGTTGTGAGGAAGTAGGTCATTACCGTGTGAGTTTTCTAAAGCTAGCATGGTTAAAAGGTATAAACATGTCGATATGAAACATAAAGGTATTTTAATGTAAAATTGAAATAAAACTGGCTATGGTTATCATTTTAATGTCAAACTTGATCTATTGTCTTAGTTAATGAGTATTAAACAATATACCAAAAGTTGTAGATTTGTTATTAAGAAAATATTGTATTTTTTGAAAGAAAAGAGAATTGGAAGCCGGATAATTCCGCTTCCGACACGTTTTAAGAATTTGAGAATAGTAAAAGAGAGAGAGAAGGAGGACTTATTGGATTAGGGTCAAGAGAGGAGGAAGAGAAAGTTTGGGGAAGCACCGGTGCGTCGTTTCGTCGCCGGAAACTCGAATCGTCGTCGGAAGTTCGTCGGAGCTTCGTCCTTTGCTAACTCCACTTGCACACAAAAAGTCTTGGGAATTTTCTTGAGAGTTTAGGCAGGGATTTGGGAGCGAGGAGGGGTGATTTAGGTGTGGTATTTATAGGAAAAATTAGGGTTTAGGGTAATGAAAGGGTGTATTAAAATTTTGTATTAAAAATGGATTAAATGGGGGTTTTAATTTGCTATTTAAATATGCAGGGAAATTAAATAGTGCAGGGGTTATGGGATAGGCCAAAGGTTGCAGAGGATAGAAGAAAATCGGATTTTCAACTAAGTCGGACCAGTGTCGCCGGCCGATTCAACCGAGTCGCCGGCCCGAATCGGGCCGCGTCTCCTCGCCACGTGTCAAGGTCTTACCAGTGAGCTACAAGCTCCTTCTTGCTGTTCAAAAGTAAAACAAATTATTATATTACTCACAGAAAATGTAAATACCCTAAGTATACATTAAATTTTAATCAAATTTATGTACACAAGAATTGGAGTTGTTACAGTCTACCCTCCTTACAAAAATTTCGTCCTCGAAATTTACAATTTATTTTAAGGACTAGTTTACAAATAGGTGAGGGTATCTTGCATGCATCTCATCTTCTCTTTCCTATGTTGATTCTTCTAGCTCACTCGAACCAAGTTGACTTCTTGTTCCGAAGTGACTTCACTTTCTTGTCTAGGATCTCAACAGGTTGCTGCTTACAAGATAAGTTTGGCTGTACAGTGAGCTCGGAATGATCGAGAATATGGCTGGGGTCACTCACACACCTTTTAAGTTGAGATATGTGGAACACATTGTGCACTCCTTTCAATGAAGATGGAAGTGCCAAGTGATAAGCCACATCACCGACTCATTCGAGTATGTCGAACGGTCCAACGTACCTTGGACTTAGCTTACCCCGTTTTCCAAATCGAATCACTCCATGGTTTGGAGATATCTTCATAAATACATGATCTCCCGGTTGGAACTTCAAATGACGGCACTTTGCATCAGCCCGGTGGTTCTGTCGATCTTGGGCTATGCGCATTCTTTCCGTGATAGTACGAATCACATCAACAGTTTCTACTATCATCTCAGGTCCAAGAAGTTCTCTATCACCGATATCGTTCCAACTTAATGGTGATCGACACTTCCTTCCATAAAGTGCTGCAAAAGGTGCCATTCCGATGCTTGCTTGGTAGCTGTTGTTGTATGAAAACTCCACAAGATGTATGTGATTTTCCCACGATCCTCCGAAGTCTAACATACACGCTCTGACCATATCTTCCAAGATCTGAATAGTTCGTTCAGACTGACCATCTGTTTGTGGATGATAAGCTGTGCTGAAGTAATGCGCAGGAGTGGATATTTGTTCTTTATCGTTACTTCGTTCAATACTCTATAATCAATGTACATTCTGTATGAACCTTCCTTCTTCTTCACAAGCAGTACTGGTGATCCCCAACTTGAAGTGCTGGGACGAATCCATCATTTCGCCAATAATTCGTCCAATTGAGTTCGGACCTCCTTCAAACCTTCCGGACTTAATCGATAAGGAGCTTTGATCACCGGTTGCGCTCTTGGTATTAAATCAATGCTGAATTCAAGAGCTCGATCGGGAGGCAAACCTGATATATCGTTAGGAAACACATCGTCGAACTCTCGAACCACATTTGGCTTTGATCCTTCCTCTACTTGAATTGCTGCAATCACTGTCTTCTTTGGTTTCGCCTTGTAAGTTCTTGGCTCCAAGGCACGGTCTCCACTTTTGAAATAGAAAACCGGATGCTCTGAAATCTCGAATACTACCCTTCTTTGACGACAGTCAATGGTAGCATAAAATGTTCCGAGCCAATCCATACCTAGAACCACATCGAAGTTCGGTATGTCCAGCACCTTGAAGTCAGCATAGAATTCTCTGCTGCAGACGACTACTGGACACAAGCTGTATCCCATTGTTGCCTTTAGAGTGCCATTTCCTGAACTGACATTCCAGCTGGATACAAGCGATGTGACTGGAATCGCATGAGTTCGGATGAACCGTTGCGACATGAAGCAATGAGATGCTCCAGTATCGAATAGTGCTAGTGCAGGAAGTGAGGTTGCTAAAATTGTACCTAAGTTATGTGGGATATGTTTTAGGAAATAATATGTAGGTAGGTGTTAAGACTGAAAGAAAAGCTTGAGAAGAAAAGGTTACCAGTGATAACTTGGCCAGTGGTCTCAGCTTCTTCCACGGTCATCGTGAAGGCCTGTCGCTGTGGTACATTCCTCCTGGCTGGAGGAGCATTCCTCGGAACGTTTCGTTGAGCTTGATGGAACTGACAAGGAGGAGGTGCAGTCAGTGGTCCTCTAGGTGGTGGAGCAGGGAGAGCGAGTCGATCAACCATCTAGACGCATTTACGGCGGGCATGAGCTTCCAGGATAACTCCGATGCTACCCAATGCCGAGCGTTTCCCGCCACCCTCATCCGGGCTGGACGGGATTGGTTCCGAGGACTCACGCTACACTCCATCTCTATCTTTGATGAGCTGGCCACCCAGTTCCTCGGTCACTTCATCGGAAACAGATGACAGAAAAAGACTGTCGATTACCTCTTCACCATAAAGAGGAGGGACAAGGAATCCTTTAAGGGATACGTCACTCGCTTCTACAACGCTCTCCTCGAGGTCCTCGAGCACCGAGATGAACTGTCATCATCGCACTAAGGTCGGGTCTTAGGCACAAAGAGCGATTCCGCTCTTTTGCATTAGCGCAAACTAAGACCATGGCCGAGGTAAAAGCTTGGACCGAACGAGAGATCCAATTCGAGTCGGAGGTGAACGCTAATCTGCCCCGGGGCGACCAAGCCGACCAAAAGAAGAGAGGCAAAGAAGAGAAGAGGAGGGTCGACCGACCAAAACCATACTCCCCGAAGTTCCAGGAGTACACTCCTCTTAACATCTCTTAGACCGAGCTGTTGGAGGAGGCAAAGGGCGAGAGATTTTTCAAGCTCCCGCCAGTCACCCATAGAGCGGTTAAGCGTATCCGGGGCCCGTGCTGCGCCTTCCATAGGTCGCAGGGTCACCCAACCGAAAACTGCAAACAACTCCATGACTATATCGAGGAGTTGATCCGCTCTGACCACCTGGCGAAGTACTTGCGGGACAAGCGACAAATGGATTGGGAACAGGAGAACCAGCTCCCTCCCAGGGAATTAACGATCGGGCAAATTATGGTCGTTACCTCGGAATCTGCCTGTGGTGACGGTGAAAATCACCGCCTACTACCCGTCGAGGGTACCAGTGACCCACTCCAGAAGAAGTGCAGGACGACTGAGCCTATCATCTTCACCGATGAAGACCTCTACGGTATATCCTTGCCTCACAACGACCCGTTAGTCATAACTGCCCGGGTCCACTGTTACGAGGTACAGAGGATATTGGTCGATTTTAGAGCTCGACTGACATCCTCTTCTACGACTGCTTCCAACGTATGGGGCTTAGATCGTCCGACCTAAGGCCTACCTCCCATGTCCTCTCGGGGTTTACCATCCACTCTATCCTGGCTGAGAGAGTGGTCACCCTCCTCCTCAACATTGGAGAAGCGTGCCGTACGAGGACCATACCTGTAGAGTTCATCGTCGCTAGGGTCCCCTCATCCTACATCATTCTCCTGGGCCGCCCGACATTGAACGCCCTCCGGGTCCAAATCTCGACCTATCACATCACGATCAAATTTCCATTAGACCAAGGAGGATAGGTCGGACTTACGGGAACCAGCAGATCGCCAAGATTTGCTTCACCTCGATGCCCCCTGCCGGAGAGCAGAGCGGCGAATTTGAAGACACAGACGATTTCCAGGGGTCCTTGGACACGCGCGATGACCATAACGAAATCCGAGGAGCCCTAGTAGAAGCGCTGACTAAAGATCCCCTCGTCGAGGGGGTCGATGGACGCACAGTTCAGACCGGATCTCTTTTGATGGGAGACCGTCGCGAGGACTTGATCCGCTTTCTCCGAGGGAACTCAGACATGTTTGCTTGGGCATCGGCGGACATACCCGGGATCGACCCTAAACTAATCTCACACAAGCTCGGGGTCGACCCGAAGGCCCGACCCGTCCGACAAAAGAAGCGAAGTTTCGCGCCAATCAAGAAAAAGGCGATCGAGGATGGGGTCGATAGATTGCTCGCAGCCAACTTCATTAGAAATATTGACTACTCGGATTGGCTAGCGAATGTGGTCATGGTTAAAAAAGCAAACGGGAAATGGAGAATGTGTATTGACTTCACAGATCTGAACAAGGCCTGCCCGAAAGATAACTATCCCCTTCCTCAGATAGACCAGTTAGTGGACAGCTCGGCCGACCATGAATTGGTAAGCTTCATGGACGCTTTCTCTGGCTATAATAAGATCCGGATGAACCCGACAGATGAAGAACTTACCGTGTTCACCACGGACCGGGGGGTGTACTGCTACGAAGTGATGCCCTTCAGTCTTAAGAATGCTGGGGCTACATATCAGCGCCTAGTTAACAAATTATTCAAACCGCAGATCGGGAGGAACATGAAGTTCTACGTCAACGGCATGCTCATAAAGTCAACCTCATCGGACGAGCACACCAAGGATCTTGGCGAGACATTCGACGTCCTATGCAAGTACAAAATGAAGCTGAACCCAGCTAAGTGGACGTTCAGAGTCACTAGAGGCAAATTCCACGGGTTCATGGTTAACCATCGAGGAATCGAAGTGAACCTACAAAAGATCGGCGCCATTCTCAACATGGCCACACCAAAGAGCAATGTTGAGATCATGTGGCTCACAGAGAGAGTGGCTGCTCTGAGTCGCTTCATGTCAAGATCCGGAGACAAGTGTCTCCCGTTCTTCAAAGCCTTGAGAAAGATCCCTAAGTTCGAATCGTCGGAGGAATGTCAAAATGCTTTCGATTAACTCAAGGCACACTTAACAACTCCTCCGCTGCTCACCCGACAAGTCGAAGGAAACGAGCTATCATTGTACCTTGCGGTCTCTGACCAAGCTGCAGGCTCGATGCTCGTCAGAGAAGTCGAAGGTGTGCAGAAGCCGGTCTACTACGTAAGCCATGTCTTCAAAGACGCGGAAATGAGATACCCGACCATAGAAGAGATAGTCTTGGCGCTTGTCGTCGCCTCAAGGAAGCTGCGGCACTACTTCCAAGCGCACACCATCCTCGTCCTCACCAAGCGACCTATAGGGACTATTCTCGCCTCCCCCGAATCATCAGGTCGTCTGGAGAAATGGAGGTGGGAATTATCCCAATTCGACATCAAATACCGCCCCAGGCAAGCCATCAAAGCATAAGTCCTAGCAGACTTCGTTGTTGAATTCACTATTCCCACAAAGGAAGGAGCGGCAGCAGGGGACCCCAGACCCCGACCCTCGGTCGAGGAAGTACCCGACTCCATCCCCGATAAGATTCTCTACATGGATGGATCCTCTACCGAGGAGGGAAGCGGAGCTGGCCTGGTCATCCGAGGCCCGGACGAGGTAGAGATGGAATACTCTTTGAAGCTCAGGTTCAAAACGTCAAACAACGCCGCGGATTACAAGGCTTTGTTGGTAGGATTGCGAATCGCCTCAGGGGTAGGGCTAAAGACGATCCAAATTCGCAGCAATTCCGCTCCGGTCGTCGGCCAAGTGACCGGGCATTTTGAGGCCCGAGAACCACTCATAGTGATGTTAGTGTATATGCCCTAGGGGCCATTATTGTATCATACTAGGTTGTATATTACTTAATGAAAGCTTGGGATATTCACAGTTGTATATAACAGTCTTGCTAAAAATGGTAGTATGCTACTTGGTTTGTGTCTACTTTAATATGTGCATATGTTTCTTGTGACGTATCACTTATACATATTAGTAGAGTCCATAGGATCTTTGCTTGATTACCAGCGTCGTGATGACAGTCACACTAGTGGGGGCTGGATAGTCTATAAGCAACATCCTATACAGGTCCCTGGTCGTTGGATTATCGAGATAGGGCATCGATATTCCGGAGTAGACTAAGTGTGTACGCTTCTTATCCCAGTTGGGGAGATGGTCTGTCCCACAGCCATCAGTACGTCGTACTGGAGATAGTATACGGGTGCTCGTTAGGTTACGGGTACACCGCACAGGGCTCGTAGGGAACTGATTGGTTAGTATTATACCCATCGTCAGTTAACAGTTCCCAGGTGACATGAGTACAGCATAGTCCACAGACTTGACATTGCTACTTCGCCTCGAGTGTGTCCCACTGTTCTTAGATTGCTACCCTACCACGGCTCAAAGGAGTCGTGCAAACAGGTAGCAGTTGGGTGCAGTCCCGAGCACTTGGAGGCAGTGGCGGTTAGACAGGATTCGTCTCTCCCGGTATTGGGAGTTGATATCGCACTGTGTCAGAGAGCCATTACGCAAAGTCCCTGGCCAGGGCAAGCGAGATTTACTGGTAGGTTTCAGTAGTTTCTCAGGGTGTAATGGGCTTCGCTCCGACACGACTTATACAGCTATTAGGGGACTGACACTTGCCGCCCCCTAGGCTCGATATGCGATAGTCTTAGACGAATAGGCCGGACTGTACGGAGATTGTCACATCAGGCTTAGTAGGAGTTCGGATGGTTTTCCTCATCGGCCTTCTTATCAACATCTACCTGGGGACCGTTACGTACAGCTAGTGCCGCTTGCGGTCTGTGGTTAAACCCACTGCCAGCGCAGTGTCGAGTCTTTAGAGTCCCACACAGAGAGTTTCCCTGCTCCAGGCGAAACGATATAGAGGTCGTATGGTTTTACGACAAGGGTTCGGACGCATACGTGTGTTTACGCACGTACGACGTTCGGACAGTTTTTACTAGTCGGCTTTGGTTTGAGCCAGTTTCTAGTATCAGGTTATTGGATTTATACAGTCTAAAGTTTTTCCGTGTTTTCACGGATTGGAGGGGCGTTCTCGTAATTTTCCGGGAAGCTTCTAGAAGCATGGTGACTTTGGGGCTAAGATGGCATTTGCATTAATTGGATTAGTGAGTCATGTAGTGATTCATGCAATGAGTTAACGATTTATATGACTCATATGATGAATCACTTAGGGTATTAATGAAACATGATGATAATGCTTTATTTATTATTTACTTAATAATATCATATGTTTCATATATAGTAAAATGATTTCATTCATCCAAAGTAATTCACTTCCTCACCTTCGCTCTCCTCAAGCTCTCATTCTTGAAACCCTAACCCTAACCTCTTATGTGTTGAGATCAAGGTTTAGCTAGACTAATACATCCATAACCTCACTCTATATCCCCTAGGTAGCTTAGATTAGCACTTTGAGCAACCTAGTTATCTCAAGTTAGAGATAAAGCTTGGCGTAGGAGCTCTCGGGTGGATCATCTTTGATTCGAGGAGGCCGTTGAGGTGCCGATGTTCCAAGGAGCCTACGAGGAGTGGAGGACCGCGATGAAGACCCGAAGGACAAGTAACGTGAGGTATAACTTTGAATCCGAGTAGTTAAACCTTTCGTAGTTTTCTAGTAACAGTTTAGAAACGATTCATGCGTTCAAGTCCGTGTTACGAAGCTTTGATAATCGTTTTTCATATATTCCGCCTCCCCGCAAGTTCGTGGGGTGCGTGACATGGACTTACAGTGGTATCAGAGCCAACTAAACCATTACTAGCATGTTAGCAACTAATTAGAAGTTCGATCGACGGAAAACACGAAAACAAAACCCTAACCCCTTAACAGTTTCTGTTAATTTTAAACATGTCACAAAATTTTTTTGACATACCTTAAAATTCACAGCAGGGTATTTTAAGAATACTAGGAAAATACGAGCCAGTAACTCGGCAAAACGGCCATGGATCCACGGCAATAGAGTGCTTGTACCGCGGATCTGCCCAAGCCTACTCTTTGAGCAAACTAGCCTCTTCCGATACGCCCAACCATAAGAGGAATATCCTCTTCGAAGTCTTGCCACAGCCTAGTGTGGAAGTTAGAGATGTAATGCTCCAAGTATACTCGACTCATGAGGAAGTCCAAGATTGGAGGAAGCCCCTCGTGGAGTCCCTAAAAGATGGTACACTCCCGGAAGACCGAGGGGAAGCATGCCACCTTCGAGCAAAAGCCCGACATTTTATCTAGAGCAATGGAAACCTTTACAAGAAGTCGTACACACAGCCTCTGCTCCGATGTGTTGATTCTCGCGAAGCCGACTACGTTCTGCGGGAGATACACGAAGGAGTCAGTGGAGCACATCAAGGGGCCCGCACCTTGGTCTATAAGACAATGCTCTAAGGATATTATTGGCCGAAGATACACCAAGACGTCGAGAAGCTTGTCAGAAGATGCAAAAGCTGCCAACTCCATGGTAGCATACCCCGTTTTCCTGCTACTGAGCTAACGACCCTCAGTTCCCCTTGGCCGTTTGCGCAATGGGGAATGGACATGGTTGGCCAACTCCCCACCGGTACGGGCAAACATAAATACATCCTCGTCGCGGTAGACTACTTCACGAAGTGGGTCGAGACTGTGCCCATCAGAAAACCGGATGCCACCACCACTATAAAGTTCCTACAGAACAACATAATTACTTGATTCGGGATCCCGAGGTGTATAGTTACCGATCACGGAACCAATTTCGAAAATGATAAAGTCAAAGAGTTCTGCAGCAACTACCACATTCTAATGAAGTTCGCCGCGGTTACACATCCTCAATGTAACGGGCAGGCCGAGATAGCTAACTGAGACGTCATCCGAGGTCTCTAAACTTATTTGGAAAGAAGAAAAGGCATTTGGGTCGAGGAACTACCGCGAGTATTATGGGCATTGCGCACATCGAAGAAGACACCCACGGGAGAAACCCCCTTCAGCCTCTGCTACGGTACCGAAGCAATGGTTCCGGCAGAGATCGGATTACCCAGTTATCGAGTCGAACATTTCGACGATGAAGCTAACACCTCGGCGCTAAGGACCAACTTGGACGTCTTATTGGAAAAACGTGATCGGGCACAAATCCGAGCGGCCGCCTATCAACAGCAAACCGCTCGCTACTATAAAGCACGAGTAAAGCATCATGTCTTCAAGACGGGAGATTTGGTCTTACGAAGGAACGAGTTCGTAGATCAAGACCGGCTACATAAGTTCTTCTTGAAGTAGGACGACCCTTTCCTCGTCACAGAGTTGTTGCCCGGTGGGGCATATCGCTTACAAGACGCTAGGGGTTGTAGGTTTCTTCGGCCCTACAACGCCAAGAAGCTCAAAATGTACAAATGAGTATGTTTCTTCTTTTCGAAGCGATGTAATTTTTTTCTATTATTATTATTAAGTCTCCTGAATTAGAAGAGACTTCTTCAATGTATTTTTTTCTTCCTCGGTTCCGAGATCCTTAGATTCGTTTTGAGAAAATATGTAAAAAGTGCTAAGGGATAAAAGAAGACAAAATACATAAGAAAAGAAAAATTTTATTCATTAAGAGGTATGTTTCCCTAATCAGAGCAAATCTCTGTTTGAAATTCGAATTTCAAAAATTGAAGCAATGCTTCAGATCCAGCGCCAGGTGCGCTGCGCTCTAGGCAGTGCACCATATGTGCGCTAGCGCTAGGCGCGCTGCGTGCCATGTGTCAAACACGGGTGCACTAGCGCAGGCTATGCTGCGCTCTGAGCAGCGCACCACGTGTCAAATACAGGTGCGCTAGCGTAAAATGCGCCGCGCTCTGAGCAGCGCACCACGTGCAAAGCAGGGTGCGCCAGCGCTGGAATTAAAAATTCCCGACACTTGGATCAAAAGATCTAATAATAATGATAAATCATTAATTAATCAGAATTAAAATTCTGTTGTGGAAAGATTTTCCAATCTTATTAAAAATAAGAAGATTGCATTCTGTTAAACAGAAGCCCTAGGATCAAAGATCCAATGATGGGAAACATCCCCAAATCAATCAGAGAAAGATCTCTTTAACTGATTCAACAAATCAGCTTGCCCTATATAAAGGCCCCTAGACTTCAAGTCTGATATAGAGAAACCCCCCCATAAATTTTGAGAAACTCAAAGATAAAGAGCAAGCTCTTGCAAGAAGATACTTCTTCAAGGTAAAGATGATGAATGATGAACACAGAGATGAAATCATCTCATAATTAAAACGAAGAATTCTTTTCTTCAAAAAGATCATAGATCTACAAAGACAAAAAGTCTTTCATAAAAATCATAAAATAAAAGAAGAACATATTCTTCTCACAGATTATGGATCTATAAAGGCAAAGCCTTTCATCAAAATAAAAGATTGAAAATCTCTCCTGCAAAATAAGAACCGTTGTTCTTAAATCTTGAGACAAAGTCTCTTCTATATGAACATAAATTTGTTCTCAGATCATAAAATTAATCAAATGCGTTTTGCGCTCTTGAAATGTGCCTTGCGCTCTTGAACTGCGCTTCTGCGCTCTCTGGACCGGCACTCAGCGCCAAATGCGCCACGTGTCAACCACGTGTGTTCCAATTAAACAACTTGCGCTTTGCACTTCTGAAATAGCGCACTGCGCTCATGGGCTGGCGCTTAACGCACCACGTGTCACTCATGTGTGCGACACTAAACTAGTGCTCTGCGCTCATAAATTGGTATCATGCGCTCATCAACTGGCGCAAAGCGCCAAGCGCGACACGTGTCAACCATGTGTGCGCTACTTGGTAGAAGCGCATTGCGCTCTTTAACTGGCGCAAAGCACCAAGCGCGACACGTGTCCTCCACATGTGCGCTACTTGGCATAAGTCATTGTGCTCTTTAACTGGCGCAAAGCGCCTGGCGCGCCACTTGTCGTACTGTCAGAACATAAATTGTTCTTTAAAAGCCCAGAGCTTTGATCAATGCTCACCATTATTAAAAGGGCCAAGCCTAAATAAAGGCTCAATAGCCAGAATAAAAATGTTAAACATTTATTGGACTTAGCCCAAGATTGGCCATAAGTTCTCAACCCATATTAATTGAGCCCATCTGCTCATGAATATTTAACATATCTTAGTCCCAAATTGGACTACAGATCTTTCAACCAATTCATACCGGTTCGAGGGTATATCTCTTTACTCCTCTGATATCTGTCGTTGTAATCCTTCAACGTCTTCAGAGAGTTGACGGGTCCCGACAACCACACATTTCACGGACTGTGGGGTCCTTAAACTCATGGACTATGATGTCCTTAAACTTTATAGACTATGACGTCTTTAAACTATGGACTGTGGGGTCCTTAAACTCACGGACTATGATGTCCTTAACCTTGGACCGAGATGTCCTTAAACTAACAATGGACCGAGATGTCCTTAAACTAACAATGGACCGTAATGTCCTTTAACTAACAATCGACCGCAATGTCCCTAAACTAAACAATAGAGTCCAATTGCTCTTTTGTTGGATCTAAACGATCCCGTTAAGTTGATCTTAGTCTAAAAATTAGACTAATGTGTCCTTAACATACGTTTAAGTTGATCTTAGTCTCAAATGAAGCTGACGCATCCTTAAACCCAATCCCTAAACCCAAATCTAAGAAGATACGGATTTGGACTAATCCACGCCCTATGGGCGACAACATAAATTAGTCTCCGTATACAATCCACGGGCAACCAAAAACAAAACAAACACCCACGACATGAAGTGACCATCTGGAGAAGGAGAAAGTTGTTACCGCGATACGGCAACGTAATTAACTGCAGGGGTTTGCGCCTGCAGGGAAGAGCGTCCCTACAATCAAAAACCCCTCAAACGAGGGGGAATCTGACAAAGTCTGCTACATCGTCCGCATCCGTTTAAACCTTCGATACATGGTTCCATAAATCAACTTGGCATCTTCAGAGAGGTGGAAGGATAGCACCAATTAGCATCTGCCCCGAAATTCAGGCAAGACGTTTACCGCGTCTTCCGCACGTTTTTCGGTGGGGAACAGATTCTGGCACGTCCGGTGGGACCTTTTCCTCTTTCCACCCCACACTTCGTGTGTCGTGTTCGCGAACGAATCGCGGTTTGATATGGTTTCCCTTGGGTTTGAGGTACTAAGATTTGGTGTCTTGCTCCGTGCAGAAAACAGAAGATCAATGGCTTCAACCTGCACTAACTGCAGCTGCAACTTTCGCCCCGTACCGTCCGGAGGAGTGACTTATGGGCCCCAAGCGGCCTCCATCTTCGCTATGCCGGTGGAACATGTCACTCAGGTCACCACTGGATTGTTCTTCGGGACCATGCTCCCGCCAACGAGCTTCAGCACTCCTGTACCAACATAAGAAGCTCAGAAGAAGTCGGTCTTTGATCGGCTTACAACTACTGCGGCCCCTCTCAACGGGTCGCCCAACTCCAACGCCTCAGTCTTTGACAGACTAGGCCAAAGCTCAGTTGGGCCCATGAAGAAGCCCGCGATACCAGAAAGGGTTGTCCCAAAAAGGATAGCCATCCCTGCTCCCGAAGTCGTCAAGGCGGCTTCTCCTACCAAAGGGTCAGTCTTCACAAGACCGACTATTTCAGCTCTTGTTTCAGGAGAAATCGTCAAGGTTGTTTCCCCCGCTTGAAAGTCTGCCTTCGACAGGTTGGCCATTCCTTCTCAACGGACGTCAGCCTTCAAGAGGCTCGCACCGGCAATAACCCTTCACCAAGACATGGGGCATGATGAAACCACCCCCATGGCTGATCCAGTCCCGACCGCACGACACGCTCGACGTCGCCACTGGCACCGAGTGAGGAAGGCTGGGGCAAATCCCCTTCTGGATTGACTCCGCCAGCTCCCATGGTGGAAATCGATGCTTCTGTTCCGACTGTGAATAGCTTTGAACCGCTAAGGAGAGTGCGCAAAAACTCTCCAAGTGCCGTACTGAAGAGATCTCCTCCACCCATGGAGAACGCTACTAAGGTGAAGCTGGAGCAGCACCCTCAACGGCCGTCCTCTAAAATTTACAAGGTCTGGTGCCAAGTCCAAGACTCGGTTGCTGATCAAGAATACCCCCGCTGACAAGAAAAGATGAAGGTTCGGCAGGAAGAGAACTGTCCTGTCAAGCCACAAAAGGCAACAGCTGTTTGGGTGCCCACTGTAACGTCCCCTCCAACGTCAACTGCTCACAAGAGAAAGAGGCCAGAGAAAGCCCCCGTGACTGCGGTGAACCGTAAAAGCGCTGAATCTAAACGCCCCAAGTCTGGGGGCATGATGGTACATACCGTTTAAATGGCTTCCGGAAAAGAGGAAAGCCGTGCTTCTACGGGTCAACGACCGCTGACCCGGTCAATAACAAGGGCTCAGGAACAACAACAGCAGAAGCTTCAGGAGATGCTGACTACAATGGCCGCACTCACTGGGCCAAAAGAGAATCCAGAGACCTCGGAGCAGCGTCGGGAACAAGAAAATGACACCGAGTTCCTCCGAAGAATGCTCGAGAGGAAAGAAAAAGAGACTGCGGAACAGGCAACCAATATAAAACGAATGGCTCTCTTGTTCCAAGACATGGCTGGGATGATGTTACAGCCAGAACCTCTGGATGAAGACCCCCTATCATCATTGAAGACGATAGAGGGGAGACATCGAACCCTCCTCCGGCTCTTTCAGCAGCCAAAGAGGAAACTATCTCCAAGGCCGCTCTGGATAATTACATTGCTCAGCAAATACGAGTTCACCAGGCAAACGAAGCGGCTGGACAGATCGTTAAAACTGGGCGACCGTATCCAGGTTGGTATGACCAAATAAAGTACCCGCCGGGATACACGATCCCCGAATTCCATGTGTACAAGGGGACAGGCAATCCCCATCAGCATGTCGCTCAGTTCAGGGCTCTTTGCGGCAATACTGGAGGTGATAATAAACTTCTAATTTGCCAGTTCATCGGTAGCTTAGCAGAGACAACTTTTGAATGGTACTCGGAGCTTCCCGATGACTCCGTCAAAACGTTTACAGAAATGGAGTTGCTATTCACTTAGCGGTTCGCAAGCGCCAGCGAATGCACCCCGATCACGGCATTGATCAACGCCAGAGTAAAGCCGGGAGAGACATGGGTGTAGTACGCAATCCGGTGGCGGAACCTATGGTCGAGATGCGAACAACGCATAGAAGAAGCTTCTGCCATGGGCATGTTCATGTGGAACCTTGACCCTCAGTCGACTATCTCCCAATTCATGATGTTCTTCAAGCCGACCACCTTCCAGGCCTTGATCGATAAGCTGGCCCAAATGGACCAGATGTGCCATAAGCCTTTCCTTTAAAAAGTGGGTTTTCGGAATGAAAAAGGCAACGGGAAAGCGACCTTTGTCGCCAACGCTCAGTGACAGCCAAGTAACCTGAGACCGTCTGTTCATCAAAGCAACAAGCCTCGATCACTCGATGAGAAGTTGAAACGTCCTTACTCATTTCCCAGGGATAAAACAAGGAGACTGTTCGAACTGGTAGTGCACAACGGGCTCATCACTCTGCCAGATCCAAAACATCCGTCGCAATCGGGTGACGTTAACCATCCTAACTATTGTCCCTACCACAGAGTAATGAGTCACCCTTTCGAAGATTGCTACGTTTTCAAAGGCTGGATTGAGGATGAATATCAACAGGGCAAATTCGCGTTGTCTTACAACTGGAAGGTGAACCCACTACAACCACATGCTCAGAAAAAGTTGGACACGCTGGGGGCATCATGCTCTTTTATAGGGGAAGCTCCATGAGAAATTGTTCTTTCGGCAAAATCTAAAAGAATGCTGAAAGATCTTCGAACATGCCCGACCTATGAACAACGGACCGAAACGTCATTAAACTAACGATGGACCACTATGTTCTAAAACTAGCTGTTGACCGAGACGTTGATAAACTACTGTAGACTGCAGCATCCCAAGGCTGACAAAAAAAAGAGAGAAAAGAATAAAAAAGAAAGAAGAAGAAAAAAAAACAGTATGTCCATAAGCGAAAAGGGCACGGATGAAAACCCAAGAGGGCTCCGTGAGTAAAAACAGCAGGGCTACCGCCGAGTTTTGTGAAAACCCGAAAGGGCGCAATCTCGTTAAAAGACACTTGCAAGGTCCTCTCGACCTTGTGAGGAGAAACCACCTGCGTGAGATCCTTAGGACTCACAAGGGAGTAACACACTTAGAGATCCCCACGACTCCTAAGGAGAAATTACACTTGCGAGATCCTCATGACTCGTAAGGAGAACCCTCTTATGGGACCCTCACGGCTCATAAGATTCAAAAGTCTTAAGCTGCAAGGATCTGAACCTGTTCTTAAGCGGCCACCACAACCTCCAATATTGCCCTACAAGCGGCTCAATGCTGACCCTTGTATACAATCCACGGGCGCAAATAAATATTTCCATAACAAAGTCCCATCCGTGACTAGGGATATGTTTGCACAGTGAATAGCCCTTATAAGTCCTCCCGACTTATAAGGAGAAAGCACTCTTGTAAGATCCTTACGACTTATAAGAGACCACACACTTAGGAATCCTCATGATTCTTAAGGAGAAAACACACCTACGAGATCCTCACGACTCGTAGGGAGAAACACCTTTATGAGACCCTTACGGCTCATGAATTCAAAAGTCTTAGTCAATGGGATCCTAACCCTGTTTGCTAAGCCGCCTTTGTTCGACATCGGCAGAGGCAAATGATAATTCGCTCCTGGCAATATCCCGGTTGTAGCGATGCTGATGCCTAAATCGGTATCAAGTTCCAAGTCCTTTCACGGAAAATGATGATTCGCTCCTGGCAATATTCCAGTCGCAGCGATGCTGATGCTGAGATTGGCACCAGATTCCAAGTTCCACACCCGCGATAAAAAATCAGCGAGCCAAAAATGCATACGAAATAGCCGAAATGATGGGGCAACTTGCAACAAAATCAGCAAGTAAAAATGTATGCATGCAAATTAGCCGAAATAATTGGGCAACTCGCAATAAAAAGCAGCGAGTAAAAATAAAACAAATAGCCAAAATAATTGGGCACCGCGAAAAATAGCCGAAATAATTGGGCAATCGTGACCTTCGCGATATAAAAGCTAAAATGATAGAGCATCACGGAAATAATTTTTAAAAAATATATATGAAAGAATAAAACTTTTTACCCTACAGTTGATATCACATCAATCTCTGTATACAACCCAGGGGCGCAAACAAAAAAGGAATCACACCTTCCCTCTCCAGGCTTCGTCGAAGTGAAGCCAAATCTCGACGGTTCATAGACAACCTAGAGACAATCTCGACATTCGTCGCAATATTGCAAACACAATGTCAACAAACGAAGCGAAGGAAGATCCTTAGCTTCAGGGTCTCTACGTCAACATCGACAACTTAGAGATCAACAACGGCGTTTCTCCTTACTCCAGTAGGAGGCAGACGCGATGTCAACAAAAGACTCAATGGTCGAAACAAAACGGAGTGATGGAAAAATCCCAGCTCCACCTCAGCGATTATCTCGGTACAGCAAACGAGATGTTCCCACAGTGTTCTTCCTCCAGCAGGATTCAGAAGAGACAATCCAACAACGGAGCCATGGCGAAGTCCCTAGTTCCAAGTCCCGACGGTTCACCAACAACCTAGAGACCACCTCGACGTTCGTCTCGATACAGCAGACGCGATGTCACCCCAGCATTCTTCCCCCAACAGGATTCGGACGCGACATCAACAAAGCGGAGCCATGGCAAAGTCCTAGTTCCAAAACTCTAAGGTCCACAGACGACCTAGAGTCAACCAATGACTTCCCCGCCGAATCAACGCTCCGTCTCGAAAACAAGTCAACCAACCCCAGGGAAATCAGTGTCCTTGGCAAAACCTTTCGATTCAGGGAAATCAGCGCCTTTGGCGAGAACCTTTTGATTCGCGTTGACCCGCAAGGAAATCAGTGTTTTTGCAGGAATCTCTCGATTCGTCTCAACCCCAGGGAAATCAGTGTCCTTTGCAAGACCCCTCGATTCAGGGAAATTAGCGTCCTTAGCGAGAACCTCTCGATTCGCGTCGACCCGCAGAGAAATCAGTGTCTTTGCAGGAATCTCTCGATTCGTCTTGACTCCGGGGAAATCAGTGTCCTTGGCAAGACCTCGATTCAGGGAAATCGGCGTCCTTGGCGAGAACCTCTCAATTCGTATTGACCCGCAGAGAAATCAGTGTCTCTGCAGGAATATACGACGTCAGCAAAACGGAGCCATGGCAAAATCCCTAGTTCCAGGTCCCGGCGGTTCACCAACAACCTAGAGACAAACCAAAACATTCGTCTCGATACAGCAGACGCAATGCCACCAAACGAAGTGAAGGCAATATTCCTAGCTTCAGGGTCTTGATGGCAACTCATATAAAACCTGAAAGACTATCGGAGATCATCCCACACCAGCGCGGAGTGGTTATGACTCATCGGGGCTCCCAAACCGAGCCTAACCTCATGTAAAAAGCGACATGGAATATCCCTAACGCTTGCTCTTTCGACGGTAATATCACCTGGAAGATTGCTTGAAGACGTCTTGTCCATCCCCCGAAGGGATCAGAGACACGACAGTCGCGGGGCTACTCGAACAGCAAGGTTATGCGTCGAGGAATACACCAGCCAACACGACGGTGCGGCGGGCAAAAAACCCTAGTACCACAGGCCCTAACGAACTTCTAACTGTGACGTTAGGAAATCCTTGCGAGAACTTCTTGATTCGTCTCGACTCGTGGGGAAAATAATGTTCCTGCGAGAACTTCTTGACTCGTCTCGACTCGTAGGGAAAAGCCTTAAGCAATGGGGATAAGGACCTGTTTCCTAAGAACTGGGCCCTGCAGGTCAGTCCAAGATAGACTCTTGCATACTATTCATGAGCCACACTCTCCAAAGTCGAATCTCGACAAGGAGGGAAATAACCACTTACGGGTCCTCTCGACTTGTAAGAGGGAAAATTCTATTGTGAGATTCTTATGACTCTCAAGAGAAAACGCGCTTAGGAATCCTCACGATTCCTAAGGAGAAAAAAAACACCTACGAGATCCTCTCGACTCGTAAGGAGAAAAGTCTTTATGAGACCCTCACGGCTTATGAAGTTGAAAAGTCTTAGGCAGCAGATCTGAACCTACTTTCTAAGCCGTCACTACCTCTCGAAGAAGCCAAAACAAGATGCTCACTCTATCATCTGTCGGCTATGCTTGCCAAGGTGACATGCTCATAACAAAAGAAAGAAGAAAGCAAAGAGATAACACAAGACATTGCGAAAGAAATGTATCTTTTATTCATGAATTCAATTGGGTACAAAATACATCATAAAAAAGAATGAAAAATGGATACATTTTATTCAAAATTACAAATGGTACAAAAAACAATTATTGAGAGGGAAGCGCTTTCAATAGTCCGATCAGCCGCTCGCGCACTTCCCTTAGCCCCTTTTCTTGATCAGCTGCCGCGGCCAACTCTGCTTCGACTTGGGCTCGTTGCTACAAGTAAGACGAAAGTCGCTCATCAACGACCCGCCGAGCTGCCTCACGACTCTGTGCATCCTGCTCGATGTGGTCGAGCTTCTGCCTCAGCGTTAACCCATCTGAAATATATCGTAGAAGGCTCTCAAAGATGGTTTTCAACTGCACAGCATTGGCGTCAACCTGAACATGCAGTCGGGCAGATTCGCTTGAAGTATCTTCACATTCCTTATGCTTTAAGGCCGCTTCTTGTTCAAAATGGCGGAAGTAAGGAGTGCTCTGCTCGACCCACGCAGGCTGTTGAGTGTTCACAGCCAGGACCTCTGGACCCCAATCAGAGCAAAACTCTGTTTTAAAATTCAAAATTTAAAAATTGAAGCAACGCTTCAGATTAAGCGCTAGGCGCGCTGCGCGCCACGTGTCAAACATAGATACGCTAGCGCCAGGTGCACTGCGC
This sequence comes from Agapanthus africanus, assembly GCA_030015575.1. Classification (NCBI taxonomy): domain Eukaryota; kingdom Viridiplantae; phylum Streptophyta; class Magnoliopsida; order Asparagales; family Amaryllidaceae; genus Agapanthus; species Agapanthus africanus. Next base: position 14,263,519 of record CM057342.1, on the reverse strand, counting down.
CCTAGGCAGCGCACCCTCAATGAGAGCAAAGCACTGTTTTAAAATTCAAAATTTAAAATTTGAAGCAACGCTTTAGATCCAGCGCTAGGCGCACTGCGTGCCACGTGTCAAACACGGGTGCGCTAGCGCAGGCTGCGCCGCGCTGCGCTCTGCGCTACGGGCTACGTGTCAAACGTAGGTGCGCTAGCGCTGGAATTAAAAATTCCCCACCGTTAGATCAACAGATCTAATAATGATAAATCATTAATTAATCAGAATTAAAATTCTGTTATAGAAAGATCTTTCCAATCTTGTTAAAAACAAGAAGATTATCTTCTGTAAAATAGAAGCCTTAGGATCAAAGATCCAACGGTGGGGAAACATCCCCAAATCAATCAGAGAAAGATCTCTTTAACTGATTTAATAAATCAATTTGCCCTATATAAAGGCCCTAAGACTTTAAGTTTGATATAGAGAAACCCCCCTACAAACTTTAAGAAAACTCAAAAGGAAGAGAGGGAACTCTTGAAAGAAGATCATTTTTTCAAGGTAAAAGAATGGTTCTTGAACAAAGAGACGAAATCATCTCATTAAAACAGAAGAATTATCTTCTTAAAAGATAATAGATCTATAAAAACCAAGGTCTTTTATAAAAAGAGATCAAAAGACCTCATTATAAAAACAAAAGAAGTATTTACTTCATTCACAGATCATTGATCTACAAATGGAAAGCCTTTTCCAAAATAAGAACTGTTGTTCTTGAATCTTAAGGCAAAACCTCCTTTTAATAGAACATAACTTGTTCTCTGATCATAAATTTGATCAAATGCGCTTTGCGCTATTGAGAAGTGCCTTGCACTCATGAATTGCGCTTTTGTGCTTCTTGGACCGGCGCTTAGCGCCAAAACGTGCCACGTGTCAACCACAGATACAATTTGCGCTTTGCGCTTTTGAAATAGCGCACTGCGCTCTTGGGTTGGCGCTCAGCTCCAAACGCGCCACATGTCACTCACTGTTGCGCCACTGAACTAGCGCAACGCGCTCATAAATTGAAAGCGCAATACGCTCATAAACTGGCGCTTAGTGCTAAGCGCGACACGTGTCCTTTTCGTGTGCGCTATTTGGCAGAAGCGCAATGCGCTCTTTAATTGGCGCAAAGCGCCTGGTGCGCCACGTGGCGCGCTGTCAGAACACACATTATTCTGATGAATGCTATGCATTCAACACAAGACAAAAAATATCAGAATCTAATGTTCAACATTATTAAAAGGGCTAAGCCCAAACAAATGTTCAATAGCTTAGAACAATAAAATGTTAAACATTTTAATTGGACTTAGCCCAATTCTGGCCATAAGTCCTCAACTTATATTTAATTAAGCCCATCTGCTCATGAATATTCAACAGATCTCAGTCCTAAATTGGATTACAGATCTTTCAACCAACTCACACCGGTTCGAGGGTACATCTCTTTACTCCTCTGATATCTGTCGTTTTAATCCTTCAACGTCTTCAGAGAGGTGACGGGTCCTGAAAACCACACATTTCATAGACTACGATGTTCTTAAAATTCATAGACTACGATGTCTTTAATCCATGGACTGTGGGGTCCTTAAACTCATGAACTACGATGTCCTTAAACTTCATGGACTACGATGTCCTTAAACTTCATAGACTACGATGTCTTTAAACCACGGACTGTGGGGTCTTTAAACTCATGGACAACGACGTCCTTAACCTCGGACTGTGGGGTCCCTTTAAACCCATGGACTACGACGTCCTTAACCTTGACTGTGAGGTCGTTAAACTCACGGACTATGATGTCCTTAACCTGGACCGAGATGTCCTTAAACTAACAACGGACCGTAATGTCCTTAAACTACCACCATGTCCCTAAACTGGCAATCGACCGCAATGTCCCTAAACTAAACAATAGAGTCCAAATGCTCTGTTGTTGGATCTAAACGATCCCGTTAAGTTGATCTTAGTCTAAAATTGGACTAATGTATCCTTAACATAAGTCTAAGTTGATCTTAGTCTCAAATGAGATTAATGTATCCTTAAACCCAAACCAACACCCAAATCTAAGAAAATACGGATTTGGACTAATCCACGCCCTACGGAATACGGATTTGGACTAATCCACGCCCTACGGGCGACAACATAAATTAGTCTCCGTATACAATCCACGAGCAACCACAAACAAAATAAACACCCACGACACGAAGTGACCATCTGGAGAAGGAGAAAGTTGTTACCGTGATGCGGTAGCGTAATTAACTGCAGGGGCTTGCGCCTGCAGGGAAGAGCGTCCCCGCAATCAAAAACCCCTCAAATGAGGGGGAATTTGACGAAGTCTGCTACATCGGCCGCATCCGTTTAAACCCTCGATACATGGTGCCATAAATCAACTTGGCATGTTCGGAGAGATGGACGGATAACACCAATTAGCATTTGCCCCGAAATTCAGGCTAGACGTTTATCGGTCTTCGCGTTTCGGAGGGGAACAGATTCTGGCACGCCCGGTGGGACCTTTTCTTCTTTCCACTCCACACTTCTTGTGTCACGTTCGCGAACGTATCGCGGTTTGTTAATGGTTGCCCTTGGGTTCGAGATACTAAGATTTGGTGTCTTGCTAGGTGCAAAAAACAATGGCGTTTACTTGCATGAAGTGTTCCAGCTGCAATTGCAACTCGCGTTCTGCCTCATCTGGAGGCATAGCTTACGGGCCCCAAGCGACCTCCCTGTTCACGATGCCGGTGGAACAGGTCACTCAGTCCACCACTGGATTGCTTTTCGGGACCATGCTCCCACCAACGAGCTTCAGCGCTCCTATATGAACACAAGAAACTCCCAAGAAGTCGGTCTTTGATCGGCTTACAGCTAACGCGGCTCCTCTCAACGGGTCGTCCAGCTCCAGCGCCTTGGTCTTCGCCAGATTGGGCCAAAGTTCATGTGGGCCCATGATGAAGCCTGCAATTCCAGAACAAGTTATTCCGAAGAGGATAGCCATACCTGCTCCTGAAGCCGTCAAGACGGCTTCTCCTGCCAAAGGGTCGGTCTTCACAAGACTGACTGTTCCGGCTCCCACTCCGGCTCCCGTTCCTGCTCAGAAGTCTGTCTTTGACAGATTAGACATTGCCGCTCAACGAACGTTGGTCTTCAAGAGTCTGGTACCAACAGCGCCTTACCTGAACATGGGGCATGACGAAGCCATCCCCATCAACGAACCAACACCATCGGCTCGACACACTCGACGTCGCCACTGGCGCTGAGTAAGGAAGGCTGGGGGCAACTCTCTCTCTGGGCTAACTCCACCAGCCCCAACGGTGGAAGTCAACGCTGCTGTTCCAACTGGGAACATCTTTGAATTGCTGAACAAGGTGCGCAGGAATTCTCCTACCGCCACACCGAAAAAATCTCCTCCACCAGTGGATAATGTTACAGAAATAAAGCCGGATCAGCCCCCTCAACGGCTGTCCTCCAAAGTTTACAAAGTCTGGCGACGAGTCCAAGAGTCGGTGATTGATCAAGACTATCCCCGTCGACAGAAGAAGCTGAAGGTTCAGCAGGAAGAGAACCGTCCTGGAAAGCCGCAAAGGATGACAACCATCTGGGTGCCCGCTACAACGGCCCCCTCAACGTCAACTGCTCAAAAGAGAAGGAGGCCAGAGAAAGCCCCTGTGACTACGGCAGATTGCAAAGACGCTAAGCCCAAATGCCCCAAGTCTGGGGGCATAACGGTTCATACTGTTTACATGGCTTCTGGAAAAGAGGAAAGCCGTGTTTCGACGGGTCACTGGCCGCTCACTCGATCCGTAACCAAAGCCCAGGTGCAACAACAGAAGCTTCAGGAGATGCTGACTGCAATGGCCGCACTCACTGGGCCAAAAGAAAATCCAGAGACCTCGGAGCAGCGTCGGGAACAAGAAACTGACACCGAGTTCCTCCGAAGAATGCTCGAGAGGAAAGAAAAAGAGGTTGCGGAACATGCAGTCAATATAAAACGAATGGCTCTCTTCTTCCAAGTCATGGTCGGGATGATGTTACAGCCGGATCCTCCAGCTGAAGACCCTCCATTCATTATTGAAAACGACAGAGGGGAGACATCGAACCCTCTGCCGGTTCTGTTAGCAGCCAAGGAGGAAACCATCTTAAAAGCCACGCTCGATGATTATATAGCTCAACAAATACGAGCTCACCGAGCGAACGAAGCGGCTGTCCAAGTCGTTAAAACTGGGCAACCATATCCAGGCTGGTATGGTCAAATAAGTTACTCGCCGGGATATACGATCCCTAAATTCCATGTATACAAGGGGACGGGAAATCCACACCAGCACGTCGCTCAGTTCAGGGCTCTTTGTGGCAATACTAGAGGTGATGATAAACTTCTACATCGCCCGTTCGTCGGTAGTTTAGCAGACAGCTTTTGAATGGTACTCGGAGCTTCCCGGCGACTCCGTCAAAACGTTTACAGAAATGGAGTTTCTATTCACTCAACGGTTCGCAAGCGCCAGTGAACGCACCCCGATCACGGCATTGATCAACGCCAGAGTAAAGCCGGGAGAGACATGGGTGCAGTATGCAATCCGGTGGCTGGAATCTATGGTCGAAATGCGAACAACGCATAGAAGAAGCTTCTGCCGTGGGCATGTTCGTGTAGACCCTTGACCCTCAGTCGACTATCTCTCAATTCATGATGTTCTTCAAGCCGACCACCTTCCAGGCCTTGATCGACAAGCTGGCCTAAATGGACCAGATGGGCCATAGGCCTTTCCCTTCAAAAATGGGTTTCCGAAATTAAAAAGGCAACGGGAAAGCGACCGTTGTCGCCAACGCTTAGCGACAGCCGAGTAACCCAAGACCGTCTGTTCGTCAGAGCAGCAAGCCGCGATCCCTCAATGAGAAGTTGAAACGTCCTTACTCATTTCCAAGAGATAAAACAAGGAGACTATTTGAACTGGCAGTCCGCAAGGGACTCATCACTCTGCCAGATCCAGAACATCCATCGCAACCGGGTGACGTTAACCATCCTAACTATTGTCCCTACCACAGGGTAATGGGCCACCCACTCGAAGATTGCTACGTCTTCAAAGGCTGGATTGAGGATGAATACCAAAAGGGCAAATTCGAGTTGTCTGACAATTGAAAGGTGAACTCGCTACAACCACATGCTCAGAAAAGGATGGACACGCCAGGGGCATCATACTCTTTTATAGGGGAAGCTCCATGAGAAATTGTTCTTTCGGTAAAAACTAAAAGAGTGCTAAAAGATCTTCAAACATGTCCGAACTATGAACAAAGAGACCGAAACGTCCTTAAATTAACACCGGACCACTATGTCCTAAAACTGGCAACGGACCACTATGTATAAAATGAAACTTTTTGCCCTGCAGGTGAAATCACGTCGATCCCTGTATACAATCCAGGGGCACAAACAAAAAGGAGGGGAGCACCTTCCCACCAGGCTCCATCAGAAAGCGAAGCCAAATCTCGACGGTTCATAAACAACCTGGAGACAATCTCGACACTTGTTGCAATATTGCAGACACAATGTCAACAAACGAAGCAAAGGAAGATCCCTAGCTTCAGGGTCTTGGCGTCAACATCGAAAACTTAGAGATCACCAACGATATTTCTCCTCATTCCAACAAGATGCAGACGTGACATCAACAACCGACCCCAGAGTCACAACAAATCGGAGCCATGGCAAAGTCCCTAGTTCCAAACCTTAACGACAACTTTTATAGCCTAAAAATCAGCAACGGTGATCCTCCTCATTCCAACAGGATTCGGACGCAGCATCACCAAACGGAGCTACGGCAAAGTCCCTAGTTTCAAGACTCTACGGTGCACAGACAATCTATAGTCAACCAATGACTTCCCCGCCGGATTAACGTTCCGTCTCGGAAACAAGTAAACCAACCCCAAGGGAAATCAGTATCCTTGGCAAAAAATCTCGATTCAGGGAAATCAACGTCCTTGACGAGAGCATCTCGATTCACGTCGACCCGCAGAGAAATTTGCGTCTTTGCAGGAATATCTCGATTCGTCTCTACCCCAGGGAAATCGGTGTCCTTGACAAAAACCTCGATTCAGGGAAATCAACGTCCTTGATGAGAGCATTTCAATTCGCATCGACCCGCAAAGAAATTAGTGTCTCTGCAGGAATATACGACGTTCGCAAAACGGAACAATGGCAAAGTCCCTAATTCCAAGTCCCGATGGTTCACCAACAACCTAGAGACCACCTCGACGTTCGTCACGATACAGCAGACGCGATGTCATCCCAGCTTTCTTCCCCCAACAGGATGCAGACGCGACACAACAATGGAGCCATGGCAAAGTCCGTAGTTCTAAGCCTCGACGGTTCACCAACAACCTAGAGACAAACTGCGACATTGTTGGATGTATATGCCATAGAGGCCAGTATTGTATATATATACATATGGATACTAGGGATATGTATGTACAGAACAATCTTGCTCAGTTTTATAGTATATTATTTGACTTGTCTTTATCGGGATATGTGTATTTATTGTTATTATATCTGGTTTGCACATATTGATAAAGACTCGATACGGTAGTATACTATTGTAGTTTGTCTTTATCTTAACATGGCATATATCATACTCGTTATATATATTGCGGTTACATGTTGATAAAGCCCCTAGGATCTTGCTTGACTACCAATGTTATGATGGCGATCATACTTGTGGGAGCAGGGTAGTCCATAAGCACATCCTTAAATTGTCCCTAGTCGCGTGAGTATCAAGACTGGGCACTGATACTCCAGAGTAGACTAGTGTGTACGTTTCTACCCCGTCGGGAGATGGTTGGTCCCGCAGCCATTGTTCTGATGCACCTAAGATCGTATACAGGTGCTCACTGGGTATGAGTACACTGGACGGACTCGCCGAGAACTTCCATATGGTACTATACCTATCGTCAGATGGAAGTTCTCAGGTGACATGTGTACAGGTTAGTCTTTGGACCTGAGATTGGAATTTGTCTCGTGTGAGTTCCCATTGAACTTTGATCACTACCCTACCACGGCTCTACTGAGTCGTGCAAACAGGTTTTGGTTGGGTTCAGTCCCGAGCCACATGGAGGCAGTGAGTGATTGTCGGGGATTCGTCTCTCCCGGTATAGGGAGTCTATATCGCACTGTGATTCGATTGGTCAGGACCATAAGACCTTAGCCAAGGTAGTTGGGATCTACTGATAGGCTGATCGGTAGTTTTCCGGATTGGTCCTGAGCTATATCGGCACGACTTATCAGGTTGTTAGGGTCTGACGTTCACCATCCCCTAGACCCAGTATGCGATACTTTTTGACGAAGAGACCAGACTGTACGGATATTGTTACGGATAGGCTCAGTAGGGGTTCGGACGAGCTTGCTCGTCGGCTTTCCTTTTCGACAGGTACCTGGGCAGCCGTTACGTACAGCTAGTGCCGCTGACGTGCTTGTGGTTAAACCCACTGCCAGAGTACTGTCATGTCTTTAGAGTCCCACACAGAGGGTTTCCCTGATCCAGGCAAAACGATGTAGTAGCTGTATTGGATACGTGCATGGTTCGATCGATTGATGTACTTGGTACTCGGATTTTCAATCGGACAGTTTGTAATACTAGCCGGCTCGGGTTTGAGCCGGATCATTAAATCAGGTATTGATTTAATAATTTACGTATATGTATTTAGATATATATATATATTCTAGTATTGCGTTCTTCGTGTTATTTTATCTCTTTTGGGCGTTAAGATTTTATTCTGATTGCCGGTATATTTGTACAGTAGTTGGAAATTCGTATTTATTACGGTTTTCCTTCTAGAAGGTGGCCACCTCATTTTGTATTTTCCATTTATTTCATAAATAGAAATGAGGTGTAAAGTACGAGTATGGGAGGAAAAGTGGTGACCATGCTTCAATAGTAGTCAAATGAATTTATAATTCATTTTGAGTTTACTATTGAAGCATGGTTGCTAATTGTTTAATGAAAGAATTGATATACAAAACCATTGTGTATATTTTCTCTTTCATGGTTGATTCATTATTTTCCTTGAGCTCTCTTTTGCTCTCATCTCCTTTTTGCTCTCTAGCTTCCTCCACCTTCATCTTCTTCCTCTTCACTACCTTCTCATATACTGAGAATCAAGTGAAGAGGTAAGAAAGAGATAGCTATACACTAAGACACTCTTCACTACATCCTAGACTACTTGGTTTAGCAAACCAAGTTCTCTAGTTGCTCCTTTAGTTACATAGTTAGGAGCTAGAGCCATGGATCATACTCCCCGGGTGGATCATCTACGACAAAAGGAGACCAGAGAACAAGCTCGATCCTGGAGGACCGATGGAGCCGGAGTTGGAGTTCAAGCATGTTCAAGGTGGAAGCAAGGAGCTAAGGATGAAGAACGAAGACCGAAGGACTTGGTTCATTCGGTAAGAATTCCCCATCATAGTAGATAGATCTCCTACTGAAGCTAGTTAGTTTTATGGAAAGATCCGATTTTAGGGTTTAGTCTAGCGCCAAGTTTTATTTGTAAGAAATTTTTTGTTCCGCATTTGGCCACGTGAGATGGCCGGGGCGCTAGGGTAACCCTTCAGACATTCGTCTCGATATAGCAGACGCAATGCCAGCAAATGAAGCGAAGGCAATATTTCTAGCTTCAGGGTCTTGACGGCAACTCATATAAAACCTGAAAGACTATCGGAGATTATCCCACACCAGCGCGGAGTGGTTATGACTCATCGGGGCTCCTAAACTGAGCCTAACCTTAAGTAAAAAGCGACATGGAATATCCCTAATGCTTGCTCTTTCGACGGTAATATCACCTGGAAGATTATTTGAAGACGTCTTGTCCAGCCCCCGAAGGGATCAGAGACACGATAGTCGCGGGGCTACTCGAACAGCAAGATTATGCGTCGATGAATACACCAGCCAACGCGACGGTGCGACGGGTAAAAAACCTAGTACCACAGGCCCTAACGAACATCTATTAGCAGGAGTTAACTGTGACGTTAGGAAATTCCTGCGAGAACTACTCGATTCGTCTCGACACGTGAGGAAATTAGTGTCCTTGCAAAAATTTCTCGATTCGTCTCGACTCGTAGGGAAAAACCTTAGACAATGGGGATGGGGACCTGTTTCCTAAGCACTGGGGTCCTGCAAGTCGGTCCAAAATGGACTCTTGCATACTATTCATGGACCACACTCTCCAAAGTCGAATCTCGACAAGGAGGGAAACAACCACTTACGAGTCCCTTCGACTTGTACGAGGGAAAAATTCTCTTGTGAGATCCTTACGAATCTCGAGAGAAACTGCACTTAGGAATCCTCAATACCCCTAAGGAGAAAAGACACCTACGAGATCCTCACGACTCGTAGGGAGAAAAGTCTTTATGAGACCCTCACGGCTCATAAAGTTGAAAAGTCTTAGGTAGCAGATCTGAACCTGCTTCCTAAGCCATCACTACCTCTTGAAGAGTTCAAGATGAAATGTTCTTTATTATCTACAGGCCACACTTGCCAGGGTAACATACCAACAACACATCAAAGAAAAGAAAACAACAGTAGGAGATAAGAAAAATGTGTCTTTATTCATGAACTCATTTGAATACAAGATACATCGTATAAAAGAATAAAAAAATGGATACACGTTATTTAAAGATTACAAGTGTGTAATTGGTACAAGGCAGCTACTGAGAAGGAGGCGTTTTCAATAAGTCAGCCAGTTGCTCGCGCACTCCTCTCAACTCCTTGTCAAGGTCAGCTGCTGCAGCCAGCTCCGCTTCAACTCGGGCCCGTTGCTGCAGACAGGATGAAAAGTTTCTCATTGATTTCTTGCTGAACAGCCTCCTCACTCTGCGCGACCTGTTCAGTAAAGTCAAGCTTTTTCCTCAGCACCATCCCGTCGGAAATACATCGTTGAAGGCTTTCAAAGATGGAGTTCAGCTGCGCAACATTTGCTTCAACTTGGGCACGCAGTCGGACAGACTCAGGACTCACGTTCCTTTCGCTTGAGGGTTGCCTCTTGTTCAAAATGGCGAAGGAAAATAGCACTTCGCTCAACCCATGCAGCCCGCCGGGAGTTCGAAGCCAACACCTCCGGAGCAGGACGCCTAAGCTCAAGCTCACGCAGGTAGGCCTCAATCTTCCTGCAGTGATCAACTCAAGACTCAACGATGCCTTCATTATGAAAGTTTACGAGCGTCACCAGCATTGGGTCAACCTCTGCGGAAAAATCCGCAGCAGATATGGGAGTCTCCACGTCAAGCTCCTCAATATAGTCGCTCAGCATGCGCAGACTATTCACGGCGCCTTTCGAGGATGCACGCCGAGAAAAAGGGCCGGCTGGCATTACAATGCAAGACTCGAACTGGGCTGGAGTCGATGTGATTGCTGCAAAACAAATCACAATCAGATGTCGGCTCAAGAAACAAAGATAATACATGAACAATGGAGTCTACTATACCAGCTGCAATAGGGGGCAGAGCTGGGAGCTCCGGTGGCGCAACAATACCCACATCCCCTCCCTCAATTTGTAGGGCTACAAGCAATACAAAGAAGAATTAGGAATAATGTGACTGCCCATTAAAGAAAAGAAGTCGTTTAGAAAAGATACTCACCAACACCACCAGGCGGACTAATCTCTGACAGGAAGGAGAAGTGTGGGTGCAACACCTGATACAGGTGGTCAAAAAGGACTCCTGCAAGGACGAGATAATGCAACGTCAGTACATAAGTTATACAGCCTAAAAAAAGATTGATGGGTCACGAATCCGTACCTTCCAACATCTGAGATGGTACGAGAGAGGGTAAGGGAGGTGTCACCGTCAAAGCGGCAACTGATGGCGCTGCCTCGGGTAGCGCAACCTCAACATTCGCCACGCCTGCATTAGAAACGAGATAAATACTGTCAGGAAAGATTGAAAAGGATTGCAGAATAAAAAGAAAAGAAATGACCCAAAATCTACCTGATGAGTCGCCAGTCGGAACCGCGACGAGGGCGTCACTTGATACAGCAACTGCTTCATCCTCTTCCATCGGGATGGTCTCACCTCCCGTCGCCTCATCCCCTGACTCTACGAGAGCCGTCGTAACACTTGCGGCGCCAGGAGATGGCAAAGAGCCGCAGGAGGAAAGAGCGACGATCGGAGCAATGCCTGACTCTTGCGAAAGAGTGACTACCTCGGGCTCGGCGGCTGTCACGCCCCGCTTCCCAGAGTACGCTAAGATAGGCACATGACAGAGCCAACCATGCTACTTGTGGATAGGAAATATCCTTCCACAGTCACATTACGGCTGTAGAGATATCAAGATAATTAATAAACTATCTAATACATGTCCATAAGCCAGAATAAACGAGTCAAGAATAAAATAATGCGGAAGCAAAAGATCCAATACAATAATAAACTGGAATGTACGTCCCATAATGCGGGCTCACATCAGGAATGAAAAATGCTGAAAAGAAAGTGAAATAACTAATTACAGGTCCTCACTAGTCGGCCTGTTCACTGAAATGCTCCTGCTCGGCCTGCAGCAAAGGTAAAGAATCTGGGCCATGAAAAACCCGGACGTTAGTGCATCATAATATCAAGCAATAATATAAACAAGGGGTAGCAAGACATGAATGTATGAGTATGAACGGTAAAACATGTATAACAGTAACATAAATAAGGACAGTGAAGGGTAAGGCATAGGTGATGTGCAGTGAGTAATCTAGACTGGTCTACTGGGTTAACTACTCTCAAGTCTTGAAATCAATTTGATGAATCATCGATGTAACTCAATAGTGTCCCGTGCATGCCTGGGACCATGGTCAAGATTCTCGGGCTGAATCCGAGACGTGCCGCTAGGCAGTAAATATGTAGTATGTAACGATGAATGATGTCAGCAGCATCATCCCGGGGCTGGCCTAGCCCGTAAGACTGATCAGTAAAGGCATCGAACTATCGAGTTACAAGTCAGGTTTCATCATTGATTTCCCCATACCCCCAAGTTATGTGTTCAAGTCAGGTATTGATAAATCTGGAGTTAATGCCAACACAGGATCAGGCAAGTACAGGTTTGTCTGGATAGATAACAGGAAATGTCCGTAGGGACAACAGGTCAAGATTGTTGGCATTAGTAACAAGATCAGGTAACAGGTCAAGCTGTGGTATATCAGTTCATGTCAGGTAGTGTATATGGATCCAATCATGTCAAGTAGCGCACATTATCAAGTCGTGTCAAGTAGTAGTGTATCAAGTCATGTCAGGGGTGCACAAGTATCACATGGGTGCTCATAATCAAACTGTAATAAGCATGGGTACACAAAATAAGTATGGGGTACCAATATAACAATAAAATGGAATAGTGTGATATGGTATGCAAATAAATATAAATTCAAGATGTGGATGCACAATTATCGACTAGGGTTACATTGATAGTTCCAATATTAATTAGGATCCACTTTATTAAACATGGGGCGTTAATGTCACAGTGTTAGGTATTAATATGATCCATGGATGCAGTTATATATATTCTAAATGAGATGGATGCAAACGGGTATCCGAAAAGTTCTAAAACTATGAAATGGTAAAATGGGATGTACAATTAAGCACTGTGTGATATAAATATTGATATGGATGCAGTACAATGTAATCTAGTATGTCACAAGATGAGTTTTCATGATCTAGATCTAAAATGATATAAACGAATGCAAACGGAACATCGAAACGTTATAAAACTAAACACGGGGTACTAGATTTAAAATACAGGTATAATATTTATTTAAATAGATACATAATGAGTTATATAGCATGTAGCAAGATTAACTTGCCTAGACGGATCAAGAAACGGACATGTACGGTACGTCCGACGTCGGTGAAATGTCACGACGTACGTACGGCACACGCAACGGGTCCAAGAAACGCATGAGGGTGATCACACGAGTCAGGTACGACGTCTGGATCGTCAGGATCGTCGACGTCATGTCCGGCTCCGGCGAACTACTTTAGACAGAGAACAGTTTTAAGGAAAAGAAAGAACAGAAGAAAGAAAGAAAGGAAAGGGAAGAAAGGAAGAAGGAAAAGGGGAAGAGAAGGCTCACTGGATTGCAGAGAGGAGTCGTGAGGATGTCGACGAGGTCGACGGAGCTCCGACGAGGCGATCTATGGAAGACAGAGAACTATTATTTTTTTTAAAAACAGAATGAAAGGAAAGGAAAGAAAGAAGGAGGAAAGAAGGGGGGAGAGAATGAAGGGAATGGCTCACTGAGGTGTACTGTGATCTGGGAACGAGGGAGTGACGACGAGATCGACGTCGGCGATCTACTCCGGCGGTGTAGCGCGTGCAGGGGGGTGCTCGGGTTTGGGTTTCAGGGTTTGCAGGGCTCGGGGAAAAAGAGAGGAGGTGGAGGTAATGATGAGGGTGGGGAGGTGGCGACGAGACGACGACGGCGACGACGACGAGGTAGGCGAGGGGCGACGACTAGGTTTGGTTGGTTTCTCACGGTTGAAAAAGAAAATGGGGAGAGAGGAAGAAGGAATAAATAAATTATATAGGGAGAGAGAGAGAGATAAAGAAAGAGAGGAGAGAGAATCTGAAAGAGAGAGAGAGGAGAGAGACAGAGAAAGCGAGAGAGGAGAGAGAGAGAGAATCTGAGAGAGGAGAGAGACAGAGAGAGCGAGATCGAGAGGAGAGAGAGAGATGAATAGTGAGGAGATATAAAATTGGAAGTATGTAGGGGGAGAGAGAAAGTGATCTGCGGGTGAGATAGAGAGAGAGAAAGAGAGAAAGAAAGAATGAGAGAGGGAAGTGGGGGCCACGGCCAGAGGAGGAGAGAGCTGGAAAGTGAGAGAGGGAGAGAGAAAGAATTCTGATTGGTTAGGAGTTAGGATTTTAGACTTAAAAATTTAAAAAGATTTGTTTGTTAAAAGATTTAACAGTTAGCGAAATTTTAAAGGTAGAAGTTTAATAAAAATATTAAATATTAAATAAGTTTGAAATTAGGCGGGATATACAATATTCCAAAATACGTCCGGGTCGGGTCTAAAATTTCAGATTTTAAATATGAAAAATATATGCGACTTTCAAAATTCAAAAGGAATGCTCATGTAACGAAAATGCATACCGCCAAGAACGGATGCACGTACGTGCGCGGAGCCATCCAAACACGTCCATTTCACTGAACAGGACGAGAACAAGATGCGCGGATGCTACCACGGGGTTAGGGGTATCAAGCAGGTTATGAAATGCAATTTTAAATTATTTTCCGTGACTTAAAATGTTATATGGTAAAAGGTGCAATGCTAGATAAAAATACCAGTATGTAGTATACATGAGATGCACGTGTCTATGTAACAAGTCAAGCTGATTCATAACTATGAATCAAACAGGTTCAAGCAAGTAGGTCGGGTCGAATGCAATGTAAAATGTAAAAATACCATTCACACCCAAAACACGATAAATCAAGAAAATAACACAGATAAGTAAATACGGGAACTGGAATTGGTATAAATGAACTAGGTTGTTACATTATACCCAACTACAAAGAGAATTTCGTCCTCGAAATTCCAAGAACAAGAAAGGATAAACAAACAGGAAACTACAAGAATAGATATGGAAACTTCTGCCGGATTTCATCTTCTCGTTCCCAAGTCGATTCTCCATGTGAGCGATTTCCCCAAGAAATAAGTACGAGAGGGATAACCTTGTTCTTAAGAACCTTTTCTCTTTGATCCACAATCGACATCGGTCGTTCCTTAAAGGCTAAATCTTCTCATACAGTCAGCTCCGAATGATCCAGTACGTGTGTTTCATCTCGAACATATTTACGGAGTTGAGATACATGAAACACGTCATGAACATTCGCCAAGGATTGCGGTAAAGCCAATCGATACGCCACTTCTCCAACACGTTCCAAAATCTCAAAAAGTCCAACGAATCGAGGACTAAGCTTTCGTCGACTCCCAAAGAGAATCACCCCTCTAGTCGGTGATATCTTCAAGAATACCAAATCACCAACCGCGAACTCTAGAGGTCTTCTCGATGTATCTACCCAACTCTTTTGTCTGTCTTGTGCTGCTTTCATATGATTCCGGATAGTATTAACTTTCTCCCCTGTTTGCACGATCAAATCCGGTCCCAACAATTTTCGTTCTCCAATATCGTCCCAACAAACAGGTGAACGACACTTGAGACCATATAATGCTTCGAATGGAGCCATCTGAATAGTCGCCTGAAAACTGTTGTTGTAAGAAAACTCCACCAAGTGTAGATGATCCTCCCATGAAACCTTGAAGTCTAACATGCAAGCTCTCACCATGTCTTCAAGAGTTTGGATCATTCTCTCCGACCGGCCATCTGTCTGAGGATGATAAGCTGTGCTAAATTTCAATCGAGTCCCCAAACTTTCCTGTAAACTTCTCCAGAAGTGTGATAAGAAATGGGTGTCACGGTCAGACACGATGCTCACCGGTACTCCATGCAATCTCACAATCTCCTGCATGTACCGTCCTGACAATGCTTCTATTGATTGACCAACTTGAAATGGGATGAAATTAGCTGCCTTGGTCAATCGATCAACAATCACCCAAACTGCATTGTTGCCCTTTGGACTCCGCGGTAAAGCCATCACGAAATCCATGGTTATATGTTCCCACTTCCATTGAGGAATCGGAAGTGGTTGCAATAAACCAGCAACCCTTTGATGTTCAGCCTTAACTTGCTGACACACCAAGCACTTTGCTACAAAGCGGGCAATCTCCCGTTTCATGCCTTCCCACCAGAAATGCTGTCGTAGATCTCGGTACATTTTCGTGCCTCCTGGATGTACGAAATATGCGGAACTGTATGCCTCCTTCATAACTTCTTCGCGAATATCTCCTTTTGGCACACACAAACGGCTACCATATCGCAACGAACCATCTTCATGAATCAACAAGTCCGTTCGAAGTCTAGCTTTAACCTGTTCTCGAAACTTTTGCAATCTAGGGTCCTGTAGCTGCGCTGCTTTAATATTTTCGATCAACGATGACTGTACTTGCAGCTGGATCAACCGTCCCGAAGAATACGGTAGCACAATCTCCAAATCAAATCTCCGAAAGTCTTCAATAAGTTCCCTTTGTGCAGTCAACATCTGAATTGCTGGCAACCGACTAAGCGCATCTGGCACAACATTAACTTTTCCTGGATGGTATTTAAGATCAAGATCGTAGTCAGCCATCAGCTCCAACCATCTACGCTGCCTTATATTAAGCTCCTTCTGTGTGAACACATACTTCAGGATTTTGTGATCGGTGAATACTTAGACCCTTTCGTCCAATAAGTAGTGTCTCAAAATCTTCAAAGCAAAAATCACAGCCACTGGCTCCAAATCATGAGTTGGGTAATTCTTCTCATGGGTCTTTAACTGTCTTGATGCGTAAGCTATAACCTTCCCATGCTGCCTCAAAACACATCCTAATCCTTTCCCAGACGCGTCGCTGTGAATCACCAATCCTCCGGAACTGTCTGGTACGGTCAAAATAGGTGTGGTTATCAATCTCTGCTTCAATGCCTCAAAAGCTGACACACACTTATCCGTCCACACAAATGGTACTTCTTTACGCGTAAGCGTGGTCAAAGGCTCAGCCAAACGAGCAAAATTTTCCACGAACCTTCTGTAATACCCAGCAAGTCCAAGAAAGCTTCTGATCTCTACAACGTTCTTCAGAATCGGCCAATCTCGAACTGCTGCAATCTTTTCGGGATCAACAGCGATTCCACCTCCGGACACGACATGCCCCAAAAACTTTACTTCTTCAAGCCAAAACTCGCACTTGCTCATCTTTGCATACAATCTTTCTTGCTTCAATGTCTGCAGTGCGATCTTCAAGTGTTTTGCATGCTCCTCAATACTCTTTGAGTAGACCAGAATATCATCAATGAACACTACTATAAACTGGTCCAAGAATGGTGAAAAGATTCGGTTCATCAAGTCCATAAATATCGCCGGTGCATTCGTTACTCTGAAGGGCATCACTAAATACTCGTAATGTTCATACCGAGTTCTGAACGCCGTCTTGCAAATATCTTCTGATTTAACTCGGACCTGATGATATCCGTATCGCAAATCCAGCTTCGAGAATACCCTTGCGCCACTAAGCTGCTCGAATAATTCGCCAATGCAAGGGATCGGGTACTTGTTCTTAATAGTCACCCGGTTTAATTCTTGATAATCGATACACATCCTCCTTGTGCCATCTTTCTTCTTGACTAGAAGAACTGGAGCTCCCCAAGGCGAGTTACTGCTGCGAATCCAACCCTTCTCAAGTAATTCAGCAACCTGTTTCTTGATTTCTTCCAACTCCACTGGTGCAATTGGATAGTACGCTTTAGAGATTAGCGCTGCATCAGGAATAAGATCGATTGTGAACTCCACATCTCGTTTTGGTGGTAAACCTGAGATGTCCTCGAACACGTTCATGAAATCTCGAACAACAGCTGGCGCTTCTTCTTTATCCACTTCCATAGACAAAAGAAAATTATTTGTCGGCCTAGCCCTAAACTCGATTGGCCCGACAGATCTGCTTCCTCCAGTAAAGATAAACTCTGGTTGTCCGGGAATCTGGAAAATTACTTTCTTTGCCCTACAATCAATGTGAGAGTAGAAAGTGCCGAGAAAATCCATTCCCAAGACGACTTTATAGCTGCCTGTATCAATCACCAAGAAATCTGCCAATAGCTCCCGTCCGCAAACAACAACAGAACAATCCTTACATTCTCTACTAGATATGATCTTCCCATTCTCAGTGTGTATGTCCCAAAAACTAGACAGGGTCGTGTAAGCAATTGAGTGTGTAACAATATACTTGGACGGCATAAAACAATGGGATGCACCAGAATCGAATAACGCTAATGCGGGAAAACCATGAACAAGTAGAATACCTGAAACAACTTCTTCTGAAGCCTTAGCTTCCTCAGCCGTCAGGGTAAATGCTCGAGCTTGATTGGGTCCTTGAGTCAACTGCTTCTGTCCCTGAAACGGTTTCTGCGGTGGCCTCTGAACATCATCCTTCATGTGAAGTTTTGACGTACAAGCGTTGATAGTATGATCCGTCGATCCACAAACCAAACAGAGTCCCCGCATCCTTCGGCAATCTCTTTGCACATGTCCGGGTAAATGGCAGTAATCACAAATCATGCTCCTTCTTTGATCAACGACAACAGGCTTCTTCATAGGTGTTACGCCATGTCGGTTCACCGGAATACCTCTGCGTACATGTGCTCGGTTCGGTACAAATGCCGGCTTCCGCACTGTAGCTGCTTGCTGCTGCGTACTCCCAGTCTTCATAGATAGGCTCTGCTGCTCTCGGGCCGCCGTAAGTACTTGTGAGAAAGTGTCAAACCCAGGGATATAATTTGCCTCTGGATGTCCACATCCAAACTGCGCATAAACCTTCGTGCCCTATCAGCTTCTTTGGCCACCAAAGGTCCAGCGAATCTACTGAGCCGCGTCCACTCAGTTGCATGTACATTCACAGGTGCGCCGTTCTGCTTCAAACTGATAAAATTTTCTTCCATTTCCTCCCTTGCAGTCTGCGGGAAGAACTTCTCCAAGAAACTCTTCGAAAAGTCTGCCTAACTGATCGTCTTGGGCAAGCGGGTCTCTTCCACAAGCCACCATTCACGGGCATAGTCCACCAATTGAATGCGTACCACATCCACTCTCTTATCTTTTGGAATCTGTGCCACAACGAGCAAATTCTCCGTATCAACCAGCCACTGCTCCGCTGGCAACGGCTCTTCCAGTCCAGTAAAGAAGGACGGACCAAGTCTCCTGAAATCCACCACGGTACCCACACGATCAACTGGTCTGGCCACAACATTGTTTACGGACTGCTGGACGGTCCGCAAACCTTCCTGAAAAGCTTCAGCTTGTTGCTGGTTCGGCTCGGTCTGCCGCTTCTGGTTCTCCAGCATCCCACGGATTACTCCAAGAAAAGCGGCTTCGTCAACACGCCTCTGGTATGTTTTCAGATTCTTGCCATCCATGTTCATGAAATCAAAACACCGAAAGGATTAGTATGATAACAGATTCAAAATATAGATTAAGGATATGAATCAAGGCTAGAACTCCAAGTTACTCAAATAGAGTACCGCATTGTAATCATGCCGCGGTACATAGCTACAATCACATAACTCCACCCAAGCCGCCTAAGTTCTAGAGATAAACAATAGGAAACCAGGTTTCGAGTCGAGATGCAAAAGAGGTTTGCATATCATCAAGGTAAGAATCAGGAGGAAGTTAAGATTCAAAAATGGCAAGATGGAAAAGTGGCAGGACATGTTCCTAATCACAAGTATTCTGATTCGTGTATTGGGTCCAATACCCAACTACAAAAGAATCAAACCCGATTAACCAAGATCCTATGGCTCTGATACCAAACAAACCCTGTCACGCCCCGCTTTCCAGAGTACGCTAAGATAGGCACGTGACAGAGCCAACCATGCTACTTGTGGATAGGAAATATCCTTCCACGGTCACATTACGGCTATAGAGATATCAAGAATAATAATAAACTATCTAACACATGTCCATAAGCCAGAATAAACGAGTCTAGAATAAATTAATGGGGAAGCAAAAGATCCAATACAATAATAAACTGGAATGTACGTCCCATAACGCGGGCTCACATCAGGAATGAAAAATGCTGAAAAGAAAGTGAAATAACTAATGACAGGTCCTCACTACTCGGCCTGTTCACTGAAATGCTCCTGCTCGGCCTGCAGCAAAGGTAAAGAATCTGAGCCATGCAAAACCCAGAAGTCAGTGCGTCATAATATCAAGCAATAATATAAACAAGGGGTAGCAAGACATGCAGGTATGAGTATGAACGGTAAAACAAGTATAACAGCAACATAAATAAGGACAGTGAAGAGTAAGGCATAGGTGATATGCAGTGAGTAATCTAGACCGGTCTACTGGGTTAACTACTCTCAAGTCTTGAAATCAATTTGATGAATAATCGATGTAACTCAATAGTATTCCGTGCATGCCCGGGACCACGGTCAAGATTCTCGAACTGAATCCGAGACGTGCCGCTAGGCAGTAAATAGGTAGTATATAACGATGAATGATGTCAGCAGCATCATCCCGGGGCTGGCCTCGACCGTAAGACTGATCAGTAAAGCCATCGAACCGTCGAGTTACAAGTCAGGTTTCATCATTGATTTCCCCATACCCCCAAGTTATGCGTTCAAGTCAGGTATTGATAAATCTGGAATTAATGCCAACACAGGATCAGGTAAGTACAGGTTTGTCTGGATTGACAACAGGAAATGTCCATAGGAACAACAGGTCAAGATTGTTGGCATTAGTAACTAGATCAGGCAACAGGTCAAGCTGTAGTACATCAGGTGATGTCAGGTAGTGTATATGGATCCAATCATGTCAAGTAGTGCACAATATCAAGTCGTGTCAAGTAGTAGTGTATCAAGTCATGTCAGGGGTGCACAAGTATCACATGGGTGCTCATAATCAAACTGTAATAAGCATGGGTACACAAAACAAGTACGGGGTACCAATATAACAATAAAATGGAATAGTGTGATATGGTATGCAAATAAATATAAATTCAAGATATGGATGCACAATTATCGATCAGGGTTACATTAATAGTTCCAATATTAATTAGGATCCACTTTATTAAACATGGGGCGTTAATGTCACAGTGTTAGGTATTAATATGATCTATGGATGCAGTTATATATATTCTAAATGAGATGGATGCAAATGGGTATCCGAAAAGTTATAAAACTATGAAATGGTAAAATGGGATGTACAATTAAGCATTATGTGATATAAATATTGATATGGATGCAGTACAATGTAATCTAGTATGTCACAAGATGAGTTTTCATGATCTAGATCTAAAATGATATAAACGGATGCAAACGGGACATCGAAACGTTATAAAACTAAACACGGGGTACTAGATTTAAAATACAGGTATTATATTTATTTAAATAGATACATAATGAGTTATATAGCATGTAGCAAGATTAATTTTCCTAGACGGATCAAGAAACAGACATGTACGGTATGTCCGACGTCGGTGAAATGTCGCGACATACGTACGACACACGCAACGGGTTCAAGAAATGCACAAGGGTGATCACACGAGTCAGGTACGACGTCTGGATCGTCGGGATCGTCGGCGTCACGTCCGGCTCCGGCGAACTACTTTAGACAGAGAACAGTTTTAAGGAAAAGAAAGAACAGAAGAGAGAAAGAAAGGAAAGGGAAGAAAGGAAGAAAGAAAAGGGGAAGAAGAAGGCTCACTGGATTGCAGAGAGGAGCCGTGAGGATGTCGACGAGGTCGACGGAGCTCCGGCGAGGCGATCTACGGAAGACAGAGAACTATTATTATTTTTTTTTAAAAACAGAATGAAAGGAAAGAAAAGAAAGAAGGAGGAAAGAAGGGAGAGAGAATGAAGGGAATGGCTCACTGAGGTGTACTATGATCTGGGAACGAGGGAGTGACGATGAGATCGACGATGGCGATCTACTCCGGCGGTGTAGCACGTGCAGGGGGGTGCTCGGGTTTGGGTTTCAGGGTGTGCAGGTGTAACAACCTAGTTCGTTTATACCTATTCCAGTTCTCGTATTTTCTTATTTGTGGTATTTTCTTGATTTATCGTGTTTTGGGTACGAATGGTATTTTACATTTTACATTGTATTCGACCCGTCCCGCTTAATTGAACTGGTTGATTCATATTTATAGATTAGCTTGACTTGTTACATAGACACGTGCATCTCATGATTAGTCCATACTGGCATTTTATCTGGCATCGCATATTTTACCATATAACATTTTAAGTCTCAGAAAATAATTTAAAATTTCATTTCATAGCCTGCATGATACCCTAACCCCGTGGTAGCATCCGCGCATCTTGTTCTCGTCCCGTTCAGTGAAACGGACGTGTTTGGATGGCTACGTGCACGTACGTGCATCCGTTCTTGGGGGTATGCATTTTCATTACTTGAGTATTCATTTTAAATTTTGAAGGTGGCATATATTTTTCATATCTAAATTCTGAATTTTTAGACTCGACCCGGGCGTGTTTTGGAGTAGGTTTGTATTTGCCAAAATCTCAAACGGACTAATATTATATTCCTTAATTCCTTATAACTTTTAATATACGTTTTAACTAAAATATATTTTATATTTTTCTTATCACAGCAACTCTCTCTGTCTCTCTCTCTGAAAATATATTTTAATATTTTTCTAAATCTAATTTTTAACAGACCTCTATCTCTATCTTTCTCTCTCTCTCTGCACACATATACATATATTATTTTTTTTACCCTCATTAATTAACCCCATACACGTTCCTCCCTCTTCTCCCTCGTTCTCGTGCCCGCGGGAACGAAACCCAAACCCTAACCTTGCCTCCTCGTCGCCGACGCCGCCTCCGCCATCTCGTCGCCGCCTAAACCCCGACCTCGTCTCCTCTCTTTAACCTCCTCCACTCCTCCTCAACACCAACCCCGGAACCTTCTTTCCCTAAGCCTGCAACCATCATCGCCTACACCCTCGTCGACCATCCCTCGCCGCCACTACCATCGCCGCCGCCATCGTTCTCACCTCTCTCACCTCCATCTCCTCTCCCGACCACCTTCGGCGAACCCCACAAACCTTAACCCCGCCTGCACACCCACGATCGCCTTCGCCCTCGAACTCATCACCGAGCAACCCATGCTTCCGTCACCTCCGATCCTCCACCTTCGTCGTCTTCCTCCGTAAACTCACCTTCATCTCTCCTTCCTCTTCTCCTCCGCCGGCACAACCTATCTCCCCGTCCCCGGCCGCACAGAACCCACGCCTGCAACTTCCTCCTCACCCACATCGCCGTTGTCGGCACCATCACCGCCGATCAGCTTCGTCAACGTCCCTTTGTCACCTTCTCCAACCCCGAGCCAACTCCAGATCAGAACCCCACATCCCGATCTCTTTCTTTTCCTTTACCTTAAACCTTAGCACCCACTGCCTTGGCCGGAACCATCACCTGAACCTTGCCGTCTATGGCCCATCATCATCATCATATTCCCTGCCTTGCCTCACCTCCCTTCTAAACCCAGAACACTAAACCCTAGTTCCTCTCTTCTTCTTCTTCTTCTTTTCTTCTTTCTTGATCTCGATTCTTTTCCGGTGGTCGCCCGCCGGAGTCGTGCCGCTGCTGACAATCCGAGCAACCCTGTAGACGTTCCTAACCAGCGTGGTTAGTCTCTTGCATTGCTTGGTTCTGTTCCGTACGCGCGAGCGTGCATCGAGACTGTTACCGACTTTGGACGCTGCGTACGCCTTCCATTTTGCGATCCGTCGAGGCAAGTAAAACTTGCTACATGCTATTTATAATATTTCATATTTATTTAGATATATATTAAGTATGAAGTTTGAATTTAGTGCCCTATATTACATTTTACCATTCGATGTCCCGTTTATATCATTTTTAGAGTTAATTATGAAAACATACCTGGTTGCATGTTAGATTACAATATTTTGTGCCCACGTCCATATTTATATCATAGTGCTTGGTTGCATAGCCTATAGTACCATAAAATAGTATAACCTTTCAAACACTCGTTTGCATCCATCTCGTCTAGTATACATATTATTGCAACCCTAGATCACTTGCATGTATAACATTGAAATATTAGCTTTCCACATTTGATAAATTGTAGTTTGATTAGTATTGGAACTTTAATTTTAACCCTAGTCATAACCGTGCATCTATATGCCTTAATTTGTACCTGATTTCATATCACATTACAATATTCCATTTTATTGTTCCATTAGTACTCCATGCTTGTTTTGTATACCCATGCTTATGTTAGTTGATTATGAGCTCCCACATGACATTTTTTGCACCCCTGACATGACTTGTTACACCTACTACTTGACACGATATGGTACCGTGCACCTCTCGACATGATATGATACTTATATACTACCTGACTTGACCTGATGTACCATGGCTTTACCTGTTATCTGATCTTGTGACTAATGCCAACAAACCTGACCTGTTGTCCTTACAGACATTTCCTGTTGTCTATCCAGATAAACCTGTACCTGCCTGATCCTGTGTTGGCTTAGCTCCAGATTATTTAATACCTGACTTGAGCACATATAACTTAGGGGTATGGGGAAATCAATGATGAAACCTGACTTGTAACTCGACAGTTCTATACCTTTTCTGATCAGTCTTACGGGCTTGGCCACCCCGGGGTGATGCTGCTGACACACTCGTTATTACCTACCACCCTTTACTGCCTTGCGGCACGTCTCGGATTCAACCCGAGAGTCATAGACCGTGATCCCGGGCACTCACGGGATACTATTGAGTTACATCGATGATTCATCAAATTGATTTTAAAGACTTGAGAGTAGTTAACCCAAGAGACCAGTTTAGATTATTCACTACACATTACCCTTACTATCCTCACTTATATCACTGTTATACCTGTTTTACCATTTATACCCATACCTCCATATCTTGTTACCCCTGTTTATAGTATTGCTTGATATTATGACGCACTGACGTCTGGGTTTTGCATGGCCCAGATCCTCTACCTTTGTTGCAGACTGATCAGAAGTACTGCCGCTGTTAGACCGAGCGGTGAGGGTCCTGTTGGTATCCAGTTTTACTTTCCAGGTGTTTTATTTTTTGGATCTTTTGCTTCCGCATATTATTATTTCTTGATTCATTTATTCTGGCTCATGGATATGTACTAGATAGTTTAGTTTATTTTCCTGTTCTTGATATCTCTACAGCCGTAATATGACCGTGGAGGGATTTTTCCTATCCACAGGTAGCATGGTTGGCTATGTCACGTGCCTATCTTAGCGTACTCTGAGAAGCGGGGCGTGACATGGTTTGTTTGGTATCAGAGCCATAGGATATAGGTTAATCGAGTTTGATTCTTTTGTAGTTGGTATTGGACCCAATATACGAATCAGAATACTCGTGATTAGGAACATGTCCTGCCGCATTGCTATCATGATTCTAGAATCATATCTTTCTTTTATCCTTCGCCTTGATGATATGCAAACCACTTTGCATCTCGACTTGAATCCTTTCCGGTTCTCTATTGTTTCTCCCTGTTTCGTGATTCTGATACTAGGATTTGGGCGACTTGAGTGGAGTTATGTGATTGTAACTATGAACTGCAACATAGTTACAATGCGGTACTCTATTTAAGTAACTTAGAGTCCTGGTCTTGATTCACTTCCTTGTTCCATGGTCGTTATATCGCCTTGTTTTTCTTGCTTTCCAGTTCATGTTTTATCGCAAGCTTGAATCCTGTTTACCGTGCTTATCTTCTTCAGCGTTTGGCTTCAAGTGAAATCATTTCAAGTATCCTACTTGTTCTTGTCTTTCCCGCATTAGAATTATTCAATTCTGGTGCATTCCTTTGTTTGTTGTTGTCTTGGGAATGGATTTTCCCGGCACTTTCCATGCTCATAATGATTGTAAGGAAAGGAAAGTGATTTTCCAGATTCCCGGACATCCGGAGTTTGTTTTACTGGAGGAAGCAATTCTGTCGGACCAGTCGAGTTTAGGGCTAGACCAACAAACAATGTTCTTTCGTCGATGGAAGTTAATAAGGAAGAAGTGCCAGCTGTAGTTCGGGATTTCATGGACGTGTTCGAGGACATCTCAGGTTTACCTCCGAAACGAGATGTGGAGTTCGCGATCGATGTTGTTCCTGGTGCAGCGCCAATCTTAAAGGCTTAATATCCGATGACACCGGTGGAGTGGGAAGAAGTCAAGAAGCAGGTTACTGAATTACTTCAGAATGGTTGGATTTGCAGCAGCAATTCACCTTGGGGAGCTCCAGTTCTTCTAGTAAAGAAGAAAGATGGCACAAGGAGGATGTGCATCGATTATCGAGAATTTAAACCGGGTGACTATTGGGAATAAGTACCCGATCCCTCGCATTGGAGAATTGTTCGAGCAGCTTAGTGGCACGAGGGTGTTTTCGAAACTGGATTTGTGATCCGGATATCATCAGGTCCGAGTTAAATCAGAAGATATTTGCAAGGCTGCGTTCAGAACTCGGTATGGACATTACGAGTACTTAGTGATGTCCTTCGGAGTAACGAATGCACCGGAGTTATTTATGGACTTGATGAACCGAATCTTTTCACCATTCTTGGACCGGTTTATATTGGTGTTCATTGATGATATTTTGGTCTACTCAAAGGAGTATTGAAAAGCGTGCAAAACACTTGAAGATCGCACTGCAGACATTGAGGCAAGAAAGATTTTATGCAAAGATGAGCAAGTGCGAGTTTTGACTTGAAGAAACGAAGTTTTTGGGCATGTCGTATCCGGTGATGGAATCGCCGTTGATCCCGAGAAGATTGCAGCAGTTCGAGATTGGCCGATTCCGAAGAACGTTGCAGAGATCAGAAGATTTCTTGGACTTGCCAGATATTACAGAAGGTTCGTGGAAAATTTTGCTCGTTTGGCTGAGCCTTTGACTAAGCTTACGTGCAAGGAGGTACCGTTAGTATAGACGGATAAGTGTGCGTCAGCTCTTGAGGCGTTGAAGCAGAGATTGATAATCGCACCAGTTTTAACCGTACCATACGGTTCCGAAGGATTAGTGAATCACAGCGACGCATCTGGAAAAGGTTTGGGGATGTGTTTTGATGCAGCATGGGAAGATTGTAGCTTACGCATCAAGACAGTTGAAGACCCATGAGAAGAATTACCCAACTCATGACTTGGAGCTAGCAGCTGTGATTTTCGCTTTGAAGATTTGGAGACACTACTTATTGGGCGAAAGGGGTCGAAGTATTCACCGATCACAAAAGCCTAAAGTACGTGTTCACTCAGAAGAAGCTAATTATGAGACAGCGTAGATGGTTGGAGCTGATGGCTGACTACGATCTTGATCTTAAGTACCATCCGGGGAAAGTTAATGTCGTGCCGGATGCGCTCAGTCGGTTACCAGCAATTCAGATGTTGACTGCACAGAAAGAACTCATTGAAGACTTTTGAAGATTTGATTTGGAGGTTGTGCTACCGCATCCTTCGGGACAGTTGATGCAGCTGCAGGTACATTCGTCGTTGATCGAGAATATTAAAGCAGCGCAATCGCAGGACCCTAGATTGCAAAAGTTTCAAGAACAGGTTGAAGCTGGAGTTCGAACGGACTTACTGATTCATGAAGATGGTTCGTTGCGATATGGTAGTCGTTTGTGTGTGCCAAAAGGAGATATTCGCGAAGAGGTTATGAAGAAGACGCACAGTTCCGCATATTCCGTACATCCAGGAGGCACGAAGATGTACCGAGATTTACGACAGCATTTCTGGTGGGAAGGCATGAAACGGGAGATTGCCCGCTTTGTAGCGAAGTGCTTGGTGTGTCAGCAAGTTAAGGCTGAACATCAAAGGGTTGCTGGTTTATTGCAACCACTTCCGATTCCTCAGTGGAAGTGGGAACATATAACCATGGACTTCGTGACAGCTTTACCGCGGAGTCCAAGGGGCAACAATGCAGTTTGGGTGATTGTTGATCGATTGACCAAGGCAGCTCATTTCATACCATTTCGAGTTGGTCAATCGACAGAAGCGTTGGCAGAACGGTACATGCAGGAGATTGTAAGATTGCATGGAGTACCGGTGAGCATCGTGTCCGACTGTGACACTCGTTTCTTATCACACTTCTGGAGGAGCTTACAGGAGAGTTTGGGGACTCAATTGAAATTTAGCACAGCTTATCATCCTCAAACACATGGCTAGTTGGAGAGAACGATCCAAACTCTTGAAGACATGTTGAGAGCTTGCATGTTAGACTTCAAGGGTTCATGGGAGGATCGATCATCTGCATTTGGTGGAGTTTTCATACAACAACAGTTTCCAGGCGGCTATTCAGATGGCTCCATTCGAAGCATTGTATAATCGCAAGTGTCGTTCACTCGTTTGTTGGGATGATGTTGGGAAGGAGGATTGTTGGGACCGGATTGATCGTGTAAACAGTTGAGAAGGTTAACACTATCTGGAATCATACGAGAGCAACACAAGACCGACAAAAGAGTTAGGCAGATACATCGAGAAGACCTCTAGAGTTTGCTGTTGGTGATTTGGTACTCTTGAAGATATCACCGACTAGAGGGGTGATTCTCTTTGGGAGTCGAGAAAAACTTAGTTCTCGATTCGTTGGGCCTTTCGAGATTTTGGAGCGTGTTGGAGAAGTAGCATATCGATTGGCGTTACCGCAATCCTTGGCGAATGTTCATGACGTGTTTCACGTATCTCAACTCCGTAAGTATGTTCGAGATGAAACACATGTATTGGATCATTCGGAGCTGACTGTCCGAGAAGATTTGACTTTTGAGGAGCGACCGATGTCGATTGTGGATCGATGAGATAAGGTTCTTATGAACAAGCTTATCTCTCTTGTACTTGTTTCTTGGGGAAATCGCTCATCTAGAGAATCAACTTGGGATCGAGAAGATGAAATCCAGCAGAAGTTTCCACGTTTATTATTGTAGTTGCTGTTTGTTTATCCTTTCTTGTTCTTGGAATTTCGAGGACGAAATTCTTTTGTAGTTGGGTATAATATAACAACCTAGTTTGTTTATACCTATTCCAGTTTTCGTATTTTCTTATTTGTGGTATTTTCTTGATTTATCGTATTTTGGGTACGAATGGTATTTTAAATTTTACATTGCATTCGACCCGACCCGCTTGCTTGAACTGGTTGATTCATATTTATAGATTAGCTTGACTTGTTATATAGACACGTGCATCTCATGATTAGTCCATACTGGCATTTTATCTGGCATCGCATATTTTACCGTATAACATTTTAAGTCTCAGAAAATAATTTAAAATTTCATTTCATAGCCTGCATGATACCCCTGACCCCGTGGTAGCATCCGCGCATCTTATTCTCGTCCCGTTCAGTGAAACAGACGTGTTTGGATGGCTACGCGCACGTACGTGCATTTGTTCTTGGGGGTATGCATTTTCATTACCTGAGCATTCATTTTAAATTTTGAAGGTCGCATATATTTTTCATATTTAAAATCTGAATTTTTAGACCTGACCCTGGCGTGTTTTGGAGTAAGTTTGTATTTGCCAAAATCTCAAACGGACTAATATTATATTCCTTAATTCCTTATAACTTTTAATATACGTTTTAACTAAAATATATTTTATATTTTTCTTATCACAGCAACTCTCTCTGTCTCTCTCTCTGTAAATATATTTTAATATTTTCTAAATCTAATTTTTAATAGACTTCTATCTCTCTCTCTCACTCCCTCTCCCTCCCTCTCTCTCTCTCTCTCTCTCTCTCTGTCTCTCTCTGTGTGCACACATATACATATATTATTTTTTTACCCTCATTAATTAACCCCATACACGTTCCTCCCTCTTCTCCCTCGTGCTCGTACCTGCGGGAACGAAACCCAAACCCTAACCTTGCCTCCTCGTCGCCGACGCCGCTTCCGCCATCTCGTCGCCGCCTAAACCCCGACCTCGTCTCCTCTCTTTAACCTCCTCCACTCCTTCTCCTCAACACCAACCCGGAACCTTCTTTCGTTAAGCCTGCAACCGTCATCGTCTACACCCTCGTCGACCATCCCTCGCCGTCGCTACCATCGCCGACGCTATCGTCCTCACCTCTCTCACCTCCATCTCCTCTCCCGACCACCCTCGGCGAACCCCACAAACCTTAACCCTGCCTGCACACCCACGATCGCCTTCGTCCTCGAACCCATCACCGAGCAACCCATGCTCTCGTCGCCTCCGATCCTCCACCTTCGTCGTCTTCCTTCTCAAACTCACCTTCATCCTCTCCTTCCTCTTCTCCTCCGCCGGCACAACCTATCTCCCCGTCCCCGGCCGCACAGAACTCACGCCTGCAACTTCCTCCTCACCCACGTCGCCATTGCCGGCACCATCACCGCCGAACAGTCTCGTCGACGTCCCCTTGTCACCTTCTCCAACCCCGAGCCAACTCCAGATCAGAACCGCACATCCCGATCTCTTTCTTTTCCTTTACCTTAAACCTTAGCACCCACTGCCTTGGCCGGAACCATTGCCTGAACCTTGCCGTCTATGACGCGTAATCGTCGTCATGTTCCCTGCCTCGCCTCACCTCCCTTCTAAACCCAGAACACCAAACCCTAGTTCCTCTCTTCTTCTTCTTATTTTCTTCTTTCTTCTTCTTTCTTGATCTCGGTTCTTTTCCGGTGGTCGCCCGCCGGAGTCGTGCCGCTGTCGACAATCCGAGCAACCCTGTGGACGTTCCTAACCAGCGTGGTTACTCTCTTTCATTGCCTGGTTCTGTTCTGTACACGCGAGCGTGCATCGAGACTGTTACCGACTTTGGACGCTGCGTATGCCTTCCATTTTGCGATCCGTCGAGGCAAGTAAAACTTGCTACATGCTATTGATAATATTTCATATTTATTTAGATACATATTAAGCATGAAGTTTGAATTTAGTGCCCTATATTATATTTTACCATTCGATGTCCCGTTTATATCATTTTTAGAGTTAGTTATGAAAACATACCTGGTTGCATGTTAGATTACAATATTTTGTGCCCATGTCCATATTTATATCATAGTGTTTGGTTGCATAGCCCATAGTACCATAAAATAGTATAACCTTTCAAACACCCGTTTGCATCCATCTCGTCTAGTATACATATTATTGTATCCCTAGATCACTTGCATGTATAACATTGAAATATTAGCTTTCCACATTTGATAAATTATAGTTTGATTAGTATTGGAACTTTAACTTTAACCCTAGTCATAACTGTGCATCTATATGCCTTAATCTGTACCTGATTGCATATCACATTACAATGTTCCATTTTATTGTTCCATTAGTACCCCATGCTTGTTTTGTATACCCATGCTTATGTTAGTTGATTATGAGCACCCACATGACATTTTTTGCACCCCTGACATGACTTTTTACACCTACTACTTGACACGACATGGTACCGTGCACCTCTCGACATGGTATGATACTTATATACTACCTGACTTGACCTGATGTACCATGGCTTTACCTGTTATCTGATCTTGTGACTAATGCCAACAAACCTGACCTGTTGTCCTTACAGACATTTCCTGTTGTCTATCCAGATAAACCTGTACCTGCCTGATCCTGTGTTGGCTTAGCTCCAGATTATTTAATACCTGACTTGAGCACATATAACTTAGGGGTATGGGGAAATCAATGATGAAACCTGACTTGTAACTCGACAGTTCTATACCTTTTCTGATCAGTCTTACGGGCTAGGCCAGCCCCGGGATGATGCTGCTGACATCACTCGTCATTACCTACCACCCTTTACTGCCTTGCGGCACGTCTCGGATTCAGCCCGAGAGTCATAGACCTTGATCCCGGGCACTCACGGGATACTATTGAGTTACATCGATGATTCATCAAATTGATTTCAAAGACTTGAGAGTAGTTAACCCAAGAGACCAGTTTAGATTATTCACTACACATTACCCTCACTATCCTCACTTATATCACTGTTATACCTGTTTTACCATTTATACTCATACCTGCATATCTTGTTACCCCTGTTTATAGTATTTCTTGATATTATGATGCACTGACGTCTGGGTTTTGCATGGCCCAGATCCTATACCTTTATTGCAGACTGATCAGGAGTACTGCCGCTGTTAGACCGAGCGGTGAGGGTCCTGTTGGTATCCAGTTTTACTTTCCAGGTGTTTTATTTATTGGATCTTTTGCTTCCGCATATTATTATTTCTAGACTCATTTATTCTGGCTTATGGACATGTACTAGATAGTTTAGTTTATTTTCCTGTTCTTGATATCTCTACAGCCGTAATATGACTGTGGAGGGATTTTTCCTATTCACAGGTAGCATGGTTGGCTATGTCACGTGCCTATCTTAGCGTACTCTGGGAAGCGGGGTGTGACAACAGAGCTCCGGGAAAAAGAGAGGATGTGGAGGTAATGATGAGGGTGAGGAGGCGGCGATGCGACGGCGACGACGACGGCGACGAGGTAGGCGAGGGGCGACGGCTAGGGTTGGTTGGTTTCTCGCGGTTGAAAAAGAAAATGGGGAGAGAGGAAGAAGGAATAAATAAATTATATAGGGAGAGAGAGATAAAGAAAGAGAGGAGAGAGACAGAGAAAGCGAGAGAGGAGAGAGAGAGAGAATCTGAGAGAGGAGAGAGACAGAGAGAGAGAGAGATCGAGAGGGGAGAGAGAGAGAGATGAATAGTGAGAAGATATAAAATTAGAAGTATGTGGGGGGGGAGAGAGAAAGGGATCTGCGGGTGAGATAGAGAGATAGAAAGAGAGAAAGAAAGAAAGAGAGAGCGAAGTAGGCGCCACGGCCAGAGGAGGAGAGAGCTGGAAAGAGAGAGAGGGTGAGAGAAAGAATTCTGATTGGTTAGGAGTTAGGATTTTAGACTAAAAAATTTAAAAAGATTTGTTTGTTAAAAGATTTAACAGTTAGCGAAATTTTAAAGGTAGAAATTTAATATAAATATTAAATATTAAATAATTTTGAAATTAGGCGGGATATACAATATTCCAAAATACGTCCGGGTCGGGTCTAAAATTTCAGATTTTAAATATGAAAAATATATGCAACCTTCAAAATTCAAAACGAATGCTAATGTAACGAAAATGCATACCCCCAAGAACGGATGCACGTACGTGCGCGTAGCCATCCAAACACGTCCATTTCACTGAACAGGACGGGAACAAGATGCGCGGATGCTGCCACGGGGTTAGGGATATCATGCAGGCTATGAAATGCAATTTTAAATTATTTTCTGTGATTTAAAATGTTATATGGTTAAAGGTGCAATGCCACATAAAAATGCCAGTATACAGTATACATGAGATGCACGTGTCTATATAAGAATTCATGGTAATTCATAACTATGAATTAAACAGGTTCAAGCTGTAAGTCTACGGTAGCGCCCCGGCCGTCTTTCAGACGCCAAATGCGGAACAAAAAAAACTTTTTTATAACTGGCGCTATCGCATACTATAACCCGGATCTGCCATTAACGCTAAACTAACAATCTACAAAGAGGGAAGAAAGGTTATACCGAACGATCCGAGTCCTTCGTTCTTTAACCATCATCCCACGCTCCGTTGCGGCTGCTCCGATCTCGTCGATCTCCGATCTCCTCGTCCAGGTGGCACCACGTTATCGGATCTTTAAACGGGCTCCCGTCTCTGACTCGAGGCAACTCGGTCGTCAAGTTTGCCAAAAGAGACGACCAAGATTGATGTAGAGAATGAGTAGAAGACTTTATCTCGCTTCGTCCAAAGCCATGGAAGAACGGTTAATGAAGTTGCCAATTGAGACGGGTGATGGAATGAAATGAGCTATGAAATTCCATACACCGAAACTATCATAATCTTTTAACCAAATGAATCAAATCAAGTGAGTGAGTGAAATTGATCAAGTGGGCACCCAAGATGGGCCGGCCACTTTATATGGAGGGGGGTGAGTGCAGGAAGGGGGATGTGACAATAAGAGAAATATCTAGTGTGAACACAAAATATGAACAAAATAAATGCACCATTAAAGCACCATTAATGAACAAATGAGTCACAAGCCTAATCACCACTTCTAGAACCTTCTAGAAGCATGACTCACCCTCAAGACGGAAAGACAAATCCGTATTTAACCGAATGTTAAATACGGATGATAGAAAACTGGAAACTGGCAATTTTCAAAAGTGATCCTGAAACGAATTTCAGGATAACCCCGTAACTGTATAAATATACCCACATTTGTATTACGACTGAATACAAATGCAACTGAGACAAAGATATTATATCTACTCTGTATAATACATGGATTCTGCTTAAATTAAAACCCATCAGTATTATCTGCCCGAAATATGACACGTGCGTAAACGCACGTGCAATTTCCGAACCCTGCCATAAAACCATACGGCCTCTACAACGTTTCGCCCGAACTTGGGAAACTATCTGTGGGGGACTCTAATGACTCGTCAGTACCCTGGCAGTGGGTTTAACCACAAGCCGTCAGCGGCACTAGCAATGCGTAACGGCTGCCCAAGGACTGACCTCAAGGGAGGCTGATGAGCGAACTCATCCAGAAACCCTACTGAGCCTAACAGTGACAATGTATATACAGTCCGGTCCGTTCGTCTATGAGTATCGCATATCCGGCCTAGGGGGCTAGTAACGTCAGACTTCCAATAGCTGTATAAGTCGTGTCGGAGACAAGCCCTGAACACCCTGAGATACTACTGGAGTATCTACCAGTAAATCTCACCTGCCTTGGCCAAGGACTTGGTGTAATGGCTTTCCTAGACACAGCGCGACCTCCACCCCCAATACCGGGAGAGACGAATCCCCTGCCGATCCGCTCACGTGCCTCCATGTGGATCGGGACTGTACCCAAAAACTACCTGTTTGCACGACTCCTTTGAGCCGTGGTAGGGTAGAAATCAAAGCACAGTGGGAACTCACACGAGACAAATGACGACCTCAGGTCGATGAACTAACATGTACACATGTTACCAGGGAACTGCTATCTGACGATATATATAATACCAACTAGCAGGTTCCCGGCGAGTCCTGTCCGGTGTACTCATAACCCAATGAGCACCTGTATACATCTTAGGTGATCCAACTTACACCAGTGGCTTGTGAGACCGGTCACCGCCCATCGTCGGGGTCTCGACTGTATACACTAGTCTACTCCGGAGTATCGATGCCCTGTCTCGAAACTCCCATGACTAGGGACCACAATTAAGGATATGCTTATAGACCACCCAACTCTCACTTATATGATCTCCCTCATACTGTTGGTAGTCAAGCAAGATCCTAAGGGCTCTATCAACGTGTAACATGTAATCAGCCACCTGAACATGTACACGACTGATAAAGGCAAACCAGATAGCATACTATCATCTCGAGTAAGACTGTCCTACCGGTATAGGTCCTCCGCAATCATTGCAATCACGTGCCTGCGATCCAATAATTGACTTTGAGGGCACTATATCCAACAATCTCCCACTTGCACTTAAGGCTAATTATTGCGATGTCGCGTACTCACAGCCCGTGTGAAACCAACACCCAACTCCTCTACTAATCAGTTTCACAAAGCCCGTTCGTAAAACTATTGTGTTCGAGAAATAGCCTCAGTGAGTGGATCCGCCCTGATGTTTCTTTCTGTCTCTCTTAATCTCATGTTCGCGGAGAAAGCCATCTCCCGAATCGAGTAATACCTGTCTTAGAATATGTCTGGATATCTGATGGGACCTAGTTCATAAATGAACTCCAAATCCAAACTTCTTAGACTGTATCGATAACTGAACCTAATCAGTATCCTGCACCATGCCTCCCACAGTATCCTCTTGGACCACCTGTCCAAAATACTGTCCCTCTTCGTCAGAGGGAAAACTATAACTCTGACAATCACTCTGTCATCCATGTCACCTTTGAAGCCTGGAATGATAACCGTCTCCCGAAGGAGGCTGCCGTCATCAAATCCGTAGAACATGCACTTATATTCTAAAAATTCTTCCTTATGTTTCTCCAGGATTGGATTAATACAAACTTATTGCATCTAGTGCAAAAACAACATCTGGTGTGGTACTTGACATCTCACGATTGACTCAATTGCCTAAGCAAGTGATCTGCCAATCATGCACATCCCTCTCCCCTTTAGTCTGTAAGACACCTTTAGAGAGGGTGACTCCATCACCAGCAGGTACACCACCATGCCAGGAGTCAATTATTCTAAAAACTATTAGAATACTGTCAAAGTACCTACATTGGGAAACTACCCAAATCCAGATCTAAAATCATAGATCTAGAAACCAGAATGTCAGATATTATATCCATATCCTGTCTGGAGAAACAACTGTGTGACGACCACAGTACAACCGATCGTAGTATAGGAATTTTACTTCCTACTCTGTGTATGACATCCAAATATCAGGACATCACACCCTACTACCTTCTTAACTGATCCATCCCCTATTCTGATGAAGTCAAACCTATGACTGTCACATCAAAATTAGATGATCAATCTCTGCTATAACTGCTCTAGTCTATAAATAGACATAAGCTACTTGCCCACTATGTTTCCGCTGCTCCTACTGACCACAACAACCCTCCTACCGGGTTTCATAGCCTGGAACAACAGTAGTGTCAAGTCTGGGTAGACAAGAACCTCCCTGTCACCGTCCTTGAGGCTACCGAAGTACCTCTTGGGTGTCTGAGGTTACCCACCAAATCTGCGGAGTGGCTAATGGAATGTCAAACCTGATTGAATTTGTAGGTCCTATTAAATTTTCCGTAATCGTTTGCGGTTCTGGAATCACTTCCAGTTCTACCATACTTCCACTACTGTTTTCTGAAAAATCCATTTTACCAAAACTGTGGCGAGTCAAGAACAATATCACTATTGATCTCCCAGATGGTAGAAAGTCAACCCTCGTCATAGCCTGGGCCAACCCACAAACTGCCATTACAGAAACGTGCCCGGAGTTATCCAGAGTCTGGTTTTAAGCATAAGCCGGACAACTCCCCGTACCTTAACATCGTTAAGATACGAACCATTCTATATCCAATATAGAAACTATGGCACTAATTTAATTGGAACCAGATTCTAATCATGCAGCTGTCTCCAGTGCATATCAACTTTAATGGAGAGAGGCTAATCAGCATTACTCAACTTAGGAATCCATCCAATTATGAGTAACCCGAAAGAGAAACAAGTTTCTCAAAACTTTTACTATCATCTGAATACCAATCACAAGTATCTATATCTTCGATCTCTTTGAAGAATCCCGATACTTGCGATATCTGGTTCTCTACTTTATTCTTATACCCACAACTTCTCAAAACTTAGACTTTGTATTTCTATGAAACACTTGTCTAAAAATTAGAGACGTCATAAGTAAACAGAGCATAGTACGAGGACCTACCCCTTTGTCCTGATGGACACTGGACAACATACAATACTCTGTATAAGTCCGCTGAGTTCAATAACTCAAAACCTGTGCGTCGTAGGTTGAAAACTGTACCCAGGAGATTTCCTCAAATATCACCAATTACAACGAATTCCGATATAATGAGGATGATCACCTAATTCCCAATAACTTCCTCCCACCCATCATCTATAAAACCATACAGATGTGAAAATGAAACCTGGTGAATACACACCCTGGAGTAAGTATCTAATCGGGAAAACAGTTTTCCATTAACAATGCACTGGAACATGAAAATGTTTCGTAGGGGTATCCTGGTATACATAGTAATGCCTCTTCCATAATCCAATTCATGACTTTAACCGTATATTTCTTTGCCATCTCTCCAAATCCCTTTATTTGTCTTTAGTCGTTACCTTCTGTACACCATCGTTAGACTAAATGGTTTTCTTCCTTCCCTACCGTTCGGGACCAGCCTATGGTTTGAAAGAAGACCATCCAGTAAGCATAATAGGTGTACCCTCCTAAACCAAGGAGTACTCGCAACTGAGAGAAGGTGATGATAAAAGACAACTGAATAATACCTTATTCTTTTAAAGGTGAAATAGGAGTGGCGATGAAGTACGCGGTTTGGTCGTGAATGATAACAGTCGCAACTTACTTTGCCCTCTTTCTAATCCTTTATTTTGTCTTTACATATTACCTTCTGTACACCCTACTTAGGCTAATTGGTTTTCTTCATTCCCTACCTTTCGGCACCCGCCTATGGTTTGGAAGATGACTATCCAATAAGCGTAATAGGTGTACTCTCCTAAACCAAGGAGCCCTCGCAACCTGAGAGAAGGTGATAATAAAAGACAACTGAATAAACCAATTCTTTTTCTCCTGAACCTTGATCCATCCTCGAAGAAGTCCCTTCGAGTTCGTATATAACTATACGATGGATTTATCCAATGGAATTGGATGTCCGTAGTAATACGGGGTGTTCTGAGAAATCCAAAAGGTAAAAGAAGGAGTGGCAATGACTTATGCAACACAGACAATCCAAAAGCCAGTATTTTAAGAAGGTTCGGTCAACTTGGTCACTGAGTCATAGTCTAGGGTCGGTCAAAGGTCGCTGCTAAAGAGAGAGAAAAGAAACACTCTGCGTGCACTCTAACCTAGATCAGAATGGTTATCATTTTATCTAATCCGGAAACCTCCCACTGTACTGTCAAATTCTCCTCCAAACCTGAAAGAAGAATCAATCGGGATCACCCGAAGAGTAAACCAACTCATCAGTGGGAATCGGGATCCAACTCTCATCGCATGATAACGTGACAGAATCCACTCGCGTTATCACACTCCAGAAGGTATGCGCATGCCTGGCAAGTTTCAGTTTCTTTAGAAACTCCCGATATGATTTTTACCCCATGCTCTTATGCTCGTGACTAAGGGCCAACCCATCATAAGTCACATGTCAAGTTCTTCCCATCATTATCTTGTTAATTTAAACCCATGCGAACTCGCCCTTGACTAAGGGCCAACAAGGCTGTACGACTGTCCCAAACCAACGCATCTATCTATGCAACATATGAACACCCCAGCAGCTACCAATCACTATGTCCTAGCTAAGGGCCAGACCAACATAGTTTGAATACTATTGACCATTCATATGAAATGACGGAGGGCTACGGCTGGTTTTTGGCGAAAAACCTTTAACGTAATGAACTTGATCTCGTTGAAGGAACCTGCTCGCTTTTTATAAAAATATAGTGGCGAAAACCTTTGCTAAAGAGGTCACTCCCGGTGAAGGGATCTCGGCTCTTTCCTTGTGGAATGAGGTGCAGGATATTCCACTGAATACCATGATGCAAAGCAACATGTAATCGACTATAGTGAAGTTATTACCCTGACGCAAACTTCTGCCCAAGGGGTCGGTCCTGGTGAAGGGATATCGGCCCTTGCCCCGTCGAATGAGGTGCAGGATATTCCAACCGAATACCACTGTGCAAAACAAAAGGAAACATCTTTGTAATAACACTTTTTAAATTGTTCCAACAACATCCAAACAGGTTTGTTTTACTTTGCATTGATCAGAATCAACGCAGTCCCATCAATTAATCACACCAGAAAAGAACGAAAATAAAATGTACGTATATGCCATCTGCATTCGTCACTGGGTCCCGTCATCAACCGTTAGGTTACTTAACTAACGACAGAGCGGGGACTGAACTAGCGCGGGTGTAAAACATATACAACATCTAATAGTATATATACCAATATACAATAATCGCTCCAGGCGTGATAATATGCAACATTACAGAAAAGTAATAAGCATCACAGAACAATACAGATTAACTGGGATCCCCGGGTTTCACAGAGCCGCTGCTGAAACACGACGTTCCCCTGGTCGTGTGGATAGCCTGTGCAATGAAACCTAGACCCCTACGGGTGCGGCAAGTTACCCGCCAAAACCTAAAGCGAGCCAGCCCCCTACAGCAAAGTGATTGGTCCACCTAGCATTCACGGAATCCGGTAATCTTGGGCACCCCTCCTTGGGTCAACCTGTACCCCCTACGAGTGCGGCGAATAGTCTGCCAATTCTAGAGTGAGGCCCCTCTGCCTCTCAAAGCCATGAGATGCGGACCCGTTGCCCCCCAGAACCAGGCTATCCATGCGCTCCGTCGCGGGGTAAAACCTAGTACAGTAATGAAAAATATGTACAACGGGTACATCGACCTCAACCCGGTCGTGCCCCAAAAGAATATTATACAACATGCAGTGACGGAAGTCCACATGTTGGACGCTCGCCCCGCAATATCAAATGTACAAATAAATCCAAACTGCACTACCATTGCACACTGCTATCCACCACGACAAATCCGCAACATCACAGCACAACACAGAACATCAACGCGAATGTCACG
Source organism: Agapanthus africanus (assembly GCA_030015575.1). Lineage (NCBI taxonomy): Eukaryota > Viridiplantae > Streptophyta > Magnoliopsida > Asparagales > Amaryllidaceae > Agapanthus > Agapanthus africanus. Next base: position 14,223,649 of record CM057342.1, on the reverse strand, counting down.
TTCGCAAACCCGTCTAAAAGAACTATAGCAATCAGACGCGGTTTACCGATCAAATGACATTCACGGTCGGAGATATAATGTAAGTACTGCAAACTGACACGTTTAAATTTCGATCGACTAAATATCACGAAGTGGGCTCCATGAACATCTGCTGCACAGTAACAAAATCTGGGCCCAAAAGATATATACCAAAAACCCTAATTTCCAGAGAATAAGTCACTGTGCAAATTTTGAGCAATGACCATACAGAATGGTCACGGATGCGCTGTCAAACCTTAGGTTTGACCACGATTCCGCGGATGTCTTGTTGAGTCACATGCCCAAATTTGTGCGATATGCTTAGAAAACCCTGCACAACTTTCTGTGATATGCAAAATAATTTTAGGACTTGATTTAAAAGCAACAGAAACTGTGAATGGAAATATAGCAGTTTTTGATATTCGGTCTGATCGATATTTTAAACGCGTTAGTACAAGTTAGTAAAGCTTAATGGCATGGCTCTGATACCATGTAAGTCCACGGTACCGCCCCGGCCTTCTTTCAGACGCCAAATGCGGAACAAAAAAACTTTTTTATAACTGGCGCTATCGCATACTATAATCCGGATCTGCCATTAACGCAAAACTAACAATCTACAAAGAGAGAAGAAAGGTTATACTGAACGATCCGAGTCCTTCGTTCTTTAACCATCATCCCACGCTCCGTTGCGGCTGCTCCGATCTCGTCGATCTCCGATCTCCTCGTCCAGGTGGCACCACGCCATCGGATCTTTAAACGGGCTCCCGCCTCTGACTCGAGGCAACTCGGTCGTCAAGTTTGCCAAAAGAGACGACCAAGATTGATGTAGAGAATGAGTAGAAGACTTTGTCTCGCTTCGTCCAAAGCCATGGACGAACGGTTAATGAAGTTGCCAATTGAGACGGGTGATGGAATGAAATGAGCTATGAAATTCCATACACCGAAACTATCATAATCTTGTAATCAAATGAATCAAATCAAGTGAGTGAGTGAAATTGATCAAGTGGGCACCCAAGATGGGCCGGCCACTTTATATGGAGGAAAGATGAGTGTAGGAAGGGGGGAGGTGACAATAAGAGAAATATCTAGTGTGAACACAAAGTATGAACACAATAAATGCACCATTAAAGCACCATTAATGAACAAATGAGTTACAAGCCTAATCACCACTTCCAGAACCTTCTAGAAGCATGACTCACCCTCAAGACGGAAAGACAAATTCGTATTTAACCGAATGTTAAATACGGGTGATAGAAAACTGGAAACTGGCAACTTCCAAAAGTGATCCTGAAACGAATTTCAGGATAACCCCGTAACCGTATAAATATACCCGCATTTGTATTACGACTGAATACAAATGCAACTGAAACAAAGATATTATATCTACTCTGTATAATACATGGATCCGGCTTAAACTAAAACCCACCAGTATTATCTGCCCGAAATATGACACGTGCGTAAACGCATGTGCAATTTCCGAACCCTGCCATAAAACCATACGGCCTCTACAACGTTTCGCCCAAACTTGGGAAACCATTTGTGGGGGACTCTAATGACTCGTCAGTACCCTGGCAGTGGGTTTAACCACAAGCCGTCAGCGGCACTAGCAATGCGTAACGGCTGCCCATGGACTGACCTTAGGGAGGCTGATGAGCGAACTCATCCAGAAACCCTATTGAGCCTAACAGTGACAATGTATATACAGTCCGGTCCGTTCGTCTATGAGTATCGCATATCCGGCCTAGGGGGCTAGTAACGTCAGACCCCCAGTAGCTGTATAAGTCGTGTCGGAGACAAGCCCTGAACACCCTGAGATACTACTGGAGTACCTACCAGTAAATCTCACCTGTCTTGGCCAAGGACTTGGTGTAATGGCTTTTCTAGACACAGCGCGACCTCCACCCCCAATACCGGGAGAGACGAATCCCCTGCCGATCCGCTCACGTGCCTCCATGTGGATCGGGACTGTACCCAAAAACTACCTGTTTGCACGACTCCTTTGAGCCGTGGTAGGGTAGAAATCAAAGCACAGTGGGAACTCACACGAGACAAATGACGACCTCAGGTCGATGAACTAACCTGTACACATGTCACCAGGGAACTGCTATCTGACGATATGTATAATACCAACTAGCAGGTTCCCGGCGAGTCCTGTCCGGTGTACTCATAACCCAATGAGCACCTGTATACATCTTAGGTGATCCAACTTACACCAGTGGCTTGTGAGACCGGCCACCGCCCCTCGTCGGGGTCTCGACTGTATACACTAGTCTACTCCGGAGTATCGATGCCCTGTCTCGAAACTCCCACGACTAGGGACCACAATTAAGGATATGCTTATAGACCACCCAACTCTCACTTATATGATCGCCATCATACTGTTGGTAGTCAAGCAAGATCCTAAGGGCTCTACCAACGTGTAACATGTAATCAGTCACCTGAACATGTACACGACTGATAAAGGCAAACCAGATAGCATACTATCATCTCGAGTAAGACTGTCCTACAGGTATAGGTCCTCCGCAATCATTGCAATCACGTGCCTGCGATCCAATAATTGACTTTGAGGGCACTATATCCAACACAAGCAAGCGGGTCGGGTCGAATGCAATGTGACATGTAAAAATACCATTCACACCCAAAACACGATAAATCAAGAAAATACCACAGATAAGTAAATACGGGAACTGGAATTGGTATAAATGAACTACGTTGTTACAGCGGCTATAGCCGTCTCACCCACCGCAACCTCGAGCTCGGCAATGGTAGCCGTCTCACCCGCCGCCACCTCGAGCTCGGCAATGGTAGCCGTCTCACCCTTCGCTACCTCGGGCTCGGCAATGGTAGCTATCTCAGGCTTGGCAATCGTGACTGTCTCACCAGTAGCTACTTCGAGCTTGGCAATTGCAGCCACCTCGCCTACCACCGCCTCGAGTTCGGCAATCACGGCTACCTCCTCTACCGCTACCTCAGGCTCAGCGGTCGCCGCCATTTCTTCGGGAAGACTCGACACTGAAAGATAAGACATATAAGAGTTGATATTTGAAACTTTGACAATAGAACCCCGTATCACATTACCTTAAGTTGGTCTTCCGACCGCTTCCCGAGCCGTACGTGCTGCCCGTCTATAGGCAGTGGACAAGGCAGCCGGGGATTCCTCTGAAGGAGTAGGGGCAGGGGTAGCGGTGCTCGAACCCGCACCCGCGGCCAAGACAGCACTATGCTCCCTTTCCGCGCGCATTCTGCGCTTCCTCTCCACTCGAGCCGTCAAAGCGGATCTTCTAGACGCCTCCATCAATAGGACGTCGTCATCCGCGCTAAGGGTTACCTCTGGAGCCGTTATGGCATCCATCATCGGTTGCTTAAGTGACGCTTCTTTCAACAATACTGGCGGAACTGAGCTAACCGGCCCAACAAGTGTCTCCGCACCACCCTGCGAAGTCGGTGCCACGCCCGGAATAACATAAGCAGAGGTAGTTCCTGTGATAAAAAAAGGGGGGTCAGATTACTCATAAGAAACGGGAGCGGGAACATGGTGAACCGAAATGTACTGATGCCTAAGGATGCTCGAAGTTGTTCCTCTTCCTCAAAAGTCTTGAGAGAAGCTGCAAGAGCTTCTTCGGTAGAAATGCCTGTTAAAGAAGGAAAAGCGTTAGTCAAAACACGATAACAGAAATACGATGCAATGGTGAAAGATACAGCTAATGATTACTTGATCGCGCGAGGATAGCCAACCCATCTTCGTAGCTTGCCAATTGCTTAGAAGCTGGAATGTCAGCCGCCAGATCAGTATCATCTGGCGGCATGAATAAGCCCTCATTTGTCCCATACTCGCTCAGGCCCTCGCTGTAAGGAGCGTGAGGCTCCTGTCCAAGTACAACATCGACAGAAAAGATTGACTTCTTCTTCTTTTGTGAGTGAGCTCCGGTCGCTACCAGCACTAGCTTACGCTTGGCAGGCACCTTGGGACGACGAGTCCCAATTTCTTTTCCTACGTCCGACTCGGAGGATGCGGCAGCCACTTCTTTTTCAGACACGCTGGAAGGGGGCAACCCTCGCGTAGGGCTTAGCACACGAGGGGGCTCAACTGCAGTGACCTCTTTTAGTGGAGGGGGGACAGTGGTCCGTCTCTTCAAAGGGACATTGTGATCGCCAGCAGGAGGTGCACTTTTGCGATCGAGCAGCAGCCGCCTCTCTTCCTTAATTACGGTGCCCATCGAATGCTGGTACCACGCTGTGCACACATTAAGGACCTTCGGGACACAGCTCGGTTCGCTGATAAAGAAATTGGACCCTGATTGGTACGAAAAATTGTGTTTTTGTAGTTAACCGCAATCAGAACGGTGTCGCGTGTAGCTAGACCGAGGTGAGTACGGGTCGTCCTCTGGGAAACGTGGAACCTTATACTTTTACTTTAGATGTGTTGAAAAAGAGAGGAGAGATAAAGAATTTTATAGAAAGATTTCTAGATCTACGTTAAATAAGAATGTAAAATATAGATCTAGATTATTTTAAAGATGTAATTAATATAATAAGAGGGCTTGTAGGGTTCGTTAGGATTTAGTAGTTATGGACGATTAATTAAAAGTTACTCTTTTTATCCATTAATAGATTTAGAACTAGAACGACGGTGATGCGTGTAGATTAGGGTTTCTGGAGGGAAAAAGAATCCCACTCTTAACCCTTATCTCGACACAGAACTCCGTTCATATCTAGCCCTTACCAAAACAATCATTAATCTAATCTCTAATCGCGGTCGGAACTAGCAAAGAATTGCTAGCGCGCCCGATTAGGATGTTAATGATTCTTTTGATAAAGTTCCTAAACTTTATAGGACTTAAAAAGGGTTTAATTATTTTCATCGTCCATTAGCCTACTCTAATCCTACGAACCCTAACAAGCGGAGAATTACTCGCGCATGTTGGGAGAAGAAGATGAAAAGACAGAGAGGGGAAACATAATGTAAAATGCAAAAGAATTAAATAAAATAACTACCTTTATTAATCACTTGAACAATCTACACTTTATTCCGTAGAAAATGATTACAAACTAGTTGCTTCTCGATCTTTCCTAAGGAGGTAGATGAACAGTTGATGATCAGCCTGGATGCGTGAGCGTCTGGGGCTTCGTGATCGTGTCGGCTTGATAACTTTTCCAAGAGGCTCTCGGTGCCCTTTTATAGTGCAAAGCCAGAATCTTTAGGGTGAAAACTTGGTTAAATATAGCATAGATTCACCTCCCAAATTTTTAGCAATTGATCTCTCTAGAATGCCGCGGATCCGCGGCTAAAAGGGGGTATGGCCGCGGATCCGCGGCCATTTGATCACAACTCTTCATCAAATTTTAGGGTTTCTGTCTTTGTGACATTTGGCAATCCTAGGCACCTTCAGATTTCAGAAATCTTCTCTCGGTTGCTTCCAGACTTGGTCTTCAAGTTTTGCTTCTTAATTTGGCAAGTTTTCTTCAACAACTTGATTTGTTTGATAAATTCTGCATGACAACTTGAAAAATTCTGCACAATAATATCAAATAATATTTAGTAGACTTAGTTCTACTAGGATTAGGTCAATGAATTTATTTGCATACATTTTTCTACCAAATACTAATTAAAATATATTAACACATGGAAAATAGTGTTTTTACACATAAACCCTCATATGTATGATATATTATAATAAAGTCCTTTTTTTAATATGAAAATGGTAGGAAAAATGTAATACAAATGTGCAGTTTTATCAACTGAACAAATACCCCCAAACTTATCTTTGATCGTCCCGAGCAAACTAGTTTATTCAAGAGGAGAAAAGGAAAGGAGAAAACTAAGCACACTTTCGTAGGCAGACACGATTGCACTGAGCACGTGCAACAAGCCGTTAAACCTCTAGGTGTCCCTAGTAGGAGGAGTGTTGTCTCCTGAGGGTTTTCAGCGGATTACACCCACAAAATCCTATAACAAAAAAAAGATGGTGAAATTTACATATAAAGATAAGAACCATAAAAGAAAGGCCTTGAAAAGAAGAGTTTCCAACCATACTAGCTTTTCAGTTGTCATGAGCCCTATCTTAATAGTCATGAAAAAATATTAGAAATCACATCATCCCTCAATAAAACATCGTCTTTATTCTTCATTCCTATCTTTCATCCAAACATTGATCATATAACCCCACGTGTGTGTAAAGAACATCCCTACACTTGGAGAATTCAATTCAAGCTATCATACTCTTGTCCATCTGCCTTAGTACTTTTTAATTTAATGAATATTAAGATTTGCTCACACATTTTCATGCGACCGTTAATACTTCTTGAGGTACTAACCAACCGATTACTCATGTGCTTTCTAATTAGGTGATAATATTTTCCTCGTCTTGCACCACCTAAGGTTTAGCAGTGACTCCCAGACGAGTTGGTCTTAGGGCACTAGGTGAAGAGGCACCCTCGCTATATTTTTTTATTGCTGCCTTGGCGATAACAAAACCAGTATTCATTTTTTTCTTTTCACCATTTTTATATTTTCTTCATTTTTTTTTCATTTCCTTCATACTTTGGCTTTTAGACAAGAGCATTTCAAGGTATCCTCTACTATCCCGAGTTTCAAGACGTGTGTATGTGCATATAGTAGGGTATCAACATTCAAATGTTTGGCTTCCAAAATAGGAATTATCTTTCAGACTTATTTTTATCCTCAGATTAGTGACTTCCTTCATTTTACTAACTCTTGGGACAACAGCTCATAACTACTTATTACTAGTTCGTTTAAGAAAACTTCTAATTTTCTTGGTTTTCTTAAACTATTCCTATCTTTTGGATGTAATGTTTCACTTTCTATTCTTTTGTTATAAATTTTTTTTTTTTAAATTTTAAAATTTTTGAAAATTTGTGCTTATGCAAAATATGATGCAACTTGATGTGTAAATAAGCACAAACCTCCCCCAAACCTGTTTACAGCAGTGTCCTCACTGATGTCATCCATTAAGCAAAAAAAACCTGTAGACTTGGGAGGAAATTATTAATGGGGGCAACAATATATGAAAGTGAAAATCCTCCCCCAAACTTATTTTAGGCTCACAATTTTGTAAAAATCATTTTCTTTCAAGAGCCAAAATATACCACCCCTTCCCCAAACTTGAGTTAAACAATTTTAATCTTTTAAAATCACATGAGGGGGTCAAGGTTATTGGTCAATGCCAAGCTTTGCAAAGACCGAAGGTCAACATCAACCATTCAAAAATTTTATCGATGAAGCACCAAGGTTGGTGGAAGAACATGTCACCTATTGACGTGAAGAAGTGGGGAGGTGACAAGAGGTGTATTGGAAAAGGATTGCGTCTCAATTTGGAGAGACGACACAGTGATAGTAATGATGGATTACTCGCATTGTCATGATTGTCCAAAAGAGGGGGTGGAGGTCCAATTTCTTCATCTTGGAGTTGATTCATCTCAACACCCGTGTCTTGTAAAAATGCGAGTTCATCAGCGAAAATTTCCTCAAAGCTTTCATGGATACCCCGAAAAATAATGTCATCAGAAAAAATGGGGTGATCGTCAGATTCAATATAAAGTTCCTCATTAGATGTTGACCCGGACAATTCGGTGGAAGAGTAAATGGTTGAGTCAAACAATAACATATGAAAAGAGTCTGTATCATGAGGTTGATCAAATTCGCTGCTGTCGACATCCATTAATTCGACAGAACACACATGAGCATAGGGTTCGGAGGGTTCACTTCCCAACTTGTAAATGTTAAGCTCAATTGACTTCTTTCCAAAGGATAGGGTCATAGAGCCGTTTCTACAATTAATTACTGCGTTGGAAGTGGCCAAAAAGGGTCGACCGAGTATCACCGGGATTTGATTGCGTGGGTTTGCTACAGGTTGTATATCTATAACGATAAAGTCCACAGGGAAGATGAATTCCCCGACTTTGATTAACACATCCTCTAGCTCACCCCTAGGTTGGGTGATAGATCGATCGGCCATCTGAAGAGTGCAATGCGCAGGTTTTAACTCTCCGATCCCTAATTGCTCATAAACAGAATACGGAAGCAAGTTTACACTAGCACCTAGATCGAGTAGAGCACGATTGATATTTTTACCCCCAATGGAAATAGAAATTGTAGGACTTCCGGGGTCCTTTCGTTTCTTGGGTAGTTGTTGTGTAAAAGCAGTGCTCACATTACTCGCAAGGAAAACTTTTTTAGGTACTTGAACTTTTCTCTTCCTAGTGCACAAGTCCTTTAGGATTTTCGCATATGACGGAACTTGTTGAATAGCATCTAGGAGAGGAATGTTTATGTTAACTTGCTTAAAAATTTCCACAATCTTCTCCATTTGTGGACTTGGTCTGTTGCTCCTTAACCTGTTTGGATAAGGTGCTTGATCAATAAGTTTTGGGTCCAACGTCTGTGGAGAAGACTGTGGGGATGGATTCGATCCCAAAATTGGAGTGGGAATCGACTTAGATAGATTCGGCGAAATGTTCAAGCCTTGGGGAAAACGGAGAATAGGCTCGGATGAAGGTGGGGGACTAGACGAATTAGGGGAAGAAGAAGAAGAAGGGGTATCAAATGTGTCACTATCATCAATTGCTCACCCACTTGGTTATTCAGCACTCTTCCTGATCTCAACGTAGTAATGGTATTCACATTATGACTTTGTGAATGGCCAGGATTCGGTAGGGGTTGAGATGGGAGTTTCCCTTTCTCTCTCGCACTCATTGCGGCGTTTAACTGTGCGATTTGGTTTTCTATTGATTTAATACTCTCACCATGGGAAGAGGAGTTTTTCGTTAGGGTATCAATAGAAGACCTTATCTCAGCCGAATTTTGCATGGATTGTTTCATGAACATATCCAAAGTTTGTGCAAGTGAGTTGTCAGTACCGGCCACTTATGGTGTAGAAATGTTGGCCGGATTTTGGAAATTTTGTGACTGAAAGGGGGGCTGATTCTGTGGTTGTGGTTGCTGTGGAGGAGGTCTTTGATAATTACTTTGTTGGTTTTGATTCCAAGCAAAGTTAGAATGATTCCTCCATCCTTGATTATATGTGGAAGAATAAGGATCATTTCTAGGTCGCTGCTGAAAAGCAGCATTAGCTTGAAACGATGCATTCATAGGACATTCTTCCGTTAAGTGTGAAGGATCCGAACAGCAACCACAGACGGTCTTAGGAAGCGTGACCTGATTTAGGGAGAATGATGAGAATTTGTTCTCAATAGCGTCGAGTTTCTTCTGTATCGCTGCCATTTCGGCTTTCACTGCGATAGAAACATCGAGCTGGTGAATACCTCCCTTACTTGAAGGTGGTCTTACGCTTTCCCACTGCAACGTGTGTTCAGCGAGGTCTTCCAGATATTTCCATGCTTCACCGTCATCTTTCGACATGAAATTGCATTGACACATTGTTTCAAGCATCTGCTTTGTCGCTGGATTAATGCCTTCATATATAATCCGACATAAATCCCATCTTTGTATTCCGTGATGGGGGCATTAGACAAGCAGATCTTTAAAACGTTCAAAGCACTTCCAAAATGGTTCATTGGGAAGCTGGGTGAACTGGTTGATCTCACTCCTAATATGTGCAGTCTTATGATTTGGGTAAAACTTCTTAAGAAATGCTACGACGAATTCATCCCAATTAGTGATAGAGTGTGCGGCAGTATTATAAAGCCATTTTTCTGCCAAGTCGCACAGTGTGAATGGGAGAAAACGTAAGCGCATAGCATCTAAAGTCAATTGTGAAGTACCCATCATTGCGCATACGTTTTCGAATTTGGTGATGAAAACGTACGCGTCTTCCGACTCAAGCCCGTGAAATTTGGGCAGCAGATTGATGTAGTGGGGTTTAATCTCGAAATTATCCCCGTTAGGTGGTGGAAGAGATAGACATGTAGGAAGAGGACCACGGATAGGATAGCATATCTCTTGGAGAGAGATGCGCGGTGGATTCTGCGCACCTTCGGGCGGTGGCAGCGTGGTGTTATAATTGGATGGAGTGCCGTCCATCACAGTCGATGTGGTGTGTGGTGGGGGAAAGGAAGATGAAGAAGTACCGACTTCGGCGTCGATAGCAGGAACGCAGACAAGACGGGCACTAGGATCCCGTGTCCAGCCGAGCATGCACTAAGCGGGTTTAGTGCAAGTGGCAGTGTGTGTGTGATTTAAAATTGGCTTGTTTTGAAAAGGTGGGACTCAAGACAAATCACCCTAAGATGCGCAAGCAACCCTAGAACTAAGGTTACCTAGGTCCAGTCTCTAGACCGCTCCTAGACTTCCAAAGGACAAGCCGCAGGATCAATCCTCTACCGCCTCCATACTACCCTTGTAGCCAGATAAGTGCCAGGTAAGTGGGAAGGAACCACGTCGTGGGCCTAATTAAAAACCACTAGCCTTTGTCACACTTGCCTAGGCACTACAAAAGTAATGCGGATAAACGATAGATTACCCACGACCTTCCTCTGTCCTTATTGAGCGCGACAGTCCTTAGAGTCTGGTCTAGATATTTTTTAAATTAATGAAGGGTTGATCTATATGCTCGGTTTGTGATTTGTGGGGCTTAGGAAGGGTGATGAAATCCCCACCTAATCTTGATTTGGTCTTTGCCCCTTAGAATCCGTATTAAAATATGCAAAACAAAACCAATCACAAAACTTTTGCAAAAAGATATTTTAGCGGCGCGATTTTGCAAAGAATCCTGCAGAAAATAGATTTTATTGGATTTGGGGAGAGAGAGAAGGAGTTAAGAAAGATACCAGAGAAGATTGAAGCCCTAATTCCTCCAACCTGCCGCGCTTCCGCCGCCAAAGGTGCCTTTATGCCGCGGTTCCGCCGCGTGGTAGAGAGAACAGTTGATGAAAATTTTTCTGTGATCTCCTTTGCTCCTCTGGATCTCTAAAAATGTCTCTGTTTCCTGTTTTCCTCAATTCTGTGACTCCAGATCTCCTTGCAAAAATCCACGCACAAATCGTTAAATATGCAATTTGCAGTCTTGTTTTAATAATGATATGACTCGTCTAAGAATTCAACACAAATAGTAAAAATAAAAAATTACGCACGTATCCCCGGCAACGGCGCCATTTGATTGGTACGAAAAATTGTGTTTTTGTAGTTAACCGCAATCAGAACGGTGTCGCGTGTAGCTAGACCGAGGTGAGTACGGGTCGTCCTCTGGGAAACATGGAACCTTTTACTTTTACTTTAGATGTGTTGAAAAAGAGAGGAGTGATAAAGAATTTTATAGAAAGATTTCTAGATCTACGTTAAACAAGAATGTAAAATATAGATCTATATTATTTTAAAGATGTAATTAATATAATAAGAGGGCTTGTAGGGTTCGTTAGGATTTAGTAGTTATGGACGATTAATTAAAAGTTACTCTTTTTATCCATTAATAGATTTAGAACTAGAACGACGGTGATGCGTGTAGATTAGGGTTTCTGGAGGGAAAAGGAATCCCACTCTTAACCCTTATCTCGACACGGAACTCCGTTCATATCTAGCCCTTACCAAAACAATCATTAATCTAATCTCTAATCACGGTCGGAACTAGCAAAGAATTGCTAGCGCACCCGATTAGGATGTTAATGATTCTTTTGATAAAGTTCCTAAACTTTATAGGACTTAAAAAGGGTTTAATTATTTTCATCGTCCATTAGCCTACCCTAATCCTACGAAACCTAACAAGCAGAGAATTACTCGCGCATGTTGGGAGAAGAAGATGAAAAGACAGAGAGGGGAAACATAATGTAAAATGCAAAAGAATTAAATAAAATAACTACCTTTATTAATCACTTGAACAATCTACACTTTATTCCGTAGAAAATGATTACAAACTAGTTGCTTCTCGATCTTTCCTAAGGAGCTAGATGAACAGTTGATGATCAGCCTGGATGCGTGAGCGTCTGGGGCTTCGTGATCGTGTCGGCTTGATAACTTTTCCAAGAGGCTCTCGGTGCCCTTTTATAGTGCAAAGCCAGAATCTTTAGGGTGAAAACTTGGTTAAATATAGCATAGATTCACCTCCCAAATTTTTAGCAATTGATCTCTCTAGAATGCCGCGGATCCGCGGCTAAAGGGAGGTATGGCCGCGGATCCGCGGCCATTTGATCACAACTCTTCATCAAATTTTAGGGTTTCTGTCTTTGTGACATTTGGCAATCCTAGGCACCTTCAGATTTCAGAAATCTTCTCTCGGTTGCTTCCAGACTTGGTCTTCAAGTTTTGCTTCTTAATTTGGCAAGTTTTCTTCAACAACTTGATTTGTTTGATAAATTCTGCATAATAACTTGGAAAATTCTGCACAATAATATCAAATAATATTTAGTAGACTTAGTTCTACTAGGATTAGGTCAATGAATTTATTTGCATACATTTTTCTACCAAATACTAATTAAAATATATTAACACATGGAAAATAGTGTTTTTACACATAAACCCTCATATGTATGATATATTATAATAAAGTCCTTTTTTTAATATGAAAATGGTAGGAAAAATGTAATACAAATGTGCAGTTTTATCAACTGAACAGACCCCGTGTTCAAGCCTATGAAATGATGTAGCGCATTTCGCATCCCCACTTCAGTGGCAGTGGGTTCTAGCAAGAAAACCTCCAGCGGAACTCCTTGATTATAGCTCAATTGTTGGGCAAAACGATGTGGATTGTATCTCATGAAAAGCGCCGCATCATTTTGCCTAAACACCAGGAAGCCCGGTCTGATAGAATATAAATGGAGGATCTCCCGAGCTTTCAAAACTGAGGCTTCATCTTTAAAAGTATCCCGCAATGGACGCACCGTTGTGGCGGACTCTTTTCCGATGGTTAAAACCTATCGGTGAAGGTCATGCCGTCTCCAACCGTACGGGGACGAAGGAGCAAACCTCTAGCATCCCGCGGTGACGGATTTACAATAGATGCGCCGACTAATCGCATAATCCGGGGGAAGCTGCACTTGTCATAAAATGAAGGCCTTTTATGAATACCAAAAACGCCAAGTGCATGTAGCTCGAGCCATGACATGAAGTAATGCATCGAGAAATTCACATGATGCACTCCGGGTTCATTAGTATTTGCTGCTTGACTAAGGCCGTAATACAAATGGGCTAAACCGGCGACCCCGACAGCCACTTTCACCCCAATAACCATTCGGTGAGCTGGATAGAAAACAGACGGCTTCATACGGCGAATGTGCATTAGGAGCGCAAACCAGCTCAACCATAGCCAAGAAATTCCAAGAAGAATGTTTCCTCATCAATCCCAGGGACTGCGATCTCCGCAAAAGGAACAACTGGAGTGTTGGGAAGGAAGAAACTCTTCTGATCAACCTCCGTCGTTGGCAGGTTATTTAAACCTAAGCCGAAAGGGTCATCAAGCGTGGTGAATTTAACAGCCTCCTTCGAGAGGACTTTTGGGTGAAGAAAGTGAGCAATGAAATCCTCAAAACTAACCCTGCAGCTCCCAGATTCGAGGAAAAGGCCCTCTTAAATATTCAACACTTTGATCAGACTAGGAAATTGATGTTGAACGGCGTTCTCCGGGGTAAGGCCCATTACCACCGGCTTGGCACCAAAAACATATTCATCCATAGGAAGTACCTCCTCATAATACTCCCCTACGACCGGTAAGCCGGAAACTTCTGCAAATTCCTCTAAGGAGATTGATACTTCTCGGTCTAGCGAAAGGAAGGTGTGGGTAGGAATGTTCCACTGCTCTAGAAATATCTTAACCCACTAGGTGGGAAGCGTAGGATACTGGAAGAGAGAAGCATAAACGGCGGGATACATCCCAAGCCTCAACAACCGCGAATTCTTCGCTGACAGAATGTAGCGGGCCCATTGCAGATAACCGGTCGGATGACGAGGAATTAGACCTATATTATATGGTTGCCCCTACGGCCGCGCCTTGCCTTAACAAATACGTCGTCCCAAGATATCTAAAGCCATGGGAGGCTGAACGGGCATCACAGCCATAGCGGGCTGAAGAAGACCTTCTGAATTCCAATTAACCATCTCCACGGCATAGTTCACTGGGGATGGGTTGGCGTAATGAATCGCCATGATGGATTCTGAGGGTACCGCGCACAAAAAAAATTGTCGACCCTTAATAATGTGATTATACTATGTCCCCCAGAGGTGAAGATTTTTGTGTTCCGGGTTATGGTCTCGGATGAGCACGAGAACCTCTCGATCTACAGGTGCTCCAGGAAATCCTCCTTCTGAACGAACGAACGGAAATGAGGCATCGAAAGACATGTCGCCTGCAAAAAAAGGGACAGAAGTCAACTGTCAGTACTATAATTTAATTTTAAATTTTAACAGTACTTTAAAATTTGTACCACACTACAATGCAGTGGAAAGAGGACCAAAGGGGGACTCACAAAATCTAGATGACAATTCATCAATTGATAATCAATTAAACAGCCTCATCATTGGATGAGACTATTAATTAATAGGGAAATTCTCATTGAATAAGAGATCCCTCGGGAGAAGGAGAAAATCTCCCTTTGAGAGCAAAGCTCTATGACAGAGTGACACTTGTCAAACTCTGAGAGCCTAGCTCTGTAATGATGATGGAAAAACCCATCAGAAAAGAAAATTAAAATCAGTTAATATTTATGAGTTAAAAATTCTAGGATCTTCAAGATCCATGAAAAAACTCTTAAGAGTTTTTCATCAAAGATTAAGAAATCTACACATGATTCAAAAGAGCAAGGCTCTGTTTATTGGTTAAGAAACCCCAAGAAAAGATCTCTTTAAACTATGGGTTCAACTATGGGTTCATAAGAGCAAAGCTCTCCTAATGAAACCCTAAATGGGTTTTCTTTAGATCAAAGATCTATAAAGAGCAAGGCTCTGTTAATGGGTAAAACCCTAATTTATTAAATTTTTTAAAACTTTACCTAAGTTTGGAAAGAGTTTTTACTATTGAGAAGTTCTTAAATAGAAGAGCTATGCTCTGAACAAAAATTCTCAAAGAAAGAAGATTATAATCATCTAAGGGACCAAAGGTCCTATTTATAGGCATTGAACCGCCTTTTCAACTTCTGAGTTGATCCAAGCGCTCAGATGCTGCCACCGCTGCACTCACGTGTGCGCTACATGATCGTAATGGTGGGGGGGGGCATTTGTTTCCCCCAATCAGAGAAAAGCTCTATTTTAAAATTCAAAATTTAAAAATTAAAGCAACGCTTCAGATTCAGTACTAGGCGCGCTGCGCGCTACGTGTCAAACACAGATGCGCTAGCGCCAGGTGCACTGCGCCCTAGACAGCGCACCCCCAATCAGTGTAAAGCTCTGTTTTAAAATTTAAAATTTAAAATTTGAAGCAACGCTTCAGATCCAGCGCTAGGCGCGCTGCTCGCCACGTGTCAAACACGGGTGCGCTAGCGCAGGCTGCGCTGCGCTCTGCGCTACGCGCCACGTGTCAAACGTAGGTGCGCTAGCGCAAGGTGCGCTAGCGCTGGAATTAAAAGTTCCCCACCGTTAGATCAAAAGATCTAATAATGATAAATCATTAATTAATCAGAATTAAAATTCTGTTATAGAAAGATCTTTCCAATCTTGTTAAAAACAAGAAGATTACCTTCTGTAAAACAGAAGCCTTAAGATCAAAGACCCAACGGTGGGAAACATCCCCAAATCAATCAGAGAAAGATCTCTTTAACTGATTTAACAAATCAATTTGCCCTATATAAAGGCCCCAAGACTTCAAGTCTGATATAGAGAAACCCCCCTACAAAGTTTGAGAAAACTCAAAAGGAAGAGAGCAAGCTCTTGAAAGAAGATCATTTTTTCAAGGTAAAAAGAATGGTTCTTGAACAAAGAGATGAAATCATCTCATTAAAACAAAAGAATTATCTTCTTAAAAGATCATAGATCTATAAAGACCAAGGACTTTTTATAAAAAGAGATCAAAAGACCTCATTATGAAAACAAAAGAAGTATTTACTTCATTCACAGATCATTGATCTACAAAGGTAAAGCCTTTTCCAAAATAAGAACTGTTGTTTTTGAATTTTGAGGCAAAACATCCTTTTAATAGAACATAACTTGTCCTCTGATCATAAATTTGATCAAATGCGCCTTGCGCTTTTGAAAAGTGCCTTGCACTCATGAATTGCGCTTTCGCGCTCCTTGGACCGGCGCTCAGCACCAAAACGTGCTACGTGTCAACTACAAATACAATTTGCGCTTTGCGCTTCTGAAACAGCACACTGCGCTCTTGGGTTGGCGCTCAGCGCCAAACGCGCCATGTGTCACTCACTGGTGCGCCACTGAACTAGCGCAACACGCTTATAAATTGAAAGCGCAATGCGCTCATAAACTGGCGCTTAGTGCTAAGCGCGACACGTGTCCTTTTCGTGTGCGCTACTTGGCAGAAGCGCAATGCGCTCTTTAATTGGCGCAAAGCGTCTGGTGCGCCATGTGGCGCGTTGTCAGAACACACATCATTCTGATGAATGCTATGCATTCAATACAAGACAAAAAATGTCAGAATCTAATGCTCAGCATTATTAAAAGGGCTAAGCCCAAACAAATGTTCAACAGCTCAGAACAATAAAATGTTAAACATTTTAATTGGACTTAGCCCAATTCTGGCCATAAGTCCTCAACTTATATTTAATTGAGCCCATCTGCTTATGAATATTCAACAGATCTCAGTCCCAAACTGGACTACAGATCTTTCAATCAATTCATACCGGTTTGAGGGTACATCTCTTTACTCCTCTGATATCTGTCGTTGTAATCCTTCAACGTTTTCAGAGAGGTGACGGGTCCTGACAACCACACATTTCATGGAATACGATGTCCATAAACTTCATAGACTATGATGTCTTTAATCCACGGACTGTGGGGTCCTTAAACTCATGGACTACGATGTCCTTAAACTTCATAGACTACGATATCTTTAAACCATGGACTGTGGGGTCCTTAAACTCATAGACTACGATGTCCTTAACCTCGGACTGTAGGGTCCCTTTAAACCCACGGACTATGATGTCCTTAACCTGGACCGAGATGTCCTTAAATTAACAACGAACCGTAATGTCCTTAAACTAACAATGGACCACCATGTCCCTAAACTGGAAATCGACTGCAATGTCCCTAAACTAAATAATAGAGTCCAAATGCTCTGTTGTTGGATCTAAATGATCCCGTTAAGTTGATCTTAGTCTAAAATTGGACTAATGTATCCTTAACATAAGTTTAAGTTATCTTAGTCTTAAATGAGACTAACGTATTCTTAAACCCAAACCAAAACCCAAATCTAAGAAAATACGGATTTGGACTAATCCACGCCCTACGGGCGACAACATAAATTAGTCTCCGTATACAATCCACGGGCAACCACAAACAAAACAAACACCCACGACACGAAGTGACCATCTGGAGAAGGAAAAAGTTGTTACCGCGATGCGGTAGCGTAATTAACTACAAGGGCTTGCACCTGCAGGGAAGAGCGTCCCCACAATAAAAAACCCCTCAAACGAGGGGGAATCTGACGAAATCTGCTACATCGGCTGCATCCGTTTAAAATTCGATACATGGTGCCATAAATCAACTTGGCATCTTCGGAGAGGTGGACGGATAGCACCAATTAGAATCTGTCCCGAAATTCAGGCTAGACGTTTATCGCGTCTCCGCGTTTCGGAGGGGAACAGATTCCCTAACAAAGTCCCATCCGTGACTAGGGATATGTCTACCCGATGAACAGCCCTTGTAAGTCCTCTCGACTTATAAGGAGAAAATACTCTTGTAAGATCCTTACGATTTATAAGAGAACATACATTTAGGAATCCTCACGATTCCTAAGAAGAAAATGCACCTACGTGATCCTCACGACTCGTAGGGAGAAATACCTTCATGAGACCCTTACGGCTCATGAAGTCAAAAGCCTTATTCGACAGGATCCTAACCCTGTTCGCTAAGCCACCTTTGTTCGACATTGACAGAGGCAAATGATGATTCGCTCCTGTCAATATTCCAGTTGTAGCGGTGCTGATACCGAAATCGGTGTCTAATTTCAAGCTTGCAGCAAAGAAGCTAGCGAGCCACACAGGCATACGAAATAACCGAAATGATTGGGCAACTTGCAACAAAATCAGCAAGTAAAAATGTATGCATGCAAAATAGCCGAAACGATTGGGCAACTCACAATAAAAAGCAGCGAGTAAAAATAAAACAAATAGCCGAAATGATTGGGCACCGCGAAAAATAGCCGAAATGATTGGGCAATCACGACCTTCACGATATAAAAGCTGAAATGATAGAGCATCGCGGAAAGAAAAATATATAAAATGAAACTATTTGCCCTGCAGGTGAAATCACGTCGATCCCTGTATACAATCTAGGGGCACAAACAAATAGGAGGGGAACACCTTCCCACCAGGCTCCATCAGAAAGCGAAGCCAAATCTTGACGGTTTATAGACAACCTAGAGACAATCTCAACACTTGTTGCAACATTGCAGACACAATGTCAATAAACGAAGCAAAGGAAGATCCTTAGCTTCAGGGTCTTGACGTCAACATCGACAACTTAGAGATCATCAACGACGTTTCTCCTTATTCCAACAAGATACAGACATGACGTCAACAACCGACCCCAGAGTCACAACAAATCGGAGCCATGAAAAAGTCCCTAGTTCCAAACCTTAACGGCAACATCTACAGCCTAAAAATCAGCAACGGTGATCCTCTTCATTCCAACAGGATTCAGACTCAGCATCACCAAACGGAGCTACGGCAAAGTCCCTAGTTCCAACACTCTACGGTCCACAGATAATCTATAGTCAACCAATGACTTCCTTGCCGGATTAACGTTCCGTCTCGGAAACAAGTCAACCAACCTGCAGGGAAATCAGCATCCTTGGCAAAAAATCTCGATTTAGGGAAATCAACGTCCTTGACGAGAGCACCTCGATTCGCGTCGACCCACAGAGAAATTAGCGTCTTTGCAGGAATATCTCGATTTGTCTCAACTCCAGGGAAATCAGTGTCCTTGACAAAAACCTCGATTCAGGGAAATCAGCGTCCTTGACGAGAGCATCTCAATTTGCGTCGACCCGTAATGAAATCAGTGTCTCTGAAGGAATATACGATATCCGCAAAACGGAACCATGGCAAAGTCCCTAGTTCCAAGTGCCGACGGTTCACCAACAACCTAGAGACAAACCGCGACATTCGCCTCGATATAGCAGACGCAATGCCAGCAAACGAAGCGAAGGCAATATTCCTAGCTTCAGGGTCTTGACGGCAAGTCATATAAAACCTGAAAGACTATCGGAGATCATCCCACACCAGCGCGGAGTGGTTATGACTCATCGGGGCTCCTAAACTGAGCCTAACCTCAAGTAAAAAGCGACATGGAATATCCCTAATACTTGCTCTTTCGACGGTAATATCACCTGGAAGATTACTTGAAGACATCTTGTCCAGCCCCCGAAGGGATCAGAGACACGACAGTCGCGGGGCTACTCGAACAGCAAGATTATGCGTCGAGGAATACACCAGCCAATGCGACGGTGCCACGGGTAAAAAACCCTAGTACCACAGTCCCTAACGAACTTCTATTAGCAGGAGTTAACTGTGACGTTAGGAAATTCCTGCAAGAACTGCTCGATTTGTCTCGAATCGTGAGGAAATCAGTGTCCTTGCAAAAATTTCTCGATTGGTCTCGACTCGTAGGGAAAAGCCTTAGGCAATAGGGATGAGGACCTATTTTCTAAGCACTGGGGTCCTGCAAGTCGGTCCAAAATGGACTCTTGCATACTATTCACGGACCACACTCTCTAAAGTCGAATCTCGATAAGGAGGGAAACAACCACTTACGAGTCCCCTCGACTTGTAAGAGGGAAAAATTCTCTTGTGAGATCCTTTCAACTCTGGAGAGAAACCACACTTAGGAATCCTTACGACCCCTAAGGAGAAAAGACACCTACGAGATCCTCATGACTTGTAGGGAGAAAAGCCTTTATGAGCTCACGGCTCATAAAGTTGAAAAGTCTTAGGTAGCAGATCTGAACATGCTTCCTAAGCCATCACTATCTCTTGAAGATTTCAAGATGAAATGTTCTTTATTATCTACAGGCCACACTTGCCAGGGTAACATACCAACAACACAGCAAAGAAAAGAAAACGACAGTAGGAGATAAGAAAAATGTGTCTTTATTCATGAACACATTTGAATACAAGATACATCATATAAAATAATTAAAAAATGGATACATGTTATTTAAAGGTTACGAGTGTGTAATTGGTACAAGGCAGCTACTGAGAAGGAGGCGTTTTCAATAAGTCAGCAAGTTGCTCGCGCACTCCTCTCAACTCCTTTTCAAGGTCAGCCGCTGCAGCCAGCTCCGCTTTAACTTGGGCCCGTTGCTGCAGACAGGATGAAAGTTTCTCATCGATTTCTTGCTGAACAGCCTCCTGACTCTGCGCGACCTGTTCAGTAAAGTCAAGCTTTTTCCTCAGCACCAGCCCGTCGGAAATACATCGTTGAAGGCTTTCAAAGATGGAGTTCAGCTGCGTAGCATTTGCTTCAACCTGGGCACGTAGTCGGACAGACTCAGCGGAAGTCGCTTCACATTTCTTTCGCTTGAGGGTTGCCTCTTGTTCAAAATGGCGAAAGAAAATGGCACTTCGCTCAACCCATGCAGCCTACCGGGAGTTCGAAGCCAACACCTCCAGAGCAGGATGCCTAAGCTCAAGCTCACGCAGGAAGGCCTCAATCTTCCTGCAGTGATCAACCCAAGACTCAACGAAGCACTCACTATGAAAGTTTATGAGCGTCACCAGCATAGGGTTAACCTCTGCGGTAAAATCCACAGCAGATGTGTGAGTCTCCACGTTGAGCTCCTCAATGTAGTCGCTCAGCATGCGCAGACTATTCGCTGCGCCTGTCGAAGATGGACGTCTGGAAAAGGGCCCTGCCGGCATCATAATATGAGACTCGAACGGGGCTAGAGTCGATGTGATTGCTGCAAAATAGATCATAGTCAGATGTCAGCTCAGGAAATAAAGAAAATACACAAAAAATAGAGTCTACTATACCGGCTGCAACAGGGGTAGAGCTGGGAGTACTGGTGGCGCAATGGTAGCCGCGTCCCCGCGTTCGATTTGTAAAGCTACAAGCAATACAAAGAGGGATTATCAATAATGTGACTGCCCATTAAAGAGAGGACGCCGTTTAGAAAAGATACTCACCGACACCACCAGACGGACTAATCTCTAACAGGAAGGAGAAGTGTGGGTGCAGCACCTGATACAGGTGGTCAAAAAGGACTACTGCAAAGACGCAGTAGTGCAATGTCAGTATATAAATTATACAGCCTAGAAGTAAGACTGATGGGTCACAAATCTGTACCTTCCAACATCTGAGATAGTACGAGAGAAGGTAGAGGATGGGTCACCGTCAAAACGACAACTGATGGTGTTACCTCGGGTAGCGCGACCTTAGTGCCCGCCACACCTGCATTAGAAACAAGATAAATACTGTCAGGAAAGATCGAGAAGGATTGCAGAATAAAAAGAAAAGCAATGACCCAAAATCTACCTGATTTGTCGCCAGTCGGAACCGCGACGAAAGCGTCACTTGATACAGCAACTGCTTCATCCTCTTCCATCGGGATGGTCTCACCTCCCGTCGCCTCATCCCCTGACTCTACGAGAGACGTCGTAACGCTTGCGACGTCAGGAGATGGCAAGGAGCCGCAGGCGGAAAGAGCAATGATCGGGGCGGTGCCCGACTCTTGAGAGGGAGCGGCCACCTCGGGCTCTACAATTGTGGCTATTTCACCCATCGCCACCTCGGGCTCGGCAATGGTGGTCATCTCACTTACCGCCATCTCAGGCTCGGCGATCGTGACTGTCTCACCTGCCGCTACTTTGAGTTCGGCGATCGCAGCCATCTCGCCTACCACCGCCTTGGGTTCGGTAATCATGGCTACCTCCTCTACCGCTACCCTAGACTCAGCAGTCGCCTCCACTTCTTCGGTAAGACTCGGCCCTGCAAGATAAGATATATGAGAACTGGTAGTTATAACTTTGACATCGGAACCCCATGTCACGTTACCTTGAGTTGATCTTCCGTTTGCTTTCCGAGCTGCACGTGCTGCCCGTATATAGGCAGTGGACAAGGCAGCCGGGGATTCCTCCGAAGGAGTAGGGGTAAGGGTAGCGGTGCTCGAACCCGCACCTACGGCCAAGGCAGCACTACGCTCCCTTACCGCGCGCATTCGGCGCTTCCTTTCCGCCCGAGCCATCAAAGCGGACCTTCTAGACGCCTCCATCAACAGGACGTCATCATCCGCGCCAAGGGTTACCTCTGGAGCCGTTATAGCTTCCGTCTTCGATCGTTTGAGTAAGGCCTCTTTCGGCGATGCCGAAGAGGCCGGGACTCCGGTGGCTGGCCCGGGAAGAATCTCCGCATCAGCTTGCGGGATCGGCATTGTGGTCCCTGTGATAAGATAAAGCAGAGTCAGATCACCTATAAAAAACGGGAGCGGAGACACGATAAACCGAAGCATACCGATACCTAAAGATGCTCGAAGTCCTTCCTCTTCCTCAAAAGTCTTGAGAGAAGCTGTGGGAGTTTCTTCAGTGGAAATGCCTGTTAAAGAAGGAAAAGTGTCAGTCAAAACATGATGGTAGAAATATGATGCAATGACGAAAGATACAATTAATGGCTACCTGATCGCGCGAGGATAGCCAGTCCTGCTTCATAGCTTGCCAATTGCTCAGAGGCTACAATGGCAGCCGCCGGATCAATATCATCCGGCGGCATGAATAAGCCTCCGTTTGTCCCATACTCGCTCAAACCTTCGCCATAAGGAGCGTGAGGCTCCTGGCCAAGTACAACGTCGACTGAAAGGATCGATTTCTTCTTCTTCCTCTGTGAGCGAGCTTCGGTTGCAGCTAGCACCAGCTTGCGTTTGGTGGGCACTTTGGGACGGCGAGTCCCGATGTCTGAGCCCACACCAGATTCGGGAGAAGCTACATTTACCGTCTTCGCGGGAGCATGGGGCACCGATGCTACATCCACCGTCTCCACAGGAGCACAGGGAAACCCACGCGTAGGGCTTAGCACACGTGGAGGCTCAACTGCAGCGACCTCTCTTAGCGGAGGGGGGACAGTGGTCCGTCACTTCAAAAGGACGTTGCGATCACCGGCAGGGGGCGCACTCTTGCGATCGAGCAGCAACCGTCTCCCTTCCCTGATAACAGCACCCATTGCGTGTTGATATCAGGCCACGTGTACGTTGAGGGCCTCGGGACACAACTCGGCTCACTGATAAATAAGTGAGAGCCCGTATTCAAGCGCATGAAGTGATGCAACGCACCTCGCATTCCCTCTCTGGTGGAAGCGGGTTCTACCAAGAAAGCCTCCAGCGGGAACCCCTGATTATAACTCAGCTGCTGGGCAAAATGATGGGGGTTGTATCTCATGAATAGCGCCGCATCATTTTTCCTGAATACAAGAAAGCCCAGCCAGATGGAGTATAAATGGAGAATTTCCCGGGCTTTCAACACGGAGGACCCGTCCTTAAAAACATCGCGCAATTCCAGCACCGTCTTGGAAGTTTCCTGGCCGATTGTTAGGACTTTGTTCGTAAAAGACATACCATCTCCGACCGTGCGCGGACGAAGGAGCAAGCCCCTAGCTTCCCGCTGTGACGGTCTCACGATGGAGGCATCAACCAGCCACATAATTCGCGGGAACTTGCATTTCTCGTAAAACGAAGGTCTCTTGTGAATGCCAAAGACCCCGAGCATGTGCATCTCCATCCACGAAGTGAAGTAATGCATCGAGAAGTTGGCAGGATACACCTCCGGCTCAGTGGTATCCGCAACTACGCTAAGACCATGGTATAAATGGGCTAACCCGGCGATCCCGATGGCCACTTGTATTCCGGCAACCATGCGATGCGCGGGGTAGAAGACGGAAGGCCTCAATATAACGAGGATGCATAGGGAGCGCGAACCAGCTCAACCATAGCCCAAGAAAACCAAGAAAGAAAGCCTCCTCGTCAATGCCCGGAGCGGCGATTTTTGACAGAGGGATGATTGCAGCATTAGGGAGAAAAAAGCCTTTCTGATCAGTTTCCAGTACCGGCTGACGGTCCAAGCCAAAGCGGAAGGGATTATCGAGCTTAGCAAACTTTTCGTCTCGTCCCGACAAAATCTCCGGGCGAAGAAAACGGGTAATGAAGTCCGCAAACTGACCACTCGGCCTCCGGATTCCAGAAAGAGGCTCTCGTACATGTTCAACACCTTTATCAGACTAGGGAACTGGTGCTGAATGGCGTTCTCTGACATGAGGCCCATCACTACTGGCTTGGTGGCAAATACGTATTCATCCGGAGGAAGCAGCTCCTCGTAGTGCTCCCCCTGACCGGTAGACCAGAAATCTCGGCGAATTCTTCCAAGGAAATGGAGACCTCTCTATCCAGTAGAAGGAAGGTATGAGTAAGGATGTTCCACTGCTCCAAGAACACCTTAATCCACCATGTGGGAGGTGCAGAATACTGGAACAACGAAGCGTAGACCGCAGGGTATAAGCCGAGCTTTAACAGCTGCGATTTCTTCGCCGACAAGATGTACCGGGCCCACTGCAAGTACCCGGCCGGATGACGGGGAGTTAGCCCGATATTGTAGGGATGTCCCAAAGGGCGCGACTCGCCCTGGCATATGTGCCACCCCAGGGTATCCAAAGCCGCCGGTGGCTGCATGGGTAATGCGGCGATCGAAGGTTGAAGAAGACCCTCCGAAGTCCAATTGACAACCTCCACGTCATAGTTCACTGGGGGTGCATCCGCATACGGGATCGCCAAGATAGGTTCTGACGGCATCGCACAATAGAAGCTTCGATGACCTCTGATAATCTGGTTGTACCATCTACCCCACAAGTGAAATTTTTTGTGCTCCGGGTCATGGTCTCGGATAAGCGCGAGAACCTCCCGGTCCACAGGTGCCTTAGGGAATCCTCTCTCTGAACGAACGAACGGAAATGAGGCATCGAAAGACATGTCGCCTGCAAAAGGGGGACAGAAGTCAAGTGTCAGTACTATAATTTAATTTTAAATTTTAACGGTACTTTAAAATTTGTACCACACTGTAATGCAGTGGAAAGGAGACCAAAAAGAGACCCACAAAATTTAGATGACAATTCATCAATTAATAATTAATAAAACAGCCTCATCATTGGATAAGACTGTTAATTAATGAGGAAATCCTCAAGGAAATTCTCATTGAATAAGAGATCCTCGGGAGAAGGAGAAAATCTCCCTTTGAGAGCAAAGCTCTATGACAGAGTGACACTTGTCAAACTCTGAGAGCCTGGCACTGTAATGATGATGGAAAAACCCATCAGAAAAGAAAATTAAAATCAGTTAATTTTTATGAGTTAAAAATTCTAGGATCTTCAAGATCCATGAAAAAACTCTTAAGAGTTCTTCATCAAAGATTAAGAAATCTACACATGATTCAAAAGAGTAAGGCTCTGTTTATGGGCTAAGAGACCCCAAGAAAAGATCTCTTTAGATCTATGGGTTCATATGATCAAAGCTCTGTTAATGAAACCCTAAATGGGTTTTCTGTAGATCAAAGATTTATAAAGAGCAAGGCTCTGTTAATGGGTAAAACCCTAATTTATTAAAAAATTTAAAACTTTACCTAAATTTGGAAAGAGTTTTTACTCTTGAGAAGTTCTTAAACAGAAGAGCTGTGCTCTGAACAAAAATTCTCAAAGAAAGAAGATGATAATCATCTAAGGGACCAAAGGTCCTATTTATAGGCATTGAACCGCCTCTTCAACTTCTGAGTTGATCCAAGTGTAGGGTTCCTAGGCACTCTCAAGAGGTCTCACAAGGCATCAACCATACCAATTTCAAAAATTACGGTGCCGAGAAACCCTAGACTAGATCGTTAACTAGATATTTTAGGCGAAACAAATACAAGTAAACGACTTTACTCTAAGTGAACGGAAATACAACCTTTGTAGATCCGGTGCTCCACCTCCATAGCTCCGTGATGATGTCTCCTCGCTGCGATCATCCGATCCCGGGCTCTAGTGTCGGCTTCATCGGAGAATGGACGGGCTAGGTCATCGACTACGACGCCGAAGATGATCTACGTCGAGGCATCACTAGATCAAGCTCCACCTTCACCAAGCCATGAAAAATTGTGAAGGAAACACCCTATACTACTTGGCAAGAGGTAGAGGATGAAGAAATAGGAAGTGGGTTCACTTTAGAATTGGATTTCTCACTCTTTTCATCAAGTTGCCATTGATGGAGGCAAGCTTCTTCATGTGAAGAAGAAGAAGAAGAAGAAAGAAAATATTATGATAAGTTTTTTCAAAATGGAAAAGAAAATCAATACTTATCATATTCAAACCATGGTTAAGTGTAGAGAATAAATCATGGTTAAGTGGAATGGTTAGGGTTAAGCATGAGACAAGAATGGTGGACTAGGTCAAAGCTTCATGAAGTTTCAATAAAACTACAAATAAAGCCACCATTCATTTCATATCTTTTCTAAAAAGAATAAACAAATAAATAGATGAATAAATAAGTAGATAACAAAACCCTAATCATTAGTTTAACCATGGCTTAATTCTTTACACTTAACCAAGTAAACATGTATCATCAAACATGATACAATCAAGTGCACAAAAATATATCACATATACCACTTGCACAATTCAAGTGAGAAAATCCATTTAAAGTGAACCAATACTGGTTAATGCAAAGTAATATATCAAATATATAATTATATATTAAATCATTAAATCAACACTTGATTTAACGATCCGGTCATATCGCATATAACCGACTAGTGTCCAATGTATCGGCTTATCGAATCAACCCTTGATTCGATAACTAGGTTATATCGCATACAACCAATCGATACATCCATCGAGAGAATAGAATACGGAATTACATACACGCATTATTCTCGGTCCCGCACATATCTCATATGCGCTCCTATTTCGTTTCGCTTGAGCCAGGAAACCTCTGTGTAGGAGTCTAAAGACTCGTCAATACGCCGGCAGCAGATGATAGTCATATAAAACATCCACAAGCCGCAAGCGGTCTGCTAAACGTAACGGCCACCCGGGTATTGAGCGATCAGAAGATCGACGAGCAAGCCCGCTCACACTCCAGTGAATCCAACCAGTAACACTACCGTACAGTCCGGTCTGATCGTCTGATATGTCGCATATCTCGCCTAGGGGTGGTAAACGTCAGACCCCAATAGCTCGATAAGTCGTGTCGATATGAGGTCTATAACAATTCGAGAAACTACTGGTAACACTTACCAGTAAATCTCAGCAACCCTGGCCAGGGATTTTCGGTTATAGCCAATCGAACACAGCGCAACATCAACTCCCTATACCGGGAGAGACGAATCCCCTCCTATCGCTCATTGCCTCCATGTGATTCGGGACTGTACCCAAAAACCACCGTTTTGCACGCCCTCTTGGATGTGGTAAGATGGAAATCAAAGCACAGTGGGAACCACACAAGACTCTATGACGATCTCGGGTCAACAGATTACTCTGTACCAGTATCACCAGAGAACTGCCATCTGACGTAAGGTATAATACCATCTGGGAGTTCTCGGCGAGTCCGTCCATTGTACCCAGTCTCTACTGAGCACCCGTATATCATCTCTGATGTCAAACACCAATGGATATGGGATCATCCATCGCCCATCTGTATGGGTCGAGAAGGTATACGCTAGTCTACTCTGGTATATCGATGCCCCGTCTCGATATACCCACGACTAGGGACCTTGAAGGATGTACTTATGGACTACCCTGTCCCCACTAATATGATCCGCATCATAGTCCAGGTAGTCAAGTACACATCCTAGGGGCTTTACCAACATGTAACAGAGAGACACCCAGTATACACGTTAAGGTAAAGTTCAACCAGATAGCATACTATCATGTCGAGCAAGAAAGTCCTCCCTATATATGTCCCAGCATCCACTACAATATACATCCAATGTACAGTAATGGCCTCTAGGGCATACATATAACTAACAATCTCCCACTTGCACTAGGGCCATCTGATCGCAGTGGTTGTAGTATCTCATACTCAACCATCCCATAAAAATCTCTCTCTGGGAAAAGGCCTTTGTGAGTGGATCCGCCGTGTTGTCCTCTGAGTCTACTCTCCTAACCTCGATCTCCCTGGAGATCAACCATCTCTATGATCAGGTGATACTGTCTTAGAATATGTCTGGATCACTGATGGGACGGACGTTCCTTGGCATAAGCCACAACTCCATTGTCACACAATGGGAGGAACTAAGTTCATCTCATGAACTAATATACATCCAGACTGCTTCTTTGGTAGCATCTTAAGTAGCGATGTATCGAGCCTTTATCGTCTAGTATGCCACGGTATCTAGCTTGGAACTCTTCCAACATACCGTCCCTTTACTGAGGGTAAAGACAATGCCTGTGACTGACATTCAGTCGTCCTTATCACCCTGGAACACTTCCAGTGATTCTCCTCAGGACCAATTGATACCATCTCACTACAACTAGTGAGTATCCTAACATCCATTTAGATCTATCTCATAGATCCAAAACCCAGGATTTAGATGGTATCACTCTGATCCTATATGGAGAATCTTTGTGATAAGCGGAGATTGACCGAGCGTAGCATAGGAAACTCCTTCCCTATCAAGAGTATGTCATCCACGTACTCTACGAGGATCATTACCATACTCCCTACTACCTTCTTGTATATACAATGTTCATCTACCATTTTGATGAAGTCAAACTCTTTGACTACCACATCAAAACAGATGTTCCAACCCCGCGATGCCTGCTTTATCCTATAAAGCATCTTTCACACGTTTCCGCTGCTCCCACTGTCTACGAAGCCCTCTGGCTGTGTACTTATAGACGCTCTCTTCTAAAACATCATTTAGAAAAGCTGTCATGACACCCAACCACCAGATATCGTAGTCATGGTATGTAGCTGTGGCAAGTAGAATCTGGATGGACTTAAGCATAGCTTCTTCGAAAAGGTTTCATCATGATCCATACCTGGTTAGTGATGCAAATCTTTAACAAGTCTAGCTTTGAAAGTCTCAACTTTTCCATGTACACCAAGTAATCTTCTCAAGATATACTTGCTCCTGATGAGGATTTAACCCTTCAGATATCGCAACCAAAGTCCATACTTTGTTGGTGTATAAGGATTCCATCTCAGATCGCTAAGCATCCAGCCATTCTTATAGAGTCCCACTCCTGACGGCCAGCTCGAAACTAGTTGGGTCATCATCTCATGATGCAATCCTCGTTCCCACTGTCATCGAGAAACCGAAGTATCTCTCAGGTGGGTGAGGAACCCTACTAGATCGGCGGAGAGGTTGAGGTTCGTTGGTTACTATTGAATCCTTTGGTTCTACCAAGTCATCTGCTGTAATTTGTATAGCTGGAACCTTTCCAGTTGTATATAACAGACCTTGTCTCGAGCTTGTCCGGATTTTGCTTTTAGACATAGGCTGGACAACCCCAAATCTTAACTAACTTAAGAGATGGGCTCTTCCCTTATCATATCAAATATGAAGTGGTAGGCAACTGATTTGATTTGAACCCTATTCAATAGGTATGCAGCTTCTCAAGTGCATAACTCCCAAAAAGGAAATAGGATACACAGTAGTACTCATCATAGAGCACACCATATCACATAGGGTGCTATTGCTCCGTCCCGATATACCATCGTGCTATGGTGTATACGGAGGAGTAATGCTGAGAGAGAATCTCATTCTCCTTTAGAATAATCCAGGATTTCCGTGCTCAAGTATTCTCCTCCTTGATCACATCAAACGACATAATACTTATACCCGTTTTGGTTCTCTAATTCTAACTTATATTCTGTGAATATCTCAAAAGGTTCGGACTTGTGTTTCAACAAGAACATATGTCTGAATCTAAAGAGATTATCAGAGAATGTAATGAAGTATAAAGAACCGGTCCTGGCATATGTAGACAGAGGACCTTCATACATTAACATGTATCATCCCAAGAGTTCACTAACTCTTTCTCTGTTTCCAATAAACAGAGCTGGTGTCATTATATCTTTGTGACATGACTGGCAAGTTTCACAAGATGTAAATTCAAACTGATTTAAATATGCTTCTACAAGTAACTTCAGCTAGTCGGGTCGCATTGATATGACCTAGTTTACAATGTCTCAAGAAGGATTCGTTCATTTCTGGACTCTTTCTCTTGTGTGTGTTCTGTATACTAAGAACTGTAGTTTGATTTAGAACATTAATGCTTTTAGATAACGTGCCTGAACCGATCAACTTTTGATATAGGAAATGTTCTAAACATTATCCAACAATACAAAATTCTATCATTTCTTTACTAATAAAGAGACTGATATGATTTTGTATATCAGGTTCGGTATCTAATAACATTCGTTCAGAATCAATGTATTGGTAATACAGGGTGACAGTGACCAATAGACTTGGCTGCAACTCTTGCCCCGTTTTCTGCCTCATGAAACTTATCACCCGTTCTCAGTTCTCTACCTTTCTGTAGCCCTATGTAACAGATTACATATCTGGGATCCTGATCTGGTATCACATACCCAGGACGTAAAGGATACTGAGAAACAGTTCTGCATAATGAACACACCCGAAGATGATGCATCAGCATGCACTCTCTTCGTTTGGGCGGCACGTGAAATCTGGTATTCCCCAATTTCCTGCTCTGTCTTATAACAATTATAAGTTGGAGCGGGACCAACGTTCCCCAGCTCAGTATAACAAGCGGGTTCGGTCAAATAATCCGTATTATTATCTTGATTAAGGCGTGATATGGTCGCTACCTGGAGAGAGAGAGAAGAAAACACTCAGCGTGCGCTCTTGCAAGAATAGATTGGTTATTATTTTATCTAATCAGGATGGCTCCCACTGCTTTTTATCAAATCTTCCTTCAAACCCTAAAAGGAAAGACTAGCCGGGATTAATTACACACTACAAGTTCGCCAATCTTTCAGCCAGGCCAGTGTCGGTACTTTGAGGGAGGTCCCCCGTGCTTTCGCATGAACCTAATTAATGCAAACCTCGTTTTCCCATAGGCGTAACCTCGTTGACACCTTTCAAGACACCTACTTGATCGGCTAATTGTAATGTGTAAAACTCTCCCAGGAGTAACTCTTACTCACAGCGGGTATCGGGATCCAACTATCTCATAGAAGGTATGCAATCTCATTGCAAATTTCAACACTTGAAATTCCCGATAATATTTTGCCCCTAACCTCCTATGACCTTGACAAAGGCCAACAAACCATAGGATGCTAGTCAAGTTCAAACCGTCATTTCCTGATTGAATTAAACCCACCCGCATGGCCCTTGACAAAGGCCAACAAGGTCGCACGACTACCCTAATCCAATCTGCATCATATGCATAAGCAGATAAGCACCAGTTAGCTACCGCACACTGCGCCTTGACAAAGGCCAACAAACGCAGCACGAATACTAAATACTACTTATCTGAAATGACGGAGGGCTACGACAGGTTTTCCTGAAAACCTATTGCGTAATGAACTTGATATCGTTGTAGGATCGAATGATTTTAAAATGGAGTGCTTTTTGAGGCTTTTATAGTTTTGCTAAAGGAGTCACTCCCGGTGAAGGGATCGTCGGTCCTTTCCTCGTCGAATGAGGTGCGGGATATATCATATATATCACTGTGCAAAGCAAAAACTCTTAAAAGCAATCAAAAGACAAACCGAGTGTGTAGCATCTGCCAGTTATTGCT
Organism: Agapanthus africanus; assembly: GCA_030015575.1. NCBI lineage: Eukaryota > Viridiplantae > Streptophyta > Magnoliopsida > Asparagales > Amaryllidaceae > Agapanthus > Agapanthus africanus. Next base: position 14,191,842 of record CM057342.1, on the reverse strand, counting down.
AAAGGAGTCACTCCCGGTGAAGGGATCTCGGTCCTTTCCTCATCGAATAAGGTGCAGGATATATCACATATACCACTGTGCAAAGCAAGAACTGTAGCTACCTGTTTTAATTTTGAAATTCGATTCTACAACATCTTAGGTTTCTTTTCTTTCATTAATCACATTAATGAAGTCCCATCATTTAAGTACCTAAACATCACAGATAAATACGACGTACACTTATGCCATCCGCATTCGCCTCGATGTCCCCTCGTGCACCGTTAGGTTAGGTAACTAACGGCAGAGCGGGGCAGGGCTAGCACGGGTGTAAAACATAAGTAACGCCTATATAATATATCATATATACTATATACAGTATCTATCACAGAACATCACATGATCACATCACAGATAACGCAGCAGAAGAATCATATGAAATATTGGATATACTAGGACGTCCGTGTTTTCAATACGAGCCAGTATAAAACACGGATTCCACGGTCGCGATGAATAGCCAAACCCATACCCCAAGACCCCTACGAGAGCGGCAAGCAACCCTACCAATTCTAGAGTTAGGAGACCCGGACTCGACTCCTCGAGTTGGTCTCCCACTAGACTCCAGAACCCGGTTACTTATGCTCCCCTCCTTGGGTCTATCCTAGTGCGGAAAAGTAAATAATATACAAAAGGTGACATCTTCCGCAACCTGGAAGCGCCCCAATAAAAGAATATTACATACAAGTTTTTACAAGAATGAAAATGAAAAACACTCATCTCACATAAAAACCCCTGGCTATTCAAACACGACAATCCAATATAACATATCCAGCAACACATAACATCACATGTCATCAACGTAAGTAAATATGCGCATCCCAATTGTCGTTGACATATAGCAACGAAACCGGCGACATCACATATTACACTTACGGTCACAGAAAAGAAAGTGTAAAACTACAACAGTTGGAATCCGCAATCTCCTTAGACATCGCATGCTTAATCAAATGAATTACTTAGACATCGCATGCCTAACAATTATAAACCCCGCATTTTAGTCTCAAAATCGAAAACACTTTTCAATATCAAGTCGGGCAATTCAACAAGATTCCCGACATCCTGATCGAATGCTCGTCGCAAACTTCAGTAGACGGCCGCACCCCCAATACCGTCGACGAAGTGCACCAAGGCGGAACACCGCTACCGCGAGCACCCGAACGGATGCTTTCGGCGACGGGGCTCTCCTACAGTCACTTGGTCGGGGTAATGGGGCAAAGCCGTCTATTAAGTTTACCCGGCGAGTATCCGCGTACGCTACGTGATTGCAACGGACTTTTGATCGCATCAAAATTCCGTAGCAACTGATCAAGTGAGACTAAAGTGCTATGTTTATAACATTCATTCAGTTATCTCATAACTAATTGTGAATTCCAATTATTGTATCCCATTCCAGATAAATAGAAAATGTTAAACTTTTCGATCGAACAGTCAAACACCCAAGTTTTCCCGATACAGTTCAACACATGAAATAAGTCTAAAAACATTCAGTTCATGCCTCAGTACCAACGGTCCAGCCGTAGAAGGGTCAAGCCAACGCCTCACATGTGGCACGCCGTACTGCCCCAAACCCGAAGCTTCAAAGGGCAGTTCAAGACGGTCACATAATCGAGTTAAGGTTTGTTGTCTTCTAGAGGGACCATCGCATTACTTGCACTACTTAGAACGTCGTTAAACTACGGAAAAATCCAACACTTGGAAATTTCCCGACAGGGTAAAGATTGGGTATTTATATCCGGTCGAACTTTTTAACATATTCTGAAATTTGATACTCCGATCGAAACACCGAATCCCAAAAACAACCCCAGAAAATTCAACTCTTGAATAAATATTAAAAATTCCCAGAAAATCCAGCATAATAAAATAGGAGTTACTGTGCAAACAGGGAAGGATGACGTCATCAACTTGCCGCGGAACCGCCGCAGAAGCCAGGCTTCCGCCGCGGTTTGTACTGTTCATGAGTCAAATTTTGAACCGTAATTCTTATAATTCCCTGCTGAATTTTTTAAGCATTTTTAATGTGGAAAAATCCCAGTTTTTAGAAAAAGTCCAGAGAGGGTGAAAAATTGGGGTTTCGGGTTCGTTCGGGTTTCAAACTTCGTCTACGCATCGCCTAAGGCTCTAGCTAGGCTCTGATACCACTGTAGGGTTCCTAGGCACTCTTAAGAGGTCTCACAAGGTATCAACCATGCCAATTAAAAAATTACGGAGCCGAGAAACCCTAGACTAGATCGTTAACTAGATATTTTAGGCGAAACAAATACAAGTAAACGGCTTTACTCTAACTGAACGGAAATACAACCTTTATAGATCCGGTGCTCCACCTCCATAGCTCCATGATGATGTCTCTTCGCTGCGATCATCCGATCCCGGGCTCTAGTGTCGGCTTCATCGGAGAATGGACGGGCTAGGTCATCGACTACGACGCCGAAGATGATCTACGTCGAGGCATCACTAGATCAAGCTCCACCTTCACCAAGCCATGAAAACTTGTGAAGGAAACACCCTATACTACTTGGCAAGAGGTAGAGGATGAAGAAATAGGAAGTGGGTTCACTTTAGAATTGGATTTCTCACTCTTTTCATCAAGTTGCCATTGATGGAGGCAAGCTTCTTTATGTGAAGAAGAAGAAGAAGAAGAAAGAAAATATTATGATAAGTTTTTTCAAAATGGAAAAGAAAATCAATACTTATCATATTCAAACCATGGTTAAGTGTAGAGAATTAATCATGGTTAAGTGGAATGGTTAGGGTTAAGCATGAGACAAGAATGGTGGACTAGGTCAAAGCTTCATGAAGTTTTAATAAAACTACAAATAAAGCCACCATTCATTTCATATCTTTTCCAAAAAGAATAAACAAATAAATAGATGAATAAATAAGTAGATAACAAAACCCTAATCATTAGTTTAACCATGGCTTAATTCTTTACACTTAACCAAGTAAACATGTATCATCAAACATGATACAATCAAGTGCACAAAAGTATATCACATATACCACTTGCACAATTCAAGTGAGAAAATCCATTTAAAGTGAACCAATACTGGTTAATGCAAAGTAATATATCAAATATATAATTATACATTAAATCATTAAATCAACACTTGATTTAACGATCCGGTCATATCGCATATAACCGACTAGTGTCCAATGTATCGGCTTATCGAATCAACCCTTGATTCGATAACTAGGTTATATCGCATACAACCAATCGATACATTCATCGCGAGAATAGAATACGGAATCACATACACGCATTATTCTCGGTCCCGCACATATCTCATATGCGCTCCTATTTCGTTTCGCTTGAGCCAGGAAACCTCTGTGTAGGACTCTAAAGACTCGTCAATACGCCGGCAGCAGATGATGATCATATCAAACATCCGCAAGCCGCAAGCGGTCTGCTAAACGTAACGGCCACCCGGGTATTGAGCGATCAGAAGATCGACGAGCAAGCCCGCTCACACTCCAGTGAATCCAACCAGTAACACTACCGTACAGTCCGGTCTGATCGTCTGATATGTCTCATATCTCGCCTAGGGGTGGTAAACGTCAGACCCCAATAGCTCGATAAGTCGTGTCGATATGAGGTCTATAACAATTTGAGAAACTACTGGTAACACTTACCAGTAAATCTCAGCAACCCTGGCCAGGGATTTCCGGTTATAGCCAATCGAACACAGCGCAACATCAACTCCCTATACCGGGAGAGACGAATCCCCTCCTATCGCTCATTGCCTCCATGTGATTCGGGACTGTACCCAAAAACCACCGTTTTGCACGCCCTCTTGGACGTGGTAAGATGGAAATCAAAGCACAGTGGGAACCACACAAGACTCTATGACGATCTCGGGTCAACAGATTACTCTGTACCAGTGTCACCAGAGAACTGCCATCTGACGTAAGGTATAATACCATCTGGGAGTTCTCGGCGAGTCCGTCCAGTGTACCCAGTCTCTACTGAGCACCCGTATATCATCTCTGATGTCAAACACCAATGGATATGGGATCATCCATCGCCCATCTGTATGGGTCGAGAAGGTATACGCTAGTCTACTCTGGTATATCGATGCCCCGTCTCGATATACCCACGACTAGGGACCTTGAAGGATGTACTTATGGACTACCCTGTCCCCACTAGTATGATCCGCATCATAGTCCAGGTAGTCAAGTACACATCCTAGGGGCTTTACCAACATGTAACAGAGAGACACCCAGTATACACGTTAAGGTAAAGTTCAACCAGATAGCATACTATCATGTCGAGCAAGAAAGTCCTCCCTATATATGTCCCAGCATCCACTACAATATACATCCAATGTACAGTAATGGCCTCTAGGGCATACATACATATCATACAATATACTATCATGTCAGATGCTGCCACCGCTGCACTCACGTGTGCGCCACATGAGCACAATGGTGGGGGGAATTACGAACTTTCATAATGAGTCCGCATCCGTTTAAACCTATTAGGGAAATGTCTTCACAAGGACGTCCGACCTCGAGCTCATGCAGGCAAGCCTCAATCTTCCTGCAACGATTAACCCAAGACTTAACGACGCCCTCATTATGAAAGTTCGTGAGCATCGCTAGCATAGGGTTAACCTCCGCGGCAAAATCCGTGGCGAATGTGGGAGTCTTCACGTCAAGCTCCTCAATGTAGTCGCTGAACATGCTCAGACTATTCACGGCGCCTTTCGAGGATGCACGTCGAGAAAAAGGCCCTTCCGGCATTATAACGCGAGACTCGAACGGTGCTGGAGTCGATGTGACCGCTATAAAAAAAAATCACAATCAGATGTCGGCTCAAGAAATAAAGAAAATACATGATCAATAGAGTCTACTATACCGGCTGCAATAGGAGGCAGAGCTGGGAGTACTGGTGGCGTGGCGATACCCTTGGCCCCCCTTCAATTTGTAAGACTACGAGTAATGCAAAGAAGAATTAGCAATAACGTGACTGCCCGTTAAAGAAAAGAAAGGACATCGGTTAGAAAAGATACTCACCGACACCATCGGGTGGACTAATCTCCGACGGGAAAGGGAAGTGCGGGTTCAGCACCTGATATAAATGATCAAAAAAAACTCCTGCGAGATCACGATGATACATGGCCAGTACACAAAAGATGCTATCCCCGATTTAAATTTATTACAAACCCATACTTTCCAGCATCTGAGAAGATATAAGAGAAGACGGAGGCGCAACCACCGTCAAAGCAACAACTGGCGATGCTTCCTCAGGCGGAACAACCTCAATGCCCGCCACACCTGCATTAGAAACGAGAGAAATACTGTCAGGAGAGATTAAAAGTGGATTGCAGAATAAAAAGAAAAGCAATAGCCCAAAGTCTACCTGGTGAGTCGCCGTTCGGAACCGCAACAAGGGCATCACTTGATGCAGTGACTTCTTCACCCTTCTCCATCGGAATGGTTTCGCCGCCTGTGGCTTCATCCCCCGACTCCACGAGAATCGTCGTGATACTCGTAGCGCCCGGCAACGGCAATGAGCCGCAAGGGGAAAGAGGGACGATTGGGGTGGTGCCCGACTCCTGAGAAAGGGTGGCCACTTCAGGCTCAGTGGTTGCCGCCATCTCACCACCTGCTACCTCGAGCTCGACGATTGTAGCCATCTCGCCTACCGCTGCCTCGGGTTCGGCGATCGTGGCTATCTCCTATACCGCTACCCTAGGCTCGGTGGTTGCCGCCACTTCTTTGGCAAGACTCGGCCCTGCAAGATAGGATATATAAGAACCTGAAAGTTAAAACTTTGACAAAACAACCCAATGTCACGTTACCTTGAGTTGGTCTTCCGATTGCTTCCCGAGCGGCACGTGCTGCCTATCTGTGGGCGGTGGACAAGGTAGCCGGGGCATCCTCTGAAGGAGTAGGGGCAGGGGTAGCGATGCTCGAACCCGCACCCGCGGCCAAGGCGGCACTATGCTCCCTTGCCGTGCACATTCTACGTTTCCTGTCCGCTCGGGCCGTCAGAGCGGATCTTCTAGAAGCCTCCATTAATAGGACGTCATCGTCCGCGCCAAGGGTTACCTCTGGAGCCGTCAAGGCATCCGTCATCGGTCGTTTGAGTAAGGCCTCTCTCGGCAGTGCCGAGGAGGCCGGGACTTCGATGGCTGGCTCGAGAAGCATCTCCGTATCACCTTGTGGGATTGGCATTGTAGTCCCTGCGATAAGATAAAGAAGGGGTGTCACGCCCCGCTTCCCAGAGTGCGCTACGATCGGCACGTGACAGAGCCAACCATGCTACCTGTGGGTAGGAAACATCCCTCCACAGTCACATTGCGGCTGTCTATATGATATCATGAACAGTAAAATAAAATAAACTATCTAGTACATGTCCATATGCCAGAATAAACGAGTCAATACATAATATGCGGAAGAAATAGATCTAATAAACAATAACATCTGGAAATACGTCCCAAATACGGGCTCACAACAGGAAATGAAAGTACGGAAAGAAAACTAAACTAAACAAAACACTAACAATATCCTCACTACTCGGTCTGGTAGCAGAAATACTCCTGATCAGCCTGCGAAAGAGATAAAGGATCTGGGCCATGCAAAACCCAGACGTCAGTGCGTCATAATATCAAATAATAGAATATAATCAGGAGGTAACAAGATATGCAGGCATGAGTATGAACAATAATATGGGTATAACAAGTAACACGGATATGGAACAGTGAAGAGTATAAGTATATGTGACGTGCAATGAGTAATCTGAACTAAACTACCGGGTAATCTATTCTACAGTTTGTGAAATCAATTTAATGGAATCGTCGATGCAACTCAATAGTATCCCGTGCGTGCCCGGAACTACGGTCCAGATTCTCGGGCTGAAACCGAGACATGCCGCTAGGCATTAAACAGGAATATGTACAGATGAATGATGTCAGCAGCATCATCCCGGGGCTGGCCTAGCCCGTAAAACTGATCAGTATAAGCGTCGAACTGTTGAGTTACAAGTCAGGTTTCATCATTGATTTCCCCTTACCCCCAAGGTTATATGTTCAAGTCAGGTATTGATAAATGTGGAGTTAATGCCAATACAGGATCAAGCAGGTACAGGTTTTATCTGAATAGACAACATGATATATCCGTCGGGACAGCAAGTCAGGATTGTCGGCATTAGAAACAATATCAGGTATCAAGTCAAGTAGTGGTGTATCAGGTTATGTCAGGTGGTGCATATATATCACACGGGTGCTCAAAATAAAACTGTAGTAAGTGTCGAATCACGGTAAAAGTACGGATGCACGAGTAATAAGCAGTGATATCATACCATTATTTATTACCATTATCAAATAATATGTTAATTAATCTACACCAACCATTACAACTAACATATTACTCTTAATGGTTTAATAACATAAAAAATATATGATAGTCATATTACTGTCTTGATGTAAACAAACGAGCCGTAACTAGCATGTAGCAAGTAAAATACTTGCCTGAACGGATCGCACGACGAATGCGTACGGCGGCGAGGGTGACGGCTCTCGCATGGGTTTGCAGGAGGTGAAGGCTGGCGTGGAAGGAAAAAAGAAAAGAAGAAGAGGAGAGAGAGACGTGAGGTAGAGGAGGTGAGGGTTAAATATATATAGAGGGAAGAGAGAGATAGAGAGATCAGGCGGAGGAGAGAAAGAAAAAGAGAGAGAGTGATAAGCGGAGGAGAGAAAGAAAAAGAGAGGGAGTGATTGGCGGTGGAAAGAAAGAAAAAGAGAGAGGGGGCAGAGATTGCGGCGTGATTGTAGGAGGAAGAAAAAAAAGAAAGTGAAAGAGGGCAGAGATTGCGGCGTGATTATAGGAGGAAGAAAAAAAAGAAAGAGAGAGAAAAAGAACAGAAAAAGAGATGTGAACGTAAGTTTTAAAGAAATAATAATTAATTAATAATATAATATAATATAATATTAATAATATATATAATATAATATAATATATATATTATAATAATAATAATATATATATATAACCTGAGTGTTAACACTGTGTGAACAGTAATTGCATAGTAAAATTAGTTTAGAAATATAATAATATATAAATTTGGGTTTTTGGGCTAAAACAAAAGTATTCCGAAAAATTCCCGGGTTGTGTCTAAAATTCTAGTTTTAAAATATAAACAATATACGGATAAGTTAAAATCATAATGCGATATCCGGTTGATAAAAATGTATACCCCCAAGAATAAATGCACGTAAAATGCACGTAGCGATCTAAACGAGTCCGTTTCAATAAACAGAATGAGAACACGATGTACTAATGGAACCACAGGGTCAGGGGTATGATACAGGTCATGCTAGGTATTTTTAAAATATATTATTTGATTATATTTGTATTATTAAAATAATGTAGATGCCCAATATATGATACGGGTAAACAGTATATAGAACAAGATGGTGCACAGATTCTTATAACTAGCCGGGATAAATTATAAACAGGAATCAAGATGGGTTTCCAGTAAGCGGGTCGGGTCGGATGCAAATATAGATACCAATTACACTATTCACATCCATAACAACAATAAATCAAGAAATAGCCATCCAATATATTAATTAATCAAATAAGTCATGGCATAACGAACTAGAGTGTTACATTATACCCAACTACAAAAAGAATTTCGTCCTCGAAATTCCCAAAACAAGAAAAGACAACCAAACATGAATTTACGAGAAGAGGTGTGGAAACTTCTGTCGAATATCGTCTTCTCGTTCCCAAGTCAATTCTCCATGCGAGCGATTCCCCCATGAAATTAGTACGAGAGGGATAACCTTTTTCTTGAGGACCTTTTCTCTTCGATCAATAATCGACATCGGTCGTTCTTCATAGGTCAAGTCTTCCCTTACTCTCAGCTCCGAATGATCTAGTACGTGTGTTTCATCTCGAACATACTTACGAAGTTGAGATACATGAAACACGTCATGAACACTCGCCAAAGATGATGGTAAAGCCAATCGATAAACTACTTCTCCAACGCGCTCAATAATATCGAAATGCCCCACGAATCGAGGGCTGAGCTTGCCTCGACTTCCAAAACGAATCACTACTCGAGTCGGTGATATCTTTAAGAATACGAGATCACCAATGGCGAACTCTAGAGGTCTTCTCGATGTATCGGCCCAACTCTTCTGTCGATCTTGTGCTGCCTTCATGTGCTTCCGGATCGTATTAACTTTCTCCACGGTTTGCACAATAAGATCTGGTCCCAATAACCTTCGCTCTCTGACATCGTCCCAGCAAACAGGTGAACGACACTTGCGACCATATAACGCTTCGAATGGAGCCATTTGTATAGTCGCCTGAAAGCTATTATTATACGAAAACTCCACCAAGAGTAGATGATCCTCCCATGAACCCTTGAAGTCCAACATGCAAGCTCGCAACATATCTTCAAGAGTTTGGATCGTTCTTTCTGATTAGCCATCTGTCTGGGGATGATAAGCAGTGCTAAACTTCAATCGGGTCCCCAAACTTTCCTGTATGCTTCTCCAGAAGTGCGATAAAAATCGGGTATCACGGTCGGAAACGATGCTCACAGGTACTTCATGCAATCTCACAATCTCCTGCATGTACCGTTTTGCTAACGCTTCCGTCGACTGACCAACTCGAAACGGAATGAAATGAGCTGCCTTGGTCAATCGATCAACAATTACCCAAACTGCATTATTGCCTTTTAGACTCCGCGGTAAAGCAGTCACGAAATCCATGGTTATATGTTCCCACTTCCATTGAGGAAACGGAAATGGTTGCAACAAACCGGCTACCCTTTGATGTTCATCCTTAACTTGCTGACATACCAAACACTTTGCTACAAAGCGGGCGATCTCCCTTTTCATGCCTTCCTACCAGAAATGCGGTCATAAATCACGGTACATCTTCGTGCCTACTGAATGTACGGAATATGCGGAACTGTGCGCTTCCTTCATAACTTCTTCGCGAATGTCTCCTTTCGGCACACACAAACGGCTACCATATCGCAACGAACCATCTTCATGAATCAACAAGTCCGTCCGAAGTCCCGCTACAACCTGCTCTCGAAACTTCTGCAATCTTGGATCCTGTGATTGCGCTGCCTTAATATTATCGATCAACGACGACTGTACTTGCAGCTGCATCAATTGTCCCGAAGAGTGCGGTAGCAGGATCTCCAACTCGAATCTCCGAAAATCATCGATAAGCTCTTTCTGTGCGGTCAACATCCGAATTGCTGGCAACCGGCTAAGCGCATCCGGCACTACATTAACTTTCCCCGGATGGTATTTTAGATCAAGATCATAGTCAGCCATCAGCTCCAACCATCTACGCTGCCTTATGTTGAGCTCTTTCTGTGTGAACACGTACTTTAGGCTTTTGTGATCGGTGAATACTTCTACCCTTTCGTCCAACAAGTAGTGTCTCCAAATTTTCAGAGCGAATATTACAGCTGCTAGCTCCAAATCGTGAGTTGGGTAATTCTTCTCATGGGTCTTCAATTGTCTTGATGCGTATGCTATGACCTTCCCATGCTGCATAAGAACACACCTTAAACCTTTCCCAGATGCGTCACTGTGAATAACCAATCCTCCGGAACCGTCTGGTACGGTCAGAATAAGAGCGGTTATCAATTTTTGCTTCAACGCCTCAAAAGCTGACACACAACTATCCGTCCATAAGAATGGTACCTCCTTCCGCGTAAGCTTGGTCAAAGGCTCAGCTAACCGAGCAAAATTCTCTACGAACTTTCTGTAGTATCCGGCAAGTCCAAGAAAACTTCTGATCTCTGCTATGTTCTTCGGAATCGGCCAATTTTGAACTGCTACAATCTTTTCAGGGTCAACAGCGATTCCATCTCCGGATACGACATGCCCCAAAAACTTCACTTCTTCGAGCCAAAATTCACACTTGCCATCTTTGCATACAATTTTTCTTGCCTCAACGTTTGCAGTGCGATCTTCAAGTGTTCGGCATGCTCTTCCTGGCTCCTTGAATACACCAGAATATCGTCGATAAACACCACTATAAACTGGTCCAAGAATGGTGAAAAGATTCGGTTCATCAAGTCCATGAATATCGCCGGTGCATTCGTTACTCCGAAGGGCATCACTAAATACTCGTAATGCCCATATCGAGTTCGGAACGCAGTCTTGCAAATATCCTCTGATTTAACTCGAACTTGATGATATCTGGATCGTAAATCCAGCTTCGAGAATACCCTCGCGCCACTGAGTTGCTCGAATAATTCGCTAATGCGAGTGATCGGGTACTTGTTCTTAATAGTCACCCGGTTTAATTCTCGATAATCGATGCACATCCTTCTTGTGCCATCTTTCTTCTTGACTAGAAGAACTGGAGCTCCCCAAGGTGAATTGCTGCTGCGAATCCAACCCTTCTCTAACAATTCAGTAACCTGCTTCTTTATTTCTTCCAACTCCATTGGTGCCATCGGATAGTACGCCTTTGAGATTGGCGCTGCACCAGGAACAAGATCAATCACGAACTCCACTTCTCGTTTTGGCGGTAAACCCGAGATGTCCTCGAATACGTCCATGAACTCTCGAACTACAACTGGCGCTTCCTCTTTATCAACTTCCATCGACGAAAGCACGGTGCCTGTCGGCCTAGCCCTAAACTCGACTGGCCCAACAGAACTGCTGCCTCCAGCAAATACAAACTCCGGATGTCCGGAAATCTGGAAAATCACTTTCTTTGCCCTACAATCAATGTGAGCATGGAAAGTGCCGAGAAAATCCATTCCCAAGACAACAATGTAATTGCCAGTATCGATCACTAAGAAATCCGCGAATAATTCTCGTCCGTAAATAACAACAGAACAATTTTTGCGCTCACTACTAGATATGATTTTCCCGTTCCCAGTGTGTATGTCCCAACAACAAGTCAGGATCGTGCAAGAAATTGAATGTGTAACAATAAACTTGGACGACATAAAACAATGGGATGCACCAGAATCGAATAATGCTAATGCGGGAAAATCGTGAACAAGCAGGATACCTGAAACGACTTCCTCTGAAGCCTTGGCTTCTTCGGCCGTTAGAGTAAAGGCTCGAGCTTGATTTGGCCCTTGTGTTATCTGCTTCTGCCCCTGAATTGGCCTATGTAGTGGTTTCTGAGCATCTTCTTTCAAACGTAGCTTTGACGGACAAGTATTGACAGTATGGTTAGCTGATCCGCAAACCAAACAGAGTCCAAGCATCCTTCTGCAATCTCTCTTTAGGTGTCCGGGCAGGTGGCAAAAATCACAAATTACGCTCCTTCTCTGATCAGCTACGCCGAGCTTCTTCATCGGTACCACGCCACGTTTGTCCAACGGTATACCTCTGCGTATAGGAGCTTGGTTTGGCGTAAACGTCGGCTTCCGTACTACTACGGCTTGCTGTTGCGTTCCCCCAGTCTTCATAGATAGGCTCTGCTGCTCTCGGGCTGCATTAAGAACTTGAGAAAAAGTGGTCAGTCCCAAAGATATGATGTGCCTCTGGATTTCTACGTCCAAACTGCGCATGAATCTTCGTGCCCTATCGGTATCTTTGGCAACCAAAGGTCCTGCGAATCGGCTGAGCCTTGTCCACTCAGCCGCATGCGCATCCACGGATCCGCCATTCTGCTTCAGACTGATGAACTTTTCTTCCATTTCTTCCCGTGCAGTCTGCGGAAAGAACTTTTCCAAGAAACTCTGCGAGAAAGTTGTCCAACTGATCGGCTTGAGCAAACGGGTCTCTTCCACGAGCCACCACTCACGGGCATAGTCCACCAATTGGATGCGTACCACATCCACCCTCTTATCATCCGGAATCTGCGCAGCGACGAGCAGATTCTCCGTATCGACTACCCATTGTTCTGCTGGCAATGGCTCCTCCAAACCAGTGAAAGTGGATGGACCAAGTTTTCTGAAATCCGCCACGGTACCTACACGCTGTGCTGGTTTGGCTGCAACTGCGTCTACGGACTGCTGGACCGTTCGCAGACCCTCCTGAAAAGCTTCGGCTTGCCGCTGATTCAGCTCGGTTTGCCGCTTCTGGTTTTCTAGCATTCCACGAATAACTCCAAGCAATGTGGCGTTATCAACGCGCCTCTGGTACGTTCGCAGATCTTCATCCGCCATGATTCTGAAGCCCAGATACAGAAGAAGATTAGCACGATAAACAGGATTCAAGAAACAGGATAGTTATAGATTCAAGAATATCAATGTGGCAGGACATGTTCCTAATTACGAGTATTCTGATTCGTGTATTGGGTCCAATACCCAAATACAAAAGAATCAAACTCGATTAACCTATAACCTATGGCTCTGATACCAAACAAACCTTGTCACGCCCCGCTTCCCAGAGTGCGCTACGATCGACACGTGACAGAGCCAACCATGCTACCTGTGGTTAGGAAACATCACTCCACAGTCACATTGCGGCTGTCTATATGATATCATGAACAGTAAAATAAAATAAACTATTTAGTACATGTCCATATGCCAGAATAAACGAGTCAATACATAATATGCGGAAGCAATAGATCTAATAAACAATAACATCTGGAAATACGTCCCAAATACGGGCTCACAACAGGAAATGAAAGTACGGAAAGAAAACTAAACTAAACAAAACACTAACAATATCCTCACTGCTTGGCCTGGTAGCAGAAATACTCCTGATCAGCCTGCGAAAGAGATAAAGGATCTAGGCCATGCAAAACCCAGACGTCAGTGCGTCATAATATCAAATAATAGAATATAATCAGGAGGTAACAAGATATGCAGGCATGAGTATGAACAATAATATGGGTATAACAAGTAACACGGATATGGAACAGTGAAGAGTATAAGTATATGTGACGTGCAATGAGTAATCTGAACTAAACTACCGGGTAATCTATTCTACAGTTTGTGAAATCAATTTAATGGAATCGTCGATGCAACTCAATAGTATCCCGTGCGTGCCCGGAACTACGGTCCAGATTCTCGGGCTGAAACCGAGACATGCCGCTAGGCATTAAACAGGAATATGTACAGATGAATGATGTGAGCAGCATCATCCCGGGACTGGCCTAGCCCGTAAAACTGATCAGTATAAGCGTCGAACTGTTGAGTTACAAGTCAGATTTCATCATTGATCCCCCCTTACCCCCAAGGTTATATGTTCAAGTCAGGTATTGATAAATGTGGAGTTAATGCCAATACAGGATCAAGCAGGTACAGGTTTTGTCTGAATAGACAACATGATATATCCGTCGGGACAGCAAGTCAGGATTGTCGGCATTAGAAACAATATCAGGTATCAAGTCAAGTAGTGGTGTATCAGGTTATGTCAGGTGGTGCATATATATCACACGGGTGCTCAAAATAAAACTGTAGTAAGTGTCGAATCACGGTAAAAGTACGGATGCACGAGTAATAAGCAGTGATATCATAACATTATTTATTACCATTATCAAATAATATGTTAATTAATCTACACCAACCATTACAACTAACATATTACTCTTAATGGTTTAATAACATAAAAAATATATGATAGTCATATTACTGTCTTGATGTAAACAAACGAGCCGTAATTAACATGTAGCAAGTAAAATACTTGCCTGAATGGATCGCACGACGGATGCGTACGGCGGCGAGGGTGACGGCTCTCGCGTGGGTTTGCAGGAGGTGAAGGCTAGCGTGGAAGGGAAAAAGAAAAGAAGAAGAGGAGAGAGAGACGTGAGGTAGAGGAGGTGAGGGTTAAATATATATAGAGGGAAGAGAGAGATAGAGAGATCAGGCGGAGGAGAGAAAGAAAAAGAGAGAGAGTGATAGGCGTAGGAGAGAAAGAAAAAGAGAGGGAGTGATTGGTGGAGGAAAGAAAGAAAAAGAGAGAGGGCAGTGATTGCGGTGTGATTGTAGGAGGAAGAAAAAAAAGAAAGAGACAGAGAAAGAGATTGGAGAGAGAACGGAGAGAGAGAGAACAGAAAGAGAGACGTGAACGTAAGTTTTAAAAAAATAATAATTAATTAATAATATAATATAATATTATAATAATATATATAATATAATATAATATATATATTATAATAATAATAATATATAATATATATATATAACCTCACTTAACAGTAATTGCATAGTAAAATTAGTTTAGAAATATAATAATATATAAATTTAGGTTTTTGGGTTAAAACAAAAGTATTCCGAAAATTCCCGGGTTGTGTCTAAAATTCTAGTTTTAAAATATAAACAATATACGGATAAGTTAAAATCATAATGCGATGTCCGCTTGATAAAAATGTATAACCCCAAGAATAAATGCACGTAGCGATCTAAACGAGTCCGTTTCAATAAACAGAATGAGAACACGATGTACTAATGGAACCACAGGGTCAGGGGTATGATACAGGTCATGCTAGGTATTTTTAAAATATATTATTTGATTATATTTGTATTATTAAAATAATGTAGATGCCCAATATATGATACGGGTAAACAGGATATAGAACAAGATGGTGCACGGATTTTTATAACTAGCCGGGATAAATTATAAACAGGAATCAAGATGGGTTTCCAGTAAGCGGGTCGGGTCGGATGCAAATATAGATACCAATTACACTATTCACATCCATAACAACAATAAATCAAGAAATAGCCATCCAATATATTAATTAATCAAATAAGTCATGGTATAACGAACTAGGGTGTTACAAGGAGTCAGATTGTCCATAAGAAAGGAGAATAAAGATGCAACGAACCGAGATATACCAAATCTCGATGAAGCGCGAATCCTCTCCTCCTCCTTGAAAGTTTTCAGGGAAGCCGCTAGAGCTTCTTCAGTGGAAAAGCCTGTTAAAGAAGGAAAAGAGTCAGTCAAAACGTGATAATAAAAAAATATAATGCAATAGCATAAGGTGAAACTGATGGTTACCTGATCGCACGAGGATAGCCAGTCCCGCTTCGTGGTTTGCTAATTACTCAGAAGCTGCAATGGCAGCCACCAGATCAGTATCTTCTGGCGGGATGAATAAGCCCTCATTTGTCCCATACTCGCTCAGACCCTCGCCGTAAGGAGCATGGGGCTCTTGGCCAAGTACAACGTCGACGGAAAGGATCGACTTTTTCTTCCTCTTCTGTGAGCGAACTCCGGTTGCAGCCAGCACAAGCTTACGCTTGGTGGGCACTTTGGTACGATGAGTCCTGATATCTGAACCCATGCCAGATTCAGGGGAAGCTACATTCACCGTCTCCACGGGAGCACGGGGCACCGATAGTACATTCATCGTCTCCACGGGAGCACGGAGCACCGGTAGCTCAGGCCTGTCGTGCGGGACTTCAATCACGGCAGCTTCTCTTAGCGGAGGGAGAGCGATGGTCCATCGCTTCAAAGGGACGTTTCAATCACCAGCAGGGGGTGCACCCTTGCAGTCGAGTAGCAGTCGCTTCTCCTCCCTGATAACAGCACCCATTGCATGTTGGTACCATGCCACGTGTACATTAAGGGCCTTCGGGACACAACTCGGTTCGCTGATAAAGAAGTGAGACCCCGTATTCAAGCGCATGAAATGATGCAGCGCGCTCCGCATTCCCTCTTCGGTGGCAGCAGGTTCTACCAGGAAAGCCTCCAGCGGGACTCCCTGATTGTAACTCAGCTGCTGGGCAAAACGATAGGGGTTGTATCTCATGAATAGCGCCGCATCATTTTGCCTGAATACAAGAAAGCCCGGTCTGATGGAGTACAAATGAAGAATCTCCCGGGCTTTCAACACGGTGGCCCCGTCTTTAAAAATGCCTCGCAATGGCAGCACCACCTTTGAAGTTTCCTGGCCGATGGTCAAGACTTTGTCTGTGAAAGACATATCATCTCCAACCGTGCGCGGATGGAGGAGAAATCTCCTAGCTTCCCGTGGTGACGGACTCACGATGGAGGCGTCAACCAGCCACATTATCCGTAGGAACTTGCATCTGTCGTAAAAAGAAGGTCTTTTGTGGATGCCAAAGACCCCAAGCATGTGCAGCTCCATCCATAAAGTGAAGTAATGCATCGGGAAGTTGGAAGAATGCACCCCTGGTTCAGTGGTATTCGCTGCTAAGCTAAGACCGTGATATAGGTGGGCTATCCCGGCGATCCCGATGACCACTTGTATTCCGGCAACCATGCGATGCGCGGGGTAGAAGACGGAAAGCCTCATGTAACGAGGATGCATAGGAAGCGCGAACCAGCTTAACCATAAACTGAGGAACCCGGGAAAGAACTCTTCCTCATCAATGCCCAAAGCGGCGATTTCTAACAGAGGGACTATCGTGATGTCAGGAAGAAAGAAACCCTTTTGATCAGCTTCCAGTATCGGCCGACGATCCAAGCCAAAACCGAAGGGATCATCAAGTTTAGCAAACTTTTCGCCTTTTCGCGACAAAATTTTCAGGCGAAGAAAACGGGCAATGAAGTCCGCAAAGCTGACCTCTCGGCCTCCGGATTCAAGGAAGAGGCTCTCATACATGTTCAACACCTTTATCTAACATAGGAACTGGTGCTGAATAGCGTTCTCTAGGGTGAGGCCCATCACCACTGGCTTGGTGGCAAAAACATATTCATCCGGAGGAAGCAGCTCCTCGTAGTGCTTTGTCCTAACTGGTAAACCAGAAATCTCGGCGAATTCTTCCAAGGAAATGGAGACCTCTCCATCCAATAGGAGGAAAGTATGGGTCGGGATGTTCCACTGCTCCAAAAACGTCTTGATCCACCATGTGGGAGGTGCAGAATATTGGAACAAGGAAGCGTAGACTGCAGGGTATAAGCCAAGCTTTAGCAACTGCGATTTCTTTGCCGATAAGATATATCGGGCCTACTGCAAGTACGCGGCCGGATGACGGGGAGTTAGCTCGATGTTGTAGGGCTGTCCCCAAGGGCGCGACTCGCCCTGACATATACGCCGCCCTAGGGTGTCCACCGTCGGCGGCTGCACAGGAATCGCAGCTATAGAAGGCTGAAGGATACCCTCCGAAGTCCAATTAATCACCTCCACGGCATAGTTCATCGGGGTTGCATCTGCATACGGGATCGCCGAGATAGGCTCCGAAGGCGTCGCACAAGAAAAGCTCCGGCGGCCTCTGATAATCTGATCGTACCATCTACCCCATAGGTGAAGATTTTTGTGTTCCGGGTCATGGTCTTTGACCAGCGCGAGAACCTCTCGGTCTACAGGCGCCTCAGGAAATCCGCCTTCTGATCGGATGAACGGAAAGGAAGTGTCGAAAGGCATGTCGCCTGCGCAAAAAGGGACAAAAGTCAAATGTCAGTGCTATAATTTAATTTAAATTCTGACACTTGGTACTTTAAAATTTGTACCACACTGTAATGCAGTGGAGAGGGACCAAAGGGGGCCCACAAAATCTAGATGACAATTCATCAATTAATAATTAATAAAAAGCAGTCTCATCATTTGATGAGACTGTTAATTAAGTGAGGAGATCCTCAAGAAATTCTCATTAAATGAGAGATCCCTCGGGAAAAGGAGTAAATCTCCCTTTGAGAGTAATACTCTGTGACAGAGTGACACTTGTCAAACTCTGATCATGAGGGAATCAAAATTCCTCAAAAGCCTTGCTCTAGAAAAATTGATGATGGAAAAACCCATCAAAAAAAAAAAATTAAAATCAATTTTTTTATGAATTAAGAATTCTGAGATCTTCAACATCTATGAACGAACTCTAAGAGTTCTTTATGAGCAAAGCTCTGTTCATGGGTTAAAAAACCCTGAAACAAGATCTCCTTAGATCTATGGGTTCATGATTTGACGAGAGCAAAACTCTGTTAATGAAACCCTAAATGGGTTTTCTTTAGATCAAAGATCTATGAAGAGCAATGCTCTGTTAATGGGTAAGACCCTAATTTATTAAAAGTTTTAAATTTTACCTAAAATTTTAACAGAGTTTTTACTCTTGAAAAGTTTTTAAACAGAAGAGTGATACTCTGAATAAAAATTCTCAAAGAAGAAGATGAATATCATCTAAGAGACCAAAGGTCCTATTTATAGGCATTGAAACGCCTCTCCAACTTCTGATTTGATCCAAGGGCGCAGATGCTGCCACCGCTGCACTCACGTATAGGCCACGCGAGCGCAACGGGGGGGGCATTTGTTTCCCCAATCAGAGCAAAACTCTGTTTGAAATTTGAATTTCAAAAATTGAAGGAACGCTTCAGATCCAGCGCCAGGTGCGCTGCGCCCTAGGCAGTGCACCATATGTGCGCTAGTGCTAAGCGCGCTGCGCGCCACGTGTCAAACACGGATACGCTAGCACAGGCTGCGCTGCGCTCTGAGCAGCGCACCACGTGTCAAACACAGGTGCGCTAGCGCAAAATGCGCTGCGCTCTGAGCAGCACACCACGTGCAAAGCAGGGTGCGCCAGCGCTGGAATTAAAAATTCCCCACCCTTAGATCAAAAGATCTAATAATAATGATAAATCATTAGTTAATCAGAATTAAAATTCTGTTATGGAAAGATTTTCCAATTTTGTTAAAAACAAGAAGATTGCCTTCTGTAAAACAGAAGCCCTAGGATCAAAGATCCAATGGTGGGAAACATCCCCAAATCAATCAGAGAAAGATCTCTTTAACTAATTCAACAAATCAGCTTTGCCTATATAAAGGCCCCAAGACTTCAAGTCTGATATAGAGAAACCCCCCATAAATTTTGAGAAACTCAAAGATAAAGAGCAAGCTCTTACAAGAAGATGCTTCTTCAAGGTAAAGATGATGAGTGATGAACACAGAGATGAAATCATCTCATAATTAAAACGAAGAATTCTTTTCTTCAAAAAGATCATAGATCTACAAAGACAAAAACACTTTCATAAAAGATATCAAAAGATCTCATCATAAAATAAAAGAAGAACATGTTCTTTTCACAGATCATGGATCTATAAAGGTAAAGCCTTTGATCAAAATAAGAGATTGAAAATCTCTCCTGCAAAATAAGAACTGTTGTTCTTAAATCTTGAGACAAAGTCTCTTCTATAAGAACATAAATTTGTTCCCAGATCATAAAATTGATCAAATGCGCTTTACACTCTTGAAATGCACCTTGCGCTCTTGAACTGCGCTTCTGCGCTCTCTGGACCGGCACTTAGGGCCAAATGCGCCACGTGTCAACCACGTGTGCGCCAATTAAACAACTTGCGCTTTTCGTTTCTGAAATAGCGCACTGCGCTTATGGGATGGCGCTTAGCGCACCACGTATCACTCACGTGTGCGCCACTAAGCTAGCGCTCTGCGCTCATAAATTGGCATCATGCGCTCATCAACTAGCGCAAAGCGCCAAGCGCGACACGTGTCAACCATGTGTGCGCTACTTGGTAGAAGCGCATTGCGCTGTTTAACTGGCACAAAGCACCAAGCGCGACACGTGTCCTCCACATGTGCGCTACTTGGCAGAAGCACATTGCGCTCTTTAACTGGCGCAAAACGTCCGGTGCGCCACGTGTCGTGCTGTCAGAACATAAATTGTTCTTTAATAAGCCTAGAGCTTTGATCAATGCTCACCATTATTAAAATGGCCAAGCCCAAATAAAGACTCAATAGCCAGAATAAAAATGTTAAATATTTATTGGACTTAGCCCAAGATTGGCCATAAGTTCTCAACCCATATTAATTGAGCCCATCTGCTCATGCATATTTAACATATCTTAGTCCCAAATTGGACTACAGATCTTTCAACCAATTCACACCGGTTCAAGTGTACATATATTTACTCCTCTGATATCTGTCGTTGTAATTCTTCAGCGTCTTCAGATAGGTGACGGGTCCCGACAACCACACATTTCACGGACTGTGGGGTCCTTAAACTCATGGACTATGATGTCCTTAAACTTTATAGACTATGACGTCTTTAAACTACGGACTGTGGGGTCCTTAAACTCACGGACTATGATGTCCTTAATCTTTGACCGAGATGTCCTTAAACTAATAATGAACCGAGATGTCCTTAAACTAACAATGGACCGTAATATTCTTAAACTAACAATCGACCGCAATGTGCCTAAACTAAACAATAGAGTCCAATTGCTCTTTTGTTGGATCTAAACGATCCCTTTAAGTTGATCTTAGTCTAAAAATTAGACTAACGTGTCCTTAACATACGTTTAAGTTGATCTTAGTCTCAAATGAGGTTAACGTATCTTTAAACCCAACCCCCAAACCCAAATCTAAGAAGATACGGATTTGGACTAATCCACGCTCTACGGGCGACAACATAAATTAGTCTCCGTATACAATCCACGGGCAACCAAAAACAAAACAAACACCCACGACATGAAGTGACCATCTGGAGAAGGAGAAAGTTGTTACCGCGATGCGGCAGCGTAATTAACTGCAGGGGCTTGCGCCTGCAGGGAAGAGCGTCCCCACAATCAAAAACCCCTCAAACGAGGGGAAATCTGATAAAGTCTGCTACATCGGCCGTATCCGTTTAAACCTTCGATACATAGCGCCATAAATCAACTTGGTATCTTCGGAGAGGTGGACGGATAGCACCAATTAGCATCTGTCCGGAAATTCAGGCAAGACGTTTACCGCGTCTTCCTCACGTCTTTCGGCGGGGAACAAGGTATTATAGGTTCCTCAGCTTTCCAAAAAAAATTACAGCAAAGGGGGCCGGGGATTGAGAAAGCATTGTTGATGATACTCCGACAAAATTTTCGCCAGCCGAGCCCTAGCTTCCTCGGATACCTTGGAAGTGCCACCCGCCAGACAAAAATCAACGATCAGCCTCTTCTAGAAACACTCCAGAAGAAGGCCCACTGATCGGTCCCACCTGCTCTTCGAGATCAGACCGAGATGGTAAAGCAAGTGCAACTTCTCGATCACCTCGTCCCTCAACTGCGGAGACAAGGCATTGTACAGACCTGGAGACCTCCTCCAGATCGCATAAATAAGCACTTGGAGGAGTGGAGATCGCCGGGGAAGAAGGCATCTGAAGTGGCCCTCTACGCGGTCTATCACAGCATTGTACGTCTGTTCAGATAGGTCGAGATTATAAAGGTAGACATCGTCCCGAGAAATTATCTCACTGATGAGCACGCCCGGATGCCCGGCCATCTTCAGAAACACAAGGCTAGAAAGAAACCAACACGCCTTCTCTATTTATAACTTCAACAAAAATCTTCCAACGGCCGAAATTTACGCGCGTAGTGACGCGAATCGCGGGATAATTTCATATTCCCAATACAAAGCTTCCACGTGGCGACCATGCCGATCCTCACAAACTACTAAGCGGTCAATGGAAGATTGAATGACGCGAATCTCAAAGTATCACACCCTACCGGCACGCTTCTGCCACGCGTTATCCGCTACGGTCACTCTTCCTGATTTTATAGGTCATGGAAAATTGAACGACGCCCAACGAAAGCGAAGGGAAGTTTAAAAAGCCCTCATCTCGAGGCCACCGAGTAGCTTTCCTGTCTGGTACATCCCTGGCGGGTAGATTCCTACCCATCTACGCCAAGAATCAAAGCCCTCATCTCGAGGCCACCGAGTAGCTTCCCTGCCCGGTCTATCCTTGGCGGGTAAATTCCTATCCATCTACGCCAAGGATCAAAACCCTCATCTCGAGGCCATCGAGCAGCTTCCCTGTCCGATCAACCCTGGCGGGTAGATTCCTATCTATTTACGCTAAGGATCAAAGCCCTCATCTCGACGCCATCTAGCAGCTTCCCTGCCCGGTCCATCCCTAACGGGTAGATTGCTACCCATCTACGCTAAGGATCGAAGCCCTTATAACGAGGCTACCGAGCAGCTTCCCTGCCTGGTCCATTCCTGGAGGGTAGATTCCTACCCATCTACGCCAAGGATCAAAGCCCTCATCTCGAGGTCACCGAGCAGCTTCTCTGCCCGGTCCATTCCTAGCGGGTAGATTCCTACCCATCTACGCTAAGGATCGAAACCCTCATAACGAGGCCACCAAGCAGCTTCCCTGCCCGGTCCATCCCTGACGGGTAGATTCCTATCCATCTACGCTAAGGATCAAACCCTCATCTCGAGTCCACTGTGCAGCTTCCTTGCCTGGTCCATCCCTAGAGGGTAGATTCCTACCTATCTACGCTAAGGATCGAAGCCCTCATAATGAGGCCATCGAGCAGCTTTCCTTCCCGATCCATCCCTGGCGGGTAGATTCCTACCCATCTACGCTAAGGATCAAAGCCCTCATCACGAGGCCACCGAGCATCTTTCCTACCCTAGGATCAAAGCCCTCATCACGAGGCCACCGAGCAGCTTTCCTACCCAGTCCATCCCTGGCACGTAGATTCCTACCCATCTATGCCAAGGATTAAAGCCCTCTTCACGAGGACACCGAGCAGGTTCCCTGTCCGGTCCATCCCTAGCGGGTAGATTCCTACCCATTTTCACTAAAGATCTAAAGCCCTCCTAAAGAGGCCACCGTGCAGATTACTCTCCGACGGGTTGATTCCTACCCTACGAAGAGACATGGTCATCAACTCGGATCTGAGAATGGACGAGTACCGACCTTCCAACACTTGGATATTTGTTGATTCATCCTAAATGAACGATCGCCACCTCGACTCCGGGGAGTGGAAGGGCACCAGTGGAAGGGCACCGACCTTCCTACACCTGGCGGTCAATCGACTCACACTCAACGCGTGATCGTCATCTAAAAGGCCGGTCATCGACCTACGACCTAACACTTGATTTGAAAAGAAAAGACTGGCAAGCTGAAGTACTCACGCAGAAAACACATAGTCATGCAGAGGAAAATAAGCTCAGCCTTATTTATATTCCAGAAATTTTTACAAGGTACTCTGGGCTCTTCAGCCTAACAAAAAGGTTCCTGGAGGCTTACAAAATTTGGAAAAAAAAGAAGGAAAAACAAAAAACGCACAAGGCAAAAGGCTTATGCCGCGGGCTCCGTCCGGATCTCGCCTTGCTCGACACCGTCCTCAGGGGTCGGGGCTTCTACCTCCGCAACCTCCTCTCCCCCGATGGCCGCCCTGGCGCCAGCCACTTACGGCGTATCCACCGAGAGCGAGACTCTGGCGTGGAGCTCACCGTCAGCAAACTCCAGCATCAACGCCTTAACGGCATCAAGAGCCTCGTGCCAAATGATGGCCGAGGCTTCGGCGATGTCCACGTAGAACTGGTCTGACGCCTTATACTTCTCCACCGACTTTGAAGCTCGGAGCTTAGCAATTTTCCCCGCCTCAAGCGCTGCCTCGGCCTCCCTCTTGCTGGCATCCCTCGACTTCTTCATTATGGCATAGCGCTTGCCCAACTCCTCCAACTTAGCCTGAACGGCTTAGTTGGATGCACTCAGAAGTCGTTGGGACTCCTGGCACTTGGAGATTGTTAACGCCTCGGGGGCCAACCGGGTTTCGAGGGCGGTTGTCTTCTCCTTCTCCTGCTGCAGCTCAAGGTGCAGATCCTCCTCCCGCGAAGACGATTCTCCCGCCTTCCTCATGGTTGAGGAAATCTCTTCGAATTCCATATTTACGATGAGGGCACAGTGTTGGAGAATATGAGGAAAGCAGCAGAAGTTGTTAGAAACATTCAAATTAAGAAAGAGCACTTAACGGAATCCTTAAAGAAAACGGATACCGACCTGAACCGCCTCCTGAGCGATGGCAGCCACTTAGGCCTTCAGGGTCCCTCGGGGAATTTTGCCCCCGGTCGATTGCTCCATGTTGGAAAGCAAGCTGTCAGCAACGGAAAGGCTCAAAGGAACCAAAAAGCAGACGTCCCCCTCCTGCACGAGAATCCCCTCAGGAATCTCAGTGGACGACGGGCGGGAGATCGTCTTTTTCCTCTTGAGGGGAACCTCGACACCCTCCTCCTCCCTTGCCAGGGGCGCCGGGTCTCACGCATGTTTCTGGCTGCCCCCGTGGCGGTCATCGGGGGATCGGGGCGCTGCGGAAGGCCTCGTCGGTGGAGAGGGTATCGGGGCCAAGCTCGGGCTGGCTCGAGACAATCTCATGCCCCCAGCCTTCTTCTGGGACGTAGCGGCTATGGCAGCTAAGATCTTGGATTGGTACATATGTCCTGTGAAAGGAGAATACATAAAAGAGTTAGTGATGCTAGAAGGGCAAAAGAAATCATTCAAGTCTAAAACAGATCGTCCAAAGACCTAACTTACCTATGAAGCGAGCAGGGCTGAGCCCGGCCTAGCTAAGAACTTGCTCAGAAAGCAGGACGTCGGCCCGCTGGATCGGCTCCCACATGGATACAGCCCCCTCCTCAGGCGAGGATGACTGCTTCTCCTTCGGGCAGTCGGCCCTGTGCCACTGTGTAGGCACGGGCCAATCCTCGCCCTCGGGTGGCCCGACGAATACAAACTTCTCCTTCCATTCATGAATGGAAGAAGGAATGACTACCACACCCGACCCGGCCACTCCACCCTTGCGTTTTTTGAAGGAAAAATACACCTGGCTCGGCTCGTTCTTGCTAGTGCAGGAGTGATTCTTATAGCAGAGAAAGGAAGTAAGAAGGGTCAAGCTGAAGGGGATGTCCTCAAGTTTCAACCGGACCAAAAGCCCGAGGAGGATTCTCCACGAGTTTGGCGCTAGCTGGCCCGAGGAGAGATGGAAGCAACGAAGTATCCCACATAGCTCGGTTGGAAAGGGCAAGCACATTCCCGCTCGAAATGCTTCCAAATACAGGGCAATCTCCTTCCCCTGTACCTGGTCCGCCCGTTCCCCTTCTTTAGCCAAATGGAGCGAATAGTCAGAGGGAATATGGAAATGAACCCGAATCTCGGCAAGCTCGCCCATATCCCTCAAGACGGAGAGCGCATCGCAGGCGTTCCCGATGCGCACCTTAGGGGCCCTTGTCGCCGCCGGACGGCTAGCGACGCGGGTAGCCCTGGCTCTTTGGGGTGAGCCCGACACAGAGAAAGCAACGAGAGAACCCTCTTGGCTGTCAGCAGCCAAAGAGGCGGAAGACTTTCTAGACTCGGCTCCAACAATTAGAACATCATCGGCCGACTCAACCCTAATTACTTCTACAGACTCCTCAGAAGAAGTCATCTAACCTAATTCAAAGGGATTGGTTCTCCGAGAAAAAACCACAAGGGATCCGGTCTAACGAAGGGAGCGCCGAGCAATCTTTGACAACGAAGGGAAATTATGACGGAAAGTGTTGGCCCTAGGAGGGTCCCTTCCTATTTATACACTTCAGAAAAGGCATCCAATGGCCCAGATCAATTCCTACCAAAAAGAAGCGCCGCGTCTGTCAGCCGTCAAGTCTCCACGTGTCGAACGACCATTGGGGACGTCCTTTCGATCGCAGGCGACATCGACAGCCTGTCGCGTCTGCCAACCCGCTTCAAACGCGTGGCCTGTGACAACAGACGAACGAGCGAATCGGTACCCACTCTTTAATGCGCGATCATTTCGCTGATCCGCTGATATCATCAGAGATACGCGCGAAGATCCAAGCGCTGGGGGATACGCCACGTGGGTCCGGAAATCTGAACGACGCAACTACCCAACACCACGTCGTCCCGGAAAATCCGCACCGAGGATTCCCGGCAACAGACTGAGCGAGACAAACCAAGCAGGCCACTCTCGACCTGATCCATAAATAGGTCGGAACGAGAGTGGGGGCTAATGATGATGCTCATAAGTGAGAATTCCTCAGATCACGACACGTGGCGAATGACATGTCATCCGCGACAACTCACTGGATTTCTTGAGGGCTACCGAGACAAAATCAGTGTGGAGCACTGATGATCTTCCTCGGTTCGTCTCCGAGCTTACACTCCGCCTTTTACCCAAGAGCGACCTAGCCGCCGAACTGGCGTCCATCCTCTTGTGCTTGTCTCCGAGCTACCGCGGAGCTCCGAGCTACTGTGGAGCAGAGCTTCCTCGGCCTCCCGGCTCGTCTTCGAGCCTCATGCCGAGCTAAGTCTCTCTAGCTCTCCCGAACAAATGAGAACGTGAGGCCCTAGCACTTCCGCAACGGCTCCGCGTATTTCGCCAAAGCAAGATATCCGCCGCCCCACGTCCCGCGTCCCATGCTGGCGCATCCCCCATTAATGGGCGTATCCCGCCATTAATACGGGGATCCCGTCATTCACACCGGCATAACGTCAGGGACGTAACCGAAGGCGAAGATCCCGCGCCTACTCGCTCCATGCGACCGATATAAAAAGCCCTCTCTCAGACCACTCAGGTAAGGCGAATTTTAATCCAATAAGTTGCTACTCTGCTCATTTTTCTTGGCTAACTTGATCGTCGGAGGGTCCTATCGTGATCACCCACTCCGGGACTTCTTTACAGATTGCTCGGGTTCACCTCAAAATCAAACCATTGAGATCCACACGCCCAAAGAGACAAGTTTCAAGCCAAATCTCAGTCATTCAACAGTGCTCGCTACAGATCGACGGAGGACAACATCCGGAGGAGATCCGACCTCCATCAATTACTTTTTTAATTTTTTTGTTCTTACTGTTTTGGATCCAGATTCATGGCGGCCCGCAGCGAACACAACCCATGTGACATTTTCACTTGCTGTTCTTTAATTTGGATATTTGTTAGGTTTTTTTATTTTTATTTTTATTTTTATGTACAAGCCGAATGAAATAACCCAGCTGATTGATTTTGACATTTGTTAGGGTTTTGATACCGATGCTTTTCTTTTTAGTTTCATTCTATATTTTTTTTGGGCATTAAGGGTTATTTGCACCTAAATCTATTTGCTTTTAGTTCTCCTTTTTAAGTGCCTTTTGTGTAATTAAGTGCTTCTAGAACAAAAACTGGGAGTGTCAATTGTTGGGATTTTAGTTTGAATTTGGTTGTGAAGGTTATAAATTAATAAAGGAGCAATTTTTAAATTAGGTTAAGGATATTTGATAATACCTAATATCGGACACCTCTAAGATCGTGACGCGTGGCTGTGGCGTATCCAGAACTCAGAAGACAGGGCCCACAGGAGCCGACCAGGCCACCCTGTGCCCGATCTGCAAGCACAAAGCTGGCTCACCTCGAGACCCCCCGCAAGTTGGCCTCCTCGGCCCTTAGCTCGCGCCGAGCTACCACAAGGCCAAGACTCCTCGGCCCCTCCGCTCGTCCCCGAGCTCCCCAGCCGAGGCCGTCTTCCACGGTCCTCCGACCAACTCCACCGCTCACAAGCGTAACCGCCGCTCCGCGAATCTCGCCATGCGCAGATTCTCTGCCAGCAACATCCCATGTTCCACGCCATCACGATCCCCATTAATGAGCGATCCACTCTCTACGCGGGCGTGACGTCGGGAGCGTAACTGCCGGCGAGATCTTCGTGCCTGCTATTGTGTGCTACCGCCACTATATAAACTCCCATCACAGAGGGGTCAAGTAAGCGATTCTTTTTACACTTACGCTGTTACTCTGCTCGGATCTTGTCACTGACTTGAGCGTCGGAGGTTCCTCGGTGATACCAAACCACCCCGGGACTTCTTTGCAGGTACACGACGGCAGCCTCTTCATCCCACCTTGTCCTCTTAAAACCCATTGAGACCCATACGCAACGAAGGACAGTCAACCCAGTTCACCTCGAGATCAACGGAAGACAACATCTAACGGAGGCCCGAAAAGGAGCTCCATCAGTTGGCGCCGTCTGTGGGAAAACAAACTCCACGAAATACAAAGTTGACCTTCATGTCTCCTCTCTCATGTCGGACGACCATCCTGGGGATCCCGGAACCAGCCGCCGCCTTCCGCTCACCGAAGGCGGGGACGAACCTTCCCCTATGACCATAATCAACGCCCTCGCAGGCCGGATAGATCGCCTGCAATCCCTCGTGGAAGCCCTCGTCCGTGTCCAAACGACCGCGCCCGGGCCCCAGATCGCTGCACCGCCGCCGCCAGAAGGCTCCGTCCCTGTCTGGACGGCCAACCGTCAGCAGGCTGCATCCCCTCGCCACCGGTCCCTCGAACCGGTGCTCCCTGAGGCCCGCTGGGCGCCCCAGGGCTCCACGCCGAGATCCGCCGCCAGGGAGCCTCGCCCCGAGCCTCCTCACGACCCTTACCCTCCTGAGGAGATGTCGGTCACCTCTTCTATCCACAAGCGTGGCCGACCCCATCATGGTCGGCGGGAACGCACGGAAGGGGTCCGCCCCGGATACTCGTGGGCTTCCCCGTCACGGGACCTGAGGCACCTCATCGGGAGAAACCGGGACCGCTCCCATACACAGTCCGCCCGCGGCGGGGCCCAGGAATCCCGAGGTGCCGATTCTTCAAGGTACTACGGTCGGCTCGACGCCCTTGAGAAGAAAATCGAGGGCATGCGTCGAGAAGCTCACTTCTCGAGCGACGGGGCTAAGTACGCCTCCGACTCGCTCACGAAGCCATTCACCGAGGAACTGCTCGCCGTACGCGTCTCCTCGCGCAACAAGCCCCCAGCGCATTGAGGATCACTTCGGCCGGTTGCTCCCCAGACGCTCCTCCCTGCTGCAGCTGCTGATGTACTCCATCTGGAGGGCATCACCGGGGCTTCACAACCCGGTGTCGGAGCTGCTTTTCGGGGCAGTTGAGCCCGAGCTTCCATCGCTCGGCTATCCCGAGCGGGCAGCTTCCCTGCCTCAATGCCGGCAATCGAAAAAGCCCTTCCAAAGGCAGTCGAGACCGAGCTTCCATCGCTCGGCTATCCCCAGCGGGCAGCTTCCATGCCTCAATGCCGGGAATCGAAAAAGCCCTCCCAGAGGCAGTCGAGAACGAGCTTCCCTCGCCCGGCTATCCCCAGCGGGCAGCTTCCCTGCCTCAACGCTGGGGATCGAGAAAGCCCTCCCAGAGGCAGTCGAGCCCGAGCTTCCCTCGCTCGGCTATCCCCGGCGGGCAGCTTCCTTGCCTCAACGCTGGGGATCAAGAAAGCCCTCCCAGAGACAGT
The DNA here is from genome assembly GCA_030015575.1 of Agapanthus africanus. NCBI lineage: Eukaryota > Viridiplantae > Streptophyta > Magnoliopsida > Asparagales > Amaryllidaceae > Agapanthus > Agapanthus africanus. The sequence goes on along the minus strand of CM057342.1, from coordinate 14,161,974 downwards.
CGAGACCCGAGGTTCCCTCGCTCGGCTATCCCCCACGGGCAGCTTCACTGCCACAACATTGGGGATAAAAAAAAGCCCTCCCAGAGGCAGTCGAGGCCCAAGGATCCCTCACTCGGCTATCCTTCAGGACAAAAGCCATCACCAAGAGGCACCGGGCAGCAACCCTACCCGGCTAAGGGTCCTTGGTAGGCTTCTTACAGCTCGCCCGGCTATCCCCAGCGGGCAGCTTCCCTGCCTCAACGCTGGGGATCGAGAAAGCCCTCCCAGAGGCAGTCGAGCCCGAGCTTCCCTCGCTCGGCTATCCCCGGCGGGCAGCTTCCCTGCCTCAACGCTGGGGATCGAGAAAGCCCTCCCAAAGGCAGTCGAGGCCCGAGGTTCCCTCGCTTGGCTATCCCCCGCGGGCAGCTTCACTGCCACAACGTTGGGGATCAAAAAAGCCCTCCCAGAAGCAGTCAAGGTCTGAGGATCCCTCACTCGGCTATCCTTCAGGACAAAAGCCCTTGCCAAGAGGCACCGGGCAGCAACCCTACCCGGCCAAGGGTCCTTGGTAGGCTTCTTACAGCCCTATAGCTTTTTCTCGCGCCAGGGACCAAAGTCCTCCCAGAGGCAGCCGGGTCTTTGCCCGGCTATCCCCAGCTGGTAGCTTCCTACCACAACCGACATGGATCAAAGTCATCGCCAAGAGGCACCGGGCGGTAACCCCGTTCGGTCCCCGTCCTGAAGGATCAAAAGCCCTCGCAAGAGGCAAACCGAGCAGCTGCCCCGCTCGGCCAGAGATAAACAGTCGAGCCCGAGGTTCCCTCTCTCGGCTATCCCTTGCGGGCAGCTTCCCTGCCCCAACGCCGGGGATCGAAAAGCCCTCTCAGAGACGGTTGAGCCCGAGCTTCTCTCGCTCGGCTATCCCCAGCGGTCAGCTTCACTGCGTTAAAGCTGGGGAATCGAGAAAGCCCTCCCAGAGGCAGTCTAGGCCCGAGGTTCCCTCACCCGGCTATCTTTCAGAGCAAGGGCCCTCGCCAAGAGGCACCAAGCTACTACCCCGCTTGGCGACCCTCCGCGGGCCTCTCCCGGCCCTTCCAGCGCTAAAGGTCAGAGCCCTCGTCACGAGGCCGCGAGTTCCTTCCTACTCGGCGCATCCCTGCGAGTAGTTTCCTACCCAGCAAAAGACATCATGTCTGTCCAAGCCTAAACGATCTCCCCTCGACCTCGGGGCCCAACACGGAGATACCTCCTCGAAGAAGCTCATCGACAAGCAACGACAGTCAGCTCGAAAGATGATCGTTGAGCAGAGGACCAACCTGGCATGAAAGTGCAACGGCGCGAGTAAAAATATCCCAAGCAAGTATTCCTCACAAACAGATGCCAGAAAGAAAATTTATCACAGCCGGAGAAGAAAAACTTTTTTTTACTACTGCCAAAGATAAGTTTTTACAAAGGAATTTTCTGGCTCCTCAGCCTTACAAAAATTCAAAAAAAAAAAACAAAACAAAATGAAGACAGGGGAGCGGAGGCTCTACTCTTCGGGCCCGGGCACAGCCTCGGGGTCCTCAACCTCTACCACTGGGGGCGCCAGGTCCTCGGTCCCTGCCTCGCCGGGAAGCTCTCCCCCTTGCCCGTCGGCGCCCATGAGGGGGAACTCAGCCCGGAGGTCCGTGTCGTCGAATTCTGGCATCCTGGATTTCACGGCATCAAGGGTGTCGTGCTAGATACGGGTCGTGGCTATGGCCAGGTCGTCGTAGAAATCTCTCGATTTCTTGTAGCTCGCCAAGGCCTTCGATCCAGCCGACTTGAGGGCCTCGGCCGACGCCCCCAGTTCCTTCCGGAGGGTCTTCACCGTCTTCTTCAGGTTGTCGGCGAGCACCTGAGAGTCCCTGAGCTTGCCCTCGGCGATTGCGGCAGCCTCGCGATGCTGAGCGGCCTCCTTTTTCTCGGCTTCCACCTCGTACTCCAGGGCGGCGATCCTCGCCAACATCGCCTCCTGCTCCCGCCTGGAGCTTTCTTGCAACGCGGCGAGCTGGCCCGCGGCCTCCACTGCCGGGGCTACCACCTCGGTCTCCATGCGGAGGGAGAGGGCCACGTGCTGGAGAGTTTGGGAAGGAGCAAAAAGGAGGATCAGAAACATGAAAGAAAACACTAAATCTCACCGCGCGATGGGGGCTTACCTGCACGGCTTCCTGGGCGATCGACGCCAGCTGAGCTTTGAGGGTCCCCCAGGAACCCGACCCCCGGCCGAGGTCTCTATCTCGTGGAGGAGGCTGTCCGCGACTGACAGCCCGGACGATACCGCGAGCCGAGGCGGTGTCATCCGCAATCAGGACCCGCTTCCGACCCGACCCTCGGCTGGGGCCCGGGGCGGGATACGGGTCGGGGCAGGCTGCACCCGGGAAGAGTCGGCGCCCCCGGCCCTGGTGGGCTGCCTCGGCTGGCGCATAACATCCCTAAGAACTTCGAAGTCCATGGATCCTGCACGAAATGAGCACCCCACTTATCAGTAACGCGAGTAAAACATAAACTCAGAAAGCAAGCCTAACTTACCGATAAACTCGACGGGGCTAAGCCCGGCCCAGCTCAAAACCCTCTTGGATAGCAACACGTCATATCGGGGTATGGGCTCCCATGACGACACTCTCACTGCGGCGGGGTCGTTGGATGGCTCCCCGACAGGCACTTCTCCCTCGACCATTTGGTGGGCTTTGGCCAGTCTTCGTCCTCGGGGGGAGAAATGAAGAAAAACTTCTTTTTACAATCATGAACGGAGGAGGGCAAGGCCATGACGCCAGACCCGACAGCAATCCCGGGCCGCTTCCTAAAGGCGAAATACACCCACCTGGGGTCACCAGCTCGACCGCCGGGGTGACTTTTTAATGCAAGGGAAGAATCGAGAAGGGAAAGACTGAAGGGAACCGCCTGCAGCCTCAGGAGGATCAAGAACCCAAGGAGAATCCTCCATGAGTTCGGCACTAGATGCCCGGGGGCCAAACCGAAGAAGTTTAGGGCGGCGATGACCTCAGGAGAGAAGGGCGCATTTCACCCCAAAAGGCTTCCAAGTACAGGGCGATCTCCCTGCCCCGCACTTGATCAGCCCTCTCTCCCTCCTTGGCCAGGCGAAGCGTGTAGCACTGGGGAATGTGGAAGCAAGCCCAAGCGTTGACGAGCTCGTCCTCATGCCTCATCCAGCACGGGGGGCTGGGGGCCATGTCTGCCACCTCCTTCCTGGAGGTGGCCCCCGCCTCACAGCCCTGGGGAAAGGGATCGACCTCTACCCCCTGAGGGGACTCAGACACAACTAAAGGAGCCCTAACACCTACTCCTACAACGTCTACTGATTCTACAGAAGAGGAAGACATCTAATCTTGGGAAAGAAATTCTTCAGGGGCTGAAGTGAAAGAGAGGAGACGGGCGCCGAGCAGCTGGGGCCTAAGAGAGGAAAATATAAAGAGTGGGGGCCCTAGGACGGGCCCCACATAAATTTATCGCCGCATACGACCTTATCCAACGACGCCCATCGTCTCCCGCCGAAACGACCCTTGCGCTCAGCGGCTCTGATCGTTCCACATGGCAGCCCAGCGTTGGGCCGTGTCCTTTCAAGCGTCGCAGGCCCGCGCGCGTCGCATCGGCTAATTGACAATCGACACGTGGACTGTCGCTTCGACTGCAGAGTGCACGAACCGGCGCACCTTCTTTAAATGCAAAGATCCCTCCTCGATTCGCCAGTGGAAAAGACAACCGACGGCTCGAGGACTCGTCCCGACGAAACCCTAGAAGGGATCACACCTCGGAAGGCCCGGCAGTCCACTCCTGACCCGACTACTATCTGGTCAGGACAAGAATGGGGGGCTAATGATAATACCTAATATCGGACACCTCCAAGATCGTGACGCGTGGCGTGTGACGTATCCATAACTCAGAAGATAGGGCCCGCAGGGGCCGACCAGGCCACCCTGTGCCCGACCTGCAAGCACAAAGCTGGCTCACCTCGAGGCCCCCAGCAAGTTGACCTCCTCGGCCCTTAGCTCGCGCCGAGCTGCCACAAGGCCAAGACTCCTCGGCCCCTTCGCTCGTCCCCGAGCTCCCCAGCCGAGGCTGTCTTCCACGGTCCTCCGACCAACTCCACCGCTCACAAGCGTAACCGCCGCTCCGCAAATCTCGCCATGCGCAGATTCTCCGTCAGCAACATCCCACGTTTCACGCCATCACGATCCCCATTAATGGGCGATCTGCTCTCTACGCGGGCGTGACGTCGGGAGCATAACTGCCGGCGAGATCTTCACGCCTGCTATTGTGTGCTACCACCACTATATAAACCCCCATCACAGAGGGGTCAAGTAAGCAATTCTTTTTACACTTACGCTGTTACTCTGCTCGGATCTTGTCACTGACTTGAGCGTCGGAGGGTCCTCGGTGGTACCAAACCACCCCGGGTCTTCTTTGCAGGTACACGGCGGCAGCCTCTTCATCCCACCTTGTCCTCTCAAAACCCATTGAGACCCACACGCAACGAAGGACAGTCAACCCAATTCACCTCGAGATCAACGGACGACAACATCTGACGGAGGCTCAAAAAGGAGCTCCATCAATATTATATTTGATAAAGATAGGTATGCTTCTTTTAATTAGAAGTAATCTTATTCTATGCTATAAATAAATGTGACCCTTATCTAAATTTTTTCCTCTTTTTGTTGGAGGAGGAGGAGGAAAAGGAAGAGAGAGGTTTGAGTACAGAGGCACAAGAGCCAGTTATTTAGGGTCAAAGGACAAAGCAAGGGCTAAGGTATTGTTGTCATAAGGGTTTTTGTATAAGAATCTATAGAAGGCATAACAGTACGCTTGTATTAGGTTGCACAGATACTTCCAATGGGTTGCCGTATCCGTGTATGACACGTATGAGCTAAGACATTTCCACGACACATATCAGGCACACCGGTACATATCAAATACGCAATGCACATGTCATAGGTATGATGTATTTGTCATATGTAATCTTATATTTGTCTAGTATGTTATAGTTATTATATGTCTATTTACATGTTATACTTTTGAATTTATGGTGTTCTATTAGACATACAAATGTGTATCGTATGTGTGTCCAATCTTCGTTTGCTATCTTGATGCTCCACGCAATGTGAAGGTCAAATTTGTGGGACCTCGGCAGAGATGTGTTTGCTTCATTCAAGGGTGTTGATATTTTGGATATTGTTATGTTTTTCTTTGGATTAACTGAAGTTGGAATTGACGTTGTGTGTTGATGATGGAGAGTAGACTGGGACAGAGTAGTTGTTTTTAGCATGGTTTGACCTCTCGGCCAATCCTGATTCGGAATGGCTGATTTTGATCCTAAAACCGAGCGTCCGACTTCCAAGACCGATATGGTCGGATGCCGAGCATCATTGGTTTACAATTTTATTAGTGTGGTTATTGACATATTGTACTAAGTTTATTAACGGTTGATGAGGTTGTTAACGTGTTAATGGATTCATTAATGGTTTAATAGGTTTATCATAGGCTATTAGGGTTGTACGGTTAGTTTGACTATCAATAATACGACTTCAGACATAATTAATTGTAAAGAATTTACCAAATTGTTTTTAGTTTCTATAATTATTTATTTTTAAAATCCTTATCGGTAAATTGTTTTTAGTTTCTTTAATTATTTATTTTTAAAATCCTAATTTTAAAATTCTTTTTCTTAAACAATATAAAGTCCGATATACTGCTTCCAGACGATTGATACGACCGAGATCGTCCCAAACAATAAGATCCAAGTCTTATTGAGATTTGTCCCAATCTTATATATATCATTGGCATTGGCTTGATTTGAGTAGGTTTCAACAATAACACTCATCAAGCCTTATTGAGATCTGTCCCATCTTATATTTTATACCCATGAACCTCTCATAGTTTTTCTAACGTGGGATTATTTTAGTCCACACATCTCAACAAAAATGATGTGAGACGTTAATTTAATTTAGGGAATTAACCTTCACATAGCTGGATTGAGAAAACGGTTCATGTAACTGAGACCAAAAGTTTAGGACATAGGCTTGCTGCTGTTGTTCTTTTAGTGCACTAATCCTGCTTATGTTGTATTAAACTCAAGGGCCCGAGTTGTCAAAACCAGTTGATGGGGATGAACAAGTTGTTTGAAGTGATGAGTCTGCCAATGATAGTGCTGAAACTACTTACGTTGCCCATTCAAAACAAATGAGGGATGACCAGGTGCAGAATGCTGTTAAGTTTCTGTCACATCCAAAGGCGAGGGGCTCTCCCATCATTTACAGGCGTTTCTTTCTTGAAAAGAAAGGCCTTACAAAGGACGAAATGGCTGAAGCATGCATTCCATATTGAGTAGAAATTTGTTGTGGGAAAAAACTGTCCTAATTCTTTTTTTTTTTTTTTTTTTTTGCTCACGAGTGAACTAAACAATGCTTATGTTTTACAGGATCAACCATTGAATGCTACATCGGATAAGGCTGCTGCCACAAATCATGGCAATTTTTTTTGAGATTTAGTAATTAGTATGGATGGATGTAATAAAACGAGTGGATAGTCACAGACTACATGCATCTTACTATTTTGCGAATTTATTTATTTTGTATGGAATGCGGAAATCTGATAGATATAGGTTGAAGAGAGGAGGGGCCGATGTGAGACATGCTCTTCGGAGTGACGAGAAGTAATTGGAGAAAGTGATATGCCCGGTTAGAAGGAAAAAAGGGGAGTTCTACTTAATTTGAGCTAACAACGATCAGGAGGTTGCGGATTGTTTAAAGTAAAACGGTAGAGGGTTGTTGCGAACTTAGCGTACAGTTTTAACAGTATATACCTTGCTCCGGTGACTAGGAATTGCCCTATCTATAATTTCTTGTCTATTTCTACAGCGAACCCAAATTAAGATTTTTTAAGGTGATTCCCTCATGAAATAATAATTCAAACAATCCAGTGCCATATGGATGCTTTATCAAGTAATTAGACCGAACTCGTGCAGTAGTACAGCTCTGGGCTTTTGTACCAACTGAAAAACAATTAAATATCCTTCTTATGAGCAAATTTAGACACAGAAGTTTACCTGAACAAATTTTGTTCTTCTAATCAACCATATAATATAAATTAATTATATAGTGAGCTCCCAAAACTCATAAATTGGCATGCAAAGTTCTGCATAAATTTCAAATTTTAACTGCAGTTGACTTCTTACTACTTTTTTGGGCAATTCCCTTTAACAGCAGAGGTATAAATTCATTACCAAATTCGACAGAAAACTGCAAGGAAGTAAAATTGCTTGCCATATTAATTTTAGCATTTTTCTTGGTTCCATGATTTGATACTTGTACCAAACCATTTCTTATTTCATGTGTTCACAATAATGCTGCTTGTTTACAGAATGTTACTTATGGAAAAGTATTCAAAGCTTGACCTGGGAAGCTGACAATTGCAAATTAATATGATGATTGCTGAAAGACAACGATTTCTATTGCTGAAAGACGACGATTTCCCACTTTTTTTAGTGGAAACAACCACATGTTTGAAAGTTCTTAGGCATCCTAGGCATTGCTCATGAAATATGCACAGAAAAAGTATTACAAAATAATAAATAAATAAATAAATAAATAAAATCAAGTAATGCATTTCTTAATTTAAAAAAGGGATTAATGTTAAAAAGAACTGAAAATAATTAGGAGGAGGTGGGGGGATTAATTAGTGCTCATTGCGTAAAATGGTAGGGGTTTATTGTGAATTTACCCTACTTTTTTAATCCGCTGCATACCTTTCTCCATGAACCATACAAAGCTTTTATCCCAAGCATATGAGGATGGCTACATGAACCAACATGAGAATCACGCCGAGGGCGCAGATGGATCCTCCGCCTCCACTCACTCCTATTGAACAATATACTTTGATTAAGGCCTTTGGCATCCATATCTTTTCGTATCTCCTCCATCCACATTTTCTTAGGTCTCCCTTTCGTCCTTTTGACTTGGCATAAATTGAGAATATCCATTTGTTGAACCGGTGCTTCCGTAGGTCTGCGTCGCACATGATCAAACCATCTTATTACAATGTGGATATCCATTTATATATGTTACTGCTGTATGCTTCGTATTTATTCCCCGTTCTAACAATTGCCCAACCAAAACCAGCTCGCAAATTGCAACCCCAAGCTCCTGCTCAATCTTTACCGCCGTCAAGTACTGTTTCCATGGTCCGAAGTGTGAAGCCGTCTCTGTTTCACTGGTCTCATGCTCTAATTGCGGCAGGCATTCTTGCAGCCTCTGCTGCTGGAACTGCTGCATTCTTCAAGGTATCATGCAATACTTTGTTTTTAATTCCAAACTACATAAAAATAAAAATAAAAGAGAAATCTTTGGCAATGTTAATCTGCTTGATGTGTGGGCACATGGCAAGTAATTCTTTCTGTAAGGTCTTGTACCCATACTTTTTTTTAATCAATTTGTATCGTTCATGTGAGAATGGGTTCATTTCTCTCTTGGCTTTATATGTTCCTTAGGTATTGACACGTAACTTCGTAAAAAAATCTATCATCATGTGCGGCTGAGCCTATGAATATATGGAGCATTGTCACGCCCCGCTTCCCAATATACAGTAAATACGAGAACCTGACTCGGCAAGATATGCTACCTAAGATAAGAAATCATCCTTTCATAGTCACATTAAGACTGTCAATCAGTAATCTAAAACGATAAAACAATATCTATCACATGTCCAATATGCCACAATAAACAACAACAATAACGAGTCCAAAGCGGAATTAATGAATAATGACCAAATCTCAAGTTCCAAGAAAAGAATAATAATTAATACTTGTCTTTTATCAGATCACAAAAAAATCCCAATAAAAGTGCATTACAGGTGAACAAACCTAAACCATAATAATAAACTAGACCAATGGAATAGTCTCACTGATCATCAACCTTCTTGAAGTACTCCCGATCCTCAAGTGCTAAATCCAAGGTATCTGAGCTATGCAAAACCGAGACGTCAATGCGTCGGATATAATATCATAATGAATATAACCGGAATGGAACTCAATATACCATTCGAAAGAATCAATATCATGTATGTAGTCAATAATAATATCAATACAGATGATGTATCAATCGAGATATAACAATCAATCATGTCATGTGTATTTTATGGGTTCATGTCGCTAAGTTATCTATTCTATATGTACTTGAAACCAATTAATATAATTCTCAATGGAACTCAACATTATCTTGTACGTGTCCGGGACTACGATTTCATGACTCCCGGGGCTGAACCCGAGACATACCGCTAGACAGTAAAACAATATCAATATGGACAAATGATATTAGCATCACCATTCCAGAGCTTGTAGCTCATATCGACTAATCGGTTTCTAGCAATCAATCAAGCTGAGTTACAATTCGGTTTTCATTATTGATTTTTTCTTTCACCATGTTTCAATTCATGTCAGTTATTAATAGAATATCTACTGAATGCCAACATAGGAACGATTTCATATCAATAAACAATCAATAAGGTCCTGTCGATCGGAACAATCCGGTCAATCGATGTAATAAAGTCAATCAATCACTATCAATGAATTGTTGGCATTTCGGTAAACATTACAATACCAATGGTTGACATGATAACAATAGTAACGACAATGGCAATATCGATATCACGATAACATTGTTAAATGTGAACAACCTGTATATTATCATGTCAGGAATAGAACAATCATATCAATAATATGTCAATAACCTATCATGGCATAATTTAGGTAAGCCATCTTGTATGTTTAACGCACTATAACATGTCGACACATGTAACAACTCCAATTTTAGTATACAAAAATTTGTTTAAAAGTTAATGTATACTTAGGGTATTTGCATTTACTGTGAGTACTATAAGTATTTGTTTTGTTTTTTAATTGCAAGAAGGAACTTATAGCTCATTGGTAAGACCTTGCACTATTGAACCAAAACATCAGAGTTCAAATCCCATCAGCCACATTATTTTTAATATTGTTTTATTTCAAATTTTTAGAAGTCCAAGGGTCTACATGTGTATAACTCGTAAAAACCCCACGTCACATATAAAACAAACTGTCCCAGAGAGTAGACCAACCGACGAGCGACCTACGGCAGCGAGCCTCGGCCCGACTCGCCGTGACTCGGCCGGCGACTCGGCCAACTCGGCCCGCCGGCGGCGGCCTAGCCGAGTCAGATCGGCCGATTCTCTTCTTAGACCCTCGGTCTTTTTATCTTCTGGTAACTCCTGCATAGTTTAATTTCTCTGCACATTAACAGAGAGAGTAAAAACCCCATTAAACCATATTTTTAAAACAATTTTTAATACATTTTCAATACAATTTTTCATCCACCATAAACCTTAGATTACCCTATAAATACCATCCCTAAACACGCATCTCTCACTCACAAACTCTGTCCAAAACTCTCAAGAAAACTCTCTAGAATTTTGTGTACAAGTGGAGTTAGCGAGGACGAAATTCCGGTGAATTTCCGACAACGATCCGAGAAGCTCCCGGCAACGTAACGACACACCGGCAAATCTTACTTCCTACTCCTCCTCTTCTCCAAACTAACAACAAGTAAGTCCCTCCTCCCTCGCCCCTTCTCTATTCTTAAAACAAGTATTTCTAAACCCGACAGAAACGGAGTTAATCCGACTTCCGATTCGGTTCTTCCTAAAATTCCACTTTTTCTCAAATACAACCAAATAAACTCTTACATCTTAACTATTAGTCATTAAGAAAATATGTTGAACAAATTTTCTTGCAAAATATCTCATATTGCAATTTTTATCGTACATTTTTACTAAAATACCATGTAATTTAGTTTCGACATTAAAATATCATAATTCTTGCTGTAATTTTAGATAAATCACGAGGTAATGAACTACCTCTTCACAACACTCATATGCAATATAGCACAATACCTTTCGAGAATATAAAATACGGGAATACAGATTTACAATTAAATATCTTTTACTATTAAAACCATTTTCTACAAGATTACGTATTTTTACAAATCTTTGCAAAGCGCCGCTACAACCAATTTTGGGGAACCCGACTGGAATAATACGGATTATCGCACATCTCTGAGCTTAGTAGTGCGAGATTTAGACCCCCACAAGAAGCATTCGGTCTCGAAAGATTTAAAAATATAAATATCTTAAGAAAAATGTGATCTCTAAAAAAATAATAAATTAAAATTATTTTATATAAATAAATATATATATGTATCATCAAATATCTATTTTTGATATAATATAAATATTCTAACTTTTCTAAATCACAAGAATCACTTTACACGAAAATACCATGAAATTTCATACAAATTCAATATTACAATTAAATACCCTATATTATGAAATTAGGTTATTTTCACTAGAAATGTCACGTATATAAAATCCACATCTATGACAACTCTAAACACGATAATTAAATACTCGGGGTGTATTTTGAAAATTATACAAAAGTATTTTTACATATAACACCCTCAAGTTCTATAAATTACCCTATGTACCCTAGTAAATATAGGTTTAAGCGGGACCGATCTCTTGAGCCTCAGGGAGCTGGAGATATGGGTGTTTGCCTATTTAAGGCACACAACTTAACAAACGGTGTTATCAACACGATAATCGTCTTTGAAAAAGACATAAATCTCGCCGCTCATGTGCAGCGGTTACCGATAACATCAAAACCTAATTCAGGACTTCAATTTCCTTTTCTAATTGTCTGACTCAGACCGAGTCTCATTATAAATAATTTGACTTGAATGTGATTCAAGTACAAATTACAATTCAATATGAATCCATTAATACATATATTCAATCTATTCAATTTGTATTGACTGAACCGAATTATGAATATACTTCCATTTACATGATTCTCCAGTTACATCCATTTACTGATATCATGGTTTCGGCAAGTCATCCAATTATACATCGATACAAAACAATACAATTTACACTACAATGCAACAATACAAACAAGACATCGCGGGAATTAAAGGGTAGATTGGTACGAAAGGTGTTAGAAGTGGCACGAGACTGCAAGATTTAAGACACCTAATCTATATTCCGTAACTGTTGTACCGTGGTATAACGACTCCTTATACATTCCATTCATTTTAGTCTCTAGTCTACTGAAACTCCTCTCGTATACACTGGCATCTTTCTGTACCAAGCTGCAAACAACAGCGTTAACAATATAATACAACTTTAAAAGTTACACACTCTCTCTGTCTACTATATTTCGCTCTTATCTTTGGGATTTACCGAGCGATTTGTTCGCTGACGACATTCTCTTTCTTTTTCTTTGAATGTCGTCAGGTGATTCGGACTTTCCAGAGATCGAGCTCAGTGCCGAAGACTTGGACCAGTTTATTGAAGATCCCGAGCTGTAGTTACACTTGTACATTTCCTTTACATTCTGTATTTTCCATTTCTATTATGCCACTGTTTAGGCATTGCTTTCATTCAGACGTATTTACTTTCCATGTATTGTACAAAAGAATGTTAATAAATAAATTTGTTGTTCATTACTTTTGTCTCTTATGTATATTTCTTTCTTATTGCTTAGTTACGCTTAATGTATTTACTTCTGAGTAAATATGTAGCGGCCACGTCGCGTTCTCTGCCCGTACACTGAGAAGCAGGGTGTGACAGGTTTTGTTGGTGGCCCATGCAGGTCAGAGCTGTATGGAACCCTACCATGCAATTCTGTTCTGCGTGAACAACTGTCACGCCCCGCTTCCCAGTATACGGGCAGAAGACGCGACGAGGATGCTACGTATTTACTCAGAAGTAAATACTCTAAGCGTAACTAAGCAATATAAAAGAAATATACACAAGAGACAAATGTAATGAAACGACAACTTTATTTATTAACATTCTTTTGTACAATGCATGGAAAAGTAAATACATCTGAATGAAAGTAATGCCTAAACAGTGGCATAATAGAAATGAAAAGTATTAAAATAAAATATGTACAATGAAGCTAGAGCTTTGGGACGTAGGCAAGCTGATCCAAGTCTTCGTTGGTAGGCTCGATCTCCTGAGTGTCCAGATCACTTGACAACATTTCAAAAAAGAAAGAGAAGAAATGTCGTCAGCAAACAATCGCTCGGTAAGTCCCAAAGATAATGAAGAAATAGAATAGACAGAGAGAGAAAGTAGCTTTTAAAATTGTATTATATGGTTAACGCTGTTGTTTATAGCTTGGTACAGAAAAATGCCAGTATATACGAGAGGAGTCTCTATATGCCAGAGACTAAGGGCAACAAGAATATAAGGAACCGTTTATGCCACGGTACAACAGCAAAAGAAATACATGTTAGGTGTCTTAAGTCTTGCAGTCTCGTGCCACTTCTAACACCTTCCGTACCAATCTACCGTTAAACTCTGTGATATCTTGATTGTATTATTTGTGTTGTATTGCAACTTGTATTTTCTTGTAATATAGATTGTATAATTGGATGACTTTCCGAAACCATGATATCAGTAACTGGAGAATCATGAATGTAATTGGAGAATCATGTAAATGGAAATATATCCATGGTTCGGTTCAGTCAATACAGATTGAATAGTTTAAACAGATTGAATATATGGATTCATATTGAATTGTTATATTGTAAATTGTACTTGAATTATATTCAAGTCAGATTATTATAATGAGACTCAGTCTGAGTCAAACAATTAGAAGAAATTGAAGTCCTGAATTAAGTTTTGATGTTATCGGTAACCGCTGTACATGCGCGGCAGGATTTATGTTTTTTTCAAAGACGATTACCGTGTTGATAACATCGTTTGTTAAGTTTTCCAACTTAAATAGGCAATCACTCATATCTCCAACTCCCTGAGGCTCAAGAGGCTGGTCCCGCTTAAACCTATGTTTACTAGGGTTCTCAGGGTAATTTATAGAACTTGAGAGGTTTTATGTAAAAATAATTTTGTATAGTTTTCAAAATATACCTCAAGTATTTTATTATCGTCTTTAGAGTTTTTATAAATGTAGATTTTATATATGTGACATTTCTAGTGAGATAAACCAAATTTTCATAATACATGGTATTTAATTGTAAAGTGTTGACTTGTATGGAATTTCATGGTATTTTCATGTAAAGTGATTCTTTTGATTTGGAAAAATTGGAATATTGATATTATAACAAAAATAGATATTTTGATAATACATATATATTTATATATTTATAAAAATAATTTTTAATTTATTATTTTCTAGAAATCTCATTTTCTAAGATATTTTTATTTTAAATTTCTCGAGACCGAATGCTCTTTGCAGAGGTTTGAATCTCGCACTACTAAGCTCAGGGATGTGCGATAATCCACACCATCCCAGTCGAGTTCCCCAAAATGGATTGTAGCGGCGCTTTCCAAAGATTTGTTTAAAAAACATAATCTTGTGAAAATGGATTTTATAAGTTAGAGGTAGTTTTGTGTAAATCATTATTTCCCGAATCTATATTTCCCAAAGGGTATTTTTCTATATTGCATATGAGTGTTGTGAAGAGATAGGTCATTACCTCATGATCTATTTAAAAGTATACCAAGAGAAGTGATGTTTTATTATAGAAACTAAACTATATGTTATTTTAGTGAAAAAGTACGATGATAATTGAAATATACATTCTTTTGTAATGGAATTTGTTTCATATGTTTTGTTAATGATTAATAGTCAAGATGTAAGAGTTTTGTATGGTGGTGTTAAGGAAAATTGAACTTTACAAATAAAACCGAATCGGAAGTCGGATTTAACTCCGATTCCGTCGAGTTTTAGAATTATGAATTTTAAGAATAGAAAATAGAAGAAGGAGGTGGGACTTACATGTTTAGATTCAAGATAAGAGGGAGAGGGATCGGTAGGAGGTGCCGGTGCGTCGTTTCGTCACTGGGAGCTCCTAGAGTCGTCGTCGGAAGATCGCTCGAGTTTCGTCCTTCGCTAACTCCACTTGTACACAAAAGTTCTAGGGATTTTCTTGAGAGTTTGAACAGAATTTATAAGTGAGGGGTGTGTGTTTAGGGATGATATTTATAGGGTAAAACTAGGGTTAGGGTAGGTGAAAGGCTGTATTGAAAATTGTATTTAAAAAGGGTTTAATGGAGTTTTTACGAGTTATGCACGTGTAGGCTCTTGGGCTTCTAAAAATTCAAAAGAAAACTAATTAAAAAATAATGTGGGTGATGGGATTTGAACTCTGGTGCTTTGGATCAGTAGTGTAAGGTCTTACCAATAACCTACAAGCTCTTTCTTGCTATTAAAAAGCAAATCAAACTTATAACTTGTGCACAGGCAAAAGTACCCTTTTATGTATTTTTGAAAAAGTTGTACAGAAAGTTGTACAGAAAGTTTAGGGTTGTTACATTCTACCCTCCTTATAAAAATTTCGTTCTCGAAATTTGTAAAAGGAAAGTATAACAAATTAAAGGAAAGTTTGGTGATAGAACTATTAGTAGTGTATGAAAAATATGTAAAGGAATGAAAGAATGCGAATGGTTTTGGTAAAATTGTAAAAGAGGTGAGAGAATTTTGGGTTAGGATATATTTACAGTATATGAAATGATAAGATTCAAGGAATGTGAATTGTAAAGAATGTTTTAGTTGTTGGTTCTTGTGTTATATTGTTTAGGTTGTTCACGCAGAGCAGAACTGCATAGTAGGGTTTCATACAGCTCTGACCTGCATGAGCCGCCAACAAAACCTGTCACGCCCCGCTTCCCAATATACGGGCAGAGGACGCGACGAGACCGCTACGTATTTACTCAGAAGTAAATACGTTAAGCGTAACTAAGCAATATAAAAGAAATATACACAAGAGACAAATGTAATGAAATAACAACTTTATTTATTAACATTCTTTTGTACAATGTATGGAAAAGTAAATACATCTAAATGATAGCAATACCTAAACAGTGGCATAACAGAAATGAGTACTGAAATAAAATGTGTACAATGAAGTTAGAGCTCTGGGATGTAGGCAAGCTGATCCAAGTCTTCGTTGGTAGGCTCGATCTCCTGAGTGTCCAAATCACCTGACAACATTCCAAAGAAGAAAGAGAAAGAATGTCGTCAGCGAGCAATCGCTCGGTAAGTCCCAAAAATAAGGGAGAATTAGAATAGACAGAGAGAGAAAGTATCTTTTAAAATTGTATTATATGGTTAACGCTGTTGTTTGTAGTTTGGTACAGAAGGATGCCAGTGTATACGAGAGGAGTCTTTATATGCCAGAGACTAAGGGCAACAGGAGTACAAGGAACCGTTTATACCACGGTATAACAGTAACGGAAATACACGTTAGGTGTCTTAAGTCTTGCAGTCTCGTGTCACTTCTAACACCTTCCGTACCAATCTACCCCTTAAACCCCGTGATATCTTGATTGTATTATTTGTGTTGTATTGCAACTTGTATTGTCTTATAATACAGATTGTATAATTGGATGACTTTCCGAAACTATGATATCAGTAACTAGAGAATCATGAATGTAACTGGAGAATCATATAAATGGAAGTATATTCATGGTTCGGTTCGGTCAATACAGATTGAATAGTTTGAACAGATTGAATATATAGATTCATATTGAATTGTTATATTGTAGATTGTATTTGAATCATATTCAAGTCAGATTATTATAATGAGACTCAATCTGATTCAAACAATTAGAAAGAAATTGAAGTCCTGAATTAAGTTTTGATGTTATCGGTAACCGCTGCACATGGGCGGCAGGATTTGTATCTTTTTCAAAGATGATTACAGTGTTGATAACACCGTGTGTTAAGTTATCTAACTTAAATAGGCAAGCACCCATATCTCCGGCTCTCTGAGGCTCAAGAGACTGGTCCCGCTTAAACCTATGTTTACTAGGGTCCTTAGGGTAATTTATAGAGCTTGAGCGGGTTTTATATAAAAATAATTTTGTATAGTTTTCAAAATACATCTCAAGTATTTTATTAACGTCTTTAGAGTTCTCATAATTTAGATTTTATATATGTGACATTTCTAGTAAGATAAACCAATTTTTCATAATACATGGTATTTAATTGTAAAGTGTTGATTTGTATGGAATTTCATGGTATTTTCATGTAAAATGATTCTTTTGATTTGGAAAATTTGGAATATTGATATTATAACAAAAATAGATATTTTGATAATATATTTATATTTATAAAAATAAATTTTAATTTATTATTTTCTAGAAATCTCATTTTCTTAAGATATTTGTATTTTAAATCTCTCGAGATCGAATGCTCCTTGCGGAGGTCTGAATCTCGCACTACTAAGTCCAGGGATGTGCGATAATCCGCACCATCCCAGTTGGATTCCCCAAAATGGGTTGTAGCGGCACTTTGCAAAGATTTGTTTAAAATATATAATCTTGTGAAAATGGTTTTTATAAGTTAGAGATAGTTTTGTGTAAAACGGTAGTTCCCGAATCTATATTTCCCAAAAGGTATTGTGCTATATTGCATATGAGTGTTGTGAAGAGGTAGGTCATTATCTCGTGATCTATTTAAAGATATAGCAAGAGAAGTGATGTTTTATTGTAGAAACTAAACAACATGGTATTTTAGTGAAAAAGTACGATAACAATTGAAATATACATTCTTTTGAAATGGAATTTGTTTCATATGTTTTGTTAATGATTAATAATCAAAATTTAAGAGTTTTGTATGGCAGTGTTAAGGAAAATTGAACTTTACAAAGAAAACCGAATCGAAAGTCGGATTTAACTCCGATACAATCGAGTTTTAGAATTATGAATTTTAAGAATAGAAAATAGAAGAAGGAGGTGGGAATTACAGGTTTATAGTTAAGAGAAGTGGTAGAGGGATCGGTAGGAGGTGCCGGTGCGTCGTTTCGTCGCTGGGATCTCTTAGGGTCGTCGTCGGAAGATCGCCGGAGTTTCGCCCTTCGCTAACTCCACTTGTACACAAAAGTTCTAAGGATTTTCTTGAGAGTTTGGACAGAATTTATGAGTGAGGGGTGTGTGCTTAGGGGTGATATTTATAGGGTAAAACTAGGGTTAGGGTAGGTGAAAGGTTGTATTGAAAATTGTATTAAAAATTGTATTTAAAAAGGGTCTAATGGAGCTTTTAAAAGGCTCTGTTACTGTGCAGAAAATTTAAAGTGTACAGGGGTTTTAAGAAGAACAAAATACAGAGAAGTCGTGAAGGAGACTCGGCGATTTGACCGAGTCAACCCGGTCTCGCCGGCCGAGTTGGCCGAGTCCCCGGCCCGAGTTGGCCGAGTCGAGTCGGGGCTCGTTGCCACGTGTCCACCGTCGGTTGGTGTAGCTCCTGGGTCAGTTTGTTTTATATGTGAAGTGGGGTTTTTACGAGTTATGCACGTGTAAGCTTTTGAGCTTCTTAAAATTCAAAAGAAAACTAATTAAAAAATAATGTGGGTGATGGGATTTGAACTCTGGTGCTTTGGATCAGTAGTGCAAGGTCTTACCAATGAGTTACAAGCTCTTTCTTGCTATTAAAAAGCACATCAAACTTATAAGTTGTGCTCAGGTAAAAGTAACTCTTTCTGTATTTTTGAAAAAATTGTACAGAAAGTTGTACAGAAAGTTTAGGGTTGTTACAACAACCTAAACAATATAACACAAGAACCAGCAATTAAAATATTCTTTACAATTCATATTTCTTGAATCTTATCATTTACGTTGAATCTGTTCTAACCCAAATTTTTCTTCAAGGTTATGGATTTCCCAAACAACACCAGCACCAACTTCAATAACCATCCACCACCACTACCAATAACACCTTCTGTCCCTTCTCCGATCAACGAGTAGACGGTTCTGCTGGAGGTGACCCGCGGCCTCCTAGAAAGACAGCAGTAGCAGACTGCTCTTTTAATGAATCGTCCAAAGGTAGAAGCACCTGGGGTGAAGCAATTCATTGCTTTGCACCCCAAACAATTCTCAAGAAAAAAGAGCCCGCTGGAAGCTGAGAAATGGGCTCAGAGTATCGAAGATGATCTGGCAGCGGCACAAGTGCCAGAGGGAGCTTGTGTCCGTGTTGCGAAACTGCAACTCACGGATAATGCACGGAATTGGTGGAAGGCGTAAGAAAGCCGTCTTGATCAGCCCGTCGAATAGAAGACTTTTCGAGACACGTTCGACGCAAAGTACTTCCCTGAGATTGCCAGGTTCGACATGGAACATCAGTTCATACATCTGCAACAAGGTTCAATGTGGACCAAGTCGGTAGATGAATATAACGTTGAGTTCACCATGCTCAGTCGGTAAGATATGTCTCAATAATTCGAATTTTTCAATAAATCACATACTACACAGCTAACACCATACTTTAACAGATCTGCGGCACATCTGATACTGACAGATGAGATCAGAGCCCGTCGATTTCAACAATATTTGGACTCGGAGATCCAGGCTGCACTAGCCACAGGAGATTTTCCGACTCATGAATCGGGTCTGAAAGCTGCCCGCCGTTATGAGGCAGTGGTAAAGATGAGAGGCAGATCTCAATCTTCTGGAGTTAAGAGCCCTGCCAACCAGATAGCAGGAGCAGCCTCATCAAGGCCATCTTTTATGCCAAGGAGACCGAGAGTACCGAACAACAGGCCCAGCCCAGCCTTTTGTACCTACAACAAGAGAGTTGGACATATGATGAAAGATTGCCGGAGAGCCAACCGTCTTTGCTTAGTCTGTGGCTCGGCTACTTATGACATTAGGTCTTGTTCCCAAAGACAAAACCCAGTTGCTGCATTCAGGCCAGCAATCAACTATCAGCAGCGGCCAGCCCTTCAAGTACCTGCTCCGAGACTTGCACTACCTGCTCCACCACCTAGAAGACCACCTAATGCACCTCCTCCTCGTCAGTTCCATCAAAATCAACGGAACGTTACGAGGAATGCTCCTCAGGCCAGGAGGAATGTACCACGGCGACAGGCTTTCACGATGATCGTGGAAGAAGCTGAGGCTACTGGCCAAGTTATCACTGCTAACCCTTTCTTTTCAAGCTTTCCTTTCAGTCTTAATATCTATCCACATATTTTTCCTATACCTAAAACATATCCCACATATATTAGGTACAATCTTAGTAGCCTCACTTCCTGCACTAGCACTCTTCGATACTAGAGCATCTCACTGCTTTATGTCGCAACGGTTCGTCCGAACCCATGCGATTCCAGTCACACCGCTTATATCTAGTTGGAATGTCAGTTTAGGAAATGGCGTTCTAAAAGCAACGATGGGATTCAGCTTGTGTCCAGTTGTCGTCTGCAGCAGAGAATTCTATGCTGACTTCAAGGTGCTGGACATACCGAACTTCTATGTGGTTCTAGGAATGGATTGGCTCGGAACATTTTATGCTACCATCGACTGTCGTCAAAGGAGAGTAGTATTCTAGATTCCAGACCATCCGGTCTTTTATTTAAAAAGTGGAGACCGTATCCTGGAGCCAAGTACTTACAAGGTGAAGCCAAAGAAGGCAGTAATTGCAGCAACTCAAGCAGAGGAAGGATCAAAGCCAGAAGTAGTTCGAGAGTTCGACGATATATTTTCTGACGATATATCAGGTTTGCCTACCGATCGAGCTCTTGAATTCAGCATTGATTTAGTACCAGGAGCACAACCGGTGATCAAAGCACCTTATCGATTAAGTCCGGAAGTTTTGAAGGAAGTCCAAACTCAGTTGGATGAATTATTAGCGAAAGGATGGATTCGTCCCAGCACTTCAAGTTGGGGATCACCGGTATTACTTGTGAAGAAGAAGGAAAGTTCATATCGAATGTGCATTGATTATAGAGCCTTGAACGAAGTCACGATAAAGAATAAGTATCCGCTACCGCGTATCGACGATTTATTCGATCAGCTAAGTGGATCTTGTGTTTTCTCTAAATTAGATTTTCGTTCAGCTTATCATCAAGTGAAGGTCAAGGAAGATGATATTCATAAAACGGCTTTCAGAACTCGCTATGGACATTACGAATTTCTTGTGATGCCATTTGGAGTGACCAACACACCAGCAATATTCATGAACCTGATGAATCAAGTTTTCCGGGAGTACTTAGACAAGTTTGTTGACATCTTCATCGACGACATCCTGGTGTATTCTAGGAGTCGAAAGGAACATGACGAGCACCTATGAATTGGCTTGGAAACTCCACGACAACATCAATTATATGCCAAGTATAGCAAGTGCGACTTTTGGCTAGATCAAGTTGGTTTTCTTGGACATATCGTATCGGCGAAGGAATTTCTGTGGATTTAGCGAAAGTTTCAGCAGTAAGCGAATGGCCAACACCAAAGTCAGTGAAGAATATTCGGAGTTTCTTGGGTTTAGCTGGATATTACAGAAGGTTCATTGAAGGATTTTCAAAGATAGCAACACCCTTGACCAATCACACGTAAAGATGAAGACTTTGTGTGGTCAAAAGCATGTGAACAAGCATTCGTAGAACTCAACTCAAGGTTGACATCGGCGTCTATTCTCGTTATACCGGACCAATCTGGAGGTTTTGAAGTGCATTGTGATGCATCCGGTAAGTGATTAGATGTGTTCTACATCAACACGGTAAAGTTGTGGCTTATGCTTCAAGACAGCTGAAAACTCATGAGCGCAACTATCCGATGCATGATTTGGAGTTGGCAGCCGTTATCTTTACTCTCAAGATTTGGCGCCATTATCTTCTCGGTGAACGGGTGAACACACAGATCACAAGAGTATGAAATATGCGTTTACTCAGAAGGAGCTTAATATGCGGCAGGGACGATGGTTAGAACTCATGGCGAATTTTGACATCAACCTGCAATATCACCCAGGGAAGAGAAATGTGGTACTTGATGCCCTTAGTCTCCAACCATTAGCAATACATCTCACCGCTCAGTAGAAGCTACAACAGGACTTGTATCAGATGGAGATTGAAGTAGTCATGCTAGGTAACGCTTCAAGTTTGATGAATTTACAAGTTCAATCTACAATTGTCAATCAGATCAAAGCAGCTCAAGCAAGTGATGCTAAGTTGCAAAAGATCAGAGAACAAGTAGAGAATGGACTCAGAACAGACTTTATCATCCACGAAGACAGATCTTTGAGGTACGGCAGCAGATTATGTGTACTAAAAGGTTCTGATCGGGAAGAGTTAATGAAAGAAGCTCACAGCTCTCCCTACTCAGTACACTCTGGAGGTACAAAGATGTATAAGAATCTACGTCAAAATTACTGGTGGCATGGAATGAAGCGTGAAGTAGCCAGAAACGTCGTTAAATGCTTGGTGTGTCAGCAAGTAAAGCCTGAACATCACAGAACTGCTGGATTACTATTAGTGTATATGCCCTAGAGGCCATTACTGTATCATACTAGTTTGTATATTACTTAATGGAAGCTTGGGATATTTACAGTTGTATATACAATCTTGCTCAAAATAGTAGTATACTACTTGGTTTGTTTCTACTTCAATGTGTACATGTGTTTATTTTAGTATATCACCTATACACATTAGTGGAGCCCTTAGGATCTTTGCTTGATTACCAGCGTTGTGATGGCAGTCACACTAGTGGGGGCTGGGTAATCTATAAGCACATCCTTATGCAGGTCCCTAGTCGCAGGACTATCGAGACAGGGCATCGATACTCCGGAGTAGACTAGCGCATGCGTTTCTCATCCCAGAGTGGGAGATGGTCCGTCCCACAGCCATCAGTACGTCGTACTGGAGATAGTATGCGGGTGCTCGTTAGGTTACGAGTACACTGGACAGGACTCATCGGGAACTGTTGGTTGGTATTATACCTATCGTCAGTTATCAGTTCCCAGGTGACATGAGTATAGCTTAGTCCGCTGACTTGACACTGTCACTTCGCCTCGAGTGTGTTCCCACTGTACTTTGATTACTACCCTACCACGGCTCAAAGGAGTCGTGCAAACAGGTAGTAGTTGGGTGCAGTCCCGAAACACTTGGAGGCAGTGACGGTTAGACAGGATTCGTCTCTCCCGATATTGGGGGTTGACATCGCGCTGTGTCTAGGAGAGCCATTACACGAGTAGTTCCTGGCCAGGGCAAGCGAGATATACTGGTAGGCTTCCAGTGTTATCTCAGGGTGTTTTGGGCTTCACTCCGACACGACTTGTATCGCTATTTGGGGACTGACGTTTACTGCCCCCCTAGGCCCGCCATGCGATATATCAGACGAACAGACCGGACTGTACGGAGACTGTCACATTCAGGCTTAGTAGGAGTTCAGATGGGTTTCACCCCGTCAGTCTTCTTGTAGGCATCTACCTGGGGACCGTTACGTACAGCTAGTGCCGCTTGCGGTCTGTGGTTAAACCTACTGCCAGCGTAGTGTCGATTCTTTAGAGTCCCACACAGAAAGCTATTCGCCTTTAGGCAAAAGAGTAGAGGTCGCATGGTTTTGCGACAGGTCGCATGGTTTTGCGACAGGGTCCGGTCACATCCGTGCACTTGTGCACGTACAGTGTCCGGACTGTTAACACTAGCGGGCTTTGATTTAAGCCAGATCCTAGTGTACGTTTTGGGATTGATTTTATCTCGTATGTATTCGTGTTCCTCTGAACGCGGATGCGGGTGTGTATGCACAGTTGACGGAGAGACAGAGGCAGAGGATTCTCATTAGGGTTGTTGACTGTTGACCATTGACTTCTTGCTAAACCCTAATGAGAATATGATATATGATTAATAATAATATTAATTAAGTATTATGGTGACATGGTTGTTGAGGGGTTGACTTTGTTGACTTGTTAACTTTGTTGACTGGTTGACTAGGTTGGACTAGTGGACCATCATGATGACAATGGCTATTATTTCATGGCAAAGACTTTTTACTTGCTTGTTCTCTTGTGAAAAATGAGTGCATCAAATGATATGGCTATTGTAACTTAAACCATCACATAATACTTGATTGCTATGATTTGTTATGATGGCTTTCGATTATGAGAGCCAAGAGAGAAAAGTCTTTCTCATTCTATTATTTTCATTCTCTCTCTTGTTCTTGAGCTCTCATCCTCTTCCTCTTGCTCTCCCTCTCTTTAGTCTATGGTTCACTT
Source organism: Agapanthus africanus (assembly GCA_030015575.1). Lineage (NCBI taxonomy): Eukaryota > Viridiplantae > Streptophyta > Magnoliopsida > Asparagales > Amaryllidaceae > Agapanthus > Agapanthus africanus. Next base: position 14,137,922 of record CM057342.1, on the reverse strand, counting down.
GTCTCATGTGTTGAGAACCAAGAACCATTGAGAAAAATCCCAACACACTCTCCTCTACTCACTCTAGTTCACAAGGTTTAGCAAATCGAGTGAACTAGTTTCTTCAAAGCTCGAAGAAGAAGCCAAAGGTAGAAGCTTTCGGGTGGATCGATCTTCGGCGCAAGGAGACGACGGGGTGAAGCCGATCCGGAAAACCATCAAGTGTAGAAGACGAAGGAGTTCAAGAAAGAAAGGTATAACCCCCTAACCGAGTGGTTAACAACTCTTAGTTAGGTTGTTAGGTAGCTAAGTTTAACAAAGATCCGTTTGAGTCCATATTACCGCCTCTAGAAAATTGTTTTTCACCAAATTCCGCAAGCCCGTAAGTACCGGGAGAGGTAGCATGGACTTATAATTACTTCAACCGTTACCTATCCCAGAATGGAAGTGGCAACACATCACGATGGATTTTTTGACCATGCTTCCTCGCAGCACAAAGGGTAACGACGCGGTATGGGTCATTGTGGATCGACTTATAAAGTCGGCTCACTTCATCCCATTTCGAGTTGGTCAATCAACTGAGACCTTAGCAAAGAAGTACATGGAGGTAAGAATCTACTTATGATTTAAACTCTTTAAATATGTACTATCTCTGATACTCATGAACTCATACAGGAAATTGTTAGACTTCATAGAATACCAGTCTGCATTATCTTCGATCGTGATACCAGGTTCCGATCTCAATTTTGGCAGAGTCTGTAATCGAGCTTGGGAACAAATCTAAACTTCAGCACATCTTACCATCCACAAATAGATGGTCAGTCTGAGCGAACTATTCAGATCTTGGAGGATATGCTCAGAGCATGTATATTAGACTTCAAAGGTTCGTTGGAAGATCACCTACACCTTGTGGAGTTTTCATACAACAACAGCTACCAAACAAGCATAGGAATGACACCTTTTGCAGCATTATATGGAAGGAAGTATTGATCGCCATTAAGTTGGGACGACATCGGAGATAGAGAACTCTTTGGACCTGAGATGATAGTAGCAACTGTTGATATGGTTCATACTATCGGGGAAAGAATGCACATAGCCCAAGATCGACAGAAGCACTGGGTTGATGCAAAGCAACGTCTCTTGGAGTTCCATCCAGAAGATAACGTATTCTTAAAGATATATTCAAACCGTGGAGTGATCCGATTTGGAAGACGGGATAAGCTAACTGTGAGATATATTGGACCGTTCGACATACTTGAACAAGTCGGTGAAGTGGCTTATCGCTTAGCACTTCCACCTTCATTGGAAGGAGTGCATAACGTATTCTACATATCCCAAATCAGAAGGTATGTGAGTGACCCCAGCCATGTTCTTGATCATTCCAAGCTCACTGTACAGCCCGACTTGTCTTGTGAGCAACAACCTATGGAGATCCTGGATAAGAAAGTGAAGTCACTTCGGAACAAGGAAGTCAACTTGGTTTGAGTGATGTAGAGAAAAGACACTTCAGGAGAATCGACATGGGAAAGAGAAGATGAGATGCGTGTAAGATATCCTCACCTCTTTGTAAACTAGTCTTTAAAATAAAATTTGTAAATTTCGAGGACGAAATTTTTGTAAGGAGGGTAGACTGTAACAACTCCAATTTTAGTGTACAAAAATTTGTTTAAAAGTTAATGTATACTTGGGGTATTTGCATTTACTGTGAGTACTATAAATATTTGTTTTGCATTTTAATAGCAAGAAGGAGCTTGTAGCTCATTGGTAAGACCTTACACTGCTGAATCAAAGCACCAGAGTTCAAATCCCATTAGCTACAATAGTTTTAATATTGTTTTATTTTAAAGTTTTAGAAGTCCAAGGGTCTACACGTGCATAACTCATAAAAAACCCATGTCACATATAAAACAAACTGTCTCAGGGAGTAGACCAACCAACGAGCGACCCACGGTAGCGAGCCCCGGCCCGACTCGGCCGACTCGGCCCGCCACCGCCGGCCTAGCTGAGTCGGATCGGCCGATTCCCTTCTTGGACCCTCTATCTTTTTATCTTCTGGTAACTCCTGCATAGTTTAATTCCTCTGCACATTAACAGAGAGAGTAAAAACCCCATTAAACTATATTTTTAATACAATTTTTAATACATTTTCAATACAACTTTTCATCTACCTTAAACTCTAAATTACCCTATAAATAACACCCCTAAACACACACCCCTCACTCACAAACTCTGTCCAAAACTCTCAAGAAAATCTCTAGAATTTTGTGTACAATTGGAGTTAGCGAAGGGCGAAACTCCGGCGAATTTCCGATAACGATCCGAGAAGCTCCCGGTGACGTAACGATGCACCGGCAAATCCTACTTCCTCATCTCCCTCTTCTCTAACCTAACAACAAATAAGTCCCTCTTCCCTCGCCCCTTCTTTATTCTTAAAACAAGTATTTCTAAAACCCGATGGAAACGGAGTTAATCCGACTTCCGATTTGGTTCTTCCTAAAATTCAACTTTTTCTCAAATACAACCATACCAAACTCTTACATTTTGACTATTAATCATTAATAAAATATGTTGAATAAGTTTCCCAGCAAAATATTTCATATTGCAATTTTTATCGTACATTTTCACTAAAATACTATGTAGTTTAGTTTCGACTTTAAAACATCATAATTCTTGCTATACCTTTAGATAAATTACGAGGTAATGACCTATCTCTTCACAACACTCATATGCAGCATAGCATAATACCTTTCGGGAACATAGAATACGGGAATACAAATTTACAATTAAATACCTTTTACCATTAAAACCGTTTTCTACATGATTACGTATTTTTACAAATCTTTGTAAAGCGCCGCTACAACCCATTTTGGGGAACCCGATTGGGATGATGCAGATTATTGCACATCCTTGGGCTTAATAGTGCGAGATTCAGACCTCCGCAAAGAGCATTCGGTCTCGAAGGATTTAAAAATACAAACATCTTAAGAAAAATGCGATTTCTAGAAAAATAATAAATTAAAATTATTTTATATAAATAAATATATATATATGTATTATCAAAATATCTATTTTTGATATAATATAAATATTCCAACTTTTCTAAATCACAAGAATCACTTTACACGAAAATACCATGAAATTCCATACAAATTCAATATTACAATTAAATACCCTATATTATAAAATTAGGTTATTTTCACTAGAAATGTCACGTATATAAAACCACATCTATGACGAATCTAAAGACGATAATTAAATACTTGGGGTGTATTTTGAAAATTATACAAAAATATTTTTATATATAACCCTCTCAGGTTCTATAAATTACCCTAAGAACCCTAGTAAATATAAGTTTAAGCGGGACAGGTCTCTTGAGCCTCAGGGAGCCGGAGATATGGGTGCTTGCCTATTTAAGATAGACATCTTAACAAACGATATTATCAACACGGTAATCGTCTTTGAAAAGATACAAATTCTGCCACACATGTGTAGCGGTTACCGATAACATCAAAACCTAATTCAAGACTTCAATTTCCTTTTCCAATTGTCTGACTCAGACTGAGTCTCATTATAAATAATCTGACTTGAATATGATTCAAGTACAAACTACAATTCAACATGAATCCATGAATACACTCCATTTACATGATTCTCCAGTTACATCCATAATTCTCCAGTTACATCCATTTTTTGATATCATAGTTTCGGCAAGTCATCCAATTATACATCTATACAAAACAATACAATTTACACTACAATACAAACAAGACATCGTGGAGATTAAGGGATAGATTGGTACGGAAGGTGTTAGAAGTGGCACGAGGCTGCAAGATTTAAGACACCTAATCTGTATTCTGTTGCTGTTGTACCGTGGTATAACAGTTCTTTGTACATTCCATTCACCTTAATCTCTGGTCTACTGAGACTCCTTTCGTATACACTGGCATTCTTCTATACCAAGCTACAAACAACAATGTTAATAATATAATACAACTTTAAAACTTACACTCTCTCTCTGTCTACTCTATTTCACCCTTATCTTTGGGACTTACCGAGCGATTTGTTCGCTGAAGACATTCTTTTTCTTTTTCTTTGAATGTCGTCAGGTGATTCGGACTTTCCAGAGATCGAGCCCAGTGCCGAAAACTTGGACCAGTTTATTGAAGATCTCGAGCTATAGTTACACTTGTACATTTCTTTTACATTCTGTATTTTCCATTTCTGTTATGCCACTGTTTAGGGATTGCTTTCATTCAGATGTATTTACTTTTCATGCATTGTACAAAAAAATGTTAATAAATAAAGTTGTTCATTATTTTTGTCTCTTGTGTATATTTCTTTCTTATTGCTTAGTTACGCTTAGCGTATTTACTTCTTAGTAAATACGTAGCGGCCTCGTCGCATCCTCTACCTGTACACTGGGAAGTGGGGCGTGACAACACATATCAGTTTCACGTCAGGTTCAATATTAGTAATTGCCCTACATCAGATGTCACGTCTGTAGGAGACGTCTGATCCGGGTTTCTCTTATTTCAGACGTCTGTGGAAGATATCTGGTCTAAAACACTTTGCACTCCAGACGTCTGTAGGAGACGTCTGATCCTAATTTACATGTGTGGCAGACATCTTCAGTTCAATTCCGATTTTATAAAGGTATTCAGAGACGTCTGGTCCTACTTGAACATACGTCTGTAGTTCAATTTTAGTTATTGTAAGCCAAATTCAGAGACGTCTTGTCACTGTTGGTAGATGTCTCTATGGGATTTTCTGAGACGATCTGAATATCTAAAAATTATGATTTTCAAGCAATCTTTCTAATACGAATTTTCCACAAATATTAATCATATAAACGATGCAAGTGCGGTACATTAAACTAGTCGATTATAGAGACGATAAATTCTAGGGTTTGACAATACGTGTAATATTACTTCGATTCATCGACACATCGTGATTCAAATCTCGATGTATCGTGTTTTAAGTTACGGTCTATAAATTAATATAGTAATATGATATGAAAAATACTATCTTGTCGTAATAGCATGTTAAGCAAGTATTAAACTTGCTTCAAGGATGAAATCTCGCAATGTAGAAGACGACAACGTTGATAATCTCGATCTAGCCACCGCCTATAATACGACGTAGAAGGAAGATGACAATGACGGTGACGAGACGATCGATCACGGCGATGACGATGGTGATGGGGATCAGCCGGCTAGAACTAGGGTTAGGATTTGAGAGATGGAGGGATATGGAGGCCAAGGTTTCAGGAATAGAATTAATATGGAGAAAAATAGCATATGCAAGTTTATTATGAGGGTTTAAATAGGATAGGTTAATTGCAAGCGGGTCGGATATTTACATGAAGTCCCGCATCAATTTGGTTTAGGGATTAAGATAAAGTATAATATAATTATATGACACATATCTTTCTAATCTCATACTCATAAATCTTTTCTCAATTCAATATTTACCATCTAATAAATTATCATGACCAATAATAATAATAATAATAATAATAATAATAATCAATAAAACCCATGGTAATCCAATCCAAGTCAATTTATCAATAAATCCCGTAATATTCAATCTCATGGCACAAAACTCAATCCATTAATCAAATAATTTTAAAAGACCCGAATAATCAATTAACATTACTGTATTCCATTAAATTACCGTACGATCGTTCTAGGGTGTTACAAGCATGCTGGTGATTTAGGAGCTCCTCCCCTCTCTATAGTTTCTTCGAAGAAATTTTTTTGGACTAATCAAGAGGGTTGACATTTTATAACTCCGTCAAATCTTTCATGAAACCATGCTTCATTATAGATGGGAAATTTGATATGGTGATGCACATGTAGTGATGCATGTGCATGCGTGAGCATGTTCTGATTGTATCTACAATAATTGAGGATTACATGGATTCTTATATCGCTTTTGTACATAGAATGTGATGATTTCTCGGTTTAAAACTTGGATACGGAAAGTTGCAGCAGAAGGAGGAGGAGAAGGAGAATCTGAGAAGGAAGATAAACTACGTTCAATTCTTGCTGAACAAACTGCAGAAGCTGCAAGAGCAGCTGCTGCAGTTGTTGCTAAAGCAAGCGAAGAATTGCTGAGCTCAAAAAATGAAAGTTATCTACAGCTAATTTGATTATATGTCCTAACTTACAGTTATCTATTTATTATTAATCGTACTTCATCTTGGGAATTCCTAAGTTCACTTATTTTCTTCCCTTCTCACCCCCTGTTAGCGAAAAAGTACTTTGAAGTATTTATGAGCATGGTGGACGTCCGAGTAAAGGAGTTGAATTCTACGGATGAAGATATTCGTAAGTTAGAAAGCACAAAGGCAAATAGCCAATCTCAGGACAAGATGGTAGAAGAATACATCCAACCCACTGTAATTATTTGCTTTCTCTTGTATATCTGATTACATTAACACTTGTATTGTGCAAACTATACTTGACTTTCCTGCTGGTAATCCACTCTTACACTTTGAAAAGCACGAGCCTTTTGGTGGGGTTAGCCAAATTTGTGGAAATTTCTTAAATTTATCTTTTAGATAATATTAGGCTAAAATGCATGAATCCCCTCCTTATATACACTCAAAAAATGGGAAACCCCCGTTAACTTGAAAAAAACCTGCACCTTACTTCATAAATCTTTACAACATTAATAATTTCATGCATGATAGTTTTCTATACCAAAATTGCCCCTCTGTCAATTCTAATTGACAAACCCTATTACTCTCTTTTCTTCTTCTTATTCTTTCCGAAATTAACATTCTCTTGATTCTATTCTCATTCTTTGGAGGAGAGGGGAGACTGGGGCATTTAGAATTGAATTGGAGATTTTGTAGGGAAAAGGAGGGGAATAAATTTGGAGTGAAAAAGTTTTAGGAAAGAAATAAGGCAAGAAATTTGGGGAATAAAGGGCGGAAGGGCATTTGGGAGGGGATACCGAGAAAACTACCAGTGTTAAATTTAAAGGGTAAAATGCATGTTTTTCAAGTTAAGGGGTTTTTGTTTGCCTTTCGGGGGAAAGTGAGGGAGTTTTCATGCCTTTGACCCCTATAAATTCTAATGCCTTGGTAATATGAAAGATTTGGGATTATAAAATTGATTGGTGATCAGAACCAGTTCACTTTTTGGCTACCAGTGCTGCACTTTAATCGACCACTTTCTTTTTTAAGTATCTGCAGGGGCTACTAACAATGCAAGGAGAACTCCTCAAGTGAACCAGTGAGAAACTACCCTTTCCTCAGTGTTGAAGGTATGCAATATATCCTTTAATAATAGGTCTGTGTATTTCTGATGAAAATATTGCTTTATTTTATTCTATTTTATTTTTTTGCTGTGCGTGTGGTGTGGGTTTTTTTTTGGTGGGGGGGGGGCGGGGGGGCGGGGGGGGAGGTAATTTATGCAGTAATAGACTTCAGCTTATGTATGATCAAATGTGAAATGCATATAGCTCCCTGTATATATACCATGCCGTTTGTTATCACCCCTCAACTGGTTATTAGCCCATGACATCTCTGATGGCAGTCTTGATAAGACTTTGAATGAGAGCTTTGACCCGATTGTTCACTAACTCAACAGGGTTATATTTTAATATAAACTAGTTGTGTGATGATAAATGTTACGATGAGTTAGCACGATGAGCTTATATGCAATTATCGCTATAATCAATTGATTCAATTACAAGATAATGCCTCTACGAAATGGAACTTTAATTATATTTAGGTTCTTAATTTCTTCTGTTGTTGCTGAAGAACAGCCATGGGATGTTGCTCAGCAAAAGCCTAGCTACAGCATGAGCTCTAAAAACAAAGAAATCAGCGTCCAATCCAATCCCAACGAAAAATCTCACGACTCATTTTTGCAAAAAAAGACAATTAAAATGAAACAAAGGGACTGCTTATCAGCTCCATTTTAATAACAGTGTCATTTTATCCTCGTCTTTCTATTATCTATAATTGAAGTTTAGGTATGGCATATTCGACTTTTACATGCATCTATGGCAATTCCCATCTGACTTGTTTTTGCGCTACAGTTTGGTACACAAACCATTAAGAACAGATCTTATACGTGTTACAGTATACATCAAGCACATTAGTCCTAAAGCCTATGTCCGGCCATTATTGATACTATAAAATTTAGTGTCAATAATTCATACTATATTTCAGCAGTTGGGTCAATCATCATTTTACCAACATACACAGACGAAATCTGTACCCGCGCATGTATATTTTACCTCCATCAAGATGAGCATAGTTGTGCTCAAACTTTATACTGGTATTTGTCCATCAGTTCGCATGTATGACTCTTTGTAGAATATAGTTAACCCAGTTAGCTTAAGGAAAATTAATTTGTTTTACATAGCAAATGTGTTGTTTATGTATCATGTTAATCACATAGACAGGATTTATATATTATCGCGATTGATCATAAGAAGGTTAGTTTCTCATGAAATATTGGCCATGGAACATTAAATCCCAACTTGAAAGTTCATGATTCTTCAGAACCATGGTGGAAAAAGAGAATGGTTAAATTTACCGGAATGAGCCCCAAATTTGACCCCGAATTCGAGGAAATGATGATGACCTGCAGGAAGTACAGAGAGCATTGGCCTATCCAGCGAGGGTTCGTTCCACCGGATCAAGCCAACAAACTCTCGCCATACTCCAGCCCGGTGTGGCCATCAGACAACTTAAAGATGCAGCCTTCCCTGGAGTGGCCATCAGACAACTTAAAGAAGCAGCCATCTGGTGAAATTACCAGCTCTGATCATGAAGAATGCAAGAATCAAGCCGGAGTTTGTAACACCCTAATTTGGATACAGTACTTTTAGATTTATCGAGATGTTTTTTTTTTAATAAAAATTTTCCTATAATTTTTGAACTTATTTTATGGTTGGTTGCTAGTATATTTATTTTATCTTTTGCCGTATACAATTTTGATATGAAAATCTTCAGCCTTTAGATAATATACGTTAGTTCTTTAATGGCAATAAAACAATATTTTCATATCTTAAAATTATTAAACTAATCTATTAATGTTTGGTTTGCATATATATATATAGAGAGAGAGAGAGGGAATAATGGAGAAAAGAGGTCATATATAGGAGGGGATTTCCTCCTATGGCGTGGAAAAAATACAACCTCCACCATTTTTTTCGACGATCAGATCCCATCATCTTTATCGTTATCATCTAAGATGTGGGTACACCAAATTTTATGTGATTCTACAACTTTTTCACCGTTGATTTAGCAATGTGAAAAGTTCTATTGTCTGTAAACCGTTAATTTTGAACCCACTAAATCAACGGTGAAAAAGTTATGGAATCACATGAAATTTGGTGTACGCACATCTTAGATAATAACGATGATGATGATGGGTGCCGATCGTCGGAAAAATTGATGAAGGTTGTATTTTTTCCACGCCATAGGAGGAAATCCCCACCTATGGCCTCTTTCTTCCATTAATCTCATATATATATATATGGCTAACTCCTTTTGCTGTTATGAGAGGTTTGCTGTTATGAGAGGAAGTAAAATCCGTACCAAATCTCTAAACACTCGCACACACACATATATATCAAATCATATATACTCAAACCCCCCTCTCTTTCTTTCTTGTACACGCAACTCTCTCTCCTCCTCCTACTTCTTCTTTTCCCCGACGCCGCCTCCCTCCCTCATCGCCATCATCATCACCAAACAACACTGACTCTCCCTCCTATCATCCAAGCACCATCGCCCTCGTCTTTTTCTTCTTCGCACAACCATCCCCGCCTCCACCACGACCCCGAGCAACCATCATCGCCCCAACCATCTGTGCCAGCCCTCGCAACCGAACCCATCTCCCCCCTAACCATCGCTTCCTTCTCTCCTCCGCCGGGGACTCTCGTCGCCATCGTCTGCACCCTCACCTCGGACCTCCTCATCACCTCCGACCATCATCTTCGCCACCCTCACCTCCTACCGGAGCACCCATCCTCCAACGCCAACAGCACCCCATAATCGGAACCCATATCCTCGTAGCCGCGTCTCCACCAAACATCGGCGTAATCCCCTTCAGCCGCCGCAACCAACCTAGAGCCCGAACCCCTTCACTTCACCATCGCCTTCATCATCCCCTTCGATCAAGCACCAATCGCCGCCGCCACACCGGATCCATACCCGAACCCAACCATGGTGTAGCCGTCTCCTTCTCCTCTTCTTACTGTAAGTTCATCTCTTGATCTTCACTTCAGTAGTTGTTGAAGCATGAGAAAAACAATAATAGTTGAATTCTAATATGTTGTGTATAAAAAAAAGGTGAAGCATGTTTGGATATTTATACAATTATATGTTAAGTATGGTGTACTGTTGACTTATGGCTAAATCAACCTAGGCGGAGCGTATAACTCAGATCCCAAGTCGAACTTTAGCTGAGATCATGCATCGCATCTTTGTACATCATTTTCCCGTGATCATTATCTACAAAGCAAGTATTCTTGCTTTACTTTTGGCCGATGTAATATCGGCAACCCCTCGTATATATATATATATATATGTATTTATTTTTCTGCACTCTTAAAATAGAAAGAAAAGTGTTAGTATTCAATTATTTTATATTGTTAGAAAAATATAGACTTTTATGCAACTAAGTGATAAAAGAAAATGAGATTAAGTGTGGATATGCAATGAGATTTATTTAACTATAAATAAAGTCCGAAAGTTGTTAACCTATTTCACATATATATACTTCTAACCAACTTGTGATTAGTATATCCATATTGAGGTTAATGTTAAGTATAACAATTGTGACTCATACCAGCTTGTATATCGCCTTTATGCAGTTACTATTACCAGATAACAATTACACTTGACATGTCATGACTATTCTATACTCTCGTCTTTTATGAACGAGATCTCTGATTAGAATGTTGAACGACATGCTATGACACACTACTATTTACCAGTTTCATTTCTATATAATTGCCATATCATAAGTTCCAGTCTTTTCAACATTCTTAATTAATGATATAGTCATTACCATAGTAGATACGAATACGCGGGGTGTAGGGGTAGTTTGAGTGTGCATTCATACAACAGGATCTCAGGAGTCCCATGCCGGCAGATCGTATCGGGCTATATCGGTCGCATGTTATTACAGTTCGTACTGGGCTATATCGGTCGCATGTTCATCCCACAGTTGGGCTCGTGTTTCCTAACCCCTGAGGCGCTACCCTTGGGTTAGGAATACTCCCGCAGATATTGACGCACACACTCAAACTCACAATTGGATAGATTACCTTTTAGTGACCAGTTAGGTTATGACTTGACCTTTTTACATGTTTGTTTCATAGTATTAATGTGTGTGTGTGTATACATCTGTTTCTACTTGCGCACATGGGCTTCACTACACTCATATATTCATGTTATCATACCACACGCACACACCTTAGACGTTGAGTACTTGCTGTGATATTCTAACATTCCTGAGATTTGCTATTTCAGGTTTAGAAACGGATTTTCAGGCTGAGCAGGATCGGAGCGACTATCGGGACCTTACTGAAAATCAGTAGCCCGTAGATTTATTTCTTTTCAGTTAGTATTTATCATGTGCGTCCTTGCGAAACATTAAGGCTTATGTATCTCTTTTGGATTTTTTTATTTCAAACCTATTGTATTAGATCTTTATTTGCATTAATTATCTAGTGGACTTATTTTAATATTCCTTATGGTTTCATTGCAGCATGACTATTAGTATTATCTCTTTTGTTATTGGATTTTATCTTTGACAGGTTTAGCTAGACAGCCTTTATGTGACTATGGAAAGATTTTTCCTTACCGTAGGTAGCACGGCTGGCCTTCGTTGCTATCTGTATTCCGTATTTTGGAAAACGGAGCGTGACAGGATTTTGTTGGTATCAGAGCCAGACTGACGTCGAAGTTAGTCTTGGTTCTACCGACCTTAGGGTTAGAATCACATGTCTAGATTCTCCCCGGTATGTCATGCTACATAGAGTTACGATATTGTGTCCATGTAACGCGGCATGGATACAATACGGTATTCTGTATGAGTAACTTAGAGTTATACCCTTAATTCATATCCATTAATTTGATTATATTGTATTATCTATTTTTCGCTAAATTGTTTTAATACTCTGAATTTGAATCTTATTTTAGCTGCTAAACCTCGTTGTTCGTTTTGACTTCAGAATTATGGCGGAAGAAAATTTGCGGGTATATGGAAGGCGCGACAACAATGCTGCACTATTTGGAGTTATACGTGGTATGTTAGAGAGCCAACAGCAGCAGACTGACTTACTGAAGGAGGGTCTACTTGCTTCTCAGCGGACCGCTACTGCAGCCTTGAGTAAGGTGGCTGAGATTCGTGAGGGTAGACGTCCGGACAGCGTCGCTGATTTCAGGAGACTACAGCCCGCAGTTTTCACTGGATCGGGCAGTCCACTTGATGCCAAGCAGTAGATAGTTGATATGGAGAATCTGCTGTCAGCCGCCCGAGTTTCAGAAAAGGGCAGAGTATATAGTCAAGTTTCAGCTGCAAGATGTAGCTAGAATTTGGTGGCTCGCAGAAGAGAACAGGTTGAAGAAACTGATTGCATGGACTGATTTCTCTACGGATTTTCTTGAGAAAGTCTTTCCCAAGTCGGCCAGGGTCGAAATGGAGCAGCAGTTTATCAGCTTTCGTCAGAGAGATCGCATAGTGGATAAAGTAGCGGCTGACTTTATCCGACTCAGTCGTTTCGCTCCTTCGATAGTAGCTCAGGAGGAGGATAGGGTTAAGAGAATTTTACAATGCCTTACTCTGGAGATACATGAGAAACTGGCTTCACATGATCTGGGGATTTATTCGAAGGTATTTAATGCAGCCCACAGGATTGAGGCAGTTATGGATAAGAGGAAGAAACTACAGTATGGAGGATTTAAACGCCTGGTGAATCAAACTTCAGGAAGGATTCTAGTTAAACAGTATGGAGGAGTTCAGATGAAGCGTACCGCAACCCCACCAGAACGAGAACCTCTGGTTTGTGGATACTGTCAGATACCGGGACACATTGAGAGGAATTGTGTCATGCCCCGCTTCCCAGTGTACGGCGAAGTGGATACGTATGTACTCAGAAGTACATACGCTAAGCGTAGCTAAGCAATATAAAGTAAATCACAAGAGACGAAAGATATAGAAATAGCAGCAACTTTTATTAATAACATTCTTTATACAATGCATAAAAAGAAAATACAACTGAAATGAAAGCGATGCCTAACAGTGGCATAACAGAAAATGAAAATACTGGAAAGAACAAGGTACAATATCTAAAGCTCAGGATCTTCGTTGAACTGCTCCAAATCTTCACCGGTGGGCTCGATCTCAGCTTGGTCCAACGCACCTGACGACATTCAAAGAAGAAAGAAATAGAATGTCGTCAGCGAACAGGTCGCTCGGTAAGTCCCAAGATAAAGAAGAATTAGGAAGACAGTGTAAAAGTATTTTCTAAAGTATTATATTGTTGAATATTATGGAATATTTGTTAGTTTTTATGCCCTAGAAGGCCATTACCGTATCATACTAGTTTGTATATTACTTAATGGAAGCTTGGGATATTCACATGTATATAACAGTCTTGCTAAACATGGTAGTATGCTACTTGGTTTTTCTATCTTAATATGTGAGTATACGTATTGATAGAGCTCTTAGGATCTTGCTTGACTACCGGCGTTGTGATGGCAGTCATACTAGTGGGGGCTGGGTGGTCTACAAGCACATCCTTATTCAGGTCCCTAGTCGTAGGATTATCGAGACAGGGCATCGATACTCCGGAGTAGACTAGTGTGTACGCTTCTCATCCCAGTTGGGGAGATGGTCTGTCCCACAGCCGTCAGTACGTCGTACTGGAAATAGTATGCAGGTGCTCGTTAGGTTACGAGTACACCGGACATGACTCACAGGGAACTGTTGGTTGGTTTTATACCAGTCGTCAGTAAGCAGTTCCCAGGTGACATGAGTACAGCATAGTCCGCAGACTTGACACTGCTACTTCGCCTCGAGTGTGTCCCACTGTTCTTAGATTGCTACCCTACCACGGCTCAAAGGAGTCATGCAAACAGGTAGCAGTTGGGTGCAGTCCCGAGCACTTGGAAGCAGTGGCGGTTAGACAGGATTCGTCTCTCCCGGTATTGGGGGTTGATATCGCGCTGTGTTAGAGAGCCATTACGCGAAGTCCCTGGCCAGGGCAAGCGAGATTTGCTGGTAGGTTCCAGTAATTTCTCAGGGTGTAATGGGCTTCGCTCCGACACGACTTATACCGCTATTAGGGGACTGACGCTTGCCGTCCCCCTAGGCCCGATATGCGATAGTCTTAGACGAACGGACCGGACTGTATGGAGATTGTCACATCTGACTCAGTAGGAGTTCGGATGGGTTTCCTCATCGGCCTTCTTATCGACATCTACCTGGGGACCGTTACGTACAGCTAGTGCCGCTTGCGGTCTGTGGTTAAACCCACTGCCAGCGTAGTAGTCGAGTCTCTAGAGTCCCACGCAGAGAGTTTCCCTACTCCAGGCGAAACGATATAGAAGTCGTATGGTTTTACGACAAGGGTTCGGACGCATACGTGTGTTTACGCACGTACGACTTTCGGACAGTTTTTACTAGTCGGCTTTGGTTTAAGCCGGTTACTAGTATCCGGTTATTGGATTTATACAGTCTAAAGTTTTTCCGCGTTTTCGCGGATAGGAGGGGCGTTCTCGTAATTGCGCGAGAAGCTTCTAGAAGATGGTGACTAAGGAGGTTAAGGTGGCATATACATTGAATGAGATTAGTGAGTCATATGAGTGATTCATCCATGTCATTAATGCATCATAAATGCTTAATGACTCATGGTAATGAATCACCATTAGATATTTATGAAGCATGATTATTCATCATTTGTTTTTCTTTTATTGGTAAATCTTAATGCTTCATATATATTATGATAACTCATTTTCTCATATCAATTATTCTTCTCACCTTCTCTCTCCTCAAGCTTCCTCTCTTCAAACCCTAATCCTCCCCTCTCATGTGTTGAGTACAAGGATTAGTTAGACTACTTAATCCATAACCCCCACTCTATATCATCTAGGTACTTTGATTAGCACTTAAAGAAACCTAGTTGCCTCAAGTTTAGAGGCAAAGCTTGGAGTAAAGCTCTCGTGGTAGATCGTCTACTACTTGGAGAAGGCCGAGGAGGAGGTGGAGTTCGTAAAGACGAAGGACACGGTTCTTCAGGTATAATCCCTTTACATAGTAGTTGTTAACTTCTATGTTTGATGTTAGTTATCGTTTAGCTTCGATTCTTGCGGTTAGTCGATGTTTAAGCATAGAACAGGATCGTTTTTCATATTTCCGCCTCCCCGCAAGTCGTGGGGTGTTGTACATCGACTTACAGTGGTATCAGAGCCTCGCTAAACAATAAATAATTTACTTGCAAATTTGTATGAATTTCGAACGGAAAAAACGAAACCGGAAAAGCCCGAAATCATGAGTTTCTGTCGATTTTTAAATGAAGTCCAAAAATTTTTCAGGGATGTTCAGAAAGCTTGAAAAGACAGTAGAAGAACACCCAAGAAAATTGGGCCCCTGAATCGCCTAAAGCGCCGCGGAACCGCGGCGGATACCACCGATCCGCCGCGATTCCGCCGCCGAGTTGGCGATTCAGGAACCCAATTTTTCTGTGTTGGTTCTCTGGGATATTTGGTATTTTCTGGAATTTTTAATTTTTGCTCAGATTTCAGATTTACAGAGAAGTATTGAAGCAAAATTAAAAGTGTTTAATCGATCAAAATTATACAGTATTTGCTTGTTGGATTATATCTGTGTTTGTATTATGTGTTCGTAAACCTCCCCTAACTGCTAATATGTCGGTTGGCAGGGGGTTGCACATATCTGTAATGGATTTTATCTGTTTGTGTATATGAACTGTGTTTGACTGTTGTGATGTATAGCCGGGTTATGTGATGGGTTATTATTTAATTCATTTGATATAAATGTAATTTGTTGTAATATTATTTTGCGGGGCACATCCAGGTTGCGGTTGTAGCCACCGTTGTATTATTTCATTTTACTGTTTTTGCTCCTAGAACAGACCCAAGGTGGGGTGCACAAACTGCCGGGTGGGTAGTTTGCCGTACCCGTTGGGGTCTTGGGTGGGGTAATGGCTATTCATCACAACTGTGTAATCCTTCTTTTTTTGCAGGCTCAAAACAAACACGGATTGCTTGCAAATCCAATTAAGTTCATCTGTGATCTGGAATGAATATCATTGCGTCAGACGAATGTAAAATATCTATATATATGATAGCTATTTAGACGTCACTTATGTTTTACACCCGCGCTAGCCAAGCCCCCGCTCTGTCGTTAGTTAAGTAACCTAACGGGTGATGACGGGACCCCGTGGCGAATGCGGATGGCATAAGAGGACGTATTTTCGTTGTTTTCTGCAATGATAGGTTAATGATGGGACGCATTATTTATAATGCAAAGAAAATAAACCAAAAGTTTAATCGTTGGAACAATTTAAAAGAAACCACTCGGTTAAATTTTAAAACAGATATTTTTAAATACGGAGCTTTAACCACTCCTTTTAAAAGCTATCAGATTCCTTCGGTTATATCAAGTTCACTACGTTCACGGTTTCGCCAAAACCAGTCGTAGCCCTCCGTCATTTCTTATGAATGGTCAGTAGTATTCAAGCTATGTTTGTTGGCTTTCGTCAAGGCATAGTGTTTGGTAGCTGCTGGGGTATTCATTTGTTGCACAGATAGATGAGTTGGTTTGGGACAGTCGTATAACCTTGTTGGTTTTCGTCAAGGGTATATACGGGTGGGTTCAAATTAACAAGATAATGATGGGCAGAACTTGACATGTGTTTTATGATTTGTTGGCTTTCGTCAAGGTCATAAGAACATGGGGCAAAAATATATATCGGGAATTTCTAAAGAAACTGAAATTTGCAAGGAGTTGCATACCATTTGGAGTTTGATGAATGTTGGTAGGATTCCTTCAACATTATCATACAATGATATTTGGATCCCGATCCTACTGTGAGTATATGCTACTTATCAGGATATTCGTCACTTAACGATCAATGCTATAAACCAAGTAGGTGTCAAGAAAGGTGTCAGCGGGGTTACGCCCCCAGAGAAAAGAGGTTATTTAATTAAGGAACTTCACGAAAGCGTTGGAAAACCTCCCTCGAAGTACCGACACTAGCCTGGCTGAACGGTTAAGCAAGTATTGTACAGTGAGAATAGTCCTGGCTAATTCTTCTTTTATGGTTTGAGGAAGGATTCGAGAAACAGTGGGAGCCATCCAGTTTTAGATAAATTAAAAACCAATCTAAACTTGCAAGAGCATCATGCTAAAGTGTTTTCTTCTCTCTCTCTCATTTCAGCGACCTTGTGACCATGACTAGGTTACATCTAGATAACAAGTTGACTGAATCTAACTTATATGACTGGCAAAGGTCTGTCCAGATGACCATTGCCTATGACAAGCTGGACCACCCTATTACTACTCAAGATCGCGCCGTCCCAGGTCCAGTTTCCACCGTCGCGGATATGGATATCCGTCAGACAAAGGAAAATAATAAAGCGAAAGCCAAGTGCCTCGTGTTGGCTTCAGTTGATGGTATAAACCAGAAGCAGCACGAGAAGATGGACTCAGTTTCCATCTTTCTCCATAACAAAGATTTATATGGAGAGCAATCTCATATCACAAGATATAAGGCCTCGAACGAATTAATTCAAGCGAGGTCGGCTGACGGGTCATCAGTAAGGGACGACGTTCTTACGATGACTAGCTATATTGATGAGCTCAAGGACCTGGAGACCACATTGGGAAACAGGTCATATGCTGACTTATTTCCACAGTCCCTACCCTCTACTTATATCCTGAAAGAAACCAGGGAGACACAAGCTCTGCTTAATGGGGGACCTTCTTCTTCTACATCCAGGGCGAAAGCAAAGGATGAAAAGAAGAAGACCTCTACAAAGCCGATATACAGTGTCAGTAAAGTAGAAGGAAAGGAAAGAGCAAAAGTTTCGGGACTTGGTGTAGGCAAGGAGGGATGTTCCTATTGTTATGGGAACGGACATTAGCAGAAAGATTGCAAGGCTTTGGAAGCCAGTAACCAGGATACGAAGCATGTTGTGGCTTCAGCCTCAAGTGTGTTTGTAATTGAGAACTGTTTGTCAATTAACTCTACTTCCTGGGTACTAGATACCTGAGCAGGATCTCATATCTGTAATTCGTTATATGCTTTGAGAAACCGTAAAGTTATAAGAATAGGTGATTTGTCTCTCAGAGTAGCAAACGGAATGAACGTGGACGCTGAATCCGTGGGAGAATATCGCCTAGGTTTGACAAGTGGGCAGATATTGATTCTGCGAAACTGTCTGTATGTACCTAGTTTGACTTGTAATATCATATCAGTGTCCTCACTTTTAAGAGAGGGATATGACTTTACATTCGTAAGCGATGTAGTTCACATCCACCTAAATCAAGTTCTGATTGGGTCCGGTACATTAGATGACGGTATATACGTATTGAATCAAGCTCAGGTTTTTAATGTCCAGAACACACTTAAAAGAAAGTCTCCAGAAATGAATCAGGCTTTCTTATGGCATTGTAGACTAGGTCACATCAATGAAACACGATTAACAAAGTTACATAGAGAAGGATATTTGAATCCGTTTGAATATCAATCTTATGCCACTTGTAAATCTTGTCTCATGGGAAAGATGACAAAGACTCCGTTTACTGGACACGGAGTAAGAGCGAGCGAGCTCTTAGGACTCATACACAGTGACGTGTGCGGTCCAATGTCTACACATGCGCGAGGTGGTTATTCCTACTTCATTACTTTTACGGATGATTTCTCTAGGTATGGACATATCTTCTTGATGAAGCATAAATCCGAGGCCTTTGAGAAATTCCAAGAATACAAGAATGAAGTGGAAAACCAAACGGGCAAAAGTATTAAGACACTGAGATCTGATCGAGGTGGTGAATACTTAAGTGCCGAGTTCCTGGGTTACTTAAAAGAGAAAGGAATTCTCTCTCAGCTTACTCCTCCATACACACCACAACACAACGGTGAATCGGAAAGGAGGAATCGAACCCTATTAGATATGGTTCGTTCCATGATGAGTAAGGCTGAGTTACCGCGATCATTCTGGGGTTATGCGCTAGAATCAGCGGCATATCTT
Source organism: Agapanthus africanus (assembly GCA_030015575.1). Taxonomy (NCBI): domain Eukaryota; kingdom Viridiplantae; phylum Streptophyta; class Magnoliopsida; order Asparagales; family Amaryllidaceae; genus Agapanthus; species Agapanthus africanus. Next base: position 14,118,688 of record CM057342.1, on the reverse strand, counting down.
TTAAACAAAGTTCCAACCAAGACTGTGCCTACCACGCCATATCAGATGTGGAGTGGGAAGAAACCCTATCTTCAGTACCTGAAGACATGGGGATGTCCAGCTTTTGTAAAAAAGTAGCATCCGGACAAGCTCGAGGCACGCTCAGTAGAGTGTAAGTTTGTGGGATATCCAAAGAACTCCATGGGATATTGCTTCTACTACGCAGAGGAACAAAAGGTTTTTGTTTCTCGTCATGCCCGCTTCTTAGAAACTGAATTTTTAGAAAATCAGAAGAGTGGGAGCGCAGTAGAACTGAAAGAAATTCCAGAACCACAAGCTGTTACTGAAAGTTTGGTAGAACAAGAAGTTTCAAAAGAAAGGGACATACCAGCGCCTATCCGCCGAAGTAGTAGGCAGTCTCATCCGCCCGAGAGATACTACGGTTTTCTCATAGACGGGGATCGAGAAGATTGCGTCATTGATAATGACGACCCTACTAGCTTCCAACAAGCCATTCAGAGCGGCGACTCGGTAAAATGGCTGGATGCAATGCGGACCGAAATGGAGTCCATGTACACTAACAAAGTATGGACTTTGGATACTGCTCCAGATGGGGTAAAACCCGTAGGATGCAAGTGGATCTTCAGAAAGAAGATTGGTGTAGATGGACAGGTTGAAACCTATAAAGCTAGACTTGTTGCAAAGGGTTTCCGTCAAAGACCTGGTTTGGACTATGACGAAACCTTTTCTCCAGTGGCTATGCTGAAATCCATTCGGGTCCTTCTTGCTATTGCTACCTTCCACGATTATGAGATCTGGCAGATGGACGTAAAGACGGCCTTTCTAAATGGAAATTTAGAAGAGAGCGTCTATATGGATCAGCCAGAGGGATTCATTCAGAGTGGGAGCAGCGGTAAAGTATGCAAGCTGCTTAAGTCCATTTATGGACTAAAGCAGGCGTCGCGGAGTTGGAACATCTGTTTTGATGATACTGTCAAAGAATTCGACTTTATCAAAAATCCAGATGAACCATGCATATACAGTAAGATTGTAGGGAGAGTTGTTGTATTCCTCGTCCTGTACGTGGATGACATTCTCCTAATAGGAAATGATATTCCTATGCTACAGTCAGTCAAAAGATTCTTGTCACAGAAATTCTCCATGAAGGACCTGGGTGATGCCACCTACATTCTGGGGATCTAGATCTATCGTGATAGATCAAAGAGGATGTTGGGACTCTCACAGTCCAGGTACATAGACACCATATTAAAAAGATTCGGTATGGAAGATTCTAAGCGCGGTAACCTACCGGCTTGTCACGGAATCACCCTCTCCAAAGAGATGTCTCCCAAGACTGATTTGGAAAAGGAACGCATGTCGATTATACCCTACGCTTCTGCGGTAGGCTCTATAATGTATGCGATGTTATGTACCAGACCAGATGTAGCATACGCATTGAGCGTTGTAAGCCGGTATCAGGCAAACCCAGGAGAGAATCACTGGATAGCAGTAAAGAACATTCTCAAGTACCTGAGAAGGACTAAGGAGATATTCTTGGTTTACGGCGGAAAGGACCTCAAGATGGAGGCCTATGCTGATTCCGGCTTCCAGAGTGACAAGGATGACTCCAAGTCCATGTCGGGTTATGTCTTTACCCTCAATGGAGGGGCGGTCTGTTGGAAGAGTTCCAAGCAGGACATCGTTGCTGACTCAACGATGGAAGCGGAGTACATAGCTGCTTGCGATGCCGCAAAAGAAGCTGTCTGGATGAAGAAGTTCCTCACAGAACTTCAGGTGGTTCCTACCAGTGTTGGTCAAATACCTCTTTATTGCGATAACAACGACGCTATAGCTTTAGCGAAGGAACCCAGGTCCCATCAGAAGTCCAGACACATCTTAAGGCGGTATCACCTGATCAGGGAGATCGTAGATCGCCAGGAGATCGAGGTAAAGAGAGTAAATACAGAGGATAACATTGCTGATCCATTCACTAAGGCCCTACCTCAGATTCAGTTCGAGAGGCTACTCGAGATCATCGGTCTTCGATACGCCAGTACATGGCCCTAGTGCAAGTGGAAGATTGTTAGTGTTTATGCCCTAGAAGGCCATTACTGTATCATACTAGTTTGTATATTACTTAATGTAAGCTTGAGATATTCACATGTATATAACAGTCTTGCTAAACATGGTAGTATGCTACTTGGTTTTTCTATCTTAATATGTGAGTATACGTATTGATAGAGCTCTTAGGATCTTGCTTGACTACCGACGTTGTGATGGCAGTCACACTAGTGGGGGCTGGGTAGTCTGCAAGCACATCCTTATTCAGGTCCCTAGTCGTAGGATTATCGAGACAGGGCATCGATACTCCGGAGTAGACTAGCGTGTACGCTTCTCATCCTAGTTGGGGAGATGGTCTGTCCCACAGCCGTCAGTACGTCGTACTGGAGATAGTATGCAGGTGCTCGTTAGGTTACGAGTACACCGGACATGACTCACAGGGAACTGTTGGTTGGTTTTATACCAGTCGTCAGTAAGCAGTTCCCAGGTGACATGAGTACAGCATAGTCCGCAGACTTGACACTGCTACTTCGCCTCGAGTGTGTCCCACTGTTATTAGATTGCTACCCTACCACGGCTCAAAGGAGTCGTGCAAACAGGTAGCAGTTGGGTGCAGTCCCGAGCACTTGGAGGCAGTGGCGGTTAGACAGGATTCGTCTCTCCCGGTATTGGGGGTTGATATCGCGCTGTGTCAGAGAGCCATTACGCAAAGTCCCTGGCCAGGGCAAGCGAGATTTGCTGGTAGGTTCCAGTAGTTTCTCAGGGTGTAATGGGCTTCGCTCCGACATGACTTATACCGCTATTAGGGGACTGACGCTTGCCGCCCCTAGGTCCGATATGCGATAGTCTTAGACGAACGGACCGGACTGTATGGAGATTGTCACATCAGACTCAGTAGGAGTTCGGATGGGTTTCCTCATCGGCCTTCTTATCGACATCTACCTGGGGACCGTTACGTACAGCTAGTGCCGCTTGCGGTCTGTGGTTAAACCCACTGCCAGCGTAGTAGTCGAGTCTCTAGAGTCCCACGCAGAGAGTTTCCCTACTCCAGGCGAAACGATATAGAGGTCGTATGGTTTTACGACAAGGGTTCGGACGCATACGTGTGTTTACGCACGTACGACTTTCGGACAGTTTTTACTAGTCGGCTTTGGTTTAAGCCAGTTACTAGTATCCGGTTATTGGATTTATACAGTCTAAAGTTTTTCCGCGTTTTCGCGGATAGGAGGGGCGTTCTCGTAATTGCGCGAGAAGCTTCTAGAAGATGGTGACTAAGGAGGTTAAGGTGGCATATACATTGAATGAGATTAGTGAGTCATATGAGTGATTCATCCATGTCATTAATGCATCATAAATGCTTAATGACTCATGGTAATGAATCACCATTAGATATTTATGAAGCATGATTATTCATCATTTGTTTTTCTTTTATTGGTAAATCTTAATACTTCATATATATTATGATAACTCATTTTCTCATATCAATTATTCTTCTCACCTTCTCTCTCCTCAAGCTTCCTCTCTTCAAACCCTAATCCTCCCCTCTCATGTGTTGAGTACAAGGATTAGTTAGACTACTTAATCCATAACCCTCACTCTATATCATCTAGGTACTTTGATTAGCACTTAAAGAAACCTAGTTGCCTCAAGTTTAGAGGCAAAGCTTGGAGTAAAGCTCTCGTGGTGGATCGTCTACTACTTGGAGAAGGCCGAGGAGGAGGTGGAGTTCGTAAAGACGAAGGACACGGTTCTTCAGGTATAATCCCTTTACATAGTAGTTGTTAACTTCTATGTTTGATGTTAGTTATCGTTTAGCTTCGATTCTTGCGGTTCGTCGATGTTTAAGCATAGAACAGGATCGTTTTTCATATTTCCGCCTCCCCGCAAGTCGTGGGGTGTTGTACATCGACTTACAATATTGTGTTAACGCTGTTGCTTGTAGCTTGGTACAGAAGGATGCCAGTGTATCCGAGGGGGATCTCTATATGCTAGAGATCAGGGCAAAAGGAAAGTACAAGGAACCGTTATGCCACGGTACAACAGCAATAGGATTCAGGTTAGGTGTCTTAATCTGACCATCTCGTGCCACCTTTAGAACCTTCCGTACCAATTTACCCCTAAAACGTCGTAGTGTTTTAACATTATTGTTGTACTGTATTGTGTAAGTTGGGTGACTGACCAAAACCATGATATCAGTAAACATGTTGTAACTGTATAATCAGGTAAATGGAATATCAGGATAATGGATGAATATCCATGGTTTGATTCAGTCAAAATGAATAGATTTGTTAACTGGATTCTGGGATTCATGTATTCAAATTGAGTTGGAATATAAAAGAATATAGATTGACTTGAATCATATTCAAGTCAGAAATAGTCAGACTTTAACCCGAGTCAGACTAAAAGAAGGTAAGTTGAAGTTCGATATTTGTTACGGGCTTTATTGTAAATTATAAAACTTGAGTGGTTTTATGTAAAAAGTACTATTGTATAGTTTTCAAAATACACCTCGAGTATTTAATATTCGTCTTTATAGTTATAATGAGTGTGAATTTTATTTGTGTTATTCTAGTGAATATATCCTAATAAAAGTATTAATTGATTTATTTGAAACTCATGGTATTTTAATCTTGTAATTTTTTAGGAAAATGTGGAAACTTTATATTATAATAAAATAGGTGTCTAAATGATAATTAAATATATTTTAATACAAGAATAATTTTTTAAATAAATATTTTATTTTCCAAAATCACATTTTTCTTAAATGCCGTATTTTAACCCTTCGAGACCGAATGCTCCTTGCGGAGGTCTGAATCTCGCACTACTAGCCCGCGAGTGCACGATGAACCGTACTATCCCTAACGGGTTCCCCAAAGATGGGTTGTAGCGGCGCTTTGCTTAGGTTTAATAAATACTATTCATTTAGAAAAACGGTTTTATAAATATAAGGTATTTATTTGTAAAAGGGTATAACTTTCCGTATTTTATTTTCTAGGGTTTCCTAAGCCAACTAGCCTATTTCTAAGGTCTAAACGATAAGTCATTAGAAGCCTCAAATCGCCTCTTCACCGTCAATTGCGGCCAGGTAAGTGCCAGGTAAGTGGGAAGGAACCACAGTCGTGGGCCTAATTAAAAACCACTAGCCTAGACACACTTGCCTAGACACCACAAGACAGTTTAGATAAACGATCGATATCCATGACATATCGTGCTTTTATTTTAAAAGATTTTATTTAGAATTGTATACAACTTAAACCTTTTAGAAAAGGTTTATAAAGAATATGGTATTTTAGTGAAAAGTCCTGTATTTTTGTATTCTATATTTTGACGTTTATCAATTAGGGTTATATTTGTGTGTGTAGAGGTAGGTCATTACCTCGTAACTTATTTTAAGTTTTAATGAAGTTTAGAGGTTAAACATGATGTATTAAACTTGAAGGTATTAAAGCGCAAGAATACGGTATTTGAAAACGTTATCATTTCATGTGTGAAAATTCATTCAAATTGATTTCTACAAGTTTAGTGATCAAGATAAACATATTTAGGAGTGAGGGATTTAATTAGAACAAGAAAAATAACTTTGTGGTATTTTTATGAAAAGAATACGGTTTTACAAGAAAGCTATCATTTCATGTGAGAAAGTTTATTTAAATTGGTTTATGGGTGATTAATAGTCAACATGAATATAGGTAGGTATTATGGATTAGGCGACAAGTGGAAATTTATAGAAAAACCGAATCGGAAATCGGTTTGTTCCGATTTCCGTCGGGTTCCAAAAAGTCGTATTTTCTATTAAAAGAAAAGAGAGATAGAAGAGATGGGACTTACGGGTTTGGACAAACTAAGGAGGCTAAAGAAGTGATGGTTGTCGGTGCGTCGAAAACGTCGCGAAGGTTCTAGGACGATCGCCGGAATCCGTCGTCGGTTTCGGCAGCGCTTCGCTTCTCGCTCTTTGTACCGAGTTCTCGAGAATTTTGGAGAGTGGACTTAGAGTTGTGAGGTGAAATGGTAGAGGGTAAGGGTGTTTATATAGGGCTAGGCTAGGGTTAGGGTTTGCATTAAAAAAATATTTAAAAAATATAAAAATTCATTAAAATTTCATTAAATTTAGGATTAAAAGAGGTGTAATGGGAAAATGATAACTGTTCTGAAAAATTGAAGTATGCAGGGGTGAAGACCAAGTCAACACGGAAATTTTCCGTGTTGACGACTCGGCCGACCGGCCGAGTCCGGCCGGCAGCGTCGGCCGATTCGGCCGAGTCGGGGTCGAGTCGGGTCTCATTGGGTGGGGAATTTTCTGGGGGGAATTATGGTGTACTTTATTTTTTTTATACCGCATTAATTTGAAAGTTATGGTTGTTTGACCGTTTGACTTCCCAAAAAAGTTAAAACAAAATGATATAAAAATTATGTGGGGCATGGGATTCGAACTCTGGTGGCTTGGTTCAGCAGTGGAAGGTATTACCAATGAGCTACAAGCTCCTTCTTGTAATTATTGTAGGAAAGTAGATACTTAAAATGTTATCAGCAACATCAATACTCCAAGTATACTTCAAATTTAATTCAAATTTAGGTATACAAAAATTGGAGTTGTTACAAATTGCCGCTGAGCCAAGGATCTATGTCTGATATGTAGTGCCAGTGATCACCAGATTGGGAGTTGTCTTAGGAGAGTAGAGTGCAACCAGCCTCAGTAGAATGTACTTGTCCCTCAGAAACAACTTTTTGATCAAAGGCGAGGCAACACAGGTCGTGGACAAGGGTGAGCCTTTACCCTGACGGCTGAATAGGCAGAGGCATCAGAAGATTTCGTTTCAGGTACCATTCTAGTTTGTTCTGTTCCTGCTAGAGCACTTTTTGATTCTGGGGCTTCACATTGTTTTATGTCTTTGGCTTTTGTAACAACACATTCTATTACACACGAAACACCGACTCAAGGTTGGGACATTCACACTGGAAATGGAGTAGTTTCCACCAACCTAGAGTGCAATCTTTGTCCAATAGTGATTTGCGGCAGGGAGCTTTTCGCGGATTTCCTGCTGATTAGGACCGGTAGTTATGATGTCGTCTTAGGAATGGATTGGTTGGGCATTTTTCACGCACATATTGATTATCAAGCCAAGACCGTAATCTTTCGCATTCCTAACCACCCAGAGTTCGTGTTTATTGGGGGCAGCATATCTTTGGGACCCATAAAGTTTAGAGCAAATCCGATGAGCAGCATACTAGCGCCAATGGAGATTAATAAGAGTTCGGCACCGGTTGTAGTTCGAGAATTCTTGGATGTCTTTCTCGAGGACTTACCCGGCCTACCACCGCCTTGTACTTTAGGGTTTTCGATAGAATTATTATCAGGAACGACACCGATTTCTAAGGCACCTTACAGGATGACATCAGTTGAGTTAGCAGAATTGAAAAGGCAGATAGAAAACCTCCTCAGCAAGGGTTTCATTCACCCAAGTACTTCTCCGTGGGACGCTCCAGTTTTATTAGTGAAGAAGAAGGACGGTTCGTTACGCATGTGCATGGACCATCGAGAGTTTAACTGGGTTATGGTTAAAAACAAGTATCCTATACCTAGGATTGATGACTTGTTCGATCAGTTATGTGGTACTCGAATGTTCTCTAAGTTGGATCTTCGGTCGGGGTACCATCAAGTTCGGGTTAAAGCGGAGGATGTATGCAAGAAAGCTTTCAGAACTCGATACGGTCATTATGAGTTTTTAGTAATGCCATTCGGTGTTACTAATGCCCCAGCCGTGTTCATGGATTTAATGAACCGAGTTTTCTCGCAGTACCTTGATCAGTTTGTCGTAGTTTTCATCGACGACATTATTTTGTACTCCAAAAGCAAGGAGGAGCATGCCGAGCATCTGAGGATCGTGTTACGGATACTGAGACATGAAAGGTTATACGCCAAACTTAGTAAATGTGAATTTTGGCTTGAACGAGTCCAATTTCTGGGCCACATCGTTTCCGGAGATGGTATCTCAGTAGACCCGACAAAAATTGAAGCAGTGAAAGATTGGCCTGCCCCTAAATCAGTAGCAGAGATTAGAAGTTTCTTGGGACTCGCCGGTACTACCGGAGATTAGTTAAGGATTTTGCGCGAGGGAATGAGCTGTTGACATGACTTACTCAGAAGGGGGTACCGTTCGTATGGGCTGAAGAATGCAACCGAGCGTTCGAGTTATTGAAGAAAAAACTCACAACTGCATCCATATTAATCGTACCAGATAGGACAGTAGGACTAGTGATTCATAGTGATGCTTCTAGTAGGGGCTAGGCTGCGTCTTGATGCAGTGTGGAAGTGTTATAGCTTATGCCTCGTGCCAATTGAGGACGCATGAGAAGAATTATCTAACCCACAATTTAGAATTGGCCGCAGTAATATTTGCTTTGAAGATTTAGAGGCATTATCTCTTGGGAGAAGAAGTGAAAGTCTTTACGGACCACAAGAGCCTGAAGTATGTATTCACACAAAAGGAGCTAAATATGAGACAGCGCGGGTAGTTGGAGTTCATGGATGATTATAATCTTGATTTGCAATATCATCTCGGAAAGATAAATGTGGTACCGGATGCTCTCAGCCGGAGACCAACAGCGATGCTGTTGACTGGCCAGAAGGAACTCCTTGATGAGTTTCAGAGACTCGATTTGGAAGTGGTAGAACATGGTACACACGGACAGTATTGGCAATTACAAGTGCAGTCTTCGTTAGTAGATCGTATTAAAGCTGCACAGGCTGGGGACCCGCAATTACAGAAGTTCCGTGGGTTAGTAGAGGCCGGATTGAGAACAGATTTTATTAATACATGAAGATGGTTCTTTAAGATTCGGCAGTCGATTATGCGTGCTAAAGGGCGAGGTTCGAGAAGAAGTATTGAAGGAAGCACACAGTTCAGCCTATTCAGTGTATCCGGGTGGCACCAATATGTATGGGGATGTTAAACAACACTTTTGGTGGAATGGAATGAAGAGGGAGATTGCCCGCTATGTGTCGAAATTCTTAGTGTGCCAACAGGTGAAGGCCGAACATCAGCGAGTGGCTGGCCTTTTGCAACCACTTCCCATTCCTCAGTGGAAATGGGAACACATCACTATAGACTTCGTGACGGCTTTACCGTGGAGTCCTAAGGGCAATAACGCTATTTCGGTCATCGTCGACCGTCCACAAAAGCGGCCTATTTTCTACCCTTTCGAGTGGGACAATCGATGGAGACATTGGCAGAGAAATATATGTAAGAGATCGTTAGGTTACATGGGGTGCCTATCAGCATAGTATCAGACAGGGATACGAGATTCCTCTCACATTTTGGAGAAGCTTGCAAGAGAGCTTGGGCACTCGTCTCAGTTACAGTACAGCTTACCACCACCAGACTGATGGACAATCTGAACGTACGATACAGATATTAGAAGACATATTGAGAGCCTGTATGCTAAATTTCAAGGGATCGTGGGAGGATCACATGCACTTGGTGGAATTCTCTTATAATAACAGCTGCCAGGCGAGTATTCCGATGGCCCATTCGAGGCATTTTATAGGCGTAAGTGTCGTTCCCCACTTTGCTGGGATGATGTGAGAAAGCGAAGATTGTTAGGACCGGAGCTCATAACCCAAACCGTTGATAAAGTCCAGTCAATCAGAAACCATATCAAGGTACCACAAGATCGTCAGAAGAGTTGAGCAGAAGTTAGTCGAAGACCTCTTGAGTTCGGTGTAGGAGATCATGCTTTCCTTAAGATTTCGCTTACTCGAGGAGTGATTAGATTCGGTAGTTGTGGGAGACTCAGTCCTCGATTCATCGGACCATTCGAGATTGTGGAGCGCATAGGAGTAGTGGCATACAGATTGGCTTTACCTTCCTCTATGGCCGGTGTGCAGGATGTATTTCATGTATCACAGTTACGTTGGTACGTCCGTGATGACAGTCATGTTCTCGATCACTCTGAATTAATCTTGAGGTCTGATCTCTCGTATGAGGAGCAATCTATAGCCATTGTCGACCGTAGAGAGAAAGTGTTGAGGAAAAAGATCATCCCTTTGGTTCTTGTATCTTGGAGCGGAAGTTCACGCGGGGAATCCACTTGGGAGCATGAGGACGAGATTCGTCAAAAGTACCCACACTTGTTTTCTTAATCTTATAGGCGTCCTTCTAATTTCAAGGACGAAATTTTCTGTTAGGTGGGCAGGATGTAACACCCTAATTTGGATACAGTACTTCTAGATTTATCGGGATGTTTTTTTTAATAAAAATTTTCCTATAATTTTAGAGCTTATTTTATGGTTGGTTGCTAGTATATTTATTTTAACTTTTGCCATATATAATTTTGATATGAAAATCTTCAGTTTTTAGATAATATACATTAGTTCTTTAGTGGCAACAAAACAATATTTTCATATCTTAAAATTCTTAATCTAATCTATTAATATTTGGTTTGCATATATATATTTCTTTAGCTAACTCTTTTTGCTGTTATAAGAAAAAGTAAAATCTGTACCAAATCTCTAAACACTCATATATATATATATATATATATATATATATATATATATATATATATATTATATATACAACAATCTATCTCTCTCTCTAAAATCATATATACTCACCCCTCTCACTCTCTCGTACACGCAACTCTCTCTCTCTCTTCTCCTTCTTCTACTTCTTCTTTTCCCCGATGCCGCCTCCATCCCTCGTCGCCACCGTCACCACCAAACAACACCGACCCCCTCTCCTCTCACCCAAGCACCATTACCCTCATCTCCTTCTTCTTCGCACCACTATCCCCGCCTCCACCACGACCCCGAGCAACCATCATCGCCCCAGCCACCTGCGCCAACCCTCGCAACTGAACCCATCAACTCCCCTCGTAACCACCGCTACCTTCTCTCTCCTCCGCCGACGACTCTCATCACCATCGTCTGCACCCTCACCACGCACCTCCACATCGCCTCCGACCATCATCTCCGCCACCCTCACCACTTAAACCCAAGCACCCATTCTCCAATGCCAGCTGTAACGACTCTAAAATCTTGTATGGAAATTTTACTGTTAATATACAAGAAATGAGTTTTACAGTATGCGTTTGAGTTATAAGTTACTTTTGTTAAATAACATCAAGAAGCAACTTATACCTCACCGGTAAAGCCTTGCACTGCTGTGGCGTAGCCTGTGTGTTCGATTCCCATCAGACACGTTATTTTTTCTGAATTTTTATTTTAAACTTTTTGGAAGCCCAAAATATTACACGTGCAATACACAGGGAAAGGAAAAGTCAGAAAAATCAAACATGTGGAAAATGGAGTAAACACTGATTTAATCTCGTAGCACGAATCTCGAGGCTAGATGTTAAAAATCGACCGGCCAAAAACCACATATAGCCGGCACCGATGGTCGGATATTTCCCAAATAGCTCCGAGCTTTGCACACACACCTCTTTACCTACCCATAACTTCTCTGCACTATTTGATTTCCCTGCAATTAAACAAAGACCTTTCATTTCATAATTTATCACAATTTTAATACTTGTTAATCCACCATTTTAATTCCAAAACCTTAATTCTCCACTATAAATACCACCCCATAGTTTGGCTCAGCACCATTCTGAAAATTATAGCAAAATTCTCTCAAAAAGTTCCTAAGTACAAGTGGAATAAAGAGGAGTTAGCGAGCGAGCAACTTCCGGTGAAGACTGAAACTTATTCCGGCGCTCTCGCGACGCTACGAAGCTCATACCCTCTTCTTCAACCTTTCTTTAAACCTTCTAAACCGTAATTCCCTTCTAAATCTATTCCTTTCTATTGAAATTCCTTTTCAAATTTTTATCGATAAAAGTGGAGTTAATATCGACATCTTCCTTTCTAAAACACATAACTCTCTTTTCCTTTAAAATTTAGTCAATCTAATTTTACTACATCACTTGTAATCTTAAACCCTAATGTTTATAATAAAATTTCATCAAAATTCTCATATGAAACAACAATAGTAGAACGTTTTCATAGAAAAACTTTGAACTTATAAAAACTTCTTTTAGTATTTGTTAAAACAATACCTTAGGAAAACTTCACAGGGTAATGACCTACCCCACACGCACACTTGGTTTCATAGCGCGATACTCATTGAATGTATTTTCGTTTCGAAGAATAATATTACGATAAAATACCACATAACTTTAAAAACCGGATTTCTTTTAAACCGGTATTTTCTATCCTTTGTGATTACACATCTACAACCCTCTTTAGGGGACCCGCTAATGGATGGTGCAGATTATCGCATATTCTTGGGCTAGTAGAGCGAGATGCAGACCTCCTCACGAAGCATTCGGTCTCGAAAGGATTTAAATACGGTTTTTAAGAAATACGATTTTTTTAATAAAATAAAATTATTTTTAAAATTAAAATTATATAAAATTATAAATACATACTTTCAAAATATAATAAATCTATTTTTTTCATAAATGAAATGATTAACAAATATCAATAAAATACCCTTAAGATACCAAAAAAGGCAAGTTTTGCAATAAAATACCATGATCTTTCCAAGCTAAGTACTCATCACTAAATTACCCCGAATACTTAAAATGCATGCTCATGACAACCTCAAATAATACTAATCACCCTCGAGATTTACTTTTTAACTATATTAAAATATTTTTCATAAAACCCCATCGAGTTATATAAAAACAATATTAAGGACTTTAGTAAATATAGGTTTAAGCGGGATCAATTCTCTTGAGCTCCAGGGAACCAGAGAAAGTGGGTGCTTGCCTATTTAAGATAGACAACTTAACAGAGTTATCAATGGTAATTTTCTTGGAAAAATACACAAATCATGCCGTCCATGTGCAGCATTTACCGATAACTCCCGAACCTAATTCAAGAGCTAAATCTGGTTACAAGTGTCTGACTCAGTCTGAATATAAACTCAAATCTGAATCTAAATTCAAACCTGAATCCAATTCAAACTGACTCCAAAATCAAACATGAATACTTGAACATGAACAAGGATACTTGAATCCAAATATTAATATCAAACATGTATACTTGACTTGACTTGACCGAACCATGGTTATAACTTGACTTGACTACTTGAATACTTGATTACATCCTGAACATGAATACTTGAACAATTTGTATCCATGGTTTCAGCAAGTCTTATAATTATAAACGATACAATACATTACGCGGGAATAAAGGGGTAGATTGGTGCAGAACGTATATCGTGACACGAGAGCTCACTTAAAAGACACCTACATGAATTCTCGTGCTGTTGTCCCATGGGTTATGACGGGACATCGTACTACATGTTACTATAGTCTACGGGATAAGATGAACTCCTCTCTTTTACATGAAGACCTTCTTTATCAAGCTACAAACAATCACATTATAATAACTATCATATATCAGTAATCAACCATACACAACATACCAGTTCATTAACATTACTTGTTATATTCTCTTTCTTCTTTTGGGACTTACCGAGCGCTAGTTCGCTAACGACATTCTTTTCTAGTTCTTTTTTTGGAATTTTCTTCCGGAGGACAGGACTCCCAGAAGATCGAGCCTAGCTAAGAGAATTTGGATCAGCTTGCGACACAGCCTAACTTCTAGTTCCTTGTACTTATTTTCATTTTGTATGCCGCTGTTTAGGCACTGCTTTACTCATTGTATCTTTTCTTTTCAAACATTTATATGTAAAGTTGAATGTAAATAAAATTACTGCTTTATTTTAATACTCTTGTCATTCTTGTTCATTTTATATATTGCTTAATTACGCTTAACGTATTTATTTCTTAGTAAATACGTTGCGGCATGCCACATCATCGTTTGCGTCTACTGGAAAGCGGGACGTAACAGGTTTTGTTGGCGGCTCATGCAGGTCAGTTCTGCATGAAATTTTAAGCAATATATCACAAGAATTATGAGTATCAGTAACTATACATTCATTACATTTCTAATTTCTTGAATCTATCCTAACCATTCCTTTTCTATCAAGGTCATGGATTCTCCCAACAACATCAGTACTAATGTCAATGGCAACACCCCGCCGCCTACTCTACCACCACCACCTACTGTTGCAGCTCCCATCAATGAGCAAACGGTACTGTTTGAGGCGATCAAGGGCCTCTTAGAGGGTCAGCAGCAGCAGACTGCTATCATCATGCACCGCTCAAAATCCGAGACAACCGGAGTCAAGCAATTTCGGGCACTGCATCCGAAACATTTCTCGGGGAAAGAAAGCCCACTGGAGGCAGAAGAATGGGCTTAATCTATCGAAAATGATCTGGAAGCTGCTCAAGTGCCAGATATTTCCTGAGTGAGAGTTGCTAAGTTGCAACTCACCGACAATGCACGAGTTTGGTGGAAGGCCGAGGAGAGCCGTCTCGTACAACCGATAGAATGGAAAACATTCCGAGACCTCTTCGATGCTAAGTACTTCCCAGAGACTGCCCGTTTTAACATGGAGCGGCAGTTCATTCATCTACAACAAGGCTCGATATGGGTCAAGTCTGTGGATGAATACGATGTTGAGTTTACCATGCTTAGCAGGTAAGATATTGTCTCAAATTCAAATTCTCGATTTCATTCATTACACTGCTAACACAAGGTCATAATAGGTTCACTGCACACCTGATTCCTACTGTTGAGATCCGGGCATGACGATTTAGCAAGGGTTGGACCCGAAAATCCAAGCTGCACTCGCTACAGAGGATTTCCCAACTCATGAACTTGCTTTGAAGGTTGCCCGACGCTATGAGGCAGTTGTGAAGAAGAATGGCATACCACAAACTGCCGGTGTGAAATGCCCTGCCACACAGATGGCAGGAGGAGCCTCTTCAAGGCGAACTTTGCACCCAGGAGATCGGGAGGATCGTTTAACCGGTCCAATCCATACTTTTGTTTTTACTGCAAAAGGACGGGACACCTGACGAAAGACTGCAGGCGTGCCAATGGTCTGTGTTTAGTTTGTGGCACATCCACTCACGCCATTGGAGTATGTCTATATCGTTTCAACCCAGCTCCAGCACCCAGACCCGCAATCACGATCCCACAGCGGCCAGCCATTTAGGCTCCTGCACCTTGCTTAGCTCTCCCTGCACCCACTCCATGTATACCTCCTGCATAGCCTCAATGTCAATTCCATCAGGCACAAAGAAACATGCCCCAAAGGCAGAGAAACGTGCCCTAAGGATCGAGGAATGTGTCTCCATCAAGGAGAAATGTCCCACGATGTCAGGCTTTCACAATGACGGTTGAGGAGGCCGAAGCCACAGGCCAAGTCATCACTGGAAATTTCCAATCCTTTCAAACATTTTCAATCCTTGTATATCGCTATAATTTTTTCTATATCTAAACCTAACCTCACACAACTTAGGTACTATACTAGTAGCCTCCCTTTCTGCTCTAGCACTGTTTGACACTGGAGCATCACATTGTTTTATGTCGCAACGGTTCGTCCGAACTCATGTGATTCCAGTTAAACCGCTTATATCTAGCTGGAATGTCAGTTCAGGGAACGGCGTTCTAAAAGCAACTCTAGGATACGATCTGTGTCCAGTGGTCGTCTGCAGTAGAGAATTTTATGTGGACTTCAAGATGCTGGACATACCGAACTTCGACGTAGTCTTTGGAATGGACTGGCTGGGAACTTTCTTCGCTACCATCGACTGTCGCCAAAGGAGGGTAGTGTTCGAAATACCAGATCATCCGGTGTTCTATTTCAAGAGTGGAGACCGTACCCTGGAACCTAGCGTCTACAAAGCAAAACCAAGGAAAGCAGTGGTTGCAGCATTGCAAGAGGAAGAATCAAAGTCAGGGGTAGTTCGAAAGTTCGAGGATGTATTCCCGGAAGATATTTCAGGTTTGCCTCCCGATCGAGCTCTTGAATTCATCATTGATCTACTACCTGGTGCACAACCGGTAATCAAAACTCCATACCGGTGAAGTCCTGAAGGATTGAAGGAGATCCGCACTCAGTTGGACGAACTCTAGACGAAAGGTTGGATTCGTCCCAGTACTTCAAGCTGGGGATCTCCGGTATTACTGGTGAAGAAGAAAGAAAGTTCATACAGGATATGTATGGATTATCGAGCTCTGAACGAAGTGACGGTCAAGAACAAGTATCCACAATCGCGCATCGATGATCTGTTCAATCAGCTAAGTGGGTCTTGTGTATTTTCGAAGCTAGATCTTCGTTCGGGTTATCATCAGGTGAAGGTCAAAGAGTCCGATATTCCGAAGACGGCGTTTAGGACTCGATATGGTCATTATGAGTATCTTGTAATGCCATTTGGAATGACCAATGCACCTACTATATTTATGAATCTAATGAACCAAGTTTTCCGAGAGTACTTAGATAGGTTCATTATCATCTTCATCGACGACATCCTGGTGTATTCAAAGGATCGGAAAGAACATGCTGAGCACCTACGGATTGTCCTGGAGTCATTACGACAACATCATCTCTACGCCAAGTACAGCAAGTGTGAATTTTGGCTAGATCAAGTCGGATTTCTCGGACATATCGTTTCATGCGAAGGAATCTCGGTAGATCCAGCTAAGGTGTCAACTGTCAGCGAGTGGCCGACACCAAAGATGGTGAAGGATATACGAAGTTTTTTGGGATTAGCAGGATACTACCGACGATTCATTGAATGTTTTTCGAAGATTGCAGCACCCCTGACTAAGCCCATACGTAAAGATGAAGTATTAGTGTGGTCAGAAGCATGTGAAAATGCTTTTGTAGAACTAAGTCAAGATTAACTTCAGCTCCTATTATTGTAATACCGGATCAATCTGGAGGATTTGTTGTGCATTCTGATACATCCGGTAAAAGATTAGGATGTGTTCTACACCATCATGGAAAAGTTGTGGCTTTTACATCAAGACACCTGAAGGTTCATGAGCGCAACTATCCAACACATTATCTGGAGTTGGCAGCCGTTATTTTCGCACTTAAGATTTGGCGCCACTACCTCTTGGGAGAACGGGTGGATATATACACTGACTGCAAGAGTCTAAAGTATGTATTTCTCAGAAGGAATTAAACATGTGGCGGAGAAAATGGCTAGAACTCATGGCTGACTTCGACATCAACCTACAGTATCATACTGGGAAGGTGAACGTAGTTCCTGATGCACTTAGTCGCCATCCATTAGCAATGAACATTACCGCTCAGTGTAAGTTACAGCAAGAATTGCATGGATTGGCGATCGAAGTAGTTATACCAGGTAACACTTCGTATTTGATGAACTTACAAGTCCAGTCCACTCTTGTCAATCAGATCAAGATAGCTCAAGTAAATGATGCCAGGTTACAAAAGATTCGAGAACAAGTAGAAATTGGACGTTGAACCGACTTCATCATCCACGAAGACGGATCCTTGCGATATGGAAATCGATTATGTGTACCAAACGGCCCAGTTCGGAAAGAATTGATGAAAGAAGCTCATAACTCTCCTTATTCTGTACACCCCGGTGGTACAAAAATGTATAAGGATCTATGGCAACACTACTGGTGGTATGGAATGAAGTGCGAAGTAGAAAGGAGCGTAGCTACGTGTCTGGTGTGTCAGCAAGTGAAAGCTGAACATCACAGAACTGCTGGTCAATCTTAGCCGTTATAAATCCCAGAATGGAAATTGCAGCACATTACCATGGCTTCATTACTGCCCTTCCTCGTAGCACGAAAGGTAACGATGCAATATAGGTTATTGTGGATCGACTCACCAAGTCAGATGTAACAACCCTATTTGAATGCAGTAGTTCAAGATTTATCGAGATTCTTTTTCCATAATTTTTGAACTTTTAGTTGGCCGCTAATATATTTTATTTTGAATTTTACCGTAAATAATTTTGATATGAGAAAAATCTTTAGTTTTTATATTATATATAATATTTTCTTAGTGGCAGCAAAATAATATTTTGCGTATCCGTTTACTGTTAATATATATATATATATATTTATAAAAAAATTCCTATATATACAATACAAAATATATCTCTCTATCTCTCATACTTACATCTCTTCCCTCCCCCCCCCCCCCCGCGCTGCTCATCAAATCTCGACCCCCTCATCAAATCCCCTCGCCCTCACGAAACCCCAACCCACGTCTCCATCATCGCGTCTCCACCATCACCGCCGCCGCAAACCTCGACTCCCGCTCCTCACTCATCGACCCTCGCCTCCTTCTCCTTCCCCCTTCGCCTTCGTCTTCTTCGCATCGCGATCCCCATCACCACCACAACCCCGAGCGGCAATCCTCGCCGTCGAATCCATCGCCCCCTCGCCCTCACTGGAAATCTCCCCCTCTCGACGACACCATCACGCAGATCTCCATCGTCCTCATCATCGCTTCCCTACAGCAACACCCCAGGCCCTCACCATCGCCATCCTCACCACCACAGCCTCCCATCTCCAGATCTGAGTGCTCTTGACTCGACCCAGGACCATCCGAACCCTAGCTTGATACGATCATCCTTTATGAGTTTTTCCCTGATCCCTTTTTTTTCAGAAAAAAATATAAATAAATGAAATGATAAGAAATCACTGAGCATTGAAAGGGGAAAATTAGGATTTAAAACCCAAAGTTGATACGATTGCGTTGGTTGTGTGATAATAGTTATGTAGATATTTATGGTTTAACCAATGAAATTTATCTAGGCGGATCGTATAACTCAGATCCCAAGTCGCACTTTAGCTGAGATCGTGCCTCGCATCTTCGTGCATCGTTCTCTCCTGATCTTTTCCTCCGGCAAGTACTCTTGCTTTACTTTTGGTCGATGTACATCGGCATTCCTTTATGGTCATATGTATATATATATTTCCTGCACTGTTAGAACAAAAGGGAAATGTGTTAGTATCTATTTTTCGTTATATCATACAAAAATATATATAGGCAAACTTTTATATAGCGAGTGAGAATAATTAGTGAGTGTGGTTTTAAAATGAGATTTATTTTAACTACTTCAAAAGTTGTTAACCTATCTCACATTTATATATTTCTAGTCAGTTTGTGATTAATATACCCATATTAAGGTTAGCGGTAAAGATAACAATTGTGACTTATACCAGCTTGTACACCACCTTTATGCAGTTACTATTACCTGATAACTATTACCACTGACAGGTCCTGACTATTCACTACTCTAGTCTCTATGAACGAGATCGCTGATTAGGATGTTGAACAACATGATATGACACACTACTATTTACCAGTTTCATCTCTATACAATTACCATACCACAATTCCAGTCTTTTCAACATTCTTAATTAGTGCTCTAGTCATTACCATAGTAGCTATAAATACGCGGGTGTTGGGGTAGTTTGAGTGTGCGCTCGTACAACAGGATCTCAGGAGTCCCATGCCGGCAGCTCGGACCGGGCTATATCGGTCTCATGTTTACAGCTCGTACCGGGCTATATCGGTCTCATGTTCATTCCACAGTTGGGCCCGTGTTTCCTAGCCCCTGGGCACCACTCTTGGGTTAGGAATACTCCTGCAGAGGTTGACACACACACTCTGTCACGACCCAAAATTGGCCCGTGACGGCTCTAATACTACGCAACGCCTAAAGATGTAACGCGGTAAAAGAAAGCCGAAACCCAGAAATCTAAACCAAGAAAATACGGAAAAGATAATATAATTTTTTGAAACATTTGAAAGGACAACCCAAATTCTTTAAAAAGTCTTACTTTCTTTCTTTAAAATTTTAGGAACACCCTTTTTTTGTAAAAAGTGGCCCAAAGGCGAAAAACAATCTCATCACAAGTATACGACGCCGTAGCGAAGAAATAAGAGACAGTAGAAAGGAAACTGTATAAAAAAGACATCAAATCCACAATAATACACAGTAACGTCCTCACCAAGTCTCTAAGTCAACAATACAATAGTAGCTGGAGAGTACAAGATACAACGAATGTACAATACAAAATACAGATAACCACCAAAACCCACCTAAGCAAAATAGTACTGTGAGCTGACGCGGTATCTGTAGCAAAAGATGATAGCTGAAAGCGGAATAGCTGGATAGAGGAATAGCCTGCCTCGACTACTCTGGGGAATAACCTGAAACACCTGTGGCACAACAGGGGTGAGTTGCCAACTCGTGAATAGTAGATAACATATGCAGGTAATCGCAGGAATGTACGTACAGCATGAATCTAAGATATGCGATTACAGTAATAACATGTCATGCAAATGCTAAATAAAGGGAAGTACACTAGCAGGTACAATCACTATGTGAAGCAACAGTAACATAACAATAATATGCAATGACCATGCAATAGGGATATGAGAATGTAAATATGCAACTATCATAAGGGTACACTAACAGGTACTACCAATATGTGAATCTGTGCATAAAATAAATAAGTGTGAGGTATAGGGTGGAATATGTCATTTCCACGGAAACCTGATATCGTGGTAGGATCACAATCCATCAAGACACTCAAATCCCAAATCCTCAAATCAGCCCCCCAACTGGGCTCTCACATCACATAGGTCTCACATCATCTCAATGTACGATATCGAGTAGCTCTCCTATATATCGAATGTACAAATCCACAATCTCTTTCATATCCAATATCCAATCTCAATGAATCACCTATATCCCAAGTCGAATCTCAAGCAAGCTTCTAACATCCTAAAGGTATATATAGACAGAAATAAATATGATGGGGGCAATACACATATATTAGCGTCCCACTCTACTAATATTGGTGTAAAGGTATATATAACAACGGCTAAATCCCCTGTTATATATACAAAAGGTGTTTAAGAGAAATATCATGAAAACAATGTGCCAAGTATCGACACAGAAATCCTGATAGGTACGTATCATACGCTGTCCCGAAAGCACGAGTGCCTAGCTCTGACCCTCGCCTTTCGACGTATGCATACGTGCATGACTCCCAACGGTGTCTCCATGACCCCCGCCGAGTCATCAGTACTGTCACCGGTAGGTACTAGCCCGCCTCCAGGCTCAATCGGCAAAATCCATCGATCTTCTTGCCGAGGGAAACCATACCGGGCCCCACCATGTACCCTCTACGGCCTCGACGCCTTCTCGTAGGGGTATATATAATCAGCACCGATAAAGCTCATGGTGGATGCGCAAATATCATATCAAGGAAACCGGGTTTTTCAATGTATGCATAATTTCATGAACTCCCGCGGTTCCCAAATCCAAAAAACATCATCTAAAATCCAAATAATAATGCGCAATCCAGGAATAAACATATGCGATATATCTGAAATGCGAGCAAATAAATGAGAATATGTAGCTGAAACCAGATGTATGCAAAACCAATAAGGTACAGCTAAGTAGCATCAGTAAAGGTAAATATGTAACTGCAACTGAATATGTGTGTAACATACAGGTGTAGCAATGTATAGGTATCTACCTATAAGAACCGATGTCGTATACCCCCCCTGGGTATAAGAAAATATGAGTAAGGTATACCTATAGATGTATCGTAAAGGGTAAGTGTACCTATCACTAATGGTACGATACTCTATAGGTATATAGGTATGGTAATGTCCTCTGTGATAAGCAATATAATGTCTAAAATGGTTGTGTGTGACATGGCAATTATTGACGATGTGTGTGTAGCATACAATCCGTGCTCGTGCAACATGAACCGTCAATAATATGTGCAGTGTCCTACGGCTGCTAGCCACAGTATAACTATATCTAAGTAAATACAGTAAAGGCGCAATTCTAACAATGACGTAGAATGTGCGACAGGTATTTGAATCCTAGCCCAGACGCATAACGCCATGCGGGCGATTCCCCTGTAGATGTTAAATCTACTCACCTACGCTCCACGCTAGGTGAATCCTACCATCTGCTCCCCCTGTAGTAGTGTTCATAGTCCCTGCCTGCAAACCTGCAAATAAGACATAGAAATCACATATAAGCCAAATATTCCGCGAAGCGCGATATCGAACCAAAACGAGAAACTCGCGTCGCGAACTAAACGCGCGTGTGCACGATACGCTAAAACGTGTGTGTACGCGTCTAAAACCATCGCGACACGCCGTGATACGCTGGATCACAGAACCCACTCACGTATCGCGCGTATCGCGCAAACACAACGAACACCAAAACGATATATAGTCCCAGGTTTTCCTACAGGCCAAATCTTACAAAACTAGACATGCCAAAACACTACAATACACATCAGAGAACCCTAGCCAAGACCCCAACACCCCTGTCCCCTTCCTGGCCGCAATTTGCGGCCAGAATCAATAAATTGGCGGCCTGCATTGGGAATGGTGGGTTCGTGTTCTTGTGGTGTTGTCTAAACCTAGTGAGTATGCCCCAGTTTTCTCAATTTTGTTCTGTAGGGTCCGGGTCCAAAGCAGATTCCAGATATCCAATATATCGCTTAAAAACGACAATTTAGCACAAAAGCAAACCCTATGGTATTTTAGTGTAATCTGGGCTATTTCTCAGTTGAAATGACCTAACAACACTAAAATGAGCTAGGTTAACCAACTCAAACTCATTCTAACCCAATTTCCACATAAATCACCATAACTAGCACTAAACTCACAATTTAACACAAACCGACGCTAATAAACACACATGCTAAGCAATTAGGGACAAGGGTTTAGAAAATATACCCAAAAGGGTCTCAAGAAGCAGGAGAAGAAGTGAGAGGAGCTGCTGCAAGTGCTGGGCCTGCTGCTGCTACAGTTGCTGATGCTGTTGCTGAGGATGATGATGATGATGCTGATGGCTGCTGCTGCTTCTGGTGTTGCTGCTGCTTCTCCTGGGCTGCTGCAGCTGCTGCTCTGCTGTTGTGTGTGTGTGTGTGTGTGAGAGAGAGAGTGAGAGATGAGTGATATGAGAGTGAGAAAATGAGAGTAAGGCTAGAACCCCTCCCTCTGTCCTTCTCTCTCATCATTAAATGAGGCATGGCTCATGCCATGATGCCCCATGCCCTCTCTCTCTCTCTCCTAAAGTCAACCATGAAGCCAATTTAAAAAGCCTATTTAAATTCATTTTCACTTTTAAAACAACCATCACTATTAAACCCAAAACACTTAATACAATAATTAATAACTTAAAGAGAATGGGTTAATCTATCATGCTTGCTAAACATGGTCTAACCCCATCTCTAAACCCTAGTTATCATGCACAAATGTGTGTGTGCCTAACAAAATTCTAATAAAATACTCATTAAATAGGATAAAATATTTAAAACTAAATTTGGTAAACTTTTTATTAAAAACCATATATTAAAATATAATTAGCTACAAAACACATTCTAAGGTGTTACACACTCAAGCTTACGATAGAGTAGTTTACCTTTTAGTGACCAGTTAGATTATGACTTAACCTCTTTACCTGTTTGCTCATAGTAATAATGTATCTATTTATATATATATATATATATATATATATATATATATATATATATATATGTTTTTACTTATGCACGCGGGCTTACTACATTCACTAATTCATGTTATCATACTATGCACATACCTTATACGTTGAGTACTTACTGGGATGTTCTGACATCCCTGAGATTTGCCAATCTCAGGTTTAGAGACAGATTTTCAGGCTAAGAAGGATCGCAGCGACTACAAGGACTTTGCCGAAGATCGATAACCGTAGGTATATTTCCCTTTTTAGTTAGTTTTTAGCTTGTGCGCCCTTATGGGACATTAGGACTTATGTATCTCTTTTGGATCTTATTTTATTTCCGAATCTATTGTATTGGATCTTTAATTGCATCAATTATTTAGTGGACCCATTTTTAGGATTTCTTGTGGTTTCATTGCAGCATGATTATCAGTATTATTTCTTTTGGTATTGGATTTTATTTTTGACAGGTTAATCTAGACAGCCTTATATGATTATGGAAGGATTATTCCTTACCGTAGTTAGCACGGCTGGCCTTCGTCGCTTTCCGTATTCTGTATTTTGGGAAGCGGGACGTGACAAGGCGGTACATGGGCACAATACGTAACTCTATGTAAGTTGCCCGAATCCTACGGCCGGAGTCAACGGAATCTGCAGCCCTGAACAAGGTGGCTGAGGTTCGTGAAGGTAGACGTCTGGGCAGCGTCGCCGATTTCAGGAGATTACACCCGGTAGTTTTCACTGGCGCGGGAGGACCGCTGGATGCTGAGCAGTGGATTGTCGACATGGAAAATTTGCTGTCAGCCGCCCAGGTCCCTGAAGAGGACAGAGTGGATATAGTCAAGATTCAGCTGCAGGATGTTGCTAGAATTTGGTGGCTTGCAGAAGAAAACAGGTTGAAGAAACCAATTGCATGGACTGATTTCTCTACGTCTTTTCTTTAGAAATTCTTTCCCAAATCGGCCAGGATCGAGATGGAACAACAATTTATTAGTCTTCGTCAGAGAGATCGCACGGTGGACGAGGTAGCGGCCGAGTTTATCCGACTCAGTCATTTCACTCCTTCAATGGTAGCCCAGGAGAAGGATAGAGCTAGAAGATTCTTACAGTGTCTCACTCTGGAAATACAGGAGAAACTAGCTTCACATGATCTGGGGACTTATTCAGAGGTATTAAATGCGGCCCGCAGAATTGAGACAGTTATAGATAAGAGGAAGAAACTTCAGAGTGGAGGATTCAAACGGCCCGTGATTCAAGTTTCAGGGAGGATTCCAGTTAGACAGCATGGAGGAGTTCAGATGAAACGTACCGCAACCCCACCACAACGAGAACCTCCGGTTTGTGGATACTATCAGATATCGGGACACGTCGAGAGAAATTGCCACCGCGCTAAGGGTCTATGTCTGATTTATGATGCTAGTGACCATCAGATTGGGAGTTGTCCTAGGAGAGCTTAGCGCAACCAGCCTCAGAAAGGACTTATCCCTCAGAAGTGGCTTTTTGATCAGAGACGAGGCAACACAGGTCGTGGATAGGGGCGAACCTTTACCCTGACAGCTGAGCAGGTAGAGGCGTCGGAGGATGTAGTTTCAGGTACCATTCTAATTTGTTATGTTCCTGCTAGAGCACTTTTCGATTCCGGGGCTTCACACTGTTTTATGTCTTTTGATTTTGCCACAACACATTCTATTACACCCAAAACACTGACTAGAGGTTGGGACATTCACACTTGAAATGAAGTAGTTACCACCAACCTAGAGTGCAAGTTTTGTCCGGTAGTGATTTGCGGCAGGGAGCTTTTCGCAGATTTCCTGTTGATTGGGACCGGTAGTTATGATGTCGTCTTAGGAATGGATTGATTGGGCACCTTTCACACACATATTGATTGTCCGGCCAAAACTGTAAAATTTCGCATTCCTAACCACCCAGAGTTCTTGTTCACTGGGGGGAGCAAATCTCTGGGACCCATAAAGTATAGAGCAAAGCCAATGTGCGGCATACTAGCGTCAATAGAGGTTGATATGAGTTCGGCACCGATCGTAGTTCGGGAATTTTTGGATGTCTTTCCTGAGGACTTACCCGGCTTACCCCCGGCTCGTGCTTTGGGGTTTTCAATAGAATTATTACCAGGAACGGCACCGATTTCTAAGTCACCCTACAGGATGGCACCAGTTGAATTGGCAGAATTGAAAAAGCAGATAGAAGACCTTCTCAGCAAATGATTCATTCGCCCGAGTACTTCTCCGTGGGGCGCGCCAGTTTTACTAGTAAAGAAGAAGGACGGCTCGTTACGCATGTGCATTGCCTACCGAGAGTTGAATCGGGTTACGATTAAGAACAAGTACCCTATACCTCGGATCGATGATTTGTTCGATCAATTATGTGGTGCTCGAGTGTTCTCTAAGTTGGATCTTCGGTCGGGGAACCATCAAGTTCGTGTTAAAGCGGAGGATGTATGCAAGACAGCCTTCAGAACTCGATACGGTCACTATGAATTCTTGGTAATTCCATTCAGTGTTACTAATGCCCCAGCCGTGTTCATGGATTTAATGAACCGAGTTTTCTCTCAGTACCTTGATCAGTTTGTCGTAGTTTTCATCGACGACATTCTTGTGTACTCCAAAAGCAAGGAGGAGCATGCCGAGCATTTGAGGATCGTGTTGCAGATTTTGAGACAGGAAAAGTTATACGCCAAACTTAGTAAATGTGAATTTTGGCTTGAACAAGTTCAATTTTTGGGCCACGTCGTTTCTGGAGACGGTATATCAGTAGACCCGACGAAGATTGAAGCAGTGAAAGATTGGCCAGCACCAAAGTCAATAGCAGAGATTAAAAGTTTCTTGGGACTCGTAGGGTACTACCGCAGATTTGTTAAAGATTTCGCACGAGCGGCTGAGCCGTTGACAAGACTTATTCGAAAGGGAGTACCATTCATATGGTCAGAAGAGTGCAACCGAGCGTTCGAACTATTGAAGGAGAAACTCACAACTGCACCCATATTGACCGTACCAGATGGGACAGGAGGACTGGTGATTCATAGTGACGCTTCCGGCAAGGGGCTAGGCTATGTCTTGATGCAGCGTGGGAGTGTTGTCGCTTATGCCTCGTGTCAACTGAGAACGCACGAGAAAAATTACCCAACTCACGATTTAGAGTTGGCCGCTGTAATCTATGCTTTGAAGATTTGGAGGCATTATCTTTTGGGAGAACGAGTGGAAATTTTTACGGACCACAAGAGCTTGAAATATGTATTCACGTAGAAAGAGCTAAATATGAGACAGCGCAGGTGGTTGGAATTCATGGCTGATTATAATATTGATTTGCAATATCACCCCGGGAAAGTAAATGTGGTACCGGATGCTCTCGGTCGGAAACCAACAGTGATGCGGTTGACTGGCCAGAAGGAACTCATTGATGAATTTCGAAGACTCAATTTAGAAGTGGTAGAGCAGGGGACGCACTGAGAGTATTGGCAACTGCAAGTTCAATCTTCGTTGGTGGATCGTATTAAGGCTGCACAGGCTGGGGACCCGCAATTGCAGAAGTTCCGCGGGTTAGTAGAGGCCGAATTGAGGACAGATCTATTAATACACGAAGATGGCTCATTAAGATTCGGCAGTCGATTATGCATGCCAAAGGGCGAGATTCGAGAGGAAGTGTTGAAAGAAGCATACGGTTCAGTCTATTCGGTGCACCCGGGTGGCACCAAGATGTATAGGGATGTTAAACAACACTTTTGGTGGAATGGCATGAAAAGAGAGATTGCCCGCTATGTGTCAAAATGCTTAGTGTGCCAGCAAGTGAAGACCGGACATCAGCGAGTGGCCAGCCTGTTGCAACCACTTCTCATGCCCCAGTGGAAGTGGGAACACATCACTATGGACTTCGTAACGGCTTTACCGTGGAGTCCTAAGGGCAATAATGTTATTTGGGTCATCGTCGACCGTCTCACAAAGGCGCCCCATTTTCTACCCTTTCGAGTGGGATAATCGACGGAGACATTAGCAGAGAAATATATGCAAGAGATCGTACGGTTGCATGGGGTGCCTATCACTATAGTATCGGACCGAGATACGAGATTCCTCTCATATTTCTGGAGAAGCTTACAAAAGAGTTTAGGCACTCGTCTCCGTTACAGCACAGCTTACCACCCCCAGACTGACGGACAATCTGAACGTACGATACAGATATTAGAAGATATGTTGAGAGCCTGTATGCTAGATTTCAAGGGATTATAGGAAGATCATCTTCACTTGGTGGAATTCTCGTATAATAACAGCTATCAGGTGAGTATTCAGATCGCACCGTTCAAGGCACTTTACGGACGTAAATTTCGTTCCCCACTTTGCTGGGAT
Source organism: Agapanthus africanus (assembly GCA_030015575.1). Taxonomy (NCBI): domain Eukaryota; kingdom Viridiplantae; phylum Streptophyta; class Magnoliopsida; order Asparagales; family Amaryllidaceae; genus Agapanthus; species Agapanthus africanus. The sequence goes on along the minus strand of CM057342.1, from coordinate 14,090,912 downwards.
GATGTGGGTGAGCGAAGATTACTAATACCAGAGCTTGTAACCCAAACCGTTGAGAAGGTCCAGTTGATCAGGGACCGTATCAAGGCGGCACAAGATCGTCAGAAGAGCTGGGCAGATACTAGTCGAAGACCTCTTAAGTTTAGAGTAGGAGATCATGCATTCCTTAAGATTTCGCCGACTCGATGAGTGATTAGATTCGGTAGTCGTGGGAAACTCAGTCCTCGATTTATTGGACCATTCGAGATTGTGGAACGCGTTGGAGTAGTGGCATAAAGATTGGCCTTACCACCTTCTTTGGCTGGTGTGCACGATGTATTCTATGTATCACAGTTGCGTCGGTACATTCGCGATGAAAGTCATGTTATCGATCATTCTGAATTAACCTTGAGCATTGATCTCTCGTATGAAGAGCAATCTACAGCCATTGTCGACCGTAGAGCGAAGGTTTTGAGAAACAAGACCATCCCTTTGGTTCTTGTATCTTGGGGCAGACGTTCTCACGAGGAATCCACTTGGGAGCGTGAGAACGAGATTTATCAAAAGTACCCACACCTGTTTTCTTGATCTTGTAGTCGTCCTTCCAATTTTGAGGACGAAATTTTCTGTAAGGTGTGTAGGATGTAACAGCCCTATTTGAATGCAGTAGTTCAAGCTTTATCGAGATTTTTTTTCCATAATTTTTGAACTTTTAGTTGGCCGCTAATATATTTTATTTTGAATTTTACCGTAAATAATTTTGATATGAGAAAAATCTTCAGTTTTTATATTATATATAATATTTTCTTAGTGGCAGCAAAATAATATTTTACGTATCTGTTTACAGTTAATATGAGAACAAGAAAATCTGTACCGAATCTCTAAATACGATTAATTGGTGATATGTATCTATATGTATATATTTATAAAAAAATTCCTATATATACAAAACAAAATATCTCTTTCCATCTCTCATACTCACATCTCTCTCTCTCTCTCCCCCGCTGCTCATCAAATCCCGACCCCCTCATCAAATCCCCTCGCCCTCACGAAACCCTAACCCACATCTCCATCATTGCGTCACCACCATCACCGCCGCCGCAAACCTCGACTCCCACTCTTCACTCGTCGACCTTTGCCTCCTTCTCCTTCCCTCTTCGCCCTCGTCTTCTTCGCATCACGATCCCCATCACCACCACAACCCCGAGTGGCAATCCTCGCCGTCGAACCCATCGCCCCCTTCACCCTCGCTGGAAATCTTCCCCTCTCGACGACACCATCATGCAGATCTCCATCGTCCTCATCATCGCTTCCATGCAGCAACACCCCAAGCCCTCACCGTCGCCATCCTCACCACCACAGCCTCCCATCTCCAGATCCGAGTGCTCTCGACTCGACCCAGGACCATCTGAACCCTAGCTTGATACGATCATCCTCTGTGAGTTTTTCCCTGATCCCTGTTTTTTTTTCAGGAAAAAAATATAAATAAATAAAATGATAAGAAATCAGTGAGCATTGAAAGGGGAAAATTAAGATTTAAAACCCAAAGTTGATACGATTGCGTTGGTCGTGTGATAATAGTTATGTAGATATTTATGGTTTAACCGATGAAATTTATCTAGGCGGATCGTATAACTCAGATCCCAAGTCGCACTTTAGCTGAGATCGTGCCTCGCATCTTCGTGCATCGTTCTCTCCTGATCTTTTCCTCAGGCAAGTACTCTTGCTTTACTTTTGGTCAATGTACATCGGCATTCCTTTGTGGTCATATGTATATATATATTTCCTGCACTGTTAGAACAAAAGGGAAATGTGTTAGTATCTATTTTTCGTTATATCATACAAAAATATATATATAGGCAAACTACAAATAAAGTTCGAAAGTTGTTAACCTATCTCACATTTATATATTTCTAGTCAGTTTGTGATTAATATACCCATATTAAGGTTAACAGTAAAGATAACAATTGTGACTCATACCAGCTTGTACACCACTTTTATGCAGTTACTATTACCTGATAACTATTACCACTGACAGGTCCTGGCTATTCACTACTCTAGTCTCTATGAACGAGATCGCTGATTAGGATGCTGAACAACATGATATGACACACTACTATTTACCAGTTTCATCTCTATACAATTACCATACCACAATTCCAGTCTTTTCAGCATTCTTAATTAGTGCTCTAGTCATTACCATAGTAGCTATAAATAAGCGGGTGTTGGGGTAGTTTGAGTGTGCGTTCGTACAATAGGATCTCAGGAGTCTTATGCCGGCAGCTCGTACCGGGCTATATCGGTCTCATGTTTACAGCTCGTACCGGGATATATCGGTCTCATGTTTACAGCTCGTACCGGGTTATATCGGTCTCATGTTTACAGCTCGTACCGGGCTATATCGGTCTCATGTTCGTTCCACAGTTGGTCCCGTGTTTCCTATCCCCTGGGGCACCACTCTTGGGTTAGGAATACTCCTGCAGAGGTTGACGCACATACTCAAACGTACGATAGAGTAGTTTACCTTTTAGTGACTAGTTCGGTTATAACATAACCTCTTTACCTGTTTGCTCATAGTAGTAATGTATCTATTTATATTTATATATATATATATATATATATATATATATCTGTTTTTACTTGTGCACACGGGCTTACTACATTCACTTATTCATGTTATCATACTATACACATACCTTATACGTTGAATACTTGCTGGGATGTTCTGACATCCCTGAGATTTGCCATCTCAGGTTTAGAGACAGATTTTCAGGCTCTGCAGGACCGCAGCGACTACCAGGACTTTGCCGTAGATCGATAACCGTAAGTTTATTTCCCTTTTCAGTTAGTTTTTAGCTTGTGCGCCATTATGGGACATTAGGACTTATGTATCTCTTTTAGATCTTATTTTATTTCCGAATCTATTGTATTGGATCTTTAATTGCATCAATTATTTAGCGGACCCATTTTTAGGATTTCTTGTGGTTTCATTGCCGCATAATTATCAGTATTATTTCTTTTGGTATTGGATTTTAGTTTTGACAGATTAATCTAGACAGCCTTATGTGACTATGGAAGGATTTTTCCTTACCGTAGGTAGTACGGCTGGCCTTTGTCGCTTTCCGTATTCCGTATTTTGGGAAGCGGGGCGTGACATCGGCTCACTTTATTCCCTTTCGAGTTGGCCAATCTACCGAGACGTTAGCAAAGAAGAACATGGAGGTAAGTATAAGTCTAAATTAAGATTTAAACCTTCAAGATGTACTATTTTTGATACTCATGAACTCATGCAGGAGATCATGAGATTTCACATCGTCTCCGATCGTGCCACCAGATTCTGTTGGATATAGTGCCCTCAGAGTCAATTATTGGATCGCAGGTACGTGATTGCAATGATTGAGGGAGGACCTATATCGGTAGGATAGTCTTATTCGAGAGGTTTGTATACTATCTGGTTTGTCTTTATCATCGTGTACATACTTTAGGTGACATTGTAGTTCACTATTACACATTGATAGAGAATAGTATGCTAGCATGGTTTATTTTTATCATCGTGCACTGCTTTAGGTGACCTTACAGGTCGCTATTACACGTTGATAGAGCCCTTAGGATTCTTTCTTTACTGCCAGCAGTATGATGGCGATCATATACGTGGGAGCTGATAGTCTATAAGCACATCCTTAAAGTGGTCCCTAGTCGTGGGAGTTTCGAGACTGGGCATCGATACTCCATTAGTAGACTAGTGTATACAGTCGAGACCCCGACGAGGGGCGGTGGCCGGTCTCACAAGCCATTGGTGTTAGTTGGTTAACCAAAGATGTATACAGGTGCTCATTGAGTTATGAGTACACCGGACAGGACTCGCCGGGAACATGCTAGTTGGTATTATACCTGACGTCAGATAGCAGTTCCCTGGTGACATGTGTACAGGTTAGTTCATCGACCTGAGATCGTCATTTGTCTCGTGTGAGTTTCCATTGTGCTTTGATTACTACCCTACCACGGCTCAAAGGAGTCATGCAAACAGGTTTTAGTTGGGTACAGTCCCGAGCCACATGGAGGCAGTGAGCGGATCGGCAGGGGTTTCGTCTCTCCCGGTATTGGGGGTGAGATCGCACTGTGTCTAGGAGAGCCATTACACGAAGTCCTTGGCCAAGACAGGAGATTTACTGGTAGGTATTCCAGTAGTATCTCAGGGTGTTCTGGGCTACACTCCGACACGACTTGTACCGCTTTTGGGGGTCTGACTTTTACCAACCCCTTAGGCCCGCCATGCGATGCTCATAGACGAACAGACCGTACTGTACGGATATTGTCACTGACAGGCTCAATAGGGTGTCAGGATGAGTTCGCTCATCGACCTCCCTTTTGGTCAATACCTGGTAGCCCGTTACATACGGCTAGTACCTCTGACATGCTAGCGGTTAAATCTACAGCCAATGTATTGACGAGTCTTTAGAGTACCCCACAGACAGTTTTCAAGTTTCGGGCGAAACGTTGTAGAGGCCGTATGATATATGGCAGGGTTCGATCATATATGTGCGGTAGTGCACGGATCGTGATCATACGGATCATACTAGTGGGCTTTGATTTAAGCCGGATCCTAGTATTAGATTTGTTGGATTACTTTAGTCTCATCTTATTCGCATTCAGTCGGAATGCGGATGCAGGTATGTATATACATGTGAGGGGTATCCTTGTGATCCGTCATGAGTTTACTTTAGATTTTGCTGTATCCTTTTATTGTTGCAAACATTTGGATTAATATTTGCATATGGAAATTATGAGCTAGAAATCATCATTTTGTGCATTTAATGTGACATAGACTTCATTAGTAACTCATGGTCTCTTTTCTTGTGCTAATGTCACATTATTTGATGGATTTGAGTCTTGATATGATAAGGAGAGGGGGGGCTGCCATGATATAGTTTGGTCGTGTATTTTTCTCATAACACTTCTCACTCTCTCATTTTATCATAAGACATAAGAAAAAGAAAAGGGAACTTCTTCTTCTTCCTCTTCTTCTTCTTCCTCTAGCTCACAACCTCCATTAATGGCATCATCTCTAACCTCCATCCATACAATGGATGCAAGAGACAAAGTTACCACACACATTCTCTACATCTCCTTAGACACGTCGGCTAGCGAACTTCGTGCCCGAGTTGCTTCGGACGAAGCGGGAGCCCGTAAAAAGACTCGAAGATGTGGTGCCCTTTCCGACCAGGAGATCGAGACCGGAGATGCCGCGAGGAGCTTGGGATGGTGGCCAAAGACCGAAGGACACGGATCGATCGGTATAACTTTCCAACCCTTTCTCTAGTTGCTAGTTGTAGGTTAATAGTTCGATCCGGCTTTATAGTGTACGATAGCGCCGGTTTCAAGTTTTGAAAAGGTTTTTCGTTTTCGCATTTTGGCCTCGGACAGACGGCCGGGGCGCTACCATAGACTTACATGGTATCAGAGTAACGCCATTAACCTTTACTAGCTTGTTCTAATGTATTTAAAACATCGATCGATCGAAATTTCCAAAACCGTGATTCCAAGTTCGAAGTTTCTGTCGAATTTTTTTTTTATCGTCAAAAAATTATTTTGAGTATTGCAGAAAATCAGGCAGGCTTTTTTAGGAAATCTGAGAAATTTTGGTACGTTGTTTTTACTGTAGCGCCGCGGAACCGCGGTCGTACCCTCGTTTTGGCCGCGGTTCCGCCGCAGGACTGTAGCAACACTACACCATTTTTCCTACAGAGGTTTCTGACTTGGAAATGGGGTTTCTGGTATTTTTAGTTTTGGCCTAGATTTGTTTGAGCGCTGGATTTGTACTTGGGGCCCACTTCGGAAAATTTTGTTGATCGAAAATTTTAAATATGTTAGTTTACAGTACTTACATTATATCTGCGACAGTGAATGCCATTCGAGCGGTAAATCTTGTTTAATTGCTATAATTCTTTTAGACGGATTTGCGAATGTGACATTCACGTTGATATTCTGTGTTGTGCTGTGATGTTGCGAATTTGTCGTGGTGGATAATCTGGATGCAATGGTAGTACAGTTTGGTTGTATTTGTACATTTGATATTGTGGGGTGAGCGTCCGACATGTGGACTGCCGTCACTGCCTGTTTGTATATTATTCTTTTGGGGCATGACCGGGCTGAGGTCGATGTACCCGTTGTATATATTTTACTTTCTGTACTAGAATTACCCCGCACTGGGGTGCACGGATAGCCGAGTTCTAGAGAGCAACAGGCTCGCATCTCATGGCTTTGAGACGGAGGGGCCTTTACTCTAGAATTGACGGGCTATTCGCCGCACTCGTAGGGGGTACAGGTTGACCCAAGGAGGGGTGCTCAAGTTACCGGATTCCGTGAAATGCTGGGTGGTCCATTCACTTTGTTGAAGGGGGCTGCCTCGCTTCAGGTTTTGGCGGGTAACTTGCTGCGCCCGTAGGGGTCTAGGATTTCATTACACAGGCTATCCACACGACTAGGGGAACGTCGGGTTTCAGTAGCGGCTCTATGAAATCCGGAGATCCCAGATTATCTGTATTGTTCTGTGATACTTATTACATTTTTATGATGTTGCATTTTATCACGCCATGAGCGATTATTATATATTGATATATATACTAGTATATGTTGTATATGTTTTACACCCGCGCTAGTCTAGTCCCCGCTCTGTCGTTAGTTAAGTAACCTAACGGGTGATGACGGGACCCAGTAGCGAATACGGATGGCATATACGTACATCGTATTTTCGTTCTTTATTGGTGTTATCAATTGATGGGACTGCATTGATTCGGATCAATGCAAGCTAAACAAACATGTTGATATTGTTGGAACATTTTTCAAAAAGTTGTTATTGCAAGGACGTTCTCTTTTGTTTTGCACAGTTGTATGCGGTTATGAATACCCAGCACCTCAGTCGACGGGGCAAGGGCCGAGATCCCTTCACCGGGAGTGACCCCTTGGACAGAAGTTTGCGTCAGGATAATAACTTCACTATAGCCGATTACTTTTTGCTTTGTATCGTGGTATTCAGTTGGAATATCCTGCACCTCATTCTACAGGAAAAGAGCCGAGATCCCTTCACCGGGAGTGACCTCTTTAGCAAAGGTTTTCACCACTATATTTTTATAATAAGCTATGCAGTTCCTTCAATGATATCAAGTTCATTGCGTTAAAGGTTTTTCGCCAAAAACCAGCCGTAGCCCTCCGTCTTTTCTTACGGGTATTATTTAGTATTCGTGCTGCGTTTGTTGACCTAGTCAAGAAGTAGTGTTCGGTAGCTAAGTGGTGCTTGTTTGTTGCATAAATGGGATTGGTAAGGACAGTCGTGCGGCCTTGTTGACCTAGTCAAGGGCACGTACGGGTGGGTTTAATGCAATTCAGAATAATGACGAGTTGAACTTGACTAGCGGTTTATGGTTTGTTGACCTAGTCAAGGTCATAAGCCGCTTGGGGTAAAAAATCACATCGGGAGTTTCTAAAGAAACTGAAACTTGCCAGATATGCGCATACCTTCTGCAGTGTGATAACGTGAGTGGATTCCATCACGTTATCATGCGATGATAGTTGGATCCCGATTCCCATTGATGAGTTGGTTTACTCCTCGGGTGATCCCGACTAATTCTTTTTTCAGGTTTGGAGGAGAATTTGACGTTACAGTGGGAGGTTTCCTGATTAGATAAATTGATAACCATTCTGATCTAGGTTAAAGTGCACGCAGAGTATTTCTTTTCTCTCTCTCTTTGGCAGCGACCATGACCCGACCCTTGACTATGACTCGGTGACCAAATTAACCGAATCTTCTTAAAACACTGGCTTTTGGATCGTTAGAGTTGCATACCTCATTGCCACTCCTACGTTTACCCTTTTCTCCAGAACACCCCGTATTACTACGAACGTCCACTTCCATTGGATAAAACCATCGTATGGTTATATACGAACTCGAAGGAACTTGTTCCAGATTCGAGGATGGTTTCCGGTTCTGGAGAAAATGAATATGATTATTCAGTTGTCTTTTCCTTTTACCTTCTCTCAGGTTGTGAGTGCTCCTTGGATTAGGACAGTACACCTATTACGCTAATTGGATAGTCTTCTTTCAAACCATAGGCAAGTGCCGAACGGTGGGGAATGAAGAAAACCAATTAGCCTAACGATGGTGTACAGAAGGTAATAAGTTAAGACAAATAAAGGGATTAGTAAGAGGGTAAAGTAAATTGCGACTGCTATTCACGACCAAACCAAGTATTTCTTCGCCAATCCTACATCACCTTTGTATTTCTCCATAACACTCCGTATCACTACGAAGATCCACAGTTTATTGGATACTCCATCGTATGGTTATATACGAACTCGAAGGGACTTGTTCCAGTTCGGGGATGGATTCTGGTTCAGGAGAAATATGAATAAGGTTTATTCAGTTGTCTTTTATCTTTACCTTATCTCGGGTTGCGAGTGCTCCTAGGATTAGGACTGTACACCTATTACGCTTAATGGATAGTCTTCTTCCAAACCATAGGCTGGTGCCGAACGGTAGGAAAGGAAGAAAACCATTTAGCCTAACAATTGTGTGCAGAAGGTAGCGACTAAAAACATATAAAGGGATTTGGAGAGATGGAAAAGAAATATACGGTTACAGTTGTGAATTTGATAATGGAAGAGGCATTACTAAGAATACCCGGATACCCCTCCGAAACATTTACATGTTTCAACTTCACTGTGTATTGTTAAAAGAAAACTGATTTCCCAATTAGCCCTTGCTCCAGGGTATGTATTTACCAGTTTTGATTCTCACATCTGTATGATTTTACAGATGATGAGTGGGAGTTAGTTATTGGGAATTGGGTGATCATCCTCATTATATCGGGATTCGTTGTAATTGGTGATATTTGAGGAAATCACCTGGGTTGTTTGCCGGACGACAAATATTTGGTTTTGAATATCCATTGTTATGCACCAATTTCAAATTGATATATATGTACATTTATTTTTTATAAAGTGAGATATAACCTTTTAAAATTATGTCCACGACATTTACCTATATCAGTGGATGGTTAGGTAAGGAGTATTAAACAGCGGTGTAATTCTTCATAACCATAGTACAGTTTTCAACCTATGACGCACAGGGTTTGAGTTATTAGACTCAGGGGTATTGTATATTGTCCAGTGTCCATTAGGACAGAGGGGTTGGTCCTCGTACTATATTCTGTTTACTTGCGTCTTCTCTAGTTCTTATACATGTGTTTCGTAGAGATGCAAGGTCTAAGTTTTGAGAAGTTATAGGTATAAGAATAAAGTAGAGAACCAGGTATTGCAAGTATCAGGATTCTTCAAGGTGATCGAAAATGTAGATACTTGTGTATGGTATTCAGTTGATAGTAATGATTATGAGAACTTGCTTCTCTTTCAGGTTACTCATATCTGGATGCATTCCTAAGTTGAGTAATGCTGATCGGCATCCTTCCATTTAGTTTACATGCACTGGAGACAGCTGCATGATTTGAATCTGGTTCCAATTAAATCAGTGCCTCTGTTTCTATATTGGATATAGAACGGTTCATATCTTAACGATGTTAAGGTACGGGGAGTTGTCCGGCTTATGCTTAAAACCAGACTCTGGATAACTCAAGGCACGTTTCTGTAATGGCTGTTTGTGGGTTGACCTAGGCTATGACGAGGGTTGACTTTCTACCATCTGGAAGATCAATGGTGATATTGTTCTTGATTCGCCACAGTTTTAGTAAAATGGATTTTTTCAGAAAACAGTAGTGGGAGTATGGTAGAACTGGAAATGATTCCAGAACCGCAAACGATTACTGAAAATTTAATAGGACCTAAAGATTCAATCTGGTTTGACATTCCATTGGCCACTCCGCAGATATGGTGGGTAACCTCAGACACTCGAGAGGTACTTCGGTATGCTCAAGGACGGTGACAGCGAGGTTCTTGTTTACCCAGACTTGCCATTGCTGTTGCTCCAGACTGTGAGACCCGGCAGGAGGATGCGTATAGTGTCGTTCTAAACTAGCTTTAGAAGTGTACGTGTATATGACTCTGCCAAAGGGTTGCCATAGTCAGTGGGAGCAGCGGAAGTATAGTGGACAAGTAGCTTATATCTATTTATAGATTAAAGCAGATATAGCGGAGATAGATCATCTATTTCTGATGTGACAGTCATAGGTTTGACTTCATCAGAATAGGGGATGGATCTGTTAAGAAGATAGTAGGGTGTAATGTCCTGGTATTTGGATGACATACACAGAGTGGGAAGTGAAATTCCTATACTACGGTCGGTTATGCTTTGGTTGTCACACAGTGGTTTCTCCACATAGCACTTGGATATTATATCAGACATTCTGGTTACTAGATCTATGGTTTTAGATCTAGATTTGGGTAGTTTCACAATCTGGGTACTTAGACAGTATTCTAAAAGTGTTTTAGAATGGACGACTCCTGGCATGGTAGTGTACCTGCAGGTGATGGAGTCACCCTCTCTAAAGGTTTCTTACAGACTAAAGAGGAGAGGGATGTGCATGATTGGCAGATCACTTGCTCAGGCAATTGAGTTGATCATGAGATGTCAAGTACCACACCAAATATTGTTTTTCTACTAGATGCAATAAGTTGATATTAATCCAATCCTGGAGAAACAATCGGAAGCAGTTTTAGGACATAAGTGGATGTTCTAGGGATCTGATAACGGCAGCCTCCTTCGGGAGACGGTTATCATTCCAGGCTTCCAAGGTGACTTGGATGACAGAATGACTGTCAGAGTTATAGTTTTCCCTCTGACGAGGGGCAGTTGTTTGGACAAGAGGTCCAAGCGAATACTGAGGGAGGCATAGCGCAGGATACTGATTAAGTTTAGTTGACGATACAGTCTAAGAAGTTTGGATTTGGAGTTCATTTATGAACTAGGTCCCATCAGACATCCAAACATATTCTAAGACAGGTATTGCTCATTTCGGGAAATGGTTTTCTCTGCGAACTTGAGATAAAGAGAGACATAGAAAGAAACATCAGGGCGGATCCACTTACTGAGGCTATTCCTCGAACGCAATAGTTTCGCAAACGGGCTTTGTGAGACTGATTAGTAGAGGAGTTGGGTGTTCGGTATCACACGGGCTGTGAGTATGCGACATCGCAATAATTAGCCTTGAGTGCAAGTGGGAGATTGTTGGATATAGTGCCCTCAGAGTCAATTATTAGATCGCAGGCACGTGATTGCAATGATTGAGAGAGAGCCTATACCGGTAGGACAGTCTTACTCGAAAGGTTTGTATACTATCTGGTTTGTCTTTATCATCGTGTACATGCTTTAGGTGATATTGTAGTTCACTATTACACGTTGATAGAGAATAGTATGCTAGCATGGTTTATCTTTATCATTGTGCACTGCTTTAGGTGACCTTACAGGTCGCTATTACACGTTGATAGAGCCCTTAGGATTCTTGCTTGACTGCCAGCAATATGATGGCGATCATATACGTGGGAGCTGGTAGTCTATAAGCACATCCTTAAAGTGGTCCCTAGTCGTGGGAGTTTCGAGACTGGGCATCGATACTCCATTAGTAGACTAGTGTATACAGTCGAGACCCCGACGAGGGGCGGTGGCCGGTCTCACAAGCCATTGGCGTCAGTTGGTTCACCTAAGATGTATACAGATACTCATTGGGTTATGAGTACACCGGACAGGACTCGCCAGGAACATGCTAGTTGGTATTATACCTGACGCCAGATAGCAGTTCCCTGGTGACATGTGTACAGGTTAGTTCATCGACCTGAGATCGTCATTTGTCTCGTGTGAGTTCCCATTGTGCTTTGATTACTACCCTACCACGGCTCAAAGGAGTCATGCAAACAGGTTTTAGTTGGGTACAGTCCCGAGCCATATGGAGGCAGTGAGCGGATCGGCAGGGGTTTCGTCTCTCCCGGTATTGGGGGTGAGATCGCACTGTGTCTAGGAGAGCCATTACACGAAGTCCTTGGCCAAGGCAGGAGATTTACTGGTAGGTATTCCAGTAGTATCTCAGGGTGTTCTGGGCTACACTCCGACACGACTTGTACCTCTTTTGGGGGTCTGACTTTTACCAACCCCCTAGGCCCGCCATGCAATGCTCATAGACGAACGGACCGGACTGTATGGATTTTGTCACTGACAGGATCAGTAGGGTGTCAGGATGAGTTCGCTTATCGACCTCCCTTTTGGTCAATACCTGGTAGCCTGTTACGTACGGCTAGTACCTCTGACATGCTAGTGGTTAAATCCACAGCCAATGTATTGACGAGTCTTTAGAGTCCCCCACAGACAGTTTTCAAGTTTCGGGCGAAACGTTGTAGAGGCCATATGATATATGGCAGGGTTCGATCATATACGTGCGGTAGTGCACGGATCATGATCGGACGGATCATACTAGTGGGTTTTGGTTTAAGCCGGATCCTAGTATTAGATTTGTTGGATTACTTTAGTCTCATCGTATTCGCATTCAGTCGGAATGCGGATGCAGGTATGTATATACAGATGAGGGGTATCCTTGTGATCCGTCACGAGTTTACTTTAGATTTTGCTGTATCCTTTTATTGTTGCAAATATTTGGATTAATGTTTGCATATGGAAATTATGAGCTAGAAATCATCATTTTGTGCATTTAATGTGACATAGACTTCATTAGTGACTCATGGTCTCTTTTCTTGTGCTAATGTCACATTATTTGATGGATTTGAGTCTTGATATGATAAGGGGAGAGAGAGGGGCTGCCATGATATAGTTTGGTCTTGTATTTTCTCATAACACTTCTCACTCTCTCATTTTATCATAAGACATAAGAAAAAGAAAAGGGAACTTCTTCTTCTTCCTCTTCTTCTTCTTTCTCTAGCTCACAACCTCCATTAATGGCATCATCTCTAACCTCCATCCGTACAATGGATGCAAGAGACAAAGTTATCACACACATTCTCTGCATCGTCTTGGACACGTCGGCTAGCGAACTTCGTGCCCAAGTTGCTTCGGACGAAGCGGGAGCCCGTAAAAAGACTCGAAGATGCGGTGCCCTTTCCGACGAGGAGAGCGAGACCGGAGATGCCGCGAGAAGCTTGGGATGGTGGCCAAAGACCGAAGGACACGGATCGATCGGTATAGCTTTCCAACCCTTTCTCTAGTTGCTAGTTGTAGGTTAATGGTTCGATCCGGGTTTATAGTGTACGATAGCGCCGGTTTCAAGTTTTGAAAAAGTTTTCGTTTCCGCATTTTGGCCTCGGACAGACGGCCGGGGCGCTACCGTAGACTTACAGATTCCGATCACAATTTTGGCAGAGTCTGTAAGCTAGCTTGGGAACGAGTCTGAATTTCAGCACGGCTTATCATCCACAAACAGACGGATAGTCCGAGCGAACAATTCAGATTTTGGAGGACATGCTAAGAGCTTGTATGTTAGACTTCGGAGGTTCGTGGAAAGATCGCTTACACCTTTTGGAGTTTTCATACAACAACGGCTATCAGGCAAGTATTGGAATGACACCATTCGCAGCACTCTACGGACGGAAGTTTCGTTCACCACTAAGTTGGAACGACATCGAAGATCGTGAACTCTTTGGACCAGAGATGATCGTGGTAACTGTGAATGTAGTTCGCACGATCAGGAAAAGAATGCGCATAGCCCAAGACCGACAGAAGTATTGGGCAGATGCAAAGCGGAGACATCTGGAATTCCAACCTGGAGATCATGTTTTCTTAAAGATATCTCCAAACAGAGGAGTGATCCGCTTTGAAAAAAGGGGTAGGCTAAGTCCAAGACATATAGGACCGTTCGACATACTCGAACGAGTTGGAGAAGTGGCATACCGTTTAGCACTTCCACTCTTATTGGAAGGATTGCATAATGTGTTCTACATATCTCAGCTATGAAGATATGTAAGCAACCCCAGCCACATACTTGATCACTCTGAGCTCATAGTACAAACTGATCTGACTTGCGAATAACAACCTGTTGAGATACTGAACCGAAAGGTGAAGACACTGCGGAACAAGAAAGTAAACTTGGTCCGAGTATTATGGAGAAAGAATTCGCCGGGAGAATCAACATGGGAACGAGAATAAGACATGCGTGGAAGATACCCTTACCTCTTTAAAAATTAGTTCATATGTAATTGTAAATTTCGAGGACGAAATTTTTATAAGGAGGGTAGAATGCAACAACTCTAAAATCTTGTACGGAAATTTTACTGTTAATATACAAGAAATGAGTTTTACAACCTGAGTTTGAGTTATAAGTTACCTTTGTTAAATAACAGCAAGAAGCAAGTTGTAGATCACTGGTAAAGCCTTGCACTGCTGTGACGTAGCCTGTGTGTTTGATTCCCATCAGACACATTATTTTTCTGAATTTTTCTTTTAAACTTTTTGGAAGCCCAAAAAATTGCACGTGCAATACACGGAGAAAGGAAAAATCAGAAAAATCAAACATGTAGAAAATGGAGTAAACGCTGATTTAATCTCATAGCATGAATCTCGAGGCCAGATGTTAAAAATCGACCAGTCAAAAGCCACATATAGCCAGCATCGACGGTCGAATATTGCCCAAATAGCCCCGGGCTTTGCACACACACCTCTTTACCTACCCGTAACTCATCTGCATTATTTGATTTCCCTGCAATTAAACAGAGACTTTTTATTTCATAATTCTTCACAATTTTAATACTTGTTAATCCACCATTTTAATTCCAAAACCCTAATTCTCCACTATAAATACCAACCCACACTTTGGCTCAGCACCATTCTGAAAATTATAGCAAAATTCTCTCAAAAAGGTCCTAAGTACAAGTGGAATAAAGAGGAGTTAGCGAGAAAGCAACTTCCGGCGTCGCTCTCGTGACGCTACAAAGCTCATACCCTCTTCTTCAACCTTTCTTTAAACCTTCTAAACCGTAATTCCCTTCTAAATCTATTCCTTTTCAATTTTTTATCAATAAAAGTAGAGTTAATACCGACATCTTCCTTTCTAAAACACATAACTCTCTTTTCCTTTACAAATTAGTCAATCTAATTTAGTACATCACTTGTAACCTTAAATCATAATATTTAGAATCAAATTTCATCAAAATTCTCATATGAAACAACAATAGTAGAACGTTTTCATTAAAATACTTTGAAGTTATAAAAACCTCTTTTAGTATTTGCTAAAACAATACCTTAGGACAACTTCATGGGGTAACGACCTACCCCACATGCACACTTGGTTTCATAGCACGATACTCATTGAATGTATTTTCGTTTCGAAGAATAATATTACGATAAAATACCACATAACTTTAAAAACCAGATTTTTTTAAACCGGTATTTTCTATCCTTTGTGATTACGCATCTACAACCCTGTTTAGGGGACCCGCTAATGGATGGTGCAGATTATCGCACATCCTTCGGCTAGTAGAGCGAGATGCAGACCTTCTCACGGAGCATTCGATCTTGAAAGGGTTTAAATATAGTTTTTAAGAAATACGATTTTTTTAAAATAAAATAAAATTATTTTTAAAATTAAAATTATATAAAATTATAAATACATACTTTCAAAATATAACAAATCTATTTTTTTCAAAAATGAAAAGATTAACAAATATCAATAAAATACCCTCAAGATACCAAAAAAGACAAGTTTTACAATAAAATACCATGAACTTTCCAAGCTAAGTACCCATCACTAAATTACTCCAAATACTTAAAATCCATGCTCATGATAATCTTAAATAATACTAATCACCCTCGAGATTTACTTTTTAACTATATTAAAATATTTTTCATAAAACCCCCCTCGAGTTATATAAAAACAATATTAAGGACTTTAGTAAATATAGGTTTAAGCGGGATCAATTCTCTTGGGCCCCAAGAAGCCGGAGAAAATGAGTGCTTGCCTATTTAAGGTAGACAAGTTAATGGAGTTATCAATTGTATTTATTTTGGAAAAAGACACAAATCCTGCCGTCCATGTGCAGCAGTTACCGATAACTTCCGAACCTAATTCAAGAGCTAAATCTGTTTACAAGTGTACTCGGTCTGAGTCTAAACTCAAACCTGAATCCAATTTAAACCTGACTCCAAATCAAACATGAATACTTGAATATGAACAAGGATACTTGAATCCAAATATCAATATCAAACATGTATACTTGACTTGACTTGACCGAACCATGGTTATAATTTGACTTGACTACTTGAATACTTGATTACATCCTAAATATAAATACTTAAACAATCTGTATCCATGGTTTCGGCAAGTCTGATAATTATAAACGATACAATACATTACGCGGGGATAAAGGGGTAGATTAGTACAGAACGTATATCGTGGCACGAGAGCTCACTTAAAAGAAACCTACTTGAATTCTCGTGTCGTTGTCCCGTGGGTTATGACGGGACCTTGTACTACATATTATCATAGTCCACGGGATAAGATGGACTCCTCTCGTTTACATGAATACCTTATTTATCAAGTTACAAACAACCACATTATAATAACTATCATATACCAGTAATCAACCATACACAACTCACCAGTTCATTCACATTAATTGTTATATTCTCTTTCTTCTTTTGAAACTTACCGAGCGCTTGTTCACTGACGACATTCCTTTCTATTTCTTTCTTTGGAATATTCGTCCGGAGAACAGGACTCCTAGGAGATTGAGCCTAGCCAGGAGAACTTGGATCAGCTTGCGGCACAGTCTAATTTCTAGTTTCTTGTATTTACTTTCATTTTGTATGCCACTGTTTAAGCACTGCTTTACTCATTGTATCTTTTCTTTTCAAATATTTGTATGTAAAGTTGAATGTAAATAAAGTTGCTGTTTTATTTTAATACTTTTGTCATTCTTGTTCATTTTATATATTGCTTAATTACGCTTAACGTATTTATTTCTTAATAAATACGTTGCAGCCTGCCACGTCATCATTTCCGTCTACTAAGAAGCGAGACGTGACACCAGCAGCATCCCGCAATCGGAACCCCTATCCTCGTAGCCGCGCCTCCACCAAACACCAGCCGCCGCAACCAACCCAGAGCCCGAACCCCTTCACTTCACCATCGCCTTCGTTATCCCCTTCGCTCAAGCACCAATCGCCGCCGCACCGGATCCATACCCGAACCTAACCATGGCGTAGCCGTCTCCTTCTCCTCTTCTTACTGTAAGTTCCTCTCTTGATCTTCACTTCAGTTGTTGAAGCATGAGAAAAAGCAATAATAGTTGAATTCTAATATGTTGTGTATAAAAAAAGTGAAGCATGTTTGGATATTTATACAATTATATACTAAGTGCAGTGTACTGTTGACTTATGGCCAAATCAATCTAGACGGAGCGTATAACTCAGATCCCAAGTCAAACTTTAGCTGAGATCATACCTCGCATCTTCGTACATCGTTTTCCCGTGATCATTATCTACAAGGCAAGTATTCTTGCTTTACTTTTGGCCGATGCAACATCGGCAACCCCTCATATATATATGTACATATTTTTCTGCACTGTTAAATAGAAAGAAAAGTGTTAGTATTCAATTATTTTATATTGTTAGAAAAATATAGACTTTTATGCAACTAAGTGATAAAAGAAAATGAGATTAAGTGTGGATCTGCAATGAGATTTATTTAACTACAAATAAAGTTTGAAAGTTGTTAACATATCTCACATATATATACTTCTAGCCAGCTTGTGATTAGTATATCCATATTGAGGTTAATGTTAAGTATAACAGTTGTGACTCATACCAGCTCGTACATCGCCTTCATGCAGTTACTATTACCAGATAACAATTACACTTGACATGTCATGACTATTTTATACTCTCGTCTTTTATGAACGAGATCTCTGATTAGGATGTTGAACTACATGCCATGACATACTACTATTTACCAATTTTATTTCTATACAATTACCGTATCACAAGTTCCAGTCTTTTCAGTATTCTTAATTAGTGATCTAGTCATTACCATAGTAGATACAAATACGCGGGGTGTAGGTGTAGTTTGAGTGTGCATTCGTACAACAGGATCTCAGGAGTCCCATACCGGGAGCTCGTACCGGGCTACATTGGTCGCATGTTATTACAGCTCGTACCGTGCTATATCGGTCGCATGTTATTACAGCTCGTACCGTGCTATATCGGTCGCATATTAGTACAGCTCGTACCGGGCTATATCGGTAGCATGTTCATCTCACAGTTGTGCCCATGTTTTCTAGTCCCTGGGGTCTATCATTGGGTTAAGAATACTCCTGCAGAGGTTGGTGCATACACTCGAACTCGCGATAGGATAGATTACCTTTTAGTGACCAGTTAGGTTATGTCTTGACCTGTTTACATGTCTGTTTCATAATATTAGTGTGTGTGTGTACACTTGCGCACACGGGCTTCATTACACTCATATATTCATGTTATTATACCACACGCACACATCTTATATGTTGAGTACTTGCTGGGATGTTCTGACATCCTTGAGATTTGTCATTTAAGCTTTAGAAGCGGATTTTCAGGCTGAGCAGGATCGGAGTGACTATCGGAACATTACCAAAGATCAGTAGCCCATAAGTTTATTTCTTTTCAGTTAGTATTTAACTTGTGCGTCCTTGCGGGACATTAAGGCTTATGTATCTCTTTTGGATCTTGTTTTTATTTCAAACCTATTGTATTGGATATTTATTCCCATCAATTATCTAGTGGACATATTTTTAATATTCCTTATGGTTTCGTTGCACTATCAGTATTATCTCTTTTGTTATTGGATTTTATTTTTGACAGGTTTAGTTAGACAGCCTTTATGTGACTATAGAAGTATTTTTCCTTACCGTAGATAGCACGGCTGGCATTCGTTGCTCTCCGTATTTCGTATTTTGGGAAACGGGACGTGACAGAGTTTTCTGGTGATGTGTTTAAAGAATCAAATTGAAGCGAGACAGGGGAGGAGCAGACGGGATGTCTAGTATGATGCGGTTGAGTTTGCATGTCATAAGAAACCAAAAAGGACAGCTAAATATACCAGATGTTACTGACTATATGCGGATTTGTTTTAAGATATCAGAGCTACTTTGAATGCACATCTGAAGGTAATATCTTTACTGGTTATGCGGTATTGTGTAAGAGTAATTTCTAATGTACTGTGGTATAGGGTTGCTTTCTTTTAG
Source organism: Agapanthus africanus (assembly GCA_030015575.1). Lineage (NCBI taxonomy): Eukaryota > Viridiplantae > Streptophyta > Magnoliopsida > Asparagales > Amaryllidaceae > Agapanthus > Agapanthus africanus. Next base: position 14,071,775 of record CM057342.1, on the reverse strand, counting down.
AAAGTCTTTGCTATATATAGCTTTTGTGAAGAGTCTAAATTCTGAAATTTTGTTAACTTAAGTAATCTCTCTCTCACTCACTCTCTTAACTTGTCAGTGAGCCTAACCCACACATAGCGCGCGTGCAAACCAACGGAACCCACGAATTTGCTCCAAAAGCGTCAAGTTGTGACCACTTTCCCTCTCGGGGATCGAACCCTAAGAGGGGAAGTGCCATACGAAATGAGTTATTGCTCATTGATACTTGCGTGATATCCATTAAGTTGAAGTCAACTGAGCATGTTGTACGTACTTGTGATATGAACCGTCGAAAAGCTACGATTGTTTCAACCGATTAAAATATTTTGGAATGACAGGTTTCATTATGTCTAGAATGACGTGGATTGAGTAGAGTTGATGATATGAAGAAAAACGAACTGTCGATAAAAAATGGGATAACGACGTATCAATAAATCCATACTGGTGGTGACTTTTTTCTTGAAAGAAGTAAGAAAAATGTAAAACATAAAAGATAAGAGGTTCATAAAATCATGCTGGTGGTGACTTTTTTCTTGAAAGAAGTTAGAAAAATGTAAAACATAAAAGCTAAGAGGATCTTAAAAATCATTGCGTCTGCCGGGGGTCGAACCGGATCTATTGCTTGGAAGGCAATTATCCTAACCGTTGGACTACAAACGCTAATTATTAATGATATTCATTATTTAGTATTTGAATCATTATCAATCAAGATGGCATCACACCCATCATCAAACCATTCTCCTGTAAGTTATAAATGATTATAGAACATATATACCACTTGAAAAGGACTAGTTTTTAGCTCACGATAAATGAACCTAAAACAATAAACTTTGTTTAACCTCATCTGGAAACAATACGCGGGGGAATAGAATTTAAATTGTGTCGGACGGTAAATATACTTCTAGTTACATATTTTATGTTGTTGTGATCCAACCGTCACATGACAAGGAAATAACATCCAACAACAAAACAAAGCATTGTTCTTCATCTTAAAAATGCATCTAATCATAAGATTATAAAGCCTTATTCTATTTTCCATTCTACTATGAAGTGGTCCATAATCCCAATAATGGAATCTTAGAAACAAAAAATATAACCAAGAAATTAATTTATATTATTGACATGGTCCTTGTACAAGAATTGTAGACCCTGTCTCGAAAATTAAAGAAAGCAGTTTCCATTTTGTTATTCTAATTGAAATTAAGTTTATTTTCATAATTTATCTCTTATTAGGATTAAATATTCGAAAATATAGTGAATGTTGACCCAATATTCTTTGCCTTATCCTCATTCTTTTTTCTTACTTTCTTTTTTTTTCCCTTTTTGCTAATTTACCAAAAACTACTACAATTTGACAAAAAAAAATTTAATAATTTCTAAATTAGATAAAGCTACCATAAATAACTGTATCATTTCAACACGGCTAGTGCTATATTATCTCCATACATAACATGTCATGTCATGTAAAAAAAAAGGCCCTTTTGCTTCATCCTAACATTGAACCTAACCTAAGCCCCACCCACATCACTACCGTCTTCCTCCTCCGCCGCCTCGTCGTCGTTGTCCCAGCCATCTGACCGTCGCTGCTTCATCTTGCTCTTCTTTCTGAGACTGGCCCAACCCTGGCCGCTATCTTGCCGCCTTCCCCTCTCGCCGCCACTGAGTTTGCCATCTCACCTTCGCCGTCCTATCCAGTACCTCGCCTCCACCCGTTCATCATCACCATCATCATCTTGTCCTTTTTTTCATTAAGTAAACCCAAACTCAACACAAACCCTGGCCCTAACAACCTCGCCTCCCCCCTCTCTTGCTGTCTATCCCGTCCACCCCCTACACCCGCCATCGCCCTTTAAATCTTTAATTTCGAAATGTTAAATAAAACAATTAACGAGTACGTATTCAGCTTAATTATATTTATTAAAAGATATAAATGTCATTTTATATCCATAGTAAACATTTTTTAAGTATTCAACCGTTAGTCAGGATGGTTTTCTCTACCTCAACAGTGTTTTGTGTTTTCCTGTCTAACAGTGCTTTCTTTTTTAGTTGATAAATAAGCCTTCCATCTTAATTTAATGAGTGCTGTCTAAATTTGTAACTACAACTGTCCAGATACAAAAATATTTTGTTGAAATATGATATCCATATACAATTGTGTTAATTTTTCCATATTAAATCATGGAAATGATATATGGACTTCCATGGTCAAATTAAATTGATAACCAGAACCTTCAATGTGTACTACATTAATGACAATCTATTCCTCGAAAACAAATATTAAAATCATATCAACTCTTAAACTTCATTACTTATCCAACAATCTTCATAACATCAACAATGTAGAACCATTCAACGTCCAAAGACCAAGTAAACCCATATAAAAACAACTTTAAAAATTTGTATGTATTCAATAAATTAAAATGAAAAAAAATAAAAACTTCAAAAATTAGTTTAAAGTTTACATCCATATTTTCACATTTATGCTAACTACAATTCGACTTGGTTTATGATACACAGCTCAGTTTGCATTATAACGGTAAAGATTTTTTTTTGTCCATTTTTCACAAGTCGAAGGGGCGATAATGGTGAGCTCTGCTATTGGCGAATAAGCCTACCAGCTCCGGCTTCGGTAACAATGACCGTTTTGCCCCTCCCTTCTCCCCACTCTTCTCCTTCCCGTAAAACAGCCTGTGGGCGGTGACCAGATCCATCTCTCTCACCCCCTTCTTACCATCCGAACCCGAACCCGAACCCGGCTTACCCGGATCCAAACCCGATAAGAACCCTAGCTTCTCTTTCCCATCGCTATGGCTTCTCTTCCCCCCAACCAAATCCCTCATTTTCCACCGCTTCGACGACGAAGCGGAAGCGGATCCGGATCCGGACCCGGACCCGGAACCCGTCGACGAGCTCTTCTTGCACGCACGTGCCGGCGACGGCGGCATCCACGCGCAGTAGCTTCCGGTGACGTCCAGCGACGCCGACGATGACGCGGAGGATGTGGATTCGGATCTTAGATCGATCGGAGCCGGAGCCGGATCCGATAGCAGGAGGCTGCGGTTGAAGAGCGGGAAGATCTCGTCGGCGGTGACGTCGGTCAAAGCGCCGGAGTTGACCGAGAACTCGAACTCGGGCTCGTCGTCGGATTCGTTGAGTTTAGGGTTTTGCTCCTTCATTTTATGCGATTTTTTGCCGAATTTTTGGTGTGAAATAATTTGGGAGGAAATGAGCGGCGAATTTATAGAGCGGGGTGAAGGAGGGACGCACGTGGTTTCTAGAAGGTGGAGAAGTGTACGTGTGTAATGACCTAAGCGCGTCGAGACCTCAGAGAGAGAGCGCTATTAGTAGGTTTGGTTGATTGATTCGGAGCCGAGCCGATTTGGGGTTGACTTTTGGAGTTTTGTGCTGACTTTTGGATGGGCGTGGAGTTAGTTTGGTCAAATCGTAACAAGTCTTTGAATCGGTGTTAAATTTTTTAGGAACAATGGGTGTGAAATGAACAGGGTACGAAGGAGTCCGATGGCGCACTATTGGATTTGGATTCGGGTTTTTGTTTGTTATGGTTTCAACGCCCGATAGTGTATGCGGTTGGATGTGAAAGGAACTTTGGAAAAGGCTTCTAGTCAAGAAATTAGAAAGGAGGAAATTTTGACAAAATTATGCTAAATAAATGAATTAACTTTGCAACCGGAAGAAGTAGACATGTTGTATTGTCTTCTTGTGTTGAAAAACACTAAAAATTATAAATTTCTTAAAATATATTTTCTTTTTACAACTAAAGAATACTTTCATCCATGAACTTATGGTTGTTATGAATTTATGATTATTAGGTGTAATTATATGTCGTCTGTGTGTCTCATCATATGAATTTTTCATTTTCATTTCTACGGACAACAAACATATCCGTCGGCTAAGTACAACCAGCCACGTAACCATATAACAATTTAAGATATATATGTATAGCTTAGGAGAGAGGCTTCTAATATGTGGATATTATATAAATTTCAAAACTGTAGTCACAGTCTTATCCATTAATACTGAGTTTATGATGTGCCTCTTAGAGAGGCTATAAAGTCATGGAGCATGTGGATATTATTTTATTGCATAACCATGTCTTTATTTCTTCAACTATTTCATTTTCATTTTCATTTTCTTCCTAAACTGAGTAATATCTTCATCGAGCATCATATCCTTGATATTTCATGGCCTTTATAAGCTTAGATTGAATCACATGTGTGATAATTTTCCACAGAATATTAATTAACAGAAGGAAACAATATTTTATTAGTCTAAAGAAGAAAATTAAACGGGACTTAATTAATTATATACAGTTGGATGCTATTGATTATAAATATTTGGATTAAAATCGTGATCGATGTAGATGTTATAAAATACATTTGAATTTTATATCCATTTGAGTCTCTCTCTCTCTCACTCACTCTCTCTCTCTCTCTCTCTCTCTCTCTCTCTCTATATATATATATATGATGGAGGTCCTTTTCGGGTCTTCCTCAGATGTTGTCTTCCATCGATCTCCCGGTGGATTTGGAAGGTGATCTCCTGTTGCGTGCGGGTCTCAATGGGTTTGAAGAGATTGGTGATTTGAGGAGTTTAACGCCGAGTACCTGCAAAGAAGTCCCGGGATGGTTTGGTACCACCGAGGACCTCCGACGATCAAGTTAGTACGAGATCCGAGCAGAGTAACGATTAAGTGGAATAAAAAATGTCTTACTTGATCCCTCTGTGATGGGGGTTTATATAGCGGTGGCGGCACGCAGCAACAGGCGCGAGAATCTCGCCGGCAGCTACGCTCCCGACGTCACGTCCGCGTAGAGAGCGCTACCCACATCACTGCCCTGGCCCAACTTCCTCATCCCCACGGTCTCCCCTCCCTCGCGCTACCTACGCCCTCCCCCCAACGGCCACGACGACGAAGCCACTCTCTCAACTGCCCGCACGACGTGCTCCTCCCCATGACCGCGCCCACCTCCCCAGCCCAAACACTCCAAGACCGAGCCCTCCTCTCCCCTCTCGTTCCATCTTCTCTCTGCAACCCTCATTAGCCCCTCCTTCTTCCATCATCAACGAAGAGCTCTACCAAACAGCCCCATTGCACTTCCTCCCAAAACCACCTGCGATGAGCAAGTCCCGCGCCTCAACCCCAAGCACCCTCACTTTCTCCCCCCCCCCCCCTCACAACTTCAAGCCCTTACCTTCGTTGCCACGACCACCATCGTCGAACACCGCCGACGCCCTAGCTCAGACTTCCGAGCATCAGACGCAGAAACGACCTCCAACCACTATGAGCCACCAACTTCTACTTCTCCGACCAACTTGCAGCCGTCGTCTAAGCCCTTGCCATCACGGCCTCTGGCAACAGCCACCGCCGCCTCTGGCCAACAGCCACCACATCGATGCCTCGTACTTCACCGCGCCAACACCAGTGCCAAAGCCCGAGCCCAAGCCAAACCCTAGCTCGTGCTGCGCCGTGCCGTTGCCGTCACCGTCGTCACCCCCGTCTACCGCAACCATAGTCACATAATTCACGAATTATTCGGCGAATTCGCGAATAATTCGCGAATTATATGACTGCCGATTAAATCTGCGAATTATTCGCCATCACCGAACGCGCCGAATTATTCGCGAATTATTCAAAAAAAAACGAATTATTCAAAAAACAGCAAATAATTCACGAAATCAAAATCTAGCGTCTCATATATTAATTTTATATTAATTTTTTGATCGAAATCCTTCCCGAACACTTACCGAATCTTTCCTGAATACCTGCCGATTTTTTCCGAATAGTTCTCTGAATCCGAATTTTCGACCTCGCCGAATTATTGCCGAATCACGAATTTGTGACTATGACCGCAACCACGACCGACGAGCTCTCCTTTGCTCACTGCAGCCCAGTTCCACCACCATCGCACCCTCCACAGCATCAATCGACGCCAAAATCAATGACCGACATTTCATCGAATACGTACGTTTGTTGCGAACCCCGCTGTTCCAGCCGCCACTGTTGCCGTCCAAGCCGTGGCCTCGGTCTCTGTGGCAGTCACCGTCGTCAACGCAGTCGCCGTCGCAACATCGCACACGTCCATCGCAACACGTATCGCACTCGAGGCTCGTGTCGCGCCGTGCCCGATTCCGCGACGTCTGTTGTCGTCTCGTGTATCGAGGCGATCTCCGTTTCCGTGTCGCTTCCAATTCGGCGACCCAAGGCAAGTGAACTCCTCACTTGCTCTGCATGCTATAAGTTATTAGTTTGTCAAATTATAGTTATATTGATATTATATTTACACTATAATTATTGTTACATTTTAATGTATGACCGTCGTTATGTAATCATATTGAGTGGAACACATTCAAATTTAATCTTACCTTTCTAGTACCATGTGGAACTTGTAGTAATTAAATCACACTTTAATTAATTGGGTAAAACCGATGTTTCAATCGTGACATGTATATAATGCAAGAGTGTTCAATATGAATCCTAAACCCAAACCTAAATGAAAATAGCGAAACTTATGATCGATAAATCGCTTTACTGTTTATAATTATCATGTAGAAATTTGAATTCAAAATAACGTTGCGAAACGACGCCCCCAAAAGGCGACGTTGAATCTTGAATTCACCGCACATGCCATGTTCTGAAATCTATATTAAATTGAATACAACTCGCAACTTAATTTTTTAGGGCTCGTATCGAAGCCAACAGATAAACCTATAGTATCCCATAGTTAATCTCTGAATTTTAATAAGTTGTAATGATGAAAACTGAGACGATTCATGACTCTGAACTGCAGTCCGGGACAAGAATCTCCAACTTTGCTTGTTTTAGAACGTACATATCTTACCGTTTAAATGCACAAGTGTGCGGAACCATTCATGGAAGCGTAGAGGATTGAATTATACTTCTAACGGTATTGGTCTCATTGCATTCCAGTGTCGTTTGATATTTATAACACCTTTTAAACCGTCGATGTGTACTGCAGTTTCATGCAGAAACAGAATGTATGCATTAACCTTAAACAATGCATATCTGCCTGCGTACAGCGGATATTATTGGTACGTTTGATGATTTGAAAATATAACAGATAAATCTAAATATTAGCTAACTGTAACGTCGCCTAGTTATGATCCCAACAGGGAGTAAAACGTGTTACGAAACGGACTTCCGGTTCAGAAATTGGATTTCCAGCAGTAAACACTTAAAATGGAATGACCATAATTCACAAACCTGAAACTCGATTGACTCGAAACCAATTTTGCTGTACAGATTATTAGATATACTTCTTACTCCTTTTATATTGTTTTGCTCAATTCTGCACGTGTAATTTATAGTGAATTTTTCAAGTTATATGACATTAGCTGCCATATTTTACTCGTATCACATTTTATTACATTCTTATCATATCATTTAACTGTTATAACCGCATTGAATAGGGGCCATATACATTGATATCCTAGTGACCGTGTTACTTTACCAAGTGATAAATATTAGTGATTGGATTGAGGCAAATACGTTAGTGTAAAAGCGTGATTGAATAAGTGAAGTGACGCGTACTTGTACACAATCAGCGGAACCAGTTAATTATTGCATTGTCGACACCTATGGGGCATATATAAGTGTAACTATAACCGGTATGGGACGGGTATGAAAGCACTTATATTAGTGTCATAGGTAAGACATCGAGTACTGTCCATCTATCTTGGATACCGGTCGACCTGCTTGATGGAGACCTTGTCTCCAGTTCTCGCATAAACTTGTCATGGAGCGACTAGTATTTGGATTCATAGTCAGTGTTTGATATAGACCGCGGGGTGTGGGGTAGTTTGAGTGTGATTTCGATCAACGGAATCTCAGGAGTCCCACTGCCGGCATATGTAATGACTTCGGGAGTCGTATGGATGGTGTTTCTGATTATCAGCGAGCGTGATACGGGCCCGTTTCCCTTGCCCCTGGGACCTACCCTTGGGTTGGAGATACTCCTGCGGTGGTTGATGCTCACACTTGGACTGACGATAGCTTTAGTGACTTTGACAGTAAGACTTAGAGACTGATTGTTTGGTGACATGGACATTACATTGATTACTGATCTGATACACTTGCTTTGTCGTTACATATAACGGTTATTTCATGCTCGCGTCATTATTCTATACTTACTGCTTTATGTTTATCATCGTTGCACATTATATATGTACGTATTGCTATTGTATCGCTCTGACGACCTGAGTATGCATGCTCAGAGTGAGGAATGGATTTAACTCAGATCAGGACCTGCTTTACCTCGAGAATATTGCGTACATCTAGATCAGCGACGCCAGCGCTATCCTTCCCTTGACTCTATCTGGTTAGTTTTATATCTGTTTCGATAGAATTAGAGACTGCATTTCTCATTAACTGTGCTACGATTACTAATTACCATGTATTGCTAGAAGCTGAAGTGTTACTATGGCATGATATTTCCCTGAACGTAAGAGCATGGCTAGCCTTGTAACCTCTCGTATTCCGTATTTTAGGAAGCGGGGTGTGACAACATCCACTAAAACACCTAGATTAGCAAACTAGGTATTTTAGTTGCCTCATTTTTAAGGTTGGAGCTTGAACTATATATTCTCGGGTGGATCATCTTCGACGTGAGGAGGCCGACGACCAAGCTCGATCCCAACAGACAAGCAGCTTAAGAAGGGGATAAAGAAAACCCGAAGGACTTGAACACATAGGTATAAATCTCTTCACAGTAGATTAGAACCTATGTACGTTTTGTTATTTAGGGCCTATGATAGTTCTTGGGGTTATAGTCGGTGTTGTGTGCATTAAAATTGTTTTTTTTGAAAATTCCATCTCTCTACAAACCCAGTAGAGTGTGTGACACCGGCTAACACTACTTAGTTAAACGTTAATTAAGCGTGCTTGAGCCAGAGAAGTTCTGGGATGGGTGACCTCTTAGGAAGTGGCCCATGTTCGAGTTCGATTCGCTCGGAAAGACAAAAATGTACGGTTTCATCCAGAGCGGACAATATCATTTATATTGGCGGTGGGTCATGACAGAATGGTATCAGAGCTGGTCCCTCAATAGGTAGATCTGTGGTTCGAGAATGAACTATTGTTCAAAGGTGAAGAGGATGTCGGGCCCCGGTCCTTACTCACGGAATAAAGTGCCACACAGAACAAAGTGTCACGCCAAAGGGCGGGGGCCATCTCTCGAGTCCGTGGGACCCACTGTAGAACAATGAGGAGTTTTCGGAATACATTCCGAAAAAGGGCAAATTTGTACTATAAATAGAAT